>CM042031.1:65162500-70087500 GCA_023525975.1 Smallanthus sonchifolius | reverse complement strand
TACTCTTAGAAATAAATTTAAAAAAATAAAAAAAACCTATAAATTATTTGATTGGCTTGTAGTGATTTTCTCGGTTTTCATCTAATTTTTGGTTTTCTCTTGATCCCTACTATATGTGTGTGTGTGTGTGTGTGTGTGTATATATATATATAGGGGAGGATTCTTTGGGGAACCCTAAAAAAATAGGGAACCGAGTAACCATGTGTTTCACACGTAATAAACTCATTTTTACATAATTGTTTTTAGAGTTTTGCATATAATTCGAACAAAAAAAATTAAAAATTAAAAAAAAATAGTTTTTTTTTACAGAAACTAAGATTTTTTTGTTAGAACGACTTTTAAATGTGTTTATAAGTAAAAGCTCCAAAAAAAGTTATGTAAAAAAATGTTTTTCACATGTGAAATTAAGTTTTTTATGAGTTTTTTATATGGTTCTCCGGTTTCCTATTTTTTTATGGTTCCCCATTAAACCTCCCTATATATATATATATATAGAGAGAGAGAGAGAGAAAGAAAGATGGGGGGAGTTTTAAATACAAAGGGGTTTTATGGTGCGAAGGGTACGAAGGATTATGGATCATTGATCTACCAATTCAAGGGTTGAGATGAATGTGTGTTAATCAGCTTGTTTTTAAGCGTGAAAAGAGTCTGGAAGGGTAAAATGTGTATAGCCTATATTTGTTGACTTTTTTCAAGTTCCTCTATTTTTTTAAAACACGTATAACTCTTTTATACGACATTAATTTTATTTTTAAATTATATCCTAAAATCGAGCATTTTATTTTCTTTAATTTGAGTATAGTTTTGCTATACTTTTATTTAAAAAAAATCAACTTTTTTTTGAAATGTCGATGTGCTGTGCGTATAATATGTGTGATTATGTTCATGCGTTATTATACAACACGCGTGATTATGTGTATAACATGCGTGATTACGGTCATGCGTTATCATAAAGAATGCGTGATTGCGTGAATATGGTCATGTGTTACTGTAAAATATACGTGATTATGGTCATGCGTTATTATGGACATACGTGATTATGGTCATGCGTTATTATACAGCATGCATTATTATAACGCGGACGCATTTACCCCTCGCCCACTAAACACGTGTCGCATGCTGGTGCCTTCGTACGCTAAAACTCTTTTGTACAATAACCGGACCCTATATATATATATTGATATTGATAGTAGTGTTTGGGAGCTAAAACGATACACGGTTCAGAAACCTTGCGCACCGGTACCACATCAAATATAGGAGAGTAGGGGTGTTCATCGGTTCGGTTTTTTATTTGTTCGGTTTATTCGGTTTTGAGATTTTTTTTGTTCTAACCGCAAACCTAACCTAACCCAATTGAAAATGTGTCTAACCTAACCTAATCTAACCCAATTCAATCAGATTCGGTTTATTCGTTTTTCGGTTTGTCTTCCGGAAAACAACACAAATTCAAACAACACATATTTTTAACATATCCTAAAACCAAGAGTTTATAACCATAACAAAAAGCACCGAACCGGAAAATAGTGTTAAACACAAATGTAAAGTTCAAAGTTCAAACATAAATAAAAAAACTTAAGTTTTTTCCAATTAGTCTTAGCCAATGTCACAACAAATAAACTTGAGTTTTTTCAACTCATCTTTCACTCGATCGGTGTCTTTCTTATCTCTACATGAAACAAGAACAAATAATAAAGCAATGAGCTATTGGACTTGAGAGTTGGGCTAAAAGTATTGGGCTAAAAGTATAAATTTACATTTAATTATTTATATTTATTCGGTTAAAACGGTTAACCGAACAAACCGAATAAATCGAATTAAAAAAATATGTCTAACCGTTAACCTAACCGCAAACCGAATTATGAATTCGGTTCGATTTTTTTTATACGGATACGATTCGCTTTTCGATTTTTTTTCGATTATCGATTATTTTGCACACCCCTGTTAAGTTGTGAATTTATAATCACCACTAGTTTTGATGCATGTCTGCCATGCAACTTGCAAGTGATACCTATCATCTTTAAATTTGCACCAATTTAATAAACGTGTTTTGACTACTTTATTTTTAAACCTTTGGAACCTATATTTCTCTCTTTTTAGGCTCTAGCCTTTTCTAGATTTTGAAGATAGGCCCATTAATCAATTTTGGATTCTACAAAAAGTAAAGCCCATTAATCTTTAATCAGTCAATAATAGGACTGTAGGATCATTTTCTTCTCATCATTTATGTTTATTTACATTTGTTCATTTACATTTGTTTATTTACATTGGTTCATATCCTTTCACTTATATTTATTTGTTTAAATATTTATTTTAATTTATTTATAGCTATTGTTAATTTAAAATCAGTTTGAGTTTCATATTTCAAAACCCTTAAGCAAAATGTAAAATTAATTTGATATCTTTGTTTACTTTTAAAGTATTGGATGTAAGGATAATGATATTTTAGAGGTGTTCGTTTACATTCGTGAGTCGTTCGTTTAGAATATCAACGAAAGAACATAAACGAACACGAACGCGTTTATTTACATAACGAACGAATACGAACATAAAAAACCGTTCATTAATTGTTCGTGTTCGTTTATTTGTTTGATGAAATCAACATTCGTTTAGAGGCCTAGTTTTATATAATTTTACAAACGCTATGATTTCAGATTTGGTATGGAATTTTAAGTCGAATAAATGAAAGTTAGCCCAAATAAGAATTTGGGCTTCTATGTAATATTATATAAAAAACCGGACATGACTTTGGGCCACGTTTACAGACCCAAACGAAATTTTGATCTCAAAATGAATTTATACCACCTTTGACCTTGCCTGATAATAACTACCAATCCATATCATGCATTTTATTTTATTTTTTATTCTTTATTTTTTTTTGTCAACAAATAACTATGACTGCCTCAATATATTTCCTCGAAAGGATTGCTATGACAGGCTGTCAGGGCATACCATACTTGAAAATTTGGACTAGTAACCTATATGGAAGCTCATGGATTCGAGTCTCGCTTGAAACAAAAATATTTCAGGTTAAGTTAGGGGTTTTTCTTAGTTATGGTTTCCTCCTGAGTGATATAAGGCCGGGTCATCACGTTTTCGTTCTTCAGATGAAAGGGTGATCCGTTTGCCAGAGTGATCCTGGGTGTCCGGGCATTTGCTGTTCAAAAGAAATTTATATATATAAATATAGACATGTTAAATATAAGAATACTTTTAAATAAAAAATCATAAATACAGTATACAATATTTACACATAGTATTGTTTAATATAGTACGAGACAATAATATTTATATAACTACATAACTATTTTATATGTCATAGTTAAAATATTATAAATATATATATTTATACGATTCTATGTAGTTATATCACGAAGTAACAATATGTAAAATGAAATCATAAGTTGTTTAATTATTAATTGAAAAAAAGAAGAAGAATTTTTGTAATGTTTCATGAAGTAGATAAGCTACTAGTTTTGGCATGTGAAAGGCTTGGAGATGCGCCGACAACGATGGTGGCTGGATTTTAGTATAAAATCATAATTAGTTCTTTTTTTATCGGTTTGTTGAAAATAAAAGATAATCAATTTGTAAATCTTTCCATTTTTTCGGAAATTTTCAATTTTGAAACTATTTTTATTTCTTAATAATAAATAAAAATAAATAGGACAGGAACTTCATATTCTAGGATCCGACCCATTAACATGTTTTAACCCATTTCTTTTTCTCTGTCATCTGCATTCACACTCCTCTCTCAAACCCTAATTTCCTCAAGCCGTCAAGGTCGAAGCCTCTACCACCACATACGAATCTCGAAGGCAGCCATCATTATTATCGGAAGCGACCGGATCTAGGGGTTAAGGTGCCGATTGTTCTCTGAAGCGACCGGATTTGGGATGTCTATTTGAATCAAACAGTGGGTATGGAGTCGCCGAGTCGATGTTTATGGTGATGGTTTTTGCTAGGGTTATCATCTGAGGGCATATAGGTCACAAGAAACCAGGTGAAACAGTTGTTTGCAAGCGTTGTTTTAGATCGGTAATTTAGGTTTTTTGGTGTTTTTGATTATTAAATTGAGGATTATGATTCTTTTTCTTTTTTCAGGGATGAAGAGGTCTAGAGACGACGGTGTTTCCGTTGGCGGCGGTGGTTTTCAACTTAATCGGCTTATCATATCTGAATCGTAAGTCTCAATTTGGATATAACTGACTTCTTTCGTCTTCAAAGATACATTGTGTGGATGAATTCTTTATTATGAAGTCTATACGGTCGTTTTTGCTGCAACTTTGAAGAGTAAAACTGTGATTTATTTGTATTAAGTGAATTAATCACTTAAAGCTAAAAAAGGGTAAGATTTGTATTAATGACATCTAATTCTCTGAGTTTAGGGTTAAATATGAGAGGTTTATTTAAATTCTGAATTAATTCTTTTATTTGTTCATCTCATCTTCTTGAAAGAAGCTCTGGGAGACCCCAAATTGTGGGTGAAGGGAGGGCAAATAATTTGACAACCAGGGATGCACTTACCTGTCTTAAGGATGTGAAATACATGTTTCATGATAACAAGGAGAAATATGCGGAGTTTCTTAATGTGATGAAAGATTTTAGAGCTCAAAGGTTTGGCTAAAGTGTTGCTTTGTTCAACTTTCATGTTGTAATTCTGTTAAGACTTGTAATGATCAGTTACAATGTTTTTTTTTGTCATAGAGTTGATACCACATGTGTCATAGAAGGGTTAAAGAACTATTTAAAGGTCATCGGGAACTAACACACTTTTGCTTGCAAATGAGATTACAAGGTGACGATCATGTGTACAAATCTTTTACTTAATATTATGAACTAGTTTGTTCCACCCGCGCTTCGCGACGGGAGTTTGGTCGTTTTTTTCTACGCCACGCGCCATAAGTTTGGTCATTATCGGTTGGTCTCGTCGAAAACGATAAAAACGAATACTGATACCAGTTTCGATAATACCAATAATGGTTGCGTTAAAGCCTACGATCCCAAAAAATGTTCGATTTTGAATAAAACTCCGTTTTCAAAAAAGTTTATATCGGAATGTTGACAAAAAAAACTAAATACAGCCACGCACTCCGTTTTTTTTTAAGTTAACGAATGAAAGTTATTACAGAAAAACAAAATTATTAGAAAACTAGACGGATTAAAAGCGTATATTATATATAGTATAAGGGTGAAAAAAAATCAAAATGACATATGTCACCATCCTAGTGGAACTAGAATGGAACTACAAAAAACAATTGGTGTGGAGTGGAAGGGTTTTGAACATGCAACTGTTGAAAAAGGAGAAAAAGCCACAAACCACCACACCAAAGTGATGTTTTGAGTTATCATTAAAAAAGTTAATACTAAAGCATAAAATGCTAGTGAATAAAAAAAAGGAAAAAAAATGAAACAAAACTTATCAAAGAACCGGAGTCGAACCCAGGTAAATAAGTTGAAAACATAGAGCCTTACCACTACACCATAAACTAATACTTGTAAGAAAATCAGAAAGCAATTTATAAAATAATACAAAGGTTAAACATGGAGGACGTAAAGAAAAACCTCCAATGCTATTTGTCTATTCTAGGAGGGGGCGAAGTGGAAATACTACAAGTGGCTAAGAGAGTTTGTTAGAATATTATTAGCATATATAGGAGAGCATGTGATTGATTGTTTTCAGGATTTAGTTTGTTACAACGATTGTGGCTCCTTTGAGGAGAGAGGGTTTTCCCCTGGTTATCATTTTGTATCTTTCTTTTCTATGAGAATAAGCTCTCCTGTTTCTTATGAATCTCTGAGTTTGTTCTTAATTTTTCTTGGTTAATCGTTCCATTTCCTATCATTGGTCCGACCTCCCTGTTACCGGCAACATGGTTTCCAATTCCGATCGTTTGGATGCTCATGATCAACAATTATCCCAGATTCAATCGAATGTCACTGCTATGCAATCGTCGATCGACACTGTCCACACAGAGGTAGCGAATTTGCAGAAGTTGATGGTCTCTTGGATGAATAAGCTAGAGAAACATCCGGTCGTGTCGGGGTTGTCGTCTCCGCCTCCGGAGGGAGGAGGCGTGTTTGATTTACCCGAAACAGAGGGTCCATCTTCACCCAAATTCGAGTTCTCCGGCAACTCCATTCCCCAAATCGGCGGTACCATGAACGGTGAAGAAAATTAAGTTACCGGAATTTCCGGGTTTCGACCCTCAAGGCTGGATTAAGAAGGCTAATCTCTGTTTTGATATCAACAACACACCGGACGGTGTTCGTATTCGCCTTGCTCAATTGAGCATGGTGGGGGTCGCTTTTCACTGGTTCACCATCGTAACTGAGGTGAATCCGTCTCTTTCGTGGACCGACTTTCAATCCGAACTTCTCAAACGGTTTAGTGGCCTTGAGATTCACAACCCGTATGAGCAACTGGCTGCTCTGCATCAGGGTGAGTCGATTTTAGATTATATTGATGATTTTGAATACTTGTTGTCCTTTGTTCCACGTTTACCGGAAGCCCAAGCTTTGGGGTATTTCATCGCCGGTCTTCGAGATGATGTCAAGCAACGGGTGCGTTTGCAACGACCTCAATCCCGTCTGGATGCCATGTACTTGGCAAAAGATGTGGAAGCTATGCTCCGTCCATCGTCGGCGTTGGGCTCTCTCTCTCGTTTCCGTTATGCAGAGAAGATTGGGCTTCATCAGTATGTGAATCCAAACCTCCAAGTGGGCCGAGGGGAGTTTTCAGGCCCATCTACGGTTAGACATCTGGATCGGTCCAACTCCAGCCGATGGGAGGGACCTAGGGTTTATACCCCACCTCGTACAGGGTCGTCACCCGCCTTACCCCAATCTCCGTCTGTCACACGGGATAGGGGAATGAGATCTTTGTCACGTCCAGAGTATGACGAACGTCGTCGGAAGGGTTTATGTTTTCGTTGCGGTCAGTTGTACGGTCCGGCTCATAAGTGCCCGGAAGGCCGGCTCCGTATCCTTTTGCTCGGCGAGGATGAAGACGAGGGTTCAGAGGGTTCTAACTTAGGACTCGAGGTACCGAATAGCCCTAACAGTCACTCTGATTTAGAATCTCCTACAGGGGAATGCACTTCTTTGGAATTAGACGGGGTCACGACGATCACTGGGGGTTCGAAAACTCTAAAATTGGAAGGGATTCTGTTGGGAATTCCGGTTAGCATGTTGGTGGATAGCGACGCATCCCATAACTTCATCTCGAGTCGTTTAGCTCGGGCTTTGGGTCTCCCGGTGGTTACTTTTTCAGGTATTCGAATTAAATTGGGGGATGGGCACTTTCTATTGGTTTCTCAGCGTTGTGTGGGGGTCGATATTTGTATTGGATCCTGTACTTTTAAAGTTGATGCATTAGTTTTGGATACCGGTAACCTAGATGTCATTTTGGGAATGGATTGGCTCAAGTCCTTGGGTGAGGTTATTCATGATTGGATGAACGCTTGGATGAAATTCACATATCACGAGCAGTTAGTAACCTTACACGGTGTTTCTCTTGGTCAACTGGGTCCGGCTGCCCTGCAACAGTGGTTAGCCATGGAGGACGGTTTTGCCAAGTGTGGTGTCGTTTCCTCTCTGAGCTCCATGGAGGGTAATTCTTCAAACACCGTAACCGAGTTTCAACTTTCTGAATTACAACAGTTACTTAACTCATACCCTGCCCTGTTCTCAGACCCCACGGGTCTACCCCCGGTCCGAACACACGACCATGGCATCACATTAATTACCCCGGATCCTATCGCGGTTCGTCCCTACCGTTACCCTGATGCTCAGAAAACAGAGATTGAACGACAAGTGAAAGAACTTTTGAAATTGGGTATGATTCGACCAAGTCGTAGTGCTTATTCTAGTCCGGTAATCTTGGTTAAGAAGAAAGATGGGTCGTGGCGGATGTGTGTAGACTACCGCGCCCTTAATAAGGCTACGGTCCCGGATAAATTTCCCATTCCCGTGGTGGATGAGTTGCTAGATGAGTTATTTGGGGCTAAATTCTTTACGAAATTGGATTTGAAATCGGGATACAACCAAATTCGAATGCGAGACGATAGTATTGACAAAACAGCCTTCCGCACCCACGACGGTCACTACGAATACCTCGTCATGCCATTTGGGTTAACGAATGCTCCGGCTACCTTCCAAGCAATTATGAACGATGTTTTCCGACCCCTGTTACGCCAAAAGGTAGTCATTTTCTTTGATGATATTTTGATTTACAGCCCTTCTTGGGAGACTCACGTGGCTGATTTGCAATTGGTATTCCAACTCCTTACTCAACACCATTTTAGGGTCAACACATCTAAGTGTTCATTTGCTCAGACCACGGTGGACTATCTGGGTCATGTAATTAATGGACAAGGTGTGGCTATGGATTCGAACAAAGTGGCAGCCGTAGGGGACTGGCCAGTCCCGAAAAACATCAAGGGGTTAAGAGGGTTCTTGGGTTTAACCGGCTATTACCGGAAGTTCATAAAACACTATGGTAGTATTGCTCGACCGCTTACTGATTTGACAAAGAAAGACGCTTTTTCATGGAATGAGACGGCTCAACAAGCGTTTGTTCAACTCAAGGATGCGTTGAGTTCGGCGCCGGTGCTAGGCTTACCGGATTTTGCCTCACCGTTTGTAGTGGAGTGTGATGCGTCGGGGCGTGGAATAGGGGCGGTACTTATGCAAAACAATCGTCCAATTGCATATTTTAGCAAAGCTCTTAGTGACAAGAACCTCTCAAAATCTGCCTATGAACGGGAAATGATGGCACTTGTGCTTGCAGTACAACATTGGAGACCTTATTTGTTGGGCTCTCGTTTCACCATTTTTACCGATCAAAAAAGCTTGAAGTTCTTATTGCAACAACGTGTCTCGACTCCGGATCAACAAAACTGGTTCGCTAAACTCTTGGGGTATGATTTCGATATTTTCTATAAGCCGGGCCGAGAAAACCGAGCAGCCGATGCGTTGTCTTGAAGAGCAGAAAGCGAGGAATTCTTACAATGTATATCTTCTCCAATTTGGGTCTAAGGTGCCTTACTAATTGAGGAAGCAAGGGCTGACCCGACTCTCCAACAATTAATTACTTCTTGTACTGCGGACCCGTCCAAAACACCCGGGGTATTCTGTGAAAAATGGGTTGCTGTATTATCACAATCGTTTGGTCATTCCCAAACATTCCAAGTACATTCCGGCTCTTCTCCATGAGTTCCATTCGGCTGCTTCAGGAGGTCACTCCGGGTTTTACTGCACATATCGTCGTTTGGCAGCCAATTTATATTGGCCAGGTATGACCGCAACTGTAAAAACCTTTGTTCGTGAATGCGATGTATGTCAAAGATGTAAGGCAAGTACAACAGTTCCGGGGGGTTTGCTTCAGCCGTTATCGATTCCGGCTGCTATTTGGGAAGACATCTCCATGGATTTTATCTCCGGGTTACCCTCGTCCAAAGGTTACAATGTCATCATGGTAGTCGTGGATCGTTTGTCAAAATATGCTCACTTTGTACTTTTAAAACACCCCTATACAGCCCGTTCGGTGGTCGATGTGTTCATCAAGGAAATTGTTCGTCTTCATGGGATTCCTAGCACTATTGTGAGTGACCGTGACCCGTTGTTCATTAGTAAGTTTTGGCAAGAGATTTTTCAGGCTCAAGGAACGAAACTGCATATGAGTTCGGCTTATCATCCGGAGTCAGATGGCCAAACCGAAGTGATTAATCGATGCCTTGAAGCGTATCTACGGTGCTTTGCGGTAGACCAGCCCAAGTCTTGGGCTTTATGGCTACCTTGGGCAGAATTTTGGTATAATTCGACGTTTCACGTATCTACCGGGGTCACGCCGTTCGAAACAGTTTATGGTCGCTCTCCACCATCGGTTTTTTCTTATGCTATGGGTGAGATTAGGGTGGAGGCCGTGGCATGTGAGTTACGGGATCGAGATGAG
Source organism: Smallanthus sonchifolius (assembly GCA_023525975.1). Lineage (NCBI taxonomy): Eukaryota > Viridiplantae > Streptophyta > Magnoliopsida > Asterales > Asteraceae > Smallanthus > Smallanthus sonchifolius. The sequence goes on along the minus strand of CM042031.1, from coordinate 70,077,548 downwards.
GCTCTTCGCCAGTTAAAAGTTCATCTTGCCAATGCTCAAAATTTAATGAAGGTTCAGGCAAACAAGAAACGTCGGGAGGTCAGCTTTTCGGTCGGAGAGTGGGTTTATGTGAAACTAAAGCCATATCGTCAATCGTCGGTCACTTCTCGCATTAATCAGAAGCTAGCACCAAAATTTTTTAGGCCATTCCAAATTGATGCAACAGTGGGATCGGTAGCATACAAGTTACAGTTACCAGAGTCATCAAAGGTTCACCCAGTTTTCCATGTTTCTCTCCTCAAGAGAGCAGTCTCTGAACCGGCCGAGACTGTTCTTCCTCCTGATTTATCGGTTGATATGGGTGATGTTATGACTCCTCAGGAAGTGTTGGCTGCTCGTATGGTTCAGTTAGGGGACGAGACAGTCGAACAGTGGTTAATTCATTGGCAGGGGCAGTTGGTTGTAGATGCTACGTGGGAGGACAAGGAATGGGTAATCGGTCAATTTCCAAACATACGTCTTGAGGACAAGACTCATTTTGAAGGCGAGAGTAGTAATACAAAGGTTAAACATGGAGGACGTAAAGAAAAACCTCCAATGCTATTTGTCTATTCTAGGAGGGGGCGAAGTGGAAATACTACAAGTGGCTAAGAGAGTTTGTTAGAATATTATTAGCATATATAGGAGAGCATGTGATTGATTGTTTTCAGGATTTAGTTTGTTACAACGATTGTGGCTTCTTTGAGGAGAGAGGGTTTTCCCCTGGTTATCATTTTGTATATTTCTTTTCTATGAGAATAAGCTCTCCTGTTTCTTATGAATCTCTGAGTTTGTTCTTAATTTTTCTTGGTTAATCGTTCCATTTCCTATCATAAAACATAAGAAAACATTTTTTTTTTCAATAAAAAAATCCAAACACTGTTCATTCGCATGACAAATAATAGTTAGTTAATATGTACTTTGAAGAATAGTTGTATGTGCTAAAATCAACTAGCTCACTGATTCACATGGTAATTTATACTTTGACTTTTAAAGTTAGATTTTGAATTCATGTTAATTTGATTCACTCTGGATGATCACTTTTATAATCATCATACTTGGCGCTTGGTTGCTAATGATGTGCAATATTAAGGATCCCATGAATTGTCATAAAAACAAACGATATTTTAAATAATCAGAATGAAATAACTAAGTGCATAAAGGTAGGGAGATAGATAATTTTACTTTTATTTCAATATATTTTTGTAGAGGCGGCAAAATGGGTGGACTGGGAAAGGGGTCAAAACTCAAAACAGGTAGTTTTGGTGTGGGTCGGATTGACCGGAAACACTTTTTCTTATTTTTTGAAAAGTTATCTATAAATAGTTAGTGTGTTAAATTTGATAAGACTTTTAATGATCAGTTACAATGGTTTTTTTTTTGTCATAGAATTGATGCCACAAGTGTCATAGCAAGGGGTAAAGAACTATTTAAAGGCCACTGGGAACTACCACATTTTTGCTTGCAGATGAGATTACGATTTTACGATCATATGTACAGATCTTTTGCTTGATATTATGAATATGTACAGAAAGGAAACCAAATCCGTTACCGAGTTCCACCAGGAGGTTTATTTTTTTATGAAACTTTTATTTGATTATAGGAGTTATATTATGGCCTACTTGTATAAGTAGTTAGCTGCAATGATAATTGATCATAAGATACCACGCCATACCATGGTCATAGAACATCAGTTAACAATTTAGCATGTACGTTTTCGTGAATTATATGTGGTCATGAGATTGCATATGTGTGAAATCATCTACGTCGAGCCTCATGATGCACATCAGTTTTTCTAGACCTCTTAATTTAACAGTGTGCATAGTGCAAATGCGTAGATAAGTGTAATATTTTATTTACCCTCTATGGCTTTATAAAGGGAAAATAAATCAACTGGGTTTAGTTAGTTGGAATTATGACTCTGTCCAAAGATTTACTTAAGCTATATGGTACAAACATTATGACAGTGTGCTTTGAGTGAATAAAGAACTTATCAGTTGATAGTTGGTAAAAAAACATATTTTTTGTGTCTAAACAACAATGTATTTTTTTGTGACTAAACAACTGAGACCTACTTGCTGATCTTTGGTGGTTTTCTTTTGTTTTTATTCTGAGTGATTTTGTTTTGTTCTTAAACCGATTATAGAGGGTTTTGTATTTTGTTTTGATGAAATGATGATATGCTTATAGGTTATCATGAAAAGCTAGATTGGTCATAAATTTTTGCTTGTCTAGACTCGGGATTAAGCCTATTAGGTGTTGAGTAATATGATTATAGATGATCATGAAAAGTAATCTCAGTAATTTAAATAATTAGGTACCTTATATGATAATTTTTACCTATGAGGCATTTAGAATCATGTTCTGTTTAGAAAAAACTAATCAAATATCTGAGTTGGTTGATTTACTTAATCAAGTATTTTGCTTCTATAGGAATATGTGATCGTATTGCTTAAAAATGGTCGGCGCAAAGAATAAGCAAGGAATCATTGAAGAAGTGAATTCAAAGATCACAACAGAAGCTTTTATAAATCTAGCTCAACTGTCTGCTAGGCTTTGGTTAGTTATAAAATTACTGCTTCTTTTTATATCATTTGAATAACATATGGAAATAATTAATGGAAGTACTATTTTTATTCCTGAATTGCTTTCATCTTTGGGCTCTTTCATTTCAAGTGATTGATGTAGTGTTAGTTATTTTGCCTCTTTAGACGGAATTCATGGGCTATCTTTTGGTGCCAATATGGTAGCTGCTTCAGGGGCTGGAGGTGCAACAACCATTGTTACAAATCCGACGTGGGTTGTGAATACAAGGCTACAAGTATGTTTAGATTCATGGTTTGGAATGGGTATGGGAATGATAAATTGTGTTTTGTTTGATGGTATGCGTTTTAAAATTATCCTCAAAATTGGAGGTTCTCCATACCTGCCAAAGAGAGTGGGTTTAAAAACTGATTTTCTTAGATAAGGAATTGACATAGCTTATTGAGTTGTTACTGACCACATCAGAACCCTTTCATTTGCCATTCCAGATGGTTCTTGTCCAGGTTGATATGGAAACCTACCCTCTTCCACCTTAATGTCTTTATGTTATAATATCAAAAACCTTTTTTTTATTTTGTTTCATGTTCATATCTTAATTAGCATGATCATATTTTCCAAATAAATTTTGTGATAATATTCTTATTTTGCAGGAAATGAGGGGCGTGAATATGTTTTGAGGCGCATTCTTCACCGAGCCGGACGTTATGGAACCGAAGTACTAAAGCACAATAATAATTTTTCTCTGGGTATCTGTCAAATTATTTCTTCAAATTAATAACATATTGTATATTGTAATATATATAAGTTATGGTAACTTATATCATGATGAAATCAGATTAGTGAAAGTTGTGGATGCAATCAGTCATGTTTTTCCTGAGCTAAAACAACGAGACACACATTAGAGAGGTTATAGCTGAAGAGGAAGCAAGTTGTGGTGAATAAACATCATTTAATGAGACTGGATCAATCCTATTTTGATTATTAGCGTTATAATACTTTTGCATAAAGTTCTGTTTTACACTTTGAACTTTAGGATTTATGTTAATTGTTTTTACTACAATAAAAAAACTTGGAACTAGGAAATTCGAGATATATTTTATGCATTTTATACCATTTCTGTTTGTTTATAAATATAGTTGCTTCTGAACCTGCTCTGTTTACAATTGTAATGCAAATATACAGGTTATTTTGGTGATGAAATGCAATTTACTCAGTGTTGTAAAAATCGCTAGGCGCTAGTCGGGCAGTGGGGTGAGGCCTAGGCCTAGGCGGGATTAATCGAGGCCTAGGTGGGATTAATCGGATTGGAATTTTTATATGTAATTTTTAGTTTTTTATATATATACACATTTTTATATGTAATTTTCAAAATTATATATATACATACACACATTTTTTAAAGAAGCTGGAAATTATAAGAACTAAACTGAAAATCGCCGGAATCTCGCCGGAACCCTACCGGAATATCACCAAAAAAACGGGAAGTGGCCGATTTTTGGCCGACTAGGTCCGCCTAGGCCCGATTTTGACCCAATTTTTCCGATTAGCGATTTTTAGTCCGATTTGGCCAAAATTAATCCTTGACCCGCCGCCTAGCGACTAATCGGCGTCTAGGCGCGATTTTTACAACACTGAATTTACTTATGAAAATATTGGTGGCGGGAAAAGAAAAGTTCTACACCAGCAACGTCTAGCCAGCAACAAACCTACAAAGATACTTCAGTTATCTAACTTTTTTTACACATTAAAGAAATATATAATTTTTATTATATAACTAGTGTAGTACACGGCTCTATAACCTAGTTATATAATAAATAAAAGTTATGATATGACTCTTATCACTTTTCGATGTGTTCTTAACATTTTCCCCCCCTCTCTCTCCTATTATTTATATAAACTAGAAATTGTACCCCGCGCTCCGCAGCAGGAACCAGACCTTAAATGGTTGAGACGGTGACGTTAACGTAGCTAAGTACAAAAGAAACGTGGTTAAATAAATTTTCTCACACGTTCTGCGTCGGGAGGCGGACTCTAAACGTTTGAGGCGATTACACTAACGTGGCTAAGCAAAAATAAAAACATAGTTAAATGGAGAAACGTCGGTGCGCACTCCACGGCGGAAGACGTACGTTAAACGATTGAGACGGTGACATTAATGTGTGGCTAAGCACAAAAAGGAAACGTATAAAATTAACGTTGGTACATAAACAGGATAAAGTACAGTTATATAACGGCACCGACATTTTTTGTCGATGCCAGCCTATTTTTTCACGCTACACGCGCGTTGCGGCTAATCGATACCATTAAAAGAAATGCACATGCGTTGTGGTAGGGCGGTATGATCAAAAGAAACGTACGCGCAAAATAAACTAAAGTTATTGAGGAAAAATCAGATTATATATACTACAGGGGTAAACTCAAAACTTTAGAAACCTAAGGGGTCAAAGTAGAATTTGACAAAGTAGAGGGGCTAGTAGTACAGTTTAACTAAAGTGTGAGGGGGTGTGTGTTGGTGGAAAACATCACCGACCTTGGTGATTAAGTATTAGTTAAATTTGAAATTTCATTAATTGTTTTTATAATTTTTTGTTTCTCGCCTCTCTCTCCTATTACATAATAATGAATTATATAATTATTTTTATAAAACATTTTTTAGTTTAAAAAAATAGTTTTGTTCATAAAATATTTTTATAAATTGAACATTTCTTTTATTCTTTTTATAAAATATTTTTAAAAAATAATTATATAACGCTTTTATAATTTGTATTAAAAAACTATGTAATATGTCATAAATATATAATATGTAAATCTTTATTACTAAGTATATAACATTACATTTATTTAACCCGTGTAACACACAGGGTTTCTAACCTAGTTTTAATTATATATATATATATATATCTATTTAATACGAAGGATTGTTTATTTTGATAATAATAGTTAAAAGTTTATATAAATGCCCAAGTAAACCTTAATTTATTAATAAACTAGCTTAGAACCTATGTCTACACACGGGGTGATCAAAAATATCAATATATATAATTTTTAAATCTGTATGTATATATTTTACAGGTGTAAAAATGTATTAAATATATACTAAATAGAAAACAAAAATCAAAATATTAAAAATTAATATATATAATTGGGTTTCGAAAATACATTAATTATTATTTAATGTAATTTGACTTTCATTTACTATTTGATTGAAAATAAAAGTTAAATAACTAGATTTTAAAGTTTCTTATAATAAGGGATAATTTAAAATAAATGTGTTTTATTAATATAATTAGTATTTTCTTTAAAAATATATTTTATTAAAAAATAGAGGTGTATTTAATAAGAGAGAGAGATGGGAAAAAAATTATGAAAATGAATATGGATGCGACACGTGGCATGAAAAACCTTTATTTATTATATAGTAATAGGTTAGAATCTCGTGTATTACACGGGTTGAATAAATGTAATGTTATATACTTATTAATAAAAAAATTATGTCTTTAAAAACCCGTGTATTACACGGGTTGAATAAAATATTACGTGACAGTTATAGATTCTGTTAAGTTAATTTTTAAATCATTTTTTTAGCTGAGTATTAATTTTTTTTTATGTAACTGATAAATGTTAATTCATATTAAACGTTAGAAACCCGGTGTATGGGTTAAATAAATGCAATGTTAGTAATAAAGATGTACATATTACATATTTATGAAAAACGTTTTTTAAAAAGAATTATAGAAATTATTATTATTTATAAGAGAGAGAGAGGCGGTAAACAAAAGATTATAAAAGCAATTAAAAAAAATTTGTATAATTAATAAGAGAGAGAGACGGGAAAAAAAGTTAAGAATGCATGAGAGAGTGACAAGTGTTCCATCAAAACCTTTATTTATTATATAGTACATATTATAGAATTATTTACATGGATAATTCATATTGTAGGATCACTTTGGTCCCAAATTTTCAAAAATTAAACTATGATTTCTTACTATTCACTCATGTAAAACTTTTGGTAATTCACACTAATTGTTGTAAAAGTTTCTATTAAGTTTTTTTTTAATTTAAAAAATAGAACAACTTAAAATACATTACCCTAAGTCCCATTCTCTTTCCCTTCGTCTCCAACCTTCCTCCTTCATATGTGACCAAATCTCTAGCCACCACCACCACAATCGGGCCAAAAATCCAGCCACCATCGTTGTCGGCTCATCTCAAAGAATTCACTCGGTTTCAATCCAGCTTATTTATTCAATCGGTTTTCAATCATAAGCATTGTCTTGGCAGTGGGTAATCAATGCAACAACTTTTGCTTGTTATCTTCTTCTTGCATCAAAAGAAGAAAATCAAGTTAGTTGTATGGGATTGTGAGAGTGAGAAAGCATCGGGTCTTGATGGATTTACTTTTAAATTCATCAAAACTTTTTGGCACCTTTTTTAAGATGATTTTAAAGATGTTATGGAGTACTTTCACAAAGATTAGCTTCGGATGCAACTCTTCATTTATTGCTCTTATCAGCTTGATCCATTATCTCTATCTGATACCGTCTCATTGCTCTAATTGGAGTAATCTCTAATGTTATTTCCAATATCCTTGCAAATAGGCTAAAGCCGGTTATTTCCACCATAATTGATGAAACTCAAAATAGAAACATTCTGGAATTATTAATGAACCTGTGTCTTGGTTAAAAATGTCCAAATCAAATTCTCTAAATTAGGATTATTTTTTTAGATGATGTTATGCTACACATGAACTTTCCCAATCTTGGTTGCCTTTCCTCGGCTTGTTCGTCTATATTAGTAAATGGCTCACCTACTAAATAATTCAACATAAAAAAGGTGTTCGACAAGGATATCTCCACACTTATTCATATTAGCAATGGAAGCTTTAGATGCAATGATGAAAAAAGCTACTTGCTTGTGTACTTTTCATGGTATTCAAACCCCTCACAATGCCTTCCTTATCCCACCTTTTCTTCGTTGATGATTCAATTTTTGTTGATGATTTATCTATGAAAAACTCCAAAAACCTTGCTAGACTACTTCATTACTTCTACATGGCATCCGATTTAATGGTGATCTTCTCCAAAAGTCGATTGTATGGTCTTGGGGTGAACTTGGTTTCTTTAAACAAAATGGTGGAGGCTCTACATTGTAAACTAGGTAAGTTTCCATTCACTGGCTTTCAATTAGAACGGATATGAATAATAATTAAAATTGGAAATCGGTCATCGAAATGTTTGAATCTAAGCTCTCCTCTTGGAAAGCTAAAGTATTATCTTTTGGTAGCCAAATTACACTTATCAAATCGGTTGAGTAGTCTACATCTATACTTCTTCTCACTTCACAAACCACCAATCCATATAATCAATGCTTTAGAAAGAATTAGAAGATGTTTTTGTGGAGTGGGAGTGGACAACACAAGAAAATCCATTGAGCTAATTGGAATTCGGTCATGGCTTCCAAAAAACATGGTGGTTTAGGCATTGGTTTTCTCCGAGCATCAAATCTTGCATTGCTTTCAAAATGGTGTTGGAAAACCAAAACTCAAGTAGTCGGTTTAAACACTTCCACACATTCTTTATAAAAACATCATGTCAACCGAAAACAAGGCGACTAGACTTGACATTAAATATTAACTAGTTTTTAACCCCCCACCCCCCCCCCCCCCACCGCGCTTCGCGGCGGGTTGGTTTGACTTGTTTGCGTGAATAAAATTTAAGAAAACGATGACAAAAAAACACTTGAATTTGAATTGAACTTAGTCTTCAATAAAATTTTAACCAGAACATTGACAAAAAAAATTTAAGAAAACGATGCATTCCGTTATTTTAAAAACAATAGTTATCATAGAAAACGGTGTCGGGCCCATCGTTAATAAAACGAAAACGTAGGCGCAACGGTAAAAATAATGTTAATAGAAAGGAAACATAAAGCTAAATAATAAAATAAGGGAAAAAAAGAATTAAAAAAATACCGATTCGGGTCGTCGAAAACCATAAAGCGAATACCGATACGGATTCCGATAATACCAATATCGACAATGATGTTGTTCGCCCATAATAGGTTCGGCTCGTAACGGTACCACAACGCTAACGACACTCGCTATTGGCAACGAAAAAAACTTGATTTTGAATACAACTCCGTTTAAAAAAATTATATTGAAACGTTAACAAAAAGAACTACAAAATAGTTGCGCACTCCGTATTTTAAAAAAAATTAACGAACAAAAGTTATTAAAAAAAAGAAATTAATATTAAATGAAACGAATTAAAAACGTATATTATATATATTATAATAGTTAAAAATAAAAGTATAAAAGAAAATTATTTTATTAGCCACGTGACACTCCCTCCCTCACTGAGGGAGTTACTATTCACCCACATTCGTGTTTAATCTTAGTTTCTAATTAATTTATTTTCAATTTATTTGGTCCAACGTTTGCCAACCTTTTTTAGATCAAATATATAAATATAAAGTAAAAATAATTACTTAACCACAATTGATTTTTTTTAATACTTTCTGACTGATGACATATATAATGTGTCACTCCGAATATTTTTTATAATTACAATAATAAAAATGCTAAACATAATCTTTATTTGGTTATGATTACGAGCTTTATAGTTAAATACTATAGTTTAAAAACGATTAAAGACTTTTAGGTTGTACTAAAACGATTATTAAAATAAATAAAAAAATCAAACACAACCCTTAAAACCGTATAAATTTAGTAAAACCTTTTAATAAATAGTACGACTTTTATACACCAAGTCGGGGATATGGTCTCTACAATCGTGCTTATTGAATAACATGTGGATTATTTTTTTAGTTTATACTTTTAAATATATATTGTGTTTTAATTTAAACTTATTTATTAATACCATGTAGTCACAGGGGCGGATTGAAGGCTTCTTCAGTGGAGGCAGAGGCATCCACTGAGATCTGTCAAAACTGTTTAAAATTTTCAATATTTGTTTGTAGGTCCCCTTCCTAAACATCAGAAACGCCTCATTCACAAACCGAGAGATAGAGAGAGGAGTGGCGGAGGGAATTTAGTTTCTGAAAGTATTCCATGGAAGTTTTCGAAGGTTGCTTAAGTTTTCCGGTGACTTTTATGGATTTTGTTGGTTTAGATAAGAACGTGGGAATTTGAATTTGACTTATTTAAATACTAATTGGAATTTTTTTACTTTAAGTCCCCTTAATTCAAGTAAAGTTATAAAATTAACCTTTTAGATTATTTTAAATTTTAAAAACCCTAGAGTTAAAAATTTATTAGTTATTAATCATAGCTATCAAGGTTCTGCCTTGATGGTCATGGGGGTTTTCCCAAAGGGTTTCCCCTCTGTTAAGGTCATAGGTTCGAATCTTATAAGGTGCACTTTATAAAAACTAAGAACACCCTCTACAAATTTTGAATTCCTTGGGGTTGTTTAGGTAGATTGATGTACGAGCCTCCCCTGGTGGGACGTGCCGGTTGAGCCCCCACGTCGTTAAAAAAAGTTATTAATCATAATTAATTAAATTTAGTAGATAAGTAATTTTATATTAGACATTAACCATTACTAATTAAATCAATTAAATCAAGTACATAAAGAATATGTTTTACCATTCAATTAATCAATTGATTTAAAGTGTACCGTTGGCCATTTGGTGCAATGGTAGCTCCAAAACTTCTCATAGTGTAGGTCTTGGGTTTGAATCCTGGCAACAACAAAAAGTTGGTGGAGTTCCTCCTGTGGTGGGCTGCCCTGGATGTTCTAGGTGTTGCCCCGATGAAACCTAATTATTCTGTAATATCTAGGTGTTGCCGTTAAAAAAAATGATTTAAAGTGTTTTCGTTTTCCTTATTTTTGGTTTACAAGAGTTTTTTATCTTCTTGTTTTTGGTTTATTATATGCATTCAAGTTTGGCCGAAAAATATTTCAATGCCATTATATAATTAAAGTATGAATAGTTTACAACCTTATCAGGTAAATAAGTATGAGTTAATTATACCCAAACCGTTTTGACCTGACCCATTTTGTTTCGACTTCTTTTCTTCGTGTCAATTTTTGCACCCACTCATAAAAGTTTCTGGGTCCGCCACTGCATATAGATGTGCACAAATCGGGTAAAAATCCTAACCCAGTTCTGGTTGAAACCGGGTCGGATAGTGGTCGACACAAGAGAAACCGGTTCTTGACTGAACTCGGGTCGGGTTAGGTTCTGGAGGGGTAAAACCCTATCTGGTAGGAACCGAACTGGGTCGAAATGGAACCGGGTCGGGTTCCAACCCGGGTTATATAAAATAAAAAATATATATAAAAAAATATTTTAAAAATACATAAAGTAACAAGAAAATTAATTAAAAAACAAATTCAACTTTTGTTAATTTTTAAAATTTTAGAAACAAGAAAATATAAATCCATTACAAAAAAAATAATCTTAGGAATTACAAATTGAATATAATTTATTTTTTTTATTTAATTTGACGTTCTAGCCATCATAGTCGTCGTTAAGTTTTTACTATTTGCTTGAATCATTGTCGCCTATGCGTGAGGACAAATCGTAAACAAGTTCTTCAAATAGTGGAGACGATCGTGCGGTTTATACATCTTGTTCGTGTTTTTTTTTCTGCAATCAAGCTTACTAAATAACATGTAGAATATTTTTTATTTTTTTATTATAAATATATATTCGTGTTTTAATTTAAACTTATTTATTGATACGACGTGTTACAGGCCGGTCATTTTCGGCTCCTTTCGCCGCGTAGACACAAATTGGTGGGCCCAATTGACGGGCATTCATATGAATTTCGTGGCCCATAAAAAAGTTGGCCCATGTGGGCCATGCCTCGTATGATCCTACATCACAACAATTATTATTTATTAACCCACTTTGCTAAATATATATTCGTGTTTTAATTTAAACTTATTTATTGATACGACGTGTTACAGGCCGGTCATTTTCGGCTCCTTTCGCCGCGTAGACACAAATTGGTGGGCCCAATTGACGGGCATTCATATGAATTTCGTGGCCCATAAAAAAGTTGGCCCATGTGGGCCATGCCTCGTATGATCCTACATCACAACAATTATTATTTATTAACCCACTTTGCTAAAACAAACACGTCTCTAACTTCACAAAGATTATAATAACTAAGGGGGTGTTTGGTAGAGGGAATTGAGGGGTGAGAAATGGAATTGGAAAGAATTCTCTTGTTTGTTTATGAAAGAAAGAGGTGAGAAATGGAAATAAACCATTTCCATTTCTCTGATTTTGTTTCTCTAAAAAAAGCGGAGAATTGGATTTCTAGGGTTTCATTTCTCCAGACCAATTCTCTCACGCCTCTCCCTGCTGTCACCTCTCTTCTCCGGCGATTTCAATCCGCAGTCACCTCTCTTCTCCGGCGTTCGTCAATACATTGTTCAGGTAAACCAAAATCCTCAAACTTCCATCTACAAACCCTAATTTTGCCCTATGTTGATCGATTTGATGTTTATTTAAGATCCTGTCATCTGTTCGTCTGATTTCTCTCACGCCTCTCCCTGCTGTCACCTCTCTTCTCCGGCGATTTCAATCCGCAGTCACCTCTCTTCTCCGGCGTTCGTCAATACATTGTTCAGGTAAACCAAAATCCTCAAACTTCCATCTACAAACCCTAATTTTGCCCTATGTTGATCGATTTGATGTTTATTTAAGATCCTGTCATCTGTTCGTCTGATTTAGGGCTTAGAAATCGAATTAATCGGCATTCAGATTCGTTAGGTTTGTAGGTCCAGATTTCAGTCGGAAATCACGAAAGTGATCGATTACCCACACACACAGGCGGAATCTGTATGTATGGTGTTGTAACAGAGGATTAGAGACAGACTTGGTGAAGAAGACAGCCAAACACACTAAGAATCAATGCAAATAATATGTGAAAGTGTAAGAACAAGCATTAAACGAATGCAAATTGTATTGATTCAAAAACAAATCTGAAAGAGAGAATTCAGGGTTACAGCCGCAACTCACACCCTAGAAATTCTCTAACTAGGCTATTTATAGTAGTTTCACAGGTATCGAAACTATGTTCCTCGAAACTACTAGTTTCGAGTGAACATTTACAAGTGGAAAAAGTGCCTGTCGAAACTACTATCGATCGAAACTACTAGTTTCGAGTGAACAAATCTCACTCGAAACTATAGTTTCGATGGCCCAGACTTAGACTAAAAAGCAGTAAATTCGTTTAAAAGAAATTACATGAAAATAAACTATCTAAACAATGTTTAACAGAAATACATTGATCAACAGCTTATACAAAAAGGTTAGACTCTACAAGGTTAACAATGTTATGATACCTACCTGTTTACTGTTTGCGAATGTGTTTTCTCTGCTTCTGGTTGATTAGGTCGTTGATTTTAGCTGTTTTATGCAAATTAAGAAGTTTGATTGATTTGTTTGCTTTTATTTAATTTTCAGAGATAGTGTTGGATATGTTAGGTTAAACTTTAAAGTGATCAGTATTTAGCTAAATTGTTGGTATGAGTTTGTAATCAGATTAATTACTTGCAATAAGTACTAGAAATAACAAAAGGTATGCATTGGATTTTATATGATTCCATGTTGTACTTGCACTAGGTTTGGCATAAACGAGTAAATTGTATGCATGCCAGTGATAGAGAGATTCCTTTTTGGTGTGTTTTTTCATGAAGAATGGGAACTGTTGTATTATTGCCGATGATAGTGTTTGGAAGACACACTTTAGCATTGTATATGATATGGTGCATACAAGTGGGTTTGGTTGGGATGAAAAAAAATGTTGTATTATTGCCGATGATAGTGTTTGGAATGAATACGTGAAGGTATATTCTAAAAAATATATTTTTTAGATTTTAAAATTTTAGTCTAATTTATTTGTAATTGTCTTGTAGTCTCACAAAGGTGCTGTGAATTTTCGTGACAAGGCATTTCCTTTCTATGACAAATTGTGTACCATATTCGGTAAGGATAGAGCTACTGGTAGTAAAGCAGTTGACCTTGGAGAAGAAGATGTTGTTCAAGAGACGCAAAAAAGCTCACCTGTTGATATTGAAGACTTTGATTTTGTTGATGAAGTCGTTCCAAATGTTGATAGATCTGAAGGACAAACAGGAAGTGTAACAAGCAAGCGCAAAAGAGGTAGAAGCACGGATGCAGATGAGATATATCGAGAGTCTTGCAAAGATATCAAGGAAGTTTTGCTTCGATTTGGGGAGATGGTGGGTGAACAACTTAGCAAAGAAGGTATGGAGGCTCGTGAAATCTATGAAAAGGTTAGTGATGAGTTGAAAGCTTTACCAGGTATCACTACGAAAAAACGATTCAAAGCAGCTCATTTGATTGGTAAAGATGTGGATCTAGGACGTTCTTTTCTTGCGTTGACAATAGAAGAGAAAATTGAGATGGTCGAGTTGTATACCGATGGTTCAATGGGATAGTTGTGTATGGTTGAAGTAATTTTTTTTGTTTCACCGTGGTTGTTGAAGTACCTTTTTTGGTTTCAGCATGGTTGAAGTACTTTTACTAGTAACTATGGTTGATGTTTTTTGCTTAAAAACTATGTTTTGTATGTGAATTGGTTTTATCAATGCATATTTTGGTTGGAATTTATGCATCTTTTTATATGTTTTTTTATTTTTTAATAAATATTTGTTATGAAAAAAAGACTTGTGCTAATGATAAAGTTGATATAATTCTCTGTTTATTTCCTATGTACCAAACAAGAGAAATGATTCTCAGCTATATTTCTCTACTGAAATCTCTGTACTACCAAACAGAACAGTCAATTCTCATTCTCCAGACTAATTCCCTTTCTCTGCAATTCCATTTCTCTATTCCATTTCTCTACAATTCCATTCTCTGTACCAAACACCCCCTAAGAGTATTCATATTAGCTTCTTTACGCTTATCTTTATAATTTAACTAAAAACCATCATTTCATAAAAAAATTGTTCATTTTTTAAAAACTTCTCACATCTTATTCTTTATCTTTATAATTTTAAAGAAATTGTTAAAGAATTGATATATTTAAGATTTTAGTGTACATTTTCTTATAATTTTAAGGATAAAGATAAGGTTTGAAGAATATGATGTAAGACTATTTTAATTTAAATCTGATTTTTTTTCCTTATAATTTAAGGATATGGTATATATACCAATACTGATGTGGATGCTCTAAGCCATCGATTCGAATTTACTATTAACCGTATAATATATTAATTAAATAAAAAAGTAGAATGTGGTATCTATCATCAAATTTCATATAACTTCAATGTTATTTAATTATTTTATTCAAATTCATGAAGTGAAAGTTATTAGTTTGAAAATGCATATCGCCATAAATTTATATTTGTGAAAATTCATAGGGTTGTTAATAAGTATTAAGGAAGAGATTATTACATCTTTGCTCCTCACTTTATACTTATAACATATTTGGTCCTTCACGCTAACAAACTTTAAAAAATATGTTAAGTTTGTAAAAAAAAACTATTATACTTCTCTTGGTAAAAAATAAAAATAAAATAAAAACAAAACAAAAGGACAGCGGATACTAATGATGCATGTTCCGTGTGCGACTGGTGTTGCGTGTTCTGACGATTGGTAGTGAAGAGTGTTATTTTTTAAATTTAACATAACTTTTAACATGTTAGTGCCAAACCCCATGTTTTACCCGTGAGCAGGACCGTGCTTAATCCAACTAATTTTTTACACATAAAAATGTTTTAATTGGTTGAATAAAAAACGAATCTTTGATTATTTGTTTGTCCTTTAAAATTAAAACCGACCGGTAGAAAACACCGAATGAAATGATGATATATAGTAATTGATTGCCAAGTAACCAATGAGAGAGGCGTCATATGGAGATAGGTGTATCATTACGTGTCACAATTGTAACCACGTATATTTTTACCATGTAATATATTAGTTGACATGCCTATTTATCTGACTAATTAAGCATTTAATAATCTAACTAGGATGATTATGTCATGTGTTAGCTTTTTTTTTATCAGCAATTTGGATCACTAACGGGTCACTGGTCACCCGATCATTTCCACCATTTTTAGAAGAAAACTCATCATAGGTGAGAAAACCTCTTGATCCAACCTGGACCACTTTTTTTTGTCACAGTGGGACTTGAACCCAAAAACTCCTCATTTTAGTGAAGTTTTAGATATACACATTTGCCACTAGACTAAGCTAGTTATTGTATGTCATGTATTAGCTAGGGTTGTCTATTTTTCTTGGGGCTTTAAAGGGGAGGGTGTGCATGCGAGTGACTGTACAGGGCTCACGTTTTAGAGAGCGCTGAATTTTTTTTTCTTGTTTAGATATCGTAGGTCGATTAGCATATACAGTCTTGTTGACTATTTCACTAATGGTGATCTGCAGAAACAAGTTTTTTAAAATTGAAGTTGCTGAATTCTACTTACGATCCACAATATCTCAAGAAATACTTAATGGATTGGCAATATTGAGAATGATTATTTAGAGAGTATGAATTAGGAAGAGTTGATAAAAAACTTTGCTTTTAAAAAAATGCTATTAGAGCCTTACACTTAGTGAAAGTTGAGTGACTTTAAATGGACAAAAATTTTGAGTTATTTAAATAGAGCACTTGAGAAACTTGGTTATTATTGGGTGAAGTTTTCCCTTCGTTTAACTATGTAAAGATCATTTTGCTACAGTAGATTTGTTTTGTTTAAGTTTTTATTTTAGAAGCTCATTTTTACTAGTCGCGCATGTCATTCGAAATTTTATGGATGACCCTGCTATTTTTAAAAAGTATATAAGATGCAACAAAATGATTTGAGGTCAAATACTCAAATCACAACTTAAAACACTAAATAAACTGATTAAACTTAAACCTAAGTTTAATATGAGACCGTTACAAATATAGATAAAGAGTTATGACGAAAATTTGATATAGCGGAGGTTAATTTGTTTAATGTATTCTTATTAAATTACTATTATTTTTAAACTATCAAGTTATTAAAACTACACATGTAACATATAGTAGTGCAAAAGGCAATTTTAACTATTAAATTTAAAGTTTTGTATAAAAACCTTTACATAAACAAGATAAAGAGTTATAACAAAAAGAATTGATAAAATAAAATATTATTAACCTAAAATAAAAAACATGATATACAAAGGGGTTATCTTAAAATCTTAAATGCTAATCCTTAATTAAACCTTTCGTTTAATTTTTAATAAAGGATCTTTTATTTTTATGGTTTTTTTCTTTTATTTGTGTTTTATCGTTTGGTTATCAAAACAGTATTTTCTTAAAAAAAATCTCTTTTCTATTTTAGTTTTAACTAGGAATTTTACCCGCCTCGTGTTGCGGCGGCGTCGAATTCCTCACGGTACCTTAATGGTATCGGCGTCCACTATTCATTTCATAAGGTTTTTAAATAATAAGGGTAATAAAAAGAGTTTATTTAAAAAAAAAGATTAATATTGTTATTTTTAAACTTTCTTCTTTTATTTTTGGTTTTGCAATCAATATATGTTTTTTCTTCAAAAAATATCTTATCTATTTCCGTTTTTAACGAAAGAGTTTACTTTTTTTAAATAAACGTTATATATCGTTACTGTTAAGTTTTCTTCTTTTATTTTTGTATTTATATTTTTGGTATCAAATATTTATTGGTTTGAGAGGAGGCAATATTGCCTCTACCAAATCAATTGATTTAGGAGAAGGCACCCAATGACTTTTCAATATGAAGGTCATGGGTTCGAGACTCACTTGGTGTAATATGTCCAGGTGGGTCAGAGGTTTACCACATTGGGCCTTTGGGTGATGGGTTTCCCCTAGAATGGTGGACGGGCCGGGTCACCAACGCTGTCTGCGTTCACGGGCGTGGGTGGTCTTTCGCCAATGGGCTTACCCGGGTGGCCAGGCTTTAAGTATTTGTTGGTCGTTCAAAAAAATATATTTTTAGTGTCAAATAGGTATTTCTTTAATGATGTGTTCCCAAGTCATGGTAAAGAGAAGTGAAAAAAGTGGAAAGAAACTAGAAAATATTTGTGTTTTTAAGATTTTAATTGAACGAAGTGGAAAGAAAAAAAATGAATAATCTTCTCTCTTAATTTTACTCATAAAATGGACGGATTTTGAGAGAAATGAAGATTTTAATAATTTTCCTTCCATTAAATCTTTAATTTCTTTTGCTTTCGTTTGAACTTTGGAACACGAAATTACATTATATATTTTTATTTCCCTTGTTTTCTTTTCTCTACTTAATCTCACTTCTTTTTTTTTATTTATTAAACTCGGGAACACAACGTAAAGTATTAAAAAAATACCTCTTTTAAAGATTATCATTTTTGTGTCTCATGTTTGATAAAAAAACATTATACTAACACTTAAAGAGAAGTGTCGGTGGCAAATGCCACCGACCACTTCTCCCCTTTCAACTTTGGTGAATTAGCAAAACTTACCCATAACTTTGTAAAATATCAATTTAATCCCTTCAAGTTTCTAAATTTTTTAGTTTACTCACTGTAGTATATTTAATTTTATTTTTCCTCAATAACTCTCGATCGTTAATTATTTTTTCGTCTTGACGTCCCTGTATAAATTTCGTTAAAAACAGAGTTGTATTCAAAATAAGGTACTTTTTAGGTGTCGTGGGTTATATCGACTGACGATAACGTGTTGATACCGTGAAGGACGGGACCGACACTGACTGAAAAACATTGATACCGTTATATAACTGTCTTTTATCTATGTTTCGGTCTCCACAATCGAGTTCCCGTAACTTTATACGTTTATTCTATTTACTTAACCACGTTTCTTTTTATGTTTAACCACATTAATACCACCGCCTCAACCATTTAAGGTCCACCTCCAACGAGCTAATTTTCTCGTTTATTATCAAATACAGTAACATAAATACATATATTAAAAGAGCATATATAAACGCCCCACATTATTAGCTTCGAGCCTTCGAGTGTGACTCACGAGGTGCAAGGAACATGTGTGGTTTAGTTTATTATAATAGTTTTGTCCTCCGTTAATAGAACTCAAAAGTTAGTTGCAAATTCGGTCCCTGAATTTATAGGTAACTTATAGATGTAGCCCCCATCAGTTTCTTCACTTCTGTTAACGGATGACAAAACTATTATATCAGTCAATTCCTTAATTTAATGGAGTACCCCCTTCCTTTTTCATCATAACCTATAACTTAAGATTTGAACCTCCAGCATTTTAGTTATGAGACATATCAACTAACCATCACTACCAGGAATAATTTAGGGGTGAGTAAAAAACCGAATTAACCGAACCGAAACCGAATTAACCGATAAAACCGCATCGAAAAAACCGACCCAAATTAAA
The DNA here is from genome assembly GCA_023525975.1 of Smallanthus sonchifolius. Lineage (NCBI taxonomy): Eukaryota > Viridiplantae > Streptophyta > Magnoliopsida > Asterales > Asteraceae > Smallanthus > Smallanthus sonchifolius. The sequence goes on along the minus strand of CM042031.1, from coordinate 70,058,641 downwards.
ACCGACGGTTTTAGTTTTATATTTTTTGAAAACCGAAAATTACGGTTTGATTTCGGTTTTGTATTTTTTGAAAACCGAAAAAACCGAACCGAACGTATGCATATACTTTAATTATATATTGTGTGCATACACGTTTCATAATATATATTATATTGTGTTGTGTGTTTGTATGTTAAAAGTGTATACATATTTGTGTTATACGTATTTGCATTATTAGTCGGTTATTATTTGTATTTATTGAATTTATAAATTACAATGTTTATTTTTTATGTTGAATATTTGTTAAGAAAACTAATAATTTTTGTAGCCCAAAATATTTAGGTCAAAATATGTGATAATCATTAGTTAATAAAAAAAATTTAGGCCCAAAATTTAAAACCATGTTCATTTTTTTGGGTCATTTTTCTTTTATCCCAAAAAATTCAAGCTCAATTGGTTTTAAAACCGAAACCGAACTGAACCCATTGTAAAAACCAAAAACCGAAACGAACGGTTTTAAAAAAACCAAAAACCGAACTTTTGGTTTTACTCCAAAACCGACTCATGCATACCCCCAGGGCCGGCCCAATGGGCCTGCGGGCAACTCGACCGTGTTGGGCCTAACATTTCGAGGGGCCCAAAAAAATTTTAATTTTTTTTTAATTTTCGAGGCTTTAAAAAAAATTTATTGAGCCTTTTATAAAATATATTTCATTATACGCATTTTTTTTCGGCTCGTGTAGGACATTCGAATACTCGGGACCGGCTCTGCATACCCATACCCCTAACCAGGATGTCTCATCAAAGTGGAGACCAAAAAAACCAAACTCAAACCTCGAATAATAACTTTAGTCAAGTATGTTGATGTTTGACATATGCATATTGATGTGAAATCTATTTTAATGGAAAAATGTTCACCATGTGCCTCAACCAATTTTAAGCCGGCTACAATTACACTCCTGGAGTTGATTGCAGTTATCTTTTATTCTTTCATGTATTCTACATTTATTGTAATATGTTCTATTAAACATTATGATGTTTCCCAAAAGTTAAAACATAAAATATACAATTTTTTTCCTTGCAAGACATGCATCTCATTTATTGTACCTTAACTTTATCACCCGTCGACTTCTTATGAGGGAATAATAGATCCAAGTTGAAACTTTGGAATGATGTAACTGGTGTAATTTTAATTTCTCGCTCGTTTAGATTATTGTGTGGGCGTTGTACTATGTATCTAGCTCCTTGCTAGTTGTTGTACCTATTTTGGTTTTATAAAATTTATTCACCGTTAAAAAAATCGTTTATAAACCATTTATCAAAATCTTAAAAAGTTTGTCAAAAATTCTACATTCTACTAATTTTGATATTTTTCAAGTTTGTAGGGATATATAATATATAGAGTAAACTGCAGTTTTCGTCCTTGGGGTTTACACCAAAAATCACTTTACGTCCCTCCTTTCAAAAATCTGCTATTTACGCCATCGTACTTTCTGATTTCATCACTTTTCTTCCTTGGACCAAATGTCCGTTAGTCAATGGTTAGCCTTCAGGGGCAATGGTGTCTTTACACGTCATATTTTAAGGCTATTTTGGTCTTTACATTCTCTTTTTGTGTGTAGTTGATCTGATGCAAAAAAAACCAGTGCAAATCATTCCATATTAGCTTTACTTTCTCTTTCTGTCACTCACCGCTGCAAATCAATATCCACCGCTCTTCACTGCATTGCATTCAAGTTTCCAAAAATCGCCATGGAAGTAGCTCGATTTCTTTTGGTTATGGCGGCGCTGGTTCTGTTAGCGGAATGTGGCTTATCAACGCAATCTCAGGTGGCGTACTCTTCCAGACTGATTCATTGGTTTTCCGAAGAAGTGAGAGCTGTAAGGGCAGGCAATTGATGACAGGACGGGAGGAGGGGAGCTTGGCGGCTTATGAATAGTGATGTTGAAAGGCAGAAGATGAACGTTGGGTCTCACCATCCGCTTAGTCGTCGCCTTTATACGGTTATATTAATTAGACATTTATTGGTTGTAGTGTTATTTTCTGTTCTAATTATCTAAAATATTTCACCATTTTTTTCTCTTACCTGGAAAAGGTTCTTGGGTCTTGTGAGCTTTTTTAGGAAAAGCAGGTTAGAAATGAACGATTCAACATATTCAGTGGATGTCCTTCAGGCCAGACATCCACCATTGTCCTTCGTGGTGGAGCTGATCAGGTTCTTTTCAATTCTTTATCGGAAGGGGAAGTTAGTTTTATCATAACACCATTAACTGTTGTCGCCGTAGTATCGCCAAAAAACGAAGAAGATGAAAAGTGTTAGAATGAAGATGATGGGGGTGGTGATGATGAAGATGGGGTGAGGATGAAAATTGTTAGACTTTTGTAACCTCAGGGACAAAAACCGTTAAAGCAAAATGGACATTTTAGTCATTTCACCAATTAATTAACAGATCCATAACGGACGTTTGGTCCGAGGACGAAAAGTGATGAAATCAGAAAGTATGATGGCGTAAATAACATATTTTTGAAAGAATTGACGTAAAATAATTTTTGGGGTAAACCTTAAGGACGAAAATTACAGTTTACTCTAATATATATGATAGTTTTTAAGTTTATATAGTTATATATGAAATTGTCCAATTCTATAATGAGATTGTAAATAGTTATTACATAATTAAATTTATTATTTTAAAATCCGCACTTTTATTCTTCTAATGTTCCTTTATTTTCCAAAGTAAATAAGTTTTTGGAACAAAGACCACAAAAATTGACTTCAATAAATCATATTTTTAAAATTGTCTTAAAATAATATATACATTTTGTCGTATGTAATACGAAATCAAACCAATATCCTTTCCTCGAAAAATACGGAATCCATTCCTCCATTTTTACACGTCACCGGAGACTGTTTCATGCTTAGCACGTGAAAATGGCTCACGACAAAACTCATCACCAAATAATAATTTCACTTGTAGAGAGGTTGTGATGTAGTGGTTGAGGCGAGGCCTAAAGTTTCAAGGGACCTGAGTTTAATCTCTACCATCACTATTAATTTTTGAGGCATTCAAATGAGGCCTAGTTCTTAGGCTGATGCACCAGGGTTTTACCCACGCCAATCCAGGGTTCGAGCCTCGGCTTTCCCTCAAGCCCGGAAGGGGCCGTATTGGGTGGGATTTTTCCTTGGATGCTCTCCAACTCTGACGCCAAGTGGGCCCGGTTAAGACAATATATTGGCCAGAGTTGAACGAGGCTCTCCCATATAACGTGAGGGTGCAACGTAACAACATTCTATGTTGGCCGTTAAAAATAATAATAATAATTTTACTCATAATTCTTCTAAATAAATAATAATAATTTTACTCATAATTCTTCTAAATAATTGTAAAATCTTGCGTATACCACTCTACCTTCTTCGTCTCTATATAAACCCTCCTCATATTTCGTCATAAATAAATCTCAGCCCCCCAATCTTTCCTCCATTGACTGCCGTAATCCAATTTTGATTCAATTCGTTTTCCGCGTTTCAAAATTTATCAATTGAAACTATTTGACTGCTCGTAATTCAATTCCAGGTACGAATTTGACTTCAATTATTATCATTTTCAATTTAGGTTTTCCAATTTTTGTAATTAATTGAATCTAAATTCTAGGGTTTTGAGTGCGTAAATTGGGGGATTCAAGATTAATTAAAAGAACATGACGATTGGGAACGGAAAACCTGTTAAAGAAAAGAGATCAAGAAAGAACAAGCAAGTAGTTGTGGATGAGAAAGCACCATTGTTGCCAACCAAGAAAGGTGAAGAAGCAGGTTTTGATGAATTCAATGGGGCTTCTTTCACTGGGGCAGTGTTTAATCTATCAACAACAATTGTTGGTGCTGGAATTATGGCTTTGCCTGCTACTATGAAAGTGTTGGGGCTCATTCCTGGGATTTGTTTGATTATCTTTATGGCTTTCTTGACGAATGCTTCGATCGATCTGTTGATTCGGTTTAGTAGGGCGGGGAAGACGGTTTCTTATGGTGGTGCTATGAATGATGCTTTTGGGAGTATTGGTAGGATATTGTTGCAAGTTTGTGTGATGGTTAATAACATCGGCGTGCTTGTTGTCTACATGATTATTATTGGTATGATCCGATTTAAGTTTGTTATTATTAGTACTCTTGTATGGTTGTTTGATCTGATTCTGTTAGTTATATTTTATACTATACTTTAGCTATATTTGTGGAGTTGGGGTCTGGGCTCAGCGGGAGCAGCCTCTCTGTCCCTTGGGATCTGGGATAGTGAGGATAGAGGTAAGGTTTGCCCTCATCTCACTCTCCCTAGACCCTACCAATAGCTCTGCTATGGGTGAGATTATACTTGGTACATTTGTTTGTTAGTTATAAAGATTGATCCTTATAAAGATTGATCTTGATTTGAATTGTACCTTCCAAGACCCTACCAATAGCTCTGCTATGTGTGGGATTATAATGGATACGTTTGTTTGTTTGTTTGTTTGTTAGTTATAAAGATTGATCCTTATAAAGATTGATCTTGATTTGAATTGTACCGCCCCAGACCCTACCAATAGCTCTGCTATGGGTAGGATTGTAATGGATACGTTTGTTTGTTTGTTAATTATAAAGATTGATCTTGATTTGAACTGTAACTCCTCAGGCCCTACCAATAGCTCTGTTATGGGTGAGATTATACTGGGTACGTTTGTTTGTTTGTTATAAAGATTGATCTTGATTTGGACAATTGTTTAGGCGATGTGCTTTCTGGAACAACATCAGATGGAGTTCATCATGCCGGTGTTTTACAAGGATGGTTTGGTGTGCAGTGGTGGAACGGTCGTTTCTTTGTGCTTCTTGTTACTACCCTTGGCATATTTGCTCCATTGGCAAGCCTAAAGCGTATCGGTTAGTGGTTTTGGGATCAAATTATATGTTTTGTTTGTGAAGTTATATGTTTAAATTGATATTACATGAAAACTTATGCGACTTTTGTGCAGATTCGTTGAGTTATACATCTGCGTTATCAGTGGCACTTGCAGTCGTTTTTCTTGTGATCACTGCGGGAATTACAATCTTTAAATTGATAGCCGGAAGTATTATGATGCCTAAACTGTTTCCAGATATCGTGGATCTCACATCGGCATTTAATCTATTCACTGTTGTCCCTGTTCTTGTGACTGCTTACATTTGTCACTACAATGGTATGTAAAGTGTTAAATGGGTCGTGTTTGTGGGTCAAACCCGACACAAACACTAAAATTTTACACGAACCCAAACACGACATGAGTTTTCGCAAGTTGACATGAACACGACCCATTTAACTCAAAATTTTGTTTTATTTTATTTTTTGCATATTAGTACTCTAAAATTATAAATCTACAACCAAAAATGTATATAGAATAATCAAGTTTAAAATGCTCATTTTCTCTTTTATCTTTTAAATTTTGGCATAAAAATGCATGATTGGTTTAAGTTATGACATAAAGCTTATGTCTTTAAGAATAATAATAAATAAACGGGTTAACCCATGAACCTGCCAGGTCGATCCAAACATGATCCATTTAGCCAAACGTGTTCGCGGGTTCGACTAGAACCCGTTTAGACTTTAAACTAAACCCGTAACAGTAAATTTCGTGTCAGAAATTCACACAAGTCGGTATGGAAACCAATTTTTAAGTTGCAGTTAAGAATATTGAGATTAAGATGCTAAAGTTATGAACTTTCAAATCTTGCAGTTCACTCGATCGACAACGAACTTGAAGACAGTACTAAAATAAAAGCAGTTGTGAGAACATCACTTATCCTCTGTTCATCTGTTTATGTGATGACAAGCATTTTCGGGTTTTTATTGTTTGGTGACGGGACACTGGATGATGTTCTTGCAAACTTTGACACAAATCTTGGAATCCCGTATAGCTCATTGTTAAACGATGCTGTCCGTGTTAGTTATGCAGCCCATTTGATGCTCGTTTTTCCTATCGTGTTCTTCCCATTAAGACTGAACCTGGACGGGCTACTTTTCCCTTACAAAGGCCCGTTAGTGTCGGATAATATGAGGTTTGCATCCATCACGATCGGGCTCATCGGTGTCATCTTTTTGGGTGCAAATTTCATTCCAAGCATCTGGGATGCTTTTCAGTTTACTGGAGCAACTGCTGCTGTTTGTATCGGTTTCATTTTTCCATCTGCCATCACTCTTGGGTATGTTTTCTTTTCTTTTCTTTTGCAGATTTTTTTAAATTTAAGAATAGTTGATCTTGATATTATTGGTTTAATGTATCAGGGATCGTTACGGGATAGCAAGTAAGAGGGACAAGATTCTATGCGTTTTTATGATCGTTCTTGCTGTTTTCTCGAACGTGGTGGCTGTTTATAGTGACGCGTTGGCATTGTTCAAGAAGAATGGACCGACCACCGAATGATGGGTGTCGGGTGGTTATGTTTGAAGGCCCGATGGAGCTTGTTTTCGTGACGAAATACAACCCGAGTCGCTTCCTTGAGGGCTAAGTTGTATAGAGGTGTGATTGTGTTTTCGATTGTTGTCATCTTGTTTGATATGTATCTGTATTGTGTGTTCATCTGAATACACTTAGAAATCAATTTCGAATTATGAACATTATTCTTTTTTTTAATAAATAAGTGTGGAATTGTAAGTCTTAATAGAATAATTGATTAGTACTAACAATAATTAAAAGTAATTTTATTTCAATAATCAAATTTTAGTTAATTACTAATTATTTTACTTGTTTCCCTGAGGTTTTTTTTAAGGAAAGGGGAGGAAAAATCGGAAGGGAATTAAAAAATGTTTTTTTTCTGGGATTACTAAGGGTGGAAGGGGTGGAGCTCGGGTTCGTCCTCGGGTTCCATCGGGCTCACGGCAACACCGCTGCAACCTATTCGGGTTAGGTTTACGGGTTCATGAAGCCGTGTGCTTTGGTGTTGCTTCATGAAGAATTGGACCGTTGGGGTAGTAGGGGTTCACGGGTTCCACCCCTTGTGAGGGGGTAATTTAGGGTAAAAATGACATGACAAAATTCTATTGGTTTAGAGCTAGGGTACTTTGGGATTAAAGGGGTTTCACCCCGTCCACCCTAAGGGAGAATTATTTGGGCAATCCTAGCAAATTTGCTGATAATTAGTAGTTTGAGTGGTGAAAATTTCTGATTATTTAATAATCAAATGTTCCATCTTAGATGTCTAATTTGTTTGTTTGAAGCATTGATCAGTCACTTTGACATTGAAAAATCAAACATGATACATGCCAATGTAGAAAAAAACGAATATTGTTATAAACATTATTTATTATTGTTATCAATATAATTAAATATGGTTTAATAATCCTAAAGGTTATTATTTTCTCCATAAATATGTATTCACTGTATTAGTAACAAAAGACTATGTGTATAGTTGTTTATTGATATTGTATATGAATAGAGTTCTATTAAAAAAAACTTTAGGGATATTAATCCATATTTAATTATATTGATAACCATAATAAATAATATTTATAACAAATATTAATACATTATTAGGCATCATTTAGGCAATGAAAATAATAATAATAATAAAAGTGTGTAAATGAGTTAACTCCGTTGTAAGCCACTTGAATTGTGTTATTAAAAGCTTGAATTAAATTGAGTTTAAATAATTTGAATCTGAGTTTGATGCTAAGATGAACCCTATTTAATTAACGAGTTTAAACCCAAATTTTATATATCGAACATGATTATGTTAGTGAGTCTAAATAAGTCTATTATCTATATAAATATAATATTAATTATATTATATAACATATAAACACATAATAAATCTTATCAGATATAATTATAATAAAAAACAAAAAGTATGTATTTGCTATATATATAATTAGGAATGGATCAAATAAGGACTCCTAAATATTGCAAGACCCACTAGAAATAATCAAAATCATTCATTTATAGAAAACACTAGCATTACTATTTAAACACAACGTTGTTATATGAATTAATGTGTAAATTTACATGTACTTGTATATTATAAACATTTATACATGTTTAATTCTCTCATTTAATGTGTAAGTTTTTACCATTTACACATGTCTATAGAACTCGTTTAGAGTAATTTAAAAAGGAGAGATGAAAAAGGAAGTAACTAATTAAAGATAAATCATTTAATATTTTACATTTATACACTTTGCATAATAAATAATAATAGAGTTCTCGTTTTATCCCTCCCCTAATTAATTATAGTTATATATAATAATTAATTAAATAAATACATAAAACATAACTAAAAAAGTTGATAAATAATAAGAAAAGAGCTCAAGTTTTAAATATAGAATTTGAAATGAGAGGCTTGGAGGAGTAATAAAGCAAGGGATGGAGGACTACATGTTACACAAAAGAAAACCAAGATGAGATTCTAAAAACTATTAACTTAAACAAAGAAGGCATGTTGCATGCTTATAAATCACTATCTCAATTATATACAACATCAACCAAAATACCATCCACCAATGTACACACACAGCTAACAGAAACTAAGATTTAAGGGTTACCAGAGGTGGTCACAAAAGGCACCAATCTTTTATAATCTCTTCTTCTCCCAAGTGCACAATTATCAAGCACCCGCCCAAGGATCAACCGCGTGTTCTGCAAAGCCAACTCTCTAGGTGAAACACCCGTATCCGATGGGCTAGGTTGTGCAGTCAGCATAGACCCTGGTCCAAACCCTAAACCCATGGCCTGTTGTAGCGGTCCACTGCGAGCCTTGAAAGATGATTGAGGAAAGAGCACCTTGTCTTCAGTCCCACTGAGCCCGTTCTCGTATGATGCCTGATCATGATTGTGGGTCCCGGTTAACGAACTGCAGCTTTGTAGTAGGGCTTCGAGTACACTAAGTGCCTCCCAACATAGAGTGCTTTCAACCAACTGGGAAACGATTGCGTACATATGTGGGCTTTGAGCAGCATCCATGGGAGTATGCTGAAGCAATGCTTTCATTATTAGGAGAATAACCCGTTGATACTCCACGGGCCCTCGTTCTAGAAGCTTAAGCAGATGCCCGAATGCTAGCGCCGAGTGCTTCGGTAGCCACTCGTTGCATAATAATGGTGACACGCAAGCTAGTAGGTTGTCTATTGTCTTGATTTCACCCTGTGAATAGGCCATGAAAACTGTTGCTAATTCATCTAATGATTTTGCACGACACCAAATGGCTAAATTTGTTGAAACACCACAGGCTTTTTGGTATTGGTGTAACAGGGGAGAAGCGGGCCCGACAACGGCTTCTTGGTTTAGCTGTAAACAGAGCCACGGGAGCAAGCCGGTGATGTGCATCAAGAGTCTTGTTTCTGGGTCCCCGAATATTGAGTCACAAGAGTGGACAGTGATCCGTGAGAGGACTTCGATTGACACACCATGACTCACGGTTGACATGAGTCCTTTGAGTACGAGTGGCTGCACCCCTTCGAAAGCTGGAACTTTCCCACTGGATGGTGTGGTGGCACCAGCGGTTTGTGATTCCATTCTCTGGAAGTCGGTGTCGGAGACACTATGATCGAGCTCGTCTCTTGGCATGCTCGAGAGGAGGACATTTTCGGTGGTTCTATCCCGAAACGATAAACGGTCGATGACCCGAGCAAACAGCTCGAGTACCTGGCAATAAACGTGAACGAAATCGGTGTGCATCATGGCTACACAACCCCAGAAAAGCTGGGGATAGAGAATCACCTTCTCAGGCTCCATATTCTCCACCATTACCTGCAATGTCAAAAGAATCTCTATAACAAACCCTAAAACCGAAGGTACAGGATTTGCTAGGCATCTATGGAGGCACCGAAGAAGCGAGACACAAGCATCATTAGTGACACGGGGTCGTAATGCACGGTAGATCTGGTGGGACCGACATGACAGGTGTCTTGATGTGCACTCCATGGCCCACTTGAGTGCCTCGGCTCCCCAAGTCTCTCTGAGGTCCCCTTGAAAGAAGATAGCATCCACCATGCTCTGCACGAGTGCCGACAAGAGTGCTGCACTTGGGAGCTCGATTTTGACCAGTGTTGGGTCCTCGTTTTCCCACATCATGCTCCCCCGTTTCGACTGGACATACTTTATTAAACTTACAACCTGTTGCTTATTCTCACCGTCATTATTTTCAACATCATAAAGCTCCAAATGACGCCCAGCAAGAGAATACAACAAATTAACAAGCAAATGTTGGCAATGTTCCAACACGATGTCTTCCGAGCTATCCATCGAGACAAACGTGACGTGAAAAAGTAGTGGTAAGTGCTCCCGGAAATCTTCATCATTCTCATAAGCAATTTCCGCTAGTAAGATTAATGCTATATCAGCATGGGTCAAAGAATGTTGCTGATGTCCTTGTAAGGCCGAGTGAAGTTCTTTAGCATTGACACCATGGGTCCCACCAGCAGGATGCAGACCGTCTATTTCAGAATTCGGGGTGTCAATAAGATAGTCACCACTGTCTCGAGATACATGTCGGCTTCTCATGCTTCCAGTCGAACTCCGGACCCCCATTAAAGGTCCAGACATGTTGACTAAAGCTGGAATTAGTTGACCTGACCGCCCAGCGGTTACAGGAACCACATTCATCTCGGGAGCCATTGGAGTCAATGGACCAGAAGCACTCCTCCCACCTACACCTGCAGTTCTCCAGCTTAAGCTTCCGCTTGTATTCCGTAATGGACCATCAAGAGACCCTCGAACCAGTAAGGGTGACATATGAGGTTGATTGTCCAAGACCGCTGCAACCTGGGCCACTGCTGAATTCTGAGAAAACTCCAAAACATAATTCCCATTGGCTTCACCCTTGTTAGCCGTTGGTCTGAGTGGTTCCAAGCTATCTTCAAGCATACGTTGAGCCAATTGGTAAACCAAGTGGTCAATGGTCCCCTGAGGACATATCCGAGCTAGATATAAGCTAACCCGTTTAGCAACAGAAAAATACGTAGCAAACGCACCACTTATTTCAGCAGATGCATTTGAATCACAATCTTCAATTCCTTTAGTGATTAAAAAATCCAAAACTGGGCGTATATTACGGGGCTTACTAGCAATAGTACTCCAAAGCTTCTCAATTTCATCAGGAAACTGATCACCGTGCCTCCATGTTACATAATAAAGACTTTTCAATAACCGCTCACTCCACCCTGAGTCTTTGAGTTTCCAGAAATTAAGATTCTCGATCCATGGAGCCATGCATGTTAAAACCTGATGTTGAGCAATTATATCAACAGCATCGAGTTGCCTCTGCATGATTTCCTCACAAAGAAGCTGGCTTAGCTCGGGATGATCTTTTGCAAGTTTGCAAGACAATTTGTACTGGAATTGTTGGTAAGAGTCTGGCAGATTGCCGACAACTGCCGCCTGATAACTTCCTGACCCCTCGATTTTATCTTCAGCCCATTCCCGGACAGATAACGTTTCAAGCATCTGTAGGGCATCATCACGAATCTGTCTAGACGGGTCCACCACTTTGTAGAGGATTAGACTTAGAAGTCTTTGGATCTCACATTTAGGTATCTCCTGGCGCATGTAAACTTCAGCTAATACACTAAAGTAACCATCTGCTATGGCAGCATCAGAATAATAGCACTGTAAGATGAAAAAGAAGCGACAGATATTAATATTAATTAGAGTCTAAGAACCACAGTAAAATAAGTTTATAATGCAATATTTTATGAATATGGAAGATGTTTGACCTGGTCAATGCAAGCAGGGAACAAATCTAAATTAGTAAGAAGAAGATTTTTTAAAGCCATTTTAGCAAGGGAAACACGAAGGTGACCACCTCGGTTCCTATCACGTCCAGCGGCTCCTCGACCACCTTCTCCTGTGTATTTAGTAGTATAAGATGGGGTTCTGGGGTCTACGGGTGAATAACCGAAAGGAGCCCGTGGTGCGGGCTCAATGAAGAGACTATTGATCCAAGATATAACCCGCCCACTCATTTTTCTTGCATTGTCATCAAAACAGGGGCCATATAAAAGGGAAGCCATAGCATTCATGGAAGCCCACTGAATGGCCTCAACTTGTTCAGTCACTTCTTTATCAAATGAAATTTTGTCAATGGAATCTTTTGATCGGGAGTGCTGACTAGACTTGTAACGCTCAACTTCACGACGATAATCACTTGCACTGTCTTGACTCCATGTGCTACCAGATTCATCACACCACGAGAGAAGAAGATCAAACAATCTTTTTCTGGTTTTAGGATCAAATTTCTCTGATTTTGACTCCACAAACTCGGGGGCCAGTGATCTTAGTATACATGCAAGTGAATAACGAAGAGGTTGCATTTCTTGAAAGTTTTCAAGAGGTGAATTTGAAATTAATCTTGTAGTCTCATCAATATACTTCAAATAGTGAAGACGGAAAACGGGCTTACGGCCTAGCATGCCAGGCCAAATATTCTCAGCAACAGTTCTATATATATTTGCAGTGCGAATTCGGAGTTCTTCACGGCGAGGCTTTTGACTCTGCATTAACACAAATAGGATATTTATATAGTTGGTACCTAGTGAAAAATCCATCCCAGGTACATGTGGCATTTTAACCCAATTAATTGAACGGGTCAGTTTTGGTTGGGTTTCATCTCAAAGATTAGCTAAAAAGGGAACAGGCCATAAGGGTTGCAAGTCGCCCAAAGTCCAACTTTAATGCATACAACCTCCTAAATCGTTTTATTCAAATATATAGATCTTTATTGCAATACTACTGTTTTCGTAATCACATTTAACACTTAGTTATTTATATATTTTCATTAACAGTGGACAAAAAAGTGTTTGTGGGTCAACCCAACTCAACCCAGCATGTACTAGATATGATTCATTTCAACCAAACCATTTTGACCCGTTACCCAACCCGCCCATCATGTCACCTCGAATCCCAAGTAAAGGCACTCTCAAAGCAAGGGGAGCACCTAGGTGTATCATGCGGTAGATAATTATCATTTTTTTGCAAGCAAAGAGAAACAGCAATAAGCCTAACCATCGAAATTAGCAAACCCTTTATCTCTCATTTACAAGAAATTTTTTAAGTATAGTGCGATAGAAGTAAAAGCCTAAAAGGTCTATTTGATAACACATGGAGAGAACATGCTCATTCCAAACAAAACTAAAATCTTATCAAGAGAGCCGCTTATTTATAAAAAGGTCGACTTTCATTGAAACATTAATCATACCTTCCATTTTGGTTTTCCATCTGTTTCCAAAGAAATATCCTCCATAAAAGAGGCAAGCTCGCTGAACATTATTTCACACACTTCCAAATGTGAGTGCCCAAGAGCCATAGTTGCTACATGCTGAAACCCAAGAAGATTAAAAAATAGGAATATTTAGCTTGACAGATGTATGAAAAATCAAAAAGTGCATCTTTTGTTTATATAAAGTTTGTGACTCACAACATGTGTTTCAGAACCAGATTTTAGTGAGGGGAAGATAAGACGGAATAGATCCCGTGTTGTTGATGCACTAGCTCCTTCCCTTCCAGGTGGACATGAACAAGCAAACATAGCATACATCAGCCATTGATCTAGTTTACTGTCTGCTTCCTGTAACTGATGAGCTCTTCCCCCCAATTCCACAGGCGTGATGTGTGCAAGTCGCTGGATAACCTCAATCCTGACAAGTGACAAGTATAAAAATCCGGATTTAAATTTTGACCACTTAGGGTTAAAAAAAAGCAGAAAGTTAAGGTAAGAAATTCTAATTACTTTGCTTCCTGAACAGACTGCGGGCACAGCACTGCACTATATTTGACAAGCTCGCTAAGACATCGAGCCCATCTGTTCTTATCAGGGCTTTCAAAAAGTATAGACTGCAGTGTTACATCAGGAGGTACTATATCAGATTCTTTTCTAAGATCAAAAGGACGCCCAGAATCCCAATAGCAGCTTTGAACAATGTCATCCTGTTATGTTAAAAGTGAGACTAAAAAATATAACAAGCATAAAAGAAAAATGAAGTAAACAAGGTAGGGCATAGTAGAAGTAGAGCACACCCCGTTCTCTTCTAAAACATCAATTATAAATATTGGTTCGGCTTCGTCTTTTGTGAGATCTGATCTTTCATACAAAGATAAGTTTCGTATATCATTCCGTAGAGCCCGCACGCAGCGAAGTAACTCCAATGCTGTGTGTCTGATCTGACTATCAGCAGAACTAAGAAAGATAAGACCAACAGTATCAATCTCTGATGCACGATATTCTATTGGTTCTCCTTGATGAAATGAAGATCTCTTAACCACTTGTTTTTTCTGCGCATTTTTTATATCCGAAACATCGTTTTCAATGTTATCATCAGAGAGACAAGCCCTCCAGAAACGCAGGAGTTCCAAAAGGCGTCCTAGTGATGTTTGGATAAGAAGAGGGAATTCGTCTGGCAATCGTAGGATGAAATTCGCCATACCTCTCATAACTGCAAATCGACGATGGGGAAGGTATCTAACGATCCGATTTAATACTTGTACTGCTTCTTCACGAACACCGGGATCGATGCTTATTCCATGTTGCGGAATTATCTCAGTGATTTTATCAGTTCTACCAACTTCTTCAATCAGGTCAGGTATGCACTTTAGAACTGAACGAAATAAATATCCTTGTGATTTTTCCTTGGTAACAGCATCTGGATTAAGATATGTTTGTTAGTAATGAAGGTGATGAACCGAATGAACTGTGGTTACAGAACAATTACCTATAGTTGTCTTTGAAGAAGTAAGAAGAGCCTGACTATAAGCTCGATTGCATGATCTCAAAATAGACTCAATGGCAGCTTTAACTTTTGGAACATAATGACCTATGTCATGAGCTGGTAAAGAAAAAGGTCAAAACAAGATCTTAAAAAAGATATGAATTTCAAATGGAGTGAATAGTGATTGATTACCATGAAGGATTTCTAAGCCAACATGTTGGCTTGTGGGAGACATTGCGATGGCGAGTAAAGCACGAAGACCAATAACTTTTCCTTCACTAGGGCTATCTTGTTTCAGCAATTCTAAAATCACATGGTTCATAGAAAAATCAAGGTTATGTTTGGCTATAGTAACACAGAACTCAACAACTTTATCATGTTGCACATCCTGTGTAAGCATCCCTTTTCTAAGAATCGTAAGAAGCTGATCTGTCACACTGTCCAGGTAATCCCATACGCGATTTGGTCGTTGGGAATTTCCATGAACACTCAAATAAAATCTTAAAACACGGTGAAGACAGTCCAGAGCCATGAACCGGTTGTTCTTGTCCTGTAAAATAAGACTAAATTATGTCATCTGATAAAAAAGAATGAAGGTCGTCTAAAAACAAAGACCTTTTCCTTTCCCCACAAATGTGACACAGAAAAGAAAACTATAAAAGAAATTTATGTTGTCTAATTGTCTTGGTAGGTGTTTGGATGCTTGATTTAAAAGTGATTATGTGATAATTAAATAGTCAATCAAATAATCAGTTGTAATAAAACAAATTGTAGAAAGATGGTGTTTGGATGTGCTTCTTTTGTTTGAAGTTGTAATAATCAGACAATAAGATATTAGGAGTGTTTGGAACTTGTATGTTAAGAAATAATAGATAAAATGACCAAAATGGATATTTTTGTGAAAAGTAGACATTTTATGAAATGAGTAGAAGTCTTTCAAATTTGGTTAAAAGGAGTGAGTAGGTAAATATAGTTTATCCTTAGATAAATCATCTTTTTGCAACTGGTAGGAAGCTGATTATCAGAAGCAGAATCTATTCACACAAACTTAAAAAACTGATTATTATGACTACAAGTAGTAGTAATCAGATACTCGGTTCCAAAACGCAAATCCAAGCACCCCCTTAGCTTAAAATGTTCTGTTAAAAAGAATGTTACCCTAAGATGCTTGTACAGTTGCTCCATATGAGAACCAAAGTTATTGAGAAAAACAACAGGATCACCAAGACAGAGAAGCAAAGTCACCAAAGGATAAGCAACCTAACACAAACACAGACACAAGCAAAGAAGCAGCAGCATGGTTATAATAAAATGAATATAAGAATAGAATCAAGTAATGCTATAAAGGATAAACTGAACAACTTACAGCTATATGTTTGTTCTGTTTATCAGTCCATTGCGTAAGTTGCGCTCTTATCCGTGCAACAGCTTCATACCAGAGATTAAGTGCAGGGTCCACACCAGGAGGCGGCCAATTACCTTTACTATCATCTGCAAGTGGTGCTAAAATGTTTGACAGCATATTGCAAAGGGCATGGTAAAGTTCACTCTTTCGTTTATGAGGAGCACGATGAAGAGGATTGGCTTTTGCCACAAAAGAAGCCGAGGCGTTTAGACCACCTTCGGTTTTCACCTGCCAAAAAGTATTAGAAGTATATTACTATATACTTCTCTCGAATGTAATTTTTTTTTTAAAAACACTGTATAAAACATGTACCCCAAGTTTTAGATAGCGCATTCCATTAATGATACTGAGTGTTTCACTTCGAGCACCACTAGTATCAATCCGACGAGTGTTGAGTTCCATGAAAAAACGCTCAGTTACAGAACTAAACCTGTGGAGGGATAGGTAATATAAATGCGGTACTCTTCGGATATGAAATTTTCTAAGCATGTAAGTTAGGAATTATGTTAACTTAAAACTAGGTACGTCTTTACCTGATACGTGATAGAGCACCAAGGAGTTGTGCAACTAGATCTAAAAGGAGACCACGTAAATCAACCAATGAAGGATATTCAACCTGACTAACAACCCTGCAATGAAAAAATTTTCAGTTATTTATGTCACCCGTCTTGATACCCCACTTTTATCAATATATGCACCAAGAACTAGAGCATACTGATCTATTGTTTTCACTGCAAAATTGGCATTTGTAGCCAGACACCAATGTAATCATGGCATTTCGAGGGGCAACAATATATATCTTGTTTTCGGCATAATGCAATTAGATATTGGAAAAAAGATGAAGGTTCTAGAACCAATCTGGTGTTACCTGTCAGCATTTATCAGCCAATCGAACACAAAGTTTTCAAGTCCGGTCCAGAGTTTTTCTGCAGTGACGGTAAAGCACATTATATCTCAGGATACCATAAGTTAGCTTACAGAGATAAATTTAAGTTAATTATAGAGATGCTGAACCTGTAAGTCCTTCTTGTGGACAACACTCTACAAAGCGAATACATGCTGAGCAAAAAATACACTCCACTGCAAGCTGTTCCATTCAGGGGATAAACATAAGTTAGAGATTCAAAACAAACAGCAGGAAGATTAAACTCCAACCATTCATGGTAATATAAATATTAGATGATGTATTGAATGTCACAAAGGAGCATTCTTCTGTTCATGCTTTTATAGTTTTATTACATTTAGTCAAACTCATTTAGCCCAAGTACTGTGTTTAGTTAACAAAATGGTATTAATAACAAAAACGTTATCAATAATGTATTCTTAACAAGGTAAATAACCATAATGGCCTTTAGGATCAAGGCATACAAACCTTTCTTTGGAATGTAGATGCATCATTTGCACCTTTTGGGGACTCGCTGCAAAGAAAGAAGATATAACATGTCAAACTCCATGCAAATGAATTGATGAAGCATATTATCATAATGTATTTGAGCTAGCTTTAGCAAATCAGATGACTTAACATGGTATAAATGTATTTAGGCTTTCTCTAGCAGATTAGGCGACTTAAACAATGGTCAATGGTCTTAACAAAACGATCAAACTCCATACAAAAATAAAATTTATTTATACAACTACTCATGAAGGGATAGAAAAAATATAAATAAATAATTTCTGACTAAATCTATCATGTTAAGACCACCATAGTAATGTAAAAGAGAAATAACTCCAATATCAATCCAAAATCTCACCCATTGTGATTTTCTAATGAGAAACCTTCCAATTCTGTTCCAGTCTAAAATAACTCACATATATTTATAATCATTTACACAACTTTCCATATTTCTATTGTGTCAGTTTTCTTTTTCACTCAAGCAAAGTAGTCTACTATAATCATCACATGCAATAAATGTCTCTTAAACTAATCACTCAAAAGGGGCAAACAAAAACCACCCATTAATTACAAACATGTATAAATGGAAAAAGATTAGTCAAAGATACAAACACATAAGCACATTAAAAGTAGAGTTTCGGGACCCACGTTTCTCTCCACCGAAGAAGAGCTTCAAGAAGAGGTACGGGTGTGTGTCGTGCCACCATAGCTAAGGAATCCAATACTTGCTCATAGGCAGGGTCTGATGGCCTAAGGTATTGTCCATCCTGTAGTTTCCCACATTTGATAAAAAAAAAAGAATAATTAATGAGAAAATCATACATATAAACCAATTTGATAATAAGGAAGCCTACATGGAACAAAATAGAACGCATTTCTTTATAAAGTTGTACAACAAAACCAATCAGAAATGCAACAAAACCAATATGAAATTAAGTGAAGACAATCGTCCGCATGCTTCTTAGAGCCTTTTGTGCAATCGTAAAGACCAATTAGTGTAACAGAGTCAGACAGTGTTGTAAAAATCGCCTAGGCGCCGATTAATCGCTAGGCGGTCGGTTAAGGAGGAAATTTGACCTAGTCGGTCCAAAAATCGCTAGGCGTTCCAAATCGGTTCTAGTCGGGCCTAGGCGGTCCTAGGCGGCCAGATTCCGGAAAAATTCCGGTGAAAACCTGAAATTTTCGGCCAAATTCCGGCGAAAACCTTGGATTTTCCAGCCAAACCCTTAAAATTCCAGCCAAATATGTGTATAAATATTTAAAAATGAACATTTTTATAAAAATTACATATAAAAATGTGTGTATATATATAAAAAACTAAAATTACATATAAAAATTCCAATCCGATTAATCCCGCCTAGGCCCTACCCCACCGCCCGCCTAGCGCCTAGCGATTTTTACAACACTGGTAACAGAGTTGCATAATAGCACACTACAAGACCTACACTTCAATAGCAACAGCCTTTAATCCATAGCACACATGAGGTTGGGAACTTAGCTATTTTTATAGCTCTAAAAATTTTGATAACATGAGATAATAAATTTCTTACCTTTATGGAAAACTGGCAAAAGTCCACTATCGGTACCGGATATTTCAGATTTTCATTTTCTTACCATGAAAAAGTACAACAAACCAAAAGCAAGAAATGGAAGGCAAAACAACGCACTTGCACAAGCTTAAGTTTCTACTTAGAGAACACATCATTTTTTAGAGATACCTATGGTAACAATATATGATCACTTACCTACACATTATGAAAATTCCACATGCTGCAATATTATTTCTAGTTTCTTTTGATCACCAAACACTCCATTAAATAACACAGAAGATGGGTAAACCAGACACGTGTTACACATTCAAACGGCCTTCTTCTAACTAATCAACTAATGCACATAACCCATATGCTTGCATTTGACTAAAAAGCTACAAATCAAGGTCTCTGCATAAATAAGAGATAACTTCCTTAAGTTTGCATCAGTATCAATATCCCTACTGATTTCAGAGTGCTGTCTACAGAAGTTAACTAAAATCAGGCTTTTGCTTAGTGTGAGGCAAGAGTATCATTAGCCAGAACAACTGTATATCAAACTCAGTCCATTGTTCATAGTTACTTTTACATGTTATTTTGTACAGAACAAAAGAGCATTCAAAAGTTACCTAAAAGTGGATCATTACTTAGTTTTACATTTTTTTTACCTTGGGCCAAAATCTATGATACTGAATGCATGGAAAAAGAAATTCTTCACAGCAGCTGCACTATGAGGACAGCAAAAATAGGGCCATTCTACAAGGGAGCACCTAAATAGGAACGAAGGGAGAACTATTTTCCTCCCCTATATTGTAGTTTCAGAAAAGAGAAAAGAAAAACAAATTTAGCAACTCATGTGATGATAGTCATTGTAGATGAAATTAGCACACTTTCCATACAAAGGTATTCATGCATACACCCAACATTCCGCATGTAGCCTTAAAATTTCCTTTGGGACTAACATCTCTACAGCACAACAACAAATGAAAGAGTTCTTTATCGAGAAAAGGAAATGGTTATGATATTCAAAAAAAGACAGGATAGTGTGATCCAATATTTTTGTACATTAAGCAAACATATTGAAATTTAACTGAACAAAAATTGAGTCAAACTCATAACAACTTGAATAATCACCAATATCAACTTTAAATGAAAGTTCTCTTTCATTTGGTAGATCTACCCAAACAAAAAGCCCCAAATGAAACCCAATGCAGTTGTCCGCATAACATTAACTAACTTGAGGGCTGAGACTTCCGTTAAATCTGTATACCAAAACAACTGAAGCGCCAAAACTGAACCAAAATCGAATTCAAACTCAAATTTGGGTCCTCAAATAAGGACAAAGCTGATACTTAAAATCTTCCTGGGCAAGGACTCATGACAACAGAAGGTGATTTAGGGCATGCTCCAAATGAAAGAGTTTGACCTCTAAAGAATTTATACTTCCTCTCCATGAATTAACCCTTCAAGCACTCAATATAACCTCAAATTTTATAGTTATTCAACACATCAAACACCCTCCTGATCTTTTCTCCTCCTTCCTTATTCATACAACAATACTTCACCCAAACACACACATTAACTTTTGCCTAAACACATACATTTACAACTATACAAACCTATATCAAGCATAACCTTATATTCAGAACCAAATTCTCAGCTCACAATCGATAAATAAACATAGATGCAGATAACAATCAAGTTGAATCATCCTTACCTGTGCTTGGGCTGTTTCAATCCGACGCCTCGCAAGTGGAAGGAACCGTTGCAGAAGTGCATCGACAATCAGCTTCGCCGCACTCCCCGCCTTCATCATCACATAAACCCCCAAAATTAGATATCAATTTCAGCTTCTTCTACCTCCAACTGATCAGTCCTCACTTCATAACCAACTCACGATCCTGAAAAACATCCAGTATTGTTCAGAACCATGATTTAAGACATCAAACGAAGTTAAACTGTACCGGAATCAAAAAAACCCCAATTGTTCATAAATCTGAAGCACGAGTACCTCAAAAAGCCCTAGAGTAAGACCTCATACTTTCGCCTACAGGAAAACCTACTTTGTTCCCGAGGGCTCTGCAACTTCTTCTTCCTCTCTGTCCATGTGATCTGGAAAGCTTAAAAACAATTTTACATCAAAAATTAACTAGAGATTTTGTGGCCTTTTTCACCATTGATGACGACAGCAGACCTCTACAATCTTATTCATTTTGTCAAAGCGTTTACCGTCAAGTTACCCAAAATACCCTTTCTATGTCTTTTGCGTTCCAACTGTAAATGTCATTTTCGTTTTTGATTATACTAAATAGCAAATACTTCTTGACATGTTTCTAATAAATTATATTAGTTTTGTATTATATCGGGTGGGGGTTGGGGTTGGGGTTGGGGTGTAGTGGTAAAAGAAGAGTCCCACAACCGGTTCTAACCTCATCCAAGACACAAAAAGAAAAAATAAAATAAAAATTTGCCGTTAAAAAAAAGTTTTGTATTATTTCGAATAGTTTAACATGAATCATTAAAAATTATCAATATATATTTTGCTTTCCTTTTTCTTAAATTTTGTCATTTACGACTTTTACTGTATTTGATTAAAAGGTTAGACTATATACACCCCTCTGTCATACTTGTCGTGTCGTTCCCCCTGAAAAATGACTTTAAAATTTATCATTTTATCCTATTTAAAAAATCATTATTTCTAAAAAGTTTTTTTACGTTTAAAAAAATTTATAACTAGTATTTTTTTTTACAAAACGTCTTTAAAAAATAATCATATAACGTTTTTTTATAAAAAAAATAATAAAAAATGTTTTTTTAAAGCTCTGCTATCAAGTTCCACCTAAAATCACCGTAAGTCCGCCACTACCAAGTTCGACCTACCAATGGACGCTACTCGGCGTTTAAGGATGTGCAAAAAAATCAAAAACCGAACCGTATCAATAACCGAGAACCGAATTGTGAATTCAGTTTTCGGTTCGGTTAACGGATATATATTTTTTTGAATTCGGTTTATTCGCTTAACCGAATAAACCGAATAAGTGATAACTATATATGTTGAATTCGGTTTATACATTTTTTTTTAATTCGGTTTATTCCGCTGAATTTGGTTCAGTGGATAAATTCCCAATACGTTTCTATTTGATTAACAGATAGGACTAAAAAAATAAAAACTGAATAAACTAAACCAAAAAAACTGTTAACCTAACCACTTAACACCCATATCGCCACTAACCTCCAATACTACAAACCACGACCAGTCACCACCGTCCGCCACAGCCGATAAAATAAATTAAGACGTATTTAAAAACACTTTTCTAATTAGTATTTTATTTTTTTACAAAACTTCTTTAAAAAATAATCATATAACGTTTTTTTATAAAAACTATAAAATATGTTTGTTTTTTTTTTAAATTTGGTGTAATGTATTCAACCCGTAATTATAATAAAATTAATTAATTAAAGCTCTTTTAAATATTTAAAAGACAAAAGAAACAAAAGGGTTAAAATTGTATTTATTGAAAACTTAAGGAGAAGGAGCACAATAAGTAAAATTCAGGTAAATGGAGGTACGTAATCTATGTAAAACGGAAATAAATTTATACATACTTTTATTATAGGAACCATCTTTTAATTAAATATAAAAATAATTAAATTGTATTGTATAGTTATCGACTATAGCGATTAATAGTAATAGTCATATTTTTTTTAACCGTGAGAACTTGTTAACCGTTGGCGGCAAACTCATAAGATGTCACTAATACTCTGCTAACCAATAGCATCAAAGAAAATGTAGTTTATACTTAGAGAGGTGGTCTTCAACAAGTTAGAGAGAGTTGTGGATCATTTTAGGATGGTTATGTTTAAATCAGGTAAAATGTTATTTTGTAGTATTGTCTCATTTAACATATTGTTTTGTTGTTTTACTGTAACTTTTAATGTGTAATATCATGTTTAAATATAAATACATCGTTAGAACATATTTATTTTTATTTACATGCTAAAATTAATTTTGTTATAACATGCGTGATTTTAGTCTCAAACTCTCCTAACCTATGTTTCTTTATATCATTAAAAAGCTAATTTTCTGTACATAATTTTACTAATGTATGAAATTTCTAGCATTTATAACATAGGAAATTAAGATACCATCTGGCATAGTAAATAATAATACATAGTATCTCAATCAAATCATAATAGTAACAAATAATACAATTACCAAATCTACCAAGGTTTACTATAATCAAGTCATAATAGTAAGGATTAGTACAAATACCAATTACCAAGTGTACCAAGGTTTACTAGACTCCAAAGTTAGATCACAAGTATGTAGTGACCGTTTATCTAATACTTATATGAAGTAACTCATGCAGTTGCAGTTATACATAAAATGTTGACACCACCACACTCATGGGGTAAAATAACCACACTCATGAGGTAAAATAAGGCGTTAAGTACACCATGTAGACACGATGAAATATAGTGGTTCTGGTGATGGTTATCAACTTCACTCTGGCCACCTTTTGATTCTCAATCAAGATTTATTTTTTCACCGTACGCCAACTTCTCTCTAAGATTCGTAGAGATAATAGTTACAAGTTTACAACGTCTCACTAAAATGGTAGTGATCACTAAACGCTTGTAGTTCTCTCTTATTAACACTTGGAATGGATCACCACTCTACAAGGGTTACAAGTGTATGGTTTGTATGATGGGATGTAAGATTTGCTTGCTTTTGATCTTATGTTGCTTCATGATTTTGAGGCAAATGATGGTATATACAACCACTAAAGAATGTAAGAATGTATTAAGTGTTTTTTAGCTTTGCAAGAGGTGAGTCAAAGTGTGTGAAGGTTTGTTCTTTGAATAGACTCAAGAGAAAGACATAAAAAGTTTGTCAGGACATTATCACGCCATCGACCCCATAACTCGATCTACTTCAGCTATTATGTATTGAATTATATATGTTTAAGTAGTCCAACAACTGATTTTGCACTTATAGCATACTTTATTCATTGAGCAAATTATATTTTGAAAAAATATGTGAGAAATGTCTAACTGGGTAAGCATCTTTCCTTGCAAGAAAGAAATAAGCTTTGTTTCATTCTAATTTGACTGGTTAGTTTTCAAAATTTTAAACCATCTTTTGTTGTAGAAAACTAGAAAGGGGGGTGAATAGGTTTTCTTTAAAATTTTATTTGATTAAAAATTAACTTGTATGGATTAACACCTGTTAAAACTTGATAACTTAAACAAATAATAAAGTAAATAATTTAAGGGTTAGAATGATAAAACCGAATTTATAGAGGTTCAAGTGGATGTTAACTAATCCACTCTATGTCCTCTCCCTGATTCTCTAATCGAGGGTTGCTCCACTAAACGTTTCTATTGAACAGAAGAGATCACATGTACACCAATCATGTCACTAATTAAAGGTAGTGATCACCATATACAACGTCTCAATAAACAAATGTAGTGATCACCTTCTTCAACTCACTATGTCAAGATAGTAGTCTTTAAGTTGTAACATAACAATACACTATGCCAAGATAGTGTAAATCCTCACAACTCAACACTATGTCAAGATAGTGTTACCCAGCCCAATCATACACACTATATCAAGATAGCGATGATATCAACTAACTCGTACACAAAAGTGTAGTGAACGCTCCTTACAGATATCTCACAATAAAGTGGTATCACACTATCACAAAGTTACAAGCACAAGCATAACGTAGATGATGAAAGTTGAAGCACACCTTTTTTCTATTTTGCTCTTTGATCTTCACTTGATCTTTTATCTTTAATTTCTCTTGAAAGATGTTAGAATACGATGAAAATTAAAGAGAGATATATTAGATAAGTATTTGAAAGTGTTATAGCAAAAAAAGGTGAGTGTAAAAGTTGGACAAGGGCTTCAACTTATAGGAAAGATTTGAGAACCACAAAATGAAGGGATCAGACAAGTCACGGTTGACCTCCCATCGACCGTGGACCTTCTATCCACTTTTTGGTACAAATTTTGAACGTTGGGGCTTGTCTAATTTCACACTACAAAGTCATATACACTTATATAAACCTAATTTAAGCTTCACCAATTGATTCATTTGACCCATTACTCAAAACATAAGATTTTCACACAAATGACAAGATTGCCTTTTGTATTTGTAAAACAAGGAAGATGTCTTCCCATTTTTTTTGACATGTACCTAAATTTGGTTATCTTATGTTTTCCATGTAAAAACATGTTGGGATACTTCTACTAATGGAAGATTCACCAACCTACTTCAAGATTTGATTTCAAATTTGAAATACAAATTTGTTCTAGAAACCATTTTTATAACCCTTTGAGTTTTTAGAAAACTTTGAGTTTTTATAAAACTTTGACTATGTTTTATAAAAATGTTTTAAGAAATTACTTGGTTTTTATAAATCCTATTATGATTTTAGTATATGTATTTTTAATCTCTCTAATTTCACAACATACTCATGTTGTCAGTTTAGCCTTGAGCTTGATCATTGAATGTTGAATTCACCTTTGAATGACCATCATCTTGATTTGCATGTTGTTCGTGGCATTGTAGCTTATTGGTCATACATACTTTGATAACATGAGTCTTTGAATGACCATCATCCTAATTTGCATGTTGTTTATGACATTGTAGCTGGTTGATCATACATACTTGATAACTTGAGTGTTTAGGGACATGTATATGATATATGATATGTGATCATTTGTTATTAGCACATCATAATACAAGTTGATCATTTTTTTCATTATCAAAACAAAGGTTTAATAATTTTCAAAACATTGTTATCATAACATATATATATATATATATATATAAGTAATTTTTATTGGGTTTGGATTCTACTATGTGAGAGCTTCACAACGTACCAAACCATGTCTAAAACGTAGATAAGGTGAATGAGATATTGATGCTCGAAATTATGTGATTGGAATCACCAAAGCTACGAAAAGTGGAACACATATGTGGGTGGACAAACCTTAGGGGGTGTTTGGGATTAGTTATTTTAAGCTCCTTATTGACTTTTCTAAAAAGTTATAAGGAATTTTGAGAAGTAAGTCCCCCCTTACTTCTCAAAAACTCTTTTTCCCTCTTTAAAAAGTTAAAAGGAGTAGCAAAAGTCACATTCCCCAAACACCTTTTTAACTTATAAAAGTTAATAAGTTAATAAGTAGTTTCAATAAGTAATCCCAAACACCCCCTTATAGTGATTTATAAGGATGAGCCCTCCACACAACTGGGGACCCTTAGTTGTGGACCGTAAAGGGTGCGAAGCACCCTAACTCGCACTCACACAGACGCACGCGTGGAGTGGGCGATGGGCGCAACATGACGTTTTAACGACGCACTTTGCGCTTGTGTGATGCTAGATTTTCACCGAACAGTTGTGACTGCTTAGTTCCTACTAATGGGGGGTAACCGCTCGGTTGTTGTTTCTTATGTGGTGCCACTGCTCAATGCCTCTCGGTTCCTACTACTCGATCAACAAGAAGTTGTTATTGCTCGAGACCAGTAGAAACTTTGCTGTCATGAGTTAATATGATATGTTTGGTTGTCCAATTAAATCCATTTAAATGCAATTAAATCTTGATTATTAAAATTAAATGTGCATCTTTGGTTTCTTTTTGTGTAAGCACAAAAATGAACATGTGTGTACATTTTGGATAAAACGAGTTTATACAAATACACACAAAATCGAGATAAAACGAGTAACCATCTTTTTGTTCAGCAAAGCAGAGAGGAGTACTCTCTACTCGTTTCATCATTGTTAATGTTTTTTTTTCACATAATACTAAAATAAAAAAGCTTGGTGCTATCTTGGGTGCGTGAATCATCTCCGACAGTACACACTTTTTTTTATTGTTGTACATTGTGAAATAGATGAGTTCTTTTAGGGGAGACTTGAAATATGTTTTAACAGACCGTGTTGAATGTGAAGTCTTGACCAACGCTAACGGATTACTTCGTTCATTTTTCAGCAAAGAACACCGTAAGAGACTATAGTTTGAATCACTTTTACGCTTATGTAATATTTTTTTTTTCTTGTAATTCGGTTATACACGATATTGTACTATAATTTCCCGCATGAACAAATAGAGTATCTTTATTATAATTTCTTTATTTTATTTTTAATTGAAAAGAACTTATTTTTCCTACACCTGCTACTTATTATATCAATGTACACACATTCACATGCTTTTCATAACAGGTTATTTTCACCTAAACAAATATTGATCGTTATGGTTCTTTTACCCATAATAAAAATCTTTTATTCTCAACTATCTCAATTTACCAATTTCAGCATTCTATGTGTCCTTATAGAGTTTTAAAGTATTTTTATTCTTACTT
The DNA here is from genome assembly GCA_023525975.1 of Smallanthus sonchifolius. Taxonomy (NCBI): domain Eukaryota; kingdom Viridiplantae; phylum Streptophyta; class Magnoliopsida; order Asterales; family Asteraceae; genus Smallanthus; species Smallanthus sonchifolius. The sequence continues at coordinate 70,031,269 of CM042031.1, read as the reverse complement.
TTATAGTTTTGGTTTACTTTTATAGTTTCACAAGCCATACCAATCAATCCTCTTGTGATTAACCTTTTAAGGCATTAGATTACTTGACCATTTATATCCATCTTAATTAAATGACATATTCATATGTATTACCAATTATTCGTTTAGTAGCTGGTTACTTGTAAAATGCAAGTTCAACACGCCAATGATCAAATATGAGCACAAAAAGCAACAACCATACCCAGTAAAATCCCATTGATAGCCAAAGCTATTCGTAGAGTCTGGGGAGGGTGGGATGTAGGCAAGTCATACCTCTATCCCAAGGGATAGAGAGGCTGCTTCCAGGGAGACCCCCCAGCTCCAAGAAAACATATCAGGACAAGCAAAGAAGGTTAGAGCGAAAGATTTCTACACATAGGATTTAAGCAGCAGACAACAAAAGGATATAATAATACAATATTAAAAGGCTACCAATAACAATGTATGATGAAAAAGGAGGGTAATGAAAAAGTAAAAAATAGTATAGGTAACCAAATAGGTACATATGTATAAAAAACAAACATATGCCACCCCAAGTGTAGCTAGGACTAAGCCCTTAAGATGTCCTTAAGAAAGATCTATGTCCCCTCCTTAAACGTCCTTAATCCTAATCCTATGTGTAACACCCCAAATTCTAAAGAAATACAAGTTGAAGGACTAAATTGGTCATTTAATGTAACCCTAGGAGGTTAAAATGACATTACATTAAAGTATAAGGGGTTAGAATATAACCGATTCAAAGTTCAAGGGCGGAAAATGAAATATTGTGAAAACGGGCGGATGTCGGACCGACATCAGATCCATATCGGTCTGACATGTTGGGTGCAAGGAATCATCCAGAAGATGACACGTGTAGGATGACTAGCCATTGAGTTCTGACGCGTGTAAAACACATACCGGACCGACATGAAACCATAGCGCTCCGCTATGCCCATTGAGGTTTGACGCGTGTAAAACACATATCGGGCCGACATGAAACCATAGCGGACCGACATCCATGTATATAGCGGTCTGTTATATAATGCACCGCCTCACCTGGATGTCGAACTGACATCGCCAGGGATATCGGTCCAACATGGATCCCAACTCAGCCCTATAAATAGTTGGCCGTGGTCGTTCAAATGAGAAAGACAACACACACAACACCATACATCACACACGCTCTTTGAGATGAACTAGAAGACCTGGTGCGGCGCGTTTAAGTGCGAATGCGGCACGCTACGAGTGCAGTTCAAGTTTGGAGAAGCGTTTAAGCGAGGAACAAGTGTAGGAAACAACTCGAAGTTATAGTAAGTACACTGGACCCGTACCCTAGATACGATTATGTGAATTACGTGCTTAAATGATATGTGATATGTATATGACGAGGGTACGAGGTAATAAAACGTTAGTCTAAATACTAAACGGGAATAATGGAGTAGCCACGACGTATCCAAGGGGTGGTGGATACGCCGCCGGTACTTCCTATATATAAACCTCTTGGTGCTTCGCGATGAAACCATTATGAATGTTTAGGGGTATAGACTAAAGATAGTAATGAAAATATAGTAAACGTACGGGAGAACTTCCGACCGGTATGTAGTTATCTGACAAACAGAATGTTCTGTCTAAGGAAAGAGTGGTGTATAAATCTCTCCCAGACCCGTCACTCTTTTCTGGGAACATCTCTGTTGGAGGTACTACTGTGGAAGGATAATCACCCCAGTTTACAATATATGACGAGTATGAATATATGATGAAAGTATACGAATATGAATATGTGATGAATATGAATACGTGAAATGCATGATGAATACGTGAATGCATGATGATACGTGCAAACATGAATGAGTATGATGGAACGAGTCTAAACCCTAAAATGGAATAACGGAGTACTCACGAAGTATTAAAAGGGTGGTGGATACGCCGCTGGTACTTCCTATATATAAACCCTTTTAATGCATCGTGGAGAAACCGTTACGAAGTTTTAAGGTGAGGACTAGTTAGGAAGTAAATCAAGCATATACGTGAAATGAAAACAAATACTTGATACATTTGGGAGGCTGTGAGTCTAAGATACTCAAGGTTCCAAATGAAATGAGATACCCTTCCTGTAAGGTGGATCTCAATAATAAAGAAGAAAACTAAAAAGGGACTCCAAGCCTACGGGACTAAGGAGGAAAATATTCCAAGCCTTCGGGGCTGAGAAAAAAGGGACTCCAAGCCTACGGGGCTGAGGAATGAATGAGTCTTCATGACAAATGCAAAGGGTCTATACTGACGAGTATAAGAACCTTGCCAATACTCGGACCGGAGGTACGGCCTAAGATGGTTGCGAGGGGGTTAGCACACCCATAAAATATACGAATGACGTGACCGGAGGTACGTCCGAAGATGGTCACGGGGGCGCCGAGAGCCTGGAAAACTTGAACGATAATAAGAACCTAAAGGGTTCATAATAAAATGAAAAGATGCAGTGTACTTACTTAGCGAAAGCTAATTGAAAAACGTTTTCTAAACACTGCAAGAAAGAAGCACGTGGAATATAGCTTCCTGTGGATGAGGCCGAACGGAATGAAGAATCCCTAGATTATGTAATAAGATATTGTATATGTAAAACAATATTTATAAATGAAAAATATACCTTAGTCATTTAATGGCAAGGTTTTGATAAACTGAGACCGTTTTCCGCAATATAATACTCTCATAAAATTAATATAGTAAAATAAGTAGGATGTTTCAGGTTGGTATCAGAGCACGGTTTGAGGGATTTAAGTATCAAAAGGGATATTTAAACTCAAACCATAAGTGCTCGTGATATAAATAGGGATTCAATCCGAGGCCATCCAAGGAAGCAGGTATGTTTAAATTCTAGTGCTTAAACAGAAATGTATGAGTATACGTGGGCAGAACTTTGTATGAGATAAACTCCATATGATAATTGGGAGTATCATGATACGTAACATACATTGCCTTATACCTGACCAGTATTGGAGCTAATGTATGGGACCATCATGATATCGCAAACATCATATGATAACTTATGTCAGCAGATAGTAAGTCGGGAATGTGATTATGCATGATTAAAATGCATGAATGAATGTGCATATGTGTAAAATGAATAGATGGGGCCTTATATGAAACCCTAGAATACTTGAATAGGGTTAAACTGATAAAATGCCTGTAGTATAAAACCCTAGACTATGATTAGGGTAGTCGAACGAGTGGTTAAACGAAATCCATGTATCAGCAAACGATGGTTGAACATCATAATGACGAAATACGTGACGAGGGAAGCCACATGAGAGTTGATTCTCCATTTCATGATGAGAACGAAGTCGAGCAAGTCCCGAAAAATATCCGGAGACAAATTGCAATAGAAGTAGGAAAGGCATTCGATGCAAATTTCCCGATCTTACAAGTAGATCTACAGAAATCATTAGAAAGCTGGTTTGAAAGCCATAAAGATGTTACTCATAATGGAGAAGAAAGAAATCCAAAAGTTGATACGAAGTCAACTCGTTGTACGTATAAGGATTTCATGACCTGTAAACCTTTAGAGTTTAAGGGAGCCGTTAACCCTTTAGAAAGTCAGAGGTGGATCACCTCAATAGAAACGGTGTTCGACACATGTCACTGTGAAAAGGAAGATGAGGTTACCTTCGCTACCAATCAATTAAAAGAGCGAGCAGAGCAAAAGGTAGAGCAGAATTAAAGAAATAAGTTGGGAAGAGTTCAAGGATCTTTTCTTGAAACACTATTGCCCCCGAGCGGCAGTTGAAATAATTACTAAGAAGTTTATTCAACTCCGTCAAATAACGGAGATAGTGGATGAGATCACAGGGATCTTCTTTGACAAGGCCCGATTCTGTCCGGCTTTGTTAACAACCCTTGAGATGTGGATGATGAGATACCATCTTGTTTTGAAAACAGATATTAGAGAGTTTATCTATCCATCCAAGTGCGCGAACTTGGAGGAGATGATTGATTGGGCTCGGGAACGAATGAGCTCAAGAGACAGACTGATAGAGATGGAAAGAGGAAAGGAAAGAGTTATCCTTCTCCTATGCCTCTTAAGAGGTTTAAGTTCAATAAACCGGGAGGGACAGGAAAGGTGTACACGATTGCAAGAATTATGGAAAGAGGCACCCGGGAGAGTACCAATTCAGGTCTACTACTTGTAACAAGTGTGGAAAAGCAGGACACACTGCATTGCAGTGTATGAGTGGCACCCGTTTATGCTACAATTGTTATAAGCCAGGACATTTTAGCAGGGAGTGTCCTGAGCTAAAATCTCGAACAGATAAGACCGGGGAAGGGTCTAGAGTGGCAGAGAATGAAGTCAAGAGAATCAAAGCTCCAAAGCCGAGGGGTAGGGCTTTTCAGATCACTACAGAGGAAGCAAAAGATGTTCCTGACGTTGTATCAGGTACATTCCTCTTGAATTCCCTACCTGCTTGTGTTTTATTTGATACATGAGCTAGTCAATCGTTTATTTCTTTAAAGTATGCAAATGCTAGAAACTTTAATAGAAATAAGTTGGCTAAGGAATTAGAGGTCGAAATCGCGAATGATTGAAAAAGCATAGTAACTGAAATATGTCGAGATTGCCGACTACTGATAGAAGGAGAAGAATATTCTGTCGACTTGATTCCGATGCCGATACAAGAATTCGACGTAATCATTTGAATGGACTGGTTATCTTCACATGCTGCAACGATTATATGCAATCAGAAGATTGTACGATTCACGACACCTACAGGAAAGGAAGTTAGTGTAATTGGCGAACGACGAAACCAGATCACCCTATGTACAATAGCCAAAATAAGTAGCTACATGAGACAAGGTCATCAAGCCTTCTTAGCCTACGTAGCTGATGTAAAGAAAAATGGGAAAGAACTGGATCAAGTTCCAGTAGTAAAAGAATTCCCAGAAGTATTCCCAAATGATCTTCCAGGTGCCCCACCTGAAAGAGAAATCGAATTCAAAACTGATTTAATTCCTGAAGCTAAACCGGTAGCTAAGGATCCATACCGATTAGCACCAACTGAGATGAAGGAATTAATGTCACAGCTGCAAGAATTGTTAGACAAGGGATTTATACGTCCAAGTGTGTCCCCTTGGGGTGCACCAATTCTGTTTGTGAAGAAGAAAGACGGTAGTATGAGAATGTGTATAGACTACCGTGAATTGAATAAGCTGACTATCAAGAATAAGTATCCTTTACCTAGAATTGATGATCTGTTTGATCAATTACAAGGATCAAGTTGGTTTTCCAAAATTGACTTAAGATCCGGTTATCACCAAGTCAAGGTACGTGCAAAAGATGTACCTAAGACAGCATTTAGAACTCGTTATGGACACTATGAATTTGTAGTGATGCCGTTTGGAGTAACAAATGCTCCGACAGTTTTCATGGACCTCATGAATAGAGTATGTCGGCCAATGTTAGACAAATTTGTTATTGTCTTCATTGATGACATCTTGATATATTCAATGAACGAAGAAGAACATGCACAACATCTTCATGAAGTACTTAGTACTTTATGAAAGGAGAAATTGTACACAAAGTTCTCAAAATGTGCATTCTGGTTAAGAGAAGTTCAATTTCTAGGCCATGTTGTAAATGAACAAGGCATCTCAGTAGACCCAGCAGTAATGAAATGGTCTCCACCTAAGAATCCATCAAAAGTTAGAAGTTTCTTGGGATTAGCTGGCTATTATAGAAGGTTTATCCAGGACTTTTCTAAGATATCCACCCCATTAACTAAGCTAACTCGAAAGAACTCAAAATACGAATGGAATGTGGCACAAGAGAAGGCATTCCATACTTCGAAAAAAAGGTTGACACAAGCTCCGGTTCTGGCATTGTCAGAAGGAGTAGAAGACTTTGTGGTATACTTTGATGCCTCGAAACTTGGGTTAGGATGTGTTCTGATGCAAAGAGGAAAGTTGATAGATTATTTCTCTCGACAGCTAAAGACACATGAAGCAAACTATCCAACCCATGATCTGGAATTAGCTGCGGTGGTGTTCGCACTAAAGATCTGGAGGCATTACCTGTACGGAACGAAATGTACAATTTACACCGACCACAAAAGTCTTAAGTATTTCTTTGAAGAGAAGGACTTAAACATGAGGCAACGACGATGGTTAGAATTGGTCAAGGATTATGATTGTGAGATCTTGTATCATCCCGGAAAGGCTAACGTGGTAGCCGATGCTCTAAGCCGCAAGGAAGAGCATCATCATATTCGGGTGAAAGCATATAAGTTAGTGATAACTCCTGATTTCATGAGCCAGCTTCGAGACGCACAAATCGAAGCATTAAAAGGTGAGAATTTTAAGAAAAAAAAAATATGTGACACCCGACATTTCAGGTCAATATCCGTACATGTTATAAACGAGTTTACATTATAATTGTTTTCGGGATTTACTTAATTTCACAATCAAGGACACTAAGGTCTAACAAAAACCATACATTGTCTCATTTCATATTTTAGTAATTCTATGAGTTACCGATTCATGTACCCGTATAAACCGACTAAATACAAACATTAGTGGTTAAATTAAATAACCAGAAAAAATATATATATACATATATATTACATAAACTCTACGTTGGACAATAATTTAATTTTTAGACTAAATCATATAATATACGTAAAAGTAAAATATCGAACCCTTTCGAAGACGTTACCATGTAGCGTCACCTTTAGGTACGTATACCTACAAATAATCACCTCAACGAATTATACAATCCAAGATTTCAATATCTTTCGTTAACGAGCCATAAACTTAATAAATTTATAATACCGTGGAGAACCTAAACCAAATTAAATTACCATTTGAAACTCTAATTAATATTAATACACTTAATGGATTAAATAAATTTACACTTAAATCTAATTATTTGATTAATTAACCCCAACTCACCCTTGACTTTCTCGGCCGAAGCCAGAGAAGACCCCCCCCCCCATTCACACTACTGTTTTCCTCTCATTCAAATTCTTTATCTTTAAACCCATACCTCATGACTTCAAAACTCAGATATAAACCATACCACCTCAATCACCATCCTCACGAACCCCTTTTCATCATTCTCACTTTCTTACGGCAATCTCCCCAATTTTCTTCAAGTCGAAGTCAAGTTTTAAGGCAAAATCCACCATATTTCGGTATTATAAGGAGCTTCCAAGGATTTCTAACCAAGAGAATTCAAGACCATCTTCTCTGTTTCTCTCAAAAATCATCATCTCTGTTTAGAGGTAAAAACTCAATATTATTCATATTATTTTCTTTAAAACCGTAGCTAAACATACAGTTTACTCGAACGTAAGAAAAATAACCAAAAAAGTGTGTCGAATTCAAGATTAAAACATGAATATATGCGTATATGTATGAATAAAGTTTTGAAACTGATTCTGTCAATCAAAATTTCAGTAATCGAAACTATAGTTTCGATACCTGTTTGCTCAATCGAAACTAGGTAGTTTCGATACCTATTACTCAATCGAAACTAGGTAGTTTCGATACCTGTTTACTCAATCGAAACTAGGTAATTTCGATACCTATTACTCAATCGAAACTAGGTAGTTTCGATACCTTTCTTACCCAATCGAAACTAGGTAGTTTCGATACCCAGTTTGCTCAATCGAAACTAGGTAGTTTCGACATCTGTTCTGTTCAATCGAAACTAGGTAGTTTCGATACCTGTTCATCAGTCCCATGGGGCAGTAACTTAGAACTATTTTATAACGAAACAAGTGTTGAAAAACTAAAAAGATATTTAAACAAAAGCAATCAGATTTGCTAAGTGTCACACCCCGACCGATGGCGGAATCATCGGGGCGGGACATGTAAGACTGTTCATAGCACAAGGTTGACTAAATTGAAATATATTAAAGCCAAATTTCCATTTCACATAATCCAAGTACAAACCAAAATCCAAACAAAGAACAATAAACAATTCATAAACTTCTTGATTTAATATTACTAAGTCCAAATCCTATGTTGAGCACGTCTTGAATCATTCTCACATATTAGGGCCTGAAACATGAATAAAATAAAGTCAACTAAAAAGTTGGTGAGTATAACACAGTTGTATATAGATACCATATAGTTGAAAACAAATCCTTTACAAGACATGAAAAATAAGGCATTTATGGGGAGCTGCTATTGTGTAATCAAGTACAATCAAACCTTAGTAACTAGTATGCAAATTGTGTTGTCGGTATCAATCACCTCCACTTGGGTGGGTTTGTCAGACTCAATAGATCTATCATTGAAAACCGCCGGCTTGTATAGTTAATGATTGCACATAGTTTTCACAAAGACTAGCACAACTAGCACTCGGGCACAAAGCTCAAATTTTGCACACATGTATGTATGTAGGATTTTGTACTTGTGTTGTTTGAGTAAATGTAGTTGTGAAATGTGTAATGTGTATAAAGTTCATGTTCCACCCCAAAAGTGTAAAAGAGTAAAAAGGGGTTGTGAATACTCACATGGTATGGAAGTGAAGCTAACAAGGAAATATAGATAGCAAAAATGATCCTTGGAATGCACACTTTAACCTAAGAGTAAAGTGTATAGAATTAAATAGTTGTACAAAGTTTAGGTCTAAAGTGAAAGTTGAATTTGTATATAAAACTATTGATTTGTATTTAAAAGTATTGAATAAAATATATAAAGTTTGAATTAAAATATGTTTGTAACCATTTGATTATGTTTGAATTGAATAAATAAATATATAATTGTAGTTTATGAAATAATGTAAATATTAATTGAAATTAAGTATAAATAAATAAATGATTTTGATTTAAAATGTAAATTAAATAACTAATCATTATTTATAAATTTTGTAACTTAATTATTTAAAACATCATTTAAATAAATATAAATTTAATTTTTATACACTTTTCCATAAATTATATTTATGCCAAGATTAAACTTTTAATCCATTTTTAAATACAGAACACATATTTTTATAAAATCTGAAACATTTCCTGATTAAATATAAAAATTATAATTCTGCTAAAATAATCTGAGTCTCACACGACCGTGCCTCGGAAGGACACGATCGTGCTCAAGCCACGGGCGCGACCGCGCTAGTCGGGGCGCGACCGGGTTGACCAACAGAAGCACAATCTAGACCAGACAACAGGCACGACCGTGCCTTGACCAGGCACGATCGTGTCTATGATCTTTAGACACAACAGAGACTAGCCCAGAGGGCATGACAAGGTCTGGACAGGAGGACACGACCGCGGTGATAGTCGGCACGGCCGCGCTAGATGATTAGCGCGACCGTGTCTATTCCAAGTCAGACACGAATTGACAATTTCTTGTATTTATAACGATGGAATTGATAGGGCTTTCGATTAAAGAGATATTACGAGTCTAATCATATAAATTAATTGCATGAACATCGTGTTTAAGAGTGGAATCGATTAAATCCTTTTTATTTAAAATAACAATTCTGATTCGAACGATTTCTGTAATGAAAGCCCAGATTAATAGGGGGCTTTTGATGATGATACTGAAACGAATGAGATGGAGAGTATACTTACCTAAAACAGGAAGGAATTGGTAACGATCGGTAGAAGGGAGTTCCAGCGACGGAGAAAACGGCTTCCGGCGACTTCGGCTGCAACTCCGGCTAGGCCAGAGAGTCCAGAGTCTTGGAGAGATCCGGGAGATGCGTAATCCTTTCTTGATCGGGGAAATTTGCGTCTCAGAATAGGATTCGAGTTTTGCTTGAATTGTTTGAGAGAGAATTCGAGATTGATGGTATGAAACTGAGGCGTTGAATAATTGAGAATGGTATAACTCACGTTAATGGAAGAAGAAACGTAATCGGATTTGAATTTCGAATGATTGAGCGTTTTGAAATCATATTTACGTTTCGACTGTTACGCAGGCGCGACCGTGCCAATATAGGCGCGACCGTGCCTAGGCACCGGGCGCGATCGTTCCAAAGCAGGTCGTGCGACCGTGCCAAAGCACCTGGCGCGACCGTGTTAGGACGAAGCACGACCGTGCTAGACTAGGGTTTGTTGACATTTTTCAATTTTAGTCCTTGACTTTTCAGATTTGATAAGTTTGAATAAAATAGTTTCTTGTATAATGTCTAAATGTATATAACCGAGTAAGACTTGCGAATTTGTATAGAATTATTGCATTAAATTTACGGCGAGAAAATAATGAGACATTGCACGAGTATAGAACTTGAAATTGCATTACATTGAATTGAAATAGGAATACTAAAATCAGAAATGTTACAGTCTCCCCATGTTGAGAGAATTTCGTCCCGAAATTTAGCTAGAGGAAACAACATTATTAGTAAAAAGATGAGGGTACTTGAGCTTCATTTGGTCTTCTCGTTCCCAAGTGAACTCAGGACCACGCTTAGATTCCCAACGAACTTTAACGATAGGAATGCGACTTCGCTTGAGCTGCTTGACTTCATGATCCATAATTTCTACCGGCTTCTCAACGAAGTGCATCGTTTCATCAATGCGCACGTCGTCGAGCGGTATATGGAGATTTTCATCGGCGAGACACTTCTTTAGATTAGATATATGAAATGTAGGATGCACATTGCCAAGGGATGGAGGTAACTCGAGCTTGTAAGCCACTTTCCCAATCCTTTCAAGGATCTTGAATGGACCAACATAACGAGGTGCTAACTTGCCTTTCTTTCCAAAACGGACCACACCCTTCCAAGGAGACACCTTAAGAAGAACAAGATCACCGACTTGGAATTCCAAGGGTTTTCGACGTTTGTCGGCGTAACTCTTTTGCCGACTCCTCGCTACTCGAATATTGTCACGGATTTGAATAATCTTGTCGGATGTTTCTTGAATTAACTCGGGACCGGTGATTTGTGCTTCACCAATCTCGTTCCAACAGATCGGAGAACGACACTTGCGACCATAGAGAGCTTCGAATGGAGCCATGTTGATACTTGTGTGGTAGCTGTTGTTGTAGGAAAACTCAATGAGGGATAAGTGTGAATCCCAATTGCCACCAAAATCGATTACACAAGCTCTAAGCATGTCTTCAAGAGTTTGGATTGTTCGCTCGGTTTGTCCATCAGTTTGGGGATGGTAAGCCGTGCTTAAATCCAAACGAGTACCAAGAGCAGATTGGAGAGATTGCCAAAATCGAGAAGTGAACCGAGCGTCTCTATCGGATATTATGTTCAAGGGAACACCATGACGGCTCACAATTTCATCAATGTAAATTCGGGCTAATTTCTCCACCTTAAAGTCTTCACGAATAGGCAAGAAGTGGGCAGATTTGGTGAGTCGATCAATGATCACCCAAATACTATCATAACCACTCGAGGTGCGAGGGAGCTTGGTAATGAAATCCATAGCTAAATTCTCCCATTTCCACACGGGAATTTCTGGTTGTTCGAGTAAACCAGAAGGACGTTGATGTTCGGCTTTGACTTTGGAGCAAGTTAAGCATTTGGCCACATAAAGAGCAATGTATTTCTTCATACCGGGCCACCAATAAAGTTGGCGAAGATCTCGGTACATTTTATCCGCACCAGGATGAATAGAATAACGAGTCTTATGAGCCTCGTTCATGAGAAATGCACGGAGATCATCGCGATCGGGAACCCAAATACGGTTCAAGTGATATAGTAAGCCATTGGGTTTTGATTCAAGAAGAAGTTCAACACCACACGACATTTCTTCATACATGTTACCCTCGGTTACCGAGATGTGTTGAGCTTCTAAGATACGGGTTTGAATATTGGTTTGAATACGGGCACAATGAAGCATAACATGGTCCTTTCGACTCAAGGCATCGGCTACAACATTCGCTTTGCCGGGATGGTAACGAATCTCGCAGTCGTAGTCGTTAAGGAGTTCGACCCAACGTCGTTGCCTCATATTGAGCTCTTTTTGGTTGAAGATATGTTGAAGACTTTTATGGTCGGTGAATACCACACATTTCGTGCCATATAGGTAATGTCTCCAAATCTTTAACGCGAATACGACCGCACCCAACTCGAGATCGTGTGTCGTATAATTCTTTTCATGAATTTTGAGTTGTCTTGATGCATAAGCGATTACTTTTCCTCGTTGCATGAGGACACAACAAGACCTTGGTTAGAAGCATCACAATAGACAACTAAATCAGCATTTCCATCGGGGAGAGTCAAAATGGGAGCATTGCACAACTTATGCTTAAGAGTTTGAAAAGCTTCTTCTTGTTTCGGTCCCCACTCATAAGTTTTACCCTTATGGGTCAAGGCGGTAAGAGGGACAACAATCTTTGAGAAGTTTGAGATGAAACGACGATAATAACCCGCAAGACCAAGAAATGAACGAACTTCGGTAGGAGTCTTCGGGGCATTCCAATTCTTAACCGTTTCAATCTTAGTAGGATCAACATGAATACCCTTGTCGTTGACGATGTGACCAAGAAATTGAACTTCTTTTAACCAAAATTCACATTTGGAGAACTTGGCATATAGTTGTTCTTTCTTTAAAAGGTCCAAAACCAATCTAAGGTGTTCTTCATGGTCGGCTTTAGTCTTGGAATAGATTAAGATATCGTCAATGAAAACGATCACGAATTTATCAAGGTACGGTTTGCACACACGGTTCATGAGATCCATGAAAACTGCTGGTGCATTGGTTAACCCGAAAGGCATAACCATGAACTCGTAATGACCATACCTTGTTCGAAAAGCAGTCTTAGGAATGTCATATTCTTGAACACGGAGCTGATGATAACCGGATCGAAGATCAATCTTCGAGAAGCAAGTAGAACCTTGAAGTTGATCAAAGAGATCATCGATTCTAGGCAAAGGATAACGATTCTTGATAGTAAGCTTATTGAGTTCGCGGTAGTCAATACACATACGGAATGATCCATCCTTCTTTTTAACAAATAAGACGGGTGCACCCCACGGTGAATGACTTGGGCGAATGAAACCTTTATCGGAGAGTTCTTGAAGTTGACTTGCGAGCTCTTGCATTTCGGAAGGTGCAAGACGATAAGGAGCTCTAGCAACGGGGTTAGCTCCGGGCATGAGATCAATGAAGAACTCTACTTGACGAACAGGAGGAAGACCAGATAAATCCTTAAGGAACACTTCGGGAAAATCTCTAATGATAGGAATGTCTTGGATACTCTTCTCCTTGACATCCTTTTGAACAATATGAGCTAAGAAGGCGATGTACTTCTTTCGTAAGTACTTTTGAGCGGTAGTACAAGACATCAACTTAAGACCCTTGCAAGGCTTTTCACCAAAAACCCTTAAGGTTTCTCCCGATGGTAGCGGAATTCGAATACACTTTTCAAAACAAATGACTTCGGCATGATGATTTGATAGCCAATCCATACCTATGATAATATCAAAGCTTCCTAGTGGCATTGGAACAAGGTTGATTGGGAATGCATGATCATTAAGTTCTAAGGAGCAATCATAGATAATAGACTCAATTGTAAGCGAGTCACCATTTGCTATTTCAACGGTGAAGGTTTTCTCTAATTGGGATCGTGTCTTTGCAAGTAAGGGCTCAAAATTAAGTGACACAAAACTTTTATCGGCACCGGTATCGAACAAAATGGAGGCATAATGACTATTTACAAGGAACGTACCATTAACCACGTCGTTGTTGGCTTGAGCTTCGTTGGCGTTAATGTTGAAAGCACGCCCACGAGCTCCACCTTGTGTAGCATTTGCAAGTCTTGGACATAGATTACGAAAATGGTTCGGGTCACCACACTCATAGCAAGCACACCTATTAGCAATGGCGGGAGCACCTTGATTAGCCACTCGTGGGTTGGGTTGGTTCGGAGGGTTGACTTGGCCCGCAAGAGCTTTGGCCCTACAAACATTGATAGTGTGACCATATAACCCATAATGAGTGCAAAGGCGACATGGGATATTTTGAGGATGATGAAAATTGCAGGTGGCACAAAGAGGATAAATCCCAACATATGGCTTTTTAGCCGGCGCTTGAACTACGGGTGCAACTTGATTAACGGGCACGGCAGGAGTAACCACAGTAAAGTTTCTAACTTTCCTCTTTTTGTTATTGCGAGAGGGTTCAGTTGCAGCCTCTTTGTTGTGGGTAGGAGGGGTTACGTTTTCAGCAACTTTCTTAGAACCTTTTTTGGTAAGAGTTCCAGCTTTAACATGATTATCAGTTAAGGTAGCAGACAGGCGGATGGCATCCTCCAGAGTAGCAGGATTTCTACCTAAGACAGTATCTTGAATTTGTGTTGGTAGCCCACCAATATACTTTTCGATACAACGGGCTAAAGGAGTGACCATGTGGGGCACTAGAAGACTCAACTCATGGAACCGAGTTGTATATGCTAAGCTTTCCCCACTATCTTGGGCAAGATCCCAAAATTCAGCTTCTAACTTTTTCACTTCATTTCGAGGACAGAACTCCTCGGTCATAAGCCTTTTGACCTCATCCCAAGGTAAAGCCATAGCTATGTCAACACCCCTATTCCTTTTCTCCCCATTCCACCATGTAAGTGCCCGCTTTTGAAGGACACTAGTAGCATGACGAACACGGAGGTTGTCGGGACAGTCACTATTGAGAAAGGTATTCTCAATACTTTCAAACCATTGAAGGAGTCCAGTAGCTCCTTCGGTTCCATAAAACTTTAGGGGATTGCAAGAATTGAAGTGCTTGAAGGTGCATTGAGATGGATTGTTTCCACCATTACCACCATTATTACCACTATTGCTTCCATTTCCACCATTGCCATTTGTGGCACCATTGGCTTGGGTGAGTTGTGTCACCAATTGGGTAAGAATAGCAGCAATGTCGGAGTTGGCGTTGGCGGCGGGAGCACGACGAGGAGGCATTCTACAGATTTTCACAAGACAAGAAAGATTGTAAGAACTTATGAGAATTGCTAGGATTTAATAGAATGAGAAAAAACCAAATAAAAGATGGATATTCATAGTTTGGATTGTACTCAAAAGTGATAAAATCACTTGAATACTAAGGCACATCAAGGTTAATTTAAACTTATATAATTTTTCAAGCAGACATGCTTTAGCCTATAAGTAAACACTCATCTCGGGAATTCCCAGGAAAGCATACGGGTCCCTCAGTTGATTGGGATTTATGCGAAATGCTTTCCTAGACAGAAAACCCAAAATACAGGGGTCACCCTTCCAGATTGCACGTGTCCTCAAATAATTTAACAAGTTTAAAAACCTTAACGAAGAAATAAAATTTTAGAGATTTTTTTTTTTTTTTTTTTTTTTGCTTCAAGAATTTTCCACATGCTTAAAAAGAATAAAGATAGAAAAGAAGGTAGAAATATCATGGGGTTTTAGGATATAGAAAAAGGTATTATTTAAGAAGATCCTAATAAGTCATGAACTTCTAACAAGTAAGGTACCAAATATAATAAACAATTTATCATGGTAAGCATGTAGCACATAGCATGTAACACATAGCACAAAATCATGAAGCATAGTATAAGTGAGTGTCCTAAAGTTATAGTCTAGGTCAAGATGTCTAATAACCTAAATCCCTATAACCAAGGCTCTGATACCAATCTGTCACACCCCGACCGATGGCGGAATCATCGGGGCGGGACATGTAAGACTGTTCATAGCACAAGGTTGACTAAATTGAAATATATTAAAGCCAAATTTCCATTTCACATAATCCAAGTACAAACCAAAATCCAAACAAAGAACAATAAACAATTCATAAACTTCTTGATTTAATATTACTAAGTCCAAATCCTATGTTGAGCACGTCTTGAATCATTCTCACATATTAGGGCCTGAAACATGAATAAAATAAAGTCAACTAAAAAGTTGGTGAGTATAACACAGTTGTATATAGATACCATATAGTTGAAAACAAATCCTTTACAAGACATGAAAAATAAGGCATTTATGGGGAGCTGCTATTGTGTAATCAAGTACAATCAAACCTTAGTAACTAGTATGCAAATTGTGTTGTCGGTATCAATCACCTCCACTTGGGTGGGTTTGTCAGACTCAATAGATCTATCATTGAAAACCGCCGGCTTGTATAGTTAATAATTGCACATAGTTTTCACAAAGACTAGCACAACTAGCACTCGGGCACAAAGCTCAAATTTTGCACACATGTATGTATGTAGGATTTTGTACTTGTGTTGTTTGAGTAAATGTAGTTGTGAAATGTGTATAAAGTTCATGTTCCACCCCAAAAGTATAAAAGAGTAAAAAGGGGTTGTGAATACTCACATGGTATGGAAGTGAAGCTAACAAGGAAATATAGATAGCAAAAATGATCCTTGGAATGCACACTTTAACCTAAGAGTAAAGTGTATAGAATTAAATAGTTGTACAAAGTTTAGGTCTAAAGTGAAAGTTGAATTTGTATATAAAACTATTGATTTGTATTTAAAAGTATTGAATAAAATATATAAAGTTTGAATTAAAATATGTTTGTAACCATTTGATTATGTTTGAATTGAATAAATAAATATATAATTGTAGTTTATGAAATAATGTAAATATTAATTGAAATTAAGTATAAATAAATAAATGATTTTGATTTAAAATGTAAATTAAATAACTAATCATTATTTATAAATTTTGTAACTTAATTATTTAAAACATCATTTAAATAAATATAAATTTAATTTTTATACACTTTTCCATAAATTATATTTTTGCCAAGATTAAACTTTTAATCCATTTTTAAATACAGAACACATATTTTTATAAAATCTGAAACATTTCCTGATTAAATATAAAAATTATAATTCTGCTAAAATAATCTGAGTCTCACACGACCGTGCCTCGGAAGGACACGATCGTGCTCAAGCCACGGGCGCGACCGCGCTAGTCGGGGCGCGACCGGGTTGACCAACAGAAGCACAATCTAGACCAGACAACAGGCACGACCGTGCCTTGACCAGGCACGATCGTGTCTATGATCTTTAGACACAACAGAGACTAGCCCAGAGGGCATGACAAGGTCTGGACAGGAGGACACGACCGCGGTGATAGTCGGCACGGCCGAGCTACACGAGGCACGGCCGCGCTAGATGATTAGCGCGACCGTGTCTATTCCAAGTCAGACACGAATTGACAATTTCTTGTATTTATAACGATGGAATTGATAGGGCTTTCGATTAAAGAGATATTACGAGTCTAATCATATAAATTAATTGCATGAACATCGTGTTTAAGAGTGGAATCGATTAAATCCTTTTTATTTAATATAACAATTCTGATTCGAACGATTTCTGTAATGAAAGCCCAGATTAATAGGGGGCTTTTGATGATGACACTGAAACGAATGAGATGGAGAGTATACTTACCTAAAACAGGAAGGAATTGGTAACGATCGGTAGAAGGGAGTTCCAGCGACGGAGAAAACGGCTTCCGGCGACTTCGGCTGCAACTCCGGCTAGGCCAGAGAGTCCAGAGTCTTGGAGAGATCCGGGAGATGCGTAATCCTTTCTTGATCGGGGAAATTTGCGTCTCAGAATAGGATTCGAGTTTTGCTTGAATTGTTTGAGAGAGAATTCGAGATTGATGGTATGAAACTGAGGCGTTGAATAATTGAGAATGGTATAACTCACGTTAATGGAAGAAGAAACGTAATCGGATTTGAATTTCGAATGATTGAGCGTTTTGAAATCACATTTACGTTTCGACTGTTACGCAGGCGCGACCGTGCCAATATAGGCGCGACCGTGCCTAGGCACCGGGCGCGATCGTTCCAAAGCAGGTCGTGCGACCGTGCCAAAGCACCTGGCGCGACCGTGTTAGGACGAAGCACGACCGTGCTAGACTAGGGTTTGTTGACATTTTTCAATTTTAGTCCTTGACTTTTCAGATTTGATAAGTTTGAATAAAATAGTTTCTTGTATAGTGTCTAAATGTATATAACCGAGTAAGACTTGCGAATTTGTATAGAATTATTGCATTAAATTTACGGCGAGAAAATAATGAGACATTGCATGAGTATAGAACTTGAAATTGCATTACATTGAATTGAAATAGGAATACTAAAATCAGAAATGTTACAGTCTCCCCATGTTGAGAGAATTTCGTCCCGAAATTTAGCTAGAGGAAACAACATTATTAGTAAAAAGATGAGGGTACTTGAGCTTCATTTGGTCTTCTCGTTCCCAAGTGAACTCAGGACCACGCTTAGATTCCCAACGAACTTTAACGATAGGAATGCGACTTCGCTTGAGCTGCTTGACTTCACGATCCATAATTTCTACCGGCTTCTCAACGAAGTGCATCGTTTCATCAATGCGCACGTCGTCGAGCGGTATATGGAGATTTTCATCGGCGAGACACTTCTTTAGATTAGATATATGAAATGTAGGATGCACATTGCCAAGGGATGGAGGTAACTCGAGCTTGTAAGCCACTTTCCCAATCCTTTCAAGGATCTTGAATGGACCAACATAACGAGGTGCTAACTTGCCTTTCTTTCCAAAACGGACCACACCCTTCCAAGGAGACACCTTAAAAAGAACAAGATCACCGACTTGGAATTCCAAGGGTTTTCGACGTTTGTCGGCGTAACTCTTTTGCCGACTCCTCGCTACTCGAATATTGTCACGGATTTGAATAATCTTGTCGGATGTTTCTTGAATTAACTCGGGACCGGTGATTTGTGCTTCACCAATCTCGTTACAACATATCGGAGAACGACACTTGCGACCATAGAGAGCTTCGAATGGAGCCATGTTGATACTTGTGTGGTAGCTATTGTTGTAGGAAAACTCAATGAGGGATAAGTGTGAATCCCAATTGCGACCATTAACTATTTTTATATGATAACAAGAAAACAAGACCCGACCTTTATGTTTGCATGAGTTGATACATTTGGAGCTCATAAAGTCCCCTGACCATCATATTTATAACCATTAGCTATGGATTAGCCTAGGAATCTATGGATAGTACTATTGGGTCTGACACCCCCGGTCATGGGTCCCTCTAGCCAAATGACTGCATAGTGTTCTAATATTGCTCGTGAGGTACGAGTGAGGGGCAAAACACTTGGTCTTGGTTTGGTTATGCCTCATGTATGTACATATTATTTGTATTCTTAGCTAGTTTACAAATGGGTCAAACATTACTTGTTTTGTTTATCATATACGTAAAATCATTTTCATGCAATTGGTTTGCTCATTGTATTCATATATAAAACCTGTGAACTCACCAACCTAGTATTGACATTTTCAAGTATGTTTTTCAGGAAATCAATCACGGCAACAAGAGTAATACTACGTAGGGTTCATGCATACATGGTGGATACTACTTTTGAAGATTTTTCTTGTATAACCCATAATATTTGGGTCATATTTGCAAAATCTTAATATTTTGTAACTTCAACTACTATTTTGGGCTGTAAAACCTTAAACTTAATTTTATGTATCCAGTTGTATGTATGCGTTTGCAATAATTATATGCTTTGGAAACCATGAACGTTACGCCTCGCGTTTCCGCCTTGGCGGGGTGTGACAGATTGGTATCAGAGCCATTGATTATAGCGAACTAGGAGTCTAAAATCGAACCTAGTCTATAATTTAAATGACCCACTTAGACGTTTTTCATTGCATATGCATTTCATAACTTATCATCATATTGTACGGATATCGTAGATACTGAATATCGTCACACACTAACCCCATTTCGACTTCAGACCCATGGCACCCAAAAGAAGGGCACCGCGTGACACTACTGGTGAAAACAACACGACGATTTCCACAGAAGTTGAGCAACTCATATCACAACGTGTAGCCGCCGCCTTGGAGCAGTACGAAGCCAATCGGAATAACGGCAGAGGAAATGGTAGTGGTAGCGGAGGAGGTGCAGGAGGCAGTGGCACTGCCGGAGGTTCTGGAGATGCTTCGAACAAGAAGTGCACTTATAAGGCCTTTCTATCCTGCAACCCTCGTAACTTCAATGGCACCGAGGGTGCAGTAGGCCTGATGAGGTGGATTGAGAAGATGGAATCTGTGATTGATATTAGTGAATGCACAGCTGACTGTATGGTGAAATATGCCACTTGCACACTTACTGACAAAGCATTAACCTGGTGGAATTCTCAGATGAAAACCTTGGGAAGACAGACTGCCTACCAGCTATCTTGGGATGATCTAAAGGCCATGATGATCGAGGAGTACTGTCCTCGAAATGAATTGCAGAAAATCGAAACTGAAATGTGGAACCTTCAAATGATAGGAGATGATGTGGCTGGTTACACTGACAGGTTCAATGAGCTGGCAATCTTGGTGCCACACATGGTCACGCCAGAGTACAAAAGGGTTGAAAGGTACTTGTGGGGTCTTGCACCCCAAATTCGTAGTATGGTGACTTCGTCGAACCCCATGGATGCCAAGAGTGCCATAGTCTTAGCCTACAAACTAAGGGATGATGTTGTTCGTAATGGTTTGTTCGGGAAAAAGGAAACTGAGGAAAGAAAGTTAGGAGAAAAGAGGAAATGGGTGGGAAAACCAAATAACCAATTTAGGAATCAAGCCTATAAGAGACAGGAGACTGTGAAAGTTTTTGCTGCTAACACTGTGGAGAAAAAGGGTTATGCTGGCCCCCAACCGAGGTGTGATAAGTGCGGGTATCACCATGTGGGGAAATGCACTCAATGTGAAAGGTGTAGAAAGTTTGGACATCGAGCGCAGACATGCCGACTCAATGCCAACCCCACCGATAAGATTAAACAAGGATGCTATGAATGTGGAGATCTGAAGCACTACAGGAAAGATTGCGGCGGCAAGTTGAATAATCAGAATAACAATCAGGCCCGAGGAAGAGCGTTCGTGATGGGAGCTGGGGACGCACGCCAGGACCCTAACATTGTCACTAGTACGTTCCTGATAAACAATCATTATGCCTCTATACTTTTCGATACGGGTGCTGATATGAGTTTTGTGTCAAATGACTTTAAGTCCCTACTCGGTATTAAGTCCAGCAAACTAGACCAAAATTATACAATTGAATTAGCAAACGGGAAATTAATTAAAACCGAAGAAGTCATTCAGGGTTGTACTCTATGTTTGAAAAACCACACATTTAGTATAGACCTGTTACCCGTTGACCTGGGAAGTTTTGACGTTGTTATTGGTATGGATTGGTTGTCGAAGAATCACACCGAGATTGTTTGTTTTGAGAAGATTGTTCATATTACCCTCCCAAACGGAGAAGTTCTTTAGGTTCAAGGTGAGAAAAGTGGAGTGACATTGAAGATGATAAACTGCATGAAAGCTCGTAAGTACCTACGTAAAGGCTATTGCGTGTTCCTGGCTCACGTCGTCGAGAAGAAACCCGAGGAACGTCGACTTGAAGACATACCAATCGTTAAGGATTACCCCGAAGTTTTTCCTGAAGACTTACCTGGATTACCACCACCGAGGCAAGTCGAATTCCGAATCGATTTGGTACCAGGAGCTGCACTGGTTGCGCGATCACCGTATCAACTAGCACCTTCCGAGATGCAGGAATTATCTAATCAACTGTAAGAGTTGCTTGATAAAGGTTTCATAAGACCGAGTTTCTCACCCTGGGGAGCTCCGGTCTTGTTCGTAAAGAAAAAGGATGGAACCTTTAGGATGTGTATTGATTACCGGGAATTAAACAAGCTTACAATCAAAAACCGATATCCACTTCCTCGAATAGACGATTTGTTCGATCAACTACAAGGTTCTAGCTTCTACTCTAAGATCGATCTACGTTCGGGGTATCATAACCTAAGAATCCAAGAAGAAGATGTACCAAAGACGGCATTTAGGACTCGTTATGGCCACTACGAATTCCTAGTTATACCGTTTGGTTTGACGAACGCACCAGCTGTTTTTATGGATCTCATCAACCGAGTGTGCAAGCCATACTTGGATAAATTCGTGATAGTATTTATTGATGATATATTAATATATTCACGAACCAAGGAGGATCATGAACATCATCTGAAATTAATTTTGGAACTACTCAGAAACGAGAAACTTTACGCTAAATTCTCTAAGTGTGAGTTCTGGATCCGAGAAATGCATTTCCTTGGACATGTCATCAATAAGGAAGGAATTCATGTTGATCCATCTAAGATAGAAGCGATCAAAAACTGGGAAGCACCAAAGACTCCGACCGAAGTGCGACAATTTTTGGGTTTGGCCGGCTATTACAGACGATTCATTGAGAATTTTTCAAAAATAGCCCTGCCTTTAACCACATTAACCCAGAAGGAAAATAAGTTTGATTGGAGTGACAAGCAAGAGTCAGCTTTTCAATTACTGAAGCAGAAACTGTGTAGTGCACCGATCTTATCCCTTCCTGAGGGAATCGACAACTTTGTCGTATACTGCGATGCATCACACCAGGGACTTGGTTGTGTGTTAATGCAAAGAGACAAAGTCATCGCATATGCCTCACGACAACTAAAAGTGCACGAAAAGAATTAGACGACCCACGACTTGGAGTTGGGCGCAGTTGTGTTTGCGCTCAAGATTTGGAGACATTATCTTTACGGTACAAGATGCACTATTTTTACTGATCACAAGAGTCTCCAACATATCTTCGATAAAAAGGAACTTAACATGAGACAACGTCGTTGGGTAGAACTACTAAACGACTATGATTGTGATATCAAGTACCATCCTGGGAAAGCCAATGTCATAGCAGACGCCTTAAGTCGCAAGGAACGAGTTAAAACTCTTCGTGTTCGTGCCCTTGGATTAACAATTCATACGAGTCTTACTACTCAAATCCGAATGGCACGAAGCACTTAAGGAAAAGAACATCCAAAATGAAGCACTACGTGGAATGATCAAACAATTGGAGTCTAAGTCAGATGATACGTTTTACTTCATGGACAGAATTTGGGTGCCGAGTAACGGTAACTTACGTGGGTTGATTATGGATGAAGCCCACAAGTCCAGGTACTCCATTCACCCAGGTTCAGATAAGATGTATAAGGATCTAAAATAATTATATTGGTGGCCCAATATGAAAGGAGATAATGCCACATATGTCAGTAAATGCTTAACGTGTTCAAAAGTAAAAGCGGAACATCAGAAACCGTCTGGCTTGTTACAACAACCCGAAATTCCCCAATGGAAATGGGAACAGATTTCTATGGATTTCATCACGAAATTACCCAAGACGTCCAGTGGTTATGATACCATATGGGTAATTGTCGACCGTTTAACGAAATCTGCTCACTTTCTACCAATTAAAGAAACCGACAAGACAGAGAAACTTACAAGACTCTACATTAAAGAAATTGTGGCAAGACACGGAGTGCCAGATTCTATTATCTCTGATAGGGATAGTCGTTTCGTGTCAAGGATTTGGAGGTCGTTACAAGAAGCCCTAGGCACGCGCCTAGACATGAGCACAGCCTACCATCCACAAACGAACGGTCAAAGTGAAAGGACTATCCAAACATTAGAAGATATGCTCCGTGCGTGTGTAATTGATTTCGGAGGAAATTGGGATACTCATTTACCGTTGGCGGAGTTTTCCTATAATAACAGCTACCACACAAGCATCAAGGCAGCTCCGTTTGAAGCTTTATATGGTCGTAAATGTCGTTCACCGCTATGTTGGGCGGAGGTCGGTGAAAAACATTTGACAGGTCCTGAGATTGTCCAGGAAACCACTGATAAGATCTTCAAAATTAAGGACCGTGTGAAAGCGGCCCGAGACAGACAAAAGAGCTATGCTGATAACAGACGGAAACCATTAGAATTTCAAATTGGTGACCGAGTAATGTTAAAAGTCTCACCATGGAAAGGCGTTGCAAGGTTTGGTAACCGTGGTAAGCTCAACCCTAGATACGTTGGACCGTTTGAAATACTGGCTAGGGTTGGTCCGGTAGCTTACAAGCTCAAACTACCGCAAGAACTAAACAACGTACATGACACGTTTCACGTATCGAATCTCAAGAAGTGTTTGTCAGACGAGACCTTGATCATACCGCCAGATGAAATTCATATTGATTATAAACTTCATTTCATCGAGGAACCGATTGAGATTACAGATTGGAAAGTTCAAAGGCTGAGACGTAGTCGTATCAAACTGGTTAAAGTACGTTGGAACTCAAAACGTGGTCCTGAGTATACATGGGAACGAGAGGACCAAATGAAAACAAAATACCCCTCCTTGTTTAAGGATGCACCAGTTCAAGATGGCAAGAATTGAATTTCGGGACGAAATTCTGTTAACATGGGGAGAATGTGACCCCCGACATTTCAGGTCAATATCCGTACATGTTATAAACGAGTTTACATTATAATTGTTTTCGGGATTTACTTAATTTCACAATCAAGGACACTAAGGTCTAACAAAAACCGTACATTGTCTCATTTCATATTTTAGTAATTCTAGGAGTTACCGATTCATGTACTGATCGGTGTCGAAGGGACCGGTCAAAGATAAAGAAATAGAGTGTCCTAATCACCTTAAACTAGTTAGGGTAAGAAGGGTGTCGAACCACGAAGATTTTGTGGTCGGTGCTCAACTTCAATTAACAATGCAAATTATGAAGTTACAACGGGTCTTTCTGACCAAACACAATCAATGATTTAAGTGAAAACTTTATAAACTCAACAAACAAATCAAGTACCAAACAAAACGGTTTAAGTTGTAAACAATAATTAAAAAGGGTATCACACCCGGGTTTCAAGTTCACAAGTAATTAGGAATTATCACACCAACATTTGAGTTCAAACAATCGAATGGTTATTCAAATCTAATTAACCAAATCTAACCAAGAACATCAACATTCATACATCATCGGCAAATAGTGTAAAACAATATTCACGAATGAAATCGAGACAAATGTATGCAATATAGAATTAGATTAATCAATAGATTCAACATAAATCAAAGTTCATAGCAATCATCATCTAACGGGGTCAATGGTGCAAGTATTTATCGACTCCCGTGAGTTCATAACCATACTAAACACAAAGATTCAAGTGTTTCAAACCAAACGATTACAAGAATTGTTTCTCAAAGCTAGCACATGATAAAACCCTAAAAACTTACAAACAATCCACCCGGGAATGATTACCGGTGGATTAGCCGCTCATGGTGGTGGAAATCATCTTCAATCTTTCAATCGGATGTTAGAATCGTGTTCTTTATCCTCCAAGAACTCCAAAATCGCCCCAAGAACTGTGGTGTAAAAGATGATCCTTCATTTGGGGAAGAAAACCCCAAATAAACACTGAAAATCGGGCTGTTTCGCCCAAATTTCATGTCTGGAACGCAACCAGCGTAAGCCCAGCGTAAGCTTACTCTGCTAGCTGAAGCTTCTGTTCAGAAATGTTACCGGCGTAAGCTTACGCTCCTATGGCGTAGGCTTACGCCCCTAGTGTATTTTTTTTAACCAAATATTTGGATTCGGCTTCTCGAGCTACCCAAGATTCATATATTATGGGTCTTGTAACTCATTTTCTAGCTCGAGATATGTCTGTTTCAAGATTCAGCTTCCAGAACTTCCACATCAGCCTCCATCTTTTGCATAGTTTCCGATCCAAACCCTCTACTTCCTCTCTAATGCTTCCAAAACACGTACTTAGCATCTAAACACCTACAAATCATAAACACATGCAAAGTAAACGCGTTCCATGCTAAATCACACATAAAAACGTATAGTTAAGCATCATAAACACCCAACGAACACCTACACATCACATCCCCACACTTGAGTTTTGCTTGCCCTCAAGCAAAGTCTTTTGCTTCAAATCCACATTTCAAAATCTCAAACAATTGTTTTAACTAAACATAAGCTAAGGTCCAAGGTCATGCAAAATTCATAAGAATTATACTCTCAACAGATTTACAATCCAACAAACCATCGATGAATTTTTAAACAAAAGGAAATATTGGAACGCGCTTAACTCATATCTAGTTATGGCTTTGCATGCACACACCCCTCACAATCAATCACTCCCCTCGGTTTCATATCTGGACTAGCGATGATGTGCTAGTATTTTTCACTCAAACCTAAACAATGAATCACATTATCATAGGCTTGTATATTGATCACATCTCCACCTACTAACACAACTAAAACACACAAATCAAAAGGTCTTTTAAGGGTTGTAATGTAGGCTAGGGTTACGGGTATGGATAAGGATTTTTAAAGTGGCTAAAGGTGAGTGGAATTCAACTAATGAAGATACACATCAACTCTTAAACTTTCAAAATTCTACTATGGGTATAAATGACCCATCAACTCTACAGTTCTTATTTCTTCCAACTATCAAATGAAACTTGAGTTAAACTGACCCAATAACATCTTTTATTGTAGTTCAAACTAATACTCAAAACCTTTGGGCACATGTTGACCCAATAATATTTTTGCATTTCTTTTTCATTCATTTTTTTTTTCTTTTTTTTTTCTCAATTGCAATCGCAACTACAACAATCTAAGTTAATTGAATTCCAACTCACTGGTTTAAAAAGAGAAAAGGCTAAAAGGTGAATGGGCTAATGTTATGGGTTTTGTCAACAGAAAAGGTATAGGCTCAGAGTGGGCATCTAGTGGATATTAACGGGTAAGGGTATAAAAATGGCTAAAAATAAAAAGGTTTCTCCTAATGCCTTTATCATTTTTGTGCAATTAATTGGTTTAAGGTCTCAACATGTATCAATAATATGCAAGTTCTAAAATGTGAAACAAAGTGGCTAAACACTCAAGTAAGAGAATATTTATATCAATTTGGCTCAAAATCTCACAACATGCTGGAAAATAGGTTACTGACATGTGCATGCGAACCATCACCTTCAACTTTGTTACTCCCGAATTCAACATTTCCAATTTTTTTTTTTGTTGGAAAAACTTAATCAAGTAACTTAATGAATTAACCATGACCAAAGACCTCTACCAAACACTTTGTAAAACAATTATTCAAAAAATTTGTATGGTTTCCAAGATTTTCACATCCCCACACTTGAACCTTACATTGTCTCAATGTAAATAGTTGTAAAATATAAAAGTGCGGTTTGTGGGTGCAAAAACATCCAATACCCAATATCTTCAAATATCCAACTCAAAGATTACCATAACCATAAGCACCAACCCAACCACAATCAACCAAGTTTCAAACAAAAACACACCAAAACACACAAAAACAAACAAAAATAATATAGTTCAATCAAAGTAACATAAATATGAGAAAGAGTACGTGGACCTGATTAGAGGCGATCATAGAGTGCCTGAACCACCACCAAAAATGGACTCGTAAGTCTTCCATGAGTCTTCCCCACACTTGAGTGTTGCTATGGTGACGAAACTAAAACACACAACACAAAACAAAACAAAGACAAAATAAAGACAATCACAAGCCGGGTTGCCTCCCAGTTAGCGCTAAGTTTATTGTCCTCAGCCCGACATTACCTCATGTGTCTCTCATGATGGTCGCAATGAACACTTACTGACCACATTGCCAACAAAAGCCGATATCTTATGTGTTCCCTCCAAACTCGTTCTCTCAAAACCTGCATGTAAATGGATGCAATGTTCGAAAATCTAACTCCACATTTTCCCACCGAATTTCCAATGTATGCCCGGTAGTTGACGTGTCGTGTCCAATCCTGCCTTATTGTGATCGACATGTCGGCTAAATCGATGCGGGCTTGCTTCCGACTAGACTGTCCAATGTCTTGTAGTCCCACCTTCCTAATCTTTATCCTCAGACCCTCATCCCCAACTTTATTGCCTCGAGTAACTAAAACGGGAGGAGGGTTAGAATAAACCGTCACTATCTCAGTCACTGATTCTTCAGAAGGTGCCATGTCATTGACTGAGTCTAAACATTCAATTATATGCTTCGAAAGATCCACAACCTCTTCTTCCCCCTCATCATCATCATCATTCAAGGATAGTGCACTCGTTAATTCTTCAGCAATTGAAGGCATTGGTGTGGTGTTATTCTCCACAACCGCATCCCCAATTTGTGAAGACACCCACATTTGTTTTGCCTGAGACTGTTCGTTAACTGAAAGGCCTCGCTCTCCCCTTCGCCTTCCCGTGCATAAAAGATCATATTTGTAACTTAACAACTCTAAGCGATATTGCTTCGAATGATGAAGTTGCGCCAACTCTCGATCGACTCGAGATAAACAATATTGTACTCGACGCTTCTCACAATCTTCATATTGATAAGGGATTCGACGCCACCAGACTTTCCCACATAATTTCAGAAAATATGGACAATCATTGTTCCGATGAGATGTGCTCCTACAATGAAAGCATTCACTAAAGTCTATATTCATGGTGAGATCAACATGCTTGAAATTCTATAATACATGAACAAGCGGTGAAGTCCTCCCGGATGAACGGGTACGCATGCACTATTCTGTCACCTGCACACACAAACAAACACCAAGCGTAACACAAAAATAGAAGAATATTATCCAAACAAAACAAGAAACAAGTAGTCACAAAAGTCAACTAAAATAAAACACCAAGCGCACACACTCCCCGGCAACGGCGCCAAAATTTGATCGGTGTCGAAGGGACCGGTCAAAGATAAAGAAATAGAGTGTCCTAATCACCTTAAACTAGTTAGGGTAAGAAGGGTGTCGAACCACGAAGAGTTTGTGGTCGGTGCTCAACTTCAATTAACAATGCAAATTATGAAGTTACAACGGGTCTTTCTGACCAAACACAATCAATTATTTAAGTGAAAACTTTATAAACTCAACAAACAAATCAAGTACCAAACAAAACGGTTTAAGTTGTAAACAATAATTAAAAAGGGTATCACACCCGGGTTTCAAGTTCACAAGTAATTAGGAATTATCACACCAACATTTGAGTTCAAACAATCGAATGGTTATTCAAATCTAATTAACCAAATCTAACCAAGAACATCAACATTCATACATCATCGGAAAATAGTGTAAAACAATATTCACGAATGAAATCGAGACAAATGTATGCAATATAGAATTAGATTAATCAATAGATTCAACATAAATCAAAGTTCATAGCAATCATCATCTAACGGGGTCAATGGTGCAAGTATGTAACTACTCAATTCAGATCGTACGTGAAGTCGTTGGACCTTCGTTTAGGACAACCGAGACTAGTTTATCAGGTGAGTTCTAGAAGCCCTCTTTTAAATGTTTTTATATAATGTTTTCGGGCTGGTGTGTACACGTATGAAATGCTATTTTATAAAATGATTTTTATGAAACTACGTTGACGAAAGGAAATGATTTGGAACGAAGGATTTATGGAAAGAAAGTTTATGAACGGAATGTTTACGAACGAATGTTATAAAGAAATGGTTTAATGAAAAGGTAAAAGGGTTTTGAAAGTGAAGGAAAGGTTTTATGAAAAGAAAACAAAAAGGGGCAAAGGTTTTAAAGAAGTCATTACAAATCTAATCTGTCGAATGAATGGAATTGACGAATGAAGTCTGGGAATGTGATTCCCAGCCTTGTGGTAGATTATGGACAGCGAGCCATAGTTACCACAAGAACAACATGGGCAATGTCTTTGTGGCATGTCAATGGTTTTGATGTTGTACAACTGGTATGGGAGTAACGACGGTTACTCGGGTGATGACGATCATCCTAAGCGAACGAGGTAATGGGAAATCAATGACGGCGATACGTAACGGTTGATTTCCAAAGGAAAGATGCGTGTTGGGCAATGACGGCGATACGTAACGGTTGACCCCACGCATTCAAGGGTTGGGCAATGACGGCGATACGTAACGGTTGACCCACGTAGTGTATGGTTGTGGCAATGACGGCGATACGTAACGGTTGCCCACAACATTAAAGGTTCCTACGGGGACATAGAGACGCGTAACGATACAGATTTAGATAATAATGTATGACTTAAATGAATGTTAATGTTTTAAACAAATGATTGTGTTTAAATATGCGAAGGTTTACGAATGAAAGGCCCTGTTTTCTTATACGAATGTTAAACCCTATTGAATGTTTGAATGATGAACCATTTCTTAAAACGAACGAAAACTAGAACTCACCAGCGTAGCTGACGTTTTTAAGTGTACACATTCAGGTTAAGGTAGGTTTAGAGGATGGACGGTGATGCTTGGCTAGAGATGAAGAGTTACCCGACTGCTTTTGAAGACTGGCATCCCGTTATGTTTAGTTATGATGTAAATATGTTTTAAACTATGTTTACGCTTCCGCATGTATGAACAACGATTAAGTTATGTTTAAATGAAATTTCCGCTGCGTTATCTGATATTCATGTTTAAGAACTGCTTGTGAATGAGTAAATCCAATAAGTGAGGCCTCTCGGGTTTGGGGCCTTACAAGTTGGTATCAGAGCAATAGTTTGAGAGATTCGGACACCCCCAGTGTCTGAACTTAAACTTTGAATGGCACCGAAAGCGGATGCCAGTACGGGTAACTCGAGCCAAAGCATCAGGTATGAAGGTAGTATATGTATTTACGTATATAGTATACCTTAGAAGAGGTTAAGTAAGGACTTGTGTTCTGATAGAATCACAAAGGTGGTCAAATAGAAATCGAAAGGTAGTGTAATGGTTAATTACAAATGGCCAGTGTATATTAACATCTTACAGTACTTATTGAATTTTATTTGTTAACTAGCGTGATGACATTGGATTTCTTGTCTAATAGAACGAAATGGCAAAGAGAGGGAACGGAAGGCGTGGTGGCCGTACCGGTGGTCGTACCGGCGGTCGAAATGGTGGGCGTGGCAGGATTCCTGCGCGCCAAGAACACAGTGAAGAAGGAAGTGTTCACACTGAACCGGCGGTTAGTGTGCATGAAGCTGAGCAGACACAGGTTGAAGAGCAACCTTTCACTTTTGAACCAGAAGTGAGAGCAGCAATAGCTCGAGAATTCACAGAATTGATGAAGAATTCTCTGCCAGGTCTGTTGGCTGAAGCGTTGAAGCAGGTCAATGGGGCGGGTGGGTCTAGCGCGGCAATTGGTGCTCAGAACAATGAGACCGACAATGCACCGCCTGCTCGCGGATGTGATTATAAGTCCTTTAAGGCATGTGACCCGCCGATACTCACTGGAAAGAAGGACGCGGTGGCTACATTTGATTGGGTGATCCGTATGGAAGCTGCTATTCGTCTGAGCGAGTGCCGAACGGATCAAGTGGTAAAATTTGCTGCTAACTCCTTGAGGGAGGAAGCATCCCATTGGTGGGAAGGTGTACGTCAAGCTAAAGGGAGCGAGATTGTGGATGCGATGATGTGGGCTGACTTGAAAACTTTGGTAATCAAGAATTTCTGCCCAAGGAACGAGATTGAAAAGGTGGAGAGGGAATTTCTGGGTTTGAAGGCCGGGAACATGACGCACCGGCAATACACAACCCGATTTAATGAACTGGCACGTCTGGTGCCACACCTTGTCACTACATAAGAGAGAAAGATTGTCTGTTATATTCAAGGGTTGCCGGACCAGGTCCGCACCTATGTTAAGGCAAACGCCCCTACTACCTATGATTCGGCAGTAGAGCTAAGCGGCGTGGTGTTTGACGATCTGGCACTGAATGTTGTTGCCGTTGAAGAGCAAAAGAAGAGACCGAGCTTCTCAAACAAGCGAACTGGGGGAAAGATGTTTGGGTCTCGTGATAAGAGGGCTCGGGTGGGTGAGCCGACTGTTTGTAAGAAGTGTGGAAGGGAGCATGTAGGTGAATGCAGACTGGGATCTAGCTTGTGCTATAAGTGTGGCAAGACCGGGCACTACTCTCGAGAATGCCCGCAAGGTTACAAATGCTACAATTGTGGGGAAAATGGTCATATGAGTAGGGACTGCCCGAAGCCCAGGATGGGGGAAACCGGGAAAGGAAAGGGCCCGGAAAAGAAGGGAGAAGGATCTCGTGCAAAGACTCGTGCGTACGCACTGACGCAAGAACAAGCCAGGGCGAATCCCGATGTGGCGTCAGGTACATTCGTCCTTGACAACACTCTTGTTTCTGTGTTATTTGATTCGGGTGCCGGTAAGAGTTTTATATCTGCGTCTTTTTGTAAGAGAATGAAGTACGCTGCCAGTAAGTTAGAAAGGGCCTTTAGCGTAGAAACCGCAGAGGGTAGAACTGCGAGAGTGACCGATGTAGTTGACAACTCCACAATAAAAATAGAAGGACATAGGTTCCCTGTCAGATTGTTTGTTATGGTTTTGGGAGGGTTCGATGTCGTGCTGGGTATGGATTGGTTAACTGCCAACGAAGCACAAATCATATGTAAACGAAAGATAATCCGACTCAAGGCTCCGGATGGTAACAAAGTCGAGGTTTTTGGAGATCGTGACGCCCCGATGCCAAATGTCATCTCAATGATTAAGGCAACGAATTATTTGAGGCGCGGATGCGAGGCTTATTTGGTATATGTAATTGATAAGTGTAAGGAAGTGAAGGAACTAGACGATGTACCCGTGGTACGCGAGTACCCGGAGGTGTTTCCAGAGGATTTGCCTGGGATACCACGCGATAGAGAAATTGAGTTCCGAATTGACTTAGTACCAGATGCCCAGCCCGTGGCTAAGGCTCCATATCGACTAGCACCGGTGGAAATGAAGGAACTTATGGTCCAACTAGACGAGTTACTTGAGAAAGGATTTATCCAACCGAGCATCTCGTCGTGGGGTGCTCCGGTATTGTTTGTAAAGAAGAAAGATGGTTCGATGAGAATGTGTATCGATTATCGCGAGTTGAATAAACGAACGGTGAAGAACAAGTACCCTTTACCAAGGATCGATGACCTGTTCGACCAGTTGCAAGGCGCAAGTTGGTTTTCGAAAATCG
Organism: Smallanthus sonchifolius; assembly: GCA_023525975.1. NCBI lineage: Eukaryota > Viridiplantae > Streptophyta > Magnoliopsida > Asterales > Asteraceae > Smallanthus > Smallanthus sonchifolius. The sequence continues at coordinate 69,998,504 of CM042031.1, read as the reverse complement.
ACCTTCGGTCCGGGTACCATCAGTTGAAGGTGAGGGAAGAAGACATACCGAAAACTGCATTTCGCACGCGTTATGGACATTTCGAGTTCCGCGTAATGTCTTTCGGATTGACGAACGCCCCCGCAGCGTTCATGGATTTAATGAATAGGGTGTGTCGACCGATGCTGGATCGATCGGTAATCGTGTTCATCGATGATATCCTTATCTACTCCACGAATGAGGGTGATCACGCATGTCACTTAAAGGAAGTGTTGGAAGCTCTAAAGAAGGAGAAGTTGTATGCTAAGTTCTCCAAATGCGCGTTCTGGCTTAGGGAAGTCCAATTCCTAGGTCACGTCATTGGCCCGAACGGCATTATGGTTGACCCAGCAAAGATAGTAACGGTAAGTGAATGGGACATTCCTAAGACGCCAACTGAAATCCGCAGTTTCTTAGGATTGGCGGGCTACTATCGGAGATTCATCCAGGATTTCTCGAAAATAGCTTCGCCATTGACAAAGTTGACTCGGAAAGAAGTAAAGTACGAATGGGGTTCGACCCAAGATGAGGCGTTTAAGGAATTGAAAGAGAAGCTAACACAAGCTCCAGTCTTGGCCCTTCCCGAGTGCAGTGAAGATTTGGTGGTATACTCTGACGCTTCGGGTCAGGGATTGGGGTGTGTGTTGATGCAGCGTGGTAGAGTGATTGCCTATGCGTCGCGGCAGTTGAAGGTTCACGAAGTCAACTATCCGACTCACGATTTGGAACTTGCTGCTGTCGTATTTGCATTGAAAGTCTGGAGGCACTACCTGTACGGAGTAAAGTTTACTATTTACTCCGACCACAAAAGTTTGAAGTACTTCTTCGAACAAAGGAGCTTAATATGAGGCAGAGGAGATGGTTGGAACTCCTGAAGGACTATGACTGTGAAATAATGTACCATCCTGGAAAGGCAAACGTGGTGGCTGACGCTCTAAGCCGAAAGGATGTGCCTACTCCTATTAGAGTGAAAGCTTGCCAGTTGGTGGTAACATCGGATGTGATGAGAGAAATCGAAAGAGCTCAAGATGAAGCTTTGAAGGAAGAAAATATAAAGAAAGAAAGGATGGTTGGCCAACGGGACAAGTTGGAATATAACACCCTCGGTGTTAGAACGCGTTATAGACGGATATGGATACCTATGGGTGGCGAACTTAGGAGCAAAATCTTGGATGAGACTCATAAGTCTCGTTACTCTATCCATCCCGGTACCAATAAAATGTACCAAGATCTGAAGAGGGAATACTGGTGGCCTGGAATGAAATGTGATGTGACGAAGTATGTAAGCAAGTGCTTGACTTGCTCGCAAGTAAAGGCTGAACACCAGAAACCGTATGGAAAGATTCAACCACTTGACATACCAGAATGGAAGTGGGAACACATTACCATGGACTTCATAACTAAGCTACCTCGCACAGCTAAAGGTCATGACGTCATTTGGGTAATTGTGGACCGTTTAACGAAGAGTGCTCATTTCCTACCTATTCGCGAGGCGTTCTCGTCGGAAAGGTTAGCAGAGGTATTTATCAACGAAGTAGTAGCGCGGCATGGGATGCCCTTGACGATCGTATCTGACCAGGACACACGATTCACATCGGGGTTCTGGAAAAGATTTCACGAGTCGATGGGCACGAGGCTGAATATCAGCACGGCATACCACCCACAAACGGATGGTCAGTCCGAAAGGACCATTCAGAAATTGGAGGATATGCTCCGTGCTTGTATTATTGACTTCGGTGGCAGTTGGGACAGCCATCTGCCGTTAGCTGAATTCTCCTACAACAATAGTCATCACACGACGATAGGCATGCCGCCTTACGAAATGTTGTATGGTAGAAGATGTAGGACCCCGGTTTGTTGGGGTGAGATTGGACAGAAGGAATTGGGAAGTCTCGAAGTTATAAAAGAAACATCAGAAAGGTTTGATCAAATCAAAGCTCGAATGAAGGCCGCACAAGATCGTCAGAAATCCTACGCGGATAAACGACGAAGGCCTATTGAGTTTGATGTTGGGGACAGGGTAATGCTGAAAGTATCCCCCTGGAAGGGAATCATTCGATTCAGAAAGAGAGGAAAGTTAAGTCCGAGGTTTGTCGGACCGTTCAGGATAATGGCGCGGGTTGGTGAAGTCGCTTACCGGTTGGAGTTGCCTGACGAGTTAAGTGGGATTCATCCTACCTTCCATGTATCACACTTGCGAAAGTGTTTGGCGGATGAATCGGCTCACGTACCACTTACTGACATCGAGGTCGACAACAGCCTTAATTACATCGAAGAACCCGTGGCTATCTTAGACCGAAAGGAAAAGCGTTTGCGTAATAAAGTTATTCCATTGGTTAAAGTCCAATGGAGGCACCGAAAGGGATCGGAGGCTACATGGGAAACGGAGGCGGAGATGAGGGAGTCGTACCCTCAATTATTTGACTTGTGATAGGTTTCGGGGACGAAACCTATTATAAGGGGGGTAGACTTGTAACATCCCAAAATGTCGAGAAATAAAGTTAACGAGTTCAAGCGGGCCGAAGTCGGGCCGGGTCAGTTGCGAACCGGGCTTGGGGAGGTCTCCCCTATAAATAGCCAGGGTCACCACATGTTTCTCTCATTTGCAATTCTAGAGAGAGAAAACCGTAGAGAGAGAAAGTGTCGGAATCGCACAAGATTGCACCCGCTCGTGTCTCTTGCACTCGTGAGAAGAACCTCCGGATCAGAAGCTCGATTCAGGTAACAATCCGTCCTAAATCTGAGTTTTTAGTTCGTTTTTGGGTTTTTCGGGTTTTGGGTGAAAAGGCAAGGTTTGAACGGATGAATCTGATAAATAATCATAGATTTGAGATCCCTAAGGGAAAACGAACGTTTTGGATGCAACATGTTCGGGATCTTGACATGATCAGACCCGAAATGCGAAAGTTAGGGTTTTCACGAAGAACGGGTCGTGCGCACTTGCTAAGTGCGCACGGAGCAGGTCCTGCGCACTTGCTAAGTGCGCAGGAGGAGGGTCCTGCGCACTTGCTAAGTGCGCAGGAGGCAGGGTCTGTGCACTTGCTAAGTGCGCAGGCAGCAGGGTCTGCGCACTTGCTAAGTGCGCAGACATCAGACTGGTTAAGTAAAGTTAGTATGTTTAGAAGGGTTAAACCGTTAGAGTCGGTAATGGTCTGATGTGTATGTAACTACTCAATTCAGATCGTACGTGAAGTCGTTGGACCTTCGTTTAGGACAACCGAGACTAGTTTATCAGGTGAGTTCTAGAAGCCCTCTTTTAAATGTTTTTATATAATGTTTTCGGGCTGGTGTGTACACGTATGAAATGCTGTTTTATAAAATGATTTTTATGAAACTACGTTTACGAAAGGAAATGATTTGGAACGAAGGATTTATGGAAAGAAAGTTTATGAACGGAATGTTTACGAACGAATGTTATAAAGAAATGGTTTAATGAAAAGGTAAAAGGGTTTTGAAAGTGAAGGAAAGGTTTTATGAAAAGAAAACAAAAAGGGGCAAAGGTTTTAAAGAAGTCATTACAAATCTAATCTGTCGAATGAATGGAATTGACGAATGAAGTCTGGGAATGTGATTCCCAGCCTTGTGGTAGATTATGGACAGCGAGCCATAGTTACCACAAGAACAACATGGGCAATGTCTTTGTGGCATGTCAATGGTTTTGATGTTGTACAACTGGTATGGGAGTAACGACGGTTACTCGGGTGATGACGATCATCCTAAGCGAACGAGGTAATGGGAAATCAATGACGGCGATACGTAACGGTTGATTTCCAAAGGAAAGATGCGTGTTGGGCAATGACGGCGATACGTAACGGTTGACCCCACGCATTGAAGGGTTGGGCAATGACAGCGATACGTAACGGTTGACCCACGTAGTGTATGGTTGTGGCAATGACGGCGATACGTAACGGTTGCCCACAACATTAAAGGTTCCTACGGGGACATAGAGACGCGTAACGATACAGATTTAGATAATAATGTATGACTTAAATGAATGTTAATGTTTTAAACAAATGATTGTGTTTAAATATGCGAAGGTTTACGAATGAAAGGCCCTGTTTTCTTATACGAATGTTAAACCCTATTGAATGTTTGAATGATGAACCATTTCTTAAAACGAACGAAAACTAGAACTCATCAGCGTAGCTGACGTTTTTAAGTGTACACATTCAGGTTAAGGTAGGTTCTGAGGATGGACGGTGATGCTTGGTTAGAGATGAAGAGTTACCCGACTGCTTTTGAAGACTGGCATCCCGTTATGTTTAGTTATGATGTAAATATGTTTTAAACTATGTTTACGCTTCCGCATGTATGAACAACGATTAAGTTATGTTTAAATGAAATTTCCGCTGCGTTATCTGATATTCATGTTTAAGAACTGCTTGTGAATGAGTAAATCCAATAAGTGAGGCCACCCGGGTTTGGGGCCTTACAATTGATAAGGGATTCGACGCCACCAGACTTTCCCACATAATTTCAGAAAATATGGACAATCATTGTTCCGATGAGATGTGCTCCTACAATGAAAGCATTCACTAAAGTCTATATTCATGGTGAGATCAACATGCTTGAAATTCTATAATACATGAACAAGCGGTGAAGTCCTCCCGGATGAACGAGTACGCATGCACTATTCTGTCACCTGCACACACAAACAAACACCAAGCGTAACACAAAAATAGAAGAATATTATCCAAACAAAACAAGAAACAAGTAGTCACAAAAGTCAACTAAAATAAAACACCAAGCGCACACACTCCCCGGCAACGGCGCCAAAATTTGATCGGTGTCGAAGGGACCGGTCAAAGATAAAGAAATAGAGTGTCCTAATCACCTTAAACTAGTTAGGGTAAGAAGGGTGTCGAACCACGAAGAGTTTGTGGTCGGTGCTCAACTTCAATTAACAATGCAAATTATGAAGTTACAACGGGTCTTTCTGACCAAACACAATCAATGATTTAAGTGAAAACTTTATAAACTCAACAAACAAATCAAGTACCAAACAAAACGGTTTAAGTTGTAAACAATAATTAAAAAGGGTATCACACCCGGGTTTCAAGTTCACAAGTAATTAGGAATTATCACACCAACATTTGAGTTCAAACAATCGAATGGTTATTCAAATCTAATTAACCAAATCTAACCAAGAACATCAACATTCATACATCATCGGAAAATAGTGTAAAACAATATTCACGAATGAAATCGAGACAAATGTATGCAATATAGAATTAGATTAATCAATAGATTCAACATAAATCAAAGTTCATAGCAATCATCATCTAACGGGGTCAATGGTGCAAGTATTAATCGACTCCCGTGAGTTCATAACCATACTAAACACAAAGATTCAAGTGTTTCAAACCAAACGATTACAAGAATTGTTTCTCAAAGCTAGCACATGATAAAACCCTAAAAACTTACAAACAATCCACCCGGGAATGATTACCGGTGGATTAGCCGCTCATGGTGGTGGAAATCATCTTCAATCTTTCAATCGGATGTTAGAATCGTGTTCTTTATCCTCCAAGAACTCCAAAATCGCCCCAAGAACTGTGGTGTAAAAGATGATCCTTCATTTGGGGAAGAAAACCCCAAAAAAACACTGAAAATCGGGCTGTTTCGCCCAAATTTCGCGTCTGGAACGCAACCAGCGTAAGCTTACTCTGCCAGCTGAAGCTTCTGTTCAGGAATGTTACCGGCGTAAGCTTACACTCCTATGGCGTAGGCTTACGCCCCTAGTGTATTTTTTTAACCAAATATTTGGATTCGGCTTCTCGAGCTACCCAAGATTCATATATTATGGGTCTCGTAACTCATTTTCTAGCTCGAGATATGTCTGTTTCAAGATTCAGCTTCCAGAACTTCCACATCAGCCTCCATCTTTTGCATAGTTTCCGATCCAAACCCTCTACTTCCTCTCTAATGCTTCCAAAACACGTACTTAGCATCTAAACACCTACAAATCATAAACACATGCAAAGTAAACGCGTTCCATGCTAAATCACACATAAAAACGTATAGTTAAGCATCATAAACACCCAACGAACACCTACACATCATGTACCCGTATAAACCGACTAAATACAAACATTAGTGGTTAAATTAAATAACCAGAAAAAAAAATACATATACATATATATTACATAAACTCTACGTTGGACAACAATTTAATTTTTAGACTAAATCATATAATATACGTAAAAGTAAAATATCGAACCCTTTCGAAGACGTTTCCATGTAGCGTCACCTTTAGGTACGTATACCTACAAATAATCACCTCAACGAATTATACAATCCAAGATTTCAATATCTTTCGTTAACGAGCCATAAACTTAATAAATTTATAATACCGTGGAGAACCTAAACCAAATTAAATTACCATTTGAAACTCTAATTAATATTAATACACTTAATGGATTAAATAAATTTACACTTAAATCTAATTATTTGATTAATTAACCCCAACCCACCCTTGACTTTCTCGGCCAAAGCCAGAGAAGACCCCCCCCCCCATTCACACTACTGTTTTCCTCTCATTCAAATTCTTTATCTTTAAACCCATACCTCATGACTTCAAAACTCAGATATAAACCATACCACCTCAATCACCATCCTCACGAACCCCTTTTCATCATTCTCACTTTCTTACGGCAATCTCCCCAATTTTCTTCAAGTCGAAGTCAAGTTTTAAGGCAAAATCCACCATATTTCGGTATTATAAGGAGCTTCCAAGGATTTCTAACCAAGAGAATTCAAGACCATCTTCTCTGTTTCTCTTAAAAATCATCATCTCTGTTTAGAGGTAAAAACTCAATATTATTCATATTATTTTCTTTAAAACCATAGCTAAACATACAGTTTACTCGAACATAAGAAAAATAACCAGAAAAGTGTGTCGAATTCAAGATTAAAACATGAATATATGCGTATATGTATGAATAAAGTTTTGAAACTGATTCTGTCAATCAAAATTTCAGTAATCGAAACTATAGTTTCGATACCCGTTTGCTCAATCGAAACTAGGTAGTTTCGATACCTATTACTCAATCGAAACTAGGTAGTTTCGATACATGTTTACTCAATCGAAACTAGGTAGTTTCGATACCTATTACTCAATCGAAACTAGGTAGTTTCGATACCTTTCTTACCCAATCGAAACTAGGTAGTTTCGATACCCAGTTTGCTCAATCGAAACTAGGTAGTTTCGACATCTGTTCTGTTCAATCGAAAGTAGGTAGTTTCGATACCTGTTCATCAGTCCCATGGGGCAGTAACTTAGAACTATTTTATAACGAAACAAGTGTTGAAAAACTAAAAAGATATTTAAACAAAAGCAATCAGATTTGCTAAGTCGGTGAACAATTTGCATATGACACATTCGGTCATAACACGAATTACCCTTTTTGTAATTAGGGTACGAATAGTCAAGTTTGACTAGAACAATTATCATTTCAAGCATACACAAACTCAAGGTGAGTTTCACGGCCCCTTTTTACTGATTTGTATAATTTGGGGGAAGAACATACTTATAACTATTTTTATATGATAACAAGAAAACAAGACCCGACCTTTATGTTTGCATGAGTTGATACATTTGGAGCTCATAAAGTCCCCTGACCATCATATTTATAACCATTAGCTATGGATTAGCCTAGGAATCTATGGATAGTACTATTGGGTCTGACACCCCCGGTCATGGTTAGTCGCGCTAACCATGGGTCCCTCTGGCCAAATGACTGCATAGTGTTCTAATATTGCTCGTGAGGTACGAGTGAGGGGCAAAACACCTGGTCTTGGTTTGGTTATGCCTCATGTATGTACATATTAATTGTATTCTTAGCTAGTTTACAAATGGGTCAAACATTACTTGTTTTGTTTATCATATACGTAAAATCATTTTCATGCAATTGGTTTGCTCATTGTATTCATATATAAAACCTGTGAACTCACCAACCTAGTGTTGACATTTTCAAGTATGTTTTTCAGGAAATTAATCACGGCAACAAGAGTAATACTACGTAGGGTTCATGCATACATGGTGGATACTAATTTTGAAGATTTTTCTTGTATAACCCATAATGTTTGGGTCATATTTGCAAAATCTTAATATTTTGTAACTTCAACTACTATTTTGGGCTGTAAAACCTTAAACTTAATTTATGTATCCAGTTGTATGTATGCGTTTGCAATAATTATATGCTTTGGAAACCATGAACGTTACGCCTCGCGTTTCCGCCTTGGCGGGGTGTGACAGAATAGTTGGCCAGGAGAAGTTTTTAGAAGAGAATGAGTATAAATTCAAGACTCTATTTGGTCGTATGTGGATACCACGATCAGGTGAGTTTAGACTAAGATTCTTGATGAAACTCATAAATCACGATATTCTATTCATTCGGGTACTACGAAAATGTACCAAGATCTGCGCAAGGATTATTGGTGGCCCGGAATGAAGTTTGATATCATGAAATATGTAGCTAAATGCTTAACTTGCCTACAAGTTAAAGCAGAACATCAGAAGCCATACGGAAGGTTACAACCATTAGAAATCCTCGAATGGAAGTGGGAACATCTCACTATGGACTTCATAACCAAGCTACCAAAGACAGCTAGGGGTTATGATACCATTTGGGTGGTTGTAGATCGGTTAACTAAGAGTGGTCATTTCTTAGCAATACGTATAAAAGAAATCGTTTCCAGACATGGAGTGCCAGTCTCGATTGTCTCTGATCGAGATACTCATTTCACTTCACGTTTTTAGAAAAAGTTCCATGAAGAAATAGGAACTAGATTATTGATTAGCACGGCATATCACCCTCAAACTGATGGAGTGAGAGGATAATACAAACTCTTAAAGATATGTTGCGTGCTTGTATAATTGATTTCGGTGGAAGTTGGGATAATCATCTTCCATTAGCAGAATTCTCATACAATAACAGCTACCATTCCAGTATTGGTATGCCACCCTATGAGATGATATATGGTAGGAGATGTAGGACTCCTATATGTTAGGGAGAAATTGGTCAGAAAGAGTTGGGCAACAAAGAAATAGTTTGAGCCACGTCAGAAAAGCTTGACTTAATCAAGGAAAGTTTGAAAGCTGCACAAGATAGGCAAAAGTCATACGCAGACAAGAGACGTAGATCAATAGAATTCCAAGAAGGAGATTATGTCTTGTTGAAAGTATCTCCTTGTAAAGGTCTAATCCGATTCAAGAAACGTGGAAAGCTAAGTCCACGATTCATTGGTCCTTTCAGAATTATCAAAAGAGTCGGAAAGGTAGCCTATCAGTTAGAGCTACCTGAAAAAATGAATAAGATACACAACACGTTCCATTTATCTTATTTAAGGAAATGTTTGGCGGATGAAGCCGCACAGGTTCCTTTTGAAGAGATAGAAGTTGATGATAAACTGACTTATATTGAAGAACATATCAAGATTCTAGACACAAAAGAGAAACAACTACGTCATAAAACAATCAAGCAAGTATTAGTACAATGGAAGCACATAAAAGGATAAGAGATGACTTAGGAAGCTGAAGATGAAATAAGAAAGAATTACCCTCAACTCTTTAAGAATTAACAGGTTTCGAGGACGAAACCTAATTTAAGGGGGGAGAGTTGTAACACCCCAAATTCTAAAGAAATACAAGTTGAAGGACTAAAATAGTCATTTAATGTAACCCTAGGGGGTTAAAATGACATTACATTAAAGTATAAGGGGTTAGAATATAACCGATTCAAAGTTCAAGGGCTAAAAATAAAATATTGTGAAAACGGGCGATTGTCGGACCGACATCAGATCCATATCGGTCCGACATGTAGGGTGCAAGGAATCATCCAGAAGATGACACGTGTAGAATGACTAGCCATTGAGTTCTGACGCGTGAAAACACATATCGGACCGACATGAAACCATAGCGGTCCGCTATGCCAATAGGGGACCGACATCCATGTACATAGCGGTCCGTTATATGCTTACTAAGCCAATACACCGCCTCACCTGGATGTCGGACTGACATCGCCAGGGATATCGGTCCGACATGGATCCCAACTCAGCTATAAATAGTTGGCCTTGGCTGTTCAAATGAGAAAGACAACACACACAACACCATACATCACACACGCTCTCTGAGAAAAACTAGAAGACCTGGTGCGGCGCGTTTATCTTACAATATAGTAAACGTACGAGAGAACTTTCGACCGGTATGTAGTTATCTGACAAACGGAATGTTCTGTCTAAGGAAAGAGTGGTGTATAAATCTCTCCTAGACCCGTCACTCTTTCTTGGGAACATCTCTGTTGGAGGTACTACTCTGGAAGGATAATCACCCCAGTTTACAATATATGAGGAGTATGAATATATGATGAAAGTATACCATGCATGATGACACCGCTTGACACCCTGGTGTCGTAGCCTCCCCTGCACACTTGACACCACTGAGCTTCAGCTCCTTGATCTCGTTAGCCATTGAGGTGAGTGTAGCAGCCACGCTAGAATCAGGAGTGACTTGATGCACACTTCTAGGAGAAGAGGCGGGTGATCTAGCACTAGGAATGGAAGTCCTAGCAGATGGATGCTGTTGTTCGGCTTGAGCGAAGCTCTCGAACATCTCCTCACACTCATCAGGCTCGAGTCTATCCATGATATGGCCTCCCGCAGTTGTGTTGAACATTTGCTGCTTCTTGGAGGTGAGGCCATTATAGAACTTCTCCACTAGCGCCCAGTCAGAAAGACCGTGCTGAGGACATCGGCTCAATAGCGTGTTGAATCGCTCCCAGGCCATGTGATAAGGCTCGTCAAGGTCCAACCGGAACGAATGGATTTGGTCCCGAAGGCGAGCGGCCCTAGAAGGTGGATAGTACTTCTTGTAGAATTTGTCTTAAAGATCCACCTATGTCGTGATAGAATTACCGGGAAGGGTGTCAAGCCAAGTAGATGCGCGACCAGAGAGCAAGAATGGGAAGAGACGCAAGTAGATAGCGTCCTTAGACACACTTGTGATATTGAATGTATCACATATCCGCACGAAGCGAGACAAATGTCCCGGTGCATCCTCATCATCAAGGCCATGAAATTGGGTGGCATGAGTAACCGTGCTCATGACATGTGACGGGATCTGCCATGTATTGGTGTTAGGAATGGCGGGGCGTGTGATCGAAGATCTCGCCTCGGTGACCCCGTCACTAGCCCTCCAGTGCACGGTACGTCTCGCTGGTGGATCAGCGTCGCCCATGGTAGGAAATGGAATTTGGCTAGTAGAACGTACCTGGGATTTGCAAAGCTCTTTCAAACGCTCTCGAAAGTCGTGGGTGCGCTCGTGTAGCTCTCGTTCGGGCTCTTGAAAAGCTGAATATGGTGGTGATCCCTGCGAACGAGTGTGGTGCATAAACTGTACTTAATAATGCGAAAGAAAATAAACAAAGACTCAAAACAGAAAGACTCAATCCTATGTTAGACTCACAGATAGCACGTAGGACATGCACACAAACAAGACTCAAAAATGAAACAAACCAAAAATCACAAAAAGAACTAGTCAAAGCTAATATTGCTATTGCCAAGTGTCCCCGGCAACGACGCCAAAAACTTGATGTCGTCCAGACGGTCTATAAAATGAACTACTAAACCTAACCTAGACTCCTAAGTAATAATTGGAAAATCTATGAACTAGACCGCACTGACAGGCAAGTGTACTTATCGAGTGTAGCACAGCTTAATGGTAAACCGGAATATCGAACCCTAGAGACACTACGATAATAATACTAGACTCTGACTCGGACTAAAGATTTAATTGGTTTGGGGGGTTGACTACACTAAAGGTTAACTAAGAATGCAGTAAACTAATGTCGACTCAGCTATCAAGACAAGTACTAAGGTGAAATCAGAAGATGGGAAGAATAATACCTAGGTCGGAATCCTACTTGCAAAGCACAACTTCTACCGGTTCTGGAAACTATGATGGCTCTGGGTTTCTAAAGATGACAACTAACGACTACCTAGTGGATCCCTAATCACTCTCAGGGTGTCACCAACTAAGCTACGTAAAGTGTACTAAACTCACCAGATGGTTAGATCACCTCTCGGGTATTTCTAACAATGATGAAGTACCCACAGGACAGATTACCTCTCAGTCTCACTGTCCACAATACGTTCGAAGAATGCACGGGGTAATCTCTGGATAACAACTACGATTTAACCTAGCAACAATCACTAGACACCTAATACTAACGTCCTCTCAGACTGTTAACACTCGGATTCCTAATGATGAAGACTGGATAACTACTTCTCACCTCTCTGGTATTGAACTAGGACACACATTCAATTCTGATTAGTAATCAAACCTAACTCCTATGGTCACTATGTCTAGCAAACCACACAACAATCACAAACTCCAGAGTCTATGACCAAGATATGCAAATCAAACTGGCAGACAACCACAATAAGCATACGGAGTTAAAATCAATTACAAATCAGATCTAAACATGTTATATCATAATAATAATTAACAAGAGATTTTTTACAAAATCATAAAACCATCAATCGAATCCAAAAACCAGTAAAAATCACAACTTTAACAAATATTCATCATGTGACCTAGGCAATATTAAGGTTTAGCCTAGGATCATACTAAAGTTCAACAAAACAGAAGAACAAGCATAAACCATGGTTTCAAACTATCAAATCAAACACAAAAATCTAATCTTGAACACCGAACAAGTTAAACTACAAACCCAGGATCCAAAGATTCAAGCTTTTCTCTTCAATTGACTTCCTAACTCCCAAAATCGCCCCTTTTTACTCTTTAGACGGCTGGAAATCGATTAGATTAATAATGGGAGAGTCCTAGACCTTTAATCCTTTAAATTAGGTTAAAAAACACGTTCATGGGGTCTCTCCCGTACCGGGGGGAGTTATGGCTGGTCTCTCGCGGGTACGCGAGAGACAAAATAGTCGAACAGGATTTTTGTTCCCTCGCGTACCGCGAGGAATTGGACCACCATCTCTCGCGTACCGCAAGAGATTACTGAAGTTTTGAACTCTTCTCCTCGAAATACCCCAGATCGATATATTATAGGCCCCGTAACTAATTTTCTAGCCCGAGATATGCCTCTTCTAAGTTTTTACTCTTTCTCGACTTTTTCCGTCCTTATCCCGGGTTCTCGTGTGCTCGTTTCTTCACAGTTCTTGATTGTTTAAGCTCCAATTACTCCCCGAATACCTACAAAACAAGACTTAACTCAATACTAACTATAAATGACTCGAAACGACTCTAAAACTATACGAAAACGACATGAAATAGGGCAGAAATGCATGTGTGCTTTGTAACACATCATTATGTAATAAGATATTGTATATGTAAAACAATATTTATAAATGAAAAATATACCTTAGTCATTTAATGGCAAGGTTTTGATAAACTGGGACCGTTTGCCGCAATATAATACTCTCATAAAATTAATATAGTAAAATAAGTAGGATGTTTCACTATGCCTCCGCAAATTCCTATCCTCGACCATATCCTCAGAGAGGTGCATATCTAGAAAATCTTGTCTAATTTGCTCATCCCAAGTCAATTTGGGTCTACCTCTACCCCTCTTCCCCTCTACAATGAGGGTTTCCACTGACCTAACTGGCGCTGTCATCCCTCACCTCCTCACATGCCCAAACCATCGTAGTCTCCCCTCCTTTATCTTATTTGATATACCATCTACCCTAATCTTTCCCGAAAAACCACATTTCTCATATGGTCCAGCCTCGCACGTCCACACATCCATCGTAACATCCTCATTTCTGATACTTCTAGTTTACGTGCCTGTGTCTTCTTGATGGCCCAACACTCCGTTCCGTACAACATAGCCGGTCTAATTGCAACTCTATAAAATTTCCCCTTTAGTTTAGTTGGGAACCGCCAATGTGGGACTAGCCCACTTGGTATAGGCTCTTGCCTCTTAGATGAGAGGTCCTGGGTTCAAACCCATGCATGAGGTGAATTATTTGGTATAATAAGAGTAGGAGTAGGGTAGATTTACAGTTAAAAAAAAGTTTAGGTGGGAACCTCCTATCGCACAATATGCTTCTGGCTGCTTTCCACCGACGCCAGCCTGCCTGGATGCGATGGGCAATGGCACTATCTATGCCCCCTTCTCCCTGAACAAACGTCCCAGGTACTTAAACCTGATCACCTGCGGGACCACTTGACCATCTATGGTAATCGGGACGTCCACAACTTCGTTTACACCACTAAAGTTACGATACACATACGCATTCTTAAAGCGACTAATCTTTAAACCTTTGCTCTCTAAAGTTGCTCGCCACTCCTCTAGCCTTCCATTTAAACTTTGTTTACTCTCTGTGACTAGTACAATGTCGTCAGCAAAGAGCATGCATCACAGGACAACCTTTTGGATCGACTTTGATAACTCATCAAAGACTACTACAAAAAGAAATGGACTCAATGCAGACCCTAGATGGAGGCCTACCTTCACAAGGAAGAAGTCAGTATCCCCCACGAGTGTCCGAACGCTAGAGCAAGTCCTAGCATACATATCCTTAATTATGTCGACATATTTCCTCGGGACCCCTCTGCTCTCGAGACTATCCCAAATCAAATGACGAGGCACACTATCGTATGCCTTTTCAAGGTCAATGAACACCATATGCAGATTTTGCTTCTTCTCCCTATACTTTTCCATCAATCTCCTTAGAATGTGTATCGCCTCCATCGTGGACCGCCCTGGCATGAATCTAAACTGGTTCGTCAAAACCTTAGTTTCTCGTCTAATTCTAGTGTCAATAACTATTTCCCATAATTTCATAGTATGGCTTAACAACTTAATACCCCTGTAGTTTCCACAACATTGAGCGTCACCTTTGTTCTTATAAAGAGGAACTACAACACTATTCATCCACTGATCCGACATCTTACCGATTTTGAAGATAAAATTGAACATGGTAATTAACCGATGGACTCCTTCCTCTCTCCCATACACTTCCACACCTTAATGGGTATATTGTTCGTGCCAACTGTCTTAACCCTTCCTATCTTTCTTAATGTGGTCCTCACCTCTTCCTATGTGATACTACGGCAGTAGCAGTTATTCCGTATTCGCTGATGCGTTGTGTTGTTGGTGTTTTCTTCATTGTGAGCCCTCCCACCGTTGAAGAGATTGTGAAAGTAGGCTTGCCATCTCAACTTGATGTCACGCTCCTTAACTAAAACCCTTCCATCCTCTCCCTTTATGAACTTCACAACTCCTAAATCTTACCCCTTATGCTCTCTAGCTTTGGCAATCTTGAACGTAACATGTTCCCCCTCTTTTGTTTCCAATCGTTCATACATCCATTTATAGGTTGCGGTTTTTACCTCTGAAAATGCCTTCTTCGCCTCCTTCTTGGTCTTTTTGTAACTTTCCCTCAACCCCACTCGCTCCTCCTCGTCCGTGCAGCTCAAAAGCTCCCTAAAACTTCCTTGTTTAGCCTTTATTTTTTCTTGCACAACATCAACCCACCACCAGGACTCCTTAAGCCCACTTGTCTTTCCTGTTCACGGGACAACCTGCCTGGATACGATGGGCAACTTCACAATCTTTGTCCCTATCTCCCTGAACATACAATCCCAAGTACTTAAATCTGGTCACCTACGAGACCACTTGACTTCCTACGGCAATCAGGACGTCCTCAACTTCGTTTACACCACTGAAGTTACAATACATGCACTCAATCTTAGAGCGACTGATCCTTAAAGCTTTGCCCTCTAAAGTTGCTCGCCACTCCTCTAGCCTTGCATTTAAACTTTGTTTACTCTCTGTGACTAGTACAATGTCGTCAGCAAAGAGCATGCACCACGGGATAACCTCTTGGATCGACTTTGACAACTCATCAATGACTACTACAAAAAGAAACGGGCTCAATGTAGACCCTTGATGGAGGCCTACCTCCACAGGGAAGAAGTCAGTATTCCCCACGGGTGCCCGAACGCTAGTACAAGTCCCTAAAACTTCCTTGTTTAGCCTTTTTTTTCTTGCACCTCAATCCACCACCAGGACTCCTTAAGCCCACATGTCTTTCCTGTTGATGAGCATTTTCATCAAATTAGTTTTAAAGCTTGTTAAGTATACATATCAAACTTCTTTCACTTTAACCTACAAGGCATATGTTACTAGACAACTTATGTACATTAAACTTATTTATTTTACTAATATTTCATCAGGTACTTTGCGACATACTTAATTAATTAAAGAGTTAAGTACATGATCTAAATTTTGGATTTGGTCCATAAGTTTGAAAATTACATTGTCAGTCCTCAAATTATGCATAAACGTAACATGTTTGGTCCTTGGAGTGGATGACAGTTAAATTTTCTGTTAATTTATTTATGAAAATGGCCAAAATACTCCTATATTAAAAAAATTAAAAAATAGGTTTTTAAAAAAAAAAGTGGTGGTGCCGCCTGAGAACTAGGGGTATAAATATAGTTTTTTTAATTTATGTTTTTTTAATTTTTAATTTTTTTAATCTAGAGGTATTTTGGGCATTTTCAAAAGAAAATGTACACGGATAGTCCCCGTGATTTTCAAAATTTTTGGATTTGGTCCCTAAGTATGAAAAAGTACACACATAGTCCAACTTATGCACACATATAACATGTTTTTTCTTAAGTGTGAGAAATGACAAAAGTAAACTTCTTTCGGATCCTCATAGTTCTCTTGGGTAGATAAAAGTAAACCCCTTTCCGATTCTCTTTTATCTATCCAACAGAATTTCTGATTCTCATAATCTCATAACTTAGCTTAGTAATTAAGGAAATGAAGAAGTGTGATGATGATGATGATCAAATGGCGAATGTTTAAGGAGCCGCCTTTGAAGCAACACAAACAGCTAGAAGAATTTTGATAGAAAAAGGGCCAAAGTATGAGAATAGAATCAGTTAAAGGGGTCTCACTACATAACATGAATCTATGACCGATTCACCATATTCAGTTAGTGGTTTATGTCAAGAAATTGATTTTGACAGAAGTGTAAACCGAAAGCTTTGGAGGTATGAAAACGGTGGAGATGATGCTTCTTTTAAAAACAAATTATTTTCTGGTGAGACTTCTACTCCTAGAAGCGTAGTCAAAAACCCTGATCATAAAAGTGATTATGCAAATGGGGTTTCAAGATTCTTGCAGAGAACTGCTACTCCAAGTCCTCAGGTGAATTTAATGAATTTACAGTTCTCTATGGTGGTGGTGGATTTTGACCAGAAAGAAAAGAGAGGGAGGAGATTGTGGCGATTGTGGTGGTGCTGTGGCAGTAGTGGTGGTTGCCTGAGATGATAGGGTTAAACCAGAATTGGAGAACAAGAAACTAAAAGATGGAAAGAATTGAATTCATAATCTTTGCATATCCATTCCATAGCTAAACACCCATATAAATAGCAATATAAATTACATTGAACACCCCCTACTATCCTTAAATAAAACATTCCCCCTTAACCTAATTGACTAAATAATAATAATAATAATTAAAAATAAATCGTAACAATACTCCCCACTTAAAAACATTCTTGACCTCAAGAATCACAAATTAACGAAAAACAATTGCAACATCCATGGACACTTTGGGTCGACCCGTTCCACGGTGGACGCCATTCAGTTCATCCAATGGCATTCGGGGCTGTGTCAATGAGACGCCACGATGGATGCCATTCACGTCTATCGGTTGCATCGCCTATCGGTGTCGATTCTTCCTTTATGAACATCGGTTTCGTCGTCTGCTTCAATAGGTTTAGAACCACTAATGGTACGGTTTTTGAAAATGGTACAGGTGTAATTGTTAGTGGTCGTTTCGGGTTTGGGGGGTTGAAGGGATTGTTCGCATGGATTTTTGGGCAGTTTTTTGTGCAACTTTAATGGATGTTATAGGTTGTGAGACTATTTTAGGTGTAGGCGGAGCAGGTTGTGGTTCGGTTTCCTTTGCTAGATTTGGTGTAGACGGCACGGGTAGTGTGGATGACGCGGCTAAAGCTTGTTTCTGCTTCGATCTGGTTGGATCCAATCCTAGTGCCACCATTATTTGTTTCTGCTGTTTCATCGCTTGCTCTTGTTGTTTTATGATGACGGCTAGGGTTGCCCAGAGGTCAGAAATCGCCTTGTCGGGCTCCTTTTCAACCTCTTGATTACGAGTGTTCGTCATGCTAGCGTGATAGAATTCCGATGGGGGAATCGGAACGGCTCTGATACCCTTGATAGGTTTAAACCAGAATTGGAGAAGAAGAAACTAAAAGATGGAAGGAATTGAATTCATAATCTTTGCATATCCATTTCATAGCTAAACACCCATATAAATAGCAGTATAAATTACATTGAACACCCCCTACTATCCTTAAATAAAACATTCCCCCCTTAACCTAATTGACTAAATAATAATAATAATAATAATTAAAAATAAATCGTAACAATACTCCCCACTTAAAAACATTCTTGACCTCAAGAATCACAAATTAACGAAAAACAATTGCAACATTCATGGACACTTTGGGTCGACCCGTTCTACGGTGGACGCCATTCAGTTTGTCCAATAGCATTCGGGGCTGTGTCAATGATAGGGATGGCAAAATAACCCGAGCCCGACTGGTATACCCGAAACCCGACGGGTACGGGGCCGCGTATGGGATTAATTTTTAAAAATTTCGCGGGTATGGGACGGGTATGGGATTAGGTGATACCCGAACCGATTACCCGAAATCACATACCCGTTTACCCGAACCATATACCCGAATCATATACCCGAAAATTTGTAATTTATAATTTTATTTTCTCTTAACTAATGGCTATTAATGCTTCATTTTAGTAAGTTTATTATGTGAAAAATTATTTTTTCTTTTAAAATATGTATTTATAAATATAAAAAATAAAGTCATAGAAAAGTACACGACACATACCCGACGGTTATTGGCCAATACCCGTGAGTATGCCAGATACCCGATACTAACGGGTATGCCCGTTACCCGCGGGTATATACCCGACGGGTAATTACCCGACACAAACCCGACGGGTAATGGGCCGGGTATGGGACACAATTTTTACAACCGGGTATGGGTTTGGGATTACCGATACTCGACCCGAACCCGACCCATTGCCATCCCTAGTCAATGAGACGTGTATTTTTGTCATTTCTCACATACTTAACAGAAAATTTTAACCCCCATCAAAGTCACGGACCAAACATGTTGCGTGTGCACATAAGTATTCAATTAGTTCAGACTTATTTAGTATTGAATTGGGACCAAGACAAAAAGATCGAAAAGGCATGTGCTTCCTTTGTTGAAATAAGGACAAATGGTTTGATTAGGGATTTTCTAAGAATCGACTTAGCGAAGTCACCTATTTCATATACTGGAAAAAGGAACGATCTGCCGGGTTCAGGATTGATCTCTGAGAATGGATAAGATCGCGCTAATGTCAATCCATTTTCTTCCATTTATTCCTATTCCAAGGCAATGATTCAAGAATCATTTAATTCAAATCAAGGAACTATTCATACATTGTTGAATCGAAATAAAGAATCTCAATCTTTGGACTATCTATGTATCCAAAATTTCTAAAAGCCACAGGGACCATCCATGTACTTTATTCTTTTCAAAACATTTAACAGAAAAGTTAACTGTCATCAATTCAAGGAACCAAATATGTTACGTTTATTTATAATTTAAGAACTGACAGTGTAATTTTTTAAACTTAGGGAATAAATCCAAAATTTGAACATACCCGGAACTATTCGTGTATGTCCGTAACTCTTTATTTTAATTTTAAACGAGTTAAGGAGCAAAACACAACAAAATAGAACGGAGTTACCGCAATGATACCTCACCTACTAATTCATAGTAACTAGTTTTTACCCCCGCGCTTCGCGGCGAGAGTCTGGTCGTTATTGGTTTGGCTCGTTTGCGTGGAATCGCAGACTCGTTATAACGTACGATACCCAAAAACACTCGAAGTTGAATACAACTTTGTCTTCAATAAAATTTAAACCAGAACGTTGACAAAAGAAATTATTAAGAAAACGACGCATTCCGTTATTTAAAAAAACATAACGAACGAAAGTTATCATAGATAACGTTGTCGGCCCCATTGTTAATAAAATTTAAACGAAAGCATAGGCACAACGGTAAAAATAATGTTAATAGAAAGGAAACATAAAACTAAATAATAAAGAAGGGGAAAACAAATTAAAAAAATTACCGGTTCGGTTCGTCAAAAACCATAAGGCGAATCGATAATACCAATATCGACAATGATGTTGTTCGCCCATAATAGGTTCGGTTCGTCATGGTACCACAACGGTAATGGCACTCGATACAGGCAACGATAAAAAAATCGATTTTGAATACAACTCCGTTTTAAAACAAATTTATATCGGAACGTTGACAAAAAAAACGGCACACCCGTATTTTGAAAAAAGTTAACAAACGAAAGTTTATTGAACTTATGTGGCAAATCTATAAAAAAACGGAGTTTTGAGTAAAAAAAATTACAGCTTATTTTGAACTTTAGTGGCCAGTTTATAAAAAAAAACTTTTATAAGAATAATGAAAAAAAACCCTATAAGGAAAGGGAAAGCACAACTCGACTTGTACTCAATGCAAAGAAACTTGTACATCCCTACTATACTATTCACCCCATGGGGTTTAAATAAGTTAGGAATTTGTAGTTTACCACTTTACCCAACACCCTATGTGACGTACGTCTTCTTACCGCCGCCGACGAGCGTCTTCGTCCTTCCCTGCAGCTCCGACGTCTCGCTCCGCCGGTAAACATTACCTATGTCTTTAATATATCATTAGATTACCATTACACTTTTCTTATCCACAGATTCATCAACTTTTAGGCTCGTAATTCAGTTAATTGTTTCCGGTATTGAAGTAATTTAACAGGGGAAACAAACAAACTATCTTATCTTCGTTAGAGTTTATGTATTAAGTAATCTCCCGCTCATGTACAATTGTATTTTGAATATTTCAAATTATTTGAATATATTAGGTAAGTCAAATGGTTGTTATAGACTAGCTTGATTATCTCCTGTAATTTCTCATTCCCTTGTGTATTTATGTAAATCATTTTCATTCTAAATAAATCATTCGATTCCATTTTCTTCTCTGATAACTTATATGGTATCAGAGCCTGGCTCAACCACCACCTCACCATCTCAATCAAATTTGTCTCCTCCAAGTAGCTCACCCTCCCTCTCTCGTCATTCTTCACCACTGAAAAAGATGCCGGAAAACGAATCGGAATCCACACTCCTCATCAATAACCAGTTGAAAGACCTTACCGTGGTCACCTTCCCCACCGCTCTCAAACTTACATCCACAAACTATTTGGGATGGAAAACCCAAATCGAAGCCTTACTTCATGGCCTAGATTTACACAAGTTCATAGATGGCTCACATCTTGCACCAAACCCCACCGTAGCCGCCGACGGCACTTCCACGCCTCACAAAGATTATAGCAAATGGTTCCGTCAAGATCAATTGCTATTTGGGGCTCTCGTTGGCAGCCTATCCCCACCAATCGTGCCCCTCATCACCAATGCCTCATCCTCTTATGATGCTTGGAAGATCTTAGCAGGTACCTATGCGTCTCCATCACGGGGACACATCAAACAATTGCAACACCGTCTCAAGCAAATCACCAAAACACCAACCCAATCTGTCACAGAATACATGCAAAACATCAAAACCGTTGTTGATGAACTAGCAATACTCGGCAAAAAGATGGATCAGGAAGACGTGATTGATGTCATTTTACATGGCCTTGATCAAACCTCTTACAAACCCATCCTCGATGCAATCCATGCCAGGGATAACCCTATTTCCTTCAACGAGTTGCATGAAAAACTCATTAATCATGAGTTATCTCTAGCCCAACAAATAGTTAACAGTGGCATTCACCAACCCGCTTCGGTTTTCTATGTCCAAAACAAAGGTAACAAACCATGGAATAATCCACGACAACCTGCTGCAACTCGCCAGTTTCATGGACCATCTTCTGTCGGTATACTTCCATCGCCCACCAGACCACAAAACAGTCAAGCAACTGGTGCTCGTCCTTTTCTCGGAAAGTGTCAATGGTGCCATCAACGAGGACATTCACTTACTAATTGTCCCCTGTTCAAAAAGGTAAATCCTAACGTTGTTGTTCCACCCTTTAATAGAAATTTTCAGGTCAAAGGAGCTCATGTTAACATAATGAACACAACCGGAACATCTACTACAAACTGGTTGTTTGATTCCGGTGCCTCTCATCACGTTACAAACGACTTAAACAACTTATCCCTCCATGCACCATATGACGGAACGGAAGAGCTCATTATCGGTGACGGTTCGTGTTTACCCATAACTCATATTGGCTCTCTTACCATTACCACATCACACACTTCTTTTACTCTTAAAAACGTTCTATGTGTACCGTCCATATCTCGCAACATTATTTCAATATCACGTCTTTGCATTGATAATACTAATCTTCTGATCCAATTTTATTCTTTCATTTTTGTCATAAAGGATCGGGCTTCGCAAACCCCGCTACTCCAGGGATCGGCAATTAACGGGATGTATGAGTTGAGATCTCCTCTCAAACCATCTGTGTACTCCATGCAACGAACCACATCCACAACTTGGCACCACCGGCTAGGTCATCCCAACAATAAAATTTTCAAATTATTGTCATCGTTTATTTCTTTTGATTCAAACCTTTATGATAATTGTAATGCATGTCATATCAGTAAAAGTCGTCGTCTACCTTTCTCAAACACATCTTTATCATCTAATGCTCCACTCGATTTAATTTTTTCTGATGTTTGGTGCTCACCTATTGAATCTATTGATAACTACAAATATTACATAATTTTTGTATATCACTACACTAAATACATATGGCTATACCCATTAAAAAGAAAATCCGATTCACTATCCACCTTCATTCGCTTCCAAAATATCGTTGAAAACTTTTTCCAGCGGAAAATTAAACAACTTTTCTCCGATAATGGAGGTGAATACATAAAACTCACTCCTCATCTTACTTCATGTGGTATATCCCATCTCACTTCTCCACCTCACACCCCGGAACACAATAGATACGCCGAACGACGTCATCGTCACATTGTTGAAACCGGATTAGCCCTCCTTTCTCACGCTCGATTACCAATCAATTTTTGGCCATTTGCCTTCACCACCGCTGCTTATCTTATAAATAGACTCCCTACTCCAACTCTACTAAATTCTTGTCCTTTTTTTCGACTCTTTAACAAACAACCCAACTACACAAAATTACGTACTTTCGGTTGTTTGTGTTACCCATGGCTTCGACCATACTCTCCCCACAAACTTCATCCTAGATCTACTCCATGCATCTTCGTTGGGTACTCCCCCACTCAAAGCGCATACTATGCCTTTGATCCAAATACTTCTAAAATATACTCCTCTCGACACACCGTCTTTATCGAAGATGAATTTCCATTTGAAAAACTTACTGACTCCACATCCACTAATTCATTTAACTCCCAAGATTGGGCCACACTCTTCCTACCTATTTCACAATCAAACACCTCAGCCCAATCCCTTCCCCAACAACAATTCCCTACGGCTTCTGTCACAACACCCACCTCAGTAAATAATTCCCTCCCACCCACCTCTCAACCATCCTCTACCAACCATACTCCTTCCCCACAATCATCATCTGCTACTACAAACCCAACCACCTCACCTGATGATTCCACTCCATCTACCACAATGAACACTTCTCAACATGCACCAACTCCAATCACCACTGCTATCATATCACAGCCCTCCAACCCACCCTCACCAACTAATGTCATCCCTAAACCCACTACCCGCACCAACCCAAAACCGAATCCCAAATATCACAACTCTGATTACCTACTATTCACCGCCTCTACTTCTCCTCCCATGGAACCACCAACTATTACCCATGCCCTCAAACACCCTTCTTGGCGTCTTGCAATGCAGGAAGAATTTGATGCCCTGCAACGCAACAAAACTTGGACACTTGTTCCTTCTACACATGCACCTAATCTCGTTGGATGTAAGTGGGTCTATCGAACCAAATACAACCCGGATGGGTCGGTTGAACGTCTCAAAGCACGTTTAGTCGCCAAAGGTTTTCACCAACGACCCGGCATAGACTATGTCGAAACCTTTAGCCCCGTTGTTAAACCCGCCACACTTCGCCTCATTCTTTCTATTGCTATTTCTCAAAAATGGTCACTTCGCCAATTAGACATCAATAATGCATTTCTACAAGGTACTCTCAATGAAGATGTATACATGGCCCAACCACCGGGTTTTGTTAACCCATCCTTTCCTAATCATGTTTGCAAGTTAAATAAAGCTATCTACGGGCTTCGCCAAGCCTCACGAGCCTAGTATGATGAACTAAAAACCTATCTCATTGCCCAAGGTTTCAAACCAACAATATCTGATCCATCTCTTTTTACCCTCACCATCGGTTCATCTCCAATGTATGTACTCGTATATGTCGATGACATTATAATCACGGGTCCTTCTCCACCCACACTCACTCAGTTCATTAATCTATTAGCTACAAAATTCTCTCTCAAGGATCTTGGAAACCTCTCTTATTTCCTTGGTATTGAGGTTATTCCCCACCCTCACGGCTTCATCCTTTCTCAAAAAAAATATATTCATGATCTCCTCTCAAGAGCCAAAATGAGTGACTGTAAACCCGCTACTACACCGATAACATGCTCCGAACCTCTGACTTTGCATGACGGCGAACCATACAAATCTCCCACTGAATACAGAACTCTCGTTGGAGCTCTCCAATATTTATCTCTTACACGGCCAGACGTATCATTTACGGTTAATCGATTGTCACAATTTATGCATGCACCAACAACAACCCATTGGACAGCCCTTAAAAGGTTACTACGGTACCTCCATGGAACCATTTATCACGGGATCCTTATAAGAAACAATTCACCATTAAATTTACATGCTTTCACGGATGCCGATTGGGCCGGTGACAAAGATAATTATCGTAGTACAACGGGTTACGTGGTTTATCTCGGATCTAATCCTATATCTTGGAGCTCAAAACGACAAAGTACATTAGCTAGAAGTTCTACAGAAGCAGAGTTCCGCGCCATTGCCTCAACAACAACAGAAATTCAATGGATTTGGTCACTTTTCACAGAACTTGACTTCCATCTCCCTACAATCCCAATCATATATTGTGACAACCTTAGTGCTACCACATATTCTGCAAATCCTGTCTTCCACTCTCGCATGAAGCACTTAGCTTTAGACTTCCATTTTGTTCGGGAACGAGTTCAAGCAGGTTCTTTACGGGTCAGTCACATTTCCGGAGACGATCAACTTGCCGATGTACTCACTAAACCTCTTCTAAAACCACGCTTCAATTTACTTTTATCCAAGATTGGACTCATCCCGGGAACGTCCATCTTGCGGGGGCATATTAAGTAATCTCCCGCTCATGTACAATTGTATTTTGAATATTTCAAATTATTTGAATATATTAGGTAAGTCAAATGGTTGTTATAGAATAGCTTGATTATCTACTGTAATTTCTTATTCCCTTGTGTATTTATGTAAATCATTCTCATTCTAAATAAATCATTCGATTCCATTTTCTTCTCTGATAACTTATATTATGGAACTCAGAACCTAGAGATTCTTCACACCGAGTGTTAATTTTTTAAACCTATGTTCGTCTGAGAAACAGGAGCTAGGGCATCGATTCAATTTGCGATTCGTGTTTTATCACTAGAAGGTATTTCTCTGTTACTCTGTGTCTCGTATGTGTTGACGGACCTGTTTTTCAATATTCTGATTTCATCTAGGGTTTCATTTCCACCATAGAAGGTAACTTGCTAGAGATTTGAGAAATTCACACGGCTAATTATTCGTAATTTGGATCTGTTTTACTTTTTTTGAACTAATAAGCTGAGTATTCAATTGATTTGTGGAAAGTGAATAAGTTGATTATGAACAGCATGCTTAGATAAATCTGAAACATGTAACAAGATTATGGTGCCTACAGCTCTATACTGTAATTGCTGGAGTTTCTAGCCATGGCTGAGAAAATGGTGACAATGGAACAGGATGATGAACTCACTGAAGCTCTCAAAGATCTGTTTGCTAATGTTTCCGCCATGATAAAAGGCGATCTTCAGGTTTCCTATTTTGTTGCTTCTATATTTTCTTTCATGTTCAAGGTCAAAGAGACTAATTTTGAACCTTAAGGCATCATGAATTGCTTGGATTTCTTAGAAACAACAGATCACCGCGCTAAATTCTGTCAAGAATTACCATCAATAGCTAATAAAAAAAAATTAATCCATATCAATTTGGAAGTTAGAATTGACAAATTGTGGCTGTTTATCTGTTTCTCTAGGGTACAAACAACATCCTCAAATTATTGGAAAATATGAACCTCAAAGTTGCAGAAGAGTACA
Source organism: Smallanthus sonchifolius (assembly GCA_023525975.1). Taxonomy (NCBI): domain Eukaryota; kingdom Viridiplantae; phylum Streptophyta; class Magnoliopsida; order Asterales; family Asteraceae; genus Smallanthus; species Smallanthus sonchifolius. Next base: position 69,971,987 of record CM042031.1, on the reverse strand, counting down.
AAGGTTTTGGTGATGTTGCATCTGGTTTAAGGGTATTTGTCGAACGATTGAAGGTCAAAAGTGAGAATTTTGACGGGTATGTTCAGCAAATCGATGCTATTGAACAGCAAGTGACTGATCTAGAAGTTGTAATAGCTATGCTCGATAAATACGTTACTTTACTAGAATTGAAAGTGCAGTCTGTTTACAAGATGCCAACTTCATCATCATAACTTGCACATAGTTTTGAAGAGCTTGTTCATGCCAAAAAGTTCAACAGATTCTTTTCTATGCCTGCTGCTGATTGCTTGCATGTCCACAGTTAATGTCGATTTCTTGGCATTAGTCGCAACAAATTTTATTTTATGTCCTTTTTTGGTGGATGTATAAGCTGAGGTTATTGTGTGATTCTAAATGTGTCATTGCTTTTAATTTTTTTTTCCTGTTGTATGAAATTGAATTCATCTTTTGAATGGAGTGCCATGACAAGTTATTGGTAGTGCATAATCAATATCTTTCAAATATTATTGAGCACAGGAATACCAAAACCAAATACGAGTTCTTGAAAGTTAGAATGTACATGTATGTGGCTTAAATTTTACTACTGATTTTTTAGAGAGAATTTTAAATTTAAGGTGTCTTCTAAAAAGCTCTGTGTTTCTAAAAGCATATAGGGTTGGCCCTTATCTCAATTCAAATTTTGTATTATTGAGTAAGATATGAGAGGCTATTTCAACTCTGTGTGTAAAACATTTTCTGTTTCTCTTATGCTATTTCATGTCCAGAGAGCGGTTTTTTCTGGAGTTGGGGTCTCCCTGAAAGCATCCTCTCTATCCCTCTAAGATATAGGTATGATTTGTCTATATCCCATCCTCCTCAGATCCTATCAATAGCTTTGATACTTGTGGGATTTTTTACTGGGTACAGTGTTGGTTGTTTATGTAAGACACTGAGAGGGTGAAAATAATAAAGTTCTCTTTTCACTTTGAATTCTTGATTTTTGCTTGTTTTTCAAGAAACGGAAATGGTAGGAACAAGGGAGAAAAAGAAAAAAGAGTATCCATCCAAATAAGTAGGCTGATTTCTTCATGAGTTTCTGTTTTACTGCCAAAACTATACACCAATGAACTTAGCATGTATATATACAAATTGAGCGATCTTGAAGTAACCTTTAGGTAGGTATATTCAACTGCAATGCTCAATATTTACTGCTTCACAGGTTTGATTTCTTTCTTTCTAGCAATCATACAACAGAGGTGCCTCCAATGTCACAAATGAAAGAACAATGCCTTTTTTTTCTGAGCGGTTTTCAGTTGAAAAAATAGGATGACTCGAGAACATCTGACAGATCAAAATCTCCTCTCTCTGGCAATGGCGGGAATGCCACCGAAGGGAAGGACTCTTGAAAATTCTCCAACAACTGTCATCACAAAAAACTGTAGGATCAAATGGTAGTCATCGACAAATATGAAAGGGTGCTACTAGACGTACACCATCTGGCGTCATTATACGGGCAGTACGACAAGCGAAAAATGGTCACACGGGCTGTATGGCTTTGTCAGTGGTGTGTGTTGTCACATCATTCACTTCTGCGCCAGTATGGCGTCATCATATGGCCCGTACGACCATTTTTTACCAGTCATACAGCCCGTATGGCATGCCAGTGGTGTGTGGATAGTTTTACCCATATGAAGACAAGTGAAAAAAAGCGAGGATGTCATACGTTTTCCAGTATTGGTGTTTGGTAAAGTTCAACAAACTTTTCCCTTAAAATTATGTTCATTTCATCCACATTGCAAGCATGGGTCCAATATGAATCATGAACACCTGTGATTATATGCTTTCAGTAAGAGAGTTTATATTTTATTGGTAAAAAGAGGTAAAATTAAAAAAAAAATAGCTAAAACAAAAACAAGATGAACATTTTAGAAGTTATGTTCAAGTGTTCACTACTTGCTAAATATTTTTACTTGAAACAGTGGACCACTAATGTAAGGTAACTAGATAAAATGGTTAATAATATGCAAGTATGATGAATACTCAATTGACAAAAAAAGGTGAAAATGTTGTATTTCAGTTAATTAACATTATTTTAAATATAGTTATTTATTATATATAATTATTTATGAAGGGTTAAAAAATGGAGAAAAGGGTGGATTGACCCAACACCCAACTCATTTTACATGTTCAAAAAATTTACCCATTGTGATCCACCCATTTCGCCACCTATAGGCAGAATGGATAACACTCAGTTTCAGTATCATTCAGAAAGCACAAAAGACCTGCAAAATTCAAGCCTGCTTGTTTACAAGCGAATGCAGTCATCATCATATGTGAACCATCAAGTGAGTGAACAAAATTTGGTGGAAAAGCTGTTCTTTGCCGCCTCACCATCACCTATATAAACAAAAACAACAATATTCTGAGTTATTGGATGTGCATTTAAACTGACTATTGCAACTAGAAGTAGCCGAAAAACCGATTAATCCTCTAATTATTTTAAGGTCAAAATAATTATATATAAATGTAAATTTACTTAACTATCCTTAACTTAAGGCACATTATTATCTGATTCTGATTCTTCAAAAGAAAATACCTTTTCAGTTTCACGCTGCAGGGTCAGTACTTGAAGAGAAGTCGAAACCTGCAGAAAACAACAGAAGAAAGCTATGAATATGAAATATATTGTTGCTACAAAACTGACATAATTCCTAAACATTGTAAAATATTTGGTGCGTACAAGATGTCTTCCATGCACGCGATAAGGTTGTACAACAGGAAGACCAAGTGGAGTCGTCCATCTCACGGGCTGATTTTCAGAAGCTATTAACTGTCCAGGATTTGCAGCTGATAAGCACCAACAGACATACAATTTGCATATAGATGAAGGTTATAAGTTAATATCCTAATACACTCCATCTGTCCCAAAAAAATTTCCTTCCTTTGTCAAAATTACATATTCGCCCGTCTCAAACCATTAGGAACTATGTACTTAATCACACATTTGAGTAGATGAAACAAACCTTTGCACAATCTCCAAGCCAGTTCATAATATTACGGGCACCTTCAAACATTTCACCAAGTGCAGCTAAAGTGATCTGTTGAACCAATAGCAACACCTTTTACGACCCAAAATGTTTATTGAATAAAAAATAGTTTCTCATATGTCTTTCTTGGAGCATATTGAAAATCTCATTAGCAATAATCAAGAAAAATGTGCTTACTTTAGCAGCATAACAAGCAGCACCAAAAAGCTCAGCATCATCTTCAGCAATATTACTACGTTCCTGCAACCTTCTTTTAATCTGATCGCGAGCACCGATGTAAGTGACACCATAAACCGATGTCATTACTGTCTGCTTCACCAGCTTCCTGTCCACCTGGAGTTACCTTCATATGTCAGTCAAGTACTTCTAATGATTCACAAAAAATCAAAAAATAATGTTAGGACGTTCATTAAACCTGATTGATCAAAAGCTGTGCATGCTTTGCATCTGGAAATGTAACGGTATCCAGTTGTGCATCTCTCTTCGCAATATCCAGAACTCTGATTTGGAAACAGTTTTAAATTATAATCACATGCCACATATAAAAGAAAATAATTATTACAATCATATGCAATGTCATCAAGCTTCTGACATGGAGACGTAAGCAACACCTTGCAGCAATTCCAGAATAAACGTCAGCAGGTCGTTCTCCTTCAACCAAATTAACAGCAGCCGCTCCTAGCTGAATAAAGCAGTTATCAACAAAAAAAAAATCAGATGGACTTTTAAGTAACAACTAGTTAGTAGAGATACCATTCTTTAGGAATAGAAAGTATATTATATATGTATATGTATGTATGTATTGAAGTGCCATTACTTTGTCTCTGCCAAGAGCAGCATAGTGTTGTAAACCATTGCAGGAACCATCCTGTAAAGCACAAACCCAAAAATAAGATTTAAAAGGATAAATAGATGCAAGAGTAGCATGCTTGTCTTCAGATTCTGTATTTTGGATGTGCATTTTGAGATTGATTGGTCAGTTTCTAGTGTTTGGGTAGCCTACTTCTGCTTATGTTTATTAAATTATTTAAGTTAAACAATAAGTTTTACTAGCCGCAACAAAACTGAAACTCCAACCGTAGAGTAAAATCAGTTACAAATTTACATACCAAAATTCACCCAATAGTAACCAAGTTTCCCATCTGTTCTATGAAAGTCATTCAACTTTCATAAGGTTGTGAAAATTTGTAATAAATATATATATTTTTTAAATTAAGTGACCTAAAGGAACATACATGAATCTTTGTTACTATTTAGTGATTATTTTTTCCAATTCGACTTAAATTGAATATTATGAAACTTGGTTATTATTTAGTGATTTTTTTTCTTCACTATTACCTAGTACTTCAAGTTAAGTTTGAAAAAAATAATCACTAAATAGTAACAAAGATTCATATACGTTCCACTTAGGTCAATTAACTTTAAATTTTTTTAATATTTATAATAACATTTCACAAGATTGAAACACCTAATGAAAGTTGAGTGACTTTAGTAGAACTCTTAGGACACTTGGTTACTATTGGATGGATTTTTCTAACTACTACTAACTTAAGTAATCAGCATTTCTCAAACATTCAGCATCATTAAAAGTCAAGATCACAGCTTCAACCAACACAAGAACATCCAAATACTCTTCTGCGCCAAGTTCTATAACAATGGATTCTAATTATTCAATATCACATAATCAATTTTGAACACACATCCAAACACCCCCCACATGTTTCTTGGAGATTTTATTCAAAGATATGCTGGTCAATTTTATACCTGGTGCACAGGAATATGCGAAACGACTGTTTCTGGAGACGGGCTTCTTAAAGCTTCAGCAAGATTAATACAAACAGCCAAACACTGAAACGGATCTTCAGCATTCAACCACCAACGCTCACCATCAAGCGGTCTATCAGCAGAATCAAATATGTTATTCAAATGATTTTCTGTGAATGCTATTCTTCCCTCAAGTGACAATTTGTCAACCCCACCAGCAAATAGATTCGCCAGGTGTATCTTCAGCCACCTAAGACCTGCACTGCCAAGTGGTCGGCCCTCTGCAAATTCCAGTATACCCCGACACAGATCCGAACCAAGATGGTTCAAATGTGGATGCATCGGGTAAGCACGACCCCTAAAATCTAGATTGTGTGGGTAGAAAAATCCCGCTTCATCTTTCATCTTTCGCGCCACCTGTCCTCCAATAATAAAGTTTTTTACTTTGATTTGGGAAAATTTCTTTAATTTTACTTATATTCAAGTAATATGTGTTCTTACGGTTAGTTTGAGCTCAACGTCACACCGTTGGGAATATCTCTCTCGGTTCTCCTTCTTCACTTTTTTGACTTTCCATTTCCACTTTATTAGTTGTTCTTCATCTTCTGTATCTGGTTTCTCTGGCAAAGAAAGCTGGAGGCGATAATTAATAAGTATCTTTTGAAAATTAATAAAAATGTTTTGTTATATCATATGTGATGAAGTTGTAAGGTAACTCACATCATGACGGTCAACCAAACCAGCAAGTCGGCCACCATTAGACCATATACGGTCAACCACAGCTAGTACCCTCTTATTCACCCTCCATTTAGTATTTCCAAGGGTGTCCAAGGCCTGACCCACAAAATAAAGAGATGCCCAATGTCAACACAGAATGTCACTCTCCATTTAAAAAGTGGTTATTGGTAATTTTAAGTTTATCCCAATAATCAGTTTTTTTTACAGCAATTTCATACCTTCTTCTCCAAATCTATCATTTTGACTCTAAAAAAATCATTTTTACTATCACACAAGTCACAAAACTTATAATAATGACTTCAGTCTAAAAACACTTTCAAACACCCAATGAAAATGTAGAATAAAAAGGGGAAATAGAACATTAGGAATGGATCGATGCTAACATCAAAAACTGGCTGCAGATTCTCCTTAGGTGTCCTTTTAAGCACTTCACGTTGTTGCTTAGCTCCATGAATGCGCATTATATAGGATGGTAAAAAGAGGTAAGCTCCTTTGTCATAACTGGAGACCATTCAAACGACCATCAAAAAAATGCAAATAGAAAATGCTATTAAACTAAGATGAAAATTTCATAGTAGTAAAAGGCTCAAGGCGCACTCAAGGTTAAAAAGGTTGAGCCTTGGGCCTAGGCGCAAGGCGCTTAAAAAGTGAGGGGTTTTTTAAGCAAGGTGCCCAGTATACACAAGCCATTTTTAGGCGTTTTAGACATGTTTTAGGCTAGGGGTGTAAACGAGCCAAGCCGGCTCGCGAGCTATTCGAGATCGGCTCGCTAAAAACTCGAATCGAGCCGAGCTTAAACGAGCTCGAGCCTAGATATAAGCTTGTTTAATAAACGAGCCCGGGCCTCACTTATCGAGCTCGAGTCGGCTCGCGAGCCTAAACGAGCCTATTATTTATATAATTTTTTAATTAATATATTAAATATATATTTATAAAATAATAATTAGTATATAAAAAATTATGTAAAAATAACTAAATAGTATATATTATGTTATATATAAAAATTATAATAAAATTTATATCAAAATAATTATAAATAAAAATAATTAATTAATAATTTAATTAATAAATAATAAACGAGCCGAGCTCGAGCTTGAAAAACTACCTACGAGCCGAGCCCGAGCTTTAGAAATAGAGCTCGAATCGAGCCGAGCTCGAGCTCACAGTAAGTTAAACGAGCCGAGCTCGAGCCTAGTAGGCTCGTTTACACCCCTAGTTTAGGCTAGTTTAGACATGTTCAAGGCCAATTTTTTTATGTTTAAGACCAATTTCGATGATTCAGATTGATGGTTCGGACCGGTTTTGGCTGGAATCCTCGCCTGAGCGCCTTGATGAATGCAAGGCGGCATGTCTGCGCCTCGACTCACTTGGCGCCCGCCTTTGACTACTATGGAAAATTTTAAGTTAAAAACAAAACCATTTACTCTCAAGCACATCATAATTGCTAGTTTTGACAGGGCACATAGTTCAATAAAAAACTACAACTATTACAAATATCAATATGTGTTAAATACCATTAAAAAATGACAGAATAGGGGAATCTTGTGGACCCAAATCGATAAACGGGCAAGTAAAGGGCGTACCCAGTGCTTAGAAACGGGCAAGTAAGTATTTTAATATTAATAACTTAACAAAAAAATGTTGGAACTTCCGTAGGACGCCCAAAAAGGAACATGTTGCAACCTTATAAGACAGAAAGAGTAACATGATAGTCAATAAAAAAATCAAATTTTTGTTCAAGAATTTAAATATCTTACCCAGTCCACTTGACAGGAGGTATCAACATTGGCATATAAGGCATAACCACGTGCTTAGACTGTTACAGCATATAAGAAGTAAAAATGGTTACAGCCAGAAGCTAAATTAATTTTATATTTTCATTTAATAGTAACTTCACTCTAACAATAAACAGTAAAAATTCTTGAAATGGAAGAAATCTGCATGCTTACAGCTCTCTCTAGTCCTTTGCGAACTGATGGGTCGCATTCAATAACGCCATATCTTCTTCCCGTCTTCCTGTTTCAGTAGGACGCCAATTAATTATATTTGTAATATTACAGTGTTTACAATCACCTAAGTTCTTCTATTCAAAGAACCAGATTACTATTTAGAAACAGTTGTAATTATATTTGATATATTAATTATTACCGAAATTAACAAAAATGGACAAATAAAATTGTTGGCAGGTCAACCCAACCCATTTTTTTCCTGTCCTAAAAAAATTACCCCTTCCCAACTGCCCATTTTAACACCTAGAGAGAGAATGAATCCTTACTGTCCTTCTTTCCCTGAAGTCCTAAATGTGTGCACAAATGCAGGTCGAATATCAGGTGGCATATCACCACCCAATTGGTCAGCTGGAGGCTGTATATATGCAGACTGCAAAAGCAGTTCAATCAGATGACTTCCCACCTGAAAAGAATTAACACACATAAATACACATACATGTGCGTGCATGTATGATCATTTGAAATGTGTGAATATGAACCTATGACCTCAAACCTGAGCTTTAACAGGCTGCGACCATGGCTTTGAGTCATCATGTCCCTTCATGATGCGCCCCACAACTTGCAACTTCTTTTTTTTCATCAGGTTGGTAACTTTCTTATGTATCCCCTCTTGTTCCTTGCTAACAATGTCTAAAACTTTTTCTTCCCTTTTCACATCTTTTGCAGATTTTTTTGTTCTTGTTCTCTCCAAGAAATTGTGTATCCTAATCTGATACATACCAAAAGCACCAGAAATCACAAATCAAAATAGAGGGCTCACACTAAAATGATAAATTTTAATCATAAGAGTGCTAAACATAGTTTAGCAATTTGTTTTTACAATTAAGGGGTGTTCGGATGAGCATCTAGAGTGTTTTGCAAAAACTAGTTATGATTCTAATTTTCTGATTATTTGGGGACAAAATAAACAGATTTGGAGAAGCATATATTGAGTAACAAACAAAATACCCAACAAAAATCACACTCATACAATAGGGTCCGGGAAGGGTGGGATGAGGGCAAACCTTACCTCTATCCCGTATGATAAGGAGGTTGCTCCCAGAGTAGGGATGAGATCGGTACCGGTACCGAAAATACCGCTATCGAATTTGTGGAAAAGTGGGTACCGGTACGGTACGGTATCGATACGTTACCGGTACTTGTTACAAAATGTTCATCTCTATAGGTATCGGTACCGTGCCGGTACCGGTACTGAATTTAAGTAAAAGTAGGTACCGGTACCGAATCTATCGGTACGGTACCGGTACCAGTATCAGTACTCGGTATCAAATGCTCATCCCTATCCCAGAGAGACCTGGCTCGGCAAAACCTCAGTCTCTTTTCTTTTTTTAAAGGAAATTACAGGAAACATACAAGAAAAAAGTAAGTATTATAACAGAATTTATTAGTAGCAAAAGATAAAAGAACAGGAAGGCATAAAAACCCCTACGACTAAAGTAGCTAAGACTAAAGGCACACCTAAGACTAAAGACAAACCTAGAAAGTAGCTAACTCCGGCACCTACGACTAAAGGCAACCTATGTGAAGTACAAGCCAAGATACGTAGCCCCGGAAAATAAATGCAAAATTAACCAACTAATTATGGATTTTTAAGCGACGGTAGAAACGCACATCTAAACACCTCTTTAGATTTACTTAAGTTTTTCAACATCAAGATGTCTACCTCCTGTCCTCCATTCCCTACTCCCCAATTATTTGCATACTCGAATTTCACATTGTTTTGAGCATAAACATTCAGAAAATGATAATCACACTCACTTTTATCCAAGCACTCAAAACTAACAGTTCGAACAAGAAATTACTCACACCTCTTGTTCAATGGCTTCACCAACGCTACAAGAAGCCGATACAACTCTCGCACAACCATTCTCCCCTCCCGTCATTATCAACCCCATGATCTTATGCATCGTGATAACCGCCATCTTATCAGCCGGAAGCAGATCAAAATAAGGCGCATACGCCGCCTTAACCTTCCTTTCCCTACACAACTCTTGATCTTGACCAATCTTTCTGCACAACGGTTCAAACCACCCAAGAAACAAAGACTTCATATAAGGCAAATTCGGAGCCAACTTCTGCTCACACATATCACTCAAAAGCTCCCTGTACTCTTTAGCTGCTTGCTCCCATGCTTCTGTTTCAATCTTCACTTGCCTGCGTTTAAGTTTCATATAATTCCAATTACTCCCAGTATTCTCCCTCTTCTGCCTCCACCAACCCCTAATCGCCTGTCTTCGCTCTTGCTTCCCCATCTCATCCAACAATCTTTGAACCTCATCACAGCCGTTGATTTCATCATCTGCATCAGTTGATGAAGAGACAACAGCCTCTGCAACACTAGCAAATCTTTTTACATGATTCCCCCCTCCAATACATTCATCTCTAGCAAAAAGGTGACCCATTTCGAAGAAATTTCTTTCTGGGTATGCTTTAATTGATGCAAATTTCTCGGAATTAACTGGGTTTAACGAATACCCCCAAAAGTTACGGCGAAATGGGATTCTTGAAGAGAGTCGTTGGGAGATGTTCCTCCACATAATTTTTGATCTGTTTGGTGAAATTAAGAGGGGGGATTTTGTATGGGGTTGGGTGATTGGTAAATTGAAGAGGGTATGGGGTTGGGTGATGAACATCAATTTGTGATTTTGGGGAAGGAGTGTGGAATTATGTTGTGGTTAGTATTGGGTACATGAATTGATCGAAGAAGACGACGGTGTGTGGTGGGAAGACGGGGTTAAAAGTTAAAACCCTGCATAAACCTTGGAGGCGCCGGGCTAGGATCGATTATCGAACCGACTCTGTTTTCAGAATTGGGATTTTTGGTAAGATTTGCTTTTTTTTTAGTATTTTTGGAATATAGAAAATTTTTGAATAAAAAATTATTTTTGAAAAAATATTTTATATTTATTTTGTTAAAAGATAGACAACAAACATACATAATAAAATTTCACTCATAAAGATCTATTTTATAGGGTCTAAAGTAGGTGGAATAATGGTAAAATTTTACTCTATCCTAGATACATGAAAAAGGTTTTTTTTTTCGTGTCCTAGATAACGTATACCGAGGCTAATAGAACCCGGGCAATAATCATACAAAAGTATGAACTGTGATAATAGTAAACCATGGCTGACATAAAGTGATGATAATGCTATAGTAGCAACATATACTAGAGCAAAAAAACAAGAAAAAAAGATGTAACACTCACCCCCTTGATAGTACCTATATATTCCCCTAAGCAAGTTTAAACTCCAAGACAAAGTTAAGGCTAAGACAAAACTAAGACTAAGGTTAATACAAAAAGGTTAAAGATATGTCTAAGACAAAGCTAAGACTAGGACTAATGCAAAAACTATACACCCCTAAAAGTCTAACATATATTGTTTTCATATGTTAGAATTCATACTTGTGAATGTTCATGAATACATCTCATGAAGCATATCGACACATAACGTACACGCACCCCATTCTATCATGAGGTGGTTATACATTTGATGTCTTATTTTTTACTTATCTCATTAGTCAATGTAACAACTCGCAAATTGTACTTGTGCAACTCTCTTCTTATACTATCACTTAAAATTGTATCCACAAAATAACTAAGTGGATATGAGACGTTTAAACATTATTTACATAAAATACTTGTTTTGAATTTTTCATAATAATTATCATTTATATTTTTTGATCAAGTTGTTTATCCAAAATATCAAACATAAAATGATAATACAACATTGCAAATAGAAATGAAATTGCAAACTCATTTTATTAATATCAAATTTAAACGGATATAACAATGATTTCTAAACATAAAATCATAACACTCTCATTCTCTGATATGTCAATAATTTCTCTAGACACATCTGAGAGAGTTACTCGATGTAGCCCTCCAACAATGGTTCGAATAACAAAGAACGAGAGCGGTTTGGGCATCGTCTACTTATCTCCAATTACAAGTGAAATCAAGTGTCCATCAGTATTCAACCTACTGGTAGATAGGGACATGTATAACATCTCTCAAAAGCATAGAAAATTTTGTAAACAACTTCAGTTCTATAGTCACAATCCCAATTGCTTTTGTCGTATGACCATAAACCATTACCACGTTTTTCTCAATAGCGTGATAATTCTTAAAATTGGACCGATTAAAACAAATATGAACAATAGTTAACTCTCTTTGTGGAATATCATTGCAAATAACTACCATGCCTATCATAGGTTCCGTTGTGTTGCCTTAGGCCTTCAAAAGGGTGTAATCCCCTTAACTCCAACCATTTTTCATACCCTGAATGAAAACAACTTGTACAAAATCAAGTTGTTTTAATTGGGAGTCATTTTAAGGTCTTTTTTCATTTAAAAACATTAGACTTGAAGTTGTAACGAACCATTTTTTGGGTTTAAATAAATAATACGTGAAAACATATTTTAAGGATGTAAATAAACTAGAATAAAAGTGGATGGTTTAGTTTCAGAGCAAACCTTGACTTTCTAGCAAAAAGGAGCAAAGTTAAAAGTTTAGGGGTTGTTTGGTATTTCAGCCAAAGTTGATTTCATATGTGGGTGGGGGTAGCGCATAGCACACACATGTGTGTGTTCTTGCGATTTTCACCAGAGAAAAGAAGGGAGAGAGCTCAAAAATCGGAATTGAAGGTTTGCATGCTTGGATTAAAGGATTTGACACACTCATCTCCTTCCAAACACCAAGTAAGCGTCTTTTTCTCTATCTAAATCACCATTTATAATGTTGGCGGGGTTGTAGTGGGTCACAAAATTGTGACTGAATTAGGTGATGAAATGGGTTAATAACTTGATAGAAGTATTAACCTGGCTTGATTAAAGACAAATGATTGTAGATAACATCTTGTTGTCACCTAATTTGGAATTCTAAAAATTAAGGTTCTTGAGGTGAATTGGGGGTTTTTTGATTTTGGATGTTTAAATGTTAAGTTAAGGTTTAATAAGTGTTTATAGTGTTGTTAAATACAAAAAGTCAAATGAAATCCTTATACAATTTGATGAATTAAGGATTTGGGAGTTTGGGTAAAAATGGATAAAACCTTAACGGGTCAAATGGGTTGTTTATTAGTATTGATGATGATTTTGGGAACTTAGGTTTGGTTAAAGTTGAATTAACTAAATCAAATAAAAGTTTAGGCCTTCAAGCCTTAGGTGTGGGGATTACTAAACGAGTGTGTATGTTTGGGTATTCAAGTTTTGAAAGAAGAAGAACAACCCGGATCCTCAAAAGCGAAAGGTAAGTGTCTTTACACTTAATTAGTAATTGGTGTGGTGTTTTGTATGGTGTTCTTATACATATGTAGTTCCTATGATATGTATTTAGGTGTTTGGGAGTTAAATGATGATCTTACACATTAGTAGAGTGTATAACTATATGTTTGGTGTTAGAGTTTAATTGTAGTTCTTGCACATAATTAGAATGTTTGATTATGTGTTTGGGTGATTTAGATGTTTGTGAAATTGTACGTGTTGCTAGCAAATATGGTGTTCTTGAGACTTTGATCTCATGTCTGTTTTTCTTGAGACTTTGTTCTCATTGGTGTTTTATCTTGAGACTTTGATCTCATAAGTGTTTATCTTGAGATTTTAATCTCATGGGTGTTTATCTTGAGACTTTGTTCTCATGGGTGTGTTACTTGAGGTTTATCCTCATGGGTGTAATACTTGAGGTTTATCCTAATGGGGTGAAGTAGAGACTTAGATCTCTTAAAACATAGTGTGTCTACTTTTAGATTTATAATTGCCATGGGAGGGAACTTGTATGGGTGAATTGGAGGATCTCTTTATTATGATGAGTATATTTATCGGGTTTGTATTTGATATGAGGAAGGACATGTATGGGTATTTTATACATGTTAAAGTCTCAATTGCAGGTCCAATATGTTAGTTTTCGGAATTGGATTTAAGCCTAAGGTGGAAATCAGCCAAAAGCTTATTAGTGCAGGGGTTGGCGTAGGCTACGCCCGACGTAGCCTACGTTGGGTGGATTTTGCCAACGCCAAGAGGCATGTGCTACGTTGACCCTACGGTGATTTTCATTTTTTTTTAGTTTTTTTTTTTGTTTAACCCATCGGGGTCTTGGGGAAACCTTATACCATTACTAACTTGATTTTTGCGGTGTTTGTGATGTAGAAAAAACTCCGGTTTAGGCCTAGGGATGTCAAGTGCTCGGGATGGATCTCCCTCCCTCCCTCCCGTTAATGACTTCTTTTGTGAACTCAATGATTAAACATTTTTGATGGAATTATTAAACTGATGTTTGATGTAATGGATAACAACCATCTTAATGTTTTTAGTTGGTATTGACTTCTTATGACCATATTTTACAAAAGTTTGAATTGAGACCATTTTTCGCATACATTTAAGTGTTTAAATTGTTTTAAAAATTTGGGTGTTACATAAGGAAGCGAAACTATGGTAACTATAAACTTTGAATTTCATTGGGAGTCATTTTAAGGTAATAGAACCCAATTGGTTATTCAAAACCAAACACTGTAAGCCTTCAAAAAATTCATTGGTGACATATCAGTAATACGTGGCGTACTCTTTTCTTTTTTGAAATGACTCCCAACGAAATTCAAAGTTTATCCTTCCGTGCTAATTCTTGTGCTTTTTTGAAAAGTTCTATTTTCTCATCAATTGGGCTAGTATATGATTTGATAAATGTGGCGTACTCCGGATATATACCGTCGGCAAGATAATACCCATGCTCGTATTCGACATCATTAACAATGAATGAAGAACCAGGTGCGACTCCGTCTATGATGTCATCGAATATAGACGATTAATCCAAAACATTGATATCGTTGTTTGCCCCAGCAACACCAAAGAATGCATGCCAAATCCAAAGATCATATGACGCAACGACTTCAAGCATTAACGTCGGATGTGGATGGTCCCCTCGTTGATGTTGACCTCGCCAAGCAGTCGGACAATTTTTCCATTCCCAATGTGTGTAGTCGATGCTACCAAGCATCCCGGGAAATCCATGTACGGCTTCATGCACCTCATATATTTGTTGAATGTCACTAAACGTCGGCCTCCTTAAATATCTCTTGTCGTAGAGATTAATCACACATAAGAACATATAATAATAATTAAACTAATAATAATAAAACTAATAATAATAATAATACCTTCACAAAACATATGTAGAGTATCTCGTGCGGTTTTTTCAGACATCTTTAAATACTCATCCCATGAACCACTAACCCTTACCATACGCTAGCTGTCGAACTGCACACGTGCATTTTTGTAAAGCAGTAAATCCAAGCTTGCGTCTCGCGTCTTCCATTTGTTGGAAATATTGGTACTCTCTTTCTAAATCACCACGTATTCGCACGAAAAGTTCTCGACTCATACGAAAACAAATTCGAAATTTTTTTTCATCATACATTGGACTGTCACTAAAGTAATCACGTATTAGACGTTCATTAGCTGATTCCCGATCCCGCATCACTTGAACTCGTCGTGTTACCCTCTGTGAACTCTCGGCTTCTTCGAGTAGGTCGTACGCGTAACAAATCGCATCAGCAATGACTTCATCTTCTTCCGTTGAACCCGACGACGTAGAAGACCTTTCCATTTAGAAAATATGAGAATGGATGAGGATATTGGATGAAAATATGAGAATGGGTGAGTTTATTGGTTGAAAATATGAGAAAATATATATATATTAGGGGACGGTTCCACTAAGAAGTGGTTTTTCGCTAAGAAATACTAAGAAGTGGGTCAAACGAACTCCGATTGAGCTCATTCCAGCGGCGTTGGAACCGTCTCATCGAACCTTAACCCAGACCCAAAAACCAAAACCCCCTCCACCCGCACCCCCAAAAACCTAAACCCCCCCTACAACCCTACCCCGAAAAGCCTAAAACCTCCACCCCCACCCCCACTCCCACCCCCACCCCCACCCACCCCCAAAAACCTAAACCCCCCACCCCCTATAAAAAAAACCTAAACCATAAAATGTAAACCCTAAAAGCTAAACCCTAAGGCTAAACCATAAGGCTAAAACCCTAAAATTCAAACATAAAATCTAAACCTTAAAAGCTAAACCCTAAAAGCTAATATGGTAGAGTTCGATGAGACGGTTCCAACGCCGCTGAAATTAGCTCAATCGGAGTTCGTTTAATATCGTTTCGTAAGGTTTTTGTCATTTCTTAGATTTATTAGCAAAAAACTACTTCTTATTTGATCATCCCCATATATATATATATATATATATATATATATATATTAAAAATAAAATAATCATTTTTTTTAATTCAACGGCTAGCAACGGCTAGTTTGACCTGGCTCCACTTATTCAACCCATTTGCGTCCGTGAAATGCCCCACGTCCCCCCCCCCCTCCCCACGCCTAGGGGGCGGTGTTCAGGGGCGTGAAAGAGCTTATGTGGCTCACGCCACCCCTTCTCACGTCAACACTACTCATGGTCTAAGAGATGTTTAAACGTGGTTGGGCGGTCCACTCGCAGTGAATTACTGTTAATGTTCCCATTTATTTATGGACGTCTTAATTTGGGTTGTGCTATCGTCAAATAAAATGCTTTAGCTAAAAAGGGAACGAACCAAACGCCAAAATAAAGCTTTCCTTTTTCTAATGACTTTGTCTCGGGTTCGGTTTACCCATAAATAAGAAAAGGGACTAATGATACCCATAAGTCTATTAATAATTACTTCATTATTACTCACAAAACTTACTGTTTTAAGTTTAAATAGGATGACTATTATTAAGTGTATCCACAGTGATACTCATGGGTCAGCCCAGCCCGATTTATGAATAAATATATTTCAAGGGTTGTGCGCATACTATGGTCCAATTTTAACCCGTTCGACTCATTCCTTTTTACCAAAACCTTTATAATTACAAAGGGAAAAATCAAACTAAAGCCTCCATTTTTCTAATGACTTTGGGTAGGGTTGGGTTGACCCATAAATAAGAAAAGTGACCCGTTTGACTCATTCCCCTTTTAGGTATATGATCTGTGAGTGTGGGATCGTTTACTCGCCTGTTTCAGGTTTATTAATAAAACTTTATTACTTTGCTATGCATTTACAGGAATGTTGAATTTTTTTTTTTTTCCTGTTTGGGCTTTCTTTTGTCTGTTTTTTTTTTCCTCGTGCATTTGTTTGTTTAGAATATGGTATTTGTATGCAGTTTTTTAGCTGTTACCTCTTATTTAGCTGACCTATTTTTTGCCATGTAAATAACGTAGGAACCCTACAAACAATTACTGTGTAACCACCTGTTATCTATGTATTCCACAATAACCGGTTGCTTCATCGCGCACCACGGAACATCTTGCAACACAACTCTTCACCCAACAAAAATCAAACCACAAAATCATTAAACCCGCCATTGCAGATCATGTTATAGCAGCACGATCAAGAACCGACACAAATCTGCAAAACAACATCACCGACAATGCTCAAGTTCCATTGGCTCGATCCAACGCATTGCAGATTGTTTCCAGTTATGCTTCAAGAGTATCAACAACCATTGTTAAATCTAATTCTAACAACACTTTGTTCAGCATATAACTAAAGATTATTAGTTTGGACAGACATCTGCCTAATTAAAATCAATTTGTTTTGGTAACCTGGAAGGAAGTAACCCAACATCCAATGGAAAGAATTAAAATTTAAACAAACAACCTCACTTTATGATCCTTCTACCCCTGTCGCGCCTGTGGGCTTGAAACAGCCGATATTGCACAAAACTGCTGCCCGCATCATATCTCCAAATCTGCCACCAAATTCACCTCAAAAGTAAGAAAAAACATGAAATTTAGGTATTCATAATGCAAAGTAATGAATGAATGAATTAGCTTAAAGCTAACCAGACCGATCAATACTGTTTCTTGCTTTCTCGGGTTGGTCAATGGCGTTGGTTGACTTTTCCACATTTTCCAAACTCTTCTTTGCCTTTTCCCGTCTGTCAACGCTGGATCTTGACTTTTCCGTGCTCGTGCTTGGCCGAGAATGTTCCGAAACATCTGTGCTCGGTCTTGATTTCTCTCTACAATCTGTACTGACCCGAGGTTTCGTATCGTTATCCGTTAACGACCCCTTCATGTTTTTCAAACGACCCGATTTTTCAACAGCTGATATGAACTTCTTAAGGTGCCTAATATACTCCGGGTACAACTCCAAATCACAGTGGTTCCCGCCTTTGATCCATAACGGTTCATACTTCTCTACACATAGCTCCCAAAGCTGCTTACCGTGAGAATAATCTACAACATCATCAGCAGTGCCCTGTGTATAACAAAAAATCGCAACAAATTGTTTCAAACACATTGCAAGATGAACGTTATAGCGTGTCAGATATGAACACATACGTGAATAACAAGAACAGGACACTTGACCAACGGGATTTTGTCAATATTCTGCATCACAAGAAAAAAAAAGATTATCCGCAACTGATCAAACAGTATAAAACTTAAATTAAAATTGATTAGAAAATAGAAAAGTAAACCAACCTTATAAATATCAAACCAATATGTTCTTTTCACAGGATACATGACTCTAAGTCCAGATAGAATCGGGCTGTGAAGGACAACAGCACGTAATCTTGATAAACGGGATGCCAAATCTAAAGTCGGCCCACTACCAACGGATTGACCATATAATATGACATCTTCTTCCTTCACACCATAAGTCTCTATAAGGCATCTATATGCAGCTTCTATGTCAGCATATGTATTCTGCTCACTTGGCTATAAAGATAACCAAACACGCGTTATTTAGCAAATTAATCTTGAAATCCAGGACATACTTGATTTATTTCAGACTATTGTACCTTAGCGGACGACTGCCCATATCCAGTGTAGTCATACCTGCCCAAATTTCACATCTTGTTACGTGTTACAAACGTTAGATCGCATTATAACGTTTATAGTAAAAGATATTCAATTATAAACTCGATTGATAAGGGGATGTTTCGATGCAAGTGATTTGCATTTACCTCAACAATCAATTTTCCTAAAGCAACTTATTACTTGTTTTCCCAAATTTGTTTATTCTGATCTAATAACCACAAGATCATAATCATAAATCATAAAGCTTCCCATATGTTCCATTTTATTCACTCAAATGATGTTTATCTCACTGTTTATCTCATTAAAGTAACTCAGGTTTCACATGTTGTTTCTATCTTACGCAATTATCAGGTCAACATGTTACTTTTTTTTAATTTATTTTACGGATACGATGAAAAAGTTTGTTTACTCTTTTTGGATTTCATTTTCATAGGTTACAAGTTACTTTTTTTTATTTCATATGGTGACAATGAAATCTAAAAAGAGTAAACCGATGTTTTCACCGTATCCATAAAATGAAATAAAAAAAAGTAACATGTTCACCCTGGTAATTGCGCAAGATTGTAGGACTTAGGTAAAAAAAAGTTCTCCTAAATTTAACCCAAACACAATTTTGTTATGAAATTGCAATAATATGTATTCATAACTAAAGATGATAATAACAACAGATTAAAAATCATAAAGTTCAAAATTGGTCAAACAAATTGGGGGAAATAATACGAACCCTAGTAAGTTAACTCTTAGGTGAACGCTGAGTTCGCAGAACAAGTCATACATCTGACCTAGATCGGCGGCGTTGCCGTGAGAGTAAAGCACCGTCAGCGATGCCACCGGATTCTTGACATACGCCGCCACAATTTCCGTCCCCCTCTTCGTCTTCAGCTTCAAAACGTCGACGTTCTCTCTCTCCGACACATCCGTCATCCTCATCTTCCCACCGCCGCTCGATTCATCAACCACCACCCTGTACGACGGCGGATTCGGCGGAAAGAAGGCGAACTTCGCCGCCACAGTGGACGTCATCGCCCCCATCTTCTTGAATCGAATCGAATCACAATAATCAAATAAAACTTGTGTAAACAAAATTAAGGGGATTTAGAATCGGTTTGAATTTGGGGGAAATCTTGGGTAGGGTTTGTTTGATTTAAGATTTGGGTGGGTAGCATCTAGGCAATTAATCTAAAGGATTTCGTGGGGGAATTGGTATTGACTGTTGAGCTGGGAAATCAGAAGCATTTAGTGAATTTGATAAAATGAATTGGGTTTGATCAGACACACAGTGGGTGTGTTGGTGTGTGTGACAGAAACGGAAGAGGGGGAACATTTCCGCCGTTAAAGAGGTAGGACAGCACGTGTTGATTAAAGTCTTAAAGTGTGATGGGACACTTTAATAATCCATACTATATAATAAATAAAGATGTTTCATTACAAGTGTCGTCTCTATATTCATTTTAATAATTTTTTTTCCGTCTCTTTTATTAAATACATTTCTATCTTTTAATAATAATATATTTAAAGAAAATACTAATTATACTAATAAAACATATTTAATTTAAATTTTATCTTATTATAAAAACTTTAAAATCTAATTATGTAACTTTTATTTTCAATCAAATAATAAATGAAAGTCAAATTACATTAAAAGTAATTAACGTATTTTTGAAACCCAATTATATATTAATTTTTATATATTTTGAGTTTTATTTTCTATCCTTAACATATGTAATGCATTTTTACACCTGTAAAATATATACATAACTATACAACTTTTCTAGAATTTCTATTAAAAAACTATGTAATAAGTCATAAATATGTAATATGTAAATCTTTATTACTAAGTATATAAAATTGTATTTATTAAACTCGTGTAATACACCGGGTTTCTAACATACAAATCTTCATAGAAACTGCTGGTTTACAACAAGTTGTCTTTATTCAACTCATGTAATACATGAGTTTTAACCTAGTATTGATAATGAACACAAAATGAAAATTAAGAATCAACTTTTTTTTAAACGAAAAATGTTATTACTACCTTCTGGTTAATTTATCTAGCGGGTCTGGAATGATTGGATATTCTCGAAGAAGAAGTCATCGGTAGACAAGCTGGTGGAAGATATAAAGATTCAATCCTTCAACTAGCTTCAGAACAGGGGGAGTAACATCTCTTTCGTCTAGGAGAATTGGATGAGAGGTCCTACATTCGGTATGATTCAGACGTAATTGTCCTAATTGTTGGGTTCTTCTTGTATGGTTTGTTCTTTGTTCTCCTTCCTTTGTTGGATTTTGTTAGTGTTTATAATCCAACCGAAACTATTGGTCGGAAGTTTTGTTTAGGTTCCGGTCAAAAGTTAGGTCGAAAGTTAGGTTTAAGTTTTGGCTGATTTTGTTTAGTTTGTTAGGTTTCAGTTTGTTACATTTCCAGTTGTATTTATATCTTCATTTGTATTTTATTTCAATTTGAATGAGAATCGCATATTCAAATTTCTACATGGTATTAGAGCTACGACTCGATCTTCATCCTCGTCTTCATCACTCTGCATTCATCTCCATCGTTCATTAGACTCCCATTACACTTGATTGCAATTTGCAGTCATTTTACCAATTCATTTCTGTTTCTCAATCGTTTATTGTGATTGATCTTTCATTCAATCCTTTGGATTGAATTTCACCTTCATTCGATTCTTTGAATCGGATTTCACCTCATGCAATCCTAATCATATTGAATTTCACCTCACATTCATGGATTTCACTCACAATTTGAGCAATGTTGCTTCGATTCTTCACTTTGTTTTATTCAAAGTCGTTATCTGTTCTTCCCATTCTCTATTTTCATCGTGTTCCTCTTTGTTTCATTCATCTTCTATTTCTTATTCGTTTTATCGATTTCTTAATCGATTTTCTTCACTCTCTGTTTTCATTCATTCGTCGATTCTATGTTTTGTTTGGAGAATTTCAAGTTATCAAGCTACAAGTTCAAGTCAAGTTATCAATGAGTTCCAGTCATCATGTTGTTGTTCAAGCTCTGAAGGAGCCAAAAGTTCTGTTGAAGTTTCGGTCGGAACTTTGTCGCGCCAATTTCACGGTTCAAATATTTCACTGCAGTTTCGGTCAGAAGTTTTGTTTTGGAGGCTCCTTATGTTCAAGATTATCAAGCTCTCAAGTTGAATCTGAAAGCACCTCCAACTTCCCGTCGCTAGGGGGTGTTAGTGTTTATCATCCGACCGAAACTATTGCTTGATAGTTTTGTTTAGGTTCCGACCGGAAGTTAGATTTTGTTTAGTTTGTTATGTTTCAGTTTGTTACATTTCCAGTTGTATTTATATCTTCATTTGTATTTCATTTGAATTTGAATGAGAATCGCATATTCAAATTTCTACAGCTTTTTCCCTTGGCCTGTTGGCTTGGGGTTTTGCTAGTTCCCCGCTAGCCATTTTGGTGTTATGATATTATTGTTGTTAAAAAAAATGTTATTACTTGTTGGTTGTCGAATCCAGCAAATAAATTTATAAGTGCGAACTTACCGTGACACTCACTATTAAGAATAGTATGAACGGAAGTAAGGTTCGTGTCCACAGGGAAAGCGGATTAATAATTCTATGGACAAGGATGATTTAGAACAAGTATTTGGAACAAATGAGGGGGGGTTTTATTAATTATAAATCATACGATGACAAGACTATTAAACGAGAAAGTAGTATGTAGGTGAATTAAATTGAATATGGAAATTACAACGGGTAAAATAGCTTCGGCACGAGGGGTGATTTCTTACTTTGATTTGACTTACAATCATTAATGATTATGGTGCAATGATTTTATTTATTGAAAGGTTTGTATCGGTACTAAACGTCACGCCGTTCGGACATTCCCTTCACCTGATGTTTAACCAAACGTAGTTCGTTAATTAAAGTCAACTCGCTACTTTAAGCTCACGTCGTTCGGATCTTAACGTGCGAGTTGCATGTGGTGAAAGTACCGATTATAATTAGGTATTCATGCATTTCGGAGTATCTAATCACATTGAATAATTTCTATAACGAAGTTGAATTCATAGACAAACGCAAAATCATTATTTGTTCATTTGGTATCAAGATTAAAATATATTACATTTTCTAAACTTGAAGAACGTTATTAGCGTATTAATAAAATGATCAAGTCTATTAACAAACTAATTTGAATCCGACGGAGTTTTCGGGTTTGAAAATCAAGAAATTATACAAATGAAACCTTCCGGTAATAAAATCACATAATCATTTCACAATAAGCATACAAATCAAAGTAATTAAACAGAGCCCAAGTGTCGAAACTAAAAGATCATTAGCCGAACATTACAAACATAATGAAAGTAAGACTTACAATACGAATCATACGACTCGTAGGACGTTCGGGAAGCGCCTCGGGACTCCGAAGAAGTGTTTGAACTCCCTCAGAACTCTGGGAAACTTCTTAGTAATCTAAAGTGGTAATTAAGTTGAAGAAAGCGTAGAGAATTGGATATTTTGAGCTGAATCCGGAGGCTGATATTTATAAGTGAGATCTGAGATCTTTACGGGTCGTAAGGTTTGAGAACAGTAATCTTTACGACCCGTAAGGGTCTTGTCAAAAGCACTTTATTGAAAAGCCTAATTTCACGGGATTTGTCTTCGCACCGACGGTCGATACGGGTCGTAAGAGTCATTTACGACTCGTATGTGTCAGGCCTAAGTCAAGTACGTATGATCCTAATCTGATCACCTAGTTTGACTCGCGAGGCTGAAATTAATGTTCTTGTCTGCCTGTCTTTACGGGTCGTAAGGTTTGAGTGCACTGATCTTTACGACCCGTAAAGTTTGTCATGATAATTTTCTTTTTCAAATCTTCTTGTTTTGCTTTGTCTTTTTGAACCGCACTCTTCGGACTTCTTTCGCTTGTTCATCAATTCTTTATCGGACCGGGATGCTTCATTCCCAAGTTGTTTTGATTTCGATTTATGAATTACGTCGTTCTTGACATAAATCTTCGTTTATTTGCGTCAATTCATTGTTCAACCCTACAAATCCGTGTTTAACATAATTAAGTATCAAATCGAACGGATTTGTTATGATAAGTGTACGAAATCAGGGATAATTGATACAAATAATGTGTATACCTTTGCCCATATCATTACTACTCTACTTTAAACCAATAATTATAATCTGCTTAATTGTCCAGGTTTAAACCTGGGACCTCCCCTCTAAAAGGCATATGCCTCTACCAAGTATGCTAGCCTCATCATAAAATTAAGAATAACTAAATCAAACTGATTACGTTCACTGGTTTGATTGGATTGGTTAAAATTGTTTGTTTTTGACTTCGCGTAGTTTGATGGTTTGGGCCGATTTTTTTACATGAAATGATACTATTTTTAATGTCTTCAAGATCTTTAAAAGTCTAGCAAAATAATAGGATTAAATTCAAAAAACTTATTTTGTCATATTAAAATTATATGTAGATCCATATAGGGTGTTTTTTATAATTAAAATCATGTAGATTCATATATGTGAAAAATAAATTAAAATTTTTAGTTTTTTTTATAGCTCAATCTCATAAAGTTTGACTACATATTATTATTATTATTAAAATATTTATTTAAAACTATATGTATTTAAAAAAGGATAATACATGTTAGGAACTCATGACCTAAAAGGATGAAACAAGCTCAAGTCTTGAATGTTACCATTTTATCTAGGAGGAAATCTATATTAAATATGGAAAACATATAATCTAATATCTTGACTGGTTCGGTTTCAAACCGTAAACCGTAGACTGAATCGTATTACTCCTAATCCGGTTGAACCGATCAATTTAGATCGGTTTTGACGGTTCATCGGTGTTAAATGTTTTTAACATCCTTAAATCTTAATGATATTATTTGCTAAAATTTTGTAAAAATCAGATTAGTTCTGTAAATAAAAACCAATATTACATTTATGTGTATTAATCGTCAATACTCTCTAATAAATAAAGATTTTGGTGCGACACTTGTCACTCTTCTATGCATTCTCAACCTTTTTCCCGCCTCTCTCTCCTATTAATTGTATAATTTTGTTTAATTGTTTTTATAATCTTTTGTTTCTCGCATCTCTCTCCTATTAAATAATAATGATTTCTATAATTTTTTTTATAAAACATTTTTTATTTAAAAAAAATAGGTTTGTTCATAAAATATTTTTATAATTTGAACATTTCTTTCATTATTTTTATAAAACATTTTAAAAAAATAACATTTAAATCTATGCAATACGTCATAAATATGTAACATTTAAATCTTTATTACTAAGTATATATAACATTGCATTTATTCAACCCGTCTAATACACCGGGTTTCTAACCTAGTCTATATCTATACTATATAATAAATAAAAGTTTTGGTGTGACACTTGTCACTCTCATATTCACCCGTCAACATTTTTTTCTCGCCGCTCTCTCCTATTAATTATACAAATTTCTTAAATTTTTTGTTCCCGCCTCTCTCCTATTAAATATAAATGAATCCTATAATTATTTTTATAAAACCTTTTTATTTAAAAAAATATGTTTGTTAATAAAATATTTTTATAAATTGAACATTTCTTTCATTCTTTTTATAAAATATTTTTAAAAAATAACTATTTCACCAATAACATACAAATACAAAAATCTTCATAGAAATTGTTGATTTACAACAAGTTTTTTTTATTCAACCCACGTAATCTATAGATTTTAACCTAGTCTATACTATATAATAAATAAAGGTTTTTCTATACCACGTGTCGCCTCCACATTCATTCTCATCAATTTTTTTCCCGCATCTCTCTCTTATTAAATGCACCTTCTATTTTTAACAACAATATATAATTATTGAAAATATTAATTATACTAATAAAACATAATTATTTTAAATTATCACTTATGAAACTTTAAAATTCTAATTAATTAACTTTTATTTTCAATCAAATAATGAATGAAAAATAAATTACATTAAATAGTATTTAATTTATTTTTTAAATCCAATTATATATTAGTATTTGCATATTTTGAGTTTTGTTTTCTATCCTTAGTATATGATAAATTTTTACATGTGTAAAATATACACATAAAGATTTAAAAAATTTATTTATTGATATTTTTCACCCGTGTGTATACACGGGATCTAAACTAGTTTGTAATATATAAAAAAAACTTGAAACGGGAAATGAACAGTTCAAGTCGAAGAAGGCCTACAAAGCAACCATTGGTTGCGTTCTTTTAAGAATTATATTTATAACTTTTGTAGCAAACCAATTATTTTATTGAACATAAAAATGCATTGAAATACACGAGGAATTGGATTTATATAATGCTGGCTTTACATAATAGTAATTAAGTTTTTTATCTGTTTTATTTTAGTTATTCATATTTTTTTATCTTATTTTAGTCACTCAAGTTTATCATCTGTTTCATTTTATTCACTCAAGTTTCACATATTCCAATCTTTCGTAATCACCATGTTACAAGTTACTTTTTTTGGATTTCATTTTATTTATATGATGAAAATGAAATCCAAAAGAAGTAAACCAACATTTTCATCATATTCATATAACAAAATACAAAAAAGTAACATTTTAACCTCGTAATTCCGTAAAATTAGAACAGCATATGAAACTTGAGTGACTAAAATGAGACAAAAAGTTTGAGTGACTAAAATGGAACAGATGAGAAACTTGAGTGACTATAAAAAAAAGTTTAAGTGATTAAAATAAAACAGATAAGAAAATTGATTACTATTTTGTGAAGTTTTCCTTTTATATAAATATATAGTTATATCAAATAAACAACTAAATGACCATTCATAGCTAAATACTTTATATATAGAGAGAGGTTGGTTCAATGAGGAAAATACTTTTCAATGACACATTTTAATTCTATGTGAAAAAAAAATCACGCTACAGCCCCTAGACTCGAACCTGCGACCTCAACTATGGATATTAAACCACTGTGCTGAAATTTCGTATTTGTTTTATTTTCGTTTCATATATCTTTTAAAACATTTTTTCACTGTTTTTTTTTTTTTAAATTTTGTGTTTAGCTTTCAGCTTTAATTTTATTTTTATGATTTAGTTTTAAGGTTTAGGTTTATGTCTTAGTTTTTATGGTTTAATTTTAGGGTTTAACTTTTAGTTTTTTACGTTTAGCGTTTAACTTTTAGGGTTTAGCTTTAACGTTTACCTTTACAGTTTAGCTTTTAGTGTTAGCATATAGCTTTAAGGTTTAGATTTTAGGGTTTAGCTTTAACGTTTACCTTTACGGTTTAGCTTTTAGTGTTTAGCATCTAGCTTTAGGGTTTAGATTTTACGGTTTAGCTTTTACAGTTTAGCTTTAGGGTTTAACATTTACGGTTTAGTTTTTAGTTTTTAGACTTTACGGTTTAGTTTTTAACATTTAGCATTTATCATTTGCCTTGTTTTTTCATTGTTTGAAATGTGTGGTTGAGAATGGTTCCGTAGTTCCCTCTTTTTTTAGGGTTCCCCATTGAACATTCCCCTATATATATGTGTGTGTGTATATATATATCATATCATGTTAGTGAGTGTGTGAATATAGTGGTGGCTCAATTATATTGGTGGCCTAAAACGAACTAAAAATTTGATGTCCCTTTCAACAAAGGTCATGTCATAAACCCTCATATTTTATCCGGGATTGGGACCGACAATAATAAATTAAAAAGTTTA
Source organism: Smallanthus sonchifolius (assembly GCA_023525975.1). Taxonomy (NCBI): domain Eukaryota; kingdom Viridiplantae; phylum Streptophyta; class Magnoliopsida; order Asterales; family Asteraceae; genus Smallanthus; species Smallanthus sonchifolius. The sequence goes on along the minus strand of CM042031.1, from coordinate 69,944,904 downwards.
TATTTGGCGGAGTTAAAAAATATTTTTTTTTAATAATTTTGTACTTGTATAAAATGTTTAGATTAAGTTTATTTTTCTAGTTTTGTAGGAGGGTTTAATAAAATTTTTCAAATCAATTTTCTTCTAACAATTCCTTTTAAATTGACAAAATAGCTAACCCATTTAATCGTTCTTTTGACACATTAGATCTTAATTGATTTGGAAAAACTTTTTTCTGCCGAAGCAACCGTTACAAGAATAGTTAACATAACTCTATAGGCAATATAACCATTTGAAAAATAATTAAACTTTTTAATATAATTAAGTATATTAATAAGTGTGTCGCATTCTAAATGTATAACATGTGTTAAAATTTTTAGTTCTTGAAATTAATCTAGACCATCGAAATCTAAGCTAACATCATATTTTAAAGATTTTTCAAGATCAATAAAATGTTGTTTTAAACTGTTACCATCGAATGATTTTAATTTCTTTATACTATATATAAAACAAAAATACTTTCAAACTTTTTAAATTGATAAAATCTACTTTTAATTGAAGAAATAGCTTGATATACTATATATAAAAAGTAATCAGTTTTAAATAAATTAATAGGAGTTTTTATATATATATATATATATATATATATATATATATATATATATATATATATAAATTAAGCCCCTTAGAATTTGGTGGCCCAAAGATATGGCTTTACTTGATTTACCAAAATGTCGTCACTATGTGAATACATGTATATGGCATAGTATAGGGTTAGGCTATACATACCCCCTCCCTACTTGTCGTACCTCTTCCCTAAAAAAATAACTTTTAAATTTGTCATTTTACTCCATTCGAAAAATCATTATTTCTAAACCGTTATTTTAAGTTTAAAAACGCTTTCTATAAGATAAAACGTATACCCCTCCCCCCTCATACTTGTCGTACCCCCTCCTACTTGTCATACCCCCACCCCTCGTTTTACCCATTTCGAATAATCATTATTTATAAAACCGTTTTTTAAGTTTAAAAATATTTTCTATAAAATAAAAACGGGTTAGGCCATATTCATATCACCCCTCCTACTTGTCGCACCTCCTGGAAAAATAACTTTTAAACTTGTCATTTTACCTCATTCAAAAAATCATTATTTCTAAAACCGTTCTTTTAAATTTAAAAACACTTTCTATAAAATAAAACGTATACCCCTCCCCCCTCCTACTTGTCGTACCCCCACTCCCACCCCCTTCGAATAATTATTATTTATAAAACCGTTTTTTAACATTAAAAACACTTTTTATAAAATAAAAACCGGTTAAGCTATACATAACCCCCTGAAAAAATAACTTTTAACCAGTAATAACTAATTAACAAAAAGACAAAAGTAAAAAAAAGTTTGAATTGTATTTATTTGAAAATTTAAGGGGTGTAACAAGTAAAAATTAGTGAAAAGGGGGTACGTATAACACGACTCGTATATATATAGAGACGGAAACATTATCTACTCTTATAAATTATTACTGTGTGTGGGTGGGTCGGTGTGTGGGACTGACACTAATAAAAAATACAATAACAATGCAAAGTTTTCTTTCAATCTATTCAAACGTACAAGTAATTCAATTCAAGTCCTTTAAAATAGTAAACAGTTGAATATAATATTTATTTATTAAATTATCTTAGTTTTTTTTAAAATAGTTTACTATATTATAAACTCTGATGTATAAGTTTAAAACTAGTATTAAGAACCCGCGTTGCGGGGCGTAGAACCTTGAAAAAAATAACGTCGAAATATTGATGCAAACACACGTGTTGTCGTGTACCGCTAAACTGCTGAACGCATCAAAACGTAGATAAACATAGTAATGACACAATGATATATCATGAAATAATGAAAAAGGCACGTCGTTGTAAAGAAGTTTACGACCTTTAAAAGACTATTTAATGAACTACAAAATAACCATTTAATGAAAAGATTAAACCGGGTAAAACTGAAAATGATTTAGGTAAGTAAAAAAGTTAAGAAAACCTAAAACAATAATTTAGAAAAAAAAACTAAACATTAACAAAGCTGTTAAAAAGTTATCCGTTAGAAAATTAGAAAAAGAAAACAAAACCGTTTAAAAAAACCGAAGACTTAAAAAAACGCATAACTACGTTTTACGTAAGTGTTTAGATAACTTGTACGCTATCATTCGCAACTCCGTTTTGAACGAAACTTACATCGAAACGTAGATAAAAATGAGCACGTCGCAATGGTATATTCATGATTTTATAAAGAAGCATATCTTAAAAGTTATAAATGTAAAACATAAAAAAAAATAAAAAATCTATAAAACATTACACTTGTCAACTTATTGGTAAAAGAAGTTAGAGAGTGTGTGAAGTGTGAACGGTAGAAGCCTTTCCACTTTTTATGCATTAAAAGTCTAGTAAAGACAAAATTGTATATGCATTAGAGAGTTGTAATTTATGCATAAAATCTTTGATATTTGGTAATTATAAATACTCTAATAAAATATAATTGGATATTGTAGTACAGAAATGGAAAATAAAAGTTAATTATTGAAATTATAAAAACCAAGTTTAAAAAATTGGTTTTTAATATAAGATAAGCGACATACAAATACATCCTCTTTCAAAATGACATTATGGTGGGGGTACGGAGATGTCTATGAATGTCGTGTTGTTTGAAAACTTATTCCAGATTTGACCGTTCAACGGCTCCAATCATTAACTTTGGTTTCGTTGTTTGTTTTTGGATACGGTGGACAAATCAATTATTTTTTAACGTCGAACGTTAAATGTTGTGACGTCGTAACCGCTGTTATATGAGAGACTCATCCAACTCTGGTTAATATTTTGTCTTAATCGGGCTCACTTGATGTCAGAGTTGGAGAGCATCCAAGGAAAAATCCCACCCAATACGGCCCCTTCCGGGCTTGAGGGAGAGCCGAGGCTCGAACCCTGGATCGGCGTGAGTAAAACCCAGGTGCATCAGCCTAAGAACTAGACCTTATTTGCATGCCGCAGAAACTAATGGGGAGGCCAGGGATCAAACCTGGGTCACAAGTAACACCAGGTCTCTCCCCTTACCACTTCATCACCAGCTCATTGGCGGACAAATCAATTATTTGTGTTTTTAGTTTTTTAGCCCAGACATGACTCCGTAGATTCTTTCTAGCTAGCGAAATAAGTTTATAACTCGACATAACCTTTATATACATTTATTAGATTTAATCTAAATAGGTTTGAAGTAGCTTTTACTTTTTAAACGGCGGGATTTTATTAAGAACGAATCTAACAAGGAGCTAGAGGAATAAAAGTACAATCACCAAATGAAAGAAAGACAATAACCTATAACTATATAGTATTTAAATTGAAATTGCACCAATGTGACCACTCGAGAATTTTAATTTTGACCGGTTCTTCACCTACAAGTAAGTCAAAGCCCTGATTTCCTCTGCTATTGAATTAACCGATATGTTTTCGTTGTTATGGACCTTATCATTCCGGGCCCTTTAAATGCACTAACAAGTAGTAAGGAAGATAACATGCACCGTTTTCTTGAAAATTTTGTTCCCCGGGATGTTCTTATGCACCATCACCAAAACAAGCCACTTCGACCGCCCGTTCAACACCAACACCTACACCGCCGCCACCAAAACGAGCCCCTTCGACCGCCTCATCGGCACCAACACCCACACCAATAGTCGCCCACCACCAAAACGACCCCCCTTCAACCAACAGGCAGGATTGTTACGTGCAACATTATCATGCAAATTCCATGCCATGCTCAAGTCTAAGATTGTTTCTTTCTTTTAGTTACTTGGAGTTGGTTATTATAGTGGAGTCATAAGGGTGGAGGAAGTCATCTTTCCGATCCCTCCCATCTATAGCATTATCTCTTATCCACATCAACGCCACATCAACTTTTTTCATTTAATCCCTAAACCATGGAAGTACCCATCTTTCCCATCCCTATACATTCCTCAACCTTTTTTTAAGTAACACGTTTTAAATAAATAAAAGAATAATTAAATAACATTTCATTAAAACAACCCAACTAAAATACTTAAACATAAAATACATCGTTGATTAGTTGAGTTGCGTAAATATGTTCCACCAAATAATAAATGTTGGAGTAAATTACTATTTTAGTCGCTAACGTTTGTCCATTTTAATTAGTTGAGTCCCATATGTTTCAAAACATCGGTCTGAACTCTGACATTAGGGTTCAGACCGAGGTTTTGAAACATAAGGGACTCAACTAGTTAAAATGGACAAACGTCAGAGACTCAAACAATAATTTACTTTAAACGTTGGATAGTCGAGTTGTGTAAATATGTTCCACCAAATCCGAGCTTGTGCCAAAGGCATTTATGAGACAAAAAATACTTTATTTTGAAAACAACTTGATTTTTAATAAATTTTATATTGGAATGTAAAAAAAAAAAATGCAAACAACGGTGTATTCAGTTTTTTTTAGAAAAAGGTTAAATATTACAAATTATTAAAGAAAAATAAAATTATTTGTTAAAAAATAAAAATAACAATATATTCTTCTCCCGAGCGGCACACCTACCACGAAATCACATCCACTGCACCATAAGGCTAAGTCTACATTTCTATATTTTCATACCCCTCAACGTCAGCGCCACATCAGTTTTTATAATTTTTCCATATTCTCCATATTAGAGGGAAATAATTTCACATTTTCACATGATTTTCTTTTTCTAATTTAATTAATTTTATATAACAATTTAAATAAAAATAAAAAAACAACATAAAAACTAATTAATCATCCGAAAAATAAAAATAACAATTTAAATAAAAATAAAAATAACATTACATTTAAAATAATAAAAAAACATAACATTTAAAAAACTAACATAAAAACTAATTAATCATCCGACAGGTCTTGCCTCCTAAGTCGTGCACGGATCTTTGCTTGCAAAGCCAGGACGTCTTCGAGATTTTCACCCGAAAGGTGTTAGGTATTCAGCGTCAACACATTTAGATCTTGTCGTTCGTTCGCTTCCTCCGGAAGTTTGATTTTTTTTTATTTTCAACGGCGTCGTATATGCCGGTAAAGCTCTTTATCTTCGCCAACACTTTATCCAAATTTTCATCCGTAGCCGAGGATGGCGGAGCTTTCTCCTTTCCTTTTTGTTTTGCTTTATCCATCCTGATTGGACGTGGTGGTTCATCTTCCTCATACTCTTCGGAAGCTTCATTGAGATTAATGTAACAACGTGCTTCCGATCCGCTAGTCGGTGTCCCTTTCCGATTGGATGACTTTCTTTTTGATCCCGTCGATTGGGATGGAAGCATCTCCGGCATTTTATGCCATTGTGAACAATTTCTAAGAACTTCCCAACAATGTAAAAACTTGAAAGATTGTTTTTCATCATCTCGATATTTTTGTAAACAAGCGTTCAAAACGGATTGGTGTTTGGTTGGTTGGGAGTGTTCGGTTGGTTGGGATTGTTGGGATCAATATCTTTTCAAAAGAAATGATGGTTTAGAGAATTGTATGTTGGTTTTTATAAATTTTATGGTTTGTAAAATGGGTATATATCGAGTTTTTAAATTTGAAAAAAAAAATTTAAAAATCCCAAACTATCCGTTTGGTAACGGATACATTTCTTCTCAACGGTACAAAGTTCTCGTGGAGATTCCCACGATGGGCTTCCGCGCCCGTGGACCACGGCCAAGGGGCCTGGTGTTCCACGTCACCCACGCCGTCACCTCATTTCTCACGGTAGTTTCACGGGGTAGTCCCCTCAGCCTAAGTAGGTGGGGACGTGTTTCCGCGCAACACTGGGATTCCACGTCGGCTGTCTCCATTCCTTCAACTACTTAATAGTAGTGGGTTTAGTGGTCAGTTGGTCAATTTCCTTATTTACTTTTTGTGTAAGGCTATATAATAGCCATTAGTATTCGGTTGGGTTAGGCAAACTGAATATGAATTGAACTTAAATTTGCGTGTATAGTAAGTGGTGGATCCATAATTTTTTGTTAGCGGGTGTATAAAATGGCTCGGTCAAAACAGGTCAAATATGTCAAAAATAAACTGGTCAAAACGGGTCAAATATACAAAAATGGACGATCATGATGGGCCAAATCATGATAATATATTCGGCTAATTACTAAAAAGAAAATGTCGATCTCGATTATTTTTGCTTGTTTTTCATTAGACATGCAATTAAAATGAGTTATATTGTTCCAACTTCTTAGATTTAATGTTGATTTTAGTAATTTTCAACATCGATAGAAAAAAAGTTCATGTTAAACTCCTATAATTCTCCATACTTCCAACAGTTGAAAATTGAAACACTTCCTGATCGCAATAAAACTATTAAAATAACTTCTCTAAATACCTAATTTAATACTTTAGGGTTATTAAAAAATTTAAACAAAAGTTACAGGTTTACTTTGTAAGTTTTAATCAATTGACAGGGAATATGTGAAATTTTAAAAAATTCTAGTATCAAACGTGATTTTCTATACTTGCAAGAGAGATTTACAATAAAAAAAATACAAGAGACTACATCAATTACTCCACAAATTTAGCTATATGCATGAAAGAGAAATAAAGACATAATAAATGTAGATGGGATCAAATAATGAAAAGAGAGAAAATTGATCGTAATCCGGTAACTTATAACTTTTAATGTTGAAAAATGAAATTAACTCTTTGACAAATTTGTTTGCTTTCCTTTGTCAACATGATCTTCTCCCCCTTTATCTTTTTCATCTTCATCTTCTCCATAGAGTTTGTGTTCTTCATTAAAACTTTTTGCGAAAAATCACCAAAATCTTCGGTTTCCCTTCTTTTCCTGTTCTGTTTGTCGATGTCACGGGTGCCTCTCGAGTATTTGCGAAGGTGCCTACTAAAAAAAACCTAAAATTTTCTATTACTCAGATAAATTCTAGCGGGTGTCTCGTCCCCCGCTGTATAGTTTCAATAGGCAATTAGGCATCGTGATTAATATGGGGTTCATGGACTCCATAATCTTAATTTGCCCTCTCAACGTTTGTAACAGGCTCACCATCATGCCTAGATCACTATTACTAAGCCCACCACATATCATCAACCGTGTTCAGGCCCAAAATACCGTTTGTTAATCTTCCCTGCTAGATATAGCGTGCCAACTAACTTGCAACTAGTCTAAGTTGTGATAAAAATAATAAAATAGAGATAGATAACTAGTTATGATAAAAATTATAATAGAGTAGATTACAGAAATCGTCCTTTATGTTCATATCATTTTTCACTATATGTCATTTAGCCTAAAAAATGTCAGAGATCATCCTTTACGTTTACAAATCTTGCACGTTTCGTCCTTTGGCCCTAACCCAGTTAAATTTCTTCGTTAAATATGGTCATGTGCAAGGCACATGAGGGTACATTGGTCTTTTTACCCATTTATTTAAAAATATCTTAATAAACAATAAAACAATATACATATATATATATATATATATAAACACACTCTCTCTATCTCAACACTCTTTCTCTCTCTAAACTATCTCTCTCTAAACTCTTAATTACTGCTTTTGTTCTTGTCACTGTGCGCCCCAATCGCTAGGGTTTGCACCTCACAGCAATCAAGCAGCCAACGACACTGTATCGTTTCAGATCGATTCTAGGTTTCAAAATTCCTCCCCTCACCTTGTTTCCGGTGTTCCTCTTCAGTTGATGGAGCGACTGACCACACTTGAGACAAAAAACATGGATACGGACGCTGGGAGCATGGATTTGAGTCGGGAGAGTAAAATTGGGGGAGAAGAAGATAACGGAGAGGTGTTTCGGATATTAGGGCATTCTATGTGTTTGAAAAGGCGGAGGGATAGTAACAGCAACACCGATTCGGCTTCTTCTCACACGTTATCGAAACGATGTTAAACCGAGCAAAACAGGCAAGGTCAAAGTCTTGAATCACGTAGACAGGCTGTTTGAGCTTGGGGAACCAGTCCCTTCAGGCTGCTGATCCTGATATATTTGAGATTTTGGCACAACCTGTAGTGGCGCCGGTAATGGTGGTGGTCGGATGGTGGTGGTGGCTGGCTGCTGGTGGAGATGGAGTTTATCTTTTTATCTATATATATATATATATATATATATATATTAGCATAGATCCCGTGTAACACACACGGGGTGAAAAATATCAATACATAAAATTCTTCAATCTTTATGTATATATTTTACAGGTGTTAAAATGTATTACATATACTAATGATAGAAAATAAAATTACGTTAATTACTATTTAATTTAATTTGACTTTCATTTACTATTTGATTGAAAAAATAAAAGTTACATAATTAGATTTCAAAGTTTTGTATAATAAGAGATAATTTAAAATAAATGTATTTTATTAGTATAATTAGTATTTTCTTTAAAAATATATTATTATTAAAAGATAGAAAGTGTATTTAATAAGAGAGAGATGCGGGAAAAAATGATGAAAATGAATATGGAGGCGACACGTGTCATTAAAAAACCTTTATTTATTATATAGTATATATATAATTTTAGAAAAATCTTTTTGTGGATAAAAAGACCAAAAAACCCTCATGTGAAATGGGTAAAAAGACCAAAAAAACTCATGTGCAAAGCACATAACTGAAGTTAACTGAAAAATTAACCTACGTTAGGCTAAAGGACGTTAACCGCAACATATTTAAACGTAAAGGATGATCTCTGATATTTTTTAGGCTAAAGGATATAGTGAAAAATGGTATAAACATAAAGAACGATTTCTGTAATTTACTCAACTAGTTTTATCCCGTCCCGCGTTGCGGCGGGGAGCATCTGTTTTCTTTTGTCATGAACATCAAAATATGTACTTTATTACATCCGAAAAGTTGACTTTATTACAAATAAGATCAAGCTTCATAGACAGTTTAAAAAATGGATGTGTGAGCAGTTTTTATAAGGCTACCTAGCTACTAATGTTACAGAAACACAAAGTAGGGGGAAAAATCAATGCCATCTTGAAAATGATCCACATGTTAGATTAGCGGGTAACTACAATCGCTATCTTCAAAAGGATACCTTGAAAATGATCTAAGCATCATCGCTATCTTGAAAAGGATGAGTGTTTTCTTTCACATGATGATTAATCCGGGTACCTAGCCCTTTTTGTTTCACTGGTTTCATCTCCTGTATGAATTACATGATATTATGAGAATGTGACTCATTTTTATGTAAAGATGTGAAGAATTCTGTTAACTTCTATAGTCATTTACCTGGTGATGTAAAGAGGGAACTTTTTGCAGTTGCTGTTGTAAGTTGAGTTGACTGGCTTGGAGTCGGTGGGGTCGTTGTGGTTGTTGCTGGTGTCGTTGATGTGTTTAATTCCATGGCTGCAAAGAAGGTTGCAAGTGAGCACCTGCCGTCCTCCGATTGTGCCACGCCAAGGTGAGATCTTCATGTGATTTTGAGTCAGATCTATCAACTCATCATAGCCTCATCAAAAACCGTAACCTGCATATGCACCAATAGGTAAGGAACAATAATCAAAACAGGTGTACACACAACGCATAAAACCAACCTTTAAAAGAAACTGAGATGACCAACATTAAACATTAACCTTTAAAACAAACTGAAACCGGCGACATTAAACAGAAATCGAGAGCATGTGTAGACATATGCCCAAGAAACCTTTCTCTATAGCACTGGTAGTGGGTTTCATGTTAAAAACCTTAACCGATGAAATGGCTCCTGCAAAAATCACCATTCATAAAAGTTTATAAGGAAACCCTGATTTGGGGTGTGAAAAGGGGAAACGCAGAATAAGTAAAGTAGCCAAAAAAATAGAACTTGTACCCAATGCAAAAAAAGTTGAAATTCTCTGTTACTACTATTCCCCCATCTTCTTTAAATAGATAGTATAATGGCTCCTGCATCGTACGCATAAAATCAGGCTTTAAAACAAACAAAGATGACAAACATTAAACATAATTCAAGAGCAAAATAGTATAAAGTTAACAAAATGTATTATTTAAACAACTGGGATTTAGCATAAGAAAACCCTAACCTCATGAGCATTAAACTGTGATTAAGTTGGTGTACACTAACCCATCACCAAATTGAGACATTTGAAATCGGGTATCATATGATGTGAGACTCAGAGTTTGCAAAAAGATGAGAACACCACAGCTGCAAGGAAGGTTGCAAGTGAGCACCTGTCGTCCTCCGATTATGCCACGCCAAGGTGAGATCTTCATGCGATTTTGAGTCAGATCTATCAACTCATCATAGCCTCATCAGAAACCGTAACCTGCATATGCACCAACAAGTAAGGAACAATAATCAAAACAGGTGTACACACAACGCATAAAACCAACCTTTAAAAGAAACTGAGATGACCAACATTAAACAGAAATCGAGAGCATGTGTAGATTTATGCCCAAGAAACCTTTCTTTATAGCACTGGTAGTGGGTTTCGTGTTAGAAACCCTAACCGATGAAATGGCTCCTTCAAAAATCACCATTCATAAAAGTTAATAAATCATATAAAGTTAATGGCTCCTGCATTGTACACATAAAATTAGCCTTTAAAACAAACTAAGATGCCAAATATTAAACATAATTCAAGAGCAAAATAGTATAAAGTTAACAAAATGTATTATTTAAATAGCTAATGGCTCCTGCATTATACACATAAAACCAGGCTTTAAAACAAACTAAGATGACAAACATTAAACATAATTCATTATTCCAAACATAAAACATCTTCATTCTGCAGCATCACCCGATTAGTAATAAAAATAAATAATAATAATAATAACAATAATTACAAACATCATACCTCAATAACCGTCATAGAGCATATAGTAAACCACATATCCCTGATTTGGAGTTTGCATCCACCATGCCAATTGCTGCAAGTATTGGTTCCTGCAAATCAAGAAATCAAATATTAAACTATTAATTAGTTAAACACCAAGTTCATTTCACTATACTACCACATAACCCCTGATTTGGAGTTTGCATCCACCATGTCAATTGCTGCAAGTATTAGTTCATGCAAATCAAGAAATCCAATATTAAATTATTAATTAGCCAAACAGCAAGTTCATTTCCAAATTTGATTGATAGGGTACCTTCTATTGACAAGAACAGTTCTGAACATCAACAACATTTTTTGAGGTTTACACAGACTCGTCTTTAGATATAAACGGCAAAATTAAAGTTCTCATTATCCAAATAAAAGGCAAAGACCAGACAATAAATAAGAACAAAAAAACATCCTAAATCTTACCCCCATACTACTGCAAGGGAGGTTGTAAGTGAGCACCTACCATCCTCCAACCCTGCCACGCAAAGGTAAGATCTTCATCCAACTTTTACTCAGATCTATCTACCCATCACAAACCGAGCAAAAACGTCAACATGAGAGGGGGGGGGGGAGCGAAGCAAAGTTGGAAGACGGCAATCGAAGTACAATAATCGATGACCGCTACCCTCAACCACAGTCCCGACAACTGAAGTACAGTAATCGCCGACCGCTCCCCTCAACCACAGCCCCTACCCTTTCCCAATCACCACTCCATCAATCGGCATCAAAGGAAAACCTAAACGACGAACGGATTCGCCAGGAGATCGAGTGAGAGCGTAATCTGACCGGATGGTGAAGGGGGAAACCCTAATCTGGGGTGTGAAAAGGGGAAACATCGAATAAGGGTTGTTTGGGATTACTTATTAAGCTACTTATTAACTTATTAACTTTTTTTAAAAGTTAATAAGTTAAAAGTTTGTTTGGATAAATCAAAATAAGATGAAAATATAGAAGAAATAAGTAGTTTTTGAAAAGTAAGTCTCACTTACTTTTTAAAACTACTTATTAACTTTTTCAAAAAGTTAATAAGTAGTTTTGAGAAGTAATCCCAAACACCCAAAGCAGCCAAAAAATGAACTTGTATCCAACGCAGAAAATGTTGTAATTTCCTGTTGCTACTATTCCTTCCATTGTTCTTTAAATAGATAGTATAATTAGAATATATAGATACAATATAGAGAAAAAAATAAATATGAAAATATATTTTCATGTAAATTTATCAATTTTTTTTCAACCGTTTAGATGGAGATAATGTCAATATAAAAATAAGAAAAAATGGCTGAACGGGTAAGAAGACCCTCTTTGTTGACCTTTTTAGAGTAATATAGTTCCACACTTGTTTTTAAACGCAAGTTAACTCATTATTTTCTTAAAATATACGGTAAAGTAAATTTCGTTTTTGGTCTGGTTTGACCTGTTTAACTCTTTTAATCCAAAAAAAATTGTTTAACATAGAGTAAATGTTTTTTTAACTATTTTAAAAACGCTTTTAAAAAAAAAAAATTGTTCACTATTTTAAAAACTAGTTCACTTAAAAAAGTAAAAAAAAAAAGCGTTTTTAAAATAGTTAAAAAAACATTTTACGAAAAAGCTAAAAAAAGTTTTTATAAAAAATAAAAAATGTTTTATATGAAAAAATATTTTTAGAAAAGTTAAAAAACGTTTTTAAAAAGGTTCAAAAAAGACGCTTGTACAAAAAAAAACTAAAAAAATGATTTTAAAAAAGTAAAAAAAAAAACGTTTTTAAAAAAGTAGAAAAAAAGTTTTTATGAAAAATCTTAAAAAAAAGTTTTTATTGGACTGAAAAGGTTAAACTAGTTATTTAGAAATAAAATGACTAAAATACCCTATACTTAACAGAAAAAGTTAACAGGGTTAGTATCATGGACTGAAATGGTTACAAAAATACAACCTCAGTGACTGATATGTTAAAAGATTTATTTTTAGACTAAAAGGGTTAAACAAGCCAAAACATAAAAAACGTTTTTTTTTTTTTTACTTTTTTTAAAATCATTTATTTATGAAAAAATATTTTTAGAAAAGTTAAAAAACGTTTTTAAAAAGGTTCAAAAAAGACGTTTGTACAAAAAAAACTAAAAAAATGATTTTAAAAAAGTAAAAAAAAAAAACGTTTTTAAAAAAGTAGAAAAAAAGTTTTTATGAAAAATATTAAAAAAAAGTTTTTATTGGACTGAAAAGGTTAAACTAGTTACTTAGAAATAAAATGACTAAAATAGCCTATACTTAACAGAAAAAGTTAACAGGGTTAGTATCATGGACTGAAATGGTTACAAAAATACAACCTCAGTGACTGATATGTTAAAAGATTTATTTTTAGACTAAAAGGGTTAAACAAGCCAAAGCATAGGGGTCAAAAACGAAATTTACTCTATACCATAAAATCAAGAATTTTATTATTTTTAAATTAAGTATAACAATGTTATAGTTTTATTAAAGAATACTACCTTTTTTTTAGAAAGAATGTTGAACAACTGAAAATAAAAAACACATGCGTGATTATACCCATTAAACTGTGTCGTTTCATAACATTTTTTTTATTGACACATTTTTACATTTTGTGTTTGCATGGATATCAGTATAGGATCATGATGTGTTATTACATTCACAAAACTACGACTTCAACGTAATTATATATAGTTGAGTAATTGTAATGTGTTTGAACACAAAGCTGTCACCCTAGCGCGCATGTGTGCATATATTGCGTAATTATATGGACGCATATACTCGTCGGCCAAAATACACATGTCGTATGTTGGCAACTTCGTACGTTTTGCATGAAAAAACCATTTTTATGAGAACTGGCGTAATGTAATATAATACAAAATAATATGCCCACCCAAGCTAGACTTTGGTTCCGATTCAATATTTAGCTTGAAACAAATAATGGAAATGAAAGATAAAATTAAAATTTAAAGATGTCGATGTAGATTCTTGTTGTTATTGTAAAATATTCCATCTCTACTTCAAATTTTGTGATTATGATTCTCCATCTTTTCTACAATTTATATTAGTCGGTGCTTGATTTGTAATTTGTTTCGGTTTTGAATTTCAAGATACGTGCCTGATTTGAATTTGTTCCGCCTTTTAAAATTCAGATTCTGTGTCTAATTTGTAAGAAAAAATAAATATTAAAAACAGAAAATGATTTCATTACTAAACAAATGAGTATCACCGATAGAATCCTCCAAAATTTCAAAAAATAATACGAAGTTCTGTTTCTTATTTATTTTTAGTATACATTAATAAATACAAAATAATGATGATTTCTTGTAATTGAAATAATATGTTCCAAAGAAATAAAAGTCTTCTAAGCAAAAAATATTTTGAAATAGTTTAATTTTAATCAAAAGTTTGTAATATTATACAAAATACTACACAATAACAAACTTTATAGCTAGGAGGGAGAGGGGGGTTGGGGTGACAGTTAGACATAATAAGAAGACTAAATTATAATTTTTGTCCTTTATGTTTTTTAAAATTATGGAATGACTCCTTTAAAATTTTTACTTTCATTCACTGTTCTTTATTTGAGTAGTTCTCTCATTTCTTGTCCTTTTAACTAACTGGAGTTAAATATTTCTGTTAAGTCAAGAACATTATTGTCTTTTAGCCCTAAATGACAATTCTTGTAATGTAAAGTTTACTTTATTTTTTCTTTTATGTAAAGTCAAGACCAATTCCAACAACTTACCATCCGCTACCGATGTTATGTGACACTGATTTACCCCTACTTAAAGGTGCTTGTTCGAGTAGCCTTACCGACCCGTTTAGGATCTCCAACTGTCCACACCTGTTACAAACATGAAAAATAAACCAATATCAAACAAATTACAATATCTTACAAATACGTAAAAGTACCACATACCCGGTTATCCCATTTTACACGGTGTGGATTTGTGTCTAACGAATTTACACAATGCGGATGTATGGCCATGTCTGAAATGATTTTTGATTCACCAACCATGTTGCGGTTATCCTATTTTACATGGTGTGGTTTTGCGTGCCAAAACATGTGTAAATAAATGGACACAAATACCCTCGCCCATAAAACGCATACACGCATATGTGACGCATCATCATTGCTTTCTACACTTTCTAAGCTAAAAACGATTTATACGGAACCAATCATATGTATATGTGTATGTGTATGTATGTATATATTGTTTATCACTTATCATTTGAACCATTTATAGCTCCACAATTTACAAACTTTTAGTATATTTGTCAATATAAATCACGAATAAAGATGTGGTATTTTCTGAAGAAGAAAACCTTAATTTTTCCGTTTTAGGTTTCAAAAAAGGTTGGAACTCGTGTAATGTTTTATTATTGATTTATATCATTAGTGTGTTTTATAAAATACAGTAGTAACCCCATGACACACTCTACTCACATAATAGTATAATACTTTAATGGTTAATCATTCTACTGGTTTAGAATCTTGGGTATTACGCGAGTTGAATAAATATGATGTTATATACTTAGTAATAAAAAAATGTCTTTAAAAACTCATGTATTGCACGGGTTAAATAAACCCGTGTATTGCATGGGTTAAATAAACTCTTGTATTACACGGTTTGAATAAAATATAATGTAATTTGTTAACACATACATTCATCAAAATGGAATAATGTGAATATGTAAATATATGATTAAAGATTTTTTATTTGGATCCTAACTCACTATAAAATTGATTTCAATTTGTAGAGTTCATAAAAATATGATTAAACAATTTAATTGATGATAAACACAATGTTAAATTAAAAAATCATTAGATAAAAATTAAATAAATAATTAATTTAGTTGACTAAAATAGTGGAATTGATTATTAATAGGAGGGAGATGCGGGAAAAACTGAAAATAGGGTGGCCTAAAAATGTGACAAGCGTCCTTAGAATTTACTTGTTTATTAAGTAGTATAGATTTTAGTCGTGTATTAAATTATCAATCAATTAAAAGAAATGACCAACTAGGTACACAAACCGTTTGCCATTTGGTGCAATGGTAGCCCCAAGACTTTCCATAGTGGAGGTATTGAGTTCGAATCCTGGCAACAACAAAAAAGGGGTCTGTGGCCAGGTCAGGAGGTTTACCCAGTTGAGGGGTTACTCTTGTGGTGGACTGTCCTGGATGTTATAGGTGTTACTCCGAGAAAACTCAATTATCCTACGATATCTAGATGTTGAGGTTAAAAAAAAAAACTAGGTACACAAAAGGTTGATGATGCATGAGCCTCGGTATACCAAACTAACCACGTGTCAACTTGTGGTTTAGAGACAAAACCTAGTTTTTGATGAATATATGTACGCACACACAATATCATGTGTATGGAGATCATCAAGGCCCTCATGTGTTTTGCGTTGTTTCATGAATATTCTACCTCCTTTACACAAAAAAACACGCATTTTTCAAGGTGGGTGGTGCATACTGATGCTGCTTGTCGTCCAAGGCCGCTTAAACACCCCATTTGCGTTTCACTTGAAAGATTCGATATACATATCTATATATATTATATAATAAATAAAGGTTTTTCATGACACGTGTCGCCTACGTATTCATTCTTATCATTTTTTCCCGTCTCTCTCTTATTAAATACACCTCTACATTTTAATAATAATATATTTTTAAAGAAAATATTAATTACACTAATAAAAACATTTATTTTAAATTATCCCTTCTTATAAGAAACTTTAAAATTTAATTATATAACTTTTATTTCAATCAAATAGTAATTGAAAGTCAAATTAAATTAAATAGTAATTAATGTATTTTCGAAACCAATTATATATTAATTTTTACATATTTTGAGTTTGTTTATATACGTAGTATATGTAATATATTTTTACACCTGTAAAATATATACATAAAGATTTAAAAATTTTAAATATTGATATTGTTCACCCCGTATGTAGACATGGGATCTAAACTAGTATACTATATAATAAATAAAAGTTTTAATGCCACGTGTCGCCTACGTATTCATTGTCATAATTTTTTTTCCGGCTCTCTCTCTTATTAAATACACCTCTATATTTTAATAATAATATATTTTTAAAGAAAATACTAATCTTTATATTAATAAATCTCCTGACATATTTTAACGAGTGTATGTGTTAACAGATTATATTGTATTCTACGAGTTTATTCAACCCGTATAAAACACGAGTTTTTAAAAAATATTTTTTTATTACTTAATATATAATATTACTAGGTTATAATCCCGTGTATTACACGAGTTGAATAAATATAATATTATATATTTAGTAATAAAAAAATTATGTTTTTAAAAACCCGAGTATTACACGGGTTGAATAAATGTAATTTTATATACTAAGTAATAAAAAATTTATGTATTTAAAAACCCGTGTATTACATGTATTAAATATAATATTACGTGACAGTAATAAATTCTGATTAAGTTAATTTTTAAAATATCTTTTTTAACTGGGTATTAATTTTTTTTATCTAACTGATAAGTGTTAATTCATATTAAAATTTAGAAACCCGGTGTATTACACGGTTTGAATAAATACAATGTTATATATACTTAGTAATTAAGATTTACATATTACATATTTATAACATATTACATAGTTTTTTTAATACAATTTTTAGTAATTAAGATTTACATATTACATATTTATAACATATTACATAGTTATTTTTTAAAAATGTTTTATAAAAAGAATGAAAGAAATGTTCAATTTATAAAAATGTTTTATAAACAAACCTTTTTTTTTAATAAAAAACGTTTTATAAAAATAATTATAGAAATAATTATTATTTGATAGGAGAGAAATGCGGAAAAAAAATTAAAGAAATTTGTATAATTAATAAGAGAGAGGCGGGAAAAAAATGTTAAAAATGCATAGGAGAGTGACAAGTGTCCTATCAAAACCTTTATTTATTATATAGTATAGATATTTATTCAACCCGTGTAATACACGGGATTCTAACCTAGTATATAATATACATATACATATACATCTATATTATCTAATAAATAAATGTTTTTTCATGCCACATGTCGCCTCCATATTCATTCTCATCATTTTTTTCCGCCTCTCTCTCTTATTAAATAAACACATATATTTTAATAATGATATATTTAAAAAAAAAATACTAATTATACTAATAAAACACATTTATTTTAAATTATGCCTAATTATAAGAAACTTTGAAATCTAATTATGTAACTTTTATTTTCAATCAAATAGTAAATGAAAATCAAATTACATTAAATAGTAATTAACTTATTTTCTAAACCCAATTATAAATTAATTTTTACATATTTTGAATTTTGTTTTCTATCCTTAGTATACTTAATACATTTTTACACATGTAAAATATATGCATAAAGATTTAATAATTTATGTATTAATATTTTTCACCCCGTGTGTAGATACGAGTTTTAAGCTAGTATACATATACATATACATATACATATAAGGAAAGGTTCAATGGGGAACCTCAAAAAAAAGAGGGAACTACGAAATCATTCTCAACCACATATTTTAAACAAGGAAAAAATAAGCTAAATGCTAAAAACTAAACTCTAAAACCTAAACCCCCACCTCCAAAAAACCTAAACCCCCACCCACCTCCAAAAACCTAAACCCTCACCCACCCCCAAAAACCTAAACCCCCACCCCCCAAAAACCTAAACCCCCCACGTGTTATTGTTAACATTCATATAACATGCGTGATTATTCGTATAACATGCGTCATTATCATTTTAAAACACGCGTTATCATCATTTTAAAACATGCATTATTATTATTATATAACTTGCGTTATTATTATTACGCGGACGCAATTACCCCTCAACCTAAGGACACATGTCGCATTCTAGTGACTTTGTACCTTCGCACGCTAAAAACCCTTTGTATAATAACCGAACTCTCTCTCTCTATATATATACATACATACACACACACATATAAGGGTATGGATTAAATAAATACTGGAGTAAAGTACACGGATGGTCCCCGTGGTTTACCAAAATTTTGGATTTGGTCCCTAGCTTTTCAAAAGTACATGGATGGTCACGATGGTTTGCAATTTGTAACACATTTAGTCCCCAACCAAACAATCTAAAAGTTTTATCAGGTCCAAGTTAGAGACTAAATGCGTTACAAAGTGCAAACCACAAGGACCATACATGTACTTTTGGCAAAGTTTGGGGACTAAATGCGTTACAAAGTGCAAACCCCATGGACCATCCGTGTACTTTTGGAAAGCTAGGGACCGAATCTAAAATTTTTGTAAACCACAGGGACCATCCATGTACTTTACTCTAAATACTGTAACATAGTGTTTCATATATATATAACAACTTATTCGACATTGTGTTATTTATACGTAACACATTGTGTTACGTATACGTAACACATTGTGTTACGTATACGTAAGACTCCTCATTGGTCGCAACTTTTATTTAAAAAATAAAAATTTAAAGAAATTCCGTGGTAAAACCGATCGCAAGTTATACTTAAAACAGTTAAAATATAATTAGTTTGCGGTTTTTATGTAAAAAAAAAATTAACAAACACCTGTCATAAAATCAGTCCCAGTTATTATTTTACAATTTAAAATAGAATGTGGTGCAAAATCGGTCGCAATTGTTATTCGAAAATATAAAAATAAAATTCAGGCGCAAAAGATATCAGAAAATTTACTAAAAAGGCTAACATATTGTTCGGTCGCAAAATATATCATAAAAATTAATAAAAAATTGAAATATAGTTCGGTCATTAAGATGGTTGCAAAAGATTTAAAAAATACATCGCATGGTCTATCTGCCGTGTTTTATTCGGTCATTAATTTTGAGATGGAAATTTCGTTTCTTAATTTGGTCGCAAAATATATCGATGGCAAAACTTGGTTGCATAAAATCAATCGGGACGAGGGTTTAAGCGGACCGACGAAACCCATGGCAAATGGTTGTTTTTGTAGTAGTTCATTTAAAGCAACATGTACATATGTTTATCTGGTTATCATAGTTCTTTACTTAAAATTGGTTATATATATAAAAAAACTACATATATAGAGATTGAGTAAACTAAAACGCCTATAAATAATAAAAGGTCTAGGAAGGATTTTGGATTGGTTTTTAAGCTAAACTTATGTGTTAGTAGTAGAAGGGTCCTAGATCGAGTCATTATTGTAAATTAGGTTTATGGGTCAAAGTGATATTCTAAAGAGTCAAAGGTCAATTGTGTACATACTAAAAGTTAGAAACTGTTAAGAGTTGTAGGGTTGTGTCGCTTCATTGAAACGACGCATGTGTTGAATGCGTATATATACGCATGGACAAACAAGATCAAAGTGTAATCAAAATTTTGAAAGTAAAATTCATTTGTGTATTTCTTGTTCAATATCAAATTCGTTTTGCTCTTTGATTACCAACATTGGTATCAAAGTGGTTTATTAATCGATCAAGGGAAGATAAGAAGGAATAAGTGACGATCAGTTTTGCAGTCAATCAATCAAGGCGTCTAGGTTTCAATTTCGATCAGAACTTCATTTATATCGTTTGGACTTTGAAGGCTGTTTGCAAATCAAAACGATTGAACTCTCAGGGGGAATCGATCAGACCTGTTTATCATCAGTCAAAGCCATCGATCAAAATATTGAATCCATCAGGAGAAGAAATTGATCAAAACCGGAAGAACAAGATAGAAAGCCAATCGACAATCAAGAATAGTTAGAAGGAATAGATTGATTGAAATTTGGGAATTCTAAAGAAGAAAATAAACAGAAAGCGGGGCTTACAATCCAAAGTTGCATTCAAAAGGAGGTGGGACTTTGATTCTCAACATAAAAATCTGCACTTTGGACATCGAATCAACAAACATTCGATTCTCAGATAAGTATTCTGTTTGTTTTACTGCATAGAGTTTGATTGTAAACTATCAATTTGGAAACAAAAAAAAATCGATTATGGTTGTAATAAGTAGGGAGAAGTGAAAAGTTCTAGAAGAGTTGGTTTTGATTTGTTAGGTAACCGAAAAACCCTTGTATTGTCGATAAGAATGGCTGGTTTTGATACGCATTGCGATCGAAAACCCGTGTACCGTTCATTAGAAACAATTGGTTTTGATTTGCCTTGCAACTGAAAAGCCCGTGTACTGTTCTCGATAGTAACGGTTGGTTTTGATTCACTCTGTAACCGAAAAAACCCGTGTACCGTTGTCATAAAAGGCGGTTGGTTTTGATTCTCTGTGACCGAAAAACCCATGTACCTTTGCCTTAAGAAGCAGCTGGTTTTGATTCGCTCCGCAATCGAAAAACCCGTGTATTGCTCTTGTAAATAAGGTTGATATGAATTTGATCCGATACGAGAAGAGTTGAAATCAAGTTCGATCCGAAACCGGTTTAGTAGAAAATATCTGTTAAGATTGGGAGAAAGAAGAAGCCAATGACGTTCCAATGCCTAATTCTCAATTCAACAAATTATACAATTTGGGTGGTAAAGATCAAAGCACTTTTTAATCTCTATGAGATTTGAGAAGCGCTCGAGCCAACAGGAGAAGTTGATGCAAAGAAAAATACAAAGGCCATCGTCTATCTCTATCAAGCCATTCTTGAAGAACTTGTCCTCCAAGTTGCAAATCATAAGAATGCTAAAGATATTTGGGAAGATTTGAAGGCTCGATTCGTGGGGGCTGACAGGGTCAAAGAAGCACGACTACAAACGCTTGAATCTGAGTTTGAATCCTTAAAGATGAAAGACTCTGATTCACTTGATGACTTCACAAGAAAGATTAGTCAAATTGTGTCACAAGCCAACAATCTTGGATCTACAATTGATAACAAGAGAATAGTCCGGAAGCTTCTAGGATCGATATCGACAAAGTATATTCAAATTGTTGCAGCAATTGAACAGTTTGCTGATCTCAAGACCATGTCGTTTCAAGAAGCCATTGGGAGACTAAAATCCTATGAATAACGCATCAAGACACAAATCAAGGAGGGAGACATGCATGAAAAACTTCTGCTCACCAAAAAGGAAGGAATGGAGAAAGTCAAGGAACCAAAATGTGAACATTGTGGTCATGGGAATTCAAATCAAGAGAACAAAGAACGTGGCCATGGTAAAACTTGGAAGCTATGGAGAAATAAAGATGGGAATCGATTCCAACAAAGTAAGGAACACATAAGATGCTACCGGTGTAACAAACTTTGACACTTCAAACATGAGTGTCCAAAATGGGAAAAGGAGGCAAACCTGATCCGGGATGGGGCCGATGAACCACTACTATGATTGGAAACCGGATCTCAAAGGAAGATGAAGACCTCGCTTAAACTAATTTTAGTTTAAGGGGGAGTATTGGTTTTTAAACTAAACTTATGTGTTAGTAGTAGAAGGGTCTTAGAGTTATTATTGTAAATTAGGTTTATGGGCTAAAATGATATTCTAAAGAGTCAAGGGTCAATTGTGTACATAATGAAAGTTAGAAACTGTTAAGACTTGTAGGGTTGTGTCGCTTCATCGAAACGACACATATGTTGAATGCGTATATATACGCATGAACAAACAAGATCAAAGTGTAATCAAAATTCTGAAAGTGAAATTCGTTTGTGTATTTCTTGTTCAATATCAAATTCGTTTTGCTCTTTGATCACCAACAATATGTACATACAAGGATATTAGGGGGAAGGGTATTTGCGTTAGTTTATTACATCATTTTGGTAGCAATAAACGCAAAGTTGGACACATGATATATTGGGTTACACACACGTTGGAAGTGTAGAAAGAGTGTTAGCGTTATCTAAACTCATTATAATAGCTAATCTGATCTGAAAAGTTGGACGTACCGTAATAATAACTTTGATGTACCATTATAGTAAATGGTGTATCATAACTTATTCTTGAAAAAAGAACCGGATCCGGAAATAAACGCATTGTTGTATTAAATTTGGACCAATTAGAAGTTTAAAAAACATCATTTTTTAAAATACAACAAAAATATACTTAAATTAAAGAGAATAAAATTTTAAATGGATGATAAAATTTTTTTAGAACATAGTAAATTATATTAAAGATATTGGAGACTAAAAGATAAGTCAATATTGACTACTCTATTTCCTCTTTTGTCCATCACACGATATAACTTTTTTTTATTAGTTACATCTTGTCACCCGTCAAGTCTTAGCCGTTATATTGATGTGATCAGTGGTTCATATTTCTTTCTATTTAAAAAAAAATAAAAAATCTTTTTACTTGATCCAATCCATACACATACAAACATAAAAGAAGGTTATTCAGTTAATTGTAGTCTGATGGATTTCATTGGTACCTAAAAAAACATCTAAGAAATAGTATATGGTTTGGTATCCAATCAATTTCTATTTGCCCACCAAAAACATTGGTGCGTCAATAACGGTAATAGAACCCGTTCTTTCTTATTGGACCGTCATGCAGGAAGAAGAACATGTCTCTCTTAACATATTCTTGTGGAATTTTTGTTGTGCCGTTCATTTGTTCCGCCATTAAACTCTAAATTTAAAACTTTGTTAATATTTTTTTTTCTCAAATCCTCTCTCTTTTTCATGTTTTCTTCTCATCTTTTTTTGAAAATCATGGTATGTTTTCTACTTTATTTATAATTATTTTATAAATATGTTTAATCTCCGTTCCTTTTGTTTACTAATTTGTTCTTTCTGCATGTTTGGTTTAAGTTATTTGTTCCTTTTTTGTTCTGTGTTCTTGTTGCATATATATTGCATGTTTGATATGTCCATCGTTCCTTCTTGTTATAGAACATATATTGTTATGAAGGAACATATATATATATGGGGAGGATCAAATAAGAAGTATGTTTTCGCTAAGAACTCTAAGAAATGACCAAAACGCTTAGAAACGATATCAAACGAACTCCGATTGAGCTCATTTCAGCGGCGTTGGAACCGTCTCGTCGAACTCTATCATCTTAGCTTTTAGGGTTTTGCTTTTAAGGTTTAGATTTTACGTTTGAATTTTAGGGTTTTAGCCTTATGGTTTAGCCTTAGGGTTTAGATTTTATGGTTTTAAGGTTTAGATTTTACGTTTGAATTTTAGGGTTTTAGCCTTATGGTTTAGCCTTAGAGTTTAGCTTTTAGGGTTTAGATTTTATGGTTTAGGTTTTTTTGGGGGGGTGTGGGTGGGGGGTTTAGGTTTTTGGGGGTGGGTTTAGGTTTTTGGGGGGTTAGGTTTTTGGGGGGTGGGGGTGGTGGTTTTAGGCTTTTTGGGGTGGGGTTGGAGGGGGGTTTTAGGTTTTGGGGGGTTTAGGTTTTTGGGGGTGCGGGTGGAGGGGGGTTTAGGTTTTTGGGTCCGGATTAGAGTTCGATGAGACGGTTACAACGCCGCTGGAATGAGCTCAATCGGAGTTCGTTTGACCCACTTCTTAGCGTTTCTTAACGAAAAACCACTTCTTAGTGGAACCTTCCCCTATATATATATATATACATACATACATTATTATGTAGCTATATATACTTCAATTTTATCTATCACGTTCCCTTTCCTTTTGAGACATATGTACTACATGTAATGAAGCTATTTGGTGCTTTAGTTTTAGTGTTCTTGTGTCATATACACATTGTTTTTTGCGACTTATATACACGATGGCGGTGTTATTATTTTTATTGGCAAGTTGGTTTCATTGTAACTTATAAACATTGGCGTCATATTTATTTTGTAGAATATAATTCCCACATAATCTCATTCTAATCTATTCCTTTATGATATAGATTGAATTCAGACGCTTTTTCCATTCCATTTTAAGACGCCTGAGCCGGCGACGTTTCTTCTCTTCAACGGCCGTCGCCATCAAAGCTCTTCGTAAGGGTGGAGGGAGTGGTAAAAAAAAAGCCCATGGAACCTCCCTTTTTACCCAATTAAAATGTGTCATGTCATTTTTACCCTCTTAAACCTTCTTTAACCCTAAGAGCAGGGTGTAGAACTAATAAGCCCTTAATTTTTTTTAATTATTTCATTAAAACAAATAAAAAACCACATTCATTAAATAAAAATTAAAATGATACATATTAAAAACCTAAAATTTAAAAACAATAAAAAGAAAAAAAAAGTCAAACATCAAAATAAAAAACTAAAATAACCTAAAAATTACACGGCCAATTGTATTTTGCCGCAATTTCCCGTTTACGTTTGAGTACGATCGAAAGAAAAGGTTCTGGGATATCGTCATGTTTTTTTAGAAAGTAATCCAAGTCATGGTCATGTTCTTCTTTGGAAAGCATTTCTTGTTGTTTCTCCAAGAGTTGCAACGCGAGTTCATCTCGTCTTTGTTTTCTTTCCTCCCTTTTCTTGTGGTATTCCAATTTTTTCTCTCTTTCAACATCTTTAGACGCCTTATATTCGGAAACAACCTCCAACAAACTATTGCTTGAAGACTCGGCAGTTTTCTTTCCTTTGCTTTTGCGAGTCGGTTGAGTTGGTAGGGATTGTTCGTTTAAGTCGGGGAGGTCTCTCGAGGAAGGGTTGCTTGAACCTTCATTTTTCCGGAGTCGGATGTTTTTGATTTCTTGGACGATTGTTGTTCAAACTCCTCACCCATAACCGCGACGGCTTTCTATTTGGGATGGTCTTTGAGAATTTCCCATGCCTCGACGAAGGTGAAACCTTTCCTCTGGTAGAGGATTCGGTAATTTTTTTGTGCTTCATTCATGATATTTGCATCCGACATTCCACTACCCCAACGACGTTTCTAAAAAAACATAAAATTAAAAAAATATGTTAATACATTACAAAAAGTAAGCAATAATTAAAAGAGACATTATTAAATTTACCGCTTGCGTGTATAGGCCGTTGAAATTGTTGATCTTTGTGTTCATTGACGTCCACTTTGAATTCAATTGATCTCTAGTACGGGTGGTTACACACATTAGCCCGTCGAAATGATCTAGCACACGTTGCCAAAAAGATTCGGCTTTTTGTTGATCACCAATTGTTGGGTCCTCGGATACATGTATCCACGCTTTAGATAGAGCCAAATGTTCCTTTTTGGTCCAAGGCCTCTTGTCCGCACGGTTCGGGAACTTTACTTTACCTTTACCTTTACGTTGTTGAGTTTCTTGTGGTTGAGTTTCTTCGTCTTCTTGATCAATATCAAAATCGACATTTTCAAACGGGTTAAAGTCTTCTTGAGCAAGCCTTTCCAACTCTTTCATTGGAAGCGGAGTTTCTTGTACATCGGTGTCAACATGTCCGGGGGGACTAAAAGGTTGATTTTGATATTGAAACGGTGGAAACGGTTGGTTTTGGTATTGAAACGGTTGGTTTTGGTATTGCGGTTGCGGATGAGATGCCCGAGGTTGACTTGAATGCGGTCGTTGCGGTTGACTTGAACGAGAGTTTTGCGGTTAAGAGACACACACTTTGAGACGGTATTTTTTGGATGAGGATGAATCCATTTTTCTAGAGTTTGAAAAGAGAAAGTGTAAAAAATTATGTATGCAAAATGTATATTTATAGGTAATTTTTTTTATTTAATTACCCAACCCACCCCTCTCCCAACGGTCCTCTCCAACGGCTAGATTAGGTGAACGGCATGCGGCTTCAAACGGGTATTAAAACCCGTCCCATTTAACCCGTACGCAACCCGCGACTGATGCGGCGGTGTTACCCGTCCTACTTGCCCAACCCGTGCGAAGCCCGTCCCTCCACTCCGTCCTCCCTAACCGTTTCTTCCCTTCAACGGCCATCGCCATCATCGCCATCAACACCATGATAAACGCCACCATCAAAGCCTTCTGAGACGTTTCGCCTTCGTCGTCTACCATCGTTCCCTTCCCGGCGACTCTTCATCTTCGCTAACTGATGGTAATAAGTAGTCTGCTTTATTACTTCCATTCATTTCCTTGCAGACCGGATGAGAGTGGGAGATCGTTCCACTGTGTGACCTGGACGTCGCCGCCGGCCATTCACCACCGTCCCCGTAGATCGTTCCACACAGGGCGAACCACTACCACCGTTGTGAGACCAGGTCGTCGCCGCCCGCCGGCCCAGACACCGCCGTCCCTGTTCACTCAAGCGCCAGTCACCGTTCCGGTTCGCTTCTTCTGTTTACCTCCACTCATTTTGAATCATTTAATTTTGGTTTTGCAGGGACGCTTTTATAAAACTTTTGAGGGATTTTGGAATTATATTCGTTTTACATGTTTATTTGCCTTTTTTTGGTACCTGTTAATGTGAATTGCAATCAATTAGGTTTAAATTTGATGTATTTTTTGTTGAATTTGATTTTTTGTTCGCTGTAGTTTGCCCTAATGTTCATGTCTACATTGAACTCTCTGTTGGAATATTATATAGTTCTTAATATATGTGTTTAGAAATTGATAGCTAAATGTTAATTTTTTTTAATAACAGATTGCTTCAGAGGGGTTGAAACATCATGTGTTTGAAGTATCTTTGGTAGATTGCTTCAGAGGGGTTGAAACATCATGTGTTTGAAGTATCTTTGGTTGACCTTCAGAATGATGAGGATCATGCCTACATCAGAAAGATCAGACTCAGAGATGAAGATGTCCAAGGAAGAATGTTTTGACCAAATTTTGGGTATGATACTGTGTTTATATTATATGATTTTGTTCTCATATTTACACAAGAGTTGATCTTTTTTTTAAGTTATTTAGTTGATAATCAGAAGTCTGAAGTGTGAAATAAGTTGTTCATATATTGTTGTAGTTGATGAACATGCTGTTCTCCTTCCTTGAACCAGAACATCCTCACAGTACTCTACTGGCTGGATATTTCAGTAAAGTAAGTTCACCAGGTTGTCATTTTTCGGTTTTTATAGTATATTAATCTGTTATTTTTGAAGAAATCTTTACTTATAATGTTCCTTTCTCATATATGTGTGTGTGTATTGTTTTTTTAACTTTGCTTGTTCTAATAGTTGATGTTTTGTTTTTATTATACAGGTTGTTGTATGCTTGCTGTTGCGGAAGACACTTTCCTTAATGAACTATGTCCAAGTATGCCAATCATTTCAAACTCTATATAACAGTAACTTTTTTTTTGTATAATACTTTCATTTCACTCAAATATTTAAGTTGTTATGATTTGGTGGCCAGGCTCATCAGGATACTATCAAAAAGCTGGTTGACCTGATAGGAATTACATCCATCATGGAGGTGAATCTTTTTAAGTTACTATGTTTTACCACTGTATTGCGTCCCTCTGATTCTTAATTCTTGCACAGGTTCTTATTCGTCTGATTGGTGGTGATGAACATCTTTACACAAGCTATGTAGATTCAATGCAGTGGCTAGAAGATACAGATGCGTTGGAGATGATTGTTGATTAGTTTTGTAGGTCCCGGAAGCCTCGTCGCGCAGCGGAAATACACGGACCTGTTCTGTGATTTGTGTGGGAACAAAGAGAACGAAGCAGATAAACAAGAACAAAGACAAAAGATAATGAAACGAAACGTAATCCATAACAAAGAAGTCATCCCGTATTATAGACTACATACCGATGGAGCACACATCTCTCATCTAAGCTCACGGTCCAGGGGTCGGGAGAGCTCTTCCCGACCCGGACATCTCTCAACCTTGTTCCAGAGTTCCACCTACAAATGAAGACAAGTCTTCTATTTATAGGGGAAGGAACATAACCTGCGTACTTGACAAGTACGCAAGGCAAAAGCCTTGCGTACTTACTAAGTACGCATGGTTTGGTCATGCGTACTTGACAAGTACGCAAGGCAAAAGCCTTGCGTACTTACTAAGTACGCAGGACCAAACTGGTGTGCGGGCTAAGTACTCAGGAACACCCTCCTACATACTAGCCACGTACACCGATACATAGAATTTAATCTATAGTTACAAAACATGTTTCTACAAGTTTAGTTCCACGGTAAATTTAATTTATATCCAATAAATAGGTATTACCAGCAACTATATTATGTGGTTTATTGTTTGACAATCGATATTTTTACTTGATATTTCATAAATGGTCACACATTGATGTCAAAGGCAAAGTCTGTGATAATTATTTATACATCATCTGCATTATGATATTTCATAAATGGTCACACTAAATATCTTGATCCTTTTTACATTAATTTTTTCCCGTTCTCTGCATTATGATAATTTTTTATACATCATCTACATTTGATTATCTTCTTAGGCACCTATATCGGAATAATTAGTCAACACTAGGTCAACATTTGTTAAATCTACTCAACCTGACATTATGAATAGCCAGTATGCCATTTGAGAATATGAAAGATCAAGGGGTTGGAAACTTGGAATAAAGGTGACAGTTTTGAACGGGTTGATTTGGGTTATGTTTTATCTTAACTCGCAAATAGGTAAAAGTTAAAACAAGAGTGTACTGCATCACTTTATCTTTGTTTGAATTTTATCCGTTACCTGTTTAAAATTAGCATCAATGTTGAATGCAAAGAATATATTTATTTTTCTTATTTTCTGTTAATTTATACATGACATCATTAACACCATAAACTAAAGAAGCACCATGCTGAAGCAAGCAATCGGTAAACTAAAGAAGCACCATGTCTTTTCACACCAGTTTTAAAACTTAGCAACTTGGTGTTATTAAAATAACACATGTTATTTTCTGTGCTATTGTTTGCTTCTTTTAATAGTATGTTTGTTGATGGTACGAAATATTGATTTTTAATTTTTGTTTTCTATTGATTGCCTCATTTTTAATTTTTGCATTTTATTGTGTTTATCTAGAGCAATGACTACCGATTCGAGCTTGGTGAGCGTCTTCATTACACTAGAGACCAACTGTTAGAGCTTAGGGAGGTAATGTTTTAACCTATGCATTTGAGCTTCCTTATGTCATCTAATTTTGTAAACATTGCTTTAACTTAGTTATTTGATGTGGGATTATTGTTAGGTATTGTATCTCAAAACCAAATATTAAAGATATTAAAAAAAAGTATGTCCTTTATTTCTTTCATACAAAATCAGTTCTTTTGAGCCTTACTCTAATGCTTCTTTGGAATAAGTTATTCAAGCAGATTTCACTTATATGTCTTTGCTAGAAGTTTAAATAATTTTGCAAGTGATCTTTGATAAGCATTAAGTTGATTCTTTCTTATGTGGTAGGTTGTAGATATCCCTGAGGTGATACTTAAAGTCCAACAAGAAGTTGAAACTGAATTCTTTGGGGGAGTCACAAAACTGGACAATATCTGAAGGAAATGTAAGTACCTGACTTTTGTATTACCTTTGCCTTTGCAAATGAGATGTAATTTATTAAAAACATTCGTTTAATTAAGCAAATATTTACACAAATTAATTTGTCGGGGCCGCACATCGTGCGGGTTCCCTACTAGTAGCTAATTATGTATATGCTCAGAAATATGTTATGATATCGAGAGTGAAAGCTAAAACAAGCAAGAATGATAAACGAGCGAGAATGATTGGGGGGAAAATGAATGATTTTATTGATAACTCAAATAATGATTACAAAGAGACTATTTATATACAAGCAAAGATACTAACAACAAAACAAGCGAACTTGTCAGGTGAAGATT
Organism: Smallanthus sonchifolius; assembly: GCA_023525975.1. Lineage (NCBI taxonomy): Eukaryota > Viridiplantae > Streptophyta > Magnoliopsida > Asterales > Asteraceae > Smallanthus > Smallanthus sonchifolius. Next base: position 69,914,536 of record CM042031.1, on the reverse strand, counting down.
ACAAGTTCGCCAAAACCCCCCTCAAGTTAGAGGTGTATAAAAGGCCAACATGGAAATGATATCGGAATTCGGTTGACCAGCCAGACTTTTGGTGAATAAATTCGCAAATTGGTGAATCAAACCAGCTTGAAGAAGCTCCTCACGGACAAAATGACAATTGATGTCACCCAGGCGGTCTATAAAACTAACACATAAACCTAACCTAGACTCCTAAGTAATAAATGGAGTACCTATGAACTAAACCGTACTGACAGTCGGATGAGGATTACTATAGTAATCTGTGTAATAGCCCGATGAACAAGGACAATTCTGGGTATAATGGGGCCCTCCACCGATCTCACACTACACACTCATGTAACGATCCCTTTGAGCAAGTCGGTGTCCTTGATAACGTTCCTCGTAAAAACGCTCCATAGTAATTTTCACTGCACAATGACACTCAAATAAAAACAAGATCACGGGCACCAGATGTATAAATAAAGAAAAGAAAAGAAAAGAAAAACAATTATTTACAAAGACTCACTAAAAAAACAAAGACTCAATCTACTAATCTAAAAAGAGAAAATACACAAAAACCAAATAATAGAACTAATCAAAGCTAATTTTTGCTATTGTCAAGTGTCCCCGGCAACGGCGCCAAAAACTTGATATCGCCTAGACGGTCTATAAAACTAACACATAAACCTAACCTAGACTTCTAAGTAATAAATGGAGTACCTATGAACTAAACCGCACTGACAGGCAAGTGAACCTATCGAGTGTAGCACAACTTAATGGTAAACCGGATTATCGAACCCTAGAGACACTGAACAGCTAAACTAGACTCTGACTCGGACTAAAGATGATTTGGATTGGGGGTTTTCTACACATCTGATTAAACTAGCAAATGCAGAACTAACGATCGACTCTAACTATCCAGACAAAGAACTCAGGGAAATACCAGGACTGAGAAGAACACTACCTAGGTCGGAATCCTACTTGCAAAGCTCAACTTCTACAGGTTATGGAAACTATGGTGGATCTGGGTTTCTAAGGATGACAACTCTAGACCACCTGGTGGATCCCTAATCACTCTCAGGGTGTCGCCAACAAAGAAACTCTAAAGAAGTACTAAACTCACCAGATAGTCGGATTACCTTTCAGTCTCTCCAACAATGATAAAGTACCCAAAAGACAACTCACCTTTCAATCTCACTGTCCACAATACATCTAAGATGCATGGGGTAATCTCAGGATAACAACTATGACACATAATAGCAACAATCACTAGACACCTAAGGGAATTTCCTTTCAGACAAGTCACACTCGGAACCTAATGACGAGGACTAACCGATTATCTCTCACTTGTCGGGTATCGAGATAAGAAACACACTCAGATCTAATAACTCTTAACTACAGCTCCTATGGCTACTACGTGTAGCAAACCACACAAACGATCTCAAACACACAATCTGTGATCTAGATACGCTATTCAAACTGGAAGACATCCATAAATAACATACGGAACTTATAATCAATCATACATCAGATCTAAACATGTAGAAACATCATAATCATTAACATGAGATTGCTACAAAATCATTAATCCATCCAAACGAATCCACAAACCGATAAAAATCAAGACTTTAACAAATATTCATCATAAACCTATGCAGTATTAAAGATCTAGCCAACAATCATACTCAAAACATCTATGACAGAAGTAAAAGCATAAAACATGGTTTCAATCAACAATTTAAAGACAAAAGTGAAAGAATCAAACACTGAAAAAGCTATTACTAACGAACCCGGATCCGAAAGATCTAATCTTGCACTTTAATTGCTTCCCAAGCTCCCAAAATCTCCTCAAACCCTTCTCTGGACGGCTAAAAGTCGAACTCCCCTCATAATGGCAATCAAATTGATTAAAAACATCGAATTAGGGTTTTTACAGATTTAATAGGCCCTCGCGTATCGCGAAGGGTTTCTATGGGTTCCTCGCGTACCACGAGGAACAAAATTGTCGCGCCCGGATTTCCAAGTTCCCGCGTACCGCGAGACATTTTCACTCCTCCCTCGCGTACCACGAGGGATCAAAAATCCAACGTTTTCTTCTTTTTCCTCCGGGCTTCTTCTCGTGCTCGATATCTTCATGATTTGACTTGTAATCCACACGAGCTCCTGTAAACACAACAAAGACTCAATAGGAAACAAAAACGACTCAAAACAAAGGTAAAACTAACTAAAACGCACGAAAACAATATGAATAAAGATGTGTGCTTTGCACTACATCAACAATCCAACTCAATATGCTTAGTCCGCTCATAAAAAACATGATTCTTAGTGATGTGGATGGCCGCCCGACTGTCACGCTTGAGAGGAACATGAGTGAGGTTGGGAAGTTGAAACTCCACAAATAACCGAGTTAACCAAACATGTTCCTGTGTGACACGACGAAAAGACCGATATTCAGCCTCAGCAGAACTAAGAGAAACAGTGGCTTGCTTCTTGGATTTCCAAGAAATAGAACCGCCCCCAATAGAAATGAAACAACCACTAACAGAATGTCGAGTTTTAGGGCAAGCTTCCAATCAGAATCACAATAAGCAGATAAAGTCGTATCATGATCATCATTAAAAAATAACCCTTGAGAACAAGTGCCTTTGACATAACGAAGAGTACGTATGCCACGCAACATCCCAATGAGGAACACGCGGATCACTCATAAACTGGATGAGAAACTGAACCGCAAAAGCAAGATCAGGCCGAGTGTGAGTGAGATAGTTGAGTTTACCAACAAGCCGACGATAAGCCAAAGGATCATCAAGAACTTGACCTTCATTGAGCTTGAGCTGTAAATGCAAAGGCAAAGGGGACGAAACAGAAGAAACATCGTCCGTAGAAAACTCATTCAACAAATCCTTCGCAAACTTACGTTGAGTCATAATAAGACCAGAAGGAGATTTGAGAACCTCAATGCCCAGACAATAGTTAAGACCACAAAGATCCTTGATCTGAAACGTGGAATGTAATAAAGCCTTTAAAGCAGACATCTCATGTTCATTATTACCAGTGAGAAGAATGTCATCAACATAAACAATCACATGAACAACAGAATCTCCCATGGTCTTAGAAAACAAAGAATAATCATTGGGAGAACGCATATAGCCTTTTGTTTTAAGAGCATCAGAAAGCTTGTTATACCACTGCCTTGAAGCTTGCTTCAAACCATAAAGAGACTTTTTGAGTTTAAGAACATGATCAGGAGAGTATAATGGCATTCCAGGAGGAGGAAGCATATAAATGTCTTCATCAAGATCCCCATGTAAGAAAGCATTATTAACATCCAACTGATATAAACCCCAATGTTGCTTGGTGGCAACAACAACAAGACTACGAATAGTAGTCATTTTAACGATAGGGGAGAAAGTCTCGGTATAATCAATCCCGACTTTCTGAGTATCACCACGGACAACCAAACGAGCTTTTCAACGTTCAACTGTGACATCAATATTATATTTGACTTTATACACCCATTTGCATTTAATAGCCTTCTTACCCTTAGTTAAATGCATAACCTCCCAAGTTTGATTACGTTCTAAGGCATTAAATTCCTTAGTCATAGCCTCTTGCCAAGCAGGATGTTTAGCAGCCTCCTGATAAGAAGAAGGTTCGTGAACAAAGTCAAGATTGAGAAGGAGCTGCTGAGAATTAAGAGAAAGATCAGCAAGATTAACAAAATGAGAAGCTTGGCAAGCACTCGACAAAGTATGACAACAAGAGAAATCAACGGAAGCAGAATTACAAACATAATCCTGTAAATGAAGAGGAGGAACAGAAGAACGAGAAGATCTTCTGAGCTCCGGAGGAGGAGGAGGAATAGGAGAAATAGGAGGAGGAGAAGAATCAACTTCAGGAGCAACCGAAGAAGATGAAGGAACAACAGCCGGATCTGTCTCCTCAAACAGATCATTTAGATAAGGGAACAAAGAAAAAGGATCCGAAGAATGTAAAGAAGAGAAAATATGCTCAAGAAAAGTCATCCCGAGAAACAAGAACCTGTCGAGTGTCAAGGTTATAAAGGTTGTAACCTTTCTTTCCAAAAGGATATCCTATAAAGATATAATCTTGAGCCCGAGGCTAAAATTTATCTCTTCCGGGTGTAGGGGTAGAAGCATAACACAAACACCCAAAAGTACGAAGATGAATGTATGATGGAGCTTTACCGAAAAGCATCTCAGAAGGAGATTTTCCGTGGAGAACCCGGATGGGAAAAATATTAATCAAATGAGTAGCAGTAAGAACACATTCACCCCAAAATGTTATAGGTAACTTGGATTGAAACATAAGAGCACGGGCAGTTTTGTTTTCGTTCTACCACCCCATTATGTTGAGGAACCCCAGGACAAGTAGTTTGATGAATAATACCCTTCTGTTTAAAATACTCGGCATGATGAACACCCGAACAAAGTTCAAAAGCATTGTCAGATCGAACACGCTTGCCTTTGGTATTAAATTGACTCTCAACCATCTCAATGAACCCTTGAAGAATAGTAAAGACATTGCCTTTAGTGGTCAAAAGATGAGTCCAAGTAGTTCTAGTAAAATCATCAACAATAGTGAGAAAATATTTATACCTATCATATGTAGTAGAACGATATGGTCCCCACGTATCAATATGAATAAGATCAAACATTTAAGAACTGGATATACTACTAGAAGCAAACGGTAGTTTGTGATGTCTCGCCTTAGGACAAACAAAACAATCATCAATAGAATAATCATGTGCACCAGTAAAAATATTCAATTGCTTAAGTTTGTACAAAGGCAAATGGCCAAGGCGAAGATGCCAAAGTTTCAAAGAGACAACAGAATTACAGAGAGAAAAAGAATCAACTGTAATAGAGAAAAGTTTATTAGGATGCAAAAGATAAAGTCCATTGAGGAGATCTCCCAGAACCAACAGACTACTCAATGAAGGAGCTGCAAGAAATAAGAAGTTTCAGAAAACTGAACAAGACCTTTTGTATCCCTACAGAGTTTGGGAACATATAAAAGATTATGTTTGAACTGAGACACAAAAAAGACATTGGAGATAGAATAAGTCTTGGTGAGATTAACTGTTCCGACCTGCGTAACAGTTAAGACATGCCCGTTTGGAAGAAGAACATAAACATGCAAATTAAGCAATTGAATGTTAAAAAGCAAATTGAATTCAAAGCACATATGATTACTTGAACCAGTATCAATGATCCAAGTAGTGTTGACCGTAGTCGAATTGCAATCATAAATACCTGCAAAATTTGCAAAGTTGAGTGGTTGAACAGTAGGAACACCACCCTGAATCCCATAATGATGCTGAAGAAGTTGCAGCAAAGTATTGTACTGTTCTGTAGATATACTAGTAGGGGAACTAGAAGCAGTAACAGTAACATCAGAATCAGAAACAGCATTTGCAGCAACCTTGGGTTTTGTAATTTTGAAATCTTTGGGAAACCCAATGAGACGATAGCATTTACTAACATCATGACCCGCCTTCTTGCAATGAGTATAAACAATGCCCTTACGAGCTCTAGAATTCTTTGGTACCTACACAGAGGCATTCATAGAAGCATTTTGAGGAATAAACTGAACAGAAGAATGAAGCTCCCTCTATTTCTCATCTTGAATAAGAAAATCATAAGCCTGATTGATGAAGGGAAGAGGTTTCATCATGATAATATTCCCTCGAATCATGTCATAACACGAGTTGAGACCCATCAGAAACTGCATCAAACGTTGGCCTGCTTCATGTTTAACCAAGATATTTGCATTGCCACAAGTGCTCATAGGAATGGGCTCAAGAGAATTCAGCTCATCCCAAATAGATTTGATCTTAGTGAAGTAAGAAGCAATATTGTCATTGCCTTGTTAGATGTCAGAAAGACTTTTCTGGAGCTGATAATACCTCGCCCCATTCCTTTGACCATATCTATCACTCAATTCACCCCATAGTTGAGAAGCGGTTTCTAGATATAGAACACTCTCATTGATGTCATTTGATAGAGTGTTGAGGATCCAAGAAATAACCATATCATTACACCTCCTCCACAAGTCAAGATTGGGAGAGGTGGGCGGCCTGGAAATAGAACCATCCACCGATCTTGTTTTTAGCAGAAAAAACAATCGACATAGCCCGCTTCCAAGACCCAAAACCAGTCCCATCAAAGATCTTAGAAACCAACAATAACCCGGGGTGATCTGAAGGGTGCAAATACAAAGGAGCAGAAGAATCCATAGACAAAGAACCAGAAGAGATTGAAGCATCTGACATGACAAGAAAAATAAGGAAACAAAACTGACACGAAAGGAAGCGAACTTAGGATAAGTTCGCCAGAAAAGAAAGAAGCGAACTTAGAAAAGAAAGAAGCGAACTTGACAAGTTCGCCAGAAAGCTGAAATGAAACTAGGAAGCGAACTTGTTCGCTTAACAAGTTCGCCAAAACAAAAAGAAACAAGCGAACTTAACAAGTTCGCCTGCAACATAAGATGACAAGTTCGCCTGCACGAACTGAAAAACGTGAAATCGATCCAGAAATCATCATAACTCGAAATCATAAACGAATATAAAGAAATCTAACCGTAGGAATGATCAGAAACACAAAAGGAATGTTTTGAACGGATCAAAACATCAAAAGAACCCCAATCAACTCGAGAAAACAAGAAAATGAAGAAAAAATGAAACATGAATGCGGAACAAAGACAGAAAAGGAGAAGATATCACAGAATAGAGCATATATGCTCTGATACCATGTTATGATATCGAGAGTGAAAGTTAAAACAAACAAGAATGATAAACGAGAGAGAATGATTTGGAGGAAAAATGAATAATTTGATTGATAACTCAAATAATGATTACGAAAAGACTATTTATATACAAGCAAAGATACTAACAAAAACTAACCGGGCGAACTTAACAAAACAAGCGAAACAAAATAAAAATGCATTGTCTCCCACCTAGTCTTTTTTATGACCCACTTGAGTCATGTATCTCTTCTATTTAGTTATAAAAATGGTGGGAAAGGAATAAAAATAGATAGAATGTACATTGTAGGAAGAAACAAATTTTGAGTCCAACCGAAGGATAAGCAATAGATTGTAGTTGTTTCTTAAGGACATTGGACATCAATATGAGTTTAACTTGATATATTTTTCCATGGAAACTGACATCTTATCGCAATCACTATTGGTAATGTATTACATTACTTAGGGCAATAAAGCCTTCATTCCCGCAACTCGTTTACTCGCTTATTCTTCTCGTTTCTCGTATAATACCTACAATATCAACATATATGAACATAAGTATTATATTCAACCTAATTCATAATCAAAACCAATTCAAATATAATTAAATACGCGTTATAAACATATGTGTTTTACGATAGATCAGTCGTACATGTAAATATGCTACCGGATGATGAAAGTAATGTGAAAATTCCAAACAAGTCATGCATGGGAAACAAAAATATGAATTCGATCAAATGTTGTCAGAAACTAAAATGATATTGTTTTATTTTAAAAAATAAAATAACTGTGTGAGCAGAAAATAAGTATCCGAAGGAGGGTCGATTCAAAATTTATAATCGAATCTCTGAACCCAATGACCATTGCCTCATTGACCATATTTTCTATTCAATATTTTCGTACTTTGCATGTGTTTCTAATTTGTTATGTTTAATTAATAACCAGTTAACAAATTACACATCATTTGTTAATATTTGCATTTTATGTTTACATTTTTATAACGTAAACAATGTTGTTACTAGAAAATTATTTTTTAAACAAGTTTTAAAATTACCCAAATATCGAAATAAAGTTTGTAATTTATAAGCACCATTTACATCTGGTAGGATAACTAGAAAATTTGACCCGCGCGTTCCGGCGGGGCTGTACGGTGATATTAACATGTTTAACTGTATAACTAAAGCCCACGCGATGCGGCGGGTTTGCGAACCTCATTACGGGCGTTGCGGCGATGACAATAACGTGACTAATTAAGTACATAAAAAAACGTATGATGTTGCCACGACTCGGTCTTTCGCGCGATGCGGCAGGCACTACAAGAATTTTAGGCAGATTCAACGACTTTTATCGACGACATGTCGTCGAAATAACCTTTCTCGACGACATCTCATCGATATTGCCTCGTCGGCAGAGTTCCGTCGGGACTGCTTGAAAAGTCGTCGAGAAAACGTCGTCGATATAGATTACCCTTTTATCGACGACATGTCGTCGATATTTTCCCGTCGGTAATAGCTTTTCAATTTAAAAAAAAAGATTAAATAAAAATTAAATATCAGTCTCGACGACATGTCGTCGAGATTGATCGATTTAAATTTTATTTAATCTTTTTTTTTTAAATCTGGAAACCTCAATCCCGACGACATGTCGTCGAGACTGGGTTATTTTTAAAAAAAAAATATTTTTTAGAATTTAAAAAATTTCCAGTAATGTAATACACAAAATTCAGAACCTGTCAAACCTGTTATATATTAATACATTTCACAACAATATATTACTTAAAACATCTAACAAAAAGTATACAAATTGTATAAGTTATTATAAATCGTTCAAATAAAAGTTACAACCAAGTTTATTCATCTTGATCGTCGTCATTTTGGTTGCCGGATTGGTTGCGGTCCTGTTGCATCTGTTTCACGGTCTCATTCAGTTCACGAATCGTTCAAATAAAACCTAGGTTTGCGAACGTCGTTACATGCGTTGCAGCGGTGACAATAACTTGACTAATTACATAAAATAAACGTATGAAGTTGCCGCGACACGGTTATGGAGATCGAAAAATAGATAGATTGTAGCGCGAATAGAAGTTAGCATTGAAACGACAAATTCATTAAAGAAGTTAGTAACAAATTAAAAATAGAAAAAATAATTTTTATAAACGAATATAAAAAAGTAAGAAAAAAAAACGAAATTTGAATGGTAGAGTTGAGAATTTAGTAAAGAAGTAAACTTGAAACTTTAGGTACAGTTAAAAGCGTATATCAAAAGTATATTAAATGGGTAAACTTAAAACTTTATAAATTTAAGAGATATAGTTGAAAATTTTGTCAAAAGATAGATTTAAATTTTAAAAAAACTGAATGTTTGAATTGTAAATTTTGTCAACGTAAAGGGTTGTGGTGGAAAAAAGGTCGGTGACCGATCAGATTAAGATTATATGAATCCTTGTACGTTAGAAACACAAATGGATAACATTTACACTTTTAAAAAGAAGTAAATGATATAAGATAAAAAGAGTTTTTGTCATTAAAAAATTTGTTAAATATCTTTTAATTAAGAACCATATTTATAACTGAATACAGCTTAGAAATTAAGGAGCAAAATTCACCCCTCTTTAAAAGAAACAGGTTATATATTTATTACTTTATACCATGAAATTTATTTATTTTCTATTAAACAGTGAAAACGGTGCATTTTTTAAACATGGTGTTGGCGTTTTTACCTGAAGTATACATTATTTAGAATAAACATAGTTTATCAATTGTTTGACACGAAGAAAATCTATAAAAGAATACGTGTGAGTTTTATGTCGTAGGAGTAAGGATATATCAATTGTTATAAAAGAGATTCTCCTTCCACTTGCGCAAACTCAGTGATGAAGTTTCTCATGCGCACAATCTTAGCGAGTAGGAAATACTGAGTGAGGAATTTCTCAACCATCTGATCCCATTACATAAAGGAACTAGTGGACAGAGATAAGAGCCAGGCGTTGGCCTTCATGGAGTGTAAACGGAAAGAGGCATAATTTGATGGCGTCATCGGTAACACCATTTCACTTGAAAGTATCGCATAGTTCTAAGAAGGTAGCAATATGAGCGTTTTGTAGCATCCCGGAAATACATAAGCTAATGTTTCGGATTAGAGGATGACCCAAACCTCTATTAATTATAATGATGAGCAGGTTTTGTCACGTATGAGGGGTTTTTACGATAATAAATGACTCGGTTAGTCGTTTAGGAGGTAACCCGAGATCGTAATGCGCGAGATGGAATTAGAGGGACCCGGATGGAACATTGAGGAGTTTAAATACCACATTTATGGGAAAACCCGAGGTCATTAGTGACCTAGGGGCACGACGGCCAAGAAGGAGGAAGAGAGAGAGAGAGAGTCGGCGACGGCGGCGGAGAAGGAGGAAGGCGACGGCGGCGGAGAAGGAGGAAGACGACGGCGCAAGGGAGGTCCGACGAGTATGCATCCCATATCACGTGAGGTAATTTCCATTTACTCGTTTAGCACATTCTTGCATTCGTTTTGCGTGGAGGATGGGTACGGATCCGAGAAGAGAAAGAGAGGTGGTTGTCCATATTGGTGTTCACAGCGGCGAGTGGCTATGGGTGAAGCGTGATGGGGCATGATGGTGCACGGTGATGGTGTGTCGGGACCGGGGTGACCTGTCAGGGTTGGTGGCCGACGGCAGAGAGAGAGGGAGAGAGAGAGAAGGAGGATGACGGGTTACGAAGGAACAACGAGGAGGTGGTGGTGATGCCCGGCGGCCGTGGTGGCTGCTGTGGTGGCGCATCGCGGTGGTGAACGAAGTAGGATGAAGGCGGGGACGTATTCGGCATGTAGTATGGTGGTAATGGGGATGTTATCCGATTAGGGTTGTTGCGCGAAGAAGAAAATGATGGTGACGTGCGTGGTGGTGCACGGTGGTGGAGACGGAGGACGGCGAGGAGGCCGGTTAGGGTTTTTCCCGGCTAGGGTTGCATGGCTTGCATGCATGTAAGGAAACCCGGCTCGAGTATACGTGTTTCGTGAGGCTAGTGTTTTGCATGGTCACGTGTACGTGCATGCATGGAACGGAACCCGATTCGAGTATTCGGTTCTAAACGGGTCAAGGACGACCCGATTCATGTGAACTTGTGAAAATAGGGTTTCGTGGAGGAGGAATGGCGAGCTGATGAGAAGAGTGTCGGGGTTTGTTTATATTTATGCGTTATTCGGCGTATGTTTAGAACGTGTTTGATCACATAATCGAATGTTTGACAGGTTCGGGTCTCGAGCAAGAGGACGGTTGCAGAGCAGAACTTGGATCTTCACAACTGGTGAGTTTCTAATCCCCTTTTTACTTGTTTTTGGGCCTATCGTAAATACTTACACGTTCTATCATTTAAATGCATGTGTTATGTGAAACGAGTTAAACCTGTCGAATTTTATGAGCCAACTATATTATTTCATAATAAATCTAAGGGTCAATGTGGTATCCCAAGGTTGAGTGGGTTGGATGTTGGTATGACACCCCAAGTAGAGTGGGTTGGATGTCGGTATGACATTGGTATGTCGTATAATGACTTTCGGGATAAGTCAGAAGTTGAGTCTAGACGTTACGAGGATATGTCTAGGATGTGTGTTTGGTTATATACGTAAGTGATCCGTGTAAGGACGGTGAGTCGTAGTACATGTCTAGGTAGTGTCATGTGTGTATCTTTGTTGCTTTGTGTGCTTGCATTGCTGTCAGTGTATACGACCAACAATGGTGTGGAGGACATGGTCCTTCAGGGTGGTCACTATGAGGGTGATCTGGCAGTCATCATGTGGGTGATGTATCAGTCACCGTGTGGATGATGATATGACCACTGTGTGATGTGACGAGATGAGCATGAATGCCGGCGGACTCGTGAGGAAGTGTCGCACGTGCATTCATGGGCCCTTTGGGAGTGAGATTCAGACCCGGATGGGGGTACTCTGAGGTGATGAATATCCTGACGGGGATAACCCTGACGAGGGTAATGACTGAGACAGGAGAAACCCTTCGAAGGTATGTCTCATGTGTGTGATTTATTGTATGGATTAAATCTTTATAAATATAGGATTATATGGTATTTTAGAAGTAAAAGTTGTTAATCATTATAAGGCCTTCCGTAATGGAGGCGTGAAACACATGGCATGAAGCCAAGTGGCATTTTCACGGGTATGAACGCCGCCCCCGTACTCGGTGAAAGGGGCGTGATTGAGGGGGGAAGAGGGGCAAATGACTTCCAATCAAATGTTTACACCTCACTATTTCTTTTTCTTTTTTTATTAAATATTTAGTTTAGGATTTAATTTGGTTTTTCTCAAATAACTAATGCTCGTTAATTATTTAAAAAAATGAAATACACGAGCTTGTTTATTTTATTTTTCTGAACAATCAGGTATAAATTTTAACGAAAACGGAGTTGTTTTAAAAAAAAACTATTTTTCGTCATGTAAGTGGTTTTTAACGTGTTTGGATCGACATTTCAACTAATAAATAATTGTTTTAAAAAATAAATATCAATTGTTTATAAAAATTAACAAAATAAAATAAAAAAATTCACTCATTAATGCGGGACGTGAAACCACTACTTACGTTAGTGATTCTGGACAGTAATTGCCTCTGTGCTGATGTGATGCTGACGTGGTGGGGCGTGAAACCACTACGGATGACCTAACCGTAGGATTAGGTGGTATAAATTATGTTTTAAAAGTTGTGCAGATTTCAAGAGAACATATATTTTAGTGAGGGCCATGTTGGAACCCTAGTTTGACCGGGGCAAGGAAGGGTTGCTAATTCAAGTTTAAACTGTCTATAAAATCCCACATGCTTCTCCGTATAATCTCTTCGGATCTCTTTTACATCAAAACAACAGTCTCAAACCTCAACAACTAGTTTAGAAAGCAAAATAGAAAACCCTAGAAATTATTGAGCATGGTGTTCATAAAGTTTGTAGGCTTCATACTTGCTCTTCTCCTTGTTTCATTTGCACTACAAAGTCTTTTTGTACATGGTGTTCATCATCAAGGTTCTCTCTCTCTCTCTCTCTCTCTCTCTCTCTCTCTCTCTCTCTCTCTCTCTCTCTCTCTCTCTCTCTCCCTCCCTCCTTTGTGTTCTGATCAATGACTCTTTTGCTCGATCTCTTACTTGTTTCTTTGGTAGAAAGGAGATTATTGGAAGGAAATTCAATCAAAGTAACTCAAGAAAAGGATGCATCTCTTAAAAAGGTATCAAATAATTAAGGGCTTAATTTAAACTTGTGTATTACACGGGTTGAATAAATGTAATGTGTGTGAGTATCAAAAAATGAAACGTTTGTTACCTAGTGTTGAGGTTTGTTAGTAATAAGGTGTGTGAGTATCAAAAATGAAACGTTTCATCTCAATGCCCTTAATATGGGTTCGTAATATTTTATAATGTTCTTCATCTTCGAATCATATTCATCTCTTATTATATATGTGAAGACTATAAAGAGAACCAATATATATATATCTAATGAAAAGGGTTGCGAGTTCTGTTCAAAACTAAGAAGTAATAACATGTCTAGTTTCTCTATTTGATCTCAACAACTATCTTTTTTTAGAAGGTTTATTGTTTGAACAGGAGTATCTTGCTGAAACTTTGGGGATCGATAGCGGATCAAATGAAGTGATCATCGGAGGAAGGAAAATGGCAGTGATATTGAAGGAAGATGGAGAAATGGCTTCAAGATCAAGCACAGGTGATGCCCAGAAGTTGAATGTGGAAGCAGGTTTTGTTGCTTTCACTGCTGATTATCATATGGCAAAACACCACCCTCCTAGGAATAATTGAAAACAGGCAATAATATATTACTAATTACTGCTTGTATTTCTTAGTTTAATCATAATTAGATCCCTCTTAGTTATTATACCTTAAATTTAATTTTTAGTTCTCTCTTTTGAACATAATATATGGTTAATATTATAGAGAATATTATGTTCTCTAATCAAATTAATTTTTCATTGAGAAAAAACTAAAATTTTTGGCTTTGACATCATGTATTTTCATAATTTGTCACAACTCTTTCATAACTTATTGTCTACAAATTTTCTATAAAACTAAATTGGAAAGCAAGCTGAAAAATATAATTATTAGACTTTCAAAAAGAACTTTTTGGATACGGAGAAGTATTCTGATAACCCACAGATTTATTTAATTCTTTAATGTCTCTAGTGTTAAAAGATGTGTTAGGTCTGGATTAATTATAAGCTTAAGGTGTAATATTATATGGGAAACTAATATGCTTTTATCATATTCTATGAACAGATATGCATGCTTCAAAGAAAGGACCACACGACTTCTTGAATAACCAAGTAATCCATCATTTCACCCCTCCCTTTTAATTAATACACGAATGGTTGTGCTAAATGTACCCCAACCCTTATTACTTTTACCGAATATACCCACTCTCCCTCTACTAAATGAGTCACATCATCTTTTAGGTTTTACACTTAGGGGTACGTTGAGCATATAGGGGTACGTATAGCCTCCACGAATTGAGACATGTGCCTTACTGTTATAGTAGTATAATTTTTTTTTGTTACATACACGTACAAAGATGTTTCTCATTTTACTAAACCATCACGAATATTGGAACATCTTTGCTAGATTATTAAGGCATCTCCTTGTTCTCGTTGCAGGGGCAAGAAACTACATTGGAGAAGACGACTATAAGCCCTAGCCAAAGCTCGCTAAAACAAGGTTTTTCTCGTTCTATTGCAAGTCCCTCGAGTTTTAGTACAAACAAGTTGTTTCCTCATGATCATCAGACCGATGAATGGAGAAAACTACTTGAAGAAGCCGATAAAAAAGTTATGCAAATGATGAGAAGGGATTACGGTGGCATGAGGAGGCCTCGACGGAAGCCTCCAATCAACAACCACGAGCCGAGAAACTAACAAAACAAACTAGCGATTTGCTTAGCATTTAGGTTCGTGATTCAAACTTTAAAATGAAAAATAAAGAAGAAAACGTTAGGTACAGGCTCACAATTTTGCTCCCTAACATCTATAGATAGTATTAACAACTAGCTAGCAAAACCCAAAAATGGTACTATTTTTGTTTTTGGGTGTCTGTATTTTTGGTTTTTCTAAATAGAAGGGTCATGAGATGTTTTGTTGGTAATATTTTGTAAATTATGTATTCTTGTTTACATCCTTAAACGTTTGCTAGTTTTGTGAGATCATGTATGCTTTAATGGTTGTATTTTAGGCGTCAAAAGAGATGGTCTTGATGAAAACAACTCCCTTTGCTATCAATAACAATTTCTTAAAATAATTTGGAAAATGAGACATGCAAATAAAATCCCACCTAATTAGTCAGTCCAACTTCTAGGAACTCGATCGATCCTGAATATTCCTCTAGATTGCAATGTATTATATATGTACTCTGGATTGAAATATTAATTCGCTGTATCATGAAGAAAGATGTATGTAGAAATGTTTTGGTCAGAAATCTTAGGTCAGACTAGTTGTAAGAAATTTGTGGTGTTTTCTAAAATATTCTCATGAAAAGCATGAAAAAAAATCATTTTTAAATAGGGGTTTTTCATGGAAACCCAACACATCTATAATATTGTTTTTCAGAACCTCCTTTTATATAATTACTAGTTCAGGTCCCGTGTCTACACACGGGGTGAAAAATATATTACATATACTACGGATATAAACAAACTTAAAATATGTAAAAATTAATATATAATTAGATTTCGAAAATAAGTTAATTACTATTTAATGTAATTTCACGTTTAATTACTATTTGATTGAAATAAAAGTTACATAATTAAATTTTAAAGTTTTCTTATAATAAGAGATAATTTAAAATAAATGTGTTGTATTAGTCCAATTAATACTTTATTTAAATATATATTATTATTTAAATATAGAAGTGCATTAAATAAGAGAGAGGCGGGAAAAAAAATGATGAGATTGAATGTGAAGATGACACGTGACACTAAAAAACCTTTATTTATTAGTATGTATAGATATGTGTTTTCTAAAGTTTTTTCTAGGTTCTCAAGCCCACCACCGACGGCATAATTTTTTTACTTTTTAAATGAAGACGTTTTCTTAATGAAAGAAACCGAAAACTTTCTTGAAAAAACGAACATAAAGAAGTGAACAATTTTTCTGAATCTGAACACATCCTTACACACTTAAGGATCTAGGCTCAAATTAATATATAGATATAATTTTTTGTCATAATCTGTTTATAAATTCTAATACAAAGGGTACCTTTTAAGTCATGCATGTGTTAGGTATTGTAAAAGAAAATGGGATAACATCTGAATGTATTACTAGTAAGGAGAACCCTCAAAATATAGAGGAAATCAAACCTTAGAGAAAACTATATAGGGTGGATGGCCAATATAGTTTTTTAGAGACAGTGAGTATGGATTTTAGAGGTGGTTTACAACCGCTTCAATCATTTTATGAGGCGGTTATGATCCAACCGCTCCAAAAAATATTTGATCGAATCAAGAGATGCATGCAACCTTCAAAACAAATATGCTTTTAGTTAATATTTTCTGGGATTTTGTTATTTGTTTCTAAACCCACGTGAAAATCTTGAAGCTTTCGTGTGATTCTTCTAAGGAATTAGTGGTTTATGTTGATTTCAAGAATATGGTGAGGTTATGAATGAACTTTGAAAGTTTGGTAATCGGAACCTTAATGGAAAAACCAACAGAATTATTTGATCATAAGCTCGATCAACATAATTTCATTAACTCGAAAAAATGGATATCTCTGTAACCCACAAGCTCGGGTTTATATAGAGTTACAAAAACTCAGAGAAAAAGATAAAGCAATTAGAGTTACATTTAAACACATACTGAAAACCTAATTAATAACAATTACCAAGTTTCCTACGCAACCTTTAACCCAATCGGGTTGGGTTTCACTTGCCGCCCCTTCTCGGAAGGAGGGTTACAACCGCCCCCTCATGGGCTCGGAAGGGGCCTCAAGTTGGGCTTATTTTCCAACATTCACCCCTTAAGCTCGGACTTGAGCTTTAAATCTTTCACCCCAAGCAATGCTTGCATCTCACAAAATCTTACTCATGCTAAAGCTTTGGTTAGAGGGTCGGCTCGCTGTTCAATCCCGGGTATATGCTCCATCTTGATTTCACCATTCTCGATGCTCTCCCGGATGAAATGATATCTCATGTTGATATGCTTGCTATGCCCGTGAAGCACCAGGTTTTAGCAAGTGTAATCGGTGATTGATTATCAACATACAAACACACGGTTTGAACTCTACATCTCGTGATTTCACTCAACAAACCGCGAAGCCATACTCCTTGACAAGCGGCAGTTGTGGCAGCCATGTACTCGGCCTCACATGAAGATAAGGCTACTGTTGCTTTTTTTAGTGCACCATGTAATTGGTGAGTCGTTAAAATAGAATATGTAACCGGTGGTACTTTGCCATCATCTTTGTCTACCGCACGACTACTATCACAAAAACTGTATAGGTGACGACTTCCACCCCTCGAATAGATCAAACCAAAAGAGTTTGTTCCTTTTACATACCTTAGGATGTGTTTTAGTGCATGCATATGTAACTCCTTTGGCTCTTGCATTTAGCAGCTTACAAGACCAATTGAGAAACTTAGATCGAGTCTCGTGTGTAAAAGGTATCTCGTGTAATCGATCAAACTCCGATAAGTAGTCGGATCTACCGGTCTTCCATCACTATCTTTAGAGAGCTTCATGCCCGACTCGATTGAGCATTTTTTGGATTACAATCTTGCAAGTTAGCCTTTTGCAAATTTTTCGAGCATAACTCTCCTGTTTGATCTCAATTCCGGTTTCCCTTGTGAAACTTCAATCCCGAGGTAGAACAACAAAAGTCCCAAGTTACTCATCTCGAATTCATCCTCCATTTGTTTCTTGAATTTAGTGATCTCCTCAATGCTTGAACCTGTTACCACTAAATCATCCACATAAACCCCAATTACTAGGATATTATTGAGAATAAATTTTCTATAAACCGTTGTTTCATGTTGACATTTAGAGAAACCAAGATCCTTATGAACATTGTCAAGCTTATGGTTCTAATCCCATGGAGCTTGTTTCAACCCATAAAGGGCTTTTATCAAACAGTATACTTTTCCTTCACTCTTTGGTTTGACAAAACCTTCCGGTTGACATACGTAAACGATCTCTTCCATCTCACCATTTAGAAAGGCCGATTTGACGTCAAGATGGTGCACCTCCCACCCCTCTCGAGCGACTAAGGCAAGCAACAACCTTACACTCTCTATTCAGGCTACCGGTGCAAACACTTTGTTATAACCGATTCCAAAATTTTACATGTAACCTTTAGCTACAAGACGAGCCTTGTGCTTAACAATCTTTCCCGAAGCTTCCCTCTTAAGTTTGTAAACCCACTTAAGGCCAATGGGTTTTTGTTCTTTTGGTAACTCAACAAGCTCCCAAGTCCCATTCTTTTTTATAAAGGCAAGCTCATCTATCATGGCCTTTTCCCATTCCTTTGATCCATAAGCTTCAATATAATAACTCGGTATATCCTCTTGAGTTAGAAGTAACTCGATGTCATCTTCATCCTGATTATTCCCCATGCCAAAATTTTCCTCCGAAGACAAAGTCATCATATTTTCTTGGAACATGGGTGATTCGAGTTGATCGTCTCGGGGATACCGAGGCTGGAGAAGAGTGTTGTGGCGGACCTGTATCACTTTCAGATTCGGATGAGTCTTCCCAAGAAGATTGTGGGCTGTTACGGGCCACTGAAGATGGTGATACGAGACTGGAATGAGCTGGTCCAACCCCTATAGGGCCTGTTGGGTTTGTGTTTTGCCTCACTAGGCTTAACAGGGCTCCTGGTTGGGTCTCTTGCTTGTTAAAATTTTCTGGAGGTGATAGACCAGAAGGTTTGCTCGAACTTGTTTCAACAGTTATTGGATTGTGTTATGAATTGCTCCATGAATAGATCCAAAGTTATTTCAGGTGTTGTGTGTTTCTCTCAATCCCATCCCATTTTCTCATCAAAGATAACGTCTCGGCTCACGTGTATTCGGTTCCCAGTTGGGTCAAACATACGGTAGGCTTTGGAGCCGGTTTCTGACCTGAGATACACCATGGGAACACTACAATCTTCTAATTTCTTTAACATCGTTGTGACAGGTGTTTTCACATATCCAACACACCCGAAAACAAAAAGATGTGCTAGATTCGATTTTCTCCCTTTGAGTGCTTCATAAGGGGACTTGTGAGATAATGCTTTTGTAGAGACACGGTTTAGGATGTAAATAGAGTGTCGAGCGGCTTCCCCCCACAACATCCTTGGAACGTTTTTCCCTTTGAGAATGCTCTGAATCATCCCAATAAGGCAATAAGTGTCCTATTACGCCGTTCCACCACCCCTTTTTTGTTGAGGGGTGTATGGAGTGGAATGATGTCTTGTTACTCACACTTGAGCACAATATTTTGAGAACTCACTTGAGGTGAGTTCTCTTCCACAGTCGGTGCGAAAAGTACCTAGCTTGTACCCACTTTCGCTTTCGACAAAACCTTTAAATACATTAAAGATTTCAAACGCTTTGTCTTTGGTTTCGTAAAAAAGCACACATAAACCGGGAGAAATCATCAACAAGCAAGAAAATATATTTTTTCCTGATTGATGTGCTAGGTGAGATTGGTCCACACAAATCTCCATGAACCAACATTAGTGGTTTTGAGGCTCGAAAGCTTGCTTGATCAGGGAACGTCTGTCTCTTTTGGAACACCACGTACCATCTTTGTGAGAGTTCTCATTGCATCAAGTTTAGATGCCCAAGGCGAGTGTGCCATAACCAAGTTGGGTCATCCAAATTTGCAAGTAAACACAGCGGTGCCCCAATCGTCAACTTCACCTTGTAGAGAAGATTTTTTTTATCTGAAGACCTTCACTATAAGATTCCTACTTTTATCGAAAACCAACAGATAGTCTTTATCCATGTATACTTTGCAACCAAATTATGTGGCTTGTCCCAAACTTAAATTATTGCTCTTTAAGTTTGGAATATAATATACATTTGAGATTAGCCTTTCCTTCCCATCTTCACATGTGACTAAGATAGAATCTTTTCCTTTTATCTCAACTTGAGACCTATCACAGAAACGAATTTGCCCATTCACGTTTTCATCCAACTTTGAAAAGAACGTTTTTCTTCCGGTCATATGATTGCTAGCCCCATTATCGAGGTACCAATCCCCGTCTTTTACTGAATCTGATTTGTACTTCTTCGGGTGATGTAAGGCCCCAAACCCAGGAGGCCTCACTTGTTGGATTTACTCATTCACAAACAGTTCTTAAACATGAATATCAAATAACGCAGCGGAAAATTTCATTTAAACATAACGTCATCATTGTTCATACATGCGGAAGCGTAAACATTGTTTAAAACATAAATACATCGTAACTAAAACATAACGGGATGCCAGTCTTCATAGTCAGCCGGGTAACTCCTCTCGCTAGCCAAGCATCACCGTACATCCTCATAGCCTACCTTAACCTGAATGTGCACACTAAAAAGTCAGCTACACTGGTGAGTTCTAGCATTTCATAAAAACTTTAACATCAACATTTGCCAAAAACATATCATTCATTCATTTAGTAAAACCTTTCACAAAAGCATGTAATAATCTAACATCTTTAAAAAACGGTTTCGTACCCATATCATCATCAACATCATTATCATAAACACCGTTGAACGGATCGTTCGTTAAAACTTTTAACATTCATTTAAGTCATACATTATCGTTATCTAATTTTGTATCTTACTTTACGCGTCACAGTGTCCCCGAAGGAACCTTTGGTGTTGTGGGCAACCGCTACGTATCGCCGTCAATGCCACAACCATACACTACGTGGGGTCAACCGTTACGTATCGCCGTCATTGCCCAACCATTCATTCCTTGGGGTCAACCGTTACGTATCGCCGTCATTGCCCAACCATTCACTACGTGGGGTCAATCGTTACGTATCGCCGTCATTGCCTAACACGCATCTTTCCTTTGGGAATCAACCGTTACGTATCGCCTTCATTAATTTCCCTTACCTTATTCACTTAGGATGATCGTCATCACCCGAGTAACCGTCGTTACTCCCTTACCAGTTGTACAACATCAAAACCATCGACAGGCCACCAAGACACTGCCCTGTTGTTCTTATGGTAACTATGGCTCACTGTCCATAATCTACCACAAGGCTGGGAATCACATTCCCAGACTTCATTCGTCAATTCCATTCATTCGACAGATTAGATTTATAATGACTTCTTTAAACCTTTACCTCTTTCCCTTTTCATTAAACATTTCCTCATTTAGACCGTTCATAAACATTCGTAAACCTTTTTGGCAAAAACACTTCATAACCTTTCCTTTCGTAAACATCGTTTCATTAAAACATCATTTCGTTAAAACATCATTTCGTAAGTATGCACACCAGCCCAAAACATTTAACAAAACATTTAAAAGAGGGCTCTAGAACTCACCTGATACGCTAATATGGGTTGTCCTAAACGAAGGTCCAACAACGTCACTTCCGATCTGAATTGATTAGTTAAATACACATCAGACCAATCCCGACTTTAACGGTTTAACCATTCTAACATACTGACTTCACTTAACCAGTTCTGGTGTCTGCGCACTTGGCAAGTGCGCAGACCCTGCTGCCTGCGCACTTAGCAAGTGCGCAGACCCTGCTGCCTGCACACTTATCAAGTGCGCAGGTCCCTCCTCCTGCGCACTTATCAAGTGCGCAGGACCTGCTCCGTGCGCACTTAGCAAGTGCGCACAACCCGTTCTTCGCGAAAAACCCTAACTTTCGCATTCGGGTCTGAACATGTCAAGATCCCGAACCTGTTTGCATTCAAAACGTTCGTTTTCCATTAAGGAACTCAAATCCATGATTATCTTTCAGTTTCATCCGTTCAAACCTTACCGTTTCACCCAAAACCCAAAAAACCCAAAAACGAACTAAAACTCAGATTTAGGTCGGATTGTTACCTGAATCGAGTTTCTGATCCGTAGGTTCTTCTCACGAGTTATGGAGTAACACTTTGCTGAAGTCTCGGGTCGATCCGCCAACTTTCTCTCTCTACAGTTTCTCTCTCTAAAAGTTGCAAATGAGAGAAAAGGGGTGGCATAGGCTATTTATAGCCCGCTGACCCATCCGACCCGACCCGTCATGCCTCGTTCGTTTATTCCGTTATTATAACTGTCGTTTTATTTTTGGAATGTTACAGGTGAACATTTTCTTCGTTTAGGAATACTTGCTCTATCTTCATTAGAATCTCGATCTTTTTCTCAGTGGCATCGGCATAGTTGGCTTCCTCCTTCTTCGCTTTCCTATCCGGACAAAGTGAAGCACAATTCCCAAAAGCATCACACCGAAAACATTGAACACGTGATAGATCTTTCTTGCCTTTTTCTGATCCATGGCCTTGATCACTTGTCTTGGAACATTTCTGCTGAGTTTTCCCACTCCCTCACCCGCGACCATGTCCTCGGTCACGAGAGTTAAACTGGCCACCTGCCTTGGTTTTAGATCTTGTTGAATCACTGTTAGAACCTTTAGAACCATAAACCTTATTTAACATCAACTTACTTTGAGTTCTGGGCTCCCCATCAACGCCTTTTACTCAATCCTCATAGGCCTTGAGGCGACCTACAATTTCTTCAAACTTGATGCCTTTTAGTTCCACTGTTTGCTCTATGGAAGCCACGATGTTTATGAAGCGTTTAGGCATCATAGTTAGGAACTTGCCCACCAATCTTCTCTCTTCAAGGACTGTTCCAAGAGCAGATAATTTTATGACAAGGTTTGCAATCCTCCCACCAAATCATCAACTGAATCTGAGTCTTTCATCTTCAAATCTTCAAACTCGGTATTTAGGGTTTGAAGGCATGCATCCCTCCCTTTATGCTCCAACATGGCGTGTTTTAATGGCTTCCCATATATCTTTAGCATCTTCGTATTGAGAAATCTGCATGAATTGATCTTCTGGTAAGGCCTGAAACAAGTTCTTTTTCTCATCCACTTCCACACCGATTGCTGGTTCAACTACCTCCCATAAACTGTGATTTCGGAACTCAACTTTGATCTAGACTGCCCATATGGTGTAGTTGTTGTTGTTGTTAAGCATCAGAACTTGAAGTGGGATAGAGATTTTTTCTTGATATTGTATTACATGGGTGATCGTTGGTGTTCCCGACATTGCTTTGTTTTTGCGCGAATAGGTGATCGGAGTGGATGGCGGTTCGGTGGGAGATGACTCCAGGACTTGAGATCAACCACTGTTTGGCTGATGGTAACCTTTGAATCTTGGCTTGGATCGATTGCTTGTGTAGCAAGGTGGAGTCGGTAGAGGTTTAGTGGGGAAGGAGGTTGAATAAGAACTTGGGAAACCAAGCTCTGATACCAATTAAAAGTTTGGTAACCATAACCGTAATGGAAAAACCAATATAATTATTTGATCATAAGCTCGATCAACAGAATTTCATTAACTCGAAAAACTGGATATCTCTATAACCCACAAGCTCAGGTTTATATGGATTTACAAAAACTTAAAGAAAAAGATAAATTAATTAGAGTTACATTCAAACACATATTGAAAACCTAGTTAATAACAAAAACCAAGTTTCCTACGCAACCCTTAACCCAATCGGGTTAGGTTTCACTTGTCGCCCCTTCCATAGGCTCGGAAAGAAAGGTTACAGCCGCCCCCTCCATGGGTTCGGAAGGAAGGCTCAAGTTGGGCTTATTTTCCAACAAACATACATGGGAATTTTACAATTTTTTTATTAAGTTTTCTAGGGACTCTTTTATTAGTTTGCAATTTTCTAATCGCGCTCTGTTTTTGTTCATATGATACAAGCATTATTTTATGGGGAGTAAATTACCGTTTGCGTCCATGTGGTTTACACGATTTAACACAATGCGTCCCTAATACGAATTTTTAACGCTTTGAGTACCTGTGGTATATAATCTGTAACCCCCTGGGCCTAACTTTGTTAAATTCTTTCCGTTAAGTTTTGCTCCTGATCTAGTTAAGACTATCCGCAGATACCCCTGTCGAAACTAGATCAGCAGCAAAACTTAACTATCCGCAGCATGTCGAAACTAAACTTAACGAAAATAATTTAACGAAGTTAGGCCCAGTGGCTCAGAGTGTTACAGATTGTATACCACAGGTACTCAAAGCATTAAAAATTCGTGTTAGAACGCATTGTGTTAAATCGTGTAAATCACATGAACGCAAACGGTGTCTTTTATGGGAGAGAAAAGATTGATCTTGCTTTATTATACATGATTATGAAATAATTGGTAAATTAAAGAAAAACCCAGATAATTTGAGGTCAACAAGAAATAAGTAAGCCATGAAGTTCATGAAGGTTATTTCATATTTTTCAAACGTGGGTTTCCAGGCGGGAAGCTCCGCAAGTTCGTCAATATCTCTCTTGATCTTTATTCCTATCTCATCAAATTTCTCCATTGATAAACACAAAAAAATTTAGGTACCCCCATCACATATGAACAAAAATACTTGTGTTGATAATTAAGAGATAGACCATTTCTATGTCTGCAGATGCAGAGTTAGAGAGAGAGATAGAGAGAGAGAGATTATAAAGAGGAGAAAGAAAGAATAATAGTTTTTGAAGAGGTGCGCAAGAAAAGGCATCTTTCGGAGCGGACAACTACAAACCGCTTCAATAAATTATCTTTAAAAAATGTATTTTACGAGGCAGTTTTGATATTTTGAGGCGATTTTTGTAATTGACACGTTTTTTGAGACGGATTTCTACAGAACTGCTCCCAAAAAAAAAGCAACCGCCTCTAAAGATGATTTGTGTACTAGTGAATAGAACAAAATACATATGTACAATTAACAGTCCTTCTCATGTTAAGCCTATATCTATGTTCACTACCCCTGGGAGAAGAGCTATTGCCACTATATATTGCAGTTGTTGGTTTCCTTTTTCTTTTATTCGAAAGTGATGCTGTAACGATGAAGGATACAGCGACGACAGTCTGTCGTCGGCATAGGTTAACCTACAGCGACGACATGTCGTCGCCGTAGAGTTTTTCAGATTTTAGGGTTTTTGAACCCTATCCGGCCGACTCGTCGTCACAATAGCATTGGGTATTTCTGAAAACTAACACGCCATTTAGAAAATGTATTCCAACAACATGTCGTCGCCATGGGTTAAAAGTATTTTCTTATTTCTTTTCTTTTCTTTTCTTTTCTTCTGTATTAAATGAAAAATAAAACGACATCGTTTGCATTACCCTATTGTGACGACATGTCTTCGCCACATGGTTTACTTTGCCCTAATTGACGAAACACCATCGTCTCCATCATTCTGTCTAGTCTCCATCATTCTCTCTCGAATTTCTCTGCCGTGTTCCACCATCCAGCCACCACCACCTTGAATTCTCGATGTGTTCCACCACCATCGCCGCCAACCACCACCATTACTACCATCTCGAAGTTCTCTGTTGTCTTCGTCGCCAACCACCACCATTACTACCATCTCAAAGTTCTCTGTCGTAAATTGTTCTATGCCTCATTTGATCTCTCTACACATATGATATACCTTGTGTTTGTTGGATCCACATTAGTTAATTTGAATCTGTTTTTTTCAATGAAGATCTTCTGTACAGGGAGACCATAAGTTCACCAGCACGACTTATTCGCCTACTAGACTTATGACTTATTCTTTTTCGTATATGTTAGACGAACATTAACAGATTGATGTGTGTGATTGTGGTTACATCATCACTTTCTTAGTAGTTTTTTTAGGAAGATTTGTCATTTTAAATGTTATTCTTTTTCGTATTTTCATTTTATTGACATTTGGAAGTAGAAATAGTGTGAATGATGATTCCATTGATCGAGGATGAAATATTCTTACAAACCAGTGAATAGTAAAAAAATGTAATGCACGTTCATTTGTATTGTTTATTGCGGAGAAATATTCAAAATGAGTTTGGCAAAATGCAAAGCGAAACCGGTGACGACCCAGTCGATGAGGTGGAGTGTCTAAAACGTGCCTTAGGTCAAAGGCGTGGTCATATACGGGGTGTTGGTCGAACAATCAAAATATATCCCCCAACATTACTGCTAGTTCATATCTACAGAACTCACAATATAAATGCAAGAACGGTGGCAACAACAACAACAAATAAATCAAAAACAACAAGAAATAAATCAACAAATGCAAGAATAAGGAGGCTATTCCTACAATCATAACAGTTATGAAAGAAAATGAAACTTCTTTTAATAACAAGGAAAATTCAATAAAGACAAAGGACGACCTCCACAGCTCAAATGGCAATAACTCTTAGGGAAGTAACGAACCTCAAGGGAAAAAGAAGAAACAGGCGGGGTGTACGTACAATACATTCGAGGCCTGCAAACCAATCTATTTCTCGGGCAACGAAGGAGCTGTTGCAGCTCTACGATGGTTGGAGAAAATCGAATATGTTTTAGCCATCAGCAAATACGCTGATAAGGACATGGTTTTATATGCTTCAAATTTATTTAAAGACGAAGCATTAGAGTGGTGGAACTCAGTTGTGCAATCAAAAGGAAAGAAGAAGACATACGCTTTAAACTGGGAAGAATTTTGTGAGCTAGTTATACGGAAATTGTGTCCCATGAATGAGAGAGAACAAACAGAGAACAGATTTTTGAACCACCGAATGGTCGGTGCCAATCACAAAGAGTATGCTTTGAAGCTATTCGAATATGCTCACTTAGTTCTGCACGTGGCAAACCCGGAATCAAACCTGATTTGTCGTTGTATCTATCTAGGGTTTCGCTAATGAAATAAGGGATATGGTCAAGATGACAATGCCTAGGACCATCGAGTCTGCCATGGAGTTAGGCGCATTACTAACCGATGACATGGTAAGGACCGAAGAAGAAAACAAAAAGAAGGAAACATCCCTATTAAATAAATTCGGGAATCAAGGGAACCGAAAAAAATCTGGGAAGAAAGATGATCACCTCTCAAATTGTAAATAAAATTACGTGAAATGTAATACGGACTTTTACTTTTTTAATGTACTAATTGTCTGAATCTGAAAAAAAAAAAAAACAATATGATGTAATACTATTTATCATCATCCATTTTTAATAAGTTATATATAATATAATAATAATAATAGAACACCATTCATTTTTAATAATTATATATAATAATAATAATAATAGAAAATGAAAAATAATAATAATACCAAAACATAATTAAAAAAACCAATTAATCACACATGAAAACAAACCAATGAATTTGTTACTAATTCATGACCAATATAACTACTAATCATTACGAGTTGGACACCACTCTCTAAATACATCACACCACCATTTATCACTTCCTTTTGAAGACGTGCAGTGACGGATCTAAAAATTTTTTTTATTGGTGTCAGAAATTTTCGGTGTTCGAATATTTATTAAAAAAGAATTTTGTCAGGTCAGATCATTTGAATTTTTATACTGGATTGAGTTGGGTTATCGAACTTTTTCACCGGATTGAGTTACGTTAGCGAAATATTTTGGGTTGAAATTTTTTTGCTGGATTGAAATCCGTTCATTTAAGTGTTCATGTTTGTTCATTTGTTCGGTTGAAGTTAAACGAACTAACACGAACAATCCTAGTTTGTGTTCGTTCGGTTCATTTACATGCCTAGAGTAGGGTTTTACAAGGCCGGTTAATTGTTTAGAAATGAACAGAAAGACTTAGATTAATGATTGTTGGGTTAAATGATCAGTGACCTAGTGAACTTAATTGTTCATAAGGATTAATAGGCAGGTTCAAATTACTAAAGTTTTAAATTAATTTTTTTAGTGCCGTTTTGGTAAAAAAAAATCATGGAAGTCAGTGTCAAAATTTCATTGGGGTCGCTCGAGATTAGATTGTATATATAACAAACAACCAAAAAATTTCATGGGTGTCGGGCGACCCATCCCACAAAGGGTGGGTACACCACTGAAGACGTTTAACATGTCAAAGCCACCCATAAGCTACTTAAAATCGGTTCGTTAAAAGCTCGAATCAAGTCGGGTTTAAGCCGAACTCAAGCTTATATTAAAACTCACAATAAACGAATTCAAGTCCGACTTCACGTACCACGCTTGATTAAAAGCTTGTGAGGCTTAACAAACCTATTGTTCAAGCAAATATAATAATTTTATTTTATATCATAACTATAACTGCAATATTATATACATATATTATAAATAATTGTACTTAAATATAAATAAAACAATTAATATTTCACAAATAATAAACGAGGAGTTCAAGTTTAAAAATCATCCGAACCTTCAAAGCGAGCACACCCCGTACATCTTTCCGAGCCAACTAAAATGCCCTCTCCTTGTAACAAATACAAATCCTAGCACAAGTCTAAACATACTAATTAAGCAGAAATCATATTTAAACATAAAAATCAAGAACAAAACCTAGATTGAAATTAAGATACAATCTTTGCTATTTACACAATTAAACTAAAATGAATGTTAATTATTGTAATTCACCAAATATGCATGCAACCTTTAGACGTAAAATGAACATTCAAATCCCATGTGAGTTTCAAACAAGAAAGTATTTCATCGACCCTTACAACAACCATATCAGCAAGTCAAAATTTGGTCGCCATCATCAGAAACTTGAGCCTTTGCCAGCTTCAATTGCAGCATAAACAAAATCCTCACACTTAGCCGATGGGCTTGACATGACATCAGCCAAAACCCCGATCACATCAAAGGCCTCCTGTAAATCAGTGGCAGAGGTCATGTCTTCCAGCCATGATAACATCTCTTTAGAGAACCCCACCACTTCTTTCACATCCAATAGTTTCTCCTTCATCACCAACTCCCAACCTTCAAAGTTTTTCTCATCCTTCTCCTTTGTTTCACCTGCTCCTTTCTTTTGCACCTTGAAGTAGCGTTGGAGTTGCTCGATTAGACCGGTGTAAACCAGCATTGGCTGGATTATAGTCAGTAGTTCCTCTGGTGGTGTATCTGACTTGGTGGGAGTAGATGGTGGTGTTGATGATGATGACGACGAGCGGTGAGATGACCTGGCATGAGTGCGTTGCATGTATGCATGGTATATACCTCGCTGCAAGAAAGCGTGACGGTGTTGCAACCAAGACTCATAAGATTCTGAAAGAAGGGAACTCACCATCATAAACTGAACAGTTTCCTCTGTTCCTGCAGAGGAAGAGGTTGGGGATTTAGAATCCGGTGTGGAAGTGGAAGAACCAAGATATGCTGCCACCGATTTTGCCAGATTGTTTCGTTGAGAAGAATCACGATCAACAAAATAACGAGCCATCTGGATCATAAACGGGAGAAATTTTGCATTGCTTTCCTTCCCTCCACCTCTACTGTCGGTGCTAAACGATGCACCGGTGGCAAATCGTGCAAGCATCTGCAACATTAATTGTATCACATCAGAAATAATAATTAATAAAAAACAGAAGACAATAAAAGAGTAAGACGAAGGAAAAGGGTTGCTTACCAAAACTATATCATAAGTTAGCAAGCGAAGTCGGCTTCCATCAGCACGTCCAAGGCCATTAAGGTAATCCCAGTACTGATCAACATAGCGTGTATACTGAGGTAGGGGAACAGCTGGACCTCTAATGGGGTAGAGATTATTGCAAAGCGTCTCATTGTTTCTGAGGGCGGCCCCGTCCCATTCCTTTTTTGGATTTCTAAGTGCAGCATCTGCTCGCTTGGCCTCCTGGTGGCACTGGAAATGAATGATGTTGAAATGGCTAACGGTTGTATATACGCAATCTCCACGAGTACTTCCTGAAGTTCCAACACCCAGATTTACTCGCTTACTGAATGTGTAGACACCAAGTAAGTCAGCGGGTCTAAGACTATACCCCTCACGGCATACCATGCAAGCCAACCCGTCTTCCTCTTCTTCCATCTCTTCTAAACCTTCAAGGATTGGCTGAGCAACCACAATTCTCTTCCCACCAGAAGACGATTCATGCATTCCAAGATCCTGTTAATAAATAAAATAATCCATTAGATATACTGAAAATAACAAACAAAGCATCCAGAGAGAGAAGTGTTATGATTAAATTACCTGAAGCATCTCCTTTCTCTTCACTAGAGCTCGGCGTTTCATTTCATCCCGTGTGGCATGGCGCAACCCACGAATCTTCTCAGCCAGAAACCCGTCACCTTTTCCTTCTTTATCGGAGAGGGTATCTAACAAGTTTTCAGCTCTTGCACCAATATCATTTTCTCCAGTCACGCCTTCTAATGCATGGAGCAAAGGTAAAATCCCTCCTTCATCAATGCATTTCTGTGTTGCCGGGTGTCCCATTGACAATCCCCTGAGCATGGACAGTATTAGAGGAACAGACGCGAGTTTTAATCCAGAATTCCATTCTGGGGTAGATTTAAATCCAGCCTCTCCAGTAAACACAAAACTCTCTTTTAAATGTCTAACCGCAACCTCAGTAATCCCAGTTTCCAATATGATGTCTTTCAGTCTTTCCCCACAAGAACTTGTCTTCATCGACTCTGAAACCCTAACAAAGTTCTCCACTGCAAACCTCTGTTTCAACGCTTGCAAAGAGAAGCTCTCGTCCTTGGGATTTTCTAGATATTGTTTCTGAAGCTGGTCAAACTCAACCCAGTTTTTTAGGTAAGGGTCAAAGTGTTGAACGAGTGCTTCCATCGCAGCAGGCTCACCATACGTCAAGTAAGGCAAGATTCTAGCAACCATCTCAGTATTTCTCTGCTGTTTGCTCGACTTCTTAAGGCCTAGTGGGTGAGACAGCCTTTCCAAAAACATGAGAACTATTTTCTTGGCTTGTTCCCCAGCACCAGCTTCTTCATTAGAGACAGTAAGAGCATTCTGAGTGATGTTGATATTATCACTTTCGTTGGCTTCCATTGTCAAACTCTCAACAATTAGAAGAATGCCTTCAGCTGGCTCAATGGCATCAACAGAGAATGCACGTCGTGCAATTTCCAGGAGTAAACTTAAAGCTCCAAGCCTCAACAAGGCCCTCCTGTTTTCCCTTGTTTTGCAGCAGTGCAGTAGAAGATTCAAAACAGCTACCAGTTGCTCCTGGTTTGACTTCAAATCATCACGGGAACGCTGCATGGTGAGAAGCATCATACAATGCAATTCAACAAAATTATCAGCAATAGAAAATAAATGACATTAAATACGCACCTGAACAATTTCCAATAAAATTTCCAACCCGCCACACTCCCGCACAGCACCTGCTATGGCAAACTCCACCTCAGGATCTTGAGACTCTTCTCTGTCTTCATCCAGTTCTTTGATCATGGGCTCTGTGGCTTCACCATCCAACCCCTGTGAGATGGACAATGATATACATAATGAGTAACGGTGAAAACAAGCATTTGAATAGAGGTGAATACTTAATTGTGTATAGAAATAGGGTCAAGAAACCTGAAGCCTGTAGGTTACAGTCATAGGAGGAGAATCTCTTGCTGATGTGGCAGCGGCAGAAGAAAGTAATGTGGCAGCAGCAACCGTGTTTGCGGACTGGCTACTTGACTTTTTCCAAACTTGTTCATAAACTTGAGCGATGCTCAAATCAAGGGAGATAATATTTCCAGCTACAAGCAATTCCATACCATAATCATCCTCGATAAGACCCAAGAGATCCAACTGGTTACAAATTTTGTTTTTGACATCACGCATCAATGGACCTATCTCAGCACTGGAGTAAGGGTTTTTTGTCATTGAACCCCGGATGAACTCCTCTTGGGTGTGTGCCTTGTTCAGTATCAAATGATACACAGCTTCGGGTTTTGATGGACAGATCAGGTTGCAGAGTTGCTCCAAAATGAACTGCAGAATTGATTGCATTTTAGTTGTGAATGAGCAATATTGCAACAAAACATTTACCTCAAGGAAAAAAGAAAGTATATTCTATAACAAAATGTCAAAACAAATTTGAAGGCCATTTTAAGAAAAACGCCCAACTGCCTTTATGCAATAAGGTAACAGATTTCAGATTTTTCTAGGGTTTCGGATATCAAATATTGAATACATTCATGTAGCTTAATATGTATCTAATTACATATGTATCAAGACTATATTTTTCACATAAATGATATGTTTTTCACGTAAATGATGAAAGAAACTGTCATCAAAAAGTCGTTTTTCAATTAAAAAACCAAATTACTTACTAACATATTTCAAACCTCTATCAACTATCAACCAAGCCACCATTATTTTCAAAAGCCACGCTTCTGTTCAAAACAGAATGCTGGAATCCAGCTCTACCAATTCTATGGTGTTATACTTTAGCATGATGTGTATCATTCGGTATGACAATACCTGGTATGTAACTATATATTTGGTCACCTTTTAGAAATCAAAGTCTAGAAACAAATCAATGAACTTGCTCAAGATAAGAGATAAGACTTTGATTCCATTAAGATCAAAAAACAAATTCAAACCCGCATCTTCTGTCGTAGCTAGAGTAATACTATCAACTGAGAAAAGATTTTTGAATGGTATATCCGACATACCAAATTAGATCGTCCTCTTTTGTCTTCCCCATGAGTCAGCAGACCGCCAATGCACGCCTGAATGAAATGCTTTTTATTTTCATCGCTCTCCAACAAAAGACTGTCCAGAAGATCCTTCAAAAGTCGGCTGCAATCACTTATCAACTTTGTCTTTTGCACTATCAATCCCCTAATAACAATCAGGGCCTCAAGTACTTCAGAGAGCAGCTGTTCTCTCATAAACCTGGTATCCAGATGACATTTAAATAAAATATAAGAAGGATATCAAACTACAATATAAAAACAGAGTACACAAAACAGTACCTGGATCTGATATTCGGGACGTCCAAAAATTTTCCTAAGAGCTCAATAAGTTTGTGAAGGATAAATCCCTGTGAGATGTCAATACGCAGGCTCCTCTCCAAAGATTCAACATTACTTACCTCTTGAGTAATCAACTTACATATTGTAGTCAAACATCCACGTACAGTCAAGAAAAGACGTGCATCTTCTGTTTCTATCATCTTGAAGAGCAATTCAAAATACTCAGCAGCATTTTCACCAGCGGAAAGAGTTGCCGGCAACAAAGACATGAGTAGATTTAGTAGCCGAAACCGTCTTGATGAACTTTGGGCACCAAGCAGACTGATCAACATGCACATCTCAGATCTTATAGATTGAGAACAAGCACTAAGAACCAATTCTGTAACCCATGAACCCAGTTCAAAGGATGCTATATCACTTTTACCTGTTCTGCAAGCACGACGTTTCCATCTAAGAGCATACTTTAAGGCGAGAAATTCAAACCTCTGAGGCCGTGACCTCTGCCCATGTCTAGTTGCCTGTGAAACTTTATGCCGCCTAACAAAATCAAGATAAGAAGCACCTTTTTCCCACTCTGAGTAGCTTAACAACTGAATATCATGAGTCTTTTGAGAACCATCCCAGTTCTTCTCTGATGCTTCAGGCACAGACTTGCTTCCACTAACAGATCTAGACGAATTTAAGTTGTTGTCATCCTTTTGTAGTGGAACTGGGCTGGGTTTTACTCCCTGTTCTTTGTCTGATGAATCAGGTTTTGGAGGAGTGCACGCCTGTGATATAATCCTCAAGCAAGGAAGAATAACATGCTCAGATATAGAAGGATGCTTGGCACCCAATTTAATTGAAGAGAATAATAACTGGAAGACAACACGTAACCTTGATTCCCAAAATTCATCGGCCAAAGAGCACACCTCTGAAAGCAAGAGCAACTCTTCGCGTGTTGCAAGTGCAATATCCATTGAACGATGATGTTCAAGACAATACATTACTTTCTTCTGTATAAGAGCATTCAACTCAGATACTGCATTCTTGTCGCCTTCAGAAAAAGCACAAAGTGCTGCTCTGGCTTGAACACGAGCTGTTTTGGGACCTTGATGAATATTGTTCTCAAATAACTCAGATAGAATTCCAGCAGCCACAAGCTGCTTCTTAGAACTTGGGTGCTTTGACAATACCTGTAGCATCTCAAGACACTGTGTAACGAACACAGTGGCACAACCATAACAGCTGTTTGGTGACCTGGAGACAACAAGTCTGGATGAAGTAACAGAGACATCAGAATGTTTTTGGTGCAAGTAATTCATTAAAACCCGTCGAAGTCCTTGAAGGGTCTGAACGCTTTTGCTGACAGAATCAAAAGCGGCTTTGCATTTTTCACCATAAAGAACACCAAGAAGTGCAATCTTACGGTTTATCTTACATGAAGGACCAGGTAAAGATACCATCATTTGCTGAACAGAATCCTTCTGTTGAGAATCCATGTCATTCTCACCGATGCTTGATACAATCTTCAGTAGAGGTTTTTTAAAGCCTAAAAGCTGCTGGTATCTCCTATGAGCATTCTCAGACTCAGACTCTATAGCAGCCAAACCCTTTTTCATATCATCATCATTCTCCATGTTATCAAATGTGAAACTTGGTTTTGCCATGAAATTGAATTCAAAACGTCCATACTTGCTATAACCACATTCATTACATAGAAAAGAATCCAGGTTTTCATAATTGATGTTACGGCATTGCCTACACTGATAAGCATTCTCATGACAGTTACCACAGATTCCATGCCTATCAGTAACAGGACGACTGCACCGTGGGCATTGCAAAGGTTCAAGAGATAGAGCCTGCAGATTCTCGTAAAAAGAATCAAGTTCAATCATAAAGTTACATGCCGTGATGGGAATAGGGAAGTCCACTTTGAGTTCAGTCTGATTAAAAGTAAGATGGCATATTTTGGCACGCTTCCACAAGGACCAATTGTTTTTCAGCTCAGCCAGGTCAGCCACAGGTCTATTGTTGTAATACAGATTCAATACCTTCACTGACTTAGACTTGCGGGCATCATGAACATTCATGGTCACACTCTGAATGGTGTAGCTCCCTGTGCACTTCACTATTATGCGGTTATCAGTGAACTTTGTTTCTGATTTCAGACTTTCCAACTTCATTCTACTGTAAGGAAGCTCAGGGCAGCTGCAGGCAACACAAGGCTCACTCTCAAGATAATAACCGTCAAACTCCACCAACCCGCTCAGTGTGTTGTATATACGTGAGTTGGGATGGTTGGCCAACAGCTCATTTTGTAAGTGAAGTGTATCAAAGATGCACTTGATCACATCAGAAGTTAAGCATCGGTCTACAATTTCGTTGTTCTGTTGCTTTGTATTGTTATCTGGTACCTTCCCTAACAAACAAGTGACGAGTTCTGTATACTCCATAATATTCTGACCATACATTGGTAAAAAATTTACTTTCTCCAAAAGAATGGTCAACATTGTTTCCTTAGATGATTGTTTTCCATGATGCCAGGCTCCATACAGTACGCATTTGGCTTCCACACGGACAGAGCTAGAGTTCCACTCAAGTAAAAAGCAATCAACAAACTGCCTCAAGACATCGTACCCTTTGTCAGCAAAAATGTCTACCATTGGCTCCATATCCATGTAGGATTTATCCAAACCAGATTCTATTCCATCGTCTCCTTTCTTTTTCTTCTTTAAATCAACAGATTGTGACCCTGATTTGCTGGAACTTGTTCCAGTAACAGTTTCACTTCCATCAACTTTCTGTAGTGACAAGCTAATGTCCTTTCCATTGTAGAAGGACAAATTCAGAAGTTTAAGAGCCTGAGACACACATTCTTCTGGAAAGTAGAATACACCATTAACAAGAAAACGCAAAACATCACCATGCCTCAAACAATATTTCTGCCAGTTTCTTGGACGTGAAGAAGCTACTTCAGCCATGGTAGACAAGGATTTTATTATCTTGACACTCCTCTCATATGAGAGGGTACTTTGAAATCCACCTGACTTGTTTATGTGTTTATACAGATTCTTAACTTCACTTGAAAACTGCCACGAGTCACGAACGTTATAATAGTGTGTTTTGCTACCGCACAGATGCAAGAAAAGCCTCCTAGCATACCTTCTTATAAAATTTGTATTGACGTTATTGATATAACTGCATAGAACATCCTGATATCCATCAAGCTTCAGATCCTTCCCAGATGGAATTTTGAAAAACTTTTCTTTTTCAACAGACTTGTCATGCTTTTCGGGCCGAACCAAGCTGTAAACTAATCTGAAAGTGTTCTCTAACAATAACCGATGGTAGTCCGCAAACATATCTGAGCGATGAGATTTTGCATACGAGTCAGAGAAGAATGGAGAGAAATTACCAGCGGGTATCTCTCTGCGAACAGTTAACAAAGCCCCACATCCTGATCCAGAGTTGGCACCATGTGAAGAATCAAAACCAACAGACGGGGACTTAAAAACATGCATTAGCTGTTGTAAAATATCCATAAGGTAATTTATAAAATCTTGTTGCCGAAGAGACCCACAAGCTCGAAGCAGTTGAGAATGAAAACTATTTTTCTCTTGGTCATCCACTGCAGATGAGGAAGTAATTGGAGCTGAAGATGGAATCTGGGTAATGCTTTTATCGTGTGAATCTGTTGATCCACCTGGTTTTGGTATCGAACCATCACCACCAGGCTGGTGCCAGTTTCGCAACATTAATATGAAGAACATATAAACCAAAATAGTGACCTCCCCGAAAGAAGAACGGGATTTGGCTGAAAAAGGTTTGTTAATTGAAATTTCATCTAAAAACCATTTTATCAGTTTCTCCAGATCTAGACTTTCAGGCCTTGAGCTATCAACAAAAGGTCCACCTACTGCGGAAGATAACCTGTAGAAGAGCTGCATAACTGGTATAGCCCGAACACCAGAAGTAGTTTCCATCCATCCTTTTAGAAGTTTAAGGAACTCTGAAAGAATTAAAGAATTAATAGCCCTTTTTGATGCAGAAATTGTAACAGGGTCAGTGACTGAAGATAGAAACTCTTCAGACTCGTTGGTTTCCAATACATGAATTGCAGGAGCAGAAGTCTGCATGCAAACATCGGATGCAACTGGCAGCAACATCGGATCAGTTAAATCGTCAGTGGAGAACTGCGTTTCATTGCCCTCACCACCATATGTTTCGACTTCAATTGGAATTGCTGACATGGGATGGTCTCGTGAATGAGGTAGAGGAAGCCGGTCAGCATCAAGCATTTCATAGCAGGCTTCACATAAATCAAAATCAGGGCAGACTGTACAATGCCATCTCCTCCTGAGTATAGGGACAGTGGAGCAGCCATCACAACAGTATTGAACAGATGAAGTGATGGAGTCTTCCTCAACCATGATCCGAGCATTTCCACCGGTTGAACTTGACACATCAGCACGTGCAGGAGCAGAGGTTGAACTGTCCATCGAGTCATCTGTACCTAACATAGTTTGCTTTGGAAATGGAACCTGAAGTAACCTTGAAGATATGGCCAAGCTGCACAGAAAAATGTTTAAAATTAGGCATTTAATACATGAAATATAAGTTCATCTTTATGGAGATGGATAATTAACCACCTGCTAGAAGTCTGAACAGCCTCGTTTTGAGAGAACAGAAGTTTCTTAAAAAGAGAAACAGCTGGCGCGACAGTATCAGCTCTAGCATCATTTTCATGTGAAACCAAACACTCAGCATAAGAGTAGATGAGGTCCACAGATGCTATAACAATGTTGTTCATGGTCTGTGTTTCAGGCTGCTCTATGTCCAAAATCCCCCATAGCACCTGCATAAGCCCATCAACCACCTCCGAACCTACAAAAGATGGGAAATGCAACGCAAAGTGAAGAAACGTCAAGAAATGAAAAATTAAAATGAAACGCAAACGATACCATGTGTTTCAAGGAAGGTAGCCAAGTTAGAACGCCGATGGAGTGAAATCTTAGAAACTGCATGCATCTGGGCTGTAAACTCTTCGATGATCCACCCTGATGTACTTCCACCAACTCCCAGCCTCGATAACAGAGTGGAAGTTGATTTTACCACCCCTAGAAGCCGCATGGTATCCTTAACCTGAGTATAGAAGTTAAAATTAATTTAAGTATGCTGTACATGAGATTGCATATATAAAAGTAAGGAAGGAAGACAATCATAAAAGCAAGTGACTTGGTATATACTTGATAATATATTTCTTTTTTAGGGAACACAGCCTGAAGAACACGAAATGCACCAGCCTGCAACAAAGTTTCCCTATCACTTTCAAAAATTGTTTCCAGCAACTGCTTGCACTTCAATTTGCTGAGCTGTGCATTAGCTTCCTCCACATTTGAGCTACCCTCTGGCTTCCACAATGAATATAACCTTGACAGAAGGTTGAGTCCATCTGCAACAACCTGCTCCTCAATAGGTGCTGCCTGACCAGTATGGCGTTTCTTCCCAGATCCTGCAACCCAGGAACCGCTACCAAGCACACAAGCCTCCATGTCCAATACTGCATCCATCTTTTCCTTCCAACCAAATTCATCCTTGGCGCGGCCATAGACTTCTAAGGTGTCTATTCTGGACAAAGTTGATCTATTAAAGGTTGGTCCTATAGATATTGTAATTTCTTCATCAGCCAGAAGTGATTCTGCAACTGTAAATGGGATATCATACCAAGACCTCATGCCCTCATCTAGTTTTATAACTCTCTGGAAAATGGTTATATCTGATGGTATATGATTTGCTGATGTATTACCCACATGGACACGAAATCCAACCATGACTATGTCAGGATTCGAATTGGAAACAGTTATCTGAAAGCACAGAAGGCAATGTCAGATATCAACACAAGGTCAATAAGAATGTAATGAAAGTAAACTATTTGATAAAGTTATCTACATGAAAATGATTGAGGGGCAAGACTCGATTATGATTTCATACAAATAACAGAAAACATAAGCAGCATAGCAATCAACGGGTACCTTAAACCCTGCAGGTGTAGGACTCTCAATAAATCCATCTTCTGATGCTAGGCTCTGCTTTGCACCTTCAGAATCCCCATTCCTGATGGCATCACCACTTAATTTCACATCAGCCGTTATGCATACTGTTTTCTCAAAAAAATCAAGTGGGAACTCTGGCTTCAAACTAGCATAAGCTTTGCTGTTGAGTATCTCAGACCCTAACTTTTTAACTTTTTCTGGAATCACATTTGCACCAGCTTCAACCCCAACAGGAACATGTGTATATATCTGAAGACTGCCATCATCATGCAAAACAAGACAGTGAATTTTATCTTTGGATAAGGGCTTGTACGCCGTTATACCCACCAAAAGTGAGGTGGAATAAACTCCATTCCGCATATTCTGTGCAAGGATATCATGCTCTCCAATTGAAACAGTCAGGGCAGCATTGGATTTCACACTTGAGAAGCAAACAAATAACCCACTGCCAGAAAGCAACTCTTTGAAACGATGCAATCCAGCCGGGCGATGCTTACCATCTTGTTCATCCTCATAAACAGCAGATGTCTCAGATAGAGATAACGCACCATGATTAAGCCTGCCTACTAAGGTTGTTCCATCTTGATATGAAGCAAATAGCAGCTTGTAAGTTAATGAGAAGTACAAGGAGGAACCCTTTGCGTGTGTTTCCCTGCCTGGGGTTTCCACAATATCTTTTAATGTTTTTGCGCCAGCTTTTCCATCATTCGACAACTCTAGCCGGAATAAGCTACCAAGTTCAGAAAGGACTAAAAGGAAAACTTTTGCTTGGGAAACCACAGCCAGTGTTGCATCTACAATTGTGTCATCAGGCAAGGTGATGTAATGCATGGGACTGATATTGTCCTGAGAGAGGTCATATATCTTCACAAATTTGTTGGTGACCACCATAAGCTGAACTTGGGACCCAGGAACCCATTCTACACGCCTCATATAAGCACCCTGCAAGGCAAGTTCAATTGCCAAACGATCTGTAACCTCTCCACGGTGACTTACAGTAAGAACTTGGCAATCTTCATAGCCTGCCACAGCAAGATAATTCTCAACCAATGGGTTAAAAACAAGATGTACGATCTCAAAACGAACAACATTCTTTGACAGAGGCTTCACATTAGCCTTGTCAGCAGTAACAGGTGCAATAGTGGCCTGTCCAATCAGCTGTCCAACATCAAATATAGCTACTTTATCACCCTCTCCAACAGCAAGTCGACCTCGAGTACTGACACTAAGCAATGATTTGACAAGGGAACCACTAGCTAAATGGGATTTAAGTTCCTTTGCATTTGGATAATCTGCTTTTATCTTTAGATCCAAGGAACCGCTTTTATATGCCTTCTTCAACTGTAGAAGATCAGCACTGAAACTTAACACTTTGTCTTCACCTATTGCAATATTCTTGTCTTTGGAGAGGTTGGAGTCTCTTTGGCTAGTTATAGATGGCAACAACAAGGAGCAAATTTCAAGCACCCGATCTTCAACATTAAGTTCTTTTATCAATGATGGTATTACCTCTTGTATTTCCATTGGAAAGGATAATCTTAACGAGTTATCCATGTCCAATGAACCATCTTCATCAACATCTGACTCACTTTCAGGCATCTGATCTCCATCATCTGTAAATGGTAGAAACGAATGAAGATTACCAGTATTACGAGTGGGTGCACTGTTACTGTTACCTCCAGTGAATTTCCTAGGCTTCAAACACTGGCAACTGCTACCTCGTACACCCCCTGCTCCACAGTCGCAAAAAAACCGACTTGATCTGGAGTAGACAACACGATGACCTCGATGACAGACTTTTGCACAAACAGAACAACAGCCTTTTGACACGGTCAGATCACATGTATAACAAAAATACCAGTGCTGTTCCATAAAATTACTCCCACTGGATGTAAATGTACAAACTTTAGAAGCAAGAGCTTTTTCACTGTTACTATCATCAAACTCATCCTTATCGATACTGCCCACTTCGCCATCTGATGTTCCATCATCCTCATCTTCGTCAGCTGAAGTTGCATCACAATCAAGAGATGTGGACCCACCTTCTTGATTAGAAGAAAGAACCAAAGCATCAGGATGTTTCCTTGAACCCAAGGACCTTGAGGCCAAGGGTCCTATCCCAGAACCACCCCTACGTGAAGACTTTTCAACAAACATTGTAGCAGTGTTCTTATTAGACCCAAAATCACTTACCATGGATCCAAGGAAACCAAAGAGAAATTTTAAGCCTTGAAGCAAACGCTCATCAGAAGCCAGTTTTTTTATCAGCATCACTGTCCGTTCCAAAAGGGGTTTCACTGAGGCCTCTCCGCTTGAAAGTTGAACAACAAAATTCAAATATGATTTTGCTGTATTGACATCATACAGCATAAAGGCATTATCAAGTGAAACCAACAGAGCTTCATAAATATGATGATGGAGTTCTTCAGATTGTGATTCAGGAGGAGACATTAGTGATGCAATGAACTTCATGGTTGACTCTCTTAGGGATGTTGAACTTCCATTTACACAAATGGCATTGCCTGAAGGTTCACTTGTGGACCCTAATAGCCTCTTTTCCAGCCATTTGGAAAGGCGAAGCAAATCCATGTGAAGGAATTTCTGCTGCAATTTCGGTTTGAAATTGGGACTTATATCTCCAGATAAAAGATCAATAAAGAAATTAAGAACCTTCACATTTGAAGATTCAGAGTTGCAATTATCCAATGCATCAATGAGGATTAAAAGATCCCCATGCTGAGAACTATATGTATCTTCCATCTGTTCAGAAACATCTCCATCAGACATGAAGTATTTCAATGCAGATGACCTTAAAGAATCCTTCATGATGCTGTCTATAATTTCAATAGCTTTGGACATTACACATTCATTAACAGAGATGTCAACAACTTCTTTAACATTAATATCCCTCAAAAAGCCATACATGTTCTTCATTGTAAAGAAACTTCTGTAATCAAAACCATCCAAGTCATCACTCAGGCTTTCATAAATTGCATCACATCGACCATGAAGACTGCTAAATACCGCATCGGCTTTAATCGACAATATTGACTCAAGAATCTCATGGCGTACTTCTGCCTCAAGTGAGGTAATTTTCTTTGCCTTTATCACCTTAAGAATTCCATCCAGAACAGAAATGATGCCTTTAATGCTAAGAATGCAAGAAAGCAGAAACCCACTGGGAACTTGATTACTACACGGGAAACCATGCATTATAAGTTCCAAAAAGACCTTACTCCAGATTCCTGGTGCCATCTTATCAACAGCAGTACCCAACTTTGACAAAAGTTCACAAATAGACTCCAGTTGGCCAGGACTGAAAGAGCATTTCTCAAAAAGCACATCCTGTAGGGACTTGTCAAATCCTGTGTGTTTTAGAAGCAATAGAGGTGAAAACTTGTTATCAAAGCTCTGGCCATAACCAAAAGTAGAAAGTAAGGTTTTCTGGTAAACATTTCTGTATGTCAATAATATTACAGACAACGACTGCAACACCACTGCAACGGTGTCTGCATTAAGTGAACTGATGACCAGCTTTTCAGCAAGTGTAAGAAACTCAGCATCTCTAGATGTGTGCTCCAGTAAGACTACACCCAGTGAATCGATTTCATTATTAATGCAATACCTCTGATATCCAGCTCCAAATAGGGACAGTACCAGTGATAACCATGATCCACTCCTCATGAAGTTCCAGCCAAGTTCTTCAGTTTCCACAGACAATTGCATTGATTGCAACTGTTCTAGCACAGAAAACACCAATTTTGAGAAATTAACACCCGTAGCAACCCCACAACTGCCCAAGATTGAATGACTAAAGTACAGAAGGTGTTCTGTGCTAGTTATATCAAGAATTTGAAGGTCAGAAGGAAGCAAATCCAAGGTGATGTGCATAGGAGGGATATCCCAACAAAGTATAAAAATGTATCTTTCAAGAACCAAGTCCTCCATTGTCGATGCTTCTTTGCCTCTCCAAAACCCTAAAATCCAAGAGAAGGAAGAACATACTTCAGCCCAATTCAGACCTAAGCATTCAACCGCCACATCTTCCTTACACGCTGAAGCATTAAAGGATGTGACATCAATCAGTTGATTTAAAAAGT
Organism: Smallanthus sonchifolius; assembly: GCA_023525975.1. Classification (NCBI taxonomy): domain Eukaryota; kingdom Viridiplantae; phylum Streptophyta; class Magnoliopsida; order Asterales; family Asteraceae; genus Smallanthus; species Smallanthus sonchifolius. Next base: position 69,871,745 of record CM042031.1, on the reverse strand, counting down.
TACTACTGACTTCCCCTTCTATGGTAAAAACCCGCATCACATTCTCCACAAAAGTTGATGCCCAAAATGTACGGTTGCTAGCATTACCCATGGGAACTGACCTAGCAAGTGGAGCCTCCCGTAACTTTGATTTCAACTCTGAAAGTAACGTTGGAGGACAAACAGTGGGATAAAATATCATGTGTCGAAGAGTCAAAATCAACCGTGATACTAGAATTGCCCAACATGATAATTGGGTGCTGCTAAAACCATTAGATAGAATCTCAATTGTTTTAATGGAGGAAAATATGAAGTTTGCTTGTACTGCCTTTTCTTCTTCGGAAGATAAATGAAATGACATCAGAAGAATCTCGATATGGAAGACCGAAGGAAGAGTCTCAATAAGTTCTTTGAGACTAGGGCAGCGTGCACAGACTGATTTCACCTTCTCAAAGACAAATTCCACAAACACTTTCTGGACTTTCGTTCTCAATTGATTGCCAGATAAACCAACCCGACATATAAGCGTATGAGCTAATAAAGCTAGTGTCTGATGATTGTATACAAAAGAACCATTCTCTACAGTCAATATTTTGCAGACAAGGTACTCTTCAAGGGAATCAGATAAAGCATGGACCGAGATTAAGTTGTGTAACAACTCATAGCAAACCTCATGAGTATGCACAAACTTTCTATCACCAGCGTCGGAACTCCTGTCTCCAGCATAACACCCTTGACAACTGAGAACAGAAAGCATGATATCGATATGATAAGAAGTCAGCTTTTGGCATGCATCTGCATATATTGAAGAATTCCATTCAGGAGAAAAAGCACTAGTCTTCAAAAAGATAAACAGTTCTGTGGCAGCTTGGAGAGGCATATTCAGAATGCTAACAGAACTACCAGCAATAACTGATTGATCAAATCCATCCGTTGATCCTACAGAGCGCCCACCCTCAGAGAAAAGATCACCAAACAGTGCTTCATCCTCATGGCAAACTGTGCTTTCAGGTTCCACGGTGGAAGAGGCCTTTGTACAGCTGGAATATGACCTATCCAGTTTAGGTAACATCTTGACCCCCTCTGAGTGTAGAAAGAAAGCAAGGTGCATTAAGTTGTCCACCCATTGCTTTGATGTTGGAAATATTACTTTTAACAACTCTTCAACTGTGTATTTCTTCACCAAAGAGATCCTTCCGGAACCAACACCACATGAGAATGTATCAACCTGACCATCAGCAGAACTGCCACTATTTCCTGTATGTAAGCCCTTCAATTCAAGAGCCTGATACTGTTGTTTCTTTACATCTTCAACTAACTTCAGAATATAAAGAACAATTCGCGGGAAGAAAGCAACTGGAAGCTTTATGTTTGTAATAGACTTGTCATATCTCCACACATCAACATCCAGATTTTCAAATACTGAAACTATTACACATACCAAGATGTTCTGAAACACATTGCTGTTGCAGAAAATTGTATGTACTAGGTGAAGAAACGCCTCCAACATCAACAGCACAAGACTTTCAATATTGAATTCAACAGAAAGGTTGCTTGTGGCAAATTCATATTCACTTATGAACAAACTAGGCAGCCCATTTGCAAATGATGCAAAAGATCCCAACAATTTAGCATCATATTCAACATATGGGGCATCTTTAGTAACACTTGCAAGTAATTTAAAAATTCTTGTACAAAATGACAATCTTTTTCGCAAATTGATGCTGTCTATCTTCTCATCACACTTATCCAGATTCTCAAATAGTCCGGTGCAATATGAAACCAGGCGTTGTATGCATCCCAGGTGAACAATTGCCCAGTGCTGCAACAGTGGGACCAGTTTATTAAAATCATGAGAACTCCTTCCATTTGTCCATGAGTTCACAATATCATGTTGTGTCCACTCAGAAGCCAATGTCATAAGAAGACGGTCCACAGGCGTTTTTTCTCTTGAGCAATTATTCCCTTTACATGACATAAAAAGACAAAGCATTAGGAGAGCTTGCAACTATACACAAGGAAAGAAAAAGATGAATACCTTGAACGATACACTCAATATGGTCTTGCAAGTCTATATTCTCACTTCTTAATGTGATTGACTTCAACAAATCTATGAGTGGATTCATAGAAGGATGACACACATCAGCCTCTTTAATCGTTCCATCAACTAGTGCAATCTCCAATAACTGCAGGATGTATTGGAAGATTAAATATTATAACAGTAAGAATGCGTTCATACATTCATAGTTTCATACATAACTGCACTCACTCAGATACAATGCATAGCAGATACCAAAAATCCTGTGATATATCTTGAGGAGACAAAAGGAGACAACTTATTGAACTAATCAATATTATTATGGCTAATGACATTAATCACTGTGATAACAGCTAATGGCATATTTAGACCAACTAATCATTATATGGGGACAGCACTTGCTAGGTGGAATGACCATTAGAGCCATTCTTTTCACAGTTTCATCGAGCGTTTGATGAAAAAAAATTACCCTACAGCTTAATCCTAAGATGAGCTGGGCAAACAGGCCGCCTAGGTTTTCACGGGCTTTTGGGTTGGGCTTTTCTTTTCTTGGGGATTAAGTTACCCTAACCCTAGACTAGCCTCTATATAAAGAATGCCATGTACTTGTAATCCTTTGAACACAGAAATAATATAAACCCTAGTTGCAGCAAAGTGGAGGTAGGTCACATCGGCCGAACCACTATAAATCTCTCGTGCTATTTACCTCTTTCGTGCGTGTTTGCGTGTTTTGTGTTCGTGTGATACTTAACACTCTTAGAGGTGACTTTTAAGAAAAAATAACATGGCCTTTTGAGTTGCTAGCGTTACTCAACCCTAAACCCAAATCACATCTATATTAGCTCAAGTTCATGAATGGCCGTAAGTATTGAAAAATAAAGCATTCTAACCTTCTACTAATCGTCTGATCTTATTAGTTAAAGTACCAAACAATTTCCAGGATTCACCAATCACGTAAAGGTTCCAAAAAACATCTCTTGCACTTGTTCAGGATTAAATCTAATGTTCTGTGTTTTAATTAATTAGTATGGAAGAAAAAGTTAGAACTCCCAGCAATCATAGTTTTTACCCCTCTGCATATACATATTCTGAGGCTGAAAAGGATCAACAGCCTGATTCAACTTTCAAATACTGTTAATTAGATGCCCTTTGGTCATTATACTGAAAGGAAAAACATATTTACTAAATAAGTAAAGGTATAGGAATCCTTCAGATACTCAGGAGTGGTGTTGGTCTTAATATGTGTGCATAATCAATAATTTCTTTCTCTGTTTCCTGAAATGGGGATTCATGTTACTTCGTCTAGAAGAAACTTTCTCCAATATAATATATTCAGGATTCTTTTTATAAATCCTATCAATAAATTTGGTCTTCTGATCTCTCAATAATCAAAATTCATCATCAACAGCCACCTGGAAGTACATAACATATGCCTAGATCCAAAGTTAAGTGCAAGAAAGTAGGCAAGTAAGCTTTGTAATAGGTTCTACCATAGTCGAGCCATGATGAAAAAAGAACCATTCGGCCTGCAGATCTTCTACTGGTATGGGTATTGCTCAAGATTCTTGAAGAAATAAGCCCACATAAGCTATTGTAATTCTTCTGCTAGATTTGAAGTGCGATGGTGATCATGAAGAAGGTTTGAAGGCTCAACATGGGTAAGTGATGGATAGGCAAGTGGGCATGGATTTAGTTGATGCAACACTTAGTGGCACTAACTTCTCAAAATGAATATATTATCAAATATACGAAGAGGCCCCTGTCATACCACTTTGCGTTCTCTATATAGCATATGCACGTCAACTCACCTACTACCTTAAATACTTTGTGAGCTCGTCAATAACCAAGTGCGGAAATAGTAAATGTGCACCTAGTTAGAATACTAGAATATCGTCCTGATTTCAAGTCTATAAATCATTGTTGCTGATAGAAAATATACAGGATAAAAGACAGGAAGTCAGGAACTAGTTACCGAAATGTCAGTATGTCACACAATAGCAAATAAAAAAAACTACTTCCCACAATTGTCCCCATCAAGTTTAGCTCCCACCAGTTCAAAAATAGAAACTAAACTTTTGTCATAAAAAATAAATTTTGCAGGTTGGTAATTAGTAACGTATAACTCGTCCCTAACTCACCAACTTCCTGATAGGTCATATTTTACATAGTTTTGCAGTTTTACTGTTAAGGATTCCTTATTAACCAAAAGTGAAATAAAACCATGTAAACTATTGTCCGATTGTGTACCACTCAAATAGCTTAAACTCAAAAGAAACTTGCATGCTGAACAATAAAACAAAATTACAAACCTGAATGAAACTTAAGTCATCACTGCTAGCAACCGACTTCTCCAAACAACAAAGAGCAAACTCCAACGACTGCTCCATCACGGCAACAATAATCGGTTCTACTTGCTCGACTGTCGAATCAGAAAAAAGTACAAGTACACGTAGAACACTTAATCAACCACACCAAACACAACTTGAAACTCAAACCAAAATCAAAATACAAATACCGAAAAACTCATAATAGAAAGTACCAGAAATGGATCGGATGGAAGAAACAATCGCGTATGCTACAGAAATAACGGCTTGAATCTGAGCCTGGTCCCAGCGTTGTAGCCCTAATTTTCCATCACTGTTGATTTCAACGCCTTGTTTGAGGATCAAATAGAGCTTCTCGAGCCCTAACTTTTCGGACCGGAGTCTAATATCGCTCGATGAAGATGTAGCTTTCTCGTCGAAGAGAACTCCGACGAGTGTGTCGATTTCTTCAGTCATGGCAGTATAAATTGATCGGATAACCGATTATGAATGTTTTGATTGATCGATCAGAGCAATTATAGAGATGCTTTAGGTGATCGAGAGAGCAAAAAGCTCACGACACAGACTGCGTTTTGATAAATTTCTCTAATCAAAAGAGAGTAGTGGAGGGGTTTATTAGTGTAGAAAATGAAACAAGAGCCGGTGAGAAAGAAAAAAGAAATGGGACAAAAGGTCATTTACATTACTTAGCCTCCAAGTTTTATTTTGAAAATTCTGCTTTACAAATATTTTAAGGAAAAAATGGTTATGTCTAGATACCAATCTTAATGAGAATGATTAATTTTGTTGTTTTATTATTGATTTTGATTCGTATTTAAAATTTATTATATTTTACAATAGATGTTAATTCATAATCAGCTTTCCAACATTGATGGCTTTGGGTTTCTACTATTGCATTTATTATAATGTAAATATACTAGTTACAATGTTAGAATACATTGCATTGGTATATCTTCATTATATGGAGGTTGTTTGAAACTCATGTTACGATGAACCAATTTGGATTTATGTCAAGGCAATTTACTACGGAGGCAATGTATGTTCTAAGGGGATTAATGAAAAAGTATAGGGAGAAGAAACGAGATTTACATATGGTGTTCATTGATCTTGAAAAGGCTTACAACAATGTGTCTCGTCGAGTGATTTGAGATAGTCTTGAGGGGAGAGGGGTTTTTGGGAGATACATATAGAGGTAATTAGGGATATGTATGACGGGGCTAAAATATGTGTTCCCGCGCCAGTGGTGGATACAAACTTTTTCTCTATGATGGTGGGCCTTCGCAAAGGATCTGCATTGAGCTAGATCCTTTGTGCGGTAGTATTATATGAGTTGTCCAATTCGACGCGTGTTGCGGCAATAACGTTGATAAGATTCGAAACATTATTTAAAAAAATGAAATCTTGATGTAAACTTGCTCGTTACGTCAGGAGCGTTGATAATACTCATAACCTTATATTAAAAAAACGAAACCATGAAAAAAAATTCACATCAGAACGTTGACTATAGAAATCACGTTATCGAGACTTGAATAGAAATAGGGGACTACTAACCACACACGGGAAATGCTAATCGCACTTGGTCATATACGCATCGTATAGGGCAATACGATGCGTATAGCCCTTCACAAATTCCCGTGCCCGACATTCTCTAACAACCTGTCATTCAAACCTCGTATACGCATCGTATAGGTCAATACGATGCAGTTTAGGATACGAGATTCCTTCTGCCACTAAACCCATCACATCGTACCTTATACGCATCGTATTGGGCTATACGATGCGTATAGGGCCCAAATTTTGTGTATTTAACAATGCAGAATTCTCATTCGAACCGAACGAACGTATGCTTTCCAAAAAAAACTATAAACATGTCTTGGCGGTGGGATGGTAACTACGGTTTTCAGGTATATTCTAACGAGTCGGTGGAAAACAACCCGCAAAGTTCTGGCGTTCAAGAGGTGAACCGGGAGGAGGTCTCATCCGACGTTTATTCTCATCAACGGGTAAGGCTTCCAGATTTGAACGAGCCACTGAGCAATCCCGAGTTCGTATACGGTGAACCGTCTTACCTTACACAGCCCACGAACGACTACGTATACGGTGAAGTCTCATACCCGACACAACAAACAGACGACTACGTATACGGTGAAGTCTCATACCCGACACAACAAACCGACGACTACGTATACGGTGAAGTCTCATACCCGACACAACAAACCGACGACTTCGTGTCCGAAGACGAGGAACAAAACCATCAAAACGTGTCGTATAAAACTGACCAGAATTTTCAGTCTCGTGAACAGTTGGTGGATTGGGCGGTCAGGATAGGACGTGAGAATGGTTACGTCCTTGTCACCCGACGATCGAGGAGAAAAGGCGACGATCCGACGGAATCGTTTATCAAGGTGTGGCTTGTGTGTGACCGTCACGGTGAACGTGCGTCTACTGCCACGGTTAGACGTGCCGGTAGCAAGAAAATAGGTTGTCCCTTTAAATTAGAAGGAGAGTACCAAGAAAATACTAGTGATTGGAAATTAACGGTGAAGGATGACAGTCATAACCACGATCCTAGTCAACATCTTGAGGCGCACTCCTTTGCGAGGAGACTGTCTCAGTCGGAACAACTTTTGGTGGCGAAGTTGTATTCGCAAAACATGTTGCCACGAAACATTCTGGCAACTATAAGGGAAAAAAACCCAGAGAGTAGTTGCATTAAAAATGACATTTATAATGCGATACAAAAGATAAAAAACGAAAGGAGAGTCGGTGAAACTCCAATGCAGATTCTGGAAAACATGCTTTCTTCTAAAAAATACGTCTACTATACTCGGGAAGATCCTGCCACAAATATTGTGGAGGAGATATTCTTTGTTCATCCGAAATCGTTTGAGATGTGGCGTGCGTTCCCGCACGTGTTGATGATCGACGCGACTTACAAAACAAACATGTATAGACTTCCATTTGTCCAAGTGGTCGGTGTGACCTCCACACACCAGTCGTTTTGCGTCGCTCATGCATTTATATCAAAAGAACGAGAGGAAAACTTCGTCTGGGTGCTACTGCAAATAAAAGCAATGTTGCAAAAGTGTATGGAGCCGCGTGTGATAGTAACAGACAGGGACAAAGCTCTTATGAACGCATGTGATAAAATATTTCCGGATTGTTCGAAGAACCTATGTCGGTGGCACATACACGAGAATATCGCAAAACATTGCAGGGCATCATTTACAGACGAAGACTGGGCAAATTTCAAGTATTCATGGTCGGTATTATGTGAGTCTCCCACGCCAGATATATACCAGTACAACTTCAACCGGCTTTACGAACGACTGTATGCTGCCAAACGAGGAAGTAAGTTTTGAATATTTAATATTTTCAGTATTGAATAATTATTAAATATTTAAATATTTATTCAATATTTTTCCAGGTGTTATACATTATGTGACTAAAAATTGGTTGGACCCGTATAAAGAAAAGTTTGTATCCGCCTGGTCTAACAAAAACCTCAATTTTGGTCGACAAACAACGAACCGAGTCGAGAGCCAGCATTCGCTTTTAAAGAGTTATCTTAGAAATGCTAACAGCTTCCTAGATAGACTTGTTGGGTTTGTTGATGAAATTGTAACAGATCAATATTATCAATTACAGTTTGCGTTTGGAACAAGCCTCATAAGAAAAATGGATAACCACATAGCTATTGAATTGTTTGATAACCTGCACGGTAAGGTTTCACATAAAGCTCTAAATTTGTTAGAAAACGAGTGGTACAAGTTATCACATATACGGAAACAAAATGCAACGTGTGGTTGCCAACTTTTCAGTAGTTGTGGGTTGCCGTGTGCTTGTCGCCTGGCAAGTATCAAAGCTACATGTAAACTGTTTTGACTTTGGAATTTGTGAATGTTTAATTTTCAAAATTTTTTGACTATTTCTTTTTAATACAGGTGGCAGAATCCCGCTAGATGCGTTGGACGTATTCTGGAGGAAACTTGATTTAAAACCGTCGTTTGTCGATGATGAAAATGTAGACGTGGATAAAGTACTTGGTCAAGTGAGAAACAAAATTATTTCAGAACCTGATCAGGTCAAAAGAAGTATGCTGTCGAGAATCGCAGGGGTGATCTTTCCGAGCAAAAGTAACAAGAAAGCGCATGTGGTACAAGAAGATACTCGCGGTCGTCCAACTTTGAAAAAGCAACAACAAAGGAAACAGGATGTCGCGAGAACAGCTCATTCACAGGATCCCAACAAAGCAAATGTGACCCTGAAATGAAGTGGGTGGATTTGGACGGTTGTTGAGGGAAGCAAGTGTCACAGTAGACAGTTCCGACAAGAGTGGCTGCAGAGTGCGGATGTTTCCGGTGTCTGGCATAGGAGACACCATTGAAGGAGAAACACATGACAAGCATCATGAATGAAACCCATGAAGACATTCTGGCAATTCAGTATGATTCAATCTTTTGGTGAAGAAGCAGTTGAGTTATAGGGGAAATTTTGAAATTCACGAGATATGTATTCATTATGGCAATCAAGAAAAAACCAGTATAACTCCAAACCAAACCAGCAGTGAATGTGGTTATTGTAAAAAACCAGTGTCACCGCTAAAAGAGATTGCTTTTTGCAATAAATATTTAAGCTTAATAAATGGTTAATATTTTAAATATAATCATAAAAAATATTATTTAAATAATGCTATTTTTTTAATAGTAGGAAAAATATTTTCCGATGATCGAGATATATATAATAATATAACTCAAACTTAGGGTAATAGGGGCGTATTGCGGGTACCTCAAGCCATCGTGGCGGGTAGCATTCTCCGGTACAATGGAACGTAAATTATTACATAACAGCGGAAGGCTTAACATTTAAAATATTGTCTTAACACTTAAACATGTAAATGAGATGTCAGTCTTGTGCCAGGTAGACTTCACGCCTTTGCCCATCCTTTCCTTTTGCTACCTGAAGTGCATGTTAAAAGTCAGTTAACGCTGATGAGTTCTAGTTTAAAGCAATTATGTATAACATCAATCATTTGCAAGTACATATATATATATATACACACACATATACATACGCATACCATTTCCTTCATTGAACATTCATTGGTTATACACATAAGGGTGATCAGCCCGTCATTGATTACGTAAGTCACAAAGACAGACGTTCCGTCCTACCGTCGTAGTCCGGCAAACCTTCTGTAACATCCGTGATTTTACATGTAATATTTTATTTAGTGCTTTAATAACATCGTGACATGTCAGATTATTTCAAACGTGTTATAACATAAGTGTATATTACATCACGCCATAACGATTTAGAGTTTTAAATTTTTGTTAGCTTTCAATTTTATATATATATATATATTTATATTGTGATTATAAACTTTAAATTTTATAAAATGAAGTTTTATTTTATAAAAGATGATAATAAATATAAATAATGTTATATAAATAAGTTTTAAGTTTTATAAGTTTATTAAAATTAAATGAAATGGTTAAAAATCAAAGAATTAGAATTTGAACCCTCTCAATAAGCTTGAACCCACTCTAAGTACCTTGGACCCTCACTTGAACCCCCCTCCCTCAATTCTTGAACCCTGAAACTTGGTTCTTGACAATTTTGACTTGTTGTCAAAATCAATTTCAAAACCCCTTTAATACCTGAAAATCTGGAATCATAATCCTCCTCAATTGATTTCTAGCCATTTACGATCATCTGGAATGTAGTAATCATCCTATTGATTGAGAACTTGTGTTTTTTTACCCATTTGGGAGTTACGATCGGGATTTTCAAAAACCCATGAATCGCACTCAAAATCCCGCAAATCTAGTCGATTTGATGCTGTAACGCGTAGGTTAGTCGCCCTATATAATCCTCATCATCTTGCAACTCGAAGACACCTCATAAACCAGTCGAATTCTGTCCTTTTCCCCCTCTGTCGCGATCGGTCTATAGGAAACAAAGCACTTGAATTTTTGCCCGGATTTCAGGTAATTAAACCACCTTTCAACTCAATTCGATCCCCTGTACTATAACCCCAATTTTTTGCCTGTTTTCCTCCTTTTTTTTTGTATTTTGGTTTGTTTTACTTCTTTTCTCACTCACACATAAATCTATACTATATATAATATACAAATTAGAAGAGCAACATGGTAATTTATTAAAAAGTCTTAATTTTAAGAGTTGTACAAGTCTTAAAGCAAGAGGTACAACCAATTGTTGCATAACTAGAGACTAAGCCCTTTTCATCAGGTTCAAAATTCAAAAGGATTCAACCACCCAAAAAACCCTGGCCCCCTTTCAAAATTCAAACGTGTTTCTCTCTCACTCTAAAAAACGATTGCTTTGAAATCCTAATCCCATCGGTTTCTCCTCCTCAACCACCCTCCGCCACCATCACTCTCCCCTCAAACTTTCCGCCAACAAAAATGGCGACATGAAGCTGGAATATAAAGCTTCACCACGGCTCCAATCGATGGTCATAAAGGATTGTCAGGCTCTCTCTGAACTTGAAACCTGATGTACACTCTCTCCGAACTTGAAACTACATTTCGAGACCTAGCCACTGACCATGATTACCAGGTGATTCATAGTGTTTTTACTGTCTTTGATTCTTAGGGTTTGTATTTTTAGTCCATCGTGAAGTCCTTGCAGGTAGGTAAACCCGATCTGGAGTTGTTATTTGGATCTAAGCTTGGCGATTGTAATTGGATACATGATCTGGAGTTGTGAGAAATGGAGGAAACTAGATTGTGTTCATGGACTATCTTCCGATCCATCTTCGCCATCTTTCAATGGTGGAGTTTCAATGTTGCCGACATCATCATGAACAAATGGATTTTTCAGGTATAATTTATTTTTCTATGATCTATTTGTGTGTTAGGTTTATATGTTTATTTTTGTCAATTAGTTAGGGCGATTTTATGATCCAATAGTCATAATTGTTAATGGTTAGTGATCTTGCTTTTAACTTTTGTCAATTAGTTAGCACATTGATATTAATAATCAATTTCTTTTTATTCAAATGACCAGAAATGATGTGATAAAAATTAGTTAGCAAAATGATTTAGAAGGTTTTTATGCGTTCAAATACATTTGGGATAGCTGTCAAAGTGTTTGAGATGCGCTTGACTGGTTTGACATTTTTCCTCATGTAGGACAGCCTTGAATCATTTGGATTATGTTTTGTTGTTTACATGTTCGATAATTTGTTTATGTTTTCGCTTTCTTAGCTTATAGAAAGATAAATAATCCACTTTATGTTTGCTTGATTCATATTTCTTTAAATTATACACATTCCATGTTTGAACTAATTCATTTTTAATTAGTGGATCTGTGTGACTGTGTTTATCAGATGATCTGTGTGACTGTGTTTATCCAAACATTAGAAGCTGATTACTGTGACTTAAAGTAGCAATAGCTACATGTTGAACCGAAGACTTTCAGGATACGTGGGGAGAACTACTTGAGGTGATTAAGTGTTAATGGAGTTATATAAATAGATAATCTGTGTTTGATTGTACCTTTTTGATCGGGATATTGAATGTTTACAGGGATAAAAAGAAGGAACATGCTCCTAACTACGCAACATATTATCCGTTTGGTGTTGACGTGTTCTTATCTCAAAGAAAAATTGATCACATTGCTCGGTTTGTTGATCAACTGCAATTTTCCAGCTGCAGGTCCAGCTCTGCAAGTGGCAAGTCACCGTGTACGGATTCTTTTAAATGATTATTATGCTTACAGATTAAGTTTTATCAAAGGCTGAAATAGGTTTATACTATGAAAAGATTAATGAACTGTGTAGTTTAAGAAAGTCAAAATTCAAACCAATTTTTATTATTTTAGATAATAAATTTAAGTTAACCTTAAAATTTTGACATATTTGATTTCTATTTCTGAAATTGCAGTTGGAGAAAACTACCACACTCTTCAGGCCAAAATTGATAGTCGCTGGTGCAATTGCTCAGGCTAGTTTATATGACTATGCACGCATTCGCAAGGTGTGCACTATTAAATTAGAGTATTAATGATATTGTGAGCATGGATTATTTTTATATGATTACATTCACCTAAGATTCACACAATTCATATGCTCAACAGTTTTGTGACAAGCAAAAAGCCATTTTGTTAGCAGGGATATATGTTTCCAGGGATATATGTTTCCAAGGTTTGGTGGAGAGGAGTTTGCTGTACATAACTTGCCTATATATCAGGGTTTTGCATACTTTCATCTTTCTTTTGGTTTTCCATCAAAAATTGGGAAATATCTTCAATTAAAATCTAATTTTGTTCTGCAACATACTCTGAATTTTGTCCCAATTGTGCTTCGTTATGCAATCTAATGGCGTTATGCAATTTAATCCGACCGTCCGTTGCCAGCTCACCCGGTGTTAAGAAGTCGGCCATGGCAACCAGACACAAACTTCCTGCTCGATCCCCATATTGTCAGGTTTTACTTGCGCTCTTCTTTTTTGCAATTCGTCCCCCTCACATGGTTGTGATTCTGATTTCATACAATCGCAGGAGCATAGAAGTTGGACTGGAATTCGGTTGTCAGGTGCCGTTTCTGTACCGCTATTCTGTATGTAAATTCAATGATTTACCCTTATGTTGCTTCCCATATTATGCATTTCTCTGTGTGGTCAATTGATAATGTGTAGGGTTATGCATTTCTCTGTGTGGTCAATTGATAATGCTTAAGTATTATCGTTAATATCTTATTTGGATCTAATTTGATGTTTAACTGGCTAGCAGTTTTTAATAATATCTCGTCTATTATGTAGTTCATCAAGTATCTGCGAAAGTGTCTTGTGTTTAAGTAGTTTATCTGCTATATTGATGATAGAAATTTTAACTTGCTTAGTAGCAATGTTGTTGTCCCCAAAGTTGTTAAATTGACCGGTGCTTTAATTCACAAACCATTACCGTATGTAAATTGAGTGAGGGTTGAAACTTCAATTAGTGAGTTAATGTACCTTGATTAAGAAAAAAAATATATAATAGATCTATATACCTTACAAAAATTCACATCTTTTGGTAAAGGGGTAAATCCATGGAAGACAAATCATCATATCCATATACGTTCCAGTAAACATCCATTTAAATTCACTCATACTCAGATCGGGTGGATGATCATCGGGTTGGATGAGGCTTGCCATGCCTAGGTAGAAATCAACTTATTAAATCTTTATTTTCTACTTTGGTGTAAATCAACCTCACTGTAAAGATTATTTGGGTCCTATTTACTTGATGTGCGGAAACAAAGATGGAAGCCACAACATAAAGTACGTAGCAAATGATATAAATGAATGACATCTTGCTACATCACTTATTAGTTGTAGCACATCAAAATATTATTTTAGAACTTTTAATGTCTCAAATTTTGATGCTTGTGTTGGAAGATTAAAGAAAAATTATTGGATTGATATTTTTAATCTGTAATGGATAATGCATACAGAGATATGGTGTCATCTTTTGAGATCTTGCAGTAATTTAACACTTCAATGTTTTCTAAAGAAATTGGTTTTGGTTTTCATGATTTAGTTTTAGAAACAAGAACCTGATATTTGATAGTTGTATGTAATCCAATTTCTGATATTTGGTAGTTGTATATAATCCAATTGCAGAGCTTCATGTGTGATGAAACACATATTTAACGTGTATGTTTGATTCGTATATATTGGACATTGTTAAACTTTTCTTACTTATACATAATTGAAAGGTAACTGTTTGCATGTTCATATTCTCTAAAATCCTTATACATGCATTACTTTTCACACTGCTTAAAGATGTTAGTTTTGCTCCATTTATCTTTTTAATTGTGTAATGCTTTTTAAAAGTCATAACTCAAGCACCTGCTTTATATTATTCAAACTATCGTCCAAATTGACTAAATTTTCTAACTATGTAAGCTCGGATTGTTTAAAAAAAAAAACAAATAAAAAGGCACATTCTTTTTTGATATTAGCCCCAAGTTTCCATCACAACTACCTTAAATTTGCTTTTAATATTTGGTGAACCAGGCCCGGGAACCACCTAAAATTTGAATTTTTATTTAGAAAACATGTAATATTTTTATTAGAAATTAGCTTAAAATTGTATTAGGAACTACCTTGACCAAGAGAGTTGGGTTCATTTTAGGTATACATGGATTAAACTGATGGGCTGAGGTTTAATTGGTGTGGTTATGTTTACTAGATTGTTTGCTTCCAACAACAAAAAAAGGGTGCTCCGTCACTACGTGCAGGTAGAGGTGCACAAATCGGTTTTTTAACCCAAACCGGTTCAAACCGACCCGAACCGGTTTGGTCAACGAAAAGTCAAAACCGGTTTGGACCCAAACCGGTTCGGGTTAAACCGGTTTCAGAGAGGGAAATATGTAAACCGGTCAAACCGGTTCGGGTAGGTTTTAAACCGGTTTGCCCCTTAAACCGGTTTTTATTAAAAAAAAAAAATCAAATAAATTTTATGTTTTTAATATAAAATCCAAAATAAAATATAACAAAATTAAAACATAAAGTTCAACGTTTATTAATATTTGGATAGTTCGAAAATTAAAAAACATAACAAGATAAAATTGTAAAACATTACAAAAAGTATAACAAATATAAAACATTAAGTTCAACGTTTTATTTTTTGGAATATTGATTGATTATTCTTGTGCGTTGTCTTCGGAACTAGAGCTTCGTAGCCTTGCATCTTCGGCTAGTTCTTCATCCGTGACTGGTTCGGATATTCCAAGATCAACCTCGTTGTTGTGTATGACTTCTTCGGCTTGAATTTCATCTTCGAGAGAAGTTTGGTCTTGTATCCTATCCATCGCATCCAAATGGTCCTTCAAACAAATGCACATTTCCATCGCTAGGGGTGTGAGTCTAGTCCTTTGTATCGATAATACCCTGCCACTAAAAGAAAACGCAGATTCCGAAGCTACCGTGGAAGCTTGGACGGTTAGTACATCACGGGCCATGGCGGAAAGAATCGGAAACGAAGCTTCGTTTTGTTTCCACCATGCCAAAATATCAAACTCCTCAAAAACGGTAGGAGGTATAAACGCTAAAAAGTTTGTGCCAACATACCTTCCGAGTTCGCTACTCGGGGTGGTACCTCGAGCACGTTTACTAAATTCATTTAACATTTCGTTATATAAATTCAAGTTAACATCTCTCGAGCTACCACTTGATGATGTACCTATTGTATCATGTGGAGTCGGAGTTGTACCATATTTATGTAAATAAACATCAAATAAATCTTGTAAACATTTGTTAAAATATGTTTTTGTGCCTTGTGCAAAATGGATGTCTTCGCTATCCAAATTCAAAGCGTAAGTAATTCTATCAATCAAGGTTTCAACCCTGTAAACATTTATGGTAGGGTTTAACGCGGCGGCGCAAGTTATAACGGGAGGGATTTCTTTAAAATATTTCACTAATTTTTCTTTCATCGGTTCTATCATTTTTGTAAAAAGATCGCTTTTATTTTCAAGCTCAGACAACTTGTTAGCCATTAAATATATTTGTTTTAGTGTTAATGGACTTGTGAGATAATAAACACCGGATAAAAAAGTTGTGGCGGTTTTGAAAACTTCAAGCAATTCGGTTACGTCTTTTAAAATGTTCCAATTTGTAGACGGAAAGTTTTGAATTTTACGACGAGGTTTTGAGGAAAGCATATCATGAAATATTTCTAAAGTTTCTCTTTGTCGTAAAGCGCTATAAAACATAATATAAGTCGAGTTCCATCTTGTCTCGACGTCCCAATTCGGGCCTAAGCAAAGATTATTCGTATCACGACAAAATTTAATATAATCATGACATCTTTTTCTGTTACTAAAAATATCTTTAAGCATTTGTCGAAAACTATATGTTAAGTTTGAAACCTCTTCAATTGCAAGCCCGGCTTGCACCGCCAAGTTAATGATGTGTGCGACACATCGACTATGGAAAAAAACGCCGTTGCAAACGGGTTTATATTTAATTTTTAGTTTTTGAACCGCATTTGTATTATTAGATGCATTATCAAAAGACATTGAAAAAAGTTTATTTTGTAATTTAAATTCGTTAATAACACCATCCAATATATAAAATAAATTTTCGCCGGTGTGTGGATATTCAAACAAGTCAAAAGCGATTGTACGCTTCATCATTTGTCACGTATTGGGATCAACCCAATGCGCGGTAACGCAAAGGTACGAATCGGGTATACCATGTGGAGCCGACCAAACATTGGTGGTTAAGTTTACACCGGTTTACAAATTTTCAAAACCTAAAATTAATTCTTTTTTTGCTTTTTTCCACATTTTTATACAATCTCGTCTAAGGGTTGTGCGACTTACTTGGTGATAACGAGGTTGGAGTGTCTCTTGAATCATCTTTGTCAAGCGCGGATTGTCAAAGTGGTTGAACGGCAATCCTTCTTGAATCACTAACCTCGCCATTCGATCTCGAACAATATTTGGATCAAAGTTCCAAATTCCTCCTTCGCTTGTCATCGAGGCTTGACCTTCACTTGGAATTCCCTTCAATGACGGGCAAGATTTTTCCATATGCGTTTTCAAAGTAGTGTTTGAATCTTTCCCCAAAAACGCACCACACAACTTGCAACGAGCACGTTTCTTTCCGTTTGACAACAAACATAAATCGTAATTGCACCAGATTGCCGGATTTCTCGTTGTTGCTAGAATTTGCACAACGGTAACTTCGTTTGAGGAACCACTAACACCAAAACTTTCCATGTTTTTTTTTTGAGTTTAGAGAGAGTTTAGAGAGCGTTTTTGAGCGGTTAAAGAGCGGTTTTAGAGATTAGAGAGTATAAAGAGAAGTGTGATCAACCCTAAACACCCCCCACCTATTTATAGTGTTTTATGGGTCCAAAAAACTCCAAAAAAACGGCCAAAATCGACCCCAACGGCTAGAACTCGCCCAACGGTTCAAACCGGTTTAGCCAAAACCGGTCCCAACCCGATTTTTTTTCAGAAATCCTCAAACCGGTTTGAAACCGGCGGTTTTTGGGCAACCCGAACCGGTTTGGTCCAAACCGGTTTAACCCAAACCGGTTTGCCGGTTTGAACCGGGTTAAAAAAAAAACCGGTTTTTTTTGTGCACCACTACGTGCAGGTTCCCCACTAACATTCTGTACATGTAATTTGTCGACTCCGCCGCAACGCGCTGGTTCCCCACTAGTATATTTATAGATATTTATAACTATGATTAATTATTCTATATATCTCAAACGTATGACGAATGGTATATGGGCATTATTATTTTGTTGCTAATATATATTTCTAAAACATGACAAACATTGTTATCTTAACATAAACCCTATTATTTTAGATATAACCTTCGACCGTCCGTCAAACCTTTGGCCGTCCTTCATACCTTCCTACTGTCGTTGTCTGTGATTCGCCCGTCTGCCCGAATGCATCCGTTTTCCATACGAACTATATATGCAGCCGTGCTTCGAATAAGGGCCTCCGTCTAACGTAGTAGTCCGTGATTAGTCTACCTTTATAGACTTTAACATACCGTCTGCATAATAGTCGTATGGTCGTACGTCTACCGTAGTAGCCGTCAACATCGTACCGTCCTACCGAAGTAGTCCGTATTTCCGTCCATAACGTTTACATACATTCGTAACATGCAATATATATATAAATATAAAATAAGATTTCATTCATTTATGTTATGTCATTCATTCATTTCATTCTTTGTACACCTTCATTTCATTCTTTGTTCATCATTTACTTTCATATAACACGTATGGTCATATTAACATTCATAACATTCATTCATTGCATATATACCCTTCAGCCCCAAAACCTGTAAAATCATTTGCACATAACACATATGGGGCACATAGAACTCACCTGATGAGCGGGTTCTTGAAGTATAATAGCTGGTTTATGAGTGTCACAAAGGTCACACTCAATCTGTATAATCAAGTCATACACGATACGATAATGATCCTAAACGACACTAGACGTTTCTACATGTAGGGTTTGGTAGCGAACATGGCAAGTTCGCCCTTGTGACTAGGCGAAGATGTGATAGGTTCGTTATGTTTAGTGCTAATTGAACATGATAGGTTCGCTACCTTGGCTTCAGCGAACATGCTTGAGCGAAGATGTTAAGTTCGCTAGAAACCGGTTCCAGTAAGTTCGCCTGCGCGATCATCTTCCCCACCAGAACCCTAGATCTGGCCAGTCGATTTCAACACGCTCAAGCTCCTAACTTTTTACGTTCAAACGTTTCATTTTCATTCCTGAGTCTAAAACTATGATTTGTTTTAGATTCCATACGTAAAAACTTAATCTTTATACGCTTTCAACCCGAAACCTCAAAACTATAAAATCTCATATTTGAGCTAGATGTTTACCTCTTGACGTCCGGTTTCAGTTGCTTTCTGTTGCTGAGACGATGGTTGATGATTCCCGAACCTTTGGGCCGATTTCCCGAGCTTTCTATCTCTAACCGTGATCTCCTCTCTCTCTTTCTAGAACCTTGCGAAGGAAGGTAATGACTTGGTGGGGAATGAAGGCTGTTGTGGTTAAGGAGTAATCCCTTGCTTTCGGCCCATGGACCAGCCCAAGGCCAAGCCCTTCACTTCCTATCCAACTTGCGTTATAAATCCCGTCCTTCCTTTACGTTTATTCGGGTTCACTTATTTAGGGATGTTACATCTAATAACTTTTATGTACTTTATTATTTAAAAAAAATATACCATAAAATAGAGATTTTTATTATTTCTAATTTGAGTATAGCATTGCCATAGTTAAAATAAAAAAACCATCTATTTAAGATGGTACATAATTATGTAAGTGATACGTAATTATGCATGATTTTGAACAATTATAACCATGTAATTATCAGGGCCGGCCCTGGGGTAGGCCGAGCCGTACCTCCGGCCAGGGCCCATTTTTTTAGGAGGGCTAAAATTTTATATATATGTTATATATATATATATATATATATATATATATATATATATGTTTTTTTATAAAATTTTATATACCGGCTTTATATATTGGGACCTTTTTATAAAAACTTAAAAACACCATTTTTATAATGGTTGGGCCATCTTTAACCTTTATAATGGTTGGACCCTCTTTAATCTTTATAATGTAATGGTTGAGCCCTAATCCGTTTAAAGAGTTGATCAAAGAGTTTGCTGGCAAGAATGCTAGAAGAGTTTCGCGAATCATTGGTTAATTATTATGGTATGTCATGTAACATACTATATTTTTTCTATGTTTATTACTATAACGTTAATCGTCGTTTAAAAAAAAGTTATTTATATATTTTGATCGTAGGGACCTTTTTTTTCGGGTTCGACCGGGGCACTCAAATCATCAGGACCGGCCCTGGTAATTATATGCACCCGAGTACGTAATTATATATGGATGGTTATACCCCTCTCCTAGAGTACACATGTCAAATTTGGTGGCTTCTACAACTCGTACGAAAATAAGCATTTGTACAATAACCGCCACTTGTATATATATATATATATATATATCTTTTTATCAACATCTCTTTTTAATAATAAAAGCGGCCAAATGACAATAATAAAAAATAACAATTTACACATCATAACACCAAACCGTTATTTATTTATATTTGTTCATTTAACTATTTACATGCGGCTTTACACTGATCATAGTCCGGGAAACAACCAATCTTCTTGTTTAGGCAACAGTAGCAAATTTTGTTAAGCTTTCCACAATCGAACTTAGGGAGACAAAAACTAACTTTACTACCACCACGATCTGGATTACTTGTAGATGCTGGTTGACTTCCTTTAGGAAGATGGAGATTTGCTGGTGCAAGATCCATTTTTCTGTCACCGATGTTCCGATCAATACCTAGTTAACAAATTAATGCATCAAATTAATAAAATATATAGAATACATAATCAAGCGCCGATTCATATGTAACAAATGGTGCATTTTGGCATATAGGATTGATTACACAGCCTATATAGAAGTATCGATGAGTGTCTTCTATATAGTGTAATTTTTCTAAGAATTAAGAGATCAAGCTACTGACGTAAAGCAAAAAGGCTGCAAACAATGATCAAAAGTTGTTGATGAACATCTTTAACTTGTTCAAGAGATCAATGTGAATCTACGAGTTATGATATGAAGAGCCTATTTATATTGGAAAGTACTCGGATATATAGATAATATATAACAAAAAAGTATTCTAAAATATAATTTAATTTTAAATGTAATTTTGACCTTTTGTAATTAATGCAATTAATTGTTTTGTTGGTTTGGATTAATCATAATATATGATTACCTATTACAAAAAAGATTTTGACCACCGAGTACCACTTATCGCACCAGCTAGAATTGTCAGCCACCACCAGTGACTCTCTCTCTCTTGTTCAAACAAAAATGACTCTCTCTCTTGATTATTTTAGAGTAAATTACATTTTTCATACTTTAAATATATACCAAATTTCAGATATCGTTTTTAAACTAATAAAATAACATAAATCATTCTTTACATTCATATTTTGTAACAATTTACGTTTTTTCACTAACGGATGTTAGATTTTGGGGTTAAGTTTAGTCATGTGCAAATCACATGAGGGTAATTTAGTCATTATACCCTTTCAGGGACCATTTATGTAAATAACTTGAAGATTTGGGTCCCAACTTTTTATAAAATAATTAAAACAAATCCCCCATACTTAATATATATTATTTATTTTTATAATTTATTAAGGTTTCAATTAATTACAAGAATAGCCCTTAAAAGTATAAAAAGACCAAAATACCCTCATGTGCAAGGAATATGACCAGACTTAAAGGAAAAAATTAACACCTGTTAGTAGAAAAGGCGTAAATTGTTACAAAATATGAACATAAAGGCCGATTAATGTTATTTCATTAGTTTAAGGACGATATCTGAAATTTGGTATATAGTTAAAGGAAGAAAGGTGTAATATTTTAATTGTCAACAAGGGGACATCCTGATGGTAAGTGGTGTGTCCCACAATTAAAAGGTTAGGGGTTTAAATCCTGCAATGTGTAAGTTTGTTGTGTTTATCTTAGAAAATTTAGATGTTGTAAAAAAAATATTAATATTTTAATCCCTGATAATAATAATGAGATTTAGAGTTTAAAACAATATAAGTGGTAAGAGCATTCACATCAGGATCTCTATATCAATCTCTATCTTTATTATTTAGAGTTTTCTTCTATTCTGAACCTGCATCAGGATCTATATCTTTAAATTTTATAGTTTAGTAAATAGAGATTTTCTAAATATAAAGACCCATTTTTCATAAATCTCTATAGTTTTTGTGAGTGTGTAGGAAAGAGAAAAAAATAATAAAATAAGTGTTTGTTAGTGAGTGAGATAAAGATAGAGATGTGGGAGGTTAAAACAGTTTTAAAGATAAATTAAAAAAATATGATATTTAGTTAAATTATATAGATAGAGATGAAGAAGTTGATGATATATTAACTCGTAATGTTTTTGAATTTAATTAAGTAATCACTAAATAATATGCCAAATAATAATGATCATCTTGGATTTTTTTGAATAATTAGTAAATAACTATACAATAATAATTACTTAGATAATTAAGATAACACAAAATGGATTTTAATAATATAAACTATAACTCATTGACCGATAATAATTCATATAGACAATCTGATAAATGGTACTCATAACTTTCACTTTCATTGTCAATGGTAATCCAGTAGCATAATCATCATAGATTTACACTCGATTTATATTTGATTTTCACTCGATTTCATTTGTACGTTTCCTATTTCGTTCATAATTATTATTGTGAGTGAAATCAAGTCGAAATCAATTGTAAATCTGTGATAATTATATAATGGGATTGCCCATGGCAACGAAAGTAAAAGTTGGAAGTAACATTGGTTAAATTGTCAGTATATATTATTATTGGCTAATGGGTTATAGTTTGAATTATTAAAATCCAATTTGTCTTAAATTAAATACCAAAAGCTTTCGTTGCGGTAAATCAGGTTACCAATAAACCAAACAAAATAATTCTACTTTGAAAACATATTCTAAAATATGATGTGATTGTAATTTAAACAAAATAATAATTCTACTTTGAAAACATAATCTAAAATATGATGGGATTGTAATTTAACGTGAGGATTTATGAATTATTTAGACTTATTATTTTAGTTTTACTTTACGGTTAAGATACGAATACCTGGATGTTTTCTCTTCTTTTTGCCTTGAGGATTAGATATGTATTTGGAAATTCCTAATCTGAGATTCTATTTATTTGCTTTTATGACATATGACGGTTTGATTTATGATATATGTACCATGATTTGTTTAGTATACAATAGACGGTTTGATTTCTGATATGTGTACCATGATTTGTTTAGTATACAATAGACGGTTTAGGCTCACGAGCCTAGTCAAGCTTAGGATCATTTATTAAACGAGGTTCAATTTAAGCTTGAGCTTGGATTTGAGCTTAGTTTGGCTCAATTCGAGTTTAATGAATTAATCTCAAGTAGCTTACAAGCAAAACTTATATCGTTTCACCACTACTTCTAGTGGATTATTTTTAGCCAAATATTTGGCTAACGTATGTTCAACGTTTTAATCTTATAAACATAATCCTAAAAGCTCTAGAAAACTTTTATTTTAAAAATAGTTTTAAAATTAAGGTGAACCTTTTTTTAGAAATAGTTTTATACTTTCATGGTTTCATGTGAAAAATGATAGGAAAAACGTAATGAAATAGAAGATTTCACATAGAAAAAGACGAGAATTCAAAAAGTTCAGAAAATTGGTTTGGACTAATTTTGTTTTTTCTAGGACTGGTTTTAGCTTTTAATCGGTTCAACGTGTTCATGACCAGTTTAGGTTTTTAATCAATTTTAGACTATATCATTTTACGTTTTCTTACGGTATTTTTAATGGATGTTTATAGGAGTCGATAGATGACATGGAGAGGCCCTTTGCAAATCCGCGTGGGAGAGGGGAGCCCACAGTGGAGAATCTAGAAAATTTTGTCATGGGGGTCTGAAATTTTTGGAATCGGTTAACTAACGATATATAACATTAAAATTTTTTTATGGAAGATGATCGAGATTTTAATGCGTATGCAACATTAACTTTTTTTCTTCTTCATAAAGAGCGTCCGGGTGATGCCCCCATAACTAATAAATAGGTCCGTCGGTGGAGCCCATATGCAAGGGTAGGTTTGGACAAAGGATTGGGGTCGCGTTGGGTTCTTTTATTTATTTATTTTAACTAGATTGTTATACCCGTGCTTCGTGACGGTTGTCAGGCCCATCGTTAATAAAATTTAAATGAAAACGTTGGCGTAACGGCAAAAATAATGTTAATAAAAGAAAACATAAAAGTAACTAATAAATAAGAAAAATAAAAAAATAAAAAATTACCTGTTTGAGTCATCAAAACCATAAAAGCGAATACCGATAATTCCAATACCGACAATGATGTTATTCTCTCGTAACAGGTTCAACTCGTCACGGTACCACAACGGTAACGATACTCGCTATAGGCAACGAAAAAAAAACTCGATTTTAAATACAACTCCATTTTAAAAAAAATATATATCAGAACGTTGACAAAAAAAACTAAAAGCAGCCGCGCCTTCCATGTTTTGAAAAAAGTTAACGAACGAAAGTTATTAAAGTAAAATGAAATTATTAGAAAATTGAACGGGATAAAAGCGTATATTATATATCATTTTTTTCCCTGCTTCGTAGTTCCATAGCTCGGTCGGTCTATGACTAGGACCGATGTTGATGAGTCCGCTCTTATTTTGACCAATTCCAGGCTAGTATAGGTCGAGTTTCAGATTTTGACGTTTCATGTATATACCTTTATAATTTCAGAATAAATATGACAAATTGACAATTATCTATTTCGGTTACTTTATATTAAAAACATTTAAACATTTATCTTCTAATAAAAAAAAATACATTCACACATGATTAAAACAAAGACCATTATTTATTTTTATTTAAATTACATAAAACTGTTACACATAAACTCAATCACTATTACATAAAGTTTGGCACCATTTATAGCCGGGCACACAAAAAATATTTGGTTTTAGGCAACAATAGCAAACTTTGAACATTCCACAATTGAACCTAGGGAAACAAATACCAATCTTACTGTTACCAGGGGGATTACTTGTAGATGTTGATTGGCTTAACTTATGAAAATCGAGATCTGTTAATGCAAGATCCGTTTTTTTGTAGTCTTCGTTGTTGTTCCCGTCAATACCTACGAAACAAATTAAGCGCGTCGAATTGATGAAATATATAGAATATATATAAAGGGTTTATATACAAAAGATGCTAAATATGTTTATAGGATCCAATATGGAAGAGTAATTTTTCAAAGAATTAAGAGATCGAACAACTCACATGAGGCAAAGAGGCTAAAAACAATGACCAAAACTAAAGTTTGGTTGTTGATCAACATCTTAACTTGTTTAGAGATCGAGATGACTCTAAGAGTTATGGTACAAAAACTCATTTATATTAGAAAGTATTGGAATATAGCAAATGTATAAATAGAAAGTCCTTTAAAATAAAATTTTGTTTTAAATGTAATTTTAACCGTTTTAATTAATTAATGCAATTAATTGTTTCCTTTGGCTTGCATTAATTATAATATGTGATTACATATTTGAAAATTGATATATTATTTTCTATGATGAGATAAATGATAGCAACCTTTGGTCTAATGGTATTTTGGTGTGTCATAGGTGCTTCTTTCTTTAAAGGGTTGAGGGTTCAAATCCTGCGGTAGGCAGGTTAGGTGGATTTAAGAGTAGATCATGAGTTGTTAAACAAAAAAGCTAAATGATAACACATTTGGCTAATTAAAATTTCTATAAAGGTTTAAGTAAACCACTTGTTGGTGGTTTAGTGTTATCAAACTATTTTATGTATTTGGATTTACTTGGTGACCAAATGATAAGTAATATTGAAACATCAAACAAGTTAAAAAATGTGGAGTGCATAATTGTTTGAGAATCTTATGATTTCTGGGCTAAATATATCTTGTTGTTTCAATGGGGCAAAGCCCGCTGAACAACGGGGTCCAGGGGTAACGCCCCTAGTGGGGTCCAAGGGGCAACACCCCTTGTCCGGGGTTAAGTTGCCAGGTTAACTTGAAAAAAAAAGTTATTTTACATGTTTTGATATGAATGAAAAACTGAGTTTGAAAGTGAAAATTGATCATCCCCACCATATTACTCATGCTGAGTATTTTACTCATCGGGAGTAAGTTTAGCTCTCCGAAGTAAGTTTGCCTTAAGGGGACATCCTGGTAGTTAAATAGTGTACCCTACAACCAAAAGGTTACAGGCTCAAATCCTACATGGCGCAAGTTATGATGCAGTTAACTTAAAAAATCTAAGAATTGTGTTACAAAAAAAATTCCGTTTTACTCAATTGTATTTCCTTTAATTAATAACTTAATGTGATTTATGGTTGTAACAATCAAGTACTATTCTTAAGAGCACTCACAATTAGTTTTGTATATCATGCATTATCCTTATATTTTAAGGTAAATTTAAAAATATTCTAAATTACCCACTCCATCCCATTCTTTATATTTTTTCTTATACTTAAATTAAAAGGATAATATATATGGATTGAATTGTAATTTTTTATATTTACCAACTCAATATTCATCTCTTATAATTCTTTTGTGAGTGGAAGAGAGAAAAAGAATAATAAAAAATGATTAAAAGAGTATTATTTAATTGAATAGAGATAAATATAAGGAATTGGACATGGAGTTTTTTTTAAACCTTTAAATTGATAAGATAAATATGTTTTTTAGTTAAATTATATGGATAATAATAAAGAACTCACTATGAGTGCTCTAAGTTCACAATACATTCGAAGAATGCACGGGGTAATCTCAAAATAAGAAGTATGACATGAACTAGCAACAATCACTAAACACCTAATACCAACGTTCTCTCAGACTGTCAACACTCGGATTCCTAATGACGAAGACTATACAACTAATTATCACCTCTCGGGTATTGAACTAGGACACACACTCAATCTAATCAAGGATTAACCAACACTCCTATGGATTACTCCGTCTAGCAAACTACTCAGGTCACAAGCAATACGCAAACAACCTAAACATGCATCTATTAATGAAAGACATTCAACAAGACAGCATGAGGACCATTAATCAACACAAAACCAGATCTAAGCATGCATATTCATCACTACAAATATATCAAGATCTCTTACAAAATCATTAATCCAACATAATATCCAAAAACCGATAAAGATCGCAACTTTAACAAGAATTCATCATAAGACCCAGGCAGTATCGAGGTTTTAGCCAAGAATTGAATCTTGAGATCGAAAACGTTAAATCTAACGAACCCGGATGCAAAGTCTTCGATTTTCCTCTTCAATTGATCTCCTCTACCCCAAAATCGCCCCTTTTTTGGTCTAAAACGGTCGAGAATCGATTATATTGATAATGGGAGAGTCGTCAACTTATAATACTTGAAATTAGGTTAATTTTTGAGTTTCTGGGGCCTCTCGCGTACCACGAGGCCCCTTTGCCTAATCTCTCGCGTACATCCGGAGAAAACAACTCACGTAGATTTCCCGGTCCCTCGCGTACCGCGAGGGAATGAGCCCCCATCTCTCGCGTACCGCGAGAGATTACTGAATTTTTGTATTTCTTTTCTTGAGCTACCCCAAATCGATATATTATGGGTCCCGTAAATAATTTTCTAGTTTGAGATATGACTCTTTTAAGTTTTGACTCTTTCCCGACTTTTTCATTCTCATCCTGGGTTCTCGTGCTCGTTTCTTTCACACTTCTTGATCATTTAAGCTCCAAAGTGACTCGATTACCTACAAAACATAGCACAAGTAAATACTAACTATAAATGACTCGAAACGACTCTAAAACCATACAAAAACTCTACGAAATACAAAGGAAAACAAGGTGTGTTTTGCAACAAATCAAATATCCCCACACTTAACCTTTTTTCGTCCTCGAAAAAGTCTGCAATGGAATCAGAACTGAGATCTAACTTAACAACTCATTAATTACAAATTAGCAAAACATACTCACGCGTTAAAAAACAATAATCAGTATTTCTATCCGATTAAACCCAAGCATCAACTTTCAAGCCCCCGTTTAGTGTTCCAATTCATTTTACCAAGCATATCAATCAATATATGTGACTCACACTTAACAGTTACAGCTCTACCTAATCCCGTCTCACGGTCATGTCTAGGCACAGATCAAACCATATAGATTTACCCTACCACGTTAAACTAAAATTTACATGTTTCGGAAATCAGATGAAATATGAATGAATGGATGATAATGAGCATTAATAAGCAAATTAAACTTCATCTAGAGGCGTTTCAACCAAGTCACTATCCCGAAAGGTAACACATAGACTAAGTCATAATCAATAAGCACATAAGAATCAACCCAGTGGTGTTTCAATCAGGCTGGAACCCAACGTGTGACACGTAGGCGAAACTTAGATTTCAATTAAATAAGCTCAAGAATTATAGAATATGGATGCGGGCGCCACCGAAACTCGGATTTATTCTCATAAAAAGAGAGTGGTGTGCCATGAAATTTCAAAAACCTCTAAATTTTAACTTAACGTGGTGCCTATCACCATATGTTGACAGTTTCAGTATTACCAGTCTAGCCAGCAAGCAAATTTTACTCAAATAGATTTTTAGCAATGTTAGATAGAACAAAATGGTACTCCCTCTTTATAGGAGGTTCCCCCACTGAAGTTCTCTAGCCATCGAAGTGGGATGTAGATAAAAAAACAAAAGCTCTGTTTCTCAAGCCTCAACATTTGCTTTTTTTCTTTCTCCCATTCGACGTGGGATGACAGTAAACCCAAAGTTTAAAAGGAGCTTAGAGAGTTGAAGTACGGAACACCTTCATTTTACTCCATTAAGTAATCGTTAACTCTGTTAAGTGTCTTAGACGTGTATTAAAATGTGGGTAAATTGTCATCTTGTCCTTCCAATATGTTTAATATATAAATAGTGGGTTGGCTCGCGCAAAGGAGCGGGTGTCACCGAGTGTAACATTTCTGATTTTACTATTCTTATTTATAATTCGATGTAACTCATTTAAATTTCAAAAATCTAGTGCACCGGGATTATTTCATTCATACCAACAATTAAACATTTGACTCCAATACAAATCCACAAACCTTTTCACGGGTATACGTTATTAAAATCCTGTATATGTATATATTCATACAAATTCCAGTCAAATACATACACACATAGATACATTTACTAGGAATTGCATGGTAGTTTGAAACTTAAACCATTTTGAACCCTAAATTGGAAACCTACTCTCAATTTTGACTTTTTTTTTTACTCAATTGACTTTCAAAAGTCAAACAGCCCAAATCTTGTTAATCCAAGGTTGCTACTCGATGATTTCCGGTTGAATTGGACTCCACATGTTCACCTAAACAAGAATCGACCAAGTCCCGGCCCAAACATCAAACCAATTCGACCGATTACGCGGTCAATTTTCAAATTCAAACAAATTTGACTTTAATAGTCAAACCCGTATCAATCCTCCATTAATTCGTGAAGATCAACGCGTTTACGTCCCGTGAATCACGCGAAAACGTTCTTGGATGAATGTAGACCCTATTTGCGATCCAATTCAGTCCCGAATCAAGGATTCGACGCGTGATTCCTGTCTAGCAACGGTTTCGGCTGACTCATAATCAAATCGGCTAAAATAGATAAAAATTATCAAATTAACATAGTCACAAACCATCGTACACACACATCCAAACTCTCCCAACTCTCGATCAAACCGCATTTCACTTCTGGACTCCTGCCGATCGCCAAGAACAGCCGATCAGATTTCGTAGCCGACAGCATTCGTTGCCCAATCTTAACGAGTAAGTTTTAGATCAATAGGTTCGTAATTGAGTCCTGATCATTAGCCCCCTATCAATTCGAGTAAACAAAATCAATCGGGTCCAATTTGGGAATTAGGGTTCATAGCGATTTGGTTTTGATTTGGGGTTTGACTCACGTTTCCTATTTAATTTATCGGCACCCCAGTTAGACCAGCGAACCACCCGGCTCAACTGGTTAAGGCACTGCACCATTGAACCGGGTGGCGTGGGTTCGAAACCCACAACCCACGGCCCGTATCCGGCCGGCCTTTTTGCGCATACACTGAACATCAAACCCGGCTCCTTTCAGTAACACGTTAAAACAATTAATACCGGACCCCTATCAAAGAACCACAGTCTGGCCCAGTGGTTTGGTCCCCTGACTTGTACAACACAGACCTGGGTTCGAGTCCCCAGGTCTGTTTATATTTTTAAACCGTTGTTATAACTCCAAAAAATTTTATAAAAATTATTTTTATAAATCTTGCAACATGTTGAACAGAATAAAACTAAAATTTCCAACTTCCAACATAAATTCATTTTTATTATGAATTTTAGTGTTAAAGTTATATATTAATTAGTTAAAATAAGAATTTAGATTTTTAAATAATTAAAGGAAATTAACTTCCAAATAAAATATTTGTTTTTATAAAGTTATAAAATTTTAACCTTATCTAGAACAATCAAACTCTTATTTTAAAATAATAAATAGACAAATAAATTTATTTATTTTAATCTACACTAAAAATATATAATTACTATTAATCTCATATATTAACACCATTTACATATCTTTATAAATAGATAAATAAATAAAGTAGAAATTATTTATTTAATTTATATTTAAAAAAGTTATTCATTTAATTTATTTAAATAAATAAAATTATTTATTTATTTTATTTATTTAAATTAAACACTATTCGCATAAGTAGAAATTCTTTTTCTAAACATATATATTTTGACATATTTTTCATTTAGTTTATTTAAATAAATGAAATTATTTATTTTATTTATTTAAATTAAACGCTATGCACATAAGTAGAAATTATTTTTCTAAACATATATATATATTTACACTCTATATATATGTTAGCATATTTTCACAATTAAATAAATAAAATTATTTAATTTATTTAAATCCAACCCTACCTCAATGACTACTAAGTTTATACATATTTTAAATCCTTATACAAATATAACATACCTTTACAGGGAATAACACAAACTTTTTGTACAAATCCACATACAGAAAAACCCGTTGAACCCTACACTTAGACATAGACTTTTGTACACGCTATTAACTCAATATACATTACACACTAGGTTAACGTGGTGCGTCACAAGAGTCGTTTTGCTACTTAGTCTTGCGTTCTAGCTACACCCTTGATCCAAGTGAGTATTACATAGCCCCTTTTCTCTTTTACACTTTTTGGGGTGATTCATGAAATATATACAAACAATAGTTTACATTTACACAAACTACACAAACACAAATCCTATTTACATTCATGTGTGCAAATTTGAGCTTTATGTTTGAGTGCTAGGTGTGTTAACTTTTGTGTGCAATTTTGTGCAATCATTAACTAATTAAGCCGACGGTTAACAATGATAGATCTATTGAGTCTGACAAACCCACCCAGATTGGGGTGATTGTTACCGACAACACAATTTGCATGGTAGTTACAAAGGTTTGATTGTACTTTAGTTACACAATAGCTGCTCCCCATGCCTTATTTATCATGACATGTAAGGATTTGCTTATTCATATTTATACACTATCTATGTACAAACATATGTATGCTCACCAACTTTTTAGTTGACCCTATTTTATTCATGTTTCAGGTGCTAACATGTGAATTTGAGCAAGACATGCTACACTTAAGTTGGACCTAGTTAATTTAAATTCAAAAGACAATTTGTATTTTTCTTTATTTATTGAATGTTGCTATTTGTGTTTGAATGGTTTGAAATAAAATTGATGATTAAATATTGAAATCTAGTGAACCTTGTGCTCATGAACAGTCTACATGTCCCGCCCCGACGTTTCCGCCGTCGGTTGGGGTGTGACAGATTGGTATCAGAGCCTTGGTTATAGGGAACTAGGTTATTAGACACGCTTGACCTAGACTATAACTTTAGGACACCCACTTATACCATGCTTCATGATTATATGTTATGTGCTACATGCTATGTGTTACATGCTTATTATATTAATATTTATTTCATTATGGTACCTTATTTGTTAATTCTAACGTTCGTTAATTCTAGCGTTCTAGGTTTCAACCTTTGATTTTTATCTTTGATTTGATTGTTTGATACCATGTTCTTGCTTAATACTTCTGTTTTAGTTGTTTTGAGTATGATCTTTGGCTAAAACTCTTATACTGCCTGGGTCACATGATGAATACATGTTAAAGTATTGATTTTTATCGGTTTTGGTTATTTTTGAATGGACTAATGATTTTGTAAGCAATCTTTGAGTTAATAACTGTGATGAATATGTATGCTCATGTCTGATTGTGTGGTTGATTATAACTCCCTGCGTTGATTGTGGTTGTCTTCCAGTTTGATCCGCGTGTCTATGCCATAGATCTTAGAGTTTGTGATTGTGAGTGGTTTGCTAGAGATAGTGACCATAGGAGTTGTGATTGATTGTTGATTAGAGTTGAGTGTGTATCCTAGTTCAATACCCGAGAGGTGAGAATTAGTCGTTTAGTCTGCGTCATTAGGAATCCGAGTGTCAGCTGTCTGAGAGGAAGCCGGTATTCGGTGTCTAGTGATTGTTGCTATTCGTGTCATAGTTGTTATCTTGAGATTACCCCGTTTATTCTTTGAATGTATTTGTGTTCAGTGAGACTGAGAGGTAATCTGTTTATTAGGGTACTTTGTCATTGTTGGAAATACCCGAGAGGTGATCCAACCATTTGGTGAGTTAGTACGCTTTAGGTTCCTTAGTTGGTGACACCCTGAGAGCGATTAGGGATCCATTAGGTCGTCTTTAGTTGTCATATTTAGAAACTCAGATCCATCTTAGTTTCCAGAACCGGTAGAAGTTGTGCTTTGCAAGTAGGATTCCGACCTAGGTAGTATTCTTCCCATCCTTTGATTTCACCTTAGTCTTTTCTCTTGATAGTTGAGTCGATCTTTGCTTTCTACATTCATTAGTTTAAATAGTAGTGTAGTAAACCCCTCAAACCAAATCAATCCTTAGTACGAGTCCGAGTCTAGTATTATTACATAGTGTCTCTACGGTTCGATAACTCGGTTTACCATTAAGCTGTGCTACACTCGATAGATACACTTGCCTGTTAGTGCAGTTTAGTTGAAGGTACTCCTTTTATTACTTATGAGTCTAGGTTATGTTTATTTGTTAGTTTTTATAGACCGTATGGACGATATTAAGTTTTTAGCGCCGTTTCCGGGGACACTTGGCAATAGCAATATTAGCTTTGACTAGTTATTTTAGTGATTTTTGGTTTATTTTATTTTCTCTTTCATTTGAGACTTGTGAGTGTGCTTATCTTCTGTGCTACTTGTGTGTCTGATGTGTTGCAAAACACACATGCATTTCCCTTGTAGTTCGTGTCGTTTTTGTATAGGTTTAGAGTCGTTTTGAGTCGTTTATGTTTAGTATTGAGTTATGTATTGTTTTGTAGGTAATCGTGTCACTTTGGAGCTCAAACGATCAAGAACTATGAAGAAACGAGCACACGAGACCCCGGGATGAAAACGGAAAAAGTCGGGAAAGAGCCCAACCTTAGAAGAGGCATATCTTGAGCTAGAAAATTAGTTACGGGGCCCATAATATATCGATTTGGGGTGGCTCGACGAGAGGAGTTCAAATCTCCAGGATGTCCTCGCGGTACGCGAGGCGTGATGGTCAAATCCCTCGCGGTACGCGAGGGACCAGTTTTCCTGCGCGACTATTTTGTCTCTGGAGGTACGCGAGAGACTTGCCAGAAACCTCCCGCGGTACGCGAGAGACCCCAGGAACGCGAATTTTGACCTAATTTCAAGGCTAAATAGATTAGGACTCTCCCATTCTTAAAAAAGTCGATTCCAGCCGTCAAGTTAGAGCCTTTTGGCGATTTTGAGGAAGAAGAAGGCTAGTGGAGCAAGGAGTTGGAGTTTTGGAACCCGAATTGGTTATTCGTGATCGTTCGGTTTATGATTCTTCTTCTTTTATCTTTACTTTGTTTAATTGAACCTATGACTATGTTTATGACTTCTGTTTTGGTTGTTTTGAACATGTTTGTTGGCTAGATTTTGCATACTGCCTAGGTTTAAGATGACTGCTTGTTAAAGATTTGATTTTTATCGGTTTTTGAATTCAATTGATGGGTTTATGATTTAGTAAAGATCTTTGGTTGATTATGTATGATGTTAGTGCATGTTTACTGCTGATTGTGTGGTTGTTTATGATTTCCTGCGTTGATTGTGGTTGTCTGCCAGTTTGATCTTCGTTTCGTGGTCATAGATCTTAGGGTTTGTGATTGTGAGTGGTGTCTAGACGTAGTAGCCTTAGGAATTCATAAGTGATTACTGATTAGAAGTGAATGTGTGTCCTAGTTCAATACCCGAGAGGTGAGAATTAGTCGTTTAGTCTTCGTCATTAGGAATCCGAGTGTTAACAGTCTGAGAGGACGTTAGTGTTAGGTGTCTAGTGATTGTAGCTATCCGAATCATAGTAGTTAGCTTGAGATTACCCCGTGCATTCCTTGAGTGTATGGTAGACGGTGAGACTGAGAAGTAATCCGTTTATTAGGGTACTTGTCATAGTTGGAAATACCTGAGAAGTGATCCAATTATCTGGTGAGTTTAATACGCTTTAGGTAGCTGAGTTGGTGACACCCCGAGACCGAGAGTGATCAGGAATCCATTAGGTTATCTAGAGTTGTTTCATTAGAAACCCAGATCCATCATAGTTTTCAGAACCGATAGAAGTTATACTTTGCAAGTAAGATTCTTAACCTAGGTAGTGCCTTCCCTATTCTTGAATTCGTTTAAAGAGTTCTGCTTGATAGTTGAGTGTCGTTAGTTAGAAAGTTTACATTAAGTTACAACACAAAATCCCCCAATATATTTCAGTTTAGTTAGTTGAGTCAGAGTCTAGGTAGGGTTATTGCTAGTGTCTCGTGGGTTCGACATCCGGACTTTATTAGGCTTTACTACATTGATCGGTACACTTGCCGGTTGTGTGGTCTAGTATTAGATTGAGTCTAGATTTATAAATTTAAAACTAGAGAGTCTAGGTTAGGTTTTTATATTAGTTTTTATAGACCGTCCGAGCTACATCAAGTTTTTGGCGCCGTTGCCGGGGACACTTAGGCGATAGCGTATCTAACTTTGATTGAACTTATCTGATTTTTTTTTTTTTTTTTTTTTTTTTTTTGGTCTTTTGTGTTTTGAGTCTTTTCTATTTTGTTGAGTCTAGTTTGTGTGTCCTTTAGTGAGTCTTTGTTTTTAGTGTGTCTAGCTTGTATCTTGAGTCTGTTTAATTAATTTTTTTTTCTCTTTATTAATTTTTTTTCATTATGTGTGAAATCTGTGGAGGACCCCATTTTACTTGTCGTTGCCCATATTCATCGGGGGAATCCGCAAACTGCTATGATTATGCCTATCCGCAGGTACAGCCACGTGCGGAATACAGGACTCGAGAGGAGTTGAACGCCTGGTGTAGAGAGGCAAATGAGCAATATGAGAGAGATATCCAAGCAGTGATGGCTCGTATTGGATCACACCGGCCGACAAATATAGATCGTGTGGTATACGATCAAGAGGGGAATGAAATTGGGATTGAAACTGCATCGGGGGAGTTAATACTGGGGACTACAATGGACGACGTGCAAAGCACAGTGACAGAAGGTGAAGCACAAGTCCCACCTCCAGGTAATTATTCTGACCTTGATTGCAATACTGATTTTTGTTTGTCGTCTTCTACACAAGAGCAAATAGTTCATTGTGATACTTTACACTTGTCTTGTGAGAATGAGTTGATGCAGGTAATAAGGGATGAAGACACAATCAAGGAAGAGCAAAGGAAGGTGCAAGAAATCATGAACACTCAATGGCACCTGATAACTAGAGCCGAACAATTACACTTTCTAGAAGAAAATGGGAGGCTCATGGATGAGCTAGAAAGTATCAAGCTACAAAAGGAAGAGGCACCTCCGGAACCGAGGACAAAAATGGGCGTAGTAGTCCCACCCTCGGACCTGCAGGGTCTTAAACAAATTCGGCCGGGTGTGTATGATTTCTCTGGGGATGATAGTGATGATGATAGTTTTTGGAGTGAAGATGAAGAGTTGATTGAAGAAGAAGAAGTAGAGATCCCTAAAACCCCAACTGAAGGCGATTGTCTAGAAGAAGGATTGGCAGGTTTATTCGAAGAAGAGGATGTTAGGGAATCTCAGCCTGTTGATCCATTGGTTGGGAGTGAGGACGATGTTATGCAAGAATTGCAAACAGAGCCGAGGACGAAAATGGACTTCTTCGTCCCACCCTCGGTTCTACAGGGTCTTAAGCAAACTCGGCCAGGCGTTTATGAATTCTCTTGGAGTGACTGTGATGAGGATGAGTCATTAGATGAAGATGAACGAGAAGATGTGGATTTATCTGACTCTATGGAATGGATGTTTAGTGAAGAGGGTCTGCTAGAGTTGGAAGAGAAAGAGAAGGAGATAGAAGGAGAACAGGTCCCATCCTGGGAGGATGAGTTTGGTGATGAGTTGTTGGACCTGCCGACTCCTAGTGAAGAAGGATTTGACCCACTTGGCGATCTAAGGCTCCTTGAAGATTTGCTATATCAAGGGCCAAGTGTGGGGATAGAAGAAGAGGTGAAAGTGCAAGAGGTTATCAACGAACCACGAACCGAGCTGGTGTCGGACCTACCACTTTTCACCCAAGATAGAGAGAGGCAAGAGCCCGTGGAGGAAGTAGATGGTGGATCGCCACCCTTATCAGCACGACCACGGGACAGGGCGAGAAGACGTATGGACCGGCATGTTATGAAGGTCCTGGGATGGTCATACAAGGACCATAGGAAGGAGTATACTGGAGATGACCAATCACCGCACTACATGCCCCGTATCAGGTTTGGTCCAGGTAAGTTTAAATATTGGTGGACCGACCCGTTTACATTTTTAAAAATAAATTTAAGGTCTGCCACCCATGTTTGTCAAATCGGTGGTAGACCAATCATACTAAACGGGCCGGATGGGGGCGGCATAAAGGAGAAGCCTCCTGATAGGCTTGCTTGAGTCTCGGGCAAGTGCCCGGGATGTAGAGTTTGTGTGCATTCGTTGGTGTGAGTCCGTGTCTGTTTTTATGTTTTTTGGTATGTGTTTTGTTTGTGTCGTGTTGTGCAGGGAATTCGTGCTTGATTCGGTGAGGAAAATCATCGGGAGTGAAGTTCCAAGTATGTTTACATATGTTTTTATGCTTGGGACGGGTTTTAGTGAGTTTGGGTAATGAAAAATTTTAATGGGTGAAAAATATTCTAAGTATAAAAATTGGAAAATTTTCCAAACTTTCTGTGAAGAACACCCTCTCGCGGTACGCGAGAAAAATCTGTCCAGGTCTTCGCGGTACGCGAAGGACAAAATTCCTGGCCGACGATGATTTTTGTTCCTCGCGGTACGCGAGGAATAGAATCCTCCCTTCTCGCGATACGCGAGGAAATGCTGGATTTGCCCTTCCTCCTTTGTTTCCCATGGTTCTCCATACCCACTATCACCACTACCACAAACACTACTACTCTTTTATCACCACCATTTTCATTATCATACACCTCCCATCCACCTCATCTATCCAACATCCATTGTTATCACCACCACCATCCACTATCATCCATATCACCACTATCATTCACCACCCCCTTCATACAATCCGACCACCACTACCATCATCCATCATCCACCACGACCATGGGAGACCTAGAAACTGTTCGTGACCGGTGATCTACTTGCTGTGGCATTCATGTCTATGTGTTTGCCACCCGTTGAGTACGTTTATCTGCATGCCATCTATCTTGAGTCTTTTAGTTTTTCGTAAGTCATTCGAGTCTTTATTTTTTATTTTATTTGAGTCAGTTTGATGCTGCGGGTATGTTTGAGGTTTATTTTGCAGGTTTTATCATCTCGCCCATACTCAATCTCCATTCGGGCAGGATTGATCATCACCATTACCAGTTTGTAAAGGCAACCCGTCAGTGAGATGTGCAAGCCGCGAAGGAAATGCTATACGGTTGCACAAGTGGAAGAACGAAGCTGCACAGAATCTTGCTATCATTACCAGCTAAGTCGCTTCCACTTTACCATCTTTTATTTTTGAGTCTTTATTTTAATTTTATTTTTAGTTGTTTCTTAGTTCACATTGAGGACAATGTGTCGTTCAAGTGTGGGGATGGGAAACCTCTTGAGTCTAGTTTGTTTAGTTTGTTTTTCTTTTATAAATAGTCTATTTTTGTATTTTTAGGTAAAAATTTGAAAAATTTGAAAAAAATGTCCTTTGAATTAGAGTTTTTGCAAGCAAAATGGAAGATGATAGGTATAACTGGAAATGCTTGTAGAATTTAAAATAAATAATGATAGAAAACGCGTATAGTCTGTGATGTTTTGGTAGATCTAGCCTTTTTGAAAGCTTAAATATCCTGTTTATGTTGTTTAGGAAAATTAATTGATAAATTCATGAAATCTTGTGGGTAATCATCTTAGAGTGTCGGTAATACTGAAACTGTCAACATAGGGTGATAGGTACCACGTTAAGTTAAAATTTAGAGTTTTTTTGAAATTTTTGGCACACCACTCTCTTTTTATGAAAATAAATTCGAGTTTGGTGGCGCCTAAATCCATAATTCCATATAATGAGTATAATTAATCGATTGAAAGCTTGAGTTTTGACCTACGTGTTACCCTCCAGGATCGCGACTTGGTTGATACACCCATGGGTTGGGATTTAAGTGATCAACGTGTTGGATAAATAAGATTAATTTATGTGTTTCCCACGGGGATGGTGACTCTGTGGATACGCCTCTAAGTTGAATTTCTTATGTGCTTAATTGATAAACTGCATCCTATGTGCTACCTTCTGGGATGGTGACCTGGGAGACGCACCACTAGGTGAGGTTGATTCATACATTTGATTGTGCTCATTGACATTTCATTCCATATTTCATTTGATTTCTAAAACCTGTAAATCTTAGTTTAACGTGGTGGGAGAAATCTATACGGTTTAACCTGTGCCTAAACATGACCTTGAGACGGGATTAGGTGGATCTGTAGCTTTTAAGTGTGAGACAAATAGATAGATTGATCTGCTTGTATAAATTGGATTTAGAACAAAACGGGGGCTTAATAATTGGTGTTGGGTTTAATCGGAACGAAATATCAATTGTTGCATTTTATCGTGTGATTATATCTGTGTTAATAAATTTATAAGATTGTTAAAAGTGTTTTCCAGTTGTGATTCCATTGTAAAGGTCTTTTTCGAGGACGAAAAAAGGTTAAGTGTGGGGATGTTTGATGTGTTGCAAAACACACATGCATTTCCCTTGTAGTTCGTGTCGTTTTTGTATAGGTTTAGAGTCGTTTTGAGTCGTTTATGTTTAGTATTGAGTTATGTATTGTTTTGTAGGTAATCGTGTCACTTTGGAGCTCAAACGATCAAGAACTATGAAGAAACGAGCACACGAGACCCCGGGATGAAAACGGAAAAAGTCGGGAAAGAGCCCAACCTTAGAAGAGGCATATCTTGAGCTAGAAAATTAGTTACGGGGCCCATAATATATCGATTTGGGGTGGCTCGACGAGAGGAGTTCAAATCTCCAGGATGTCCTCGCGGTACGCGAGGCGTGATGGTCAAATCCCTCGCGGTACGCGAGGGACCAGTTTTCCTGCGCGACTATTTTGTCTCTGGAGGTACGCGAGAGACTTGCCAGAAACCTCCCGCGGTACGCGAGAGACCCCAGGAACGCGAATTTTGACCTAATTTCAAGGCTAAATAGATTAGGACTCTCCCATTCTTAAAAAAGTCGATTCCAGCCGTCAAGTTAGAGCCTTTTGGCGATTTTGAGGAAGAAGAAGGCTAGTGGAGCAAGGAGTTGGAGTTTTGGAACCCGAATTGGTTATTCGTGATCGTTCGGTTTATGATTCTTCTTCTTTTATCTTTACTTTGTTTAATTGAACCTATGACTATGTTTATGACTTCTGTTTTGGTTGTTTTGAACATGTTTGTTGGCTAGATTTTGCATACTGCCTAGGTTTAAGATGACTGCTTGTTAAAGATTTGATTTTTATCGGTTTTTGAATTCAATTGATGGGTTTATGATTTAGTAAAGATCTTTGGTTGATTATGTATGATGTTAGTGCATGTTTACTGCTGATTGTGTGGTTGTTTATGATTTCCTGCGTTGATTGTGGTTGTCTGCCAGTTTGATCTTCGTTTCGTGGTCATAGATCTTAGGGTTTGTGATTGTGAGTGGTGTCTAGACGTAGTAGCCTTAGGAATTCATAAGTGATTACTGATTAGAAGTGAATGTGTGTCCTAGTTCAATACCCGAGAGGTGAGAATTAGTCGTTTAGTCTTCGTCATTAGGAATCCGAGTGTTAACAGTCTGAGAGGACGTTAGTGTTAGGTGTCTAGTGATTGTAGCTATCCGAATCATAGTAGTTAGCTTGAGATTACCCCGTGCATTCCTTGAGTGTATGGTAGACGGTGAGACTGAGAAGTAATCCGTTTATTAGGGTACTTGTCATAGTTGGAAATACCTGAGAAGTGATCCAATTATCTGGTGAGTTTAATACGCTTTAGGTAGCTGAGTTGGTGACACCCCGAGACCGAGAGTGATCAGGAATCCATTAGGTTATCTAGAGTTGTTTCATTAGAAACCCAGATCCATCATAGTTTTCAGAACCGATAGAAGTTATACTTTGCAAGTAAGATTCTTAACCTAGGTAGTGCCTTCCCTATTCTTGAATTCGTTTAAAGAGTTCTGCTTGATAGTTGAGTGTCGTTAGTTAGAAAGTTTACATTAAGTTACAACACAAAATCCCCCAATATATTTCAGTTTAGTTAGTTGAGTCAGAGTCTAGGTAGGGTTATTGCTAGTGTCTCGTGGGTTCGACATCCGGACTTTATTAGGCTTTACTACATTGATCGGTACACTTGCCGGTTGTGTGGTCTAGTATTAGATTGAGTCTAGATTTATAAATTTAAAACTAGAGAGTCTAGGTTAGGTTTTTATAGACCGTCCGAGCTACATCAGTGTCCTTTCTGTGAGTCTAAAATAGGATCGAGTCTTTCTGTTTTTGAGTCTGTGTCTCTTTCCTTCTAGTGTCTTTCTGTGTATGCACAATACTCGTTCTAAAGGATCAACATCATTCTCAACTTTTACAGAGCCCGAACGAGAGCTTTACGAGCGCAACCGCGAGTTTCAGGATTTGAAGGAGCTTTTCAAAACCCAGGTACGTTCTAAGAGCCCAATTCCATTTCCTAATATGGGTGACGCTGACCCACCAGCGTGACGTACCGTACACCAGAGGGCCAGTGACGGGGTCACTGGGGCTAGATCTTCGATCACACGCCCCGCCATTCCTAACGCCAATACATGGCAGATCCCATCACATGTCATGAGCACGATCACTCATGCCACCCAATTTCATGGCCTTGAGGATGAGGATGCACCCGGACATTTGTCCCACTTCGCGCGGATATGTGATACCTTCAATATCATGGGTGTGTCTAAGGACGCTATTTACTTGCGTCTCTTCCCATTCTCGCTCTCTGGTCGCGCATCTACTTGGCTTGACACCCTTCCCGATAATTATATCACCACATGGAGGATCTTCAAGCCAAATTCTATAAGAAGTACTATCCACCTTCTAGGGCCGCTCGCCTT
Source organism: Smallanthus sonchifolius (assembly GCA_023525975.1). Lineage (NCBI taxonomy): Eukaryota > Viridiplantae > Streptophyta > Magnoliopsida > Asterales > Asteraceae > Smallanthus > Smallanthus sonchifolius. The sequence continues at coordinate 69,830,557 of CM042031.1, read as the reverse complement.
TGGGAACAAATCCATTCGTTCCGGATGGACCCCAACGAGCCTTATCACATGGACTAGGAGCGGTTCAACACGTTTTTGAGCCGATGTCCTCAGCACGGTCTTTCCGACTGGGCGCTAGTGGAGAAGTTCTATAATGGCCTCACCTTCGAGAAGCAGCAAATGTTCAACACAGTTGCGGGAGGTCATATCGTGGAGAGACTCGAGCCTGATGAGTGCAAGGAAATGTTCGAGAGCTTCGCTCAAGCCGAACAGCAGCATCCACATTCTGTTAGGAATTCCATTCCTACTGCTAGAGCATCCGTCTCTTCTCCTAGAGGTGTGCATCAGGTCACTCCCGAGACTAGCGTGGCTGCTGCACTCGCCTCAATGGCTAACGAGATTAAGGAGCTGAAGCTCAGTGCTCAACGGTGTCAAGTGTGTAGAGGAGGCCACGACACCCGAGATTGCCCCGTAAATAACCAGGAGCATGTGAGCTATGCTGGAAACCAGAACCAGAACCGAGGGTATAATAACAACAATACTTATGGCTCGGGATGGAGATCTGGAAATAACCCACCTGGGTTTAATGGTCACCAGCAGCAGTATGGAGGAGGAGAAGTTGGAGCGAGCTCGCAGTGTCAACACTAGGAAGATTGAGAAGATGCTTGAGAATCAGACACAACTCCTTGCCCACCTAGTCCAGCAAGACAATGATACGAGGCAAATACTGGATAGCCACGACACTCTATTGAAGAATCAACATTCGGCATTCCAGAACTTGCAGCGCACGGTAGGAGACATCGCTCAGAGCCTGAAGGGTAGACAAGGAGGTCAATCTTCAGGCTCTAACGCTTCAGTGATGGCCGTGTCAGTTAGGAGTGTGGAGAAGAAAGAGGTTGTAGATGATGACTCCCACTCCATTGAGTATGGCATACCTTCGGTAGAGGAAGTGAATAAGGTAGTCTGGAGAGCTCGATTTGCTGAGATCGATGCTAGGAGGATAGAGGAGCTCGAGTTAAAAGTTGTGTCGACAAGAAGTCATAGGGGCGAAGAGAAGGATAGCCCACTGGTTATTGAAGAGGAAGAACCGGTGGATGAGGAGATTGTAGAGGAGAAGCCTGCCGAGAGGGCAATGGAGAAGAAGAAGGGGGAAGAGATGAAGTCCCCCGAGATTAACCTGAGTCGTGTTCCCTATCCAGCGCACTTGCTGCCTTATAAGAATGCTAGGGAATACGGTACTTTCCTTGATATGTTCAAACAACTCAAGGTCAATATCCCATTTTTAGAGGTCCTCCAGCATATGCCTAAGTATGGAAAATTACTCAAAGATCTTCTTTTCAACAAGAAGAAGCTAGGGGGGATCTCTGAAGTCTCACTTAGTGAGCAATGTTCTGCTGTGGTGCAGAACAAGCTACCCGAGAAATTAGGATATTCGAGTCGTTTCACGATTTCGTGTCTCCTACGCAGTTTGCCCTTGCACCACGCGTTGGCTGACCTAGGTGCTAGCATCAATTTGATGCCCTGTTCGTTATATAAGCAGCTGGACCTAGGTGAACCGCAGCCAACGCGCATGAGCATTTCCTTGGCTGACCGCTCAGTCAAGTATCCACGGGAAATTGTGGAGAATCTTTTAGTGAATGTAGGCAATTTGTATTCCCCATGGATTTTGTTATTTTAGACATGGAAGTGGATGATAGAGTCCCACTCATCCTAGGATGCCCGTTCCTACGTACCGCCAAGACAATGATCGATGTCTTTGATGGGAAACTCACACTTCGTGTGGGGGATGAGTCGATCACATTCGATACTATAGAGTCAATGAAGGATGTTGGCGAGCATAGCCACTCCGTGTGCATGCTTGATACCTTCATGGACGAATTTCGGGACTCTAATCCAGTAGGAGATGTTGTTGATGGAGATGGAGGAGGAAGAATTGAGGACCCTCCAGATTGGTTAGAGGAGTTCGAAAGGAAATTGCTAGGGTCCTCGTTCCTAAGTGCTGACGATGATGATTACAGTTTGAGTATATTTTAGCACAAGTGGAGCAGATAGTTTGTGAGACACCCATGGTGGAGAGTGTTGAGGATCCTGAAGATCCGAGTGGAGTTTTAGAGGTCACTTCCATAGAAAATCTCATTCCTGAAACTCGACCTATTCTATGTTGTGAAGAAGGAGATGCTGAGCAAACCCCTAGTTCCAGTTGCCCTAGGTCTAGGCCACCACGGAAGAGAACCCGTGATTTGATAGAATCGTCTGATTTTAGGGTAGTGCAAACCCCAAGTGTGGGGATGTTTAGATGTGACCGCTTGCTTGGTTATTTGAACCGTGTTATCTTTGGACCGGGTAGATTTAAGTTGTGGTGGAAAGACTGGATTGGTGAATATGATATATATTTGAGTTTTGATAGAGGTAGGAATGAGCTGAGAAAAGGGAGAATCGGTAGGCCGCGCAGGATGAAGGCGATGCCGGTTAGAATTAAGGAGAAGTCTCTTGATAGGCTTGTTTGAGTCTCGGGCAAGTGTCTGGGATGTAGAGTTTGTGAGTTCGTGTCTTTTTCTATGTTTTTGGGTGTGTGTGTTTTGTTTGTGTCATATTTTGCAGGAATTCGCGCTTGATTCGGCGAGGAAAATCATCGGGAATGAAGTTCCAGGTATTTTTACGTATGTTTTTATGCTTGGAATAGGTTTTTATGGAATTTGGGTAAAGAAAATTTTGAGGCGTGAAAATTTGGCTAAGTATAAAAACCCTCAAAACTTTTTGTCACCATATGGTCCTCGTGGTACGTGAGAGGTATTCCCCCTGTTCCTCGCGGTACGTCATGGATAGAAATAGGGGCCGACTTAAATGCCACTCCCTCGCGGTACGCGAGGGGTGGCCGCCTGATGCCTCGCGGTACGCGGGGCTATCCTGGAATTGCCCTTCTTCCTTGTTTTCCATGGTTCTCCACATCTACTACCACCATCATCACACCACCTCTATTATCATCATCCATCATTCCATCATTCATCAATCATCATCACTTTCACCCATTCTATTACCATCATCATTAACATCCACCGACCATCACGACCATGGGAAAGTGAAATCGTTCGTGACCGATGACCCACCTTGCTGTGGCATGCATGTCTATGTGTTTGCCACCCATTGAGTATGTTTCTCTGCATGCTATCTATCTTGAGTCTTTAAGTTCTTAGTGAGTCAGTTTGAGTCAATCGAGTCTTTTATTTTAATTTGAGTCAGTTTAATGCTACGGGTTTGTTGTGAGGTTTATTTTGCAAGTTTTGTCATTCCGCCCATACTTAATTTCCATTCGGGCAGGATTGATCATCACTTATATACAATTTGTAAAGGCAACCCGACAGTCGTTTGTGCAACCGTGACCGAAATGCTATACGGTGCACACATGGAAGAACGAAGCTGCACATTTGTTTGCATCTACATTACCAGCTAAGTCGCTTCTTGTTTTTTTTTATTTTTGCATATTTATTATTAGTTGTGTTTTGCTTCACTTTGAGGACAATGTGTCTTTCAAGTGTGGGGATGTGAGTGTTTAGTTGAATCTAGTTTGTCTTGTTTATAAAAATTCAAAAATACAAATTTTTTTTTTGAAAAATGTCTTTGGAAATAACTGCAAAATAAATGGTATATGATAGTAGAACTAGATCTGCTTGTCGAGTTTAAATGGTTAAATAATTGAAAACGTGTTTAATTAGTGATGTTTTGGTAGACCCAGCCAATTTGAATAGCTTAAATATCATGTTTGTGTTGTTTAGGAATCAATTAAACTAAAATTATGATATCTTGTGGGTATTCATCTTAGGGTAATGGTAATACTGAAACTGTCAAAATAGGTTGATAGGTACCACGTTAAGTTAAAATTTAGAGGTTTTTGAAATTTCATGGCACACCACTATCTTTTTATGAGAATAAATCCGAGTTTGGTGGCGCCCGTATCCATAAATTCCATAATTCATAAGCTTATTTGATTAGAATATTGATTGTTGCTTATGTGTTACCCTCTGAGATGGCCACTTGGAGAAAACGTCTCTAAGTGATTCTTATGTGCTTAATTGATAAACTGCATCCTATGTGCTACCTTATGGGACGGTGACCTGGGAGACGCACCACTAGGTGAGGATGATTCATACATTTGATTGTGCTCATTGACATTTCATTCCATTTTTCATCTGATTTCTAAAAACCTGTAAATTTTAGTTTAACGTGGTAGGGTAAATCTATATGGTTTGATCTGTGCCTAGACATGACCGTGAGACGGGATTAGGTAGAGTTGTAGCTTCTAAGTATGAGTCACATAGATTGATTGATAGCTGTATAAATTGGAATTAGAACACGTAATGGGGGCTTGAAAGTTGGTGCTTGGGTTTAATCGGATAGAAATACTGATTGTTGCCTTTTAACGCGTGAGTATATTTTGCTAATCGGTAATAGATGTTTGGTAAGTTAGATCTGAGTTATGATTCCATTTGCAGCTTTTTCGAGGACGAAAAAATGTTAAGTGTGGGGATGTTTGATGTAGTGCAAAGCACACATCTTTATTCCTATTGTTTTGTGCGTTTTTTATTAGTTTTGTGTTCGTTATTAGTCGTTTAAGTTTGTATTTGAGTCTATTGTATGTTTACAGGTGCTCGTATGAATTACAAGTGAATATCATGAAGAAACCGAACTAGAGAATGAAGCCCAAAAGTTTAAAGAAGAAAATGTGGAAAATTGATCTCTCGCGGTACGCGAGAGAGACAGACAAATGCCTCACGATACGCGAGGAAAAGCAGAAGCGCGCCCGACTATTTTGGTTCTCGCGGTACGGGAGAGACGGAAATTCCGAGAAAAAAGAGAAATCGATTTTAAATAGTTTTTGATTGAGATTAGGTTAGAGGGTTCGCAACCAGCCGTCTAAGAAGAGTTCCAGAGGCGATTTTGAGGCTGGAGAAGAGATTAGAGGTCGAAAGTTGAAGACTTTGCTTCCGGGTTCGTTAATTCTAGCGTTCTAGGTTTCAAGCTTTAATTTTTATCTTTGATTTGATTTTTTGATACCATGTTCTTGCTTAATACTTCTGTTTTAGTTGTTTTGAGTATGATCTTTGGCTAAAACTCTTATACTTCCTAGGTCACATGATGAATACATGTTAAAGTATTGATTTTTATCGGTTTTGGTTATTTTGAATGGACTAATGATTTTGTAAGCAATCTTTGAGTTAATAAATGTGATGAATATGTATGATCATGTCTGATTGTGTGGTTGATTATAACTCCCTGCGTTGATTGTGGTTGTCTTCCAGTTTGATCCGCGTGTCTATGTCATAGATCTTAGAGTTTGTGATTGTGAGTGGTTTGCTAGAGATAGTGACCATAGGAGTTGTGATTGATTGTTGATTAGAGTTGAGTGTGTATCCTAGTTCAATACCCGAGAGGTGAGAATTAGTCGTTTAGTCTGCGTCATTAGGAATCCGAGTGTCAGCTGTCTGAGAGGAAGCCGGTATTCGGTGTCTATTGATTGTTGCTATTCGTGTCATAGTTGTTATCTTGAGATTACCCCGTTCATTCTTTGAATGTATTTGTGGACCTATGAGACTGAGAGATAATCTGTTTATTAGGGTACTTTGTCATTGTTGGAAATACCCGAGAGATGATCCAACCATCTGGTGAGTTAGTACGCTTTAGGTTCCTTAGTTGGAGACACCCTGAGAGCGATTAGGGATCCATTAGGTCGTCTTTAGTTGTCATATTTAGAAACTCAGATCCATCTTAGTTTCCAGAACCGGTAGAAGTTGTGCTTTGGAAGTAGGATTCCGACCTAGGTAGTATTCTTCCCATCCTTTGATTTCACCTTAGTCTTTTCTCTTGATAGTTGAGTCGATCTTTGCTTTCTGCATTCATTAGTTTAAATAGTAGTGTAGTAAACTCCCCAAACCAAATCAATCTTTAGTCCGAGTCAGATTCTAGTATTGTTACATAGTGTATCTAGGGTTCGATAACTCGGTTTACCATTAAGCTGTGCTACAATCGATAGGTACACTTGTCTGTCAGTGTGGTTTAGTTGAAGGTACTCCTTTTATTACTTAGGAGTCTAGGTTATGTTTATTTGTTAGTTTTTATAGACCGTCTGGACGACTTCAAGTTTTTGCTTGGAACACAGTATGAAGACAAGAAGTTGGTCAGAAAGTTACTTGGGTCTGCACTAGCAAAGTACATTCAAAATCGTGGTGTTGATATAGCAATTTGCCGACCTGAAATCCATGACATTTCATGAAGAAATCGGTAAATTGAAAACGTTTGAAGATAGACTCAAAGGGGTGGAATCATCTTCAAACAATCAGAGTAAGTTAATGTTTTCCCAAAACGAACCAACGTCAAATAAGAGGCCCTACACTAACACGGGGGGGGGGGGGGGGGGAGGTGGTTCATCGAACCGAGGACGGGGTCGTGGCCAAGGCTCAAGCCAGACTCGAGAGACTCAGCAGAAGGGTAATGACAACAGGAAGAAAGGGAAGAAGGATAAGTCCGAAGTACATTGCTTTAGGTGTGACAAGCTTGGGCATTATGCCTCTGTTTGCCCTAAACGAAAGGCTAATCAAGAAGCAAAACCGGAGGTACATTTAGCTGAAGCGTAAGAGCTAGACCCGTCTTTATTCATGATAACTTGCAAGAACGAGACAATTTATCTAAACGAAGAAAAAGTGATACCAAGAAAATTTGAATCCGAGAATATGGAGGATGATTTGTGGTATTTAGATAACGGGGCATCAAATCACATGACGGGAAGAAAGTTGTATTTTTCTGACTTAATCGAACGGGTAAGAGGTACGGTTCGTTTTTGTGATGACTCATGTGTTGACATTGCAGGAAAAGGTTTGATACTATTCACAAGCAAAACCGGTGAACATAGACTCTTGATAAACGTCTATTATATCCCGAACCTTCGAAGCAATATAATCAGTTTAGGACAACTAACTTAAACGGGATGCAAAATCGTTATGGAGGATGACGTGCTTTTAATCTACGATAAGGTGAGAAGGCTTATGATGAGGGTCTACCGTACAAAGAACTGCTTGTACAAGATCCAATTCTCCATCGGCACCTCGGTTTGCCTATTATCAAAGATTGACGAACTGACTTGGCTTTGGCATGCCCGATTTGGGCATCTTAACTTAGAGTCAATGAAGAAACTAAGCACCAAAGGAATGGTACGTGGCTTGCCTAATATTTCTCATCCTACTAATCTTTGTGACTCATGTTTGATAAGGAAACAAACTAATAAACCATATCCGGAACAAGCATCATATCGGGCTACAAGACCACTCGAGCTACTACATGGTGATCTTTGTGGCCCGATCACACCTCCTACACCAGCAGGAAATCGGTACATGTTCTTGATAGTTGCGACCTCTCACGCTACATGTGGTGTTTTCTACTAAAGTCAAAAGATCAAGCATTCGAGGTGTTCAAAAGGTTTAAAGGGATGGTTGAAAGGGACACAGGGTTAAAGATTGGCACGTTTAGAACCGATTGAGGAGGAGAGTTCACATCGATCCAGTTCAATGATTGATGTGAATTGCAAGCAATAAAGAGGCATCTAACGGCTCCCTATTCACCTCAACAAAACGGGGTGGTAGAGAGACGAAACCGGACGGTGATCGGTATGGTAAGGTGCATGTTGAAGCAAATGGAAGTGCCTCAACAATTTTGTGGTGAAGCTGCAATTCATGCTGTTTATTTTTTAAACCAGAGCCCAGCTAAAGTGGTTATCTCAAAAACATCATATGAGGTATTACTAAACCAAAAGCCGAATGTGGAGCACATAAGAGTATTCGGATGTGTGGGTTTCGCTACTGAACCCAAGGTTAATCAACAAAAGCTAGAAGACAGAGGGAAACCGATGGTTTGATTTGGGTCTGAACCGGGCTCAAAGGCGTATCGTATGTACGATCCGGTTTCAATAAAAATATGTGTTAGACGGAGTGTTGAATGCATTGAAAAAAGGGCTGGCCATGTGATAAAAGAGAGGCTGAAGGCGAAATTTTTTATGTTCAGCTACAAAATAATGCTGGACGAGAAACTCAACAGCTTAATACGGGTTCTGACTCCACTTCGGAAGGACAAACATGGGCTGGAACCGAGCCCAACTCAACCCCACAGTCCCCCATAGCTGCAGCAACAACATCGGCTTCAGCAGGTGCTGATTCTACATCCTCGGCATCAGCATCCTCGGCAGCTACGGGAGAGGCTGAAACTCCAGAAACAGTGGTTGAATTCATGCCTTTGCGTAGATCCTCAAGGACAAAGACAATTCCTTTAAAATTCAAAGATTTTGTGATTCAAGACGGTGTAAATCGAGGCGAGTCGAAGGAATTACTACTAGATACTGATGACGAACCAATATGCTACTCGCAAGCTAAAGACAACAAGTATTGGGCGAGAGCAATGCAAGTTGAGTTGGAGTCCATAGAAAAAAACAAAACATGGATTCTAACGAAACTACTGGCAAATCATAAAGTCATTGGACTCAAATGGGTGTATAAATTGAAGCGAGATGCAACCGGGAAGATTGTGAAGTATAAAGCAAGACTTATCACCAAAGGTTATGTTCAACAACATGGTATTGACTTTGACGAAGTTTTTGCTCCGGTGGCTCGAATGGAGACAATTCGTCTCTTACTTGCTATTGTGGCTCGAGAGGGGTGGCAAGTTCACAATTTGGACGTAAAGTCCGTATTTTTACATGGTGATTTGAAGGAGGAGGTGTATGTTAGTTAACCGGAGGGATTTGTTAAGAAAGGGTACAAAGACAAAGTATATCGGTTGTCTAAAGCATTGTACATGCTTCGTCAAGCTCCTCGAGCCTTGAATCTCAAGCTCGATGGTACGTTAAAGTCTCTTGGTTATACACGTTGCCTTCAAGAGCAAGCTATCTATATGAAGCACGTGGAAGATGGTGTGATTATCACATGTGTTTATGTGGACGATCTTATTGTTACAAGTTCTAGTACCAAGAAAGTCAAAGACTTCAAAAAGCAAATGGAGAGGAAATTTGAAATGAGTGATTTGGGTATACTATCTTATTACCTTGGCATAGAGGTCGTTCAAGATGATTCGGGTATTTCTATAAAGCATGGAGCTTATGCCAAGAAGATTTTGGCCGAGGCGGGTATGTTAGATTGTAACCCGACAAAGTGTCCGTTAGAGTCGGGAATAAAATTGTCTAAAGATGAAGATGGTACACCGGTGGATGCTACGGGTTACAGAAGACTAGTAGGGTGTCTTCGGTATTTGTTACACACGAGACCCGACTTATCTTATTCCGTTGGAATTGCAAGCCGATACATGCAATCTCTAAAAAAATCTCATGGAATGGCAACAAAACAGATTCTGAGATACATAGCCGGGACAATTAATTTTGGGTTGAAGTATAAGAGAACGGGTAACCGAGAGATAGTCGTTTACAGTGATAGCAGCCACAACACGGATAGAGATGATGGGAGAAGCACGACAGGGCATGTGTTTTATTTTGGAGATACACCGGTTTCATGGTGTTCTCAAAAACAGAACACAGTGGCATTGTCATCTTGTGAAGCCGAGTTTATGGCTGCCACATCTACCGCATGTCAGGCAATTTGGCTCAGAGGTCTCTACAGCGAAATAACGGGTAGAGAAGTGCAACCGGTGGTGATTCAAGTTGATAATAATTTCGCTATAGCACTTATGAAAAATCCGGTATTTCATGGTCGAAGCAAACACATCGACACAAGATACCATTACATTAGAGAATGTGTTGAAAAAGGGCAAGTTTTGATCGAATACATTAGTGGAGAAAAGCAACGAGCTGATACTTTGACCAAGCCACTCGCAAGAGTCAAGTTTATTAAGATGCGAGAGCTACTTAGAGTTGAAGACCTCCTTATTCCGAGTCGGGAATTAGGGGGGTAATTGTTGGCCCATACGGGCTAATTCCCGGACTCGAGCAAATGGGTCGGGATAATGGGCCTGTTTCCGAGCTAATGGAAATTGGGTTCAAGTAATTAATTAAAAATCAATTAGAGATAAATTAAATGGGTTGTATTTGATTTATAATTGCTAGTTAGATTAGTAGTTAAACATGTGGGTTTATTATCTAATTAGGAGTCCTTATTAATCTCTAATTATAATCGAGTCATGGTCTATATAACCTAATCAAGTTTGTGAGTATGGTTATGGGAGTTTGATCTAGTTTTGAGTTATTTTCTGGATCATTAAGATTGGAGAGCTTATTCCATAATTGTGTGTTCTTATTTTATTTAAATCGATTGGGACTTGACTTTCATCCACATGACCACTGATAACCATTTTACCCTTATACTTAAAAATTACAAACCATCCTTAATTTCCATTCCCAAGGTCGGACCTTCATTCTCTACCAGTGACATACGTGGACCATCATAACTCATTACTCCACAAAGATCAAATAGATCAATAAACAATTGCATCAATATAATAGGATATTAAACTTCTAGTTTCTTTTATATTTACACAATCACAACTAGTTACGTTTTATATATTAAAATATCCAAATATATACATATATATGTAACGATTTTTTAAAATTATTAGAAAGATCAATTAAAGAGCTAATCCGGAAATAAAAAGTAAGACAAAAGGAAGAAGTCTTGACTCTTGAGGAGAATGAAGTTAACCACCCTAAAACGTGCACACGAAAAACAACTTTGAAACTTTGTAAACTGAAAAGGGGCTGTTTCCTTTTGTAGTAGGTTCTTACATCTCCCCAGAATTCAGCCAAAATTATTGAAATATCTTGTTTATTATATATCACCAAAAAGGAGAGGGTTTGCAGCTTCATTGACCATCAGAAAGTCAAAGCATCCATCCAGGGACTATTCCGTTAACATTCTGTCCACTTGTTGATGCTGCTATCTGGCTTGAATCTATTGTGTTAAACCTGTAAATTTGGATTCTAAAGGTTAACAAGATTTCTAAAATTATCACCTTTCAAAAAAATAAATAAACCATGTTAGTCGAGTTTATTATCTATTATAGTTATCATTTATGTTTAAGTTTGCTTCTTAGTCATTATTCTATCTCCGAATTGAATATTAGGATGGTTATTAACGTTCTACCATATATGACAATATATTGTAATTTGGTTACACCTCTATATTTAAAATTTGTTCACTGCAATCATCCCAAAAGACAGAACATATTTTTTTTAATAGTACCTAGTCTACTCCTATTAACTAACACCACCAAACCTGCATACTACGTGATTCGAACCCTCACCAGTTGATAAGAGAAATAAACCATTTACTAGCAGGATGTCCATAGAACATATAATTAACTATTCATCAACTAGACATGTTTGTTAAATTAACTATAACTTAAAAGATCGATATCGATTCACATATAGAAATAGGGAAATATAAATTAATAATTTTGGTCTCAAGAATTACCCGATTTGCAAATTGGAGTTGCAGTCAAGAGGCTGGAAGAAGCCTTGATCATGTTGAGGATGGTGTTCTTGGTTCTGATGGTGTTGCCCAAATGAATTATCATTTTGGCCTCCTGCCCATGATGGTCCTGCTTGGTTTTCTGTATAATATTCTTCTAGCTGCAAGAACACAAATTTTCTTCAATATTCTTTCATTATTTTGTATTAAATGTGACTATATATATAAATATGCATGTTCTTACTTTGTTCTGCAAAGTTTTGTTAGCTTCGAGCCACATTCGTTCCTGTAAGTTTCAAGGAACTCATTTGTAACAAGTTATGTAAATTATACAGTTTTAAGATTCGAATCTTAAATCTAGAACGATGATACCTTAACTTGTAGATCAGAAAGCCGATCTAGCATTGATTGAGTCTGCATATTAGGCAAAAGATTGTACATATGTTGATGGATTTAAGAAAACCAATTAATTATGGGTATAAATTTTAAAAGTTCCCAATTAACACAAATAGGAACTTGCAGTTTATCTAAAATAATCAGATTTGTAGAACCAAAAAATAGATTATGAGATAAATGTATCTATATCTATATCTATACTATATAATAAATAAAAATCATTTATGACACGTGTCGCGTCCACATCTCTTCTCATCATTTTTTTCCCGTCTCTCTCTCTTATTAAATACACCTCTCTTTTTTTAATAATGATTTATATTTAAAGAAAAATATTAATTATACTAATAAAACACATTTATTTTAAATTATCTTTTATTTTAAGAAACTTTAAAATTTAATTATGTAACTTTTGTTTTTAACTAAATAGTGATGTATGTCAAATTATATTAAATAGAAATTAATGTATTCAAACCGTGTAATATACGTGTTTTTAAAGTTATAAACTTTTTATTACTAAGTATATAACATTACATTTTAACAACCCGTGTAATACACGAGTTTTTTAAAATACAAATTTTTTATTACTAAGTATATAATATTACATTTTATCAACCCGTGTAATACACGAGATTTTAACCTAGTAGTCATATATTCAAACTCTTCAAATCACAAAAAATCACTAATTAAATAAGCATACATCCAAACACAGGTACAAGATATTGAAGTTCATTAGAAAGACATGATGGAGTTAATCCTGAAACGGGTTAGAGATAATTATTAATATTATAGAGTTTATTATTTGATTCTAGATAACTATTTATTTAGGTATATTTATCTAGTATGGTAAAGAGAATTTTTATCTAGTATGGTAAGAGTTTGATAAGTCCTCAAGGGGGATATCCTGGTGGTTAAGTGGTGTGTATCACAATCAAAAGGTTAAGTGTTCAAATCCTACAGAGTATAGGTTCTGGTGTATTTATCCTAGAAAATCTAGGTGTTTTTAAAAAAAAAAGAGTTTGATCAATCAAATAAGGTTGGGTACTTTGGTTTGATTTCTTAGTTTGAGTCAAATTAAGAGTCTCGGCTTACAAGTTTTGTTTCAGGATAAATAGGGCTTTGTGTTTAGTTTATTTTGGTGGTTGAATTAATACTATTGGTAAAAGAGTCATAACGTAATTTTTGTTCACAAAATCCGATTGTTCTTGTGTCTTTGATCCAATTGACCGTCCAACAAGACATTCAAACAACGTGAATATAAGATATTGAAGTTCATTAGAAAGACACTGAAAATACCCTTATGGACCGGATTTGCCTCAAAGTTGAGTCTAGCTGGCGCTCGAGTTGCTCGAGTTCTTTCAGATTCAACGGGCCTAGGTCTTCCCCGAAAAGTTGCCTATGGTACAAACATTCAAGATTCAACATATACCAATCTTTTAGTCATTTAAACATGTTTAATATCTTTCTTACACACACTACTTGCCTTTGATATTGTTGTAGAGACTCATATTTAGCTTTAAGTTTCATGTACTCCTTGTAGCTGCTTTGCTACACAATCAAAACAATAAACTATTCTCACATATATACTCCATAATCGATCTCTAAACGCGATAAATGAATCAAAATTGCACATCATACCTCGGCATCATTGGTGGATCGGTTGACTTCCATTGAACTATAGGTGCAATTTTGATACCTTTCAAGCATCTTGAGCATGCTGAGAAATAAATTATTCAATCAAAACAAAGAAAAAGTTCCATCAAAGGTTCTTTTGATGCTAACATGTTGAACTTTTATACAAAATCACATAGTTTAATATGAACCATATATCACAAATTTAGTTTATATATATCTAGTAAAACTTTTAGAAAGTAAAATTAAACCCAGTAATTATTACATGATCGATTTCAAAATCAAAAAAGCATGTTGCATTGATTTGAAATAACAAAGTACAAAAAAAATCTTGGATTGAAAAATGTGCTGACAATTAGGGTTCCAAGAGAACAATAAACAAATATTTCTTTCATCAGCTATGATTTCACTCTTCATAGAGCTTCAATGCCCACCAAGCTTTTGCAAAACAAATAAACACAAGATCAACATAAAAGAAAAATATATATAATTAAAAGAAAACTTGAACCAAAAGAAAACCCTCAAGATATGTAAAGATCGGTTAAAATCTACATCATATAAATGTTGATGTTTCAAAAACAAGAAGATTAATCAGTTTTGATGCACAAAATTTGTATTAAAAAACTTATAATCTTGTTATAAACCCAATAATCATGTCAATTAAGACCAAAAATGTAATTAATTCCCATTAAACCTAAACAAGTTTCTTGATTTTATTTCATTTTAATAATTTAACTTCAAGACAAGATCGATCTACTTAATTCCCAGATCACTAAACCTAATTTTAACCCTTACCAAAAATCTTCAAATCAGCAAATTAACTCAAATCACACTAAACTGAAAGTCTCTAAACAGATCATCAACAAACACATAAACCGATCTCAGATCTACAAAACACACACTCACACACAGTAAAGGTGTGTACGTACTTGGAGGTGCTGCAAAACTCATAAAGCTTTCCACGGTTGGAGAAGATGATGAGTGCTACCTCTGCATCACAAAGAACAGAGAGTTCATAGGCTTTCTTCAGAAGCCCATTTCTTCTTTTAGCAAACGTCACCTGCCTATTAATCTTATTCTCGATCCTCTTAAGTTCCACTCTTCCTCTCCCCATAATTCTTCAAAATTTTAACTTAAAACACCAGAATCTTGAAACCCAGTTCAATCAAATCCAAGGGTAAATAAGGGAAAGTTGTTTTATAAGGAGAAGAAGCAATACAAGAAATCTTGAAATTTTCAAAGGAAATCAAGAAAATTTCACCCAAAACACACACAAGCATAGATGGGTTTGTTTTTAATCTGGGATACTCTCTTTTTTAGGGTTTTCAAGATTTTTTTCTTTCAAGATATGAAATTTAGGGTTGGTGTTGTTTCCATCTTCAAAGCTTAATGCTTTTTAACCTATTTGAGGAACACAAGCAAGCATCAACTTGTAGAGAGTATACCCACTCGCAACCAAGCGCGTGTTGATAAAGGTTATTTGTGTATAGGATGGAGAGGGGGCGCGTGGGGTGAGTTTGAGCGGTCAATGTGAATTATTAGTTTTTACAGATAAAAGACATCAACGTATGTCACCAACCTTAAATAGGTATTACACGTGTCGGTTCGTAAGAGGTTGATATCATAGGGTTTCTTGAATATTTTATGGTTTACTTATTGCACTCTCCGTACAGTTTCTTTTTGTTAAATTTAATATTAATATTTAGCAATTTAAAATCCTTAGGGTATAAGGGACGCCCTCGGGACGAATCTTCGGATTCGTCGGTTTTATTTCGGTCACCGTCGTAAATAGTGTGGGATGAGATTTTGGATCAAAATTTTGTATAGTGAACCTGAGTTGATGCCGAAAAGATTGGAATGTTGGGAACGGTCCTGTGACCGTTTTAATTAAAAAAAAACAAACTAAATTATTTTTTTAACACTATGAATTGCACCAGTTCATCCATCTTTTGGTACACTAAACTATAAATGATTTTACTCATATTTCTTCTACTCTACAAACTCAACATAATGAAACGTAATAGTATTCTTCCACCTTCATCATTGAATGAGTACGAGCCATCCACATCCGAAGTTAAAGACACCGCATGATAAAAAAAATGTATATGTGTCACGTGATCGTAAATAGGCTCTTGAGGTTCTAATGGAAGATTACTTCGTCGATAACCCAAAATATGATTAAGGTATGTTTTGAGCGAGATTTCAGATGTCCAAGAGATTATTTTTAAAAATTGCTGAGGATATAAACATCAAATTTGAATGGTTTCGAGAAGGGATAGACGGAAGTAAAAAAAAGAGTTTCACTGTGTTACAGAAATGCACATCAGCGGTTAAACAACTCGCAACCGTTGATGTTCTTGACGAATACGATGAATTTTTAGTATGTCTGCTAGGAATTCAAGAGAAAGCCTAGAATATTTTCGTGATATGATTAATATTTTATACGGTAAAGAGTTATTGCGTGCACCAACTAGCCACAACATTTCACTCTTGTACAAAGCACATGGAACTAGATTTGGCCTTCTAGTGATGTTCGGTAGCATCGAATCTACACATATCGTTTAGAGAATGTGTCCGACGAGTTTGCAAGACCAATATATGAGGGGTGATTACAAATACCAACTATATCATGCTCAAAGTGGTCGCGTCACATGCACTACTAGAAAACATGTGTTTTTCCTACAAAAGTTTTCGACAAATTACCAACAAACGAAATTTCCCACGAGTTAACGACAACTTTCCAACAAAACAAACAACAAAAAAGTGACCATAAAATTTCCTACAATTTTCCGACAAAAATAAAGTTGTCGCTATTCCGTCGCCAATTATAATCTACTTCCAACGATCCACCGACAAGTTTCCCACAAAAATATTTCTGATTTTTTAATCCTTTTAATATATTTATTTAAATAAGTTAACTAATTTATTTAATATTTAAAAATAAGTTTTATTTCAAAATTGTCGGAAATTTGTTGGAATATATAATTATTTCCGACAAATTTCCCACAAAAGTAGTTTTTATTTTATTTTTAAAAAATAGGCATTTTCAGTGTTGTCGGAAAATCGTCGGAATACATAATTATTTCCGACAAGTTTCCCACAAGTGTAACTTTTTATTTTTAAATAAGGTAACTTATTTATTTAATATTTAAAAAATCGGATTTTTTTCAAAATTGTCGGAAAATCGTCGGAATATACAAATATTTCCAACAAGTTTCCCACAAAAGTAATTTTTTTATTCGTTTAACATATTTATTAATAAAGTAAACTTCTTTATTTAATATTTTAAAAATATGCTCTTTCAAAATTGTCGGAAAATCGTTGGAATATGTACCTATTTGCAACAAGTTTCCCACAAATGTAATTTTTCATTTTTAAATTTGTTAAATATATTCGGTAAATAAGGTTATTAATTTATTTAATATTTAAAAAATAGATTTTTTTCAAAATTGTCGAAAAGTTGTCGGAATATATCAATATTTCCGACAAGTTTCCCACAAAAGTAAATATTTATTTTTTAATTCATTTAACATATTTATTAACAAAATTTATAATATTAGTAACTAAAATTATTAGTAATTAAAGGTTATTATTATTACTAATATTTAATATAAAATTAATAATTAAATAATAGTTAAGGATTATTATTATTATTAATATAATATGTATATGTATGTGTTACTGTATGTGTATATGTATATATGTTAGTGTATGAATGTGTGTGTTATTGTATGTGTATATGCATATGTGTTAGTTTGTGTATGTGTGTCTACGGTATGAGTGTATGTGTGTTACAATATGTGTATATGCATAAGTGTTTACGTGTGTATGTGCTTGTGTTAGTGTATATACACGTATGAGTGTGTGTTACTGTATGTGTGTATATGCATGTGTTAGTGTATGTACGTGTATGAGTGTGTATTTGTGTGCGTCGTGTGTGTTAGTGTATGTGTATACGCATATTTGATGACTTATGGGAAAGCCATAGTATTATAAGTATAATAGAGGTAACATCTATGTGGCCTATAAATGGGTATAACAGTTGTGCAATTGGCGAAGGTAGTGGCGACGGTCACTTGGGGTTAACGTCACCCGTGAATGGTGAATGGTAAGACTTTATGAACCTATGTGTCTTAAGGGTGATGGTATTACCTTAATGACTGAGTCTCAAGAGCGATGTAATTACCTTTGGAACTTACAAGTCCTAAGGGTGATGAAAGGACGAGAAATGAAATGGAATGAACGGTATGAATGATGAACGTATTGTACAAATGTTTTAATTGGTTGCGTTTTAAGACGATGTAATGACGTCAATTTTCGTTGTTATTGAATGTTTAAAGTTTAAAAACTGTTTGCTATTGTGTAAATTCAATACATGAGACATCCCAGGTTTAAGGTACTAACCTTGATCCTACTTAGATTCTGGCGTGGCCGGAAGGGGTACTAACCTTGCATGCTCTAGAAGTTTGGTTACATACTCATGTTGGTTGGTGCTTATTAAAAAAAATGATTCACCATGTATCATTAATTACCCATGCCTGAACTGGACCCTTTTGACAATGTGTTTCAGGTCAGTCTGGACTGTTTAACGTACCTTTATAATATAATTAGAACTTTTAACAATTTAATTTTGTGAAAAATAAATATATTCTTTTGAAGTAACCAGAAAATAGTTTTTAAAAAATCAAAAAATAATTTTATAAAAATTAACAATTTAATTTGTGATAAACATATATATATTCTTTTAAATATAAAGATTAACATGTAAATGGTATTAAAAAATAATACTACATGTATATTATTCCCTCCATTCCTCATTTCCTCCCATATCTCTGATCTTATTTCCTTCCTAATCCTTATTTGTTTCCCCCCAACACAAAAAATTAGGGCAGAACCCTTTCATCACTGTCGCTCCTTTCATCGTCGACGACCTGCACTCTTTCGACTAACCACTGGTCACCGCCGTCGCTCCCTTCATCGCCGACGACCTGCACTCTTTCGACTAACCACTGGTCCCCTCCGTCGCTCCCTTCATTTCCCTCGCTGGTCACCGCTCCGTTATTTCCTAACCACTGACTGCGTCGACGACCTGCACTCTTTTGACTAAAATCAGTTCAGGTATGTGATTTTAAGGGTTTGTTTGTTCAAGTGTTGAGTTGAGATTGTGTTACCTAAATGTTATTGGGGTTTATGTGATCCCAAATTGAGATTCCTACTACAAGACTTTTCATTCTGCACTCGCTGATTTTGTCTATTTCAAGATGGTTGTTTGTGGCATTTAATTTTATTTCACTATCTTGATTTTGTCTATTTCAAGATGGTTGTCTGCACTCTGCACTTAATTTTATTTAAGTTTTATGTGGTCCTGTTAAATGTAATAATGGTATTTATATAAAGGTAGTGATGTTTCTATTGCAATTCATCTTTATGTTTGCAGTAAATTATGGGATGCTTTAACAGGGGATGAACTGCACTCATTTGACCACAAACATATTGTACGAGCATGTGCATTTTCTGAGGTAATATGATACTTGTGTTTAAGTCGATTATATTACCACTTTACTTACGGTGAATGCTAGTTTGTATGATGTGGCGTTTTATTTCATGTGGCTTGTATTTAGTTTTGAAATAAAGATTCTATAATCACATTTATGGTTATCCACGGCCAAATGCTAGAAGAAAATCACATTTTTTTACACCACTTTGATTGTTTGACATTAATGTCTCTGTTTGAAATTAATTCAATTTGATTGTTTGTCAAAGGTTGATTGTTCCATATTAATCCAATTTGACCATATGACCAAGCAAACCAATTGACCCATGAAAGATGTTGTTTGACCCATCTGCATTACACATGGTAAAATTGGTTAGTATACACAAATGGAAATGACCCATTTGCATATACAGATGGAAATGACCTATTTGAACCAAACTGCATACACATATCAGTATACAACCAAACTAATTGTTGTTATTTGAACCATTTGCATACACAGATGGTAAAATTGGTTATAGCATACACAAATGGAAATGACCCATTTGAAATCAATCCAATTTACTCATCTGAACAAAACTGCATACACGGATCAGTATACACATATTCAAATACTTACAAAACCTATATGTGAAAGAGTTAATGCATGCCGTAGAAGTTACCTATTCATCCTTTCTTTTCCTCTTCCTTTTACACATGTTCTTACATTACTTTCTTTAAATTTTGAACAAATACTTGTTACTGGAGTATCCATCTTTCTTCATGAGTGTTTCTTAATCAAAATATAAATATTAAAAAACGATAATCCGTTACAACAAATAACTAAAAATAAGAAAATAATATCTTAATTTTGTGTCGACAACGTATGACCTATTTTATTATTTTGGTAGATAAATTCCTACCGTAATTGTGTAGAAGTTTATCCTTACATCGACGAGTTCGATGAAGTGGCGCCACAACTATATCCGGATGAGCTGATATCGAATCTCAGAGATAACCACTTTGCTGAATGGTTTGAAGACCGGGTAAGTAAAGCCAATTAAATCATAATGATTAGTGTTAGTGCATCATTAACCAACACGTTGCGTGTATGTTCTTCATTATAGGTAAGGATTGGCTTAAATGATGGAAGCACTCGACATTTGGAAATTTTAGCAAGAAAACCATCGATTTTTGCTCACTCTCACAATGGGTACTTTGTAAATGGTTATAAGTTCCACACGCAGAAGTATGGTAAAGGACTTGTCACCACAAACTGTGGTGTATGCGTGAGAGGGGAGACGTATAACGCTGAAGAGTCTGACTACTACGGCTTATTGAATGACGTATTAGAGCTCCAATATGATTGCAAATGGCCTCAAACTGTTGTACTGTTTAAATGTACATGGTTTGATAACAAACACGGTGTAGTAGTTCACAAAAATAAGCTGGTTGATGTTAAACCCAAGTCCCGACTTCAAAGTAACGACCCGTTTATCTTGGCATCACAGGCGGAGCAAGTGTTTTACACATCATACCCTGCCGTGACAAATGATACAAAAGATTTATGGGCGGTTATCAAGACAAAAGCCCGACACATTTATGAAGTCACTGCATCTAAAACTGAAGTCTCGAATGTTGGAAACATAGAAGCACATATGTTCTTTCAGATTGATGAACGGTTTGAGTTACCGGATATAGTATCAATGAGTGAACACTTGGACCGGGTTACAAATACCAATACATCAGAGCAAATGATCGACGGGGAAGAAGAACTTGAAGATGATAACGACGATGATATTGATTATGTTCATAATGATGATGATGAAATGTTTTCTTTTGATCGCTCTTTAGATGAATACAAACAAGATTGTTAGGAACATATATTGTTTGTTGTATACTTTTTATTAATTTGAGATTTATCATATGGTATTTACACTTTAAATTATTTATAATTATAAGGTTTGTTAATTTTGTATTATATATCTTACCATTCTTGTTCAATTAAATGCAGTTTCCATACATTATGGATGGTAATCAAGGTAATCTTGGTGGTGTTGGTGCCGGTACACGTGGCGGAAAGAGATGTCGTGGTGGTGCTGGACAGACTCCTGTTTCTTGTAGTGGTGTTGATGCTACTTTAGGGAGACGCAATTCCCATGTGTCCGGTTCTAAAGGTAAAAGCAAGAAATTTTATTGTGGGAGATACGTGATGACACGTGGTGGTAAAGGGGGGTATATGCTGGTACTCATAGACGTGTGGCTAGCGGTGATGCCATGGCTGGTATGGCCGAGAAAGTACGTAAGACTACGGTGTTAAGGGATGTCACCCATGATGATGTTGATAATTACAATTACGATGAGGATGATGATGGTGAGGATGGCGGTGGTGAGGATGTCGGTGATGTTGGTGGTGAGGATGTCGGTGTTGATGTTGATGGTGAGGATGGCGGTGATTATGTTGACGGTGTGAATGTCGGTGATGATGTTGACGGTGTGAATGTCGTTGATGATGTTGATGGTGAGGATGCCGGTGGTGATGTTGATGGTGAGGAGGATGGTAGCACATCTCAGAAGAAATGGATTAAACTTCACGGAAGAAAGTATGTTTCTAATTTTAACATTTTAATTTATGATGTTTATTCATGTTATAAATATACCTATTTGGTTATTTCAATATTGTAGGTTTGGATGTCAACGTGTTCATAGGAGTGCCAAACGAATATTAGACCAACATCTTGATGGAGATTGGGCCACGTTTAAACAAGTCCCACTTAATAAAAGGAGGATAATGTTTAATAAGTTTCGGGTAATATATCAGTTAGTTATTTTATATGTTATGATTATATGTTTTATTTTTGCATTTTTACCTTTATGTTTTAATTTACAGACCAAGTGGAGATGGGATCCACGAGACGACGAAGCCTATTATGAAGGATTCATTAACGTGATCAAGGATCGTTTTAGAGATATCATGAGTGATTTGAGAGAAGAATCTAAAAATAAAGCAAGGAAGGCGGGGCATGTTATTGCAGATGAAGAACATAATTTCGAGATAACTTGCAATTATCCTCCTAGAGCGGTGCCTCTTGAGAGATGTAAACGTTTCTGTAAGGTAAGGGTGTTAATACAATATTCCTTTTTTTCTTAATTTTTCTCTCTTTATATATTATACATATATTTTTACTATTTACGGACTTGGAACACCGTGGAATGGTTAAAAAGGTCTGCAGCCGGGAGAAAGAATCGCTATAATGCACTATCCCGTCATACAGGCGGGTCTATGGGTTTCGATGAACATCGTATCAACTTGGTAAGCTAATCATGTTTATAAACTTTAGCAACTCTTTGTATATTTAACACTTATCAACTACATTACTATTTTTTGTGTAGGAAAAACAAAAGGGTGGACCAGTTAGCTTTGAGTTAGTCTTCATTGATACCCACGCCACCAAGGAGTGCAAAAAGAGATTACGGGATGGGGAAATCGATGTTAATGACGTGGATCAGTTAGAGTTTGTTACTGAACGATCAAAAGAATCATTTGTTAGTTAACTTTATCGTTTATATATAATTATTATAACAACATTAAGTATAGTATGACTTGCTTTGTTTTGATAAAATGTAGACATCGTTCACGGGGGAACTTGAGAGGTTGTACGGGAAGGACCGCAGCCATAATCCGGAGGATCGCGATGATCTTGTTGTGTGGAAAAGTGTGCATCCTAACAGTAATGGCTACCAGATGTTCGGGATAGGATCTTCTGATCCTAATTTCGTGGTGACTGGGACACCGTCATCCACAGCTTGCGGGTCTAGATCATACAGTGATGCCCGACAGTCACAAGAGGTATCATTATTATTATTGTTGTTGTTTAGGCATGAAACTTCAAATTTTTTTGTTATACTATCTAGGCATTGATGTTGTCGGGTTAGGAGGACCGGTTTTGAAAACCATTGTTTTCATGTTGCGCATGCTTTGTTTAGGCATTGTTGTTTCCGGATTAGGAGGACCGGTTTTGGAAATCTTGTTTTCATGTTGCATTGCATGGTTTGTTTAGGCATTGCTATTGCCGGGTTAGGAAATTATTATTATGATTATTATATGTATGTATATGTATTTGTATCTTAAATTGTTAGGTTTATATATATGTATGTATATCTGTGTTTTTATGTATATGTATACGCATATGTATGTGTTCGTGTCATTTTGACCCATTTAAATTGAAAGTTGATTGCTATACTTACATAAAGCAGGTTCGGATCATTTCGACCCATTTAGATTGAAAGTTGATTGTTATAGTTTCATAAAGTGAGTTTGGGTCATTTTCACCCATTTAAATTGAAAGTTGATTGTTATAGTTTTTTAAAGTAGGTTTGGGTCATTTTGACCATTTAAATTGAAAGTTGATTGTTATAATTTTATAAAATGGGTTCGGGTCATTTTGACCCATTTAAGTTGAAAGTTGATTGTTATAGTTTCATAAAGTGAGTTCGGGTCATTTTGACCCATTCAAGTTTAAAGTTGATTGTTCAAGTTTTATAAAGTTAGTTCGGGTCATTTTAACCCATTTATATTTAAAGTTGATTGTTAAAGTTTCATAAAATGAATTTGGGTTAGTTTGACCCATTTAAATTAAAAATTGATTGTTATAGTTTTATAAGAAAATTGATTGTTATAGTTTCATAAAGCGGGTTCGGGTAATTTTTGACCCATTTAAGTTGAAAGTTGCTTATTTGATATTTTTTAGATCGGCCCGTTTTGACCTATACTTAATTTGATCATAACTCGTTTTGACCCGTACATATTTTGAGCACAACCCGTCTTGACCCGTACCTATTTTGAGCATATGCATGTATCTAAGTATTATGTATTAATTATATCTATTTTAACAAATTTTAGGTCCAAGATATTCGATCTGAACTACAAAAGGAAAAGGAGGCTCGAGAAAATTTGGAAAATCGTTTGGAACAAATGGAAAAAGAACGAGAACGAGAACAAGAACGGGTTGAAAGGGAAGAAGAGCGGTCCGAACGAGATGCAAAGGAGCAAAAATTACAAAGACAAGTTGAAGAAATCTTGAAAAAATTAGCCGATTAGTAATAGTAATCGTTAAATATGTAATTTTTTTTGTTATAAATTGTGATTGATATATTAAAACATGTTTTTTGGGAATTTTTCTTCTATATTTCTGGAAAAAAAATGCTATTTTTCTGTAATTTTTTTTGCTATTTTTCTGTAAATTTTTTAATATTTTTCTGCATTTTTTTAGATTTTTTTAATTTAGAATTGTAGGAAACTTGTCAGTATTGTAAACCTAAAAAGAGGTTATGATTGTAGGAAAATTGTCAGAAATTTTTTAAAAATGTTGTCGGAAATTTGTCGGAATTGTATTATTAAAAAATATAAAATAAAATTTAAAATTTAGAATTGTCGGAAAAATGTCGGATTTTTTTTAGAGTTGTCGGAAATTTGTCGGTATGATAATAACTAAAAATTAAATACTAGTAATTAAATACTAACATTACTGATTAGTTATTGTTGTTATTATTATTATTATTATTATTATTATTATTATTATTGTTTGTATTATTATTAATAATTAAAAATAATAATATTTAAAAAACTAATTTGTGGGAAACTCGTCGCAATTTCGTCACAGAGTTTAAAGAGTATAATTGTCGGAATATTGTAGGAATCTAACCGACGAAAGGTATTTGTCGCTAATTTGTTGGAAAAATAGTCGGAACTTTGTCGGGATTTTTTTTTCCTACGAGGGTTTTTCCGACTAACGGTTTTTGTCGGAAAGTTGTCACTAACAGTCAATTCCGACAAATTTCCGACAAAATCTACTGTCGGAAACTTATCAATTTTTTAGTAGTGATGGTTTATGGATTTGGCATGTGTACACCAGACCTTCTTGTTTAAACAACTACATCAATGTTCTCCACCAATATCCATTATTCACTAACGAGATGCTTGGAACCGCGCTGAAGTGTCCATTTCATGTCAGCTGACGACAATACAAACGTGGCTACTATCTTGCCGATGGGATTTACCCTACTTGGTCTACGTTTGTGAATGCGTTCTCATATCCAACCGACCCTAAGGAAATAAAGTTCAAGAAGATGCAAGAGTCAACAAGAAAAGATGTGGAACGCGTTTTCGGTATTTTAAAATCTAGATGGGCTATAATACAACGACCCGCCCTGGCTTATAAGCGCGAGAAGATAAGGAATGTGATGTATGCGTGCATTATATTGCACAATATGATTTTTAAAGATGACAGAAATGCGATATCACCCTTGTACATAATGGATCCTCCGACCGAAGCAGTTGTTAACGATAATATAATTACGTAGTTGCGGGATTCAGATACACATTTCAGATTTCGATATGATCTTGTGGAACACATTGCAACTCTAAACATCCTAGATTCGAACGAATATTAGTTAATGACACTAACTTTTATTTTAATTGTTTTATGTTTTTAAATATTTATTTAAATTAATGAAATTGTGTTTTTTGTTGTTAAATATATAACTTAACTTTAATTTAGAAATGAAAAAAAATGGAATCTGGGTTCATTTTTGAAATACCGTTTACAATTTTGGTTTATTTGAATAAAAATTAGGTGACACATCCTGGCTTCATTTTGGTTATATAGTTCAAATTGAAATGTTCCCTTCACCCTTAAAAACATGTTTGGATGTTTTTTTTTAAAAAATAATTACTTAAGATAACCATTTGAACAAAAAATAGTTATGATTTTATGGATTACTTCAAAGTTACAAAATTTGGACCTAAAAAGGGTAATCATTGTTATTGTCAATACAACTAACCTTTAAAATCTAATATAAAATAATTACGCTATACGAATCAACTTTAATAAAGTAATTATACTTATACAATTTCAAGTGGTCGAAATGACGTTTGACAGAAATTATGTTTTCGCGAAGCCACGACGTAGGCATTGGCAGGTCCGTCATGGACTAAAGGGTGTAATCACGTTGTTGCGATGGACAACCTTACAGGCATTTGTGTGTTGAGTCTCCTTTCAATTTTATTATTATTAACTTTTTTATTTAGAAAAAACTTAATAAATTATATATATAAATACATAAACTTATTAAACTTTTATAAAATAAATTTATTAATTTGTAACAATAAAATTTTAGTTATGTTTAATTTTTTTAATATACATATCTATATATGACTTGTATGTATTTATAAGTTTGTTTATTATATAAACTTGTAAAACTTTGAAAAGTAACTTATTTCTTATATTTATTATAAGAAATAATATAAAAAATATGATGATATGAAAAATAAAAATGAGTAAAAATAAATAAATTGCTTGGGAAAATTGGATGATACATCTTTAAATAAGATGGTACTACCACACATTAATAGGTAGTGAGGTTTCAAATATTGTAAAATGTAATATGTAATTAAACGAAAAATGCTTATGGTTTCTTCTTCTATCTGAAAGATCTCTCACAATCAGTAGCTCAGTGTCAAACATTTATATCTAATACTTTACTAAAATAAAATAAGGATATCTTGGGTTCAAGTCTTACTTGTGATAAAAAAATAGGAGTTCAAGTTGGGCCAGAGTGTTTTCTCACATATGATGAGTTTCCTTCTAACTAAGGTAGGTCAGTGGCCCGTCAGTGATCCAAATTTCCGTTAAAAAAAATCTAAAAGATCTCTCAAGTCTCAACTACGTTTATATTATAAAAGATTCAAATACTATTTTCTTTTTACATAATATCTAAAATTAATTTTCATATTTATAATCAACTATTGAGAATATTCTTACCACCGGTCCCTACTTTCAAACTATTTTTTTACATTGGACTCCTCGTTAAAAAAACTTAACGCCGTTAGAGTTTATATGACATGGACATCTGCAAACCGCCGGAAAGTCGAGCCAAGCTAGCAATGGTCTCGTGTTGGCTTTTGAAATTGGCTTTGGTGGTGTTTAACTGGTCTCGTTAAACACCACCGTTTTCTCTGTTTGGACTTTCCGGACCCACGAGACCAGTTAAACACCACCAGAGCCAATTTCAAAAGCCACCACGAGACCACTGCTAGCTTGGCTCGACTTTCCGACGGTTTGCAGATGTCCACGTCATATAAACTCTAACGGCGTTAAGTTTTTTTAACGGGGGGTCCAATGTAAAAAAATAGTTTGAAAGTAGGGACCAGTGGTAAGAATATTCTCAGTTGGGATTATTATCGACCAATTGGTAAAATGTGAGATTATTAAAATCCAATAATCCTATAACTATAGGTTTTGGTGGGTATCAAATGAGGCTTAATTTTCAGGCTCGCCGTTTTATTAGTTTTTTTTATAATCTTTTAATCTCGTAATATTTTTGTCTCATTCAAACTATATATTATATAAAATATATTTAGTCAAGATAATTAAACTTTAAAACTAAATCATAATCTTTCAAAACTAATTTTCTCTCAAACAACTTTTGCTATTCGTGTACACATTCGTGTGTACAAAATTCGTATTTGTGGTTCAATAATAGGAAGGTTCAATAATAGGAAGAAAAGTTAATTTTGATTGATATGAGTGGATTAAAAACCCTCTTAAGAGTATAAGGTATACAAGTGAGAATACATTTTTTGCCACCTAGACGCCACATATCTTGGTGTAACCCTCACTTGCCTCTCATATGGCAATGGCTATACTCATGTGAGGGATACCCAAGTGAGTATTAAATGCATCAATTTAAATTAAATTCAAATTTCATTAAAATAATAAAATAAAAAAACATTAAATAAAAAAAACAGTAAATAAAAAAAAACATTAAATAAAAAGTACATAAATTTTAAAAAACTAGTCACATAAATTTTAAAAAACTAGTCTTCAATCCATATTTTGCCTTGATCGCATTTTGTTTTCTCTCGAAAAAGGCTCATCTGGCCCCGTGAAAGAGATCAAGGTCGAGTGCGAGAATATCCATCTCATTTTTTTCTCTTTTTCAATCATTTCTCTCTTTTTGAGTCAAGTTAAATTGACGCATTTCCTCGATCATTTGTTGACCGATCTCGATGTGTTTCGGAACGGAGCGAGAGCCCGATGCTTGGCTTGGGCTTTAGCGTTTTTCTTCATGATCAGCCATAATATTGCATCCTCCTCATCCGTTTCCTCTAAGTTGATATCATACCTAGATCTCCCATCGGATGCGGCGGGACTATCGGCCATGTCGTTTGAGGATCATTTCTTTGACGATCCGGCTCCGCTCTTTTTGGTGTAAATTTGTTGCCATTTCGGGGAATTCCTTAAAAGTTCCCAAATTCTAATTGTAGCCATGTCTCCAGCATCGTATTGAAAATGTGCAGTTGCTTGCATCAAAATATCTGTATCACTAGACCCGCTTTTTCGAGTCCGCTCACATTCTTCGTATATACCGTTGAAAATTACAACCTTTTTGTTAATATGAGTCCATTTAGAACTCAACTGGTCCGTTGTGCGGTAATCAGACCCGACTTCCATTAAGATAAAATATTTTTCTGCAACACGCTCCCATAAAGCGGTCTTACTTTAAGCGTTTCCTAAAAAAAATAAAAGTATTAATTTAGTACAAAATAAAAGTTTAAAAAGGTAACATAAAAGTATTAATTTTACCAATGATGAGATCCTCGGATACGTCGACAAACACTATAGCCAACTTCACCTCCTCCTCCGTGTCCCACTTTTTAGTGGCTCGTGTAGAAGTCGATTCTTTAACGACCTTTTTCTTTCGGCTTTTTCGAGAAGGTTCGGGTTGCGTTTCGTCAACGTTTTCTTCGGATTGTGGTGTGGGTTGAGTTTCAGGAACAACATCCGGCTCGGACAAGTTTATCGGTTGACCTTGTGGTTGTGGAACATAAGCCCCCGAGCCAAACGGGTTTTGGTTGAAGGGAAGCGGTTGGCTACGAATTTGGAAGGTGTTTTGTTGATTGACGTATTGTTGAAACCACCACATCGGGTTATTAGGATTCATGGCTTTTTTTTATAAAAGTATGAGAGTGGAGATTGTTTTAGAAATGGTTGTGTATAAAAAATTGGTTAAAATGGGTTATTTATAGGGTAAAAAATAAATTAAAGATTTTTTTTTTAATTTATAACGGTAAAATGTTTAAATGAAATAGCCGTTCAACGTTCGAATTTGGAGTGTTTCACCCGTGAATAATCTCACGCGAACACACTCACGCTCCCTTCACGCCAAAGGGGGGTGGTGTGCTACCCTCGCTCACGGCGTGAGCCCCCTCATGCATACCCTCGCGTGAGGGTATACCGCATAGCCTAATGATGTAATTTTTATATATATGTTCTCAACTGTCTTAGGGGCTGTTTGGTAGCCTTTTAATTATTCCATTAAAGGCTTACCTCTGAATCGGTCAGAGGTAAGGAAGTTTGTTTCGCTAAAAGCCCACATCTTAATGGTTCATTTTACCTCTTAATGGTTCAGCTTTGGAACCATGCTGAAGCATTCAGACCTCTTAATGATTCAGCACTTAATGGTTCAGATTTTGCCAAACAGCCCCTTAGTCGGGTCTTTGTTTTATATAATTTCCGTTACTGTTAAAAAATTTCTCTCAATGTCAATACATTACATAGTCGTTAGAGCACCACAATGTTGTTGTATGGACGCTTCGAAAGAGTTGGTAGTTGAAGGGAAAGTCAAATAAAATCAGCTGCTTGAACTAGCTTTTAATAACAAGCTAAACTTTTGATAATTAAACAAAATTACTCAAATATTCTTTAATTAATTGTTTTCTTTTTTGAGGTTTAATTTATATGTCATTTTATACATTTTCTTAGTTATAAATACGACTGCCTTTTCAAACAAATTTATACATGTAAAATATATAGTTTCTTGCGGTAGATAATATATAGTTAAGGATAATTACTAGCTTTACCATAATTACCGATAATATAGTATGAAATACCAAAGTAACCACCGAGTCATTGCTTCGATATGTCATAATTGTTTAGGTTATAAAATGCTTGTCCTTTTTCGTTTTACATTTTTTTGTAAACATCACCATGATCGGAAATGAAAAGCGGCGATGGACTCTAAGATGTATGCAGAGTCATTGCTTTGATCCGTTATAATTTTTTTATAAACATCACCATGTTTAGGTTATAAAATGCTTGTCTGTTATAATTTTTTAGGTTATAAAACGGGTTCTCTTCAACCTCGTTAGGTTCTCAATCTTTCGGTCATCTCCAAACCATCGCCCATCCCACAAACGACGGGTCAAGCGATATATGATCGGAATTGAAAAGCAGCAATGGACTTTGAGATGTATGCACTTCCTCTCAATGGCACATGGTAACTCGTTCCCCGTCCCCCAAGTGGTAACATAGTTGGTTGTCATTGGCTATATCGCCATAAGTTTGACAACAAGGGCAATCTTGAGAGATACAAATGTTGTCTTGTTTCGTAGGGTTTCTCTCAACAACCTGGTCTTTACTTTGATAAAACCTTTAGTCTCGTTGTCAAACCTGCAACTACTCGCACCGTTATTAGCATTGTCGTTTCTCGAAATTGGCCTATTCATAAGCTTGGCGACAAGAACGCCTTTTTGAACAGGGATCTATATGAGGTTTTTTATATGAAACAACCCCCGACTACATTGATTTTGTCTCTCCTAAGCATGTTTGCAAACATCGCAAGGCCCTCTATGACCTTGCAAGTTCCGCGTGCCTGGTATCATCGATTTTTTTTGTCTATATTACATCCCTTGGGTTTATTAGCAGCATATCTAACAGCTCGTTGTTCATGTTTCGTTGTGGTCATGATGTCATCTACCTCCTTCTGTATGTTGATGACATTATTCTTAATGTATCCTCACCAGCACCGGTTGCTCATTTCATTTCTCACCTTTCTGCTGAGTTTTCCATGACTGACCTCAGACCTTTATCTTTTTTCATTGTCATTGCCGCCACTCGCACTAAGTCTGGCTTATTTATTTCACGGACCAGTTTTGTGTGAGATATTCATGTCCGACCGACATGGTCGCGCGCAATCCTTGCAGCACACCCGCGGATACTAATTCTAAAGTCTTTATGCACTGTAAACCTCTTGCATATTCTACTCTCTATCGTAGTGGTGCTTTGCAGTGTCTGACATTAACTCATCCTAACATTGCGTTTGCGGTTCAGCAGCTCTGTCTTTTCATGCATGACCCACGTGAACCACGCTTCCATGCCCTGAAGTGCATTATGCACTACATTCAAGGTACACTTTATCATTGTCTTCAGTTGTGTCCATTGATCGCGGTGTCAAGGTCAATCAAAAAAACTTATAAAACTACTACTTATCTACCTTAGACTGTAGACAGGAAAGTAGGGTTGTCGAATCCACAGGGAATCAGTGGAAAGTTAAAATGCTTAGCTTAGAAAATTAGAATGAAACACATATCAAATAAAGATGTAACTCTCTCCCAAACTTCGGATTCTAGGTTTCACATATAATCCAGTTATTCAGTTTAGACACCACATAGACACAGTGTTGGAAAATCAGTTGAATCAATAATTGAAGACAGATTTTTTGTCAGAAAACCTATGAAACTAGTTTGTCATAACCAATATAATCCAATTACCCAATTAATCAGTGTTAAGTTACCCACTTTAGTCAACCAACCCTGCTGTTATCAACCGAACAAGATTGTAAAGCAAGCAAACCTAAAACACATAGATAAAATTGTCTAATTCAACCAATACATCAATCAATCAGTTATTGTCAGAAACTAACAGATCTAAAACATATGAACAACTGAATCAAATACGAAAACCTAAACGAACCATCCGTCGGGAAGAAGCGACACGCATCTTAGCCACGCATGCTTGTCAGACACGCGAGCATAGCTTCAATACTTGATTCGGAACTCCTCTTGCCTCTGAAAATCGCCCTTGGTTGCTCTGAAATCGATTGAATGAAAGTTATTTGCGAATTAGGGTTGGATTTCTTTTTAATTAGAAATTAGGGCTTTTTGCTTATTCAGAGGCCCTTCGCGTGTCGCGAACATCTCAAGCCAGTCCTTCGCGTGGCGCAAAGGACAAAGTAGTTGGGCGCCCCTCTTCACTTCCTTGCGTGTCGTGAGATTTTCACTCCCAGTCTTCGCGTGGCGCGAAGACTCAACTTTCCAAGAATTTGACATTTTACTCTTTCACCCCCTATACTTTCGTGCCTTCTCAATTATGTCTCGTTATCCGCTCAAATAGCACCATTAACCTGCCACAGACACAAATACAAATACCAACGTAAAACCAACTCTATATACAAAGTAAAGCTCTTAAAACTATACAAAAACAACACTTAAACGTGGGATCTTTGACCATACATCATCCATCATGTGTTGATCGTTTGGTATCTTACACTAATGTCGACTGGGGTGGTGTCTTGAAACTCGTCGGTCTACCTCAAGGTTTTGTGTCTTCCACGGTGATAATCTGGCGTCATGGTCTTCCAAATTCCAACACACATTTTCTCCTGCTCTAGCGCTGAAGTTGAATATCGCAGTGTTGCCAATGTTGTTGTTGAAGCATCCTGGCTTCGTAATCTTCTTCTTGAGTTACACTGTCCTTTATCCCATGCCACACTTGTGTTACATGTTCCCTCAACTCACCAGTTTGTAGATATTTTCACCAAAGTCTTACCTTCGCAGCTTTTCTTTGACTTTAGATCCAGTCTCAACATTCAGGAACCTTATGCTAGGACTGCACGGGGTGTGTTAGATAATAATCATAAACCTATTGTGATTTTATAGCATCTTGTACAGTAAATGTTTATATTGTAAATATTCTTTTCATGTACCATGTGTTATAAAGATTATACATGAACAATACATAAACCTTGATTTGGGGATTTTCACAATATTAAACATTTAGCATCCTAATAATTAGTCTAAAATGAACTACAATCACTATTTAAAATGTTTTAAAAGATAATCCAAGTATTAGAGCTGGTTAATTGAGATTTTAGATAAAAATGACAATTTTAGCAAAACTGGCCCAATTTGAGAAATCAGCAAGATTGTTTTCGAAATACTTCCATGAATATTTGGAAATAAATAATTTAGTGTGATTGGTTATAAAAACTCATTTTGGTGATTTTGATAACGAAATGGGTAGGTTCGGGTTGAAATTAATGCGAAGAACATAACCACTTTGATGTATTTTGATGAAAAAATGTTGAAAGTGAATTGGTCATGAAATGAAGATTTTGGTTATACGTCCAAAAGATTTTTTTTCTTTTTTAACAGCAACACCTATATAATCCAGGTTCTGTCGTCCATAAGTTTCTAACAATATGAATATCCTAGTGAATTTCACCTTATGTGTGAATTGACAAGGGAAGTGATTCTGAAGAGTCTAGTGGCGAGAGTAAATGTACAACATTTCCTAAACAGGATATACAACACAATTTTATTTTTTTAGATATAAACGATCATGTATTAGGTGTCTCTTTTTTTACCAATTTATGGATCGATAATATGTCTATACATGGATATAGCTTAGCTTTATTAATGTCGAGCTAAAAGTAGTGAACGAAACCCTAAAAACATGTTAGTTGAAAGATAGTATAGCCAGGGGCGGATTCAGTAGTGTCGGGGAGGTGCACAGAAACCCCCCGAGTTTCAAAATTTATATAGAACGGTATGTAAAAACACTGAGGTGAACCCCTTAAAAAACATAGAGTGAACCCCCTCCGTCACTGAGTATAGCAAGGTCAAGTAGACCGCTAACATCAAAACATGGAAATTTACTAGGAATGTGTGATATATATAGCTAAGGAAAAGATAAAAATGGTGTTAAAAGAGCGTCCAATTGAACTCTTAACACACATGTAATGAATTTTTTACGAATATTGGTGGAAGTGAATAAAAGAGTGTTATATAGTGATTGGAACTTTACTACACATATAAAGGAATCTTTATAAATATTGGTGGAGTTCATGGTATAAAGGGAGTCTCCACAAATAAAGATTGAGAATTGTAATTGAAAATGAGTCACCATGAATAAAGGGTGGGACTTGCAATAGATGGTGAATCATCACAAATAAATTGGTGGTGCTTCTAATAAAAAGGAAAATTCACTAATAAAAGGTGTGATCGTGAAAATATTAGATGATTAGAGAGTAACTAAATTGGTAGGAATGATCATATGATGTTACATATGTTTGAATACCTAAAAGAAAGAAGAATATTCATGGGTACAACTATGCATGCATATGTGAATCTATATCTATATCTATACTATATAATAAATAAAGGCTTCTCATGCCACGTGTCGCCTTCATATTCATTCTCATCATTTCCCCCTCCCCCCTCTCTTATTAAATACACCGCTATCTTTTTCATAATAATATATTTTTAAAAAATTATTAAATATACTAATAAAACACATTTGTTTTAAACTATTTACTATTATAAGAAACTTTGAAATCTAATTACCTAGCTTTAGTTTTCAATCAAATAGTAAATGAAAGTCAATTTATATTAAATAGTAATTAATTTATTTTTGAAACACAATTATATATTAATTTTTACATATTTTTAAATTTTGTTTGTAATACATTTTTTCATCTATAAGATATATATAAAGATTTAAGAATTTTATACCTTGATATTTTTTCAGCCTGTGTAATACACAAGTTCTAAGCTAGTTTGATAATAAACGAATGAAAACATTGATATAGGCGACCAAAATGGTAGAATACGCCATTTGAAAGTGGTTACAATAGAAATTGATGGTAAAGGAATCGGTTGTGTTTTACGTGGAAATTAGTGGTAGTAAACCATTTTATGTTTTGCACTAGAGATATTGCATATAAAAAAACGAATATGGCCTAATTGTGTTGTTTACTTTTGTATCGCTTAAAGCCAAATTATTTTATTTGCATGCACGTGTTTATATACGTTTGATGGCCGGGTAGCACTACAAGAAAAAGACCCTGTGCCGACGCCGCCTATACCGACGACAATTGTCGTCGGCATAGGTCACCCTGTACCGACGACATGTCGTCGGTATAGGTCAAAACCAAAATTTTGACAAGGACACCCTATACCGATGACATGTCGTCGGTACAGGGTTGAGCCATATGGGGAGAAAAATGGCGCCGAATGAATTATTGGGGAAAACCTATACCGACGACATGTCGTCGGTATCGGGTTATTTTGATTTTATTTTTGTCTTTTTAATATAATAATGTTTTCGTCTGTCAAAAAAATTTTTTTGTTAAATTAAAAAATTTATAAAATGGCCTATACCGACGACATGTCGTCGGTATAGGCTTTTTTACTTTATTGACTGGTCAAAACCCTACGAAGCCTATACCGACGACATGTCGTCGGTACAGGCAACTTACAGCGCCGACATAATAGCCTATACCGACGACATGTCGTTGGTATAGGTCTCAGCGCGAATTAACACAGGATACAGCCTTTTGCTTCCCATTTCGACCAAAAAAACCCAAAACGCCTCCATCTCTCTCTCCGGCGATTTTACATTTTTTTGGGTATTTTGTGGAGCAATATTCACCAATCTCTTCGGTTTTGAGGTGAGTTAACATCTATTGTTCAACCTTAACAAGAAAATCAACATTTTGGTGTTTTTTGCTTAATTTCTTTGGTTTTTGTTAGGTGTTTGAAGATTTAACCATTTTTTAAGGATTTCAAGCTTAGAGGAAGCTAATTTGCAAACTTGGTTAGTAATTTTTCTATAAATTTGGTTTAGATGCATGTTTTTCTACAAATTAGGTTTAGATGTATGTTTGTATGTATATGTTTGTGTTTATTTGTATGTATGTATATATGGTTTAGATGTAGGATTTTATAAATATTTATGATGAAATTAGGTTTAGATGAAATTTGAGAATTTGGGCATTTATAGAAGAATTTGGACATTTATATATGTATGTTTGTATATAATATGTATGTATATATGTGTATGTGTGTTTGTATGTATTTGTATTATGTTTATGTATGGAATTATGTTTATGTATGTAATTTGGGTATTTGTTTATGTATGTTTGTAAAGGCTATGTATGTATATACATGTATGTGTGTTTGTATGTATTTGTATTATGTTTATGTTTATGTATGAAATTGTGTTTATATATGTAATTTGGGAATTTGGGTATTTTG
This sequence comes from Smallanthus sonchifolius, assembly GCA_023525975.1. NCBI lineage: Eukaryota > Viridiplantae > Streptophyta > Magnoliopsida > Asterales > Asteraceae > Smallanthus > Smallanthus sonchifolius. The sequence goes on along the minus strand of CM042031.1, from coordinate 69,794,469 downwards.
TTTATGTATGTTTGTAAAGGCTATGTATGTATATACGTGTATGTATGTAATTGTGTTTGTATATGTAATTTTAGAATTTGGGCATTTATTTATGTGTGTTTGTATATAATATGTATGTATATTTGTATGTATGTTCGTATGTATGATTATGTAATTATTTATGTAATTGTGAATGTATGTATATGTAACTTTATTTAGTTTTGTTGTAAGTTCGGAACTCATTGCGGTTGGAGAGGTGTGAATAACATCTTATTTGTGTTTCATTGAATTTTTTTAAGGTACGCATCCCGACTTTTATACCTTTATGTACGTCTCATGTTGTGTACACTAGTATGTTTATTTAGGATAACTCTTTAGAATATACCCGTCCGAAATTTATCTGATAGAGATAAATTTTGGATTGTCCCCTTTGGGACTGCTTTTTGAATATTCTATCTTATTTAGGATATGTATATATTTTAACGGGTTGACATTTAAGAAAAAAATTGGTAGATATTTCTCCTTACTCCTTCGAGTTTGCGGTTTATCTGCATACTTGGGGAATTAAGGTGAAATGCTGCTGATTTTTTCTTAAATAGTCAACTCGTTAAAATGTATACATATGAGATAGAATATTCAAAAAGTGGGTTAGGATCCACCGCCTTAGAGTACCAATCAAATCACATACATTCGTTTATATCATTTATTACATGCAAGTATATGTGTATGCTTATAACACAATAGATATGACACTAGATATGGCAATTGATAAAAGCTGGGTTACACTGGGAAATCAGAATTCTCCGGCTTTCTTAAGCGGTCTTGCAACTTTATAGAGACGGCCAAGAAACATGTCGACGGTCGAGGTAGAGCGTTTTGCCCGTGTAGACGTTGTTGTAATGCTTGTCGATAGGATTTGAACACGATATATGGCCACATACATGACCGTGGGTTTCTACAATGATATCAGAATTGGATTTATCATGGTGAACAACATCCTCGTGTGGCGGAGATAGCATCACTTTTTGCCCCAAGAACAACACCAACTCCTCCAATAACTACAACAACAAATAATGAGATGTTTGATGCCATAGATGATGTGATGGCTGAGCAAAATACAAACGAGGATAATATAGATGAAGATGGAACTAGCTTAGACCCAGAGTTTGATGCGTTGTTTGAGGAGCTAAATAAGGAGTTATACCCCGGTTGTAGTCACACGTCTTCCTTAAACTTCATAGCCAAATTGATGCATATCAAAGTTATCAACAAATGGACGAATTTGACCAACTGTTAGAGCTTCTACAAATTGCAATGCCGAAGAAAAATCACATTCCAGGGTCACACTAAGCTAAGAAGAAACTGCGTAAGATTGGGTTAGGATATCAGTCTATCCATGCTTGCATTAATGATTGTGCACGTTTTGGAAGGAGAATGAATCAATGCAAAACTGTCCGGTTTGTAATGAGAGTAGATGGGTTGATAAAAACACAAAGGGGAAGAAAGTACCACATAAAGTGTTGCGCTACTTTCCTTTAACTTCACGGCTTCGACGAAGGTATAGTTCAAGATTAACGGCAAAAGAAATGATCTGGCATAATACTGGACGCTCAACGGATGGTATGATGCGACATCCGGTTGATGGGAAGGCATGGCAAGATTTTGATGAGAGATATCCGGATTTTGCTAAAGAACCAACTGGTGAGTTGGAGGCCATTCGCGTGTCGCGAACATCTCAAGCCAGTCCTTCACGTGGCGCAAAGGACAAAGTAGTCGGGCGCCCCTCTTCACTTCCTTGCGTATCGCGAGATTTTCACTCCTAGTCTTCGCGTGGCGCGAAGACTCAACTTTCCAGGAATTTGACATTTTTACTCTTTCACCCCATGTACTTTCGTGTCTTCTCAATTATGTCTCGTTATCCGCTCAAATAGCACCTTTAACCTGCCATAGACACAAATACAATACCAACGTAAAACCAACTCTATATACAAAGTAAAGCTATTAAAACTATACAAAAACGACACTTAAACCTGGGATCTTTGACCCTACATCATCCATCATGTGTTGATCGTTTGGTATCTTACACTAATGTCGACTGGGGTGGTGTCTTGAAACTCGTCGGTGTACCTCAAGGTTTTGTGTCTTCCACGGTGATAATCTGGCGTCATGGTCTTCCAAATGCCAACACACATTTTCTCCTGCTCTAGCGTTGAAGTTGAATATCGCGGTGTTGTCAATGTTGTTGTTGAAGCATCCTGGCTTCGTAATCTTCTTCTTGAGTTACACTGTCCTTTATCCCATGCCACACTTGTGTTACATGTTCTCTCAACTCACCAGTTTGCAGATATTTTCACCAAAGGCATACCTTCGCAGCTCTTCTTTGACTTCAGATCCAGTCTCAGCATTCAGGAACCTAATGCTAGGACTGCACGGGGTATGTTAGATAATAATCATAAACCTATTGTGATTTTATAGCATCTTGTATAGTAAATGTTTATATTGTAAATATTCTTTTCATGTACCATGTGTTAAAAAGATTATACGTGAACAATACATAAACCTTGATTTGGGGATTTCCACAATATTAAACATTTAGAATCCTAATAATTAGTCTAAAATGAACTACAATCACTATTTAAAATGTTTTAAAAGATAATCCAAGTATTAGAGCTGGTTAATTGTGATTTTAGATGAAAATGACAATTTTAGTAAAACTGACCCAATTTGAGAAATCAGCAAGATTGTTTTCGAAATACTTCCACGGATATTTGGAAATAAATAATTTAGTGTGACTGGTTATAAAAACTCATTTTGGTGATTTTGATAACGAAATGGGTAGGTTCGGGTTGAAATTAATGCGAAGAACATAACCACTTTGATGTATTTTGATGAAAAAATGTTGAAAATGAATTTGTCATGAAATGAAGATTTTGGTTATACGTCCAAAAGTTTTTTTTTCTTTTTTAACAGCAACACCTAGATAATCCAGGATGTGTCGTCCATAAGTTTCTAACAATATGAATATCCTAGTGAATTTCACCTTATGTGTGAATTGATAAGGGAAGTGATTCTGAAGAGTCTAGTGGCGAGAGTAAGTGTACAACATTTCCTAAACAGGATATACAACACAATTTTATTTTTTAGATATAAACGATCATGTATTAGGTGTCTCTTTTTTTACCAATTTATGGATCGATAATATGTCTATACATGGATATAGCTTAGCTTTATTAATGTCGAGCTAAAAGTAGTGAACGAATCCCTAAAAACATGTTAGTTGAAAGATAGTATAGCAAGGTCAAGTAGACCGCTAACATCAAAACATGGAAATTTACTAGGAATGTGTGATATATATAGCTAAGGAAAAGATAAAAATGGTGTTAAAAGAGCGTCCAATTGAACTCTTAACACACATGTAACGAAATTTTTACGAATATTGGTGGAAGTGAATAAAAGAGTGTTATATAGTGATTGGAACTTTACTACACATATAAAGGAATCTTTATAAATATTGGTGGAGTTCATGGTAAAAAGGGAGTCTCCACAAATAAAGATTGAGAATTGTAATTGAAAATGAGTCACCATGAATAAAGGGTGGGACTTGCAATAGATGGTGAATCATCACAAATAAATTGGTGGTGCTTCTAATAAAAAGGAAAATTCACTAATAAAAGGTGTGATCGTGAAAATATTAGATGATTAGAGAGTAACTAAGTTGGTAGGAATGATCATATGATGTTACATATGTTTGAATACCTAAAAGAAAGAAGAATATTCATGGGTACAACTATGCATGAATATGTGAATCTATATCTATATCTATATCTATACTATATAATAAATAAAGGTTTCTCATGCCACGTGACGCTTTCATATTCATTCTCATCATTTTTTCCCGTCTCTCTCTCTTATTAAATACATCTCTATCTTTTTCATAATAATATATTTTTAAAAAATTATTAAGTATACTAATAAAACACATTTATTTTAAACTATTTATTATTGTAAGAAACTTTGAAATCTAATTACCTAGCTTAAGTTTTCAATCAAATAATAAATGAAAGTCAAGTTATATTGAATAATAATTAATATATTTTTGAAACACAATTATATATTAATTTTTACATATTTTTGGATTTTGTTTGTAATACATTTTTTCATCTATAAAATATATATATAAAGATTTAAGAATTTTATATCTTGATATTTCACCATGTGTAATACACAGGTTCTAAGCTGGTTTGATAATAAACGAATGAAAACATTGATATAGGCGACCAAAATGGTAGAATACGCCATTTGAAAGTGGTTACAATAGAAATTGATGGTAAAGGAATCGGTTGTGTTTTACGCGGAAATTAGTGGTAGTAAACCATTTTATGTTTTGCACTAGTATTGCATATAAAAAACGAATATGGCCTAATTGTATTGTTTACTTTTGCATCGCTTAAAGCCAAATTATTTTATTAGCTTGCACGTGTTTAACTAGTTTTCATATACGTTTGATGGCCGGGTAGTTTAATGCATAATGTCACAACTATCTTTCTTTGCATTCTAAACGAAAACAGTATGTCTTTGAGATCAAAGTACAACTCATTCATTTTACTTGTGAGTAGAAAAATAACTGACTACGCCAAAAGAACCACAAAAAACATTAACTGCTGAACTACTGAAACGTGAGGGCGTGTCGTAGTGCTTAAAAAAAAGTGTCAATTAACACTCATGTATGGTAGATTTTTTTAACAACACCTAGATTATCTACAACAAAATGGACAACACCTAGATAATCTAAGATGAAACTGCCACCCCCAAGACTCGAACCCACAACCTTTGGTTATGGTGCGATCACCACTCTAACTTCTAACTATTTACCAATACACCCAACCCCCCACTCATGTATGGTAGATAGGGGGCAGCATGTGTGGAATGCTTCGCAAAACACTAACGTGATCTACTTCTTAAAGCGCTTGGGCTTCTGCATAGTCCTCCTCGGCCTTAAATGACACCATGTTCCGTGTTTTTGGTCCGTCGCACGGTTAAGTTGCGAAGGTTTTGGGTTTTTAAAGGTTAATCAAGGGCTCCGCAGTGATCATGTAGATGCATAGGATTATAGTGAACAAAAACACATGCCTATAAAAAGTTCTAGATTATTGCATGTGCTACGGTTCATAAACTGACCTTATGGTAGACCTACGGTGGAATTGGCGTGACCATACATATGTATTGCCTCTATAATAAGTTTTTCAATAAATAGTTTAACAATGTAAAAAATCATATTTTTTTTTGTGTTTGCGGGTATAAACTTGTAACCTTACCTTTTTTCTTTAAGACGAACTTTTTTTAGTGGGACTTGAAACTATAACCTTAGATGATTTAAAAGGTTTTATCTCTGCCAGCCACTGGGTTACTTAATTTACTAATGTTTATATTCTGAGGATGTGTGTATGTATGTATATATTAGAATGCGATTTAATAAAAAAATGATTTTCGATCTTAAAAAAAGGTGTATGAAGTGCATTGATGCACACACTTTTTGAGTGTAAGGATGTTTATTGTAAAAAGGAAGTTATGATAAAAAAAAAAAAAAAAGCAGGAAGGAAATGATTGCCACAAGGGTGATGTTTCATAAAAGTTTTAAATACGTTTGCATCATTCTTTTAAAACGGTTTGCATCATTTGTTATCAAACCTAACACATAACCACCCAGAAACGGGATATTAGTGTTAAGTTTATAAAGAGGTGAATAACTCAATAAAATTACAAAAATGTTGCAACAAGGTAAAAACGTGATACATAACTTTTATACATGAGTACATGTACACCACTTTTCAAATATAAAAAATAGTGCACAATGCAATTTTTTTAGGAAAATTAGATTTTAATAATCTAAACTATAACTCATTGGCTGATAATAATCCATACTAACAATTTGGCTGGTGACAGCCCCAACTTTCACTTTTGTTATTAAGGGCAGTCCCATTAGCATAATCATAATAGATTACACTCGATTTACACTTAATTTAGCTTAAAATGATAGTTTTGAATGATATGGAGAAACGTAGAAGCGAAATCGAGTGGGAACCGAGTGTAAATCTATGATAATTATGATACCGGGACTGTCTTTAACAACAAAAATGAAAGTTAGGACTGTCACTTAACTTAAGCGAGTCCAAGCTCGAGCTTCACATATCAAGTTTGTTAAGTTCGTGAGCATAAATAAACCTGTCATTTGTATATTTTTTATTTAATATATTAAGTATATATTTACGTAATAATTATTACTATATATAGATTATGATAAAAAAAAAATTAAATAATATATATTATATTGCCTATAATATATAATTACTATACGAGTGAGATTCTTATTCGGTATGTTCGTTTGTTTGTTATATAAAAATAATTGTAAATATATACATTAAATAATTACTTAATTACTCGGCGAGCTAAAGCTTTAGAAATAGATTTTCAAACGAGTCGAGCGCGACCTTGCGATCTCTTAAATTAAATGTGCCGAGCTCAAGCATAGACGAGCTCGGGTTCGATTCTTTGGTAATTTCCGGCCTATTAGGCCCATCACGAGGAGGTAAGGGGGGCCGACCCAATGGACCCGTGGAGTTTCATTAAATGATGTTAATGGGCTTATGGGGTGTATTAGAGTTTTAAATGTTTTTCTTGTTGACAAAGTTTGGGTTACCTTATAAAGACATAATCATGATTAGGGTTATTATATGAGAGTAATTGTATCTAAATTTTAAGTTAGTTTCTTGGATATAACAATACGAGAGTTCATCTAAATTGTGTGTGTGTTTGTTTGTTTTTGTTTATCAATTCAATCCTTGAATTGGTATAAGCCAAACCGTCATAGCCTTCCCACTTATTTCACAGATCGAACTATAGCGACTAGCGGTGGTCATGACTTGCGAATCAGCAGCTATCGATCGGAGGTCAGGTGCAATAGGAATACGGTTGCGATCGGTGGTATTTTTGTGATCGGCAGTGATCAGTTGCGATCAGGATATTGCGGCTAGGGTTTGACGAGGCTGGATCAAAACCCATCTACACCGGTTACGTACCAGAGAAAACCAAAGAACATGGATGATAAGGAAACTCCGAAAACAAGCGGTGGGAGCGGGAACTTGAATGCATTCTAATGTCCCATGCTTACCTCTACCAATTATTTGGTATGGGCTATACGTATGAAGGTGATCTTGAACGTGCACAATGTTTGGGACGCCATAGACCCGGGTAAAGTTGAACCCGACAAAAACAACATGGCGATTGCGTTGTTGTTTCAATCGATCTTAGAGACTAAAATCTTGCAGGTTGGTTAGTTGGAGACGGCCAAGGGGATTTGGGACGTGATCAAGACGCGTAATCCGGTGACCGATAGGGTGAAGGAGGTGAGATTGCAAACCCTATGTTCCGAGTTTAATGGACGAAGGATGTGATAAGTTTGGACCTCTCAGAGAACCGTAAACAGAAGTGAAAAAACTAGGACCTCTCAAAGGTTCGGTGTTACCGATGTGATAAGTTTGGACATTTTTTCTCAAAATGCCCTGACAGAAAACAAAAGCTTCAGGCCGAAGCAAACTTAGCCGAAGGAAAAGAGACACCAAACCCTTCTTTGTTTATGATGCAATGTATGAAGGAAATGATGTTTTTGAATGAAAGGAAAGTTCTACCCGGATTCTACGAGTCCAAGGAAGGTGATGTGTGGTACTTGGACAATAAAGCAAGCAACCACATGACGGGTAACTTGCAAGGTTAAGTTCGGTGACGACTCCAATGTTGGTATACGTGAAAAGGGGTCGATTCTGTTTGAAGGAAAAACAAGAGAACATCGGTTTCTAACGGATATGTATTACATACCAAGTCTTAAAAGCAACATTTCAAGTCTCGGTATAGCTTCGGATTATGGGTGTGACATCCGAAGAAAAGACAATGACCTTACGATGCAAGACAAACAAGGTAAATTGTTAATGAAAGTGATTGGATCCGCTAATCGGCTTTATCGTATACAGTTTGATGAAACAAGTTGGTTGTGGCATGCAATATTTGGCCACTTGAACTTTGATTCGATGAATCTCATGGAGAGGAAGGAGATGGTTGAGGGAATGCCGCGGATTACTCATGAAAATAAGTTGTGTGAATCTTGCTTGGTCGAGAAGCAAATGAAGCAATCGTTCCCTCAATTGGCGGTGTTTAGGGCAACTAGGGCCCTAGAACTCGTACATGGTGATCTTTGCAGTCCGATTACCCCACCAACACTAGCGGGTAACAAGTACATTTTTGTTCTAATCGATGATTACTCCGGTTTGTTTGGACGTATTTGTTAAAGGCTAAAGATGAGATGTTTGGAGCTTTCAAGAAGTTTAAGGAGTTGGTTGAAAGTGAAGTTGGAAACAAGATCAATACGTTTCAGACCGACCAAGGTAATGAGTTTAACCAATTTAGTGACAGGGAGGACATCAAAAGACATCTAACAACGTCATATACACCCCTTTGGTGGTTGAAAGCTAGAACCAAACTTTGTTAGAGATGACATGGAGTAATGTAAAGGCAATGAGTGTTCCAAATTACTTGTGGGGTGAAGCGATTCCACACACAACATTTATCGAGAACCAGATTCCTACTTGTGTATTGAAGGAGATGACACCATACGAGATGCTAAACAAAAGAAACCGAATATTTGTCATCTCACAATATTTGGTTGTGTCGTGTATGCAAAGATAGTGGGAACACAATTGAAAAACCTTGAAGACCGGTTGAGGATTTTGGTGTATATTAAAATAAAGACCGGGTCCAAAGCTTACCGGTTACTCGATCCAAAGACTTAGAGGGTTGTGATAGCACGTGATGTGGTTTTTTACGAGAGAAAGGTGTAGGTATGGTCTTATTTGGGAAAACCCCAATGAAGAACGGAGCTTGCACCAAGTTTATTTTGGGTTGATTGGAACGAAGTTGTTGATACCGGTGTTGGGCACGTTGTAACCGAGACTATAGGGGGAGTGACAACATCAGTGACAAAAATTCAGAACTATCAACAGCTTCAGCGACACCCTTAGTGACAGCTTCTTCAACTTCTGTTGCTAATTCTGACAGCCCAGCGACAACTTCTGTCACTAACTCTTACAGCCCAGAAAAATTTTCAGCGACGAATCCAGTGGCTGAAACAACGACCAGCTCATCACACATCTTATAGGTAGCACTGGATGTACCAGAAAATCAGAATTTGAGGAGATCCATACATGTTTCGGTTATGCCGGTTAAGTTCAATGATTATGTTTTTTCTTTGCAGGAGGAGAATATTGAATTTTTACTTGTAGAAGACATTGAACCAAGAAACTTTGAAGAAGCAAAGTCTAAACCGGAGTGGATTAAAGCCATGTTGGATGAACTTGAGTCTATTAAACGGAACGACACGTGGAAGTTGACCGAGTTATTAAGAGGGGCTAGGGCAAACGGTTTGAAGTGGGTTTTTAAAGTGAAGAGAAATGCGGACGGTGCAATTAATAAATTTAAGGCAAGACTCGTGGCATAGGGTTACATGCAATAACCCAGAGTTAATTTCGATGAGGTCTTTGCTCCGGTGGCGAGGCTTGAAACCACTCGTGTGCTGATTTCAATTGCCGCTACCGAGGAATGGGTATTACATCATTTAGATGTAAAATCGACATTTTTACATGGGAGCTAAAGAAATAGGTCTTTGTTTCGCAACTGATTAGGTTCGTTAAATATGGGGAGGAAAACAAAGTCTACAAGTTATCCGAGGCATTATACGGTCTGAGGCAAGCACCACGGGCGTGGAATACTAAGCTTGATGGTATAAGTAGTATGAATTTGGCAGGTGCTCGAAAGAACAGGTGGTGTATAAGAGGATGATTAGGACCGATATTACCATTGTTGGTGTGTATGTCGACTATTTGGTCGTTACTGGCTCGAATAACGATCATATTACTCAGTTCAAACTCGCGATGTCCAAGAAGTTTGAAAATTCCGAATTTAGAAAGCTTACCGACTATCTCGGGATCGAAGTCTCGCAGCTTAAAAACGAGAATTGAATCCATCAAGGAGCTTATGCTCGACGGGTTTTGAAAGAGGCTGGGATGGAAAATTGTAATCCGACTTGTGTACCCATGGATCTAAATTTGAAGTTAACGAAAATTGAGGATGAGGTTGATGTTGATGCAGCGGAGTACCGGAAGTTGGTCGGGTGCCTTCGTTACTTGATGCACACACGACCCGGCATGGCGTTTTCGGTTGGAATGGTGAGTAGTACATGCAGACTCTAAAGCAATCTCACTTGGTTACAATAAAACATATCCTCAAGTATGTCAAAGGTATAAGCGGGTTTGGAATCAAATACAAACGAGGAGGATCAAAGACGTTGATCGGGTACAGCGACAGTAGCCACAACATAGATCATGATGACGGAAGAAGCACCACCGGACATGTGTTCTATTATGGAGATGCCCCTATCACTTGGTGTTCACAAAAACAAAGCACCGTGGCGCTTTCATCATGTTAGGCGGAATATATGGCGGCGAGTTCGACCTCATGCCAAGCCGTGTGGTTACGGGAGTTACTAAGTGAGTTAACCGGGGTAAAGTTTCAAGGAGTATTATAATGGGTTGGTAATACATTGGCGATTGCGTTGGTTAAAAAGCTGGTATTCCATAGTCGGAGTAAGCATATCAAGTCCCGTTTTCACTACATACGGGAGTGTGTGGAACGAAACGAGATAGTGGTGTTACACGTAAGTGGCAAGGAACAATGGGTCGACATTCTTACTAAAGCACTGATGAGAATCAAGTTTGGGGAAATGCGAAGACTGCTTGGCATTGAAGACCTCCTACTTTCGGGTTGGAAATTATGGGGTGATTGTTGGTAATTTCCGGCCTATTAGGCCCATCACAAGGAGGTGAGGGGGGCTGACCCAATGGACCCGTCGAGTTAGATTAAAAGATGTTAATGGGCTTATAGAGTGTATTATGATTTTTAGTTGTTTTTTCTTGTTAACCAAGTTTGAGTTACTTTATAAATACATAATCATGATTAGGATTATTATATCTAAGTTTTGAATCAGTTTCTTGGATATAATAATATGAGAGTTCATTTAAATTACGTGTGTGTTTGTGTTTTTATTTATCGATTCGATCCTTGACGATTTGACTCGTTTACACCCCAAATCTTTATTGAGCTCTCCCTATGCATATAACCACGAAAACTATATATAACAAAAATGTTTCAAACAAGACTTAGTTACTTCAAAATACATTTTATGTATTTTAAACACTTATGTTGCATTTAGTGGAAATAATATTATAGTTTGTGGAAATAGATCAAGTCAAAAACTATATGAAAATCTGCAGGTTTAACATGTCACACCATCACTAATATATAAATAAAAATATATCTCGGTAGTCTTTGACATAATTAGATTACTAGTATAATTCCGCAAACTATAATTACTAAGTGTAGAGGAATTTCAAGATAACCGAGGATGATCTGAGAGTCGTATTTAATACTTTCAGATCAAAAACAATTTGGTGGTTCTTCAAATTCTTTGATCGGATAAAACTCAGAAATTTTGAGACAAGAAATAAAGTGTGTGTATTGAGAGAATTTTTGAACCAGAGAGAAACATCGTATAACCAAAACAAAAGTTTATCTGGAAAAAACCATGGCAATTATCCTTTAATTCAAATTCGAATTTCGAATTTTAATTAAAAATCCGCCCAATTTTGACACCAAATTTATATAATAAAATTATTAGAAAATTAATTTCTAATACATTTTTTATAAAGCAATAAGTGTCAAAATAATTTTCGGGCTGCCGCCCCTTGGACCCCGCTTCCAAGGGCGCTGCCCCCGGACCCCCATTACTTAACGGTTTCGCCTCTAAGTATTAATTAGGTAATCAAATAAATTCAAACAAGTGTGCACTCCGCACCTCCTAACTTGTTTGATATTTAATATGATTAATTTGTTTAACTAGTTAATCCAATTACACTAAAATAACCAACACTAAGTACGTTTAAATACATAAACAAATTTGAATAGAAAACTTCTACAACATGTAATGTATTTGTATGTAGTAATTAAGAGTTATAAAAAAGGGTGGAAAACAGTTATAAAGCCGTCATATATACCACAATTAAAATAAAAGATATACTTAGTTTGTTGATTTTCACGGTTGTCTGTATAATTTCGGTTCTAGATTTTTTTTTGAACGGCAACACCTAGATATTATAGGATAATTGGGTTTCTCCCGGGACAACACCTAGAACATCCAGGGCAGCCCACCACAGGAGGAACCCCCAAACTGGGTAGACCCCCTGACTTGACCACATACTCATTTTTTGCTAGTGGCCCGGATTCAAACCCATGACCTCAACTATAGAAAGTCTTGGGACTACCATTTCACCAAATGATCAACGGTTTTTCAGTTCTAGATTAGAGGGCTCTAGCTATTAGACCAATGTATCATGAGTATAATTATAAAAATGGACCATGAAGCAATAAAAATAATTCATAATATAAATCTAATTTAATCTTATATAAATGTCATGAACTAGGTTATTGTATTTTTCTTAAAAATGATATTAGTACACATGTTTGAATTAAGTTACATAAATAATTAATAATTTTTAAAGTCACAATTAAACAGTTTTAAATTGATAAATGTTCAATAAAATCAAGAAATAATTAGCCCTCGTGGTTTACACCGATTTCACTTATCGCCCCTAGTAATGGGAAATTATAAGTTTGGACCAATAGTTTGCACGTTTGTAACATAAATGGCTCCTAAAGTGGATGTCAGTTAAGTTTGACTGTTAAATTTTTTAAATTAACTAAAATACCCCTATGTTTAAAATAAATTAAAAAAAACCTAAATTACAAAACAATGTCCACTATTGTTGAACTCTTACAGCCCACCCCAACACCTTTCTTCTTGCCAAAACCTACAACCGACCACCTTCATCGTCAGCGACTTCCTCGTAGCCTGCCACAGCCAATTAGTTGACTTCCCCCCTCCCCCGATGTGTTACAGCCCACCCTACCCCGGAAACGTTTCTTCTCCGGCGAGTCTGGTCCCACTCCGTGTCGTCACCACCCTAATAAAGACCCGACAGCTTGCACACTAGGCCGGGCATCCCCCTCGCCACCGCCCTCTCCCCACAACCATCATCGTCTCCAGTAAAATATACCAAGAACCGACAGCCAGATCTGAACGACACTTTGGTTTTCTGGTTTTTTCAAAGATTTTGAAGTAAATGCTACTGAATTTGGGCATGTCATCAAGAACTTCATGTTGGGAGATAAAAGAGGGTTTTCAAATTCTGAAAAATGGGTTTTGAAGGGTGGATTTGGTTAAGGGTAAAAATGGTGTTATTGAGAAAAATCAAATTTTGTCTCTTTTGAGGAGAAAATGATGTCAAAGGGTTCTTTGATCGGCAGGTTGCAGGGGAAGTCAAATGAAGAAAATAACGGTGGCGGTGTTGGTGGGTCCTACTTTTTTTAATGAGTTAAATAGTTTTGTTTTTATTATTTTATTATGTAAAGGGTATTTTAGTCATTTAACATATACTTAACAGTCAAACTTAACTGACATACACTTCAGGGGCCATTTATGTTACAAACGTGCAAACTATTGGTCCAAACTTGTAATTTCCCATTCCTAGTGGCAATAAGTGAAATCGATGTAAATCACAAGGGCCATTCGTGTAATTAGTTCTAGAATCAATAAACCATTTAGAAAAACGTGATTAGATGAAAATCACTAGAAACTTTATTTATAACATATTATTTTTTATAAAATATTAATTAAAAATATAATATAATATAACTCTGATCGACGATTATTTTAATAAATTTAATAGCTCGGTGTCAAAATTTTATTGGATAATACATAGTGGACGTTATTATCAACTTGCTGCTGGTGGTACCACGTGTTGATATGACAAATGAACAACACTTTTCTCTACTTTACAATTTTAGCCCTTCATATCTATTCTTATTTTCATTCATTTCACTATCTTCTTTTAATTTTCATATTAGCACCTTGCGGTCTAGCAAATGTAATCATTTTACCATTTGTTCATAATAAATAACTAGAATTGTGTTATGCGTTGCGGCGTGTTAAACTGTGGAAAAAATTAACGTATTCGAAAGCTTATAAAATAAAACCATTAAAAAAATTACCGTTTACGAAATAAATAAACGTACTCGGAACTTTATATAAAAAAACAAAACCTTTAGACAAACTCACGCGTTACAGCAAAATAGCTAGTAATATTCCAAAAAATTTATACAGAAAAACGAAACATAACAAAGCCATTAAAAAGGTTAATAAAAAAATAGAAAAAGAAAGCAAAACCAGTTAAAAAAAAGTAAAGAATTAAAAAAATTCATAACGACGTTGCACGCAAGTTCCTAGATTTTCTTATTTTTTAATTTTATTATATTTTTTTAGAAAGATGAATTTCTCTACTCTTGTGTGACTCGAACTCAAGACCTTCAAACCTAGGTGCTCCAAGAGGTTTTGTCTCTGTCATTGGGCCATGCAAGTTCCTAGATAACTTGTACATTATCACGTGTAACTCTGTTACAATTGTGTGTGTACCATGTCTCGTAACATGGTTGGTAAAAAAAGAGAAAAAAAATCTCATGTGTAAATGATAACTTTATTAAAGTTCAGGAGCTGTAATATAAATTTGTTAAAGAAAAGTAATTTTTTTTAAGTTCAAGTGTTTAAAAGTAAATGTACCATAATTCAAGGCTTAAGTGTAAAATCACACAAAAGATAAAATAACTGACATCAGACAATGTATTGAGTACTTGTACTCTACGCATAGGTTGTTCTCACTTTTCAAATTTTATGTATTTGAATGTTTTCAAAAACCAACAATACACTTGAAAAAAAAAATTAAGACCGGTCCGACTACCGTGTTCAACGGTCCTACCAAAAGTATGTTGTACAATATGTAATTGATTCATGAATATTTTACTGGAATCGTTCTTTAAAAATAATCGATGTATCAGTATCACTCGAGTATATACATATATAATACATAAAAGATTGCTATATACCACCATTAGCTTTAGATAAGCTAAATTACTACTTTTGATCAAGAATCACCCATCAAAATCCCCTAATTTCGGAAAATTAGGGTTTTTACCCAAAATTCCTCAAGAACATAAAAATGGTGATTCAAGGATGAAAGTGATGCTTATTAGATGAGATGAAGGAATTGAGCACACCAAAACCTACATATTAGCTCCTGCAACACTTCAATCTTCTTATTTTAGAGCTCTTCTCCTCCTTTCTCTCTTGGCCAAAATCGTAAGAACACATACATAAGTGTGTGTTCCTCTTCTCCTCCTTTCTCTCTTGGCCAAAATCATAAGAACACATACATAAGTGTGTGTTCTGCGCCACCCACGCCAACAAAACAAACCAGCTTTGGATGGTTTACACAAACAGTCCCTAAACTTCCAATTTTGACTCATTCTTCCCAAAATCTAAGTATGCTCAAATACACAACAAACCCTCCACTTTCATTTGAATTTATTTACACCCTATAATACACAACATATTATATATAACTTTATGAAATTTGGTTCGTTACAGATTTATTTCTTTAACCTTTATAAGCTTCAAATTCCATCCATATTTCGTTCGTATATGTCTAGTGTGCAAGATGTTAACCTTAATGGAAATTGTAGATTTCGTCTGTAGCTGTTGCTCTGGGACATGGTGAATACCAATGGTTGTTCATCCGGTACGTTAGCTAATCCATTATGAAGAAATATGCATGGTTGTTTTTTATTTAACATATAACTAGTTATATCATCTATTTGGTTATTCGGGACCTGGTTTTGCGCTACAAGCACTTTAGATGCTTATGTCGTACACGGGAGTCTTTATTGCTAACAGGTTTGATGTGATTGTTCACTCTTTAACCACTCGACATCATGTAGCATGACAATTTTCCCCTTATGGACACACCAAGAATACATTGTGCCTAATAGAAAAAATATAGTTTTCCATGTTAATACTAACCATTATATCATGATACAATTAGAAGGAACATATCTGATGTCGACGGTTAAAATTTTGAGGAAGAATTATAGAGATCAACATGCAGTAGGTTAGGAAACAACGTACGTGTCACGTCTACAAATGTATGATAATTTGATAAGTGATAGTTGTACTGTTAATTATGTAAACTTAGGTTATTAATGTAATTTAGGCGATCATATATTGGAAACGTTTTAAAAACTTAAAAGTTGTTGATAGCTTAAATTAGTTGGAACCATTTGTTTATTTCACAATAATTCTTCCAAGAACTTCGGTTGTTTACAAAACTTACTATTAAAGCTGGGGGTGATGTACGCTTAGTATGACCCATATAACTATTATTTACAAAACTTACTATTAAAACTAACTAGTAGTTAAATTATGCAATGTTTTCATAACCGGACCGGCCTGTCAGACCAAGAATCGGTATGATTATGCCTATTAAACCATTTTCGTTTGAACCTACCGGACGGTGAACTAGACCGGTGGTGGACCGGATTTCCAAATTTTAAATTTTTTTTCTTTCAAAATCTTATTTTTTAATTAATTTAGTATTCCAAATTACATAGTTTAATTTATTTAAGTCTTGATACCTCAATAAAACTAAAAATTGATGTCAAAACACATAATATTTTTATATGTTGTATCTATATACATAGTTTAATATTTATATTATTTATGATGTCATCCGGTTTAACCGGTCCGACGAGCAAACCTCTAGGGCGGCATGTTCGTTGTCCAATCTGGTTCTAAAAACATTGATTAAATGTTTTGGGAAACTTGTAATAGTTGTAATTATTGCTGAAACAATTAATCATCGATATTTAAAGTTGTTAATTTTAACGTAAATAATAAACAATAACAACTATACCCAGTAAAATCTCAACCGTATCCAATCTATTGGTAGGGTCTGAGGAGGGTGTGATGTAGGCAAGTCATACCTCTATCTTTTAGGATAGAGAGGCTGCTTCCAGGAAGACCATCAGCTCCAAAAACCTTGTCAGAATCTGAAAAAGTATATTAGTACCATAGCGCTCACCACATTGTATCTACACAACAAACAATAAGTCAGCTAATAAAAATAGTATTAATAAAGCCAGTAAAAGATGGAAAAGTGTAGTAGTGAGAGAGCGAAGATAGTACAAGTAATATCATATAGATACACGGCCAAGATAACGACAACATGCTTAGGCCACCACAAATCTAGATAGATCAATACTATAAATATTTTAACATATTTAAATAATCAATGAAATAAATAATTATTTATTTTAACATAAATAATCAATGAAATATTATATATAAAAAAATTAAATCGGAACATATACAAAATGAATTATCCCTTTCAGTCCATACCTTGTGAGATATCACGAGATTAGATGCAAGGCGAACGCAGACGAGATAACTGCGATGGATTAAGGGTTTTGGTTGCATTGCCCTAAAACTTTTTAGGGTATGTCCGACAAGACTCAGTGACATGCATGGTAATTAACAGATTTATTTTACTTATTAATGACTTCTTTTATTACAATACATGCCAAAAAATGATATCTATTATCTGAATCATGCATATAGAATCTTCAAGTTTTGAAATTTCTATGTGCCATGAGTCAAAAACATGGACTAAATGATTGTTCCATCACATCTTGGTTTGGATGATCATGGTCCGGATTCCACATAAAGCCACTCCATAGGCCGTCTTCAGATACGATGTCCCAACATCTTGCAATATCTTGAGCCATCACACACGGGTTTGGTTGCTGCTTTCCGTCAGTGGCCACCCGACATGTGAGATCAGTGGTTTCTTGCGGTGTGGCTTGGGGTGGTTTAGTGACTTTATCGTACACTTCTGATTCAGATGATGTGGTATTATTCATTGTTTCTTGAACTCTTTGGTCTTGAATGTAGCTAAATTTTGCTTCATATTTTTGCTTTTTGTCGTTCTGTAGTGGCTTTCCTTTCTTCTTGAAATGAGTTCTCCAGTAGTTCTTTATTTCGTTATCTGTTCTTCCCGGTAAGTATCTAGCTATCGTAGACCATCTAGTGTATAACAAGACATATAAATATGGTTTTAAAGATATAAGTTAGAAAAAAGTTAAAGAAATAATATATGTACTATATAGCTAGTAGATAGAGAGATGGGTTACTTGTTTCCCCATAAGGCATGAAGTTCAATAATGATGCCTTCCTCTTGAGGTGATAATTGGCCTTTCTTAAGTCCCGGTCTTAAGTAATTCACCCACCTTAACCTGCAACTCTTCCCATTCCTCTTCAATACTAAACACCAAATTGAAGACAAAATCAAGATTAGGAGGAGAAAACAAGTAATTAACCAGGCAAGTTATGATTATTGAGCCTATGATTGTCTAACTTCTTAGTTAGACGGCTATCATAAACACTACTAGAAATCGGTCAGTTTTCTCACAAAGCTTTTCGTGGGAAAGTCGTCGGAAAGAGGCGTTTCCCACAAACTCCTAACGAAAAATACTCTGTGGGAAAAAGGTACTCTTCTCTACGGACTAAGTTTTTCTTCAAAAAAACTCAACTTTCATATATATGAAAATTGGACAAGTTCTGTTCAATGGACCATCTTTACCCTCCTTTAGTTCCGCCCTTGCAGGGTTGGGTTGCACATGTGCACGATGTATGTGTACAATAAAGTATGCATGTGTATACTCTAAAATATTTTTGTAGAATAACTTTTTTAAAAGTTAAATAATTTCCGATTTCTTATGATTGTAAATAAGATTACAAAACTTGATCTCTAGATCATACCTGAGCAACCAGCAACCGAGCTCCAACTTCCCTCCCCATGCAATGCAACATACTCCATAAGCAACTTATCCTCTGCGGGTGTCCAAGGTCCCTTCCTCCACCCTTCCTCCGCCACTCTCCACCCCATCATGCCGTCCATTTCCGCTCTTTTCTACGTTAGAACTCTTGTCTCCAACTCAAGCAACACAAATTGCTCTTTAACTTGCAACACCTCCTTTATATATACTCTAGCATCAGCAAATTTAGTGCCCTTAAGATATGGTGATCTCACAATCTTAATAAATAATGACACTCCTTTTTCATTTGCAAATCTAATGTGGGATATTAATTAGTTTATTAAGTAGAAAATTTCTCAAATCATGTCTATCCAATTGGACTCGAGCAAGTGTCTTCACTACTTAAACATCAAAGAAAACATTCCTGATATGATGACTACTTAGCAAAGATTAAGTCATACTTACAGTGATAACACAGAATCTAAAAAGAGAGCACTGTTTTATTAATAAAACATGAAAAACTAACATAGTGGTTGTTGGTGTCTCCTTGAAAACAGCCCATGTCCAATCCCTTGATAACATATGTTGATACACGTAACATGCCTTTTTTGTTGCTATTGATCTTAGCGTAGAAGAAGCTTCTGGTTACTGTTTCGGGTGGTGGGATGTTAGAATATTTAAAAGGCGACGAGTCAGCTCGCGGACACGTGTTGTGGTGCTTGTATAATTAGCAGTCTTATGTACTATGAAAGCAATTTTTAATGGGTAGCTCATTAGTTTAAGAGAATATATGCCAATTTGGACAGTGATGTGTAACACCTAAACAATATATTAATCAAAAGCTTTCCCGATGTAGAATGGGTGTTAGTATTATTATAGATCAGATTCAGAATTCTTTATTTGAAGCTATGTACGTCAAAGGTGGAATGAATTTGGTCTGTTTCTTTTTGAAGAACTTAATTAGTAGTGCCCCTTCAAACTTAAAAAGGCTTGAAAGGTGTCTACGTGGATTCTGCTGGTGTTTTAGGTACATAAGATGACACGTTATAGTAATGAAAACTGACCTCAATAGAGCTTTGTCATATTAAGATACTAGGTTAGAAACCCCGTGTATTACACGGATTTAATAAATGCAATGTTATATGCTTAGTAATAAAAATTTACATATTACATATTTATAACATATTACAAAGTTTTTTAATACAAATTTTAGAAACGTTATATAGTTATTTTTTAAAAATGTTTTATAAAATGAATGAACGAAATATTCAATTTCTAAAAATGTTTTATGAACAAACCTATATTTTTAAATAAAAAATGTTTTATAAAAAGAATTATAGAAATCATTATTATTTAATAGGAGAGAGAAGCGAGAAACAAAAATTATAAAAAAACAATTAAAGAAAATTTTGTATAATTAATAGGAGAGAGAGGCGGGGAAAAATGATGAGGATATATAGCAGAGTGACAAGTGTCCCCCAAAACCTTTATTTATTATATAGTATAGATTTTGATTTGATCAAAAGGCATGTTTCTAGAATTAGTTCTTTCGTTTTAATGGAAGGTTATGAGGATCTTTATGGCTTCCCAGAAAGCCTATAAGCAGGAAAGTATGAATTGTTGAAGTTTTCCCTATGACTCAATCTTTTCTATTAGTTGATGGAATGTGAAAGAATCATGTTGTTGTTGAAGGTTTAATTAAAATAGTAAAATAAGTAAAATAGAAAGTGACTCTTTGTAGCACTTTAAACACTTGCATGCGAGTCAGGCTTTTATCGCATAACACCAACTCGAACTATATTGGGTTTTAGTTTGATTTCAAGTTAAAAAGATGTTCTGATGTAAGTTGCACAATGCCCGAACGTGAAAGAGCTATGGTATTCAATTAAGGTTCAGTACCTAGCAAATCCGGTTCAAAAAGCACGTCTACAAACTTGAGGACTGAGCTAGAACCCCTAAAGATGAAAGAGAACGAAACTGTGAATGAGTTTGCAGGTAAACGGAGCAGTGCAAGAGCCAAGTTCAGAAGTCTTGGTGCAAATATGAAGGATAGGGTGATTGTAAGGAAGTTGCTTAACTCGGTTCCAAAGAAGTTTCTACCGATTGAGGCATCTATCGAGCAATATTTACAAATTAACAAGATGCCTTTGAAGAAATAGAGGGAAAAATAAAAGCTTATGAAGAACGCCTCAAAAGTAATGATGAACCAGAGGAGAATGATCACAGTAAACTTGTAATGGCAAGTTCAAGTAATTAACGAGTTGATGATCCTGAAAGTTGGCACTATGGAAAAGGAAAAGGTGATCAAAGTCGTGGTAGGGGTCACAGAAGAGGCTTTGGTAGAGAAGAAAGAGGATGTGTAAGGGGTCGAAGAACCAGAGACAAAAGTGAATTCAGGTGCTATAAATGTGGTGAACTTGGCTACTTTGCATACGAGTGCACCAAGTGGAAGGATAAGGATAAAGAAGCTAATCTTATTTGAGATGATGTGGACCTGACATTCATGTGAAAGTGAATGTGAACAAACAACGATTAGGGGGTGATTGTTCGCCTTAGTCGAAGTTTGTTCACATGTGAAAAGTTCAAGATTGGTGATAGAATAATTTTACAACAGGTTAGCGGGTCTGCGATTTTTCGAAGAGTTTTTTAGTCTAGTTATAATTAGCAATTGATTAAGTTAGTTAGAGTTTATTTGATTATTATCTGTTTGGTATTTATCTTGTAGATTAAAGATGATTATAGGTTAGTTTTGAGTTTATCTAGTAAGGTATTTGAGTTAGTTTATATTTGGTTTTGAGGGGCTATTTAATTGGGTCGCGGGCTGTAATATGATGTATTGAAATATGGAGTTTACGTAATAGAAAAGTGCTAATCTTAGTTGGGATCAAAATGTGTATTTCTGTTTCATCTTAATTTCTTGTTCGCAAGCTCTCTTGTTCACAAGAACGGTTCACGACTCACATTCGTAGGGATTTTTCTACGTTGTGGCCATGCATTAATATTTTTCGGCCGAGCTTGTGTTATAAAACATAATACTTTTATAGATACTTTCGACGCTTGTTGTACTTGTTATGTTAGAACGAACGAAGCGTTAGCTTTTAGCCTTAATTTAAGTTTGAAGTCAAACAAACCATGTTTTAGGTCGACCCTAACCTTTGGCTACTATCAAACCATGTACACATGAATAACACAACAACGCAATGACCAACACTGTAAAATTCCACCTCTAGAACCTATTATTGCCCTGGGGCATCACACCTTAATAATAACCTCTACATATGCGTGCATAACAGATACGAGTCTCGCTCTGCATTTCGAGACCTGAAAGTCTCGTCCAATATGTTATGCTCACGTCTGACTAGATTAGGGGTGTCAATCGTGTCGTGCTGGCGGGTTGGTGGGTTGATGGGTTTCGGGTTGGCGGATTAGCGGGTTGAATTCTTCAACCCTAACCCAACACATATATTTATTCGTTTTGTGTCGTGTCGACCCACTTAAAATTGGGTCGTGTTTCTGGTCGACCCGTATTGTTTTCATTCGTAAGTATGAGTAATAACTAACGACTTAGTAACAATTTTAAATTAATACTCCGACTCAAATGAAACATTTTTGTAGTTGGTGTCTTTTTTCTTTTTGTTTTTGTTTCTTTATCTTTCATTCCCAATAAACAAACTTAGGTTTAAACATTTAGCTCGAGATTAGAAGAAAAGAATGAAGAATGAGTAGTTAAAAGTAATATAATAAAATTGTTGGAAGTAAGAGATGATGAAATGGTTCCAAATGGAATTAATTTCATCTTTAAAAATTAATAATTAGAGGAAAAAAAATATTTAATTTTAAATAATAACACTTTTCATCTCTAAAACATAAATACCAACTTTTTTAAAAACACTTAAACGGGTTAATAAGTCAACCTACTTATTAAGCCGGTCGTGTTTGGGTTGACCCACTTTTTAAACGATTCGTGTTTGGGTTGACCCACTTTTTAAACGAGTCGTGTTCAAGTTGACCTATTTTTTAAACGGGTCATGTCAGCCAGCCCAAAACCTATTTTTTTTTCAGGTCGGGTTCGGTTTGTGTTAGGAATTGCCGCCCCTAGGCTAGATACGCATCGAAGTATTTAAATTCTGAGACCATCAATTCTAGCTGCATCACTAGCAATGAACTTCAACTCGTTGACATGTCCTCGGAAGATAATGTACATACGACGCCCACACAACGATCTTCCATATTTCTAAATACCGAAACATTGCAATTTAAAGGTTTTAGAGACTAAACGAGTACAACGTAGGCTATTTATAGTAAATTTTCACCGATATGCGTTTTGTTATTCTTAGAAACAGCAGAGTTGGTGTATATATATGTAAAATTTCTGACAGATCTGTGACGGATATCCGTTAGAAAACTCCACCAAACAAATTGGAAATCATTTTCTAGAAAAGTCAGTTTGATTATGGGGAACTCGTTTTTTTTTTGGGGGGGGGGAATGGTTCCGACGCATTTCCGTCGGAAATCACTGCTCGACAACTCACCGCGAATCAAACCTGAAAAGTTACTCTGCCCGTAAATCTGTCACCGACGGATTTTGTAGCCGTCGGTAAGTTTGTGATAGATTACCGACGGGTTTCATTTTTTTAGAATAAATTACACTTTTCATCATTTAAATATACACCAAATTTCAGTTATCGTCATTAAACTGATGAAATAACATAAATCATCCTTTACGTTCAAATTTTGTAACAGTTTACGTCCTTTCCACTAACAAGCGTTAGATTTTGGGGTTAAGTTCAGTCATGTGCAAGTCACATGAGGAAAATTTAGTCATTACACCATTTCAGAGACCATTTGTGTAATTAACTTAAAGATTTGGGTCCCAACTTCTTATAAAATAATTAAAACAGATCCCCAACCACCACCTAGAACCATCAAATCTGCAGCTCCTCCGCCTCCGCCCAAGGGTTTAAAGCAGTTGACGGGGAAGGATAGGAGAGTGTCAGAGCTGTCGCCGGCGTGTGTGAGATGAAGAGAGAGATATATCTGAGATATGGTTTCAATTATATTTAATATATTTACTTAATATATATATTATATTTATTTTTATAATTTATTAAGGTTTCATTTAATTACAAGAATAGTCCCTATAAGTACAAAAAAACCAAAATACCCTCATATGCAAGGCACATGACCAGACTTAAAGGAAAAAATTAACGTTTGTTTTGTTAGTGAAAAGGATGTAAACTGTTACAAAATATAAATATAAAGGACGATTTCTGTTATTTAATTAGTTTAAGGACGAAATCTGAAATTTGGTATATAGTTAAGTGCAATTTACTCTTTTTAAAGAAAATTAGTAAAAGTTGTTTTGCGACGACATCCGTCGAAATTATGTCGGAAAGTTTCTGATGGCCTTTTCTGTCGGTGAAAGTCTTGTTTTCTAGTAGTGATAATCAGATTAACAACGCCTAACAAGTTGGGCGGCAATCTTATCTTTAGATCCTTGGAAGCCGAATGCGGCATCGGCAGTGGGGCGGTGGCGGTGAGCGTGCGGTAGCGAAGGTGGCATCGGCTGGTGGTGGTGAATTAAGGATTGTGGTTGCATAGCCACGAAACTCAGGGCCGGCCCTGAGCATGTGCGGGGTGGGCGACCGCCCAGGGCCCGGTTTTTAGGGGGGCCCAAAATTATAAATTATATAGATATATATATATATATATATATATATATTATATAAAAATATATTTAATATAAACTGAGTTTAAAAAAGAAATTAACTGATGGACCATGTACAAATTACAATTAACAATCAACTTATAGACCATATAAACTAAGTTTAAAAACCCATTAACAATTACTCCATCATTGGGAATGTCCAAATTAACAATTTTACCTAATAAAAAAACATACGGTGATTACTCCATCAACAGTCGTCGACGTATTCTGCCTTCGAAATTCAGTCGGAAAAATTTAATAAAGAGAGGTTTTTGAATTGATTTTTTTGAAGAAAAACCAAACCTAGTGCTATTACAATTTTCATCATATTAATAAATATTTTTTTTATATATTTAACTTTATATTTTAGCTTTTTAGGGGCTTATTTTCTTTAGTCACACAGGACCCAAGAAACCTCATGGACGGCCCTGACGAAACTGTTTCACTATTTGAGACATGTCCTACAAGAACTACTATTAAGATACATACACGCTACAACATGCTAAAGCTCAGGTTAATAGTCACTTTCAATCATGAATTGGGATCAAAGCGTGCAATGGGCATTTCTTGAACCAAAATCTTTAACAAACCTTAATGACATCTGACAGTGATTAACTTATATTTATTTCACTAGTGTCTTTTTTTACAACAATACAAGCCAGAAACTGATATCTATTATCTGAATCGTGCACATAGAATCTTCAAGTTTTGAAATTTCTATGTGCTATGAGTCAAAAACATGGACTAAATGATTGTTCCATCACATCTTGGTTTGGATGATCTTGGTCCACATTCCACACAAAGCCACTCCATAAGCCCTCTTCAGATATGGTGTCCCACCATCTTGTAACATCTTGAGCCATCACACATGGGTTTGGTTGCTGCTGCCCGCCCATGGCCACCCGACATGTGAGATCACTGGTTTCTTGCAGTGCAGCTTGGGGTAATTCAGTGATTCTATCGTACACTTCTGATTCTGATGATGTGGTATTACTCATTGTTACTTGAACTTTTTGGTCTTGATTGAACCTAAATTTTACTTCATATTTTTGCTTTTTATCGTTCTGCAATGGCATTCCTTTCTTCTTGAAATGAGTTCTCCAGTAGTTCTTTATTTCATTATCTGTTCTTCCCGGTAAGTATCTAGCTATCGTAGACCATCTGTGTATAACAAGACGTATAAGTATGGTTTTAACGATCATGAAAAAAGTTAACAAAAGTGAAATATATATAGCTAATAAATAGAAAGATGGATTACTTGTTTCCCCATAAAGCATGAAGTTCTATAATGATGCCTTCCTCTTGAGGTGATAATTGGCCTTTCTTAAGGCCCGGTCTTAAGTAATTCACCCACCTTAACCTACAACTCTTTCCGTTCCTCTTCAATCCTAAACACAGAATACAAAGTATGCTTGAGTATACTCAAATATTTTCATAGCATAATTTTATAAAATGTAGTATATAATTGTAGATTTCTTATGATTACAAAACTTAAACCTCTAATCATACCTGAGCAACCAGCAACCGAGCTCCATCTCCCCTCCCCATGCAATGCAACATACTCCACAAGCAACTATCCTCCGCGGGTGTCCAAGGTCCCTTCCTCCACCCTTCCTTCGCCACTCTCCAACCCATCACGCTGTCCATTTCCGATCTTTTCCACTTAATTATACTCTCTTGTCTCCAACTCAAGCAACACAAATTGCTATTTTAACTTGGAACACCTCCTTTATATATCCTCTAGCATCAGCAAATTTAGTGCCCTTTAAGATATGGTGATCTCACAATCTTGATGACACCACCTTTTTTTTATTTGTAAATCTATTATGGGATCTTAATTAGTTTATTAGGTAGAAAATTTCTCAAATCACGTCTACCCAATTGGAATAGAGCAAGTGTCCTTACTCCTTACTATTTAAAAATCAAAGAAAACATTCCTGATATGATGACTACTTAGCAAAGCTTAAGTCATACTTACAATGATAACAGAGAATCTAAAAAGAGAGCATGTTTTAATAATAAAACATGAAAAACTAACATAGTGGTTGTTGGTGTCTCCACTACAACAAATTGACCCTGTCCCGACGCCACCTGTACCGACGACATTTGTCGTCGGGATAGGTCACCCTATACCGACGACATGTCGTCGGTATAGGTCAAAACCAAAATTTTGGTAGGGAGACCCTATAGCGACGACATGTCGTCGGTATAGGGTTGAGGCAAGTTGGAGGGAAAACTGGCGCCCAATGAATTTTTGGGGAAATCCTATATCGTCGCTATAGGTTAATTTTGATTTTCTTTTTGTTTTTTTTTATTTAATAAATTTTCGTCGGTCAAAAAAAAAAAATTTTAAATTAAAAAAAATTCTGGAAAACCATGTCGTCGCTATAGGTTATTTTTGATTTTCTTTATGTTTTTTTTATTTAATAAATTTTCGTCGGTTAAAAATTTTATTTTTTTTAAATTAAAAAAAATTCTGGAAAACCCTATGACGACGACATGTCGTCGGGATAAGGTTTTTCCAAAATTTTAAATGGGACACCCTATCGTCGCTATAGGGTTGAGGCAGGTTGGAGGGAAAACTGGCGCCTAATGAATTTTTGGGGAAAACTTATAGCGACGACATGTCGTCGCTATAGGTTAATTTTGATTTTTTTTTTTTTTATCTAATAAATTTTTTTTAAATTAAAAAAAATTCTGGAAAACCTTATAAAACTAATATCATTAGAGTTGGTGGTTCAACGATAGAGACAAAACCTCTAGAAACATCTAAGGTTTGAATGTCACGGATTCAATTTTTACTTGTAACATGGTTAAAATGTTTCGTCGTTAAAAAAAATATAAAAGTAATGCTAATTAAATTAACATAATGATGATAAAGTGTAATAATGAATTAATGGGAAAATGTTATGCTCCTTCTCTATTTATTACCACTTTTCAATATTAGATAATGCTAAATTAACATAATAATGATGATTAAGTGTAATAATTAATTATAACTCCTGTAACCGTAGGCACATTTTCCCACTCTCTATAACCCATGTATGTATATGCATGTTATCTATATGTATATATATATATGACATCACCCTCTTTCCATTTCTATCACAAAAATGGATCATAATCCTGTAAACCATCAAAATCCTCATAACCTTGATGACTGCTTTCACTACTTCAATCAAGATCTTTTCAGGTACACATTTTGTCACAAAACAAGTTGCATTTGAACCTCAAGTTTAATAACATAATTTAACACCATTTTGGTTTTTGTTTTTGTTTTTGCAAGCATGACGATGCACTTTTCAACCTTTTCGATATGAACCGAGTTTCATCACATTACTTTTCTGATTTAGGGTTTTCATATTTCGATCCCATTGATGAAGATATAAGCTTGTGGGAGTGTTGCGGAGACGGTCATGTGTTGCCATTGCTAAGTTCCAATGATGATCACAATGGTGGTGGTTCCGGTGATCACGGTGGCCGGAGGCCGTCGAGACCGTTGGAATTGGAAGAGATAGAAAAGCATTTTGAGTTGCCTATAGTCATGGCAGCCGAGAAACTTAAGGTGGGATTAACCATGTTGAAGAAAAGATGTCGAGAGCTTAATATAAAGAGATGGCCTCATAGAAAGCTTAAGAGTATTAAATCTCTTATTCAAAATGTGAAGGTATGTAATATTGTACCTATATTACCCTTCCTCATGCCTCGTTGGACATCCATCCCCCCAACCGGCCACCTCTAGGTTCGGCCGAACCCATGCACACACATGAAGGTTCCCTACGATCACAAACAAGCATTTAAACAGGAAGGTTTTCAAGATTATACCTCTAGATCGGAGAACCCGTGCCAATCGAATTCCCGAATCACCTCGTCTTCTTTGAAACTCAACTTCTCTTCTAAACCCTAGAATTATGAAACATGTGTAGTATTGATTCAAGGATCCCGACACACTAAGGATGATTAGAGATCGACAAAATACATCAAATCGGACTTGAAACGCGATGAACGGCTCTCTCCCTCTCCTCCTTGCTCTTCGACGGCTGAATGTGAAAATGGGGTCTCCATATTTGCGTTGCACCCTAAAGGGTGTTCTTCCCTAGGGCCAGGCTTGGCCCACGCGCACCCAAGGTCTCCCGGGCTTGGTTTTGTTCACGTTTTTAAATAAAACCCGCCAAAACCCCGTTAATTACCCGTTAACCTTTACAATAATTTACATAATTACAAACCCGGTTATTTTATAAAAAACCGGGATGTTACATCTTGGGTCGTTGAACCCTTATGAGTTAGTGTTGAAGTGTGGGTTATTAATATGTCAATAAACGACAAACCGTTTTATGAAAGATTGTAATGTTCTGAGTTCAATCAAATGGTATTTCTTGTTAATATACACTGTTAGAACTCACTAAGCGTAGATGACTTTGTATGTACGTTAGATTGTTTGCAGGTGAGGTATCTTGGCTAGAGAACGGTGCTAATCGGATTGGTGTGTAGGTATTTGTAAGATAAGATTAAGATTGATATTGAGTTTATAAAGGGTTACAACTATTTTAAATTAAGACTTCCACTGATTGTTTGTAATAAAGCGAGTATTTTTAAAAAGAACACTCAGTGATGAGAACCAACTGTAGGGTACCCAGTTTGGGGCCATACAGGCTGGTCTTGGGTGTTTCACAAACGTCCGAGACATCGTGAAGGCAATCAACAGACTTCTAATGTCTTGCACAGTGGGGTTCCGATTAAAAATCCTTCTTATTCCATGAATCTTGCTCAGGTAACGGTTTCGATTTTTCTCACGAATTACCATTTATAATTCTTCAGTGAATGAGATTTGGAAGTTCTGCGAGGATTATGGGATAGTTGCAGATGTGTATCTATCGATCGGTTATCAAAGGTCGGTTCTGTGTTTGGTTTTATGAGGTTTCTTCGTGTCAATGACGTGGGTCTTCTGATTGAGGATTTACATAACATCTGGATCGGGAGTCACTGACTTGTCGTCGGGATAGAGTTAATTTTGATTTTCTTTTTGTTTTTTTTATTTAATAAGTTTTCGTCGGTCAAATTTTTTTTTTTAAATTAAAAAAAATTCTGGAAAACCCTATAGCGACGACATGTCGTCGCTATATGTTAATTTTGATTTTCTTTTTGTTTTTTTTTATTTAATAATTTTTTTTAAATTAAAAAAAATTCTGGAAAACCCTATAGCGACGACATATCGTCGCTATAGGTTAATTTTGATTTTTTTTTTGTTTTTTTATTTAATAATTTTTTTTTTTAAATTAAAAAAAATTATGGAAAACCCTATGGTGACGACATGTCGTCGGGATAGGGTTTTTCTAAAATTTTGAATAGGACACCCTATAGCGACGACATGTCGTCGCTATAGGGTTGAGCAGGTTGGAGGGAAAACTGGCGCCCAATGAATTTTTGGAGAAACCCTATAGCGACGACATGTCGTCGCTATAGGTTAATTTTGATTTTCTTTTTGTTTTTTTTATTTAATAAATTTTTTTTAAATTAAAAAAAATTCTGGAAAACCCTATAGCGACGAGATGTCGTCGGGATAGGGTTTTTACCTTTATTGACTGGTCAACATCCTTCGAAACCTATGCCGACGACATGTCGTCGCTATAGGTCACCTGTACCGACGACAAGTGGACCTTTGCCGACGACATGTCGTCGCTATAGGGTGCAGCGCGAACAAATAGGGAAACTAGACGACAGAACTTCATTTTCATCAAAAACTCTCCAAAACTCCCCCAATTCTGTCTCTCCGGCGATTTCAGCATTTTTGGGCTATTTGGGAGCAACTTTTACACAAACTCTCGGGATTTAAGGTGAGCTAACATCCGGGTTCATATTTTAGCTAATTTTTTAAGATTTTGAAGTTTTGTTTGTTTATTTTGGTTAGGTTTTGAAGGAATTTCACCATTTCTTGAATTTCTAGCTTTGTGAAGGTAAATACTCGTTTTAATTACTAATTTGTGTTGAAATTTGGTTTAGATCAAAGATTTTTATGATTTTGTATGTATGTGTTATGTATTTATGTTTGTATGTATGAGTATGTATATTTGTATGATGGAATTATTAAATTATGATTAGTTTATGTCATTTGGTTTAGATGTGTGTTTATTTTATATAATTTAGTTTATGTAAATTAGTGTTTGTATGTATGTGTATGTATGTGTGTAATTTGTGTTTATGATGATTAGTTTTAATGTTTAGTTTGTTTGTATGTATGTGTGTAATTTGAGTTTATGATGATTAGTTTGAATGTTTAGTTGGTATGTATGTGTGTAATTTGTGTTTATGATGAAATTTGGTTTAGATCTAAGATTTTTATGATTTTGTATGTATGTGTATGTATGTATGTTTGTATGTATGAGTATGTATGATGGAATTATTAAATTATGATTAGTTTAGGTCATTTGGTTTAGATGTGTGCTTATTTTATATAATTTAGTTTATGTAAATTAGTGTTTGTATGTATATGTATGTATGTGTGTAATTTGTGTTTATAATGATTAGTTTGAATGTTTAGTTTGTATGTATGTGTATGTATGTGTGCAATTTGTGTTTATGATGATTAGTTTGTATGTATGTGTGTAATTTGTGTTTATGATGATTAGTTAATATGAATGTATATATGTGTATGTATGTTTGTAATTATGTAATTGGACATTTATTTATGTTTGTATGTATATGTTTGTAATTATGTAATTGGGCTTTTATTTATGTATGTATGTATGTATGTAATTGTGATGTGTAGGTATATAAGATGGTATTTATTGGGAGCAACTTTCACAAAAACTCTCGGGATTTAAGGTGAGGTAACATCCGGGTTTCATATTTTAGCTACTTTTTCAAGATTTTAAAGTTTTGTTTGTTTATTTTGGTTAGGTTTTGGAGGAATTTCACCATTTCTTGATTTCTAACTTTGTGAAGGTAAGTACTCGTTTTAATTACTAATTTGTGATGAAATTTGGTTTAGATCTAAGATTTTTATGATTTTGTATGTATGTGTTATGTATGTGTATGTATGAGTATGTATATTTGTATGTATGATGGAATTATTAAATTATGATTAGTTTAGGTCATTTGGTTTAGATGTGTGATTATTTTATATAATTTAGTTTATGTAATTTAGTGTTTGTATGTATGTGTATGTATGTGTGTAATTTGTCTTTATGATGATTAGTTTGAATGTTTAGTTTGTATGTATGTGTATGTATGTGTGTAATTTATGTTTTTGATGATTAGTTTGGATGATTAGGTTGTATGTGTGTGTGTAATTTGTGTTTATGATGATTAGTTAATATGAATGTATATATGTGTATGTATGTTTGTATCTATATGTTTGTAATTATGTAATTAGACATTTATTTATGTATGTATGTTTGTGTGTATATATTTGTAATTATGTACTTGGGCTTTTATTTATGTATGTATGTAATTGTGATGTGTAGGTATATAAGAGGGTATTTATTCATATGCTTATGTACGTTTGTATGTATATGTAACTTTATTTAATTTTGTTACAAGTTCGAAACTCGTTGCGGTTGACGAGAGGAAGAACGTCGTACACATAATCAACAAATGCTTGAAATGCAACGACAAATGGATGAAATGCGTCGAATGTGGGATCGCCGAACTAGCAGCGATGATAATTAGCTTGGAGTTGTTGAGCCTTTGCCTTTTTTGTTGGTATCTGTCTTGAACAATTTGCATATTTGTGTGTCGAACAAGTTTATGTTTTGAATGTTTGATTTGTCGAACAAATTTATGTGTCGAACAATTTTGTGTGTCGAACAATTTGGATGTTTGGTTTATGTTTCGGATATTAGTTTTTATCCGATTTGAATGTTTGAATGGTTTATATTTATGATTTGCATGTTTTTGTTTTTAGAAATTTAATATTTCTGGATAAAATATTAAAAATTAAAAAAAAAAAACAGAAAAAACCTATACCGACGACATGTCGTCGCTATAGGCCTTTTTCAAAAATTATTAAAAAAAACAAAAAAACCCTATACCGACGACATGTCGTCGGTATAGGTTGACCCTATACCGACGACATATCGTCGGTATAGGGTTGGAATCTACACCGACGACATGTCGTCGGTATAGAATTTCTTTTTGAATTATTTAATTAGACCCTATAGTGACGACATGTCGTCGGTATAGGCTGACCTATATCGACAACACCTATCCCGACGACAATCTTGGGCTATTGGTACGACTCAATCCCTACGACACCTATCCCGACGACATGTCGTCGGTATAAGCTATCCCGACGACAAGTCGTCGCTATAGGGTCAAAAAAAGTCGTCGGTATAGGGTGATATTGTTGTAGTGCTCTTGAAAACAGCCGATGTCCAATCCCTTGATAACATATGTTGTTACACGTAACATGCCTTTTTTGTTGCTATTGATCTTAGCGTAGAAGAAGCTTCTGGTTACTATTTCGGGTGGTGGGATGTTAGAATATTTAAAAGGCGACGAGTCAGCTCGCGGACACGTGTGGTGGTGCTTGGATAATTAGCAGTCTTATGTACGATTAAGGCCTTTTATTAATGGTGTAGCTCATTAGTTTAAGTAATTATATGCCAATTTGGACAGTGATGTGTAACATCTAAACAATAAATTAATCAAAAGCTTTCCCGACATAGAATGGGTGTTAGTATTATTATATGATCAGATTCAGAATTCTTTATTTGATGCTATGTACGTCAAAGGTGGAATGAATTTGGTCTGTTTCTTTTTGAAGAACTAATTAGTAGTTTCCCTTCAAACTTAAACGGTTTGAAAGGTGTCTACGTGGATTCGCAAGATGTCGATGATTGAATCAACGGTCGATAACCCTTGAAACTTTCTCCTGGTGTTTTAGGTACATAAGATGACACGTTATAGTAATGAAAACTGACCTCAATATATATAGCTTTGTCATATTAGGATATTATGCTTTAACTGATCATAAGGCCGGCTTCTAGAATACTTAGTTTTTTCTTTTAATTTTAATGGAAGGTTGTGAGAATCTTTTTGGCTTCCCAGAAAAGCTATAAGCAGGAAAGTATGAATTGTTGAAGTTTTCCGGAAAGTAGAAAGGTGTATACATATGACTCGATTTTTTTATGGTATGCAGTTAATGGAATAGGAAAGAATCATGTTGTTGAAGGTTTAATTAAAATAGTAATAATGACAAAAATAGAAAGTATATCTTTGTGGCAAGTTAAACAGCTTTTATAGAGTAATTCACGCTCAGTCCTGTCAAACTTGATTGGGTTTTAGTTCGAATTCAAGATTAAAAAAAATGAACTCAAGACATAATTACGAATATTCAACTTTGGAACGACTAGCACTAGACCTTGTAATGGATTTTGTACTTGAATAACTAAGTATTGTAATATACCTTGGTTTGGATATAGTGTTATGAAAGTATTTATGTTTCCGCTACTTTGTTGTGTATCAATCGGTCATCGTGAACCCGGTTTGGGCGGGGTGTGACAGACAGACATTACATCGCTAATTCTTTGATGGTAACAAACTTCTGACAGACTACCCCTTGCAAATCTCTGAGTAGAGGTGAAAAAAAGATTTCATCCTAGGCTTTGCAGTCGTTGTCGATGGAATAGTTTCTCACGGGTGAGGTTTTAGAGGTGAAATCTTACGTGTTGGTTGATGCGTTGTTGTGCTAATCAAATGTACATGGTTTGATAGTAGTCACTGGGTAAGAGTAGATGTAAAGCATGATTTAGTCAAGATCAATAGTCTAAAAACTATTGACGGATTTGTTCTAGCATCACAAGTAGAATAAGTGTATTGTACATCATATCCTTCGATGATAAAGGATTTGAAACATTGATTGGTTATTGTCAAGACAAAGCCAAGAAAGATATATGAGCTAGCACAATGTGCTAATGAAGTCATGGATGATGATAATTAAGATGAAGAACAATTATTTCTAATCAACCAAATGATAAACCATTCAATATTTGCAATAGTGAATGAGGAATTGAACATGTTCGTCTTGTCGCACGTGAGATCAAGGAAGTCAATACGGATTATGGTGAGTATACTAGTGATAGAGAAAAGAATTTATATAGAAAGTGAAGATGAACCTATTTAACTGGTCGTTCTTTTGACAACTAGCATAATATTTGTAATCTATTGAGACTCAAACATTAACATGGTGTGTAGTACGTTTGTGTATTAGTAGTATTTTGTAATTTTTTTTGTACTAATTTATGTCGCTTGTAGAAGGTGTGGAGTAGTACGTGTCTCTAGAGTTGTCTAGAGTTGATGTAAGTTTTCCGAATTATAAATATCTTGTTGAAGTGCCTGGATTAACTGTAATGTTATTATGGGTTGCCAATCGATCTTGTACATATGTTAGGATAATAATATAGGTTGGTTGGCATTGTGAATAGTATTGTATGTTAAAGCTATAACTATTTAAAAAGGTAATCGAAATGTTTGGTTTACGTTATGCTATCAAAATTTCTACCAATGAGTTAACCCAATTTTCTTGTGTTAAATCTTAGGATTGGATTGGTTTGTTACTTCAGGAGACACATGCACCAAGCCCAAGGCAAGTATTAATATGGATTCTTCTCTACCTCTTCTATCTCGATAGTTCATCATTGTTATATTTTTACTTTATAGAAAATATTCTAGATTTTGTACTTTTTTCCAGAAAATATTATATATTTTTATTTGCACGAAATCATAAATTATTTTAATATTATTTTTTATTAGAAAATCCGCCAATGAAATACCAAAGACGTCAGTAATCCGTTGACAAATCGATTAAAGTTCTATGCCGAACTTTAATCGTTGTGGTTGCGCGCACCTCTTTAAGGCTTTCCTTTCCCCCCACCTACGTGGGTTCGAATCTTCCCCTTCGCACATTTTTTTGTTCTGTTTAAAAAAAATTATGTTTTTTTTCTCGACCCGTCCCCCGTGTTTGTGTCTTCGTTTAGGTTTTTTTAACCCCCCCCCCCACAACACGCCCGCAGCAACGCGCAGCTGCGTAATCTAGTTTTGTTTATATAACATTTTACAACTCTCTGAAGTTCAACTTTATAAACTTATGCACACGTCTTACATACTCATAATATATATGTATGTTAGAGTTGTGCATAACATAAATACACGTGAATTAGTATGTTATAGTTGTACATGACCGTCTGTTAATGTAATGTATATTAAAGTTGAAAGTATGTAAATATATGTTATAATAATAAGTATAGCTGTGCATCATCTGTATGTTGAAGCTGAAAGTATGTTAAATATGTGTAAATGTATTCGGTATGTCCGTTACTTTGTTGTTTTAACCACGATACATATGTTAATCGGATCAACACTATATACAAGTGTGTATGTGATTATCACTTTTGTCTTATTAAAATAAGTTATGTATTAAACACACCCATAGAAAGAGGATTGAATAAAAATGATAAAAATCTAAAAAAGTGCGAGAAGAAATCTATGATTGAGATGGCCACGACTACGCAAATGGACGTTAGTTACGGCAAGGAGAGATGGCCACGACTACGCAAATGGACATTAGTTACGGCAAGGAGGGACAAATAGATAACAGTCATCATTGTTGACTTTTATCTAGTTCCATCATTTTTAATGTAAACAACATATATGTATTTCATTATTTTTTTAAGTTATACCACAAAATCACGTATTTTTTCTTTAATTTAAGTATGATATTCTTATATTAAAAAAAGTTAAAGCGTACTTGGTGTGTTACAACGGTGCATCACACTTTTTTAATAGTGTGTCTAACTTTAGCGTTCATCCAGTACACAGCGTTTACCTCATATAATGGTGTGTCAGCCTACGTAAATTCATCGTCAAGATTTTTAAAGATTAAGTCGCATTTACCTTTGCTTTTCAATTTTCATGCTTTTTAAGAATTTTTATATATGTACGTGTATATCTGCCGTCTAACCACAATTATTTTTTGTGCCACTTGTTCCATTGTTTGGATTGAATAACATATTTGGTATACTATTCATTTGGCATTACCCTACTATTTATTTCTCATGGGGTGAATAATAGGGTTTTTTTTTTATAAAATTTTTATAAACTAGCCACTAAAGTTTAAAATAAGCTTTAATTTTCTGTTTTTTACTCAAAACTCTATTTTTTTATAAATTTGCCACATAAGTTTAATAAACTTTCGTTCGTTAACTTTTTTCAAAATACGGGTGCGCCGTTATTTTTTTTTGTCAATGTTCTGATATAAATTTGTTTTAAAACGGAGTTGTATTCAAAATCGTTTTTTTATCGTTGCCTGTATCGAGTGCCGTTACCGTTGTGGTACCCTGACGAACCGAACCTATTATGGGCGAACAACATCATTGTCGATATTGGTATCATCGATTCGCCTTATGGTTTTCGACGAACCGAACCGGTAATTTTTTTAATTTGTTTTCCCCTTTTTTATTATTTAGTTTTATGTTTCTTTTCTATTAACATTATTTTTACCGTTGTGCCTATGCTTTCGTTTAAATTTTATTAACGATAGGCCCGACAACGTTATCTATGATAACTTTCGTTCGTTATGTTTTTTTAAATAACGGAATGCGTCATTTTCTTAATAATTTATTTTATCAACGTTCTGGTAAAAAATTTATTGAAGACAAATTTATATTCAACTTCGAGTGTTTTTGGGTATCGTACGTTATAACGAGTCTGCGATTCCACGCAAACGAGCCAAACCAATAACGACCAGACTCCCGCTGCGAAGCGCGGGGGTAAAAACTAGTTACTTGTTTAAATTTTAGGTAAGAACCAAGGTTATGAAATGGCATCATTCTGTCAACCTTGTCCCTAATTTTATTAGATTAATTCTAAACCTAATACAATCCAAACAAAACTGCCAAACTTTAACACAAATTCCCCTTGTTTGAGTCCCACATTTTGCCCGGCACTTGTTCTATATTTGGCCCGTTTGCCCTCCTCTACATAAACGGCCAAACACTTCATTTTCCTTTGTGGTTTTCATACTACCCCACAAAGAACTATTTAAATGTGTGTCCCGTTAACAACATACAACCTTCACTTCAGAGTGTACAAGGCCGTAAAGTGTTTCAAATTCGATTTGTCTTAGTTCATACAACATCAGGATTAAGACAAGTAGAATGTTTCCTAGAACTAGCTGCTAGTCATTCACTTTAAATCTTCAATTTATGAAAATCATCAACCCATCAATGAAACCATTGAGTTCATCATTTCCATCAATGAAACCGGATGTTAATCTTTCTTTAACCATGCCATCCTCTAATGTTTCACTCTCATTTAAGCCTGATCAAGAACGAAGTGTCAAACTCATCTAACTCTAGATGACTTGCGCCAATCATGTATCCTCCGGCAACATCCACCGTGCAGACACCTGTCTGTACCGCATATCGCAGATGGCGTCTATCACCGGTGATTCCATCCAGCGGCTGGCTGCTAGGTTTGCCGTTGCATTGGCAAACAGGATAATTAGACGTTGGCCGGGGAGCACAAACCTAGGTTGGGCTCGTGAGGCTCACTCTATGTTTTCCAAATCATTTACTTACATGACATTCTCTTATGTTCTCTTGACCCAAACCTTGGTCCAAGCTATGTCTTGGGATCGGGTTATCCACATCATTGATATGGGCTTAGGCGATCCACAACTATGGGCCCAACTTCTAATTAAGATTTCTCATGGCCCAATGGGCCCTCCCGAGGTGAAAATCACTTGCGTTAGTGATAACAAGAAGTTGCTAAATGATTTGGGCACCATACTTGTGAAAGAGGCAAAAAGCTTGGATATGTCATTCCAATTTAACCCTCTAAATGTCACCTTATCGGGCCTTACACAAGACATGCTTGACATAAGGCCCAGTGAAGCATTGGCATTTGTATCAATATTAAATCTTCACTTATTATTGGCAGAGGACGAACATGTTGACACGCGATTCAAAGTCAATGAGAACAAAGATCCGGTAAAGAAAAATAAAAAGATATCAGAGTTCTTAAGAATGTTACGCGCTATGTCACCAAAGTTGGTACTGCTAGTTGAACAAGAGTCGGATCACAACTTGACCGGTTTGGTGGACCGTGTGGTCGAGGGGTTACATTACTATAGTGCGGTCTTTGATTCAATTGATACTACCTTCATTGTTGGGAAGATATCGAGTGAAGATCGGATCAAGCTAGAGGATATGGTCGGAAAAGAAATCTTGAACGTTGTAGCATGTGAAGGCTTAGAGAGGGTTGAAAGGCACGAAATGATAGCTAGGTGGGCTGTTCGATTTTCACGGGCCAGATTCAAGCCCGTGAACATGTGGCTCGAGGCTATGGAGAAGCCCGACAAGTAATAGAGGGTTGTGGGCTCGTTGGTTATAAAATAGTTACTCACAGACCCGGTTTGATGATTTGTTGGCATGATCGGCCCATCTATTCATTTTATGCATGGATTATTTAATTATTCTAGTAATTTGAATATAATTTAATATTGGTACCATAATTTATCATGTATATATTTCGTTATTTTCGTAACTTCGGAGTTGGTTTGAATTGGTTTATAGTTTTTAAAGCTATAATTAACAATTGATTATTCATAACTATACTAAGGCTGAATCGGTCAGAGGTGTGGTGTTTGATTCGTTAAAAAACCACATCTTAACGGTTCAGAATGCCTCTTAACCATTCATACTACCCCACAAAGAACTATTTAACCATTCACACTTGATTTTCCTTTGTGGTTTTCATACTACCCCACAAAGAACTATTTAAATGTGTGTCCCATTAACAACGTACAACCTTCACTTCAGAGTGTACAAGGTCGTAAAGCGTTTCAAGTTCGATTTATCTTAGTTCATACCACATCAGGATTAAGACAAGTAGCATGTTTCCTAGAACTAGCTGCTAGTCATTCACTTTAAATCTTCAATTTATGAAAATCATCAACCCATCAATGAAACCATTGAGTTCATCATTTCTATCAATGAAACCGGATGTTAATCTTTCTTTAACCATGCCATCCTCTAATGTTTCACTCTCATTTAAGCCTGATCAAGAACGAAGTGTCAAACTCATCTAACTCTAGATGACCTGCGCCAATCATGTATCCTCCGGCAACATCCACCGTGCAGACACCTGTCTGTACCGCATATCGCAGATGGCGTCTATCATCGGTGATTCCATCCAGCGGCTGGCTGCTAGGTTTGCCGTTGCATTGGCAAACAGGATAATTAGACGTTGGCCGGGGAGCACAAACCTAGGTTGGGCTCGTGAGGCTCACTCTATGTTTTCCAAATCATTTCCTTACATGACATTCTCTTATGTTCTCTTGACCCAAACCTTGGTCCAAGCTATGTCTTGGGATCGAGTTATCCACATCATTGATATGGGCTTAGGCTATCCATAACTATGGGCCCAACTTCTAATTAAGCTTTCTCATGGCCTAATGGGCCCTCCCGAGATGAAAATCACTTGTGTTAGTGATAACAAGAAGTTGCTAGATGATTTGGGCATCATACTTGTGAAAGAGGCTAAAAGCTTGGATATTCCATTCTAATTTAACCCTCTAAATGTCACCTTATCGGGCCTTTCACAAGACATGCTTGACATAAGGCCCGGTGTTGCATTGGCATTTGTATCAATATTAAATCTTCACTTATTATTGGCAGAGGACGAACAAGTTGACACGCGATTCAAGGTCAATGAGAACAAAGATCCGGTAAAGGAAAATAAAAATATATCAGAGTTCTTAAGAATGTTACGCGCTATGTCACCAAAGTTGGTATTGCTAGTTGAACAAGAGTCGGATCACAACTTGACCGATTTGGTGGACCGTGTGGTCGAGGGGTTACATTACTGTAGTGCCGTCTTTGATTCAATTGATACTACCTTCACTGTTGGGAAGATATCGAGTGAAGATCGGATCAGGCTAGAGGATATGGTCGGAAAAGAAATCTTGAACGTTGTAGCATGTGAAGGCTTAGAGAGGGTTGAGAGGCACGAAAGGATATCTAGGTGGGCTGTTCGATTTTCACGGGCCAGG
Source organism: Smallanthus sonchifolius (assembly GCA_023525975.1). Taxonomy (NCBI): domain Eukaryota; kingdom Viridiplantae; phylum Streptophyta; class Magnoliopsida; order Asterales; family Asteraceae; genus Smallanthus; species Smallanthus sonchifolius. Next base: position 69,753,874 of record CM042031.1, on the reverse strand, counting down.
TTCAAGCCCGTGAACATGTGGCTCGAGGCTATGGAGGAAGCCCGACAAGTAATAGAGGGTTGTGGGCTCGTTGGTTATAAAATAGTTACTCACAGACCCGGTTTGATGATTTGTTGGCATGATCGGCCCATCCATTCAATTTCTGCATGGATTATTTAATTATTCTAGTAATTTGAATATAATTTAATATTGGTACCATAATTTATCATGTATATATTTCTTTATTTTTGTAACTTCGGTGTAACTTCGGAGTTGGTTTGAATTGGTTGATAGTTTTTAAAGCTATAATTAACAATTGATTATTCATAACTATACTAAGGCCCTGTTTGGTAGCCTCTTAATGGTTCCATTAAGAGACCACCTCTGAATCGGTTAGAGGTGTGGATGTTTGATTTGTTAAAAAACCACCTCTTAACGGTTCAGAATGCCTCTTAACCATGTTTGGTAGCCTCTTAATGTCATTAAGAGGCTGCCTCTTAATGTCATTAAGAGGCTACCTCTTAATGGTTCAAAGCCTCTTAATGATTAAGAGGTAACCTTAAGTCTGAATGGTTAAGATGTAACATCTTAATAGTAAGTCCTCACAAGTTATATGGCCTCTTACATTTTAATCATTAAGAGGTTTTAAATCATTAAGAGGTAGCCTCTTAATGACCATAAGATGCTACCAAACAACCCACACTCTCTAAATGAAATAATGACCTAATTTTCCCCCTTTGCCCATCTTCTCAAAAAAACGCAGCTACTCAACCAGTCGGAGCCTCCACCTGCTACCAGTCGGAGCCTCCACCTGCGCAGCTACTCCACCGGTCGGAGCCTCCACCTGCGCACGACTCACCTCCTCCTGCTATCAGTCGGAGCCGCTACCAAACACCGCTGCTACTGGTTCGTCCTCTCCGCTGTTGCCGCCACTCGTCTTCTCAACAGATTACCAAGGTACGTTCAACCCTACGTCACTTTACATATTTCTCTGTTTCTTTTCATATTAATTTCTATTTGTATGCTTGCTATTTGGCCATAGATGTGATTTTAGATTCAACTTCCTTTTGCTGTAAATACTGTTTGGTTGATAAAGATGAACGGTTTGGCATATTGTACCATATGCATAGAGTTTTGTAGAAGACATTTACAGTTTAGAGAATTTTAGATTCAACCAGTTTGGAATTTTAGAGAATTTACTGTTTGGCATATTGCTATTTGTCTTCTCCCTCTCTCTCTTTCTTTATATTTGTTAGGTTTGAACTTCCTCTCTTTCTGTTTCCTATGCAATGCAGCTGTTCCAGTTTTACTTTGTATTTTTGTTATAAAGCCTTCCATTCTTCCTTCATAACCACATTACCCATTTTCTTGATATTTGCAGTCTTTAAGTTTAGATTTTTTTGGTGTTACAATGCATGCCTATACTATACTTATGTTCATTTCCCCCTTTGCATGTCAAAAAAAGAGACCGACTCTTCATAATTTAAGCTTGTAAACAGTTTATGATGTTGACCTGGTATATAATTTGTTTGGTGGTGATAGGTATATGTTCATTTAATTGGTTGAACAGGGTATGTTAATACTTGTATAATGTAACATTAGGATATACAAGTGACTCTGTTGCAAGAAAGTTGAATATGTTGTTGAGAAACTGGACGGGATGAAAGAAACAATGGAACAATATCATCATGCAACTTGAGTTATGCAACCTGGCTCATATATTTGTATGTTACGTGTGATTTATTTATTTGTTTTCAACTTACATATTCATTTTAATCCAATGTTCTTTTAGAATGTATGATTATAAATCTCATTCGTCTGTTTGCGTGTTTGGTATTTCTCTATTCCAAGTTTCTACCATTTGACTTTCTGTTACTTTTGGAAAGTGGATTCATGTTTTTAAATCAATGTTATATGAAGCACCAAAATCATGTGTTTTAGCATTGCCAGGACCTTTATTAATTTCTATTTGGATTTCAGTATGTTTTTATGGATTTTGAATGATTTATGTGTAATTTGAATTTTCTATGATTTTTTGTATTTTCTTTTTAAAATTATTCATCATTCAGTACAATCATTCAGAGCTCTGATCAAACAGATAAATTCCATTCAACACAAAATAGTTCAGAGGGGTAAAGTAGTCATTCGGCACAGTCGTTCAGAGGCCCAACCAAACAGCACTAGTGATTCAGCACTTAACTGGTTCAGAGTCTCTTACTCATTCAGACCTCTTACTGATTCAGCACTTACTGGTTCAGAAATTGTCAAACAGCCCCTAAGGTGATTGATGACCGGATTATTGAAAATATAGATTCAATATGGTTGTTGATTAATAAGTCGATAACACACACCTTTAGGCGGCTAGTTATAGGTGACAAGTCATGTGATCAATGTTTTAAAAATCGGTTTTTAAACTATACCGGATTGGGCTCAGAAATGGTTCAACCGCTTGTACCGGGTTATACCGGGCGGTTCAACCGGGGTGACTAGTTTAACCAGTGGCGGATCCAGGAATTTTTCCAGAGGGTTCACTGTTTTTAGGTGTTCCAATTTAATTGGGCCGGACATAAAAAAATTCGGTTCGGGTCGGGTAAGGTTCATCACATAATAAAGATATGATACAATAATAAAAAAACATCATTAGAAAATTAAAAAACATATAATATAGATAAAATGGTATTTACGAATTAAAAAAACTACATATAGTTGCATTACATCTTCGACCGAAACTAAGAAAAAGATATATGTTTTTTTAATGTTGTTAAAACTGTTATTCAAATATTTAAAAAACAAAAAAAAATTATTAATAATCATAAAATAAATAAAAAGATAAACAGAAAAGATAAATCAAATGAAACCAAAAAGTTAAAATCGTTTAGTATTTACTTAAATAAATTAAAAAGATAAACAGAAAAAATAAAGCAAATAATAGTATTCATTTATGTTTGTCATTGTCCGATAATCTTTTGGACATGTCTTTTTTATTATTTTTAATTATTATTGTTATTTTTAATTATTATTATTATTTATTTTATTTTTGTTTGCATCATTCTTTCGGTTTCACATAAAAACTAGTAGTCATGACTCATGTTAGGGTTAAATACTTGATTGTGGGCTGGGCTTAATATTTAAAAAGGCCCACTACAACATTATTGTAATATTAGGTCACCAAAAAGTTAAAACGGTTAAGAAACGATATCAAACGAACTTCGATTGAGCTAATTTCAGCAGCGTTGGAACCGTCTCGTCGAGCTCTACCATCTTAGCTTTTAGGGTTTACCTTTTAAAGTTTACATTTTACGTTTGAATTTTATGGTTTTAGCCTTATGGTTTAGCTTTTAGGGTTTAGATTTTATGGTTTAGGTTTTTTTTGGGGTGGGGGGTTTAGGTTTTTGGGGGTGGGTGGGGGTAGAGGTGTACAAATCGGTTTTTTAACCCAAACCGGTTCAACCCGAACCGAACCGGTTTGGTCAACGAAAAGTCAAAACCGGTTTGGCCCTAAACCGGTTCGGGTTAAACCGGTTTCGGTGGTGGAAAATGTCTAACTGGTCAAACCGGTTAGGGTTGGTTACAAACCGGTTTAAACCGGTTTTTATTTAAAAAAAAATTCAACTAAATTTTATATTTTTAATATAAAATCAAAAAAAAATATAACAAATATAAAACATAAAGTTCAACGTTTATTAATATTTGGAAAGTTCAGAATTTAAAAAACATGACAAGATAAAATTATAAAATTCTAAAACATTACAAATGACAATATATATTTTTATTTTTTGGAATATTGATTGATTATTCTTGTGCGTTGTCTTCGGAACTGGAGCTTCGTAGCCTTGCATCTTCGGCTAGTTCTTCATCGGTGACTGGTTTAGATATTCCAAGATCAACCTCGTTGTTGTGTATTATTTCTTCTGCTTGAATTTCGTCTTCGAGAGAAGTTTGGTCTTGTATCCTATCCATCGCATCCAAATGGTATTTCAAGCAAATGCACATTTCCATCGCTAGGGGGTGAGTCTAGTCCTTCGTATCGATAAGACCCTGCCACTAAAAGAAAACGCAGATTCCGAAGCTACCGTGGAAGCTTTGACAGTTAGTACATCACGGGCCATGGCGGAAAGAATCGGAAACGAAGCTTCGTTTTTTTTTTCCACCAAGCCAAAATATCAAACTCCTCAAAAACGGTAGGAGACATAAACGCTAAAAAGTTTGTGCTAATATACCTTCCGAGTTCGCTACTCGGTGTTATATAAATTCATTTAACATTTCGTTATATAAATTCAAATTAACATCTCTCGAGCTACCACTTGATGATGTACCCATTGTATCATGTGGAGTCGGAGTTGTACCATATTTATGTAAATAAACATCACATAAATCTTGTAAACATTTGTTAAAATATGTTTTTGTGACTTGTGCAAAATGGATGTCTTCACTATCCAAATTCAAAGCGTAAGTAATTCTATCAATCAAAGTTTCAACCCCGTAAACATTTATGGTAGGGTTTAACGCGGCGGCACAAGTTATAACGGGAGGCATTTCTTTAAAATATTTCACTAATTTTTCTTTCATCGCTTTAATCATTTTTGTAAAAAGAGGGCTTTTATTTTCAAGTTCATACAACTTGTTAGCCATTAAATATATTTGTTTTAGAGTTAATGAACTTGTGGGATAATAAACACCGGATAAAAAAGTGGTGGCGGTTTTGAAAACTTCAAGCAATTCGGTTACGTCTTTTAAAATGTCCCAACTCGTAGATGGAAACTTTAGAATTTTACGACGAGGTTTTAAAGCAAGCATTTCATGAAATAGTTCTAAAGTTTCTCTTTGTCGTAAAGCGCTATAAAACATAGTATAAGTCGAGTTCCATCTTGTCTCGACGTCCCAATTCGAACCTAAGCAAAGATTATTCGTTTCACGACAAAATCTAATATAATCATGGTATCTTTTTTTTGTTACTAAAAATATCTTTAAGCATTAGTCGAAAAGTATATGTTAAGTTTGAAACCTCTTCAATTGCAAGCCCGGCTTGCACCGCCAAGTTAATGATGTGTGCGACACATCGACTATGGAAAAAACGCCGTTACAAACCAGTTTATATTTAATTTTTAGTTTTTGAACCGCATTTGTATTATTAGATGCATTATCAAAAGACATTGAAAAATTTTTATTTTGTAATTTAAATTCGGTTATAACACCATCCAATATATAAAATAAATTTTCGCCGGTGTGTGGATATTCAAACAAGTCAAACGCGATTGTACGCTTCATCATTTGCCACGTATTGGGATTAACCCAATGCGCGGTAACGCAAATGTACGAATCGGGTATACCATGTGGAGCCGACCAAACATCGGTAGTTAAGTTTACACCGGTTTTCAAATTTTCAAAACCCAAAATTAATTCTTTTTTTGCTTTTTTCCACATTTTTATACAATCTCGTCTAAGGGTTATGCGACTTACTTGATGATAACGTGGTTGGAATGTCTCTTGAATCATCCTTGTCAAGCGCGGATTGTCAAAGTGGTTGAACGGCAATCCTTCTTGAATCACTAACCTCGCCATTCGATCTCGAACAATATTTGGATCAAAGTTCCAAATTCCTCCTTCGCTTGTCATCGAGGCTTGACCTTCACATGGAATTCCCTTCAAGGACGGGGAAGATTTTTTCATATGTGTTTTCAAACTAGTGTTTGAATCTTTCCCCAAAAACGCACCACACATCTTGCACCGAGCACGTTCCTTCCCGTTTGACAACAAACATAGATCGTAATTGCACCAAATTGCCGGATTTCTCGTTGTTGCTCGAATTTCCACAACGGTAACTTCGTTTGAGGAACCACCAACACCAAAACTTGCCATGCTTTTTTTTTAGAGTTTAGAGAGCGTTTTTAAGCGGTTAAAAAGCGGTTTTAGAGATTAGAGAGTGTAAAGAGAGGTGGGATCAACCCTAAACACCCCCCACCTATTTATAGTGTTTTAAGAGTGCAAATGGGGCCAAAAAACGGCTAAAATCGACCCCAACGGCTAGAATTTTTAGCGACCAAAACGGTTTAAACCGGTCACCTCCAGAATGCTTCAAACCGGTTTCAAACCGACGGTTTTGGCTTAACCCGAACCGGTTTGCTGGTTTGGACCGGGTAAAAAAAAACCGGTTTTTTTGTGCACCACTAGGTGGGGGTGGGTTTAGGTTTTTGGGGGGTGGGGTGGGGAGTTAGGTTTTTGGGGGGTGAGGGTGGGGGGTTTAGGCTTTTTGAGGTGGGGTTGGAGGGGGTTTAGGTTTTTGGGGGTGCGGGTGGAGGGGGGGTTTAGGTTTTTGGGTCCGGGTTAGGGTTCTATGAGACGGTTCCAACGCCGCTGTAATGAGCTCAATTGGAGTTCGGTTGACCCACTTCTTAGGATTTTTTTAGCGAAAAACCACTTTTTAGTGGAACCGTCCCCTATGTATATATATACATATATATATTAAAAAGAGGTGGGCTTAATTATTATTATTATTATTATTATTTTAATGTTAAGGGGTATTTTAATCCTTTCACATCTACTTAACAGAAAAATTTAACGACCATCCACTCTAGGGACCACCGGTGTTACGTTTCGACAAACTTGTTGTCTCTTAATGTAGTTTTTCAAACTTGGATACCAAACTTGTAATTTATGCAAACCACAGGGACCATCCGTGTAATTAACCCTTCTTTTTATTTTTTTCATGATCTTTGGGTTTTATTTGATTATTTCCCTATATATAAAGAGAAATCTAATAAAAGGAATAAATGTCTTAAAATATGTAAGAAAGAATTCGGCCCATTAATCAAGTTAAAATAAATGTCTAGGATGACATAATAACAATTTATATCTATATATATATGCTATATAATAAATAAAGGTTTTTCATGTCACGTGTCACCTTCATATTTATACCTATCATTTTTTTCGCCTCTCTCTTTTATTAAATACACTTTTATATTTTAATAATAATATATTTTTAAAGAAAATACTAATTATACTAATAAAGTACATTTATTTTAAATTATCCTTTATTATAAGAAACTTTGAAATCTAACTATGTAACTTTTAATTTCAATCAAATAGTAAATGAAAGTCAAATTAAATTAAATAGTAATTAATGTATTTTCAAAACCCAATTATAGATTAATTTTTACATATTTTGAATTTTGTTTTATATCCTTAGTATATGTAATACATTTTTTATATTTTTACACCTGTAAAATATATACATAAAGATTTAAGAATTTTATGTATTGATATTTTTCACCCCGTGTGTGATACACGGGTTATAAACTAGTTTCGTAATAAGCTCAAAGTTTGTTAACTATGGGAGGGACTAAAAAGGAATACACACGTTGTTCAACTCTTTTTTAGGTTTAAATTTAGTTCCACCATTTTTTAATGCAAATACCTTTGATAAACCTTATTAGAGTTTAATTACACGGATGGTCAGTGTGGTTTGCACAAATTGCAAGTTTGGTCCCCAAGTTTGAAAAACTACATTGAGAGTCCACAAATTTGTCTAAATGTAACACCGGTGGTCCCAGGAGTGGATGGTCATTAAGTTTTTCAGTTAAGTGAGTGTAAAAGGACTAAAATACCCTTAATATTAAATAAACTAAATATTAAATAAATATACCCCTTATAATATTGTAAAAATAAATTAACTAACAAATATGGACCCACCCCATTTCTTATTCTTCTTCACTCAACCCACCCCATCTTCTTTTCTCACAAGAAAACCTCAACACCACCACCCTCTTCCTCCGGCTGCCACGTATCAATGCAATCAGATTTTGGTTGGATCTTATGTAACATCCCTGAATTTTTATGCTACTATACTTGTTTGAGTTCTATTGATTCTATGTTTAATTCATGAATACATACTAGAACTTGTTACTTATAGTAACATTGGATGTCATAGATTCAATCTTAATCAAAACAATCAAAGTTAGTGACTTTATTGAACTGTAATAAAACTTAAAGGACCAAAGTTGCATATATGTAAATTTAAGGTTTTCTTATGTAACATTTTTTTAATCATGGATAATTTTTTATTAAACTATCAAATTATATAATATTAATTACAAGAATTTCGAAATTATCTAGTAGGTTATATTTATATATTTAATTAATCTAACTATCATTATCTCTTTGTAAATCTATTAATTTTTATTAGTGTTTATCTTAGAATCTTACCAACTAACAACCAGTTCACCCCTATGCATCTAAATCCCAATCGTAAACCTCCTCACTCTCATCTAAATTTTCAAAAATTTTATAAAATAATTAAACCATGTTTATCTTCTTAGAAATCCTAGTCCAAGTCCAACAACTATTACCCTTATTTCTCATAATTCTTTACTATAAATAGAGCCCTCCATTCCCTTCATTCTTCACCCATTCCTGCGAAGATTATAGAGCTCCAAGCTACCAATATAGTTCCCTAGCATCCTCTTGAAGATTCAAGTTCATACATTTCCGCTTTAAGTAGTTTCTCGCATTTTGTTCTTCATAGTTCATACCTTTCCTATTTAGTTTTCTTCAAAATCCTTTATAACTAGCTTGGATCTATGATTCTCTAACATTTTTATGTTATAATCATAGATCCAAGTCAAGATCAAAGGCCAAATCAAGTTATTTTTTATCAAAATTCGTATTTTGACAGATTCACTGACCTAACTTCGGGAGGCCATATCTCCTTCAAAACAAACCTTTTTCAATGATTCTTTTTTTTAACTCAAGTTCAGAGTCTTAGCTTTCCAACCATATGAAAAACTCATTCAAAGATTTCGACCTCCAAACTGGTAAAACAAAATCAGTGCGCAAAGCTGTTAAGAATATGTCAAAGGTTGTATTTTTGCAATCTTTTCACCTACTTAATATTTTTATATAAAACAATGATTTTTGATAATATTTGGTTAATATGATCTTGTTTAACATGTTAAAATCCCATAATTGAATTAATTTTATAAACCTTTCAAACTTGCTCAAACTTTTTATATAAAAACTTGGTTTTGATCTTTCTAGTTTCCCTTCAATCTATAGAATCATGTTTCAAGTAAAACTCTCTAATTCCAATTTTCAAATTGAACCCCTCTAGTATTCAACTTCTTCATTTCAATCCTAACTAAACTCATATTTTCACTTTCAACCCTTGTCCACTCCAACCTTACCAAACACACCCTTAACTTGGTTTTGTATACAAATAGAGTAACCTTCAAACCGATACGTAGGTAGCTGATGAACAAAAGGTTCTGGCTAGGAAAGACAGGGTTCCGATCCAACCAACTCTTTCCTAGGAACTTTTCTGTTGGAGGTACTACTCTGGAATGATAAGCACTTGTAGTATACACCAACCACTTTCAACTAATTACAATAACAACCCTTCAACTATTCTAAACTTGATTCTAACTTAATCAACAAACTTACTTAGGGTAATCCTTAAGGCATCTCTTAATCCAAGTTACTGTAAGTGCAAGATCAACCCACCAACTTTGCAAGGTGAGTTCATAGCCCCCTCTTTTACTTTTGTACTTTGGGGTGGAAAACATGCTTCTATATCAAAATGGAAATCAAATTCTAGAGTCAAAACTATTCTTTTACAAAGTCAATAACAAACTTTCTAATTCTAGTAAAACTAAACTGATTTACACATGTTGCTAATCTGTGACATTTTATACTACAAAGTCTCTCTTATTTTCTAAAATCTACACAATCATTAACTTCGGGGAAGCCACGGGAGTAAGTAAATAGATCTATTGGCCTGACTAGCCCATCCGGTCCTCGGGTTGATGCAAGCCAATCAATTCCGCTCGTCCTTCAAGTTGACGTATTCTTTTCAACTTGGAAGGAGCTAGGTGTTTAGGAACTGCATACTAGACATTCATATTATTGGTCTAACATCCTTGTGATAAGGAGTTGGATGGGAGAGCATTCGATCACTAGAGTTGGTTGTGGACTCATGTATAAAAGTTTGTTTACTTGTAATGTGAAATTTGTTTATGACTTGTACTTTGTTATCTCTTACTATATATCTATTTACACATATGTTCTTACCAACTTTTTAGTTGACATATTTTAGCATGTTTTTCAATAAATAAAAACTAAGTTGATGTTTTGCTCAAGCTAGGATTTCAAGAATTGGTCTTAGTGGACGTAGCTAGTTTTAAATCTGTCAATAAAGACTTATTTGTTTTGTTTGTTTTGAAATTCAATGTAATCAACTGTTCTGTTAATTTAATAGAAATTTCTTTTGATCATATGTAATGATTCAATTTCGTCACTCCCCCGTGTATAATCCACCTTGGCGGGGGTGTGACATCTTAGGGTCGGGAGTGAGGCCTTATGCTTAAAACTCCCTTCCTTGTTTAATCTTTAAACAAATAAGTATTGCATAATTTATATATGTTACTTAAAGGAAGGTGATAATAGTCAATGGGTGTGGAGTTGGAAAAGGAGCCTAATTGCTCCCGAGTTTGATGAGCTAAATCAATGTATCATTCTTCTAAGTACTATGGAGATCTCGACAAAACTAGATAGATGGGTTTGGGTTGATAGCGATGGCGATGGAGACTACATGGTACAACCATTAAGGAAGAATAGTGATTGTTTGGAGGCCAATAAAACCCGATACATTCACAAATTGAATGGTTGGGTTCCAATCAAAGTTAATATTTTTAATTGGATGGCTATTATGGATAGAATTCCTAACTTATCGGCTTTAAAAAGGAGGAACGTGCAAGTTGCTTCATTATCTTTCCAGTTTGTTGCAAAGTCACAGAATCGGCCGAACATATTCTATTCTCGTGTCCAATCACAAACCGTGTTTAGACCATTATAGGAGGTTGGTGCAAATTCCCACTGGTTTACACGTTCTCTCTTAGGGACATACTCGATTTCTACGGGTATGTTCCAAGTAGCAAATTTAAGAAGAAGCTTGTACAAGCTATTTTTCTTACCACAAGTTAGCGTATTTAGAGGGACAAGAACGATAAAGTCTTTAATAATCGGGAGGTGTGAGTCACTAGATTAATCGAAAAGATTAAAACCGAGTCCTAGGATTCGTCTAAATAGTGTTCTTTTGCTCTTCATTCTATATGTAATTTATATTTTTCTTGTATTTGTAGCTTCATGTTTTCGTTGTGAGTTTTATGAAAATATCAAAATAAATAAATAAACATATTTTATAAAAAGTTAGCAACCTATTAAACATCATTATCCTTAAATCCGGTACAACAGTCAAGACATTATGATTTGCTTTTTCGGAAATTGTAGGGTTTTTCAGTTGCCCTTTATAAACTGCTCAACTTGAATGCTTCCCTATCTTTCACAAACGCTAGGCTTTCCAAAGATCTTACAGATATCCGGCCCTCGTTAGTTCACCACCTTCCCCTCTCTCCCGCCGCCGCCACGCTCGTCAGCTAGACCAGTAGGAGTACCACAAGAATCGCATAAATGGGGGGCGTTGAGGAGACAAAAACAGGGGAAGAAGCGACTCCGCCGCCTTTCGATCTCAGTGATTACACCATTATCAAAGAAGGTGAAGCTGAGATTCTAATGCACAAAAAAAACGAAGTCTTCTATAATAAAGCACAGGTCAATGTTTTACCTAATTCATCACGTATTTGTGCGTGCTGTTAAATTTTATTGCGTTCGATGGTATAAATCAATCCATGAATGAATTAGGAAAGTTTTATTGAAAATTATGTTGTTTCCTTTAAAGGGTGTATAATTTTATGATTATAGTTCCAGCTAACCACTGGTGTTTTGAAATTGGTTACATGATACGAAGGAGATATATAGAGTTTGGATGTGCTTATGTTGTTTGAAGTTTGATTATTCATTGCTTGACAAATTCTAATTCTTTAAGATTTACATGTAAATTGAACACTAGATAATCAGAATTAGATAGTTGTTAATCAATTATAAGTTGGTTAAAGTTTGGGGATATGTAGGCACTTTTGGCATTTGTCTCAGTAATAAGAAACATTGTCACTTTGCCCTGAACACTGAAAATTGATTGTTAAGTTAAAGGATTTACATGTAAATTGAACGCTAGATAGTCGGGTCAGCTTTGTCGGAGCTACTTCTGAAATGATTATATATTAATATAAAACCGAAGTAATTGGATAATAGAATTTGTTTCACTATACGTAAACACTAGAAACTGCTTATCTGGGACTTATAAACACAATAAGCAGGGAATAATGTGACTTGAATAATCAAAATTATATATTTGTTGATCAAGTTATAAGTTGGTTAAAGTTAGGGGATATGTAAGCACTTTTGAAATTTCTCAGTAATAAGTTTTTTTAGCATCTTATTTCTCCTCCAAATTTCAAAATTAGGCAATTTTACGGGACACTGAAAACTGATTATTAGGTTTAAACTCGCCCAAACACCCCTCTTTAGTCCATCCCTGCATCTAGTGCGTAGCCATCCATATGTTTCTCTCAGTTCTCATGCAGTTTGCAAAATTTTATTTTTGGAATCTCCCATGAAATTAGTAGTACTTTTCATTTTGGTATGCTCTCAAGTCAAGATTGCCTATTTCTCCATTATCGATGGCCTTACTATGAGTGTACCAAATTCCTTTGTTTGCCTTTGTTAGGGATATTTTAGATACTTGACAAGTAGTCAAACACTTTAATTACATTATGTGCAAAGTCAAAAGTTTCAAAATTCACTAGACATATGAAGAATTTCTTGTAGTTTTATTTTTGATGGCAAGTCTTCTATTTATAATTTACATCCTACTTCTTTTAATTAGTATATGTTCTTGTAAAGCTCAATAAGATTGTGAGAAATTTTATAAGATTTATTTTATTCAAACAGTACATTGAGTAACGTACTAACGTTTATGAACTTTAAGTTTGTTAATGAGTAAAAACAATCATTTTTAGCTGCAACCTTTTTTTTGAAATATGGTGAAACAGTTCTAACATCACAATCATACAAATATCAGGTTAACAATAGAGATATGTCAATTGCGGTACTAAGGACATTCATTTCAAAACGGAAAGAAGAACATGAAGCATTTTCATCTAAAAGAAAGAACAAAAAGTCAGAAGTATCAGAAAACCATGCTTCTAATGGAAGCTCCAATGGCGAATGTGAAACTTCAAAAGAGATACCCGAGGGTGAACCATGTAGCAATGGTGATGAACCGGAGAAACCACTAGAGGGAAAAGGCCGAGGAGAATTGAAACCGCCAAGAGTTCTCGAGGTTCTCATCTTTTTTTCTTTTTGTCTTCTAATATATGATTATTTTCATACGCAACTGTTTTGTTATAAGAGAAGCCGAGGTTGCTTACTTTGTATTTTATTGTTAGTTAATGTAAGGTTCTCCTTGGATTGATAGGCTCTGTCAGCTTCGGGATTAAGAGCTCTTAGATATGCAAGAGAAGTGGAAGGCATTGGACAAGTTGTAGCACTAGACAATGATAAAGGTTTGTCATGGTGTATTATTTTCTATCTATACCAACATAAGTAAAAGATATAAAATTGTTAATTTGTTATTGTAGTGCATTCCTTGAATTATTATTATTATTATTATTATTATTTTTTTTTTCTTTTTTTTTTGTGATGTTCATTGTAGACACATCCAAACACCCTTAATGTATGTGTGCCATTTTGCATCTTAATATTTATAATTGGTTTTGTGCAGCATCCGTTGAAGCTTGCAGGAGAAACATAAAATTTAATGGTTCAGTTGCGAGTGCGAAAGTGGAATCAAACCTTGCTGATGCTCGAGTCTATATGCTTACTCATCCTAAGGAATTTGATGTGGTATGCATATATGTTATAATTAATATTCAATGTCAACTTATAAATATATTATTATAGCTACAATATGACAATTTTCAGGTTGATCTTGATCCATATGGTTCACCCTCTGTGTTCCTGGACTCTGCAGTTCAATCAATTGCAGATGGTGGGTTGCTAATGTGCACAGCAACAGATATGGCAGTTTTATGTGGAAGCCATGGAGAAGTCTGTTATTCAAAGTAAGATTCTTTATTCTTTTTACCCTTGAAGAGTTATGAATTTGCATAACTGGTAGCATACAGTACCTGATTGTTAAAAGACATTTATGCCCTCATCTAATGCTAAATATATGAGCTAGATACGGTTCATACCCTTTGAGAGGAAAATACTGTCACGAAATGGCTTTGCGGATTGTCCTTGCATGCGTTGAGGTACCTCTCTAGAAAATTGCATTTGTTTAGTTTCGTATATTTATTTTTTTAATCAATAAAATAACAAAAACATTTAAAATGATATATATATATATATATATATATATATTTTGTATTTTTGTAATCTTTTGAATATTTGTAGTTAGGTTTTTAAAAGTTCTTGATACTTCTTTGAGTGCAGAGTCATGCAAATCGGTACAAGAGATACATTGTCCCTGTGTTATCTGTTCAGATGGATTTTTATGTTCGCGTATTTGTGAGAGTCTACACGTAAGTATCCTTTGTGCTATTAATTACTAAATTGCCATTGTGATAATTTTAGCATTTTAACCGAGTTGTGGAATAAATGCAGTTCTGCAAGTGCAATGAAGAATACACCTCTTAAGCTCTCATACGTTTATCAATGTGTCGGTTGTGATTCATTTCATCTTCAGCCAATTGGGAGGACTGTTTCTAAGGTATACCTCAAAATCTTGAATTTGTAAATTAGTTAACTTTATTTATATCTTTTTTTGTGAAGAATACTAGTGTAAGATATCTTCCTGGGTTCGGGCCGGTGGTCCCACAAGAGTGCACTGATTGTGGCAAGAAATATAACATGGGCGGGCCCATCTGGTCTGATCCTATCCATGATCAAGATTGGGTGGCATCCATACTAGCAGATGTGAAAGCTATGAAGAATCGGTATCCCGCCTTTAGTAGGATTTCTGCTGTTCTAACAACAATTTCCGAGGTAGGGCCCGCTTATTTTATGAACCAAAAGACGTTCTAAACCATACTTGTACATGATACCAAAAGGGTCGGGCTGGGTAACGGGTTAAAACGTGTTCTGAGCAAAATAGGTTCGGTCAAAATGGACCGTTTTAAAAAAGTTATATAATCACTTACTTGAACTTCAATATCTTCAGGAATTGCCCGATGTTCCTCTTTTCTTGAGTTTGCACAATCTATGTGGGACCCTTAAATGCACGTCCCCGTCTGCAGTAATATTCAGATCTGCTGTGATCAACGCTGGATATCATATTTCTGGAACTCATGTAAACCCTTTAGGATTAAAATCCGATGCTCCTATGGATGTCATTTGGGACATCATGCGTTGTTGGGTACGCGCTTGTTTTTTAAACAGTTCGATTATAATCATCTTCATTCAAGAATGCATTTTTCTTTACCTTTTATTGTTCGTTTTTTAAATTTTATTTTTATTTAAGGTTAAAAATCATCCTGTGAAAGAGCAATCGCCTGATCAGTCTGGAAGCGTGATCCTTGCCAGAGAACCCGTTCTTCAGGTATCTTATCTTGCACCTTGTTTTAACATTTTTTTTTAAATCGGTCCCTATTTTATTGCTTTTTAATCTTTTTTATGTTTCAATAGGCTAATTTTGCACGAGCAGTTGCATCGCTTAGCAAAGCTCAAACCAAGAAGGTTGCACGTTTCCTTCCAAACCCCGAAAGACACTGGGGCCCAAAACTTAGGGCCGGTCGCACCATAACCAGCAAACATGTCTCTTTATTGGGTGCAGATGCAGTCAATGGTATTCTTAACAATAATGAACAAGAACCCGAAGAGCCCCAGGTGAAGCGTCAAAAGACAGAAGACCCGACTTCCACATCCTGAAACAAGAGTAATAATTCGGAGCCCGGAATTCAAAACCCGTTATTTAGTTATGAATCATAATCTTTACGGTGGTTAGTTTTCCATAGACGATTAAGCTTCGTTCTAGTTTCAGTTTTGTTATTCTTATCGATTGAAACCTTGTGTTCTTTTTTCATAAGTCAAAGCTTCATAATATTACAAACACTAATGTTACGAGTTGGGTGCAGCCACACCGGGCTTGGTCAATACAAGACGGTCCGGTTCGCTCGCCCATGGGTCACAAACAAAAACGATAAATGTAAACCATCTTCTTTATTATTTGCCCGCTTGTCCAAGATGATTTTGTATAGTCTTTGTATATATGTGTATCTCTCTTCACTTGCTATTAGCCGCCTTAGCCGGTGGGTTGAGCTCGTCCCAAGCATCGATCCATGTAACCATGGCGTCTGCGAGCTTAACAAAGTAAGGGTCAATCTTCCCTAGCTTATCCTTGACCTGTTTAGCCAATTCTTTGTAGCAAGACTGCACCGTGGTGCAGTCTTTCGGGAGAATGGCGTCTTGGAAGAACGGGATCATCTCTTCTTGCCAAAATATGCCTTTGTATTCTTTTTTGAGGTTCACAAATGGATTGCTTGCCTTGCTGTGCCAAATGTAGGGTAACCCGGTCTTGATCCCAAGCCCCAAATGGTCACATATTACCTACAAAACAATCAAAAGTTAGTAAGTTGTAGTGATCTAAAGGTCTAGTTTGGCTCAAAAAATGGTCTAGTAAGCACCTTCACACACCAGCCAGCCCACATGTCGTCGTAACGGCCAATGGGCTGACCGTCACCCATGAGCCCAAAGTACATAGCTGGGCCGATGAGGGATCGGTCGAACGCGAGGTTCATTCCACACATAGGGAAGAGAATGCCCTTTGGGAGTGTCATGACTGCATCAACATACCTAAACAGAGTCCAAACCAATATAAAACACTGAAAACATGAATCCATTGAACTCGGGTTGTAGCGATTCGACAACATACCTTGTGTTTCTTTCTCGAGGTTTGACGAGCTGTGTTGGTGCATCGTAGTCCGGGATGTTGAGCCAAAGGCCATGAGACACGGCGGTTGGAACACCTTCACGGAGGCTAAAAGGGTAGCCTCGAACGAAATCTGCTCCATCGGTGAACGGGTCGTAAAGGGTGTTGAAGAAATAGGGAGTTGAAGGGTTAAGGAGGTTCTTGATGTGTTGTTTAAGTGCATCTATGTCCTTCCCGGTTGGGTCCTTTGCAACCTAACAACATTGTCAAAAATCAAATCAATTTCAAAACATTAAACTTTGAACATATTGTACCCATAAAAGCAATCATATTCATGGACTTTAACCTTCAAGGGGTGGCACAGTGGTTAGCGTCTGATTCCCCTCTAATAGAGGTCTCAGGTTCAAATCTAGCATTCACTGATTTTTAGCCTTAAACCCCTTGAAGGCAACCCGCGTCCCACTTATTAGCAGCTTATTGATGGGGTCGCATGAGTTTTCCCTAACGGGTAATTAAAAAAAACGACTCACAAAGCAATCATCATCAATGGTGAAGATATACTTCTTCTTAGAAACCATGTAACCGAAGCATCGACAAGCCGAATCCTTGAACGAGATACAAGAAGCTTTGGGACCCAAGATCTTGTTAATATCGTTACGATTATAAAGCTCATAATCAAAGCCATCAGGGACCTTGATGCTCCTAGATGGATCACCATCTTGAACAATGATCAAATGATATGGTTGAAAGAATGGCCTCCACATCTCGAGAAAATCGAGGTTCCTAATGGTGGGTATGACGACATCGAGTTCATCTTTGAGAGGGAATGTTGAAGCAGCCATGCTTCGACAGAAAGAGAGGTTAATGGTTTGAGTGAATGAGAGAGAGTGTGTTATATAAGAAATGAGGACGAAGGTGACGTGAGATAACAATGGAATCGGAGGTTGGAACGGTTGGGAATTGTTCAAAGTAAAGGTATTCTCCGACTTTGTTGCTTTTCCTTGTGACTGTTTTATACTTGTCATACGTATAACAATCTAGTCTTCTCCTACGTTTGTTTTAGTATCTTTACAAGTTGCTTTTTAGGTGATTTCTGTTAGGGGTGTGTTTGAGTCGGTTTTGGTGTAAAATTGCAAGTTTGGCTTTTGGTTTTTTGAAAACCGTTCAGCTTCGTTTTTTTTTATTTCCAGTTTTTACAACGGGTTTGGTTTCGGTTTTACTAATCGGGCTTGAATTTTTTGGGATAAAAGGAAGTTGGGTATAAAATTTTGGGACTAAATTTTTTTATTAACTAATAATTAATTGATTACTACACATTTTGGTCTAAAATTTTTAGCTACACACAATTTATTAGTTTCTTATAAAAGATTTAACATTAAAAAATAGACATTATAATACATAAATTCAATAAAGAATATAAATTTTAACCTACTATTAATGTATATATGCTTTAACACAAATTTGCATATACTTTAAACATACAAGCGCACAACACAATATAGTATATATTATGAAACATTCATGCACACAATATATTATAAAAGTTTATATGTATACGTTCGGTTCGGATCAGTTTTTTTTGTTTAAAAAAATACAAAACCTAAACCGAACTGTAATTTTCGGTTTTCAATAAATACAAAACCAAACCGTCGGTTATTGGTTTGAGTCGTTTTTTTCAATGCATTATTTTTCTCAATTAATTTGGTTTTTTATTCACCCTTAGTTTCTGTCAAAGGAGACACCTCCTGTTTTTATTGTTTATGGAAATCAATGTCCAGGATCACTTTGCACCAATGGTTTAGATCATGTCTCTAGATCTTTCTCGTATTTACAACTTACAAGTATATACATGGCTCTAAGAACTTCGAAGGAAGGTTCCTAACCTTTCTAAGAGGACATAAAAAACCAAGGGAGAGATTTCATCTTATCTAATCTCAAGTCCTCAACAATTTTACGTACTGTGTTACATATACAACAACAATTTTTTTTTTAATTTTCTGTTGACATATTGCTATGTATATGTAAAATTATGTATTACGTATATGTAACACAATACATAAAATAATTTTTTAGTAAAATGTGTAATATTACATTGATACCCTTAGAAATAAAATAAAATAAATAATTATTATTATGTAATTGGTTAGAATTTGTTTTCTTGATGGTTTTCGCATAACTATGTGGTTTTCTTAAAAAATTAGTTTCGTCCAGTTCAAAACACATCAATTTTTAACTCGCTTAGAAAACTGAATTCTAGATTTGAATCGGTCTCTAGCTCGACTCGAAGAACAAAATACCAAATTAAACTTGGTTTGATTCTTTTAATAGAATATTAAACATTCTAGTTGTATCTATAGTCTTTCGGTTCAACTTTGTGTAGGGCTTGGTAGTTGGTTATTGTTAGATATTTGTGTTATTTGGGTTTGGTAGTTGGTCAAATTTAGATTTTTGTGTTATTTAAAAATATCGACAAAAATACTTTTCTTCATTTTCTAGATTCCCAGGAAGCAAAAAACATGTTTGTTCACATGCATCACAATACTTCCTAAAGAACACTATAATTTTTAGATCTTATTTTGTGTCCACATGTTGGTCCCAAAAGCTTCAGGGAGTGCAGTGCAGCTTCCTCCTCCAGGCTGCAAAATAAGAAAATAAACCTCAATATTTTTCATACTATTTTAGTAAATAAAAATGAGTAAAAGATCGAATATTCAACTTACCACGCATGCATGCACGTCGTTGCATCCGCACAAACGCTCTCCGTTTAGCAAATCAACGGCCTGGAATGTTCCTCCGCCTTGGCTCCGCTATATGATCAAACAACATCTCATCAAACATAAAGAATAAACAGTGAACCCTTTGTGAATGCTAGAGCAAGATTTGGTTCAGTACCTTGTAAAAATCAACAGCAAGGAAGTTGGCCCATCGATTGCCCGAAACACTGTAGCAAGTCTTGGTCATGTCCAAGAGGCCCCCGTTATTTTGACCGCATGCTAACACCTTCAAAGGAAGTGTACGGAAGTAGTTCACTAACACAAGTGATTTTGTTGTATCGTTCATTGAAGATGACTCTCCCCTGTTTGGACACTCCCCTGCCTTCATTCCACCGTCCCCGTCTACGATCAACACAAATAAATTTGCATAATTCAAAATAGAGAATGTCACCTAATAGTAACCAAGTTTCTTTACTGTTAAATTAAAGTCACACAAGCTATGTTCTGACTATAAAAACCACTCAAATTCAATATTGATCTATTGTTGTCAAATGTTTTATAAATATTAAAATTAAGTGACCTAAATGATGAAAAAAATATTATTGATAATCAAGTTTCATAATTGTTAATTGTTCCATTTACGTCATTCACTTTAAACAAATATAAAAAATTTCAAAATATTGAAACTTAAGTGGTTTTTATACTTAGAAAAAAGTATGAATGACTTTATTAGAACAATATTGAAACTTGATTACTATTTTATAACATGTAAGTTCTTACTCATTTGTAACGCTCTTGTTAAACAGAAATACATAAAGTAAAAAATATTTCATGAAAGATATGAGTGACTCTTCACAACAATCATCAAGGTAGTTCAATCTATTTCAGGGACTTAAGCGAAATTTTAATTATGGGTTCTTTTTATAAAAATAATTAGGATAGCAAACATTCCCTTTGTTTAGGTTTGTCATCCTATATTTGTGGATAACAAAAAGAAGTGAACTTCAAATAATTTTTTAAAGAGTAAACTCTAGTTTTTGTCCCTGAGTTTTGAACAAAATATCAGGTTTCGTCCCTCTGTAACACATATGATCCCTGACGTTTGATGTTTTAACACTTTGCGTCCCTGGTCCTTAACTCCGTTAACTTTTTTGTTAGTTTTTGTGTAAAATTACTAATATACCCTTAAAAAAATATTAGATATATATCCCACATTCCACACTTCATTTTCTTCAAATATATTAACCCACCTATGACTCCACCGGCACAACCCCTCCACCGCCTCCAACCACAGCCATCGCCACTATCTCCCCTCACTATAACCATCGCTGGGAATCAAGAACCCAACCAACTTCATCTTCTTTTTCTCGCTCCTCCCCGACGGTCATCTCCGACACCTCCACCCTCTTCGTCGCCGGCACTGATCATCAACTCATTCCGACGACTTGGTACGTAAATCGACCCATCGCCTCCCCTTCATTCCCGTCACCACAAAAGCACCACCCCTAACATAGCATCCGGCGACAATGTAATCGGATTTCTCATAGCCCCGTCACTATATGTCTCAACCCACTTTGAGTCTCGCTTTTCTCCGATTCGATTTGTTTAGCTTATTCTGCTGCTACTTCTTTGCTTGAAATTGAAAGGCCATACTTTCTTGATAAAATTTATGGATTGTGAAGCTTGGGTTTTTTTTATCTGAATGTTGAAAAAGGGCAACGATTGGGTCAAATCCAATCCATAACTTTAAATGTGGTAAGGAATGGGGTTTCTGTTTTGGGGGAATATATTTATATTCTTAATCATCTTCACGTAATGAATAGACATGATTTTGATTGTGGTTAATTGGAGTTGTTTGTGTTTTAATGAGGAGACATGATTTGGTGGTGGTGGTGGTGGTGGTCTCATGAAAAGAAGATGAGGTTAAGGGTATATTAGTAATTTCATACAAAAACTAACAGAAAAGTTAACGGAGTTAAGGACCAGGGACGTAAAGTGTTAAAACATCAAACGTCAGGGATCATATGTGTTACAGGGGGACAAAACCTAATATTTTGTTCAAAACTTAGAGACTAAAACTGTAGTTTACTCTTTTTTAAAAGAAATCTTCTATCCCGATGAAGGAAGAAAATTGTGTCAAAGAAAATGTCTATAAAACAAGCAACTCATCTGAGGAAAAAAAAAGTGGTGCTAAAAGATGCAAAGAGCCTAAAAGCCAAAGTTTTAAAGCCTTCTTGGAATCTTTGTAGTTAAAGTGAATAGTAACTAACATTGGTTTTCGACCATGTAGTTCCACTGATACGCGATTCCTTCACTTTGTTCCTTGGACTTAACTGAGCCAAAAACAAGTAATCTTTGGTTGTTAGCCACCATGTCGCGAACCAATGGCCAATCTTGGCCGCCTTTTGGCATACTCGTCACTGGAAACCAGTATTTCTTCAGCCCCGCGTTTGTAAAAACATTGGTCAGGCCATTAGGTGCTTGTACATAGTCCTCAAGAATGATTGTCACTATTTCATTTGGATTTGCTGATAGAAAAGCTTCTATTTCCTTCAAAGTGTCAATGGCCGGTACCTATCATGTGAACAAATTGCATCAAGTTAAGAAAAACTGACATAAATGTATAATAATTGCATAAGATATAAAGAACGACAAATGACATTAGGACATAGTACACTTACAAATTTGGTGTAATCGTAACAATTTCCACCAAAAGAGTGACACAACCATACGGTATCCTCAAAGTCGTATGTATCAAGCATCAAAGCACGAACCCCATTCTTCAGAATACGATAACAAGGATTAATACGTTGGTGATCTCTTTCTTCTTTTGTATCAATTTTGGACCTATAAACTTACGAAAAATGAAATAATTTGAATAAGAAACATACATTTAGTTATTGAGTGACCGAGTCTTCTTGATTCGTCGGGGTAACTCGTGGGGTCCCATCATCGATTGCAAAGGCGTTATGTGTTGTCAAGTACGAGTATTTGTTGAATGGTAGAGAGTTATTCTGTTTTTCAAGCATTCAAACAAAATGAAACAAGAAAAAAGTTGTTAGTTTTGGGGCTATATATTGCAAGACAAGGTAAGCCCGGCCCGGCCCAGCCCAACCCAGCCAAAAAGGTTCATGTAATTTAGCCCAGTCCAGAAGGTTCATTTTGAGACTATGTAGACTGTAGAGCAGGTTTACTCGGTTTTGGGTCATTTGGGTTATTAAAAACCGAATTCGCATAAACTGATTCGAATTCAGGTTGATTTATATAGCCGAATTATGAAAAATATTTAATAAATAAGATAAAAATAAATCAAATAAATACATTTATTTTTTATGAAAAAAATAAAAATTATATATTTCGAATTTAAATAATCACGTGGTCGAAATTCGTGGTTTGAATTTTGAGTTATTTTAATCAAATTTAAATAATTAGCACCGGTAGTGTAAACCCTTACCCAATTGGGTTGTTCAAGAACTTTGAAGAGTGACCTAATCCACATGTTGACTTTTATTTTAAATTCGCTGATTACATCATAATCACATAATACATGCAATTTGTGGTTTCGAAAATCTCCAACAACACCACGTAACAAGACTCCAAATTGATAACGTAACATTTCATTTAATTTTGGAATAAAAACAGAACATAACGCAACAAGGAAATAAACTAAAAAATAATTTCAAGGTTTATACTTTATATTGACCACACACATTAAAATTAGATAAATGAATGATTAAAATTTGATAAAGGTTATTTAGTTTCCAATAACAGAAGCGAAATTTTGACTTAGCAATAGCATGTAGTAAGTAGGAACGATTTAACCATGGTTAACCTTGTAGTTAACGTCCATGGCTTAAAAGTCACCATTGGTTTGTTTCAATCAAACAGCAATCCACGGCTACGTTCAGACGATGCAGTAATTGCCGGCAAAAACACGTCAGATTTGAAAATTAGAATCAACCTTTGGTTTCACACTCAAGCACACAATGAACAATGAAGTCTGTTCTAGGTCAAAAAAAAATTGAAATTGAAATAGACTGACCAGCAGATTGAATAAGGGCGTCGCAGTTGATCGAACGCATTTGGAGCCTGGATATCCTTGAGGACATGAGAAACAATACAGTCCGGACTCGCAATCTCCGTCCGTTTGACAATCATCCCCTAACTAGATCGATTCGGATTACATTTGTTGTGATGATTGAAGCAAATCGAGGATTTGAGAGCGAGTAATTGACGTACCTTACATGTTCCGTTGGAGCAAGCAGCAGCGATGGACATGAACAACAATGGAGCTACGATCAAAAGCAATGAATATCTATGTAACTCCATATCAATCGACTGCCGACGCCCGACGTTCGATTTGATATTGTGAACTGAAAATTAAATTCTAAATGAAGGTATTAATTTATAGGGGAGAAAGTGTAAATCCAAATGGGAAGGGAGGAAGTTGGAGGGATGTATGATATAATATTCTCTTTCTAGATGAAAAAACCCCAAGCATTAATTAAATGAGGTGTATTTTTTAAGTTATATTTTATTTAATAAAAACATTAACATAGCACTTACACTCATTAGGCTACTTCGTTGGTAGCCGATGAAATAATCTTTAGAAAAGATCAGTGTTTAAATCATGAGATGTGATAGATTAGTAATTGATGTAGTTTAGGAGTTGATGAATGTGTGAGTCGTCGTTCTAAAAAAACTTATGCTCATTAGAAACAGTTTTTCTATCTTTTGTAATAAAAAAGGCTTGCATCTATCTCACCGTCTTCATACCCTACTCATTTAGAATGGTGGACAGCATACGCACAAGAAGGATAATGTGGAGCTTGAGCTGCACAAGAGCACTGCCCCAACCCATGCAGTGCCACTACGGTTATTAGGGATTGGCGACATGATGGTGTCGAGCTTGCCGCGTGAACTATGGTTGATGTACAACCAAACCAGCTGAATTTACAATCCAAAGAATTGAGGGATGGCAGAGATGAGAAAGATTGATATTTCTTTAATTTATGAATGAAATGAAAAAAATCTGATATATCATTGATGTGAAAGAGAGAAAGTGTGTTAGGGATGAGATAGTGTTCACAATATTATAACTTTTTTAATTTATTTTATGAAAAAGTATTTAGATTATTATTATTATTTTTATTTTTATTATTATACCAATCACTTTATACATTAATTATTAGAAAAAAACAATTATAAGTTAAACAAAAGGTGAAATGATATTAGAGAAATATCATAACGATAAGTTCTTGTTCAATTGAAGAAAAATTTCGTAATTATAAGTTTTCTGTTTTCATAACCTTTTCATCTATTTCTCATGATTTAGTATGTATATTGATTCAAAATAAATATAATACAAAAAAAAAATTTTAATATTTACAAACTAAATTGAATTTGAGAAATGGAGTACATTTCGACGAAAAGAAAAGGGTGATTCTAACCACACACGGAATATTGCTAATTGGACCCGTCGCCGCCCTATACGCCCTCGTATAGGCCAATACGGGGCGTATAGCCCCTAACCTTAAAAATCAGACCTGCAGGTGTCAGTTCTGGTCTAGCGGCTGACCCTATACGACCCATATAGGTCTATACGCCACCTCTTTTTTTTCAAACTTGAGCAAATTTTGATCTGTATATGACGAGTATAGCCCTATACGCAGAAGCCTATACGCACCATATAGGCCTATACGCCGCGTATAGACCTATACGACCCATATAGGTCTATACGCCACATCTTTTTTTCAAACTTGAGCAAATTTTGATTTGTATATGGTGAGTATAGCCCTATACGTAGAAGCCTATACGCACCATATAGGTCTATACGTCGCGTATAGACCTATACGGCCCATATAGGTCTATACGCCACCCTTTTTTTTTCAAACTTGAGCAAATTTTAATTTGTATATGGCGAGTATAACCCTATACGCAGAAGCCTATACGCCCCCTATGAGATTTTGATACATATTAATGTTTGACGTATTAATCTAGTTGTATGTTTATTTCTTTAATTATTCGCTCTTAAAACCACCTCTTTGTGGGCTTTACTATACGATGCGATACTATATTATACTATACTATCGTATACTATACTATACTAAGCTATACTATACTATACTATACTATACTATACTATACTATACTATACTATACTATACTATACTATACTATACTATACTATACTATACTATACTATACTATACTATCCTATAATAAGCTATACTATACTATAATAAGCTATACTATACTATACTATACTATACTATACTATACTATACTATACTATACTATACTATCGTATATTATACTATACTAAGCTATACTATCCTATAATAAGCTATACTAAGTTATACTATCCTATATACTATACTATCCTATACTATACTATCGTATACTATACTATACTAAGTTATACTATACTATACTACACTAAGCTATACTATCCTATAATAAGCTATATTATACTATACTATACTATACTATACTATACTAAGTTATATTATACTATACTAAGCTATACTATCCTATAATAAGCTATACTAAGCTATACTATATATACTATCCTATACTAAACTATACTATACTATACTAAGCTATACTGTCATATACTATGCTATACTACAGTATAATATAGTATACCTTAGTATAGGATAGTATAGTATAGTATAACTTAGTATAATATAGTATAGCTTAGTGTAGTATCGCATAGTATAGCTTAGTATAGGATAGTATAACTAAGTATAGTATAGTATAGTATAACTTAATATAATATAGTATAGTATAATATCGTACCGTCTCGTATAGTAAAGCCCATCAAGAGGTGGTTTTAGGAGCGAATAATTAAAGAAATAACCATCCACTAGATTAATACATCAAACATTAACATGCATCAAAATCTCATAGGTGACGTATAAGGGTCATATAGGCCTATATGGGGCGTATAGACTTATGCGTATAGGACTATACTCACCATATACAAATCAAAATTTACTCAAGTTTGAAAAAAATAGGTGGCATATAGACATATATGGGTCGTATAGGGGTCGTATAGGCCTATATGGGGCGTATAGACTTCTGCGTATAAGGCTATACTCACCACATACAAATCAAAACTTGTTCAAGTTTGAAAAAAGAGGTGGCGTATAGACCTATATGGGTCGTATAGGCCTATACGCGGCGTATAGGGTCAGCCGCCAGACCAGAACTAACACGTGCAGGTCTGATTTTTAAGGTTAGGGGCTATACGCCCCGTATTAGCCTATACGAGACGTATAGGTCCGATTCATTTAGCAATTCCCGTGTGTCATTAGTAGTCCCCAAAGAAAAAAAGAAAAGGACAATGAACAAGAAGTACATTGTGATTGTGAAAATTATGGAACATCATCATACATCTTTATTATTTTCCTATATAAAATGTGTTAGTCTTCTTGGAAGCAACGTAACCTTCAATAGATAGATTTGTGTATTTAATCGATAAAATCTATAATATATAATTATATAATAAATAAATGTTTTTCATGTCACGTGTCGCCTCCATATTCATTCTTATTATTTTTTTCGTCTCTCTTTCTTATTAAATACATCTCTATTTTTTAATAATCATATATTTTTAAAGAAAATACTAATCTTTATATTAATAAATCTCCTGACATATTTTGAAGGGTGTATGAGTTAACAAATTATATTGTATTCCACGGATTTATTCAACCAGTGTAAAACACGAGTTTTTAATAAATAACTTTTTTTACTTAATATATAATATATTATATTTATTCAACACGTGTAATACACGAGATTTTAAACTAGTTATAAATACATAATACATTGGTCAAAAGAAACTTTTTATATAATTAAAACTAATATTAAACATAAGGGTACAATAGGCATAATCCTAAGTATTCAAGTTTCCATTAGCAAAAAACTATAATTTTGATGAGATGGAAGTAGCTCGATTAGCATGGAAGTAGCTCGATTAGCAATCTTCTTCAACAAATATGATTAGAATTAAAACATAAAACTATAATAAGATGAGATTATGCATTCACAGATCATCTAACTAAAAACTATAATTTTGCTCGGACAGGCCATACCAAAAAATATACTTGCAGGCTTGCAGCAAGAACCAAACTTCTCTCAGCCACCATTTGTGGTCAGCTTAAAGAACCTGAAACTAATTGCACGATACCATTAAAATCATCAATTCATCAAATCTAGGGAATGCTTGACCTAGATTCTATACGTTTACAAATCAAATAAGAATGATTGGATTTCAATGTGAAACCAAATGAATTAGATAAGAAACAGACCTGAAAACTGAATATTTGTTGATTCAAAATCCGATTTTGAGAGAAGATAGCAAAACGATGCGAGAAGGAGCAAAGAGACAAAGACGAAGTTACACAAGGCCGTCATAAACGTAAGCAACGAGTTTAATACCGCCGGAGGGAAGGATAGATTTGATTACTGGGAACCGCGAAGCTCATGGAAGAAGCCGGAGTAGGTTTTGAGTGGATGATGATTAGGTTGAACGGAGGGTTTGGAGCAGAGGGTAATATGAAGTGATCCAGTGTCCATTCCAGTGCGTAAAAGCTCTGCTCGCTTTCGTCCACTCCGACAATCATCACCGGTTTGGTCGTTGCCGCCATTGTTGTGTGTTAAAGATGAAAAGTGTTAGAATGAAGAAGATGGGAGTGGTGATGATGAAGATGGGTGAAGATGAAAAGTGTGACTTTTGTAACCTCAGGGACGAAAACTGTTAAAGCAAAAGGGGTATTTTAGTCATTTCACAAATTATTTAACAGATCCATAACGGACGTTTGGTCCGAGGACAAAAAGTGATAAAATCAGAAAGTACGATGGCGAAAATAGCAGATTTTTGAATGGAGTGACGTAAAGTGATTTTTGAGGTAAACCTCAGGGACGAAAAGTGCAATTTACTCCTTAAATAAATATACTTGCATGAACCATATACATGTAGGGTCTTTTCAGCAATTTCCCAATAAATATACACCACTTTTTTTAACGACAACATCTATATATTTTAGGATAATTAGGTTTTTTCGGGGCAACACCTAGAACATCCAGGACAACTCACCCGATGAGGAACCCCCCAACTAGAGGTGAATAAAAAAAACGGAACCGCCCAAGGAACCGGAACCGGTTCTTCCCGAAAATCGGTTCTTACGAAACCGAATCGGAACCGATCCTACCCATAGGGTCTGGATATGTTCAAATATTTCTAGTCAAAACCGGTTCTAAAAATACCCGAAACCGGTTCTACCCAAAACCGGTTCTCTCCCAAACCCGGTTCATCCAAAACCGGTTCTCTCCCGAAAAACGTGCTAGAACTTTTTTGACTAAGATGAGATCAACATGGGATTGTCAAGCCACTAGAAGAAAATTAATAAATCACCTAATGAAGTCACGAAGATGATCAAAAAACAAAGTCACGAAGACAATTTAGTTTTTTATATAATTTATCTATGTTTTATGAGTTTATGTTTTAAACATTTATCTATTTTGTAACATTTTAAGTTCTTAATGTTATTGGACTTTTTATGTTAGTTATTTATATGTTTTAATTAACGTATTTATATGTTTAACTAAGTTTTTCGAATAGCCGGAAATAGGTTCTTGAAATACCCACCTTGAATTACCGGAACCGGTTCTTGAATACCCGGAACCGGGTACATAGGGTTCGGTTTTTCAACCAAGAACCGGATCTGGAACCGAAACCGGTTATTGATAATACCCGATTTGTGCATCTCTACCCCCAACTGAGTAAACCCCCTGACCTGGCCACATACCCTTTTTTATGATGTGGCACGGATTCGAACCCAAAACCTTCACTATGGGAAGTCTTGGGACTACCATTGCACCAAATGGCCAACGGTATATACTCCCTTCTTCCCTTCCATCTTTTTAAACTTCTATTCGCCTACTTGTTCACCGGCGGTCAATGGCGGTCTCCGAGAGGCACAACCAATTAAAACAATTAAAAGTTTGGGTCACGGAATTTGCAGAAAATTGACACTAGCCGATGGGGGTATAACTAGCCGAGCCCCCTACCCGCAGCCACTACCTGAATGGCTTGCGGCGGTGTTACCGCCGTACCCGAACTACCCAATGCCCCTACCCGCTTGAGGCCCTAGTACCCTAATATTAAATTGTAACAATTCTATTTGTGGGTTTTTTTTCCTCAAAAACGTTATATTAAAAAAAATTAACAGAGCTTAATAGGTCCAATGGTCTTGATTAGATTTTGAACATTATGAAAATTAGTCACGGACATGTTTTCGGTTTTTATGTGCACGCAAACTTGCAATGTATTTCAACGCATATTTGTTCATATCCATTGATTTTATTCATATTTTTGTCTTTTTTAATAGACGTATTTCACTTGTAATGTATATGTATGTATGCCTACTTATTCCCATTGATTGATACTTTGTCGAAAAAGATTGCCTTTTTATCGTCTTATCTACGAAAACGTGAACTTAATTTTGATGATGATTCTACAAGTTTAGAGGAAAAAAAACGACTACTAGACTAGACTAGTATAGTAGTTGAGTGCTCTTTGGTGTTTAGATCTGGACCGGGTCCAAACTTCAACTTTCACTCAAAATCTAGCTTGTAAAGAAAGCAAATAGTGATATTATAAGCTGGTAAATAACTTAACCGGCGGTTCAAAAAATACCTTAGGATGACTAGAGTTAAAATCCAAACTTTCAAAATATTAATCTGATATAAGATTAATAGTTAGGATTAGACGTGTATATCCTTATCCATGAAAACATGTTTACCATTTTTACAATAGCAATGACTTTATGTTGTAAAATCAATATGATCATCCGATTATAAAACTTATTATTTATCAACGTGGAACCAAATTCTTCTCTTCGACTCTTCTATTACAAGAATGTTATATTCGTCTTGGCGCTAGAAATTAATCCTGGACTTGCTAAAGGAAAATAAAACAATTTAAATATTGGAAAATGAGACAAGCGGGTAACATAAGATAAGTTTGTTTTTTTAACATAAGATATTTGATTTGACGTTAGAAATTAATCCTGGTGCATGAGTTTGAACCCATGACCTGCGTTAGAGGATAGTATATGCAGAACCTTGATTAAATTTGTTTTTTTAACTTATTTAAATAATACTACACGTGACAGAATTTGAATGAAGATGAAAACAATTCATCACCTTACAGTTTTACTAGAGTTAATAATTTGTAACATTTATAAATACTTTAAAATTTTCATACCGCTATATTTTAAAATGGGAAATTCTAATGGGACACGGAATTTTGCTATTTGGACACGTCGTCAAAGGCTATACGCCTCGTATAGGTCAATACGGGACGTATAGCCTCTAACCTTAAAAAACAGACCTGCAGGTGTCAGTTCTTATCTAACGGCTGACCCTATACGACTCATATAGGCATATACGCCGCGTATAGACCTATACGACCCATATAGGTCTATACGCCACCTATATTTTTCAAACTTTAGCAAATTTTGATTTGTATATGGTGAGTATAGCCCTATACGCAGGTGCCTATACGCACCGTATAGGCCTATACGACCCCTATAAGACCCTATACGACCCATATAGGTCTATACGCCACCTCTTTTTTTCAAACTTGAGCAAATTTTGATTTGTATATAGTGATTATAGCCCTATACTAAGCTATATTATTCTATACTAAGTTATACTAAGCTATACTAAGTTATACTATGCTATACTATACTAAGCTATAATATACTAAGCTATACTATTCTGAACTATACTATGTTATACTATGATATACTAAGCTATACTAAGCTATACTATGCTATACTAAGCTATACTATGCTATACTAAGCTATACTATGTTATACTAAGCTATACTATGCTATACTAAGCCATGTAAGAAGGAAATATTGATGTAGTGCAAAGCACACATCTTTATTCCTATTGTTTAGTGCGTTTTTACCTAATTTTGTGTTCTTTTTGAGTTGTTTTTGTATACTATTGAATTTTTGTCTTGTTTGCAGGTGCTCGTATGAATTACAAGTGAATACGTGAAGAAACCGAGCAAGAGAAGGAAGCCGGAAGAAAGTCCAGGGATAAAAAGTGAAAAATGAAGAAAATGCGTCCTTCGCGGTACGCGAAGAGTGGAGACCAAAGTTCTCGCGGTACGCGAGGGAAGCCAAATCCGGCAGCGACTATTTTGTTCCTCGCGGTACGCGAGGAACCCAACCCAAATGTCTCGCGGTACGCGAGAGAGCTAATTTCCAAAAAACCCTAATTTTCCAATTTAAATAGAATTTTAATCCCATTATGCAAGGAGTTCGATTTTTATCCGTCCAGAGAGAGCATTAGGGCGATTTTGGGTGATTGGAGGTCAAGTGGAGTTAAAGTTTGAAGCTTTTGAATCCTGGTTCGTTGTTTAAGCGTTCTAGGTGTTAAAGATTTGATTTTTATCTTTGTTTGTGTGTTTGAAACCATGAATCTTGTTTATTACTTCTGTTTTGGTTGTTTAAGCATGATCCTAGGCTAAAACTCTGATATTGCCTAGGTCAATTGATGAATACTTGTTAAAGTTTGGATTTTTATCGGTTTTTGGATTTAATTAATGGGTTTATGATTTTGTAAAAGATCTTGAGTTGATAATTGTGATGTTATTGCATGTTTAGATCTGATCTTGTGGTTGATTTCAATTCCTTGTGTTGATTGTGGTTGTCTGCCAGTTTGATTAGCGTATCTTGGTCATATATCTTAGGGTTTATGATTAGGGTGGTTTGCTAGACGTAGTGACCATAGAAGTTGTCTTTAATTGCTGATTAGAAGTAAATGTGTATCCTAGTTCAATACCCGAGAGGTGAGAATTAGTCGTTTGGTCTTCGTCATTAGGAATCCAAGTGTCAGCTGTCTGAGAGGAAGCCGGTATTAGGTGTCTAGTGATTGTTGCTATTCGTGTCATAGTTGTTATCTTGAGATTACCCCGTGCATTCTTTGAGTGTATTGGTGGACGGAGAGACTAAGAGGTAATCTGTCTATTAGGGTACTTGGTCACAGTTGGAAATACCTGAGAAGTGATCCAACAATCTAGTGAGTTAGTACATCTTTAGGTTCCTTAGTTGGTGACACCCTGAGAGTGATTAGGGATCCACTAGGCTGACTAGAGTTGTTTCCTTAGAAACCCAGATCCATTATAGTTTCCATAACCGATAGAAATTGTGCTTTGCAAGTATGATTCCGATCTCGGTAATATTCTTCCCATTCTTGATATTACTTTTGTCCTTTGTCTGGTTAGTTGAGTCGACATTAGTTTATTGCATTCTTAGTTAATCTTTAGTGTAGTAAACCCCCCAAACCAAATCAATCTTTAGTCCGTGTCAGAGTCTAGTTTTGTTATCATAATGTCTCTAGGGTTCGATATTCCGGTTTACCATTAAGCTGTGCTACACTCGATAGGTACACTTGCATGTCCGTGCGGTTTAGTTGAAGGTACTCCTTTTATTATTTAAGAATCTAGTTAGGTTTTTATTCATTAGTTTTATAGACCGTCTGGGCGACATCAAATACAAATATATAGACATGGGTTGTGAAGATGGAGACATGGGTTACTTAGAGATATTGAAGTTTTTTAGCGGTATTTACGAAAACCAAATCCTAATGACATCAAGAGTTGTTAAAGACATTCAACCAATTATATAAAATTTGAATATAGTTTGTTTTTTTAATTTTGAGATAGTTAAACATAGTTTACTAAATTTATTTATATGATATTAAAAGTCTAAATAGTTTATCTATAGTATCTAATAAATAAAAGTTTTTTCATTTCACATATCGCCTTCATACTTATTCTCATCATTTTTTTTCTCGATTCTCTCTCTTATTAAATACAGCTCTATCTTTTAATAATAATATATTTTTAAATATAATACTAATAAAACACATTTATTTTAAATTATCATTTATTATAATAAACTTTAAAATCTAATTATGTAACTTTTATTTTCAATCAAATAGTAAATGAAAGTCAAATTACATTAAATAGTAATTAACGTATTTTCGAAACCCAATTATATATTAGTTTTTACATATTTTAAATTTTGTTTTCTATTCTTAGTATATGTAATACATTTTTACATCTGTAAAATATATACATAAATATTTAAGAATTTTATGTATTGATATTTTTCACCACGTGTGTAGACACGTGTTCTAAGCTAGTTATAATAAATAAAGTGGTTGAAAGAATAAATGTAAAAGTTGGTGATGATTCAGAAAGAACATTGCTTGTGGATGTTTGTGTGGATGTTTGTGGGGGAGTTAAGTGACTAGATATGTTTATGGCCATTTGTGAGTTTTGCATTACAAATGGTCTTATTTTTTTTTAACAATAATTTTTTACACCTAAATACCATCTAACCTTTCATTTACAAGGATTTTAAGTTACACCAATTTTTGTGGGAGGAAAACATTATACCACTAGATCATTAGGTCATAGGTTGCAAATAGTCATCAATCAATTTAGCCACATCTCATATGGCTTGGAGAGAGAGGAGGCAGAAGGGCAAGGAGCAGCAGCAAGGGCAGAAAACAACATTTCACGAAGAAGGAGGATGGCAGGAAGTCAAGAACAAGCACAGAAGGAGGGATGAAGAAAGGAACCTAACTACAACCTTATTCATCTCTAATCTCCCGGACGGATGCTCAAACACCAAACCTTGGAAGGCTTTCGAGGGCTTCAGTGTCTTGGTGGACTCCTATGTGGCTAGTAAGAGATACAAGCGTGGAAATAGTTTTGGTTTCATATGCTTCAAAGACCTTTCAGACCTACAACAATCTCTTAGAGAGATGAATGGGGCACAAATAGATGAAGCCAAGGTGGGGGTGTACGTGGCAAAGTACAACAGAGCAAGAACGGCAACGGAGAAAGCAGATTACAGGCCTAAACAAAACTTGAAATATCAGGAACATAGACCTATGAATAAACCAGCCTGGCCTCGAAGAAAATCCAACACATCATACAAGGAGGTACTAATAAGCAATAAGGTAACGAAGGACATAAATATGGAAATCACCATGCCACACCAGGATACCACAGCAATGAAACAATGGAGGAAAACCTCAATTGTTGGAGTTGCAAAAGACATTAAAACCTTGTGCAACATGGGCAATATCTTGCTAGGTATGAAGATGACCCACATGGCTTTAAAATACATTGGAGGTCTAAAAGTCCTATCTTTCAGTCGAAGGATGGACCTGGAAAACTTCTTGTCCAAACGTAAACAAGAATGGGAAGTTTAAAAGAGCCTTGGACAGACTTGGGCTTTAAAAGAGCTTCTCATAGAAGTTTTTCCAAATCTTTTTTCATTAGAATGTAATAAAAATTGTACCATAATGGACTGCTGTGTTTTTCAGGATCAAAAGCTAATATGGAAAAGGAGTTGGAAGCACAATCCAAAGTCACTGTTAGAGCTTTCGGAACTGTAACACTACAGCCAAATTCTAGAACAGATACATATCTCGGGCGGAAAAGATCGCTGGACATGGATGGGAGATAGCTCGGGAATTTTCACGGTCGACTCGGTTAAAAAACTAATCCATATGGAACACGACACTAGCCACCTTTATGTCATGGATTGGAACAAATGGATACCACTAAAATGCAACTTAAATGCGTGGAAAGTGGAGGTGGATCGAATACCGACGTTGAGCGCTTTGAACAAAAGGAATGTAGTCATCGACCCCCAGGTGTGTTTACTATGTGGAGATGAGCCAGAGACTGCAGACCACTTGTTCAAATCTTCTTATTTTTCGTCAGTAATCTGGCAAAAAATTAGTAACTGGTGCAAAATTCCACCAATCTTTGCTTTCTCGGTGAGAGACCTACTTGAGCTACATAAAACCATCAAGTCTGATGCAAAGCAAAGGAAATGATTTACGAGATAATTCTCACGGCTTGTTGGTGTATATGGAAAGCAAGAAATGAAACGCACTTTTCAAGTAACCCAGCAAAAGTGGAGAAAGTAATTGAAGACATCAAAACTCTTGAATATCTATGGATAAAACATAGATCGAAGTTCAACTCTTTACAATGAAAAGATTAGTGTAGTTTCAATTTTAATGTAATATTGTAAATGTCCTAGTTTATTCTCTGTATGCCGCATCCTAGCTGTTTCGGCTAGTGATTTGGTTTGTTTTTATTTAAACCCGATTTTAATGTGTATTAATTACTCTTTCCTTATTGATCCCATTAAATATTTAGACTCCGCCATTGGCCTTCTGGTCTAATGGCATGGGGTGATGGTAAAGACTTGGGATCTTTGAGGTCTCAGGTTTAAACCTGACTCAATGAGGGTTTTTCCCACAGTGGTGGGTTTCCTCCTTGATGGTGTTACTGGGTAAGTCAGGCCTGAAGCGTCAAAATCATTATGGACGGTTGACATCCCGTCTCAGGAAGACTCACTCGGGTATTGAGGGTAGTACCAAACGCCGTTCAAAAAAATATTTAGACTCCTCATTTTACCACTCATGATCATTCCTTAGACACGTATTTTTCTCCTTTTTCGTTTGTATCAATGATTTATGGTGAAAATGGTTTAAAATAAATATTTCCATTTAGATACTCCAAAAAATTGAAAATACAATAAAGTTTTTATTTATTTCGTCAAAATCTATAAAAGCCAAACTCACATACTAAATTGAATTTAAAGTTTTCTTTAAAAAAAACTTGTTGTTTACTTGAAAATGCCAAACAGAAAGGCTTAAAAGATGAGCATTGGTTTAATTGAATCATGGATTGATCGATTCGACTTCACACAAAATTCCACTATAACGTTCCAAACCTTTCTTGTACCACAACCATTGTCTATGTTAAATAAGTATCACTTTTCACTTCTGTTTTGACGCAAACTAAACGACATGTGTGCGGGGTGGCTTGAACGCAAAGATGTGTTTCAACAATTTTAAGGTTTCGTCTCTCTAGATCTAATTTTTTTTACTAGACTGTTTTTCAACATTTTGTATCGAAAATAACTAAAATAATAAATTTTATATTAAAAAGAAGACTAAACTGTCATTTTCGTCCCTCTAGTTTTGTTACTTTTGCCACTTTCATCCAAAAGGTTTATTTTTTTCTTGCATATCCTCGTGCTTTCCAAAACTTGTCATTTTCATCCAATTGTCATTCTCCTGGATTACTCACACCCGAGCACGCTTATGTAACGAACCAAAAATCCAAAATATAATGTTATTACCTAAATAATATTATAGGGGTGAAAGATGAATAAAATAAAGTTGAGGGTTTGTTTATATGGTGCATTTTTTTAGTATTTTGGTGAAAAGGGGTCAAAACTGAAATTCAAGGGGGCTGATTGTAATTTAAACAAATCTGGTTTTGTTTAAGGGAGGGGGAACGCAGGAACACCCATTTTGGGTGTGTTCTTGGCATGGTAAAGAAGGGAGAAGAGAAGGGAAGAAAGCTAGGTCGAAATTGATGATTGCATGTGAAAAACAGAAGGTTTTGATGGACTCCTCTCCTTCTAAACATCAAGTAAGTGATCTTTCTTCTCTTGATTCCTCCATTAGAGGTGTTCTTGATGGGTTTTTGGTGAAAAACGATTTGGGGCTGATTTGGTTGATTTAAGTGGTTAATAACTTTTTAAAAGTGATAACCCAGCTTGATTGATGGTAATGAGAGGTAGATAAAAACATTTAAACATCCAATTTCATGATTTGAAAGTTAGGGTTCTTGAGGATCAAATTGGGGATTTTTGATTTGGGGATGTTTGAATGTTGAATTGAGGTTGGGTAAGTGTCTAGGGAGTTAATAGACACACAACTAACCATAAAACCCCAATTTTTATGATGAATTGTAAAAAGAAGTTTTGGTGTAACTTGGGTGAATACCCAAATGGGTCATAATGGGTGAATGTTGTTTGGAGAGGTTTGAAACTTGATTAAGGTGTGATTAATCAAGTTTAGAATGGGAGAAATCCATAAGGTCTAGGGTGGGTGTTAGACCTCTATTGGTAAATGGTGAATCAGTGAATTTGGGAGTTTGACTTTAATGGGTCAAACGGGTCATTATGGGTTGAAAGGTTAAATTGGGTGTTGGAGGTTTGGTTAAGGTTGTGTTAACCAAATTAAGTTGGGGTGTTGATATTTAGATCATAGGTGTGTCATGAATCTCAATGTGGTGAATGGATTAAGATTGTATGATTACTAAATGCAAGTTGATTGCTAGGTAATCAAGGTGTTGATGGAGCTAGCTTTGAAGACCAAGTGGAATCGTCTCTAGCTAAAGGTAAGTGCTTTGCACTTACTTAGTAATATATATGGTGTTAGTAACATGTAAGTAGATTTGTGTAGTTTAATTCTATTTATGTGTGGTGATTTGGTGTAAGTTGACTTAGTGTGGTAAAGAGTCAACTAATGTGTGAAATATGTTGATTTGGTGTAATTTGACTTAAGTGGTAATGAGCCAAACTAGTGTATGAAATATGTCGATTTGGTGTAATTTGACTTAAGTGGTAATGAGTCAAACTAGTGTATGAAATATGTCGATTTGGTGTAATTTGACTTAAGTGGTAATTAGTCAAACTAGTGTATGAAGTATGTCGATTTGGTGTAATTTGACTTATGTAGAAAAGAGTCAAACTAAATTGTGGAATGTGGAGTATTGGTGTAATTTGACTTATGTGGTAAAGAGTCAAACTAAATTGTGGAATATGGTATATTAGTGTGTTGGGTATAATTTTGAGACTGATGCTGTCAATCGAAATTACAGTATCGAAACTACTAGTTTCGATTGAACTTTTGTTCAATCGAAACTACTAGTTTCGGTTGAACTTTTGTTCAATCGAAATCGAAACTACTAGTTTCGGTTGAACATTTGTTCAATCGAAACTAGGTAGTTTCGATACCTGTTTTTCAGGACCATTGGGCGGTGGCTTGGAAAACAAGGCGCATGAGCTTGGCCTCCTATATATAGCAGATTATATCCTAGGAGTGAGTGTGTGTCTGTAGAGGGAATCACCACCC
Source organism: Smallanthus sonchifolius (assembly GCA_023525975.1). Classification (NCBI taxonomy): domain Eukaryota; kingdom Viridiplantae; phylum Streptophyta; class Magnoliopsida; order Asterales; family Asteraceae; genus Smallanthus; species Smallanthus sonchifolius. Next base: position 69,715,309 of record CM042031.1, on the reverse strand, counting down.
TAGGGGGAACTCACCCTGGGGTGAGATAATTGTAGATTGTGTGAGGAGCCTTTTAATTTTCATATCAATCAAGAATCATACGTTTTTATGCTCCAATTATCTGTTCTTTTCATTTTTATATATTTCTGTTCGTGTTTGTGATTCCCGCACCCGTCTCTACCATTTCTGATTCGAGAGTGATACCGGATCCAGAGATTCCGCCTCTCGATCCGGACTGTTTGAAGAATTTCTTCGCAGTTCTGTGTTTACAGTTCTGCTCAGGACCTACATAGTGTAATTTGACTTAGTGTGGTATGAGTCAAACTAATATGTAATATGTGGTGATTTGGTGTAATTTGATTAATATGTGGTAAGAGTCAAAGTAAAATGCACTTGGTGGAATTGAGGTCATGAACCTCACATATGTCAATGTAGCTAGAAGTCTTTGAACTTCACTAACGTCGTTGTTGCTTGAAGTCTAAGAACCTCACACGAAAGTAATTTGAGGTCATGAACTTCACAAGGTTGTGTTGTGGCGTTTGAGGTCTTTAGAACCTCATATAGAGGAGTTTAAAGTCTAAGAACCTCACATGGTAATTATTTGAGGTCATGAACTTCACAAGTCGTTTTGTGGTATTTGAAGTCTAAGAACCTCACATGGAAGTTAATTGAGGTCGTGAACTTCACATAGTCGTTTGTGGTGTTTTGAGGTCTTCGAAACCTCACAAGGAAGTATGGTAGGGTTGTTTGGTGTTTACAACATTCATGAAATGTTGTTGGTTGCTTAAAACGATTGGGGGTCGAGTCGGGAGGTCGAAAAGGCTAAAACTTTGCAAAACAATTTGGCTGATTTTGGACCGGAGTAATTTACGGCGGGTCGGGGTAATTTACGGCGGGCCGGAGTATTTTATGCCCAAAGTAGTCTGTTTACGGTCCTATTTACGCCCAAAATGTTGAAATGTCGTTTTTGGTCGATTATTGTTGTAAGGGCCTGGGGGCTCACATGGGGGTCGTATATCATTACTAATGGTTTATTTATGGTGTTTTCTTGTAGGCAAGTTCCGGTTGAAGTCTCGGGTCACGCTTCGTGTCGGATTGGATTCTCAATACTTTTGGTGGATGTTTATGGTTGGAGTTAGAACTCCTGGTTGAGAAGAGTCTTTAAACTTGTTTGAACTATCTTGTTGATGTTAAAACTGGTCGTTATCCTTAATCTGTTAGTCGTGGTTTTAAAACAACTTATGTCGTGGTCGTTTTGTTGTTATTAAAACGTGTTGTTTTGTCAAGAGTATGTTTATGGGACCTATTTCCGCATGGTTTTGAAAGTTAAAATCAGTTGAAAATTTTGGGTGTTACAACTTGGTATCAGAGCAATGGTTTGAGGGATTCGGGTGTGCAAGACACTGAACTCAAACTTATTTGCTCTTGATAAGGTGGGTGTAATGAGGATCCAACGAAGGCATGACCGAGACACGGAGCTAAGGTAGATGTTAGTAATGATATTTGTTGGTAGTTTATTTGTTGTCCAAGGTGTTTATGTGTGCTGAAACTTGTCTTGGGAGTTATCACATGTGGACAATAAATATACTTAGGCATAGTATATTACTAATCATGTTGGCCAGGATGATTAGTAATGTAACATGTCTACGTGTCTTCATGGTGGCCATGTAATAATAACCATCACCAAGGAGTAAGTGAAGGTGAATATATATGTATTTATATGTATATAGATGTAAATATACTTATATACATATAGGAGTATAACGTAAGATAGATGCCTATAGTTATAATTATACACGTATGACGAGTCGATCGTATTAACACAGTTGGAGAACAACTGACGGAGACAGATGTTAGTAGGTGAAATTATAGACGGGAGTTGTCTTAAAGACTCATGTACGAAAGATTTTACGCGTGTATTCACCTCGGGGATGATGAGGATCTTGAAGTTAGTTGGGAGAATTAGAGAGCATCATTCTAGTGGAGGATGGCTAGAGCTTTCTATCTTGTCATGTGAAACTTCCTTCAAGGAAGATAGGGCTCTTCGAGGCGAGCCTTAGGAAGAAACGAATGAAGCCTAAGGAGCGGGAGGAACAACTTTGGCGAATTAAGGAGGAAGAAAACCTTGTTTCCACAAGGGTTTCATGGCATGCGAACAAAGGAGTTAATTGGTGGTAGTTTATTCGTTGGTTAGTCAATGATGCGTCACTATAATGGTATTGACTTCGGAAGCAATCCATTGTGATTTTTGGATAGAGTACGATTCGCAGTGAGTCGACTCTGGGACATGGTAGAGAATTGGTTGAGATTTCTCCATAAGGAGAAAAGCTTAATGGCGTGAAAGCAATGCGTTGGGGTGAATTCAAGAGGCGTTCTTGAAATGTTTCTATCCACAAGTTGTAGTGGACCGTGTATCTAGAGAATTCCTTCACGTGTGGTAGACCGGTGAATTGATTATTATTAAGGGCATGTTGTATGACTAAGCATAGTCTTGCCTAAATCTTGAAGTGTCAGAAGGAATGGAGTTTTATTGGCTTCTCGATACTATCGATTGGCGATATAGAGTGGATTCTCCTACATGGTGTACAACTCTGGTGGAGTTGATTATTATATGCTCCAATTAGGGTTGTAAACGAACTGAACCGAAACGAACCGAACGAAGCCTTGTTCGTGTTCGTTCGTTTAGCATTTAACTTGTTAATGAACGGTTCACGAACACTAACCGAACGAAATTTCATCTTCGTGTTCGTTCATTAAGGAAATGGATTTGTTCACGAATGGAACCGAACGAAGACTTGTTTGGGACTTTTGATGTCAACCCTAATGTCTTCCGAAGGCTGTGAGAATAGGAGAACGACGCATAAATAAGAATAGGGTTTCCAACTTTACTTAGTTAATTGTTAGGGTAAAAAAATAAAATAAAAATTAAAGAATATAAAAAGTTTAGATAAAATAAAATAGAAATATACAAAAATCTTTAATGAACATAAACAAACGAACATGAACGAACACGAACATTTTTTTAAGAACAGCAGGCAAAATATTACCACCACACCTAGCAAGAAACTAGATGGGGGAATAAAACAATTACAAAGACATAAAGGGATTTTTAAGCCAATCCACCCAAGAAATGTTTACCTTACTGATCCTATTAACAAACCATAAGAACGAAAAGTTTTGAACATCATAAAAATGAAAGCTTTCTTTTTGACGATGGAATTGAACACCTGATCATTCCTGAATCTCCAGAGCACCCACCAAGTAGTCATGACAATCCCTTCCAGAAGAAGTCTCTTATTTAAGTTTAGATGTCGAGAATCAATGTAGTCGATAATAGAAGTTGGAGAAAAATCTGAAGATGGCGGAATTTCAAGCCACATCCAAATCAAGTCCACGTTGAGGACGCCACCGGACAATAGCCTAGAACATGGGACACGTCTTCCGTTGCCAACTCACAGATTGGGCAGAGCAAAGAGGGGAGATCCAAACCTTTTTTAAACAAGTTTTTCCTAGTGGGAAGCCTGTCTAGGATAACACGCCAGGCATGGATATTCACTTTCCTCGAAACTGATCGATTCCAAGAAGTTTTCTTTGAGCTAACCGGAAGAAAACAAGTATCAATTACCCTTCGAACATGCCTAACCGAGAAAAAAATCACATCACTAGAAAGAGACCAAACCCATGAATCTCGAGAAGATGAGAGATCCACAGAAGAAAAAAGCGCTATAAGGGAGGAAAGTTGAGAGTGATTTTGAAATCTATCCCGAACCAAACAGTCTTTGTCCATTTCAAGTCTAAAAAGACGAGGGAAGCGAGAGAGTAAAGAGGAACCTCCAATCCACACATCCTTCCAGAAAACAGTAGTGGAACCAGAACCAACATGTTTTTTTAAATACTCATAGGGAATTATACCTTTGTCATGAAGAGAGGAGAATGATTTAGTGATACTATACCACACACCAGTACCATTTAAGGGCCGAATAGGACCAAACAAACCCACATTTTGACCATAAATAGAATTGATCACTTGAGCCCAAAGGCTTTCTGGAGAGGTAACATACCGCCACCTCCATTTCTGAAGAAGCGCAAGGTTAAGAGCCTTCAACGAACCAATACCTAAACCCCCATTCTCTTTAGAAGCTAGAACAACCTTCCAATTAATCCAATGCAGATTCCGCTTCTTGGTACCACCCCCCAAAAGAATCTAGCTCGATAGCGTTCAAGAGAATGATTTAAATGAGAGGAAGAGGGAATAAGGACATGTAATAAATACACAAAGAGCCAAAACTGAAGAGCAAAGAGTGTATCGACCCCCAATGGAAAGCATGTTCGCTTTCCAAAGAGAAAGCTTCGCCTCAAACTTATCAGTTATAGGCTTCCAACCGGAAGACTTTTTCATATTAGCGGCCACCGAAAGACCAATGTATGAGAAGGGAAGCTTATCAGATTTACACCCAATGATATTAGAAAAATGATTCACTTCTGTCGAATTAACCCCACACCAAAAAGCCGTGTCTTTTGAAGATTAATCTAAAGACCAGAGACAATGAAAAAACAGTTAAGGGCACAAATCACATTTTTGATGTTACTAGACGACCATTCACCTAACATAATAACATCATCCGCAAAGAAAAGATGAGATAGAGGAACATCCAAGGTGTAACATTTCTGATTTTAGTATCCGTATTTCGATTCAATATAGCGCTTTTCAAACCTAATTCTAGTGCACTAATTTGTTCTATTCGTATCTACAATTAAATACAATGATTCAATACAAATACTCAAGTTCTACTCGGATATATACTGTGACACCCAGTATTTCAGGTCAATATCCATATTACATAAATGCACGTTCATAACATATATTTTCTGAAGTTTTATTTTGACTAAGTAAAGTCAAGGAATCTAACAAAGGAAATTATATCAAAATAGTAATTTTTAAGAATTACTAGAAAAATAAACAGTGATAACCCGCAAAGTACGGTCGTTGGTGATTAACAAGAACTTGACAGTAAAAGTCTAGTGAAACATTTTAATAATTAAAGATATTAAAGCGGGTATAAATTTCAGGTATTATACCACATCTAAATCAATCACATCATCATCATGATTGCTTTGCTTACACAACACTCAAGCGTCATAATCATCATGATTATGACCAAAGATGCAAACAACATAAAGATCACATTACCATCATTATATCATTGCTTATACTCCACTCAATGTCATAAATCTCATGATTGATATTATGGATAAAACCACACTCTAACTCTATCATCATGATTTCTTGTACAACACTCCACTCCAAGGTCAAATAATGAGAATTTGACTTTATACAGGAGTGCACTCGACATCGAAAAATCACATCGTCATAATTATGAAATTTATTTATGACAAACACTCAAACATCGTTTCATCTAATAATTATATATATATGTATCTAGGTATATGGATATAAAGTTTTAATCACTAAAAGTTCCTACACCGAGTATTATATCACGGTATCACCTACCGGGTGTATTCTAACTAAAACCGACCTAACTAACCATTGGATCCTAACTACAAGATTTGACAACACCCAACCCCCCACCCCATACCCTATCTCGACAAAAATTGAAAGTGGGGCCACCCACCATGACTTCTTCACTTGCTTCCCCATCCTTGTGTCATAAGGTCCATACCCCATCACCCAAGAGTTTAAGCAAAGGCCAAATCAATCTCATCATCCATACCTTGCAATGATTATGATGGAACCAACACTCCAACCTCACCATCTCTTTCCATATATCTCGAAATACACACACACACTTGCATTCTTACACTTTCAAAATTCAATAACAAAAACCTCTAGAGGTTTAGCTAGAGCTTTGAAGTTTCAAGGTGTTTCAAGGGTGATTTCAAGAGTTCGAGCTTCCTACACCATTCCGTCCTTCTCCTTGCTTGCTTTAAGTGAGTGTTCATATCCTAAGTTTTGATTTTATTAAGTACACAAGTTGTTTTGTGTGTAAGTTCACCCAAGTAGTGTTTATTTCAAAAGAAAAGTCACCATTCAAAACGAGAACGTGCTGGCAGAATTTTCAGTCCACTTTGGACGGTCATATACTAGTCAAAACTAAACCAAAATGGACGTTTCTTGAATCAAAAATTAAGTTTAAAGAATCCTCTATCCATCCCAAGTGATTTCGTGATTTTTGGTGGAGTTTTAATACCCTAAAAGGTCAATACAAGAAAATGGATACAATCTGAGTTTTTGGACAGAATTTTAAGGACGACTTCATGGGGTCATAACTCACTCAAAAATGGTTCAAATGACTTGATTCTTTTTTCTAAAACTAGTATTTTGTGTTAGCATTACAACCCATATGTCCTATTATCATAAAACTAACATTTTGACCCCCAACCATCAAGATTTCCGAGACCTATCCGACAAAACCGAAGCTATTAACATCTTTGTGTTATGATTTTTGTTTGAAAGCCTTAAACCCCTTTATAAATTATGACCCATACATTTCTATAGAGTCAATACACTTAGTTGAGTATGGTAAAAGTTTCATAAATTATTGAGTTCGATAAAATAACTAAAAACACGACACAAATTGACTTAAAAACCCGAATACATTACTAAAGGCTATCTTGATGTAAAAGTTTTACCTTCCATACTATATATTTGTTTTCAACCCCAACCATGGGGTGGTTGTGTAAACGTAAAGACACGTCTTGAGATACATAACTTATTTATATAAGTATATATAAATGTATATGATTGTCACAACTCGTCACTAACGGTCGTCAAGTCAAAACTGTCGAAAATATAAACTAGTATTCATGTCGAGTCTAATTGGGTGAATCATATACACGATCAACTTACACATTCGAACATTGTTTAGACCGTAAAGTATCTTATTTTACCATATGGAATGGTTAGGTCGGCTCACGTATTCACGGACTTTGCTAGTTGCTACTTATTTTGCTTTGCTTCATTGTTTGCTCATCAGGTGAGTATTTTATAGCCCCTTTTACTCTTTTTACACTTTTAGGGTGAAACATGAACTCTATCAAATTACATGTTTACATTTACACAAACAACACAAATACAAATCCTATTTACATTCATGTGTGAAATTTGAGCTTTATGCCCGAGTGCTAGTTATGCTAACTTTAGTATGCGATTATGTGCAATCATTAACTATTCAAGCCGACGGTTTTCAATGATAGATCTATTGAGTCTGACAAACCCACTCAGATTGGGGTGATTGATACCGACAACACAATTTTGCATGCTAGTTACAAAGGTTTGATTGTACTTGGTTACACAATAGCTGCTCCCCATAAATGCCTTATTTATCATGTTATGTAAGGATTTATTTTACAAACTATATGCTATCTATATACAAACCTGTGTTATACTCACCAACTTTTTAGTTGACCTTTTTTTATTCATGTTTCAGGTGTTTTCATATGAGTAGATCAAGACATGCTACACATAGGCTTTGGACCTAGTTAATCTTAATTCAAAAACAAATTGTATTTCATTATGTACTTTGAACTTGATTCATGATTGTTTGGATGTAAATGGATTTAACATATTACAATTTAGTCAACCTTGAGCTCATGAACAGTCTACATGTCCCGCCCCGATGATTCCGTCGTCGGTCGGGGTGTGACAGATTGGTATCAGAGCCTTGGTTATAGGGAACTAGGTTATTAGACACTCTTGACCTAGACTATAACTTTAGGACACCCATACAATGCCATGCTACTACATGTTACATTATCAATTCTTGTGTGATTATTTTTACATACTATCCTAAGTACTTACACTACATGATACAATACATAATGACTTATGTGTCACACTACTTGATAACTCTTGTGCTTACACTCATTACTATCTACATGCTATATGATTATTCTCCTATGTGATTATTTTTACATGTTATACTATATGATTACATCACATGATACAATACCCAATAGTTTATGTGTCACGTTACCTGCCCACTTTTTCTTCTATTCATAGCTACCTACTTAATTTATTTAAAACACTATCCTAAGTTTAACACACACACATATACACCAAAATTATTCATACACCTTTGGATCCAAATACATGATACCATCACCCTTTATGAGCAAAGCCTTAAACTATTGGGTCTAATGCCCACCAACGATAAACCAAGAAGTCCATCTACCCTCCAAGAAGAAGAAGCCCACTGAAATGCATAAACCCTACTTTTGGGCCTCAAAGCCCAGTTCACAACAATTCTCATCTTAACCATGAGCCCAACAATGGTATTATTAATACATGATGGCTGGAAGAGTGTGTGAACCCATGAGGAATTCTGGCTAAAGAAAGATAGGGTACTTAAGTGTGTCCTAGTGACCCACCCCTCTTTCCTGGGAATCCTCCTCAGGGATGCATTGCTTATAGGTCAAGTGTATTTCTAAAATACTATCGTGAAGGTTCGGTGTTATGACTAGTCAAACTCTAAAACCAAAAGGAGTTAATCTCCATCCTCGAAAAGGAAGTACAAGAACATCGCACGGAGACCGCCAGGGCTGAAGCCAGATCTGCTGCTCGAGTGACCATAGCGGTGCTCATCTTGGCGATTATCTTCTTCCTAGTGGAAAGCTACCAGAGACGTTAGAAGAAGCTTCTACTGATTACCTCTAAATTTTTGATTTGAGAACCATTTCCTTATGTTTTGAGTAATGTTTAACATTTCAGCATTTCATCAATTTCATATATTTCAACTTTACAGTTATTAATTCATTGATTTGACCCGTGGAGCGTAAACTACACCCGCTATATTTCCATTAAATTTTCCCAAATATCACCTTCTTCATACGATTTAGTACACTACCAATAATCTCCTTCATAAACAAATCATACTATTATGTGACTCAAGCAAAACCCCGTTATCTTGTTTAAACAAAACGTTTACCAAACTTTTAGATAGTATCAAAAATATAAATTTTCCACAAAAAAAAAAAAAATTCTCTTATTAATAATTGAAAGTTTAAATTAAAAATATTTTTCCCATAAATTGCATATTCATTTAAAATATGTGATTCAATGATTTCACTACTTTATATATCTACAAACAAGAACGAATTACCACTTTCTATGTTCAAACAAAGACCCATATTTGTAAACGTAATTCCCGAATGTTTTCAAAACCTCCTCGTTACCTTTCACTTGACTCTTCAAGAGACGATCCATACCGCGTAGACATTAACCCTCCCCACAAACCTCAATGAGACCTAAAGAACTAGAACCTAACTACCACATTCTACAAGAACGCCAAACGACGCGCTTCTCCGCAACACTTGATCACCTACAAAACTCGTTAGTATACGTTACACACGAAATTCAATAAATTACGATCACATAATACATAGAACTAGTTTATTTACAAATCACAATTTACTGGATTGATCACATAACCCATGAAACTGTTTATTTGCAATACACATACTACTTGCTTGAACACATAGTACATGAAACTTAGTTGTTTACAACATACATGGTACATGACAATTGATTGTTTTATATACAATACTTGATTGATTATATTGAACACGAAACTTAATTGGTTACAAAGTACATGATACTACATTACTTACATTACGCATGAAAGACTATTGGTTTACAAAATACATGATACTAGGTTTAACACCATACATGAAATCCTTTTCCTACAATACACAAGATACTATTTTGTTTACACTACACGTGAGAGCTTAGTGATTTACAAAATACAAATGCTAGATGTCCACACTACACGAAAGACCTGTATGTTTACTATATACACGAAACAAAATTTGCTTACAATTAGTGCAATTGGTTGATTACATTCTACACAAGACATGGTTATACACCTTGTTCACCAAGGTTGAAGACCATAATACATTGAAACGACTCGGGGTTTGACGTATTCTTGTTCAAACACGAGCAAACTAAGAAACTTTAAGCTATACTACTTTACTACCCTTTAGTTGCGAACTGACGTGATTAGGGACATAATTACTTGCTAGCGACCTTTATGTGAAAGCAATAGACGTGATTAGAGTGAAATTTGTGCCCCCCTTACCCACACACAACGGAATGAGCTATACGGACCATGCGATGATTTGAGTAATTACGGGTGCACACGGAATTATAAAAATCAGCGCATGGAAAATATATTGAAATTTTGTCGTGTGTTGTGACCTAAAACTTATCATGATATGTAACGACGAAACTGATGTGATGTGACAAGGGCATGGTGGATACGCCGATGGTACTTCCTATACATAAGTGCCCTATCATATTATCATGAGTAGCGTTGCTCGTGTCACGTGAAGTTTTGACCCAGACCAATGTCTATGAAATCTCTTACCCACTGACAATCTTGAACATATCAGACTACATCTTACGCAAACCCTAAATTTCAAAATCCCATCAAACTCATTCCAAATAATACAACTTACATCTAGAATTAAAAATTTCTTTTCGGCAAGCTCCCTCGCACCACGAGTGGTTATGATAGCATTTGGGTGATCATTGATCGTCTCACCAAATCTGCTCATTTCTTGCCTATCCGCGAAGACTATAAGGTTGAGAAACTAGCCCGAATTTACATTGACGAAATTGTGAGCCGTAATGGTGTTCCCTTGAACATAATATCCGATAGAGATGCTCGGTTCACTTCTCGTTTTTGGTAATCTCTCCAAACTGCTCATGGTACACGATTGGATTTGAGCACGGCTTACCATCCCCAAACTGATGGTCAAACCGAGCGAACAATCCAAACTCTTGAAGACATGCTTCGAGCTTGTGTAATCGATTTTGTTGGCAATTGGAATTCACATTTATCCCTGATCGAGTTCTCTTACAATAATAGCTACCACACAAGTATCAACATGGCTCCATTCGAAGCTCTTTATGGCCGCAAGTGTCGTTCTCCTATCTGTTGGAACGAGATTGGTGAAGCACAAATCACCGGTCCCGAACTAATTCAAGAAACATCCGATAAGATCATTCAAATCCGTGACAATATTCGAGTAGCGAGGAGTCGGCAAAAGAGTTATGCCGACAAACGTCGAAAACCCTTGGAATTCCAAATCGGTGACCTTGTTCTTCTAAAGGTGTCCCCGTGGAAGGGTGTGATCCGCTTTGGAAAGAAAGACAAGTTAGCACCTCGCTATGTTGGTCCATTCAAGATCCTTGAAAGGATTGGGAAAGTGGCTTACAAGCTCGACTTACCTCCATCTCTTGGCAATGTGCATCCTACATTTCATGTAGCTAATCTGAAGAAATGACTCGCTGATGAGAATCTCCATATACCGCTTGATGACGTGCGCATTGATGAGACGATGCACTTCGTTGAGAAACCGGTAGAAATCATGGATCGTGAAGTTAAACAACTCAAGCGAAGTCGTATTCCTATTGTCAAGGTTCGTTGGAAATCTAAGCGTGGTCCTGAATTCACTTGGTAACGAGAAGACCAAATGAAGCTCAAGTACCCTCATCTTTTTACTAATACTGTCGCCTCCTCTAGCTAAATTTCGGGACGAAATTCTCTCAACATGGGGAGACTGTAACATTTCTGATTTTAGTATCCGTATTTCGATTCAATATAGCGTTTTTCAAACCTAATTCTAGTGCACTAATTTGTTCTATTCGTATCTACAATTAAATACAATGATTCAATACAAATACTCAAGTTTTACTCGGATATATACTGTGACACCCAGTATTTCAGGTCAATATCCATATTACATAAATGCACGTTCATAACATATATTTTCTGAAGTTTTATTTTGACTAAGTAAAGTCAAGAAATCTAACAAAGGAAATTATATCAAAATAGTAATTTTTAAGAATTACTAGGAAAATAAACAGTGATAACCCGCAAAGTACGGTCGTTGGTGATTAACAAGAACTTGACAGTAAAAGTCTAGTGAAACGTTTTAATAATTAAAGATATTAAAGCGGATATAAATTTCAGGTATTATACCACATCTAAATCAATCACATCATCATCATGATTGCTTTGCTTACACAACACTCAAGCGTCATAATCATCATGATTATGACCAAAGATGCAAGCAACATAAAGATCACATCACCATCATTATATCCTTGCTTATACTCCACTCAATATCATAAATCTCATGATTGATATTATGGATAAAACCACACTCTAACTCTATCATCATGATTTCTTGTACAACACTCCACTCCAATGTCAAATAATGAGAATTTGACTTTATACAGGAGTGCACTCGACATCGAAAAATCACTTTATACAGGAGTGCACTCAAACATCGTTTCATCTAATAATTATATATATATATATATGTATGTATCTAGGTATATAGATATAAAGTTTTAATCACTAAAAGTTCCTACACCGAGTATTACATCACGGTATCACCTACCGGGTGTATTCTAACTAGAACCGACCTAACTAACCATTGGATCCTAACTACAAGATTTGACAACACCCAACCCCCCACCCCATACCCTATCTCGGCCGAAATTGAAGGTGGGGCCACCCACCATGACTTCTTCACTTGCTTCCCCATCCTTGTGTCATAAGGTCCATACCCCATCACCCAAGAGTTTAAGCAAAGGCCAAATCAATCTCATCATCCATACCTTGCAATGATTATGATGGAACCAACACTCCAACTTCACCATCTCTTTCCATATATCTCGAAATACACACACACTTGCATTCTTACACTTTCAAAATTCAAGAACAAAAACCTCTAGAGGTTTAGCTAGAGCTTTGAAGTTTCAAGGTGTTTCAAGGGTGATTTCAAGAGTTCGAGCTTCCTACACCATTCCGTCCTTCTCCTTGCTTGCTTTAAGTGAGTGTTCATATCCTAAGTTTTGATTTTATTAAGTACACAAGTTGTTTTGTGTGTAAGTTCACCCAAGTAGTGTTTATTTCAAAAGAAAAGTCACCATTCAAAACGAGAACGTGCTGGCAGAATTTTCAGTCCACTTTGGATGGTCATATACTAGTCAAAACTAAACCAAAATGGACGTTTCTTGAATCAAAAATTAAGTTTAAAGAATCCTCTATCCATCCCAAGTGATTTCGTGATTTTTGGTGGAGTTTTGATACCCTAAAAGGTCAATACAAGAAAATGGGTACAATCTGAGTTTTTGGACAGAATTCTAAGGACGACTTCATGGGGTCATAACTCACTCAAAAATGGTTCAAATGACTTGATTCTTTTTTATAAAACTAGTATTTTGTGTTGGCATTACAACCCATATGTCCTATTATCATAAAACTAACATTTTGACCCCCAACCATCAAGATTTCCGAGACCTATCCAACAAAACCGAAGCTGTTAACATCTTTGTGTTATGATTTTTGTTTGAAACCCTTAAACCCCTTTATAAATTATGAACCATACATTTCTATAGAGTCAATACACTTAGTTGAGTGTGGTAAAAGTTTCATAAATTATTGAGTTCGATAAAATGACTAAAAACACGACACAAGTTGACTTAAAAACCCGAATACATTACTAAAGGCTATCTTGATGTAAAAGTTTTACCTTCCATACTATATATTTGTTTTCAACCCCAACCATGGGGTGGTTGTGTAAACATAAAGACACGTCTTGAGATACATAACTTATTTATATAAGTATATATAAATGTATATGATTGTCACAACTCGTCACTAACGGTCGTCATGTCAAAACTGTCGGAAATATATACTAGTATTCATGTCGAGTCTAATTGGGTGAATCATATACACGATCAACTTACACATTCGAACATTTTTTAGACCGTAAAGTATCTTATTTTACCATAGGGAACGGTTAGGTCGGCTCACGTATTCACGGACTTTGCTAGTTGCTACTTATTTTGCTTTGCTTCATTGTTTGCTCATCAGGTGAGTATTTCATAGCCCCTTTTACTCTTTTTACACTTTTTGGGTGAAACATGAACTCTATCAAATTACATGTTTACATTTACACAAACAACACAAATACAAATCCTATTTACATTCATGTGTGAAATTTGAGCTTTATGCCCGAGTGCTAGTTGTGCTAACTTTTGTATGCGATTATGTGCGATCATTAACTATTCAAGCCGACGGTTTTCAATGATAGATCTATTGAGTCTGACAAACCCACCCAGATTGGGGTGATTGATACCGACAACACAATTTTGCATGCTAGTTACAAAGGTTTGATTGTACTTGGTTACACAATAGCTGCTCCCCATAAATGCCTTATTTATCATGTTATGTAAGAATTTGTTTTACAAACTATATGCTATCTATATACAAACCTGTGTTATACTCACCAACTTTTTAGTTGACCTTATTTTATTCATGTTTCAGGTGTTTTCATATGAGTAGATCAAGACATGCTACACATAGGCTTTGGACCTAGTTAATCTTAATTCAAAAACAAATTGTATTTCATTATGTACTTTGAACTTGATTCATGATTGTTTGGATGTAAATGGATTTAACATATTACAATTTAGTCAAACTTGAGCTCATGAACAGTCTACATGTCCCGCCCCGATGATTCCGCCGTCGGTCGGGGTGTGACACAAGGAGCCAACCCTAAGCCCTTTGAAAAGGTCTAAATGAATATGATCTTGGAAAGCACAGCTCAACCTTTCCATAGCTATAATAAATAAGAAAAGGGAAATGGGTCTCCTTGCCTTAGACCACGCTCCAACTGAAATTCCAAAGAAGGACTACCATTAATCCAAACTCAAATATCTTTAAAAACATGAAAAATGGTAGGGTTGGTACGTAAATTATAAACATTCTTGAGATTTTTCTTTAAAATGTTGAGAGATTCTGAAATATATCAATTGAGAGATTTGGTTGGAATTAATTACAATTACAATTCCTTCTCTTAGCCAAGCAAACATGCAAAGAAATGAAATGAAATTTCAATTCCATTAAATTTTGCCAACCAAACAGACATTATTTAAAAGAATAACGGTTATGTATATAATGTTAGCTAAGAACACCAATTTAAGGAGAGAAAATATATTGTAAAAATGTATTTTATATTTCTGGTGCTATAACTCAAATCATCATTTATTTATGGTATGTAGAAGATTAATTACCAATAACAACCTCAACTCATTAACCGCCTACTAACTTGAATGCAACTAACTTAAATACTTTATATTATTTATTCAATTCTTCCTCAAACTACATCCGATTTTGCTAGAGAGAGACCCAATTGACAAAATAAATTATTTTGGTCCAATTTTAAAGCTTGCCAAATGGTAAGATTATGCAGATGGAGGCCCATTAGTGGACGGCCCACTAAAATATACATTCATGTCATGTTTCATTTACTCATTGACTTGTCGTTCTGTGCAAAGTTCAAAAACCTCCTCTCAACAAACACTCTTTCACCACTCGACTGAAGAAATTGACTTATGGACTAGGCATCAATCACTGTGATCTTGTTCATGTTTTGCAGGAAGGCATGTGTTGGTGTTTAGGAGTAACCACCAGCCGGTTAGATGAACTTGTCATAGCAACCGTCGTTGTCATGACTACCGACCACCTTGATTATGCTTCCTTGGCTGCAAGGATTGCTTATAACATCTGATTTGCTATCACTAAATAACTTTTTCGCAATACCTAGATTTGATTAGCGGTAACCTCGATTATGTTACTTTTTCGCAATACCTAGTAGATTATTTTATTTTAAGTTAGTGGTATAAATTATGTTATATGGTAGAAAGAATAAAATAAGAAAAACACATGAGAAAAAGAATCATCAATCCTCCAAAATCGGTTTAAAAGCTTAAAACAAACGTTTCCAGTAGGAGAACTGTTTTTTTTTAACGGTAAAACCTAGATATTCTAGGATAATTGGGTTTTCCCGGAGCCCTTTTTTTTGTTGCGAAGATTCGAACCCAAGACCTCCACTATGAGAAGTCTTGGGGCTATCATTACACCAAATGGCCAATGGTGTAAGAGAACTGCTAATATTAATAATATAATCATTAGCAATTATATCTATTACCTTAAAAATTTGTTAATTTACAAATTTATAGAAAAGGCAAAAAAGAAAATGTGTAAAGCGGGTTTGCATAACTCGTTTGGACTCATGGAAACAAACAATTTTGGGTTCAACTGTTGAACCCTATAAAGTTTTTTTTCCTTGGATCGTGAAATGTTTTTGAAAAAATTGAATTTTGTAAGAAAAATTAGAATTAGAAGAAACTGAATTTGAAATTTAAAAATTTCAAAGAATTTAAAATTAAAATAATTGCAATCTCGAGTTTTAAACTGAAATGCATTTTAGTTACAAAACAATCATAAAGGAATTGTAATTTATCACCCATGCCACCATCGACCAGCCCACGCCACCACCCCTGACCACCTCCGCCACGGTCGACCATCCCCCGCCGCCTCCCCTGACTACCCCTGCCACCGTCGTTGACGACCCCCGGCCACCATCGATGACCACCCTCTGCCAGAGCCACCAACCACCCCGGCGGCAAAGGTGGAGGTGGGGTGGGGGGGGTTGATGACGTTAGCGGGGAGTGGTCGATGACGTTTGGGGGATAGTTGTCAGTGGCGTTTGGAAGGGGGTAGTCGGTGACGGAGACAGCGACGAGAGTGGCGGCGGCGGGGCGACTAGGGGATAGGGTTATCCAAAAAATTTGTGGCTCGAAGATCGCTTGGAAAAAGCTCGCTCGAATTGGTGCAGAAGCGAGGGGTTGTGGCGAACCAAACACATTGACAAATGAAATTCATATTGCAATTCTATTGAATTTTACAAACCAAACGCATCCTAACTTGAGTGTCTTAGCAGACTCTTACTAGATACAATCGTTTTTACAAAAGCCTAATCCGATGTCAAGTTTCCAATTATTCCTTCTATAATATCCGGATCTCGTATTCTATCCATTTGTTCACCAAATTGTTTGCACATTTGCATTTGCGTACATAATGATCATCAAACTTGACTTACACAAAAAAACAGTTCCAAAGCCATCGAATTACACCATACCGTTCGATTAACTTTATTATCAGGGCCGGTCCCGAGGATTTAAGTGCCTTGGCCGAAGCCGAAAAAAAGGCCCATACGAACAAAATATATAAACTAAAAATTTTTTAAACGACGATTAACGTTATAGCAATAAATATAGAAAAAAATATAGTATGTTATATTACATACCGTAATAGCTAACGGATGATTCGCGAAGCTCTCCTAGCATTCTTGACAGCAAACTCTTTGATCATCTCTTCGTAATTTATACTCTCTAAATTCAACAATTAACATTTACAATTCTAACTAATAATAAAAATTAATAAGTCAATTAATTAACAATGTATAGTTCAATGAGTCATGAAATAAGGGAAATAACTTGATTTAGGCAAATTGGCAATCATAAATTAAAATCAATTTGTCAAACAATTTAAAACTCATGGCATGGCAAACTAACATGTGGTAAGTAATTCTAACTGAATGAATGGATATTAATACCTTTAAACCAACCAAGGCTGAACAACTGTAGCAATTTTTTTTTTGGGGTCGCCTATCGTTCGTGGAGTGGAGACGCCAGGGAGGCAAACAGGCACAAGAAAATTCCTTCCCTATTTGCAGAATTCGTTTTTTTTATTAAAGGGTTAATGGGTTAACGGGTTTTAAGTTTAAATAGGCCCAAACATTCTAAAGATTAAATGGGTCCAACCAATATAAACATTAAAAGGGCCCAACCATTATAAAAAGGACTCAATCATTATAAAAAGGGTCCAACCATTATAAAAAGGGCCCAATATATTTTAAGTTTTCATAAAAAATACTCAATATATAAAACCGGTATTTAAAATTTTATAAAAAAACATATATATATATACAGGCCCCGTAAAAATTTTAGGCCCCCGAAAAAACGGGCCCTGGCCGGCGGCCCGGCTCGGGCTACCCCAGGGCCGCCCCTGTTTATTATCATTATCATAAGGTTAGCATGTTGTTTTCATTCAACTTAAATATAACATAACCATCATATCCCGTAAATTAATTAAAAAAAAACAGAAACCGATCCCCGTTTATCACATGGCCGGTCAAAGTCAAGTGACGGTTGAGTAAACTGAAGTCAGATCAACTGTCACATTCGTGACACAACAGGTGGCCGTTGCAAATAATAGCTCCCGCCTTTTATTCTCCTTTCTTTGCTTTCACCTCATCACAGAAAGTCGTTGCTTCAAGAAACAGAAAACTCTAACTGAAATTTATAAATCACACAATGAATGTCTATTTCTTTATGTACGTGTGTGTGTCTATAATCATTTTTCAAAATATAACAACCAGTAGGTAAGCCATCTTCAAGCTCTATAACACCCCCCACCCCCCAACAGAAAAAAGCTGTGAACTTGCTCAATCTCAAAGGCTGAATCGTTTACCAATCGCGTTTTGTGTTTTAACTTCAAGAAACACAAAACGTCGAGATGAGAATCTTCATCTCGACTTGCGTCTTTCTTGTGTTATGTTCTTTCTCAGGTAATGCGCGTTTAAAAATCCGTAAAGCTATAAAAATTGTGAATTTCTTTTAGGGGCGTGAATTTCTGTCACGACACAAACCTAACATGAAATTCACGGGTTTGGGTTTAGTCTAAACGTGTTCCGGTCAGTTTCAGGTTGAACCCATGAACACTTTTAGCTAAATGGGCCGTGTTCGGGTCAACCTGGCGGGTTAACGGGTTGAGCCACCTATCCCATTTATTTTTTATTTTTTTAACTTGTTTTATGTAATGTTTAGGTATTTTATACCAAAATTTAAATGTTAAAAAAGAAATTGACATAAAGTTTTATAACTTAAACATAATTCTTTTATACACCTTTCTTTTTTTAGTTATAAATTTATAACATTAGAGTATTAATATGTAAAGAAAATAAAAAAATAATAAAACTCGGGTTAAACAGGTCGAGTTCATGCCAACCCGCGGATATTTGTGTCGTGTTCTGGTTTAAGTGTCTAACACAAATTTCAGGTTCGTGTCAAATTTTTGGGTTCATGTCGTGTTGGACCCGTCAACCAACGAACACGGCTCCTTTAGCACCCCTAATTTCTTTAAACAATTTTATTGTTTTGCAGCTGCCTTTGATCCTCTGGATCCAACTGGAAACATAACGGTCAAATGGGATATCATGTCTTGGACTGCAGATGGTTATGTGGTAAGAAAGTTGTGACTTTCACAAATTCTCAATGTTTTCTTGAATCTTTCTTAAAGATTAATGATGTTTTCGTGATGTTTATCGACAGGCGGTGGTAACGATGAACAATTTTCAGATGTACCGCCACATCCAGACTCCAGGGTGGACCCTTGGATGGACATGGGCTAAGAAAGAGGTGATATGGTCCATGGTTGGGGCTCAGACCACCGAACAAGGAGACTGTTCAAAGTTCAAAGCCAATGTGCCACATTGTTGTAAGAAGAACCCTACAGTTGTGGACTTGTTACCTGGTGTCCCTTACAACCAACAGTTCTCCAACTGTTGCAAAGGCGGGGTCGTGGCGGCATGGGGTCAAGACCCCTCAGCTTCTGTCTCGGCCTTCCAGGTCAGTGTTGGGATGGCCGGGACGACAAACAAGACGGTCAAACTACCAAAGAATTTCACTCTTTTAGGTCCTGGACCAGGGTATACATGTGGCCCTGCAAAGATTGTTCCTCCAACTACTTTTCTCACTCCTGATAGGCGAAGGAAAACTCAGGCATTAAGTAAGATTTTCTTGTTTTGATTAAAGTATAGTTTGACTTTGACTTTGACTCGTGGTCAAAGACTCACGAGCGGTATACGATACAGTGACATGGAACGTGACGTGCACATACTCACAGTTTTTGGCTTCGAAACACCCGAGTTGTTGTGTGTCTTTCTCATCATTCTACAACGAGACGATCACACCTTGTCCTACGTGCGCATGTGGTTGCGAAAATAAGAACAAATGTGTCAAGTAAGATGATAATTTCTCAAACGTGGTTTTATAATGAAAAAGGAATGACTAATATTTTTTATGATGATTATAGGAGTGACTCTAAGCTTCTAAGTGTTGTTGGAGTAAATACACCGAAGAAAGATAATTCGCCGTTGCTTCAATGCACTCGACATATGTGTCCTGTGAGGGTTCACTGGCACGTAAAGCAAAACTACAAAGACTATTGGCGAGCAAAGGTGGCAATAACGAACTTCAACTACAGGATGAATTACACGCAGTGGACGCTTGTGGTTCAACATCCTAATCTAAATAATGTTACTCAAGTTTTTAGCTTCGACTACAAGCCACTCGTTCCGTACGAGTCTATAAGTAAGTGATGCTTAATAGACTTTAACATGTAGTGTTACATGTATATATCTATATGCTGATGTGGTGATTAATGACTATTTTTATTCTCAAGGTCACTTTAGCACCAGAACATGTATAATGCCACATGTTCATCTAGTCAACATTGCTGACCACCTAAGCACGTGGCATCACTTGTGCACGCACGTGCTTGTGTGACAAAGAAATAGATCTTCTATTTCTAAATGCCACATTAACACAAAGATGCATATGTAGTGCCGCGTTCCCATCCAGAGCAATTACAAAGTAAATGAAATCACTAACTAAACAAAAACATGGCAGACGATACGGGGATGTTCTATGGAATGAAGTTCTTCAACGACTTACTAATGGAAGCAGGACCAACTGGAAATGTACAGTCAGAGGTGCTACTACAAAAGGACCAAAACACGTTCACTTTCAAGCAAGGATGGGCGTTCCCTAGGAAGGTCTACTTCAACGGTGAAGAATGCATGCTTCCTCCACCTGAGTCATACCCATTCCTACCAAACTCAGGTCATGAAACGCGAGTTGGTCTGTTAATATTATTGGTTTCTTTGGTTGTGTTCTTACTCTTTTAATTCCAGCACCGTTTATCTTGCACTTGGTTAGTAGTTTTGAGTTTTGAAGCTAAAAAATGAAACATGTGACATTTAGTTGAATCAAGGTACACAAAGTGTCAAATTCTTTGAAAGAACACAAGAAATTGTACTTATTTCATGAGACTATTGTACTACAAAGATTTTTGTATATTTTAAGGAATACGAGTAAATGCAACAAAAGTTACAAAGAGAAGTGTCTAAATTTGAGTATTATATTATATTGCTACATCGAATATGTCTAAAACTTGTTCAACAGACATTTTAAGAAAGATATATCCCCTTAAAATGTATACCAGGATTGGAGTATTCAATATTAATTTCTTTAGTCGAACCATAGGTTAAATGTTAGCAACAAACTATTCTTAAATATATAATTTTCTATCTATTAAGAAAATACTTTTAAAACACTTGCAAGATAAAATTCAAAACATAGTAATGAAGGGTCTAATGAGGTCGTTTGTTATCTTGTGGTTTTTCTAATAATCTCATGATGTGTGTGAATGTGTATATTAAAATGTAAGTCTCACATAGTAGCCTTTAAATTTTTAAAAATGATTTCTATCGAAAGTACTACACACACATAGGAAAGTGTACCTATCATATATGTAATATAGCGAGGGTAAGAATCAGATATCGATCCTCAGGACACATTGGCAGCTCGTCATATTAAACTTTTATCGATATTTAGTCTAATTACTAAGTTTATGGAAAGCAATGGTTGAAACTAATAAATTCCTAAGATATACCAAATGGAAGAAAGATGTATCATCTACATATCGAATCCTTTTGATCAAATGAACGATTCTCCTGAATGACTTAGATTTCTGACGGTTGTTCCTATAGGGCTAGGCTCTCGCTAGAGTTACCTAGACGAGTCGATACCTAAAGCTCCATAACATAACGTTGGGTACCCTAGGATCTACTACGATGAAGAACCAACAAACTACTTAATTGAAGTGTTAGGTTGGTTAACTACCCCGCTAGGGGCTTGAAATCCTATAATAGGATGGATGCTAATGCTATAAACTCACACTAACAACCTTTAAACCAAAAGGCAAGCTTTAGTTGTACCAACTTATAACTTAAAATTTCCTAAACACGCCAAGAAGAAGTATCACTCGCTAGATGTTTTTAAAATCAACCTAACAATGGACAGGAAAACTCTAACAGACTCTTAAACCCTTTTATTCATATTTAATCATAAGGTAGCACTATTCCCCCAATAATACCTCTGAATTCATCAAGCATCATTAGAGTGTCAAACCCTATATTATAACCTAAAGATAGAATACATTAGTTCTAATGTGCAGGCCCACACCCCAGAGCCAACACAACCACATAAATAAGAAATAAGATCAATAATAATAAACACATATATACATTATAAGAGTAGTTACTAGAACTTTAATAAAATCAATAAAGTTCCATAATTCGGTCAAATATTCAAATCAAACAAGATCAAAGTTCATCTAAACCTAGATGATACAAATGAGTTTAGATACTCATGATGTTTAAAAAGAAAACAAACAGAAAGATAACATGGACATGAAGAAATTATAATAGTAAAATCGGTTTAATGGTTCCAGTCTTCTAATCTTCAACACCGAACATGCCTTTAATCCGATTGCTATGGTCTCCACCTTCAATTATCTTCCTTTTCTCTTCCAATACCATCTAACAATGGGTTAGAGGGTAAAAAGGACATCCCCCAAAAATGTGGTCGTCACGATCTTTAAAGTCCTAGCTAGGCGGCTTAAAAGTCCTATCTTGTATTAAAGGTGGTCTCTCATCTTCTATTAGTTTGATGTGTTCGATCAGTAAGGTGATCTCAAAAGTCCTAGCTAGGCGGCTTAAAAAGGTTCTAGACTCGGTTATCGCGGAGTCTCAATCGGCATTCCTAAAAAATAGATACATTCTTGATGGGCCTCTTATTATGAACGAAGTCTTGAAAATTGACTTTGACAAAGCCTTAGACGGTGTTAATTGGAATTTTATAGACGACATCATGAGACAGATGGGGTTTCCCTCCTTATGGCGTACTTGGATAATGGGCATTTTGTCATCTGGTCGATCCTCGATTTTGGTAAATGGTTCTCCCACTTTCGAATTCCAGTGCGAACGTGATGTGAGGCAAGGTGACCCTCTCTATCCTTTCATGTTCATCATTGTTATGGAGGCGTTGTCTGGAATGATGGTTCAGGATTGCGGGATTGGCGCGTTCTCTGGCGTCAATGCCCCCCATAATGGCCTTGCCATCTCTCATCTCCTCAACGCCGACGATGCTATCATTATGGGAGGTTGGTCTGAGACTAATGCTAAAAACATAGCTAGGATTTTAAGGTGTTTCCATCTTTGCTCCGGTATCAAAATAAATCTCATGAAATCCAAATTATTCAGGATCGGGGTGGATGATTCGGAGGTGCACATGATGTCTATTATCTTAGGTTGCAAATCGGATAGTCTTCCATTCACATACTTAGGCTTATTGGTAGGTGCTAATATGAACAGGATTGGGAATTGGTGGCCGGTGTTTGAGTCCTTCGAAGCCAGGTTGTCATTATGGAAAGCAAGAACCTTATCTATTAGGGGAAGATTAACTCTATTGAAATCGGTTCTTGAAAGCTTACCCACATACTATCTTTCTCTATACAAAGCCCCAAGCTGCAAAGTTATTGATGGGCTTGAGGCAATTAGGAAAAAATTCTTATGGGGTGGGGCCGAGGATAAGAAAAAAGTTCATTGGGTAGCTTGGGATAGGGTTACCTTATCTAAAGTCGAAGGCGACTTAGGTTTAACCCCTCTCAAGGATATCAATAATGCATTTTTATCTAAATGGGTGTGGAGATTCCAAACGGAAAGGCATTCCTTATGGGGAAAGTTCATCTCGGCCATCCATCGCACCAAAAACTCGTGGTCTGCAAT
The DNA here is from genome assembly GCA_023525975.1 of Smallanthus sonchifolius. NCBI lineage: Eukaryota > Viridiplantae > Streptophyta > Magnoliopsida > Asterales > Asteraceae > Smallanthus > Smallanthus sonchifolius. The sequence continues at coordinate 69,691,477 of CM042031.1, read as the reverse complement.
TCCGGTTAAGAAATCTTTAACTGGGGTTTGGAATAATATTGCTAGGTTTGAATCTAACTTTTTAATTGCAGGTAAAAAAAAATTCAAAGTTTGATAAAAGGTAGATTGGGCGATGGAGAGTCGATTAAATTCTGGATAGATCCTTGGTTATTAGATGATCGGTTAAAAAATATCTTCCCTTCTCTATTTTCTTTGGTATCTAATAAAAACTGTAATGTGGCTAATTGTTTTTGTGCAAGATGGGTTGGTAAAGTGGGATGTGGATGGAAGCACGATCCCCAATCGACAGTGGAATTATTCGAATGGTTGCAATGTCTCAATCTGCGCACATAGGTCCACATCTCTAGCGGCTCGGATAAATGGGAATGGCTGGGCGATTCTTCTAATCAGTTCTCGGTCAAATAGGTAAAAGAGCTAGTTGTTAAAGGTCGTGATCAAGGAGACGCCTTCAAAATGACTTGGTGTAAATGGGTTCCTTCTAAATGCACCATTTTCGGGTGGAGGGCTGGAATGGAGCGCATCCCAACCTTGGTGGCTTTGCATAGAAGGAAAATCCCAGTCCCCTCTCAATTATGCCCTCTTTGTGAAGAAACGTCAGAAACGTCGGAACATCTTTTCACTTCATGCCTGGTGGCTACTGTGGTTTGGCAGCATATTTCAAGATGGTGCAGGTCTCAACAGGTCTTCGCTTTCTCGGTTAAATATTTGTTGGATCATCACAAGACGGTCCAACTTGATATAGGCAAAAAAGATGTCACACCCCAACCGACGGCGGAATACGTTGGGGCAGACATGGAGACTGTTCATAAGCACATGATCAACTAAATTTCATATTGTTTATTAAATCAAAATTTCATTACATAAGTTCAATCAAACCAAGTCAAACATCCAAGAAATAAAGTATTCCCACAAAGTTCATTTGTTTAATTAAATAAGTCCTCAATCCTATGTGTAGCGTCTTGTAAATGATCTCAAATATTAATACCTGAAATATGATGAAAACGAGGTCAATTAAAAATAGTTGATAAGCATACATAGGTTTTGACACCACAAGTAATATCAAGAGTTTGTGTACAATTCATATGAACCATGGTTTAATAAGACAATATGGAGAACCACTATAGTTAAACCGAGGCGTACAATCAAACCTTATGACTGCACACAATGTTATCCCAAATGTAACACCAGCAACAATCACCCTACCTGGGTGGGTTTGTCAGACATAATAGATCTATCATTGTATACCGTCAGCTTGTACAGAGTTAATGATTGCACTTGCACTATGCACAAAAATATGTAAAATGTAGTTTGCACTAATAGTATTCAAGCATAAGGCACAAATTGCACACATGATCATAATGTTTGAATTGTAATAATTGCAAATAGTTTCAAATGAAATCATGTTCCACCCCAAAAGTATAAATGTAACAACCCAAAATGTCGAGAAATAAAGTTAACGAGTTCAAGCGGGCCGAAGTCGGGCCGGGTCAGTCGCGAACCGGGCTTGGGGAGGTCTCCCCTATAAATAGCCAAGGTCACCACATGTTTCTCTCATTTGCAATTCTAGAGAGAGAAAAACCATAGAGAGAGAAAGTGTCGGAATCACACAAGATTACACCCGCTCGTGTCTCTTGCACTCGTGAGAAGAACCTCCAGATCAGAAGCTCGATTCAGGTAACGATCCGACCTAAATCTGAGTTTTTGTTCGTTTTTTTGGGATTTTCAGGTTTTGGCTAAAAAGGCAACGATTTTGCGGATGGAACTTAAAAATGAGCTTAGGTATAGCATCTAGAATGAAAACCGAACGTTTTGATCTAAGAAAAGTTGAGAAATTAACTCGATCAGACTCACATGCAAAAGCTTCGGATTTTTGGGAAGACAATACGTGCAGGTCCATCGAAACTACAAGTTTCGATACGTGCAAGTCCATCGAAACTACAAGTTTCGATACGTGCAGGTCCATCGAAACTACAAGTTTCGATACGTGCAGGTCCATCGAAACTACAAGTTTCGATACGTGCAGGTCCATCGAAACTACCTAGTTTCGATACGTGCAGACTCCATCGAAACTACCTAGTTTCGATATGTGCAGACATCAGAACTGATTAAGTGAAGTCAGTATGTTTAGAAGGGTTAAACCGTTAGAGTCGGTATTGGTCTGATGTGTATCTAACTAATCAATTCAGATCGGAAGTGAAGTTGTTGGACCTTTGTTTAGGACAACCGAGACTAGCTTATAAGGTGAGTTCTAGAAGCCCTCTTTTAAATGTTTTAATAATGTTTTTGGGCTGGTGTGCACACGTGATGATTTTATAAAACGATGTTATGAAACGATGTTTACGAAGGATGTATGTAACGTTTTATAAAATGATGTTTATGAAGGATGTTTTAGAAGGAAGGTTTATGAAGGAAGTGTTTATGAAATATGTTGCCAAAAGAAGTTTACGAAGTGTTTTAACGAAGAGAATGTTTTTAATAAAACGTACGAATGCTTTAACTGAAGTTTTTGAAGTAAAAGAAGCGAAGGTTTACGAAAGTCACAAACGAACGAATCTGCCAATATTCCTTAGGGAATGAAGGTTAAGGGATGGGAAGGATGTTATGGGCCTTTACCTTTTAGGGGCCTCTGTGGCTGGCCAACTGTTGTACAACTGGGGCGATGACGGTCGTCAAGGGGATTATCGTGATCCTTGAAGTTGGTACGATTTACCTTACGGGGTAGTCGTGCTTGAAGTTTGGTACTTGCGTCCGACGGGGCGCAGTGCTTGAAGTTTGGTACGCGCTATCCTTTGGGACGCCGTGCTTGAAGGGTTGGATGACCTAAGTATCGGGCCCTAGGAGTTCCTCACCCGAAGGACAGTACGGTGATGATGGGCCTAGTGGTGGTGATCCTTAAGTTATTCAACCAGTATGTAACGTTTGGATTTGACGGTTACGAGAAGGCGCAGATTCTATATGTTCGTTGACTTATGAAGTGTTATGTTTGTTATTGCATTATTTTACGTACGTTTTTTATTAAATGAAGTACGAAGTGATGTTTTTGGCAATTTATTTGAAGTTAAGGTTTTATGTTAAAACTAGAACTCACCAGCGTAGCTGACGTTTTTAAGTGTGCACATTCAGGTTAAGGTAGGTTATGAGGATGGACGGTGATGCTTGGCAAGCGAGAAGAGTTACCCGGCTGATCATGAAGACTGGCATCCCGTTACGTTTAGTTATGATGTAAATATGTTTTAAACTATGTTTACGCTTCCGCATGTATGAACAAGTTTTAATTATGATGAATGAATGAAGTTTTCCGCTGCGTTATTTGATATTCATGTTTAAGAACTGTCTGTGAATGAGTAAATCCAACAAGTGGGGCCTCCCGGGTTTGGGGCCTTACAAGTTGGTATCAGAGCAATAGTTTGAGAGATTCGGACACTCCCAGTGTCTGAACTTAAACTTTGAATGGGACCGAAAGCGGATGCCAGTACGGGTAACTCGAGCCAAAGCATCAGGTATGAAGGTAGTATATGTATTTACGTATATAGTATGCCTTAGAAAGGGGTAAGTAAGGACTTGTGTTCTGATGAAATCACAAAGGTGGTCAAATAGAAATCGAAAGGTAGTGTAATGGTTAATTACAGATGGCCAGTGTATATTAACATCTTACAGTACTTATTGAATTTTATTTGTTAACTAGCGTGATGACATTGGATTTCTTGTCTTATAGAACGTAATGGCAAGGAGAGGAAATGGAAGGCGTGGTGGCCGTACCGGTGGTCGTACCGGCGGTCGAAATGGTGGGCGTGGCAGGATCCCTGCGCGCCAAGAGTATAGTGAAGAAGAAAGTGTTCACACTGAACCGACGGTTAGTGTGCATGGAGCCGAGCAGACACAGGTTGAAGAACAACCCTTCACCTTTGAACCAGAAGTGAGAGCAGCTATAGCTCGAGAGTTTACGGAGTTGATGAAGACTTCTCTGCCAGGTCTGTTGGCAGAAGCATTGAATCAGGTCAATGCGGTGGGTGGGTCTAGCGCAGCAGTTGGTGCTCAGAACAATGAGACCGACAATGAACCGCCTGCTCGCGGATGCGACTATAAGTCCTTTAAGGCATGTGACCCACCGGTCCTGACTGGGAAGAAGGACGCGGTGGCTACTTTTGATTGGGTAATACGTATGGAAGCCGCCATTCGTCTGAGCGAGTGTCGAACGGATCAAGTTGTAAAATTTGCTGCTAACTCCTTGAGGGAGGAAGCATCCCATTGGTGGGAAGGTATACGTCAGGCAAAAGGGAGCGAGATTGTGGATGCGATGGTGTGGGCTGACTTGAAAACTTTGGTGATAAAGAATTTCTGCCCAAGGAACGAGATTGAGAAGGTAGAGAGGGAATTTCTGGGTTTGAAGGCCGGGAGCATGACGCACCGGCAGTACACAACCCGATTTAATGAACTGGCACGTCTGGTGCCACACCTTGTCACGACGGAAGAAAGAAAGATTGCCTGTTATATTCAAGGGTTGCCGGACGAGGTCCGCACCTATGTTAAGGCAAACGCCCCTACTACCTATGATTCGGCGGTAGAGCTAAGTGGCGTGGTATTCGATGATCTGGCGCTGAATGTTGTTGCCATTGAAGAGCCTAAAAAGAAGTTGAGTTTTCCCGCTAAACGATCGGGTGGGAAGTTGTTTGGGGCTCGGGACAAGCAGGCCAGGGTAGGCGAGATGACAGTCTGTGGGAAATGCGGGGTAAGACATGCGGGTGAATGTCGGTTAGGATCGAATCTGTGCTTTAAATGCGGCAAGACCGGACATTACTCCCGTGAATGCCCGCAAGGTTACAAATGCTACAATTGTGGGGAGAATGGTCATACGAGTCGGGAATGCACCAAGCCCGGGATGGGGGAAACCGGGAAGGGAAAGGGCCTGGAAAAGAAGGGAGAGGGATCTCGTGCAAAGACTCGTGCGTACGCACTGACGCAGGAACAAGCCAGGGCGGATCCCGATGTGGCGTCAGGTACGTTCGTCCTTGACAACACTCTTGTTTCTGTGTTATTTGATTCGGGTGCCGGTAAGAGTTTTATATCTGCGTCTTTTTGTAAGAGAATGAAGTACGCTGCCAGTAAGTTAGAAAGGGCCTTTAGCGTAGAAACCGCAGAGGGTAGAACTGCGAGAGTGACCGATGTAGTTGACAACTCCACAATAAAAATATAAGGACATAGGTTCCCTGTCAGATTGTTTGTTATGGTTTTGGGAGGGTTTGATGTCGTGTTGGGTATGGATTGGCTAACTGCCAATGAAGCGCAAATTATTTGTAAACGAAAGATAATCCAACTCAAGGCTCCGGATGGTAGCAAAGTCGAAGTCTTTGGAGATCGTGACACCCCGATGCCAAATGTCATCTCAATGATTAAGGCAACGAATTATTTGAGGCGCGGATGCGAGGCTTATCTGGTATATGTAATTGATAAGTGTAGGGAAGTGAAGGAACTAGACGATGTACCCGTGGTACGCGAGTACCCGGAGGTGTTTCCAGAGGATTTGCCTGGGATACCACCCGATAGAGAAATTGAGTTCCGAATTGACTTAGTACCAGATGCCCAGCCCGTGGCTAAGGCTCCATATCGACTAGCACCAGTGGAGATGAAGGAACTTATGGTTCAACTAGACGAGTTACTTGAGAAAGGATTTATTCAACCGAGCATCTCGCCGTGGGGTGCTCCGGTGTTGTTCGTAAAGAAGAAAGATGGTTCGATGAGAATGTGTATCGATTACCGCGAGTTGAATAAACGAACGGTGAAGAACAAGTACCCTTTACCAAGGATCGATGACCTGTTTGACCAATTACAAGGTGCAAGTTGGTTCTCGAAAATCGACCTTCGTTCCGGGTACCATCAGTTGAAGGTGAGGGATGAAGACATACCGAAAACTGCATTTCGCACGCGTTATGGACATTTTGAGTTCCGCGTAATGTCTTTCGGATTGACGAACGCCCCCGCAGCGTTCATGGATTTAATGAATAGGGTGTGTCGACCGATGCTGGATCGATCGGTAATCGTGTTCATCGATGATATCCTTATCTACTCCAAGAATGAGGGTGATCACGCGTGTCACTTGAAGGAAGTATTGGAAGCTCTGAAGAATGAGAAGTTGTATGCTAAGTTCTCCAAATGTGCGTTCTGGCTTAGGGAAGTCCAGTTCCTAGGTCACGTTATTGGCCCGAACGGCATTATGGTTGACCCAGCAAAGATAGTAACGGTAAGTGAATGGGACATTCCTAAGACGCCAACTGAAATCCGCAGTTTCTTAGGATTGGCAGGCTACTATCGGAGATTCATTCAGGATTTCTCGAAAATAGCTTCGCCATTAACAAAGTTGACTCGGAAGGAAGTAAAGTACGAATGGGGTTCGACCCAGGATGAGGCGTTTAAGGAATTGAAAGAGAAGCTAACACAAGCTCCAGTCTTGGCCCTTCCCGAGGGCAGTGAAGATTTGGTGGTATACTCTGACGCTTCGGGTCAGGGATTGGGGTGTGTGTTGATGCAGCGTGGTAGAGTGATTGCATATGCGTCGCGGCAGTTGAAAGTTCACGAAGTCAACTATCCGACTCACGATTTGGAACTTGCTGCTGTTGTATTTGCATTAAAAATCTGGAGGCACTACCTGTACGGGGTAAAGTTTACTGTTTATTCCGACCACAAAAGTTTGAAGTACTTCTTCGAACAAAAGGAGCTTAATATGAGGCAGAGGAGATGGTTGGAACTCCTGAAGGACTATGACTGTGAAATAATGTACCATCCTGGAAAGGCAAACGTGGTGGCTGATGGTCTAAGCCGAAAGGATGTGCCTACTCCTATTAGAGTGAAAGCTTGCCAGTTGGTGGTAACATCGGATGTGATGAGCGAGATCGAAAAAGCTCAAGATGAGGCACTTAAAGAAGAAAACATAAAGAAGGAAAGGATGGTTGGCCAACAGGACAAGTTGGAATATAACACCCTTGGTGTTAGAACACGTTATGGACGGGTATGGATACCTATGGGTGGCGAGCTTAGAACCAAAATCTTGGATGAGGCTCATAAGTCTCGTTACTCTATCCATCCCGGTACCAACAAAATGTACCAAGACCTGAAGAAGGACTACTGGTGGCCTGGAATGAAATGTGATGTAACGAAGTATGTAAGCAAGTGCTTGACTTGCTCGCAAGTAAAGGCTGAACACCAGAAACCGTATGGAAAGATTCAACCACTTGATATACCAGAATGGAAGTGGGAACACATTACCATGGACTTCATAACCAAGCTACCTCGCACAGCTAAAGGTCATGACACCATTTGGGTAATTGTGGACCGATTAACAAAGAGTGCTCATTTCCTACCTATTCGCGAGACGTTCTCGTTGGAAAGGTTAGCGGAAGTATTTATTAACGAAGTAGTAGCACGGCATGGGATGCCTTTGACGATAGTATCCGACCGGGACACACGATTCACATCGAGGTTCTGGAAAAGATTTCACGAAGCGATGGGCACGAGGCTTAATATCAGCACAGCATACCACCCGCAAACGGATGGTCAGTCCGAAAGGACCATTCAGACATTGGAAGATATGCTCCGTGCTTGTATTATCGACTTTGGTGGCAGTTGGGACAGTCATCTGCCGTTAGCCGAATTCTCCTACAACAATAGTCATCACACGACTATAGGCATGCCGCCTTACGAAATGTTGTATGGTAGAAGATGCAGGACCCCGGTTTGTTGGGGTGAGATCGGACAGAAGGAGTTAGGAAGTCTGGAAGTCATAAAAGAAACGTCGGAAAGGTTTGATCAAATCAAAGCTCGAATGAAGGCCGCGCAAGATCGCCAGAAATCCTATGCGGATAGACGACGAAGGCCTATCGAGTTTGATGTTGGGGACAGAGTAATGTTGAAAGTGTCGCCCTGGAAGGGAATCATACGATTCAGGAAGAGAGGAAAGTTAAGTCCAAGGTTTGTCGGACCGTTCAGAATAATGGCGCGGGTTGGGGAAGTCGCTTATCGGTTGGAGTTGCCTGATGAGTTAAGTGGGATTCATCCTACCTTCCATGTATCACACTTGCGAAAGTGTTTGGCGGATGAATCGGCTCACGTACCACTTACTGACATCGAGGTCGACAACAGCCTTAATTACATCGAAGAACCCGTGGCTATCTTAGACCGAAAGGAGAAGCGTTTGCGTAATAAAGTTATTCCATTGGTTAAAGTCCAATGGAGGCACCGAAAGGGATCAGAGGCTACATGGGAAACGGAGGCGGAAATGAGGGAGTCGTACCCTCAATTATTTGACTTGTGATAGGTTTCGGGGACGAAACCTATTATAAGGGGGGTAGACTTGTAACAACCCAAAATGTCGAGAAATAAAGTTAACGAGTTCAAGCGGGCCGAAGTCGGGCCGGGTCAGTCGCGAACCGGGCTTGGGGAGGTCTCCCCTATAAATAGCCAAGGTCACCACATGTTTCTCTCATTTGCAATTCTAGAGAGAGAAAAACCATAGAGAGAGAAAGTGTCGGAATCACACAAGATTACACCCGCTCGTGTCTCTTGCACTCGTGAGAAGAACCTCCAGATCAGAAGCTCGATTCAGGTAACGATCCGACCTAAATCTGAGTTTTTGTTCGTTTTTTTGGGATTTTCGGGTTTTGGCTAAAAAGGCAACGATTTTAAAGATGGAACTTAAAAATGAGCTTAGGTATAGCATCTAGAATGAAAACCGAACGTTTTGATCTAAGAAAAGTTGAGAAACTAACTCGATCAGACTCACATGCAAAAGCTTCGGATTTTTGGGAAGACAATACGTGCAGGTCCATCGAAACTACAAGTTTCGATACGTGCAGGTCCATCGAAACTACAAGTTTCGATACGTGCAGGTCCATCGAAACTACCTAGTTTCGATACGTGCAGACTCCATCGAAACTACCTAGTTTCGATATGTGCAGACATCAGAACTGATTAAGTTAAGTCAGTATGTTTAGAAGGGTTAAACCGTTAGAGTCGGTATTGGTCTGATGTGTATCTAACTAATCAATTCAGATCGAAGTGAAGTTGTTGGACCTTTGTTTAGGACAACCGAGACTAGCTTATAAGGTGAGTTCTAGAAGCCCTCTTTTAAATGTTTTAATAATGTTTTTGGGCTGGTGTGCACACGTGATGATTTTATAAAACGATGTTATGAAACGATGTTTACGAAGGATGTATGTAACGTTTTATAAAATGATGTTTATGAAGGATGTTTTAGAAGGAAGGTTTATGAAGGAAGTGTTTATGAAATATGTTGCCAAAAGAAGTTTACGAAGTGTTTTAACGAAGAGAATGTTTTTAATAAAACGTACGAATGCTTTAAATGAAGTTTTTGAAGTAAAAGAAGCGAAGGTTTACGAAAGTCACAAACGAACGAATCTGCCAATATTCCTTAGGGAATGAAGGTTAAGGGATGGGAAGGATGTTATGGGCCTTTACCTTTTAGGGGCCTCTGTGGCTGGCCAACTGTTGTACAACTGGGGCGATGACGGTCGTCAAGGGGATTATCGTGATCCTTGAAGTTGGTACGATTTACCTTACGGGGTAGTCGTGCTTGAAGTTTGGTACTTGCGTCCGACGGGGCGCAGTGCTTGAAGTTTGGTATGCGCTATCCTTTGGGACGCCGTGCTTGAAGGGTTGGATGACCTAAGTATCGGGCCCTAGGAGTTCCTCACCCGAAGGACAGTACGGTGATGATGGGCCTAGTGGTGGTGATCCTTAAGTTATTCAACCAGTATGTAACGTTTGGATTTGACGGTTACGAGAAGGCGCAGATTCTATATGTTCGTTGACTTATGAAGTGTTATGTTTGTTATTGCATTATTTTACGTACGCTTTTTATTAAATGAAGTACGAAGTGATGTTTTTGGCAATTTATTTGAAGTTAAGGTTTTATGTTAAAACTAGAACTCACCAGCGTAGCTGACGTTTTTAAGTGTGCACATTCAGGTTAAGGTAGGTTATGAGGATGGACGGTGATGCTTGGCAAGCGAGAAGAGTTACCCGGCTGATCATGAAGACTGGCATCCCGTTACGTTTAGTTATGATGTAAATATGTTTTAAACTATGTTTACGCTTCCGCATGTATGAACAAGTTTTAATTATGATGAATGAATGAAGTTTCCCACTGCGTTATTTGATATTCATGTTTAAGAACTGTCTGTGAATGAGTAAATCCAACAAGTGGGGCCTCCCGGGTTTGGGGCCTTACAATAAAAATGTAAAAGGGACTATGTAAACTCACATGGTATGAGTAGTGTAAGTACTAGATACGTGAAAATGCCCGAACTACACGTGTCCTAAAATATGTAAGGATGTAAGTTCTACGGAATGTTGTGCTTGACTATGTGATCAATCCACCCAACTTGACTCTTTGTAAAATGTGTTTATCTTTTTGAGTTTGACCATGTTTGGTTTGACGACACGTTGGTGACTCGTTAAAATAGATAAAAATATATTTATTTCCCAAAAATAAATATTAACAATAGATCGTATGATGGAAATCATGCATGTCATAAAATATGCTTTTGATATATCAAAATATATATTTTTTGACGATTGAAATATTATACAAATATCCAAGTGTTATTTAGTCATGTCTAAAGACACATGCATGCAAATAAACAAAGTATTTTTAAATCATCCAAGAGTTAAAAATAGATGTGTATGAATGTTAATAAAAATGGTTTCATCATCAATATTTCTGTGAAGCCGGTTTTTGACTCAACAAAGTTTTCTTAAGTAGAAAACGATACTAATGACTTGTATGTAGTAAAAATGATGATCTAAATGTAAAATATACTTATATTTTATATAGAAATACTTTTTATAAATTCAAATGACAAAAGATCCATGTCTAGTATAAAACCCATTTTTGAAAACAATAAAGTTGCTACTATTCGAAATACGATTCATCAACATGCATGTGATCAAAATGATGATCCATCAACATGTATGTATCATCTAAGATATATAAAAACAATAAATCATAAAAGAAAGTATATAAACTAAATTTTAGATGATGCATGTTACATATTTAGATTCTTTTTACAAAAGAATGTAAGTTTTTGTTGGGTGTTATGACTTAAACACAATAGCTTGAAACAAATAAATAAAGGTTAAATAAAATGAGTTTCTTACTTAGAAGGATCGAAAAAGATGAAGGCTTGATCCTAGCACTTGAGAAATCACCAAATAAGGCTTGAACACTTGAATCTTTGAAATAAAATGGCAAAGAGGGATGGAGAAGAGAGCTTTGCTCTTGAGTAGAAGGAATAAATGGTGTGGAAATGAAGTGAGGGTGAGGGGTATTTATAGTGTGGGAGGAGAGAGAAATGAAGGATTTTAAATAAATAAAAAAGAAAATATTTATTTAATGTGGGGTGGTGGATGGAAGTGTATTGGTGGTGTAAGGAGGTGGATTGTGAGAAAAAAGAATTTGGAGATTTTCTAGAAAGATGGTAATGATTATGTTGGATTATTAAAATATATTTAGAAAATTTAATTAATTTTTAATCATTTGTAATAAATAATATTATTTTGTATGCATTAGTTAAATACAGTGTTATCCGGACTGCGTTTAAAACAAAATGTTCATTAAAAATCCTCAAACTTTTATTTTTGACATGAAATATTAATTCGCAGTGTTACGTATAATTTTTATATTCTAAATCATACTTAGATATCACCAACGTTCGTGTGCGACCAGACTGGTGTGTGACCCAGAAATTCTCCGATTTATCGATGCATGATATGAATTGATCGAAATTTGATATGCAACAAATGAACTTAATTACTCTAAATTAAGTATGATATGCACAAGTTGTACATGATTAGAAATTCATAAGCTTTATTTTTGATTTATTTATTATAACCAAGCATAAATATGTATATACATATATAGTAGGAAAAAAATATGTAATTGCAAAGATTGGAACTTTAAATTTAATACTCATTGAAATAATAATTGGTGTGTCATATTGTGTTGGACAATTAAGGGTTTTAAATGTAACTTTATTATTGTATAAAATAAAATAAAATAAGGCCGAAAAATCATGGATGTTACTAAAGATATCTTTCATGGAATTATAATTATACTAATCTCTCTTTGGTGCATTAGAAAGGCTAGGAATGAGGTTCATTTCTCAAATACAAATATCAAGGTGGAAAAAATCATTGAAGATATAAAATCATTCGGGTTTCTTTGGCTCAAGAATCGGTCAAAGAATAAGAATCTTCGTTGGACGAACTGGATTAGTTTTAGTAAAAATCTGATGTAATTCTCTTCTTTTGTTCCCTTATGTTGATGTCTAATTGCTGCTGGGTTCTGCCCTGGATGTTGTTTGTATAGTTGGTTTAGGTTGATGTAGGCTTTTTTGGTTGGGCTTTGCCCAGTGTTTTATAAAATTTAACTTTCGAAAAAAAAACCTGGACAAGCTGGCTCATACCAAAGGGATTGAATTTGTTTTCGGGGGGCCTTAAATGTGGGAAATACTCTTTTGGTGAAAACAAATCAAGCATCATGCTTTTACAAAACATTCCTTTAATATTTTTGGTATACTTACAATACATTTTTAAAAAGAACATCTTCAAAGCTTTTAAGCAGGATAATGATATGCGTTCAAATATTTAAGTGGTGATGACATGTGTCAAACCATCAATACAAAGTATACATCATTGATTTTCTGTCGGGGTACTGAACCGTATATAGGTTTAAATTGGGTATGAGTTTTGATATCCCCGATGGCTCAACATATTCCAACTTCTTCAACAAAATTATAAATCAAAATTCGATTATTTTGTCAAACAAATCCTTATTCTAATAGATGACTAACTATTATGACATGTGTCCTTTTTCTATGCACCCAATTTTGGGTTTTCTAAAACCGCCTCTCTCTCCTCCTTACAATTAATCCATTTAATTTCTAAATTTACTCCCTTAATTTAATCAATTAATTTTCATTCAATATTTGCTTTCCTTCTTTTTCTATGCAACCAAATGAATTTAAAAAGAGAGTAGAAATTGTATAGTTTTGTAAGAAAATTGATTATTGTCTATATCGATTAGTTAACAACTTTGTTTGATTCCAAATTATGTTTCTAAACTCACAATAATCACTTTGAAAACACGAATCTAAACACTTGTGAATAATTAATTTTAGCTACAAAATGTGATATATTTCGCGAAACAGTCTTGAAACGTGTCACACCCCAACCATGGCGGTTTCCTGTGGGGCGCGACGGTCAAGGATCATCGTCACTGATTACATAGAACGACCTCTATATGGTTTTGAAAATCATGCATTCCAAGTCGTTCCAAAATGTAACATTGTTTTACAGAGTAAATGCGGAAAGTAGTGCGGAAGGAAAATAAATTGTTTTCAGAATGCAATGCCAAGAAAAAGACTTTCAAAAGTTCATTGTCATGGGAACAGCAAAAGACTTCATGCATGATATGCAACCTAATCTTGTGCAAGCTTAACGACCTGATAAAACATGCTTAAATGAGTCAACAATAATGTTGGTGAGTTCATAGGTTTAAATGTAAAAGTAAATCGTTGTAATGGACCACAAAACTGTTTATGATTTGATTGTTGACCAAGCAATGTTTTAATATTACCATAAGCACACCGAAACCGAAGTTAGACTGTAACTATAATGTAACTGTAATCTCATGCCCCTACCCATGCCTACTGAATACATGGGGGTGTTTAAGCTAATGACGCACCCGTTTTGACCTACAATCAAAGTTAGCGCGACTAACACGGGTGGGGGTTGTCAAACCCGATAGTACTATCCATGATTACCTCGCTTTGTGAAAGAAACTAACGGTCCAGTTGTGAGGGGACTTAATACGGTAAGTAAACCGCTTATGTAATATCTGAAATCATATAAATGTATTATGTCCAATGAAAACTGTAAGTATGCATGTAATCTCCCCCAAAAGAAAAATAAGTAAAATGGGGCCATGAGACTCACCTGACACGTGAGTATAGAAATGTATAAGTAGCGACATCCGAGTGATTTCCGACCTACGCATGCCCTAAAATGTAATTAAGACACCTTAAGGTCTAATCTGTGTGTAAGTGGGTTATGTAACCGTTTCACCCAACTTAATTTCGTTATGAAATTCCGTTTGACTCGTAGACCCATTGGTGATTTGTATTTGTTACCCAAAAATATATATTTACATAAATATAAGTTATATATTCGATCAAGTGTGTCCATGTCTATATGTAATTTGGTGTCAACTTAGAGTTCGGGTTTCAAAATATAGTTTGACTCGACCCGAGTCGTAACTCGATGTGAACGGTAAATAAATATATTATATATACTTATTCAAAATAACATTTCGAAACACGTCAACTTTTTAGGTAAAAATAATATTTATATTATTTCTACAAAATTTAACTTTGAGAATTATTACTCTTAAAGAAATGCTGGTTTTCGTTTTACGACCAAAGTATACATATACATTTATAAAATCATATCTTTCAAAATCTAGTCATGGACATTTTAAATATTTATATTTACCCAAAATTTAACTCCTAAAATATATATGCTTCAATATATATAGCTAACCCATGAAAACTATTTAACAAAGACGCTAACTTTATAATTAGTAATAATATATTTTCATAACTAGTCATAATTTCACTAAAAAATACCAACAACTAAAAAAATAGTCATATAAAATATAAGTCGTGTAAATTACTAACAACCACATATGGATGTATATATAAAGACTACTTGAACCTATGGACATGTCAAACCCACTTGATGCATATAAATATATATTTTATTTTTAGCCTAAGAACCACCATCTAGTTTTATTTAGCATTTCAACATAAAACAAGTCTTTTTGTAAAATTTTATCTAAAGATTTCATTTGTAACAAAAATAACTTTTGTCGGTGAAAGTATACATAACAACTTGTGGGTTGAATAACATAAATCAATGTAACAAAATATTAACAAGTAATGAGAGTTCTCACTAGAAACATGCAAGGAATGTGAATGAAAGTTGTAGGTTGTTTGTGAGACACTAAAAGACCACTTGGTCTTCACCAAAGAGACTTGAAACACCAACGTAAGCTTGAATTAATATTTGCAAGATGAGAATTGGGAAATGGTGGTGGAGCCGTAACAAAAAAAAGGAGAAGAAAGGACTTGATATTTGAAATCTCATGTGGTAAAGTGAAATAATGTTGACCCCTTATATAACCCAAATGGAGTGTTATTCAAATATTTGGATGATGTGTGTGCCTCAAAAGTCACGGCCACATGGGGGAAAAGGCCTTAGGGCCGAAATTTGCATGCAATCTCTTGATGGGTTTGATGCATGATTTGCTCATTCATCATATGGGTAGGCTAGGTGTGGTCAATTCAAATTAGAGTGGCTTGGATGTGGGTATCCCTTTGAACCGCCAAGTAAGAGGGAGAAAAGAGAAATAGAAGTGACTAGAGAGGTTGGTCAAACTAACACACATTTCCATTTGTGTGTACTGATTTCGAACAACAATAGCAAGAAGGTTAAGTTTCAATTTCATTTGGGTAATATGGGAAAAGAGGATTTTTATAGTTAAAAACGGGTATTCGAGTGGTAGCAGGTATAAATCGAACACGATATGAAATAGAGATTTTATTAAAACCAAGCTTATGAAGTTGTTCATTATAAAATTAGTGGTTCACTAATACGTAAACATATGTTTAGTAATTTAATGTAGCGAAACAAAGCGTTAAAATAAAGTATACCGGTGAAACGATAAAGGTGCACGTTAAAGTACTAGGTTGGTATAAATAAACACACACATATATTTAAGTTCTAGAATAGTGTTAAAACATCTCAAAATATTTATTAAAACATAAATATTAATTATCACCAAT
Source organism: Smallanthus sonchifolius (assembly GCA_023525975.1). Taxonomy (NCBI): domain Eukaryota; kingdom Viridiplantae; phylum Streptophyta; class Magnoliopsida; order Asterales; family Asteraceae; genus Smallanthus; species Smallanthus sonchifolius. Next base: position 69,675,563 of record CM042031.1, on the reverse strand, counting down.
GTTCGTGTGTGCCGGATATACTGCGTGTGACCCGATAATTTACCGAATTACCGATGCGTGAAATGTTATGAATGGACTTTGCTAATTATGAAATGATCTTAATTAACCATGATAAAGTTTAACACGAATATGATATATGTAATTTATGACAGAGACGGGGACGGGTATTGACCTGAAATTGCTGGTTGTCACAAAACGTGAAACCTTAATGTACCAGTAATGAGAAGTATATAAGTGAATTATCAATTATATTCTTTTAATGATTCAACCAGTGTAATATACATGTTTCTAACCTAGTGCAATATAAAAAACTAATTCTTTTATATTCTGACTAGGTTAGAAACGCACGTATTACACGAGTTGAATAAATCCACTTGTTGTAAACCAGCAGTTTCTATGAAGATTTGTATGTTGGATGTAATCAACCATTGGTGAAATAAGAAATAATGAAAATTTAAGAATTATAAATAACAAATAATAAAAATTTAAGAATTATAAATAATAAATAATGAAGATTTAAGAATTATAAAATTAGTGTTAGGTTATAGTAAAAAGGGTTTTAAAAATAAGAAGGGTAAGAAGGATTTTAAGCTTGACATGTGTCATTTTATTGTTTTTAAAGGGAGGGCATAATGGTCAATGTGTAATATACCAGGTCAATGTGTAATATACCAGGTCAATGTGTAATACATCAGGTCAATGTGTAATACAAGGTCTGATATTACACAATGATCAGACCTGATATTACACAATGACCTGGCATATTTGAGCGAATTACACAATAATGAGCGAATTACACAATAATGAGCGAATTACACAATGAGCTGGAAAACGTAAAACACAATGATGAAAACATATAACACAATGATGAAAAATATTTGACACAATGAACTTGTATTACACAATGACCTGACTAATTACACAATGAACTTGTATTGCACAATGACTTGACTAATTACTCAATGAACTAGTATTACACAATGAACTTGTATTATACAATGACCAGACGTGGTATTACACAATGAACTTGTATTACACAATGAACTTGTATTACACGATGAACTTGTAGTACACAATGACCTGACTAAGTACACAATGGAAAACGTAAAACACAATGATAAATACATATAACATAATGAACTTGTATGAAACACACCACTTTTTAAAAACAAATCTTTAACGCGCGGAAGTCTTAACCAAGAAATTTTTTTTTTTTTTTTTTAAACCCTCTCGCGTACCGCGAGAGAATCCTTCATGGACTCTCGCGGCCCGCGAGGGACCCTTTCTCTCAGAATGTTTCCAGCTTTTCAGCAGCTTTCACACTTAACCATTTTTCCAACCTTTTCATTTTGCTTATCATCAAAACTTTACCAACACTTAGATTTTTGACCAAAAACATCATGACAACATATGATTACATCAAAACATAACATCAAAATACCAAAAATGCATACGAGAACCCTCCAAGCTTGGACGTTGACCTTGACCTATTTCGGAGCTTTCCCTGCATAACCACATAAACTTATAACCATTAGTAATGAGATAAACACAACCAACAAGTATTTACAACTTGTTTTCATCCTTTTCACCCATTTGACCCGTTTGCCTCTATTTAGTCAATTATAGTTCCATACATTAGCATTTCGTCAACATATTACCATTGTAATGTGTTAAACATAACAAACAAGTGATTTCAACTTGTTTTCACACCTTTCACCTATTTGACCCGTTAACACCCATTTGGCCAATTAAGGATTTCATACACTTGTATATCACCTACAAGTTACTTTCATCATTTCATTATCACTTTTCCATTTCCATTATGGCACGTAGGCCATAACTTCATATCCCAAAGGATACGAGATCATAACTCCATAACTAATCTATCCATTATGGTACTTAGACCATAACTCCATATCCACTCTATCCATTATGGTTCATAGACCATAACTCCATATGCATTCTATCCATTATGGTTCATAGACCATAACTCCATATCAACATATCCATTATAGTATAAATACTATAACTACATTCCTTCAATTATGCATACAATTTCATGCTCATTCATACCACATAACTAATTATGCAACTTTACACATTATACATACAACCTTGCATAAAATTCATTTATCCCCGTTTCATTTATGATCAACACATGATCCATTTCCATTATAGCTTAACACTATAACTACATTCATTCATTGTACATACTAAATCATTCACAATTTATCATATCGTAAGTATGTACACAATCACATAACACATAATTCACAACATTCACCATTTATCATCAATACTAAGTAAGTGCATAGGCACTTACCTTTCGGGTTAGAAGATCCCGCACCGCTCTCAAGCTTTGCAATTTGATTACCTAAACACATTCGCCTAGTTTAGTAATCTAACATATACCGACATTTCATTACAATTGAGTTCACAACCCAATTTCCCAATTCCAACCCAAATTGACCCGTTTGGGTTATCCTCATAGCCAAACACCCTCTTTCACCACAAACTCACCTACTTGAGTTTAATTAACTTAATCTTAACACTAATTCTTCTTTCAAAAATTATTATTAAGTTAATTTGGTGTTTGTTCAAGTGTCTAGCATCTTAAAAACACTTAATCTTCATTAATTCACCATTCTAGCATCATGATCCAAACACCCCCAATTTCCATCATATGAACCCTAACTTTTCAAAATCAAAATCAAAGGGTTCTAGGATGTTAATCATCATTCTTTAACTTTAGTTTAGCTAGATTATCAACAATCTAACACCATTTCATCACATGCATACATAATTTCGGATTTCACCAAAAACCCACAAAGAACACATACATGGTGAAATCAATAGGAAGAGAATCACTTACTTGATGTTAGGAAGGTATTGTGTGAGCCAAAACCTTCACTAATCAAGCTTCAATTGCACGAAAATGGCTTCAACACACTTTTCTCTTTTCTTCCTCTTCTCTTGAACGACCAAACAACCAAATGAGGTTTATTTTGACTTTTGCTAGTCAATATGGCAGATTTTGCCATTTACACTTTTGGCCCCTTAACTTCCATTTCACTCATTTCATCCCATAGTTAGTTAAAACTAACATAACTTCATTATTAACTTGAAACCCACTAATTTCAACTTATTTCATAAATATTATTTTCACCATAATATTTATTAAAATGCTTTATTTATTTGAAAACGAAACCCGGATTTTGGTTCGTTACAAATCACCTCCCCTTATTTGGGTTTCGTCCCCGAAACCCGACTTCACATAAAAAGGTTCGGATAATGTTTAAGCATTTCTTCCTCGGTTTCCCAAGTCATTTCCGCTCCCTTTCTATGTTTCCACCTCACCAAAACTTGGCTAATCTCTTTATTGCGCAAACGCTTCACTTTTCTATCCAAGATTGTCACCGGTTCTTCAACATAATTCAACTTTTCATCCAATTCAATATCGTCCAAAGGGACAAAAGTAGATTCATCCGCCAAACACTTACGCAAATGAGACACATGAAATGTGTTATGAAGTCTACTTAGTCCCTCCGGTAGCTCCAAACGATAAGCTACCGTACCCACCTTTGCTATCACCTTAAACGGCCCGATGAAACGAGGACTTAATTTCCCCCGTTTCCTAAACCGTATCACCCCTTTCCAAGGAGAGACTTTCAAAAGCACAAAGTCTCCCACTTGAAACTCAATCGCCCGCTTCCTATTATCCGCATAAGACTTTTGGCGATCTTGAGCCGCCTTCAAGCGTGCTCTAATTTGGTCAATACTATCATTAGTTTCCTTGACCACTTCGACACTACCAAGCTCCCGTTGACCAATCTCACCCCAACACACGGGTGTTCGACACTTTCTCCCATACAATGCCTCAAAAGGCGGCATACCAATACTAGAATGGTAACTATTGTTGTAAGAGAATTCCGCCAACGGTAGATGGTCGTCCCAACTACCACCAAAATCCAAAGCACACGCGCGTAACATATCCTCGAGCGTTTGAATCGTACGCTCGCTTTGCCCATCCGTTTGTGGATGATAAGCGGTGCTGAGGTTCAACCTTGTCCCCATATCCTCATGGAATTTCTTCCAAAAATCAGAAGTGAATCTCGTATCACGATCCGATATAATCGACACCGGCACACCATGACGTGACATAATTTCCTTCACATACATTTCCGCCAATCTATCCGAAGAATACGTTTCCTTTATAGGAAGGAAATGTGCACTCTTCGTCAACCGATCCACTACTACCCATATCGCATCATAACCCTTTCGAGTCTTTGGTAGTTTAGTGATCAAATCCATGGTTATATTTTCCCATTTCCAAAGCGGTATTTCAAGCGGTTGAAGCTTTCCATACGGCTTTTGATGCTCCGCCTTAACCCTTAAGCATGTGAGACACTTCTCCACATACTTAACAATATCACGCCTCATACCTGGCCACCAAAAATGACACCTCAAATCGTAAAACATCTTCGTGGCCCCCCGATGGATAGAATATTTGGATTTATGCGCCTCGTCAAGAATAGTTGTCAAGACACTTGACAACCTAGGTATCCAAATTCTATCAAAGCATGTCTTCAAACCCATGCTATTTTCACCAAGCTTATCAACATAAGCAACCATCCGCTCTTTCTTCAAGTCACCACCAAGTGCTAACACTTGAGCCTCCCGGATTTCATCAATAAGAGATGATGAAATTGTCATCTTGAATGACTTCACCTTGATAGGTGAATGACTTGACTTTCTACTAAGCGCATCCGCCACAACATTCGCTTTACCCGGATGATAAAGTATCTCACAATCATAATCCTTAACCAATTCAAGCCACCGCCTTTGCCTCATATTGAGGTCCTTTTGGTCAAAGAAATATTTGAGACTTTTGTGATCCGTGTAGATCGTACACTTAGCACCATACAAATAATGCCTCCAAATCTTGAGCGCGAAAACCACGGCTGCAAGCTCTAAATCATGGGTTGGGTAATTCACCTCGTGAGTCTTTAATTGCCTAGATGCATAGGCAATCACTTTCCCCCTTTGCATTAAAACACACTCCAACCCCGAATGCGAGGCATCCGAATAAACAACAAAATCCTCGGTCCCGTCCGGCAAGGATAAAACAGGCGCCTTAGTCAACTTTTCTTTCAAGAGTTGAAAGGCAGACTCTTGCTCGGGACTCCAAACAAACTTTGTCTCCTTACGAGTCAACTTCGTCATCGGCAAAGCAATCCGAGAGAAGTTTTCGATGAACCTCCGATAATAACCCGCTAACCCCAAGAAACTTCTAATCTCCGAAGGCGTCTTCGGTGATGACCATTCTTTAACGGCTATAATCTTGGATGGATCAACGGTAATTCCTCTTTCATTAATCACATGACCCAAGAATTGGATCTCGCGCAACCAAAATGCGCACTTGGAGAATTTAGCATAAAGCTTCTCCTTTTGCAAGACTTCAAGAATCTCACGCAAATGACAAGCGTGATCACCCTTGCTCCTTGAATAGATGAGAAGATCGTCAATAAACACAATGACCGAACGATCAAGGAACGGTCTACACACCCGGTTCATGAGATCCATGAAAAACGCAGGGGCGTTGGTCAAACCGAAAGGCATAACCGTAAACTCATAGTGACCGTAACGAGTGCGAAAAGTTGTCTTATGAACATCCTCTTCCTTCACTTTCAACTGATGATACCCGGACTTCAAGTCAATCTTAGAAAACTACGACGCCCCTTGCAATTGGTCGAAAAGATCGTCAATCCTAGGCAATGGGTACCTATTCTTCACGGTCAACTTGTTCAACTCCCGGTAATCCATACACATTCTCATGCTCCCATCCTTCTTTTTGACGAAGAGAACGGGCGCACCCCAAGGTGAAACACTTGGGCGTATGAAACCCTTGTCAAGTAACTCTTGTAATTGCTCCATGAGTTCTTTCATTTCTGGCGGTGCCAATCTATAAGGCGCTTTAGCTATCGGTTTAGCACCCGGTATCAAATCAATCCCGAACTCTACTTCCCTTTCCGGAGGAACCCCCGGTAACTCATCAGGAAACACATCTTCAAACTGATTCACAACCGGAACATCGCGAATGTTCTTTACTTTCTCATTCACAACCGCAACACAAGCCATGAACGCCTTGCACCCACGCGCCATGAACTTGGTTGCCTTTACATAAGAGCACATTCTTACATTACCTTTCTTTTCACCTTCTATGTAAATGGACTCGCCCGATGGGGAATCGAGTCGTATCGCTTTAGGCCCACATAGAATATTCGCTTTGTTCCTTGCTAACCAATCCATCCCTACTATCACATCAAATTCCCCCATAGACATAGGAATTAAATCGATATGGAACGTTTCACCCCCCGCCTTTAATTTGCAATTCCTATAAACATCAAACACTAGGAAGCTCTTATCATTTGCCGTCTCAATTTCTAAGGGTTCATCTAACTTGCTACTTATAAAAGAAGAATGCTTAACAAATTTCAAAGACACAAACGAACGACTAGCCCCCGAGTCAAAAAGAACTAGTGCAGGTAAAGAGTTAATCTTGAATGTACCTGACACCACCTCCGAGTTGTTCTTTGCCTCTTCCGCCGAAATGTGGAAGGTTCTTCCTTTTGGTTTTGGCGTCTCCACTTTCTTTCCACTTCCACCTTGCTTTAACTCGGGACAATCCGCCTTATTGTGCCCGGGTTTATAACAATTGTAGCATATACGAACCTGGCTTGGACACTGATTTGCCATATGCCCCGGCTTCCCACACTTGTAACAATTCGACGTTCCCTTCTTACAATCCCCATAGTGCTCCTTCCCACAAACTTTGCATCCTCGAGAAGAGAACTTGGTAAAAGGCTTCTTACTAGGGCTCCCGCCCTTTATCTTGCTCACCACTTGTTCTACAATTTCCCGTTTCCTCTTCTCTCCTCTAGCTTCTTGCCTCCTCAACTCCACTTCCCTTTCCCGACACCTGTTTATCAAATCCACAAGCGTGGTGAAAGAAGATGGAGATATGCTATCTCTGAATTCCACAGTCAACATAGCATAAAATCTGTCAATCTTCGCCTTCTCGGTCGACACCACGTCCGGACAGAACTTGGCGCGATCAAAGAAAGCTCCAGCCAACTCATCTATTGACTCATTCTTTTGCCTCATGAGGAGAAACTCCTCAGTCATTCTATCAACTGCGGCTTGCGGGCAATGATACTTCAGAAAAGCCGCCTTAAACTCCTCCCAAGACATGGAGGTCACACCCAAAACACCCCTCTCCTTGCGGAGATTCAACAACCACTCCTTTGCCCTTCCAGTCAACAAAGGCACACTGAACATCACCCTATCCTCGGGCTTACATTTAGTAGTCTCAAAATTAGACTCCATATCCACAACCCACCTGTGGCTCAGAATCGGGTCCACTTGCCCGTCATATTCCTTGGGCTTAATTATCATAAACTCTTTTAGGGTACAACCCTGTGGCACCCTTTCCTTCTCCTTTAACACGTCTTCGAGGGTAAGCTTGATAGTCCCTCTCATTTCTTCCATTAACAAGGTTGTGGCTTGCTCGAAGGCCTTAGCCACTTCCTCTTTTATCATATCTTGGATTCTTGGATCCAATGGTTCATTACTTGCATCTTCTGCCATCTCTAAACTGAGAAAATGAACCACAAACACCTTAATACCCTTTCACTTTCAATACCCTAGGTATCCATTACACATTCACTATTATATGTATTAAGTATATATTTACCTACCTATATACATACATACATATATAACCACCTTCACCTAATCCTTGCAAATGTTCATTGTTATATGGTTATCATAAAGTCTCTTGCACATTTCGTCTTATTAAACATATTGGCCAGACATGTTTAATAATACGCCATGCCCAATTGTAATTACCATCTCCATATAACAGGTCGCAAAACAAGTTTCGGCACACATAACACCTTAACAACATTCATCATACATATATACATACACCATATATATATATATTATCATTTTATCAAATCATTACTAACCTTTCATTTCCGCAAGCTCCGAGTCTTAGTCAAGTCCTTCTTGGATTCTCGTATCATTCCTCCATATCAAGAGCATCCGGTTTGAGTTTAGTGTCTCGCACACCAAATCCCTCAAACCATTGCTCTGATACCAAGTTGAAACACACCACTTTTTAAAAACAAATCTTTAACGCGCGGAAGTCTTAACCCAGGAAAAAAAATTTTTTTTTTTTTTTTTTAAACCCTCTCGCGGCCCGCGAGGGACCCTTTCTCTCAGAATGTTTCCAGCTTTTCAGCAGCTTTCACACTTAACCATTTTTCCAACTTTTTCATTTTGCTTATCATCAAAACTTTACCAACACTTAGATTTTTGACCAAAAACATCATGACAACATATGATTACATCAAAACATAACTTTTGTGCCAAATTACACCACTTTACAAGGATTTTACGAAAATCCTCAAAATACCAAAAATGCATACGAGAACCCTCCAAGCTTGGACGTTGACCTTGACCTATTTCGGAGCTTTCCCTGCATAACCACATAAACTTATAACCATTAGTAATGAGATAAACACAACCAACAAGTATTTACAACTTGTTTTCATCCTTTTCACCCATTTGACCCGTTTGCCTCTATTTAGTCAATTATAGTTCCATACATTAGCATTTCGTCAACATATTACCATTGTAATGTGTTAAACATAACAAACAAGTGATTTCAACTTGTTTTCACACCTTTCACCCATTTGACCCGTTAACACCCATTTGGTCAATTAAGGATTTCATACACTTGTATATCACCTACAAGTTACTTTCATCATTTCATTATCACTTTTCCATTTCCATTATGGCACGTAGGCCATAACTTCATATCCCAAAGGATACGAGATCATAACTCCATAACTAATCTATCCATTATGGTACTTAGACCATAACTCCATATCCACTCTATCCATTATGGTTCATAGACCATAACTCCATATGCATTCTATCCATTATGGTTCATAGACCATAACTCCATATCAACATATCCATTATAGTATAAATACTATAACTACATTCCTTCAATTATGCATACAATTTCATGCTCATTCATACCACATAACTGTAACATCCCAAAATGTCGAGAAATAAAGTTAACGAGTTCAAGCGGGCCAAAGTCGGGCCGGGTCAGTCGCGAACCGGGCTTGGGGAGGTCTCCCCTATAAATAGCCAGGGTCACCACATGTTTCTCTCATTTGCAATTCTAGAGAGAGAAAACCGTAGAGAGAGAAAGTGTCGGAATCGCACAAGATTGCACCCGCTCGTGTCTCTTGCACTCGTGAGAAGAACCTCCGGATCAGAAGCTCGATTCAGGTAACGATCCGACCTAAATCTGAGTTTTTAGTTCGTTTTTGGGTTTTTCGGGTTTTGGGTGAAAAGGCAAGGTTTGAACGGATGAATCTGATAAATAATCATAGATTTGAGATCCCTAAGGGAAAACGAACGTTTTGGATGCAACATGTTCGGGATCTTGACATGATCAGACCCGAAATGCGAAAGTTAGGGTTTTCGCGAAGAACAGGTCGTGCGCACTTGCTAAGTGCGCACGGAGCAGGTCCTGCGCACTTGCTAAGTGCGCAGGAGGAGGGTCCTGCGCACTTGCTAAGTGCGCAGGAGGAGGGTCCTGCGCACTTGCTAAGTGCGCAGGAGGCAGGGTCTGCGCACTTGCTAAGTGCGCAGGCAGCAGGGTCTGCGCACTTGCTAAGTGCGCAGACATCAGACTGGTTAAGTAAAGTTAGTATGTTTAGAAGGGTTAAACCGTTAGAGTCGGTAATGGTCTGATGTGTATGTAACTACTCAATTCAGATCGTACGTGAAGTCGTTGGACCTTCGTTTAGGACAACCGAGACTAGTTTATCAGGTGAGTTCTAGAAGCCCTCTTTTAAATGTTTTTATATAATGTTTTCGGGCTGGTGTGTACACGTATGAAATGCTGTTTTATAAAAATGATTTTTATGAAACTACGTTTACGAAAGGAAATGATTTGGAACGAAGGATTTATGGAAAGAAAGTTTATGAACGGAATGTTTACGAACGAATGTTATAAAGAAATGGTTTAATGAAAAGGTAAAAGGGTTTTGAAAGTGAAGGAAAGGTTCTATGAAAAGAAAACAAAAAGGGGCAAAGGTTTTAAAGAAGTCATTACAAATCTAATCTGTCGAATGAATGGAATTGACGAATGAAGTCTGGGAATGTGATTCCCAGCCTTGTGGTAGATTATGGACAGCGAGCCATAGTTACCACAAGAACAACATGGGCAATGTCTTTGTGGCATGTCAATGGTTTTGATGTTGTACAACTGGTATGGGAGTAACGACGGTTACTCGGGTGATGACGATCATCCTAAGCGAACGAGGTAATGGGAAATCAATGACGGCGATACGTAACGGTTGATTTCCAAAGGAAAGATGCGTGTTGGGCAATGACGGCGATACATAACGGTTGACCCCACGCATTGAAGGGTTGGGCAATGACGGCGATACGTAACGGTTGACCCACGTAGTGTATGGTTGTGGCAATGACGGCGATACGTAACGGTTGCCCACAACATTAAAGGTTCCTACGGGGACATAGAGACGCGTAACGATACAGATTTAGATAATAATGTATGACTTAAATGAATGTTAATGTTTTAAACAAATGATTGTGTTTAAATATGCGAAGGTTTACGAATGAAAGGCCCTGTTTTCTTATACGAATGTTAAACCCTATTGAATGTTTGAATGATGAACCATTTCTTAAAACGAACGAAAACTAGAACTCACCAGCGTAGCTGACGTTTTTAAGTGTACACATTCAGGTTAAGGTAGGTTCTGAGGATGGACGGTGATGCTTGGCTAGAGATGAAGAGTTACCCGACTGCTTTTGAAGACTGGCATCCCGTTATGTTTAGTTATGATGTAAATATGTTTTAAACTATGTTTACGCTTCCGCATGTATGAACAACGATTAAGTTATGTTTAAATGAAATTTCCGCTGCGTTATCTGATATTCATGTTTAAGAACTGCTTGTGAATGAGTAAATCCAATAAGTGAGGCCTCCCGGGTTTGGGCCTTACAATAACTAATTATGCAACTTTACACATTATACATACAACCTTGCATAAAATTCATTTATCCCCGTTTCATTTATGATCAACACATGATCCATTTCCATTATAGCTTAACACTATAACTACATTCATTCATTGTACATACTAAATCATTCACAATTTATCATATCGTAAGTATGTACACAATCACATAACACATAATTCACAACATTCACCATTTATCATCAATACTAAGTAAGTGCATAGGCACTTACCTTTCGGGTTAGAAGATCCCGCACCGCTCTCAAGCTTTGCAATTTGATTACCTAAACACATTCGCCTAGTTTAGTAATCTAACATATACCGACATTTCATTACAATTGAGTTCACAACCCAATTTCCCAATTCCAACCCAAATTGACCCGTTTGGGTTATCCTCATAGCCAAACACCCTCTTTCACCACAAACTCACCTACTTGAGTTTAATTAACTTAATCTTAACACTAATTCTTCTTTCAAAAATTATTATTAAGTTAATTTGGTGTTTGTTCAAGTGTCTAGCATCTTAAAAACACTTAATCTTCATTAATTCACCATTCTAGCATCATGATCCAAACACCCCCAATTTCCATCATATGAACCCTAACTTTTCAAAATCAAAATCAAAGGGTTCTAGGATGTTAATCATCATTCTTTAACTTTAGTTTAGCTAGATTATCAACAATCTAACACCATTTCATCACATGCATACATAATTCCGGATTTCACCCAAAACCCACAAAGAACACATACATGGTGAAATCAAGAGGAAGAGAATCACTTACTTGATGTTAGGAAGGTATTGTGTGAGCCAAAACCTTCACTAATCAAGCTTCAATTGCACGAAAATGGCTTCAACACACTTTTCTCTTTTCTTCCTCTTCTCTTGAACGACCAAACAACCAAATGAGGTTTATTTTGACTTTTGCTAGTCAATATGGCAGATTTTGCCATTTACACTTTTGGCCCCTTAACTTCCATTTCACTCATTTCATCCCATAGTTAGTTAAAACTAACATAACTTCATTATTAACTTGAAACCCACTAATTTCAACTTATTTCATAAATATTATTTTTACCATAATATTTATTAAAATGCTTTATTTATTTGAAAACGAAACCCGGATTTTGGTTCGTTACAAATCACCTCCCCTTATTTGGGTTTCGTCCCCGAAACCCGACTTCACATAAAAAGGTTCGGATAATGTTTAAGCATTTCTTCCTCGGTTTCCCAAGTCATTTCCGCTCCCTTTCTATGTTTCCACCTCACCAAAACTTGGCTAATCTCTTTATTGCGCAAACGCTTCACTTTTCTATCCAAGATTGTCACCGGTTCTTCAACATAATTCAACTTTTCATCCAATTCAATATCGTCCAAAGGGACAAAAGTAGATTCATCCGCCAAACACTTACGCAAATGAGACACATGAAATGTGTTATGAAGTCTACTTAGTCCCTCCGGTAGCTCCAAACGATAAGCTACCGTACCCACCTTTGCTATCACCTTAAACGGCCCGATGAAACGAGGACTTAATTTCCCCCGTTTCCTAAACCGTATCACCCCTTTCCAAGGAGAGACTTTCAAAAGCACAAAGTCTCCCACTTGAAACTCAATCGCCCGCTTCCTATTATCCGCATAAGACTTTTGGCGATCTTGAGCCGCCTTCAAGCGTGCTCTAATTTGGTCAATACTATCATTAGTTTCCTTGACCACTTCGACACTACCAAGCTCCCGTTGACCAATCTCACCCCAACACACGGGTGTTCGACACTTTCTCCCATACAATGCCTCAAAAGGCGGCATACCAACACTTTCTCCCTTTCAACAACTTTTTCTCCTACAATTTAATCTCAACCATTAAATCTTTTCTATAAATTGATCTAATGGCCTTAAATCCTTCTCATCCTTCTTACAATTAAAATCTTTTTTACCTGAACCTAATCCTATAAAATTATATTTTAAGATAAGATATAACTAAATTTTTTTTTATGATTTAGTAAGTTTTAATGAATATTAAAATAGATTTTAGATATTTAATTATTTAAAATCATTATTATTTAATAGGAGGGTGAGTTATTTAATAGAAAATAGAGGCGGGAAACAAAAATCAAGACTTAATCAGAAGTCGACACATGACAAATAAATTATTCATTTATTATAAAAACAAAATTTAAATTGGAATTCTATTTTTTTTTACAGATTTAAATTCTTAAAAATAAAAAGAATTCAATGATCCAAACTCAATTTACGCTGTGTTCCCGAGTCTCATTAAAGGATGCAAAAGAAGGTAAAAGAAGGGAAGGAGAATAATACTTTTGTTTCAGAGTTTTTTTTAAGAGGGAAAAAGAAAGAAAATATGATAATGGTGTTTCAAAGTTTTTTTTTAAAGAAGAAAATAAAAGAAAATAAAGAAAAACAAGTATAATCTCATCCTTTAAATTTGAAAAGAAAAAAAAAAAAAATTCTTTTCTCGGGTACACAGTAAATTTACCAAAATACGATGTTGAGATGACCCAAGGAGGAGATGGTGCCATGATGGATCTCATCCACCTACTTGTTTTGGAGACTCCAAACTCTTCGATAATTGATCTTCAGTTTCCCCTTCCATTTCATATATCCAATTCTTTTGCATCTTTTTGTCCTTATCATAAAACCCTAGTCAAAGGCTATTGGATTTGATTCCAAGAACCCTAACAGCGAGAAACTTGTTCGTTTCATGATACTGTTAGGGTTTATGCTTCGAATTCTTCCGACTGGTACTTGTATTAGGATTTGATCGAGTCATGGAGACTGCTCGCTCGGATGCAGGATCTTTCGCTCAAACCGAAATCAATTGGGACAAGTAAGCAATCTCTTGTTCCCTTTTTGACTAATTTTATCCACTTAATGCTCTGTTCTTTTATCTACCATCGAGATAGTAATCTGTTTTTTAGGGTGTTTTTTGTAGGGTAAATTTGTAATGTGTATGAACTTAGGGTTTGAATTTTGAATCTTGACTTTTATTTATTAGATGTTTGAATTTTGAATCTTGCCCTTAGTTTTAGACTCTAAGGGCGTGTTTGGTTGGGAGAGATTTAGTGAAATGCAGTGAAATTGATAAAGAAATTTGGTGAATTCTTAGTTTTAGACATTGACATGAAACGTTTATTTTTTATTAATTCAAAGTTATACTTTACATTGATCCCCTACACCTCTATTTATACTAAAATAATGATTTAATCACCAAGACTCCTCCTAAAATAATCCTTACCAACTAAACCAATTCAACTAGGAAACGAAATCAGACTAAAAAATTATGACCCATACTAATTAAATTCGACCCCTCTAATTTCTCATTAGTTTGTACTAAGCCCCTTAACTTTCTTGATTTTCACATTCAAGCTAATTAGGATTAACTTCCAATAACAAAAACCAGAAAGTTACGGCCTTATGGAAATCAGTGTTTCCAGCCAATGTAGAGGTGGACTAGCCAGCAGCGTGCAAAGCACCAATCCAAAAACCAGCAGCATCAAATCATGTGGATATACTAATCTGGTGGTCAAATGAAGATTCTTAACATGACAACTTATCTGTCACAAAAGAAAAGAACACTAACTGTGTAGAATGCATAAGCTTTTGATAGGAGAAAATCAAGTAGCATGATTCAATAAAGAACTGCTGCATGATACCATATAGGCGATGTGAATAATAGATGGCATATCTGCTACATAGATCTACATGTTTACATACAAGGCATGGAGCACCCCTAGGGATCCCAAACGAGATCACATACCCTAGGTAGTCAAGGGCATTAGGCGCACTCAAGGCACAAAGAGTGAGCCTGTCATCTAGGCGCAAGGCGCTTAAAAAGCGCGTGCCTGAGACAAGCAAGGCACATAAAAAGCGTGTGCCTGAGACAAGCAAGGCGCATGTGTATTCCAGTCCATTTTTAACTGTTTTAGACTGTTTTTGGCCTGTTTAGACTGTTTTAGACTAGTTTAGGACAGTTCAGGCAGGTTTTTTTTTTGCGTCCTCAAGGAGGTTTTGCTGTGCTGGGCTGTGCCTGGGCGCCTAGGCATGCGCCTTTGAGTCTTTGACTACATAGCACATTCCCCATTACAAATGATACTCTTTGAACGCTAACTACAATAAACTGGAACCAAACAAAAACAATAATTGCAATTCGATTAAACCTGTGCTCTATCTCAAATTCCAATATCCAGCAAGCAACACCAGCAATTTGATCAAGAAAAACAACAAAGGAGAAAATTTGCTTCAAAATTTGTTATATCTAAAAGATCTCTAATAATATTTTCACTAGGAAACACTTTATTAGGTTCTATAATCTTTGCCTTCTTCTACCATGTCCTTTTACCGATTGTTCGTATTATAACTTGACCAACACTACGTTGCACTAAGGTGTCGATCTCTACCATGCTTTCTACACTTTGTGGTTTGTTGTTAGTTTGTTATTCTATTTTGATTGTTTTGAGCTCTAAAATTGTTCTTTCATTCTTATGCAGGCTTGATAAAACTAAGTTTTATGTGGTAGGAGGTGGGATATTCAGTGGGCTTACGGTTGTACTCTACCCTATATCTGTTGTGAAGACAAGGCTGCAGGTTGCTACAAAAGACTGTAGAGAAGAATGCATATGCTGTTATCAGAGGATTACTGAAAACAGAAGGCGTACGAGGGTTATACAGAGGTTTTGGCACTGTCATCACAGGAGCAATTCCTGTTAGAATTGTATTACTTACCGCATTAGAGACCACAAAGGTGGCTGCTTTCAAAATGGTCGAACCGTTCAATCTTTCAGATCCTGCAAAGGCTGCTATTGCTAACGGGATTGCTGGCATGACATCATCTCTTTTTGCTCAAGTTGTCTTTGTTCCTATTGATGTGGTATATTTTCTTTGTCCCTTCAAGTAAAATGTCAAATTTATTATGAGTGGATGTTCTAAATATTGAAAAGTCAACAGATTAGTCAAAGATTGATGGTTCAAGGATATTCTGGCCATGCAAGCTATAATGGTGGCCTGGATGTTGCCCGTAAAGTTCTGAAGCAAGATGGCATCCGAGGACTGTATAGAGGATTCGGTCTGTCTGTAATGACTTATTCCCCTTCTAGTGCTGTTTGGTGGGCTAGCTACGGTTCCAGTCAACGTGTTATATGGAAGTGAGGAGTTTTCTTTTTTTCTTTTTTTTTCAAGTTTGTAATTTCCACCATCACAATAACATGAGTGTTTTATGTAGTCTGTTAGGTCATGGAAACGATAGCAATGGATCTAGTCCTAGCCAAGGGACAGTAGTTTTAGTTCAAGGTGCTGGAGGAATATTTGCTGGTGCTGCAGCATCCTTCATCACAACTCCACTCGACACCATAAAAACTCGATTACAGGTACAATCATGGTTTCTTATATTATTAAAGTAAATGCTACAGTTTTTTTTTTTTGTAAGTTTGTAGATCCTATTTGTTTTTGTACAAGGTAATGAGACATGAAAAGCGACCCACTAAACGACAAGTTATTAAAACATTAATTGCAGAAGAGGTTTCTATAGAGGAATTGGTCCAAGATTTTTTAGCACGTCGGCATGGGGAACATCCATGATACTCGCATACGAATATTTGAGTATGAAATCTCCCTTATTACGTTGTATTATATTAATGAACCATATTTATCTTTTTAAAAATTTAATACAATCTAACATTTTTTAAGAACAATAAAAATATGGAACCAGGAAACCACTAATACCAGCCGGCTAGGTTTGTTATTTTCCAAAACTCAGAGAATTTTTGTAAAAACCAGCTAAACAGACCGTGAACACCCCTAGTTTTGATGTGTTTGCTAACATTTAATGGTTTTGTATCATCTATGTAGAGCGGATATGTGCTCGAGATATGTAGATTAATCCACCAATGAATTGTTACCATCCACGGTGATTATTCAACCGAGGCCAGATACTTCTCGTATAAGATGCATGTATACGCACATACAGAAATCGTGTCGAAGTTACACGTCAAGTAGAACTAGATCACATATAAGCAAATGTATGCTTCATACATCATTCTTGTAACCATTTTTGGACTTACTAGAACTGTTCGAGGCTGTATTCTGTAATCTCTATGTTAGAACAGAAATTATAACTAGACGTCGTTTACTGCTTTGTTCAGCCAATGCTATCGCGTTTCTAACAATCTCCGATATCGGTTTGTCTTCTCGGAATTCTCTCATTCGCTTGTTTTTTTATATATAATTTTTGAAGTTTCGTTTGGATATAAAAGTTTTCAAGGGTTGGAATACAAAATAGACAAAAATAAAGCACATTTTTTTATTTGATTTAGAAATCATTGATAAAATTTCTGAATGTTTTAACATGTTTTAGATAGAAATTATGATCCTTTAGATCGTAAATCATGCAAAATTTATATATTTTTTTTATCATTTAATTTTAGATAACCAAATGAAAAATAATTATCATTCGTTATCTTTAAATATTAAATTTATAATTTTTATAATCGATGGATAACTTGGTGGACAAGGAGCAACAAACTGGGGAAATGTTTACTGTGGTGTCCCTTCAATGTGTCTTTTAACTTTATATAAAATTACATGTTATGTCATTTAACTTTAAAAATTACACTGGATGTCCTTTTTTAAAATATTTGTATACATTTAGTCCTTTACATCAACTGATGTTATATTTTTTTTGTTAAATCTCCTCATGTGCCTTAAACATGAGGGTAGTTTGATCTTTTAACATTTGCAGAGACTATTTATGTAATTAACTTAAATAACAAAAAAAAAAGACACTATCTTTCTTTATTTAATTACCCAGACCATCTTTCTTTATTTCTTCCTTCAGATATGTGATTTTGTCACTGCAAAAATGATCTAGGTTTGTTGGTGTGGTGCTGCGACGAAGAGCACACCTAGGCGGTCTCACCATCTCAGAAGTGGTTTTACGAGGTGATGATGGAATCACCGGATATGACTCGAGAACAACAAGTCCATCTCAGATCAAGAAGTGGAATCACCGGACATGACTCGAGAACAACAAGTCCATCTCAGAAGTGGTTTTCAGGAGGTGATGGGGACGCCGCACCTTTCGAGTCATCGGTTTCTTTGGTTTGCTATGGAAGAAAACCTGATGCAGAGAGAGGGGAGAAAGAGATAAAGAGGAATGATGGTTTGACCTGGTCATCAAATATAAATATTTATACATAAGTTTAAAACTTTTAGTTAACTACATAAATAGTCCCTGCTAATGTCAAAGGATCAAACTTTGCACATGAGAAGATTTAACAGAAAAAGTTAACATCAGTTAGTTAGTATAATGGACTAAATGTGTGCAATGGTTTCAAAAAAAAGACATGCATTGTAATTTTTTAAACCAAAGGACATAACTTAAAATTTTATACAAAGTTAAAGGACGCAATTTGTAATTTACTCAAGTATATAATTTAAAACTAGTTGAAATGTTGTAAATTATATATATTTTAGTTTTTATAATTGTAATCATAAATGGACTGACCATCTAACATTCTAACCTACTAAGTTTCGTATAACCCGGACATTATTCGTTTATTAAACGGGTTGAAAAGATAAAATTACATTCATCAAACAAAACCTGAGGTTAAAATATTTTGGGTCGTATAGGAATTTTCTCTGATATATTTGTGAGATTCAAGAACGATTTTTTTCAGAACCACTCTTATGTTCAGAATGATGAGAATCGTATAAAACATTTATAATATTCATATAATTCAAAACATAAGACTGGTGGTTGTGGGGCTTTATTGAGAGTGGATTCATCCTCTAATATCACGCCATGTGGCGCTGACTGGATGCTGACTAAGCAGTGGATAAAGCCTCTGCTGAAGCACTTGAGGGTGTTGTGGTGCAGGTGAGCGGGGGGGCTTTATCGAATTAATTTTTTGTTTAATTATTTATTCAATTCAAATTTAAAAACTAATAATTAATTAAAAATAATAATAAAAGATAAAATAATTAATTAAAAACATTCAACATCCTTAAAAAAAAAGAAATACATAGAAAATAAAATACTAAATTATTCCATAGGGTTTTAATTTTCTTCCATTTCCTTTCGAATACGCTCCTTTTGTTTTTCATATATCGCTTGGTCCCTCGGCGATAGGTGGCTGACGTCCTTGCTAAGAAATTCCAACTTCTTCATCATTTGTTTTTCCATTTTCACCTGCGTCGCCTTCTCGAGAGTACTTGTTATTTTAAGGATCGCATCGCTAAATTCTAAATCGGCATCATTAGTCTTTTTTTTACCGCGGTCCCTTCCGGCCGGTCGACTTGAGCCTTGTGGTGTCCCTTCTTGCTCGGACATGTTGAGGTCGATGCCAACGCGACCATCCGATCCACTAGAGGTGACGTATGCGCCGGACGAACTAGTTTTCGTACGTTTTTGCGCTTCTTCCGCCTCCGGACTAACCAATTCAATCCATTTCGAGCACCTTTTGAGTAATTCCCACAAGTAGATCTCGTCAAAAAATTTTACCACCCCGTACTTTCTTAACACTTCGGCTTTCCATTCGTCGCAAGTGAATTGGTAAATATGCACATCATCACTCCCGCTCGGTCGCATTCGACGACTGTTTCTGTTATGTAGATTTGTAAACAGTCCGACATATTTGCGAATTTCGGACCACCGTCCCGATATCATGTCTTGATTTCGGTCTCTACTCCCCACTTGGGTGTAGAACGACTCTCTTACTTTAGACCAAAATACTTTAGCTTTTTGATAATCGGCTACAAAAAAATATGTTTAACAAACGTTAAAAAAATAGTTTAACAAACGTTAAAAACAATTTAAAAAGTGAAAAAAAAATACCGCATTTACGATCCTCGGATAATGAAATCCAAGCACGACATAATGCTAGCTTCTCTTCTTTTGTCCACGGAGTAGCTTTTCGTTTTGGACCGGCCTTTTCGACCGGTTCGGTTGAACCACTCGCTCCACCCTTTTTCTTCGAACCTTTGTGAGAGCGTTTTTGGGGTTGAACCGGTTCCTCTTGTGTCTCCGGTTGTGACATTTGATTGTAGACAAGCCGGTTAAACGCCTCATCATCCAAATATTCCAAACCTTGAAAATTCTCCATATTCTCCACATACTCATTCCAATTTCTCGACATTTTTGGTTGATGATTTGTAGTAATGTAGAGAATAGTTTATAAAATTGAGAGAAAATAGGAAGTTTATAAAGATTTTGAGAGATAAATGAGTGAAGAGGAGTTAATTTATATAAATAGAAAAAAAAAAAAATTTTAACCCAACGGCTCTCCCCCAATAGTCCTCCCCCAACGGCGCTCGCTAGCCCCATCACGCCCACCGCTCGCGCCCCCCATCGCCTGACCATGTTGTGGTGTGCGCGGTCAAGGTGGCTCGCGCCCACCCCCTTGCGTCCCCAACCACGCCCCACAACCATCAGTCTAATATTCCTCTAACACCCCCAACCGTTTCCATTGACCAGCCACCGGTCAACCACATAAAAAAATTCAGAGCAGCACCACATGGACCTATAAACAAAACCATCGTCGAACGCTTTGACAGTTGATTTCAGGTTCCTCCGCCCCTCCATTTCACATCTTCCCATTCTTTTGGATCATTTTCTTCCTCATTTTCCTCATTTTCTATTGATATTATAAAACCCTACCATTTGGTTTGATTTGATTTAAGAACCCTAACAGCGTCAAACTTGTTTGCAATCGGAAGAAAAGGATCTTTTCAGGCTAGTGTTAGGGTTTCGTTTTTTTCCTTTCTATATCTTAAATTGATAGTAAATCTTGTAGGATTTGATCGAGTAAATGGAGACTGCTCGTTCGGAAACAGGCTATTTTGCTCAAACCGAAATTAATTGGGATAAGTAAGCAATCTCTCATCCCCCAATTTTATTATTCATCTTGAAATTTCATCATTTGTATTGATTCCTTTTTAGTTTTTGATGGAAACATTGATTATAACGTTTCTTGAATGGACATCTTAATAATCCTTTTGCTTTTATAAAGATATGATCATATGTTGTGATTATGTAATACAAATTCAATGTAATTCTTTCTTATGCAGGCTTGATAAAACTAAGTTTTATGTCGTGGGAGCCGGGATATTTACGGGGCTTACGGTTGGACTCTACCCGATATCTGTTGTAAAGACCAGGATGCAGGTTACAACGAAAGATTCGGTGGAGAAAAGTGCATATGCTGTTATTAGAGGATTACTGAAAACAGAAGGGATCCCGGGTTTATACAGAGGTTTTGGGACGGTCATCACGGGAGCAATTCCTGCAAGGATTATATTTATGACAGCATTAGAGACTACAAAGGTGGCTGCTTTCAAGATTGTCGAACCATTCAAACTTTCAGAGCCTACAAAAGCTGCTATTGCTAATGGGATTGCTGGGATGACTGCCTCTCTTTGTTCTCAAGGTGTATTTGTTCCTATTGATGTGGTATGTGTTCTTTGTTCCCTCAAGCATGATGTTAGATTTATCATTTATATTTATGTGTATGTGTGGATGTGCTAAGTATTGGAAGTCAATAGATTAGTCAACGATTGATGGTTCAAGGATATTCTGGCCATGCAAGCTATAATGGTGGGCTGGATGTTGCCCGTAAGGTTCTGAAACAAGATGGCATTAGAGGGCTTTACAGAGGATTTGGTCTGTCTGTCATGACTTATTCCCCTTCTAGTGCTGTTTGGTGGGCCAGCTATGGTTCCAGCCAGCGCGCTATATGGAGGTGAGGAGTTTTTTTTTTTTTTTGTCGTTTGTGATTTCAAGTTTTTAAGCGTCATAATAACATGAGTGTTTAGTGTAGTCTGTTAGGTCATGGAAGTGATGGCAATGGATCTGTTCCTAGCCAAGGGACAATAGTTTTGGTTCAAGGTGCAGGAGGAATTTTTGCTGGTGCTGCAGCATCCTTAATCACAACTCCACTTGACACTATAAAGACTCGACTACAGGTACATCTTATTTTTCTTATTAAGTAATGTAATTGAAACTATTGGTATGTGGTTCCATGACAAAGAAGGCCATATAAAGTTTGTGTAGCTCCTATTTATTACTTTCTATCTAGGATGACTAAAGAAAGTTGCATTATTTCCTTCTTATGTAACTTCTATAGTTACCTTAGTTTTAAAAAGTGTGAGGCGCTTCGAGGCATTTAGGTCCAGAAAGTTGAGGCGCGAGCTTCACTCGCGTAAGGTGTGGCTCTATGTACAACTGAAAGCTGCGTTTGCCTCATCCCTTTTACATATGAGGCTTTTTATCAAGTAAACCATTCATGATCTCTTCATCTCTTTGGTTGTTTTTACACATCAGCCTCTTACAAACCCTAATTTTGACCTTGACCCAGATGTGCATGAGGCGCCGCCTCAGCCCTCAGGGCCCAGAGGCGTTTTCCAGATCGCCTAGCGCCTCAAGCGTGTTTTTTAAAACCAAGATGAAGATAGTGACAATCACTTATTTGCCTTATGTTATCATACTGATTACTGTTTAGGATCTTGATCTTCGTCCAGAAGGTTCTCTTACTTTTTGCTCATTGAAGGGTATTGCTGATATGCGGCAAATACGTCGTCCTTGAACCATTGAACTAATAAAAATATATAATTTGTATGCAGTCGGATTGGGTACCAGGTCAAAACGGGTAAATTTTTGTGCAGGCCGAAACGGGTTGGTTTAGATTGATCTACAAACACTTTTTGTCCATTTTTAAAGATGACTTCTTTTTTTTAGTCAGTTGATGCATTAAGTATGTTGCAAAATTATATTATCATGATTTTAATCATTTTTAGATAAAACGATTTGGAGCTCATATATATTTTCTGTACCAGGTAATGGGACATGAAAAACGACCCTCTACGCGCCAAGTTATCAAAACATTGATTGCAGAAGATGGCTGGAAAGGTTTTTATAAAGGAATTGGTCCAAGGTTTTTTAGCATGTCAGCATGGGGAACATCCATGATACTCGCATACGAATATTTGAGTACGAACTCTTTCTTCTTATGCTGCATTTTTTTGTTTAGTATTAAAGTAATCATCAATATAAGCATCATATAACCAAAACTTAAATAATAACCACCTCATATGTACTTTAAAATCAATAGAAATCACTTGCATGCAATGTTATTACTTGTCTAGAATTTTGGGTTCCCCTTGTTGTATATAGTCAATCATAATATGTGCTCTTGCTTCTTCACATTTTGTACAATTTCTTTCTAATATCTAGTACTTTCAAGTTCATTTTTTTGTAATTCTTGAGAAAAAAATTGTTCAAGTGCATAAAGATTAAAAAATGTTCCAAGTTGGTACTTGTTAATACGTGTATGGCACATAAACTTTCAAATTTTGTTCCGTTATGGTACATAGGGTGAGCGGGTACATGTAATCCTTTGAATAGTGGCATTTTTAAAACGAATTGCCACCTAAGCATTTTCTTGAAAGAAAAAAGAAAGAAACTTTGTTGCCACGTCAGCAAAAAAGTCACAGTGGCACCGCATCACCACCTGTACGATTCAACCGGTGGCAAAAAATTGCGTGCGTGTAAGACATAAAATGAAAGTTTGTGTACCATACTAGTATTAATTTGTCTCTATTTTCCAGGTATTTTAGATCATATAAATAATCAAATATTTTAACTAAACTATATGCCAAGTCAATCATAGCAATTTGCTGATTTTCATGGGGCAGGAGCAGTGGCGGAGCCACATTGGGGTGAACGGGTTCATCCGACACCAATAAATATCGCGTCTCATATGTAACGTGTAATAGGAAAATTTCGAGCAACACCATTGTTTTTTTTACGATTGACACCATTGGTTTTATAAAAAGAAATGTTGACCCCGTTGACATGAAAAAACTATATATATAGTAAAGGAAAAAGTTATCTAAACGTTTTACATAATAAAAAAAATTATAGTTTAAAAATTCAGCCAAATTACTTAATTTTTAAAGTGGACTTTAAATTATTAAAGGCTGATGTTTAGTTTTTAAATTTTTAACCCAATAACCATTATAGGCCCATGTCCAATTAGTTTATACCAATTGTTTAACCTAAATTAAAAAAAAGGCCGCTACATCGATTTGTTCCTATTCTTGACGATAACTGAAGAGTCACGCTCCGAAAATTTTGTTTCTATTATGTAATACGTACGACCCAACCAGACCTGATCCGAAAATTTTGACCCTGGGTTATAAACTCGAGTATTGAAAAAAAAAATGACACCATGGGAAAAAATTCCTGGCTCCGCCACTAGGTAGGAGCATGATTTAATATAATTACTTTGATATCATATGCTCTTTTATGTGTTGCTCATTTGCTAACATTTAGCATTTCTTGATGATTTGTAGAACGGATCTGCGCTCAAGATTTGTAGATCATAGTCCACCAATGACCTGCTTCCATAGACGGTGTTTGTTCAATTAATATCAAATACTTTTGTTGTTCTTACTTGTCTAAGATGCATTCACACAGATACAGAAATAGTGTCGAGTGGCACGAGGCTCCCGTGGTTTACATGATGAGTAGAAGCTAGATCACATAAAACCAAATGTATGATTCATAGTTTCATACATGTCATTCTTTTAACCATTTTTGGCTTGCTAGAATTGAATTCATTCAAGGCTGTATTTTGTAATCTCATTTTGGAACATAAATTATCAGTCGGTGTTGTTTCCTGCTTTTTTCGGACACTTCTTTGAAGCTGATAATCAGTGTTTTTTTCAGTTTATTGTTTGGTTATAACGCAGGCTGAATACCCCAAACTTTTGGTGGTGGTGTTTTTTTGAAAAAGAACCATGATGTCTTTGAAGTTGTGGGTTTGGTTTAAAAAAGCAAGAGGTGCTCCGACGCACGCGGGACGTTGTTCTATGTACAATCAAATAAGCTTTATTTACAATTAGAATTTTCATCTCTCTCATCTGTTTTAGATATCCCTTTTTGTCAAGTAGCCAGACCGCCAATTTTATCCTAAAAGTACATGAGGCGCCTTCTTAACCCCCTAAGGCTTTTGCTAGCTTGCCTCCTGCCCCTCACCCTTGGTTCTGTCTTTTAAAACCAAGGTTGTGGATGGATGCTACGTTAACCTGTCACGATGATTAGAACTTATTATGCACGTTAACCCGATAAAAAATGGTGGTAGCTCAAAAATGGTGAACGAAATGAATTAAATGCTCTTATGACTTTCCCAATTTCATCCTAGAAGTACATGAGGCGCCTCTTTAACACCCCTAAGGCTTTTGCTAGCTCACCTCCTCACCCTTGGGCATGCCTTTTAAAACCAAGGTTGTGGGTGGATGCTACGTTATCATGTCATGATAATTTGAACTTATCGTGCACGTTAACCCGATCAATAATGATGGTAGCTCAAAAATGGTGAAACGAAATGAATTAAATGCTCCAATGACTTTCACATGCATTGTTTCCGCTTGTTTTAAATTATACATTGATTTGTTAGGCCGATGGAGTACGCCCGTGGAGGGTGACCTGGCAGCATGGGCCGTGGAACACCGCGCCACCTACTTTAGGGGGGCAACGGTATTATAGCCGTTTGGAACGACAACATATGTTAAAAATAATCTTTTATAAACCCTTTTAAACCTCATTTCAAAACATTATCGATTATCAAACCATTTCATCCATTCTCAAACCATTGTAAGACCACACTCAAACCATTCTCAACAAATGGACACACTACTTCCACCATCTCCGGAATCGGAAGGTGTAGCCCCATATATTTTCGAGACAATAGTTACCACTATTGTTGAAATACTAAAAGATGATGCCGAAAGCTCGAACACACCGACCTTCACATGAAGAGCCACTTTGAATAGAGACCGTGAAGCCGCACATGATCGTTTGGTTCACGACTACTTTGTCGATCCCGCCCTTTATGATGATGACACATTCCGAACCCGTTTTCGAATGAACAAACGGTTATTTTTACGAATTGTTAATGATTTAGAACTGGAGATGCATTTTTTTCAAATTGGGGTGGGATGCTATAGGTAGAAGAGGTTTCACTCATCACTCATCATTAAAAGTGTAACACCCAAAATAAAAAGAAAAGAAAAATTCAAAATTTCACTCCCTCGCGGTACGCGAGGGAGATTTTGACAAAACCTCGCGGTACGCGAGGGGACTGCTTATACGCCAGATTTACACCTTCTCGCGGTACGCGAGAAGATTCCCAACCAAGCCTCGCGGTACGCGAGGGTATAATACACGCGTCAGGTCAGAAGACACGTGTCATTCACCCTTGCCACCAGCCGCCACGTGTCATGCTGACTCAGCACCGTTCGTGACACCTCATCCTCTCGCGGTACGCGAGAGATTTCCTTGGCCAGTCTCGCGGTACGCGAGAGACCGGAATTCCAGCCTATAAAAGGCCTTCAACGGGATTGAAATCTCTACACAATTTCCAAACATTCCTTATACACAAACCCGATCTCTCAAAACTCTACGACGTTCCAAGCCGCCGTCCAACCTTCCAACGAAACCCTGCTCAAGCCGTAGTTCCGTCCAAATCCCGCAAAGTAGGTATCGTTATCCCTATTCAATTATCATTTTATATATATATATAAACGCAAAAATATATATATTCTCATATATACTCTCGTTAATCGTGTCTTCCCCAGGAAGAAACGTATCGAGGTTCTGCTCAAATTCCCAAGCCTTCAACCCTACCAGCCATCAAAATCAAGGTGAACACATTTAACGCTTTTCAAACAAGAAAACCATTTTATTTACGAAAACGGCATGAAACAAATTAAATGCTTTAATCATAAGGGTAATCTACGTGATAGCATTCAGGCCATAAGCATACGTAGATTTGATCAAATGGTATACATGAGGAGGGTGAAATCCCCTTCCGTGGCTGGGTACAGATCATGTAAGGGGATATCATAAGACTGAGGATATGGTTCCTTAGCAGATCATGTAAGACTAAGAACAAGGTTCTTAGCATCACGACCCTGGGAATAGGCTATCAGTCTGAGACATAGAGCTCAGCCAGTTGACCCCATGGCAGAGACCCGGTGTATGTAGGTGGTATATACTTCAGGTGAAAAAGACTGCTGAATGTGTAGATTTATCGTCAAAGAAAACGTGCTTAAAGGCTTTAATTTGGTTTATGTTAGAAATCATTTTCGTGTCAGTTAAATGTGATTCACCGGCTTTATGCTGATGTTCATTTTCAAAACGTTTTTCACAGGTAGTGAAAGAAATCATTAAATTCAGGGTGGTGCAGTAAAGACAAGATCTTTAGGCATATTTAAATCCCTGTGGCAGACTAATACAAGACCAAATGTTGGAACGGACATAGATCCTAGACATTTTAAATGGCTTGTATTATGTAAATTAATTCAGCAGATGTACATTATATAATAGACTTTTGAATGTCTATTATCATGAAATGAAAAGGGACGTGGATCCCAAGTTTTGACAAATGTATAGAATTAACCCTTGAGGTTATTTACATTACATTTCATTACAAAAAGGCATCAAGTAAAAACAAAGACTTCCGCTGTCCAAATTTATGGGACCTCATTCAGATACCAGCGTGGTCTCGCGACGCCCGGGCAGGGGTAGCCCGGGGTTGTGACAGGTTGGTATCAGAGCCACATTCAAGGGTTTTAGCAAAACTAGATACTTATATGATTGTATCTTGGCTTTAACCAATAGTTGTGCCTACTGAACAAACGATAGGAAGATGCCTTTAACATAACCAATAAATTACAGGATGTCAGATCCATACTATTATCCTTATAACTACCCAAACTTCTTTCCTGGAGAATTATCTAATCCAAGAAACGATCAAATAGTACCAAGCTATGATGATTATGTCCACTACCTGCCGACCCCGGAGAATTGGAACAGAATGGTCGCAGAACAAGTGGAGCAGACTCAAGCAAGGCTTGAACCTCTGAAAGAAGAATCAGAGTATTCAGTGGAAATGGAAGATTCAAGAGAATCTTTACGTCCTGTTATGACATCTATGCCACCACCTCAATCGTTAGACATAGTATACCCTACCGGAACAATTCAAGAACATCCACCCAGTCCAAGTGAAGAAACTCCACATTCGATTTCTGAATCCGACAAGGCTGCCGTTTGTGAAGGCAGTGGTGGAAAGTATTTCTTTGATCCTATTCCAGAACATCCCGTTTTCAAGGAACCTTTCTTCTATATAGATCCCTCCGATGGACGTCAGTATGCAACCGACGGAAAAGTCGTGTGGTCTGTTAACTCAGCATATCACGATCTTAGGATGGGACACAGGGAACCACCTCCTTGTTATGGATACCATGATGAACTGCCAAACTCAATGGATGAACACCTTGATCGTGCTCTTAGGGAAGCTGACGATCTACGTGCTGAACTGTACTTCACCAGACAAGTCGTAGTTAAAAACGAACAAACTATATTTGACTACGAACTAGCCCAGGAAGACAGGAAGTACGCAGAGCAATGGGTGGCAGATCAGTTGATCCAGAAGGGTGCTATGACCGAGACCCTGGGGAGATTCTATCAAGATTTGGGAGATGTGCTTCTCGATTAAAGTTAATGATAGTATTTGTATAATTAGCTAACTTTAAGTGATATAGATACATATCTATATTTCTCTATTTGTAATGAATAGATGAAGTTTAACGATAATAAACTTCAAATTTTGACCCAAATTCTTGTCTTGTATTCTTAGATGTCTCAACAAAATAACAATAGCGGTCCAGCTACCTACATTACCAAGGAAAAAGGAAAAGAAATTAATAATAATCCTGAAATAGCTACTCAACAACCAGAATTGCAACAACTGGTCAAACAAAGCATTAAAGAAATGCTTCCTGCCATAATAAAGGAAGTACAAGAAAACATCAAAACTCCAAGCCACGTAACTCTTCCTTCAAAAAGAATGGAAAACCCTCCGAAAACCCACACAGAGCAAGTAGCAAGCTCTCGTAAACCTCAAACCTCGAAAAGATCCAGAACATCAAGCAATAAGTATTCTGAATCTGAAGAATCCTTAAATTTAAGCAGTGAAGACTCTGAAGAAGAAGAGAATGAAACAAAAAGGTATAGACACAAAGGGTGTTCTTATAAAACCTTTCAGGACTGTAAACCTTATGAATTTAAGGGCACCGAAGGCGGTATTGCTACTCTTCACTGGCTAGAGAAGATGGAGTCAGTAATAGCAATTAGCAAGTGTGCTAAGAAAGATCAAGTACTGTATGCTTCAAACTCCTTCAAAAATGAAGCGTTGGAATGGTGGAATTCAATCATTTCTGCCAAAGGGAGAAGAAAGACCAATGCTATGGATTGGAAAGAATTCCGAGCAAAGGTGAAAAGGAAATTTTGCCCCAAGACTGAAAAAGAACAAGCTGAAAGAAAATTTCTGGAGCACCGAATGGTGGGTACCAATGATCGAGAGTATACTACCAAATTCTTTGAATATGCTCGATTGGCACCTCACCTGGCTAAACCTGAATCAGTTCTCATAACTCGATATATTTATGGCTTAGTTCCAGAGATCCGTGATTTGGTGAAGGTTGTCTCACCAAAAACCATTGAGTCCACCGTAGAATTGACCGGTACCATGACGGCTGGACTAATCAGAAATATAGAGGAAAAGAAGAAAGTCGAATCCTCTATAAAATCAAAACCCGAGGCCAAAAGATTTAGCAAGAACTTTGGGCAAAAGGGGTTACCATTTAACAATCCACCATGCAAAACATGCGGACGCAGGCATAGTGGAAAGTGTGTTTTTGAAACTCCATTCTGTAATTATTGCAAGGTCTCAGGTCACTCTACTGAGAATTGCTTCAAGAAAAAGGGAATAACTTGTTTTAGTTGTGGAGAGCTGGGGCACATCAGCACTAATTGCCCTAAGTTTGCAAGGACCGGAAGAGCTGGAGGATCAGGAGCCAAGATCACTCCAGAAAACAAAAAGACCGTACGAGCTTTTGTCATGAATGCTAACCAAGCTGAGAGAACGCCGGACGTAATTACCGGTACGTTTCTTCTTAATAATGTTTATGCTAAGGTCTTATTTGACTCAGGTGCGAACCGGAGTTTTATAGATTATAATTTCTGTAATCTATTAAACGAACCATTAAGTCCCTTAGCTGAAACATATGAAGTAGAAACAGCGAACGGTGATTTGATAAAAATATCCCAATCACTGAACAATTGTTACATTACATTGGCTGGTTTCACTATCCCAGTACAATTGTTACCAATGTCAATAACTGGCTTTGACATTGTTTTGGGGATGGATTGGTTATCCAATAACCAAGCCGAAATCCTTTGTAATCAACAAGTTGTAAAACTCGTTACACCAACAAACAAAACTCTAACTATCCAAGGTGATAAACCCACAAAACCTATCCAGATAATCTCCATACTTAAAGCAACCAAGTGCTTAAGAAAAGGATATCTGGCATGTCTGGTATCAATTACTGCCTTGGAAAAGGAGAAGAAGATAGAATCAGTACATGTAGTATCTGAATTTCCAGACGTTTTTCCTGAAGAACTGCCTGGATTACCACCAGAACTAGAGGTAGAATTTCGAATCAACCTTGTACCTGGTGCAACTCCAATTGCCAAATCCCCGTACAGACTGGCACCCACAGAAATGGCAGAACTCAAGAAACAATTGGATGAACTTCTTGAGAAAGGTTTTATCCAACCAAGTTCTTCACCCTGGGGAGCTCCAATTCTCTTTGTTAAGAAGAAAGACGGATCAATGCGCATGTGTATTGATTATCGGGAACTGAATAAAGTTACCATCAAAAACCGATACCCGCTTCCACGGATTGACGATTTATTCGATCAACTCCAAGGAGCTTGTCATTTTTCAAAAATCGATCTTCGTTCAGGTTATCATCAGTTGAAAGTGCATGATAACGATATCTCAAAAACTGCATTTCGAACACGGTATGGACATTTCGAGTTCACGGTTATGCCATTTGGACTTACAAATGCTCCTGCCGCATTCATGGACATGATGAATCGTGTCTGCAAACCTTACTTGGATAAGTTTGTCATAGTTTTTATTGATGACATACTTATTTATTCCAAAACCCAAGTTGAACACGAAACTCATCTTCGAACCATACTTGAACTTCTTCGAAAAGAGAAATTATATGCTAAGTTTTCCAAATGCGAATTTTGGTTAACGGAAGTACAATTTCTTGGTCATGTCATCAACGTGAACGGAATTCAAGTAGATCCTTCCAAAATTGAAGCTATATCCAAATGGGAAATTCCCAAGTCACCCACCGAAATTCGTAGTTTTCTGGGATTAGCGGGATATTACCGCCGGTTCATTCAAAATTTTTCTCGTATAGCAATCCCACTCACATCCCTAACTCGGAAATCTGTAAAATACGAATGGGGACCCAAACAATCTGAATCTTTTGAAACTTTGAAACAAAAACTGACAAACGCACCTATTCTATCTTTACCAGATGGTATTGAAGACTTCGTAGTTTACTGCGACGCCTCACATACTGGTTTAGGTTGCGTATTAATGCAACGCAAGAAAGTCATTGCTTATGCATCTCGTCAGTTGAAAATTCATGAGAAAAACTACTCAACCCACGATCTAGAATTGGGCGCTATAATCTTTGCTTTAAAGTTATGGCGACACTATCTCTATGGGGTTAAGTTCACAATCTACACTGATCATAAAAGTCTCAAGTACATATTTAGCCAGAAGGAGTTAAATATGAGACAAAGAAGATGGATGGAAATCCTGAATGATTATGATTGTGAAATTTGTTATCATGAAGGAAAGGCAAATGTAGTAGCAGATGCCTTGAGCCGAAAAGAAAATGTCAAGCCAAAGAGAGTACGTTCTCTCAGACTTGAACTACAAATTGATCTTGTAAGTCAGTTAAAAGAGGCACAAGAGTTAGCTTTGAAGGAAGGTAACTTTGAAAAAGAAGGAATGAAAGGAATGCTTGATTTACTGATCAAAGGAGAAGATAATATCCTTCGCATGAATAAACGTATTTGGGTACCAGTTACAGGTGATCTTCGAGAGCGAATCCTCGAAGAAGCACACAAGTCCAAATACACCATGCACCCAGGAAGTGATAAAATGTACAAGAACCTCAAAGAAAGTTACTGGTGGATTGGTATGAAAAAGAACATTGCTATCTACATAGCAAAATGTTTGACTTGTTCCAAAGTCAAAGCCGAACACCAAAAGCCAGCTGGATTATTGCAACAGTTAGAATTACCAGTTTGGAAATGGGAACTGATAACTATGGACTTTATTACAAAACTTCCTCGAACCACTCGTGGAAATAATGCAATCTGGGTTATCATTGACCGTTTAACCAAATCAGCTCACTTTCTATCTATCAAGGACACCATGAGTATGGACAAAATGGCGCAAATTTACGTTAATAAAATTGTAACGTTACATGGTGTGCCTCTATCCATAGTGTCAGATAGAGATAGTCGCTTCACATCTCGATTCTGGCAAAGTTTTCAAACAGCTCTAGGAACTCGATTGAACCTTAGTACTGCTTACCATCCACAAACTGATGGGCAGAGCGAAAGAACTATACAAACCCTAGAAGATATGCTCCGAGCCTGTGTGATAGACTTTGGAGGTAATTGGGATGATCATTTACCTCTAATGGAATTCTCATACAACAATAGTTATCACACAAGTATTCAGGCCGCACCATTTGAAGCATTGTACGGACGGAAATGTCGAACGCCTGTATGTTGGTCAGATATCGGAGAAAATCAGTTATCAGGACCAGAGATAGTCCAAGAAACCACTGATAAAGTATTACAAATACGTGAACGTTTAAAAGCGGCTCAAGATCGACAGAAAAGTTATGCAGATAAACGAAGAAAGCCGTTAGAATTCCAATTCGGTGACAAGGTGTTATTAAAAGTTTCACCTTGGAAAGGTGTTATTCGTTTCGGAAAGAAAGGAAAGTTAAGTCCACGTTTTGTTGGACCTTTCAAAATCATTAAACGAATCGGATCTGTTGCCTATCAGCTTGAACTACCAGTAGAGATGGGTGGGGTACACGATATATTCCATGTATCAAACCTACGTAAGTTTTTAGCTGATGAATCCTTGCTTATGCCTTTACAAGATGTGGAAGTAAATGAAAAGCTCAAATTCATTGAACGACCGTTACAAATTGAAGACCGACAAATCAAAAAGCTTAAACGGAAACAATTGGTGTTGGTCAAAATAAGATGGGACTCCAGGCGTGGCCCAGAATATACCTGGGAACTTGAGTCAGAAATGCGCAAAAAGTATCCACATCTCTTTCAATGAATCTCGAGGACGAGATTATTCTAAAGGAGGGGAGGATGTAACACCCAAAATAAAAAGAAAAGAAAAATTCAAAATTTCACTCCCTCGCGGTACGCGAGGGAGATTTTGACAAAACCTCGCGGTACGCGAGGGGACTGCTTATACGCCAGATTTACACCTTCTCGCGATACGCGAGAAGATTCCCAACCAAGCCTCGCGGTACGCGAGGGTATAATACACGCGTCAGGTCAGAAGACACGTGTCATTCACCCTTGCCACCAGCCGCCACGTGTCATGCTGACTCAGCACCGTTCGTGACACCTCATCCTCTCGCGGTACGCGAGAGATTTCCTTGGCCAGTCTCGCGGTACGCGAGAGACCGGAATTCCAGCCTATAAAAGGCCTTCAACGGGATTGAAATCTCTACACAATTTCCAAACATTCCTTATACACAAACCCGATCTCTCAAAACTCTACGACGTTCCAAGCCGCCGTCCAACCTTCCAACGAAACCCTGCTCAAGCCGTAGTTCCGTCCAAATCCCGCAAAGTAGGTATCGTTATCCCTATTCAATTATCATTTTATATATATATATAAACGCAAAAATATATATATTCTCATATATACTCTCGTTAATCGTGTCTTCCCCAGGAAGAAACGTATCGAGGTTCTGCTCAAATTCCCAAGCCTTCAACCCTACCAGCCATCAAAATCAAGGTGAACACATTTAACGCTTTTCAAACAAGAAAACCATTTTATTTACGAAAACGGCATGAAACAAATTAAATGCTTTAATCATAAGGGTAATCTACGTGATAGCATTCAGGCCATAAGCATACGTAGATTTGATCAAATGGTATACATGAGGAGGGTGAAATCCCCTTCCGTGGCTGGGTACAGATCATGTAAGGGGATATCATAAGACTGAGGATATGGTTCCTTAGCAGATCATGTAAGACTAAGAACAAGGTTCTTAGCATCACGACCCTGGGAATAGGCTATCAGTCTGAGACATAGAGCTCAGCCAGTTGACCCCATGGCAGAGACCCGGTGTATGTAGGTGGTATATACTTCAGGTGAAAAAGACTGCTGAATGTGTAGATTTATCGTCAAAGAAAACGTGCTTAAAGGCTTTAATTTGGTTTATGTTAGAAATCATTTTCGTGTCAGTTAAATGTGATTCACCGGCTTTATGCTGATGTTCATTTTCAAAACGTTTTTCACAGGTAGTGAAAGAAATCATTAAATTCAGGGTGGTGCAGTAAAGACAAGATCTTTAGGCATATTTAAATCCCTGTGGCAGACTAATACAAGACCAAATGTTGGAACGGACATAGATCCTAGACATTTTAAATGGCTTGTATTATGTAAATTAATTCAGCAGATGTACATTATATAATAGACTTTTGAATGTCTATTATCATGAAATGAAAAGGGACGTGGATCCCAAGTTTTGACAAATGTATAGAATTAACCCTTGAGGTTATTTACATTACATTTCATTACAAAAAGGCATCAAGTAAAAACAAAGACTTCCGCTGTCCAAATTTATGGGACCTCATTCAGATACCAGCGTGGTCTCGCGACGCCCGGGCAGGGGTAGCCCGGGGTTGTGACAGGTGTATCGGCGTTATTAGCCAATTGGCATACGGATCTGTCGTCGACGTATTGGATGATTATTTAAACATGTCCGAGAAAATGACATGGCTTAGTTTGTATAAATTTTGTAAAGGTGTCATTAACATTTACGGTCCAAAATATTTACGCAAACCAACCGGGAGCGACATTCAACAATTGTACTAATGGCATGAAGAGGTGCGTGGCCTTCCCGGCATGCTTGGTAACCTAGATTATATGCATTGGGAGTGGAGTAACTACCCAAATGCATGGCGCTGACAGTACATGAGAGGTAACCACAAGATCTATAAAGAGGTGCATGGCCTTCCAACAACTGTATTCGAGGCGTTGGCATCACAAGATCTATAGTTTTGGCATGCTTTCTTTGGACTTGCGGGTTCAAACAACGACATAAACGTCTTGATCGGTCTACAATATTCAATACCATGATAAACGGAACCGCAACCGACACGTCTTTTGAGCTTAGAGGTACAAGATATAGGTACGGTTATTACCTTGTTGATGGTATTTATCCGGAGTATTCTGCTTTTGTCAAATTATTTACGCGTCCAAAAGATGATATTAGAAAAAATTTGATGTAGTTAACTTCACATTTATGAGACTGACACGTGTGACATTCTCATTGGTAGAGTTTGTTACATTAACTTTTAGACATATATTATTATTTTTGTTCATATATTATTTGTAGTAAATTTATGTTTTGGATTGTGATTTGAAGAAACTAAAACATAACTTAAAAGTTAAGTGTATATTTAAAAAAAAATGGAACATACATCGTATTGTTGCAAAAATATTATAGCAAGGCTAAAAAATTCATGAAAAATTTGTGTATTTTATAGTAATCTATAAAATATGAATTAAATAATCAAGTTTATAATTAATTGCTTTAATTTAAAGTTTAAATCAAGTAACATGACACGAAGGAAATTCTGCTGCAACCAAATTTAAATGTCTCCAAAAACAAAAATCTAAGATTAAGTGAACTTATAATGCAACTCAAAAACAAAATTGACCTTATCATTAAATTAGGCATATAAGCAAAGACAGACAAACTCATGACATCCAATGCAAAATGTGATTATTCATAAACCTGATTTAGTTCATATTAAAAACATTCTCAGTTGACTACTTGGGCCTCATCGTCACTTTCATCCTCATCTTCATCGTCTCTGGTTGTGTCCGCGTATGCTTCGAGTGATCCAGCTTTGAACAAATCACCAGCCTTGTGTTGACTATCGGTTGGGTCTTGTTCTTTTGTTTGAGGTTTTCCTTTGTTCATCTGTAGCATAACACGAATCAGCAACATTTAGCCATTAGTACCATGAAACTCCTAGATTATAATATTTTTGGATATTTGCCCATTATCATCATAACCACTAGAGGTGACAAACAAGGTCGTCCCTGAGATTTCGGATGCCATGTGCGATTAGTAAAAATAGGCCCTTAAAATATAAACTTAATCAGCCCATCTAAATAAGTTATTGGTTTTTAAATATGTATTAATTCATTGGACCCAGGGCTGGAGATGACCATGGGCGAGGGGGGCGGCCGCCCAGGGCCCATTCTCCCGGAGGGTCCAAAATTTTTGTTTTTAATATATTATATTATATATATATAATTTTTAAAAATTATTACATTATGTCATTTTAAAACTATAATTTTGTTATGTTTATTGCTATAAATTTGTCTTAATAATGAATTTTTTATTTAAATTTTTTATCGTTCGGGGCCCATTTTTCTTGCTCGCCAAGGGCCTCTAAATCCTCAGCTCTGGCCCTGATTGGACCCCCTCTAGAACATATAACTATTAATAAGTTTATAAACTATGTTAAATATTTTAATCAACACATGGTATCTAAACGACACATTTTTTTTTAAACTTAATGGGTTAATTGGGTTAATCGGGTCATCTCTAGAATATGCTATTGGGTTTTAAAAAGTTTATTAATCTCTAGAACATGAGTATTTTTCATACGGGTCAAGTTTGGGTTGGGTCCAGGAACACTGTCCAAAATGTTCAGATTTTTTTTTTGGAAATTAGTAGTGTTTCAATAATGGTCTAATTATTAGTACTGTTACAATAATGGTCTAATTTAGAAAAATGATTTTGAAGGTACAGAGAACAAAGAAATCAAAATTTACTTTAATTACAATATTGCCATCAGTTTGTTTATTTATTATTTCTCAACTTTTCATATTATCAACAATGACAACTGAAAATGAAAAGCAAAATCTTAATCATGCATAATATTACTGCAACACAACTCCAAGACTCATGAAGCACATTATTTACTAGTGCACTATTTTGATTTTTATCATAAAGTCCTACTTTTTTTGAACGGCAATCTAATCTACTCCTAATTCTACACCAGTGTACACCGCGGGACTCGAACCCTCGACCTTAAGGAGAGGGGCACCATTTTACACTCCAAGATACCGCTAGGCCAAAGGCCCTTTGGTCATAAAGTCCTACTTAACCAACAAAGAAACAAAACTCATACTTTGGTAGTTTTGTGCCAATAAGTGCAATCTAAATGTTTAATGACTAATTACGATACTATCATGGCAATAATGTGATCTTATATAAGCAATGACCTTTATTTTAGAATGATAAAAGCATAATCCAATTAGTCAATCTTCAATCACTTCTTTGACCATAGTAGAACGAAAGACAATAATAAGAGGAAGGATAACATTAACAGCAGAATCAGAAGCTAATGGAATAAAAGATAATATACCAGTAGGCAGTAGCAAGAAAACAGAAATTAGATGCTCTTCTAAACTGCTGAAATAATGATTTTGGTAAAAATGTCACTCATGTGTACTTGGTTAAACTCACATGATTATCAACATAAACTTAAAAATCACCCTCTAATCCACCAAATTCATTGCAATAAACCACCCTTGAAAAAACTGGCCCACCAATTTGTGAATCGTCTACAAATCCATCCACTACTGCTAACTGAGTACATCTTGCAAAGTTGCAATCTTTTTTCTCCTATTTTCACACACTTTTAGTGAAAATTCTCACTATAACGTGTTCTTACGACTATCCAGAAGAAGAATCAATTAAATATAACAAACTATTGGTGCTTTTCAGACCTATTTACCTATGTAGTTAATGCGGAAAAATATCGGTTATCGGTCAAGGACCGATATCTGAGATATCGGTTCTCGCAGTGAGATATCGGTAATTTTTATACCATGCATAAACTTATATATATATATATATATATATATATATATATATATATATATATATATATATATATATATATATATATATATTATATATAATATTAATAATCAAATCAAAAACATAAAAGATGTCAATATTTTATATTAGAAATTAGAAACATGATCTAATCGTAAGCAATGAAATCATCCTCCGAATCCACATCAACCAAGCTATCCAATTGTTCCTCCAGATCATTCACTTCAACTGTAATATCATCATCATCTATATAGCGCTCTCTTTTGCTCCTAGTACTTGGCCCAACTTCTTCGTTTCCTCCCATTGCCTCTCGCGCAACCGACCAAAGAAGACCATCTGTCCCATCAATAAACTCTTGAAACTCAACTTCTGTTGGTGTAACCCAATCATCATTTTCCTCTACGTCTCTCAACAAAATAGGATCCAAAGATTTGTTGGTTTTTAGTGACTTGTAGCGCTTTTGTACGTCTCTAAGCCGATAATGGGCTTTGGGGACAAAAATTTATAAGAAAAGGGCCAACTTATTTCAACTGAGAAACTCGGTCGAAACAACAATATCGTTTTCTTAAAATATCGGCGATATATCGGTAAATATCGCCGATATTATCGCCACCGAGATTATTACCGATATCATGGACCGATATTTTAGAGAGGGGCCGATAACCGATATATCACCAATATATCGGTGATATATCGGCGATATTAACTACATAGCTATTTACAACGATGAATTGAAGGGTTTTATCACCTGGTAATTATAATGAAATGAAGTGAAGACTAGAAAGGACTCTAGAGATATTAAGATGACGAAAAACAAGATACAGCCCAGAAAACCAGCTACGTAAATCCACCATTTTACAACTTTTTTTAAGGTTCAAGAACCTAAGATGTTGATTTTTCTTCTTGTTTACCAATTACACAACCAACTATGGATAGTATGGAACAGTAAAAACGGAGGTTGAGACACGAAGGAGCAGACGGATGGAGGATCACCAAAATTGCTAAAGGATAGAACTTAGAATGAACTGTTGAATTTCAGAAGAATGTGCCTGCCATGTGATTGAGCCAAGTGTATACCCCTTTTTACAAAGGCTGGACACTTTCCCAGATAAAAAAACACGGAGAAATTTTGCTAACAAGTACTAATAGTTCACCTTTAGTTTTTATAAGTATTGATAGTTCAAAAGACTCCCCTTTTTGTATCATTACTAAAATGCATTTGAATATTTGACTACATCCAGTATAACCAGTCTATCGAAAAGAACACCTCATGAAAATATAGTTTTCTATGTAACTTTCACTCCTTTATGTTCTAATTTGCTAAAATCAGTTATTAATTTTACTACGGTATAGTTTCAAACCATGAGAGGAATCAAGATTTGTGTATAACATTACCAGGATCAAAATAAAATGCATCACCATGACAGTTAAATTCAGTTATGATTGTGCAACTTGTAACAAGTATATATAACTACTTTTTTTATTTACTCTTCTTTCCAATTATTATAATTATTTGATTTTGCTTAATCTAAGTAAACAATAAAGAAAACTGGAAGAGATTAATGAAAGACACTTACAGCACGAAGCAAGGATCTCTTGTCTCTCTCTCGGGCATTACTAATAGCCTAAAACCAAAAACAACAACTTATCAATATTAAACACACCACTAACGACGACCAACAGAATTGTAAACAAACTTCAGAGGTCAGAACAAACTGCTTGAAGCATTTTCTGCTCAGCCTCTACTTCGGTAATATCCCTGCAAGAAATTACTCCTAAATTAGTCATCCATCACAAGCTCAGATTATCATTTAAAATTATCATTAATGAACTCTTTCTAAAAGCAAATATTGTTTTCAGCATCATTCTTACTAGTGGCAACATTAATCTTGAAAAATAGGCATTCAGGCTTTTTAAGTTGCCTATAGTTCATTCTTGGTTTTAAAAAAGCGTGAGGTGCTCCAAGGCGTTTGACCAATTTTGACCCAGATGTCATGAGGCGCCGCCTCAGGCGCTATTTTTAAAACCATGCGTTCATTGACGCCATCAAGTTCATCATTTGATCGTTGACTCAATGGAAACAAAGAACAACAAAAACAGCCCTTGAATTTTTTTTTTAATTTTAGTATAATTCAGAATAATTGTAGTTTGCACAAACTGATTTTGTAAATTAACATTAGTTCTTACGAGTTTTAGTTACAATAT
Organism: Smallanthus sonchifolius; assembly: GCA_023525975.1. NCBI lineage: Eukaryota > Viridiplantae > Streptophyta > Magnoliopsida > Asterales > Asteraceae > Smallanthus > Smallanthus sonchifolius. Next base: position 69,635,087 of record CM042031.1, on the reverse strand, counting down.
ATAGAACCCTGTTATGATAAAATCCTGAAAAAAAGTCAAACCTTCCAATAATTCGGTCAACATGGCACGAGCATTTAGCACATACATTGTGCTCCCTAGCACAAGCTGCAGTTTGTTTATGTTACAGTTAATAGATCAATAAACAGAAGCATAACGAATTGAAGAACAATAATACATAAAAAAAAATAGTTATTTATCAAACCCTAACCAGTACAGAGATTATGGTACGCCTGACGAACAGCACGTTTCGTACATTTCTGACTGTCACAAAATCAATGAATCAATCCATCAACACTATGAATCTAATAGAGAATCAAAAGTACGATTGAACATATAGATATTATTACCATTTGGCGGGTTCGGTGAGGGGTTTGTATTTGCCGTATTTGCGTTTCCATTCAATCTGATCTTTACACTTAGGGCACACTCCGGTGATATCCGATAACGGCCTAAACCTCCCTCCGACTTCGGTTTCGTTGATTTTGACGCCGGCTTTGGGTTTCCAGGCGAATTTGTTTGCGTGTTTCGGCGGGCCAGTTCGCGGCTTGCTACTCATCTTGCTTTCCTGCGCAACATGAGAATGTAAATCGTTCTTAAACCTAAAATAAAGTTTTACATGGCCCCCTTAACTTATATGTTTATTCATATTCGGTCCCTCATATATGAGTATAGAGGGTGTTAGGGGCTGTATGAAGAATTCGTTTTTGATGAAATTGGTTCTCACCGATAACGAGTGGATTATGCTCGCGTGTTGCGGTGGTACGGTTTTGAATAACATTTATATCGAAATGTTGATAAAAACAACCAGGTCCGATTCCAAGAATCCTTGAAGTGTTTTGGACCGGGGGTTAAAAAAAAGCAGGCCCCTATAATATAAATCATAATATAATCCCTATTTTTTCTTGAGTTTAAAAATATAATTGGGCCTTTTAATTTTTATGTGAGTTTAATTACAACTTGTGTCTTTTTTTAAACAATTCGGGCCACATATGTAAGTAGTGGACTAATGAGATTGGGTTTAAAACTAAAAATATATAGAATTTTTTGTGTACATATAAAATACAAAAAAAATTAAAAACTTCGGGCCCTGAGGAGACCGGGCCCTAGACGGTCGCCCTCCCCGCCCCCCCCCCCCAAGGGTCGGCCTTGAAAACAAGCACGTTGCAATGGAATTTTATAAAACATTGTATTTGAAAAGAAAAAAATTCTGTTACATCGATTGGAAACCATAAAAACGAATATCGGTACCGGTACCGATAACAATAGCGATGTTGTGCGGTGGTGCAGCGGGGATTTTGTTCGTGTACATTTACAAACCAAACCCTAACCAATAAAAAATACTTAAGACCGATGGTTCAGTTAGGGGTTGTTTGGTTCATTAAGAGCTTAATGGTTCAGCATTGTTTTTTAGTTGAACCATTAAGAGGTTGGATGAACTATTAAGAGACTGGCAAAATCTGAAACAAACACCTTCTATCTCTGACCGATTCAGAGGTAGCCTCTTAGGCTAAGGGGAGTGGGTGTGTGAAAGGCCCGTGGAAGGTGGCATGGCGTCGTGGGTGGCGTGGAACACCACGCCCCCTGGAGTGGTCCACGGCCGTGGCCCTTCACTGTGCGAATCTCCACGGCGTGGAGTGAAGAAATGTTACCGTTTGAAAAGGAGGAGCTGTTGGTAACGGCTAGTTTTTTTTTAAAAAATTCAAATTTAAATATTCTATATATACCCATATTATAAACCATAAAATTTAAAAAAACCAACTTACAATTCTCTCTAAAACATCATTTCTTTTTAAAAGTTATGGACCCCAACAATCCCAACCGAACACCAATCCGTTTTGGATGCCTCCACCGCCTCCCAGTCAATATTTTCAAGGCGGCAACCCACAATTCGATTTTTAGAACTATCAACTACAGCAACCGGTCTTTCCTTTTTTTCAACAACCTCCACCATCACCACAACAAGATTACACACCTTTATTCGAGAACGAACCCGAAACCCAACACGAGGTCATTCCCGAAACCGTCACAACTTTGGCGGCAACACCTTTCGGATTTTATATTAGTTTTTTAGTATTTTAAATGTAATGTTTTTTATTATTTTAAATGTAATGTTTTTTATTTTTAAATGTAATGTTTTTTTTTATTTTTAAATGTAATGTTTTTTTTTTATTTTAATGTTATTTTTAATTAAATTAGAAAAAGAAAATGACATGACAGTGTAGAAATGTGGAACCATTTCCCTCTAATGTGGAGAATGTGGAAAAACTGTAAAATCTGATGTGGCGCTGACGTGGAGGGGTGTGGAAATGTGGAACCACTCCCCATACATTAAGGCTATGGGGGAGTACCCACTTTTTTCCACATTTCCACACCCCTCCACGTCAGCGCCACATCAGATTTCACAGTTTTTCCACATTCTTCACATTTGATGGAAATGGTTCCACATTTTCACACCGCCACGTCATTTTATTTTTCTAATTTAATTAATTTTATATAACAATTTAAATATCCATAGTTTTTTTTAATCCTTCAACCCAAATGAGTGTTGATTTAAAAAAAAATTATAATAACCCACATCAAACCAAATCCTTAGCCCAAATGAGGGTTGGTTTTTTAATCCTTCAGCCCAAAATTGTATGGACTTCAAAAGTTGTCCTACTCCCTGCCTTTGCCCCTTTTCTTCTCCAAATAATTGCAGACCGCCTTTGCCCCTTTTCTTCTACAATTTTGAAGCAACTGGTGTTTTTGTGGGGGAAGAAGAAGAAGTCAAGGGATGTGGCCCCAGACATCCTCTCTTCCATGCTGTGGAGCTTTCACGCTCGTGGACCACGCCAGGGGGCGTGGTGTTCCACGGCAGCCACGGTGACACCTCACCTTTCACGATGCTTTCACGGGGGTACTCCCCACGGTCTTACGAGTCTATCAAAGAGCCCCTTACTCATTATCTAAAACTGATTTTTGTGATAATAAAAAAAACGCATATGTTACGAATATGTTATTATGGTGACTATCCACATTCCTAACTCCCATATTACTTATGTTTGTATTAATGATATTAGACCTATAAATAGTGGATCTTGTACTTGGTATTAGATGTATCTCTAATAAAAGACTTCTCTCTTTTCTCTCATTCTTCTTCTTATGTTCTAATAAAAGACTTCTCTCTTTTCTCTCATTCTTCTTCTTATGTTTACATACTTTGTATATTGGTTGCTATTAGGTTTTAACATTCGTCAAATTCCAGTTAATACTCTTTATTAAATATATTATTTATACAAAATATATATAGATAACAAAAATTAATTTTCTATGAACCTACATATAATTTTAAACTACAAGCATATTATGATATCATTATATGAACACGTTATGATTTACTCTCTCGAATGAATTAATTCAAGACAAATATATATATATATATATATATATATATATATATATATATATATATATATATTTGTAAGTACCCGCAAGCTTCATAGATGTATGCATAAATTTTATATATGAACCCGTATGAATATATATTTAAAAACTTAAGATTTATTTCTAAACTCTCTAACCTTTTAAATTAGTTCCATTACTCTCTACACCTACACGTCTAATTAAAAACATTATATATATATTTATTGGATGCCACATACACATATGTAGTTGTCATACCTTTAGTAAACTAACTTTAACCTCCTTATTTTTATAATACCTTATTTATTTATAACAAAATACAACACTCCATACTCATATCTATTTAATCTATCATATACTTCAAATCTAAATGTTTTTTTTTTGTGTTTCCTTGTTCACGACACCCTTAGGAAACCCATGACACATCTGAATTTCCATTATAATACAAACCACACTTCCATTCTTTTCCATCCATGGTGTACGGGTCCAAACACACACCACACAAGATAAAAACCCATTCCCTATAAATAACCACCACACTCAACACCACTATAAATAACCTATTCTTTAGAAATCAAACCACACACTAAAAAAATCTATCAACAAAACTCGGTTGAAGATTCTTGTTCCTGTGTTGGGTTCGAATTCTACACCTCATAAAGACAACTTTCAATCTTCAAGTTCACCATCTTTGTTCTTCTCCTAAGTGGGCATGATCATATCTTTAAACTCATTTCCATGTCTCCCATACTAATAATTATACTTGTAAATCCTCATATTTATAAGTTTAAAATTTCATGCTATGCAAGCTTTAGAACTCATACTCATAAACTACAAATTTTGTGATATATACTCATATACATGTATCAAATTAAGTTTTACTAAACTAAAAGAAGGTTTTTTATCTAAATACTTAGTATGTAGTATTTACAAAGTTTAATAAATGTCTTAAAATACATTACCTTATTTTCATGTATATACAAAATGTATGATTTGTCATTGTTAATAAAAGTCATAATCCAGATAATGAACTAAGGAATAAATGTTTAGATAGTTTTATGTTAATATAGTCATGACCACATTGAAATACAACATACATTCTTAAAATAGTCACAAAAAGGATAAATATATTATTTCCTTAGACATATAAATGTGTACACATTATTTTATAAATCTTAGTTTTACTACAATATATATATATATATATAACTATCATTAATACTATATTTTACTAAAATGACTATAAAGTTATACTTATACACATATTAAGACATCAAAAAATATATATGCTATACCTATTTCCTTAAAAACCGACCATTAGGTATATTTTACAAAATCATATATATGAATCGTTTTCGAATCAAAATAACTAAAACCTTATCTTTTTAAAAGGATTATTAGGCCAAATTAGTTCATAAATGTTATCAAACATCGCAAAATATTGTTATGAAAGGATATATATATATATATATATATATATATATATATATATATATATATTTATAAAAAGTTGAAGACTTTGCAAACTTAAGAATACATCCCGACATTCACAATAAACTCAACTCATAAGACCTCATTAACATCCTCATAATTTGTAGGATACGTTTAGGTCAACCACAAGCTTACTCGAAAAAATTACCACTCATCGTCATTGAAAGGTGAGATCTCGTAGCCCCTTTTTATATTTACTTGATTTGGGGGAAAACATGCTCACTTATACAAACTCGTCTTCATATATATGTGCTACCCGAAATGTTAATTGTATGAGTTTCACTATCACATTAAGACCCCGTTACACACAACTATTTAACTCATGGATCGAGCCTTGGTTTAATATAGATAGTACTATCGGGATTGACAATCCCCATTCTCTAGTTTGTTGAACGCGTAAATCAACAAGCAACTATATTGGATGATTATTACTGAAACAAACAATATGCCTCGTGATAGGGCATTAATACTCATTAGGGCAAACTCAGTCAACAGGTTTAGTTGTTGTGGGCTCAAATTGCATTACATTTCCTCACGCACATACTTCAAACTTGTATATATTCATAAATGTGATTTTATGAACATTATTTAACAAACTTGTTGTTTACTCATATCTTAAACCTACAAACTCACCAACTTTTTAGTTGACACTTTTTAGCATGTTTTCAGGTAACAATTAGTGATTCATAAATGCACCCATGGATAGGAGTACTCGAGGAGAGTTTACATATTATCTCTTGTTATTTTAGACTAGATTTTGAGAAATTGCAAATGTTGTACTTAAACCATATATTATATGTACCTTAAGCTTTTAAATGTAATACAAGTTAACTTCTCTTGCAAGCAATGTGTTATCGATTACAGTTTTGTTACATTCCTATGTTTTCGCTTTAGCGGGTGTGTGACATAGGTCGTTGTTATACAACACGTTATCAGCACGAGTTCGCTCATTGCTCTCTGTTTTTCGTTTCACTTTGAATCCACCATCACCGCCTCGACAGAGATTTGTGGTTACTACTTCTTTCCTGATTGACAGTCGTTGGTCCAAACCAACGCGACCATTTGAACGTTGCACCCGTCATTGTTTGCTACCGATCTAACCACTCCGCAATTTAGGATCTGATCTCCGATCGCAAACATGTAACATTGATCTTATAAATGTGTTTATAATAGTAATGTGGGGATTTAATTACTATGTTTTTTCCGACAACCATAACCTCATTCTATTGAAAACAGTAACCCACGAAAGCTGCATAACATATTTTTGATTTTATATTAGAAAATGGATGATTTTACTGTTGTTGTTGAAACAACCGATGACCCGGAAATATTTATGGATGTTATTATGTTAATAATATTAAAAAACACAAATCAGTGATCCGATAAAGATAAATCTTCCCCATAAGAGGTTGTCGAATCCTATTGCTACACGGTTTTGAATAACAAGAATTGGAATTTTGATAATTTTATAATTTGTGCAATTTTATTAGTCATCGTTTAATTATTATGAAGTGATTGTTGATGTTAACTGATATTTATGGCGGTCGTTTTCGATCTTTCATTGGTTCTCTATGTAACAAATTAGTAAAACTGGTTTTTAATTCTAAAATTAATTTATTTTTTAAAGATGTATTTTTATTTAGAGAACATATTTTAATAGGCTATAATAACTCAGGTAATTGAATCTGATTTTAATAGATCTAATCTCACTCACATGGCTTTTCTATGTTGTTTGGTTTTATTGTCTAATTGATGGTTTGATGAAAATATTATATCTTTAAGTGATGTTTCTTCTGGTCTGATGTTTAAATATCAAGGTATGTGATTATTCATTATAATTCTTTGATTATTATATCATACTATGAGTGTATTTCATTATTGTGATTATTTCTAACATTCATGTTTTATCATACTCATTCATATTAATTTATTAGTTATTTAAGGCATTTTATTAACAACTAATAGCAATGTTTCATATTCATATAATTAAATCCCAAATTATTATATTAATTAAGTAATTAATCTTGAAATAGTGGTCACATACGTTGGATACTTATTATTCAAATTTAAACCCGTTTTATGACATTAGCATAAAAAGAGGATTATTACGATTATTTAATATTTAAATCATAGTTGTTATAATACTTATTACATAATATGCATGAAAGATGTGATAATTTGATTTGTCATTGTCTATGAATAAATTATCATTTTATATGTGTATAATTAGATATTGCATTAAACACTTGTAATATAAAAAGATAATAGTTATTTGAAGTTATATAGTTGATTCAATTTATATGTTTTACTATGTTGAACTCTTTAGCTAATTGAGAAGATTTTGAAACTAAGATAAAATATAATAAATGTAATCATGAATTTGCTTGTATGTTATGCGTTCATGAATGTTGTTTCGTTGTTGAATTGTAATTTTATATTTAAAAAAAATCTAGAATTCGAATAAGGTGTTGTGGGTTAACATGATTTGAGATTTACATTCTTTATATATGTAATTGATATGGACATATCTTTTAAATTTGAGTTGGTTTAGCTTAACATTGATATGTATAGTAAAGACAAGCCAAAGGCTGCTTTTGAATAATCGCTTAACTAGACCATAATAAACTTACATAAAGTGGTAAGATTTTAGAATGATAAATGAGCGTAACTCGATATATAATTATTTCTTGATTTATATTATGTGAAGAGAAAGTCATTTATAAGAAAAGTTGAATAAAACAATTTTCATTTGTCACACCGTATATATGCTCCTGAAGTAGCATTATTATTGAAGAAGTATAAAATGTTTGAAACAACCAACATGGAAGCTGTGTGGTTCTAATCAATTCCCTGAAGTGAATATGATTGTATAATGATCATTGTAAAGTGTCGTGATCATAATTGAGGTAATTGTAGTGGTGATCGTGACGAGATCAACCATATTAATAATGAAATTAATGACAAGAAGTGATACACTGCGGGGTGATTAAATGAAAAAAAAATTATGAAAAAAGTGCTTTAACATGAGTTATTAAAATATTAATACACTCTTCTCTTGTATTTTCTATGGTGTGTCAAACAAGCACAAATACAACTAAAGCATATATGATCATAAACCAGAAGTATTTGGATCGTGATTATTTAATAAATTGGCATGACCGGTTAGACCATCACGAGTCAATGATGATGTGAAATATATTGAAGAACCAAGGGATTCTTCAAATTGATAATTATACATGTATTGTTTGCTCTCAAGGGATTTCAATTATTATCAACTAAAGTAAGGTTTGAATCCCAAAATATTCTGAAAAATGATAAAAGATATATATCATAATGAGTATACCATTTAGTGTTTTAAATCGATGCATCGTCTAAATGGTTATCAAATTCGTAACTTGAAGTTTGCGTGATATGTGGCTTAGCTAATGAGATAGCAAGCACATTATTATAAATATTTATGTTGGTAATAATTGTGAACTTAATTCCAAAAGTTATTAATGGTTATTGGAATAAGTGTTCAAGTTTTTGTAACTTATGTTCATACACGAATTGCTTTTTGTTGAATACGATCAGTACACGTCTTTGATTGATTGCAAAGCTAATAATAATGAGAGCAAAAGTTAATTTTTATATATGGTTAAATGTGATTTTGCATGTAGTGACATTAATTCACATCAAGCCAACGAGTTTTAATATTTCCTCCCCATTACAGTTGGTTTTTGGTAGGGGTGCAAACGAGCCGACCTACTCGCGAGCTACTCGAGATCGGCTCGCTAAAAAGCTCGAAACGAGCCGAGCTTAAACGAGCTCGAGCCGAGCTCGAGCCTAAGAATAAGCTTGTTTATTAAACGAGCCCGAGCCCGAGCTTCACTTATCGAGCTCGAGCCGGCTCGCGAGCCTTAACGAGCCTTTTATTTATATAATGTTTTTAATATATTTAATATATATTTATAAAATAATAATAATAATTAGTATATATAAAATTAAGATAAATATAATTAAATAATATGTATTATGTTATATATAAAAACTATAATAAAATTTATATAAAAATAATTATAAATATATATAAATTAATTAATATATAATAAACGAGCCGAGCCCGAGCCGAGCTCGAGCTTGTAAAGCTACCAACGAGCCGAGCCCGAGCTTCAAAATTAGAGCTCGAATCGAGCCGAGCTCGAGCTCGAGCTCACAGTAAGTTAAACGAGCCGAGCTCGAGCCTAGTCAAGCTCGGGCTCGGCTCGGCTCGTTTGCACCCCTAGTTTTTGGTCAGGAACCAAATATTTCTCATCTAAAATTTTTGGTTGTGCGGTATATATATAGAAATTGATCCACCACAATGCACAAAGATGAGACCTCAAAGGAGGTTCAGAATATATGTTGGGTATGAATAGAGCCACTAATGAATGATTTATTTATGGCTCAATATATTGGTTTTCACTTAATGAATTAACATCCCAACATTAGGGGAAGATTAAAAGCAGCTGGAAAAGAATGAGTTGGAATGAATTATCATTGATCCTTTGATCCTTAAAGTAAACAATGCGAACCAGAAGTTCGAAAGATAATTCATTTACCAAGATTAAAGAATGAGAGTTACCAGACACATTCACTGACCTTAAAAAGAGTGACTAAGTCACATATGCCAGCTGTTAATGCTCCAATTAATTTTAGTGTCCAAGAAAGACAATCACATATTGATAATGAGTCTATGGCACGTCTATAGCGTGATAGACTAGTCGATTCCAAGAATAAAAATCCTCGAAAAAGGAGCAAGTAATTAAGATGGTCAAGTCGAGGTACATTAGAATGGTCTCTTGAAGAGACGCTAGACATGATGGTTCCAGAAGAACCTCAGGTACCTGAAAGTAAAGAGATCTCGGTAAATTATGTCATGTCTAGAAATAATATGGAATCGAAACAAGATCGACGTCGATAATACTTTTGTATATAATAGCGCTTGAAATAATCGAAATTATGAGGATCAAGAATGTATTTACCTATGAATGAAAATATAGAAATGATTGACCAAAATGAAAGATGCAAATGAGGCAGAATTGTATTCTCTCATAAAATAGAAATGGTTTGGACTAGCAGTCCAGATACATGAAGTTGTAAATATGTTGGATATAAGTGAGGTCTTTTGTGCGAAATAATTATGTGAAATAATGAAAAAAGATAGAAGGAAAAATTGGTGTCATAAGGATTTTCGTAAAGACCTATAATTAATTATAAGGAGACACATTCTCCAGTGATGGATGCAATGACTTCCAACATCTCATTAGTCTGGTAATACAAAGAGAGAATTGATATGCATCTTAAAATGTTGTGAGACACGTGATATCAAAATTTACAAGAATTTATACTACTAAAATCATGTAGAGTAAGTTCTCGAGAACATTATGATTGTTGTATACAGATTCGGATCCATATACATTATGTTTGTTGTATACGTTATTGAATTGATTGGAACTCCTTAGGAGTTTTCTAAAGCGATTGAATGTTTAAAAGTTATTTGAAACATCTTAAAGATGTAATTCTTGTGCACCAATAATACGTGCAAGAAATAAATTCAACATGGTGATTATAATATGCCAATGATGGTACAATATAGATTGGAAATGAATCCATTGTTATTGATTTGTAATTATTTTGCTATAAGATAAAGTTTATGTATCAAAACTTCTAAAGAATGAATGCACATGCATAGTTGGTGAAGATATGAAAGAAGTCTTTGATTGATTATAAATGCCTGAAGCATTTATATAAAATCTTAAGAAATGTATCATATAAAGTTAACAGTTTATATACATGAATTAAAATAGTCAAGTCGAGTGTGGTATAATCGACTTTAGTGATTATCTCGGATAAGATAGATATAAATATGATGTAATTAGTCCATATGTTTTATTAAAAGAACAATATGAGGTTTACAAGTATTACACTATATGTTGATGGTATCACTCTATCTCTTGAAGAGATAGAACATTTGTATAATGATAATTTTATCCATCAATCAAGTTACATCCAGAAGATGTTAAGGTATATTAATATAGACAAAGCTCATCCTATAAGTACTTTTTAATAATGTCATATTGCTTGACACTTATCATCTCCTATCATAGAAGAAGAAGTACCATAGTGAATTGCAAGTGATGAATTAAGGTTTTCTTTCTAGTCATGATTAGATATATCATTTATATTATACACAGTGATGAGATAATGAAGTAATAATACCTTTATGGTACACATGTATGGGTTTGTATTTTACTAACTCATCGAAACAAGTTTAGTTAGTCTTGGAGATGTAGGTAATGTTAACACAACACGGTCGTGGATATTGTGTTATTCGCTTACGAGAGGAGTGGTATTCGCTTACGAGAGGAGGCAACAGAAGTTTTACATGAAAATCATACAACATTGGTCAGCTTAAGGAATTGCACATCAAGAGAACAAGCATCAAATCATTGACTATAGAAGTTTTTAGCAAATTTCATAGAAGTTCAACACATATCAATTAAAGGATATATTAATGAGGGGGAGTATTATACACGTTGCACTCTTTTTCCCTTCACTAAGTTTTGTCCCATTGGGTTTTCTTAGTAAGGTTTATAATGAGGCAACATAACTGATCCAGTAGCATCAGTTTATCTAACAGTCCTGAAGTACTGATTTAACATCTTCCTGAAGTATGTTGTTAATTGTGTATAATGCGCGCTGCACTCTTTTTCCCTTAGCTATGGTTTTGTCCCACTAGGTTTTCCTAGCAAGGTTTTTAATGAGGCAACATCTCCAAGTGTAGTAAGTGGATAGTAAATGGGGAGTGTTATGAATATGTTATTATGGTGACTATCCACATTCCTAACTCCCATATTACTTATGTTTGTATTAATGATATTAGCCCTATAAATAGTGGCTCTTGTACTTGGTATTAGATATATCTATAATAAAAGACTTCTCACTTTTCTCTCATTCTTCCTTCTTATGTTTACATACTTTGTATATTGGTTGCTATTAGGTCGTTGTTATACAAAAGCATAGTAATATTGTAAATACACGCGCATCTCAAGAAAGAGTATGAATACTCCCTTCATATTATAACTCTTGATGAATAACATATTCATTTTTAACCTCCTTTTCATCGACTCATGCCATATCCATTCCGACGATATCTTCTCCGACCGCATCTTCACTAGCTACACATGCGTAAACAAGTTAACACATGTGCCTACGCGTGTTGCGGCATGATAAATCGCGGAATAATTTAACGTCGTCGAAAACTTATAAAATAAAGCTATAGAAACGAAACTGTTAAAAAAGTTATTGTTTACGAAATAAATAAATGTACTCGGAAGTTTATATAAAAAAAAGTAAAACCTTTACACAAACCCACGCGTTGCAGCGAAATAGCTAGTAATATTCCAAAAACTTTATACAAAAAAACGAAACTGTAACAAAGCCATTAATAGCAGGTGAAAAACTAGAAAAAGAAAGCAAAACTGTTTTATAAAAGTAAAGAGTTAAAAAAATTCATAACGACGTTGTACACAAGTGCCTAGATAAATTTCAATGTTGTACGCAAGTGCCTAGATAAATTTCAACGTTGTACGCAAGTGCATAGATAAATTTCGAATGATCGAACATTTTTTTCTTATATTTTTAGGGTGATTCTATTTGCACCAAACGTTTTGTTATTTGCATCAATTGATGTGACATTAATTAATATATATTTTTTTATTTAAATTTTATAGAAAACGAAGTCATCAAATATAAAAAGTTTCCAGTTAGTAGATATTTGATACGACGCTGTTCTTTTTGTAAAACTTATATCGAAATGTAGATAAAAATGAGCATATCGCATTTTCATATTCGTTTTTTATATAACATTATACAATGTATTTAAAACACATGTTATACATTAAAAGTTATATAAGAAAAAAAATGTATATTAACTAATATCATATTATTTGGTGATAGCAAAAAGTTGGGTGTAGAGGAAGACCATTTTTTTCCTTAAGGTTGTGTTCCCCAGTTTACTGAAGGAAAGAAAAAAAAATAAAGGATTCATTCTTTAACACCTGCCCTAAAAAATGTTCAAGATCTAAGCAAGGTACAAACCACAAGGACTATAAGTATAAATGCATGATAGTACAAGGACCGAAAAGTAGAAAACATCACAATCAAACGGTAACGGATCGTCACAGACGGTAACGGTCCGTTACGGGATGAGCACACGAACACTGATGACGCGCCACGTGTCCGGTGACTAATGAACGAATTCTGACGCGCGGAAACCCTATAACGGACCGTCACGACTGGTAACGGTTCGTCATAGCCCCAGATTCACCCGGGTGCGCCACGTATCACTCCGTAACGGACCGTCACGCCCTTTAACGGTCCGTCACATCGCAAACTGACCAGAGGGCGACACGTGTCCGATGACTCATGAACCCTAATCTGGTGACGGACCGTCACCACCCGTAACGGTCCGTCACGGGTCAAGAATTTGCCTTATAAATAGCTGATCGAATTCAGTTGTTTTCTCATCCCAAACTCATTCCTCTCCTCACAATCTCGTCCCAGAGCATCCCTAGACGATCCCCGAAGCTTCCGGTTCGATTCCCGCTCATTTTAGTGCCCGGTGTAGGAAGAAACGCTCATAGAAGAGTCGATACGCTAGAGAAATCAAGTTAAGAAGATAGACTATTAGCTTTCAACATTAAAGGCTTATTCCTATAAACCAAGGTGAATACTTTATCTCTTTCAAAACTTGTGTCAAACATTTACATTTACGAAAATGACCAAATAAGGTTAATGGAATAATGCTCAACGTTCTTCTACAAAAAAGCATTCAGGCCATAGGTATGCGTAAAACTTGTAAGGGATACACGGGTCTCGGGTGAAATTCCCGGATTACGGTTGGTGCTTGTCTTATAACAACTTCGGAGGTGGACCTGTCCCTTGTTATAAGACATGACGCCAGTGTATACTGTGGTGCGATTGAACAGAACGGGCCTGCTGAATGTGTGGATTGAACATAAAGTTGTGATTATGAACTAATGCTTGTTTACGCTAAAATGATTTTAATGTCAAGATAATTGTATTAACCGGTGTTCGCGCTAACGTTTTATTTTCAAAATGTTTTCAGGTAACGAATAAAATATGATGAAAATGGGGATTCTGACAGACATAAGATCTGACTCAAGAAAAAGTGAAAAGGATAACTTATACGTAGGATTCTCAGGCCCCGTATAAAGGAAATCCTAAAGAAAAGAAAAAAGAGATAGGACTGGGGGATTGATCAACCCTGGTTAGTACTATTTCCGGTGGCTGTAGATGTATTTGATTTCAAACTCTGTTTTCTAATCAAAATGAAAAGAGTATTTAAATCCCTATGTTTATAAAATAAATACAAGACTTTTTGTTTTTCAACTAAGTCTTGATGTTTACAAATACAACCCTTGAGGTTGGAAAAAATGATGAAACGGTCCTTTTGAAAAAGACTTCTGCTGTATTTATAAAAACTCTGAAATCAAAACAGGTACCAATCTAGCTCGCACACGTCTAGGGGGTGTCTGAGGCGAGGTGTGACAACTTCCCCTTCTTTTCTTTTTCATTTTTTTTTCTTTCTCTCCAAATCTCTCCAATTTTAAAGGATGAAAATAATGCTTGTTTTCCCTACATTTCTTTTGTTAAAAAAAACTCTTAATGCTTGTTTTCCCTACATTTCTTTTGTTAAAAAAAACTCTGAAACACTCTTTCTTTCATTTTTTTTATTTTCCCCCCTCAAAAAATTTTGAAACAAAGGTTTCTTTCCTTTCTTTTTTCCTTTTCCCTCCTTAAACGAGGCTAGGAACACAGCGTAAAAGGTAAAACCCATACAGTTTGACCTAATCACATGAATATCATCTATACATTTCATCATCTTTTTTCAAGTTCGGATAGAAACAGAACTCTGAACACAACATTCAGTTTTGGTTTTGCACAGATTGAATTTCTGTTATTGGCAAATTCTTCATGTTAACCTTGTCTCTCAAAGGTACACAGCCTAGTGATTCATCCTGTTCTTACACATTTTCTTACTGAATCATATAACTATGTATTGGTAATATAGCTGCATCACCGGAGTTTTGGCGATGATAATCCTGTAGGTTTTTTCTTCTAATGTTGATTCATGTTCCTATTTTGTTAATGATATTGGATATTTTTGGGGGTGTAGTGTGTATGCACTTTAGGTGTTCGATGTTTTGCCTCGTAGAATTGTTGCCTTTTTAAGTCTTTTGTCATTTCTTCCATATTATATATGGCCATTTTAGTTCAAACCCTGTCTTTCTCATTTCATTTTCTAGAATGTATGAGCCCATCATCTTGGACAACATTTCTTGAGCGGTTAAGATCGTAAGAAACTAACCGACATTTAACTCATAAATCAATTAAAAAGACTATAAATCACAGCTTACCTTAAAAGAACCATACAATTCTGGCTTGTTTTGGTTACTTTTAATGATTTTGCAGAATATAACCTTTTACGGTATTGTCCTTTTGAATCTATCTTATACCCTTTGTAATACCATCTTTATTGCATATTTTTGACGTACTTACCATCTCAACGTAGTGCAAGTGCTGCGTATATTGATACAATCAAACAATGGCTTCAGATATGTATTGAATCACTCAACTTTAATTAGTTGATTTGCAAACCACTTGCTTTGTATTTTTTTGTTGGCCTAGAGGGTTTATAGATTAGAAAGTCTGTAAATAACTGCTAGATAGTACCTTTTACTGAATATAAAACGTAACATGGTCGTCAAGTATTTGGATTAATCAACTTATTTTCCCGGCTTATGGGCTTATTGAATTTTGAAAAGCCTAAGCCCATTTTCTTGGGCTTGGGAATTTATCAACCTGAGCTTATGACTTTTTTAAGCCAATAAGCTCAAGTTGATAAGCTCATAAGCCCGAAAAAAAGGCTAATCAGCTTTTCCAAATTCCAGAAAGCGCATAATCTAGAATAAAAAAAGCTAATCCAAAACCCCCGTTTCTCATGAAGTTTATAGGTTCTTCTTCTGTGTATAAAAATCATTAGCCCATCGTTTATTAGCACGTGTGATCTGATAACTGTTACATTCATTCAATGGTAAGAGATACATAATTTAATCACACAACTATTGAAATCAAAGTTGAAACCAAAACTTTTGACCTTCACCATATATCTCTTATTAAAGATTGCTTGTCTGTGTATCATGTTTTATTGCCTCTCTAGTTGAACCCAATAACACATATTCATCGGTTGTAGCTGGCTCTGCTTGCATGCTGAATGAAAGCTGTTGATTTTCTAACACGGTACCCAATAACACATATTCATCGGTTGTAGCTGGCTCTGCTTGCATGCTGAATGAAAGCTGTTGATTTTCTAACACGGCCTCATCAACCATTCCACCCGTTTTCTCAGTATTTTCTTGCAGTTGCAATGCAAACTCTAGGCCCCATACCACTTCGTCCATAGCTGGGCGTGCAATTCCTTCCTTTTCCAAGCAACTATATACTACCTCCCCAAACTTCATTAAGCACTTGGGGGCAATCTCACCACTTAGGTTTTGATCAATTATGTCATGCAGGGTCCCCTTTTGATAACAAGACTTTCCCAATTCTGCCAGATTCACTTGTTCATCAGGTAGCCCTAGATTGATAGCAGGTCTTCCACACAACACTTCAAGCAAAACAACTCCAAAGGAGTAGACATCAGATTTATCAGTGAGTTGTCCGCTTCGAAAATATTCAGGATCTATATACCCGAAGGTACCCTTCACCACAGTGCTAACATGGTTTTTCGCTTGGTCTTTAGGGCCTAGTTTTGACAATCCGAAATCAGACAACTTAGCAACCCAGTTTTCATCTAGTAAGATATTTGTGGACTTGACATCCCGATGAATTATTGCACGGTTTGAACAAGTGTGGAGATAATGCAACCCTTTGGCTGCACCAATGCAAATATGAAGACGTCTTTTCCATGACATAGGAGGGTTGTTATTCTTGTATAGATGTTCCCGAAGAGTCCCGTTGGGCATGTAATTATAGACCAGTATCATCTCGTCCTCATCATCACAGTATCCAATCAGGGACACTAGCTGGACATGGCGTAGTTCGGATAGAAACCTTATTTCTGTTTTGAATTCAAGAAAACCTTGTTTGGATGATGAGTTGAGCCTTTTGATTGCAACAACCGTTTTAGCATTGTCAATGTACCCTTTGTACACCTTACCAAAACCTCCTCTGCCTATTACATATTTGTCATCAAATTCACAGGTAGCAACTTTCACTTCCATAAGTGAAAAACGACGGCATCGAGCTAATGGTAATGATGGATGGAAAGACTTGGTAGATTCACAGGTATCAAAGTGTTTGACTCGTCTTCGCATGAAAACTACAAGAGCTAAAACAGTCAACAAGACTAATCCTCCCCCAACACCTCCCATTATGGAGGCATATTTTAGAGTTTTCTTTGTGTTCTCTATTACGGGAGATGTCGGCCTTGGCAGTAGGTATTCACGATTAAGTTCTGGGTTTGGGCTAGCAAGACTACCATTGCTGCTCAGCTTGAAGGCTTCCAAACCGTTCAAATAAGCATCAAAATAAAGTCCAGATGCATAGAAATTAGGTTGCATCGCGACCCATAAATATTGCTTGCCACTGCTGCCATCAGGGTCATGGACGAATACAACGTAATCCTTGTATACAGGGTACCCACTATCTGGAGTCAAGTCGAATAGATCAATTTCCTTGTCAGCAGTTTGATTATTGATGAAGATCGTGAAAACCACCTGACCTGTTCTTGTGTATTGTGGTATAATGTTGCAAAAATGGAGCCTCAGACTGTAAAAAAACCCAGAATCAACGGGAAGTCTCCAAGTCAGATTGTACGTGTCAGACTGATTGCCCATACTCCTTTGGCTTTGATAAACTAGCTCAGGTGCCGTGTAACTCGGTGTCTCCGAGGTATACGTAATTGTAATCGGAGAAAAAGGTGTCGATCCAGATGCTGCTCCGTATATGTAAATATCATCTGGATCCCATGATCGGTACATACCGGTATCATTATCACTAGATATATGTTCCCCACCCATGTTTAACCTGTAAAAGTTTTCAAGCGCCTTGCCATCAGTAACATTAGGGGGTTCTGTAGTCATCCCAACGGATTTCAGGTTCTTAAAGTAGAGATTTTCGGCGCTGAAACGATTTCAATACCGTTGATGAAGGCATATGAGTTGGGTGAGGGTGTGAAGGTAACATTTAGGATTTGTGTATTTACTACATATATGATGTATTCTTTGACAAAGCGTGGAACCTGGGGTCCTTCGACTCGTTCATCGGGGTGGGTCTTTGCCAGAAAGGAGGAGGCTAGGAAAGCACTGAAGTTGGTTAAGAGAGAGTAGCCATTGGATGACACTGAGAAATAAGATTGGTCTGGATTGGGGCCAACATAGGTGGTGGGATAGAAATGTAGGCGGAGGAACTTGGGGCCTTCGGAGACCGGAAATGTGTAAGTGAACGAAGAAGCGTTAAAAATTCTAGCAGAAGAATAAGGGGTTTGGGGTACTGAAGGATCTTGGTTGTCGGGTTTAGATGAAAACGAAGTGGTGATGATGTCGGAAGGCGCGAATTTGGAATTCTGGTCACCATCCCATCTCCGGCCATAAATGGTGTTGGTGGAGGAGGAACCGCAGTCGAGGAAGATGCGATCGGTGGCGTTGTATGGTTGTGCAGTGGTGGTGGAGGCGAAGAGGAGGAGCAAAGAAAAGAAGGGTAAAGTGAAGATTAACGTGATGTTTGAAGAGTAGTATGAATGATTAGAGAAAAGTATTAATTTTCATGGAGTGGTCTAATCACATTGAAAGGCTTGCCTGCTTGCTTCAAGAGGAGACTTGGAAAGTCCTCCGAGAGCTTATACGAAAACATCCAAAGTAAAGTATACGTTGTGCGGTATGAGACGTAACATAAAAACCCGTGTTTACACAAGTTGAGTAAAAAAAATATTAAATAGTAATGAAGATTTAAGAATTAATAAATGAAATATTAAATAGTTAGTGATGAAGAAAAAAATAAGCAGGAAAAAAAATACCGGGTTTACAAAATTGTGACACGTGCCATAACCAGTTACTTATTTATTAAGCATATATAGGTAATCACACAACCATCAACGACTACACGGCAAAGGAGGAAGGCTGGAAGAGCGACGAGGATGATGACAACGGCAAGGAACAAAAATGTTGACGACAGCAAGGGGTGAATCGACAAACCAACCGGTTTTGACCAGTCCGGTGACTAAACCACTGTCTCCTTTAGTTTCCGGTTTAACCGATTCTACCGGTCTATTACGTTTTAAAAAAAATTGCTTAAAGGAGATGCGTTACATCAAGTTCATTATTTTGATGGCATTAAACGACAAAAAAATGAAATCTAAACTAGGATGAAATTTTAGAACTCTCGTTTCACGATTGATCATGATGTTTGATTTTGTGTTATTCTTGTTGATTAAATACGTACGTACAATCATGAGCATCCTATTCAGTCATCTCCACCTGGGTACCACCTCACCATACCTTCAGCGACCACCACGTCTGCTAACATGTCACGCAAGGAAGATCTTCTATGGATATGCAACCTTCAATCGAGCAATTATATAGACAGTAAATTCTTGAACCCATAACGTGTTGCGTTCGCTACATGGGGTGGTAGCAAATGAGCAGGAGAGGGTAGAGGTGCACAAATCGGTTTTTTTTTTTAATCGGATCCGGTTCGGATCCGGACCGATTCCGTCAAAGTTGGTCAATAACCGGATCCATTAGAACCGGTTTCGGTTCGGATCCGGTTCCGGGTGTGGAGACTTGGAACCTATTGGGACCGGTTCGGATATTTAGAACCGGACCGGTTAAAAAAAACCGGTTCCACCGGTTCCGAAAAAAAAAAAAATTTAAAAATTAACAAAGATACACTATAAAATACATGTTTTATTTATTTTGTAGATTTTTTTAAGTTATTTAACAATAGTTCGTACAAAAAAAATACAAAAAACATAATTGAATCACAAAGCATTAATTATTTATTATGTTTTCAATATTCTTCGTCGTAGTCTTTGTAACATCGGTTTTCATTCTTTAAAATTTTCTTTTACGTTATTTATTTTGTAGATTTTTTTAAGTTATTTAACTATAAAATCCGTTTGTTGGCACAATTTTGTATAGTTTATATATCTTTTTTTGCTTGTGCTAAAAACTTCACGTAACATCACTTTAAAATTTTCTTTTACGTCTCTTATTTCTTGGACGTTTAGACCGTCTTGCACAACCAAGTTAATGATGTGTGCAACACATCGACTATGAAAAAAAACACCATTACAAGGCGGTTCATATTTTATTTTTAATTTTTCGACCGCGTTTGTGTTATTTGAAGCGTTATCAAAAGATATTGAAAATATTTTCGGTTGAATTTTATAAGTTTGAATTACCGAGTCTAAAATATAAAATAAGTTTTCACCGGTATGTGGATATCCAAAATAATCAAACGCAATCGTACGCTTCATCATTTGCCACGACTCCGGTTGAACCCAATGTGCGGTAACGCAAAGGTACGATTCGGGTAAACCATGTGGAGCGGACCAAACGTCCGTTGTTAAGTTAATGCCGGTATTTAATTTTTCAAAACCTAAAATTAATTCTTTTTTGGCTCTTTTCCACATTTTTAAACAATCTCTTCTCAAAGTAGAATGACTTACATTTGTGTAATTCGGTTGAAGCGTCTCTTGTATCATCCTCGTCAAGCGCGGATTATCAAAATGATCAAAAGGCAAGCCTTCTTGAATGACGAAATGTGCCATTCTCTCACGAACACTTTCGACATTGTATTGCCAAACTCCTCCATCCCTACCAATTTGAGTTTGATTTTCACCTTCTTGAGTGTGTCTTGCATGACTAGCAATATGTTTCCTTAAACTGCTATTTCCCGCCGCAGCCAAAAGTTTACCACAACGTTTGCAACGAGCCTTTTGCGAGCCGTTCGACATTTCGCATAAATCGAAATAAGCCCATATTTCTTGGTTTCGGGAGCAAGGAAGTATTGACACAACCGTAACATCGCTAGTAGAACCACCAACCGAATTTTGAGTGCTTGCGGAAGCGGAAGCCATGAGAGCGTTTTTTTTTTTTGCTTAACGTGAGCGTTTTTTTGCGTTTTGAGAGCGTTTTTGAGTTTTGAGAGCTAGAATGTTGTGGTGAACTAACACAAACACCCAATACCTATTTATACTAAATTTCAATCCTTAAAAACAAAAAAAAACAAAAAAACGGCCATAAAACGGCTATATAGCCGTTTTTTTTTTAACCCCAACGGCTAGAACCGGTTCCGAACCGGTTCCAAAATGTCCGAAAAAAACCGGTTCCAAAAAATCCGATTTTTATCCGATTTTTAACCGGTCCGTCAAAAAACCCAGAACCGGTCCCGGAACCGGCGGTTCTCATAATATCCGGACCGGTTCTAAAAAAACCGGTTCTCACCGGATCCGGTTTCGGATAATCCATCGGATCGGTTCCGGTTCTTTTATGCACCTCTAGGAGAGGGGTCAACAAAAAGAAAGTAATGGGGAGGGTGTGGGTGGAGATTATTTATTTACTTTTTAAGTAAAAGGTAAAAATAATCTTTCATAGTGGTTTAACAGAATTTTTAATGGCTTTGGAAAATATCAAACGTGTTACGATTTGATAAATAGTAGGGATCAAATTCGTAATTTTTAAAAGGAAAGAGCCAAAACCGTAGAAGAACATGACACAAGGACCATTTACGTAATTTACTCAATATTATGTAACCCTTAAAAAGCGTAGTTAACGCCTGCCATTTTCCGTCCAAAATAAAAAAAGTTAGTTAACGCCTGTCACTTTTCCATCCAAAACGTTTTCGTCTCAAACGCCCAAATGGCGCCGCTTTCTGCCTTATACCCCCGTCAACACAACGCCGTCCCTTTTCCGTCTATTCACGTGTCCATTAATTACGTCGCTTGCAGAACCAACCTGGTTATCGCGTCTTTCCGGTGAAGGGACGCATCGGTTCACAAGCCTTCTCCGGCGTCGATAAATAATGTCGGTTGCGTCTTTCCGGTGAAGCGACGCATTGGTTCACAAGCATTCTCCGGCGTCAATAAATATTGTCGGTTACTGCAAAACCAAATCGCAAATTAGAGATATCCAGTTTTGGCGGCTCGGCGAGATGTGATGCGGTATTCGTAAGAGGATGAAGATGAACGACCCAGATGGATGTTGAACGGAAAAGAAGAGCGACGGGCAGAAAAGATTACCGGCGACCAGAAACCAGATCTGCCAGACTCAGTTCGATATCTGAAAAGGGTGGCCGGTCTCCACCATCGTGGTGGTTTTTCAGAAATAAAACCCGCCGTCGGTACGGATCCAGAGGTAGCAACAACAACGACCGTCGGTGGTGATTCCGGTTGTGGCGGGAGAGAGATATTGGGACGCCATTGTTGCCAGACAGAATAAAGGTACCTCTGTCTCTTTGAGGGCATATTTTGTCCGCCATTGTTACACAAAAAAATTCCGATTCGAGAATTTGTGATGAAGCATAATGATGGAGGTTGTTTATGGATAAAAAGTGGAAGAAACAAGGAAGAGAGAGAAAGAGGTATTGAGATTTGTGTCTGCTGTCTCTTGGTTATACCACTCTTCAAAATCTGTATTATTTTATTTTTTATTAAATATATAAATATATTTTAGAACCAAGAAAAACTTAATTTTTTTAAAGATACGTTATTTATATTTTATTAATCTTAAATTAAAATTATTTTTGTTATTAAATTATTATTTGTTTTTAAGATATATGTTTTTAGTATTATAATGATAAAATTTGAATTTCTTCACAATGAATACCTAATACCTAACTTTAAATATAAATAAAACCTCACTTTTTTTTATTATCTTTTTGTTCCGGTCGCAACGCGTCGGACACAAATATTAGTTTCACTTAAAAAGTAGTTAATAAATCCAAGAGTAAATCATATTTCATGTTCAAGATTATGAACTATTGCAACGTTTTCTTCATCGTTTCAAGAAGTTTTAGCATTAGTTTAAGTCGTTTGCTTCACATTAGAAAATTCCTCTTGGATAATTGGTTTAGTTGATGCACGCATTTACGTGAGGAAGTAGGGAATAACCGCTAGGAAAGCTTTCTCCACTTCTTCGGATGTCTTTTCTTCTGTTCTTTGTTTAAACCAATTGACTTAGATACGTACGACGAAGAGGGAGCGTTCGATGCTAAATGAGTCTGATTTTGATTGTGACTTCTCTCCCCTTGAATAAACATTCTCTTTTCAATGCGAGAATCCTTCATTTCTTTACTGAAATGACAACAAATACAGTTTATTGAACTATCTCTAATAATATCCATGTCTTATGTTAGGTTCACATGTATTCTAAACTACGATGGCATAGATTTATTCAAACTACCACAACTTATTTATTACTCGTTCCTTTTAATATAATCGTGACCAGTTTAAGAACGCATTTGCACCGTGTCTTTGCAAACACGCTAGCTAAGTGAGGCCTTAAGTACACTATACTTATGCATTCTCATTGTCATCACTTTAGTTTCAAGTCATAAGTTTCGGTTCAAATAACACAATGGCATCCATCTTTATTCACAAAATTTAGCTCACAACTTTGTAACACCCAATAATATTACTTCTTTTAGAACATTTTATCAGAGTTTTGGTCCTAATTTTTTTTAAACTTACGGAATATACGTCACGTGTAGTAACATGTTAAATTGATAAAAGTTACTTACAATTTTAGTTCTTACAAAACATGTACAAAATAACTATTGTCTAAACCTATCACGAGGTGATGAAGTTCTAAAGAGTTGGTGAGATAGGTTTGATTTACAAAATAGGTTTGGTTAGTTCAACCCAAGACTTCATCATCCAAAGCTTCAATTCTAAGGTGTCTTCTCTCCTAATTCATAAAATGGTCGGATTTAAAGAGAAAGTAATATATAACTTTCCTTCCACTCTTTAATTATTTTTATTTTACTTTGGAATACGAAATTACATTATATTTTTCCATTCTTCTCACTTATCTTTTTTCTATTTTTAATTTCATTTCCTTTGTTTTCTTTTATTGCACCACTCCAAACTTCCGATTTTAAGAAGATACAATTGAATATCTGATTTTGGCAAATTCTTCATGTAAACCTTGCCACTCAAAGTCAAAGGTATGCAACCTAGTGATTCATCCTGTTTACAGACATTTTTGTTATTGAATCATATCGTTATGTATCGGTAATATCACTGCATCACCGTAGTTTTAATGATGACAATCCTGTATGTTTATGTTCCTATTTTGTTAATGATATTCGTCTGACGATCCATTTTCTGCTTATTGCCTGTATTGGATATCTTTGGGGTGTAGTCATGCACTTTAGGTGTTCGATGTTATGTCTCATAGAATTGTTGCTGGAAGGATCTCATTAGGGAATCGCTATTTTAACAGTTGTATTTGTATCCTGTGGCTATGTGTTATGGTATAAAGGTTTAGGTGACATGTTGTGAGCATAACTTTCATAACAGATTAGTTAGTTCATAAACAGTTAGTAGTTGAGGTTGTAACTCAATAGCTGTCATGGATAGTTAAATAAGTATAATCCAGTAATAGAGGGGAGACTAGTTTGATACAGCATGCCCTGAGTATTAAAGAATGACCAATAAGTCATTTCCTAATATCTAAGCAAGCCTTTTTTAAGTCTTTTGTCATTTCTTCCATATTATATATGGCCATTTTAGTTGCTTAAATTTCAAACCCTGTCTTTCTCATTTCATTTTCTGGAATGCATGAGCCCACCAACTTTGACAACATTTATTGAGTGGTTAAGATCATAAGAAACCAACCGACATTTAGCATGTCCTTGAGGATTGTTTTGGTGACCTATTGCTCACAATTTAACTCATATATTAATAAAAAAAAAAGACTATAAATCACAGTTTAAGTTGAAAGAACAATACAATTGAGGCTTGTTTTGGTTACTTTTAATGATTTTGCAGAATATAACCTTTTAAGGTATTGTTCTTTTAAAATCAATCTTATTCCCTTTGTATTACCATCCCAACATAGTGCATGTGCTGCATATATTGATACAATCAACCAATGGCTTCAGATATATCTTGAATCTTGATTCACTCAGCTTTAGTTGATTTGCAAACCACTTGCTTTGTTTTTTTATTGTTAAGAGTCTAGAAGGTTTATAGATTAGAAAGTCAGTAAATAACTGCCAGATAGTACCTTTTACTAAAAAACATAACATGGTCGTCAGGTGTTGGAATTTTGAAAAGCCTAAGCCCATTTTCTCGGGCTTGTGAGTTTATCAACTACAGTTTTTGACTTATTTAAGCCTATAAGCTCAAGTTGATAAGCTCATAAGCCGGAAAAAAAAGGCTAATCAGCCTTTTCAAATTCCAGTAAGGGCTTAGGCCGGAAAATAAGCTAATCCAAAACCCCCGTTTCCCATGAGGCTCTTCTTCCGTGTTAAAATCATTGGCCCATAGTTTATTAGCACGTGTGATCTGAGAACTATTACATTCATTCAATGATGGCAATTAAAAATCAATTTGTACATGAAAGGAGCAATACAAGAGATACATAATTTAATCACACAACTATTGAAATCAAAATTGAAACCAAAACTTGTGATCTTCACCAGAAATCTCTTATGAAAGATTGCTTCTTTGTGTGTCATGTTTTATTGCCTCTCCAGTTGAACCCAATAACACATATTCATCGGTTGTAGCTGGCTCTGCTTGCATGCTGAATGAAAGCTGTTGATTTTCTAACACGGCCTCATCAACCATTCCACCCGTTTTCTCAGCATCTTCTTGCAGTTGCAATGCAAACTCTAGGCCCCATACCACTTCGTTCATAGCTGGGCGTGCAATTCCTTCCTTTTCCAAGCAACTATATACTACCTCCCCAAACTTCATTAAGCACTTGGGGGCAATCTCACCACTTAGGTTTTGATCAATTATCTCATGCAGGGTCCCCTTTTGATAACAAGACTTTCCCAATTCTGCCAGATTCACTTGTTCATCAGGTAGCCCTAGATTGATAGCAGGTCTTCCACACAACGCTTCAAGCAAAACAACTCCAAAGGAGTAGACATCAGATTTATCAGTGAGTTGTCCGCTTCGAAAATATTCAGGATCCATATACCCGAAGGTACCCTTCACCACTGTGCTAACATGGTTTTTCGTTTGGTCTTTAGGGCCTAGCTTTGACAATCCGAAATCAGACAACTTAGCATTCCAATTTTCATCTAGTAAGATATTTGTGGACTTGACATCCCGATGAATTATTGCACGGTTTGCACCAGTGTGGAGATAATCCAGACCTTTGGCTGCACCAATGCAAATATGAAGACGTCTTTTCCATGACAAAGGAGGGTTGTTATTCTTGTATAGATGTTCCCGTAGAGTTCCGTTGGGCATGAAATCATAGACCAGTGTCATCTCTCCCTCATCATCACAGTATCCAATCAGGGACACTAGTTGGACATGGCGTAGTTTGGATAGAAACCCTATTTCTGCTCTGAATTCTCGAAAACCTTGTTTGGATGACGAGTTGAGCCGTTTGATTGCAACAACCGTTTTGGCGTTGTCAATGTACCCTTTGTACACCATACCAAAACCTCCTCTGCCTATTACACATTTGTCATCAAATTCACAGGTAGCAACTTTCACTTCCATAAGTGAAAAACGACGGCATCGAGCTAATGGTAATGATGGATGGCCAGGCTTGGTAGATTTTAATGGCTTGTCACCAGCCTTACCAAAGTGTTTGACTCGTGCTAGGAGGAAAACTAAAACAGTCAACACGACTAACCCAACACCTCCGATTATGGCAGCATATGGAGTTTTCTTCGTGTTCTTTCTTACGGGAGATGCGGGCCTTGGCGGTGTGTATTCACGATTAACTTCAGGGTTTGGGCTAGCAAGACTTCCACCCGTGCTCAACTTGAAGGCTTCCAAACCATTTAAATAAGCATCACCATATACTTCATAACGGGGACTAGGATGCAGCGCGACCCACAAATCTTGCTTGCCTCTGCTGCCATCCGGGTCATGGACAAACACAACATAATCCTTGAATACAGGATAACCGCTACCTTGTGTTAAATAGAATAGATCAATTTCATTGTCAGCAGTTTGATTATTAATGAAGATCGTGAAAACCACCTGGCGTCTTTTTGTGTATTGTGGTATGAGGTTGCAAAAATGTAGCCTGAGCTTGTAATAAAACCCGGAATCAACGGGAAGTATCCAAGTGAGATTGTACTTGGCAGACTGATTGCCCATACTCCTTTGGGTTTGATAAACTAGCTCAGGTGCTGTATAATTCGGTGTCTCCGTGGTATACGTAATTGGCTTCTGATAAACAGGTGTCAACCCAATTGTTGCTCCGTATATATAGTTATAATCCGGATCCCATGACCGATACATACCAGTATCTTGATCACCAGATATATGTCCCCCACCCATGTTTAACCTGTAAAAGTTTTCAAGAGCTATTTTGCTGTCAATTATGGGTCCTGTAGTTTGACTGACATGGCTCAAGTCGCTTCTTTCATAATACAGATTATCCGGCATTGAAACGATCTCAATACCATTGATGAAGGCATATGAGTTGGGTGAGGGTGTAAAGGTAACATTTAGGATCTGTGTATCTTTTACATATATGATGAACTCTTTGACAAAGTTGGGAACCCTGGGTCCGTCCACTCCTGCATCGGAGCGTGTCTTTGTGAGAAAGGAAGCGGCCAGGAAAGCACTGAAGTTGGTTAAGAGAGAGTAGCCATTGGATGATACCGAGAAAAAAGATTGGTTTGGATTGAGGTCAGAATAGGTGGCAGGATAGAAATAGAGGCGGAGGAATTTGGGCCCTTGGGAGACTGGAAATTTGTAGGTGAATGAAGAAGTGTTAAATATTCGGGCGGTGGAGTATGGTGTTTGGGGGACTGAAGGATCTCGGTGAAGGGGGGTGGATGAAAAGGAGGTGGTGGTGATGTTGGAGGGTGCAAAGTTGGAATGTTCGTCGCTGTCCCATATCCGGCCAGAATTGGTGGTGGCGGAGGAGGAACCACAGTCAAAGAGGTAGTAGTCAGTGGCATTGTATGGTTGTGCGGTTGTGGTGGTGGTGGAGGAGGAGGAGGTGAAGAGGAGGAGCAAATAAAAAACGGTTAAAGTGAAGGTGAGCATAATGCTTGATAGCTTTTCTTGTTGGTCTGGAAGTACTAATAGGTGTTCCTATAGATGATAATATATAGTGGTTACAGTTTAAACTTAAAACTAAAAGGATTGGCTTGAAAAGCCTTCCAAGATTTTGTTGGCTTAGTGATTAATACCTTGTGCAATAGGAATTGTACCATAAAACGTGATTTTTAGATTCTAACAGAAAAACGTGTGGATTTTCTTTCACTGACGGAATCAGCCACTTGTACGTGATTTTTAGATTCTAACAGAAAAACGTGTGTATCATTCGAACTACCTGTGAAGTTTCTTGTATATAAACTTTTTTTTTTTTGATAAATCTATTATTTTTTTAATTAATTTATATTGTTAGTTTGAATTGAATAAATGACTGATTTTAGATAATAGAATTAGTTTATTAATCTATACATAAGGGAGGTTCAAATAAGGAGTGGTTTTCGCTAAAAAACCTAAGAAATGACAAAATCTTAAGAAACGATATCAAACGAACTCCGATTGAGCTCATTTCAGCGGCGTTGGAACCGTTTCGCCGAACTCTACCATCTTAGCTTTTAGGGTTTAGCTTTTAAGGTTTAGATTTTAGGGTTGAATTTTAGAGTTTTAGCATTAGGGTTTATCTTTTAGGGGTGGGGGGTTTAGGTTTTTTTTAGGGGTGGTTTAGGTTTTTTTTTTTTTTTTTTTTTTGGGGGGGGGGGGGGGTTAGGTTTTTGGGGGGTGGGGTGGGGGTTTTAGGCTTTTCGGGGTGGAGTTGGAGGGTGGGTTTAGGTTTTTGGTGCGGGTGGAGGGGGGGTTTAGGTTTTTGGGGGCGGGTTAGGGTTTGATGAGACGGTTCCAACGCCGCTGGAATGAGCTCAATCGGAGTTTATTTGACCCATTTCTTAGCGTTTTTTAGCGAAAAACCACTTCTTATTGGAACATTCCCCTCTATATCTATACTATATAATAAATAAAGGTTTTTCATGTTACGTGTCGCCTCCATATTCATTCTCATCATTTTTTTCTGCCTCTCTCTCTTATTAAATACACCTCTATATTTTTAATAATAATATACTTTTAAAGAAAATATTAATTTTTATATTAATAAATCTCCTGACATATTTTGACGAGTGTATATGATAACAGATTATATTTTATTTCACGGGTTTATTCATCACGTGTAAAACACGAGTTTTTAAACATAAAACTTTTATTACTTAATATATAATACTATATTTATTTAACCTGTGTCACAAGATTTTAACCTAGTTTATACTAATTAAATACAGTTACATAACCGTATTAAGACCTTCATATATCAAACATACTCCGTAAAATTCCGCACTTCCTTTCCCATTAAGACCTTCATGTATAATAATGTTAAATATAAGACAGAGAGGAAACATGGCTGCATATGGCATACCGAGTTTGACTTGTTGACTGCGTTTATCTAATATTTTAATGAATGGATGTCGTTTTAAGTTGATAAAAATCTCTCCCGTCTTCCAAATACTGCTAACTTACTTGGCTAATTTTCAAACCCCTACTTTGTCTTTTCTTGTTTTTGGTGAATAGAGAACGTTATGAAATTTGACGAGAACGGGTTCAATGGCGGGTAAGAGGCGGGTTCGCGGGTACACCGTCGCAACCCAAACGGGTTCAGCGGGTAGTGGTCGACGGGTTGCTTCAGCGGGTATATGTACCCGTTCAAAATGAAGATGAAGCCGTTGGAATTGTACCGTTCAACGACTATAATGCCGTTTAAGTTAAAAAAAAACTTAAATTTAATAAATTTACCCCCTATAAATACATAAATCAAACATTCTTAATCCACAAAAAATACATCCTATCTCCTCTATTATTTATATAAAAATACAATGGATTCCAAAAAAGTTTCTAAACCGAGAGGCGGTTCTAGCCGCAAACAAAGTGTCCAAACCGAAAGGCGGTTCCAAAAATTATGTATATTTAATTAGATAATTAAAGTTTTATTTTATTAATTTGATTTGTTTTATTTTTTTTAAATAAGTGGGTTGGAGGGTACCACTCCCACCTAAGAGGGTAGTTTGTCAAAATGAGGTGTCATCTTATGATTGGTGGGTTTGAAAGAGTACTTTGAAGTGGGAGGGTACCACTTCCACCTCCCTTAGGATTATAGGACTGGCCATTCAGGTTTTGATGACATCTAATCATCTAGTAGAACATAATATATTACCCTAAGGTACTATTTGGTATTCATAAATATGTGGCGTAATAGAATGAGTTATTACGTTATAATGAAACAAAAAATGTTTGGTAATCACATCGGAATGGAATTAACCATTACATAAGAAATGTGAGTATTTCCTTTCTGATGATTTTCATTGCTTGGGGGATGGGTGTTTCTTTTTATTCCTTTAAGGAATGAAATAATTTTGTTTAATTAATGATGGAACCATGACCCGACCTATTACTATTACCATGACCGGACCCATGATCCGAACCATGACCGGACCCATGACCCGAACCAAGGACTGACCCATGTCCCGGCCCGTGACCCAACCCATGATCCGAACCATGACCCGAAACATGACTCGCCCTATGACCCGACCCATGTCTCACCCCATGACCTGACCAATGACCCAACCCATGCTTGGACACATGACCTGAACCATGACCCGTCCGATGGCCCGAACCATGACCCGTGTCGTGACCTGACCCATGTCCTGACCCATTACCTGAACCTATAAATTTATTAGTTACAAATATTTTATTTTTCATAAAATATTTTCTTTTCTACGAAACAGCACGAAGTAATGATTTATTCCATTCTCATATGGTAACCAAACATGATAAGAGAATGATAATGATCAATTTCTTTCCCTTGTCCACTCGCCCATTCCATTTATTTATTCATTCAATTACCTCATACTAAACAGACCCTAAGACAAATTTCTTTATTACTTTTGTAATTCCTATCTTTATTGCATTTCATCTGTAACATCACAACATCGTGAACATAGAGCTCGATACAATCATATAATGGCTTCAATGATAGTTGATTTGCAAATCGCAATCGGCTTTGTAGATTAGAATTTGAAGGTCCAGAGCAGTGTAAACACAAACACAAGAACTCAGTTTTTATCAAAACTTTTGATCGACACTTTTTATTGATTAAAACTCAAAAAAACAATTACAACCATCGACACCTTTTATAGACACCATCCCAGTCCAAACAAATATAACACATAATTATGTTGACCCACTATATAAACATAATTCCCAAATAAATTACTTAAATACCCTTAGACCTAATTCAGAATTAACCAACAAACTTGCACGCCAAGTTTCACTCCTTCCCATGTGAACCAACAAGATTAAGTCCAATAAACACCCCTTAATCTTTGTTCGTTCACATTCATCCACACATCTCCAAAAACCGATTTCTTCCTTGATCGTTAAACCTTGTTGGTAACGACCACCAACAGAAAAGCGAGCCCCATGCTATTTTGTTTCCCCAGCTTGCAAAACAAAAAATCAAAAGCCACCTGTTGTTTCGCTTCTCATGCGCTACCAGTTGTGTCACACCCCGCTAAAGCGGAAGCACGAGGGCGCAACGAACTGAATCATAACAATCGGAATAAAGACAAATACTAAAGCATTCAAATAACTCAAACCATTGTTTTACATAAGATTAAAATATTCAAAAAACAAATATCTCAAGTTAATTATTATCTAGGTCATTCCATGCATCCTAGTGCGTGAATGACATCAACATCAAACTAATTTTCAAAACATGAAAACATGCGAAAAGGGTTAACTATAAAGTTGGTGAGTTCATAGGTTTCACACACACAAAAGTAAATGTTGCAAAGTACAATTCATAAACAAGTTTAGATACACAAGTTATTAAACCCAAATACTTGAAGTTCACAACCAACCCTGGTGACTGATATGCCCCTTAGAGTCTGACCCCTTGTCAAACTGCGATGTTATGTATGCCGGATTTCGAACATCCAACTCCATACTTAGGAACCCCAAAGTTGGTTGGCGCACACCAAACCCGAGTATTGGATGGGCTTGTCACACCAATAGATCTATCATCGTACTACCGTGGGCTTCGCAAAGTTAATGGTTGTGTATGATGTTTGTGATGAGACGGACTTTGATGAGTATGTAAACTAATTATTTCTACCAATTTTTTTTATTAAACCTGAAAATTAATAGATCTCTTTAAATATACATACACATATATGTAGCTACTATTGTTACATATAATATGTAAACTAATTATTTCTACCAATTTTTTTTATTAAACCTGAAAATTATTTTCCATATTTTGTTGTTTAAACGAGACGATGTTGCTGTAAATTGCAGTTGATATAATCTAAATTATATAATACACACATATATGTAATCAAAGCTTTTGATTATATAGCTTTTGTGATGAGATTCAAAGTTAATATAGTATGAATTAGTTTAGTTCTTTACAATCTAAGCACATATCTATACTATATTATAATACACCATCTAAGGGCATATTAAATTTTAAGTAATACAAATATAATTATTCAAGGTACAACTCTTAATGCATGTGTTAAAAACTTTTTAAGAGTAAATATGTCTTTTAGACAATACTTACCCCTTTGCCCCCTAACTTTACTCAACTTTTGGTTATTTAAACAATAATTACACTTTTAAAATAACTACCCTCCACGATTTTTAAACGGTCATAACTCTTTCATACTTTAATATTTTTTATAAAAAGTTACACCATAAAAACAAGCATTTTATTCTCTTTAATTTGAGTATGGTATTGCTATAGTTTTTTAATAAAAAAATTAACATGTTACGTGATTACGTAATTACATATCAACACCTCCATTTTTGTTTCCTCTATAGTAACCGACGATATCTTCGCCATCAATGCCCCTAAAATATACATCATGTTGCGTGATTTTTGAACGGCCATAACTTTTTCATACATTGACTGTTTTTCAAATATACACATAGTAAATCAACCGTACTCCATGTTCTTCTATTCAAACAAGTCGCACCACCATCACCAACCTTGAAGCTAATCTCCAGCCACCAGCACTATTAAGAGTGTCTTAGATTCTCTCACCCACCATCTGTTTATTTAAGTTTTGAAATTATTGAAACCATTTTTTTATTTATTTAAAATATTAAAATTCTAAGAAAGTTGTTGGCAAGAGAGGGGTTTTATGCTTTACTTTTGTAATATCCTGAATTTTTTCGACCTTTTAGGCACGTGTTAAACTCTTGAAAATTTATAATTATATAGATTTTATAAGTTCATAAACATATATATATATACTTGAAGTTCATAAAAGATTTTAAAATAATGAAACAGATTAAACTTCGTTAGTTTTATATAAAAAGAAAAGTATATAAAACATATTTAATTATTCATAAAGTCCAGGGACTAAACTGGCATTATTGAAACTTGTTTTAAACTAAAATCTAATTTTTAAACACAAAATGTTAACTAAGGGAAAATTCAGGCCGAATTTCCACTACCCGTTCGCGCATTTAAGGCCGAATTTCCTATAAATACGGACTCCCTCAGCTCAACATCATCACCTCAACACTCCATCACTCACCATTTTCCCGAATCGTGTACCCATTGCCTCGGTTTGGAGCTGCGACCGCCAACGGTCCACCACAGTCCCGATCTCCCTCGATTTCGCACCAATTCAGGTAAACTCGATGATCAAACGACTCAAAATCTCTCAATGATAAAAAGCCCTCTGTTTAATTCCATTAACAGAGGGCTAATCGATAAATATTTATGGATTTAAATTCTAGGGTTCTAACAGGAATTGGGGGCGTTTGGGAATAATGTTTATCAATTTATTTTTCCGGGTATTACACTAACGAGGCCCGTAGTCGAGTGGTTAGTGTGCGCGTGTGTGAGTGAAACCCGGGCAGGGGGCCGGGTTCGATCCGGTTAGCCCCTGTTTTCACTATATTATTTTTTTTATATAGTTTCCAAATAGATTTAATATTCTGAATAAATTTTATAAAATCTGTTAAACTTTTATAAACTTAAAAATGGTTTTCAACTACATTTTTATTTTCCAGAACCAATTTAATTAATTAAACTTAACTAAAAGTTATAACAATTAAATCGTTAAAAATAGTTTAAATACTTAAAAACTATGAAAGTGTTTTTATAAAACTTGTGATTTCACATAAACTATTTATTTAAAGTAAACTTTTATTATTAATTGTATCTTAAAGAATTCTTTTACCCTAATCTTTAATTTACACTTATAAGCTTTTAAACTTATATAATTTTTGTAAACTCATAAAAGTTTATAAAAAATTACTTAAAAAGCATAAACTTATAAATTTGTACACTTTATAATATTTAAATCTATTTGTTTATATAAAATGAGAGAAATAATTATACTTTATTGATTTTCTAAATAATTATAAAGTTATAAACTTTATAAAATTCAAATGAAAACTTTAAACATTTATGAACTTGTAAAACTTTATTTAAACACTTATAAACTTATAAATTAATAGAAACTCTATCTAAAACCTATTAAACTTATGGTTTTCTTTTAGACTTTGAAAATACTTATAAACTTATAATTAAGATATAACCATATTCTATTTAATATCTTATAAACTTATAAGTGTTATTATCTATTTAAACGTATTTATATTACGAATCTACTTGTATTATAAATACTTAATACTTAGAAACTTAGCCAAGTCTCAAATGATTCATGTTGATTATTCTTGTAAATTATTTAATTCTAAATACTTAGATTATTCTTACCTAACTTATGTAATTAATAAGTAGTGAAACTTTTTAATAATTATTTTAAATTAATAATTATTCTAATCTATAAATCTATTAAACTTGATTTAAATTTCATGAACACAAATCATATCCGTCTCCCATTTGGAACCCTAATCCTAGATCCTTGTCTTAGACTTTTACTTAAAACTTTAGACTTATATTCTTAGGCTTGTTGTGAGGATATTCTCCCTCAAATTCTTGCTACATTCAATCCGTGTCGGACACTCTTCATCATCCAAGTGAGTATACTTAGCCCTTTTTTCCTTTTATGCTTTTGGGGTGAAACATGTTCACAATTCTTAAACTTATACAATTCTTGTACAACTATGACTATGTGTTTATTCTTATGTTAAACTTGAGACTTGTATGCTTAGATTAAACTTAAAACTAGCACATTCATTAGCTTTGATCAAGCCGATAGTAACAATGATAGATCTATTGCATTTGACCAATCCACCTTGATTGATTGACCCTTTCGGGGGGGAGCCCTTGGTGTTTGTTACTACATAAAACTTTAAACTTGAGACTTATAAGGGTAACCTGCGGGTTATGCCTAAACTTGGTTGGAGGGTTGATGTGCACAATGTCTAACATGCTTGTTTTCTCATACTTACATTATAGAATGCACGAATCATAGTGGATTGTAATTCTTTTCAAATACTTGTTAAACAGTGTCAAAACCTTTGTATCTCACCAACTATTTTGTAGTTGACAGATTCTTTCACATGTTTCAGGTACTACAACATGAGACTTTACTGTGATCACATAGGATGCTTGGACCTAGAATGCTTAATCAACTAGACTTGTATTCTTGTTATGTATTTAATTTATTCTTTGTATTGGAACCTTGAAGTTATTAAATAAAATTATTTAAACCTTAATAGTCAACCTTGTGCTATTGAACAACCGCGTCCGCCCCGACGTATAATCCGCCGTCGGTTGGGGTGTGACAGATTGGTATCAGAGCCTTGGTTATAGGGAATTAGGTTATTAGACACATGACCTAGACTATAACTTAGGAGACCCAAACATGAGTTACCTCATGTCCTTTACTAGGAACTTTCTCCTCATTCTATTCTTAAATCTTATACGTGAACGCTTGGAGATTCTACGATTTTACTTACCTACGTACTACAAGAGGCTACTACATCGAGGACACGTTCTTAGGCTTCAAGCCTAATCCACCACTAAACTCTCGTCAAGAATATTTAAGTTCTAGATAATGTGTGAGAACCTGTGCGGACCGGAAGGGTGGATACCTGTATTCTAGGAAATTCTGTCAAGGAAAGCATTTCGTATAAATCCAAATCAACCGTTGGACCCGTATGCTTTTCTGGGAATTCTTGGGATGAGTATCCACTTATAGGAATGCACGACTTCTCTAAACATTAGTGAGCTCAAATTTCTCTTGATATGTCAAAATACTCACTTAGTGATATGCACTAAATGAGTGTCATCTCAAATACTTTACGCTTCATAAATTCACGATTCAAAAACCTTCCTCTATAATATTTATTCTATGATTCTTAAGTCCCGTCTTGTCACATGACAGCATGCTTACTCGTCATGACCTGAAGGAGTTACCTTCAAGGAGAAATTCTTACGAGATTATACTTAAAAACTACATACATAAACTTATATATATAGATACTACCCAATAAACTTCGTGATCGTTGTAATACAACCCTTAAAACTATGTATTACTCTACAAATTCTCCTATAAACTTCATTATTTTATGAACATAACACTTAAGGGGAAACCCTTGTGTTTCATCTCATTTTCGTCACTCAACCAAACTACTCTAGATAACTCACTCAAACTTTTGCGACACTTTTATACATCTCAAAGTGTTCATACATTCTTAAACTTCATGATTCTTGTAACACCAACACATTTAAAACCATGTATTATCCTACAAGTCCCTTTACAAACTTCATTATTTTATAAACTTGGCACATAAGGGGAAACCCTTGTGTCTCATTTCATTTTTCGTCACTCAAGCAAGCTTCATTTTATGACTAACTCAAAACTTTGTTACACTTTTAAAATTCAAAACCTTCATACGTCCTTAAAACTTACGTATCACCGTTCCTGTAAACAAAACTTAACGCCTTTTAAAATCTAAAGTACATTAACAAAGAAATTTGTAACCTAAGTAATTTCCTTGTAGAGGAAGAAGCCTACTATAGAACGAACAAGCTCCACGTTTAAAGACCCTAAGCCCTCAATAAACCTCGACATAGTACCTTAAACCCAAATATCGGTGACAATAACTAAAAAGTTCACGAAGAAATTCTGACTATGGAAATATGGTACATAAGTGAGTCCTGGTGACCCACCCCTTCTTCCGGGAATTCTCTTCGTCAGCCCATCAACATCAAACCAAAAACCATTTTTATAGTACTGTGATGACTCAGTATTATGAATAAAAACCTTTTGAACATATTTAATCAACTTACTTACATACTTTAATTTTCCGTTTAAATTGTATTATGTAAGGGCTAGAAGTCCCAATTTTGAAACATCTAAATGGAAACCATTTTGAAATTTCATTTGTCGTCATTTACTAGTTTAACTTTCCTTTCATCATTGTAAACTTAACACACCTACCCAAACACTTTCGTCAAAAACAACTTACGTTAGTACTTGAAATAATTAACAACGTTGCATTAAACTATAAAAATCCTAAGTGACACGT
The DNA here is from genome assembly GCA_023525975.1 of Smallanthus sonchifolius. Taxonomy (NCBI): domain Eukaryota; kingdom Viridiplantae; phylum Streptophyta; class Magnoliopsida; order Asterales; family Asteraceae; genus Smallanthus; species Smallanthus sonchifolius. The sequence goes on along the minus strand of CM042031.1, from coordinate 69,597,388 downwards.
GTACCTGAGGAATAAATCTTGAACAAATCTTCTAATTCGTAAGCACATTTTCAAAAATAACCCGACTTACGAATCATTACCCCAAACAACCATGACCCTTACTTCTTGTATAGACTTAACACTTGTAAACTTGACCAACTTTTCGCTTGACAATCACACCTATCTTTTATAAATCTTACTCGTACTACTTATCGATGCCTAACTCGTCGTTTTTGAACATCTTAATTACATTCTATACAAAAGAAAACTATACTTTCTGTTATGAATCAAGATAAATCATTTGTAAACACACTATCATAAACCTTATCGAAACTTTTCCCGTTACCCTATGCTTGGAGACTTTCCTCATTCAACTCTTGTCACGTAAAAGACTTACTAAAAATCACAACGGGGACTAAAAGTTTAAATACACGTTGCTAAAACATTAAAACTTCGTATACACAACTATGAGGTCAGAGACTTTTGAGTCATGTAAAACTTGTACAAATACTCAATCCCGTATTCTTAAAACTAAACATGATCAATACAGGATCATGTAAAGCTAAATACTGAAACTTGAAACTCAACTGACTTATCCTATTTTCAAACTTATACTTGGATTCTTAGTCTTGAAAACTTTGTATGTCCATCTTAACCAAATCCTATAAGACTTGATAAACGTACATTCCATATATACGAGAAAACTTCACTCTTGATACTAGCAGGAAGGAGGATATTACTCTCTTTAGCAGAGTACATCCCCTGACTCCTATCTAAACCAAACATCGGGATCCACTAATCTTCTGGACAACTCGAATATTCTGTGAGAAAGCATATAACGGTTAAAACGCTGTCCCACGCCTTTCTTAAACACTAGAGTATTTAGATAACCACTTTATACTCAAAACGTAATCGTATACTTCTACACACTGAAGCTAAACTAAGAGACTTTAAGACTATTCTATGTTTGACGTATTCTTGATCAAACACAATTTAAACTATTCTATGATTGACGTATTCTTGTTCAAACACATTTTAAACTATCCTATGTTTGACGTATTCTTGTTCAAACACAATTTAAACTATTCTATGTTTGACGTATTCTTGTTCAAACACAATTTAAACTATTCTTTGATTGACTTATTCTTGATCAAACACAATTTAAACTATTCTATGTTTGACGTATTCTTGTTCAAACACAATTTAAACTACTCCATGTTTGACGTATTCTTGTTCAAACATGATGAACGTATGAGACTTTAAACTACTCCATGCTTGACGTATTCTTGTTCAAACACGATGAACGTACGAGACTTTAAACTACCCCATGTTTGACGTATGCTTGTTCGAACATGATGAACGTATGAGACTTTAAACTACCCCATGTTTGACGTATGCTTGTTCAAACATGATGAACGTATGAGACTTTAAACTACTCCATGTTTGACGTATTCTTATGAACGTACGAGACTTTAAACTACCCCATGTTTGACGTATGCTTGTTCGAACATGATGAACGTATGAGACTTTAAACTACCCCATGTTTGACGTATGCTTGTTCAAACATGATGAACGTATGAGACTTTAAGCCACTCCATGTTTGACGCATGCTTGTTCAAACCCAATGGACGTATGAGACTTTAAGCTACTCCATGTTTGACGTATGCTTGTTCAAACACGATGGACGTATAAGACTTTAAGCTACTCCATGTTTGGCGTATGCTTGTTCAAACACGATGGACGTATAAGACTTTAAACTATTCCATGTTTGACGTATTCTTGTTCAAACATGAGGAACATATAAGACTTTTAAACTACTCAAGGTTTGATGTATTCTTGATCAAACCCGAGGAAAGTGTAAAGACTTTAAACTACTCAATGATTGAAGTATTCTTAATCAATCACGAGGGAACTTTGAAACTCTAAATCTTGTCACATTCTTTCTCTTTAATTATTGAATGACGTTTCTCTCTATGGGACTCGTTAATCAATGATCACTCTTACGTGGAAACTCTAGTCGTATTCTTGTACTCCTTTCTTGATCCACGCATAAACGGAAGGACCTATGCGGACTATGCGACGATTTAAATGCTTGCGGGTGCACACGTAAGTATAAAAATCAGCGTATGGGAAGACATAGTAAACTCTGTCGTGTGCTATGATCTAAGACCTATCGTAAGAGGTAGCCACGGAACTTAGGTACTGTAGCAAATCCGTAGACGTATTAGCCTACAAACTCAAATCAATACACTATCATCGAATCCATTCTAAGTGATGCATCTCACTTGAAATCCTGAATGGAAATTCAGCAGATATTCTCTTGAATGATATCCTGAAAACGAATCTTCCTATATTTCAATGAAACTATATGTTTCGTAGGGAAACTTTTGGCAACCCCAGACTTTGAAAACTTAGAAACTCAAGCGAAATCTTATTCCAATAGATACTTTCCCTTCAGAACTCTAAACGTAACCTAGGGTCTACTTGGGAACGTAAAGTATTTTCTCATTATCCTTGTGCGTATCATAGACTTAAATCTTGAAAACAGAAATCTCGTACTATAATTTCGGGACGAAATTCCCTAAAGTAGGGGAGACTGTAATATCTTGAATTTTTCCGACCTTTTGGGCACGTGTTAAACTCTTGAAAATTTATAATTATATAGATTTTATAAGTTCATAAACATATATATATATATACTTGAAGTTCATAAAAGATTTTAAAATAATGAAACTGATTAAACTTCGTTAGTTTTATATAAAAAGAAAAGTATATAAAACATATTTAATTATTCATAAAGTCCAGGGACTAAACTTGCATTATTGAAACTTGTTTTAAACTAAAATCTAATTTTTAAACACAAAATGTTAACTAAGGGAAACTTCAGGGACCTGTTTTGCACAAAGGCAAAACAACCAAAAACAGAACCGGTCGTGGGTTCGAAACCCGCAGACCCCGATTCCACCCCCTTCTCGACGAAAAACGCGAATCGGTCCAGGTTCACTGAACCCCGGGCTCATTCTCACGCGTGCGACCCGTCCCCAAGGTGCTATGATGGTTGATTTCGACCGAGGCAACGCGTGATGTCGGAATTAGCTCCGATCGGCTCAACCACCATCCACTACCCGTTCGCGCATTTAAGGCCGAATTTCCTATAAATACGGACTCCCTCAGCTCAACATCATCACCTCAACACTCCATCACTCACCATTTTCCCGAATCGTGTACCCATTGCCTCGGTTTGGAGCTGCGACCGCCAACGGTCCACCACAGTCCCGATCTCCCTCGATTTCGCACCAATTCAGGTAAGCTCGATGATCAAATGACTCGAAATCTCTCAATGATCAAAAGCCCTCTGTTTAATTCCATTAACAGAGGGCTAACCGATAAATATTTATGGATTTAAATTCTAGGGTTCTAACAGGAATTGGGGGCGTTTGGGAATAATGTTTATCAATTTATTTTTCCGGGTATTACACTAACGAGGCCCGTAGTCGGGTCGTTAGTGTGCGCGTGTGTGAGTGAAACCCGGGCAGGGGGCCGGGTTCGATCCGGTTAGCCCCTGTTTTCACTATATTATTTTTTTTATATAGTTTCCAAATAAAATTAATATTCTGAATAAATTTTATAAAATCTGTTAAACTTTTATAAACTTAAAAATGGTTTTCAACTACATTTTTATTTTCCAGAACCAATTTAATTAATTAAACTTAACTAAAAGTTATAACAATTAAATCGTTAAAAATAGTTTAAATACTTAAAAACTATGAAAGTGTTTTATAAAACTTGTGATTTCACATAAACTATTTATTTAAAGTAAACTTTTATTATTAATTGTATCTTAAAGAATTCTTTTACCCTAATCATTAATTTACACTTATAAGCTTTTAAACTTATATAATTTTTGTAAACTCATAAAAGTTTATAAAAAAATACTTAAAAAGCATAAACTTATAAATTTGTACACTTTATAATATTTAAATCTATTTGTTTATATAAAACGAGAGAAATAATTATACTTTATTGATTTTCTAAATAATTATAAAGTTATAAACTTTATAAAATTCAAATGAAAACTTTAAACATTTATGAACTTGTAAAACTTTATTTAAACACTTATAAACTTATAAATTAATAGAAACTCTATCTAAAACCTATTAAACTTATGGTTTTCTTTTAGACTTTGAAAATACTTATAAACTTATAATTAAGATATAACCATATTCTATTTAATATCTTATAAACTTATAAGTGTTATTATCTATTTAAACGTATTTACATTACGAATCTACTTGTATTATAAATACTTAATACTTAGAAACTTAGCCAAGTCTCAAATGATTCATGTTGATTATTCTTGTAAATTATTTAATTCTAAATACTTAGATTATTCTTACCTAACTTATGTAATTAATAAGTAGTGAAACTTTTTAATAATTATTTTAAATTAATAATTATTCTAATCTATAAATCTATTAAACTTGATTTAAATTTCATGAACACAAATCATATCCGTCTCTCATTTGGAACCCTAATCCTAGATCCTTGTCTTAGACTTTTACTTAAAACTTTAGACTTATATTCTTAGGCTTGTTGTGAGGATATTCTCCCTCAAATTCTTGCTACATTCAATCCGTGTCGGACACTCTTCATCATTCAAGTGAGTATACTTAGCCCCTTTTTCCTTTTATGCTTTTGGGGTGAAACATGTTCACAATTCTTAAACTTATACAATTCTTGTACAACTATGACTATGTGTTTATTCTTATGTTAAACTTGAGACTTGTATGCTTAGATTAAACTTAAAACTAGCACATTCATTAGCTTTGATCAAGCCGATAGTAACAATGATAGATCTATTGCATTTGACCAATCCACCTTGATTGATTGACCCCTTCGGGGGGGAGCCCTTGGTGTTTGTTACTACATAAAACTTTAAACTTGAGACTTGAGACTTATAAGGGTAACCTGCGGGTTATGCCTAAACTTGGTTGGAGGGTTGATGTGCACAATGTCTAACATGCTTGTTTTCTCATACTTACATTATAGAATGCACGAATCATAGTGGATTGTAATTCTTTTCAGATACTTGTTAAACAGTGTCAAAACCTTTGTATCTCACCAACTATTTTGTAGTTGACAGATTCTTTCACATGTTTCAGGTACTACAACATGAGACTTTACTGTGATCACATAGGATGCTTGGACCTAGAATGCTTAATCAACTAGATTTGTATTCTTGTTATGTATTTGATTTATTCTTTGTATTGGAACCTTGAAGTTATTAAATAAAATTATTTAAACCTTAATAGTCAACCTTGTGCTATTGAACAACCGCGTCCGTCCCGACGTATAATCCGCCGTCGGTTGGGGTGTGACAAGTTTAACAATTTGGTGTATTACAAATATATTTTTTCTATTTGTAAAATTCATTTAATAAATTTTAAATTTAATATTTGGAAAATGTATTAACTATCTATACTATATTATAATACATACTAGGTTAGAAACCCGATGTATTACACGGGATTAATAAATGTAATGTCATATATATATATATTTAGTAATAAAGATTTACATATTACATATTTATGACATATTACATAGTTTTTTAATACAAGTTTTATAAACGTTGCATAGTTATTTAAAAAAAAACGTTTTATAAAAAGAATGAAAGAAATGTGTAATTTATAAAAATGTTTTATGATCAAACCTATTCTATTTTAAATAAAAAAACATTTTATAAAAATAATTATAAAAATCATTATTATTTAATAGAAGATAGAAGCGGGATAAAAAAATTATAAAAACAATTAAAGAAAAAATGTATAATTAATAGGAGAGAGAGACGGGAAAGAAAAGTTGTGGATGAATGAGAGAATGACAAATGTCCCATCAAAACCTTTATTTATTATATAGTATAGATATAGATATAGATGAGGACAAAAAAATATTTTTTTAACATAATTTTAAGAGTTTAAGTAATTACAACGTTTAAAACATAAGGTACAATCCTTTAAATATATTATTGGTTTTTAAACCAACTTTCCCTCATGATTTTTAAACGACCATAAGTTTTTCATACGTTAATATAAAAAAAATACACCATAAAACGAGTGTTTTATTCTCTTTAATTTGAGTATGGTATTGCTATAGTTTTTTTAATTAAAAAAAATAACATGTTACGTGATTACCGGTGTCTGTGTTTCCCGCCACATCGCGCGGGTACCCCTCTAGTATACGTAATCAGCCTTTTTTCATCATTTTGTTGTTTAAACGAGGATGATCCATTTGGTTCTAATTGGTTCTAAATTATATAATAAACGTATATATCATCATAACTATACTTAAATGTATTTTTTATTGATTTATTTGATCATAATTAGTGAGGGATGAGAGATGAGAGATAAGAGTGAATTTTGGAAATTTAGTTAATTAAATATGATAGTTTCTAAATTAATATCTTTTTTTTTCCCATATTGCCCTTCAAAGCCTTATAAAATGCTCAAAATATTAATTTAATTACAATCATACCACTAATTAATTTTAACCATAGATCAAATAAATCAAGGGCTATAAAGTGGTTTTCTTAGTTTTTGCCTAAAAGAGAGTTTTCTCTGGAACACACCCATATATATATAGGGGAAGAATCATGAGAAAACTCTTTGTTCGTGAGAAATATCGAGAAAACCGACCCAAATGAACTCTGAATGAACTCATTTTGGCGGTGTTGGAACCGGCTCGGCGTTTAGGTTTTTGGGGGTGGGGTGGGGGGTTTAGGTTTTTGGGGGGTGGGGGTGGGGGTGGGGTTTAGCTTTTAGGGTTTAGCTTTAGGCTTTAGATCGAGTTTGACGAGCCTGTTCTAACGCCGCTGGAATGAGTTCAATTGAAGTTCGTTTGGGTTGGTTTTCACGAGTTTTCTCACGAATAAGAGTTTTTTCATGAACTCAGCCCCATATATATATATAAAATAAAAAATTAAATTACAGAGTGGAAAATTAAAATTACAATAACATTGATTATGAACATAGCAACATGAAGTTCCTGCAAAAAAAAGCATATCAACAATGATTTACCAAGTGTTTCTTTTGAAGTTTCTGCCGGACACGCCACCGCTGTTTGATGACAAAAATATGTTAAGGTAACTGGTTGCCAACATACAGGACAGTTACATCACCTATCAACTAACCCCATGTAAAACAATTTTCATAACTCTAGATATTACGTGTTCGAAATATTAGAGAATCTAAAAAAGCAATCTGACCCATTTAGAATTATTATAAAAATTGTATTATTATTCAGAAATACTAAATAAATGTTTATAGAAAACTAATTGTTTTTGGTGGCCCATTTTACTTACAAGTGATGGCGAGAAATCAGGCGTCGGTAGTCACGCAGTAATACAGTAAACATATTGATTTTGGGGTAGAGTTTCGTCAATGCTCACAAAGTGCTTGAGCTACCTGCATTAATTACAGACATGGATTAAAGAACAAAGTAAACATATTTGACCTGTTTATTAGTAAATGTTGTATTTCCAATAATCCTTGATGACAAAAACATGTCATTTGGATGTGAACTACTTGCCAACATATTGGACAATCTATCAACTGTAAAACACTAATTTTCATAACTCTAGATATTACAGGTTTAGAAATATTAGAGTTATTTTCGGCATAGCACTAATTGATTGTTGATTTTGTATGAGTTGAATAAAAAGATCATTATGTTATTAATTTCCAGTTTGACCATTTAACTTTTTTTTTTTGAACGACCAACAAATCCAAATTTTATTACCACCGAGGCTAGTCAGCAATTAGCCAGAACACACCAAATAACAAAAGCAAGAAGCAGAAAATACATAGGAATCACTCCAAATACCGCCCTAGAAACTTTCGGGAAAGACTGATTAACCAAAACAAGAAGCATCAAAGCTCTTCCATTGGTCCCAAGAAATTGACGCCATCCTTGACCGATTGCTCACCCAAAGGAATCCTTGAATCTTTATCTCCTCTATCGTGTTACTTAGAGACACCTCTCCGATTCCAAACCTTAGGGAGTTTCGAAGTTTCCAAATACTCCAAATGGTTATGAGTATGATTGCATGAACCACTTTCTTTCGCCTGTACGAGCCGTTCGTGTATTTCCACAAGCCAAGGAGACCCCTCACATCTGCAGCATAGAAAGGTAGGGTCTTACACCACTCCGAGATAACCTGCCAAACGTCCTGTGCGAAAGTGCACGATAATAGAACGTGGTCTGCAGCCTCCAAGTGGTTCCCACAGAAAGCGCACCAAGGATCCGGGACCCAAATGTTTCTTCTAATTAGCGCCTCCGCAGTTGGAAGCCTATCTTTCTCGGCCCTCCAAGCAACCATTCCAACCTTTTTTGGGATCCAAGAGTTCCAATCAAAAACATAAGAAGGGGTAGAGCTGGGAGAACAGGCCAATTTGTTTCTAATACTAGACACCGAAAAGTTACCATTTGACTCAAGCCCCCACCACCACTTATCGGACGACGAAGAACAAGAAGCCGAGGCTAAATCGGACACCAACATTAGCAACTCATCCTCCTCTGAACCCACAGAAGGTAAACGAGTCCAGCCCCAAGTTATCACAACCGTCCCATCTGAACTTCTAATCCGGTCAGCCACACAACATAATTTCCGCCTTTCTAAGGAAAATAAGGATGGATATAAGTCAGAGAAAGGCACCGAATCCACCCAACAGTCCCGCCAAAATAGTATATTCCTGCCACACCCCAACACCCCTCTAATGAGCCGACCAAGGTCCAATCCCGCCAATGTCAAACGGGCCGAAATTCCATGAATTTGCTTCCAAGGGCCCGACTGCGATAATTTTATAGGGATAAAATTCCAGGATCTGGAATTATTATGAACCGCCCAGATTACTCTTCGCCAAAGACTGTTATTCTCGGATTTGAATCTCCACCACCATTTTGCCAACAAAGCCGAGTTGGCATCTCTTAACTAACCCAGCCCTAGCCCTCCAAACTTCTCCGGTGCTATCACCTTTTCCCATGCTACACAGCAAACTTTAGCCTGATCCTCGGATCCACCCCACAAAAAGAGTCTTCGCAACCTGTCCAACTCCCGAATAACCTGTTCCGGGGCTTTATACAGAGAGAAGAAATAAGTAGGCAAAGAATTCATCACCGATTTTATTAACGTAATTCTTCCCCCGAACGACAGAGTTTTTGCTTTCCAATTTGATAATCGACGCCTAAAAGTGTCAATAACCGGTTTCCAATGCTTTGCCAGATTCATGTTTGCCCCTACTTTCAGACCTAAATATGTGAATGGAAAGGATCCAATACTGCAATGCAGAATTCCGGCAATTTGTTCCATCCCCCGGGAATCCGCCCCAACACTGAATAATTGACATTTAGCTAAATTAACCTTCAAGCCGGAGGCAAGGTTAAAGCAACGCAAAATTCTACAAAGATTTTTAGCATTCATGACCGACCAGGAACCCAAGAAAACCATGTCATCTGCATATAAGAAATGGGATAAAAGAGGACCTGTTGGCGTGCACTTAATTCCCTGATATACCCCCAAACTTTCCGCCCTTCTCATGAAGCATGAGAGTGCCTCCATGGCAATGATAAACAGGAACGGGGATAAAGGATCCCCCTGCCTTAGTCCGCGGTAGCAAGGAAATTCTGCAGTTGGAGACCCATTAACCAAAACCGACGATCTAGCTGAGGTTACACACGCCATTATCCAACCTCTCCACTTTTCCGGAAAATTCATCTGAGCCATTACCGAATCAAGGAAGCCCCAGTTAAGGGAGTCGAAAGCTTTCTCTATATCCACCTTAAAAATCATCCCAACCGACTTAGATCTTCGTAACCAAGCTACCAATTCGTTAAGAATCAGCGGACCGTCAAGAATGCTCCTCCCGGCTAGGAAACCAGATTGCTCGTTAGAAATTAATTTCCCAATGACCCCTTTTAACCGGTTCACCAAGACCTTCGAAATAGCCTTGTTAATACACCCAATGAGACTCACCGGGAGGAATTCCTGGGCCCCCGTGGGATCCACCACCTTTGCTATCAAAGCAATAAATGAGGAACAGCAACCAAGAGAAAGATGCGGGCTCTCATAGAACTCGGAGAATAGCCTCGTAAAGTCTTGCTCGAAACAGGACCAACATCGTTTAATAAACCGGAAGTTATATCCATCCGGTCCCGGAGCTTTATCACCCCCACAATCCCATATCGCAGCCTTTATCTCAGCGGAGGTAAACCTTTCCACCAAATTTGCCGCCTCCCATCCGTCTAGCTTAGCAATTCCATGACATACAAACGATGGTCTCACCAGGACAGGTTCCCGGAATTTATTAGGGAAATAGTCCTTAAGCTTATCTTTTAACAAAGCCGGGTCGGAGACCCACACTCCGTCAAACCGAAGACCGTTTATCCGACTGCAGCTGAGATTAGCATTCACTGTGGAATGAAAATATCTCGAATTCTCGTCCCCCTCTATGGCCCATCTGACCCTTGATTTCTGACGGGAATCGTTTAATTTTTCACAATCAAATTTTGCCAATTCCTGCTTACATTTTATTCTTTCCTCCAATTCGGAAGATGCCAGGTCCCTATCCTCGGCTAATACATCCAACTCAGCAATTCTACCCTTATAGGAGCGGTGAGAATTCTCCCTGATCTGCCGAGCGTTCTTAACCCAATATTTTATACGAAATTTCAACCATCGAAGTTTTGTAGACAAAGCCAGGTCGGCTGGCCCATTGAAGATGAACGACCTAGCCGAGAATTCCACAAAATCCACAAACCCCGGTATATCTAGCCAAGAATTGAAGAATCGGAAAGGAATATGCCCAAAATCATGGGGAACCGTGGAGAGTAAAATTGGGCAGTGATCCGAATACTCCCTAGATAACGCAGTAACCGAAGCCGTTGGCCAAAAATTCACAAACGCCCTACAAACCAAAAAACGGTCTAATTTGCTGAGCTTTCGACCATTATCCGACATGTAGGTATATTTTTGGCCTCCCATGTTGTATTCCACCAAATCGGCATCCCCTATGAACCGATTAAATTTGTCCGCGTTAAGAGCAACGAAATATGAGTTAACCCTCTCCGAGGGATCGCGTACCTCATTAAAATCCCCAAAGAATGCCCAAAAACCCGGAACAGAGTTTCTTAAGACCAATAGTTCCCCCCAGAGATTTCTCCTACTAACAGGGTCGTTTGGAGCATATACATTAACAAAGTGCCCCTCCGTATCCGACCCAACTAGCCTCCCAGAGATAATTAAGAAATACATGTTCTTTATTGTATTTTGGAGCCGGAAAACCCCCGGGTTCCACAAGCATAACAGTCCTCCTGACCTGCCCTCAACCCCGACCTCTTCCATTTCATACTTCGACCAACCCCATAGTCTACTCGCCTAAAAACTAGTTAGGTTACCCAGTTTTGTCTCCTGAATTGCAAGGAATTGTACTCCATGTGTTGTTTTTAAACCACGGATCCGGTCCGATTTAGCCGGATCTCCCAACCCCCTAATGTTTATGCTTAAACAATTCATTGATTACCATTGATTACCTCCTCACCTTCGATTAGCATCCGCAGCTGGTCCGCAAAAGGTTCAATCTGTATACCTATGCAGGTGCCAACCTCAATTGTATCCACCACCTCCTGATCAATTATCCCCAACTGCGATTCTGGAACGATGGTGCCACTAACCCCTTCCTGGCCCTCGATTTGAGTATCAAATCCACGATGATATGAATCTGTAGGAGACCCAGAACCGACGACAGCAGGATTATTTAGGTCAGGGAAAGGGGGTATCTCCGGCACGTGGGATTGGTCATGAGATGGCCCACCAGGGGATTTACTCGAGCATGGGCTTCGGAAGAAACGGGGCCTTTTTCTTGAGCTTACTACCGAAGGCAGGCCCACCTGGTTTGACGGCCCAAGATGATCTGGACCCCCAATTATTCCATCCTCTGTCACACGTGATTTCCGAGGAGTGCATAGGAAACCCATCCCAGCATGCAGCTCCTGACTTTCCCCATGCAACATCGGTGCGGCTGCATCCCCTATGTGATGGATCGTTTCAACTTCCCCCTGGAGTTCCTGGTTACCGGTGGCCGGAGTGACACGAAATTCACCTTCCTCCAGTTCCGCCCCTCCTTCCGCGTCAACACCTTTGTCTCCCACCGTCGCTGTTGCTGAAGGTTCTTTCAATGTCGGGGGCCAAGCATGCTCAACCTCTTTTACCCATATCGGATAGGACCTATTATTCCAAATCAAATTTACCTCCTCGTCAATTTTTCTCCCGGAGCTATGCAGTACTAAACAAGCCCCCAAAGAGATGTCGAAACCGTCCCACGAAAACTCGAATGGCTCAATCACCTTTCCGAAGAGTCCCGCAATTTCTCGAAATGTTTTTTCCTCCCTTAGCACAATTGGTATGCCATCCATTCGTATTTTTACCACCCGTTCAAACATCATCTCCTGACCCTCCCAGATTTCGGCGGCAACCAGGTGATCCTTCCAAATGTCTTTCTTTGCCACAAAATCCTTGGCCAAGTCCGGCGAGTTTAAGGAGATTAAACATTTCAAACCACCAATATAAGACAACGACACCTCCTTGTACCCCCGGTCCGATAAAAAAATCAACATATTAGCTAAAGCCGTGGCATCCTTGGCTTCCCCTACCACCACCTTCCCTACATAATACTGCGGGAACAACCCTCCTTGCCCCGCGATGTTGATTGACTTCTTCTCTCGGACGGCGTTATTCAGTACATCCTTGTAAGATCTCCCCTCCTGGCGTATCCCCTCCAATGGATGCTGCTGCTTAGGATCCCCACCCTGATGTCTTGGGTTTCCTTGTAAATGAGTTACCCTTCTGTGGTTCTTATCGTATTTTGCCAGCGCTGCAGATACTTTTGCATTCTGTATTGTAACCCCGTTCATTCCCTCCAGAATCCTCTCCAAGTTGGTTACATCCAGCAACCTGACAAAGCCAAAGCAGTTTCCTCTACCATCCTTCTTCTTGGCCACGTATGCATCGGACACCGGACCGAACGGTTGGAAGGCCAATCTTAAAACATGGTTGGAGACTCCCTCTGGTAGATTGGAGATGAAGAAAGTTGTTTCCCTGTGTGATGCCGCCTGTTTACCCTTCTTCCGGTAGGTCACTTTTGACCATGGGCCGCCGCCATCGCCTCTCATGTTGAGAGTATTTTCTTTCTTCTTTGACCATTTAACTAAACTGCTAAATCAATTCACATGTGATATCAAAATCTTGGTAATTTCAACTTATAAATCATAGTCAACTACTATGTATTTAGTGATTCAGTTTTAAATCCTTGCAGGCAAGATGCATTGAAGTTTCAGTAGCGATGGTGTATATTTTATTGGCCTTCTTGGAGGGCGGCTCAACCAATTTGGGGGCCTAAAGCAAAACAAAAATTCGGGACCCAACTCAATATTTTCTTCTTTTAATTTTGAACTACTTTTTATTTCGATTTAACATGAGCATATGTTAACTCGGGTTATGGTTGTCTCTAAAACGTCAAATAAAAACTAGCTTAGAAGCAATAATCACTTAAAATCTTCTATATCATAAAAAAAAACCAGAAAGAATTACCATTTAGCACACTGTCCAAGGAGCACATTTGCAAAATAATTGCCAAATGGATTAGACCATCAACACAAATTCATTTCATACATGTAAGGGTGAGAGGGGGCCCCTACTAAGGCATGGGCGAGTAGGGGAGAGAAGGCCCGAGTAAATGGGGTACACCGCCCTCTTTGATCCGAATAGGGTAATCGAGTAAGATGGCCGGGTAAATTTTCTCGGGTGTGAAAGTTCACCCCACCTTTCAAAACAAAACCAACCACCCAATACCCACTTGTACCTCATGTATCAAAAGTTGTACATACAAAAAATAAATGTATTTATAAATGTATTTTATAGTATAAAAAATGTTAAATTATTGTTATTTGTTTTTTAGTTAATGAAAATGTATTTTTTTTAAAAGTTGGTGAGTAAATGAGTAGGATGTTTCCAATTAAATCTAAGTAAATTAATAGTTTTGAGGTGACAGAATTCTATTGGGTAATTTTGATGAGTAAATGAGTTTGTAAAAGTGGAACAAATTTGGCACCAATAGTCAATGCAAATGGAGGACCAAATAAAAATCCTCTACTGTACATTAAAATCTTACAATGAGAACACTACATCATCAATAACAATGAATAAATTTGATTAAATATAGAAACAGAGTTGTCCTGGTAAAACCATAATTTAATCAATTCTGCCAAATGGGTCTGAATGGATGGTCCAACCACAAGATCAGTAACACCATTTTATTTATAATGAATTCATTAAAAGTTAAAACCATGTTTTGTATAGACTACTCTATGAGCCAATATCATAAAATTTAAAACCATATTTTGTACAGACTACTCTATGAGAAAAGCAATCGATTGTTAGATTAAACAAAATTCATTAAAACCATATTTTGTACAGACTACTCTATTAGATTAAATAATCTTTAATCATTATAATCATACAAAAACAGCAGCAAATACGGACATCAAAATCGTCAAATAGTGGTTTGCATTCAATCAAATCATAATGCAAATTGAACAAGAGGCATACTGATCGGCGTTGAAGTACCGATCAAAGATAAAGAGTTTATGTGTTCCTAATTACCTAAGACTAGCTAGGGTAAGCAGAGTGTCGAACCACGAAGAGTTAGTGGTTGGTGAATAACGAGAACTGATTATAAACCATTTTTGCACTTAAATTTGTTGATTAATTGTCACTATGAACTTTGCACACACTTAAAATTACTAAGATTGAAATACAGAAATATAAAGAATGAGCACAACCAAGTTTCAGTTTTAATTATTAATTAGTAATCTAGGTTCTTTACTAAATTAGAAGATCACATAGATAATCTTGATTATAACAATACTTGATGTACAATTGAAAGACCTACACGTGTATGACTAAACTTGTAACGAACGATACCGATAAAGTTAATCTATACGAAGTGATCTCTAGCAATTGTCAATACAATAAACATATATATCAAACATACATTCAACCTTTAACGATTACACACCGATGAAGAAAAATACATGAATTAAAATAAGTCATTGCATGTTTTAACACCAAATATTAGAAATAACCACATAAAGAGACATCACATTCAACAAAACACAATGAAACTCATGTCTAATCCAGAAAAGAACCCAAATTGAACTAACGGAATTACAAACCTACACATGGTTATGATCACAAATGTTTTAGCCACACATGTTCATGCTTGATGATGATATGTTGCGATTATAGAAAGTAATTGATGAAGATTTGATGTTGGAACCCTTTGTCACTAAGTCTCCTTGTCTCCTCTATGTTCTCTGGCCTTCCCTGATGATGAATAATCAAAAGTCGACGAATTCCTCTCAAAAGACTCGTACAAAACTGTTGAAAACCGCTTTGGAACTGCTCCGGGCGTACCATACGCCGGGTGGGCGTATGATACGCTGCCTGCGCATGGTACGTCCATTTTCTTCTGTGAGACGCTGTTCAATTCCTCTCTTTGGGAGTATGATACGCCGTATGGGCGTATGCTATGCTGGGCAGCTTCTAATCTTGAGTTTTATGCTTCTTTGATCCATATTTTGATGCTCTCCATCCATAGCTTCCCTACATGCAATCAACTAACTAAGTGACAAGATTCTGGTGTATTTAATGCATAAATTAATAATTAAACACTATTTTATATCAACACTAAATCCACACATCATTAATCTTCGCTTTTATATTAACTGCGTGATATTATCTTTAATAATTTAATAATGTACTCCGATTATATCTAAAATATAGTGTGATTTGAATTCTAAATGTAGTGTTATAGATGCTTTATGTTGCGTGTTTTTATTTTTTGTTCTTTTTTTTTGAAAGGCAAATTTCTTGAGCTTCCCGTGACTTGAACCCGGAACCTTGGTGTTAAGAGGCTTTGCTCCTACCATTGGGCCACCACCCCAATAGATTGTGATTATTAATATTTACAAAACCGTCACCGTGTTTTTCCATCCGTAGATAAAGTGAGGTCAACAGTTAGAGCATGGGGTATACTCATGTGATTGTGGTGTGCTGTGATAATAAAGTGCACGTCACGTGGCGCCACGTCACTATTCTCATTATCACACCACCCATCACTAGGCAAGGGGTATACCCGTGTGATTTTGGTGGTGTGATAATTAAATGTTAATTTTTTTTTAATTTTCATTTAAATAAAAAAAACATAACATTTAATAAAAAAAATACATTATTTGAAATAACTAAAAGAACATTAATTCAAACAACTAAAAAAAATATTAATAGAAAAAATACATTACTAAAAAATAAACATCAATAAAAAAAATACATTACTAAAAATCTACGGGATACCATGACGTTCTTTGGTCTCCTTTTGTTTTTTTTCAATTAAAAAACATTGCGCGGTGAATAGTGAATCAAGATCATGCCAAGAATTTCGATCTCCTGTTTTGTTCGTTTCCAATCCATTCTCTCGACTTGGGCATTGTTAAATCTTGTCATTTGTTCCACCATCCTCTCTCCGATTTCATCGTGACGTGAAACCGAACCCGAGCCCGTTGATTGGGCTTTTGCTTTTTTCTTCCCTATCGGGCGAGGTATTTCTTCCACGTCTCCCGGTGCATCTACGTTGAGATCGTAGAAAGATCTACCATCCGACGCGCCCGGACTAACGTCGATATCGGTTGAGGTTCTTTTTTTGGACGAGCCGGTTCGGGTGGGGGCAACATATAGTGTTTGCAACTTAGGCGATTGCCTACAAATCTCCCAATAATCAATTGGTGCATCGCCACCAACGTCGTCTTGAAACCGGACCGTTGCTCTCCCCAACATATCGGCATCGCTCTCACCGCTTATTCGGTCCCGCAAACATTCTTGGTATATCCCTTGAAACTTTACAACCTTCCCATTTATATGAGTCCATTTTGAACTCAATTGGTCTAAGGTTCGGTAACCGAGCGGTACGCCATGAAAGATTCAAAATTTTCACAAACACGAGTCCATAATGTCTTTTTGTTTTGGTGCCATCAAAAAAATATAATAAAAATTAATAAACACAAATAAAAATAATTAAAATAAAAATATTTTTTTACCGATTATTGGATCCTCCGAGACGTCTATAAACGCCTTAACCAAGTGTAGTGGTTCGTCTTTGCCCCACTTCTTTTTGTATTCGGTCGGCTTGACGTCTCTTGCGACACCTTCTTTTTTCCTTTTTTTTGTGAAACATTTTGAGTATCGGCCACGGTTTCTTATGACATTTCTTGAGTTTCTGGTACGAAGTCAAGTGGTGTACCCGGTTGGGACATTGGTGATTGATAGTTAAACATTTGAAAATTCGGGTTTGGTTGAAAGTTTTGGTTGGGTTGGAAGTTCGGGTTTGGTTGAAAGTTCGGGTTTGGTTGAAAGTTTGGGTTGGGTGGAAAGTTTTGGTTTATTTGGGTGGCCATGAAAGCGTTATCACGAGACGCGTATTGAGCCCAAAATTGTTGATTCGGACCGTTACTCATTTTTTTGGTAGAAAAGTAGAAGATTAGTGAGTAGAAGAGTAGATAATTAGAAATGAGTGAAAATATATGGAGTAAAATTGGGTATTTATAGTGAGTAAAAATAATATTATTAATTATTAATTATTTTTTTTATTCAAACGGTATAAAATATTACCGTTCAACGGTAATATTTTTTTGATAACATCAATTTGCTCGCGTGATTTTTTTCATGGTAGGGAATGACGCCGTGATTTTTCGCACGAGGGGGCGGTGTTGGTTTTCAATCACGCCGTGATTTTGGCAAACACGTAGGACGACGTCGTGCTTATAGAGAGTATACCGGATGGCCTTAGGACCACTTCACATGCTTTTCCAACTTCCTACAAGAGCCACCATATATATAATTATTATTTGGTGACTTCCAAATGGGAAGTCGTCGGTTTGAATACGGGCCACAACAAAAAAAGGGTCTGTGGCCTGATCAAGGGTTTACTCAGTTGGGGGTTCCGAGTGTTACCCCGAGTAAATTAAATTGTCTTAGGATATCTAGGCGTTGCCGTTCAATATATATATATAGGAGAAGAATAAAGAGAAAACCAAAAAGTTAGGCGAAAATCGCTAAAAGCCAATCAAATAATTTATAGACTTTTTATTTTTATTTTTAATTTATTTCTAAGTGTATTAATATAATATTACACAATTTACAAAAAAAAATATTTTACATATTGTGTTTTACGTATACGTAACCGTAATTTTTTTATTTTATGTTTACGTATACGTAACACTATTTGTTACGTATACGTAAGTCAATTCTTAAATGATTTTTTGGTAAAAATGTGTAATATTACATTGGTACTCTTATAAATAAAAAAAATAAATATTATTATATGATTGGTTAAAATTGATTTTTTAGTGTTTTTCTCGATTTTCGTCTAACTATGTGGTTTTCTCTCGAACCTTCCCCTATATATATAATTATTATTTGTGTTAATAAAAAAACATTTATCTTTTAACAAACATTTCTCGAGATATAATTTGTTTATACCAAATTTAGTGTAAAGTTTGAAACATAGATTATACTACTCCTTTATTTATTATTATTTTTTTGAACAACAATTTGGATCATTGACGGGCCACTGATCCACCCGATCATCTCCACCTATCTCAGAAGAAAACCCATCATATGTGAGAAAACCCCTGGCCCAACCAACCTGGACCCTCTTTTTTGTCACAAGTGGGACTTGAACCAAGACATTCTCATTTTAGTGAAGTCTTTGGTATGCACCTTTGCCACTAGACTAAGCTAGTGGTTGTATTATACTACTCCTTAATTTACAACCTCGGCATCCGATGGCGACACCGACCAAAAATTCACTAAACACCCTCCAAATATAATTATTTTCAAATAAGACCCCCCATTTTCTATTTTTTCAATTATTCTACTCAAATATCTAAAGTTACAAATTTACTACCGAACAAAATTCTCTACTCTACCCCTTAAATTTTAAAATTTCTGGTTTATCCCTCAAATTTATTTTATTTTTTCTTTTATATCTGTTTATAAAACTACTCTTTCCAATTTTAGTAGCCTTTAAACCACAAGGTCTGTGGTCAATGGTAGGCCACCAACTCAACCATATACTAATGTTTAAATGTCTCTTTTTCAAAATTATAACCAAAAGTTGGTGTAATTAGAGTGGTAAATTGTGTGCACGCTAACTTTATATTCCCGGGTTCGAATCCAATTGAATGATGTTTATATATATATTTTTTATTGTTTCCAATAACTTTTTTTTTTACTTTTTTTCGGTAGGTTTTTTTTTTCTTAAGCGATTTTGTCGTTTCAATGTTACGTACTGTTTACGCTATAGTTTTTTATATTTATATCGAATCGCCGTAACTTCGTAAATTTCTTTTATATATTTAACCACGTTAGTGTCACCGTCGTAGCACGTGTTGCTAGGTTCGCAAACACGTTGGATCACGTGTGCCTAATTTCTAGTTCAAAATAAATCAAAGGTTCTCTTTTCTCTTTAATCTTAAAAGGTTTAAGTGTTTAACTGATGTTTTAAGGGCTGGATCGGACCGGCGGGTTGGACCACGACCTGAAACACCGCTGGTCTGGTGGAGTTTTTTGGTTCCTCGTCCGGTCCGATCCCACAAACATTTGGTTCAATCAATCGGTACTATACATACTTAGGGGGTGTTTGGGATTACTTATTTAAAACTACTTTTGACTTCTTCCAAAAGTTAGAATTTTCTACTTTTCAAAAATGACTTTTCATCTGTTTTAAAAATGACTTTTTTATCATTTATCCAAATAAACTTTTAACTTATTACCAGGTAATAAGTTAATAAGTAGTTTGAAAAGTAAATCCAAACACCCCCTTACCATATATCACATTTAGGACATTCACAGTTTTACCGAATCACATCTAATTAGCCGGTTTCATGATTCAGTTCCCAAACTCAATTTGTTTCCCCAACCATCACAGATGAGTAATTCCATATCATCTCCAAGTTTTAACGATGATAATTCTGTATGTTTTCTCTTCTAATGTTCCAATTTTGTTAATGATATTCGATCCGTTTTCTGCTTGTTGCATGTATTACTATTGGATATCTTTGGGGTGTAGTGTCTATGCACTTTAGGTGTTCGACGTTTTGTCTTAGAGAATTGTTGCTTAAAGGATCACATAGATGAGTCACGATTGTAACAGTTGTATTTGCTTATTCTAATTTTCTGCTTATTGCTTGTGTTCTTATGAATTTTGTCTCTAATCATAGTTTGTTTGCCAAATATGATGATCGAAGAAGTTACTTAGTCTATCAGATAAGCAGGCTGTAAGTTTGAACATTTAGCTGGTCTGTTTTTATTTTAAGTGCCAATCCATTTTCAAAACAATCATATGTTTTGTCAATCTTGGCTCTGGTAGCATGCCTAGGCTATGCTTGATCTGCAAATTTCACTTGTAGTAAGTAGTAACTGGAGCCAAGTGTGAATGACTCTAATGAAGAACTATAGCATGCCCTGAGCCCCTGGGCATTCTTAAATAAATACAGAATGGCGAATAAGTCATTTCTGAATATCTTAGCAAGACTTTTTTAAGTTTTTTTGTCCTTTCTTCCACATATATGGCCATTTTAGTTGCTTAAATTTCAAAGCCTGTCTTTCTCATTTCGTTATCTAGAATGTATGAGCCCATCATCTTTGACAACATTTCTTGAGCGGTTAAGATCATAAGAAACTAACCGATATTTAACATGTCATTGAGGCTTGTTTTGGTGACCTATAACTCACAATTTAACTCATAACTCAATAAAAAAAGACTACAAATCACAGCTTAACTTAAAAGAACAATACAATGGGCTTGTTTTGGTTACTTTTAATGATTTTGCAAAATATAACCTTTTAAGTTATTGTTCTTTTGAATCTATCTTATACCCTTTGTATTACCATCTTTATTGCATATTTTTGACGTACTTACCATCCCAACATAGTGACTGTGTTGCATATATTGATACAATCAAACAATGACTTCATGCATATCTTGATTCAGTCAACTTTAGATGATTTGCAAACCACTTGCTTGGTTTTTTAATTGTTAGAGCCTAGAGGGTTTTATAGATTAGAAAGTCAGTAAATAACTGCTGGATGGTACTTTTTACTGGAAAGAAAACATTACATGGTCGTCGGGTGTTTGGAGTAATTAGCTTATTTTCCCGGCTTATGGGCTTATTGGAATTTTGAAAACCTAAGCACATTTTTTCGAGCTTGTGAGTTTATCAACCTGAGCTTATGACTTAAGTAAGCCTATAAGCTCAAGTTGATAAGCTCATAAGCCGGAAAAAAACGGCTTATCGGCTATAAGCCGGAAAATAGCTAATCCAAACACCCCCATTTCTGATTAAGTTTATAGGCTCTTATTTCTGTGTATTAAAGTCATAGGCCGATCGTATATTAACATGTGTGATCTGATAACTGTTATATTCATTCTAGATGGCAATTAGAAATCAATTTGTACATGAAAGGAGTGATACGAGAGCTACATAATTTAATTACAAAAAAAATTCAAATCAAAATTAAAGCCAAAACTTGTGACCTTCACCAGATATCTCTTATGAAAGATTGATTGTCTGTGTTGCTGGAGTCTAAGCCCGAAGAATTATATTAGCCTCCATTGGCTGCAACATCTCGGTTAAAATGTCAGTCGACGACGTGCCATGTTTTATTTCTACTCCAGTTGAACCCAATAACACATATTCATCGGTTATGGCTGGCTCCGCTTGCATGACAAATGAAAGCTGTTGATTTTCTAACATGTCTTCACCAACCATTCCACCCGTTTTCTCAGCATCTTCTTGCAGTTGCAATGCAAACTCTAGTCCCCATACCACGTCGTCCATAGCTGGACGTGCAATTCCTTTCTTTTTCAGGCAACTATGTGCTACCTCCCCAAACTTCATTAAGCACTTGGGGGCAATCTCACCACTTAGGTTTTGATCAATTATCTCATGTAGAGTCCCCTTTCGATAACAAGACTTTCCCAATTCTGCCAGATTCACTTGTTCGTCAGGTAGCCTTAGATTGATAACAGGTCTTCCACACAACACTTCAAGTAAAACGACTCCAAAGGAGTAAACATCAGATTTGTCAGTGAGCTGTCTCCTTCTATAATATTCAGGATCCATATACCCTACGGTACCCTTCACCATTGTGCTAACATGGTCTTTTGCTTGATCTTTAGGGCCTAGCTTTGACAATCCGAAATCAGACAACTTAGCAACCCAATTTTCATCTAGTAAGATATTTGTGGACTTGACATCCCGATGAATTATTGCACGGTTTGCACCTGCATGGAGATAATGCAACCCTTTGGCTGCACCAATACAAATATGAAGACGTCTTTTCCATGACAAAGGGTTGTTATTCTTGTATAGATGTTCCCGTAGAGTTCCGTTGGGCATGTAATCATAGACCAGTATCATCTCTCCCTCATCATCACAGTATCCAATCAGGGACACTAGTTGGACATGGCGTAGTTTGGATAGAAACCCTATTTCTGTTCTGAATTCATGTAATCCTTGTTTGGATGATGACTTGAGCCGTTTGATCGCAACAACTGTTTTGGCGTTGTCAATGTACCCTTTGTACACAGTACCAAAACCTCCTCTGCCTATAACACATTTTTCATTAAATTCACAGGTAGCAACTTTCACTTCCATAAGTGAAAAACACCGACATCTATCTAATGGTAATGATGGATGGCAAGCCTTGGTAGATTTTAATGGCTCGCCACCAGTCTCACCAAAGTGTTTGACTCGTGTTCTCAGCAAAACTACAATAACTAAAACAATCAACAAGACTAACCCTCCCCCAACACCTCCAATTATGGCGGCATATCGCGGAGTTTTCTTTGTGTTCTCTATTACGGGAGATGCCGGCCTAGGAATTGGGTATTCACGACTATGTTCTGGGTTTGGGCTAGCAAGACTACCATCCCTGCTCAGCTTGAAGGCTTCCAAACCGTTCAAATAAGCATCAAAATATAGTCCAGATGAATGGAAATTAGGATGCATCGTGACCCACAAATTTTGCTTGCCTCTGCTGCCATCCGGGTCATGGACAAACACAACGTAATCTTTGTAAACAGGGTACCCGCTATCTGGAGTTAATTTGAATAGATCAATATTTTCGTCAGCAGTTTGATTATTAATGAAGATCTTGAAAACCACCTGACCTATTTTTGTGTATTGTTGTATAATGTTGCAAAAATGGAGCCTGAGATTGTAATAAAACCCAGAATCAACAGGAAGTATCCAAGTCAGATTGTTCATGTCAGCCTGATTGCCCATACTCCTTTGGGTTTGATAAACTAGCTCAGGTGCAGTATAATTCGGTGTCTCCGTGGTATACGTAATCGGCTTCTGATAAACAGGTGTCAACCCAATTGCTGCTCCGTATATATAGTTATTATCCGGATCCCATGACCGGTACATACCAGTATCTTGATCACCAGATACATGTCCCCCACCCATGTTTAACCTGTAAAAGTTTTCAAGCGCCTTGCCATCCATAATATTGGGTTCTCTAGTCATTCCAACAAATGTTAGGTTCTTAGAGTTAAAGTAGAGATTTTCGGGCATTGAAACGATTTCAATACCATTGATGAAGGCGTATGAGTTGGGTGAGGGTGTAAAGGTAACGTTTAGGATCTGCGTATCTTTTACATATATGATGAACTCTTTGACAAAGTTGGGAACCCTGGGTCCGTCCACTCCTGCATCGGAGCGTGTCTTTGCGAGAAAGGAAGCGGCCAGGAAAGCACTGAAGTTGGTTAAGAGAGAGTAGCCATTGGATGATACCGAGAAAAAAGTTTGGTTTGGTTTGAGGTCAGAATAGGTGGCAGGATAGAAATAGAGGCGGAGGAATTTTGGCCCTTGGGAGACTGGAAATTTGTAGGTGAATGAAGAAGTGTTAAAGATTCGGGCGGTGGAGTATGGTGTTTGGGGGACTGAAGGATCTCGGTGAAGGGGGGTGGATGAAAAGGAGGTGGTGGTGATGTTGGAGGGTACAAAGTTGGAACGTGCGTCGCTGTCCCATATCCGGTCAGAATTGGTGGTGGTGGAGGAGGAACCACAGTCAAAGAGGTAGTAGTCGGTGGCGTTGTATGGTTGGGCGGTTGTTGTGGTGGTGATGGAGGAGGAGGAGAAGAGGAGCAAAGAAAAGAGGAATAAAGTGAAGGTGAGCATAATGTTTGATAGCTTTGTTTGTTGGTGTAGGAAATTCTAATAGATTTTTTTATAAATCATAATGGCGGTTACAGTTAAAACTTAAAACTAAAAGGATTGGCTGCTTGACTTGAAAAGTCTTCTAAGTTTTGCTACTAGCCAATAGGAAGTATACAGTGATTAGTACCTTGTGCAATAGGAATTGTACCATAACGAGATGTAGACGTCATTTTGGATTTTCTTTTAGTGACGAAACTAGTCAGCACTTGCCATATTAAATTCATACATAAAGAAAAACAAACATGTATCATTCGAACTACCTGCGAAGTTGCTTGTATATACATAAAAATAAATGACGTACCCGGTGCTTGACTTAGCTCCAGCATTTGCGTAGAATCCGGGGAGGGCTGGATCGCTTCGCGAAATGTTGCACGAAGCCTTACTCTACACTTTGTGCAGGAGATTGACTATTTGTATATACATATTTTTTTGATAAATTTATTATTTTTTAATTAAATTTATATTGTAATTTAGTTTGAAACAGATAACTGATTTTTAGATAATAAAATCTATATCTATACACTCTAATAAATAAAGGTTTTTGCGGGATATTTGTCACTCTTCAGTGCATCCGCAACCTTTGTTTTCCTACCTCTATCTCATATTAATTATACAAATTTATTTAATTGTTTTTATAATTTTTTGTTTTCAGTCTCTCTAATTTTAAAAAATAATGATTTCTATAATTCTTTTTATAAAACGTTTTTTATTTAAAAAAATAGGTTTGTTTATAAAACATTTTTAAAAATTAAACATTTCTTTCATTCTTTTTATAAAACATTTAAAAAATAATAACTATATAACATTTCTAAAATTTGTATTGAAAAAGTATGTAATATGTCATAAATATGTAATATGTAAATCTTTATTACTAAGTATATAACATTACATTAATTTAACATATGTAATATACCGGGTTTCTAACCTAGTTAGTTTATAAAGTTGTAGCATTTGACAGAACATGGGGTGTGCACGATGGATATTTGAGTAGATTCAATTAATTTTAATGATTTAACAACCAAATCATTAAAACTCTTCTCTGTTAAATACGTTTATAACTTTATAATTACCCAATATGATAACTACATTTATCACTTTATCTTATTTCAAGGATATATTTTATTTAAAAATTCGTAATAATCGTAAATACATATGCTAAATATATATATATGTTTGTTGTCTTTAAAAAATACATATGTTTAATAACGTTAAATATATTATTATTATTCATGAGAGGAAACATCGCTGCATATGGCATACCTAGTTTGACTTGTATGTCGTTTTAAGTTGAAAAAAAGAAAGCCCTTATTCCCTCTTCCAAAGGCTGCCAACTTACTTGCCTAATTTTCAAACCCCCGTTTTGTCTTTGATGTATCCGTTAAAGAAAGAATGTTGTAAAATTTGACGAGAATGAACATGTTACTGTCACTAGACAGTGAGGGACTATTACTGTACATATCCTAATTAGAAGGACTATTAGTGTAAAATTTGACGAGAATGAAACTATTTTTGATGTAGCGGAGCTACTTAAAGGCTGGTTCTTTGATCACACGAATATGTTGATGAACTTTCTCTCTTCTGTTTCTAATTCTTCTTTTTTCGTGCGAATTGATACAATCACAACATAGCTAGTGAGCATGCATCTTGGTAATATTACAATGGCTTCAACGTCAGTTGGTTTGCAAATCGTGAGCGGTTTTGTAGATTAGAATCTCGGTTAACAACTGATAAATCTCTCACTTGACAACAATTAGTGGTAGTCCGAGCGGATAACATCTTAATTGTTGGGTTTTTTTTTGGCCCATGTGTCAGCCCAAGAAATAAAAGTTTGTTTTCTTCTTGATTGCTTTTGTCGAAAATAAATAGGAGAGCACAAAAGTCAAACTTTCTTTTGTGTGATAAGTTTTTGTTTTGGCGGTGGAGTTAATGCTCCATATCTTCCTCTCAACAACCACAACATAGATGGAGGTTTTTTGCTCATCTATGTTATCTTCTCAACAACATTAAAAAGGTTTTTTTTTGTGTTGTTGGTTTTGTGTGGACTGTCTGCTATCTTTTGCAAGAGAATGAAGAAGAGAAAAAAAACAAAGAAAAGAGAGATTATTTTGGGAGTGCTTGCTTCGTCTTCTTGGTTCGAGACACACACAAGAGTGTGATTCTTTGTGGGTTCGTCTGATAGAAGAAGATCGTGTTCTGATTTGGGAGTAACTCCATTTGGTGATTTCTCTTCTTTGTCTTTGTTTATGATTCCATATACTTGATGTTTAGTGATTCAAAGTATATGATGTTTATTGTATGCCTCTAGTTTATCTAGAGAAGACTTTGTATTGCTCTTGATTTGGTGATAGTGGATTTGAAGCGGCTCTAGTAGTCCCGTGGTTTTTACTCTCTCGTTTGAGGGGTTTTTCACGCTAAAATTTCGGTGTCTCTCTATTTTATTTGCATAGTGATTTGGGGCTGCTTTGGTTATTTTGGAATACCCTATTTGTTTGCATCCTAACAGGGTCATTCGGGTCTGGAAGGTTTTGACCAAACGAGATTTGCTTCCGCGTATGTTGTTTTGTTACCGTTTGTGGTCGGTTGCGTTTTTCCCATCATTAATTACTAGAAAACATAATAAGGGTTTAGGGACACATAACATGAACTATATCACAATTGTATGAAGTTTATTCATTACATGATGACTATTAAACAGTGATAGGTAAAGGAAAAGAATCATGCAAATTACATATGATTTAATCGCTATTCTACTAATGCAATCACCAAAATCAACATATAAAAGATAAAACTAAAATTCTAAAGGAAATCCCATACCACCAGATGTTTTTAATAATGAATTGATTGTTTTGTTGGTTTGGCTCTAAAATCCCAACTTTCATATCATCTTCCAGCTGGCTTCAGGATCTCAGAGAAAACTGTTTCTGACTTGAACCCTTCATCGCTGCTACTAATCGACGACGTGCCATTTCTTATTGCGCTTGATCCTGTGAACATATCATCGTCTGTTGTTGGTGGTGGTGTCTCTCCTTGCACCAGAAATGGAAGCTCTTGATCCTCAGGCATAGTTTCAACCTTTCTATCAGCAGCTTCTTGTAGTTCCAATGCAAACTCTAGTCCCCAAACTACTTCATCCATGGCTGGCCTTTCACTTCCTTGCGCTTTCAAGCAGCTAACTGCCACCACTCCAAACTGCTTTAAACACTCGGGGGCAATCTCACTCCTTAGTTTTGGATCAATTATTTTGTTCAGGTTATCCTTCCGATAACAATATTTCCCCCACTCTGCCAAACTCACTTGTTCTTTGGGCAGCCCGGGAATCATAACAGGTCTTGCACACAACACTTCAAGCAGAACAACTCCAAATGAGTACACGTCAGATTTGTCCGTCAGTTGTTGGGTTCGGTAATATTCGGGATCCACGTACCCGATACTACCCTTCACCACCGTGCTAACATGGTTTTGTGCTTGGTCTTGAGGGCCTAGCTTTGACAAACCAAAATCAGACACCTTAGCAACCCAATTTTCATCCAGTAGGATGTTTGTGGATTTGACATCCCGATGAATTATTGTGCGTTTTGCTCCTGTGTGGAGATAATGCAACCCTTTGGCTGCACCGATGCAAATCTGGAGACGCCTTTTCCATGGCAGAGGAGGCTTGTTTGTCCTGTACAGATGTTCCCGTAGAGTCCCGTGAGCCATGTAATCATAGACCAGGATCATCTCTCCCTCATCTTCACAGTATCCAATCAGGGACACTAACTGGACATGGCGTAGTTTAGACAACAGCCCTATTTCCATAGTGAATTCTTGCAAACCTTGACTGGATGATTCATTGAGCCGTTTGATTGCAACAGCGGTTGTAGCGTTGTCTATGTACCCTTTGTACACTTTACCAAACCCTCCGTTGCCTATGACGAAGTCGTCATTAAATTCATTCGTAGCTGCTTTCACTTCTGTGAATGAAAAACGACGGCATCGATCTGATGGTAGTGTTGAATGTGAAGACTTTGATTCGCTATACGCTGGTCCGTATGATGACCTGTCCTCAGCGGCAGCGTAGTGTTTGACTCGCCTCCGTTGCTTTAAAACTATAAGAACTAAGATAGTCAACAAGACTAACGCTCCTCCAACACCTCCAATTATCACGGCATATGGAGGTTTCTTCTTACTCCTTTTTACGGTAGTTGTCTGACCGGTGGGTGGGGTTGTATAACTAAGTTCCGGGTTTGGGCTAGCAAGATTTCTATCTGTGCTTAGCTTGAAGACTTCCAAACCGTTCAGATAAGCATCGAAATATAGTCCAGATGCATAAGGATTAGGTTGCATCGCGACCCATAAATATTGCTTGCCTCTGCTGCCATCAGGGTCATGGACAAACACAACGTAATCCTTGTATACAGGGTACCCACTATCTGGAGTCAAGTCGAATAGATCAATTTCCTTGTCAGCAGTCTGATTATTGATGAAGATCATGAAAACCATCTGACCTTTTCTTGTGTATTGTTGTATAATGTTGCAAAAATGGAGCCTGAGATTGTAATGAAACCCAGAATCAACTGAAAATATCCAAGTGAGATTGTATAAAATGTCAGTGTGATTGCCCATACTCCTTTGGCTTTGATAAACTATCTCAGGTGCCGTGTAACTCGGTGTCTCCGAGGTATACGTAATTGGAATCGGAGAAAAAGGTGTCGATCCATATGCTGCTCCGTATATGTAAATATCATCTGGATCCCATGATCGGTACATACCGGTATCATTATCACCAGAGATATGTCCCCCACCCACGTTTAACCTGTAAAAGTTTTCAAGCGCCTTCCCATCAGTAATATTGGGATCTGTAGTCATCCCAACAGATTTCATCTTCGTAGAGTTAAAGTAGAGATTTTCGGGCGCTGAAACGATTTCAATAGCGTTGATGAAGGCATATGAGTTGGGTGAGGGTGTGAAGATAACGTTTAAGGATTGTTTATCTATTACATATATGATGTATTCTTTGACCAAGTGTGGAACCTGGGGTCCGTTGACTCGTGCATCGGAGCGGGTCTTTGCCAGAAAGGAGGAGGCTAGGAAAGCACTGAAGTTGGTTAAGAGAGAGTAGCCATTGGATGACACTGAGAAATAAGATTGGTCTGGATTGAGGCCAGCATAGGTGGTTGGATAGAAATATAGGCGGAGGAGCTTGGGGCCTTCGGAGACCGGAAATGTGTAAGTGAACGAAGACGCGTTAAAAATTCTAGCAGTAGAATAAGGAGTTTCGGGTACTGAAGGATCTAGTTTGTCGAGTTTAGATGAAAACGAAATGGTGATGATGTTGGAAGGGACGAATTTGGAATTCTCATCACCATCCCATCTGCGGCCATAAATGGTGTTGGAGGAGGATGAACCGCAGTCGAGGAAGAAGCGATCGGTGGCGGTGTATGGTTGTGCAGTGGTGGTGGAGGCGAAGAGAAGGAGCAAAGAAAAGAAAGGTAAACTGAAGGTTAACATGATGGTTGATTGAAGAGTGGTATGAATTAGAGAAAGAGTATTAATTAGTGGTGATTTATAAATCATAGGAGCACAATGAAAGGCTTATACGTTGTGCGTTATGAGTGGTACCATAGAAAGGGACATGCTTATTGATATTAATAATTTGTGTGGAGTAGAGTCTTTTGTAGACAATATTTCCAATTTATTATAAAAAATATAAAATCTAGACATGTATATTCAATCGTTTTAACTTTACAGATTTAAATATAGTCACTTTAGACATTAAATTAAAACATAAATTGAAATAAAGCAAAACTTAAAGCTAATAAAAAAGGAAAAGAAAAGAAACGCAAAACACATCGGCTACATGGCAACTGTTGAAATTAATAATCTAAGTTAGGTATGAATTTGATGTTTTTTTTTTCTCTAATCTTTACATAAGTTTATACGTAAACTAACGGTAATTATTGGTTAATACTACTTCATGTGATTCTTAAGTTGCTCGTTATTAAAGATTACTTACTATTGTAACTAAAAACATTTTAGAAAGACTTGTACAGTTCTTAATCATTATTGGAGAATTTGGACGGTTGGACACACCAAGCCACGTTAATGTCTTTGACTTTCTTCTACTTTTTTAATACCATTTAAATACATATGGGAGCTTTATTTTATATTAATCTTTGTGACAACTTTTTTTAATAAATCATTTTTCGTAAATTATAATTTCGATTTGATTGTGCAAATTTTGCTTTTTTATCTCAACTTTATGTTTTTTTAAACTATTTTTATTTTTTTAACAAATTTCGTTCGCAAGCTTTTCTAAAAAACGTTAACACGCAGTTGTGTTTAAAATTTTCTTTCGAAATTTGGATATAATTTTTTTTTGAAAACAGAGTGGTATTTAAAATTGAGTATATTTTTTATCATAAGCTATAGCAAGTAATGCTACCGTACCAATAACGTGATGAACCGGACCGCTACCCGTCGCGTAGCGCGGGGAATCCCACTAGTTCTTAACACAAAAGAGGAAGGCTCGAACATCGATGAGGATGACGAGGACGAGGACGGCAAGGAAGAAGAATCTATACTAATAAATAAATGTTTGAGATGACACATGTCACTTCTAGGTTCCTTCTCATTTTTATTTTCCCGCCTTCCTCTGCTATTAAATACTAATTTTTTCGTTTCTCTCTTCTATTAAATAATATATATTAAGAAACATAACAAATTTAATTATTGAAAGTTATTATATATTAACTAAATAAGCTTAATATGAAATTGATCATGGATAGTTATAGTTAATGATGTTATTTATCATTTTTGAAAAATAAATTTGTATTATGAAAAGTTATTATATTATCAGACTGTTTTTACATTTTAATAAAGGGAAAACACCACAGAATAGTAAACAAGTTTCAAAAGTGTTCCAATTAAGTCATTCACCATAGTATACCCGATGGTGTATACTGTGTAAAATGCGTATCAAGTGACTTAATTGGAAAACTTTTAAAAATTGGTTACTATTCTACAAAGTTACCCATTTAATAAACTCCATTATTTTAGACAACTAGATCAATTTTCGTTTGAATTTTTACCTACAGATTTTTTAATTCAAAATTTTTTTTCATCAATCATATTTTTATAAATTTTACAATCTGAAAACGATTTTATAGCCATTTAAGATCCAATTAAAAAAAAACATTCAATCATATATTTACATATTCAAATATCTAATATTTGTTATGATTTGTTAAATCTCTTTGTGTTTTTTGTCATATTATTATAGTCGAAAGTATTCAAGTAATTATTTTCTTTTTTTCCTATTTTGATTTACATCATTACTTATTTTAGCTATTTGTATATGTTTATATATGTTTTGTATATGTGGCAACTTCGGCCTATTTTCTTATGAACGGGTCGATTTGAGTTATGTTTTTTCTCTAACGGGTCAAACGGTTAAAATAAAATAAAAGTAGTATAAAATGAGAAGACATATCGATTGAAAGTCTCACTAAGTTTAAATTTTATGCAAATAAATATATTTAGATTGTTATATTATAATGAGAATAACATAAATTTTTAGTTATATTTGACAGTAATCTATACTTAATAAATAAGTAATTAGTCACGTGTCACAACTCATTAAGCTCAAGATTCTTGTAAGCCTTTGAAAATTTTCCCGCTTATTTTCTTGTGAGACCAAGCTATACCAAATAAATAACTGGTTGAAGTTTTTTTCACCTATTGTTTTTTAATTATTTATTATCTTATTTATTAATATTTACTTTATAAATATTTTATTTATTTAATATTTATTTTCTCAATTATTTTCTTTGTTTTTTCACTTATTAATAATTTTTTAATATTTCATTAATCAAACCCCGTGTAATAAACGGGTGTGAAATCTAGTATTGACTATAGTAAGGGATGAATTGACAACCGAGTCCTTTCCCTCAAAATCCGTCTATTTTAGAAGGAAAGTTAGGAAGAAAGATTTCTTTCATTTCCTTTTACTTCCTTCTTTTAAAAATCTCGAGAACACAAACCTTTTATAGTTTCTCTTTATTTTCTTTCACTTCTCTCGTTAAAAAGGACTCGGGAACACAACGAAGATGCTTTACATGTATTTCAATTTGCATTGTACGTGAAGAAAAATCCATCCAACAACCATTTCTCCTACAATTTAATATCAACCATTAAATCTTTTCTACTATTTGATCTAATGTCTTTAAATTATTCTCACCCTTCTTAAAATTATAATCTTTTTTACCTGAACCTAATCCACGTGCCCTAATAGTTACTTATTTATTATAATAAGGATAATGATTAAAAACCTTTATTTATTATATGGACAATAATTTAAAAATAGTTTGAATTATCTTGTAGTGTTGTGAAGCATTTAATTAAATAAATTCATTTATTTTGAAATATTTATATTTTATCAACTTTTAAATTTATTTTATACAACACACAAAGTTTACACTTTTATCACCAGAATTATTCAATTCCGATCGACAATTAACTGGTAAAACAAAGCATCACAAGACCCCACCAAAGCACTAATGCATAACAAGTTAAAGGATTCAAGCAACACCAAAATACTTAGCTACTTCTTACATCTGTTGTATGTTGTGC
This sequence comes from Smallanthus sonchifolius, assembly GCA_023525975.1. Classification (NCBI taxonomy): domain Eukaryota; kingdom Viridiplantae; phylum Streptophyta; class Magnoliopsida; order Asterales; family Asteraceae; genus Smallanthus; species Smallanthus sonchifolius. Next base: position 69,564,409 of record CM042031.1, on the reverse strand, counting down.
ATCTAGCGTATGTGCCCGGACAATCTGAGCCGCAAAACGGCTTAGGAGCGTCTAGAGAGCCATAACCGATAACTCCTGCAGGCTTTTTCGCGACCGCCAAAATCCGCTTGTGTTCTTCTGTATCCATCATAAACTCTTGCTCTTCTTCCGCCAAAGCCAGACACTCTGCCTCCGTGCTACCGTTGCACGCTGCAGTCCATCCGTCACAGTCCTTGATCATTATGATCATGAGGATCATTGATAGCCATATGATGGTGTAGCCGATCGGACCTCGTCCGTTGAACATCTTGGCTTTGTTAGTTGTTATGAGCTGGTGTTGGTTATTGCTTATAAAGAATTGATTATTGCAAGCAATTTGGTTAGTGGTTGGGCCCTGCATGTAGCAACCTTTTAAAAGGCTATTGTCAAGCCTATAATAATTGAGGCAACTTAAATTTGGAGGCTTATGGCTACTGCACATGTAGTGTTTTTCTCACAATAGTAATATCTAAGTTTAAACAGGTTATTAAATTATCAAAATTTTATATCTTTAAAAATTTATATCAAAATTTGTAACATTATGTTTAAATTTAAAAGTTATAAGAAATAAATAAATTTATATGGTAAATTAAAAAACTTAAATAGTCAAATCAAGGGTGCAAAAGTAACTTTGAAGCTTATTTATGGTACAATGATTGATTGCTTGAATAGTTAGAGAAAAAGTATTAATTAGTGGTGATTATATAAATCATAGGAGCAGTGGTCACAATGAAAGACTTGCCTTCTTGCTTCAATGGTAGACTTTTATAAGTCTTCCCGGTCTTCTCCAAGAGCTTATAATAATATGTTAAACCCTAAAATTTGTAAGCTAAGTAACTTATTAGTTTCATATAAAACACACATTTAAAAATAAAATTATAATTCATAAATTCAATAACAAATATAAATATTAATATACTTCTAATACAAATATACGTTTTTTTAACGGCAACACCTAGATATTCTAGGATAATTGGGTTTCCCTAGGCAACACCTAAAACATCGAGGGCAGCCCACCCCAGGAGGAACCCCCCAACTGGGTAAACCTCATGACCTGGCCACAAACCCCTTTTTTTGTTGTGGCCCGGATTCGAACCCAAGACCTCCACTATGGGAAGTCCTGGGGCTACCATTGCACCAAATGACCAACGGTATACAAATATATGTAGCACATATATAAATGCACACAATATAGTATTAAAGTTTATATGTATACGTTCGATTCGGTTCGGTTTTTCGGTTTTCAAAAATTACAAAACCGAAACCAAACCGTAATTCGGTTTTTAGTTTGGATCGTTTTTTCGGTACGATTTTTTCGGTTTTGATCCAGTTAATTCGGTTTTTTCTTACCCCTAGTAATTTTTTTTTGAATGACAATTTGGATCAGTGACGGCCCACTGACCCACCCGACCATCTCCACCTCTCTTAGGAGGAAACCCACCATAGGTGAGAAAACCCCCTTACCCAACCTTAACCTCTTTTTTTTGTCACAAGTGAGAATTGAACCCAAGATCTTTTTATTTTTATGAAGTCTTAGGTATATACCTTTACCACTAGAATAAACTAGTGGTTCTTTACCCCTAGTAATTACAAAGCTATGTATGGGTTGGGCGGTATGAGTGGTACCATAGAAAGTGACATATTTATTGACATTAATTTGTGTGGAGTAAAGTCTTTTCTAGACAATATTTTTAATTTATTTTAAAGATTATAAAAAATCTAGACATTTATATTCAATCATTTTAACTTTACAGATTTATACATTGTCATTTTATATATTTAGTTAAATTAATGTAAACAAGTTCCAGGTTAATAATTAAACTGAAAAAAAAAATTAAACTAATGAAAAAGAAAAAAGAAAACAAAGGTCTTATCGGTTTTAAAACTGTTCAATGCTTTAAAACCGATAACTCTTCTGGTTTAGGGTTCAAACCGCGTATTGTTTTAAAAACATTATTTAAAGAAGATTCGTTATTATCGCTCTCAAGTGCAATGTACATGAAGAAAAATCCATTTGAATGAGTCAATGCATGATTTAAATACGATAATAAATTGTATGGCTATGGAGTGAATGACCCACCAAAATGATATTATTTAGATGGCATGAAACAACAAAAAAGGTCCAAATCTAAACTAGTATGAAGTTTTAAACAGTGGAAAACAACAAGTATGCTACCAATGTTAATATTTTTTCAAATCCAAAAGGCTTGATCTAAAAATATATATAATTTTTAGTGTGTGGAATATAAGACTAAAGAATATTACCAAGCATGACACGTTCGTTTGATAAATATATAAAATGATATTGTATTAACAATTTTTTTGAGCTATAATATTTAATAAATTTTAATTAAATCTTTTCAATGTGAATATCTAAACATAGATTTTAGTAAATCACATAAATTCTATCTTTTGGTTTTCGGATTTTCTGAAATTGGCTCTTCCAATTTATTAATTAATGGTATGGGTGTTCAATCAAATTGAATCGGTTTATTCCAATTTGGAATTTTGAAAATTGGATTCAAATTTGAATAAGAATCCCTTAAACCGATTCGAATAAGCTTATTTGAATTCGAATCCATTTGAATAAACTGAATTAGAAAAAAAAAATACAAATACTCAAATTTTTAACTACATTTCTAAAAATTTGTCACATTTCTAAAAATTTGAAGCCCACTAGCCTGTAAAAAACTTATATAGAAACCCACAATTAGTTTGAACTTGAATTCCAAACCCAAAAGCTAATTTTACATAAGGATATTATACATTAAAAAAATTATAAATTATATAAAATACAAATTCGGGTTATTCGGATCGATTCGAATTGGTGATTTTTGAATTCGAATTCGACTTATATATTCGAATCGAATAATTATTCGATTCAAATAACCCGAAATTCGAAATCGAAATTTTTATTCGAATTCTGTTCAAATCGAATTTCGGGTTATTCGAATACGATTTGAATAATGAACACACTAATTAATGGTCACTTTGATACATTTACTGTTACGGATTTGATCCTTTACTCAAACAATGTTACCCATAAAACAGGAAAAAGTATAACGTATCTCTCATACGGGGAGGGGATATTTTATCCTTTCCACTCCTCTCTCTTTCTAATTTACAATTATTTGATTGTGTGTTTTTTTTTATTAAATACTAGGTTAAAATCTCGTGTATTACACGGGTTGATAAAATAAATTATTATGTACTTAGTAATAAAAAATTTGTATTTTAAAAAACCCGTGTATTACACGGGTTGATAAAATTTAATGTTATATACTTGGTAATAAAAATTTTATATTTTAAAAAACTCGTATATTATACGGTTTGAATACATTAATTTCTATTTAATATAATTTGACTTAAATCACTATTTAGTTAAAAAAACATAATTAAATTTTAAAGTTTCTTAAAATAAGAGATAATTTAAAATAAATGTGTTTTATTAGTATAATTAATATTTTTCTTTAAATATAAATCACTATTAAAAAAAGAGATGTTCACTTAATAAGAGAGAGAGGCGGAAAAAAAATAGTAATAAGAAATGTGAACGCGACACGTGACATAAATTATTTTTATTTATTATATAGTATAGATGTACGTACACTCATACCGTGTAGATTTGATATCTACTATTGTTTGTTGCAAAAGTGAACCTTATTGTTCATTAACTAATAGGCACAAATATGTAGGTTTAATAACCAAAGTGGATACATTTTATTGTTTGCTATATATAAAGTGAAACAACCACTAGTTTACCCTAGTGATAAAGGTGTATATCTAATATTTCATTAAAATAGGGAGGTTTTAGGTTCAAGTCCCACTTGTGACAAAAAAGGGGTCCAGGTTGGGCCAGGGGGTTTTCTCACCTATGGTGGATTTCCTGAGGGAGGTGGAGATGATCGGGTGGGTCAATGGTCCGTCAGTAATCCAAATTGCCGTTCAAAATATATATATATATATATATATATATATATATATATATATATATATATATAAAATGAAACTTATTAGCATTAATCAACTTGGAATGGACATAAATATATCACTACAATGGTCTAGTAGTATCAATGTGTGTTGAAAAGGTGCCATTCACATTGTTGAGAAAACTAAAGATAAGACAAAAAAAAAACACATCTCAGAAAAGGTTGAAGTGGCGGTTAAGTATATAACGGATGAATTAGGATTATTGTTTCATCAGTACGAGTTAGATAATGAAACTGAGAGTTCGAATAACGTTTCAAAAAGTGATCGAAAGGAATGTTGAACAATTTTCACAAGGAGATGATGATTCTTTTACCGAGTTTAAATTGATTGGTGGTTCTAGCTCTGAAGTTTCTAAATCAGAACTTTGTACATTGAAGATAAAGAGGAAGATCATTACCCAGGATTTAGTATTCTACAATGGCGAAAAGCATCTTCTTCAAAATACCCAATACTAGCTAAAATAGAGAAAGGTACGTTTACTACCTTATATTATTTATAATATTTTTTTTGCCTATTAAGTTCTAATCCAATACTGTCTATTATTGTTTAAGATATATTAGCTATTCCGGTTTCTAATGTTGCTTCCGAGTCGATTTTTAGTATGGGAAGAACAGTTGTGGAAACATAGAGAAGTTCTTTGTCCCCTCCGGTATTCGAGGCACTAATATGCTCACAAGATTGGATTCGTAAGTCAAGGAAGAAAATAAACAAAAATTTAACAGATTTTGACAACACTGGAAAATGTAATATTTCATACTAACCATTTATCTTTATGTCGTTTGTTTATGTTACTTTATTTATAATCTTTTATTTGTTATTGTAGAAATTTATGATAAGCTCAAACCAGGTTGATTAGGCGGTGGTTTCGTTTGGTGTGGTTTAACCGTTCAGTTACTTTATATAGCTTTTTGTAATTGACTTATTGATATTCATAGGGATTACATGAGTTATTCTTCTATTTTGGTATTCATATGAGCTGCTACTATTTGTATCAAACCTTATAAGTTGAGACTTCTATTTTGATTTTGCTTAAAAGTCATTTAAGCTTTTCTGTTGTATTTGATTTCATACAGGCATTTAAACAAACAGTTGGTATACATGAAAATAATTTCCAATTGATAAATTACTTTTGAATTTTAATCAATTCATTGCACCCCTCATATTAGAATTCATAAACCAATTAGTTTCTCGTGAACTTAAACTAAACTTAAACACAAATTTGAAAAGAATAAGAACAAATTGATAGAGGTGATTGTTGGGTTCGTATGCCTTTTGGGACAGGCACGGGTCAAGGGCAGCCGGCCCTAGCCCGGTTGCTAAGCCTAATTTAGTTTGGGTCTAATTGGGTTTACTTGGGGATTAAGTTTCCTAACCCTAGAATAGTGTCTATATATATTGATCTCTTGTACTTGTAATTTGTATCACCTCTAATAAAGAATATCCTAGTTGCCACCCGTGGACGTAGGTCAGTTTAGACCGAACCACGTTAAACCTCGTGTTCATTACTGCTTTCGTGTGTGTGTGTTCGTGTGTGATCGTGTTTAATCCCAACAACTGGTATCAGAGCCAGGTTCGAGATCAGATCACATGAACCGTTGACTGTTTGCCGCCGCCAGATTAGGGTTCTGCCGCTACAGTACCCGCCATGAACAGTACCACTGCTACAGTGTCGCCGCCGCTATAGTACCGCGAACAGTAAAAAACGCAGATCTGCCCCGGAAGTTGCTATTGACCGTGCTGGTCAACTCTGGTCAACATTGACAGTCAACAGAAAGTCAAACAACAGTTTGTCTTTCTTTTCTGATTTTTTTTTGGGTTTTGCGTAGAGATCAATTTGACCAGCATGTTTCAGAAAGCCGTTTGTGAAGATCAGAGAAACGAGACCACAAACCAGTGATCGTTACTCAGTTGGATAATGCCTGAGGAAGGAAAGACCAAGATAGAGAAGTTCGATGGTCAGAATTTTAGATGGTGGAGAATGCAAATCACGGATTTGCTCATACAGAAGGATTTGGATTCGTTGCTAGAAGCATCGCCTGCAACAATAACACCAGCATGGTTAGCTCTTGACAAAAAGGCTAATTCAACGATTAGACTTGCTCTGTCTATGAATGTTGCATACAACATCCTAGATGAAACCAAAGCACGTGGAATCATGGAAGCGTTGTCGAACATGTACGAGAAGCCTTCAGCAGCAAACAAGGTGTTTCTGATTCGGGAGTTGGTTAATACACGTATGAAAGATGGAGGTTCCGTCACTGATCACATCAATCTCTTTAACTCTCACTTGAGACGTTTAGCGTTAGTAAAATTCAAAATTGATGATGAATTGCAAGCTTGCTTACTATTATCTTCATTGCCTGACTGCTGGTCAGGAACAATCACTGCTGTCACCAGTTCAGTCGATTCTGATGCGTTAACTTTCAGCAAAGTTCATGATTTGATTCTGAATGAAGATTCTAGAAAGAGAAGCATGGGTGAATCATCGAGTGAATTACTGAATGTTAGTAGAGGAAGAAAGAATAACAAAAGTAATGGGAGCAGGAGAAGGAGTCAGTCTAGGACTCGTAATGATATAACTTGTTGGAACTGATAAGAACAAGGACATTTTAGAAATCAGTTTCCGGGTGTTAAGAAAGAGGATGATAGAAACGAGGTGAATCAGCTTGTAGTAGAGGACGCATTGGTTTATTGCGTAGAGGATGTTATAGATTCATGGGTGATGGATTCTGGTGCTTCATTCCATGCTACCCACAGCAGTGAAGCATTGCAGAATCTGAAAGAAGGGGATTTTTAGGAAGGTAAGACTAGCGAACGATGATGTTCTCGAGGTTACAGGCATGGGTGACATAGATCTGAAGACTTCAGCCGGTTCATGGACTTTGAAGGATGTCAGGGTAATTCCAAGTTTGAAGAAAAGGTTAATTTCTGTCGGACAGTTGGATGAACAAGGATACGAGGTTAAGTTTGGGAACGGTTAGTGGAAGGTGGTTAAAGGTAATCTTGTCATGGCTCGAGGAAGAAAGAGTTAGTATACGGTCTGAAGGAGAGGTTATCCCGGTTCAGAAAGAAAACAAAGTTCGGTTCACAGAATCTCGTGGGCAGAAGAGGGTTTGCTTTGCAAGTGAGCAACCCAGAGTCAAAGTGAAGATTCAGGATGAACGAGTTCGGAAGGTTAAACTAGGTAGAGGGCATTGTGACAGTGGGGGCACAGATCGTGTTTCAGTTACAGCTCCAGTGCTACAGCGGGTTAAGAAGACCAGCATTCCGACTGGAAAAGTCTCTCTGGTGGATTACTTGCTTATGATGGAGAGTATGGGTTCTCAGTTTGTTTCAGATGCCAGTAGTGTAACAGGTTGGTTACAGTGGGAGCAGACAGGGATAGAGAACGAGTCACTGGTTGTGACTGATGAGTTGAAGCTCAGGGGAGCTTCAACGGGCCTTCAGGTTAATTGTTGAGAATGCGGTGGTAACTAGGAGGAGGAGCATGAAGTTCCGTTGACAGATTACAGAAGTACATTTGAAAGAGCAGACGAAAGCATTCAAGGCCTCCGAGTGGGAGATTGTTGGGTTCGTAGGCCTTTTGGGGCAGGCACGGGTCAAGGGCAGCCGGCCCTAGCCCGGTTGCTAAGCCTAATTCAGTTTGGGTCTAATTGGGTTTACTTGGGGATTAAGTTTCCTAACCCTATATTAGTCTCTCTATATATTGATCTCTTGTACTTGTAATTTGTATCACCTCTAATAAAGAATATCCTAGTTGCCACCTGTGGACGTAGATCAGTTTAGACCGAACCACGTTAAACCCCGTGTTCATTACTGCTATCGTGTGTGTGTTCGTGTGTGATCGTGTTTAATCCCAACAGTGATAGTTGAAGGTTTGAAGAACAATATAAACTCACCTGGGTTTGAGTTCGAAGAACAATACAACATCATGGTTCATCGAAGTAGCAGATTTGTTTGGAAATCAAAGTGAAATGTCTCGGTTAGCTTTAGGTAGAGTTCAATTCGAAACTTTACAAAAGAGTTTGAGATTTCGTGACCTTCACTCTCCAACCCAAAGGGGTTTATTTGAAATGTTCTATTTCATTATCCAAGTTGTGAGTTCTTAATCCTCTTCAACTTGAAGTGAATTATTTGGAATGTTATATATGAATTATATTATCCGTACCATATTTAGGTGATTATGTTTATATTTGAATAGCTTACTTAGCATTGAATTGAGAAATAGATTAGAACAAATTACATTTGTGATACATATAAATTCTGCGTCATGGTTGTAGAAATCGAATCAATTTTCAAACCATTAAATATACCCTTACAAACTTGATGAAAATATCAAATATCGTATATACCTAGCCCAAACTTAAAATATCATATATGCCCGATTTAAATTCCAACTTCCATATCATCTTCCAGTTGGCTTCAGAATCTCAGAGAAAACTGTATCTGACTTGAACCCTTCGTCGCTGCTACTAATCGATGATGTGCGAAATCTCATTGCGCTTGATCCCGTGAACACTTCATCGTCTGTTGTTGTTTCTCCTTGCATCAGAAAAGGAAGTTCTTGATTTTCAGACATAAATTCACCACCCGTTTTGTCAGCAGCTTCTTGTAGCTCCAATGCAAACTCTAGTCCCCAAACTACTTCATCCATGGTTGGCCTTTCACTCCCATGCTCTTTCAAGCAACGAACCGCCACATCTCCAAACTGCTTTAAACACTTGGGTGCAATCACACTCGTTAGTCTTGGATCTATTATTTTGCTCATGGTGCCCTTTCGATGACAAGACTTCCCCCATTCTGCCAAACTCACTTGTTCTTTCGGCAACCCGAGTATCACAGCAGGCCTTGCACACAACACTTCCAACAGAACAACTCTAAATGAGTACACGTCAGATTTGTCAGTGAGTTGTTGGCTTCGGTAATATTCAGGATCCATGTACCCGATGCTACCCTTCACCACTGTGCTAACATGGTTTTGTGCTTGGTCTTTGGGGCCTAGTTTTGACAAACCAAAATCAGACACCTTAGCAACCCAATTTTCATCCAGTAAGATGTTTGTGGACTTAACATCGCGATGAATTATTGCACGTGTTGCACCCGTGTGGAGATAATGCAACCCTTTGGCTGCACCGATGCAGATCTGGAGACGCCTTTTCCATGACAGAGGAGGTTTGTTTGCCTTATACAGATGTTCCCGTAGAGTCCCGTGAGACATATAATCATAGACCAGGATCATCTCTCCCTCATCTTCACAGTATCCAATCAGGGACACTAACTGGACATGGCGCAGTTTAGACAACAAACCTATTTCCATAGTGAATTCTTGCAAACCTTGATTGGATGATTCATTGAGCCGTTTGATTGCAACCGGGGTTGTAGTTTTGTCTATGTACCCTTTGTACACCTTACCAAACCCTCCGTTGCCTATAATGAAAGCATCGTTAAATTCATTCGTAGCTGCTTTCACTTCTGTGAATGAAAAACGACGGCATCGATCTGATGGCAGGGTTGAATGTGAAGACTTGTCTTCGGTGGCACCGTAGTGTTTAACTCGCCGTCGTTGCTTAAAAACGATAAGAACTAAGATAGACAACAAGACTAACGCTCCTCCAATAGCTCCAATTATCACGGCATATGGAGGTTTCTTCTTGCTCTTTTTTAGGGTAGGTGTCTATCCGGTCGGTGGGGTTGTAGAACTAAGTTTCGGGTTTGGGCTAGCAAGACTTCTATCTGCAGTGCTTAGCTTGAAGGCTTCCAAACCGTTCAAATAAGCATCAAGATATAGTTCAGATTTGGTATCAGGATGCATCGCGACCCACAAATCTTGCTTGCCTCTACTGTCATCCGGGCCATTGACAAACACAATGTAATCCTTGTATAGAGGGTACCCGCTGGCTTGTGTTAAGCGCAATAGATCAACTTCTTCATCAGCAGTTTGATTATTAATGAAGATTTTGAAAAGCACCTGACCACTTTTATTGTATTGTGGTATGATGTTGCAAAAATGGAGCCTAAGACTGTAAAAAAACCCAGAATCAACAGGAAGTATCCAAGTGAGATTGTACGTGTCGGACAGTTTGCCCATACTCCTTTGGTTTTGATAAACTTCCTCAGGTGCAGTATAATTGGGTGTCTCTGTGGTATACGTAATCGACTTGTTATACTGAGGTGTGAACCCAAATGCTGCTCCGTATATGTAAATATCATCTGTATCCCATGACCTGTACATACCGGTGGTATCTTTAGTAGCAGGTATACTTCTCCCACCCATTTTTAACCTGTAAATATTTTCAAGCGCCTTGTCATTAGTAACAAAGGGTCCTGTAGATAAGTCAACAAATTTCGGGGTCTTAGAGTTGAAGTAGAGATTTTCTGGCATTGAAACGATTTCAATACCATTGATGAAGGCGTACGAGTTGGGTGAGGGTGTGAAGGTGACGGTTAGGCTTTGTGTATCTTTTACATAGATGATGAATTCTTTGACAAAGCTGGGTGAAGACCGGCTGAATCCTGCATCTTTGCGGATTTTTGCCAGATAGGAGGAGGCTAGGAAAGCACTGAAGTTGGTTAAGAGAGAGTAGCCATTGGATGACAATGAGAAATAAAACTGGTCTGGATTGCGGCCATCATAGGTGGCGGGATAGAAATAAAGGCGGAGGAATTTGGGGCCTTCTGAGACCGGAAACGTGTAAGTGAAGGAACAAGTGTTAAAAATCCGGGCAGTAGAGTAAGGTGTTTGGTCGACTGAAGAATCTTGGTACTCGGGTTTCGATGAAAAGGAAGTGGTGGTGATGTTGGAAGGGACGAATTTGGAATTCTCATCACCATCCCATGTTCTGTCATTAATGGTGTTGGAGGAGGGTGAACCGCAGTCGAGGAAGAAGTGATCGGTGGCGTTGTATGGTTGTGCAGTGGTGGTGCTGGAAGCAAATAGGAGGAGCAGAAAGAAGTAGGATAAAGTGAAGGTTAACGACATGATGGTTGAAGAGAGTAGAATGAATGATTGGTTGAATTATTACTGGTGTTTTTATAAATCATAAGTGTTTGCTTCAAGGGTAGACTATAAAAGTCTTCTCGGTCTTCTTCAAGAATAATTACAACGTATACGTTGTGTAGAATGAGTTGTATCATAGAAAATGACATGCTTACTTTATATTAATTTGTATCGAATTAAGTCTAGACAACATTTTTAAAACTGCACCCTATTTATTATACAAATTATACGAAATATCAAAAAGAAAAATATCCACACATTTATTGATTGATTTAATTAATGTCGTTTTAGATATTTATATATTTATTGTCATTATGATTCGTCACTTTTGTTAGTTTTATTCAAAAAAAAAATTATTATTTATTTTTATGGTTTACAAAACTTGTCATTTTCATCCAATCAGTTAACTTAATCAATATTTTAACATTAAATGAGAGGTATTTATGTCTTTTTATATATTTATTTACTTTATCAATTTTTTAAACCCTTAATTATTATTCTAATAACCTTAAACCGTATTAACCCTAATTACCCTATTACGATCGTTCTTGTGGCCATCATCTTATTGAATTACGATCGTCTCTGTGGCTATCATCTTCTTGAATTACGATCGATCTTCTTGAATACGGTTGTATTTGCCCCAGTCAACAACCCTTCAAAGTCGACCGTAATTGAATCCCGATTTCCCAAAGTCCGACTCCCCTTTTAAACGGGTGGCAATTCATGACACGACCCGAACCCGACACGAAAAAAAACAGGTTTTGGGTTGGATGACATAACCCGTTTAAAAAAATGGGTCAACCCGAACACAACCCGTTAAAAAAGTGGGTCAACCCGAACACAACCCGCTTAATAAATGGGTTGACCTGTTAACCCATTTAAGGGTTTTTTTTAAAAAGTTAGTATTTATATTTTAGAGATGAAAAGTGTTAATATTTAAAGTTAAATATTTTGACTTTTAATTTTTCCCCTAACTATAAACTTTTAAAGGTAAAACTAATTTTTTTTTTTTTGAATCATTTCATCAACTCTTTGTTTCCAACAACTTTATTTTATTAGTTTTAATAACTCATTCTCCAATCTTTCATTCAGTTATTCTAATATCGACCTAAACGCTTAAACCCAAGTTTGTTTATTGAGAATGAAAGATAAAGAAACAAAAACAATAGCAAGGACACCATTAACATAAAAAGTTTCATTTTAGTCGGAGTATTAATCGTTTAAATTGTTACCAAGTCGCTAGGTATTACTCATAATCATGAATGAAAACAAAACATGTCGACCTGAAACCCGACCCGATTTTAAGGGGTCGACACGAATAAATATATGGGTTGGGTTAGAGTTGAAGAATTCAACCGCCAACCCGAAACCCATCAACCCGCCAACCCGAAACCCATCAACCCGCCAACCCGAAACCCATAAACGACGTCAACCCGCCACGATGGACATCCCTATGGTCTCAACTGCAATTAATGTAGGTGAAGAAAAATCCACTTAACACAAAGCCTTCTGGTGGAGTGGTAGCCCCATGACTTTCCAAATGGAAGTCATGGGTTCGAGTCTCGCTTGGAACAAATTGTTCTAGGTTGAGCAAGAGGGTTTTATTAGTTGTGGGTTTCCTACTAGGTGGGTCCCGGGTTCGAGTCCGCTGCGGTTACAACCCATTGAGAAAAACATGCGTGACTTACAGAAACACTCAGGCTGCTCCCGAAGAAAGTAAGAGTTTAAGAAAGTCACCTTTAAAAAAAAAGAAAAATCCACTTGAATGGATCAATAATTTAAATAGGATAATAAATGGTATGGGTATGGAGTGAATGACCCTACCACAATGACATTATTTAGATGGCATAAAACAACGAAAAATACATAAAGTCCAGATCTAAACTAGTATGAAATTTAGAATAGTATAAAGTACAAGTATACTACTAGCTACCTATATGTTAACCTTCAATATTTTTTCAAAGCCAAAAGATTTAATCTAAAAGATAGAGAAAAGTTTTACTTGTGAAACATAAGACTAGATAATATTACCATACATGACATGTTCGTTTGATAAATATACAAAATGGTATTGTATTAACACATAAATTCTCCCTTTTGGTTTTTGAATTTTCTGAAACTAGTTCACACCATTTATTAAGCAGATAATGGTCACACTAATACGTGTATTTGTTACGGATTTCATTCTTTACTCAAACGAAGTTACTTTTTAAGAGGGTATTTTTATCTTTTCTACTCTTCTCTCTTTCTCATTTGTAGTTAGAAGTCCTTATTTCACAATTGATTTTGTGTTATTCGTGTTAATTAACTGAATGCTTAATTACGATCACACTTGGCGGGTTTGATATCTATTATTGTTTGCTGTATAAAATGAACCTTATTGTTCATTAACTAATAGGCATAAATATGTAGGTTTAATTAACAATCAAAGTGGATACTAATTTAACAAACTTTTACAACTGTTCCAATTAAGTTATTCAATTTTTTTTGTCCCGATTTAGTAACTTAACTTATAGAGAATGTGTTAATCCTATATAATTGACTTGTTTAACAAGTTAAAGTGCTTATGTGACAATTTTTTTAGTTTTAATTTTTTTTTAAATCTTATATATTAGACACATACCTGATTACTAAAATTTTAATTAATAATAGACTAAATTACAATTTTTTGTCATTTATGTTTACCATAATTGACTTTCACTTATTGCCTTTTATTTGCAAAAGTACTTACGAATTTTATCCTTTACACTAACAGCAGTTAAGTTTTTCAGTTAAGTCACCCACATGAGGGCATTTAAGTCTTTTTACATTTAAAGGACAATTTTTGTAATTTAATTAGATTTTATAAGTTTAATAACTTGTTTTATTTATTAAAATTATATTACAAAAAATCACATAAAAGAATAGAAAAGAACAAAAAAAAGATATTCTGATCTTCCTCTGCTAGTGCCACCCACCACCACCACCACCACCACCAAGATGGCAAGAACACCAACACCGCTGACAACACCACCACTGCCTGCCCACCATTTCCTCCTCCTCTATCGTGGTCTCTCCCTTCTCTCGCAACCCAAAACCACCACTACATCCCCTGTAACCACCACAAAAAATCACCATCTGCGAGGATATGGAATCAGATCGGACATAGTACCAAGATCCACTCTCTCAATCTCCTTCTTCGTATGGAGCGGTTGAGGAGGAGGTGGAGATGGTGGGGAAGGGATGAGATCAGGTGGGGTTGGAACCGGTGGAGAAGCGGTTGGGTCTGGTGGAGGAGAAGAGAACCACCTGATGGTGGTGGTGGAGACAAAATCGGAGCATCTGGAGAGGCAGTGGAGCATTAGGTTTATATATATATATATTAGTAAATAAAATTATTTATTAAACTTATAAAATCTAATTAAATTACAAAAATTGTCCTTTAGATGTAAAAAGACTTAAATGCTCTCATGTGCAAGGCACTTAACTGCTGTTAATGTAAAGGATAAAATTCGTAAGTACTTTTGCAAATAAAGGACAATAAGTGAAAGTCAATTCTCTAAAGGACCCAATCCATAATTATAGTAAACATAAAGGACAAAAAATGTAATTTAGTCTTAATAATAAAACTTTGAAACCTACTAAATTTTTTGAAAACTAACAGTAGGTTTAAAAACTTATGTTTCCAAACATACTTTTTCAAAAAGAAACCAAAAAGAAAAATCATAAACTTACTATTTCGATTATTAAAATTTACTTTTCCAAAATCCAATTCATATTCATAAATCAAAAAAAAAATTCAAATTATAACTTACTGTTCCAAAATTTTCGAAAATTTACTTTTCGAATATATATTGTTAATTTTCAAAAACTTTAGTTGGTTTCAAAATTTTATTATTAATTAAAATTTTAGTAATCAGGTATGTTTCTAATATATAGGATTTTAAAAAAAGAAAAATAAAAAAAATGTCACGTCACATCACTTTAACTTGTTAAACATGTCAATTATATAGGATTAACATATTCCTTACAAGTTGACTATATCTGGACAAAAAAAAAATTGGGTGACTTAATTTGAATAGTAGTGAAAGTTGGTTACATTTCTATAAAGTTTCCCCTTTTATGAAACTTAATATCCATTAACCAACCTCGAGGCATAAATTTAAATATGTTAGTTTGATAACCAATATGTGGGTTTTATAACCAAAAATCTAGAACCGAGATTCAAAAATCTACTTTTTAGGACACCATTACTTCCAAAATAAAGGAGAATATAAATTATTTACCTCTCGACATGTTGAATTCTTAGAAAAAGATTGTCATGAGGTAACTATTGAAAACTAAATAAGTTCCTAATGATTAATAAGATGTCAGTAGGGGTGAGCAAAAAACGAATTAACCGAACCGAAACCGAATTAATCGAAAAAACCACACCAAAAAAACCGACCCAAACTAAAACCGACGGTTTTGGTTTGTATTGGGAGAATTTCATATATATCCCTACAAACCTGCTAAATATCATATATATCCAAACCAAACTTTAAATATCAAATATATCCTTCTTTAAAAAACTTTAGAGTGTCCTAATCACCTTAAACTAGTTAGGGTAAGAAGGGTGTCGAACAACGAAGAATTTGTGGTCGGTGCTTAACTTCAATTAACAATGTGATTTATGAAGTTGCAATGGGTCTTTCTGACCAAACACAAGCAATGATTTAGGTGAAACTTATCAAACTCAACAAACAAGTATTATCAAGTAACAATTATGATCAATAGTAATCAAGTACCAAACAAACGATTTAGATTGTAACAATAATTAAAAAGGAATCGCGCCCGGGTTTCAAGTTCACAAGTAATTAGGGATTATCACACCAACATATGAGTTCAAGCAATCAAATGGTTATCCAAATCAAATTGACCAAATCTAACCAAGAACATCAACATTCATACATCATCGGCAAATAGTGTAAGACAATATTCACGAATGAAATCGAGACAAATGTATGCAATATAGAATTAGATTAATCAATAGATTCAACACAAATCAAAGTTCATAGCAATTATCATCTAACGGGGTCAATGGTGCAAGAATTTATCGACTCCCGTGAGTTCATAACCATACTAAACACAAAGATTCAAGTATTTCAAACCAAATGATTACAAGAATTGTTTCTCAAAGCTAGCACATGATAAAACCCTAAAAACTTACAAACAATCCACCCGGGAATGATTACCGGTGGATTAGCCGCTCATGGTTGTGGAATTCATCTTCAATCTTTCAATCTTTCGAGTATCAATCTTCAATTGGATGTTAGAATCGTGTTCCTTAGCCTCCAAGAACTCCCCAAAATCGCCCAAGAACTGATGTCAAAAAGATTATTTCGAATTTGGGGAAGAAACCCCCAATTAAACACTGAAAATCGGCTGTTTCACAAAAAATCCGCGTCTGAAACGTAACCAGCGTAAGCTTACGCTGGTATGGCGTAAGCTTACGCCGAAACACTGAAGCCTGCTGTGAATGAACTAGTTAGGCGTAGGCCTACGCCGGGCGGCGTAAGCTTACGCTGCATGGCGTAGGCTTACGCTGGATCCTGGGTTTTTGCCCCGTTTTCTCCGTGTCTCTTCCGACTCTTGCATCTCTCACTTAATATCTTCCAAAATCATACTTTAAGCTTCCAACACCTGCACATGCACATCTACACAAAACTTTTGTATTCCACAAGTTAATTTACATAAATATAACATGTTACACCCTTTAATGCATAAAACTTTGGTCGTTTATCACATCCCCACACTTGAGTTTTGCTTGCCCTCAAGCAAAGTCTTTTGCTTCAAATCCACATTACAAATTCTCAAGCAATTGTTTTAACTCAACATAAGTTAAGGTCCAAGGTCATGCCAGATTCATAAGAATTTTACTCTCAGTAGATTTACAATCCAACAAACAATTTATGACTTTTTAAACAAAAGGAAACACTTGAACGAGCTTAACTCATATCCAGTTATGGCTTTGAATGCACACACCCCTCACAATCAATCACTCCACTCGGTTTCATATATGGGCTAGCGATGATGTGCTAGTATTTTTCACTCGAAACCAAACAATGAACCACATTATCATAGGCTTGCATATTGATCACATTTCCACCTACTAACACAACTAAAACGCACAAATCAAAAGGTCTTTTAAGGGTTGTAATGTAGGCTAGGGTTACGGGTATGGATAAGGATTTTTAAAGTGGCTAAAGGTGAGTGGAATTCAACTAATGAAACTACAAATCAATCCTAAAACTTTCAAATCTCTACTATGGGTATAGATGACCCATCAACACTAAAATTCTTATTTCTTCAAACTATCAAATGAAACTTGGGTTAAATTGACCCAATAACATCTTTTATTATAATTCAAACTAATACTCAAAACCTTTGGTCACATGTTGACCCAATACTATTTTTGTATTTCTTTTTCATTTAATTTTTTTTTATGCAATTGCAACCGCAACTTCAATAATCTAAGTTAATTGAATTCCAACTCACGGGTTTAAAAAGAAAAGGCTAAAAAGGTGAATGGGCTAATGTTATGGGTTTTGTCAACAGAAAAGGTATAGGCTCAAAGTGGGCATCTAGTGGATATTAACGGGTAAGGGTATAAAAATGGCTAAAAATAAAAAGGTTTCTCCTAATGCCTTTATCATTTTTGTGCAATTAATTGGTTCAAGGTCTCAACATGTATCAATAATATGCAAGTTCTAAAATGTGAAACAAAGTGGCTAAACACTCAAGTAAGAGAATATATATATATCAATTTGGCTCAAAATCTCACAACATGGTGGAAAATAGGTTACCGACATGTGCATGCAAACCGTCACCTTCAATTTTGTTACTCCCAAATCCAACATTTCCATTTTTTTTTATTTGTTGGAAAAACTTAATCAAGTAACTTAATGAATTAACCATGACCAAAGACCTCTACCAAACACTTTGTAAAACAATTATTCAAAAATTTGCATGGTTTTATTGATTTCTCACATCCCCACACTTGAACCTTACATTGTCTCAATGTAAATAGTTATAAAATATAAAAGTGCGGTTTGTGGGTGCAAAAACATCCAATACCCAATATCTCCAAATATCCAACTCAAAGATTACCATAACCATAAGCACCAACCCAACCACAATCAACCAAGTTTCAAACAAAAACACACCAAAACACACAAAAACAAACTAAAATAATATAGTTCAATCAAAGTAACATAAATATGAGAAAGAGTACGTGGACCTGATTAGAGGCGATCTTAGAGTGCCTGAACCACCACCAAAAATGGACTCGTAAGTCTTCCATGAGTCTTCCCCACACTTGAGTGTTGCTATGGTGACGAAACTAAAACACACAACACAAAACAAAACAAAGACAAAATAAAGACAATCACAAGCCGGGTTACCTCCCGGTTAGCGCTAAGTTTATTGTCCTCAGCCCGACATTACCTCATGTGTCTCTCATGATGGTCGCAATGAACACTTACCGACCACATTGCCAACAAAAGCCCGATATCTTATGTGTTCCCTCCAAACTCGTTCTCTCAAAACCTGCATGTAAATGGATGCAATGTCCGAAAATCTAACTCCACATTTTCCCACCGAATTTCCAATGTATGCCCGGTAGTTGACGTGTCGTGTCCAATCCTGCCTTATTGTGATCGACATGTCGGCTAAATCGATGCGGGCTTGCTTCCGACTAAACTGTCCAATGTCTTGTAATCCCACCTTCCTAATCTTTATCCTCGGACCCTCATCCCCAACTTTATTGGCCGGAGTAATTAATACGGGAGGAGGGTCAGAATGAACCATCAATATCTCAGATTTCTCATGAGGTGCTATGTCATTGACCGAGTCTAAACATTCAATTATATGTTCTGAAAGATCCACAACCTCTTCTTCCTTATCATCATCATTGTCATCATCCACGACTAGTGCACTCGTTAATTCTTCAGTAATTGAAGGCATTGGTGTGGTATTATTTTCCACAACCGCATCTCCAATTTGTGAAGACATCCACAGTTGTTTTGCCTTAGAATGTTCGTTAACTGAAAGGCCTCGCTCTCCCCTTCGCCTTCCCGTGCATAAAAGATCATATTTGTAACTTAACAACTCTAAGCGATATTGCTTCGAATGATGAAGTTGCGCCAACTCTCGATCGACTCGAGATAAACAATATTGTACTCGACGCTTCTCACAATCTTCATATTGATAAGGGATTCGACGCCACCAGACTTTCCCACATAATTTCAGAAAATATGGACAATCATTGTTCCGATGAGATGTGCTCCTACAATGAAAGCATTCACTAAAGTCTATATTCATGGTGAGATCAACATGCTTGAAATTCTATAATACATGAACAAGCGGTGAAGTCCTCCCGGATGAACGGGTACGCATGCACTATTCTGTCACCTGCACACACAAAAAAACACCACGCGTAACACAAAAATAGAAGAATATTAACCAAACAAAACAAGAAACAAGTAGTCACAAAAGTCAACTAAAATAAAACACCAAGCGCGCACACTCCCCGGCAATGGCGCCAAAATTTGATCGGTGTCGAAGGTACCGGTCAAAGATAAAGAATTAGAGTGTCCTAATCACCTTAAACTAGTTAGGGTAAGAAGGGTGTCGAACCACGAAGAGTTTGTGGTCGGTGGTTAACTTCAATTAACAATGTGATTTATGAAGTTGCAATGGGTCTTTCTGACCAAACACAAGCAATGATTTAGGTGAAACTTATCAAACTCAACAAACAAGTATTATCAAGTAACAATTATGATCAATAGTAATCAAGTACCAAACAAACGATTTAGATTGTAACAATAATTAAAAAGGAATCGCGCCCGGGTTTCAAGTTCACAAGTAATTAGGGATTATCACACCAACATATGAGTTCAAGCAATTAAATGGTTATCCAAATCAAATTGACCAAATCTAACCAAGAACATCAACATTCATACATCATCGGCAAATAGTGTAAGACAATATTCACGAATAAAATCAAGACAAATGTATGCAATATAGAATTAGATTAATCAATAGATTCAACACAAATCAAAGTTCATAGCAATTATCATCTAACGGGGTCAATGGTGCAAGAATTTATCGACTCCCGTGAGTTCATAACCATACTAAACACAAAGATTCAAGTATTTCAAACCAAAAGATTACAAGAATTGTTTCTCAAAGCTAGCACATGATAAAACCAAAAAACTTACAAACAATCCACCCGGGAATGATTACCGGTGGATTAGCCGCTCATGGTTGTGGAATTCATCTTCAATCTTTCAATTTTTCGAGTATCAATCTTCAATTGGATGTTAGAATCGTGTTCCTTAGCCTCCAAGAACTCCCCAAAATCGCCCAAGAACTAATGTCAAAAAGATTATTTCGAATTTGGGGAAGAAACCCCCAATTAAACACTGAAAATCGGCTGTTTCACCAAAAATCCGCGTCTGAAACGTAACCAGCGTAAGCTTACGCTGGTATGGCGTAAGCTTACGCTGAAACACTGAAGCCTGCTGTGAATGAACTAGTTAGGCGTAGGCCTACGCTGGGCGGCGTAAGCTTACGCTGCATGGCGTAGGCTTACGCTAGGTGGCGTAGGCTTACGCTGGATCCTGGGTTTTTGCCCCGTTTTCTCCGTGTCTCTTCCGACTCTTGCATCTCTCACTTAATATCTTCCAAAATCATACTTTAAGCTTCCAACACCTGCACATGCACATCTACACAAAACTTTTGTATTCCACAAGTTAATTTACATAAATATAACATGTTACACCCTTTAATGCATAAAACTTTGGTCGCTTATCAATCTCCGGCATAAAACCTCGGGAGGTGACAATCGACACATGCCTCGTTACTTCAATAAATGGTAAAGAATTACAAGTGTTGAGCAGCAAATAATCGATATCTAAGTGTTACAAGACTGATTGCGAGTGTATTCTATTGCTAAGTGCGTTGTTGTGTGTTTTCTAATCGACCAAGCTACTGATTTTATACAGAGATCATACTAACTAACTATCTGAGAATCCCGGAATCGACCAGGTCTTCAAATATGACCGTTCGAGGTCGTTCTACGCGTCTTCTGCACGCTTATTTCAACTTCTAGACCTATTCTTCAGGTATTAAATTGACTTCACGTGTTTTACCTGCGTATTGATCAAGATAGAGGAAAGATACAACGGTTAGATAATGGGGAAATTAAGGATACCGAAACCTGTCAAGATACCGAAGTATGTCGAAGATCTAGGATCCCTAGCCA
This sequence comes from Smallanthus sonchifolius, assembly GCA_023525975.1. Lineage (NCBI taxonomy): Eukaryota > Viridiplantae > Streptophyta > Magnoliopsida > Asterales > Asteraceae > Smallanthus > Smallanthus sonchifolius. The sequence goes on along the minus strand of CM042031.1, from coordinate 69,543,119 downwards.
TAAAAGTGACCCCTAACAGTAAAATAGTCACATTATGAATTATATTTAATAAAATATATTAAAATGGATAAATATGAAGTTTTAACTATCAGAGAGGGATATATTTGATATTTAAAGTTTGGTTTGGATATATATGATATTTAGCAAGTTTGTAGGGATATATATGAAATTCTCCCTTGTATTTTTTGAAAACCGAAAATTACGGTTTGGTTTCGGTTTTGTATTTTTTGAAAACCGAAAAAACCGAACCGAATCGAACGTATACATATACTTATATTATATATTGTGTGAATGAATGTTTCATAATATATATTATATTGTGTTGTGTGCTTGTATGTTGAAAGTGTATACATATTTGTGTTAAACATATTTGCATTAATAGTAGGTTATTATTATATTTATTGAATTTATAAATTATAATGTTTATTTTTTTATGTTGAGAATTTTTTTTAAAAACTAATAATTTTTGTAGCCCAAAATATTTAGATCAAAATATGTAAAAATCATTAGTTAATAAAAAAAATTTAGACCCAAAATTTCAAACTCATGTTCATTATTTTGGGTTATTTTTCTTTTACCCAAAAAAATTCAAGCCCATTTGGTTTTAAATTCGAAAAAACCGAAACCGAACCCATTGTAAAAACCGAAAAACCCGATACCATACGGTTTTAAAAAACCAAAAACCGAACTTTCGGTTCGGTTTTCGGTTTGGTTTTTCTCCAAAACCGACCCATGCACACCCCTACCCCTAGATGTCGGTAATAAACTTACGTTTAATACTTATGGATGTGATATGTGTTTAAAGCTTAGAACTTGTCGTGCTCTACTCATTTATGACTAATGTTAGATGATATGTAACGCACATATTTTAAAACACATTTTTAAATTAGAGTTTAGTGTGGAAAATTAAGTCTCAAAACTTAATATCTTGAAATAGTTGTTTTGTTTGTTTATTTGCACAAAACATTAGAAACAAAACATGTGTTTGATCCATTCCCATTGAAACTTGATCTAACTCGTCTCTCAGACTTTAGCAAAACACCTTAAAGTATACGTAAACACATATTATCTTTCGTTAAGTAAATGTACATAATTTAATCAACAATATGTCACTAACCCCCTAGTGACAAATTCCAAAACATAACTCACTGAAACAACGTAACTCTCATGTGGTTCAGAAAACAACATATACTTCTAAGGGGTATGTAACACTCACCTTGATTTACAATGTCTCTTTCAACCGTTCCTCTTGAAGATTATTTCTCTAGTTAGGATCAAGTTCTCTTATAATGTTCAAACATCTCATATTAAACAGCTAATCAACTTGTATCTACCATGGGTTTCTAACCCATATCCATAGGGTATTCAACCCACATGGTAAAAGAATATTAATAATAATTCTGTGTATTCTCAATTCTTCTTGATTGATTACATAAGGGGCAATATATATAGGGATACAAAACAGAGGAAACTAAATCTCCCAAGATAAACACCCTAAAACATAACCCACTAATTTCGATACTGATCATCTTATTTTTGGACATGATTATTTGACTTATTCCAACACTCCCCCTCAAGTTGTGTAGTGGGGTCTCTAATACTCAACTTGCACAGAACTGATTCGAAAAACTTCCCTGGAACAGCCTTGGTAAGGATATCAGCTAGTTGATCCTCAGATTTAACATAGGGAAGCTCCACAGTACCATCTTCAATTTTTTCCTTTATGAAATGTCGATCTACCTCCACATGTTTTGTCCTGTCATGTTGAACAGGATTTTCTGAAATGCTTATGGCAGCCTTATTATCACAGAACAACCGAGTTGGAAGTCTTATAGGAAAACCAATTTCCTTCATTAGTTTTTTAAGCCATATAATCTCTGTAACCCCTTTTACAATTCCCCTGAATTCTGATTCTGCACTTGACAATGAGACCACCTTTTGTTTTTTACTCCTCCAAGTAACTAGATTGCCTCCTAACAAGGTAAAGAATCCCGAGGTCGACCGCCTTCCGTTTGGATTACTTGCCCAATCAGCATCTGTAAAAACTTCTGCATTTAGATGCTCATTTTTATTAAATACAATGCCCCTTCCGGGAGTGCCCTTGAGATATTGGATTATTCTCATGACCGCTTCCATATGCTCCTTTTGCGGTTGATGCATAAATTGACTTACTACTCCAACCGCGTAAGCAATGTCAGGTCTGGTATGGGATAAGTAAATTAATTTCCCTACCAATCTCTGGTACCTTTCTTTATTTGCTGGCTTAGCCCCTTCGTTGATCTTAAGATTATGGTTGACTGTTATGGGAGTATCAACGGACTTGCAATCTACCATTCCAGTCTCAACAAGCAAATCGAGAATATATTTCTTTTGAGAAATAAAAATTCTTTCTTTTGATCGAAGAACTTCAATTCCTAAGAAATATTTCAGCCCTCCAAGATCTTTCATTTCAAATTCTTTAAAAAGGTTTTCCCGAAGTTGAGTAATTTCTTCTTTATCACTTCCTGTAATGATCATGTCATCAACATATATAATCAAACAAGTGACTAGTTCTCCTCTCCTTTTTAAAAACAAGGTATGGTCAGCATTGCTTTGTTTATATCCATAACTCTTCATAGCCATTGTAAACTTCCCGAACCATGCACGTGGAGACTGTTTCAAACCATACAAGGCTTTCTTAAGCCTGCAAACTTCATTCTTATTGAATTCTTCTGAGAACCCGGGTGGAGCCTCCATATACACCTCTTCTTTTAAATCTCCATGGAGAAATGCATTTTTCACATCAAATTGATGAAGTGGCCAGTCTTTGTTTGCAGCTATCGACAATAACACCCTGATAGTATCAATTTTAGCAACAGTGGAAAAAGTTTCTGAGTAATCGATGCCATAGGTTTGTGTATATCCTTTCGCTACTAGTATTGCTTTATATCGTTCGATTGTTCCATCGATTTTGTATTTGATGGTAAAAACCCACCTGCACCCTACCGGTTTCTTACCTTCTGGTAACACACATTTTTCCCATGTGTGGTTTTTTTCAAGAGCTTTCATCTCTGTACTCATAGCTTCTCGCCATTCACGTTTCTCACTTGCTTCTTGAGCCGTTCTAGGAATATTTTCTGAAAGAAGAGTGACGAAGAAGGATTTTACGACTTCACTAACCCTCCCCCTATCTCCATCAATTGGATATTTAGATTCACGTTTCTTGTGTTCTGGAGAGAATCGGTTTGGTGGAACTCCTCTATTTTTCCTTGGAGGTAAAACACGAACCTCTGGTTCTTCCAGCTCTGTTCCTTCTGGTTCTGTTTCTGGAACTGAATCATCATCATTAGTAGTATGCAAAGTACTATCACGTTGAGATTCACTTACCTTTTGTTGGACATCTTCTGAGATCGACTCACTGGTCGTGTAAACTGGTTCGTCAGCCCCTCCTATGTTGGTTGTGAGAGACTCGGTGGCTCCATCTACCTGCTCTGTCGAAACAGCCTCAGAACAACTTACAGGCTCAGAACTTACAGGCTCAGAACAACTCAACCAATCTAGAGATTCCTTGACTCTCTCCCCCTGAATTCTAGGTTGGTTGTCGAAGTAGAATTCTGACTCTAAGAAGTCGCAATCCATGGTGACATGGATGCGATGAGACACAGGATTATAACACCGATATCCCATCTGATGTGGACCATATCCTACAAAAACACATTTTTCTGCACATGGACCCAATTTGTCTCTATGAATTTTTGGAATGTGAATAAATACAGAGCACCCAAAAATACGTGGTGGCAGGGTTAATACAGAAGGGATAGTTACTTGGCTTTCTAGTGTTTTTAAAGGAGTTTTATGTCCTAGAATTTGAGTGGGGAGACGATTAAGGAGATATACAGATGTTGCAACAGCTTCGGGCCAAAAAGACTGAGGAACATGGGATTCAATCATCATAGCACGGGTTTTTTCTAGTAAAATTCGGTTTCTTCGTTCCATAACACCATTTTGTTGAGGTGTGTTAGAACATGAAGTTTGATGAATGAGCCCATTTTCCTGGATAAAGTTTTGCATGGTCTGATTTACAAATTCTCCACCATTGTCGGAACGAAGGATCTGAATTTTTTTCTTGAATTGAGTTTGAATCATCTTATAAAATATAAAAAATTTCTCTGGCACTTCTGATTTATGTTTCATAAAATATACCCAAGTCATACGAGAAAAATCGTCCACAAATAGAACAAAATATTTAAAACGATTCTTCTTGGAATTTGGGGCGGGACCCCAAACATCTGAATGAACTAATGAAAAAACAGAATCAACCCTCGTGTTACTTGGATTAAAAGACACTCTATGGTTTTTAGCAAGGACACAAGTTTCACACTTCATACAAGTGGATTTATTTAAAAAAAGACTCGGAAATAACATCTTAAGATAACCAAACGAAGGATGACCTAGACGACGATGCCATAGCCAAAGTTGTCTGTCAGCCGTTCCATGAGCAAGCATGGCATGTCCCTGGTGAGTCACCTCATCAACATAGTAAAGACCTCCTCGCTCAGTACCACGCCCAATTATCTCCCTCGTAAGAATGTCCTGTAAAATGCAAAAAGTTGGATACATTAGAACCACACAATTCAGCTCCTTCGTCACTTGACTAATGGACAAAAGTTTTGAGGATAAAGTTGGAATATAGAGGCAATTTTTTAGCTTCATGTGTCTCGAGAATTCAATGACACCCCCTCCTTTAACTTCAACATGTTCTCCACTTGCAGTTTCAATATAAGTTTTTTATGATGGTCCCAAATTTAAAAAATCATTTGGATCATATGTCATTGTATCAGTGGCTCCACAATCGAAAATCCAGTCTGTTATTTTTCTGGGACTGGGAATAGAAGATTGTGCCTGATAACCTTTAGGTGCTTCATTCATGGTGGTGACATTTTTTCCAATATCAAAACAACAAGGTTTAAAATATTTAGGGTTAATAATTGCAGGGTCTGGAGCGTAACTTCCACACCCTTTACCTGTTTCCTTGACATACTCCATCCCTATAGCCGCACCTCCATATCCAGCAAAAGATGTCACCGGTTTATCGCTGGCACCCATTACTCCTGTGGCGGCCGATGATGACGTCGGAGACGCTGGTTTGTCACCGGCGTTCTGTCCTCCGACGGCGGCAGCCGCTTTGCCTCGCTGCCCTGGCTTCTCCCACCAATCCGGAAAACCCACCAGTCTAAAACACGTCTCTTTGGTGTGTTTCTTCATATTACAATGGGTGCAATATAGTTTCGATTTATCCTCCTTCTCCCTTTTTTGTGATTCTGATCGGAATTTGTTTCTTCCGGCCGGCTCGCGAGCAACCAGCCCTAACCCAATTTCAGACGACTCCGAAGAGGATGGTGTCTGCAAGATATTAAGTCTTGCAATTTCTCTACGTATAGCAGCGTAGGCGGTCTCCACCGAAGGAAGAGGATCTCGTTTCAAGATATCGCGCTTGATTGGTTCCAGCTTATCGTCTATTGCTATCAACAACTGGTACAGTCTCTGTTCCTGAATTTTCTTATTGTAGATCTGTATATCTTCGGGCTCCTTCATTGGGTTTGGGTCTCTTCGATCAATTGTCATCCAAATGTTTTGCAGTTTGTTCCAGCATTCTTCTAATGTGTCTTTCCCTTGCTTCAATGAATTGGCCTTCTTGTGAAGATCAAAAATCTGCAAAGAGTCGGTTCCAGACCCATATGTTATCGCTAGCCCATCCCAAAGAGCTTTAGAAGTGGGGTATTGTGAAACATTGTTAACAAGGCTTGATTCAATATTCTGAATCAACCATGTGAACACACACTGATCGTCTTGCTCCCATCGTACATAAGCTTGATCTGTTTTTGATGGGGGTGACGGTTCTCCTGTAAGATGTGAACCTTTCCCCCTCCCACCGATCGCTTTCTTCATGAGAGTAGCCCATAAAGAATAGTTGTCTCCACTCAGCTTTATCCCAACAGATAGGTTTTCAGGATTCGTCGTTGTAGGTTGTGCTCCAAGGCCGTTTCTCAGCAGGGCTGCAATCTGCAGCGTTAAATCATCCGGTATGACCATGCTTTTATCTGTATTTTTATCACCCATTTTTTGATTTTAGATCAGGAGGATCAGAATTTTAAGAATACAAGCTGTTTTCCCAGAATCATAAAACATGCTCTGATACCATGTTTTCCATGGTAAAAGAATATTAATAATAATTCTGTGTATTCTCAATTCTTCTTGATTGATTACATAAGGGGCAATATATATAGGGATACAAAACAGAGGAAACTAAATCTCCCAAGATAAACACCCTAAAACATAACCCACTAATTTCGATACTGATCATCTTATTTTTGGACATGATTATTTGACTTATTCCAACATCACCCAGTGTATTAACAATATCCTTCAAGTATCTCGCCCACATTTACCCTAGGTGTTTAACTCGTACCCCTCGGGCCTCGGCTACCTAGCATGCACCTCGTAACATAATCTATTAAGGTTAAAGACCCTTCAATTGATTAATCTATTTGTTACATAGCTTCTTGGCTTTTCGATCAACTATTACTATCGGCTCCTCCACAAAGTTCATATTATGCCGTTACCGGTGAGCCCGGGACCTTCAGCAACGGGAAATCGTCCCTACTCCAGATCCACAGGTACGTAATAGTTTTTATTATTTTTTTAGAACGGCTAATTTACACACTCTCTAAATCTACTCCTAAATTTATAGTCCACCATGAGACTATAATCCTCAATCATTTGGGGAGAAACACATTTACTACACGCTATAATACCACTAGGCTACAAGGAATTTTGTAATAGTTTATAGTTATTATGTAATGTATTTATTTTGTTATAGGCAAAATATATACTAATAATTAATTTGTTTAATGTGTGTAGAGGACCGAGTTGCAATATTGTAGCAAACGGTTCGCATGAAGTGGGATGCTGAATGGACACGATTGCTTCACTCGAGGCTAAAATGACTCGAATGGTGGCCGAACTCCACAGCCAATAGGCGACCCGGAAGCCCGACAACATCGCAAGACCGTCCCTTTAGCTAGTTTTCCTTATGTATATATATTAAACATATATCGTATTTAATTTTGTTGTAATTACTTTTTTTTATTTACAGTTTCTGAATATCGAACTTAGCTTCGAAAGATAGGGCTTCCCGGAGAAAAGTAATTAGCAACTTTTACACAAATTTTCAAGAACTTTTTTATTATTTATACGTTTCTATAAAGAGTTAACTGCAATTTGCACTTCTGTGGTTTAGGAGCGCTTACATATTGCAACCATGTTTAAAACAAAGTAACATTTAACCCCCTGATGGTAAAGTTTCTCTTTCATTTTGCAACCCTTCGTAAAAAATCCATCCAATTTGCCGTTTAAAAGAAGGGTATTATAATAATTTTTGTCTCAAAAATGCCCTATGTCATTTTGCAACCCTCTGTCAACCCACTTTTCACATCTTTTCAAAAATGCCCTATGTCTCAAGAAGCTCTTGTTGGCATTTGAATGTCTTTCAGCATGAGAAGCACTTGGAATGTTGGCATTTGAATGTGTTGGCATTTTCTTTTTTAAAGAGTTAACTGCAATTAGGTTTCTAACACCTCCCGAAGAAAAAGATACAAGGGTAAAAGAGACATTTGTGACATAAATGGATGGCGGAATGGATGGATTTTTGACGGAGGGTTGCAAAATAAAAGAAAAACTTTATCATCGGGGGTTAAATTGCACTTTGTTTTAAACAGGGTTGCAACATGTCAGCGCCCCTAAACCATCGGAGGCAAATTGCAGTTAACTCTTCTATAAATTTTAAAAATAACTATTAAGAAATAAGATAAAATATTTATAAAAAAATACAATAAAATAAATAAAAGATTAAAACTAGTAAAAAAATGTAAGTTAAATGAAATATTAAAACTGCAAAAAAGATATTACATTAAAAAAATATTGCATTAAAAGAAATAATAAATAGAGTAAATTACTATTTGAGTCCCTGAGATTTGCCAGTTTTAACTATTTGAGTTCCTACTCTTTTTTTTCATCGCTTTATGGCCTGACTTTTGTTTTTTATAACCATTTAAGTCCAAATGACTAACTCTGTTAGATTTTCTGTTAAATATTTTTTTGAAAAAACTAAAATACCCCTCAGGGACTCAAATGGTTAAAAAACTATTTTACCCTCTCTCCCTGCCACCACCACCAAGAATTTCTTTCGGAATTTGATCTCATCCGATTAGGTAGAAAAAAACCGAAGAATTTGAAACACCAAGGTCGAACCCAGGATGTGTATGAACATAAAAGCTATCTTAGGCATTCTATCGAACGGATGGTGTGCATTCTCCGGCACCAAAGAAGCCCTCCATAATCAGTCATACATGGCTCAAATTCCTCAAACAATTAATCACCACATAGAATTAGGGTTTGCATTTGCATATGCCTGATTTGGATTAAGGCTATAGGGTTGTGACTGTGAGGTGAGGAATCTATCTTTATGTGAGCTTGAAAGCAAACCAATAACTATACCAATAACAAAAACTATAAAAAAATAGAGAGACCTCATCAACCCAATTGATATTTAAATACAGATAACTTAGGGTTATCAAATTCATCTCTTATGTTCCTCATCTTGCCCTTAATTCACAAAATTCAAATAACTTGTAGTTGGATTGCGATTTCTGCTAATCGAATCTACATTGTAATCACAGTTTAATACCAGATTGATTTCCGGGGAGTTTGAAAAAACTAGTGTTTGAGAGTGTCAAATTCAAACAAAATCCATCCAGATTATTCGAAATTGAAGGGATGTAAAGAACCCTAGAATACAAAATTGGGGATTGTTTTGCTTCTGAAAGCATGGGGTAATCAGAATGTTTGTTGTGTGAATAAAATCGAAGAGAAATTGAATGATGTTGAAAGGAGGGGTTTTGTCCCGGAGCGATGGTTGAGGCGGCGATTGTGTCGGAGAGGGGGCAAGGAAACGGTCTTCCGAGTATTAGATTTTTAACTTGTTCAAAATATTTAGGTAACAAAAGCCAACACTTTTGAATGTAGTTTCAAATTGTTTTTTTTTTCTACCTGATCGGATGAGATCAAATAGTGGTGGCGGCGGTGGCGGCGGTGGTGGTGGTGGTGGTGGTGGGGAGAAGAGAAAGGGTAGAATATATAATGTTTTTTAACAATTTAAGTCCCTGAGTGTAACTTTGGTTATTTCAGAAAAAGTTAACTGTTAAATCTAACGACGTTAACCATTTGGACTCAAATGGAATAAAAAATGAAACGTCAGGGTTAAAAGAGACGAATTTAAACATAAGGGACTCAAATAGTTAAAATGGCCAAACGTCAAGGACTCAAACAGTAATTTATTCTAACAAATAAGACAACATCTCGGTAATTTGTTGTTAATGTGTCCGTCAGTATTCCGTCAGAAATTGAATCTGCCACCGATGTTTGTCTGACGGAGTATCACAGACGGATTCTCGTCGGTAATCCCTATCACCTACGGAATCCTCGTCAGTGATGTTGAATAGTTTAGTAATGTTAACTTGTTAACTGCGTTTGTTTATGAATGGATTTCGTTTTCTGCTTCTCTTCCAGATGTTGCCACCTTACTTGCCTACTTGTGAGCGGTTATACTAGAAACATAACGAGGGTTTATTCATTACATGAGGACTATTAACATTGGCGGATGCATGAAGACTTTAGGGGTGGCAAAGGCACCCCTCAAGTTTATATTTCTAGTGTTAATTTGGTTATAATATTTTTAGGCACCTCCAAGTTTTATTAAAAACCTCTTAAAAGGCACCCAAAGTAAATTAAAAAAATATCAAAGCTCATAGAAACTAATAATCTAATACTCTGCATCGTAGTCCAGTAGCTGATGATGGGTTTTCAAACACGCCATGTGGTGTAAGAAGTCAAACATTAAAGCACTTGTAAACAGAGAACAGTGTTTCACCTCTTCAAAGTGTATTGATTTTTATCGTTTATTTTTACCATTTTTTTATTATATGAAATTTATTTTTACCATTTTTTATGCACCCGCTGAGTAAAAATCTTGGATCCGCCATTGACTATTAAACATCAGTATGTAATGGGAAGGAATCGTGCAAATTACATATAATCTAATCACTATTCTGCTAATGCAATCATCAAAATCAAAAAGATAAGCACTTGACTGAGAATTAAAAATCTAACATACCACCAGATCATTCTAATAAAACATTGGTTGTTTACTAGATTGGCTTTCCAACTTTTGTATCATCTTCCTGCTGGCTTCAGAATCTCGGAGAAAACTGTTTCCGACTTGAACCCATCGTTGCTGCTACTAATCGATGAGGTGCCATATCTTATTCCGCTTGATCCTGTGAACACATCATCGTCTGTTGTTGTTGTCGTCGTCGTCTCTCCTTCCATCAGAAACGGAGGTTCTTGATTTTCAAACATGGGTTCACCAACCGTTTTCTCAGCACCTTCTTGTAGATTCAATGCAAACTCTAGTCCCCAAACTACTTCTTCCATGGTTGGCCGTTCAATTCCATGCTCTTTCAAGCAGCTAACTGCCACCTCTCCAAACTGCTTTAAACACTCGGGTGCAATCACACCGGTTAACCTTGGATCAATTATTTTGCTCATGGTCCCCTTCCGATGAGAATACTTCCCCCATTCTGCCAAACTCACCTGTTCTTTGGGCAGCCCCGGAATCACAACAGGCCTTGCACACAACACTTCAAACAGAACAACACCAAATGAGTACACGTCAGATTTATCCGTGAGTTGTTGGCTTCGGTAATATTCGGGATCCATGTACCCGATACTACCCTTCACTACGGTGCTAACATGGTTTTGTGCTTGGTCTCTAGGGCCTAGTTTTGACAAACCAAAATCAGACACCTTAGCAACCCAATTTCCATCCAGTAAGATGTTTGTGGACTTGACGTCACGATGAATTATTGAACGTTTGGCACCCGTGTGGAGATAATGCAACCCTTTGGCTGCACCGATGCAAATCTGGAGACGCCTTTTCCATGACAGAGGAGGCTTGTTTGTCTTATACAGATGTTCCCGTAGAGTCCCGTGAGCCATGTAATCATAGACCAGGATCATCTCTCCCTCATCTTCACAGTATCCAATCAAGGACACTAACTGGACATGGCGTAGTTTTGACAACATCCCTATTTCCGTTGTGAATTCTTGAAAACCTTGATTGGATGATTCATTGAGCCGTTTGATTGCAACCGCGGTTTTATTGTTGTCTATGTACCCTTTGTACACCTTGCCAAACCCTCCGTTTCCTATGACAAAATCGTCATTAAACTCATTCGTAGCCACTTTCACTTCTGTAAGTGAGAAGCGACGGCATCGATCTGATGGCAGTGTTGAATGTGAAGACTTTGATTCAATATATGCTGGGTCGTATGATGACTTGTCTTCGGTGGCACTGTAGTGTTTGACTAATCGTCGTTGCTTAAAAACGATAAGAACTAAGATAGACAACAAGACTAACGCTCCTCCAATAGCTCCAATTATCACGGCATATGGAGGTTTCTTCTTGCTCTTTTTTACGGTAGGTGTCTGTCCGGTCGGTGGGGTTGTAGAACTAAGTTCTGGGTTTGGGCTAGCAAGACTTCTATCTGCAGTGCTCAGCTTGAAGGCTTCCAAACCGTTCAAATAAGCATCAAGATATAGTTCAGATTTGGTATCAGGATGCATCGCGACCAACAAATCTTGCTTGCCTCTGCTGTCATCCGGGCGATTGACAAACACAATGTAATCCTTGTATAGAGGGTACCCGCTGCCTTGTGTTAAGCGCAATAGATCAACTTCTTCATCAGCAGTTTGATTATTAATGAAGATTTTGAAAAGCACCTGACCACTTTTATTGTATTGTGGTATGATGTTGCAAAAATGGAGCCTGAGACTGTAAAAAAACCCAGAATCAACAGGAAGTATCCAAGTGAGATTGTACGTGTCGGACAGTTTGCCCATACTCCTTTGGTTTTGATAAACTTCCTCAGGTGCAGTATAATTGGGTGTCTCTGTGGTATACGTAATCGGCTTCTGATAAACAGGTTTCAACCCAGTTGATCCTCCGTATATGTAAATATCATCTGTATCCCATGACCTGTACATACCGGTGGTATCTTTAGTAGCAGGTATACTTCTCCCACCCATTTTTAACCTGTAAATATTTTCAAGCGCCTTGTCGCTAGTAATATCGGGTCCTGTAGTAATCCCAACAAATTTCCGGTTCTTAGAGTTGTTGAAGTAGAGATTTTCTGGCATTGAAACGATTTCAATACCGTTGATGAAGGCGTATGAGTTGGGAAAGGGTGTGAAGGTAACGGTTAGGCTTTGTGTATCTTTTACATAGATGATGAATTCTTTCACAAAGCTGGGTGACGCGCTGAATCCTGCATGTTTGCGGATTTGTGCCAGATAGGAGGAGGCTAGGAAAGCACTGAAGTTGGTTAAGAGAGAGTAGCCATTGGATGACACTGAGAAATAAAACTGGTCTGGATTGCGGCCATCATAGATGGCGGGATAGAAATAAAGGCGGAGGAATTTGGGGCCTTCTGAGACCGGAAACGTGTAAGTGAAGGAAGAAGTGTTAAAAATCCGGGCAGTAGAGTAAGGTGTTTGGTCGACTGAAGAATCTGGGTACTCGGGTTTCGATGAAAAGGAAGTGGTGGTGATGTTGGAAGGGACGAATTTGGAATTCTCATCACCATCCCATGTTCGGTCATTAATGGTGTCGGAGGAGGGTGAACCGCAGTCGAGGAAGAAGTGATCGGTGGCGTTGTATGGTTGTGCAGTGGTGGTGCTGGAAGCAAAGAGGAGGAGCAAAGAAAAGAAGGGTAAACTGAAGGTTAACGACATGATGGTTGATTGAAGAGTGGTATGATTGCTTGAATAATTAGAGAAAAAGTATTAACTACTGGTGTTTTTATAATCACAGGAGCATCGGTCACATTGAAAGGTTTGTATGCTTGCATCCAGAGTAGACTTGGCAAGTCTTCTCGGTCTTCTTCAATAGCTTATAAGAACAATACCAAGGTTACGTATAATTTGTGCTGTAGTGGTACCATAGAAAGTGACATGCTTATTGATATTAATTTGTGTGGAATAGAGTCTTCTATAGACAATAATTTTAATTTATTATAAAGATTATAAAAAATATCAAAAAAGAATCTAGACATGTATATTCAATTATTTTAACTTCATATATTTAAATATATTCACTTTAGATATTTAATCATCGGCTCTAGCTTCTTTTATTTGTTACAAAACGGGTCGGTTTTGACTTGGTGACAGACGGTTCAGTGTTTTAAAATAAACCGATGACTCCTACCGTTATCGTTTAACCGATTCGACCGACCGGTCTACTTCGATTATTAAAAAGTTTAAAGGATATGCTTTACAACCTTTCAATTAAATGTACGTGAAGAAAAATCCATTTGAATGAGTCAATGATTTAAATAGGATAATAAATTGTATGGCTATGGAGTGAATGACCCCCACCAAAATCACATTATTTAGATGACAAAAAACAAAAAGAAAACAAACAAAAAAAGTCTAAATCTAAACTAGGATGAAATTTAAAATAGTGGAATAGAACAAGTATGCTACTAGTACTAGCTATCTATGTTAGCCTTTAAGATTTTTCAATGCCAAAAGATTTAATCTAAAAAATAGACATAAATTCACCGGGGTCACAATCTTTAGTCTTTGTATATTATAATGGATTTTTATCGGGTTGGTCACCAATATTCTTTGTCGGGTTTAAGTCGGGTCAGTGAAATATTTTAGGCTTTTAAGTATAGATCTAGGGTTCTTAATTTAATTCGTAACTTACATCTTGCAAAATCATATGCATTTTGTTGATTCGTTTAAAGGAATGTTATATGCTGACCTAATTGTTCTTTGTATTCATCGTTTAAAGGAACGTTGTACATTGACCTACTTTAGGTCATAACTTACGTAGTTGCATGTTTCCAACCCAAATAAAGAATCAATCAAAACATTCTAAATCACAAGAATATATGAATCTAGTAGGATATGAAAGAACGTACCTGGAAAATTAGAAATTGAATCAAATTTATCCGAGCTTTCAAATGTCATCCAAATTTCTAGACCTCTTAACGTTGTTTGGATTATGCTAACTGAGTGAGGTTAATATCCATTGCTCAGATTCTCAATAAAATCAAAGTTCCACGAATGATAGTGATTAGAGCTAGTAAAACGTGGCGTGTTGTGTTAAAGGGGTCGAACACAACCCAACTCGACACGTTTAACACGACTGGTGAGCCCGGACATGAAACATTTAACCAAACGTGTCATTTTATTAAGCACTACCATATACATGTTTAATAAGCGGGTTACATGATATGACAAGTTTAACACAACTAGGGGACCCAAACACGACATGTTTAACTAAACATATCATTTTCTTAAACACTAATAAAGACATGTTTAATAAGCGGGTTACACGACATGACATGTTAAACTAAAAGTGTCATTTTCTTAAACACTAACACAAGAATGTTAATAAGCGAGTTACATGACATGACAAGTTTAACACGACTAGTGAACCTGAACTTGTCATATTCTTAAACACTAACACATACATATTCAATAAGGGGGTTGTACGACACGTCACGTTTAACACGATTGCATATAAACAGTTAAGTAACACCAATGAAACGACATATTTGATATTGACACAATTCACTAAACACCGTTAAAAAATAATAAGACACAGTCAAAACGATAACATTTAAGTTACAAAAGTTTCAATCGAACAGAAAGTTACCCAAGTGAAATTAACTCAATCAAACAAAAAACATAATGAAATCAATTCAATGATTAATTGCCGTGGGAACTGAGAAGGGATGTAGAAATTAATGCAACCGTAGCAAAGGGATTCTCAAGAGAAACTGATGAAGAGGCCGATTTAGTGCCTGTGGTTCGTCGGAGATCGGAATTCCAACAAGGACAGCCGACCGAGAGTGAGAGAGATGAGAGGACGAGGGTTTTCATGAAACTGATTAGGGTTTGTGTGTTTTATAAAGGTTATTCAATTTCATTAACAAAAAGAAAAGGTTGGTAGAGTTTAAAGGTGCTTAAAAAGAAAGAAAAAAAAAACAAAAAAATGCTTTAAGAAAGTTCAAGGGGTTCCACCCCCTCCACCCTTACTCGAGTTTCAGTTACATGACTGGTATATAAGCAAAATCATTTGTGGTAACCCGCTTTCGTTTTAATCCAAACCTTCTTTCTTTTCATATTAATACTCTAAAGTTATAAATATACAACCAAAAATACAAAAATACAATTACGTTTAAACTAAAAAACATAATACTCGTTTCTTTATTATCTTTTGTATTTTGACATAAAATACCAATCACTTTAGCTTATAACAGAAACACACTTGTTTTTCAATTTTAAAAAAAAGTTAACGGGTCAGCCCGTGAACCCGCCAGTCGGTCTGAGCTATTTACCTAAAACCATTTAGACTAAACCCACCCCATGAGTTCCTACCAATAGTTTGTACACATTATTTCCTTTCTTTTCTAGCAGATTTTCCTTAGGTTTTGACCTACGTGTAAGGCCTCAAACCCGGGAGGCCTCACTCGTTGGATTTACTTATTCACAAACAGTTCTTAAACATGAGTATCAAATAACGCAGCGGAATAATTCATTCAACATAACTAAAAACTTGTTCATACATGCGGAAGCGTACATTGTCAATTACATAAACTTAACATAAACAACTCATAACGGGATGCCAGTATTCATAATCGGCCGGGTAACTCTTCTTGCTTGCCAAGCATCACCGTCCATCGTCCATACCTGCCTTAACCTGAATGTGCATACTAAAAAGTCAGCTACGCTGGTGAGTTCTAGCATTTCATAAAAACTTTAACATCAACATTTGCCAAAAACATATCATTCATTCGTTTAGTAAAACCTTTCACAAAAGCATGTAATAATCTAACATCTTTAAAAAGGTTTCGTACCCATATCATCATCAACATCATAATCATAAACACCATTTAAACGGATCGTTCATTAAAACTTTTAACATTCATTTAAGTCATACATTATTATCTAAATTTGTGTTACCCTTCGTTCCGTCATTTAGTATGGTATTGCCCCTAAGGCTTAACTGCACGAAGACCGACAATACCATACATTCCGTCAATTCCCTTTTGGTATTGCCCCCAAGGCTAACTGCGCGAGGACCAACAATACCCATTCAGTTGCCCTTATGGCTCTCATGTCCATAAACCGACAACTTCCATCGACGGTTATGACTCTCAGCCATAACATCGTCGGATCATAATTTAACCTTACATAGGGTCACGTTAACCCCTGAGTAACCGTCGTTACTCCCTTTACCAGTTGTACAACATCATAACCATTGACATGCCACAGAGACAATGCCCCTGTTGTTCTTGTGGCAACTATGGCTCGCTGTCCATAATCTACCACAAGGCTGGGAATCTCATTCCCAGACTTCATTCGTCAATTCCATTCATTCGACAGATTAGATTTGTAATGACTTCTTTAAAACCTTTACCTCTTTCTCTTCTCATTAAACATTTCCTCATTTAAACCGTTCATAAAGCATTCGTAACCCTTTTTGGCAAAAACATTTCAAAACCTTTCCTTTCGTAAACATCGTTTCAACATTTCAAAACCTTTCCTTTCGTTAAACATCATTTCGTTAAAACATCATTTCGTTAAACATCATTTCGTTAAACATCATTTCGTAAGTATGCACACCAGTCCAAAAACATTAACAAAACATTTAAAAGAGGGCTCTAGAACTCACCTGATACGCTAATATGGGTTGTCCTAAACGAAGGTCCGACAACGTCACTTCCGATCTGAATTGATTAGTTAAATACACATCAGACCAATCCCGACTCTAATGGCTTAACCATTCTAACATACTGACTTCACTTAATCAATTCTGATGTCTGCGCACTTAGCAAGTGCGCAGACTCTGCTTCCTGCGCACTTAGCAAGTGCGCAGACTTCCCTTCCTACGCACTTAGCAAGTGCGCAGGTTCCTCTTCCTGCGCACTTAGCAAGTGCGCAGGACCTGCTCTGTGAGCACTTAGCAAGTGCGCACGACCTGTTCTTGGCGAAAACCCTAACTTTCACATTCGGGTCTGATCGTGTCAAGATCCCGAACCTGTTGCATTCAAAACGTTCGTTTTCCATTAAGGAACTCAAATCCTTGATTATCTTTCAGTTTCATCCGTTCAAACCTTACCTGTTCACCCAAAACCCGAAAAACCCAAAAACGAACTAAAACTCAGATTTAGGTCGGATCGTTACCTGAATCGAGTTTCTGATCCGGAGGTTCTTCTCACGAGTTATGGAGTAACACTTTGCTGAAGTCTCGGGTCGATCCGCCAACTTTCTCTCTCTACGATTCTCTCTCTAAAAAGTTGCAAATGAGAGAAAAGGGGTGGCATAGGCTATTTATAGCCCGCTGACCCATCCGACCCGACCCGTCATGCCTCGTTCGTTTATTCCGTTATTATAACTGTCGTTTTATTTTTGGGATGTTACAAGTCTACCCCCCTTACAATAGGTTTCGTCCCCGAAACCTTATCATAAGTCAAATAGATGAGGGTACGACTCCCTCATTTCCTTCTCTGTTTCCCATGTGGCTCCCGATCCCTTTCGATGCTTCCATTGGACCTTAACCAATTGGATAACTTTATTACGTAAACGTTTCTCCTTCCGATCAAGGATGGCCACGGGTTCTTCGATGTAATTAAGGCTGTTGTCAACCTCGATGTCAGTAAGTGGTACGTGAGCCGATTCATCCGCCAAACACTTTCGCAAGTGTGATACATGGAAAGTAGGATGAATCTCACTTAACTCATCAGGCAACTCCAACCGATAAGCGACTTCCCCAACCCGTGCCATTATCTTGAATGGTCCGACAAACCTCGGACTTAACTTTCCTCTCTTTCTGAATCGTATGATTCCCTTCCATGGTGACACTTTCAGCATTACTCTGTCACCAATATCAAACTCAATAGGCCTTCGTCGTTTATCCGCATAGGATTTCTGACGATCTTGTGCGGCCTTCATTCGCGCTTTGATCTGATCAAACCTTTCCGACGTCTCTCTTACGACTTCGAGACTTCCTAATTCCTTCTGTCCAATCTCACCCCAACAAACCGGGGTCCTACATCTTCTCCCATACAACATTTCGTAAGGCGGCATGTCTATCGTCGTGTGATGACTATTGTTGTAGGAGAATTCAGCTAACGGCAGATGGCTGTCCCAACTGCCACCGAAGTCGATAATACAAGCACGGAGCATATCCTCCAATGTCTGAATGGTCCTTTCGGACTGACCATCCGTTTGCGGGTGGAATGCTGTGCTTATATTAAGCCTCGTGCCCATCGCCTCGTGAAATCTTTTCCAGAACTTCGATGTGAATCGTGTGTCCCGGTCAGATACGATCGTCAATGGCATCCCATGCCGTGCTATTATTTCATTAATAAACACTTCCGCTAACCTCTCTGACGAGAACGTCTCGCGGATAGGCAGGAAATGAGCACTCTTCGTTAATCGGTCCACAATTACCCAAATGGTGTCATGACCTTTAGCTGTGCGAGGTAGCTTAGTTATGAAGTCCATGGTAATGTGTTCCCACTTCCACTCCGGTATATCAAGTGGTTGAATCTTTCCATACGGTTTCTGGTGCTCGGCCTTTACTTGCGAGCAAGTCAAGCACTTGCTTACATACTTCGTCACATCACGTTTCATTCCAGGCCACCAGTATTCCTTCCTCAGATCTTGATACATTTTATTGGTACCGGGATGGATAGAGTAACGAGACTTATGAGCCTCATCCAAGATCTTGGTTCTAAGCTCGCCACCCATAGGTATCCATACCCGTCCAAAACGTGTCCTAACACCAAGGGTGTTATATTCCAACTTGTCCTGTTGGCCAACCATCCTTTCCTTCTTTATGTTTTCTTCTTTAAGTGCCTCATCTTGAGCTCTTTCGATTTCTCTCATCACATCCGATGTTACCACCAACTGGCAAGCTTTCACTCTAATAGTAGTAGGCACATCCTTTCGGCTTAGAGCGTCAGCCACCACATTTGCCTTTCCAGGATGGTACATGATCTCACAGTCATAATCCTTCAGGAGTTCCAACCATCGCCTCTGTCTCATATTAAGTTCCTTTTGTTCGAAGAAGTACTTCAAACTTTTGTGGTCAGAGTAAATAGTAAACTTCACCCCGTACAGGTAGTGCCTCCAGATTTTTAATGCAAATACGACAGCAGCAAGTTCCAAATCATGAGTCGGATAATTAGCTTCATGAACCTTCAACTGCCGTGACGCATACGCGATCACTCTCCCGCGTTGCATCAACACGCATCCCAATCCCTGACCCGAAGCGTCAGAGTACACCACTAGGTCTTCATTGCCCTCGGGGAGGGCCAAGACTGGAGCTTGGGTAAGCCTCTTCTTCAATTCCTTAAACGCCTCATCCTGGGTCGAACCCCATTCGTACTTTACCTCCTTCCGAGTCAACTTCGTCAACGGCAAAGCTATTTTCGAGAAATCCTAGATGAATCTCCGATAGTAGCCCGCCAATCCCAAGAAACTACGGATTTCAGTTGGCATCTTAGGAACATTCCATTCTCTTACCGTTACTATCTTTGCTGGGTCAACCATAATGCCGTTCGGGTTAATGACGTGACCTAGGAATTGGACTTCCCTAAGCCAGAACGCGCATTTGGAGAACTTAGCATACAACTTTTCCTTCTTCAGAGCTTCCAATACCTCCTTCAAGTGACACGCGTGATCACCCTCATTCTTGGAGTAGATGAGGATATCGTCAATGAATACGATTACTGATCGATCCAGCATTGGTCGACACACTCTATTCATCAAATCCATGAACGCTGCAGGGGCGTTCGTCAATCCAAAAGACATTACACTACACTCAAAATGTCCATAAAGTGTGTGAAATGCAGTTTTCAGTATGTCTTCTTCCCTTACCTTCAACTGATGATACCCGGACCGAAGGTCGATTTTCGAGAACCAACTTGCGCCTTGCAATTGATCGAACAGGTCGTCGATCCTTGGTAACGGGTACTTGTTCTTTACGGTACGCTTGTTCAACTCGCGATAATCAATACACATTCTCATCGAACCGTCTTTCTTCTTCACAAACAACACCGGAGCACCCCAAGGTGAGATGCTTGGTTGGATAAATCCTTTCTCAAGTAACTCGTCTAGTTGCACCATAAGTTCTTTCATTTCCACTGGTGCTAGTCGATATGGAGCCTTAGCCACGGGCTGGGCATCTGGTACTAAGTCGATTCGGAACTCAATCTCTCTGTCGGGTGGTATCCTAGGCAAATCCTCTGGAAACACCTCCGGGTACTCGCGTACCACGAGTACATCGTCTAGTTCCTTCACTTCCTTACACTTGTCAATCACGTACACCAGATAAGCCTCGCATCCGCGCCTCAAGTAATATGTTGCCTTAATCATCGAGATGACGTTTGGCATCGGGACGTCACGATCTCCAAAAACCTCGACTTTGCTACCATCCGGAGCCTTGAGTCGGATTATCTTTCGTTTACATATGATTTGTGCTTCGTTGGCAGTTAGCCAATCCATACCCAGCACGACATCAAACCCTCCCAAAACCATAACAAACAATCTGACAGGGAATCTATGACCTTCTATTTTTATCGTAGAGTTGTCAACTACCTCGGTCACTCTCGCAGTTCTACCCTCAGCGGTTTCTACGCTAAAGGCCCTTTCTAGTATACTGACAGCGTACTTCACTCTCTTACAAAAAGTCGCAGATATGAAACTCTTACTGGCACCCGAATCAAATAACACAGAAACAAGAGTGTTGTCAAGGACGAATGTACCTGACGCCACGTCGGGGTCCATTCTGGCCTGGTCTTGCGTCAGCGCGTACGCACGAGTCTTTGCACGAGATCCCTCTCCCTTCTTTTCCGGGCCCTTTCCCTTCCCGGTTTCCCCCATCCTTGGCTTCGGGCAGTCCCTACTCAGATGACCGAAATCCCCACAGTTGTAGCACTTGTAGTGTTGTGTGCACTCACGGGCGTAGTGTCCGGTCTTGCCACACTTAAAGCACAGGTTAGATCCCAGTCTACATTCACCTACATGCTCCTTTCCACACTTCTTACAAACAGTCGGCTCATCCACCCGAGCCCTTTTATCGCGAGCCCCAAACACCTTTCCACCAGTTCGCTTGTTTGAGAAGCTCGGTCTCTTCTTTGGTTCCTCGATGGCGGCGACATTCAGTGCCAGATCATCAAATACTACGCCGCTCAGTTCTACTACCGAATCATAGGTAGTAGGGGCGTTTGCCTTAACATAGGTGCGGACCTAGTCCGGCAACCCATAAATATAGCAGGCAATCTTTCTCTCTTCAGTAGTGACAAGGTGTGGCACCAGACGTGCCAGTTCATTGAATCGGGTTGTATATTGCCGGTGCGTCATGTTCCCGGCCTTCAAACCCAGAAATTCCCTCTCTACCTTCTCAATCTCGTTCCTTGGGCAGAAATTCTTGATCACCAAAGTTTTCAAGTCAGCCCACATCATCGCATCCACAATCTCGCTCCCTTTTGCCTGACGTACACCTTCCCACCAATGGGATGCTTCCTCCCTCAAGGAGTTAGCAGCAAATTTCACAACTTGATCCGCTCGACATTCGCTGAGACGGATGGCAGCCTCCATACAGATTATCCAGTCAAACGTAGCTACCGCGTCTTTCTTTCCTGTCAGGACTGGCGGGTCACATGCCTTGAAGGACTTATAGTCGCATCCGCGAGCAGGCGGTGCGTTGATTGCCTCAGTGTTCGGGGTATTAACCGTCGGGTTAGACCCACCTTCCCCATTGACCTGCTTCAATGCTTCTGCCAACAGACCTGGCAGAGAATTCTTCATCAACTCGGAGAACTCTCGAGCTATGGCTGCTCTCACTTCTGGTTCAAAAGTGAAAGGTTGTTCTGCAACCTGTGTCTGTTCAGTTCCATGCACACTAACCGTCGGTTCAGTGTGAACACTTCCTTCTTCGCTGTGCTCTTGGCGCGCAGGAATCCTGCCACGCCCACCATTTCGACCGCCGGTACGACCACCGGTACGGCCACCACGCCTTCCGTTCCCTCTCCTCGCCATTTCGTTCTATAAGACAAGAAATCCAATGTCATCACGCTAGTTAACAAATAAAATTCAATAAGTACTGTAATATGTTAATATACACTGGCCATCTGCAATTAACCATTACACTACCTTTCGATTTCTATTTGACCACCTTTGTGATTCCATCAGAACACAAGTCTTTTCCTACCCCTTTCTAAGGCATACTACATACACATACTCTACTTTTCATACCTGATGCTGTGGCTCGAGTTACCCGTACTGGCATCCGCTTTCGGTCCCATTCAAAGTTTAAGTTCAGACACTGGGAGTGTCCGAATCTCTCAAACTATTGCTCTGATACCAACTTGTAAGGCCCCAAACCCGGGAGGCCTCACTCGTTGGATTTACTCATTCACAAACAGTTCTTAAACATGAGTATCAAATAACGCAGCGGAATAATTCATTCAACATAACTAAAAACCTGTTCATACATGCGGAAGCGTACATTGTCAATTACATAAACTTAACATAAACAACTCATAACGGGATGCCAGTCTTCATGATCGGCCGGGTAACTCTTCTCGCTTGCCAAGCATCACCGTCCATCGTCCATACCTGCCTTAACCTGAATGTGCATACAAAAAAGTCAGCTACGCTGGTGAGTTCTAGCATTTCATAAAAACTTTAACATCAACATTTGTCAAAAACATATCATTCATTAGTTTAGTAAAACCTTTCACAAAAGCATGTAATAATCTAACATCTTTAAAAAGGTTTCGTACCCATACCATCATCAACATCATAATCATAAACACCGTTTAAACGGATCGTTCATTAAAACTTTTAACATTCATTTAAGTCATACATTATTATCTAAATCTGTGTTACCCTTCGTTCCGTCATTTAGTATGGTATTGCCCCTAAGGCTTAACTGCACGAAGACCGACAATACCATACATTCCGTCAATTCCCTTTTGGTATTGCCCCCAAGGCTAACTGCGCGAGGACCGACAATACCCATTCAGTTGCCCTTATGGCTCTCATGTCCATAAACCGACAACTTCCATCGACGGTTATGACTCTCAGCCATAACATCGTCGGATCATAATTTAACCTTACATAGGGTCACGTTAACCCCTGAGTAACCGTCGTTACTCCCTTTACCAGTTGTACAACATCATAACCATTGACATGCCACAAAGACAATGCCCCTGTTGTTCTTGTGGCAACTATGGCTCGCTGTCCATAATCTACCACAAGGCTGGGAATCTCATTCCCAGACTTCATTCGTCAATTCCATTCATTCGACAGATTAGATTTGTAATGACTTCTTTAAAACTTTTACCTCTTTCTCTTCTCATTAAACATTTCCTCATTTAAACCGTTCATAAAGCATTCGTAACCCTTTTTGGCAAAAACATTTCAAAACCTTTCCTTTCGTAAACATCGTTTCAACATTTCAAAACCTTTCCTTTCGTTAAACATCATTTCGTTAAAACATCATTTCGTTAAACATCATTTCGTTAAACATCATTTCGTAAGTATGCACACCAGCCCAAAAACATTAACAAAACATTTAAAAGAGGGCTCTAGAACTCACCTGATACGCTAATATGGGTTGTCCTAAACGAAGGTCCGACAACGTCACTTCCGATCTGAATTGATTAGTTAAATACACATCAGACCAATCCCGACTCTAACGGCTTAACCATTCTAACATACTGACTTCACTTAATCAATTCTGATGTCTGCGCACTTAGCAAGTGCGCAGACTCTGCTTCCTGCGCACTTAGCAAGTGCGCAGACTTCCCTTCCTGCGCACTTAGCAAGTGCGCAGGTTCCTCTTCCTGCGCACTTAGCAAGTGCGCAGGACCTGCTCTGTGCGCACTTAGCAAGTGCGCACGACCTGTTCTTGGCGAAAACCCTAACTTTCACATTCGGGTCTGATCGTGTCAAGATCCCGAACCTGTTGCATTCAAAACGTTCGTTTTCCATTAAGGAACTCAAATCCTTGATTATCTTTCAGTTTCATCCGTTCAAACCTTACCTTTTCACCCAAAACCCGAAAAACCCAAAAACGAACTAAAACTCAGATTTAGGTCGGATCGTTACCTGAATCGAGTTTCTGATCCGGAGGTTCTTCTCACGAGTTATGGAGTAACACTTTGCTGAAGTCTCGGGTCGATCCGCCAACTTTCTCTCTCTACGGTTTCTCTCTCTAAAAAGTTGCAAATGAGAGAAAAGGGGTGGCATAGGCTATTTATAGCCCGCTGACCCATCCGACCCGACCCGTCATGCCTCGTTCGTTTATTCCGTTATTATAACTGTCGTTTTATTTTTGGGATGTTACACTACGAGATTTCAAGAACATCTTATAGATTTCCCCCAAGATTACAAGATTCTATTAAACATAGTTAGAAATTTTCACCAACTAAAAGAGATTTTCAAAAGGAGTTGTGTTTAGAAGCTAACTTAAAGCACAAACACATATATATCTTGACTTTTGGGATCTAACATACCAAGATTTAAGTCCAAACTGACATATAATCTTTTATTAGATTTTGGCATGAACATAAAACTTAAAAAGCAAACCCACGTCACATAATATAATCCAAAATCTGATTAATTAATCAAATGAATCAAAGAAACTAATCCTAGATGATATACTCCAAAATCTGCTTAATCAATCAAATGATCAAGGATTGAAAACTTGCTGACGTGCACACCAATGACACGAATTTGTGATTATGTGATTGTTATACAGCCTGCATGACTATAAGGATCGTATGACTAAGAGGTGTTTTTGCGGCCCGTGTGAGGGTTTTCCCGTTATACGGGTCGGATGGGAGATGAGAAGGCTATACGGGTTATATAGAGTGTCTAAATTGTCACAGACGCCACTGAGGCGCACACCACTGACAGAGGCTACACGGGCCATATAACCCTTTTTTGTTGACGTGCACACCGATGGGAGAAGGCTATATAGTGTCTAAACTTGTTGACGTGCATACCGATGGCACAAATTTGTAATTTTGTGATTGTTATACAGCCTGTATGACTATACGGGTTGTATGACTATACGGGCCGTATGACTAAGAGGTGTTTTTTCGGTCCATATGACGGTTTTCCCGTTATACGTTTCAGACGAGAGAAGGCTCTACGGCCGTAGCCCTTACAAAGTGTCTGAATGTCACAAAAGCATGCTACACGGGTCGTATAACCCTTTTTCGCCATCTATACAACCTGTATAGATGGTGGGGTGTTGTGTCTATAGTAGCTCCTATTTGAATCGTTTCAATAATTGAAAACGTTCCAATGGCGTTGGCAATGGAATTAAGAATCCAAATAGTCTCTTGACTCGAGATCTCCTCCATCGAACTGCCGCATACTCACACGCCTCGCAAGTCCCCGTTCCCAGTCGGTCAGCCCCAGGTAAATTAAAAAAAATAAAACTTTAACAAAATGAGACCCTTAATATTTTAGAGTCTAAAGCCCTATCTTTTTTATTATAACATTAATGGGCTGACCTTGTGCACATCCAGACTGTAATCATCTTCATTTATACTCGTGTCATAATATTTGCTGTTCTCATGTTTTGTATATATGTTTCTTGCAGACCTTTTAGACAACGTGAATCTTGAAGACTTTTATGTATGCAGTTGTGCTAGGCATGTCTGTTGTTCTTGTCAACAGTTGACCATACAACAATTTATATTCAATCTTTGATCCAGATTCCATTATGTAAACTAACTAGATCTCAAAAACTTTATTCATCGCACCCAGCAAAACACATTAAAATGTGCCTAAATCCTCTCCTTTTCGTGTTCATCGTTCGTTTCATTTCAAGTGTCAAGGGTGATTTACCAGCTCCTTACCACCCGATCGACGACATCGCGGTTAACTGCGGCTCGATCGGGAACACGTCTGCACTTGATGGACGCGAATGGACAGGTGATGTTGGTACCAAATTCAGCCTTTCGAGAAAACAAGCCGGTGGCTCGATAAGCTCGAGAGCGGTCCATACCTCTCTTTCGGGTGATCCCATTCCATACTTAACAGCTCGAGCCTCCCGTTCCCCATTCTTCTATACGTTTAAACTCCATCCCGGTCCAAAATTCATCCGGTTACACTTCAATCCCGCTTCTTACATTGGGTTTGAAACATCAACCGATTTCTTCACTGTACAAGCTGGACCGTACAAGCTCCTACACAACTTCAGTGCTTCTATTACTGCTCGTGTACTAGGCGTAATCTCTTTCTCTAAAGAATTTTGTGTCAGCGTTGAAGAGAACCGGGAATTAACCATAACGATCTCTCCATCTAATAGTAACGCGTACGCTTTTGTGAACGGGATTGAAATCATTTCCATGCCTTCGGGTCTCTACTACACACCCGAAGGCGAACCAGGAGCCGATGTCGTTAACCCTCACAGGTACAAGTTTTATATTGACAACAACACTGCACTCGAGACGGTTCACCGGTTAAACATCGGTGGAAGTTCGGTTTCACCGATTGAGGACACGGGTATGTTCAGACAATGGTCGAAAGACTCGGATTACCTGTTGGAGAAAAACAAGAAATTTCAGGTATATCATGCTACTAGTATGATTAAATACACCAAGATACCAACAATCTCTGCACCTCTTAAGGTGTATCAAACATCATGGTCAACAAGATCATCTTACATCAAGAAAACAGCTTCTTTTACATGGAAATTGCCTGTGGATTTAGGATTCAGGTATCTGGTTAGGCTGCATTTTTGTCAACACGAACCGGAAAAGAGGACTAACAATGGTCACAAGGAATTTGGGATCATGGTTAACAATCAGATAATGGAGACAAACGCTGATGTCGCTAATTGGGGTGGCGGGTACGGGGTTGCTGTTTATAAAGACTATGTGACAATGATGAGAGGCGATAAAACCAACAGTAAGTCTGACCTTTCGATCGTTATATTTTCAAAGAGCGGTTTGATTGAAGGAAAGCTGAACGGGTTAGAGGTGTTTAAACTAAGTAACCCCGACGATAGTCTTGCAGGTTCAAACCCTGCATTTCTACTACATTCATCACGAAACTGGATGCCAAAGTTACCAGCTTTTGGCACCCTAAACACAATTGCAACAAAACTTATCTTTTTAATCACCACATTAAATATCATAGTGTACATTCAAAGGTGGTTTTGGGAGGAAAAACTTGGGAAGAAGAACATACCATCAGCATCGCCATCATCATCAGATGATTTATGTCGTTGTTTTTCACTTGAGGAGATCAAAGCAGCAACCTGCAATTTTGACAAGGCATTAGTGTTAGGCATGGGCGGTTTTGCAAAAGTATATAGAGGTGTGATCGATGCTGGAGCAAAAACGGTTGCCATAAAGCGAATGAGTTCAAGATCACAAGAAGGTGCTCTCGAGTTTTGGATGGAAATTCAAATGATTTGGAGGCTTCGCCATAATCATCTCGTTTCTCTCATTGGCTACTGTGATGATGGAACCGAGATGATCCTTGTTTACGAGTATATGCCTCATGGGACACTCGCTGAGCATCTTTTTAAGCTCGGGTTAGATGATAATAGCAGCTTCACACCACTCTCATGGGAACAACGGCTCAAGATTTGCATCGGTGCAGCCCGTGGACTAGACTATTTACATACAGGTACTCATCATGGAGTCATTCACCGTGATGTCAAGACATCAAACATTTTACTAGACGAGAATTTTGTGGGTAAGATTTCAGATTTTGGACTAGCAAAAATTGAAAACACGAGCCAATTGTTGGCGAAATCCTATGTTAGCACAAACATCAAGGGCACGGTTGGGTACCTGGATCCGGACTACTTTTTGTCACGTAAACTATCAAGAAAATCTGATGTCTACGCGTTTGGTGTCGTGTTATTTGAAGTCTTATGTGGAAGACCAGCTGTGGATCCAGGGCTTGAGGAAGATCAACGCAGCCTTGCTATATGGGCTCGACAGAGCATCCGAGAGGGGAAACTTGATCAAATTATCGATCCATGTTTAAGAGGCGAAATCTCACCTCATTGCCTAAAAGTACTCATCAATTTAGCAGAAAAATGCTTAGAAAATCAACCGAAAAGAAGACCAAGCATGGCTAGCATAATCTCAGGCCTTGAATTTGCACTTGAGCAGCAAGAAAACACAGATTGGTCCATACCCGAAGAACCAGTTTATCCTGGAACCCTTTCCTTTTCTAATTCACCAATATCAGAACAATCAACATCAAGCGCGAGTAAAAAGAGCCTGAAGCTCAAGAAACTGAAGAGTTGGAGATGGGATTCGCTTTGGAACGGAGTGAAAGCAGCAAAAATGGATTCATTTGTTTCTATAAGCAGTTCAAAGACATACGAAGACTGTTGTCGTCGGTTTCTTCTTTCCGAGATTCACTCAGCCACAAACGATTTTGACGACAACCTAATCGTGGGAACGGGTGACTTCAGCACTGTGTACAAAGCTTACATCGACTACGGAAGTAGACTGGTTGCCATGAAGCGATTCAAGAAACTCATGATCGATAACTGGTCAAAGAAACCCGACTTTGTGTCTGATTTCTGCAAAGAGATTGAGATGTTATCACAACTCCGGAACCCCAATCTAGTCCCATTGATTGGATATTATTACCATAAATGCGAGATCATTCTCGTGTACGAGTACATGGTTAACGGTAGCCTGCGCGATCATCTTTATAGCAGCCAGAAAGATAACCCACTCACTTGGAAACAAAGGCTGCAAATATGCATTGATGCAGCACAAGGTTTGGACTTTCTACAAACAGGTGGTGTGCAAACCATTCTTCACCACAATGTGAACCCAGGAAACATTCTTTTAGATGACAAATGGGTTGGAAAGGTTTCTGATTACGGGATCACGAAGGCCGGTCCACTGTACGCCGTTACAGATAATCTCACCGGCGTTCTCGGCAATTGCTTAGGGTACCTGGATCCTGAATGTATGTTCTCCAATGGCATCAAACCTACAGAAAAATCCGATGTCTACTCGTTCGGTCTAGTGTTGGTGGAAGTGTTATGTGGTCGGAAGTTAGAAGATCAGACGGTTCACAGAGACCAGGTGTTCTTGAAAAGCTGGGCGAAGAGCAACATTGCGAAAGGAACAGTTCATAAGATAATTGACCCGAGTTTGAAGGGGAAGATAGCACCTGAATGTTTGAAGGAATTCATGAAGATTGCTGAACGTTGCTTGGCGGACCGGAGCACTGATCGGCCATCAATGAGCGAAGTTGTTAAAAGCCTTAAATGTGCAGCGCAACATCAAGAAGCTGCAAAACCTAATTTAATCAAGTGATGGCTGAATCTCCCAATTGTATATTTGTAAAACATTAATTAAAGAAACGAGTTAACTTATGATTCATCTGAATATTATTTAAACTAGCTGGTTAAGCACCAGGGAGACGGCGCCATCAACCACTTATGTTATGGTATGGAGCAAGCAACCTTTTCTTGATGCTTTTACGACCTTTAGTTCTTGAGTGAAGGAATGGAAAGACGACAGACCGATAGCCAATGCCGTTACCTGACAAAAGATTCTCGGGCAGGAGATCCATTTAAAGAACATAATTTCTGACGGCAGAGACCACTAGAAGAAAAGAAACTGTTTTAGAAGACGAAGACGCGGGCGCTAGTAGAGCCCTACAGAGGGTAAATAGGCATCGGGAATGAGGAAGCTATATATGAAGAAGGGGTTTGGAAAAAGCGTTTAACCTGAATTCGTATATAGATTCCCAGATACGGATGATGAGGATTTGCGGAACACATCATTAAGAAACTATATGTGTTAATCAAATACACCGGAGTGGATTTAGACGCGCTCCGCGGCGGATGTCGAGTCGATCAGGCGATTGGTAATAAAATTTAAATGAAAATGTAATAATAGGTTTGGTTCGTCATAATCCCACAACAGTTACGGCATTCGTTATAGGCGACGATACCCAAAAAACCTTAATTCTAACTATATCTCTGTTTTCAAAAAAAAATATTTCGGAGCGTCGACAAAAAATCGGTAATAAAATCTAAATGAAAATGTAATAATAGGAACGGTTCCGGCACTCGCTATAGGTGACGATACAAAAAAAAACTCGATTCTGATTATAACTCTGTTTTAAAAAAAAAACTATATCATAGCATTGACAAAAAAAACTAAAAACAACCGTCCGCTCCATTTTTTTTAGTTAATAAACGAAAGTTATTAAAAAGACGAAATTATTAGAAAATTAAATATGTTAAAAATGTATATTATACATACTATACTATAAGAGATGAAAATGAAAATTAAAAAATAAAAGGCAATACGTGTCAAAAAGACAATGAAATTAGTATTGTTCAATGAGTGTATCCTTTAAGCTATTAAAATATTAAAAATAGTTTTATGTATAAATATACTTTTCATTTTATGTACGTATGTAAATGATAATTAAATAATGATATATATTTTTTAAAATAATATAGTTTGTTAAAATTGTGTATATTATAATAATATACTTATTTATAATAATTGTAGGTGAAAAGCTGAGAAGTGACTTTAAAAATATAATAATAATTTTCAAATATTTAGTTTAAAAAAAATTATATCTATTAAGAAATCATGAATGTAAAAGTTAAATATTGTTGAAAATATAGAAACTTATAAAGTATAACCTAAGACCAAGTTAATTAACATATTATTGGACGTGAGGTTGAACAGGGAAGTTTAATTTTTTTTTCTTTTGAGCTTCAAAGTTTTGTTTTTTTTTTTAGATTTGTCACATAGTGAGGTTTTAATATTTTTTTTTACCTCAAAAAGTTTTTTTTTAGATTTATCATAAAACTTCAATAGAGTAAACTTTAATTTTTTTTTATGTTTTGTTTTTAATAAAATTACAACAAAAGTTCAATTGATTTATTTTTTTAGTAAACTATAGGAGCTTTTTTTTTATTTTTGCTTAAAAATAACGGGCGTGAGATTGAATAGTGAATTTTTTTAAATTTT
This sequence comes from Smallanthus sonchifolius, assembly GCA_023525975.1. Taxonomy (NCBI): domain Eukaryota; kingdom Viridiplantae; phylum Streptophyta; class Magnoliopsida; order Asterales; family Asteraceae; genus Smallanthus; species Smallanthus sonchifolius. The sequence goes on along the minus strand of CM042031.1, from coordinate 69,511,938 downwards.
TTTTACTAAAAAGTTCTTTTTTTTAGATTTGTCACAAAAATTCAATAGAATAAACTTTAGTTTTTTTTCCTCAAGTTTGGTTTTTTTATAAAATTGCAACAAAAGTTCAATGGGTTTATTTTTTAATAAACTATAGGAGTTTTTTTTTTATTTTTACTTCAAAACTTTAGTTTTTTATAAATTTGCTAATATAGGATTTTAACCCATTTGATTTTATATTCGCTTATTTTTTTTATCCATGTTTTTTTTGTATCGTAAGCTATAGCGAGTAAGTGTTTCGACGTAAGTTTTATCACCGTCGACGAGCTGAACCGATAACTATCAAACTCCCGCTGCGTAGCGCGGGGAAAAAAAACTAGTTATATTTGAAACAAGCATATTTCATGCGGAAGTAAAAAACATGAAAAATCAAGATGGAATAAAATTACTCGATCTTTTACTTGAATTTATAAGATATTGATGTCCGAAATCATATCCATATAAATGATCCAGTATCAAACATTATAAAACACTATGATGGATCTACAAGTAGTCCTACATTAAATAAAGGCGAAATATCTAAGAATGTCACAATCTATTAAATTTATAGTTTTGGACTTTAATAATACTATAAATACCTAAACCGTTATATGAATAAGAAAATAAGATTGATATTTTTGTGATATTTATCAACGAACTATTTCTAAAATAAAATAAAAAAGTTAAAAGAGATTAACGATGAGTGGCACAAGAATATAAGTTTAAATAACATTTTATGAGTCTAAGTTTAAACGGTTATAGGTTTAAGGTCTTCAACTTTAATTATATATATTATTGACAACGATGAGGGTAACCGATGTCAATAAAATTTCTGACCGTTAGATCTAGCTAAAAGTAAATCTTAGCCCTTTAAATTAGACAGTTCCCGTTTTCTAGGGACGGTTATATGCGGTTTCAATTCATTCAATATAGTCTTCCTCATGTTCTCACGTCCCCTCTCCTTGCTCTGTTAACCACCTCACCTTCTCCTTATTATTTATTATTTTTGTATAGATAGAAGAAAGAGTTAGAGAGAGAGAGAGTTGTTTCTCATTCCTCAATTTGTTTTGTAGCATCAGAATATGAGGTCGAAGGGAGGGCGTCTAATTGGGATCAACTAGTACCTGAGTACATTGATATGTCGGAGCGATATCTAGGGTTTTAACAACCTGATTCGGTATACGGATCCGCTGACGCTGGAGGAGGCTTAAAAAAGTAGGTACTTTTATTATTCTAGCAATCATGACATCGTTTGAGAAAAACTGATTGCTAAGCTGTAACATCTCAAAAATAATTAAACGAATAAATATAACGAGACCGGCGAGTTAGTCGGAATATTTAAACAAAAGGGAGCGGGATTGGGCTCGGCTCCAATGGGCCGAGGGAAGCTCAGTTATATAAGAGGCAGGGCAGCCCTCTTCTCTGCTCATTTCCCATTCACGCAACTTTTAGAGAGAGAAAGGAGAGCTCGGGTCTAGAGAGAGAAGGTTGACGGATCGTCCCGGAATTGAGGGAACACGTTACTGCCAAGCTCGTGAGAAGAACCTCCGGATCAGAATCTCGATACAGGTAATAATCTTGCCTAAATCTGAGTTTTTGTTCGTTTTTGGGATTTTCGGGTTTTGGCTAAAAAGGCAACGATTTTGCGGATGGAACTTAAAAATGAGCTTAGGTATAGCATCTAGAATGAAAACCGAACGTTTTGATCTAAGAAAAGTTGAGATACTGACTCGATCAGACTCGCATGCAAAAGCTTCGGATTTTGGGAAGACAATCCGTGCAGACCCTATCGAAACTACAAGTTTCGATATGTGCAGGTCTATTGAAACTACAAGTTTCGATATGTGCAGGTCCATCGAAACTACAAGTTTCGATATGTGCAGGTCCATCGAAACTACAAGTTTCGATATGTGCAGGTCCATCGAAACTACAAGTTTCGATATATGTAGACTCCATCGAAACTACCTAGTTTCGATATGTGCAGACCCATCGAAACTACCTAGTTTCGATATGTGCAGATCCATCGAAACTATCAAGTTTCGGTGTAAGCAAATCTATCGAAACTACTAGGTTTAAGCATAGGGATGTCTAGTGTCATCTAGGATCACTACCTTACATGTATGGCTTTATTATAGCAGATCGTGAGTGACATTAGTGACGCCCAGTAGCCAGCTAAGAGTATTTCAGAAACTGCTTATCAGGTGAGTTCTAGAAGCCCTCTTTTAAATGTTTTATATAATCTTTTCGGGCTGGTGTGCATACATATGAAATGATGTTTTATGAAATGATGTTTTATGAAACTATGTTTATGAAATGAAATGATTTAGAATGGACGGTTTATGGAAAGGAAGTTTTATGAACGGAATGTTTACGAACGAATGTTTATAAAGAAATGGTTTAAAGTAAAGGTAAAGGGTTTCGAAAGTGAATGAAAGGTTTTATGAAAAGAAAAGAAAAAGGGCAAAGGTTTTAAAAAAGTCATTACAAATCTAATCTGTCGAATGAAGGGAATTGACGAATGAAGTCTGGGAATGAGATTCCCAGCCTTGTGGTAGATTATGGACAGCGAGCCATAGTTACCATAAGAACAACAGGGGCAGTGTCTTAGTGGCCTGCCAATGGTTTGATGTTGTACAACTGGTATGGAGTAACGACGGTTACTCAGGGGTTAACGTGACCCTATGCGAGGTTAAATTATGATCCGACGATGTTATGGCTGAGAGTCATAACCGTCGATGGAAGTTGTCGGTCTATGGACAAGAGAGCCATAGGGGCAACTGAATGGGTATTGTCGGTCCTCGTGCAGTTAGCCTTGGGGGCAATACCAGGAAGGGAATTGACGGAATGTTGTGGCAACGACGGTGATACGTAACGGTTGACCACGACATGCAGGGTTCCTTCGGGGACACAGAGACGCGTAACGATACAGATTTTAGATGGTAATGTATGACTTAAATGAATGTTAAATGTTTTAAACAAATGATCCGTTCAATGTGTTTAAATGTGTGAAGGTTTATGAATGAAAGGCCCTGTTTTTCTTATACGTGATGTTAAACCCTAATGAATGTTTTGAATGGTGAACCATTTCTTAAATCGAACGAAAACTAGAACTCACCAGCGTAGCTGACTTTTTAGTGTGCACATTCAGGTTAAGGCAGGTTATGAGGATGGACTGTGATGCTTGGCTAGCGAGAGGAGTTACCCGGCTGACTATGAAGACTGGCATCCTGTTATGTTTTAGTTATGATGTATTTACGTTTTAAACAATGTTTACGCTTCCGCATGTATGAACAGTGATGACGTTATGTTTGAATGAAATTTTCCGCTGCGTTATTTGATATTCATGTTTAAGAAATGTTTGTGAATGAGTAAATCCAACAAGTGAGGCCTCCCGGTTTGGGGCCTTACAAGTTGGTATCAGAGCAATAGTTTGAGAGATTCGGACACTCCCAGTGTCTGAACTTAAACTTTGAATGGGACCGAAAGCGGATGCCAGTACGGGTAACTCGAGCCACAGCATCAGGTATGAAAAGTAGAGTATGTGTATGTAGTATGCCTTAGAAAGGGGTAGGAAAAGACTTGTGTTCTGATGGAATCACAAAGGTGGTCAAATAGAAATCGAAAGGTAGTGTAATGGTTAATTGCAGATGGCCAGTGTATATTAAGATCTTACAGTACTTATTGAATTTTATTTGTTAACTAGCGTGATGACATTGGATTTCTTGTCTTATAGAACGAAATGGCGAGGAGAGGAAACGGAAGGCGTGGTGGCCGTACCGGTGGTCGTACCGGCGGTCGGAATGGTGGGCGTGGCAGGATCCCTGCACGCCAAGAGAATAGTGAAGAATGAAGTGTTCACACTGAACCGACGGTCAGTGTGCATGGAACTGAACATACACTGGTAGAAGAACAACCTTTCACTTTTGAACCAGAAGTGAGAGCAGCTATAGCTCGAGAGTTCACAGAATTGATGAAGACTTCTCTGCCAGGTCTGTTGGCAGAAGCATTGAAGCAGGTCAATGGGGAAGGTGGGTCTAACCCGATGGTTGATACCCCGAACACTGAGGCAATCAACGCACCGCCTGCTCGCAGATGCGACTATAAGTCCTTCAAGGCATGTGACCCGCCAGTCCTGACAGGAAAGAAAGACGCGGTAGCTACGTTTGACTGGATAATCCGTATGGAGGCTGCCATCCGTCTCAGCGAATGCCGAGCGGATCAAGTTGTGAAATTTGCTGCTAACTCCTTGAGGGAGGAAGCATCCCATTGGTGGGAAGGTGTACGTCAGGCGAAAGGGAGCGAGATTGTGGATGCGATGATGTGGGCTGACTTGAAAACTTTGGTGATCTAGAATTTCTGCCTAAGGAACGAGATTGAGAAGGTAGAGAGGGAATTTCTGGGTTTGAAGGCCGGGAACATGACGCACCGGCAATATACAACCCGATTCAATGAATTGGCACGTCTGGTGCCACACCTTATTACGACTGAAGAAAGAAAGATTTCCTGTTACATTCAAGGGCTGCCGGACCAGGTCCGCACTTATGTTAAGGCAAACGCCCCTACTACCTATGACTCGGTAGTAGAACTGAGTGGCGTGGTATTTGATGATCTGGCGCTGAATGTCATTGCCATTGAAGAGCCCAAGAAAAAGTCGAGTTTTCCCGCTAAACGATCGGGTGGGAAGATGTTTGGGGCTCGGGACAAGCAGGCCAGGGTAGGCGAGACGACAGTCTGTGGGAAATGTGGGGTAAGACATGCGGGTGAATGCCGATTAGGATCGAATCTGTGCTTTAAATGCGGCAAGACCGGACATTACTCCCGTGAATGCACGCAAGGCTACAAATGCTACAATTGTGGGGAAAATGGTCACATGAGTCGGGAATGCCCGAAACCGAGAATGGGTGAAGCCGGGAAAGGGAAAGGCCCGGAAAGGAAAGAAGAGAGGCCCCGAGCAAAGACTCGCGCGTACGCACTGACGCAAGAACAAGCCAGGGCAGACCCCGATGTGGCGTCAGGTACGTTCATCCTTGACAACACTATTGTTTCTGTGCTATTTGATTCGGGTGCCAGTAAGAGTTTTATATCTGCGACTTTTTGTAAACGAGTGAAGTACAATGTGAATAAGCTAGAAAGGGTCTTTAGCGTAGAAACCGTTGAGGGTAGAACCACGAGAGTGACGGATGTAGTTGACAACTCCACGATAAAAATAGAAGGTCATGAGTTCCATGTCAGATTGTTTGTTATGGTTTTGGGAGGGTTCGATGTCGTGTTAGGTATGGATTGGCTAACTGCCAATGAAGCGCAAATCATATGCAAACGAAAGATAATCCAACTCAAAGCTCCGGATGGTAGCAAAGTCGAGGTCTTTGGAGATCGTGACGCCCCGATGCCAAACGTCATCTCGATGATTAAGGCAACAAATTACTTGAGGCGCGGATGCGAGGCTTATCTGGTGTACGTAATTGACAAGTGTAAGGAAGTGAAGGAACTAGACGACGTACCCGTGGTACGCGAGTACCCGGAGGTGTTTCCCGAGGATTTGCCTGGGATACCACCTGATAGAGAAATTGAGTTCCGAATTGACTTAGTACCAGATGCCCAGCCCGTGGCTAAGGCTCCATATCGACTAGCACCAGTGGAAATAAAGGAACTTATGGTCCAACTAGACGAGTTACTTGAGAAAGGATTTATCCAACCGAGCATCTCGTCGTGGGGTGCTCCGGTGTTGTTTGTGAAGAAGAAAGACGGTTCGATGAGAATGTGTATTGATTATCGCGAGTTGAACAAGCGTACCGTAAAGAACAAGTACCCGTTACCAAGGATCGACGACCTGTTCGATCAATTGCAAGGCGCAAGTTGGTTCTCGAAAATCGACCTTCGGTCCGGGTATCATCAGTTGAAGGTAAGGGAAGAAGACATACCGAAAACTGCATTTCACACACTTTATGGACATTTTGAGTGTAGTGTAATGTCTTTTGGATTGACGAACGCCCCTGCAGCGTTCATGGATTTGATGAATAGAGTTTGTCGACCAATGCTGGATCGATCGGTGATCGTGTTCATCGATGATATCCTCATCTACTCCAAGAATGAGGGTGATCACGCGTGTCACTTGAAGGAAGTATTGGAAGCTCTGAAGAAGGAAAAGTTGTATGCTAAGTTCTCCAAATGCGCGTTCTGGCTTAGGGAAGTCCAATTCCTAGGTCATGTCATTAACCCGAACGGCATTATGGTTGACCCAGCAAAGATAGTGACGGTAAAGGAATGGAATATTCCTAAGACGCCAACTGAAATCCGCAGTTTCTTGGGATTGGCAGGCTACTATCGGAGATTCATCCAGGATTTCTCGAAAATAGCTTCGCCATTGACGAAGTTGACTCGGAAGGAGGTAAAGTACGAATGGGGTTCGACCCAGGATGAGGCATTTAAGGAATTGAAGAAGAGGCTAACCCAAGCACCAGTCTTGGCCCTCCCCGAGGGCAATGAAGACTTAGTGGTATACTCTGACGCTTTGGGTCAGGGATTGGGATGCGTATTGATGCAACGCGGGAGAGTGATCGCGTACGCGTCACGGCAGTTGAAGGTTCATGAAACTAATTATCCGACTCACGATTTGGAACTTGCTGCTGTCGTATTTGCATTGAAAATCTGGAGGCACTACCTTTACGGGGTGAAGTTTATTATTTACTCCGACCACAAAAGTTTGAAGTACTTCTTCGAACAAAAGGAACTTAATATGAGACAGAGGCGATGGTTGGAACTGTTGAAAGACTATGACTGTGAGGTCATGTACCATCCTGGAAAGGCAAACGTGGTGGCTGACGCTCTAAGCCGAAAGGATGTACCTACTCCTATTAGAGTGAAAGCTTGCCAGTTGGTTGTAACATCGGATGTGATGAGAGAGATTGAAAAGGCTCAAGATGAGGCGCTTAAGGAGGAAAACATGAAGAAGGAAAGGATGGTTGGCCAACAGGACAAGTTGGAATATAACACCCTTGGTGTTAGGACACGTTTTGGACGGATATGGATACCTATGGGTGGCGAACTTAGGACCAAAATCTTGGATGAGGCTCATAAGTCTCATTACTCTATCCATCCCGGCACCAATAAAATGTACCAAGATCTGAGAAAGGAATACTGGTGGCCTGGAATGAAACGTGATGTGACGAAGTATGTAAGCAAGCAAGTAAAGGCCGAGCACCAGAAACCGTATGGGAAGATTCAACCACTTGATATACCGGAATGGAAGTGGGAACACATTACCATGGACTTCATAACCAAGCTACCTCGCACAGGTAAGGGTCATGACACCATCTGGGTAATTGTGGACCGTTTAACGAAGAGTGCTCATTTCCTACCTATTCGCGAGACGTTCTCGTCGGAAAGGTTAGCGGAAGTATTTATTAACGAAGTAGTAGCACGGCATGGGATGCCTTTGACAATCGTATCTGACCGGGACACACGATTCACATCAAGGTTCTGGAAAAGATTTCACGAGGCGATGGGCACGAGTCTTAATATCAGCACGGCATACCACCCGCAAACGGATGGTCAGTCCGAAAGGACCATTCAGACATTGGAGGATATGCTTCGTGCTTGTATTATCGAATTCGGTGGCAGTTGGGACAGTCATCTGCCGTTAGCCGAATTTTCCTACAACAATAGTTATCACACGACGATAGGCATGCCGCCTTACGAAATGTTGTATGGGAGAAGATGCAGAACCCCGGTTTGTTGGGGCGAGATTGGAAAGAAGGAATTAGGGAGTCTGGAAGTAATAAGGGAAACGTCGGAAAGGTTTGATCAAGTCAAAGCATGAATGAAGGCCGCACAAGATCGTCAAAAATCCTACGCGGATAAACGACGAAGGCCTATTGAGTTTAGCGTTGGGGACCGAGTAATGTTGAAGGTATCGCCCTGGAAGGGGATCATACGATTCAGGAAGAGAGGAAAGTTGAGTCCGAGGTTTGTCGGACCGTTCAGGATAATGGCACGGGTTGGTGAAGTCGCTTATCGGTTAGAGTTGCCTGATGAGTTAAGTGGAATTCATCCTACCTTCCATGTATCACACTTGCGAAAGTGTTTGGCGGATGAATCGGCTCACGTACCACTTACTGACATCGAGGTAGACAATAGCCTTAACTACATTGAAGAACCCGTGGCCATCCTAGATCGAAAGGAGAGACGTTTACGTAATAAAGTTATCCAATTGGTTAAAGTCCAATGGAAACATCGAAAGGGGTCGGAAGCCACTTGGGAAACGGAGACAGAATTGAGGGAGTCGTACCCTCAACTATTTGACTTATAATAGGTTTCGGGGACGAAACCTATTGTAAGAGGGGTAGACTTGTAACATCCCAAAAATAATTAAACGAATAAATATAGCGAGACCGGCGAGTTAGTCGGAATATTTAAACAAAAGGGAGCGGGCTTGGGCTCGGCTCCAATGGGCCGAGGGAAGCTCAGTTATATAAGAGGCAGGGCAGCCCTCTTCTCTACTCATTTCCCATTCACACAACTTTTAGAGAGAGAAAGGAGAGCTCGGGTCTAGAGAGAGAAGGTTGACGGGTCGTCCCGGAATTGAGGGAACACGTTACTACCAAGCTCGTGAGAAGAACCTCCGGATCAGAATCTCGATACAGGTAATAATCTTGCCTAAATATGAGTTTTTGTTCGTTTTTGGGATTTTCGGGTTTTGGCTAAAAAGGCAACGATTTTGCGGATGGAACTTAAAAATGAGCTTAGGTATAGCATCTAGAATGAAAACCGAACGTTTTGATCTAAGAAAAGTTGAGATACTTACTCGATCAGACTCGCATGCAAAAGCTTCGGATTTTGGGAAGACAATCCGTGCAGACCCTATCGAAACTACAAGTTTCGATATGTGCAGGTCTATTGAAACTACAAGTTTCGATATGTGCAGGTCCATCGAAACTACAAGTTTCGATATGTGCAGGTCCATCGAAACTACAAGTTTCGATATGTGCAGGTCCATCGAAACTACAAGTTTCGATATATGTAGACTCCATCGAAACTACCTAGTTTCGATATGTGCAGACCCATCGAAACTACCTAGTTTCGATATGTGCAGATCCATCGAAACTATCAAGTTTCGGTGTAAGCAAATCTATCGAAACTACTAGGTTTAAGCATAGGGATGTCTAGTGTCATCTAGGATCACTACCTTACATGTATGGCTTTATTATAGCAGATCGTGAGTGACATTAGTGACGCCCAGTAGCCAGCTAAGAGTATTTCAGAAACTGCTTATCAGGTGAGTTCTAGAAGCCCTCTTTTAAATGTTTTATATAATCTTTTCGGGCTGGTGTGCATACATATGAAATGATGTTTTATGAAATGATGTTTTATGAAACTATGTTTATGAAATGAAATGATTTAGAATGGACGGTTTATGGAAAGGAAGTTTTATGAATGGAATGTTTACGAACGAATGTTTATAAAGAAATGGTTTAAAGTAAAGGTAAAGGGTTTCGAAAGTGAATGAAAGGTTTTATGAAAAGAAAAGAAAAAGGGCAAAGGTTTTAAAGAAGTCATTACAAATCTAATCTGTCGAATGAAGGGAATTGACGAATGAAGTCTGGGAATGAGATTCCCAGCCTTGTGGTAGATTATGGATAGCGAGCCATAGTTACCATAAGAACAACAGGGGCAGTGTCTTAGTGGCCTGCCAATGGTTTGATGTTGTACAACTGGTATGGAGTAACGACGGTTACTCAGGGGTTAACGTGACCCTATGCGAGGTTAAATTATGATCCGACGATGTTATGGCTGAGAGTCATAACCGTCGATGGAAGTTGTCGGTCTATGGACAAGAGAGCCATAGGGGCAACTGAATGGGTATCGTCGGTCCTCGTGCAGTTAGCCTTGGGGGCAATACCAGGAAGGGAATTGACGGAATGTTGTGGCAACGACAGTGATACGTAACGGTTGACCACGACATGCAGGGTTCCTTCGGGGACACAGAGACGCGTAACGATACAGATTTTAGATGGTAATGTATGACTTAAATGAATGTTAAATGTTTTAAACAAATGATCCGTTCAATGTGTTTAAATGTGTGAAGGTTTATGAATGAAAGGCCCTGTTTTTCTTATACGTGATGTTAAACCCTAATGAATGTTTTGAATGGTGAACCATTTTTAAATCGAACGAAAACTAGAACTCACCAGCGTAGCTGACTTTTTAGTGTGCACATTCAGGTTAAGGCAGGTTATGAGGATGGACTGTGATGCTTGGCTAGCGAGAGGAGTTACCCGGCTGACTATGAAGACTGGCATCCTGTTATGTTTTAGTTATGATGTATTTACGTTTTAAACAATGTTTACGCTTCCGCATGTATGAACAGTGATGAAGTTATGTTTGAATGAAATTTTCCGCTGCGTTATTTGATATTCATGTTTAAGAACTGTTTGTGAATGAGTAAATCCAACAAGTGAGGCCTCTCGGGTTTGGGGCCTTACATAAGCACATCTTTAAGGTTCATCTTTTACTTCAATTTCTTTGAATTTGTTAGATCTTACTGTCTAATTAGCCTATCAATCTGGTTGAGATCAGAGATCCTGACATTGAATGCCACAATAGGGCGTTGTCCTATAAGTTTGGGTCAAAATTTGAATCTACGGTTCTAATTTCTAAATTTTCACTTTTTTATCTATACAATCTTATTCAACTTGATGAAGTTAGGGTTTCTATAAATTGAACTTATGTGTACTCTTTAAACTTTTACAGGTAATTCGTTGATAGATAGTTATATCAATGGTTTTTTTTATGAATTGTAATTTATTTAGATGCCAAACATGTTAAATTGGTTTGGCTGGCACACATGGGATGCTTTTTATACTGACGTTACTTCTGAAACTAAAAACTATTTCAATAGAGTGTTTCCCAATCCAATCATCAACTATATCAAGATAGTATGATGATACTTAACTCAAATAAGTGAGCGCCCCTTACAATAATCTCTCAATCAAGTGGTAACAAACTATCACACAAATTACAAGCACAATAAATACAAGAATGGAAGTTATAGCACAACTCTTCTATTTTGCTCTTTGGTCTTTGATCTTCAATCTCTAACTTGATTTGATGTTAGAATATCAAGGGAACTAGAGGGATATATATTAGATATGTATATGAAAGTCTTTTGAGCAAAAGGGGTGAGAAAAATGGTTGTGGAAGGCTTCTATTTATAGGCACAACTCAAGAAGTGAGAAGACAAAAATCTGCCACATCTGTGGTCGATCCAATGGTCGCTCCAGCAACCTTGGGACGTCTGGATTGGGTGGTTTTTGTCTTCTTGCTTTGTGAAAGTTGTGCATTGTCCCATCCAACCTTCCAAACCCATTTTCACACATTTTCTCCGAATTTTGAAGTTCAAGAAAGGTGTCTTGGTTTATATTAAAGGAAAACAAGATCTTACACCAAAATGGTAAGATTCCTTAGTTTGTTACAAAGCATGGATGATCTTTTCCTCTTTGATCTTGGCCTTAATCTTTAAAAAGGTTTATGTTTTCTATGCTAAAACACATATAAAGACTTCTCCATTTAAAATGATTCTTAATTCAAAATTCAAATCTTCCATGTTGTTTAAAAATAACTAACTTGCAAAATGTTTATAAGATTTGGGTTTTATAAATACTTAGCCAAGGTTTTATAAAATATCTTTGGAAAGGATCATTGTTTAATAAAAATATCATTTTTATTAGTTAGGTTATATTATTTAAAACCATTTTAAGTTCTCTCTAAATTCCCAACATATTCATGTCGTCGGTTTTAGCTTTGATCATCGTGTGTGGATGTCGGTTTTAGCTTTGATCATCAATGTTGTTGTAATTGATAATTCATTAAGTGTATAAGGACATGTATGTGGTATATAACCATCCTTAATCAACAACTTAATAACACAAGTTATTGATTTCAATCATTATCAAAACAAGAGATTATCAAATATCTTAATTAGCATTAAACCATTGTTATCCCAACACCTTCCTTAAGTGTGTTAATATAGTACCTCGCTTGATTCAGTTTGGGAAAGTAAGTTATCCCTCTTTCACATTCAAATTCAAATTCATCCCAGTATGTTATCAGTAAAAAAAATGTAACAAAAATGCATGAGTTAAAATTTCCCTTGCTAATCTTCATATATCGCAACATTTTGGATGCTGATAATTGAATTTTGCGTGCTATATTGATTATTAAGTTCATATAATGGAAGGCGAATATGCAGGTCTTACGTAGGCCTGGCTAAACAATGGGTCGGGTCGGTCGAGTCACGGGCCAGGACGCGATCAGGTCAGAACGGGTTGATATAAAACAAGTCCAGTATGGTTCGGGTCAAACGGTTCTAGCCTAATAGGTTCGAGTTAAAACGGGCTACGACCAAAAATAGGTTCGGGTCAAAACGAGTCGATTTTAGCAAAATCAGATGACCAAAATCATCAAAAATATAAATAAAAACCATTAAAATATCTATCTCAAATCATTTGTACACATAATCAAAATAATCATATTCAAACAGACTGGTAAAGAATCACAATTCACAAAAATAAAAATTATTCATAAGAAATGCACATTAACATGATGATTCATAACCTTAAGCAACTTATTATCTAATTACTTGATTCCGATTTTCAAGTCATAACTATTACTTTGAAAACATTCATCCAATAGTAACTTTACCCATATTTTAAACGATAACTTTATTGATATGATCGGAAACTTACTAACTTGATATTGACATTATTATTATGGGTGCGAGATTGGATGGTTCTGAACAACACACTTCATCCGGTTAGAGGTTTGTTCCATTTTTATTTTCAAAATTTTTTTCATTCCTTAAGCTTAAATATGTTAATACTGATTGGCTGACATGTATGCATGGCCGAAGCTTAGTGAGGGTCCGGGGGGCCCCGTCCCCCTCTCCCGATTTTTCGCTCAGTAGTGTTAATTTATACGTGTTCGCCCGATTTTTCGCTCAGTAGTTTTAATTTATATGTATTCGGACGAAAATTTTATAGTTCCAGCCCCCTGATAGGGAAAAAAAACCCCGGCCCCCCTGCGTTTTTCTTCAAGCTTCGTCACTGCATATATGCATTCTGTCTATGCACAGAAGTTATCCCCATTAGAAGATGCCTTATGCAAAGCAAATATGGGCGATCCAAAAAGTATCAACAATATTATACATGACTTCCCGAACAAAAATCTGTAACGAACCAATTTCCAGGTTTATTAAATAATATGTTTAACCATATTATAGGGGTGTAAATAAACCAAATCAAAATGGAGGGTTCCCTTGTAAATTAGGCATACTTGAATTTTGGGTAAAAAGGAGGCAATTTAGAAGTACAAGGGTTTGTTTTGTAAATCAAACATACCTGGTTTTGGTTAAGGATAAGGGGTCAAGCAAAACACACTTGTTTGCGGTTTTCATCAGGAGAGGGGAAGAAGGGAGAAGGTCAAGATCAAAAATTGAACCCTTGCATGCTTGAATTTGAAGGATTTGATGAACTCATCTCATTCTAATCATCTACTAATTACTCCCTTTGAATCCCTATTTAAAGTATTCTTGATGGGGTTGTGATTAGTCATGAATTGTGACTGATTTGGATGGTGTAATGGGTTAATAACTTGTTAAAAATGATAACCTAGCTTGATTAATGATTAAGGATGGTAGATAACATCCTATGAACACCTAATTTGGAATTATAAAATTAGAGTTCTTGAGGTTCAATTTGGGGTGTTAAAATGATGTATTAAAGGTTTGTAAGTGTTTATTGTGTTCATAAACACAAAACCTAGTGAAATCCCTAAACAATTTGATAACCTAAGAAATTGGGGATTTGGGTGATTGATGAATCAAACCTAAATGGGTCAAATGGGTTACTTGTTTTGATTGTTGGTGATTAATGGTGATTTGGGGAGCTTGAGGTTTGGTTAAGCATGAATTAACCAAATAAGCATAGGTGCAAACCTTAAGTCTTGTGACATCCCTGATTTCTATGCCTGATCCTACGATTCTACCTTGTAACCTATTGAGATTCTAATACTATGAACATTTTGATGCATCATATCACTTGTGATATCATTTCATTTCAAACTTTTGAGTCTGGCCTAAAGCGAGTATTCTATTGCGCTTTAGAACGACTTGCTTATTCTATTTAGATACTTTATATGATTCTTGTGAACTTGCTACTTATAGTAACTTTAGATACCTTAGGTTCTATCTTAACCTAAATCATTAAAGTATGTAACATTATTAAACTAAAGTGTAACTTTAAGAACTAAAATTATACATACGTAAATTTCAGGGTTTCTTTGTAACGTTTTCGAAAACTTGGTTAATTATCGTAATATCAATTAATTATTATTATTAATTATAATTTTCAAAATTTTTAGTATTTATATATTATTATTATTTAAATTAATTAAAACCTTAAACTTATCTAAAACCACTAAAAACCATTATTTTTATTATTAATTCTATCCTTATCCTTTCCATTCATTAACTAAATAATTTTGAACTAAAAATCTCATCCATATCCTCTAATTTTCGTGAACCTACGCCCCCCCCCCCCCCATATTATTTTTGATTTAACAAACTATCTTTATATTTTTGCAATTGTAGTCCTTTTCATTATTTTTTTTTTTTTTGCTAATAAGCCCTTAAACCCACCCTATAAATAGAGCTTCAATTCTCATTCATTCTTCACACCTCAACGATCCTCTAGGTCTCTCTAGCAACTAAATGTCGTTTCTCTCATCTTTTAGAAGATTTTAGCGTAAATCCTTCCATTATAAGTAAGTTATTCATATGTTCTTGCTTGTTTATACTTTTTCTTTTAAAATCCTTCATAACTAGCTTAGATATATGATTCCCCAACATGTTTTTATATAGATTTAATCCAAGCTCAAAAGCCTTATTTTATTCAAACTTGATCAAACTTTTATTTAAAAACTTGATTTTAATATTTCTTGTTTCCTTTCAACTTTTAAATTATGTTTCTATCAAAACTCCTTATTTTTAATTAAACCCCTCTAATATTTAATTTATTTCATTTCTATCCGTACTAAATTCATATTTTCACTTTAGCCCTCATACTTTCCAAACTTACCTAACACACCCTAAATTTAGTTAAGTATACAAATAGAGTAACTTTCAAACCAATATGTAGCTATCTGACAAATATTAAAGTTCTGGCTAGGATTATACCTCATCCAAGGATTTAAACTTGTGTCGTGAAATTACAAATTGTATTTTGGATGGTGGAAACATGACGTGGGATATCATGTCAAACTTGGTTTTTGGGATATCATGTCAAACTTGGTTTTTGGATTGTAATCATTGGGTTTTCAGTTGCATTGACACTAAACGTTTTAAAGCCTATTTTTGAAAGTTAAATGGGACCGTCTTATGCTTATTCTGAAAGGTTTAAATTGGATCAAAATTTTGGATGTTACAAATTCTCAAGTTTAAATAAAAGAGTCAATAATTTCGGTATGTCTTACTCATATTGTATTGACGGCTTTATATGCTATTTTATGTTGTTGTAATAACTGATTTTAGTTGAAATGACTACTTTTATGTTTGTTAATTTCGGATCATTTAATAAGCTTTTTAGGGTTAACATTTTGGTTAAGTTTTAATTTTATTATTTTCGGAAAACTCAGACTGTGACGGGTATAAAACTAGTTTATAATATGTTTGGTATCTAACACTAATTAAAATTACAGCACCCCATTTCGCTAGCGACAACCCCCCACATATGCTACATTCCCTCACTCTCATTGTTTTGCCGCACCCGACACCACAATCAACATCAATATCCGCCACTGATCACTTCCATTCTCGCTCTTGATGTTATTTGGCCCTCGATTGAAAGTCACCAAAACCGCCATTACTCACTTCATTTCTCTCTCTTGAACAATTGGATGCTCAATGGAATTGAATTATGAATCGATGGAAACTAGTCAAAACTAAATTATGAACCGACCGAAACCATGTTTTAGTCAAAATTGTATTATGTGCTAATCAAAACCATGTTTTAGTACATAATCAATTATTAACACAATAATCAACATAAACATTAAGGATTTAGGCTAGTGGATTAAATGTTGGGCACCTTCAATTCGATTGAAATGGAAGTGGTGGGCACCATCAAATTTATTGAAAACATGTTGTAATTCCTCCTCGATTCGCACTCGAGAATCTAAGTTCTTAGCATGTAACGCATCTGGCCTTAACTTCGTCGGACTCATTGCCAGATTCGTGAGTGTTGTTACCGTCGTCTAATTTCTTGTTGTTCTCTTCATCTGGTTTTAACAGATTCTTCAAGCCCATCAATGCTTACAACTTAACGATAAGAATGTAGGGATTCTTATTATTATTTTTTAGTAAGTTAAAATTTTACATAAATAGACTATGTGGTTTGTTAAAAAGGCTAAACTATTCATTTTATATAATTTTAAAATGTATTTTAACGTTAGAACTCAAACATGTTACAAAAATTATGTTTCTATTCATTTACAAACATAAATGTTTATATTTTCCGTTGTTTAGCACTAATTAAACAATATATTAAATCAAACATCAATATTTATTAGAAAATACCAAATGATGCTCTTTTCCAAACGGTGCATCAAAGATACATTAATTATAATTATGACAGGATATAATCAGCATATGAAGAAACTACACGTTTGAGGAACAAGTAGCACCTGTACCTCACACGTGTACAAGCAATTCCATCATTTCTTATCATCACCAAACAGGTAACCCAGGGAAGAATTGCCACCAGGCGCAGCATGGACCTTGGTAGATGGTCGATCCTGTAACAAACCACACACACACAAATCGGATTATATGATAATTAAAATGTTATTTGAATGTAAATAAATGATCATACGGTTATAAAATTGCCACAATTCTGTCCGTCTGCCCTGTGATAATTGTTTGTTGTGCTGTCATGAGTAGAAGAATTAGGATTCTGGTTGATAACACTGAATGATTCGGGAGGTTTTTCAGAAGTCTCGTCGGTTTCAGTGCCGGTGTTAGTATCAGAAGGTTCTGAAGAGTCCGGAGGTGGCTCGGTGGTTGCGGCAGCATCGTCGCTAGGCTTCTCTGGTGGCGGTTGAGTGTTGTCGCCGGTTTCTTCACCGCTCCCGAACAAGTAACCTAAAGAACTCTGCCCTCCGCCACAACTTACACCGCGGCCCATTTTCTGCATCATTTTCAAATTGAATTAAGGCAGAATACATATAAATATATAATCAAACGAGTTCTGAACTCGATTTGATTTCGTTGACATTTTGTATTATTTTATTCGTTTTTTCCTTGATTAATCATTGAACAGATCTACACGTTAGCATCAAGACTAGCGTTCTGTTCATCAAATAACGAAATCACAAAATTAGAAGAAATTATGAAGATTAACGAACAGATCTAAGATAAACGTGTCCATACATCGATTCAGATTACAACTTCTATCGTATGAAGATATTAGACATCAGATTAAAAATGTTCATCTGGATTCTCGTCTCGAGAACGAGATTGCAATGATCATCTGGAGATGTACTGAAAAATTAAATAATATCTGGAAAAAATCATATGATATTAGATCTACCACGAAAGTATCTATTCGTCAATTAGGATCACAGATGTTCATCTGGAATTGATGATTAAGGAAAAAAAAACTGAAATTACGAAGGTTGAAGATGAAGAAACGTACCTTGTAAATGAAATGAGGAGAGAAAAGGTGTGATTGGAGGAAGATGAAAAAGTAAATGAATGAATATAAATGTGAAGGGATTGGGAATGTTTGATGCTAAATTTACATGCGGTTGAATGGATTGGTAAGTTATTTGGAATATTAATTAATTTTGAATTTGAATTTCAATTCTAACGGTCTCATATAATCCAGTTATAGATTGACACGTATACATTTGGTAAATATTTACCTTAATTGAGTTATTTATTTATTTTAGTAATTGATTTAAGATGGAGATAATAATATACAACCGAAAGAAAATAAAATAAAAAGAAATTCAAGGCAGGAATATGGGTGTCGGTGTGAACAAAAAGGAAGAACATGGGCTTTGTGATTCATGAACCATCCGAGTTCCGGGCTGCAGCCCAATGGCCACTAAAAGACAGAGGTTCACATTCAAACCGGTTCGGTTAGGATCCGAAACCGGTATCCGATCCCATCTGAAACCGAGAGTGAAACCGGTTCCAATCCAATCCGATCCGTCAATTTGAAATCGGGTGGAGAATATATCTGTTGAAACCGGTTAAAACCGATTTTCCACTTATAAACCGGTTTCTGATCGGATCCGGTTTAAAAGATCCGATTTTGACTTTCTTTGACTTGATTGAACCGGTATTAAAACTGATCCGGTTTGGCCCGAAATCCGGTTTTGTGCACCTCTAATTAAATTAATTATTACATAAGAGTCTTATTAGAGATTTGTTATGTAATATCAATTATATGTTCATTTATGTTGCCCTAGAAGCCTAGATTTGTAGATGTGAGATATTAATACCGAGTTAACTGCCTGAGGAGGTATCACAGACGTGTCGTTGTGGCACCAATGACACGTCACCGTCCGTTAAGGTATGATCAGTTCACGACATCTCCAGTTTATTATGTTATTATATGCTCATAGGAGAGCCTTCATTATTGTATGATCATGAGGGAGCCTTTTGATTATATCACAGATATATGAATGCATCTTAGGATATGATATGGTATGACATGATTGTTTTGTGGTTAGTGGCATACACACCTTCTGATTTTGAGATGCACTTTGGAGTTACGAGTCTGAGATGCACTTTGGAGTTACGAGTCTAGAGTATCATTTTGATATGTGAAATGATACGGTTTTAGCACCATGGGTGTGTGCTTTGGATATTTCGGTTGTATATACCCTTGTTGCTTCAACAATATATATGTGTTTTCACTCTTGTGATTGTGGTATTGTTAGTGGAAACTTTTGAAACAAAATTGGCTTTCCGTTCTATGACTTATCCACATCCGCATTTTCTTCTCTTTCCGTAATTTCTTTTATTTGTAATAGGTACTCAAGGGTTTAGGGTTTAGGGTTTATATGAAGAGAGCTACTATAGTTTGAATTTTTTCCACACCCCAAAACCAGGGCATCTAAATTTTGTTAGATTTACACATCACACGTAGCGGAAGACTTTAAAACCATCACATGGTTTAAAATTACAAGCTTAAACTTTGAAAAATAAACTCCACATTACTCTAGGATGTCTACTATCCTCGTCAGATAGCCCGGAGTTACCTTGTCACTGCTCATCTAAACTCAACCTGAATCATATACTAAAACATATAACAGAAGTGGGTATATAGTTTAACAAACCGCACTTTGCTTTGTCAAAATAAACATTTAACATTTTAAAACACATTTTATTAAATATTCAATTTAGATATTCACAACCACTACACCATATATCAATAACACAAATCACACTTAATTCACCCACACCACGTAAATCCACCAACCACTTTACCCCTTTGTGTCCCCTTTGTAATATTTTCCAGAGTTTAAGAACTCATACTCACCACACTTCAATGTTAGTTGAATAAAGGAATTGGAATTAAATATGCCCGACACACTATCAACGTGAGACCCATACTTTTGCCATCAAAATTAGGGGTGTTCATTATTCGGTTAAAACCGAATAAACCGAAAACCAAACCGTAACTGAAAAAACCGAACCGAATTTTTATTCGGGTAAGATTTTAACCATAATCGGATTCCTATTTGGTTAAACAGTTCAGTTAACGGTTATGCATATTCTGAATTCGGGTATACCCGAATAAACCGAATTTACCGAATAAGCCCATACCCATAACAATTTTATAATAGCCCATGCCCATAACCATTTGAAAATAGTCCATTTGATAATAGCCCACCATTTGATAAATGCTCAAAACCTATTCAAAATAAGTTCATGTAAACTCTTTAACCCTAAAAAAGAACTTAGGTTGTTTGAATTTGTTGATGCACTCCGAATAATAAACTAAAAATGGACAAAAGATTAAATTCGGCTAAATTCGGTTATAACCGTTAACCGAATCGAAAAGGTAATACGATTATTCGGTTCAGGTAAGCTAAATATGAATTCGGTTCAGTTAACAGTTAAGACTGGAAAAAAAAATTAACCGAATTGAATTAAACAGATTAACCGTTAACCGAAGCGATGAACACCCCTAATCAAAATGGACTTCCCACTTATACACACATCACATCTTAAATATCACATGTTAGCATTAGCAGCAACTTGTCTTTTCAGTGCCATCTACTTATTGAAATTGTAACAAACCGAGCAATATTCAGGTACAGTCTAAAACATTACGAGCAGTGCAATTAGTTAATGATGGTGTCCAATCGTCATTACCCTCTTGCCTTGCTTTTCAGGTTTTAAACCCTCCATGTACTGCATCATGGCATAACGCCCCTGTCTTAGCCTACTGACACAACACATTAACACGACACACTAATAAACTCATACCTGGTGCTTCTGGCTTTTGGTTACACGTGATGACATTCCCACTCATTGGTCTCATTCTCAGTCTAAGTCTAGGAATTGAGGATGCCTAGATTATTTAAACCACCGCTCTGATACCAACTTGTAAGGCCCCAAACCCGGGAACCCTACTTGTTGGCTCAAACACAAGCTAAGTAGTCATAGACATCAAACTAAACTCAATTCATTGCAGCGGAAATCAAATAGTCAACAACCCGACCCAAACAAAAATCAAACCAAGTGCTAATATCAAAATGTCTCAACGAAACACTAATAAATAATGTCATCACAAACGTCCACGATAGCCAAATGCACTCCAGAAGCCGCCAGCTCACACCTTCTCTTTACCTGAAGTACACGCTAAAAATTCAGCTACGCTGAGTGAGTTCTATAGTAATTCTTTAGAGAATATTAAATCCCAAAATGTTATGAAATGGTTTCCATCTCAAAGGTTTATTCATAATACTTTCTCAACAATTTAAACAGATATATTTTATCGACAAACATATATACCATGTCGTCTGGTCTGAAGACACTAGCAACATGATCTCCCGCCCGAATTTCGTCAGACAGAATATCCCGTTGACTAGCGTTAACACAACATCAACCTTACGCTTGATCTCCCGCCTGACTAATGTCAGACTCAATATCCCGTTGACTAACGTCAACACAACATCAAGCTTATGCCTGATCTCATGCCACGACGTTTAAGTACGTGACACAAACTCATCCACAGATGCAAGCATAACGATTATTTAAAATATATATTTCTTTACCAAAAGCGTCGTCTATGCATGCAACTTACTAAAACACGTTTCACATGTATTCATGCCCAAAACAATAAAACATTTAAAAGCGGGCGATAGAAACTCACCTTTGTTCGATACACTACGATCTTTAAAACTTGTTAACGCTTCGGGCTTGCCTATCAACCTTGCACCTATATTTCACACAAATCACGAGTCAATATACGACCCGACATTAAACCCGTCCATGCAAGACTATCCATACTTCGCGTAAGGCCGCATGCACGTGCATGGCACCATGCATGGCCTCCATGCTCTACGTGAATCCCATGTTCACGTTCCCGACTTTCCAACGCTTCCCGTGCGTCTCCTCTAGCCATCGTACACACGAAATATCACTTCCGGCATCTCGGTTCTCATACTCGGCTCCACCAAGCACGAACGAACCCAACCCAACCCTATACCGAGTTCACAACGGCTTCGAGCAACCCCCGTTACCCTTCACAGCCGTGGACGACCCCTGGCAGGGCTGCCATGTTTCCCGATGCCACCAAAACCCACCTACGGCCTTCCCTCGCCACTGTAGAAGTCCGACAAGGCCGTCGAGCCTTCCTCGTCGTGTTCCCGTACGACAACACACACCACCACTCCATCACGACCACTGCCGAGCCACCTTAGCCCTGCTCGGCCCCTTTCCGATTCGTAGTTCACCACCCCAGCTCTAGCCGGTCCCTACCCGATCACGCTAGCCACCGCCGGCCACCCATGATGGGTTTGGCCGAACACCCCCATAAACTCGAAACACACCTAGATTGAAAACTATTACAACAATAAGTCCAGTTAGTGATTTTACCTTTAGTATGAGTGATTCGTGCGAACCGAATCACTAGAGAACTCGTCTCCTTCCTTATCTCGTTCTTTACGAAACCCTAGAATCACAAAAACGTTTACCACGACTATCCGAGGATCAAAACACGCAAACAAAGGATTGGGGATTACGAAACTATCCTAGATTGATCTCGAGACGCGAAGAACGACTCGCTCCCCTCCTTCCTTCCTCTCGGCAGCCGCAAGAACAAGAATGGGGTCTCCCACCTTGCGTCGTGAACCTAAAGGGTTCACCATCCGTGGACCGGGCTTCGGCCCTTGTGCGCATGTGGCCCGACTTGAGTTTTTAATAAGAACCCCTCTAAGCCTCGCTATTTACTCGCCGCCCCTTCTCGGTTTATTTATATAAAAAGAAACCCGATACTACACTTATGTTAGGTCTTGTTACTATCTCGTAGCAATCCGTCCATCATGTTACAAAATATACACATATACATTAATCCCATTGAATCTATGAAAAACCGGGATGTTACAAATTTATATATTACATATTTATAACATATTACATAGTTTTTTAATACAAATTCTAGAAATGTTATATAGTTATTTTTTTAAAATGTTTTATAAAAAGAATAAAAGAAATATTCAATTTATATAAATGTTTTATGAACAAACCTATTTTTTTTAAAATAAAAAATATTTTATAAACAGAATTATATAAATCATTATTATTTAATAGGAGAGAGATGCGGAAAAAAAAGTTGAGAATGCATAGGAGAGTGACAAGTGTACCACCAAAACCTTTATTTATTAAAAAGTATATATATATGGTTAGGTTCAAATAAGAACTCATAAATACTTGAGAACTCGCGAGAACTCGTAAAAAAAAACCAATTACAACCATTTTTTTTTGTTTTCATTATCTTTATTATTAAAATATAACATAAAAATGTTTTATCTCTTCAATTAATCCATCCCTTCTCTCTAAATTATCCTTAAAAAAATTTATATACATGTGTAAATGGTAAACACTTACACATGTGTAAGTGGTAAACTTACACAAGTGTATATTTTTTTTAATATATGAAGACATGTAAATTTACATACATAAATTCATTTTTTTATGTTGTATTCTAACAATAAAAATTGTAAAAACAAAAAAAATGGTTTTGATTGGATTTTTGACGAGTTCTCAAAATATTTAGGAGTTCTCAAATGATCAATTCCCTATATATATATATATATATATATATATATATATGGTAAGGTTCAAATGCTAACCAATATTTATGTGATAACCATGATAACCACTCACAAACATAGTGTTACTTATATGTAACAATTATCATTATGCTAATGTTACATATATGTAAACACTATGTGTCACGTATATGTAATACTATTTGGTACGTATACGTAAGACTCATCATTTTCGTATTTACGTTCAAAATATTTATTCAAGATACTTAAATACTATTTTAATAATTAAAAGAAAAAATAATTTATAAATTATGTGATTGTTTTATAGTGGTTAGCACGGTTATCACATAAATAGTTGGTTAGTATTTGAACCATTCCATATATATATATATATATATATATATATATATATATATATATATATATGGGAAGAGTAAAATGAAAACCCCTTTGAGTTGAAAAAACCTACGAAACCCTTTGAAAAAATTAGAATTTTTTTTTAAAATTTGGGATTGATTATTTATACAAAGAAAGGCCTGGTCGCAAACAAAAAAAAAGCCGAATAAAAAAAGAAATAAAAAACAAGTAAAAAATAACAAAAATCTTTGTTTTTTTGCTTACGTATGTAATACGTCAGCATTTACATATGTAAAAAACGTCAGATTTAAAAAAAAATTAAAAAACTGCTCGACGTTTTTTTTTTATTTTTTTCAACAAAAGTGATAAAATTGAATGTAGAATCTATCCCAAAAATAAAAACTTTTTTTAACATATGTAAAAGAGGGTTTAGTGGATTTTTCCAACTCAAGCGTGTTTTTATTAAAACCACCCCATATATATATATATATATATATATATATATATATATATATATATATATATATATATATAATTCCTCTTCAATACTGATTTATTAAATAAATGTACTATTCCAAAAATGGAATATAAATTAATTTATAAATTAGGAACTTTTGAAAAATTAGGATTAAAACAAGTTGTAAAAACAACTGAAGAAACATTTTCTTTAAATAAAGAAGACATGGTAATTAAACTATTGTCAAATAAAGATTTAAATAAATATAAAAAGGATTATAAATTTCTTCATATAGGTTTGGTACAAATAGCTTTCAAACCTTTGACCCTAGAAGGTCTTCCAGAAAATTTTGTAGCAGCTTTAAGAGATGCTAGAAATCTTGACTGGAAACAATCTCTAATAGTGATTGTTCAAACTAGTCTGGCTCATGAACCAGTCTATTTTAATGTTTATCCAAATTTACAATTATCTTTATCAGATGTTAATATATCAGACGCTTTAACTTTAAACGTTAAAACTCATGGTTATAACTATGCTCCAGGTTCAGAGGTGATCTGTATCTGTTATAGAATATATTACAAACCTTTATACACTTTAAATCCTCAGTATAGAATGGTCGATAAACCATTAAATGAAACAATATTAATAGAAACTAATTTTGGTAAGTCTAATATAACTACCAGAAGAAAGATAAAATGGGAAGAAATTAACTTTCCAGAAAACTGGATCCTTGATAAGGCTACAACATCTCAACAATATGTTGATAATAACCCTTTAGAAATTATACAATCTGAAGAAGGAACTGTCCAAATCCAATTTGAACAGATTAGAAATACTCCTTCTATACCTAGATCTTTATCTTCTATGTATTTGTCCTCTCGACAACATATATCTCCTATGGGATATACTGTTAGAAGCCCTTCTAGAGCTTCAACCTCAAGAGTTAGGGAAACTTTCCCTGCAACAGAAACATTTAATAGATTAAGGATAAATCCTGACAATATAGTCCAAGGAGTCCAAGTAGATCCGGAATTAACCAAATCAGAAGTTGAATTTGTTTAATGGATTTTAAAGAAAAAATAAATTTTAATCTAGGATCTCCTGTAAGAAAAGAGATCAATAAAGAATTTCAATTACCCAAATGGGAATTGTTTAGAAATTGGTTTTTTAATAATTTTAAAGAAAATGAAGTAAATTTCTTTAAAGAAGAATATTATAAAGATTTAATAAAAAAAATGAGATTATACCATTTATTTTTTGGTTTATAGAAAAATACACTGGAAGTATTATTTCCGTTATTGAAAGAGAGTTTATTATTAAAGGAGAAAAAATAATTTCTAATGTTTTTCCTCCTACTCAATTTTTTAAAATTGAAAAGGATAATGAAGTAAGATATTATCAAATCTTTCAAAAATTGTTAGAAGGAGATATCTTACCTATCACGATTTCTCATATAAATGATTTAATTAAACAGCAGAATTATACAAATTTATATGTAATAATCCTAGGAGAACAAATCCAGGATTTGTCTACTAAGATGGATAGGATAATATCCTACTTGAAAGAGAAAAATATATCTGCTAAGACAGCTTCTCTTCAAGAAAAAATTGGTACTCCTAGTATACAACTTCCTCCGGAAGTCACAGAATTGAAGTCACAGATTTTAATATAAAATCTAAGGATAGTCTTATAGCAACTTTAAATGAGACAATGGACGCTCTAAAGAATCTTAAAATAAGTACTCTAACAGAATTCTCTGAGGAAAATTACCAAGAGGAAATTAGGGATCAAGTTTCCAAGTGGACAGATAAGCCTACTCAGAGAAAATATTATTATCCTAGACCTACCCCACAAGATGTTCTTATAGAAGAACAAGAGTATATAGTAAATAACTCTTATAGTGGGAAAATGATCTATGAATGGAACATAGATGGTCAATCAGAAGGACAAATATATAATACTGTCCATAGAATGCTTATGTATAGTACAATTTATAAAAATTATAATAACTCAGTTAAAACCATAGCTAATATGATAGTATCAGGTTTTACTGGCCAACTTAAAGGTTGGTGGGACAATTATTTATCCCAACCGGATAAGGATAAAATCCTTAATAGCATCAAACAAGAAGAAGGTGCTAGTACCAGCAATACCGAAAGTAATGTTGTATACACCCTAATAGTAAATATTATAGAACACTTTACTGGAAAATGGTCTGAAGATTATGAAAATATTAGAACTCTTCTCCAGAATTTAAGATGTAGAACTCTAACATCTTTTAGATGGTATAAGGATACCTTCTTATGTAGAGTCATGGAACTCCCCGAGGCTAATAGTTCTCATTGGAAATCAAAGTTTATAGATGACCTTCCTCATTTAT
Organism: Smallanthus sonchifolius; assembly: GCA_023525975.1. Taxonomy (NCBI): domain Eukaryota; kingdom Viridiplantae; phylum Streptophyta; class Magnoliopsida; order Asterales; family Asteraceae; genus Smallanthus; species Smallanthus sonchifolius. The sequence goes on along the minus strand of CM042031.1, from coordinate 69,485,383 downwards.
TTGCTGAGAGAATAAAAGGCAAATTAAGAGTAAATGGTGTCATAAATTATGACAGTTATACTTATGGAAAACTCATAGGCAAATGTGTTCAAGAAGGAATAAGCCTATGCAATGAGATAAAACTTAATCAATAGATTAAGAAGCATTCTTTAAATGAAAGAAAACAATTAGGAGATTTCTGTGGCCAATTCAGCATAGAAAATAAACCTGATAGGTCTATAGAAACCAAGAAAGAAAATTCTTCCCCTAAGAAGCATTACAAGAGGAAGAAATACAGGAAAGAAGAAAAACCTTATAAAAGGAAAAAATATAAGGAAAGAAAAGAATTTCCTAATGATTTTAAAAAGATTATAAAATGCAGAAAATGTGGCAAATTAGGCCACAAGGCAAAAACTTGTTGGGTTAGAAAAAAAAATTAACAAAATTGAAGATAGAGAATTAAGAGATAAGATTAATGAAGTCTTATTACATGACAGTTTTGAAGAAACTGATTCTGAGCAATCTTCCTCAGAAGAAGAAAAACTAAATATTTTAAAATATGAAAGTTTTGATTCCTCTGGATCAGAGGAAGATCATTGTCCAGCAAACTGTAAAAAAGATTGCTGCAAAAACTCTTCTGAAATGCCAGAAGAAGAACTTTATCAAATTATTTCTCAATTCCAAAATATGGAAATAAATGTTTTAAGTAACGAAGTTTTAGATCTTTTAAAAGTTATAACTGATCCTCAAATAAAAGAAAAATTGATTTCTAAATACCTAAATCAACAAAGGAATGAGGAAGATTCTTTCTCGAATAATCCTCAACAGGATTTAAAACATTTTTCTCTAGTTGAATTAAAAAGACAACTAGCTCATAGAAATCAAACTTCTAGACCTGTTAATATACAGGATTTAAAAATTGAAATTGATATCAAAATTCTTCAAAAGGATAATAAGAACCTAGAAGAAAGAATTTTTAAGCTTGAGATTCCTCATAATAAAACCTCCGAAGAAATCCTTAATAATAGTCAATGAGGATTTTTAGAAAGTATTGTAGATATCATAACTACACAAAAATGGAATATTAAAATAAAACTTCTCATAAAAGATAGTTTTTTCATAAATGTTACAGCACTAGTTGATAGTGGTGCTGATCTAAACAGTATCCAGGAAGGAATTATTCCAACTAGATACTTTCATAAAACCTCCCATAACTTAAGTTCTACGGGAGGAGAAAAATTAAATATTGAATATAAAATACCACAGGCTCATATTTGTCACAATGAAACCTGTATTCCTACTAGTTTTATTCTAGTTAAAAACCTTACTAGTCAAGTTATACTTGGAACCCCTTTTTTAAATAAAATATTTCCTTTAAAAAATATTGATAATAAAGGGATAACTGGATTTTTCCAGAATAAAGAAATATATTTTCCATTTATTACAAATCCTTTTTTTAGGACTTTAAATAATGTAAGAGAATCTCTTTTACAAGCAAAAATAAATCAAATTGATTTCCAGCAAACAAGAGATCAAATCTCTTCTTGACAAAAACTTAATCAGGAGATCAAAATCCCCTTGGTCTTGTACTGCTTTTTATGTTAATAAACATTCTGAGAAAGAAAGAGGTATTCCTAAATTAGTTATAAACTATAAACCTCTAAATAAAAATTTAAAATGGATTAGGTATCCTATACCTAATAAAAAAGATTTACTAGATAAATTGTATAATGCCATAATATTTTTAAAATTTGACTTAAAATCTGGATACTGGCAAATCCAGATAAATGAAAAAGATAGGTATAAAACTGCTTTTGCAGTACCCACGGGCCATTATGAATGGAATGTTATGCCTTTTAGATTGAAAAATGCCCCGTCAGAATTCCAAAATATTATGAATGATATCTTTATTCCTTTTAGTGACTTCATAATAGTTTACATAGATGATATCCTTGTATTTTCTAGAGATATTGAAACTCATTTTAAACATCTTAATATATTCAAGAATATAATTATAAAAAATGGTTTAGTCATTTCCAGACCAAAAATGATGCTTTTCCAAACTAAAATAAGATTTTTGGGTCATAATATTAAAACAGGAAATATTATTCCTATCAACAGAAGTATTGAATTTGGGTCAAAATTTCCAAATGAAATTTATGATAAAACTTAACTTCAAAGATTTTTAGGAAATCTAAATTATATTCTTCCCTATTACAAAAACCTAGCAGAGGATACTGCCATATTATATGATAGATTAAAAAAGAATTCTCAACCGTGGTCTGAAAACCATACTAAGACCATTCAAAAAATTAAGCAAAAAGTTCAAAATCTTCCTTGCTTAATGATAACAAACCCAGATTAGGAGAAGATTATTGAAACAGATGCCTCTGATATAGGCTATGGAGGAATCTTAAAACAAATTTCTCCGGTAAACAAACAAGAAAGTCTGGTACGATTCCATTCAGGAAAATGGAATAATAGCCAGAAGAACTATGCTACTATTGCAAAAGAAATTCTAGCAATAGTAAAATGTGTTTTAAAATTTCAAGATGATTTATATAATCAAAAATTTATTATAAAAACAGATTGCCAGGCGGCTAAATTTATGTTCGCTAAGGACTTCAAACATGATGTTTCAAAACAAATGTTTGCTAGATGGCAGTCTCATTTAGCCCCTTTTGATTTTGAAATTATTTATAAAAAGGGTAGTGATAATAATCTCCCTGATTTTCTTACCAAAGAATACTTGAATTAATGGCTCATTCTAGAGGACCAATTAAAAGAACTCTCCTAGAAATTCAGGAGACGATAGAAGAACTCACTCTTCGAATTAATAATCAAGAAGTAGCAAAAGAAGACATTCTTAAAAACAATTTTTTAACTTCACAGACAAAAATAAAAATGATTGAAAATTTTAATCTTCATATTTATTTTTGTAGATTTAAGATTTGTTTATTAGAACAAAGAAAGAAAATTATCTCATGTGGATGACTTTTTCAGATATGATTCCTTGGGAGCAAGGAAAAAGAGGAAGAGGAAGATCTTCTTCCTACAGAGGTAAAGGAGGATACAATCCTCATCCAAGGGTTATATCCCAAATTGTAAGTCAAAGGCTTATAGCAGAAAACATTGCTTCATCATCTGGTTCTTCTTCACAACCAGATAATATCCTTTATAAGGAATTTTTAGCCTGTAAAGCCTCAAAAGAAGAATCTAATAAAGATTCTGAATCATCAGCATCATAGGCTAGAACTGTTTCTAATGAAGCAGAAGATGATATCACAAACTGGGCTCAAAGTCCACATAAAGAAGTCATACTTCTCCTAGAAAATAAGGATATAAAATGGAAAGATAATCCATGGTTGTTAATGAACAGATACATGGACACAGGATTCTACCCTATGGAGGCTTATAAGCCCAGATACTTCTATGAGCAAATTCTCAAAAAAGAGAATTGTGAAATAGAACACTATCATACTGGTCAACCTGATGTTTATCACTTCAGTAAAATAGTGGTGAAGCAGATTATATCTGTAGAAACATGGGGAACTTCTCCATTAAAAGAAAGGGAGCTTATACATCCCCAAACCAAAGCCCCAATTCGTTATAACTATTTGGACTATAAAAATGCTTTTTATAAAATATTTTTATATGAAAACCCGAAACAAAAGCATTCGTGGTTTATAAAAATATGTTCTCATGTTTACGGACAGGAAATTCCAGTCTGGTTTTATAAATGGTGGCAAACATTTGGCCCTTCAGTGAAAATTCTCCCTAATTTATTTAAGACCCTTTATACTCAATGGGTGGAAGTCTCTCCAATTCTAATAGAGGCCCAGCAGGATGATAATTTTATCAAGAATATGCATATTTCACATTTTTATATTGAATTTAGTATTCTATGGATATGGAAATGGTTTCCAGAGGTCGATTATGACGACCAAAATATTTTTTGCATTCAAAGAACCTTTTTCACAAAATTCTGAAAAAAGATGACCCTAAAAAACATCGATGGAGTCATAGAAAGTTTCGATACTATCGAAAAGATAAAAAAGACTATTGCTGACTATACGAATCAGCAAAACAGTAATCCTCATAAGGAAGCTCCTAGACCCTTCAGACACATTATCAGAAGAATTCAAACTCTCAAATGTACTGATAATATCAGCAACAAAGAAATCATGGATTTCTATCTTTCAGAAATGAAGAAAGATATGATGAAGAATCTAAGAAAAGAAGGAGCATCTCCTTCAACAATGTCTACATCTTCCCAAACTGAAGAAGACGAAGACCCAATCCTTCAAGAAGGACAGGATACTGATCCTATAGATGAAGATTATATCAACAACGTCCTTGCAGAATACAAGCAAGCATTCATCCCAGAAGAATCTTCAAGGAAACTCAAAGGCAAGAGACCACAATAGGCCCCACGGCACGTTCTTACAAAAGCATACTCCAATAATAGGTGGAGTGAAAGAAAAAATCATGTATTCTGGCACAATAATGGCCAGACACTATTTACTTTTAGAAAAGCTAGCAAAATAATTGCTACTTTACTGTTCTCTTTTTGACAAATTTGTCATGTAGGACCCATGAAGGGACCATTATATGTTTATCTTTTCTTCTTTCCCCGCCTATATAAGGGGACTCTTATGTATTGAAAACACACCCTGGAGAACATCTCCACTACTCTCTCTCTCTTGTACACATATCTTAAATAATATTTGAAGTTTGAAGTTAGAAGCTTGGTGAAACGCCCCAGAATTACTGGTAAAATTTTAAATTTATTTAATTTTTTATTTTATGATTGCCTCTTTCAGAGGCTAAGTCTTTAAGTGTTGATATGCTATGATAACTTGAACACTAAAAAAAAGTATAAAATTGAAGATGTTTTCAAATAGAATTTAGACAGGTTAAGAACAGAGTAGAATTATAAGGTGGTGGTTGAATTCTTGGGGGCCTTGTAGCCGCTAATGCCAGAATGGGCGCAAAGGCTTTTTATGGTCTGACCTTTACTAACCTCATCTTAAAATGATATCCTGTACTTGTAAAATATCCTATGGTCTAAAATTTTTAAATATTTTTAATCTTATACTATAACTATATTATATTGAAGATTTATTTTTGTAAAGATCTTGTTAAAAATGTATATATATATATATATATTTCATTTGTTTTGACCCATCACGCACATACACAATCCACACATTTGATTAAATTAAAAATTAACGACTTTTAAAACCGGGTATTAATTTTTGATGCATTAGTGGTAAATAGTAGTTGAACTTTAACATGGGTATTTATTAATTAGTTAGCTAAACTTGTAATTTGAAAGCTTATAACATTTAGACTAGTTATTTAAGTTTGAGGTTATTATTAGAATTTATTTGTTTAGGGTGTGTAAAATTCGCAAAATTTAATAAGGTTTAATCTTACATACATTTTATTAGTTATACTAGCTTTAAGCCCGTGTGTTACACGGTGCGAAACGTTAAGATTATATTAATGAATATCTTAGCACGTCTTTTTATACAACATTTGATTTTGTATTGGTAAGTTTTCATTCTCGTTAAATGTTAAGATTATACTAATGAGAGTAATCAAAATAAAAAGTTGTATGAAAATACATTTCATAAGTGGTATACTTTTTACAATGCCTTAAATTACATGTTAAATGAAACTTTACAAGGATGATTTACAAAATTGAAAATGTTTATTTGTATACAACATTTGACATGGTATTGGTAACGTTTCCATATTTATCAAATATTAATAACTTGAGTTCATCTCTACTTAACTCTTGATAATACAACATACAGTTGACCATGAGTAAACACTGGATCTTTCAAATACAAACCAACACTTAAAAGTGATTGTTCTTGACTTTTATTTACGGTCATTACAAAACATACAACAATTGTAAATTGTCTTCTTTGAAATTTAAATAGAATCATTTTGTATGAAGGTGTTAACCCAATTCTAGGGATAAAAGTTTGACGACCAATGTTGCTTCCAGATATAGTCTTCGCTTCTATAACACGATTACCTAGTGATTTGACCTAATGTCTTGTTCCATTACATAAACCGTATTTTATCAATATTTTTTAGTAGCATAACTGGAATACCGACCTTTAGAACTAATTTATGATTTGGAAAACCTAATAATTTAAGTCCATTTAGAAAATCAGAAGAGTATAAACGTTAATCAAAATTATCATCAAGATGCTCTGATTGACAGATATTATCTACACCTAGATATTCCTTTGAATCTCCTGAAAACTATGTGTGTGTATTGAATTAGGCTTTAAACAAAAACCAGTGCTTCACGCCCTCCGCCTTCACCCGCACGTTGCGGGTTCGATACAATATGCATGAAGGTGATTATAATAATTAAAATAATGATAATAATAATAATAAAAAAAAAAATCCAAAACACCAAAAACAAATGACTGAAAAATAAAACGTAATCAATAAAGAAAACTCATTATTAACAAAAATTAACACTTTGAAAGTGTAATTTTTCACATACATGACATCCATTTTATTTGTAATGAACAGATTGTTCCTTCTAAAAGACCTTTTACATTATTAATCCATTTGCATAAGAGAAATTCATTATTAACAGATTGCATGAATTGGAAGAAAACACATTAAATCATATCTATAAGTGATCTAAATCGGCATGCGGACAATCAAATTAAGAGGAAAACAGATTAAACACTAACGATCAATTATTAGGCCATAAGACCCTATCCGTACCAAAAAAAAAACCATCAGTTTGATCCGTTACGACATTTCAACCCAAACCCGTTTTGACCCGATCCGTACCAAAAAAACCCCATCAATTATTAGGACATGTACTAAAATGACATTTCAACCCAAACCCGTTTTGACCCGTTACCCAACCACCTGACCCGCCTATCTAGAGATCACCTTCACTCTGTCTTTATTGTCTCTATGGATCTCCAAATTTTTTTACCAATTTTAACCACACATCTTTTACTTACCAGGGTTGAGTTCACTCAACTTATATTGAGCACCTCCAATGAGTTCTCAAAATTTCATTCCAAACCAGATTGAAGTGGTTGTCCTGAACAATACAAAGTAATTAACCAGAAGAATTCATCTTTTTCGTTTGCAATAAACAACAAAAAATCATGAAAAAAAATAATAAAACTTACAATAACTTTGCTTGTTTGTGTTCTACTACGCAACAGGCGTATATATAACTTAACAAAAGGATCAGATTTCCTAATAAAATCTTTATTAGTCAGACCTTGAGCTTGTGCAAGCTTCACCTCCAATGTCCCCGTAGTTGTTAATAGCGAATAGCGATAAATAGCGACAAGTGACATATATGCTATGTAGCGAATAGCGATAAATAGCGACCGTTATTTCATTTTGTAGCGATAAAGTAACATAGCTAAAATACTTAGCACAAATCATCTAAATCTTCATATTCCGGCTCATCATCATCATCGCGTTCTTTTTTCATCTGGGATACAAAAAAAAACCCTAATGGGCTCCCTTTTATATTTATCAAGATAATTTTTTTTTTTTAAATGGCCGCTATTTCGCTATTAACACATTTTTGTATCGCATTAATTGAATCGGTAGCAAATATAGCAAAAGAGATTAGTAGAATACAAGAATGAAACTCACACCTCTAGAGCATCAGCAACACCAGGAATAGCAGATATGTCACCACCAAGTTACCAACTACTTTCAGAGTAAAATCCATCTTCTGCAATTTCAAAAAAAGAAAATAACTGATTTACCCTAGAAAAAAACATTAAACATTTTCCAAAGGTCAATGAATAGATTAAATTATATTAAACCCTATAAAAAACATTAAACATCATGTAATCATAACACAAAAACAACGATTTTGTAGATGTCAAAAACAACATTAAACATCTTTTGTAGAATTTCTTATTAGTTTCAAAATAGGACTGATGACAAGCGACAAACTCACGACCAACCAAAAGTTCCCTTACACCTCTATCTGCCCATCCAAGTTCTTCACACACACTTGAATCCTAACAAAAGAATTAACTCATTTCTGATAAATTGTCGCAGGGTTACCCTCTAACATACTGTGTCATATAAAGGAATCCTAAATACATACATCAATTGAACAATTGACTGATTCGTGGTATATCACAATCGTTGTTATCAAATCGGAAGGTACCTGGACATAAAGTGTAAGAATGTAAATATGCGAGAGGATGAATGTGGGGTTGACACTTGTCAAAACCATTTAGTTTTTTTATTATAAGAGTGACAAATGCAATGTGCACCAACCTAAAAAGTAATTGGGTTAACCCAAAACTTGACTAATCCAATTAATATGGGATAATTTATTTAACTAATTTAGGTTTATACTTTATATCGAATTCAATTTATATTTTGGTTATTGGTTTGATTTTTAGGGTAGGACATTTTCGAAAAACCTGAAACAGAATATTAATGCAAATGTTAAAATATATTCTAAATAGATCTCTTAACTTTAAAACAACCCAAAACTCCATAAGTGTGCGATAAATATAAAATTTAAGATTTCTATATTCGAATAAAACTAAATTTTCAGTTTGGTAATTGATTCAATTTAGGTTATTTTGTTTTTTCATCACCACTCAATACCCGAATTAGAACCCTATTTTAGAAGTTAAATTATGATATTGTATAATTAAAGTAAAAGGAATAATGATGATATCAATAATACTCGCAATTCTGAAACTTCTAAAAATATTAACAACAAAGACGGTATAATTTTATAGATGTTTGGCCGTTAGAAGAAATTTAAAATCCGTTGGTTATTTTGTCATTTTTGAAATTAAAAGAAAAAAAAAAAAGAATGAGAGAGGGAAACCTAAATGCTCATGTTGACCATCTCCACTAGTTATTCTTTTACGTAATTATCTTACCTTATATAACATACTAGTTTAGATCTCGTGTTTACACACGGGGTGAAAATTAAAAATTATCATTATATAAAATTTTTAAATATGTATGTATATATTTTACATGTATAAAAATATGTTACATATATTAATTATAGAAACAAACCTAAAATATGTAAAAAATAATATATAATTGGGTTTCGAAAATACGTTAATTAGTATTTAATGTAATTTGACTTTCAATTAATATTTGATTGGAATAAAAGTTACATAATTAAGTTTCAAAGTTTGTTATAATAAGCGATAATTTAAAATAAATGTGTTTTATTAGTATAATTAGTATATTTACTTTAAGGATTAGGTTTAGGTAAAAAGTATTTTAATGGTAAGAAAGGTGAGAAGGATTTATGGCCATTAGATTAAATTGTAGAAAAGATTTAATGGTTGAGATTAAATTGTAGGAAAAAAAAATTGTTGGAAGGGTATTTTAGTCTTGGCCACTTTTGTTGACTTTTTATCAAGTTCCCCCCTCATTTTTAAACGTTCATAACTTTTACATACGACATTATTTTTTCAAAAAAATTACACCATAAAAACGAGCGTTTTTTATCTTTAAAACGAGTATAGTGTCGTTATAAACAAAAACGAATTTTTTTTACGTTTTTCAGCTCATTGTGTAATTAGTCAGGTCAATGTGTAATACATTTATTGTGTAATACAAGTTCAATGTGTAATACAAGTTCATTGTGTAATACAAGTTCATTGTGTAATACCACGTCTGGTCATTGTGTAATACAAGTTCATTGTGTTACATGTATTTATCATTGTGTTTTACGTTTGTCAGCTCATTGTGTAGTTAGTCAGGTCATTGTGTAATACAAGTTCGTCGTGTAATACAAGTTCATTGTGTAATACCAAGTCTTGTCATTGTGTAATACAAGTTCATAGTGTAATTAGTCAGGTCACTGTGTAATACAAGTTCATTGTGTTATACAAGTTCAATGTGTAAATACAAGTTCATTGTGTTATATGTATTTATCATTGTGTTTTACGTTTTCCAGCTCATTGTGTAGTTAGTCAGGTCATTGTGTATTACAAGTTCATCGTGTAATACAAGTTCATTGTGTAATACAAGTTCATTGTGTAATACCACGTCTGGTCATTGTGTAATATCTGGTCATTGTGTAATACAAGTTCATAGTGTAATTAGTCAGGTCATTGTGTAATTAGTCAGGTCACTGTGTAATACAAGTTTATTGTGTAATACAAGTTCATTGTGTTATACAAGTTCAGTGTGTAATACAAGTTCATTGTGTTATATGTATTTATCATTGTGTTTTAGTTTTTCAGCTCATTGTGTAGTTAGTTAGGTCATTGTGTAATACAAGTTCATTGTGTAATACCACGTCTGATCATTGTGTAATACCACGTCTGGTCATTGTGTAATATCTGGTCATTGTGTAATACAAGTTCATAGTGTAATTAGTCAGGTCATTATGTAATACAAGTTTATTGTGTAATACAAGTTCATTGTGTTATACAAGTTCAATGTGTAAATACAAGTTCATTGTGTTATATGTATTTATCATTGTGTTTTACGTTTTCCAACTCATTGTGTAGTTAGTCAGGTCATTGTGTAATACAAGTTTATCGTGTAATACAAGTTCATTGTGTTATATGTATTTATCATTGTGTTTTACGTTTTCCAGCTCATTGTGTAGTTAGTTAGGTCATTGTGTATTACAAGTTCATCGTGTAATACAAGTTCATTGTGTAATACAAGTTCATTGTAGAATACAAGTTCATTGTGTAATACCACGTCTGGTCATTGTGTAATATCTGGTCATTGTGTAATACAAGTTCATAGTGTAATTAGTCAGGTCACTGTGTAATACAAGTTTATTGTGTAATACAAGTTCATTGTGTTATACAAGTTCAATGTGTAATACAAGTTCATTGTGTTATATGTATTTATCAATGTGTTTTACATTTTCCAGCTCATTGTGTAGTTAGTTAGGTCATTGTGTAATACAAGTTCATTGTGTAATACCACGTCTGGTCATTGTGTAATACCACGTATGGTCATTGTGTAATATCTGGTCATTGTGTAATACAAGTTCATAGTGTAATTAGTCAGGTCATTGTGTAATTAGTCAGGTCACTGTGTAATACAAGTTTATTGTGTAATACAAGTTCATTGTGTTATACAAGTTCAATGTGTAAATACAAGTTCATTGTGTTATATGTATTTATCATTGTGTTTTACGTTTTCCAACTCATTGTGTAGTTAGTCAGGTCATTGTGTAATACAAGTTTATCGTGTAATACAAGTTCATTGTGTAATACAAGTTCATTGTGTAATACCACGTCTGGTTATTGTGTAAATAGTCAAGTCATTGTGTAATACAAGTTCATTATGTAATTAGTCAGGTCATTGTGTAATACAAGTTCATTGTGTCAAATATTTTTCATCATTGTGCTATATGTTTTTATCATTGTGTTTTACGTTTTCCAGCACATTGTGTAATTCGCTCATTATTGTGTAATTCGCTCAAATATGTCAGGTCATTGTGTAATATGCTCATTGTGTAATATCACTTCATTGTGTAATATCAGGTCTGATCATTGTGTAATATCAGACCTTGTATTACACATTGACCTAGTGTATTACACATTAACCTGGTATATTACACATTGACCTGGTATATTACACATTGACCATTATGCCCTCCCTTTAAAAACAATAAAATGACACATGTTAAGCTTAGAATCCTTCTTACCCTTTTTATTTTTAAAACCCTTTTTACTATAACCTAACCCTTTACTTTAAATATATATTATTATAAAAGATAGAAGTGCATTAAATAAGAGAGAGAGGCGGGAAAAAAATGATGAGAATGAATATGGAGGTAACACGTGACACTATAAAACATTTATTTATTATATAGTATAGATATACACACTAATATTAGTATTTTATATTTTTAAAACACAATGATAAAAAAGACACCTAGAGGAAGTGAATACGTTATTTTAATTACTTAATTTAGAAAGTATGTCTTATGAAAACTTGTGGATTGCACAAGAATAACTAAAATGTTAAGAAATAGAGGAGATATCACCATATAAACGTTGGTTCTAGCTTATTACATTCAAACTCCCAACCCAAGAATCAAAACCACCCAAGCCGTAACCCAAGAACAAGATGAAAAGAAGATCACGGCTACAATATTGAAAGTTACGAACTAGATGGAACAAAGGAAAAACAATTCGTAAATTCAATTAATTCTTAAAAGCTGTCATGGACCCCAACAAAACATACTAGGACTCAACTTACCTAGGAGATAACTCAAACATGCTTGGTATTATCCCTAACTCCTACTAGATACAGACATATACTACTTCCAGGTATGTTCTATTTTCTGTTCACTGCTTAGTTTAGTTTTTTTTTTTTATTGAGTTCTCCTGAATTACTAGTACTTTTTGTTCACTGCTTAGTTTAGTATTTAACCCCTACTTAGTTTTTATTTGTGCTTACTACAATAACTGCTTAGTTTCTTTTCTAATTTATGTTGGATTACTAGATTAGTAATCATAAATCTTTATAGTTTTTTTTATTTTTGCTTACTCGAATAAATTTTTTAGTATCGCATGCCTCATATACGTTATGCTTTCGGCTCATATACGTGAAGCTCTCGCCTTGACTTTTAGAACCAAAACGCCTCACGCCTTTTGAAACCAAGCAAGTAATCAACAATCAATCATCCTTGTCAATTTTCACCCAGGGCATTGGGTTATTATCTTGGTTACAGATCAACATCTTTTAGAATTTCACTCTAACTTTTGGCTACTTACAAGTTCTTAAAAGCACTTAGCTCAATAATCAAACTTTCATCCTTTTCCTGCTACTTAACCCATGATATAAATTATCTAAAACCACATGGTGATCTCATTTTATAAAACTCTTACTCGTCTCAATTTTGCAACCATAAAGCTTTCAGTCCAAATGCCAGTCTAGAAAAAAAAATCCTTGTTCACTACACACTTGAGTTCTGTAACATAAGCATCCTTACATGCTTAATTCATACAATTCAGTTACTTATTGTTGATTTATCACCATATTGACGGTTGGCCATTATTAACTCTATTTATTTGATAACTAAAGTGAATAGTAACTAGTACCACATGTAATTTCAAATATTTTTTATTTTCTTTTTTGTTTTCAACCCTCATAGTATATATAATATACGTTTTTAACCTGTCTAATTTTCTAATAATTTCGTTTCTCTGTGATAACTTTTGTTCTTTAACTTTTTATAAAAAACGGAAAGCACGGATTTCTTTAGTTTTTTTTCTCAACGTTCCGGTATAATTTTTATTGAAAACGGAGTTGCATTCAAAATCGAGTATTTTTTTATCGTACGCTATAGCGAGTGTACATAGGTTTTAGCCCCGCAAACGAGACGAACCGATAACGACCATGTCCCCGCCGCGCTGCGAGGGGGAATCGTTTTAGCCCCTCATACTAGATATAATATACACTTTTAACCTGTTTAGTTTTCTATTAATTTCGTTTTTCGTTGGTAACTTTCGTTCGTTAACTTTTTTTAAAAACGGAGTTATATTCAAATTCGAGTTTTTTTTGCTATCGTGTGTTATAGCGAGTCCGCGTTTTGACATAAATTTTCTCCATCCAAACGAGCCGACCCCAATAACAATCACACTACTTCAACGAAGCGCGGGTTCTAGTTACTGTAAACTTTGAATCCCTTAGCCCATTTCCACCGATTAAACCAAAAATTCCATTTTATAATAATATCATCATTTAAGCCTTTGACATTCTTTAATACACACCTTAGACTTATTAGAACTCTAATTAGCCAAATTGACCCTCAAATTGGTCAAAACCATATTTAGGTGACAACTTCACCAATTTCTCAAATCTTAAACTTTCATTCCAAAAACATGATTCGGTCTTCATAGCACAAGTCTCATGTATTTTTGTTACTGTGACAGGATATGAAGTTCGGTGGATTTTTTTGTTCTTGTCAAGATTTTGACCGCAACCAGTCACGCGTAATGATTTTGATTACAAACTTTCTGAAGTTATTCAAAGTGAACAGGTAGTGGTTGAAGCACAGTCAATAACCCCAACTTCTCTTCATGCTCTCACTGTTCTCGATCAAGTTCGGTGACTACCACCAATAGCCTCGACACATTTGACGCCGGTTATGGCGAGGTATAACGCATTACTAATGTTTTAAAATATTTGAAATAATTCGATTGTTTTCCTAACGCATTAATTGCATATAAAGTCTTGTCAACTATTCCAGTAACAGTGACATATGTAGAAAGAATCTTTTCAAAATTGAAGTTGTTGAAGTCTACTTACGATCCACAATGTCGCACGAAAGACTTAATGAATTGGTAATGATAACTATTGAGAACGATTATTTATAGAGTATGGATTCTGAAGAATTGATCAACAACTTTGCTTCCAAAATGCTAGGAGAGCCTCACGATTCGTTTAACTATGTAAAATAGATCATCTGCTACAATAATTTTATTTTGTTTATTGTTATAACAATTATGGTCATTTTAATGAACTTATATATATTAAAATATAAATCAATTTATAAGGTTTCATATATTTGAATACACTTTCCCAATGACACATTTCCATTTTAGTTAAAAAAAATCATTTTACCAAAGTATCTGATTTAAGATTTACATTAACGTAAACACTACCAGATCGATTACCTCCAAAATCACGTATTATCTAGCAACTCCAACTCAATATGTACGTAAAAATTAACCAGTCATTCGACAAATGGGACTTATTTTCATTTTAATTTAAGAAATAAATTTAACAGAATACATGTACACCTATGCAACTGCAAACATATAAAATTGAGAAGACTTTGAGAAATGATTTGTACACCACATTCATTACTTCACAGTTCACACAATACAGCCACAGTTGTTTTTACAGTTTTACCCTCAGTCTGATTTTACTCGTTTTTACTCTGTCTCTTCCATTTGAGGGTAAATCTGTAAACAAAATGGCTGTGGTGTGCCAAGTAATTACTGGATTATTGTGGTGTAGAAATAACCTCCCCATAAACTTTATGCGATTTTTGCAATTTCGACTAGTAACTTATGTAGGGCCTGAGGCTTTGAAAAGAAAGGGGAGTGATCAGAACCTTTGAGACGAAATACTTTCTCAGGTGGGCTTTCGTTTATCATGCTTTCTTGTAGAGTTATGGGGATGGCATTGTCATCGGGAGTTTGTATGTAGAATCGTCTGACCGATCCATAGTTTGAGTCTGATAGTGAAAGCTTTTCCAGAACAGGTGGAAATGGAATTGGCCTCATTGAGACAGAAGCCAATGCTACATCCTAAAACAGAGAAATGAATCAGTTAAGTACTTAAAAAGATGATTAGTATATTGTTAATGTTAAGGAAAAAAAGATAATATAATCAATATGCACGTATTTGACATTGTTTACAATAGAAAGCTTGTAATTGGTGGAATATCGAGCGTGGGTCATACCTTTGCAGGACTGTGATTGAATAAAAGGTCCTTCAAGAGCATTTTGTCAAGATATATTGCAGTTGGAGGCAAATTATTACCATTTGTGTAGATAAACTTTTGAGCTTGCCGCATGAGATCGTTTGTATTTTCCTGCATTATAATATGCAAAATCGTATTTAACAATTGCCACAGAAATTTGAAATATTCTGAACTTGACAGAAAACTAAATCTAATGAAGAACTAAGTGGCCTTTGGCCCAATAGTTTGTGTGTTCAAGTGTTTTTAGACACATTCATGCAATATTTGTTAATTATTTAGGGAGATTAAGAATAAATTGTAGATTAATTATGGTTCAATTAAAGGGCCATACCTTCTGGGAGAACATATCAAGAGTACTTTGCCCACTTTTCAACATAGAAGCAGCGATAAATACGGCTTTTGCTATTTTAGATGGAAATAGTTCCATCGCATATGATATGCATGCACCACCAAAGTCATGGCCTACCAAAATCACCTGCATAAATTGAGATACAGAATGATTTTTAAAGTTGGAATATATAATTGGAATGCAAATTGAAGATGCTAAATGATATTTGACAATAGTACTAAAACAAGCTAATCTTCCATATATAGTGGGACAGATGTAACCTGTTCCAACATGGAAATTAAATCTAACTGAAGTTTTAATTAAAAAATTGTCAATGCATCAAAGTACATTGAAATGGTCCTGCATTCGGCTCATGTCTAGATCTGCTTTTATGTTTAAAATTTTTATTTTAAACTTCCTTTTCTAAGGAGAGCTATGATCATAACATATGTTAACTGCCCTCTTTCCTTTCAATCTTATTAACTTGCTAAGATCGCAATTGTAAGATCTCTGTTTGTATCATTGTCAAAGAATCAGCAATAACAGAAACAAAAAACAACTAAATAAAAATCAATAGTAAACAAGGAATAAACCTTCTCTCCATCTGCAAGCTTTTCCAAGAAATCTGTGAGTGGTGTCACGTACTGAGAAAGACTTTTGATGCTATTGGTGTCAAACAAATCGATTCCAGAACCAGTTAAATCAATGGCAGTAACTCTAAATTTACATTCTTCTAACAGAGCAATTGTTTTGTACCAACACCAGGCTCCAAAACCTCCTCCATGCACAAGGACAATATGACTGACCTCCAATTCATCAACATTTATATCCTGGTGACATAAATCAGGTTAGATGTGCTACAGATAAATCTCTGAATTTAACACAATTTAGACTAATAAAGTGTTTGAATGTTATTATATGAAAGAACGATTAAATTTTAAAAGTTACATAATCCGCTTAACAGAGATCAGGAAAATCACATATCAGGATGTTTTTAAGATCATCTTAATAAATTAGTTTAAGCAAATTACTGATAGCAATTATCTGCATGTTTTAGAACAACAATCGGAACATCTACTTTTGGAATTGAATCAAAATAAACATCAATTGCGAACAATTTACCGAACGGATAGCAATCAGACCTGATTAAGGAGTTGCAGAGGAGGAAGCAGAGGATCAGTAAGCGATCGAGCCCTAGTACTCGAACTCCGAGGAAGAGGCTGGTGACGTTTGGAGTTTGCAGCACCAGGAAGATGGCGGAGGGAAGATGATCGATCAAAAGGCAAAACACCGCCATTTTGCTGCTGTAAAAGAATCGCGGCGGCGATTGCATGTTCATGAATCACAGCGTCATCGAATTTCTCTCTCTTAATAGAAGAAGATCGAACACGAGACCATCGATTGCTTGAATTGCTGTTACCTGATCCAGTCGATTGATTTGTTACGCGTTTGGAGTGGTTTCTCCTTGGCGGCGATCTCGTTGACAAGCATATCCCCATTCTCCGTGTACTTTTTGGTTCAATTCATCAAAAGGTATCAAAAGCGTCGGTTTATGTATGAAGAAAAAGAGCTTCAACAATGGCGGAGAAGAGAGAGAGAGGCTTCGGTGCGGAAGTTCGTGAGAAAGCGCAGTAGCCTTTTGCTTGCAACTGCTTATTTATTTCATATTTTTTTTATTCATAAAAAATTACAAGTTTGACTTAATACATAATATTATAAAAAAATGTTTTATTTAATATTGTAATACATATTTTATGACCTAATAAATTCAGATCCAAATCCCAGTCGAAGACAAATTCAGTAACTACTTTTGAAAAACAGTGGGAGTAACTAACATACTGAATCGAAACTTGAGAGGAAGAAATAAAATTGAAAGTCAGCGTGTAATTAGGGTTGGTTTTCAGGCGACATAACGATTCGGCAGAGAGGAAACTTGAGAGGAAGAAATGAATTTGAAAGTCGAAGTATAATTAGTGTTGGTTTTCAGACGACATTTAATCGGTTGAGAGGAAGTTGGTTTTCAGGAGGCGGTATTAACAACGTTACAGACGATGTCAGAGCGGCGCCGTTAACCACACTTTTTAAGGTAACGCTATAATATTTGATGTCAAGTTCTGTTTTAATAAATTAAGATTTTATATAAAAACTGAAAGTATATTGTTTTAGAGTAACTAAATTATAATGTTGTACTATTGTATTAATCTTGAAGTTTAAAATATATTGGTTCTTTTTAAGAAAATGATTTGTACATAGTAAAATTTACTTTATATGTTTTACAGGTTGTATATTGTAGTGTATAAAATAATTTGATTGTATATATATCATATCCATTTTAAATAGATAAGTTTATTTCAAGTGTTTCTTAGAATATATTTAAGTTTAAAAAAGTACATTATTTTATTAGTTATAAATTGCGTGTCTTTTTAATCACTTACAAAGAAAATATTGTATTTCTTCCAACACATTTCATCTTTATTTATGTCCATGTTTATTTATATAAATAATAATAATAATAATAATTTAGGCGTACAATGTTATTTTAATTTTAGTAATGCTTTAAAGTTTAAAAAATCATTATGTTCGTAAAAATGCGAAAAAAAAAGATGCTCAAATACTTCAAAAGAAATATTCCCTGATCTCTGGGATTGCTATTTACTTAAAGTTTATAATCAGATTATTTCTTTTAGTTCAATATATATAGTGGTTTTTTAGCTGTAATTGTTGAAATTAAAAGTTTAAAACCATATCCAACATTATTATTGAAATAGATTTAATCAACAATTAAATAATTCTCTATATTAAAATATAATGGTTGTTTTTATTTTATCAAAGAAAAGCGTAACTAATTTGATGCTGAAAACAATAAATGTGACAGGATGATTTGTTTAATAGTCTCTTCCTAGAATTAAGGGAAAAGTAGAAATATTTAAATAATCATGTTTAATATTATTTCTTTAGATCGTAATTTATTGCAGGAAAGCCTTCAAAATATGCAGTTGTGGGTGTGCATGAGGCATGGGATCGGGATGATGATATGGGAACACCGCTTCACCCTATACGGTATCGTCCCAATTTAATGATATTGGGATGACTATACCGAACAGCATGCGACCAATGGACTTACAACGGCTATTTCAATAATTTTTTTTAAATAAAATAAAATAAAATACCGAACAGTATCTTAGGGGCTGTTTGATAGCCTATTAATAATTCCATTAAAAGGCTACCTCTGAATCGGTCAGAGCTAGGGGTGTAAGTTTCAGATTTTATCAGCATCTTAATGGTTCATCCAGCCTCTTAATGGTTCAGCTCAAAAACCATGTTGAACCATTCAGACCTCTTAATAGTTCAGCACTTAATGGTTTAGATTTTACCAAACAGCCCGTTAGTAATACTATTTATTTTCACACCAATCTTCTTTCTCTAAAAATGTGTCTATCACCCAACGATTGTGGACGTGGAAAAAAATGAGTTCAAGCGGCAGCAAAGAGCCGAGTTGAGTTCACAAGAATTCCCACGGGTTCTCTAAAAATGTTTCCATCACTCAAGAATTTCTACAATACGAGAAAGAAATACTTTTGGGTTAGGGGTAAAATGTAAATTTTATCATTTTAGTTATGTTATTTTTGTATTAACAAAATGTAATTTTTTTAGTCTTGTAGTTTTTTTTAATGAAATTTACTTTTTATATACTTTTTAGTAGTTTTTATTTATTTTAAATGATTTATTTTAGACGAGAAGTGGCTCTTAGAAGAGATGTGCAACTCTATGGTTAAAAGATGGTTTAGAGGTGAAATAAAAATTAAAAAAAAACTATTGTAACCTTGGCGTGGAAGAGAGAGGTAGTAAAAGATGAGAGATAAGAAAGAGATGGCTCAAGAAAAGTGAAATAAAGTAAGAGCTTTAGACTCTCATTTTCTTATGGCCTCAAATTCTAAAAATAAAATTATACGTAGATAATGGCTTTGAGATTGTTGATAGTGAGGTTTATGGTCTATAATCATGCATACACACACAGATAATATAGAAATCATAGAAATTAGGATTGAAAGCAATTTTTTTTAATCTTAGGAAAAGGGCCAATTTTATTATATTTTTTGAACTCCAGAAGGCTTGAGATAAACCTAGATTCAGTCCGAAGAATTAATAACATATTTTATTTTCAAAATTCGTATAATTTGTTTCATTTTTTTCTATTTAAATTTTAATGTAAAGTGTTTAATTCTTAATAACATTAACTAAAATCATGTTTTCTAAAGCTAATTTTTTTAACGTCGGAGAATTCCATTAAAACAAGCCAAAAGCACTAGCAAAAAGCTAGAGAAGGCAAAACCAAATTACAAAGACAATGAGTTAACATTAAACATACACCAATTAGATCAATCTAAATTAACCAATTTGGATCGATACTTAACCTAAAGGTAGCTAGTGGCATTGATATCCTTCAAAATCTTGAGAATTTGCTTCCGCTTGTTGTTAAATACTGCCTCATTTTAAACATACAACAATTAGATCAATCTAAATTAACCAATTTGGATCGATACTTAACCTAAAGGTAGCTAGTGGCATTGATATCCTCCAAAATCTTAAGAATTTGTTTCCGCTTGTTGTTAAATACTGTCTCATTTTAAACATACACCAATTAGACCAATCTAAATTAACCAATTTGGATCGATACTTAACCCAAAAGATAGCTAGTGACCTTGATATCTTCCAAAATCATAAGAATTTGCATCCGCTTGTTATTAAAGACCGTCTCATTTCTAAGGGGGTGTTTGGGATTCCTTTTCAAATTTATTTATTGACTTATTAACTTTTCTAAAAAATTAATAAATTAAAATTTTGTTTGGGTAAACCAAAAGAAGGTGAAAAAATAGGGTATGAAAAGTTATTTTTAAAAAGTAAGGATAGTGTGACTTATTAAACCTCTTTATTACTTTTAACAAAAATAAATTTTTAAGATTAAATAAGAAATCCCAAACACGCCCTAAAACTAAATGTGTCCCTTGGTTGAATATGTTTGCCACACCCCTGTTAGACTTTAGTAATTATCTAGAAAATATATGACTTTTACGAGTCCTTGACTAACGAATCCAACTCCAACGTCGGAGCCTGTGAAGGATTCCAAAAGGAAAATTACGACGGAAAGAGCTTTTTTAATTAACAATTTTATATCAACTCATGGATATTTATTATAATCTTATTAAAGTTACTTATTTCGTAATTTCTGCCATAAAATATATATGATAGTCTTGTAAATAAAACTTGTCATACAAACTAAAATATATTGTAGAATTGTTAACTTTCTCATTTACCACAATCGGGTATATATCTATACTATATAATAAATAAAGGTTTTTGTTTGTCACGTGTCGCCAACATATTCAATCTCATCATTTTTTTCACGCCTCTCTCTCTTATTAAATGCATCCATGTCTTTTAATAAATTACTAATTATACTAATAAACCACATTTATTTTAAATTATCCTTTATTATAAAAATCTTTGAAACCTAACTATGTAATTTGTATTTTCAATAAAATAGTAAATGAAAGTCAAATTACATTAAATAGTAATTGACGTATTTTCGAAACCCAATTATATATTATTTTTTACATATTTTGAATTTTGTTTTCTATCTTTAATATATGTATAGTAATACATTTTTACATCTGTAAAATACATAAATAAAATTTAAGAAATTTATGTATTGCTATTTTCCACCCCGTGTGTATTACACGGGGTCTAAGCTAGTAATACAAATACAAGGAGATAATATCTCAACTAACTATTTACAGATTTACATAACTAGTTTAGAGATATTTATTAATTTATATCAGGATTCTAATCTGTTATAAACACTATGTTAGAATCTAGTGTATTACACGGGTTGAATAAATGTAATGTTATATAGTTAGTAATAAAAAATTATGTCTTTAAAAATTCATGTATTACACAAGTTGAATAAATGTAATATTATATATTTAGTAATAAAAAGTTTATGTCTTTAAAAACTCGTGTATTACACGGATTGAATAAAATATTACGTGATAGTTATAAATTCTGTTAGGTTAATTTTTTAAAATATCTTTTTAGCTGAGTATTACTTTTTTTATGTAACTGATAAGTGTTAATTCATATTAAACTTTAAAAACCAGATGTATTACACGAATTGAATAAATGCAATGTTATATATACTTAGTAATAAAGATTTACATATTACATATTTATGACATATTACATAGTTTTTTAATACAAATTCTAGAAACGTTGTATAGTTATTTTTTTAAAATGTTTTATAAAAAGAATGAAAGAAATGTTTAATTTATAAAAATGTTTTATGAACAAACATATTTTTTTAAAATAAAAAACGTTTTATAAAAAGAATTATATGAAATTATTATTATTTAATAGGAGAGAGAGGCAGAAAATAAAAAATTATAAAAACAATTAAAGAAATTTGTATAACTAATAGAAGAAAGAGACGGGGAAAAAAAGTTAAGAATGTATAAGAGAGTGACAAGTGTCTCACAAAAACTTTTATTTATTATAGAGTATAGATTTATTTATTTGGATGGTTGTTAAATAGTTTTCTTAAGTTATGTTATGTTCAAGACACATGAGGATAAAATAACCATCTAACTTAATATGTCTAATTTATATACTTGAAAAACCAACATCTCAGTTTCTCAATTGATATAATAGACATCCCTAAATCTATCAATTATAATAAATAAAGGTTTTAAAATGTCACATAATATCATTCTAGAGCCTCTTTGTTTTTCCGCCTAACAATTTTCAATTATCTATTTTAATTTATTTTTTTAAACTCTTAAATTGATTAAATGTCATTTAAACGTTTCCATATTTTTTATGATTTTAAATTTTAAACATTAAATATATGATAACTTTTAGTTGACCAATAATTTACCTTTTTAAATATATTATTTATAATTAAATTTAACCAATTAATTATGATTCATAAGATTAAGAGTTGTTAATTTTTTAGAATATTATGAATGTTACTATATAAGTGTTTTATTTTTGTTAAAACAATTTCATACGACACACACATACACACACACATATATAATGTGGTTGATTAATTATATCGAAACGATAAATTACTAAGTGACCAATAATCCCCTTAATTTGAAGAGTCGATATGACCATTCCTCAACGATCTTATTTTTTATTCATATTCTCGTTTTAATTTTATCATCTTATAAGACTAAGTGTAATAGTTTAACTAAAAATTGAAAAGGTGGTTGTCACGTCACTGACACGTAGACAATGGGACTATCACTAACTAAAATCTCAAAAAGGTGTAATGGTTTAACTAAAAACACAATTATTTTTTAAAATTATTTTTATATTAAAATGTTGGTTAGTTCATTGATTGGTTGATTGTAAACGCTTCACGCCCGTTAAACCTACGACGCCCCTCCTTAACGCCCTTGTAATGGTATTTAACGTCCACTTTGGTTGAGGTGTACGTGGGCGTTAGCCTACTAGAAATAGTCTAACAAGTAATATAAAAAAACATGATTTTGAATTATGTTTCACATGTTTGAGAATTGAGATAAGTATCTCACGAGTATAGAGAGATGGAAAGTATAAATAGAAAAAGGAAAGGGGAGTAATTGGTTGAAAAGCAAACTAAAAGAGGAATGGAAAGCATGTGGGCAAAATTTAAAAATAACCCATCACTTTTACAAATGTCTCACGGGTCACGCCTAACTTCTCATGTACACCATAAAAAAAGGCCCGACCTTCCCTGCTTTTCAAAATACAATTCCATGAAAACTTTATGACCCGATTTGAAGTTTCTCAAATCTTTCGGGCCCACATTATATAATTAAAAATCTAAGGGGAGATTTATTTATAGAATTTAACAAAAAAAATTCTAAATCCTTCGAAGAATTAAAATCTATGACGCGTTTCATGAAATAATCTTGTTTAGTTTGTAGACTTGTTAAATTAAATATTGCAATGGTGGTAACGGTTATGGCGCACACGAATGTGGGTGTGGGTGTGGTGATGGCGGTGGTGAGGCCGTGAGGGTGGTGGTGATGATGACAGTGACGGTAGTTGTGATGGCACTGGTGGCAGCGGTTGTGTGGTGGTGGTGGTGATGGTAAGGGATCGGGGTGATAGTCGTGTGAGTTGAAATTGATAAAAACCCAAATATGATTCATATATCTATCCTTGATAATGACGTCAAACTTAACTTAGACACGCTTAAAATCATATAGCCCAAACACCAATTAATGGTGTAATTCGTTTATTTAGACATGGCAAATTGTGAGTCAAAACGGGTTAGCAGGTTGTAAATGAGTTGACGAATTATAAATAGATGTAATTAAGTTGTAAACACATTAAATGAGTTGTAGATGACTTGATGGTTTGTAACAAAGTTGTAAACATTTAATGTTGCTAGTTGCACTAAGCATGACAAGCTAACAATTACTTGTAGTTATTTTTTATTGTAAACTTGTTATTGCTTATGGGTCCTTGGACTTAAGCAAGTTACGAGTACATGTATATTCTATTTAGATATTATTTTTCTTCAAATATACTGCATAGAAAGTTACCTAATATGTAAAATTTTCCTCTATGGTATTTTGGTAGATTTGAAAACAAGATCTAACAACATTGTAGAGTGTGATATTATATTCTTAAGTAAAGTTTTCGTAATCAAACCTGTATCAGACCGAGTCCACTAGTCGGTATCGTTTCAAAAACCATACGACGTCAATTTAAAAATAAAAATATATATAACTAATTTAAAATAAAACATGGAACTACTTTTTGTACTTACAATCTTAACAAAATATGTAGCTTAAAATAAATAAAAAATAAAATTGAAGTAGTAAATAAATAGGTAAATAAATGTGATATTAAATTGAAAAAAATATAAAAATAATAAGATGTAAAAATCCGGTCCAGCAGCTGGTTCAGTCCTTCAGTTCAAACGATCAACATCAAAACTTGTAACATCTATGATTTCTCCGGCTATATTTTTATTATTATTATTTCCATCCTATACAATAATGATACCCTTTTTCAATGTCGTACTTGTTCAACGCAACAAATCACATTAATTACTATTTTAACATGTATCAACTCGAGTTTTCAACTTTTGAAATTATTATATTATTTGCTACCGTATATATAACATATGTATGTACATAGATATACATATATATATTTTGTTATAATGTATAAAAACAAAGATAAAAATTTGTTAACTATGCAAAAATATCTTTTATATATATATACATATATATATATATATATACGTATGTGTATTTAATTATAAATATATATGTAAGTATATATAGTCAATTATACAACATTTAATATTGTATAAAACTTATATATCTCTAATCATGTTTTCACATCCTTCATTTTTATAATGTATATATTTGGTTATACCAATTAAAGTCAAAATTCTTAACTTATAAATTCTAGTCATGAAAATACCTTTTATATATATACATGTATTTATTTATAAATATATATATATATAGTTATTTATATTAAACAAAACATTTATCCAATTTGTAATCTTATAAAAATGAGGTTCTCTATATAAAATAAATTAAATAAATAATATTTTAGATTTTACAAGTTTTATAAAAACTATTTTATAACAAATTCCATACTTAATTGTAGTTAATTTTGGTCTTGAACCTTTTCAAAGCAAAGGACCCCTAATCTCATTTGAAACCCCATTTGAACCCCTTATCCCAAAGCTTGAACACTGGATCAACATTCAAACCAATTTTGACTCTAGAAAGTCAAACCAATTCAAATCCCTCTAATAACTTGTAAATCCGGAGTGTAAACCCTCCCAAATCAGTTTGCCACTCTTTTACGAGCTGTAGGAACTCTTAAATGATCAAATTGATTGAGAAATCAATGCTTTTTAACCCACTTAAAGAGTTTCGGTTATGGGAGTTCAAACCCATGAAACGAGCCTTTAATACCCACAAACCTCGTCGATTAAGCTACTGTAACGTATGGATTACTCGTCCCTCATACCTCCCTACCGGTTTACCACTCAGAACCATACTCAATTCGTCCCCTCTCTCCACCCAGTCGCGAACAACATAAGGGGACGAGCCTCACGGCTTTGCAGCGAATCGGGTCTCACTTCTAGCAAAGAATCAAGTCTCATTCCAGGTAATTTTCCCCTTGTCGATTATCCAATACTGGTCGTGAATCCCCTGCTCTTGATTTAGGGTTTGTGAATGACCTTTCCTGGTTGCGATCTGTTTGTGGGGGAATGGAACACATTTCATGGAATGAGAGTGTATGACCTTTCCTGGTTGCGAAATGTCATGTCATTTTTACGCTCTTCAACTCTCTCTAACCCTAAGAGGAGGGTGTAGAATCAATAAGCTCTTGAAATTTTTTTTATTAAAATAATATTTCATTAAAAAAAATCACATCTCATTAAATAAACATAAAATTAAAATACAATTAATAAAAAAAATACAATAAATAAAAAAATAAAAAATAAAAGTACAATTAATAAAAAAAAATACTACTCGTCTTCGTCGTCTGTAAGATGGATGTCCAAGTTTGTGGCAACATGTGTCGTAAGATCAAACTTCAAATGAAAATGTGTGGTCTCGTTCCGCAATTCCATTATGATATTATCGGAAACAACTGGATTGGTAGGCGGATCCGCAATGTGAACCGGTGAGATTGCATTTCCGTCATCTTTTAATATCATATTGTGTAATATGATACACGCGTACATCATGTTCTTCAACTTTTCTACCTTCATTTGACGTGACGGTCTTGCAATTATGGCTCATTTAGCCTTCAATACGATGAACGCTCGTTCGACGTCTTTCTTTGCCCCCTCTTGCGTTTTCTTGAACTTTTTTTGGTTCACGTCGGTTGGATAAGAATATGATTTCACAAACGTGGACCAAGAAGGGTATATGTCATCGGCAAGATAGTAACCCCGCTTGTATTAATGGCCATTAACAAAGAATGGGCACCTAGGAGCGGTTCCATACAACTCATTTGTGAACAATGGAGATTGATTGAGGACATTTATGTCATTGTTTGACCCGGCAATACCAAAATATGCGTGCCAAAACCACAAATCATTTGACGCAACTGCTTCGAGTATGACTGTTGGGTACTATGGTATTGACCTCTTAAACTAGTGGGACAATTTCTCTAAACCCAATGAGTACAATTGATGCTACCAAGCATCCCGGGAAGCCCGTGCTTATCACCGTGTGCTTGGTATAAAAATGAAATATCTTAACTAGTCGGTGCACGTAAGTATTCATGACCATATAGAATAACAATAACATTGCAAAAATACTCAAGACATTCCCTAGAGGTTCTCGCGGATATACATAAATATTCGTCGTATGAATCGGGAATATTATCTGTTGCGAGTTGTTTTATGGCCGATGTGCATTTTTGAAGTGGAGTGAAACTTTGTTTGTTCTGTGCGTCTTGACTAACTTGAAAATATTCAAAATTTGCGTTAATGTCGTCAACTATTTTTAAAAATAGTGTCTTCGACATGCAGAATCTATTTCTAAAAACGTACTCGCTGAATTTCGGATTCTCAACAAAATAATCTTCCATTAGAATTTCATATGCTTGGACACGATCACGTTCCACATGTCGGCGAGTCGATCTTGCAGTGTCTTCAACTTCGGCTGCTTGAACAATGAGGTTTAAAAATTCAAGACTACTCGAGTCGGACGACAACGAACTATTAGATAATTCCGGGATGTAAATAGCGCGCTTAAACATTTTGAGATTTATTTGTGAGAGAATATGTAAAATAATATTGTGTAAAGATGTATATATAGGTGAAAAACTAATTGAGAGAATATGTAAAATTGATTTTTTTATTTATTTAAATACCCCAACCCCCCCCCCCCCCACACACACACAACGGTCCCCTCCAACGGTCAAAATTTCCTCAAATGGCTACATTTACCAACGGACTTTAATACCCGTGACCCTATACCCATGCGAAGCCGCATTCGTTACGGCGGTGTAACCCGTCCAACCCGTGGAACCCGTGGCCAACCCGTGCCTCCACTCCATCCTCCCTTAAAAGTGTCAATAAAAATATCACATTTCCAGTTTAAAAAACTGTAGTATTGCCACTTCGTTGTCTACTTGTCTCCATAGTATGATTTTTTGGTTGACTTAATTCCAATTTTTAAATCTTAACCCAATTATCAACGATAATTAAGATAAGAGATATTATTATTTTGTATTTCAAAATGCTATATTATTTGATTAAAACTGTACAAATTAAGTTCGTGGTTATGGGAGGGATCAAATTCGAAAATTAAAAGGTGTGTGAAACGTACTAAGTAACCTAGACTCTTATTAAGATAAATGGCTTAGATAGAGACGATGATAATTCTGTAATTAGTGGGAAAATTAGGGTGAATGAAAAAATCATAATTGTTAATGTTTTATCTAGTTTCATCGGTTTTTTAAACTCATATAACTTTTATATACTTCATTCTTTTTTTAATTATACCATAAAATCAAACATTTTTTTTATCTTTAACTTGAGTATACTATTGCTATTTCTAAAAAAAATATAAAAAAACCCTTCTTTTTTTAAATTTTATTGTATTGTACGCAAAGGATGTGTGTTTATACATATATGGTTGCGTGATTATGTACGCAAGTTGCGTTTTTCACGTGCAATAACTGTACGCGATAACATGAATATATACATATATATATAGAGGGAAGTTATATATATATATGTGTGTGTGTGTGTGTGAGATAGGGATCAAATAAAAACCATCAATTTATGTGAAAACCAACAAAACTGTAGGATCGAGAAATTACAAGATGGTTTTGTTCTTAGTTGAAATTGGCAAAAACAATAACAACTACACAAGGGTAATCGAGTAAGCAGAAAGAATACTTTTAAGAACACTGTTGTATTAAGCTTTTGCAGATAAACGATTACAATTGAAAAACTCAATCAAAAGACATAAAACTCACACTTACAATGAAGTGTTTACACATTATTTATACTCACTTAGAATCAAGACAACCCCTTGATTCTAAGGATCAGATCTAACACAGGCCCTTGATCTGTTGTATGTAGCTAACTATTACACGTTTTGTCTAAAACTAGTTAACTTTATTGAAGCGTCTTCTTTATGCATCATTACTTGCATGCTTGGAGAAGAGCATTGTTGTCCGTCATTGGTTGTGCCATTGCGGTTCCTTCTGCTTTGAGTGTGTCAGTTGCTTTTGCAGAAAGTTGTCAGTGACGCTTGGTATGGATAGTCAGCTGCAACGATTTGTCTTCAAGGCACAAGGCTGTCAGCAGCAAAGATGATGATCAGTAGCAAGATGTAACCATCCAAAGCTGCTGATGATTTGCCTGTCAGCAGCATCAAGTGTTGATGCTGCTGAGAAGCCTATCCGCAACAACTTTGGTCTTCAGCAGATAAGGCTATCCGCAGCAGAGTTGTTATTCAGCAGGAGAACAAGTATCCGCAACAGATAAGCTTGTCCGCAGCAGTTTATGGGTCAGCAGCAAACTCTGAGATCAGCAGCATTTGTACTTAGAGAATTTTGTAGCCATCAGTCTTTGGTTCTACAAACTCCCCCTAGACTGATGCTACCAAAATTCTTTTACTGCCTTTGTTGCTGAAGCTTTTGCATATTTATGACTATTCTTTCAACCTCATATCCTCTCTGATCCATGTTGGGATTGTTAAGAGGAAGATCAGATAGAGTCTTGATGTCTTTGCTTGCCATTTTAAAGATAGCTTTGCTTGAACACCTCATCTTTTGTCCTTTAACATCTGTCAGAGTGAATTCATTCTTCTCAGCATTGTAGGACCAGCTGATGAATGGAGTGTGGGATTGAAGAGGTTTGGCATCAATGATTTCATCTTTACTGGGGTTGAAGTAATGTCTGATTGCCAGCAAAAGATGTCTCCCACCTTCATTCTCAGGCTCAGAGGATTCACCCAGCTCCATCATTCTTCTTAGATCAGAATCTGGAAGCTGTAGTACCTCATCAACAGAAGTATAGATTGATCTTTTAGCTTCTGTCCTCCCCCTGAACACTTCAAACCATTGGTCTTCAGGGCTGTATGACCATCTGATTATTTCTCTTGAGTCTTTATGTTTGGAAGTGGGTTTATTTTTCTTTTTGGGAGGTTGTTGATGAGTAGGAGCTGGGTGTGTGGATTTGGACTTTAAGGGAGGAGAGGAAGGAGGTCTAGGAAGGAGAGTGGAAGGTTGTTGGATTGAGGAAGTGTTGGGTTTCTTTGATTTCCTTTCTTCTTCTTGAATGTTTACCCTTTTCTTGGAGCCTTTTTTCTCCAATTTTTCTTCCTCATCTTTCTTGAATTTAAAATAGAGGGCTTGCAGGTTCATGAAATTCATGGGACCTAGCCTCTTTCCACTCTCCTCTAGCCTTAAGGTAGTCAATCATGACCTTCCTTTCTTCATGGGTCCGTTTATTAAAGGCAATGGTCTTTTTGGACTTTTGTTTGACTTTTTCTTCTTCTTCAGCCTTTTTCTTCTTTGCCAATTGACCTTGCTGGCCCATGAAGGCTCTGTAGATTTCTTTATTTGATAGTTTCTCAAGGTAGTCTGCATCCTCACCTTGAGAAACTAGAGCCTTTACCCACTCCTCTCTCATTTCTTTGGCTAGTTCAGAATCAGTTATTCTGAACTTAGCCTCTTCCTTCTTCTTCTTCTTTTCTATTTCTTCTTCTTCTTTATCAAATTGTTCCTGCAATTGAAGAGCAAGAGCTTCATCTTCTTCAATCTGATAAACTGCAGGAATCTTTACCTTCAGAGCATCCAACTGTTTTGCATACAGCTGGATCTGTTGTTCTCTGAGAAGAATGACTGTGATTCTATCTTGAGCTTTCTTAGTTTCAGCCATCTCCTCTTCTTCTCTTCTTCTTTCTTCTTTCTCTTTCTTTTCTCTTTGTAACCTCTCTTCGTCTTCTTCGGTTATAATTCCCTTTCCCTTATCTTTGTTGGATGCCTCTGCTTCGGCTTCACTTATCACAACAGCAGATGATTGTGCCGCTGTGGGAATCTCAGCCTCATCTTCATTGGCAATTTGAGAGGTTGATAAGAGAAGGTCATTAGCTTCATCTGTTTTGCACTCAGGACTTGTAAATTCTATCAGCATTTCTTTGACAGTGGATCTTGATTTATATGCAGCAGCAAAGATGTCTACTCGAAGGGAAGCTGAGTCAGAATCAGTGTCAGAATTTGACACATATACCGCCTCAGCAATCCTTCCTTCTTGTTCAAGATGGGCTCTGACAGTAGCCATCATTGCCTGGCTTTCGAGGGAGTTGACATTGCAGATATTTGCTCTGAGTTGAAAGATCTTGTAAAGAAAGTTTGTAAGCAGTAGCAGGATGTTCCTGGTGTTGATGGTGAGAGAGGAGTCGTTGCTTAGCAGAAAGGTGTGGTCAAGAGACTTAGTGCTTACCCATCCCAGCACATCTACGTCCTTGACAATGGAGTTGTACATAAATCTTCTTAAGCACATAACTTCTTTGTCAGTGAGAAGACTGCTCCTTATTATTTCAAGTCTTCTAGGAGACAGTCTTCTTTCTGCTGCTGTTGAAGATTCAGGATAGGCTACCCTTTTTGTTGCTTGTATTTGTCTTTGAAAGTTGGGTAGATTATCCTCCATCAAGTCATAGAACCTGCCAATGGCAAGTTCTGCTGAGAGGTCCGTTGAGTTGTTGATGCATTGTAGATGGTATAGGTGAAGGACTTGGATGATGTTGAGAAAGTCCCAGTTTAGCTCTTCTACTCCGTCAAACTCCCAACCAATCCAGAACCTCTCAGACTTTCCATCATACCCCCAAGCTAGTATTGTATCAAACTCTAGCTGTGTTGAAGTCAGTGGAAATTGGGGGGCAGTGGAGTGACTTATGATGGTTGCTGGTTCAGGGATGATGCTGAAAGATGTATATGTTTGTTCTGTGTCTTCAGCATCATTCATCATCTCATCAACAGCCCTGACGACTAACTTCCAGTCTTCAGATGTCTCTTCTTCTTCGTTATCTGAAGCTGGCAAGTCATGAACCTGTACAAAAGCTGGCTTGAAAAGTGTGCTTTGAAATACAGCCTGCTCTTGAATCCAATTGTCAAGACTGTCTGAGTCTTCCTCCATTGGGACCATCTCCCCCTTTTTGGTTGCATCAGTGGACAAATAATTGGGTGCCCATTGATACAAGAGAGGGAGAAGGTACAGTTGGGCATTGATGGGCTTCATGCATAGAGACTTGGTGTCTTAGTTTGGACACTTCAGCCTCTAGCATAGCCACCCTGGCCGTCAATTCCAAGTTATGAAGTTTCAGTCTGTCCTCATCCACAACTCTGATACCACTTGTAGGATCGAGAAATTACAAGATGGTTATGTTCTTAGTTGAAATTGGCGGAAACAATAACAACTACACAAGGGTAATCGAGTAAGCAGAAAGAATACTTTTAAGAACACTGTTGTATTAAGCTTTTGCAGATAAACGATTACAATTGAAAAACTCAATCAAAAGACATAAAACGCACACTTACAATGAAGTGTTTACACATTATTTATACTCACTTAGAATCAAGACATCCCCTTGATTCTAAGGATCAGATCTAACACAGGTCGTTGATCTGTTGTATGTAGCTAACTATTACACGTTTTGTCTAAAACTAGTTAACTTTATTGAAGCGTCTTCTTTATGCATCATTACTTGCATGCTTGGAGAAGAGCATTGTTGTCCGTCATTGGTTGTGCCATTGCGGTTCCTTCTGCTTTGAGTGTGTCAGTTGCTTTTGCAGAAAGTTGTCAGTGACGCTTGGTATGGATAGTCAGCTGCAAAGATTTTTCTTCAAGGCACAAGGTTGTCAGCAGCAAAGATGATGATCAGTAGCAAGATGTAACCATCCAAAGCTGCTGATGATTTGCCTGTCAGCAGCATCAAGTGTTGATGCTGCTGAGAAGCCTATCCGCAGCAACTTTGGTCTTCAGCAGATAAGGCTATCCGCAGCAGATTTGTTTTTCAGCAGGAGAACAAGTATCCGCAACAGATAAGCTTGTCCGCAGCAGTTTGTTGGTCAGCAGCAAACTCTGAGATAAGCAACATTTGTACTTAAAGAATTTTGTAGCCATCAGTCTTTGGTTCTACAAAAACTAATCACATAATTTATAAATTATAATTTATATATGTGTATATATAGGGGTAGGGATAAAATAAAAACCATAACATAATGTACATATATATGTTACGTATATGTAACAAGTTATCATCATGTTTTTGTTGACATAATGTTACATATACGTAACACTGCTCATTCTCGTATTTATGTTCAACATATATGTAATAGATACATAAATACCCTTTTTGGTAATTAAAAAATAACTTAAAAATTATGTGATTGGTTTTCTTAGTTTTCACATGAGTTGACGGTTTTCATTTAAACCGCACTATATATACACACACACACATGTATATAAAGAGAGAGAGAGAA
Source organism: Smallanthus sonchifolius (assembly GCA_023525975.1). Taxonomy (NCBI): domain Eukaryota; kingdom Viridiplantae; phylum Streptophyta; class Magnoliopsida; order Asterales; family Asteraceae; genus Smallanthus; species Smallanthus sonchifolius. The sequence goes on along the minus strand of CM042031.1, from coordinate 69,452,057 downwards.
GAGGGGGAGGGGGGGGGAGGGTTCATCTACAAACTAGATTTTGTCTAATAAATGTAGAAAAGAAAGAGAATACGCCACATGTACAATGTTAGTTCTATGGGCGAGAGGTATTTCATTTATACTCGTAGAAAATTAGCACAATTAGCACATCATGTTTTTGTTGACATAATGTTACATAACGTAACACTCCTCATTCCCGTATTTATGTTCAACATATATGTAATAGATGCATAAATACCCCTTTTGACAATTAAAAAAATAATTTATAAATTATGTGATTTGTTTTCTTAGTTTTCACATAAGTTGACGGTTTTCATTTGAACCACACTATATATATATATAGAGAGAGAGGGAAAGTGGGGGGGGGGTTCATCTACGAAGTGGATTTTGCCTAAAAAGTGTAGAAAAGAAAGAGAATGCGCCACGTGTACGGTGTTAGTTCTATGGGTGAGGGGTATTTACATCATTTATACTCGTAGAAAATTAGCACAATTATATGGTATACACTGTGTTGGTTTAATATTTATAAATGTTCTGTTAATGTTAATAAGCATATTTTTCAAGCAGTAAATTATAATTTTCTAAAACTATGTCATTTTTCTAAAAAAATATATAGCAATACTATACTTATATTAAAGATAAAAACATGCTCAATTTTATAGTGTAATTTTAAAAATTGTAGAAAAAAGTTACTTGAGTTTAAAAAAGACAATGGAATTAATTTAAGACAACACATGAGGAAAATTTCTATTTTACCTTTCCATCTATTAATTAACTTTTAAATCAATTTTAGCTATTAAATTAGTTTGATCAAAAGCCTACGTTATACACTTTTTAGGTAAAAATGACTCTTTAGTTGAATATCTCTCTCTCTCTCACACACACTATATATATATATATATATATATATATATGGTGAGGTTTATTATATGTTTTATATATTTAAAAATTTATATATATATAGGTTGAGGTTTAAAGTTTTATACTTTTTATATACAAATATGTATGTTTATGTATATAAAAGCCATTAAACTAGTTTTTTCATATGTTTTATATATTTAAAAACTTGCATGTACATGTGTAGGCTATTTAATCTACACATGATTTACGAATGTGTATGTTATATAAATAAACGAAATTTGTTCATATATATATATATATATATATATATATATATATATTTGAATTTCATGAAAGACCAATAAACAATGCTTTTCTATCACTTTCTTATATTTTTAAAATTTTTAACATTGAAAAAAAAATGAAGGATTAAGATTGTTCTGCTTGTTATCGCAATATTTAGTGTTCTGCATAGAACCCTCCCCATATATATGGGTTGTTTATTGTACAAAGAGTTTTTAACGTACGAAGCATACAAAGCCACCGAGACGCAACATGTGTCCTTGGGGCGAGGGGGTAAATCTGTATGCGTCATAGTTATGCACAAAGTTAAATAATCACACATAAAATGTTATGCAACGCATACGATAATAACGCAACCTATGTTAATAATAACATAATCTATTTTATAATTACGCAACCTACAAAATTCAATTGAAAATTGCATACTGTGGGTCTTATGACCAATTTCTCTTAACATGATCAAGTTACTTTAAGTGTACACAACTACAACTATGTGTTACGGACTGAAACCATTGCAATGTGTGAGACTTGTCCCACATCGGTTGTATGAGAAACAAATGTGGGGTTTATAATACGGGCTCCCTCACCCACCAGACTAACCTTTTGGGATGAGTTCTTCTGTTTGGACCGTAACACTATGGATATTCTCTAGGTCATGTAATTGCATACTCGAGTGAGTTTTCACTTTAGTTTTGTTAAAATCGTTAAAATCCAACACGAAGTGTTTATCAATAAAACTTCCAAATTATGTATTATAGACCTCCACACCATTCTTTTAGTTGAAATTCATTTTGCAAAGTACTATAAACTTTTTTTAATTGGTCGCTAAAATCAACAATTTAACAATTTGTGTAGTTTTAGACATAATTCAACAATTTTCACAATCATTACATTTTCACTAGAATAATGTGATGTTTAAAAACATAATTCATTCAAACTTCTAACTCAAAGGACAAAACCACCTAGAACACAAACATGCATGTTCTTGATTGTGCAAGATAATCTAGACCAAACATCTCTAGCCAATTAGGCTATAATATTCCAGATTTTAGGCCTGAAAAAGTCACATATTTAAAAAAAAAAACCCCAAAAATTGCATTAGTGATTAAGAAACACTTATAACGAGAGGTGACAAAATACTCCTAATTGTTTGATACCGCATGAAATCCACCTAAATTTTCTTTAAATTGAAGAGTTTCTCTCTTCATATATCTTTTGGGTCCATTCACACACATGAACACTATCTTTCTTCATTGCAACCCATGACCAAACACCCTAGGGTTTTGCATTTTCCAAAATTCCACTTGGCAAATTGACATGAGTCGTTTGAAAAAGGTTTTGGGTCCCATTCGAGCATTTTAAAACTTCAGGTGAAAAATGAACAAAATAGAATTATTCAGGTATCAAATTGAAATAAAATATCAGACCTTCTTAGATGGCTGCTGTCTGAGCCCTACATCCCCCGCCGCCGCCGTGCAACTGTGAACCACCAATGAATTCCGTCTATACCGTCGTTCTCTGAGCACCGTCGAGGAAACGATTGCAGGAGGAAGATGAAATTGAAATTAGGTATGCTCAAATTTCAATAATCGTGAAATGCTAACTGAAATCGTTCATCGTTTTCATCAATTTATCTTGTACCGACGCTAGTTTTTGCTGATCTGTGTGGTAATTTTCATATTTTGTGTTTCCGTTTATGAAATTTCCAAAGAATATTACTTCAATCGGTATAAATATGGTATAAATGTACTCTATTGGTTATGATGTCAAAACCTAATGCATTGTTTTATTGGTACTTCTTTTGACTGATAAATTTGATGTTCTTACTTGTTAGCAATTTGTCTCAAAAGTGTTACAATTTTGTGATTTTTCAAAAAAATGCAAGTAGTCATCTTGGATTCTTGCTCAGAAGAATTACAAATGAGTTTTGTTTTGTAACTGTTTTCTGTTGGATTCTTCATTAGGCATCAGAACTCTAGCTAGGATGGAAGTAATAATGTCATCTCCTGTCCAGGAGTGTTCACGGATGGAAAATGATAATGGTCTCACTAAATCTCAGAAAAAGCATAGGAAACGCGCCCTCAAGAAAAAGTTGAATGCAAATCTAGGATTGTTAGAAAAAGGAGAAGATATGGAAAACCCTAAACCGTCATCCCTTCAGGATAATCCAAATACTGGCATTGGTGAAACGAGTTCAGGTACAAACGCAACAGAGAATACAGCATCAAAGAAGGGAAAGAGAGAGGAAATGAAGAACAGTAATTCAGACTTGGGTGACATTTTAAGTACCCGTGAGAGCACACTAGAAGGATTGGGTATGACTAAAGTTCTTGGAGTAAAGAGTAATGAAACAGTCTTGGGTAAAATTGCAACTCCTGATGCAAACATGGTGTCAAAAGAAGACGATCATATGGAAGTTGCCAATGGTAAGACGGGGGATAGTGAAACCACAGATCTTAATCCGGCATCAAAAAAGAGAAAGAGAAAGAAAATGAAGAACAAGATTTCTGACTTGGGTGACCTTTTAAGTACCCGTGAGAGCACACAAGAAGGATTAAGTACAACTAAAGTTCTTGAAGTAAAGAGTGGTGAAATGGTCTCGGCTAAAACTGCAACTGCTGATGCAAGAGTGGTGTCAAAAGGAGATCATTTAGAGGTTGCTGATGATAAGGCAGGGGAGAGTGAAATCACAAATCTTAATGTGAATGGTAAGGAAAAAATGGAAAAGAAGCAGAATTCAAAGAACAAGCGGCCTACTTTAGGTGAAATTTTGAATCCAGAATACTTACAAAACTTGGACGCGGCCAAAGGTGAGACGGGTTCAGATACAACTTCAACAGATAATCCAGCATCCAAAAAACAAAAGAGGCAGAAATTAAACAAGAATTCAGACTTGGATAACATTTTAAGTACCCGTGAGAGCACACAGGATGGATTAAGTACAACTAAAGTTCTTGAAGTAAAGAGTGGTGAAACGGTCTCGGCTAAAACTGCAACTCCTGATGCAAACATGGTGTCAAAAGGAGATCATACAGAAGTTGCCAATGGTAAGACAGGGGAGAGTGAAACTTCAACAGGTAATCCAACATCGAAAAAGAGAAAGAGAAAGAAAATGAAGAACAAGAATTCAGAATCAGGTGACATTTCAAGTACCCATGAGATCACCCAGGAAGGATTAAGTACAACTAAAGTTTTTGAAGTAAAGAGTGGTGAATCGGTTTCGGCTAAAACTGCAACTCCTGATGCAAACATGGTGTCAAAAGGAGATCATACAGAAGTTGCCAATGGTAAGATGGGGGAAAGTGAAACCACGAATCTTAATGTGAATGGTAAGGAAAAAAAGAAAAAGAAGTCGAAATTAAAGATCAAGCTGCCAACTTTAGGTGAAATTTTGAACCCCCGATACTTAGAGTTACTGGAAGCTTCTGATGGTGCAACAAATTGTAAAAAATCAGAAAAGAGAAAGAGTCAGGATTCAATAATCATGAATAAAGGATCAGCTACAGCCGAGTTAGAAACAGGAGACTTCCAGGAAATTGTAAATGGTGAGAAGGGCCTGTGTACAAATGCTGATGCAGAGAGTACAGTGTTAAAAAGCATAGTGTGCCCGCAAGTTGAAAATAGTGAGATGGGCTCCACAACCATTGTTCTGATGAGTGCAGAACCAGCTGACCTGGAAATTACTGAAGCTAACACAAGTAAGGCATTGGCAGAAAAGAGACAAAAGATGGGGATCAAGGAGATAACTCAAGTTGCCACATCTGGGAAAAAACTTGTTATTTTGGATGTAAATGGGTTGCTTGCAGATGTTGGTCCACACCAACCAAATGGTAGAAAACCAGATAAATATATTAGAAAAAGAGCAAGTACGACTTGAGATAATAATTTTTAATTTATTTTGTTACAGATAACTGTGAATTCTTGTTTAACAAGTTTAGTTTGCATGCAGTTTTCAAGAGACCGTATTTGGATGATTTCTTGCGTTTTTGTTTTGATAGATTCCATGTTGGCATCTGGTCTTCAAGAATCATGTATTGTTCAGTGTATTTATTTACGCCTTTTTCCTTATTCCTTTCTCATGCGCTACAAGTAATTTTTGTGTCTACATGCAGGAAAAATTTGGAACCAATGATTGACTATTTGTTGGGACATTGGAAGAAGGAACTGCTTTTTTCTGTGGGTGAGTGCATTTAGAGTTTTAGTTGTCGAATCCAGCTATTGTTAGCATACCTGTATTTAGTAGACGACACAGTTGATAATAATATTTGTCAGTCATACTTTTATTAGATGTGACAATTTCAACTTATTTAATAATGATAGGCCGATTTATCCTGTGTTTTATCTCAAACGGGTTAAGTTTGAAGTTTTAGCTAAAAAACTGTAAGGGGTCACACAAAGTCCTTTTATGGATGCTTCCTGCTTAAATTGTTTTTAAAAGCTTTAGATTATTATTGTAATAATATTGTTCTTCTAATCATTTCACACGTCAATTATTTCTACAAGTTGTAAAGATAGTGGACTAAATTTTTTGCGGGTCCCAATCCGGACCCGTACAATAAAAAGATCTGCTTCAATAGTTCAACGTCAACCCAAATCCATTTTGACCTGTTACCCATCTTGCATGAGCCACCCTTTTAGCTAGCTCTGATTTTTACCCACTCAGTTGACTCTACTGTAATTTGAACAACCCCTGATCTATAGTATGGAATTCAGGATGGTTCCAAATGCACAAATTCAGGTATTGGAACCCTTGAAGCCAACTCTAAGTCCATAGTCGTAAAGGATCTGAGAAAAATTTGGGACACAGATGATCCTGATAATTCTTGGGTGAAAGGAACTTTTCATGAATCAAATACATTGTTGTTGGATGATTCTCCATACAAGGCATTGCTCAATCCTGTAAGATTAGCACCTTTCGGCTCATAAATTTACATTTCTAGCAAATCCTATACAGATAATGATTTTGTCACAATAAATAAAATGCTCATTGTCATGGTTTATGTTGTTAATCTTGCAGAAGCACACTGGAATCTTTCCTGCTTCTTACAGCTACAGGAATAGTGGTGATAACTTCTTAGGTGAACTACAAGTATTTACATTACTGCATCACCGTTTTTGTTTTATTTTGTCGGCTTTATTTTCAAGTGGAAGCATATGCATCAATTTTAACATGTTTGTATGAAAACGAGCAGGGGTGTAAACTAGCCGAGCCCGAGCTATTTAGTTATTTTATTTTTATATTTCTATAATTATATATATAATTATAATTTTTATATATAACATAATATATATATATATATAATTTAGTTATTTTTATCATTGTTTTATATATAATAATAGTTATTGTATAAATATATTTAATACATTAAATAAAAATTATATAAATAAAGGGCTCGTGAGCCTGCTCGAGGTTGATATGTGAAGCTAAGGCTCGAGCTCGTTTATAATGTGAGCCCCAATATAATGTCGGGCTTGATTTGAGTTTTTAGTGAGCTGATCTCAAGTAGCTCACAAGCGGCTCGACTCGTTGAACCACCCCCCCCCCCCCACCCCAAAGAAAAAAAACGGGTCGATTCATATTGTATTTGTTTGATAACAGGTCAAACGGGTTGAATGGGTCAAAAGTCATTTAAAATGCTTACAACGTCCTAAATCATTTTATATAAAGAAATTATACCAATATAAAAGAACTTTTCCAATCATATCTAATGCATAAATTATTTGCATAATTTAAAAAAAAAGTGTTGGTGGTTCTTGTTGCAGGTCCTAAAGGCGATCTCCAAAACTATCTTGAAGGTTTGGCAGCCGTTGATGATGTGAAGACGTATGTAGAGCAACACCCATTTGGTCAAGGTGCCATTGCTGAACAAAGCCCACATTGGGCCTTTTATTCGCTTGTTCTTGAGCGTTTAAATGGGAAATGAGTGTACGGTTGGCAAGAAGAAAATCTGAAAAAATGTTAGGTTTCAAGAAACAGACAATGAGGCGGAACCAAGGGAGGGCCAGGAGGATCCGATGACTCCCCAATCATCAAAATTTGTCATTTGTTTATACATAAAAGGGGAGAGTTTTTCAAAGAAAAACATGAGTTTGATCTTTAGTTGTAGTCGGTAGAGAAGAGAACCTTATTACGACCCTCTGACTAAAAAGTTTTGGTTCTGCCACTGAACACAAATATCTAAAGAACAAAGGTAAGCTTTGTAATTTTGTTTTTTAATGTTAAATGAACTTGTTCATGCACCATGGTTTGTGCTATGGAACTTTGGCACCCAATTTTGTTGTAGTGAACCACTGTCTTTCCTTATGTTGCCACAGGTTGTAGGGATTTTGACTCGTGAAATTTCAAAACACTATTTTTTGTGATTTTTAGGTTTTAGTGTTCTTGATTTTCGGGTTGGTTTCGTGTTCAAGTGTCAAATTTTAGGGTTCGTGTCAAATTCGATCTGTCAATCCGCTAACATGACCTATTTAACACCCTGTTAGTTAACTTAAAAAACACCAAGTACAAGAACTAAAAAAATGTTTTAGTTAACTATTTATAATTAATTAATTTTTTCTATATTTATATAATTATTAACTTTAACATTGTAAATTAGATGTATCAAAATCAAAAGTGGAGATGATATTCATAATTTTTAGAAGTATAAAGATTAATCTTTATTATTATTTTTTTTAACCTTATATAGATTATTTTTGTAATTTAGTCATCGAGTTATTTGTTGGAGACCAGGAGTGGATGTAAAATTGGCATTACGTGATGGGGTTGTGGCATGTGTTTGTTAAAAGAAAATTATTAGGCTCAACTAATTTTTATAGAATATTTATTCAGTATATATATAATAAGAAATTTTGTTTTACTGAAATACTCTTTTGTGTTTAAGTTCCTCCATTTAGTCTTTTATATAAACATAAATTCGTGTGAAATAAAAAAAGACCAACCGACACGCGATACGTGACACAACCGCCAACCAATTAAAAATTAGAATTGTAGACCTCTTCTTGAAATATACGCTTCATAATTTTAGTCCCCCGTCAAAAAAAATAAATAAATGAATAAAAAATAAAAGAATACCGAATCTACAAAATATTGAATATTCTTTTGATACGAATATTAATTAAAAAAACACCTTGCAAAAGCACATACCATATTAAACTATAAACATGAAGTTTATGTGTACCTAATTTGCAATAATAAGGATTAGAAAGATCTTAAATTCCATTATTTTAATTTTATAATTACATTATAAACTTTTATTATCTTTATCTTTATTATAATAAATGAATAATTTTCTTCCACGTGTCGACTTCTGATAAAGTGTAAATTTTTGTTTACAGCATCTCTCTCCTTTTTAATAACTCTCTTTTCTATTAAATAATAATAATTTTAAATAATTAAATATCTAAAATTTATTCTGATATTTTATTAAAACTTACTAAATTATAAGAAGATTTCAATTATATCTTATCTTAAAGTATAATTTCATAATTCTTAAATCTTCATTATTTATTATTTATAATTCTTAAATCTTCATTATTTGTTATTTATAATTTTTAAATCTTCATTATTTCTTATTTCACTGATAACTAATGACATCCAACATACAAATCTTCATAGAAGTTGCTGGTTTACAACAAGTTAGATTTATTCAATCCGTGTAATACATGAGTTTCTAACTAGTATAATATATATATAGAGAGAGAAGAGCTCCACTACCTTCTACTAAAATAAAATCACCATAATCGTATATATATCACAAAATAACGCTTGAAATTGTCTAAAGTCATTTGTGTAATGTTTAATAAATACAATAGTTAAACTATAGTAAACCGTAGTTACCATTGGGTTGGTGGCCCAGTGGTAGAGAAAAATGCTTTAGAAACACCAAAGTTATAAGATGTCATAGGTTCAAGTCTCACTCCCATAGGAATTAAGAAATTTGCCTTAAAAAAAAGTAAACCGTAGTTAATTAGTAAATTATTATTATTATTATTATTTGAACGACAAATCTACCATACTTCTACTCCTAAATTACATCAAATAATTCACCCAATGCCTGTTTTTGAACTCAGGACCTCCCATCTAAAAGACAAGAACCTCTACCAAATGGGCTAGTCTCACGTTAGTATTAGCCGATGCATATCATGTTATCCATTAGTATTATTTTTATTATTATTCTTGTTATTAGTTTATCTAGTATTTGGATTTCAAATATTCTATTATTATCTAGTAACCCGAACACCTCCATATTTATTAAGGTTTTAGCTCTTGAATCATATATGTGAAAACAATGAATTTTATTAAGACTAAATTACAATTTTTGTCCTTTATATTTGTCAAAATTATAGATTGGATCATTTAAAGTTTTGACTTTCACTTATTGTCTTTTATCTACAAAAGTACTTACGAATTTTGTCCTTTCTACTAATAGCAGTTAAGTTTTTCAGTTAAGTCACCTCATGTGCATTGCACATGAGGGCATTTTAGTCTTTTTACCCCTAAAAGACAATTCTTGTAATTTAATTAGATTTTTTATACTTGATAAATTATTTTATTTATTAAAACTTGTTACATATATTATATATATAATTAAAACAATGATCAGACTTATTTTAACCACCCCACTTGTTCATTAGATTCAAGTTTCAGCAGCACGCACCCTCCGGTTATCTTTCCCGTCGACCACCACTCATCACGTCTGTCAATCGCCTCCACTATCACAACTACCACCACAACTTCCCCCATTTTTTCTTCTTCTGATGATCTGGTAGTGCATTCAAACTAAAGACGATCTACAACCCCCCTTCCCCTCCCATCGCACCGTCACAACCAACCGTTTTCTTGGCCGGCGATGCTAACCCCCCCCCCCCCCTCTTGACTTTCAGGGGTTGAATTGGGGTACCATTGCAAAACCCATTCAATCATCCCTGATGTGAAGTCTCATTGCCTTAATTGCAATGTTTTATACGAATCTTTGAGTCAAGGTTACGTGCCCTAGTTTTAATAAAATCCCTAATTTTACATTACCTTGAAATCCGATAGCAAATTCCGTGGAAGCCCCTTCGTAGTATCACGATACGTCGTCAATTTCCAAACCTAGGGTTTGGTAGAAGAGTTGCAGGATTTCAGATTGGTTGGAGGGTTCGCGGATAGTGGAGGTAGCGACGAGCGTTGAGGAGGATATGGCGGTGTTGTTGTTGGAGAACACGATGCAAAGGGAAAAAGGTGCTATGTCCGATCTGATTCCATATCCTCGCACACAGTGATTTTGGTGGTAGTTGTAGGGGCTGTGGTGGTGGTGGGTGGCGGAGAGAAGAGGGAAACCACTATAGAGGGGGAGGAGATGGTGGGGGGTGGCAGTGGTGGTATTGACCGCGGTGCTGGTGTTCTTGCCATCTTGGTGGTGTTGGAGATGAAGATTAAAGGGGAAAGGAAGGGGACGGGACGTGATTTTGGAGTTGGGGAATGAGAGAGGGAGTGGTGGACGACGGTGTTGGCCGGCGAAGGTGGTGGCTGGCGGCAATGGTGGACGGCGATGGTGGTGGTGGCGTGATTTTGTATATATGTGTGTGTAGCATGTATATATATATAAAGAGAGAGAGGAGGTTTTTTAATATTATTATTATTATTATTACAAGTATTATCCTTGACATGTAAAAAGACTAAAATGCCCTTATGTGTAATGCATATGAGGTGACTTAACTGAAAAACTTAACTGCTGTTAGTGAAAAGGACAAAATTCGTAAGTTCTTTTGCAAATAAATGACAATAAGTGAAAGTCAAAACTTTAAAGAACCTAATCCATAATTTTAACAAACATAAAGGACAAAAATTGTAATATAGTCTTTTATTAAATAGAATCGGATTAAAGATTTTTATTAGAAAAAAAGGTGATAGAAATGAAGAGTGAATTAGGTGGATCGGAAACAAAGCATGTGCAATTAGGTGACTTTTGATTTCATTATCTGACCATTTTTGTAATATTATTTTACTTGACACTGACCATTGACTTTGATTTTTTTTCATTCAAAATCATAATAATTGTTTATACTTTCATTTATTTTTCTTTAAAAATAAATAAAGAGTTTGATATCATGTCTCATTAATAAAACAACTCCTTATACTTGGAAATTGATACGTGTTTCTTGTATTTTTTTGGAAATATATATGAATAAAAAAATAGATATTTCAAAGAAATTATTAAATAAAATAAGAAGTGTAGGCAACATAAGAAACAGGAAGTGGGGAAGTTTCTTGGTTAAATAGTATTTTCACATAATGTCTTCATTAATTGTCGTGCTCCTTAAACCACCAATATCACACCTTACTTTCAATTATTATTTAAAATTTGCTATTTAGATTGATGCAAATTCAAATATTTTTTGAAAAATAATAGCGAGAGATCAAAATGAAACCAAGAAGAATCTGTAAAGAAAATTTTAAAAACAAAATGTTGTAGTTGTAATTTTTTGGAGTTCATTACAAGTGCGCGATATATAATTATATCTAGGGGTGAGCATAGATCGGGAATACCCGAAAATCACCGAAAACCGACCCGAAAATCATCGAAAACTGACCCGATACTGAACCGATTTGCATAACATATTTCGGGATTCGGTCATTGTTTCCAGAAAAATTCGGGATCAGCATCGGGATCGGGTAATTCCCTATGAAACCGAGAAAATATTACCGACCCGATATGTTTAAAAATTAACAAAAATCCATTATATTTTACTGCAATATGACAGAAAATCATAACAAAGAATGATATCTTTGTAAAGTTTTAACTCTCATGCATAATTGAATAAAAAAAGGCAAAGAATATTCAATTCGAAAATTTTTAAGATTTATTTAAAAAAATCATTAATTGACTGTATTTTTTTTTTTGTTAAAAAAAGAGAAAAAAACCCTCATATTTTCACACAAGCACACCAACTAAATAGAAAAAACAAGTATTAACACTCATACCAAGAACCATCAGCCATTTTATCAACCGATAAGAATCAAATTCAGTCCAGTTTTTACGGTATCGGGAATACCCTATTTCCCGATCGTTCATTCCCGATTGAAACACATTACCGACTGTGTGACCTAGGGACGGTATTCGGGTAATACTTTTATAGAAATTCGGGATCGGGTTACCCTAATTGACCCGGGAAACCTGAAATGCTCAGCCCTAATTATATCGTATAATCGAGAGATCATTACTTTGTTTAAAAAAAATTACATCATATAATCAAGAATTTTATTATCTTTAACTTGACTATACTATTGATATATAACTTTGATAAAAAATTATTTTTTTAAAAACGTATGTGTTTTGCATAATACATAACGTACTATACATGCGCAATAGTCGGCGTAATTACGTAGCGTATTTAAGTAGTGGGTTATATGCGGCGTAATAGGTAGCGTGATTAGAGTGTAATCTTGTGGTTGAGGCAAATACCTCTCCGATCAAGACACGTATCGCATTCTGATGGCTTTTTATACTTAGCATGGAAAAACCACTTCGTATAATAACTCGCTTCTATATATGTATATATATCCTTATTATAATAAATAAATAACTTTATCTAGGACATGTCGACTTCTGAGGAAGTTTAGATAACTCTCCATCTCTCCTATTAAATAATAATTATTTTAAATAATTAAATATCTAAAATTTATCCGAATATTTAATTAAAACTTACTAAATCATAAGAATATTTCAATTATATCTCATCTTAAAATATAATTTTATAATCTTTAAATCTTAATTATTTGTTATTTATAATTTTTAAATCTTCATTATTTGTTATTTATAATTTTTAAATTTTTTTTATTTTTTATTTTTATCAATGGCTAATTATATCAAACATACAAATCTTAATATAAACTGCTGGTTTACAACAAGTTGAATTTATTCAACCCGTGTAATACATGAATTTCTAATCTAGTGTATATGGACGAAAAGTGTTTCTTTTCCCTAAAGAATCGGTTCCAAGGTTAAATGCACAACTTTTATGCTCCTCCATATGCTTTTCATGTGAGGAAAAAGGGATAAGAGGGAATCTAGACTTGCAAATAACATTCACTTAACAACTTGTAACCCTTGTTTAATGGTCACACAATCTTCAACCCCTTTTTAGAACCCTAGAAGAATGTGTATAAAGTTACCTCAAATTAAATATTATTAAAATCAAACACATGCTATATTTTCTTGACACCCTGTAAGAATCACACACCATATCCCATTCCAACTCATCTAAAGTTCAACAAATCACAAAGCAACAACCATACAGATCCATCCAACTCTTCTTATGGGCCAGTTTATAAGTACATAATAACACTTGGTGATAGGTGGTGGTTGGGGGGAGGGTTCATCATGTAGCTAAAGTGGTAAGCTAATGGGGCATTATCTTAAATTCTTGGAACCTAGTAAGGATAGTTTGATTGATGGCTAATGGTTGGTGAATGTTTAGTGAAACAAAGGCAAGCAATCCTCATGTGAGACCTTTATGCATGTGGTCATGCTCCCAAGACCAGCCATCAGAGTCAACTACCCCACCCTACCTCCACAAAAACGAGTTTAATTGAATAGATGGATATGTATTAAGTACAAAAGTACATGTAGATAAAGCATGCATGCAGTACACACTTGTACCTTGATAGTCATGTATGTAGACAATCATTGTACTGCCTATGTACATGGAGGCACATGATGTATGTATTCTACATTTCTACTCCACAAGCTACCATTAAAATATAGCACCTTGCTTAGCAATGCTAACTTAAGTAACCATGTGACATTTTTTTTGTGTTACTTATTAATGAGTCAATTAACTAAAAGGAGAACACATCTAATTCATCTAATTAATTTAAAGAAGTCGTCACGTGTCTCACCAGGAGCAGGTTTGTCCTCGTCCCACCCTCCCCAAACCCTACAAATAACTTTGTTATACAAAGCTTTTGGTATTATACCATAAGAATGTACATGCTAAAAGTGTATGGTTAAGCCATCTCATCTGACAAACTCCACATGAAAGGGACCCCATCAACATTACTTTGTCCACATGGCTGTGACTAGAGGTGTACAAATCGGGTTTTCAAGCTAAACCGGTTCGGGTTTAAAACCGGGTCGGGTTGGGCCTAACCCGCTTTGACCGGGTCGACGTACAAACCGGTTCGGGTCACGAACCGGGTTCCAGGATCATCGAACCCAACCCTACCAAACCGGATCGGACCGGGTTGAGACCGGGTTGGCTACTAAACCGGTTCGGGTCCAAAACCGGTTTACCCGGATTTTTAAAAAAAAAAACGTTAATTTTTTAAAAAATTAACCGTTAAAGATATTAACTTAACTTAAAAATTACAAAACATACAAGATAAAGTTTAGAAATTACAAAACAAATAATTAAAAGTTTACAAATTAAAAATACATTAAATATAAAAGTCTTCTTCGTGGATATATTGAAAATCCGGGTAGTCGGTACTAGTCGGATGTAGTCGGTACTAGTCGGATCCCGAACTCCCTCGTAGGAGGTCTTCGCCGATTGCTTCAATCAATCCTCCTTCCACCTCGTCCTCGTATATCTCTCCCTCGACTTCGAGTTCGCCTTCAAGGGAAGATATATGTTGTATTCTTTCCGCCGCGTCCAAGTAATCTTTTAAGCAAATGCACGTTTCCACCGATGGCGGAGTTAGTCTTGTTCTTCGTAAAGAAACAACCCTGCCACTAACAGAAAAAGCAGATTCCGAAGCTACCGTAGAAGCTTGGACGGTTAGTAGATCACGGGCCATAGCGGATAGGACGGGAAATTGGTTTTCCTTCCCTTTCCACCAAGCCAAGATATCAAATGTCTCAAAATCATGAGCATTCATACCGGTTAAAAAATCCGAACCGATATATCTACCTAATTCGCTACTTGGGGTATTACCCCGTTGACGTTTACTATTTTCATTAAGTATAGTATTAAATAAGTTTAACATTGAACTCCGACTAGTATTTGCACTTGATGGAGCGTTTCTAAATTGCTCATGAACGGTAGATGTTGTACCATATTTTTCAACATAAACAGTAAATAAAGTAGACAAATTTTGTGTAAAAATAGTTTTTGCTCTATCCGTTAAAAATACGTCTTCTTCGTATAAATCCAAACCGTAAATTATTTTTTCAATTAAAGTTTCAACACCCGAAACATTTAAGCACGGGTTTAAGGCGACGGCGCAAGTAATAATCGGAGGCATTTCTTTAAAATATTTTTTAAATTTCTCTTTCATTGGCGGTATCATTTCTTTAAATATGCCGCCTCGCATGGAATATTCGTTTAATTTTTCGACCATTAAAAAAAGTTGATTTAAAACCAAAGGACTTGTGGGATAGTAAACTCCCGATAAATAGGTTGTAGCGGTTTTAAAAATATGGAGCATATCGGCTACACCTTCAATGATACCCCAACCCGATGTCGGAAATTTTGTTACTTTATTTTGCCTAGCTAGTTGGGCATGAAACATTTGCAAACTTCGTTTTTGTTGAATGGTTTTTTCGAACATGTTACACGTTGAGTTCCAACGTGTTGAAACGTCCCAATTTGGACCTAAACATTCGGTTTGCCCGTCTTTACAAAATTTTATATATCGATGATATCTTCTTTGACTTGTATGAAAAATGTCACGCAACATTTGTTTAAATTGATTTCTAACATCGTCAATGTGTTTAAGACCATCTTGCACAACTAAATTAATAATATGTGCAACACATCGGCTATGGAAAAAAATACCATTACAAATCGGGTTATATTTTAAAATAAGTTGGTTTACCGCGACGGTATTATTCGAGGCGTTATCAAACGATATTGAAAAAACTTTAGTTTCTATTTTAAAAGTTCTTATAACTTTGTCTAAAATATAAAATAAATTGTCACCGGTGTGGGGGTATGCAAAAATATCGAACGCAATAGTACGTTTCATCATTTGCCAACTTTCCGGATTTATCCAATGAGCGGTAACACAAATGTAAGAATCCGGCAAATTGTGGGGAGCCGACCAAACATCACAAGTTAAACTAATACCGGTTTTTAAATTTTCAAATTCATTTATTATTTCTACTTTAGCTTTTTTCCACATATTTATACAATCTCGTCTAAGAGTAGCACGACTTACATGAGTGTAGCGAGGTTGGAGCGTTTGTTGAATAAGCCGAGTCAAACGCTCGTTGTCAAAGTGTTTGAAAGGTAGACTCTCTTGAATCACAAAATGCGCCATCCTCTCCCAAACCAAGTCAACATTATACGCAAAAATATTACCTTCGTTTGTCATACTTGTTTGACCTTGTGAAGCTTGAGACTTTTTAACCGAACAATAATTTTTTTCAATGTGATTCTTCAAAGTTGTGTTTGCTTCTTTTCCAAAAAAATGCCCGCACAACTTGCATCGAGCCTTATGACCACCATTCGACATTTCGCATAAATCGAAATGTTGCCAAACATTGGGATTCCTTGCTGTAGGAATAACCCGCACAACCGTGGGAGCACTAACACTTTGAGAAGCACCAAGAATATTAGATTGTTAAGATTCGTTTGCCATTTTGAGAGTTTCGACTTTCGAGCGTGAGCGTTTTTGAGAAATAAGAGCGTTTTTTTAGAAATGAGAGCGTTTTGGAATTGTGGTTGAACCAATACAACCCACACCTATTTATACAAGTTATATGGGCTCCAAAATACAAAAAAAACCAAAAAAAACGGTCAAATAGCCGTTGGAACGGCTATAAAGACGTTAAAATCGAAATTTCCAACGGTCCGAACCGGTTCGGAACCGGTTTGAGAACCGGGTCGGGCCCGAAACCGGTTTGAGGGTGAAACCGGACCGGGTCGGGTTAAGAACCGGTATCCAAAAAATTTTTAAAAACTGGTAAAACACCTACGGTTTGGATCGGGTTTCGGATCGGGTTGGGTGAAACCGGTTTGGTTGTGAACCCGGTTCGGGTCGGGTTCCGGGGACCCGGTTTGAAACCGGTTTTTTTGCCCACCTCTAGCTGTGACCACATCCACACCCAAACTCTTAAAAATAATGGCATCCTCTTAATCTTAGAAAATTGATACTCATTTCAATTCAATTCCCACATTAAATAATCCATCAATACTTCCATTTATTGCTTCAAAATCCCCTTCCAACTACACCTCTAGAAGCCTTTTTTAAGAAGCCAAAAAAAATAAAAAATTTCAAATCTTTCTTTCTTTCTTTCATCCTTCTATGATACCTGATTTCTGACCCATGAAGGTTTTCATACCGATGATCATCTGGCCATAAAAGTGCAGGCAACATTACTAAATTCTGCACATTCTTTCTGCAGCTTTACAGACAAACAATCAAGTCTCTGCACCCTTGAACAACAAAAGCATCATTTTGTTTGTTTTCTTTTTTTTTTTATAAAAAAAAGTGGTGGTGTAAATCAATGGCTGCTAAGGTTGTACACACACTAAGAGAAGATAAACAAGGGCTGCAGAAGAAGTTAGGATGCATGAATGGAATTTTTCAGCTCTTTGACCGCCGTTACCTTCTTGGCCTACACCGCCATGGCCCGATCCAGAACCAGCTAACTGCAGGTACCAATTGAATTCAGTTATATTCTTACTGTGTGTTTTCATCTGCAAACTGTTAACTAACATTGTATAAAAGTCTTGATAGATTCCATTTTCATGGAAACAGTTAGATGAATGTTTGTTTAACGGTAGTGATGTAACAGTTGTATCTCAATATTCCAACAACCTTTTATCTACCAAAAAGTACAATATTATTGTTGTGTCCTTATTAGTTTTTAGTATTGGTGTAAGTTAGTGATTAATCCTTGGGCATAAAAGGTTACATTTACAATATTTATTACATAGTACATTGGTAACAATTGGTTGATTTTTTTAGTAGGTTGTTTTGAAATGATTTGATGAGAAATGGGTTTTTTTTTTGGATGAGTTGAATTATGGCCTTATGGGTTAGTTGCTATATAAGATGTGACTCTACTCCTTGAAATTCGCAATTTGCAACGTTTTGAAAGTCGCATTTTGCAACGTTAAGATGAGTGAGAAATGAGTTTTGTCTTTTTTTTTTAGTTGTTAGAAATCGCTACAAAAGGTGAACATCGTTACCTCACCTAGCGACTATAACATCAAAAAGACAACCACTTCTCACTCACCTAAATGTTGCAGAATTTATTTTAGATAGAGACTCAACCAAAAGAAAAGCCTCGCCCTCATCTGTCATCAAACAATTTCAAAAAAGCCTACTAAAAAAAACTTCTTGGATAATTAGGAACTAAAAGAAACAATGATCGCGATTCATGAAATGGGAGAGACCTAAGAGAGAGATTTCAATATGTTGAAATATGTTCCAAGGGCTAAGAAGTGGTTTGTTTTATTCATAATGATTTAGTGGTTCTGATTTAAATTTTCCTCTAGCTTTTACTCTTAAGATCAAGGGGTCAATATAATATGTGTAATGACAAACCATTTGTTGTATAGGTGAAGGTGAAAAGGAGTTCAAGAATGCCTCAGAGAAAAACCAAAAGAAGATGATGATGGAAAAGAATCAAGCCTCCGGTGAATCATCAAGAAACTCGTTTTCTTCTTCTAGCTCGTCTACCACCTTCTCATCTTTCGATTGTAGTAAACAAATTCAAACCGAATGGCAACTTCCCTCTGAACCCACATCCCCAAACTTGCACAACAAGCAACCAGATTGGTCCTCCTCACCACCACCTGATATCAGAGATGTGGTCAAGCAGTCGATGACTAGAGAGATCCGAGTGTCAAAAAATGAACCACCGCACCCTGTCATGAAGCATATTGATTCCCCAAGGCCTTTTGTACACCAAAAATCCATTCAACATGATAGAAAAGACCGAAACCTTGTAAGAGAAGTTAAGGAGATATCGCGGTTCTCTTGTGATGAAAGAGAATCACAATACTCATTGAAGTCAACTTTCAAAGTCAAAGAGACTCCAAGGCTGTCATTAGATAGTAAGCAAAACTCAAACTGGAATTCCAAGAATGAGTCAAGAAGCGAGCCGGGAAGTAATAAAAGACCATCATCAGGTGTTGTGGCTCGGTTAATGGGTCTGGATAGTTTAACAGACTCCATCTGTGAAGTTGAGACCTTGAAGATTAAACCAGATTTTAGTGACCAAATGGTTTCAAGATCTCCAAGGGTGCATTCAAAGATTAAACCAGCTTTGCAGCAGCAGGATGGTGGCAATCGGGCCTTCAGAAAACCTTCTGTTTATGGCGAGATGGAGAAAATGTTGACTGCACTCGAGTTTAACACATCAGGGAAGGATCTCAGAGCACTTAAGCAGATACTTGAAGCAATTCAAATGACCAAAACAGGGTTGAAAAACAAAGAGCAGTCTCTGGACTTGCAGAAACCCGACCAACCATGTTCACCAACGGTCAAGGGGACTAGCTCACCAAAGAGACGTGAACTCGTGAACCATGCCATGAAACCAGCCAAGCCGACTACAAAACCTAAGATGATAACAAAGCATCATGAAGTTAAGCATACGGCTCGAAAGCAGGTAAATGATCAAACTCTAAAGAATATGAAGGCAACTAAAAGGACACCGAGCCCAAGGCTGCAAAACTCAAAGAATGGTGTTGACAAGCAATGCTTTAACGCACCATCATCTGATTCGCGCAGAATCAAAAAGCAATCCAATTTGAAGACCAAACACCCAAAACTCAAGCCAGTTAATCCAATGCAAAACAATGAGCAATCATTTAAGTACATTAATGATGATGATGATGCAGTTTCCTTCAAATCGAAAAGCAAATCTAATCTGGCTTCTCAAAGTAAAGTAGAAGTCACAAGAAATGATCAGCCAAAGGAAAATCACAGGGTGAGTGAGGATAGTTCAGTTTCTTTTACAAAATAGGCACATTAATTTATGCATATGTTCAGACTAAACTTCACTAACATGTGTCATTTTTCACCTTTTCAGATTAATTTTGCAGAAAGATTGATAGAAGATAAGCCAATGGTTGAACTTGCAAAACTTTCTGTGGAACAACCGAGTCCTGCCTCAGTTCTTGACGCATTTTACACAGAAGACACACCGTCGCCAATAAAGAATAAATCAACTGTTTTTAACAGTATGCATTTTGTCTGTAAATAACTAAATATTAACTATAAAACATGCATAATATTAACCAAATGTTCTTGTTTTCAGATAATGAGAATTTACAAGAATGGAATCAAGTGGGAATAAATACAGATGCAGATCACAACTCCGAGCTCAATCATGTAAGATTAGAAAACAGATATCTTCCCATTCAACAAACTGAATTATTGAACTCTATCGATGAGACGCTAGCATCTCCATGCGAAAGCACAAATTTAGATCATGGATACATCAAAGAGATATTATTAGCCTCAGGTTTTCTACAAAATGTAGATTCTGCCATCAGGATAGTCCAGCTTCATCCAACTAGCAGCTTGATAAAACCTGAGCTGTTCCAGCTTCTGGAGAACCCAAATGTCGAAGATGACGAAAAGAACCGACGATCGAAATCCAATGAGAAAATCAGAAGAAAATTGATGTTTGATTCTGTAAATGAAATTCTTTTCCACAAACTAGTCAACTGGAATGGAAAGATATCTGGGAGATTTATGAATGGAGAAAAACTATTGAAAGAATTGTGGTCAGAAATAGATGCTCTTCAAGATTGCTCCAGAAGATGTATATATGATGAGGATGACGATGATGAAGTGAAAAACCTTGTGAGTGCAGATGTGAATAAAAAATCAGAAGACTGGAACAAGTGTTCTTATGAGGTTCCAGGCGTAGTTTTAGACATAGAGCGTCTAGTTTTCAAAGATTTGATTGATGAGGTGGTTAATGCGGAGGTTGACAGTTTGCAAGATCGGCCGAGGAGACGTTGTAAGCAATTGTTTTCCATGTAGAACATTGAATAGTGAAAACATCTATCCACTGCTAATAAGACTGTAACTTTGAAGAATGCATATAAACTATAGAGTTAATTTAATTACATTTGTGTACATTTTGTTTTTGTCAATTAAGCATGTTATTACGACGATGGCTGCCAAAAAGTCCAACTTTTATCGAGTTACTCAAATATATAACAACTAAAACTTAAGCTTATAAAATTTCGGATCGAACTCTCAGCTTTTTAAACCTTAATATATGTACCAGTAATATATAAGTATAT
Organism: Smallanthus sonchifolius; assembly: GCA_023525975.1. Taxonomy (NCBI): domain Eukaryota; kingdom Viridiplantae; phylum Streptophyta; class Magnoliopsida; order Asterales; family Asteraceae; genus Smallanthus; species Smallanthus sonchifolius. Next base: position 69,430,718 of record CM042031.1, on the reverse strand, counting down.
ATATAAACTAGAATTTGAGAATGATATTAATGTAAGAGTTTATTGTTTTGACTTTTCTAAAAACTTTGACTTATGGTGGTAAACTTTTCTTGTAAATTATATGTATTTTCGTAAAGACGTTCGTTATCAAATATTATTTTATATATACTTTCAGTTAGTTTGGTTATTAAATCTTTTTATATTCAAGCTTTTATATATTTTCAAAAAGAAATTTGTTATCAAATAATATTTGAGCTTTTCGAACCGTGCTTGAACATGCATTATAAAAGCTCGATGACCTATTGAGCCAAGCTCTTGCTAGTCTAAAATTTTTAAGTCAAGCTTGAGCTTGATTCGACTCTTTTGCATCCCTGGTTACGACCCGTCAAGTTCAAGGATGGAGAGAACTGGGAAGGATGGAAATAGGGCACGCTGTTCACGAACCGAACCGAGCGGACCTTTGCTCGTGCTCGGTTCGTTTATAAACCGAACCGAGCCGATCGGCTCGTTTACAAACCGAGCCGAAATCGAACGAGCATATTTCCGAGCATTTTTCGAACGAGTTCGAGCGAGTTTCAAACGTCGAGCATTTTGGACAGCCCTAGATGGAAAGATGGATTCTTTGGTTTGTTGAGTTCCAGAAATCAAACAGCCTTTTACCAAGTTCCAGAAATCAAACAGCCCTTGACTGATTCAAGTTCCAGGATGAGAAGGACGACCCATTTTGCCTACCAGATGAAGACGAAGACCGATGACAGATGAAGACAAAGATGAAACCAAATGAAGATGAAGACGAAGACAGATGAACCATGAATCCCAGGTCGAAACTCAGGGCCCATCGAAAACCAGATGCACCATGGCGGTGTGAGCACCGGAGTCGCAAGAGAGGAGAAGTCACATGGGACAAGAAATGAATTGGAGTGGAGTATTAAAGACAATTTTGTCTTATTATTTTTTTACTTTCCAATTCCATTCACAAATTTACAAACCCAACACAATACAAATTTCATTGAAATTAATTCCATTTTCTTTCAAAGATTTCAGTTCCTTCCAAAAAGTGTCAAATAATCAAAAGTGATTTCCCATTTACTGAATACTGAAAATATATAGAATTACAAAAGGAATACCTAAACTATTCATCCTATAACTAAGGAAATGATTTACAGAATATTACAAAATACAATCATAATAATATAAATATTATTATTGTTAAGACACCCCCTAAGTCTGAGCAGGAGGAGGACGGATGCACAGGCGGGATTTGAACCGAATGAATAATTGACGTGGTAAGCCCTTGGTAAAGATGTCGGCATACTAAAAATCTGCAGGTATGTGTAAGACTCGAACCGCCCCAATGCGAACTTTTTCTCTAACGAAATGAATGTCAAGTTCCACCACGTGCTTGGTTCGTTGGTGTTGAACAAGATTTTCAGACAAGTACACTGCATAGATGTTATTACAATAAATGAGAGTAGCCTGACGGATTGGGATGAGGAGTTCCAAAAGCAAATTTCGTAACCAACTTGTCTCGGCAACGGCGTTAGAAACGCCTCTGTATACAGCCTCAGCACTCGAGCATGAGATAGTCGGTTGGCGCTTCAAGGACCAACACACAAGATTGTTTCCCAAGAAAACGCGGTACCGGAGGTAGAGCGTCTGGAGTCGGGCCGTTAAGATAATGTCATCCACGTACAAAAGTAAGTATGCCATCTGATTGCCTTTCTTGTAAACGAATAGTGATGTGTCACTGATAGTGCTACGGAAGCCACATTTAGTGATATAAGTTGCAGATCGATCATACCAAGCCCGTGGTGCCTGTTTTAATCCGTACAAGGATTTCGTTAACCTGCAAACATGGTTAGGAAAACGGTTATCTGCAAAACCAGGGGGTTGAAACATATAGACAGTTTCATGTAGGTCACCGTGTAGAAAAGCATTTTCACATCAAGTTGGTGAATTGGCCGGTTCCGAGATACAGTGAGACTGAGAACGATACGAATGGTGGTGGGTTTAACCCAGTGTTGTAAAAATCGCGCCTAGGCGCCGATTAATCGCTAGGCGGTCGGGTAAGGAGGAATTTTGACCTAGTCGGTCCAAAAATCTCTGGACGGTCCAAATAGCGCCTAGGTGGTCCTAGGCGGCCAGATTCCGGCAAACATTCCGGCGAAAACCTTTGTGTGGTTTAAAAATGAACATTTTTATAAAAATATGTGTATATATATAAAAAACTGAAAATTACATATAAAAATTCCAATCCGATTAATCCCGCCTAGGCCTAGGCCCTACCTCACCGCCCGACTAGCACCTAGCGATTTTTACAACACTGGTTTAACCACCAGGCAGAAAGTCTCGTCACAGTCAACCCCAAGTTGTTGACTTTTCCCGTTAACAACCAGACGAGCCTTGTATCGCTACAATTTACCATCGGCATTAAACTTGTGGCGAAATAGCCACATACATCGTATAATGTTCGTATCAGGAGGCCTAGGAACAAATATCCAGGAGTTATTATCCATCAAAGCACGGTACTCTTCAGACATTGCAGCATGCCAATTTGGATTGGTAAGGGTTTTGATATGGGAGGTTGGGAGTGGTGAAAGGGAGGGGTCTGTTTGAACATGGAGGTTGAATGGTACGCTGGTGGGAAGGGTGCCAGCTTTGGAGCGAGTGATCATTGGGTGAGTAGGACGGGGGGGGTGCTAGTAGATAATGGGGTAGGATGTTGGGGCAAAGGTAGCGGAAGTAGGTGGAGGGTTGGTTTGATTGGAGGTAGGACCGGCTGGGGAAGAGGGGAAACTAGGTGGCAGTGGTGTAGCCAGATTGTGGTTTACTGTTTGAGGGTTGGTTTGGGTTGGGGTGTTTACTGTTTGAGGGCTGGTGGGGGTCGGTGTAGTCTGGGCAGAGGTGGGTTGAGGTGTGGGAGGTGTTCCGGTATGGGGATGGAAGAGAATTAGAGAGTTGTCGGGTTCTAGGAGAGAGTAGTAGTGAGGATTTGTGGTGAAGGGGTTGGAGAATGGAAATGACGACTCGTCAAAGGTAACGTGGCGGAAGAGAATAATCTTTCCCGTTGTGAGATCAAGACATCTATAACCACGAAAATCAGACGGTAGCCCGTAGCCAAGAAACACACACCGAGTGGACCGGAGGGCAAGTTTATGTGGGCAGGTAGAGGAAGTATTTGGGTAGCCGGCGCATCCGAGAACCCGTAGGTGGTCATAGGAGGGGTTTCGGAGATAGAGAGCGGACGTAGGAGATTGGAACTTTAGGAGTTGAGTAGGGAGAATGTTATGAAGGTAGCATGCAGTGTGAAACCGTGAATGGCTTCAACCCAGAAGTTTGGTGGTAGGGATGCGTGGGTTAATAGGGTAAGCACGATCTCATTTAGGCATCGAATCATCCGTTCCCATTTTCCGTTTTGTTGAGACGTATATGGACAAGAAAATCGAAACTGAAGACAAGTTGAAATGGCAAGGGTCTTGAAGCTATTATTATCAAATTCACCCCCTAGGTCGCATTGAAATGATTTAATTTAGGTGTTAAATTGGGTTTTGATAAACGTGTGAAAAGTAGAAAATTTTCCAAATGTTTCGGATTTGAATTTGAGTGGGAACACCCAAGTATATTGTGTAAAATCGTCAATGAGCACCACATAATATTTATAACCATTTTTGCTTGTAATCGGTGACATCCACAAATCACAATGCACAATATCAAAAGGTAAAACAGTGGTAGATTGAGAAATGGAAAAAGGTAAACGTTTATGCTTAGACAATTGGCATGAATGGCAAATCAATGATCTAGCACGCTTATTACATGAAATGAAATTGTTCAAAACAAGAGAATCAAAAACAGGGTGGTCGGGGTGCCCCAAACGATCATGCCAAAAATCTTGAGATGTGAAAGCAAGTGCTGTACACGCAGCAGATGTGGAGACCGGCTTGGTTTTAAAAATCGCGAGTACTCGCGAGTAACTCGCAACTCGACCTGGGGCGCCAGCTGCTACGAGTCTTGTCACACAAGTCGGACGCAGTACAAGACTCGCGCGAGTTGGTCGATTATCGAGGAATCGTGAAGCGATACAATAGGTCGATTTATGTACATGACTCAGTTATAGTGGGCTGGTGTAGCGCGATTATTTTGGTTAATAAAGGCCCCATACGGCCCGATAGGATCCAATAGATATGCTGGAGTAAATGGCGGTAAAATTGGATGTACTTTAGCCAATTCTTACCCTAATTCTCCTTTGGCGGTAAAATCAGAGGGATTCCAAGAAGCTGCGATTCTCCCTCTCCACTCCACAGCCGAATTGCAAAAGGTGATTTTCCTTTTCATGCTTTTTTCCATCTCTTCCAAAGGAAAGGGTGTTTCTTCTTCCACCACCCCTACTCCTATGACTTACTCTAGAAAAACACAATCTAGAAGATTGCATGAATTGATTGATGAAGATGATGAAGATGATGAAGAGATGGAAGAGGACATTGGCATGAGTGGAGATGAGGGGGAAGATGTGGTACTTGGAATTGATGTTGATGATGATGGAGATAGTGAAGAAAGCGACTAGTTTAGGCGTTTAGCCATATTGCTATTTAGCATAGTTGCAAACACTTTAGCAACCTTCTTTTGAATATTTATTCCTACTTAATATTATTGTTAGTTTCTTGTTCGTTCGGTTGGTTTTTCCTACTTAAGGTGATATATATCTATATTATGATGTTTTAGATGTTTATATTAATGTGTTTTAGGTGTTATAAGTGTTTTATATATAATTTATAGATTTATTTTAAACATGTGCGCTTCGCGTACGAAAATCGGTCCGCTTTTGCGCTTTGCGCTTCGGATTTTGACCTCGTCGCTTCGATGCGCTTTTCTCTTTTTAAAACCAAGGAGACCGGATAGGTGAAAGGGTAGAGTTAACTCGAGCTATTGTGGCGCGACAGGATAGTCCCACTCTTGTAGTCCTTCACAGAAAAACCATAAGGGTCAAAATCAACTGAAACATTGTTATCAATGGAAAACTTACGAACAAAGATTAGGTTTTTAAGGATATTTTCGGTAAGGAGAACGTTTTTAAGCTGTAGATTGCGAGTAGGGGTGGATAAGGTTGTGTTACCCGATCCAATAATTGGCACGCGAGCTCCGTTACCTACAAGTATTGAACTAATAGAACAAGATAACAAATGGTTAGTGATTTTACTTGGGTCTCATGTGATGTGATCGGTTGCACCCGAGTCCATATACCACTGATCATCCCCGGCATCAACATGCATAGCCTGAAGTGCTTTGCTTAATTGGGTAGGCTCAAGTGGGTCCACAGTGCTCAAATAAGCCTGAGCAGTTTGTTGGGATGGGCTTGAAGGCCTGCGTTGGCCTGTGTTGTTTCCGTGTGGCTGAGAAGGGGGCCACGGTTGCATCGAGCCAGACCATTGAGGAGCCCAACCTGGATATGTTGGGTAGGGGCACGGGGGAGGAGTCCACTATGGCCAGTAGGGCTGGTTACCCATTGTGGGCCAAGTGGGTTGGTTTCAAGGGTGAGCTGCAGTCCCATACCCACGCCCTTGTAGGCTGAAACGGTGAGACTACCCATTGTTGGTACGATTTTGCTGAGCACGTCCATGACCCATGTTGGGTCTGTTGTGACTGTGACCACGTTGAGAGTTGACCGGTGTTGGAGTCTCTGTAGACGGATCTAGAGTGGCGGCGGTAAGGGCGGCTAGAAATGACTGATCACGAGCAGACTGTCGATGATTTTCCAACTTAAGCATACTACATGCTGTCTCCCAGTTGGGAAGAGTTTGGTTGATATAGGTAGCCATGTTGTCGTATTCAAGTGGTAACCCACATACAAGTTGCAAAACAAGACGCTGGTCGTTGACAGGGCAATCCACATCATTCAGTTGGTCGCTGAGCTCTTTAAGTTTCTGACAGTAGGAGTCAAAGGACAGCATGGCTTTGAGTTTGAGATTGTTAAGAAAAATAGTTTGGTTGCTCGCTGAACTCTTGCTCAAGAGCCACCGCCTGTGACCCCTTATTGTTCAGAAAAATAGTTTTGATGCGCAACCAGGCGTCTCGAGCAGAAGAATCTGTTTATAGAACACGTACCAGTAGTTCATCCGATAAGGTACCGTAGATCCACTGCAAAACTATCACATCAATCTCTGACCATGCTTCAAACTCTGGATCTGTTGTCGTAGGGCTCGGGGTGCCGTCTATGTGGGCTAACACTTTGTATCCTCTAGCATGGAGCAGAAATAGCTTAACCCATGAAGAATACGTAACTTTCGTGCCATCCAAGACTCTGACTTTTCATTGGATGTATGTAACTGTATAAACAGGATGAAAAGATTTGATATTAGGGTTTGGGGAGGACTCAGACTCTGGATTATCACCCATATCGGAAAAAAAAATTGAAGGAAAGAAGAAGAGCGGAGCTTCTTGGTAGCCGGCGGCTAGGGTTCACAGGGATGAGCCGTAGCTCTGATTACCATGTCAAATATTGAAGAATCAAAAGTGATTTCCCATTTACTAAATACTGAAATATATAGAATTACAAAAGGAATATTTCCTAAACTAATCATCCTATAACTAAGGAAATGATTTACAGAATATTACAAAATACAATCATAATAATATAAAAATATTATTATTGTTAAGAAAAAGTTTTACGAACCAAACATCCGCTAAGCTTGATTAAAAGTGTGTTTTTTGTTTGTGCTTAAAAGGGTATAGACCAGTAAGGTTTAAATGTGTTATTTGGTTATACTTACGACCAAAGAGGGTAGATATGGTGTAATTGTCCTCTTTTAAGTGTATTTTGCTAACGTCACCACCATTCACGAGTCTAGGCCGTACAGGTACATCCATACAGAAGTCAGAAACGTCTACATTCTGATGACTTGTCCAATCAAGTATTCTAAAGGTGGTTCCAATATCTTTGGAGAAGTCAGTAAATCCAACCAACAAAATCAAACAATTAGCAATGCCTCATCAAGCTTTTATAAAATTACTTGAAAAGATGGTAAATGTTTACAAAGAAAAAAAAGGTTTTCTTGTATCTGTAAATCTTTTTGTTTGACATAACTACGAAAAGATCCTAGCAAGACTGGGACTCTTGATTCCATATCACATGGAAATAGTAGTTCAGAGGATTTCTCTTTAGAAGTTCAAAAGGATAAATCATGGCTTGTGGAGCATTAAATCTACTTCCTATGACATTAGTGTAACTATAAGTCTAAAAGTACCATACAATATCACAAGGAAACTAAATGAACTAGAACAAACAGGTAAAAAGTAAAGAATTTCAATTGAAAAGAATTATCATTGACTAAAAGTCATCTCGGAAAACTACAAACATACCTCAGAAAACCGGTTAATGTGGAAGCATTAGCCTCTAGAAGACATATGTCGTTGACTATGTCACTCCAGAACTAGCATGTGCTGCTAGGATTCCAAACTAGTATACAAACCCGCGTCTAAATCCTAATTTACACCTGAATCATTACCCTTATGATCTTCAATATCCATTATTGCCTCCCTGGAAACTTTCTTTGTTCTCTTTTCTTCCTCATCATTCAGAAACCAAGATGCAGCTTTTGCAATATCTAAAGACTTTTTGGAAGTTTGAAACTTCACTTCCACTGCAGGTCTATTGTTCAAAACGACCTTTCTACTACCTTCTACGGTCGCATTCCCACCACTCTTAACCTCTTGGTTTTCTGGAGCACATGTATCCAATTCAGAAACATGATTGCTATAATTTTGCAAAACGTCTTCTTCCTGAAGTTTAGCAGGGAGTGAAATTACAGATATCTCCTTCTCCCCAGGCTGTAGAGGAACAACAAGGAAAGGATTATCCAAACGCCCACTTCCGGATACATCTCCCTGTTCAAGAATCACAGGAAATACAGACTCACTATGTGACTGAAACTGCTTCAATTTTGATGACGGTGGCTCTAGAACCTTCTGTTCTTGATCAATTTTATCAGGCAGAATTTGAGTTTCTTCTGTAACGGATGAAGGTATGCTTGTATACGTCTGGGGATCGGGAAATTTAGGTAACCAAGGGGGGATAACGTCTGTAGGTGGCGTTTCTCCAGCTTGTAAAAAACTCGGGGTTGATTTTCGTTCATTAGTTACAGGAAAAGAAGGAACCGAGTACGCAAAACCTATTTCTTCACTTAAATTAACATACTGTGAAATATCTTTGATGATTCCAGACCCTGAGAAACAACTGTCTCTATCAGATGCTCCTATAAACCCCTGTGAAAGATTCAAATCTTCCAGCCCTTGAACGATATCAAACACATTACATTCTGTTCTACCAGCTAAATTAGCATACAGACTCGACGCCTTCCCAATCTCACAAACGTATTTGCACGCGACATCAGATAATGTATCAAGTGCAGACTGCTGAAACCCGTGAAACCCTACACTCTCACACACTTGAGCCACTGCAATCCTTGCAATCGCGTGGGCAAATTCGTCATTCTTCCTTCTCCTTTTCTTCAATCGAGATTCAATTTCATTTGAACTCCCTCCATCGCTCATATTAGCAACTTCATATCACTTCAATCCAACATCTTCAACATATCGAAAAACACAAAACAACAAAACCCTAATTCCTGATATTAGTGGTGGAATCAATCAATTGGTTTCTAATTAAACATAGAAAGTTGTTCCGATGATAACGCTACACCTTTTAATCATTCTGATGAAACAAGCATCCGAAAAATCGAAAGAAATGAACTTACCGGTGGTATACGCGCATGTGATTTGATAAATTGATAAAGGGAATTGAGAAAGTAGACGGTTGTTGTTTGAATTTGAAGAGCGAGGGAATTGAGAAAGTAGACGGTTGTTGTTTGAATTTGAAGAGCGAGGGAATTGATTTGGATGAATGAAAGGGTATGGATAAACCTTCGAGTAAAACCCCCCAGATCCGTATAAACATGACCCGAGAGAGGGTCGTCTTTGATTTTATAGGAAGTGTGAAGTGAGGTGGGGGGAGCGTAGAAATAGTAAATTACATAAACAGTCCCTGTAACTGTAAGAACTCAATTTTTAAGTTTAACAACGGGATATTCTATATTGCAAAAGTAAAATTTCTATCGTCGTTAAATTGTTTCTCGAACCATATATCAGGATCATACATTCGAAAAATTTTAATTTTAATTTTCTCTTAACTCATGCCTATTAGTGCTTCATTTTAGTACGTTTATTATATAAAAAATTAAATTTTCTTTGAAATATGTATTTAAAGATATTATTGTATGTCTTATTTTTAAATGATTTTTCTCATTTCCTGTGAGTATTTCCATTATGTGTTAAATTGGACGTTTTAAAGTGTTTAACAACTTTCGTGCCTATTTTATAAACCAATTCAAAACCGATATTTAGGCTTTCCAATGTGACAACGAACGTGAATTTAATAATAAATATTTTAATGAATTATTTCAAACTAATGGCAATGAAATCTGTTTTTCAAGTCCTTACACGTCTCAACAAAACAGTAAAGTTGAACGCACCATTTGCACAGTTAATAACATCATTTGCACTCTTTTGTTTCAGGTTTCTCTTCCGTCCAAGTTTTGGGTTGAAGCCTTAATAAACACACTTAATCTTTTACCCACCACCCTCTCTGTGTGCGCGCGCGCGCGCACCCTTTGAGGTTCTACATGGCTTCTTTCACACTTCTGTTCATCTTCGTATTTTTTGTTGTCTTTGTTATCCAAATTTTTCGTCCACTACTCCACATAAGCTTGCTTCGTGCTCCACGACATGCCTTTTTTATCGACCCATCTGTCGATCATCGCGGTTAAAGGAGCATGGACCTTCTTACTCATCGGGTTATTATTTTTCGTCATGTCACATTAATGAGACTCATTTCCCATATGCTTCGTTTCATCCTGCTCCTTCCTTGTTTGAGTACACCGTTTTTGACCGGATGTGTCTCCTTCGGATACCAACTATACGAGACGACCTGCGTGTTGAGATTTCCCGTATAGTTTTAACTTTTCAAAATAGATCCTCGCAAAATACGCAGCGAAAGTCTTAATCAAAATCAAGACGAAAAAAACTTTAGAAACGAAAGATGGAAAATATGTAATTAACAACTTTAATTACTAACCTTTGATTTTGTAGGAAACGGTCGATGATTTCACTTCACATATCTGCAACAGTACAACGAACATAGATTGCTAGCCCTTACGCGAATCACCTATCGGCACGCAAAACGGAGCACCTGAATACCACCTTAGAAGTGGCCGAAAATCCCAAAGGGAGAGGGTGTCACACCCCCTCCAAGGAGGAATCACGAGTGCGTAACGAATTAAAATCACAACACAAGTAATACAGAAGTTCTATTAAAGTTGAAATATTTAATAATCTAATTCAAACAAAGACATAATAAAAATCGAAGATACACATAGAGTTTGCCAAATTTTATTTAAGCTAGGTCCAAAACGTCCTACGTGAGCAAACATCCACTACCTAGATCCTTCACCTAAAAACATGTAGAAAATGGGTCAACTAAAAAGTTGGTGAGCAATCACAGTTTTTATAACATATAAAGATAATATACGAAACATAATAATATAATCAAACATGAATTTTAAACATAAGTACACGACTTCATGACCAAACCTAATGACGAGAATGCCCTATAAGAGACTTAGAATCCACCAAATCATGATGTATGTCGTGGTTCGATCATTCAAAACCCTATCCTGGATGATGAACGGGTATGTCACACCTATGGATCCACTATCGTACTAATGTTGGCTTATAACAAGTTAATGGTCATGTATGATAAAACGAGAGGGATTTAGCGATATATGAACGTGTAATTACTGTTTAACCCATTCAAGTTATGAAATTGTTATCATGTATGGTTTGTTTCATAAGATTTTGATAAAGTAAAGACTAACATGTTTTGTCACACCCCGTCAAGGCGGAAGTACGAGATGTAAACTGGTATATCGCATTGAACACAAGTACAAGAGAAACTAAAAAGAAGATTGTGCATTACATTGAATCATACTACATGCTTCTAACAAAGGTACAAATACAAAAAAAAGATCTCTAAAACTAGTACAAAGTGTTTAAATGCCTGACTACAACCAAAGTACATAATCAAAACTAAAAAAAACAATAATTCTAATCCAAAAGCGAGCCCCCATAAAATCTTCAATTCTGTTTACCTGAAAGCATGTTTCAAAAACGGGTCAACTATATAAATAGTTGGTGAGTTCGCAGGTTTTGCGACTCTACAAAAAGTTTCTGATAAAAATCCAAAAGTTAAGTCCACATGTATCAGATAGCATATTACCATAAGCCGCAATCAAAGCCTCGACAAAATAAAATAAAGTATCTCATACGGAAGTATAATGCAAACAACCGCCTAAAATTTGGCTAACTCTGCGCCCAAGTGACCCTACGAGTCCGGTTGGCGCGACCAAGCCATGAGCGGGGGTGTCAACCCAAGTAGTACTACCTAAAATTCCCAACGGCTACGCTCAGCTAATTGATTGTACAAAATTGGGGACTTTAAGTTATTAAAAAAAATAACTCATGCATGTATGTATCCTAAAACATGTGACTAAAATAAATAAAGAAACAACTTTCCCTAAAAAACAGTAAACAATAAGTAAAGTGGGGCCGCGAAACTCACCTGAAAAGTGCGACGAGTACTGCGTCACAGACGACAAAATACTGGAAAAATCCAAGTCCTAATCGGGTCCTGCTGGTCAAGTGGACACAAACGATGCATTCAGGACTCCTAAAGGTTGTGACCAGGTCGATAAAACAAAAAGTGGCTATGTAATCGGTTGCATACCCAAAACCCGTGCGTACGCGTACGAACCGCTTAAAGTTGTAAAACCGACTTTTATATAACTATGTGACTTCAAAACTTAAAGTTTAAGTTTTTAATAAAGTGCATCAGTGGTTATAAAAGCTTGTTGGATAAAATCTTAAGTCACGGTTCCGTTCGTTTAAAAACGTCGTTACGCGCGTAAAGTCCGGTTAACGGTCAAAAGTCTGATTCGTCCGAAAATAGGATTTTAGTGTGATCTTAGCATCCAAATTAAAAGTTTAAAACTAAGTTTTTAATACGACAAAAACTTATGTTCAAAACTTATAAAAAGTTCAAAAATAAATTTTTATACCGAAAAGCCCCAAAATGGCTATTTTCATAAAAAGGTTTAATAATTCATAAATCTAAAACCGTACTTAGACCCAAAATAAATATTTGAAACTTTTATCAAATGTTTATATACGTGAAAAATAATTACTGAACAAGTTTCATAATTTTTAAATATCCAAATTATTTATTATGGATATAATATGCTTGAAAATCAATAAATTCGAGAAAAATAGTTAAACTTGTCAAAATTTCACCAAATATTTACCACGATAGTTATTTGTCCATATGAAGTCTCATTAAAAATCTCAAGTCCAAACACTGCCAGAAGTCTATAATCCAATTTTCACTTGTTAAAACTTAATAAATAACAAAACCATATTTCTACTACTCCAAAATTAATGAAATTTAGACATGAGTCATTTTATACCATATACCAACTACTGACCAATTTTTAGATTTTTCTAAAACTCAGAAGTATTTTTCCCAATTTCCTTGAATTAAATCTAGTAAAAAATCTATAAGGGGTTAAATTACCAAACTTTCCGGATCTCACTTTTTATATAAATACTACCGTTTAAAAATAAATTTGGGTGTTAGATCATATTTTTTTTTAAAAATCAATCAAAAACAATTGTTGTCTAAAAATAAATATATTAGTTCAATTATTTGTTCCACGTGAACCGAGGTTGAGTTTATAACCTAATAACTACTCAAAATACCAAATATCTCAATACTAAATATTTTCGGGTTCAAATCTCAACCAATGACTTATAAAACTATTTTAACATAAAATCAAAGCTTAATGAGTAAAGTTTATGCCTTCTGTATAAATGGTTCGCGTACGCGGAACCTCTCGTATTTCACATGCAATACTAACCAAAACCACCATTAGTATCGTTTTTATTTCCCGAGCATTTTCACATGCTCAAAATCGACATGCAATGCCGTTTGGATGGCCATGCAACCCAATCAATTTCCTGTTTTCGATCCTACAAACTGTTACAATCTGTTTGTATTCAAAAATATAGTTCCCAACATCTCATCGGAATTTCCTTCAGTAAAAAAATTCATATATGTGTTTAGAAACTACTATCCAAAAATCGTTACGATCCAACGGTCAGATCTCCAGCGATAGACGATTCGTTGAGACCCAGTTTTTCAAATCCGAAAATCCGATCAGTCGCATTTGAGGGTACAAAAATCATACCTAGAGAGCTTTGATAAAACATTCCTCCGGTAGGATTGTGCGTCTATGTGTTGGCAATATTCTGTCCAAAATTCATACATTTCTAACGGTCGGATTTCCGGGGATTGTCCGATCTTTAAAACTGCGCATGCATAAAACTTTCTGGACATATTTTAAAAACTCTTTTTAACGAACTTAAACAAGGATTTAGGAAAATCGGTGCTTACAACCGGGCTGGAGTTCCGGCGGTGGTCTAGTGGCGGCCGGCGGTGGTCCAATGGCGGCCGGCGGCGGTCCGCGGTGGCCGGAGATGCGATTTTTCAGCTGGAACCATTTCTCGACGCTAGTGGAGATGGAGTTGGGGTATTTATAGTCCCTGTGGTCTCCGATCGCGTGTCGATTTTTCGCTTAAACGAACCCGATAAAAACAACGATGTTACTTTACCAAAAAATAACTCGTTATAATTTATTATTTTCCCTTGAGTCCTTGCGTCTCGTAAATATATATCCTTTCGGATTTAAATTAAAATTTTACGAAATCGCTCGACTCGGGTGTTAACACGTAGAGAACCGAATTTGATCAAATTTTTGATATTATAACACCCAAATAAATCTTGATATTATTTATCATTCTCCAACGAGTTCCTTTCGTTTAAAAGTATATTTCAACATAATAATACTATTATTATTATTATTATTATACGAACTCGTCGAACACATGTGTTAACCGTAAAAGTCGCGATTGTCACATGTTTTCACCCCAAAGCGATAAAATTAGAAAAATGGGCAATGATATATTCACCTTGATAGAGTAGTTTGAGATTTAACACCACGATTACAAATATGAAGCAAAGAATGTTTCCTACTCGAAAGCTACATTCAAGTTACCACGTATAAGAACTAAGCTTGAGTAAGTGTTAAGTATGGTGTTACGATAAAGTAATTAGCCATTTACGATACTCTAAGGGTAATTAGGGGTGGTTTGAATATAAAGAAAAGTTAGAATATTTATCACAGCAACCCAGTGTAACAGGTCAGATTTTAGGACAACTTCACGAATTTTATTGACTGACCAAACGATCGAATTAAATTCTAAAAATTTGGTGGCATCAATCCTCACATTTCTAGTTTTCAAATATATTTTTTTATTATTTTTACAGAAAGCACAAAATTTATGAAAAATCATGGAACACGAAAAGGTAGCTGCAGTGATTTCAGTGTGTGACAAAACGTTTTTGCTTGGTACGACCTCGATACAAAACCAAATTAAGATTTTCTATTTGGGTTTGAAGCTATACTCAAAGACTTAAATTCCAGAAAAATAGACTTATTTGGACTTGCAATGAATGAGATATGGCCTTACGAACACAGACCAAGTTTGCTGTTTGAAAACATATTTGATAGCCGTCTATAAAAAAATACCTTTGACTGATCAAAACTCGTCGAAAAATTATGAAACTTAGTTTTCTGGAAACCATACTCCATGAACTACAATCTAGACTCAAGAATCGATTGATTTGGTTGAGTTTTGGTCAGGTTATGACTCTCCAAAGATGAACAAAAGTTGTTATTTTGAATCTGATCTGCAGTCTTGCTTTCAAAAACGAGTTTTTAGTAACTTTTCGATTATAACGCTTAAAAATACGACCCTTGATGATTATGGACAGAATATATATCATTAAAATCTATAAAGTTTGAATCTTTTAGGGTTTTAGAACATGTAAAAGTTCTGGAAATCAAAGAAAATAAGAAAAGTGTAGATTTTTCATACCTAAACGTGTTCAACGGCTTTACTACTCGAGATCTTTCGAAAAGATGGAAACTTGTGGCTGGATTTCAAATATCTGTGGATGAAAAGTAGTAAAACTCAGATCTTGAAAGATTAGAACTTGAAAGAATACATACCAGTTTGCACTAAAAACGCTCTTGAATGCTATTATGTGAAGAATTCGGTTTGAGTTTGATTATGGCTAAGAGTTTGCGACCAGAGGGCTGAAGATGAAATCGTGAGTAGGGGGTTTAAGGGCTTAACCAATTTGAGGAGTATAAGGAATAGGATCTTTATCAATTTGGGATTGAGACGGTTTTCAAAATTTAAATTTGAAAGGATAAAGGTGTACAACTTTTGATAGGCTATAGGTTTTAAAAAAATATATGGGGAATTAGTACTAAAATTTTCGGCCAGCTATTATATATATATATATATATATATATATATATATTATATTTTTTTTAAAACGTTAATCTTCATTATATTGTCAACGGTTCAACGACTAGGCTAACGTGTTAAAATTTGACGACGTTTTCTTTCTAAATAAGGAACCTAAGGACATTTTAAGTAACGTAAGAATAATACTTTGTGATGTGTCGGTTATCATTATGTGTAATTAGTGTCGGTTTAAATCAACGATTTACGGATTTGGAAAGTTTCTAAAAGTGGCAAGTGTAACTAGGGTTCTAAATCTAAATTTCCTAACAATTATACTAAACCAAATAAGGACTCAAGTATGCATTATAATAGCAACAAAATTAAGGTTAAGTGTTAACCTCGTTCGGTGACGGTTGTCACAGAGGGTGGCGGCGGCGCAGATTAGGGTGGAGGGTGGCTAGGGTTTTACCAAGTGTATGTCAAAATCTCTAGGTTTAAATCAAGATTTAAACCCCTATATATAATCCTTTTAAATGAAATATTCCTTGGCATATCTCATGGCATATTACATTTAGATATATATGGAGGAGGTTTGGGAGAGAAAGTCGCTTCGGGTTCTTCCTCATAGGCAAGTCTGATTCTTACCCCTTTCGAGCATTCCTCCTGCACGTAGTTGTTCAGCAAATCTCTTAGCTGAAGAAAGTTCTTCTTCACTCCTTCAGGAGTTATGTCCATCCTTTCAACAGGTAGCAAGGTATTTGTCCTAGGAGGCACACTTGCTATTTTGAAAGGTGAAGGCGTATTAAACAGTGTGTTGTCTTGTAAGGACTTGACGAAAGGCCTGTCTATCCTTGGCGAATCTTGACCTAGACCATCCGGTGAAGTGTGGCCAGATGCAGGTTGTGTAGTGTGAGTTGGAGATGTAGAAGCAACTTCCATAGAAACGTCCTCACATGGCATGGAAAGGACTTAGGAACAGAATGAGCTTAACTACAAGCTTTTTATTTGTTCTAAGTAGCAACCCCATGGTGGGTGCCAACTTGTTCCTACAAAAAATATACGCTAGCCGAGGGGTTGGACATCCTTTGGTATGATCAGCCGGACAATACCTGCTAAGATGAAAGAACCGTTAGTCTCACCGCAAGAGGGGACCTCCTGCGATCAGCCTTTGATGTGAGAATAAGTTAGCTATTCTTTGAAGCTGATAATGGGAAGAAAGAGTTGAGACTTGAGAGTATTGAGGTAGAATGTTGAAGATACGAGTTGAATACCTGTGATGCCCAAGGTAGGCCCGTTGATTTTACCCGTACCCAATTAACCCGACCCGAACCAACTTCACCCGAACCGATTAAACCCGTACCCGAATAACCCGTAACCGATTAACCCGAAACCCGTTTAAACCGATTGTTATTCGGGTCGGGTTTCGGTTAGACTTTCAAGAATCAAAAACCCGATTAACCCGAACCGATTAACCCGAATAAACCGAACATTTATATATTCTACCATTTCTTTTCTCACCATCACCACCAACACCACCAAAATCCGCTTCTAAAATATGAGTTTAAAAAATACACCACATAAACACGAATACTTCTATTTGAAGCTTTAATCTCTTGGAAATATACTTATTTTTGTTTCACATACACGTTTATTTTATGTTTTTAAACTTGATTCATTTTTTTTTTCAACCATGTGTCCCTACCCGAAACCCGACCCGATTAAACCGAAAACCGATTAACCCGAACCCGATCTACCCGAAAGTTATTCGGGTCGGGTTTCGGATAAATTTACACACACGGAAAAACCGATTAACCCGAACCGATCTACCCGAAACCCGATTAAATTACCCGAACAACACCCCTAGCCCAAGGCACCCTTTTATAGTGACAAATTCCTGCCCAAGTAAGACTTGACAGTTAGCTTCATCACTTCTTTGGGCTAACTCTCTCCTTCGATCTTTTCACTGTGCAGGTTTGGTCCTTGCCTTTTTGGTATAAAGAGCTAAAGTCCATTATTGAGACAAAAACTCTTTAACATAGGTTATTAATGGCATTAATTATGCATTTTTGTCTAAACATGTCTGCATGTCACCATCAAAAGATGTCTTCATGCCACGTCATCATCCGGTTGCACGAGCTAGTTGAGTTTGTTTGCTTCATGCACTTACCTGCTTCATGTTTTTAACCAGGTTAACGCATCTACTCACGTCATCAATGACTTAGTAAAAGAAAGTTGTACCATTCCATGTGATTTAAGAATTTTATTATATGTCATCACCCTATATTGTAGGCTATATAGATTTGCCTAGTAATGTCTTGATTAATTATAATCTTAGTTATAAATTTTAAAACATAATAGCATGAAAAGATAATGTCTATTCAGATAAAATAATACTCATATACTCATGTTCAGTAATACTAGCGTCACCAGTTGCAATATCAGATTTGCAACATGTTGCTCTACCTTTGACCACAACCCTCCAGCAGCACCGACTCGACATTTTGGAAGTATAAAACAGATACTAAAATGGGAAAATTACTAAACTAGACACTTTGATCGACAAGATTACCAAAATGAATGTTGACTTTCAGCCTACCAAAACATAGGCATCCTCACACAACCGCAGGCTATGCCGTACGGGCTTAGCGGGCCCATATCCATAGAGAATTTAAGGTTTCGAGCCAACCAAATTTAGACATGTGGCTCACCGCCGGCTAATTAGCCCGTCGTTCCCGGGCTTAGCCTGCGGTTGTGTGAGGATATCCATCTATGTTTTCGTAGGCTGAAAGTCAACGTTCATTTTGGTAATCTTGTCGGTCAAATTGTCTAATTTAGTAATTTTCTCTACTAAAATCAGGCCCAAGATTTTTTTTTCTATAGGGTCATTATTTTTCAATGTTCTGATTTCTAACCCTTGTCAGGATTTTTGGGTCGGGTCGGTCACTTAATAAAATACTATTCCATAATAACAATATTGTTCATTGAAAAACATACAAATACAAATTTGTGTTCCGCTTTTAACAACACTGTTTTATTTGACTCATTTGATATGTTTAAGATAAACACATTTATCCGACCCATCGATTTAGCAGTGGCTTTACATGTTTCAACACATTGTCATTTGCAGTACTTTTAGAAAACTTCCATTGAAAAAAAAAGATAAAAAGAAATAGAGTTTCAATCAATTTTTGTAATCTTAACTGAAAAGGATTTTTGACTCGTTTGATAACGGGCCGATTGGAGTTGTATTTTATCTGCAACGGGCTCAACTGAACCAAACTTAAAACTTAGCTAAAAGAAAACAGGTCAAAAGCGATTAGCTTAGCCCATAATGAATAGTAATAACACCAACAAGATTCAAACTACGTATTAAGTCCGAATTAGCCACCCTTGAAGTGAAGTTACCATATAAAGATGAGGATCACTCGATTTCAAATTGGTAAATATGAGTGTTGTCACCAAATTAGATGATATTGTTACATGGTTGTGAGAGACCGGTAGTGGTAGGGCATGGAAACCTTAACTATGAGGTCTCAGCCTTCAGTTTTTTTTATACAGTCAAGCTGTAAATGGCCGTGTAGACGCCAGTGATTACCCAACCATTGTGACAAAAAAAATATGAATTAGTTAGGTTTTTGTGGTTTACCCAATATACATTCTCAAGTATTTTTGTTAGAATATCAAAGTACACAAAACCCGTCCGAGTATTTCTTGAAACAAAATATCATCTAAACAAAGAGGTAACAATAATATGTCTGAGTGGGTGGTCAACATCGCCACCGCCGCCGTGCTTAACAAACTCCGCCGGAGTTAAAAAGCTTCCATGACAAACACATACTATTCTAACTTCTTCGCCCTTTCCATATCTATACAAAAACCCTTGAATCCTTCTGCCATCTGGTCCATCCCCTTTGGTGGAAACACACGGCATGGTTTCATCGAATGCACGATGTTTGTCGGGTTTGAATGTTATCTTTGGGTTGCACTTAACTTCAAAGCGTTCAGTGGTTTCGTTTGTCTCTTTATTTGTTCCTGTTAAAAGATTTAAGACAAATATAAATTAGTCTTTTTTTCAGAACGGCTAACTCGCACAACCTATAATCATACTTCTAAATCTACACTTTCTTTTTATCCTCTATAAAACTTGAACCCCCAACCACATGGAGAATAAAATTTATGGAATATCATTTAAAATTTAGAATCGGAAGGTCTACAAAATTTTATCATTCTACATTTTAAGAGCTTTTTCTTGCATTATAAATTAAGTATACGTCGTATAAACTTAATTAATCGTTTTAGTAATGTTAACCTAAGATGATGTCAGATCAAAAGTCCATAACAAGCTAGGATTGAAGTAAATACCACGTGGAAAATATAGTTTTTTTAAGCAAAGGCCTGGACACCCAGGATCACCCTTCCGCCTGAAGAACAGAAGCGTGGTGACCTGACTCCACACCACACAGGAGGAAACCCACAACTGGGAAAACCCCATGACTCAACCTGGAACATTTTGTCCCAAGTGACACTCGAACCCATGACCTTTCGTTTGAAAAGTTATGGGGCTACCACTCAACCAGAATGCTCGGTACATGGAAAATATAGTGATAACGGTTTAGGGTGGTGTGAGTGGTACCCTCCAACCCAAAGTACCCTCCCAAATTAGATCAACTAGAAGATACCACATCATTTAGTCAAACTACCCTCCCAAAGTACCCTCCATGGTGGGAGTGGTACCCTCCAACCCTCATATTTTTTTTAAATTAAAAACAAATTAATAACCATATTTAAAAATTAAAAATATAATTAACTAAAGAAAAATACATAACAATAAATAAAAAGACAATAAATAAAAATAAGTTAAAAAAACACCTAAAAATTTAAAAATCACATGGCCAATCATACTTTGCGGCTATTTCATGTTTCCGTTTTAGGATTATTTCCAACATCGTTCCGGTTAGATGGTCGTGCGGATCCGTAAATTGTTTAAATTCCCGGTCCATACGTTCCTCCCGGATAGCCGCTCGCTGTTCCTCCACCATAGCCTGTATGTCGTCGTCTTTTTGCTTTCTAGAATCAAGGGATTTATTCATCATATCCTCCCGAACATTCGCGTAGCGTGCAATTTGTTCGGTCAAACTTCCTTTGCTTGACGGCGACTCGGACGACTTCTTTGGTTTTCGTATTGAGTAAAATAATTGGGTATGTATTTATATAGGTTAAATTTATTAAATTTATTTATTTAACAGCTATATAGCCGTTCAACGGCTAATTTAAACGTTCCAATTCCAAACTTTGCACAGGTTCCACTACCCTCCCACCCAGGGTCGGCCAAAAGGGCCTGCGGGCAACACGACCGTAGGGGGGCCCAACATTTCAAGGGGCCAAAATTTTTTTTTTTTAAAATTATATATATATATATATGTTTAAAATTTTCGAGGCTTTAAAAAAAATTATTGGGCCTTTTTTTTGCGGCTCTGCTCATTATAGGCCTTTTTTTACGGCTCGTGTAGGGCATTCGAATCTTCGGGACCAGCTCTACACCCACCATACCCAACCCTACCCGCTGAAGCCGCTTTGCTTGCGGCGGTGTACCCGCAACCTTACCCGCTATCCACTCCCACCACCCTAAGGATGAACTAATATTCAATGCATAATGTCCTATCAAAACCAAAATTATGAAAACGTTTAAAATTATGATTTTGTATTTTCAAAGTTGTTGGCCAATAATAATCTCAATTGAGAATATTCTTATCAACAGTTCCTACTTTCAAACTATTTTCTTACATTGGACCCCCCGTTAAAAAAAATTTAACGCCGTTAGATTTTTTATGACCTCGACATCTGCAAACCGCTAGAAAGTCGAGCCAAGCTAGCAGTGGTCTCGTGGTCGGTTTTGAAATTGGCTCTGGTGGTGTATAACTGGTCTCGTTAAACACCACCGTTGTCTCTGTTTGGACTTGCCGGAAAAACGAGACCAGTTACCAGAGCCAATTTCAAAACCCACCACGAGACCACTGCTAGCTTGGCTCGACTTTCCGGCGGTTTGCAGATGTCCACGTCATATAAAATCTAACGGCGTTAAGTTTTTTTAACGGGGTCCGCTGTAAGAAAATAGTTTGAATTTACTGGTAATAAGAATATAATCTCAGTTGGGATTATTACTGACAAATTGATAAAATGTGTGATTATTAAAATCCAATAATTCTTTAATATTTCATCTAATATTTTGTTTAGTTCTCTTAATATTCGTTTTTTTATTAAATATTACTTTTTAAATTATCATTAGATGGCATCTATTGCTCATGTTTCACTTTTATAATATAATATTTTGTATAGGTCCGAATACATTATTGTTTTTCTATTTAATGTTATCTATGTTTTGAAAAGCAAACACTACGTATCGATGTAATTTAACTTATATAAAATAGTATATTTAAAAATTATAAGTGAACTAAATAATATATTACATGAGAAATTCGAAACAAAAATTATAAAAACAAATAGATATGTAGATATCAATCAAGTATATGTCATAAGTTGTAAATAGGGTTTAAAGTTTTATTTTGTTATAAACTCAAACATGTATTAATAAAAAATAAATAAATAAATTTAGTTTTAAATAAAATACGAATTACAAAAAATAAATAGAAAAAATATCATACCCGGAAAAGGTTGACTATCCAAATCAGAAACCCCAGAAGATCCACCACTTTCCTGAGATCCAATTGAGCCCTGTGACGGAAACCGTAACGGCGGCGCCGGTGGTGATGAAAGCGACGGCAACGGAGATGATGGAGATTGTTTCAATCCCACGCGAAACATTTCATTTTCCTTCTTTAGCTTTTCAACACGTCTCCGCTTAGCCTCCGACCGCCGCAACGACTGCAACTCCTTCCTTTTCCTCCATTCCACCTCCGTCTCCGGCGGCAGAGAGCACGTCCTTGTTAAAGGAGAATACAACGATAACTCCACATCCACCGGAAAATTCACGAAATCGGTAACAGAAGAAGCACGAACTAGCTTGTTATCGTTCTCCTTAGCCACCGATCTTTGTGGTTCCATCCCAAATCTACCATTCAACGACAACCCTAAACTCAACTCCACGTTCTCCACCGGTCCGTCTTCCTCTTTTGATTTCACTAGAAAATGATTACTTCCAGTCATAATTCAAACAATATCAAAAATATTTTCACACCGGAAAATAATGAGAAATTCAAATTCACACTGCCGGCGAAAGAGGGTGGTATAAGGAGAGAGGGAGAATTTTATACGTGTTAAAAGACAAAAACGCCCTTTTAACATAACAAAAATGATGAAACGACTTGAAACAAAACAAACGCCGAATGGTGAGAGCCTATGAAAAACTGACACGTCTAGCTTTATTAATGTTGGTGAGTCATTGACACGTGTGTAGTGATTTCCGTAGCGTCTGTTGTTGGTTCTCTCTCTAGATCAGCTTTTAGCCTGTGTCGTCGTGACGTGGAAGAAGGTTAGTGTGAAACGTGTCAAGCAATTTGTTGTGTGAATTTGTTTTTCCAAATTTTGGGGATTAGATAATGACAGCAAATACCGTCGAGACACGTGTTTGAATGTGATTCATTGGAAAATATGGACTGCCGGTGATTGGTGTTTCCTCGGCGTCAAAGACGAGATTCACGTTAATTTCATTTTAATCGTTCTATTAACTTATACTAATTTTATATATCCTTTAAACTTAATACAATTATATTTGTATAAGTTAATGTTTTAAGAGTTTTTATATTATAAATACAGAAAAGGTTACTTTACTCTTGTTTAACTTATCTTCTTTATAAAATAATATTAACTAGCTCGTTAAACCCGTGCTTCGCGGCTGGTGTTATGGTATCATTAGTAAAATTTAAATGAAAGCGTATGTGTGACTATAAAAATAATGTTAATAAAAAAAAGAAACATAAAAGTAAATAATAAAGAAGGGAAAAAACACATATAAAATACCAATACCGACAATGATGTTATTCGCTCATATTAGGTTCGGCTCGTCACGGTACCAAAACGGTAACGACACTCGCTATAAGCTACGATACAAAAAATATATATATTGGGACGTTGATAAAAAAACTAAAAACAGCAGCGCAATCTGTTTTCTTTTCAATTAAAGAACGAAAGTTATTAAATGAAAACAAATTTATTAGAAAATTAAAAAGGTTAAAATCGTATATTATATATCGTATAAGGGGGTGAAAAATAAAATTTTAAAATAAATAAATTTAGCATGATGTGTCACAAAGTGAATGGTACAGCCGATGTTCAACTGGACATCATTTTAATCAATATTATAATATGACACTTTTTATCCTCTGTTTATTTAGACTTTTAAACTTTTTTCATCTCAGCATAATTATATTGTTAAGAAAATATCTAGATATACACGTAATAAGAAAATAATATTTTCATAGATTACCGGATTCTATAATGATGGTTTGATACATAACCCTACTGTGATGTCTGTGAAACGAATTCAAACTTTTCTGCTAGTGATTTAGCATATAATTTCATCAAAACAACATAAAGTAAAAGGAAATTGATAATATTAATAGATAAAAGAAAATTTGTTGAGGCATATAATAAATTTTATCTATATCTAGAAATTAAAGATAAATATTGAAAATTTACGACATCAAATATCAAAATAAATACAAGACTACTTGAAATCAGTGTTGTAAAAATCGGGATTAATCGATATATTAATCGGTAATCGGCCCTAATCGGACCTAGTCGGGATTAATCGGCACTAATCGGACCTAATTGAAATGTGTGTTTTAAACAGAATTAAGCCCAAATAATGATCCGATCCATGGGTTTTTATTTAACCTAATCGCATAACTGAAGGTCGTTCTCCACCTCCGACCTGTTCTCGCTGTTGCTTTAACCTAATCGCTACATGCTGCTTCAAATCGATGACCACCTGTGCTAATGCGGACAAGACAATGATGAATTTTGAAGTATTTAATATTAGAAGTATTTGATTTTTGAAGTAGAATAGTCATAATCTTTTAAAACATAAGTAAGAGAGAGAGAGTTTAATACTACTAGTAATGAGGGCATGCCGAGTGGGAGTCGGGAAAAAGCACTCCCTGGTCCGTTAAAATGCTTTCCCGAATGGGAACACCACCCCGCAGGAAAATGGGGTTTTCTTGACTCAAATCTGGTGCATTTTCACCGAACACCACCGATCCAAACTAACCCTCTTGACTTGTGCTTTATGCATTAAAACTTGTACATATAATTATGTGGGGAAAATGGGAAGGTATACCCTTAAAAATGAGGAAAATAGAGAAATGGAAAGAATGGTTAGGTGACGTTGATATGGCATGCAGGTAAAGTGGGAAAACCGGGACGACACCTTGTGCCCTAAGTATGTTCTATATTGGTAGGATATGGTTTGTTCTCTATTTTTATGATTAAACTTGTTATTTAAATTGTACGTTTATTATGTTAAATAGAATAGTAATTCTTAGATAACAGTTAAAAATACTGAATTTTAAGATCACCTACAACCTTTCATCTCTAATAATCATGTGTCCCAAAACCTCATTTTCTTTATAAATAAAAGAAGTCTTAGTAGAATATAATTTTCCAATTGAATCCGTACTTTGGTCAATCATAACATAATCAAGTTGTAATAACTTATGTTACATATGATACCGAAAATCTAATTTATCACACAAGTGGGATTTATTTAAATTATCAAATTTATAATTAAATCCACTTTAATCTACACCTCATGTATCTGTTTGTACTTTAATTAAAAACAATATCTAATTAAATATATAATTTACCAACTTGCACACCAACTTGTTTTTGTTTAATCCAAGCCATGAAACTTGTAAGAAATTGACATATTTTAGGATCGACTTTAAAGTTGTAGAGATTTTAAATTACCGAATTGTATAACAGTATATAATTTCGGATGCATGATATATGAATCATCATAGCATTGTTGAAATTCTCATACCTTAAAAGTGCGACGGTACAAAATTAAAATCAATTATAGATTTATTATACTTAATATAATGTATATACTCTATATAACGTTACTTCTATCATTAAAAAATAGTATTACATGATATACAATTATATATTATATTGACAGCGGTACGTGTAACCGTTATCTAGATACTTCATGGCCATCGTATCAGGCCAACTTTGGATCATGTTTGTTTAAACAAGGTAGTGACTGAAAAAAAATACAGTTAAGCTTTAGTTTTAAAATTATCCCCACTAACTCATAACAAAATCTAGCCTATCATCTAAACAAAGGGTTAGCAAGAGACTTACTGCACAAGTCGAGTGGCAGATCTACAAATTTTTTTCAAGGGGTTCATTATTTTTAGATACTTCAATTTTATAGGGCCGGACATAAAAAATTTCGGGTCGATTCGATTGTTCGGGTCAGGTAAGGTTCATCACATAATAAAAATACGATACAATAATAAAAAAAACATCTTCATTAGAAATTAAAAAAACACATAATATAAATAAAATAGTCTTTATGAATAAAAAAAACTAGAGTTGGCTGACATGGACCTCTAAGCAAATATGCCCGTCTAATTTTATCTTTTTGACTTGGGTGATAAGATGAAATTGGTTTCCTTTCGTAAGGATCCCATTGAAGCTCATTCATATCTATTCGAAACGGTTTACTACTTGAAGATGATGATTCAAGGTTTAATGGTACTCTATGAAAATATCTTTTAATATCCATAATACATACGAATCAAATTCAAAGTTTCAACTTTCAAGACACAACAAATTAACATCTAAATTGTGAATTCGATATCTAATTCAAGTTTCTAACATCTAAATTGCCAAAAGTCCTAAAAATCTTGTCTATGCCAAACAACAACAAAACCCTAGAAGTTCCTTTTACAAACAACAAACAAGAGTCAAGAAACAACTAACCTGGTGGCAGCGGACCGACAGCGGCAACGGACCGGTGTTTGGTGGTTGAAGGCTCGTAGCCCTCTGATTGGGTGCTGCTGGCTTGCGTCACATACAAAAAAAAAAGGATCAGAAGCCACAAGTTAACCATAACATTTGAAGCCTTAGATATAAAAATGAATTAAAAAAAAGGTTTAAAAAAACTAAAAGTGGGGGGATTCGAACCCACTACCTCTAGGTTATAAACCAAAGCTTAAACCACTACACCGCTTGAACTTTGTATAGGGGTTCATCCCAGTTTTTTTACATACCGTTCTATTAAAATTTCGAAACTCGGGGAGAGGGGGTTCAGTAAGTCCGCCCTTGCACAAGTCGGTAGTTGGGATGGGATTAAAGTCCATCTAAAAATCACTTAATAAGATACCTATTTATCTTCTAATACAACGTTAGAAGTTGAATTCAACGCGAAAATCTTAGATGTAGAGATTGGAACACATATATGTCGTATCATCACGATGTATATGTTTAAACCTGCAAGAACGGTGAAGTTGAAATTTAACTTTTGAATAGTTGTTGTATATCGGGTCACCGACCCGTGACCGAAAGCCCCATGCAGAAATCATGCCCATGCCTACGTCCAATTGGCTCAACTATCCCATGTTTATTTTCTAATTTTTAATTCAAGTCATGCATTTTTAATTGCTCACGTTTCTGTAATTGCAATTTTAGTTATTTAGCAGTGGCAGGAGTCACAGGGAGGTAATTGTTAGTTATTTTAGAAACTAAAATTCTTGTAATTGCTTTACTTAAAGCTCGATGGAATGAAAAAGAGAGGCAGAGAGTTTTATGTTTAAAAAAAATGAATTTTGTTGATTTATCTCATTGGATTGTGAGTTAAATTGATTGCATTTGCTAGCTCAATTTTGGCACATTGGGTGGTGTTCTTAGACACGGTTTCTTAGCCGGAGTGGTGTATATGTATCTTCGGTTTCGACATCGCAGCCCTATTGTTTGTTTTGGTGGTGCATATGTATCCAAAACGAGCCGTAGATCTATCTCGATCTTGACCGTTTTTTTTATTGGAATTTCCCGAATCTAATCTTTACCTTAACTGGATTTACATCAATAGTGTTTTTGAAAAATTGCACATGCATTTCAAGAGTAAAAGAGCTACACACGTGAGTAGAAGTTTGGCCGCTTCAAGGAGCTTGGACTTGGCTTTTACTCATTATAGGATAACGACAGAACACTTTGTAGTAGTGTCGATTAAGAACATTAGAGTATCTTGAACTTATGTGCATACTATTTCATGTATTCAAATAAATATAAAATGCTCAATCTGTAATATTTGAAACATGTAATATACTAATATGAAAATTCAATCTACAAGACATTTTCATTTATGAAAGATTTTGTACTTCTGTTATGATTAGTTTAAGTGAATTAGGGATTATACTAAAATAGGAAATTAATGTTAGTGATTTTAGTATTATCAATGTCATTTTTACGTTAGATGGATTTACATATGAATAAAGAGAACTAAGAATACACATTGTTACAAGTTAAGAGGTGTGAATTACACACTTATACAAGACTATTCGCCTCCTAGGGGTTTAAGGGGCATTGCCATGGCAGGGTCTTAGGGGTAGAGCCCTTGGCGGGGTCACGTGTAACACTTATGACTTTCGGGTACTTTTTAATTTCTCAGGGCTTAACTTTGGATTAGCAAAATGTTCTAATTGGGCTAGGCCCAAGTTCGGCCCAATTACCCCATCGTCACCCGACTTGTTAAATTAGATTTAATTACATTAAATAAATTTGAATGACCTACTTATATGGCTTTACTAGTAGTAATTCAATACATATTTACACTAGGAAACTCTAGAAATATTAGTTATAGAAAAATTCCCCGAAGTCCTTAAGGTATTATTAAAAATGTTAAAAAAGAAAATACATGCATGGAGGATTAAGTGAAAAAATACAAAGTGGGGGATTTGAATTTTTGAGGTAGCTTGTGAGAGTGGAACCCCCCACCCCTACCTATTTTCGGCAGTCACGCCCCTTTGGGGCTCCCATTTCTTCCACCTACTCTATTAAAAGACTCCCCCACCCCATACAAGTCCCACTTCCTCATTCTTAACCTTTCTTTTTTTTTTAACGGCAATTTGGATCACTGACGGTCCACTGGCCCACCCGATCATCTTCATCACCCTTAGAAGGAAACCCACTATAGGTGAGAAAACCCCCTGACCCAACTTGGAACCCCTTTTTTTTGTCACAAGTGGGACTTGAACCCAATATCTCACCATTTTAATGAAGTCTTGGGTACCTTACCTCAACCACTTGGGCTGAAAATCATTGGCCCATTCTTCTATTTGAATTTCCTGATCATTGGACCATTCTTAAGCTTTCTAATCTTCTCCCCTTCATTTCATCCAAATTCAAGCAAGAATTCCCCACTTCCATCCATGAAAAATCCTAGGGTTCAAGTGTTAGTGCAAGCCTAAGGTCCTCTGCAAGTAGGATGTTGATTTAAGGTAAGAAACACCATCAAAACCTTTGTTTCTATCTTTTGGATATCCCTAATCCATTATAAGTCTTATGTTCATCTCAATTTATAGGGTCATTTGGAGCCAAGAAATCATCCATCAATCATCATCTAGGAGTTAGCATCATTTGGTAAGCAAAAGCTATTTGAGGTTTTTAAGCTATGATACTTACTTGCATGTAAGTTTAACACATGCACAACCTTAGGACAAGATTTTGTAGGTTAGAACAGTTGGGTTAAGAGTCAAAAGCCTCCTTACAAGGCCGTCCAGAAAGGTATACAACTTTCCCTAAGTCATATCCAAGTTTAAACATAAAAAAACGGGTTTAAATGGACATTTTACGAGCATTTAAGCCAAGGTTTCGTAGCTCAAGCTTCCTATCCAGAAAAATAAGTTCACAATAGGTTTAAGTGCCTAAAAGGCCATACATGTAAGTAAATTCGAAAGGTATAAGTGGGATGGCATTTAGTAACATAAAAACCGTAAAACTAAACGTTAAACCACCAAAATCGGCCTTATTGTGTCTCAACAGAGACCTTCTGAACTCCAGGGGTTTTATGACTACATGAGGAAACCGTCACGCTTAAGTTTAGGAAGTCATGCATGTTGATCTTTCAAAAAGGAAAAAAGACTACATGCGGAAACCGTCACGTTTAAGTACAAAAATGGTGTTTTATACATCAACGGGGAAATCTGATTGTGGACTGTTTTAAATGACTAATTAGGGCTGGAAAATTGTAAAATAAAGTTAGCCATCTTAGTAATGGTACTAGTTGTAGTCTTTAATGTTAAATCACGTTTTCAGTAAAACTAGCCGCGTAACAGTACCAAACTTGCACCCGACGACCAAACCATGCATGTGGGCTTTCGTACATTGTTTTGGCCGAATAATTTTATAAAAATAATCTAGGTATTTAAATAAAGAAAGTATACTTGAGCATGAACCAACTTTAGGGTTCACAGTTTCTATTTTCTGTCAAACGGAGTGTCATTAAAGTATAAACTTTTAGATTTTTCCCATATACAACCCGCATGGTTAAAAAGGGGATATTTTGATATAAAAACATATTCACAAGACCTAATCTAGTTAATAAGCTCGTTACGCAAAAGGGTTGGTGAAATATTACGCGTACGTAATAAAGTTACTATTTTTAGAAACCAACCTCGAATTTGCTTGTGACCTTGTAAAGAAGCGTTGAGAGTTAAACCATATGATATTTAATTGGTCTATGCCTCCCATTTCCAAAAACCCGAGTTCAAAGTTGTAAAGTATCAATAATAACACTTAGCCTCTTAATAGGAAATCCTTTGGGAAAATTTAGCTTTTACTTGCTTTTACACTCTCGTTTCAAGGACTTGGTAAGTCCCATAACTTACTTCCCATTTTATGTTGTTTTTGGGACTCGTACATGCTCTTGTTGTTTTATATAAAAATGTTTTAAGTGCATAATATATGTTGTAAGAATAAAGACATCTGTTAACCCGTCGTGTCAGGTCACACACATGGGTAGTACTACTTGATTGGGGGACTATGTCTGGCTTTGCCATGGTGCGTCTCCTTCGTGGGACAAGTCATTTCGTCTTGTGGTGCGTCTCCGTCGTGGGACAAGTTGTTGGCCAAATCACCACTTACATTTCTCATGTATGAGGTATCATGTGTGTGTACTTGTTTATTTTGGATTTGATACTTCCCATTGTGGAATATCGGTTTCCACCTGCATTTCTCATGTAGGAGGTTTGATTGTATGGATTTGGAAATATATATTTATGCACTCTTGTTACTTACTTTTGAGTCTAATGTTACGGACTTACTGGCCGTATAGCTGGCGTATGCTTTGAGCATGTGTTTCAGGGCGTGGATAGTTAGGGAGTGTAGCTGCATAATAAGAGTGGAGCGATACCGCCATAGTTAGAAGGATTTCCCTCGAGGTTGAAGAGGACTTTTGTGGACTAGGTGTAGAAATCATCTATGACCAGATTTAGACATTTTGACTATTATGATGTATCTCAACCCTGGATTTGTGTATTCTGCCTTGCTATGTTGTATGCTCCCCACTAATGTTGTAGACTAGATTTTGGGCGTTGACCTAGACCCTTATGTTACGTCAATTTACTTATGCTTTCGCTACTTATGTGATGTCCAATTTTTTTTCATGGGACCCCCGGGTCATGGTGTTACATTGCGTTGCTCAGAGTGTGTGGAAAATTTTTATTTTACTTTATTGAAGCCATTGGAAGTTGCTTCGGATTTGAATGGTTAAATGAAAATTTGCATGAAAAAGATCATCGGTAGGAAATGATTATCAATGGTATCTAGGCGTCAATGGTAAGTGTGAGAAGTGACAACTGCTATTAGTAGTAAGTATGCATCACTAGTAATGTCACACCCCCGTCAAGGCGGAAACACGAGGGGACGACGAAATTGAATCATTACACATAATCAAAAGAGATTTTTATTAATTAAATAGTAAATAAATCTCTTTTTTGTTAATATCTAGCTAAGTCCACTAAAGCATGAGTCCTTGAAATCATAGCGTGATCGAAACATCAACTTAGTTTCCATTACCTGAAAAACATGATAAAATAGGTCAACTAAAAAGTTGGTGAGAACATAGGTTTAAGTAGATACATAGTAATAGATAACAAGGTGCAAGTCATAAACAAGTTTCACAATTCCAAGTAATTAAAATTTTATATATGAGTCCACAACCAACCCTAGTGATCGATAACTCTCCCGTCCAACACCCTGTCAGAGTGTTAAACTATAGTGTAAGTGTCAAGAATGCAGTTTCTAAACATCCAACTCCTTCCAAGTTGATCAGAATCTACAACTTGAAGGACGGTCGGAATTGATTAGCATGCATCAACCCGAGGACTGGATGTGTTAGTCAGACCAATAGATCTATTTACGTACTCCCGTGGCTTCCCCAAATTTAATGGTTGTGTAGTTTTAGAAATAAGAGAGACTTTGTAGTTAAAAGTGACATAGAACAACAACATGTATACAACCAGTTTAGTTTTACTAGAATTAGAAAGTTTGTTATTGATTGCAAAAGTATAGTTTTGACTCTAGAATTTGGTTTCCATCTCATATAGGAGCATGTTTGCCACCCCAAAGTAGAAAAGTAAAAGAGGGGCTATGAACTCACCTTGCAAGTGAAAGGGTTGAACTTGTGCTTGATGTAACTTGGATTTGAATGCGTTAAGGATTCCCTAAGTAAGTTTGTTAAGTTAATTAGAAACGAGTTTAGAATAGTCGAGGGGTTGATATTGTAAATAGAGGAAGGTGGTTGTCGTATACTAGAGTGGTTATCGTCCCAAGAGTAGTACCTCAAACAGAAACGTTCTCAGGAAAGAATGATGGGTCCATGAGGGATTTATACACCACTCTTTCCTTAGACAGAACTTTCTGCTTGTCAGATAACTACATACCGCTTGGATGGTTACTTTATCGGTATACTAGACCAAGTTTAGGGTTTGTTTGGTAAGCTTGGAAAGTATAAGGGCTAAAGTGTAAATATAAGTTTAGTAAGGATAGAAATGATATAAGTTGAATATTAGAAAGGTTTAATTTGAAAATAAAGAGTTTTAATAAAAACATGATTTTAGAAATTTAAAGGAACAAGAAGGATCAAAATCAAGTTTTTAGATAAAAGTTTAAACAATTTTGATTAAATAAGGCTTTTGATCTTGGATAGGCCTATGATTATAACATAAACATGTTAGAAAATCATAGATCTAGCTAGTTATGAAGAATTTTAAAAGGAAAAGTATGAACAAGCAAGAACATATGAATAACTTACTTAGAATGAAAGGATTTAAGGTAGAATCTTTCAAAAGATAAGAGTAACGACCTTTAGTTGCTAGAGAGCCCTAAAGGATCGTTGAGATGCGGAGAATAAATGAGGAATAAGGGCTCTATTTATAGGGTGAGATTATGAACTTAAAGAGAAAAAAATAAATAGCTAAATGGGCTAGGATTGCAAATAGTTTGTTAAAGTTTATATAAAAAAAATCAAAAATAATTGTGGGGGGGGGGGGGGGGGGGTGTGGTGTAGGTCACGAAATTTTAAAGGATAGAGATGAGATTTTGAGTTTAAAATTAGTTAGTTAATGGATGAAAATGATTAGGATAGGATTTAGGAATAAAAATAATGGTTTTTAATCATTTAGGATAAGTTTAAAGGTTTTTAATTGATTTAATAAATTAAATAATATTAATATGTATCTATAAAAATCTGAAATTTATAATAATAATAATATATAACTAAATTTATAAAAAATAACCAGATTTCAAAGACGTTTACAAAAGAAACCCTGAAATTTACGTATGCGTATCTTTTACTCTTGAAATTTTATTTTAGTCAAACGAAGTTACAAACTTGAATTGTTTTGATTAGGTTAGAGTCTAAGACATCTAAAGTTACTATAAGTAGCAAGTATAAGAATCAGATAGAATTAAAATAGAATAAGCAAACCGTTCTAAAGCGCAATAGAATACTCGCTTTAGGCCAGACTTAGAAGTTTGAAATGAAATGATATCACAAGTGATATGAGGCATCAAAAGGTTCATCGTATTAGAATTCTCAATAGATTACAAAGTAGAATCATAGAATCAGGCATAGAAATCAGGGATGTCACAAGTAAGTTGACCAATCTTCTACAATAACTAAGTTACCGCGTTGACAATTTACTACTGATGCAACTGAATAAATGTCAACGGTTATAATCACCAACTGATATATTCTTTCACAAAGAGTTTATGACATTTCAACTTAAACGTTGTTATAGTTCTTTGCTTATATAAAGACGGTCTTTAGTCTGCTTTACACACATTCTTTGCTTATATAAATATACTTGTGCTTGATTTCTCTTTGAATTATCAGATTAAAGATTTGAGAGTACCACCAAAATACATAATCTCAAAGTAATCAACGATTCTAAAAGATATCCAAGCTATTTTCATACTATAAAACCTAGTTCATAAATGTTTTAAATGATATTCAGAACTTATAAAATGTTTGATTAACTAACAAGATTATATTACATGCATGTTGGTTGAAATTGAATGCTATGAGATTAAGAAAAAACCCAAAATACAATTTTAGACAAGATTGAAAAGGAAAAATAAATAGACAGATTATAAAGTATAGGTGGTACCAGGCTAATGGCTTAAAAGACCGAATCGTTTTAAACGCACCCCTTGGTCATAGGGGTGTTCAAAAATATCTTAATCCGAACATTTGAATGAAAAACCCGAATTAATAGAAAATTCGGATATCAGTATTTTCGGATTCGGATAGTAATTTTAAAAAATTCGTATATTTCGGATATTTGAATATCCGAAATATATATATATTTTTTTATAAAATATATTTAATAGGTATATAGTTTTCTATGTATTATCTTTCAGATATTAAAAAAAAAACGGATATTTTCGATAAAATATAGGTTTTATAAAATATATTTCGAATATCCGTTTTAATATCCGAATCCGTATCCGGAAATTCGGATATCCGAAATTTCATATACGGATTCAGATACTAAACTCAACTATCTGAAAATTTCGAATTTCAGAAATTCGGATATCCGATTTTAAACACCTGAGTCGCCACTTGATCCTTCGAAGACATCTCATCTTCTATGCAGTCTTTGAAGAAAGATGTTGGTATGGCTTATCGAATAAGCCCTGCACACAATTCAGCCCATTAACCTCTTATTGGAGTCGTTCGCAACTGAAATCTATTTTCAGGGGCCATTTTTGCAGCATCTACAAACTTTCACAATCCAACCTCCAACTTTTTACTTTTTAGCAGACACGTCCCTAGATTTACTTGATGAGGCTTCGCACCCCTCAACTTTATAATCCCCCTTCCATAGGAAAACCTACATCTCTATCGTTCCCCATAGATCTCCGGCCATGGCATCCGCAGGCAAATCCTTCGTTCAAACCCTAAGGCGCTACATCAAGAAACCATGGGAAATCACCGGTCCATGTGCTGATCCAGAATACAAATCTGCACTGCCTCTCGCCGTTGATTACCGGCCGTTTTGTCCGGCCACCGAACCGGCCAAGGCCATCGTCCCAACCTCCAATCCAGAGACTGTGTTCGATATCAAGTACTTCTCCCGCGATCAGCGCCGTAACCGCCCGCCCATCCGCCGCACCGTTCTGAAGAAAGACGACGTCGTTAAAGCGATGAAGGAGAAGTCGTTTGATGTCGCTGATTTTCCTCCGGTTTATTTGACAAAGGCTGTTGAGGAAGATTACAATGCCTGCGGTGGAGGTTATGTTAAGTAATCAGGTCAGCAGTTTAACCCTAATTCCCCAATTTTAAGTGTTGGTGATGGTTTTTATTTTGTGATTTGTGAAAACTAAACATAATTATGATTCTGCTGATGTAGTTACTGCAATGATATAGGCAGTGTTCTCTAAACTGCTCTTATGCATCATAGGTTAAGTAAATGTATAAATTATAGGTTTGAAATCATTATCTTAACCTTGGAGATGAGGTTAAACACAATAAAGTGGAAATGATTATGAACTTACTTGAGCTACTTATCCTAAGATAAACTTTAACTCTTTAAATTATAAGCCGGCCTTTAGTTCGTGAATCCGTAAGAACTTTTCTCACTATTAGTTCCTTGATTCGGGCTTAGAATTTCGAACAACACTCAAGATCTTTTATTCGGAACTGTAACTCATTTCTCTCTCTGTTTTTGAGTTCTCATACTTTTAAGGGGTCATGCTTATAGGGATTCTTCTGTGCTAAAACATTTCTGCAGTGCTTATTTTTTTATTTTAGGGTGGTTCTTGCTACGATCTGATATTTTCAGTTCTTACCTGTTCATTTCTTTTATTGATTGCTTGATTAACTTTTAACTTGAAGACAACATATAGTCACCTGGTAATAAAGTCTGTATATAAAGATTCTCACCATTATTAGTTTTAAGAAACACTATTCTCTTCCTAATTAATTCTGTCCTTACACAATTTTACCCTGCTAAGCCTGATGAGCCTGGATATTCTAATTGATCCTAGTATTCGATAGAAAGGGTTGATTATAAACATTCCTGATTTGGTCCTGGAACGGCTCAGTTAGTCTCAATCATCGGTCCAAGAAACATAATCTTTAGTGCTATTCTATCGAGTTTTAATTGTTTTGTTTTTACCCATTTTATATGTGGTAATGATTTTCATTTTGTATCCCCATACCTCAAACCAAACAGACTCTATTATCCTCATTCCTAATCCTGGAAAAAAAAATCCTCCTTAAGTTAGTTTGCTTGCAGAGATGGAGTTGCCTATTGTGATAAATCCTGCTTAAAATTGTATGTTGCCATTTTAATTTTTGTTGTTGGTGGCTGTGTGAGAGGTAATGTCACACACTTATATTGCATTGTCCATTAGTATACAATGGGGCGGGTAGTGGTAAATCCACTCCCATTCCCGATTGTATTACTGTGTCTCATACTCGTCAGATACCCGATTACTTATTGCCCGTCCGGTACGGGGTATATTGTTTAATTTGTTAAAAATTACCCGTTAGGGTTCCCTAGTACATTTCTTACTATTTTAATTTTTATATAATTTATCACCCAACGATTTTTCATCTCACAGCTATTCCCCTTGACAGATTTTTCATTTCTGCTGATTTAGCAATCTGCAAGGGATAAACTTTATCAGCTAGCTGCTGTCTGGGAAACTTTTGAGATTTCATTCTAAGATAAGATCTTGCAGTTCTTACCTGTTCATTTTCTTGTGATTGTTTGATCGACTTTTGACTTGAAGACAGCATATTGTCACCTGGTGATAAAGTCTGTATGCAAAGATTCTCATCATTATTAGTTTTAAGATACACTATTCTCATCCTAAATTCCTAATTAATATCATCCTTACACAATTTTACCCTGCTAAGCATGGACATTCTAATCGATCCTAGTATTCGAAGGAAAGGGTTGATTATAAACATTCCTGATTAAACCTGATTATGAGACTGGTCCTGCAACGGCTCGGTTAGGCCCGATTATCGGTCCCAAAAAACGTTATCTTTAGCACCCTCATTCCTAATCCTGGAAAAAAGCCACTTTAAGTTGGTTTTGCTTGCAGAGATGGAGTTATGTATTGTGATAAATCCAGCTTAAAGTTGTATGTTGCCATTTAGTTGTTGTTGGTTGTGTGAGAGGTAATGTCACACACACTTATATTGCATTGTCCATTAGTATACAACGGGGCGGGTAGTGGTAATTCCACTCCCATTCCCGATTGGCCGATTGTATTACCATCCCATACCTGTCAGGTACCTGATTACTCATTACCCGTCGGGTATCGGCCTATCGGGTATACCCGTTAATTTGTTATAACTTAAAAATTACCCATTGGGATTCCCAAGTACATTTCTTACTATTTTTTTTATATATTACCCAACGATTTTAAAAATATAAAAACTAAAAAGTTAGTGGATTAGTAGATACTCTATTACGCAAGGACAAAAGAAAATATTTACGGGTATGGTTTGGGTAATCGGGACGAGTATCACCTAATACCATACCCGTCCCACACCCACGGAAGTTTTTAAGATTAATCCCATACACGGTCTAATACCCGGATACCCGTTTCATTACCCATCGCGAATGTTTCGGATCTGCATGTCGAGTTTGGGTTCAGGTTCGGGTTCATTTACCATCCCTATGACCATCACCTATCATGTGTTGTCTAGGAAGAATGATGCATATTTTCCAATCCCTAAAAACTGTCGGGTCAGAATGGGTCCCAAAATAACTGTTCGAACGGGTCACGACTAGGGGCCGGTTGGATTGACTCTCAAAAACTTTTAACTGTGTTTTGAATTAAATGTACAACCAATATGTTAAATTGCTACCTTAAACACTATTACTTTTTGTTGCTAAAAAACTCACTAAAATTTTCACTATTCAAACGGTTGTGTCAAGGGTCTGGTCAGGGTGACCCACTAAAACTTTCAATGTGTTTTGAAATTTGAATTTAATAAGCAACCAATATATTAAAATGCAATTGTACAAACTATTTTTTTATTGCTAAAAAACTTTGGAACTCATTGTTTGTAGCTTTTACTACGCCATAACTATTATGGCTAGT
Organism: Smallanthus sonchifolius; assembly: GCA_023525975.1. Taxonomy (NCBI): domain Eukaryota; kingdom Viridiplantae; phylum Streptophyta; class Magnoliopsida; order Asterales; family Asteraceae; genus Smallanthus; species Smallanthus sonchifolius. The sequence goes on along the minus strand of CM042031.1, from coordinate 69,392,675 downwards.
TATGCTTCTATGTCACTCAAGAAACACAGTTATAAATGTCAAACAACCTTTTATGGTTTTGATTAACACGCTGCATCTCCCTCCACCTAAGTCAACTCAACCGAACAAATTATAGTGGTTAATCTACCACCCTTAATGCAATAGGTTTCCAAAAGCATTATCTTGACGAAATCAAAAGTAGTGAAGTAACCTAACTTGGGAGAGGTTCCATCTACATTTTCTCAAAAGAAAGCCTTAAACTCAATTACTCTGATACGAATCAAACTGGAATTTTATTAGCGAAACAAAGAAAACACAAGATAATTTCTACAATCTGAGAAGCATGAGGTTTTCGGAAGTCAAGACTAAATTTCCGCATCCTTATGGTTTGACCCTCCGGCCTGTTGTCACCCTCCCTGAACCCATAACCTAGGTCATCATACTTGTGTCTGTTAACCCTGGTTAACTGCTTTGGTGGGGATAGTGACCGCTTGTTAAACGCCACCATTGCCTTCATGATATCATCAAACCTTCGATTTGACTTTTGGCACTGTTGCCTTCATGATATCATCAAATAATTTCTATAGCTGAGCCTCTATTTTCTTGTTCGCTATAACGCCCCGAATCGATGTTTTGAAACCAATTTGATACGAATCAAGCTGGAATATTATTAATGAAATAAAGAAAACACAAGATGGTTCCTACAATTGAGAAGTAGGGGTCTCCCAAAGTTAAAAGACTCAGCTTTCTTCATCAATGATTAAGACCTTGAAGAAAGGAGGCTTCATCTGCATCTTGCTTTCTCTTTCTTGTAGGGCGTGATTATAGTAAGTTGAGCTACATACATTGCTACTGTTAGCAGTGCTTTTGCTGTTTAGTGTAATCTCTTCCTCTTTGTCTTTTCGTACAACGGAGAGCTGGTTTACCTCTAAAACCTAAACTATTAAGTGTATCTAGGAGAGCTTGTGTGTCTCTCGAATATATAGACCATTGTATTGTTCAATTTATTCGTTCATTCTATGTTATTTAATATTGCTTTTATCATGCGTATTATTCGGGTATACTTGTATTTCATCTTGTGTCGTTTTGAGCCAAATTTTATTTCTTTGTCATGTCTTCTTCCATCTATAAAAAATAACTTATAAAGTAGAAGTTTAGGGAGTCTGAGTGGTAGTTTTCTTTTATGCTAATGTATGTTTTAAGGACTTAATGTTATCAATGATTAGTGGAGACTTTTAGTTGCAATTTCTTAGACCTTAGTAGTTTATTATTGTATTTAATTGATTTATATACAACTATTTTTATGAACCCATATATGAATTGAGCCAATGCAGATAGAAGAAGCCTATACGAACCCGTAAGTACCAAGTTGTACTAGTTGTCCCACGTCTCGAGCAGAGCCACAGCCTTTTAGTCTTGGCAAGCCACTAACAGAGCCTCAGATCAAGCAAGCTTGGGCTCTGCTCGGCTCAAATATGCTCATAATTCTATACACACACATATATACTTGATATGTTCATGTTATTACCATTCACATTTCAATATTTTGAGTTATTGTTGGAGGATGTATGGGTCCAGTTATACCTTTGAGTTGGTTATATTCTTCGATATCGTCTAACGAGATAATCTTTCAGGACTCTGGAACTACTTGCCTGCCACCAATAAATTGGACGGTTATCAGTTTCGACTCCAAAAGCGCTCTTATCGGGTGGTTTTTCTTGCAGTCACATTGTTTTGTTTCTTGTTTGTATGTGTTTCGATGTGTTGATAAGACCAATACAACAACTTTTCTTAATGCTTTGTTGAAGGAAAAAGTCTTGGTCCCCTGGCCCTGATTTGTAATAACCAAAATGTGGTAAAAATTGTACGGTTTAGGTTTCAACTTATGACGACTCCACTTGATTCAAAACTATGATTAAATTTGTGAAATAACTTATAAAATCACGTGTTTGGTAATTAAAAATTATTATTATTATTATTATATATTTCTCTGTACAAGTTATATGTGAATTTTTCTCATTTTAAAATGTTCAAGAATCTGAGATAGATTCAGAAGTAGATAAATTGTCTATACCTTTCTTCTTTATAAAATAGCAACATAATGTACTCTTATTACTATTTATGTCAATCAAATATTAAAATTTTTAGTAATACAACTCAACTACTAAAGAATTTTTTACATAAAAACACAGAGAAACCAACTATTAATTAATCTGTTCATCACAACTAGAGGTGCACAAACCGGGTTTTTTTAACTGAACTGGTTTTGCGTTGACCAAACCTTAAACCGGTTTTGACTAAACCGGTTCGGGTTAAACCGGTTTATTTAATATAAAATCTCGAACCTGTTGAACCGGTTTAGTTTGGTTCTGGACCGGTTCGGGTTGGTGAACCAGTTTAAACCGGGTTTATTAAAAAAAAAATTAAAAAATAAATATTTAACAAATAAAAACATAAATTTCAACGTTTATTCATATTGTAGGAGTTCGGAAATCACAAAACATTACAAAATTAAACATTACAATTCGACAAAAAGAAAAATATATATATTTTTTTTGTTTAATTTTCGCCGTCATTCTCGGAGTTACTAGTGGATCCTCGTAGTCTATCATCTTCGGCGAGTTCTTCATTTGTAAGTGGGCTCGCCAATCCTTGGTTGACCTCAGATTCGTGTATGAATTCTTCAACTTCAATTTCGTCTTTAAGCGAACTCCTATCTTGTCTCCTATCTACCGCATCCAAATGGTCTTTCAAGCAAATGCACATTTTCATTGCCGCGGGAGTGAGTCTAGTTCTTCGAATAGATAAAACCCTGCCACTAAGAGAAAAAACGGATTCCGAAGCTACCGTGGAAGCTTGGACGGTTAGTAAATCACGGGCCATGGCGGAAAGGACCGGAAAAGTAGATTCGTTTCCTTTCCACCAAGCCAAATTATCAAAGTCCTCAAAAACATCCAGACTCATAAATGATAAAAAGTTGTCCCCGTATACCTTCCGAGTTCGCTACTCGGGGTGGACCCTCTAGCCCGTTTAGTAAATTCATTTCTCATTTCGTTATACAAATTTAAGTTCACATTCCTCGAGCTACTACTTGATGCGCCCGCGCCCATCGTATCATGTGGGGTTTGTGTTGTACTATATTTATGTAAATAAATATCAAACAAATCTTGCAAACATTTGTTAAAATAAGTTTTTGTTACGGTTGAAAAATGAATATCTTCGGCATTCAAATCCAAATCGTAAGTTATTTTATCAATCAAGGTTTCAACACCGTAAACACTAATTGTAGGGTTTAATGCGGCGACACAAGTTATAACCGGAGGCATTTCTTTAAAATATTTAACAAATTTTTCTTTCATCGGTTTTATCATTCTCGTAAAAAGAGTATTTTTATTTTCAAGTTCGGCTAATTTGTTACACATTAGAAATATTTGTTTAAGAGCCAAGGGACTTGTGGGGTAATAAACCCCGGATAAAAAAGTAGTGGCGGTTTTGAAAACTTCGAGCAATTCGGTTATATTTTCAAGAATGTCCCAACTCGTAGACGGAAAATTATGAATTTTACGACGCGGTTTTGAGGAAAGCATATCATGAAAAATATTTAAAGTATATTTTTAACGTATAGCACTATGAAACATTTTATAAGTTGAATTCCATCTTGTTGGGAGGTCCCAATTGGGACCTAAGCAAATCAAACCCGTATCGTTACATAATCTAATATATTCATGGTATCTTTTTTTACTACTACTAAAAACGTCTTTAAACATGACTCGAAATGCATTACTTAATTCAATAACGGGTTCAACCGCAAGCCCGTCTTGCACGGCTAAGTTGATGATGTGTGCAATACATCGACTATGGAAAAAAGCGCTGTTGCAAATCGGATTATATTTTAATATTAATTTTTGAACCGCATTTGTATTATTTGAGGCATTATCAAAAGATATTGAAAATAATTTATTTTGTAATTTAAAATCGGTTATCACACCATCTAAAATGTGAAATAAATTTTGACTCGTGTGCGGATATTCAAACATCTCAAACGCGATTGTACGTTTCATCATTTGCCACGTATTGGGATCAACCCAATGAGCGGTAACGCTAATATATGAGTCGGGAATACCATGTGGAGCCGACCAAACGTCGATGGTTAAGTTCATACCGGTTTCCATATTTTCAAAACCTAAAATTAATTCTTTTTTTGCTTTTTATCACATTTTTAGACAATCACGTCTAAGAGTACTACGACTTACTTGATGATAACGTGGTTGAAGGGCTTCTTGAATCATCCTCGTCACGAGCGGGTTGTCGAAGTGGTTGAACGCCAAACCTATTTGAATAACTAATTTCGCCATTCTATCTCGAACAATATTTGGATCGAAGTTCCAAATTCCACCTTCGCTTGTCATAGATGTTTGACCCTCACCCGGAATTTTCTTCAAACTCAGGCACGATTTTTCCAGATGAGATTTTAGAGTAGAATTTGATTCCTTTTTAAAAAAACCACCACAATTTTTGCAACGAGCACGTTCCAACCCGTTAGACAACTCACATAGATCGTATTTTGACCAAATTGCGGGATTCCTCGTTGTTGGTATGATTTTCACAACGCTAACTTCGTTAGAGGAAACACCAAAACTTGAATCTGCCATAGCGTTTTTTTCAGAGTTTTTTTGAGCGTTTTTTTATAAACGAGAGTGTAGAGAGCGCGTTTGAAAAGTGTGATTTAACCAAAACACCCACTACCTATTTATAATGTGTTTGGGGGTTAAAATGGGTGAAAAAAAGGGTCAAAAAAAGGGTCTAACGGTCAAAAACAGCTATATAGCTGTTATCCCAACAGTTAGTTTTCGAAAGTTACCGTTAAACCGGTTATCAAAAAACCGGTCCTAAACCGCTCATTCGCAGGAAACAGTAAACCGGTTCAAAACCGGCGGTTCACACCAATTTGAAACCGGTTTCCCCTAAACCAGTTTAGTCTCGGGTCGGGTTTCGGTTTGAAACCGGTTTTTTTGCCCACCTCTAATCACAACTCCTGATGAAACCTCTTGGTTTGATTGACATTTTTAGTTAGGGTGAGACAGTTAATCTCTCATTCCCTTTCTCTTTATACATATCTCCCGTGCTCAGTGTAACACTATCTATATAAATAAACGCGCACAATACTATGTTAAGTATGTAAGTAATCGTTTATAATATTACGCTATGTATGTAAATAATTAGGTACGATATTACACTACACGTAACAAATCAACTTAAAAAAGTTTCTAATATATATGTAGGGGAAGATTCCACTAAAAAGTGGTTTTTCGCTAAGAAACTCCAAAAATGGATCAAACGAACTCCGGTTGAGCTCATTCCAGTGACGTTGGAACCGTCTCATCAAACCCTAACCCGCTCCCAAAAACCTAAACCCCATCCACCCGCACCCCTAAAAACCTAAAGTCCCCCTCCAACCCCACCCCGAAAAGCCTAAAACCACCACCCCACCCCCAAAAACCTAACCCCCCCACCCACCCCCAAAAACCTAAACCCCCCACCCCCTAAAAAAACCTAAACCCTAAAAGCTAAACCCCAAGCCTAAAACCCTAAAATTCAACCCTAAACGCTAAGATGGTAGAGTTCGACGAGACGGTTCCAACGCCACTGAAATGAACTCAATCGGAGTTCGTTTGATATCGTTTCTTAAGGTTTTATCATTTCTTAGGTTTCTTAGCGAAAAATCACTTATTATTTGAACCTCCCCTATATATATATATATTAATTAAAATTTTAGATTGGCTTATAAATATGTGTATAGGGACATGTTCAATTAAGAACCATAATTTTGGAGAGAACCAAAAAAACCATGCATTCCTACACAAATGCATACACGCATCCTTACTTCATATATGCACAAATGCATACATGCATCCTTACATTTGTGTAGAAATGCATGGTTCTTTTGGTTTTCGTAAAAATTATGGTTGTTATTTGAATATGTCCCTATGTGTATATATATATATATATATATATCTTTCTATATATACCGTTGGCCATATGGTGCAATGGTAGCCACAAGACTTCCCATAGTGGAGGTCTTAGGTTCGAATCCTGGCAACAGCAAAAAAGGGGTGTGTGGTCAGGTCAGGGGGTTTACTCAGTTGGGGGGTTCCTCCTGTGGTGGGCTGTCCTGGATGTTCTAGGTGTTGCCCCGGGGAAACCCAATTATCCTAGAATATCTAGGTATTGCCGTTCAAAAAATATATATATATCTTTCTATATACATATAAATAAAAATACGATATAAAAATCTATAAGTAACATAGTGATGGAACGTGGTTCATTTAATAGGAAAAAGTATCAGTAAGCAAGTTAAATAATTTTAGTTACAGAAATCACAAAAGTTTCAATATTCTTCTGTTATCTTAAAATTTATAAGAAATGAGTATTGAATGATCTTAAATAATTATTTAACTTGTTACCAACTAATGAAGTTTTTCTTTCTTAGGTAACATGTAACTTAAAAAAAAATCATTAAATAATAATCATTTTTTATAATATTCCATTTAGTCGACTACTTTAACCAATAAAATAACTTTAAAAATAAAATAATACGAAACCTAATTGAATAACTGTATAAATACTTATTATTTAATTATTTCCTTAAAAATTAAGATTCTACATTAACAAGCCTAGATAAGAAGGTACACATTTGTAAAACTAAGGTGTTGTTTGATAGCATCTTAATGATTCCATTAAGAGACTACATCCGAATCAGTCAAAGGTAAAGGGTGTTTGTTTCAGATTTTGCTAGCGTCTTAATAGTTCATCCAGACTCTTAATAGTTCATCCAATCTGTTAATGGTTTAGCATAAAATCCATGCTGAACCATTCAGATCTTTTAATGGTTCAACTCTTAATGAACCAAACGGCCGCTAACTGCGTGCCCATTTTAAGGTAATAAACACATGGTTAATACATATGTAGTTATTTTTTTTCCTTTGGAAATCTAGAACAGTATAAAAGAATGTATAACTAGGGATGGCAATGGCGGTTTGGGACGGGTTTAGGTAATCCTAACTCCATACCTGGCCCAAAAACCCGTCGGGTTTCTATCGGGTAAATACCCATCGGGTATCGGGTATACCCGCGGGTTTCGGGTAAACCCGTTAGTTTCTAAAAAATACCTGTTGGGTATACTCAACCTAAACCCGTCGGGTATCTATCGGGTATACATAAAAATTGTAACTAAAATAAAAAAAGAAATAAATAAAATCATGTCGGGTATATACATTTAAAATAAATACGGTATATATACTTAAAATATATACGATATATATACTTAGAATAAATAAAAAAGAAAGAAAACTTCATCGGGTATATAATCGGGTAAACGGGTATACGTTATCGGGGTGGGTAAACGGGTATATCACCATATCCCATACCCGTCCCAAACACGCGAAAAATTTCAAAAGTAATCCCAAACCCGGCCCCATACCCGATTACCCAACCTCATACCCGTCCTAAATGTTTCGGGTTTCAGGTTTTCCCATCGGGTTCGGGTTTCATTGCCATCCCTATGTATAACTATTGCGCATGCCGTTGGAGTTGTACAGTTGAGTACAACCATGTTACTATTGCGCATGTTGTACAGTTGGGTACAATCATGTTATCTGCCCTTGATTTAACTGTACCAGCTTTCACATCTTTTACTTTCATTTCTATTTTATCATCTACCAATTGAATGTAAACAAAAAAAAAATAGTATAAAAATACATATGTTTTTATTATATTATGTAGCCAGTTAAATTATTTTCAAATATAAATATTTACACATAAATCATAACTATGATGATAGATAATTTTTTAAATTGAATTTTAACTCCGAATAATCTTGTCTCACATTAGTATGAAGTTCTATCAATTTTTTCCCGTATATATTTAGGAGCTTGATATTCCTAGAATAAAGGTTAGGCCAGATCCACCTTTAAAATCCGAGGTGGCCCGACCTAGTTGCAAAATCCGATTTGACCGACAGTTTGCTAATTCAATAGGAAAAAGCAAAAAACCGTACTTGGTTCAAAATTGGGCGGTCTGAGACAGATGAGGGTCCAGGAGGTTTAAAAACATTGCAAATGAAAATAATAACTAACTTAAAAGGAAAATATGAGAGAAAATGAATACTAATTATGAAAATTATTTGCTTTAAGTTGGGATATAAATTGAAACATTATATATATAGAGAGAGAGGAAGGTTCCAGTACAAAGTGGTTTTTGCCTAAAAATGATAGGAAGCAAAGAGAGTGCGCCACGTGTACAATACTGATTCCATGACCGAGGGTGTTTGCGTCATTTATGCGCGCAGAAAACAACACAGTTATATGATCATAACCTGTGTTGGTTTAACATTTATAGCTGTACTGTTATATAATATAAATGTGCTGATAATGGTAACCAACACATATTTCGAGCATTATTATTATTTTTTGAAAAAAAAATCATTTTTTTATATAAAAAATATAGCAATACTATACTCAAATTAAAGATAGAAAAATACTCGATTTATGGTGTAATTTTTTTAAAAAAATAATAATATATAAAAAAGTTATTTTAGTTTAAAAATAATAGTGGAACTAATATTCAATGCAATAGGAAAGTCAACATAAGGGTAAAATTTCTATTTTACCGTTCTAGCATTAATTAATTTTTAAACCAATCTTAGTCATTAGATTAGTTTGATCAAATATTTAAATTACTTACTACACTTTTTAAAGAAAATGCACTTTGTACTTGAACCTTCCTCTATATATATATATATATATATATATATATATATATATATATATATATATATATACTAGGTTAATGAAAAATATATAATTAATAGTTCAAATCCAATTGTCTAACATCAAGGGTGCATGCATAAAGCCAATCTATACATACTAATAAATAAAGGTTTTTAGTGCCACGTGTCATCTCCACATTCAATCTCATCATTTTTTTTCCGCCTCTCTCTCTTATTTAATGCACTTCTATATTTAAATAATAATATATATTTAAAGAAAGTATTAATTGGACTAATACAACACATTTATTTTAAATTATCCCTTATTATAAGAAAACTTTAAAATTTAATTATGTAACTTTTATTTCAATCAAATAGTAATTGAAAGTGAAATTACATTAAATAGTAATTAACGTATTTTCGAAACCTAATTATATATTAATTTTTACATATTTTGAGTTTGTTTATATCCGTAGTATATGTAATATATTTTTACACCTGTGAAATAAATATACATAAAGATTTAAAAAATTTAAATATTAATATTTTTCACCCCGTGTGTAGACACGGGACCTAAACTAGTATCTGAATAAAGAGATGGTAATAAACATTTGAAGAGTTGGGTTTAATCCGGGATAATGTAAAGTTCATGAGTTTGAATCACAAAGTAAAATTGATAAAATCAAAAACCATATCTAAAAAATGAAACATATCAAAAATGTCGAATGAGTATAACGTTGCCAAAACTGCATTGAGACGCTTAATTTGCTTGCTATCTCGTAAAGCGCTTTATTATAAAAATCAAATTATTATTTTAAAAGAATAGTTTATGTAGTCATATTAATACATAATAGCTTCTGAGGGTTAATCCGTCCAATCTTATCCCGCCAATATTAAAAGAATAGCAATTTTGACCCGTTACCCAACTTGTTCATTTTCTCACCTCTACTTGAACCCAATAAGGCCCTTCCTTGCCGGTTTTAACTTTTAAGTGGTTGGCGTCATTTAGGGGTAATTGGTTTCACAAAATAATAGTGAAATTTCTTGAAAAAAAAAAGAGAAGTTAAATATTGATTCACAACATCAGGTTTCACCTTAGATCTTTGCATATGCATATTCCATTAAAATTACAAAAAGTTATAAACACAAGTACCTTTAAAATGGATATAATTTTGTTTTAGCTTACCTGGTCATAGATTTTTGCAACATCTTTATAATTAGTTTAAAATTACATCAAACTATTATAAGTTATTGAGTTATGTTGTAGTCCTCTATCATTCATCATCAAAAATAGCTTCCGACCTTATTGTTCTTCTCTGCTTTTTTCTCCTCAAAATTGTTTCAAATGTTTCTTCAACTTCTTCATATTTTTCTGCCTGCAATATCCATAAATCTCATCAATGTGGTTGAAGATCCAAATATTCAATTATACAAATAACAGCAAACAAAACATAAGTATAATTATTACCTCAAAAAATATTTTAAGAACTATTTGATGTGTTATAGCGACGGCTCGGGTCCTGAAGATTGCATTCTTCTTAATACTGCTTCTGCCTTGTTGTATTGACAGCCTTTTCCATATGCTTCCATTAGAGCAGTAAGAGATATAACACTCGGTGGATAACCCTTTTTTTGTTTAAATAACTAAAAACAATTTCTGATTTATTAAAATCCCCTTGTTTTCCATAAGCAGCGATTAGCATAAGCATCCACTTTTTTTAATATTCCACCAATGCTGAGTTCTAAGCCACAAAATACAAAAAGATATAGGTTACATGCATATATAAATCAAGATTCAAGATTACTTAACTAAATTCTAAAGAGGGTATTTGGATGTGCTTTTTAATTAATTATTGCAAGACTTTTGTAATGATCAGTTTTCAGTGTTTGGAAAAAATATGATAATGATTCTAATTTATGATTTAAAAGGCCACAAATTTGACACATTTACTTACGAATAGGTTAGTTTGTGTAACATTCAAATGAGTAAGATAAAAAAACTTCAGTTAAAAACTCGTCAAACAGGTAGTTGAAAGTCGTCAAAAGTATATTTATAATGCACACACCCTCTAAATCTATCTATTCAAAAAACAGATTAATATTTTAGTAATATAACTTCTATAATCAAATAAAAGTTTCATAAAAAAAAAACCTCCTGGTGGAACTCGGTAACGAATTTGGCTTCCTTTCTGTACATATTCATAATATCAAGCAAAAGATTTGTACACATGATCGTCACCTTGCAATCTCATCTGCAAGAAAGAATGTGGTAGTTCCCAGTGGCCTTTAAATAGTTCTTTAACCCTTGCTATGACACCTGTGGTATCAACTCTATGACAAAAAAAAACCATTGTAACTGATCATTAAAAGTCTTATCAAATTTAACACAATAACTATTTACAGATAACTTTTCAAAAAATGGGAAAAAGTGTTTCGGATCCACACCAAAACTACCTGTTTTGAGTTTTGACCCCTTTCCCAGTCCACCCATTTTGCCGCCTCTACAAAAATATATTGAAATAAAAGTAAAATTATCTATCTCCCTACCTTTATGGACTTAGTTATCTCATTCTGATTTTTTAAAATATCGTTTGTTTTTATGACAATTCATGGGATCCTTAATATTGCCTATCATTAGCAACCAAGCGCCAAGTATGATGATTATAAAAGTTGATCATCCAGAGTGAATCAAATTAACATGAATTCAAAATCTAACTTTAAAAAGTCAAAGTATAAATTACCATGTGAATCAGTGAGCTAGTTGATTTTAGCACATACAACTATTCTTCAAAGTACATATTCATAATATCAAGTAAAAGATTTGTACACATGATAGTCACCGTGTAATCTCATCTGCAAGCAAAAGTGTGTTAGTTCCCGGTGGCCTTTAAATAGTTCTTTAACCCATGCTATGACACATGTGGTATCAACTCTATGACGAAAAAAAAAACCATTGTAACTGATCATTACAAGTCTTAACAGAATTACAACATGAAAGTTGACCAAAGCAACACTTTAGTAAAACCTTTGAGCTCTAAAATCTTTCATCACATTAAGAAACTCTGCATATTTCTCCTTGTTATCATGAAACATGTATTTCACATCCTTAAGATAGGTAAGTGCATCCCTGGTTGTCAACTTATGTGCCCTCCCTCCACCCATAATTTTAGGTCTCCCAGAGCTTCATTCAAGAAGATGAGATGAATAAATAAAACAATTAATTCAAAATTTAAATAAACCTCTCATATTTAACCCTAAACTCAGAGAATTAGATGTCATTAATACAAATCTTACCCTTTTTTAGCCTTAAGTGATTAATTCACTTATGTATCAAAATTTAGAAGATAACATACAAATAAATCACAGTTTTACTCTTCAAAGTTGCAGCAAAAACGACCATATAGACTTCATAATAAAGAATTCATCCACACAATGTATCTTTGAAGACGAAATAAGTCAGCTATATCCAAATTGAGACTTACGATTCAGATACGATAAGCCGATATAGTTGAAAACCACCACCGCCACAGAAACACCGTCGTCTCTAGACCTCTTCATCCCTGAAAAAAGAAAAAGACTCATAATCCTCAATTTAATACTCAAAAACACATGAAAACCTAAATTACCGATATAAAACAATGCATACGAAAAACTGTTTCACCTGGTTTCTTGTGACCTATATGCCCTCAGATGATAACCCTAGCAAAAACCATAACCATAAACATCGACTCCATACCCACAGTTTGATTCAAACATAGACATCCCCAAAATCCGGTCGCTTACGATAATAATCGGCACCCTTAACCCCTAGATCCGGTCGCTTCCGATAATAATGATGGCCGCCTTCGAGATTCGTATGTGGTGGTAGAGGCAATTGACAGAGAAAATTAGGGTTGAGAGAGGAGTGTGATTGCTGATGACAGAGAAAAAGAATTGGGTTAAAACATGTTAATAGGTCGGATCCTAGGATCCACGCGTCCAAAAGAGAGAATAACATTTAGGCGGGAAAATGAAGTTTTTGATAGCCTCATAGACTGACACACGTTCCTATTTATTAGATAGTGTATATATATATATATAAGATATAACAAAAAGTATAAATCACCCTATAATCCTACACCTAGAATATAGTCACCTAGACAAAGAAGAATTTAGAACACAAATTCTCGAAATAGACCAATTAATGTTGGGTATCAGAGTTTTTTATACACTTGCAAAAAGTAATACATAAAATACAAAGAAGACTTACAGTGTATTTGCAGTGGATGGTAGATAATATTTGCAGCGGAGAGTTGTAGAAAAGTTGCAGCGGAAAGATTTTTTTTTTTTTTTTACTATGGGGTATAGTATGAAGTACTGAAGAAATTTAAGGAAGTAAAGGTTTTTGTAAAGAAATCAGAAAGAGAGAGTTTTAAGTTTCCATAAAAAAGAAGTTCTTATTGATTCTTGATATTTCTCGGTGTGTTTGTACAAATGAGAACTCATGCCTTATATAGGCAATTACTGAAGCTAACAAACAAAAAATAATGGAGCGCACTAAACAAAAGGCGCACTAAAACAATCCGACAAAAAAGAAAAAGGAGCGCACTAAAGACGCACTAAAACTTTCTTACAAAAAAACGGTTAGAAATAAAAGATGCTAAAAAGTAGTGGAGCACTTGTCGGGTGAGTGGAATCTTTGTAGTCTGTCTGTCTATCTTGTCGAGGTGACATCATTGCTTACGATCAACTTCTAGAAATCTCTGTGTTCGTCAGGGATCGTTGGTGGAGAGTCGGTGTCACTGAAATCATCTGGGTTTAGATAGTAGTCTTCTAAGTCCAGAATGTGATGAAGCTGTAGATTATCTCCTTCACCTATGAAGGGTAGGAGCATATTCCAGTTCTTGTGGCTCCATATTTGTATGTAGTGTCCTTCACCAAGAAGGTGATAACAGTCCCAATGAAAACTGGATGGTAAGGAGGGAGTTTTTTGATTTTGGGTCATAAACTGTAATGTATCTTTTCTGGGTTTTGTTGTATTTTCTGTGGATAAGGAGGTAAGGTTATCTACCCAGTAGAGTTCAGAAAATTGTATTTCTGTCTGTATGGCTAGGTTTTTTAGATAATCTTTGCTAGAAGGTTTGTGGCTGATGAAAATTCTTTTTAGCAGGTCTATAGGTGTGATCGTTTGCAAAAGGGTAGGGAAGAGAAGATTTTGCAACCGATGAAGGGAGGATTGGTGTGTGTAGATATGTTTCCTGTTGTCATTACAAATTTTTCTCCGAAGAGATTAATGACTCCTTCTGTTTTGGGGTTTAATTCTAATTCAATGTAATCTATCATGCCATTGTGGTAAAACTGTAGAATGAGGTCATTGGGCATGTCTGTGTCTTTTAAGTTGATCTGTAGGAGAAGTAGGCAAGTCCCTTCCCCATCGTCATTTGTTCTTTCAATAATCCTTATTCCCTTGTATTTTTCTTCATTGAGGGAGATGGACATGAGTTTAAGTTGTAACTCATACAAAATCATGGGGAATTCTGTATTAATTTTTTGAGAGATAATTTGTTCGAACTCAGGAAACTGATCAAACACTGTCTGAAGACAAGTCTTCCAGGGCGTGTCTAGCATACGAGCTCTGAACGCATCATAGCTTTTATAACTATTTTCTTTCTCATTAAGCCTTTGTAAGAGTAACATGTTTTTGGCTTCGAGAATTTCAACCTTCTGTTTGAGCGCGCTGCTCTCAAGGTGACTTTGTACGGTCTGTGTATTCTTTCCCTGCTGTATAAGCTGCCTTTGTAAATTGACAATTGTTTCTTCTTGAGTCTTTATAATCTGTTCATGACTCAATTTTATTACATGTGAAAAGGTTTGAACCTCTTCAGGTTCTATGTAAAAATTGTCTATGCCGAAATGGCTTCGGGAAGTGTCTAATGCTTTAGAAAAGCTGTGATATCCTTTGTAAATTGGGCCGTGGCATTAAATATGTTTTGCAACGGTTTCCCATTTGTTAAAAATTCCAATCTTTGTTCCTTGAAAAATAATGTAATGTGTAAACTTTGGAGGAGATTGTTTTTGTTTTTCAGGGTTTTTTATTCCCTATTCACTGAAATAAACACATAAAGCATTTAAAACTTGGACTTTAAAAGAAGATGCATGGGGCATAGTTTGAATATGCCAAAGGTTGTCCATTAGGCACTGTTGTTTTTCTGTGAGTTTAATCCCATTATTGGGACGAAACTTCATGTGGGTGTCTTGGCAAGGTTGTAGGGCATAAGACCCAAAAGAGATAGTGGGCTTTTGTGGAATGGGTTGTTTGTAGGCCTGTTTTTTGTGAGCCATAACTTTAAGAAAGGTATTTAGGCTTTGAAAGGTTTGTGGGCTCTGTAAGGTTTGTGGGCTTTGTGTGGTTTTGAGGAAGTATGGGGGGAGTTGTCTAGTACTTTGTAAGATTGGGGTGGTTTGTGAAGAAGCCTCTTGTCTAGATCTGTATATGTTTTCGGCTCGAAAAGCTTGGCTCATAAGCTTTTCAGTATCTTCATCATCATTGGAAGAGATGCTTATCAGAGAAGGGCTTTGTTTAAACTGTAATGGTCTGACAACCATTTTTTCTTTTCCTTTTTGTTTTTTATCCATCTGAACAAAATAGTTTGTTAATATTACGAGATAATAAATCTGCTATCCTATTTTCTTTACCTTTAATATGTTCAAATTGTATTGTATATCCACTTCCTTGTATTATATTTTGTAAATTTACCCATCTTGTCCTATTAGTCTTTTTGCTTTGATCATTTTTAATAAATTTTACAATTGCTTCACAGCCTGTTCTGACTGTAAAATCTTTGTGTAAAAATATTTTGAATTTTTCTAAAGCATTTATCAAAGCTTGTATTTCAAAATCAAGGCTTGTCCAAGTGGTAACATTTTTAAAACTTTCACTTTGGTAAGAACAAATTTTTTCGTCTTTTTTATGACTGTGTATATTTGGTTTGCAAAGGAGAACTGCTCCCCATCCTTCTTTGCATCCGTCTGTTTCTATGATTATGTAATCTGTTACAAGTGGTAGTTCTAAGGGTTTAATTTCTATAACCCTTTCTTTAATTCTTTTTATCAAGACAATATCTTCTTGATTAAAATTTCTTTGTCCGTTTTTAGTGGTTTTACTGTATAATGGTCCTACTAATTTCGAAAGATTTGGGATAAATTTTCGAGCATAGTTAACCAATCCTAAAAATGCTTGTATTTGTTTTAAACTGGTGAGTTTTTCTGGAAAATCTAGAATTTTTGTAGAAATGTGTTGTTGTAATTCGATTTTTCCATTTCCTATTTCTAATCCTAGGAACGAGATTTTTCTTTTAAATAATTCCATTTTCTTTTCAAATACTACTATCCCGTTTCTTTTTATTTCCTCAAAGACTTGTTGTAAATGTATTTCATGTTCTTGTATTGTTTTGCTTGCTACTAGTATATCGTCTATATATACTAAGCAAAACTTGTATTTGAGAAATAAACTATCCATAAATCTTTGAAATATCGAAGGAGCGTTTTTTAGCCCAAAGCTAAGGACGTTCCATTCGTATAGTCCTTCAGAACATGTGAAGGCTGTCCATTTTTTAAAATCTTCTTCTAGGTAGGAACAAAGATTGGAATTTTTAACAAATGGGAAACTGTTGCAAAACATATTCAATGCCACGGCCCAATTTACAAAGGATATCACAACTTTTCTGAAGCATTAGACATTGCCCGAAGCCATTTCGGCATAGACAATTTTTACATAGAACCTGAAGAGGTTCAAACCTTTTCACAGGTAATAAAATTGAGTCATGAACAGATTATAAAGACTCAAGAAGAAACAATTGCCAATTTACAAAGGCAACTTATACAGCAGGGAAAGAATACACAGACCGTACAAAGTCACCTTGAGAGCAGCGCGCTCAAACAGAAGGTTGAAATTCTCGAAGCCAAAAACATGTTACTCTTACAAAGGATTAATGAGAAAGAAAATAGTTATAAAAGCTATGATGCGTTCAGAGCTCGTATGCTAGACACGCCCTGGAAGACTTGTCTTCAGACAGTGTTTGATCAGCTTCTTGAGTTCGAACAAATTATCTCTCAAAAAATTAATACAGAATTCCCCATGATTTTGTAAGAGTTACAACTTAAACTCATGCCCATCTCCCTCAATGAAGAAAAATACAAGGGAATAAGGATTATTGAAAGAACAAATGACGACGGGGAAGGGACTTGCCTACTTCTCCTACAGATCAACTTAAAAGACACAGACATGCCCAATGACCTCATTCTATAGTTTTACCACAATGGCATGATAGATTACATTGAATTAGAATTAAACCCCAAAACAGAAGGAGTCATTAATCTCTTCGGAGAAAAATTTGTAATGACAACAGGAAACATATCTACACACACCAATCCTCCCTTCATCGGTTGCAAAATCTTCTCTTCCCTACCCTTTTGCAAACGATCACACCTATAGACCTGCTAAAAAGAATTTTCATCAGCCACAAACCTTCTAGCAAAGATTATCTAAAAAACCTAGCCATACAGACAGAAATACAATTTTCTGAACTCTACTGGGTAGATAACCTTACCTCCTTATCCACAGAAAATACAACAAAACCCAGAAAAGATACATTACAGTTTATGACCCAAAATCAAAAAACTCCCTCCTTACCATCCAGTTTTCATTGGGACTGTTATCACCTTCTTGGTGAAGGACACTACATACAAATATGGAGCCACAAGAACTGGAATATGCTCCTACCCTTCATAGGTGAAGGAGATAATCTACAGCTTCATCACATTCTGGACTTAGAAGACTACTATCTAAACCCAGATGATTTCAGTGACACCGATTCTCCACCAACGATCCCTGACGAACACAGAGATTTCTAGAAGTTGATCGTAAGCAATGATGTCACCTCGACAAGATAGACAGACAGACTACAAAGATTCCACTCACCCGACAAGTGCTCCACTACTTTTTAGCATCTTTTATTTTTAACCGTTTTTTTTTGTAAGAAAGTTTTGGTGCGCCTTTAGTGCGCTCCTTTTTCTTTTTTGTCAGATTGTTTTAGTGCGCCTTTTGTTTAGTGCGCTCCATTATTTTTTGTTTGTTAGCTTCAGTAATTGCCTATATAAGGCATGAGTTCTCATTTGTACAAACACACCGAGAAATATCAAGAATCAATAAGAACTTCTTTCTTATGGAAACTTAAAACTCTCTCTTTCTGATTTCTTTACAAAAACCTTTACTTCCTTAAATTTTTTCAGTACTTCATACTATACCCCATAGTAAAAAAAAAAAAAAAGACTTTCCGCTGCAACTTTTCTACAACTCTCTGCTGCAAATATTATCTACCATCCACTGCAAATACACTATAAGTCTTCTTTGTATTTTATGTCCTACTTTTTGCAAGTGTATAAAAAACTCTGGTAACCAACCTTAATTGCATATATATATATAGGGGTATGTTCTTTTGAGAACCAACAATATGTTAAGAACCGTGAGAACCGTCAGAACCGCATTAACTGTTCCTCTATTTATAATATAAATTGACTAGAATTCATGTACATTTCAATATGTTTAAGGTTTGGTTTTAAAAGACCTCGAATTTATAGTCGTTTTTTTAAATGCATATATGCACTCACACTATATGCACAAATGAATGTATATATGCATATTTTTATACTTTTCTTAAAAAAATTCAGGAGAGAGGAGATAAACTCAAACTAAGAGTGGGAAGAGATAAATAAAACATTGTTGTTGAATTTTACTTTTTTCACTAAAGCGATATGTACACGCTTTGTGCGGTTCTTTCGGTTCTCAACATATGGTTGGTTCTCAAAAGAACATGCCCCTATATATATATATATATATATAACTTTAAATAAGATAAATGAGATAGCAAGAGAAAAAGAAGGAATTTTTTTTATAGAACGACACTATCTATTTTTACACCACCTAAGATCCATCTAAATACATACGGTAGAGTTTTAACACTCATCACTTAGTTAAGGGGAATCCACCAGTGCCATTTGTCCAAAGACTTTTTGGCTAAAAGCAAGGGGTATACCCAAATGATGAGAGTCTCAAGTTGTAATATCCGTACTTTCCACATCATCGTTTATTTACATTTTGTACCCTTGTACTTTCATTTTTGAATCCATTGTAACCCGAGACTTATGATCAATGAATTTATTGGATTTATTCAATTACATGTTTACAACATACATTACATTTATACATATGCAAGACAACATCATACGTGCAATATTACAAAATTATATATTACAAACACGCGTTTCACTTTTTTTTACATTTATATTCTCGTTTCACGTCCATACACGCTCGGTTTATTATTATTATTATTAGTAGTAGTATTATTATTATCATTATTATCATTAGTACTATTATTATTATTATTTCATTTTTTTTAAAAAAGAATCACCTCCCTTTCAACCACCAACTCCCAACTAACTCATTTAATACCCTAAAACCCTAATCCACACTTATAAATACCCACTCCCTTTCACTCCTCCACCCTTACACCCTCCAAATTCTCTCACAAATCTCTCCAAGTGCTCCATTTCTTCCAAGATTTTTGACAGAATTTTATAAGGTAAAAACCTTATTTTTCTTCAAGTTTCTTCCTTTTTTTTTCTTAACAATTCTTCCTTCACCCTCTTGGATAAACCTCTAGGATCTTATCATTTGTTTACCTTGGTAAACATCTAAGATAAGTCACCATTTAAGGTCCAAGTTGTGGTCTTTCAACTAACATTTCTTCTTCTTCATGTTCTCGTTTGGATATTTTACATCTAGTTGTGGTAAAACCAAACCAAGCTTCCATCAAAATTCTATGATGGAAGCCTTGTGCTAAGGTATTTGGATGAAGTAGATGAACAAAGGTTCATCTACCATAAGACATCCAATTGCCACAAGGTGTTCAAATCCTATACATAAATATTATAAATAAATCTAACAAGGTTTGTGGATTTTCCAACCTTTCTCTTGGCCACTTCAAGTGGTATATTACTAACTATACTAACTTTTGACCATCCGAATTCCTAACTAAGTTAGGGGTTTGTGTTTTGGTCCGCCGTCGGCGATGCATGACCAACTTGATACTATTATACATATATATATTATTTATTATTTCTTCTCCACCGAACTTATGCCTACGTTACCTTTTAGGTTAACCGGCATTCCCGACTCGTCACCTTCCCGTTCATCCTTTCGTTACCACGCCAAACCGTGAGTTTCATACTTGCCCCTTTTACATTTTTGCACTTTGGGACTTGAAAACATGTACATATTCAAAACACATACACTACAAGATTCACACTTTATTCAAACACAATTCATTAACATGCTCATGTGACAACAACTTGACTACATGCTTAAATACAACCTGTTAATATAATAGTTCATTAATTCTTGCAAAACCGCACTTAACAAGTGTAGCGCTATAGGATTGACACCCGTCGGCTTTTCGTTACCTTTATGGAGCCCCCGATCTTGTTATGTTATTTATTCGACTAGTATTCTTTGGATGCTAGGTATGCTATGTCAACAATAGGTTTGAACTATATCATTACAAATTGTATGAACATTAGTAAAGTATGTCTGTGCATGTGAATTGTTGCTTTAAACATGATTATTATATGTATGAAACTTGTATGAACTCACCAACTTTATTGTTGATCAAATATTATTTTACATGTTTTCAAGAGATGTTTGATGCTACCATGGAAATGGAATCTAGGGACTTTGCCTTAGATATCAAATTTAAATATTTTTGTCTTTTGTTTATCAATGTATTTCCTTTAATTGAAACAATTGTATTTGAAATTCTTAGTTTAATGAAATCGGTTAAATTTATATTTCAACAATAGTGCCACGATGCCTTTGAACAATCCTACACGTCACGTTCGGTGATTCCGCCGCCGAATGGGTTGTGACAGATTGGTATCAGAGCCGTGGTTATTGGGAATTAGGAAAATTGCTTATTTGACCTAGCCTATAACTAAGGACCCATTTTAGACCATTCCTCATGACTCTTAATACGCTTGTTCTACCACCTTTGCTTCTTACTTATTCTTTGGACTAAATACACCGTCATGGATTTCAAGACATCAAGACACTCATATTTCACCAAAGAAACGAACTCACCAAAGAGGGTAATTCCTCATTCGGTGATAAGTTTCACTCCGCCTAAGACTTAGGAATTTACCATCAAGTTAGGTGTGAAAACCTCACCTTGACGGTAAAAGAATTCCACTCACAAACGCTCTTGGGAAACCTTACCGTTAAAGTTAGGAGTGATTTCCTATCTCAAACGGTTAAGGCACCAACCCTATACAAAACGGAACGACACCACCAAACTAGGAGTGAAATCCACAATTTGGTGATTAGTTCCACTCTTAAAATTTTCAATCTCGCCAAAGTCTCGGCTTTGCTATTGACTAGGGACACGTAGTAACCGGAAGGGTAAAATACCGTTAACCGAATTACCGGCGAGAGTATTTTATCTATTAGGCCAAAACGTGTTTCCCGAACTCAATAGAAGGTTTGACCACTTGGGTTAGTCGACGTTTTCGTTAGTTCAAGAGCCGAGCTAACGAGACACTCCAACTTTTTACAAACAAGCCTCTCTTTTATATATAAACTATTTTCACTACTATTATTATACTAACTTGGTTCGATCTCGTGGACGCTCGCTTTTCGCTACTCGCCTTACTAACTTCAAAACGCTAATACATTCGAGAACCACTTAAATTTATGCTCTTTCACGTCACATGTTTGTTATATACACTATTTCCATACATGATTCACATGACCAAACGTGCTATTACATGAAATTACTTGATTACTTGTGCCATACGTGAAATTTACATACTCATATGACAACAATTTTTATGCAAAACCATTGATCTAAGTCTCACAACCCCCTTTTGTAGATGTCTTCATCTCGCCACTCTGCTACCGCCAGGAACAACAAGAGGGACAAGCGTTTGGCCGCACTCGTGGCCAAGCAAATGGCCCAAGTCATCCCTGGCCTCATCCAGAACCTCACCCCCAACGGATCGGTCGAATCCAACACCGAAACTCCCAACTCCCACGCCCAACACTACCGAACCTTCCTTGCTTGTCGTCCCGAATCTTTCACAGGACTCGAAGGTGCAACCAAGCTCCTTAGCTGGTTTGCGAGCATGGAAAACACCTTCTCGGTAAGCGAGACCCCGGACCACCTCCGGACTCGCTACGCCGCTAGCCTCTTCAAAGAGCAAGCTCTCGCTTGGTGGGATAGCGAGAAGGAGCTCGACGAGGAGATCGTCACCCTGTCTTAGAAGGAACTCAAAGCGCTTATGCGCGAGGAGTACTGCCCTCCTCATGAGTTGCAAGCACTTGAGGAGGAGTTTTTCACCCTCAAACAGGACAGCGGTGACAATGCTGCCTACAACCTCCGCTTCCAACAACTCTCCGTCCTTGCGCCTCGCCAAGTTGACACCATAGAGCGATCCGTGGCCAAGTACATACAAGGCCTCCCGTCCGTCATCAAGGACACGGTCGCCGCCGCCGAACCCACCAACCTCGCCAAGGCCATGCGCCTTGCGGCCGCTTTCTCCCGAAACCGTGTTCAGGATGGTACTTTAACCATTCGGGGCACCAAGAAGCACGCCACCCAAGCCACCGTTGAGCCCACCGAACCCAAAGTCACCGAACCAAAACCCGCCAAAACCCCTACTCACCAAAACAACAAAAAGCGCAAGTCCTAAGCCCGGAACTATGCGGTTGTCACCCCCGTTAACCAAGTGCCGATGAACCAAGACCCGACACCCCAAAAGAAACCGTATGGTGGATCTTACCCATTATGCAACACTTGCCAATACCACCACCCAAACAACCTCCCATGCCGAAAATGCACCTCGTGTGGCAAATTCGGACACCTTGCCAACCTATGCCGCAACCCACAACAACCCCAAAACACCCAAGCTCCCCCACCAAACCGAAACCCACCGGCCATCACAAATGGTCAGGCTTGCTACCGTTGTGGTGATCCAAATCACATGAGCCCACAATGCCCACAAAACCAAAACCAACACCACCACAACAACAACCCCACCAACAACAACAACCGCAACCAACCACCCAACCAAAACCAACCCACAAACTCAAGAGGCCGTGCTTACAACATCAATGCGGCGCAGGCACAAACTGATAACGACGTGGTGAACGGTATGTTTCCTATCAATGGTCGGTATGCTTCTGTTTTATTTGATACCGGTGCGGATAAAAGTTTCGTATCGCTAGAATTTGAACTTATGTTAGCTAAGACCCGATCTAAGTTAGAGAAATCCTTCACTGTCGAAATCGCGAACGGAAAATCCACCTTTTGTGACACGATTATCCTCGATTGTACTCTCGACCTTAATGGTCATCCCTTCTCGATCGATCTCATACCCATGCAATTGGGGAGTTTTGATGTCATAGTAGGCATGGATTGGCTTGCCAAGAACCATGCCGAAGTCGTTTGCTTTGAGAAATTCATCCGTATTCCCCTTCCATCCGGTCAAGTTTTGCAAATCCATGGCGAAAGGCCATCCGGTGGACTCAAACTCATGTCCTGCACCAAAGCCCAAAAATATTTACTAAAGAACTACGTGGCCTTTTTGGCCCAAGTAGTGAAAAAGAAAGAAAAGGGCAAAGGTGTAAAAGACATTCCCATCATTTGCGATTTCCCCGAAGTCTTTCCCGAGGACCTACCCGGTCTTCCTCCATCCCGTGAGGTCGAATTCCGAATTGATCTCATGCCCGGTACGACTCCGATTGCCAAAGCTCCTTACCGCCTTGCACCCTCCGAGATGCAAGAACTTGCCTGTCAACTTCAAGAGTTAGCCGACAAGGGTTTCATTCGTCCGAGTTCATCCCCGTGGGGCGCTCCCGTTTTATTCGTTAAAAAGAAAGACGGATCGTTCCGCATGTGCATCGATTATCGTGAGCTTAACAAACTCACTATCAAGAATCGGTATCCTTTGCCTCGCATCGACGATCTTTTCGACGATCTTTTCGACCAACTCCAAGGTGCGTCTTGTTTTTCCAAGATCGATCTCCGTTCGGGATATCATCAACTTCGTGTTCATGAGGATGACATTCCCAAAACCGCATTTCGAACCCGATACGGACACTACGAAGTTATGGTGATGCCTTTCGGGCTAACCAATGCACCCGCGGTTTTCATGGATCTCATGAACCGAGTGTGCAAACCGTATTTGGACAAATGCGTAGTCGTCTTCATTGATGACATTCTCATCTATTCCAAATCCTGATCCGCCCACGAGGAACACCTTCGCTTAATATTGGAGTTACTAAGAAAAGAACAACTTTACGCCAAATTCTCCAAGTGTGAATTTTGGCTTAAGGAAGTCCAATTTTTGGGACACATTATTAGTGATAAGGGTATCCATGTGGATCCAGCCAAAATCGAAGCAGTCAGGAACTGGATTGCTCCGAAATCTGCTACCGAAGTCCGCTCATTCCTTGGTCTTGCGGGCTATTACCGTCGTTTCATCGCCAACTTTTCCAAGATCTCTGTTCCTCTCACCGCATTAACTCAAAAAGGGAAACCCTACGAGTGGGGCCCTAATGAAGAGGAAGCTTTCCAAACACTTAAGGATAAGCTTTGCAATGCTCCGATCCTTACTCTTCCCGACGGAAACGATGACTTCGTGGTGTATTGCGACGCCTCTAACATTGGTCTCGGTTGTGTTCTCATGCAACGAGGCAAGGTCATCGCTTACGCATCCCGTTAACTCAAGATCCATGAGAAGAATTACACGACTCATGATCTTGAACTCACCGCCGTCGTCTTTGCTCTCAAGCTTTAGAGACACTACCTTTACGGTACCAAATGCGTGGTCTTCACAGATCACAAGAGTCTCCAACATCTTTGTAACCAAAAGGATCTAAACATGCACCAACGCCGAGGGATTGAAACAATCAAAGATTACGAATGCGAAATTCGCTACCATCCCGGTAAAGTGAACGTCGTTGTCGATGCCCTCAGCCGAAAGCACCATGTGAAGTTCCTTTGTGCTCGTATGCAATCCGACATCCATGTCCGTATTTATGAAGCCCAACATCTTTCGGTCACCGAAGGCGACATGTACAACGAAATGTCTTGTGGTGTCGAACTCCAACTCGAGACCAAACCCAACGGTTTACTTTATTTCGTGAATCGTGTTTGGGTTCCCAATCGTTCCGATCTTCGTTCTTCCATCATGCATGAGGCTCACAAGTCTCGGTATTCGGTCCACCCTGGTACGGACAAAATGTACAGGGATCTGCGTTCTATCTACTGGTGGCCCGGTATGAAAAAGGATATCGCGCTCTATGTGTCGAAGTGTAATACTTGCGCTAGAGTGAAAGCCGAGCACCAACGTCCATCCGGTTTGCTCGTGCAACCGGAGATTCCAGTTTGGAAATGGGAGAGCATTGCTATGGATTTCATTACCAAACTCCCATTGACATCCTCTCGTCATGATTCCGTTTGGGTTATCATTGATCGTCTCACCAAATCTGCTCACTTCATTCTCATCCGCGAGAGCTACCCCGTTGCAAGGCTAGCTCAAATCTACATCGCGGAAATCGTTAGTCGTCATGGTGTTCCTTTGGACATCATATCCGATCGTGACAGTCGTTTCACCTCCCGTTTTTGGGAATCCTTCAATGAAGCCATGAGTACTCAACTCAATCTTAGTACGGCTTACCACCCTAAGACGGATGGTCAGACTGAACGTACTATCCAAACTCTCGAGGATATGCTTCGATCGTGTGTCATTGATTTCGGTGGTAATTGGGACGTGCACTTGCCTTTGATCGAGTTCTCTTACAACAATAGTTACCATACCAGCATCGGCATGGCTCCATTTGAGGCACTTTATGGTCGAAAATGTCGGTCACCCGTTTGTTGGACCGAGATCGGCGAAACACAAATTACCGGACCCGAGTTAATCCAAGAGACCACAGACAAGATCCTCAAAATTCGCGACAACCTACGTACCGCTCGGAGTCGACAAAAGAGTTACGCCGAACGAAAGCGCAACGCGGTTACTTTCGAAGTTGGAGATTTCGTTTTCCTTAAGGTTTCACCTTGGAAAGGAGTCTTTCGCTTCGGGAAGCGAGGAAAACTATCCCCACGTTATGTTGGTCCTTTCAAGATTTTTGAGAAAGTCGGTTCTGTTGCATACAAACTTGATCTCCCTACCGAGCTTAGCAACATCCACCCCACCTTCCACGTCTCTAAATTGAGAAAGTGCTTATCAAATGAAGATCTCCAAGTTCCACTTGAAGACGTTCACATCGACCCAACAATGCACTTTGTCGAGAAACCTGTTGAGATAATGGATCGTGAAGTCGAACAACTCAAGCGTATTCGTATTCCAATCATTAAGGTACGTTGGGAAGGAAAACGTGGTGCAGAATTCACTTGGGAACGTGAAGACCAAATGAAAGCCAAGTACCCGCATCTTTTTTCAGAGTCTTCCTCATGAAAGAAATTTCGGGATGAAATTTTCTAAAGTCGGGGAGACTGTAATATCCATACTTTCCACATCATCGTTTATTTACATTTTGTACCCTTGTACTTTCATTTTTGAATCCATTGTAACCCGAGACTTATGATCAATGAATTTATTGGATTTATTCAATTACATGTTTACAACATACATTACATTTATACATATGCAAGACAACATCATACGTGCAATATTACAAAATTATATATTACAAACACGCGTTTCACTTTTTTTTACATTTATATTCTCGTTTCACGTCCATACACGCTCGGTTTATTATTATTATTATTAGTAGTAGTATTATTATCATTATTATCATTAGTACTATTATTATTATTATTTCATTTTTTTTAAAAAAAGAATCACCTCCCTTTCAACCACCAACTCCCAACTAACTCATTTAATACCCCAAAACCCTAATCCACACTTATAAATACCCACTCCCTTTCACTCCTCCACCCTTACACCCTCCAAATTCTCTCACAAATCTCTCCAAGTGCTCCATTTCTTCCAAGATTTTTGACAGAATTTTATAAGGTAAAAACCTTATTTTTCTTCAAGTTTCTTCCTTTTTTTTTCTTAACAATTCTTCCTTCACCCTCTTGGATAAACCTCTAGGATCTTATCATTTGTTTACCTTGGTAAACATCTAAGATAAGTCACCATTTGAGGTCCAAGTTGTGGTCTTTCAACTAACATTTCTTCTTCTTCATGTTCTCGTTTGGATATTTTACATCTAGTTGTGGTAAAACCAAACCAAGCTTCCATCAAAATTCTATGATGGAAGCCTTGTGCTAAGGTATTTGGATGAAGTAGATGAACAAAGGTTCATCTACCATAAGACATCCAATTGCCACAAGGTGTTCAAATCCTATACATAAATATTATAAATAAATCTAACAAGGTTTGTGGATTTTCCAACCTTTCTCTTGGCCACTTCAAGTGGTATATTACTAACTATACTAACTTTTGACCATCCGAATTCCTAACTAAGTTAGGGGTTTGTGTTTTGGTCCGCCGTCGGCGATGCATGACCAACTTGATACTATTATACATATATATATTATTTATTATTTCTTCTCCACCGAACTTATGCCTACGTTACCTTTTAGGTTAACCGACATTCCCGACTCGTCACCTTCCCGTTCATCCTTTCGTTACCACGCCAAACCGTGAGTTTCATACTTGCCCCTTTTACATTTTTGCACTTTGGGACTTGAAAACATGTACATATTCAAAACACATACACTACAAGATTCACACTTTATTCAAACACAATTCATTAACATGCTCATGTGACAACAACTTGACTACATGCTTAAATACAACTTGTTAATACAATAGTTTATTAATTCTTGCAAAACCGCACTTAACAAGTGTAGCGCTATAGGATTGACACCCGTCGGCTTTTCGTTACCTTTATGGAGCCCCCGATCTTGTTATGTTATTTATTCGACTAGTATTCTTTGGATGCTAGGTATGCTATGTCAACAATAGGTTTGAACTATATCATTACAAATTGTATGAACATTAGTAAAGTATGTCTATGCATGTGAATTGTTGCTTTAAACATGATTATTATATGTATGAAACTTGTATGAACTCACCAACTTTATTGTTGATCAAATATTATTTTACATGTTTTCAAGAGATGTTTGATGCTACCATGGAAATGGAATCTAGGGACTTTGCCTTAGATATCAAATTTAAATATTTTTGTCTTTTGTTTATCAATGTATTTCCTTTAATTGAAACAATTGTATTTGAAATTCTTAGTTTAATGAAATCGGTTAAATTTATATTTCAACAATAGTGCCACGATGCCTTTGAACAATCCTACACGTCACGTTCGGTGATTCCGCCGCCGAATGGGTTGTGACACAAGTAATGGAAAAGTGCATACCACGTGGCGTCACGCCATTTCCTTCAATTATCACACCATCCATCACTTGGCAAGAGAAATACCCAAGTGGCCGAGGTGGTGTGATCATTAAATGTTTTTTTAAATATTCATTTAAATAATAAAATTAAACCTAAATAATATTTCCTTAATAAAAAAATTACATAATTCAAATTACTAAAAAAAATTACATTGATAAAAATTCTTAAAAATAACGCCTTGGTCCAAAGTTCGGTAACCCGGCGGTACACCCGTGAAGGCTTCAAAATTTTCACTTACACGAGACCATAACGCCTTTTTGTTTTGGGCGTTACCTACAAAAGTTAAAATAAATATAACTAAAATTATTAAACACAAATACAAATAATTATAATAAATATTAATAAACACAAATACTAAAACTTAATTTTAATACCGATAATGGGATCCGCCGAGACGTCGATATGCGCCTTAACCAACTCTAATGGTTCATCTTTTTCCCACTTCTTTTTTGTATTGGTTTTGCTTGTTGTCTTTTGTGGCGCCTTCTTTTTTCCTTTTTTTTACGACAGTTTGAGTATCGTCAACGACTTTTTGTGGCGATTCTTGTTTTTCCAAAACAAATTCTAGTGGTGTATTCGGTTGGGACATGGGTGATTGGCGTTGTACATGAGTGATGGGTGGTTGTACGGTAGTGATTGGGTGAAAATGTTTAGGTTCATTTGAACATTTGGGTTCACTAGAAAGTTTGGGTTGGTTTGAAGGCTTGGGTTTATTTGAACGTGTTGGTTCATTTGCGTGGCCATGAACGCGTTATCCTAAGCCGCGTATTGAGCCCAAAAACTCGGATCGTTACTCATGATTTTTTTTTTGAGAATTGAAAGTATAAGTAGAGTAGAAAATAGAGTAGAAATTATTGTGTGAAAAATGAATATATTTGGTATTTGTAGTGGGTAAAAAAAATAAAAATTAACCTTATTTATTTTTTAATTTACAACGGTCAAATATTAAAGTTATAGCCGTTGAATGGCTAGAATTCTACACAATCTCGCCGTGATAAAAATCACTCCAACCGATCACGTAGGGCTTCACGTGGCAAGGGGCCGGTGTACCCCCAGAAAATCACGCCGTGATTTTCAATCCACATAGGATCACGCCGTGAATTTTTAACCCATACTGGATGCTCTGAAGAAGAGAAAAGACGATCAGATGAATTTGTATATACCCCACCAATTTGGTGGGTTAATTTTGTTAAAACCATGCTTTTCTGGTATTCTACACATTTTAAAACTCTTTCATTCATAATAAACAATAATTATCATTTTAATTTTTGAAACCTAAATTTCAAATCCAAACGCAATATATACATCCTAAATTTTATTTCCATAAAATTAAGTAATTAAATAAGATCTCTCGGTATTCTTTCAAGTTTCAATGATTGTAAAAATTCAAAATGGAAGAAAATGGATGAAAGTGTATATATATTGTTGAAAGTGGTTAAAATGACTTAAAAACTTATCATGTGCATCTCATGTTGTGTCACTTAGCTTTGTGATTTAGTAGGCTAAGTAAAATATATGGGCCAGATTGTTATAAAGTAGTGGACGCTGTGACGTGTTATAGCCGTGACATTAACCAGAAGGCCGCTTATCACTAGGCTGGTATCTAAGTTTATTTATGTTTCATTTAATATCTATACTATATGATAAATAAAAGTTTCTTCATGCCACGTGTCGCCTCCATATTCTTCCTCACTATTTTTTTCCCGCCTCTCTCTCTTATTTAATGCATTTCTATCTTTAACTAATAATATATATTTAAAGAAAAAAATACTAATTATACTAATAAAAAATATTTATTTTAAATTATCTCTTATTATAAGAAACTTTAAAATTTAATTATGTAACTTCTATTTCCAATCAAATAGTAAATGAAAGTCAAATTATATTAAATAGTAGTTAACGTATTTTTGAAACCCAATTATATATAATTTTTACATATTTTGAATTTGTTTTCTATCTTAAGTATATGTAGTATATTTTAAAGTTGTAAAATATATACATAAATATTTAAAAAATTTATATATTGATATTTTTCATCCCGTGTGTAGACACGGGATATAAACTAGTTAGTTATATATAAAAGATTTATTAAAAATTAATAAAATTAATGTTCATAAGCATGTTACAATTTGTGTGTGTGTATATATATAGGATTAGGTTCAGATAAAAAAGATTCTAATAACAAAAAGGGTGAGAAGAATTTAGTGTCATTAGATCAAATTATAGAAAAAAATAAATGGTTGAGATTAAATTGTATGAGAAAAAGTTGTTGAAAGGGTATTTTAGTCTTAGCCACTTTTGTTGACTTTTATCAAGTTCCCCCCTCATTTTAAAACGCTCATAACTTTTAGATACGACATTATTTTTTCAAAAAAATTACACCATAAAAATGAGCATTTTTTTATCTTTAAAACGAGTATAGTGTTGTAATAAACAAAAACGAATTTTTTTTACGTTTTCAAGCTCATTGTGTAATTAGTCAGGTCAATGTGTAATACAATTTTATTGTGTAATACAATTCATTGTGTAATACAAGTTCATTGTGTAATACAAGTTCATTGTGTAATTAGTCAGGTCATTGTGTAATACAAGTTCATTATGTAATACCACGTCTGGTCATTGTGTAATACAAGTTCATTGTGTAATTAGCCAGGTCATTGTATAATACAAGTTCATTGTGTAATTAGTCAGGTCAATGTGTAATACAATTTCATTGTGTAATACAAGTTCATTGTGTAATACAAGTTAATTGTGTAATACAACTTCAATGTGTAATACAAGTTCATTGTGTAATACAACTTCAATGTGTAATACAAGTTAATTGTGTAATACAACTTCAATGTGTAATATAAGTTTATTGTGTAATACAACTTCAATGTGTAATACAACTTCATTGTGTAATACAGAATGACCATTCATTGTGTAATTAGTCAGGTCAATGTGTAATACAATTTCATTGTGTAATACAATTTCATTGTGTAATACAAGTTCATTGTGTAATACAAATTCATTATGTAACGCAAGTTCATTGTGTAATATAAGTTCATTGTGTTAAATGATTTTGTCATTGTGTTTTACGTTTTCCAGCTCATTGTGTAATTAGTTAGGTCATTGTGTAATACAAGTTCATTGTGTCATACCACGCCTGGTCATTGTATAATATCTGGTCATTATGTAATTAGTCAGGTCATTGTGTAATACAAGTTCATTGTGTAATTAGTCTGGTTATTGTGTAATACAAGTTCATTGTGTAATTAGTCAAGTCAATGTGTAATACAATTTCATCATGTAAAACAATTTCATTGTGTAATACAAGTTCACTGTGTAATACAAGTTAATTGTGTAATACAAGTTCATTATGTAATTAGTCAGATCATTGTATAATACAAGTTCATTGTATAATACCACGTCTGGTCATTGTGTAATTAGTTAGGTCATTGTGTAATATAAGTTCATTGTGTAATTAGCCAGGTCATTGTGCAATACAAGTTCATTGTGTAATTGGTCAGGTCAATGTGTAATACAATTTCATTGTGTAATACAAGTTCATTGTGTAATACAAGTTAATTGTGTAATACAACTTCAATGTGTAATACAAGTTCATTGTGTAATACAACTTCAATGTGTAATACAAGTTCATTGTGTAATACAACTTCAATGTGTAATATATGTTCATTGTGTAATACAACTTCAATGTGTAATACAAGTTCATTGTGTAATTAGTCAGGTCAATGTGTAATACAATTTCATTATGTAATATAATTTCATTGTATAATACAAGTTTATTGTGTAATACAAATTTATTATGTAATACAAGTTTATTATGTAATACAAGTTCATTATGTTATATGGATTTATCATTGTGTTTTACATTTTCCAGCTCATTGTGTAATTAGTCAGGTCATTGTGTAATACAAGTTCATTGTGTCATACCACGCCTGGTCATTGTATAATATCTAGTCATTGTGTAATTAGTCAGGTCATTGTGTAATACAAGTTCATTGTGTAATTAGTCAGGTCATTGTGTAATACAAGTTCATTATGTAATTAGTCAGGTCATTGTGTAATACAAGTTCATTGTGTAATACAAGTTAATTGTGTAATACAAGTTAATAGTGTAATACAACTTCAATGTGTAATACAATTTTATTGTGTAATACAACTTTAATGTGTAATACAAGTTCATTGTGTAATACTCAATGACCATTATGCCCTCTTTTTAAAAACAATAAAAGGACACATGTCAAGCCCATAATCCTTCTTATTTTTAAAACCCTTTTTACTATAACCTAACCCTATATATATATTATAAATATTTCCAATTAAAATTGTAACAAACTCGTATTAAGACCCGTGCACTGCGGAGGTGGCGGCGTTGAATTGTGAAAAAAATTAGTGTCGAAACATTGATAAAATAAGTGTGTCGATTTCGCACGCGTTATGACAAGGGCGTTTGTAATATTCAAAACTTTAGATAAAAAAATGAAACCGTTAAAAAATTCACTTCGAAACTACAAACGTAGAAAAAAAACTTGTCCTTATTGAAAAACGTACATTAAAAAATACGAAAGCAAACTTTAAAATCGTTTAAAAGAAGTAAAATAATTTTTTAAAAGAACGAACAAAAAAATCATAATTTATTAAGAGAAAAAAATCTTTAAAAAATTAAAATAAAAAAAACAAAAAAACAATTTTTTAAATCAAAGTTAGACGTTA
Source organism: Smallanthus sonchifolius (assembly GCA_023525975.1). Lineage (NCBI taxonomy): Eukaryota > Viridiplantae > Streptophyta > Magnoliopsida > Asterales > Asteraceae > Smallanthus > Smallanthus sonchifolius. Next base: position 69,359,695 of record CM042031.1, on the reverse strand, counting down.
GCATAGGCGCTGCTGACGCTAGCAGTTGATCAGGGGTGGGATTCGAACCCACGTCATGCGGTTAAGATACGTGCTTACCACCATCTTTGTTAAATCTTCCGCAACACACACACGTATATATATGTGTGTATATATATATATAATATTTTGAAAAATAAAAATAAATAAATAAAAAATGTATGCAGTGCCAACTTGTATTATGTTCTTAAATATTTGTACAAACAACTTGTATTATGTTCTTAATCAGTTGTACAAAATCACTGTTGAAGGAACAATGATTTCTCCTCACATCTCCACTTTGATAATTGTTGTTTATATAATGTTACATATGTGGAATTCACAAAATAAGCAATAATTTGAACGGAAAAGTTCGAGAAAATCTCTATTGATAGATTTCTATGTAAGTTTACATTCAAACAAGAGATAAACTAATTATAGAGAAAAAAAACCAGGTTAATTAAATGAGACTATTAATGTGACACATGAATTGCTATCTGAATCGGGCTCTATACGCATCGTATAGGGCAATACGATGCGTATAGCCTTCACAATTTCCCAAGCCCGACAACATCGTACATCTGGTCATTCCAACCCTTATACGCATCGTATAGGTCAATACGGTGCGGTTTAGGGTACGAGGTAACTTCTGCAACTAGTCATCCATCACATCGCTATACGCCACGTATAGGACTATACGTGGCGTATAGAGATGTGATGGATGACTTGTTGCAGTAAGTACCTCGTACCCTAAACCGCATCGTATTGGCCTATACGATGCGTATAGGGGTTGAAATGACCAGGTGTACGATATTGTCGGTTTGACCAGGAGGCTATACGCATCGTATAGGGCTATACGATGCGTATAGGGGCTAAATTTTGTGTATTTAACCATACAGAATTCTCATTTGAACGTATCGTTCAAAAATTTTTCAAACAACTTCCCTCAAAAAGTTAAAGCCATGTCTTGGTGGTGGGATGGTAAATACGGTTTTCAGGTATATTCTAACGAGTCGCTGGATAACAACCCGCAAAGTTCTGGATTTCAAAATGTGAACCGGGAGGAGGTCTCGTCCGACGTTTATTCTAATCAACGGGTAAAGCTTCCCTATTTGAACGAGCCACTAAGCAATCTCGAGTTCGTATACGGTGAACCCTCTTACCTTACACAACCCATGGACGACTTCGTGTATGATGAAGTCTCTTACCCGACACAACAAACTGACAACTTCGTATACGCGGAGAACAAGCTGGCTAACGACTCCGAAGACGAGGAACAAACCCATCCAACCATGACGTATAAAACTGACCAGTTATAACATTCCTATACATATATATGCATACATTTAGTTTGTTGTTTATTAACTTTTACTGTATCGTTGTTGCAGAATTTTCAATCTTGTAAACAGTTGGTGGATTGGGCTGTCCGCAGAGGATGTGATAATGGTTACGTCATTGTCACCCGACAATCAAGGAGAAAAGGCGACGACCTGTCAGAATCGGTTATCAAGGTGTGGCTTGTGTGTGACCGTCACGGCGAACATAAGTCTACTGCCATGGTTCGACGTGTCGGTAGCAAGAAAATAGGTTGTCCCTTTAAATTGGAAGGAGAGTACCAAGTAAATACTGGTGATTGGTTATTAACGGTGAAGGATGACGGTCATAACCACGATCCTAGTCAACATCTTGAGGTGCACTCGTTTGCAAGAAGACTGTCTGAGTCGGAACAACTTTTGGTGGCGAAGCTGTATTCGCAAAACATGCTGCCACGAAACATTCTGGAAACCATAAGGGAACAAAACCCACAGAGTAGTTGCATTAAAAAGGACATTTATAATGCGATACAAAAGATAAAAAATGAAACGAGAGTCGGTGAAACTCCAATGCAGGTTCTAGAGCACCTACTTTCTTCTAAAGATTACGTCTACTATACTCGGGAGGATCCCGTTGTAATCTCCAGGAAATTTCCAGCTTTTATTTTAACTTTTCCGGCAATGTAAGTTCATTATTTTGGTGAATCGCATTTATGAAGAACCTTAATTACCTACTTCAAATTCATAAGTAATAAATATTTATGTTATATGCTTTGTAAATAATTGTCACCATCCTATTCCATAAATATATAGGTACATACTAAGTCATTTCTAAAACTATATATATACACACATGATATAAACAATTTATTACGAAAATATAACATTGCTAGTATTTTTAAATTACTAAAGGTAAATAAAACAAATAAATATATAATTATATCTATAAACATATCAAATATGAATTATGATGAAATGAAGTCATGAACATAAAATTTATGGGCACTTAAGTTGAAATATGTTATGAAATTAAAAACTATTTTTCATATTTTGCAATCTTAATCCCTATAACAAATTAAATTTTGTAAATAAGCCCATGATACTACCCTATAAATAGACCCTCATTCTTCCCTCATTCTCACACCATATCAAGTTCTAATCCCTCTCTCAAGATTCAAAGTCGTTTCCATATTCATAAGTAAGTTCTTCTTATATTCTTGCTTGTTCATACTTTTCCTTTAAACATCTCTCATAACTAGCTAGATCTATGATCCATAACATGTTTATGTTATAATCATAGACCTATCCAAGACCAAAAGCCCTATTTTAATTAAAATTGTGTCAAACTTTTATTTAAAAGCTTGGTTTATCATTCTTACTCCTTTCAATTTCAAAAATTATGTTTTTACTAAAAATCCTTATTTTCAAGTTAAATTATTTAATATTCAATTTCTATCTTTACATAAACTTATATTTTCACTTTAGCCCATATACTTTCCAAACACAAACTAAACTTGGTTAAGTATGCAAATAGAGTAAATTTCAAACCAGTATGTAGTTATCTGGCAAACATTAAAGTTCTGGCTAGGAAAAGACGGGGTTCTGATCCGACCAACTCTTTCCTGGGAACTTTTCTGTTGGAGGTACTACTCTGGAATGATAACCATTCTAGTGTACAACAACCACTTTCAACTAATTATGATTATGATTATAAACTCATTTCTTTATAAATATTTATACAAACTTTTATATAATTTATTTTTATTATATGAGAACATTTAAAACTCAATTCTATACTTTTAATTAATAATTAATTATGGTTTAATTATTAATTAATTAAAACATTATTATACTTTAAATTTTGGTTTAATTACCAACTAATTAAATCATTATTTTTAACACTTGTTTTTCATAAATCAAATGAAAGGTTTCATTCATTTATTTATGTAGTAAATTATTTAATTACTCAACTAATTATTACTCATTTATTTATTCATCTATCTATCTATTAATTTATGTAATTACAAATAAAAGAAAACTAGTCATTTATTTATTTGTGTATTTATTTACAAACAAAAGAAACCTAATTATTTATTCATACGTTTATATAATTATTACAAACAAACAACATCGTTATTAATTATTTCACTTATTACAATACAAATATTTATCAAAGATTTACATAAAATATTATTTGCAACTCAAATAATTATTTTATTATTAAAATGAGGACACTCACATCAATCTTCTCGCACAATAGGATTCTCTATTTCAGTTGTACAAATCATTGATATATATATGTTCCATTAAAACATAGGTTAACCTTGTGATTAGCTAGAACATTTGTGCAATATACTTGTGTGACATCCAAACTACTCATTGCAAGGTGGGTTTACATAGCCCCTTTTTTACTGTTTTTGCTTTTGGGGTGAAACATGTTATCAACTTTATATATTTAAACAATTCAATATCTATGTTCTTGTGCTTGATCTTTATGCTTTATATTTGAACTACTTGGTAACCATTGCATGTGTTTCATGCCAGTACATTCATTAACTTGCAGCCCAAGCCTAAGGTAGTACCTAACATGATCATTTATATGGGAAACTGAAACTATAACTTACCACAAGACCTTGGCGGGTTTTGTTGGGTATCAACTATAACTTGGAGTATCCGCTTGCTCCCTTTTTCAAAATGGCAATCAGTGGGATTGCGTATCTGGTTTTCTATTATCAGGCTTGAATTGTACGCTTGGAACCTTGTATGTTTTCACATATATGCTTTAGACATGCTTTGAACATATTGAATTGTAAACCTATACTTAACTTTTGTTTGGTGTCAAAACCTATGTTACTCACCAACTACTTGTAGTTGACATTTACTCACATGTTTCAGGTGCACCAGTTTGAGGACACTAATTGATCACTTAGGACATTGGACCTAGCTCTATTAAAGATTAAATTCAACTTATGTCATGTTTGAACGCTTTATTATCCATTTCTACTTGTAACGGATGCGTTTAATTTTGATGAATAAATATTGTCACATTTAATAGATGATCGTGTGCTTATGAACAACCGCGTCAGCCCCGGCGTATAATCCGTCGCCGGCCGGGGTGTGACAGATTGGTATCAGAGCCATGGTTATAGGGAATTAGGTTATTAGACACACATGACATAGACTATAACCTAGGAGTCCCCAAACATTAGTTTAACTCATGTCTTTTATTAGGAACTCCAGTTTATACTCATTTATACACATACAGTAGAACCTCTATAAATTAATAATGTTGGGACTGGGATATTTTATTAATTTAGCGAGATATTATTATATCGATAAATTAATAAATTATTAATTTAAAAAGTAGGCCTATATTTGTGAGCAACTCTCAAATTAATGCATCGACACTGTAAAATTCGTTCGGCTAATCCAACCGGCTCAAATGATTTAAACGATGTAAATTTTGGAGAAGACATTCGTGAGCTTGAGAACTTGATTACAGGAATGCATTATCGGCACAAAATGGATGTGAATGAGTTGTTGGATTATCCAGGTGAAAATAATGAATGTTACAAGGTTCAAAGCATTGAAGAAATTATGGCGGATGCCGTTCAAAATCCGGTTGATGATGATGATTCAGTACCCTTGGAACCGATCACTCGGAAAGAAGCATTGCAAGCGGCAACAACTCTTCACAACTTTTTGTTGCAATACGAGAATACAGTGCCTCAACTCTTAAGTGCAATGGGGAGATTTAAAGATGAACTCAATATAGATTTGAAGTTCACAAAAAAACAAGTGACTATAGATTCATTTTTACTAGAAAATCCTAGAATTTTGGAATATTTTAGTAATTATTAATTTATAGTTTCGATGGGACCAATATATTTACATTGAGATTTCAAAAAAATTATTATCTTATTATTTTATCGATTGGGGTCCAATTTTATACTGGTCCCAAGTTGGGACCGGACAAATTATTAATTTTATCGAGGTTATTAATTCACCTAGTATTAAATTATAGAGGTTCTACTGTACTTATCTACATCTATCTATTTCTGTTTAGATGATACAATTACATGAACTACAACATTCCAAGGACTACATGGATTTATTTAAAACCATATGGATTACTTGAAACATATTTCTAGACTATATCCTATAACCTTAGGATACCCTTATGTAAGTATCTTACATATTATCTGGTGTATTACATTGCATGATACAATACAAATTTTCTTATGTACTATATTACTTGATAACCTACATGTTCACAAAAACTGCTTCTCCTGTAATACCTCATTTGTTACACTATTTGAATTGTCTGCGCAATACCTATTTGATATTACTAAATGCTATACTAAGTTTTGACATATACACCTCCATCTTTACACATCATCACTGATCACTCATGGAAAGATTTAAAACTCCTAGATCCAATACCTATTAAAATTTTAAATTCCCATTAAAGTTTTGAGTTCTGAAAATTAGTAGAGAACATGTGCAATCTGGAAGGGTGAATGCCTGTACTTTGGGTCTTCTGTCTAGGAAAGCATTTCATATAAATCCAAATCAACCGAAGGATCCGTATGCTTTCCTGGGAATTCCCGAAGTGAGTGTTCACCTATAGGCTAAAGCATGTCTTCTTGAAAGTATAAGGACTTGAATCACTTTGATTTATCGTGACATCCATTCGGCTATACACCAGATGAATGCAATCTAAACATCATCCGCTTAATTATTATAATTTGGTACACAAGTCTAAACCCTCTATTTTATCCTTACACTTAATCATATTTAAGTCAACTATACCTCTTCATCCTTATGCCTTGGAAATTTTATCACCCTTATTATCATTTACAAAGGATTTAAACTCTTAGCCCTTACCATCTGAGGAAAAGAAGCTGCTTCAATAGGTGAAGCACACCCTTGAGCCACAAGACACAATCCCTAACGATCCTCACCATAACCATGAGTTCAAATAATAATGTCACTTGTACATGATGGCTGGAAGAGTGAGTGTAAGTCCATGAAAGATTCTGACTAAAGAAAGACTGAGTACTTCAGTGTGTCCTTTGTGACCCACCTCTCTTTCCTGGGAATCCTTCTCGTGGGTACACTACTTATAGGTCAAGTGTTACTCCTAATATATTATTATAAGAGCTCGATGTTATGATTAGTCAAAATTTTAAACTCATGAATACCTTTGTACTTAACAACTTACCATTACACTTACGACCTTTTCGTGCTAGACATGGTCTCTTACCCTCTTCATTCCCCTAAGAATCACCCCAAATCAGAGTCAACACAAGAGGAATACTTTGGGTCCCCATCACCAGACAACCAGTCACCGGAATGACTAGTTGCTAGATCCATGTTTGACTGCATAGCAGATTGGCTTAGGAGCAGACTTGAGACTCCGAGAAGCTGAATCACCTCTGAGAAACCTTATTTAACACCTAACCTATATCATCCAGATCCAGGAGCAGGACAAGACAAGGAACCTACCAGTGCTTTAGGAGTTCCACCTGATGCCGCTCACATATATGTAAAGACCACAGAGTTTCTAAGGCAAGGAGTGGAGACCAGGGAATACTTGATGCACATACGAAAATAACTAGGGCTGACGCCCGGTTTGCAATACGAATAACTACAACGATGTTCGTCTTGGTACTCGTCTTGTAACATCCCAAATAATGACAAGACAAATAGAAAAGGGAAATAAAGTGGGCTTGGCCAAAATTTCGGCCCATGGGCCGAAAAGAAAAGGGGGAAACCCCATTACAAAACAGCAGCTTCAACCCAAACCCCTCTCATTTCATCTTCCTGCGCAAGAATACTAGAGAGAGAGAGAGAGAGCGATCGGCTTGTGAAGAAAACCGCAAGGAGAAGACTCAAGGGCTCGGGAATCATCCGACTCCACCATTTCAACGCATAGCAACAGAAATCGGGCCTGTTGAGGTAAGCATCGCCTCTGATTATGAGTCTTTGCATGTCTCGGGTTTAAATCAAATAAAGATACGATTTTTGCATACGAAACTTGAAACAAATCACGTATTTGAACTCAAGAACGATAAAGGAAGGTGTTTAACGTAAAATGCTCAAGGTTTAATCGATTGGAAATAAGTTGGCTGGAGCAAGGTTCTGGTCAGGGAAGATGCAGACCCATGACTCGAAACTATAGTTTCGATACATACAGACCCGTCGAAACTACTCTAGTTTCGATAGTCATGTTTGACTCGAAACTATCTAGTTTCGATAGCAGCCAATGACTCGAAACTACCATAGTTTCGATAGGAACTCAGGACTCGAAACTACCTAGTTTCGAGTGTCACCTTGAACCTAAACTAAGATTTTTCATAAGTTAATGACTCGAAACTACCATAGTTTCGATAGGATCTCATGACTCGAAACTACCTAGTTTCGATAGAAGGATTATGACTCGAAACTACCTAGTTTCGAGTGTAAGACCATAGCTCGAAACTACCATAGTTTTGATGCGACCCACCTCCCGAAACTACTGAGTTCAAGCATAGTAATGTCTAGTGTCATCTAGGAGCACCATCTTATGTGTATGACTTTATTATACAGATCGTGAGTGACATTAGTGAAGCCCAGTAGCCAGCTTAGTGTATTACAGAAACTACTCATCAGGTGAGTTCTATGTGCCCCTTTTTATGTTATGTGCAAATGTTTTCAAATGTTTTGGGGCTGAAGTGTATACACTAAGTGAATAAAGTTTATGAATGTTAATGTGATCATATGTGTTATACAAGTATATATATATATACCTATACACGAAAGAGAAATTATGAATAAAGAATGAAAAGCATGATTATAAAGAATGAACGAAAGTATAACACAAAATGAAAGAATGAAATCCTGCTTTATATCCATGTATATATTGCTTGCAAAGTACAGAAAATGTTATGGACGCTTCGATGATAACGGCTACTTCGGTAGACGGACGACCATGTGACTATTTTATAACCGGGACAAGTGCGCTCCTTCATCGGCTAGGACGTACGAATGCCATTAATGGACGGTCGAAGCAATTGGCATATTATAGTAGAACGGTTGTATAAATAATAGTCGCATGGGAAACGGATACCTTCGGGTAGACGGGCGAATTACGGCCTACGACGGTAGGACGGTTGTAAGTCATGACGGACGGACAAAGGTTGCCGGACGGTTGTAAGAATAAAATGACGGACGGCACTTGTTGCCGGACGGTTGTAAGTATAGGTGGGCCATGACGATGGACCACGGCGATTGTCTTTGTGACATTCGTAAACAAATGACGGGTTGATCACCCTTACAGAGTATGACCCATGAATGTAAATAAAGAAAGAAAAAGGGTGAATGCATATATATATTTATATATGAAATCACAAAAATACAGAAAAGAAAATACAGAAAAGAAAGAAGAAAGAAAGGCAAAAGTTATGAATACGTATTTATATGAATGATTATACAGTAATGCATACTTATACCTATAAAGAAAAGAATGTTTACAGTAAATTGCATTAAACTAGAACTCACCAGCGTTAGCTGACTTTTAGTATACATTTCAGGTAAAGGAAGAAAAGGTCGTGCGATGGCGTGAAGGTTACCCGGCACAAGACTGACATCCCACTTTTGTTTGTTAAGACAATGTTGTGTTTTTAATTATTAAGACTTCCGCTGTTATGTAATGTAATTGAATGAAGAATGTTTTAAATTTAAGTTCAGTATTTATGGCTATGTTTATGAGTAAATCCAACAAGTGAGGTCACCCGGGAAAAGGGGCCTTACAAGTTGGTATCAGAGCAATAGTTTGAGAGATTCAGACATCCCTAAATGTCTGGACTCAAACTGATTATGGGACCAACGCACGGATGTCAGTCTGGGTAACCAACGCCAACGCAGCACGGTAAGTAAGTACTAAAGCTAATGCTCTAAATAAGGATAGATACCTTAACTTAGAACAAATAGATGTCAATGTCACAACCGATTTGAAGAGTTTTGAACCCGAAAAGCAATGTAAATTAGTAATCACAAACCGGTCACTGTAATTAAAAATTTACCTTGCTCGTACTGTTCCAAACTATGATCTGAAGAAATGACATTGATGTATTCCCTTTTTTAACTATCAGGAAATTAAGAACTATGGCTGGTGGAGGAAGAACAGGACCTCGAGGCGGTCGCACTGGCCGACGAGGTAGACCTCCGTTGAACCCAAGATTTGAAGAAGAAGAGAGTGTGCACGCAGAGCACACCGAAAGTGTGCACGAAACAGAAGTGACCCCAATTATGAACGACAGTCCAGGGCCTATACAGTTGGAACCTGAAGTCAGGGATGCTATTGCCCGTGAAGTTGTGCTCACTTTGAAAAAGGTATTGCCTGATCTACTATCCGAGGCAATAAAGAAAAGTAAGGAGGAGGATGAAGGAGACAATGAAGAGAAAGTATATGACAGTGATGGGGATGAAATAAAGATTGGATCGAGCAATCGTGGGTGCACTTACAAAGGTTTCAAGGACGGAGACCCACCCAAGTTCGATGGGAGCAAAGATTCAGTGGCAACGCTTGAATGGATTGAGAGGATGAGTGCTGTAATCAACATCAGCGAGTGTCGACCAGACCAGGCTGTTAAATATGTTGCTCATTCTTTCACCAACGAAGCCTTAGGTTGGTGGAGGAACATTCAGAGGACAAAGTCCCCAAACGCTCTTGCAAGAATGACATGGGAAGAACTGAAAAAGCTGGTAATTCAAAAGTTCTGTCCCCAGAACGAAATTGATCGAGTGGAAAATGAATTCCTAAACCTTAAAGCTGGCAACAAGACACACCGCCAGTATACTTCTAGATTCAATGAGTTGGCACAGCTGGTACCCCACCTGGTGGAGACAGAAGAGCGAATGATCAAGTATTATGTGAAGGGCCTACCTCAAAGGGTCCGTGTCCACGTGAAAGCCAACCTACCCTCGACCTTCGAGTCGGTAGTGAATCTGAGCGGAATCGTCTACGACGATTATGCCAATGAGGACCCACCAACAGAAACCCAAAAGAGAAAGTGGGAGAACCCGTCTAGAGGCACCGGAAGAGGGAACGTAATAACTGAAAATAAGAAACCAAGGTCGGACAAATATGAAACCTGCAAGAAATGCGGAAGGCAACATTTTGGCGAGTGCCGGGTCGGCTCCACCACATGTTACAGGTGTGGGAAGGCGGGGCACTACTCTCGTGACTGCTTGAGAGACACTAAATGCCAAGTATGTGGACTGTTTGGTCACCTGGCTAAGGATTGCAGAAAAGCCAGACAATCTGGTTCGGGAAAAGAAAAGGAACAGGAACAACCAAAGACTAGGACTCGAGCTTACGCCCTGACTGAGGAAGAAGCAAGGGGAAATCCTGATGTTGTGTCAGGTACGTTCCTAGTTAATGATGAACGTGCGGCTATATTATTTGACTCGGGTGCTAGTAAAAGTTTTATATCAAATGCCTTTAGTCGAAAACTGAATTGCACTATCAACACAGTAGTAAAGGCCTTTAGTGTACAAACTGCCGTTGGTAAAAATTCGGCAGTATTCCAAGTAACAGAGGATTGCATGATAGAAATAGAGGGTCATAAATTTCCTTCTAGATTATTCCTTCTCATCTTAGGAGGATTCGATATAGTATTGGGTATGGATTGGCTAGCTGCCAACGAAGCTCAAATCATATGTAAACGTAAGAGGATACACCTCAAAGGTCCTAGCGGCAGTCCAATTACGGTTTATGGGGATTGGAATTGCACAATGCCGAACGTCATCTCGATGATTAAGGCTGAAAGTTACATGAGGCGCGGCTGCGAAGCTTATCTGGCATATGTTATAGATGATAGAGTGAAAACGAAAAGACTCAAGAATGTACCCGTGGTGTGCAATTTTCCGGAAGTATTCCCTGAGGATCTACCTGGGTTGCCACCCGATCGGGAAATAGAATTTCAGATTGATTTACTGCCGGGAGCTGAGCCCGTTGCCAAAGCCCCCTACCGATTGGCTCCGTCAGAAATGAAGGAATTGATGTCCCAACTAGAGGAACTAACCGAGAAAGGATTTATTAGGCCGAGCATCTCACCATGGGGCGCTCCGGTACTATTTGTAAAGAAGAAGGACGGCAGTATGCGCATGTGTATCGACTACCGCGAATTGAACAAGAGAACAGTAAAGAACAAATACCCACTGCCTAGAATAGACGACCTTTTTGATCAACTGCAAGGCGCGAGTTGGTTCTCAAAGATTGATCTCAGGTCGGGTTACCATCAATTGAAAGTAAGAGAGAAGGATGTACCGAAAACTGCGTTTCGTACACGTTACGGGCATTATGAATTTCTTGTGATGTCCTTCGGATTGACCAACGCACCAGTAGCGTTCATGGATTTGATGAATAGAGTATGTCGACCAATGTTGGATCGATCGGTGATAGTCTTTATAGATGACATACTGGTGTATTCAAAAAGCAAGGGTGATCACCACTGTCACCTAAGAGAGGTTCTGGAGGTGCTAAAGCAGGAAAAGTTGTACGCAAAATTCTCCAAATGTGCGTTCTGGCTTAGGGAAGTCCAATTCCTAGGTCATGTAATAAACCCAAACGGCATCATGGTGGATCCTGCAAAGATCGAGACAGTAAAGGAATGGAACATCCCAAAGACACCAACAGAGATACGAAGCTTTCTAGGGTTGGCAGGCTACTATCGAAGGTTCATCCAAGATTTCTCAAGAATTGCCTCGCCGCTAACCAAACTGACACGGAAGGAAGTAAAGTATGAATGGGGTCCAACCCAAAACAACGCGTTTGAGGAACTTAAGACATGATTAACTCAAGCTCCAGTATTAACACTACCTGAGGGAAATGAAGACTTAGTAGTCTACTTTGACGCTTCAGGGCAAGGTTTAGGGTGCGTACTCATGCAACGAGGAAAGGTAATTGCTTATGCATCGCGGCAACTAAAGGTTCATGAAGTTAACTACCCAACACACGATCTAGAATTAGCAGCAGTAGTTTTCGCGTTGAAAATATGGAGACACTACTTGTATGGAGTTAAATGCACCATCTACTCCGATCACAAAAGCTTGAAATACTTTTTCGAACAAAAGGAACTAAACATGAGGCAAAGAAGATGGTTAGAGCTACTGAAAGACTATGACTGTGAGATATTGTACCATCCAGGCAAGGCAAACGTAGTGGCTGACGCTTTAAGTAGAAAGGAAGAATCGGCACCTATCCGGATCAAAGCGTGTCAGTTAATTATAACGCCAGACTTAATGGGTGAAATATCAAAGGCACAAGATGAAGCATTGTTAGAAAGAAATGTGAAACGGGAAAGAATAGTAGGACAACAAGGGAACTTAGATGCGAATGCATACGGAGTACGAACTAGGTTTGGCCGGATGTGGATACCTAAGATTGGTGAGCTTAGAGCCAAAATACTCGATGAGGCCCATAAGTCTCGCTATTCTATCCACCCTGGGACAAACAAAATGTATCAAGACTTGAAGAAAGAATACTGGTGGCCTGGCATGAAGAATGATGTGACAGAATACGTGAACAAGTGCCTAACGTGTTCTCTAGTTAAGGCCGAGCACCAGAAACCATGCGGTAAAATGCAACCTTTACCAATACCGGAATGGAAGTGGGAAGAGATCACAATGGACTTCATTACCAAGCTACCGCGAACAGCTAAAGGCAATGATACCATTTGGGTGATCGTCGACCGCTTGACAAAGAGTGCTCACTTCTTGCCAATACGAGAAACTTCTTCTTCTGAAAAGCTAGCAGAAGTATTTATCAAGGAAATTGTGAGCAGACATGGTATGCCGCTGTCGATTGTGTCTGACAGGGATACTAGATTCACGTCAAGGTTTTGGAAGAAATTCAATGAAACAATGGGCACTAGACTGAACATCAGCACCGCTTACCACCCCCAAACCGATGGACAATCGGAAAGGACCATTCAGACCTTGGAGGACATGCTCCGGGCCTGTATCATTGACTTCGGTGGGAGTTGGGACAGCCATCTACCATTGGCAGAATTTTCATATAACAACAGCTATCACTCGACTATTGGCATGCCGCCATTTGAAATGTTGTATGGGAGGAAATGTAGGACCCCGGTTTGTTGGGGGGAAATTGGACAGAAGGATTTTGCAAGTCTCGAAGTGGTCAAAGCTACTTCTGAGAAATTTGATCAAATCAAGGCTCGTATGAAAGCCGCAAAAGACAGACAGAAATCATACGCGGATAAGAGAAGGAGGGATTTAGAGTTTCAAGTAGGGGACATGGTACTGTTGAAAGTATCACCGTGGAAAGGAATCATTCGGTTCAGAAAGCGTGGCAAACTAAGTCCAAGGTTTGTCGGACCTTTCAAGATTGTAGCAAGAGTGGGTCAAGTTGCTTACAGACTCGACCTACCCGTCGAGCTTAGTGGAATACACCCTACGTTCCACGTGTCGCACTTACGCAAGTGCCTAGCTGACGACACAGCTCACATACCTTACGACGAGATCGAAGTGGATAACAGTCTAAATTATGTAGAGGAACCAATAGCCATTCTTGACCGAGCTGAGAAACGATTAGGCAATAAGTCGATTCCTTTAGTCAAAATACAATGGAAACACAGAAAGGGGTCCGAGGCTACTTGGGAGAAAGAAGACGAGATGAAGGAACTGTATCCCCAGTTGTTTAACGTGTAACAGGTTTCGAGGACGAAACCTCATTAAGGAGGGTAGACTTGTAACATCCCAAATAATGACAAGACAAATAGAAAAGGGAAATAAAGTGGGCTTGGCCAAAATTTCGGCCCATGGGCCGAAAAGAAAAGGGGGAAACCCCATTACAAAACAGCAGCTTCAACCCAAACCCCTCTCATTTCATCTTCCTGCGCAAGAATACTAGAGAGAGAGAGAGAGAGCGATCGGCTTGTGAAGAAAACCGCAAGGAGAAGACTCAAGGGCTCGGGAATCATCCGACTCCACCATTTCAACGCATAGCAACAGAAATCGGGCCTGTTGAGGTAAGCATCGCCTCTGATTATGAGTCTTTGCATGTCTCGGGTTTAAATCAAATAAAGATACGATTTTTGCATACGAAACTTGAAACAAATCACGTATTTGAACTCAAGAACGATAAAGGAAGGTGTTTAACGTAAAATGCTCAAGGTTTAATCGATTGGAAATAAGTTGGCTGGAGCAAGGTTCTGGTCAGGGAAGATGCAGACCCATGACTCGAAACTATAGTTTCGATACATACAGACCCGTCGAAACTACTCTAGTTTCGATAGTCATGTTTGACTCGAAACTATCTAGTTTCGATAGCAGCCAATGACTCGAAACTACCATAGTTTCGATAGGAACTCAGGACTCGAAACTACCTAGTTTCGAGTGTCACCTTGAACCTAAACTAAGATTTTTCATAAGTTAATGACTCGAAACTACCATAGTTTCGATAGGATCTCATGACTCGAAACTACCTAGTTTCGATAGAAGGATTATGACTCGAAACTACCTAGTTTCGAGTGTAAGACCATAGCTCGAAACTACCATAGTTTTGATGCGACCCACCTCCCGAAACTACTGAGTTCAAGCATAGTAATGTCTAGTGTCATCTAGGAGCACCATCTTATGTGTATGACTTTATTATACAGATCGTGAGTGACATTAGTGAAGCCCAGTAGCCAGCTTAGTGTATTACAGAAACTACTCATCAGGTGAGTTCTATGTGCCCCTTTTTATGTTATGTGCAAATGTTTTCAAATGTTTTGGGGCTGAAGTGTATACACTAAGTGAATAAAGTTTATGAATGTTAATGTGATCATATGTGTTATACAAGTATATATATATATACCTATACACGAAAGAGAAATTATGAATAAAGAATGAAAAGCATGATTATAAAGAATGAACGAAAGTATAACACAAAATGAAAGAATGAAATCCTGCTTTATATCCATGTATATATTGCTTGCAAAGTACAGAAAATGTTATGGACGCTTCGATGATAACGGCTACTTCGGTAGACGGACGACCATGTGACTATTTTATAACCGGGACAAGTGCGCTCCTTCATCGGCTAGGACGTACGAATGCCATTAATGGACGGTCGAAGCAATTGGCATATTATAGTAGAACGGTTGTATAAATAATAGTCGCATGGGAAACGGATACCTTCGGGTAGACGGGCGAATTACGGCCTACGACGGTAGGACGGTTGTAAGTCATGACGGACGGACAAAGGTTGCCGGACGGTTGTAAGAATAAAATGACGGACGGCACTTGTTGCCGGACGGTTGTAAGTATAGGTGGGCCATGACGATGGACCACGGCGATTGTCTTTGTGACATTCGTAAACAAATGACGGGTTGATCACCCTTACAGAGTATGACCCATGAATGTAAATAAAGAAAGAAAAAGGGTGAATGCATATATATATTTATATATGAAATCACAAAAATACAGAAAAGAAAATACAGAAAAGAAAGAAGAAAGAAAGGCAAAAGTTATGAATACGTATTTATATGAATGATTATACAGTAATGCATACTTATACCTATAAAGAAAAGAATGTTTACAGTAAATTGCATTAAACTAGAACTCACCAGCGTTAGCTGACTTTTAGTATACATTTCAGGTAAAGGAAGAAAAGGTCGTGCGATGGCGTGAAGGTTACCCGGCACAAGACTGACATCCCACTTTTGTTTGTTAAGACAATGTTGTGTTTTTAATTATTAAGACTTCCGCTGTTATGTAATGTAATTGAATGAAGAATGTTTTAAATTTAAGTTCAGTATTTATGGCTATGTTTATGAGTAAATCCAACAAGTGAGGTCACCCGGGAAAAGGGGCCTTACACGTCTGCTTCCTGGTGGAAAACTATCTGAGATGTTAGCCGGATACCCTATTTCGCGTCTTCTTAAAAACTTAAATTGAAACCCATATTCTGTACCTAAATATAAATGTTAATTTTTTTTTTAACTTTCCTTAATGATTGATATCTAAACCTTCTTTGTAAACTAGTTATCTTGTTATTTCCCCCGATTTAACTAATATAGTTATTTTGTTCAAACAAAACATTTATCAAACTCTTGGTTTATAGATTTTATCTAGAGTATAAACTATTTACAAACCTCCTTTACCTCGTAAAGAAGCTTAATACCAGTCTTGTACAAATGATTTTATAAAAGTAATAACAAGTATTTCATCCTCTTTATGATGACTTGATTAACTATTTTATTATGACTTGTTATTTCGTTAAACTAATTATAATTTAAATTTTGGCTTATTTATTAAATAATAAGGCCATTATTATATTTTGAAACATTTGCTTTATGATAATCAAATTAAAAGGTTTTTATTTATCCAATTATCCATCCGCCCAAATTATTATTCCACTTATTAATTTATAAACAAGAGTACAAATTTCAAATTACCCGTTTATTTATAAACAAAAAGCATAAATTAGATATTCATGTACACATTATGCTGAATACCTGCAAAACCTTCTCATCACCTTGCACCTTCCGGAATGTATGAGCTTACTAGTCATTTCAAGGTGATGAATCATTCGCGTAGGCGTTAACCACTCATATAAACCTCAACGAAAATGGAAAACTTAAAACCCAACTACCTACATGATATATGAATGTCAAGCAACATGCCTGGCTGCAAAACTCGATCACCTACGAAATTTGATAGCTTACGTTACTCATGAGAGTTGATTACTTACATATGAACGTTCACATTATACGTGAAAACCAATTTGTTTACTTCATAGACGAAACTTAATTAGTCACATTATACACGAAACTTGGTTGTTTGCAATATGCATGATACTAGATTGATCACATCACACTTGAAACTTACTCGTTTGCAATATACATGATACTAGTTTGTTCACATGATACAGATACTTGGTTGTTTACAATATATATGATACTAGATTGATCACATTATAGACGGAACTTGATTACTTGCAACATGCACGACGCTAGATTGTTCACAAGATACGTGATACTTGGTTAATTACAATATGCATAGTACTATATTATTCACGCTATACATGAAACTTGAGTGCCTACATTACACACGAAACTAGACTGTTTACATTGTTTATAATAAATTGCCCACTATATACATGAAGCATGATCGTTCACTTTATCCATAAAACTTGATAGCTATAAACTTTAAGCTACTCGGGGTTTGACGTATTCTTGTTCAAACACGAGAAAGCTATAAACTTGGGTTTGACGTATTCTTGTTCAAACACGAGAGAGCTATAAACTTTATGGATAACCTGGAGGGTGTGCCATCTACTTAGGGCACCCATGTATGTGGTTGTGCCAGTCTTTACTCCCTGATTGACTTTACCATCTAGACACACAATTACTCACTAGCAACTCATGTATGAAAACAATAATAAAGTAAATGTTTTTGATATTTCCCCCACCTCTGTACCCACTCGTAATAGAACGATCTATACGGACCATACGACGATTTGAGTAATTACGGGTGCACACGTAATTATAAAAATCAGCACATGGAAAACATAGTAAATTCTGTCGTGTGCGATGACATAAAACCTATGGTGAAATACACTAACGAAACTAACGGAATATGATAAGGGCATAGTAGATATACCGCTGGTACATCCTATATATATATATGTGCTCCTGTCATATTGTAAGAAGTAACGTTGTCCGTATTCATGTAGGGATTTCCTATTACTCTGACCTTGACTAGTAGTTTTGAAATCCTTATCCAGTGACATCACTCGAACATCTTAGACTATATCTTAAACAAGTTTAGATCTAAAAGTTTCCATCATCCTCATTACAAGTGATGCATTCCATCATTTGAATAAAAAAAAAAATCATTCTCGGGCAATCTTTTCCTTATTTCCACTCAAACAAAATCCACTACCACCATCCATACCTCACACGATGACCTGACCTAAAGCTTGTCATCAACTATACTACTCAAACCGAAAAGCAAAGCTAGTTGAGAATCCAAACACATGTCTCTTCCTTAGACCCTTCTCCTAAATAATTTCGGGACGAAATTTCCTAAAGTAGGGGAGACTGTAATCTCCAGGAAATTTTCCGCTTTTATTTTAACTTTTCCGGCAATGTAAGTTCATTATTTTGGTGAATCGCATTTCTGAAGAACCTTAATTACCTACTTCAAATTCATAAGTAATAAATATTAATGTTATATGCTTTGTAAATAATTGTCACCATCCTATTCCATAAATATATAGGTACATACTAAGTCATTTCTAAAACTATATATATACACACATGATATAAACAATTTATTATGAAAATATAACATTGCTAGTATTTTTAAATTACTAAAGGTAAATAAAACAAATAAATATATAATTATATCTATAAACATATTAAATATGAATTATGATGAAATGAAGTCATGAACATAAAATTTATGGGCACTTAAGTTGAAATATGTTATGAAATTAAAAACTATTTTTCATATTTAGCAATCTTAATCCCTATAACAAATTAAAATTTGTAAATAAGCCCATGATACTACCCTATAAATAGACCCTCATTCTCACACCATATCAAGTTCTAATCCCTTTCTCAAGATTCAAAGTCATTTCCATATTCATAAGTAAGTTCTTCTTATATTCTTGCTTGTTCATACTTTTCCTTTAAAAATCTCTCATAACTAGCTAGATCTATAATCCCTAACATATTTATGTTATAATCATAGACCTATCCAAGACCAAAAGCCCCATTTTAATTAAAAATGTGTCAAACTTTTATTTAAAAGCTTGGTTGATCATTCTTACTCCTTTCAATTTCAAAAATTATGTTTTTACTAAAAATCCTTATTTTCAAGTTAAATTATTTAATATTCAATTTCTATCTTTACATAAACTTATATTTTCACTTTAGCCCATATACTTTCCAAACACAAACTAAACTTGGTTAAGTATGCAAATAGAGTAAATTTCAAACCAGTATGTAGTTATCTGGCAAACATTAAAGTTCTGGCTAGGAAAAGACGGGGTTCTGATCCGACCAACTCTTTCCTGGGAACTTTTCTGTTGGATGTACTACTCTGGAATGATAACCATTCTAGTGTACAACAACCACTTTCAACTAATTATGATTATGATTATAAACTCATTTCTTTATAAATATTTATACAAACTTTTATATAATATATTTTTATTATATGAGAACATTTAAAACTCAATTCTATACTTTTAATTAATAATTAATTATGGTTTAATTATTAATTAATTAAAACATTATTATACTTTAAATTTTGGTTTAATTACCAACTAATTAAATCATTATTTTTAATACTTGTTTTTCATAAATCAAATGAAAGGTTTCATTCATTTATTTATGTAGTAAATTATTTAATTACTCAACTAATTATTACTCATTTATTTATTCATCTATCTATCTATTAATTTATGCAATTACAAATAAAAGAAAACTAGTCATTTATTTATTTGTGTATTTATTTACAAACAAAAGAAACCTAATTATTTATTCATACGTTTATATAATTATTACAAACAAACAACATCGTTATTAATTATTTCACTTATTACAATACAAATATTTATCAAAGATTTACATAAAATATTATTTGCAACTCAAATAATTATTTTATTATTAAAATGAGGACACTCGCATCAATCTTCTCGCACAATAGGATTCTCTATTTCAGTTGTACAAATCATTGATATATATGTTCTATCAAACATAGGTTAACCTTGTGATTAGCTAGAACATTTGTGCAATATACTTGTGTGACATCCAAGCTACTCATTGCAAGGTGAGTTTACATAGCCCCTTTTTACTGTTTTTGCTTTTGGGGTGAAACATGTTATCAACTTTATCTATTTAAACAATTCAATATCTATGTTCTTGTGCTTGATCTTTATGCTTTATATTTGAACTACTTGGTGACCATTGCATGTGTTTCATGCCAGTACATTCATTAACTTGCAGCCCAAGCCTAAGGTAGTACCTAACATAATCATTTATATGGGAAACTGAAACTATAACTTACCACAAGACCTTGGCGGGTTTTGTTGGGTATCAACTATAACTTGAAGTATCCGCTTGCTCCTTTTTTCAAAATGGCAATCAGTGGGATTGCGTATCTAGTTTTCTATTATCAGGCTTGAATTGTACGCTTGGAACCTTGTATGTTTTCACATATATGCTTTAGACATGCTTTGAACATATTGAATTGTAAACCTATACTTAACTTTTGTTTGGTGTCAAAACCTATGTTACTCACCAACTACTTGTAGTTGACATTTACTCACATGTTTCAGGTGCACCAGTTTGAGGACACTACTTGATCACTTAGGACATTAGACCTAGCTCTATTAAAGATTAAATTCAACTTATGTCATGTTTGAACGCTTTATTATCCATTTCTACTTGTAACGAATGCGTTTAATTTTGATGAATAAATATTGTCACATTTAATAGATGATCGTGTGCTTATGAACAATCGCGTCAGCCCCGGTGTATAATCCGCCGCCGGCCGGGGTGTGACACCCGTCACAAATGTCATGGAGGATGCATTCTTTGTTCATCCGAAATCGTACGAGATGTGGCGTGCGTTCCCACACGTGTTGATGATCGACGCGACGTACAAAACAAACATGTATAGACTTCCATTTGTCCAAGTGGTCGGTGCGACCTCTACACAACAGTCGTTTTGCGTCGCTCATGCATTTATATCTAAAGAACGGGAGGAAAAGTTTGTCTGGGTGCTACTTCAAATCAAAGGTATTTTGCAAAAGTGTATAGAGCCGCGTGTGATAGTAACAGACAATGACAAAGCTCTTATGAACGCGTTTGATAAAATATTCCCGGATTGTTCCAAGAACCTATGCAGGTGGCACATACACGAGAATATCTCAAAACATTACAAGGCATCGCTTATAGACAAAAACTGGGCAAATTTCAAGTATTCATGGTCGGTATTGTGTGAGTCTCCCACGCCAGATGTATATCAGTGCAACTTCAACCGGCTTTACGAACAACTGTATGCAGCCAAACGAGGAAGTAAGTTTTGAATATTAAATATTTATTAGAGTTTAAATTATTTTCCATATTAAATATTTATTAGGTTTTAAATTATTTTTCAGGAGTTATAGACTATGTGACCAAAAATTGGTTGGACCCATATAAAGAAAAGTTTGTATCCGCTTGGTCCAACAGAAACCTCAATTTTGGTCAACATACAATGAACCGAGTCAAGAGCCAGCATTCGCTCCTAAAGATCTATCTTAGAAATGCTAACAGCTCGCTAGAAAGACTTGTTGGGTTTGTTGATGAAATTGTAACAGATCAGTATGTACAATTACAATTTGGGTTTGGAACAAGCCTAATAAGGAAAATTAACAACCACGTAGCTATTGAATTATTTGATAACCTACACGGTAAAGTTTCACATAAAGCTTTAAATGTGTTAGAAAACAAGTGGTACAAGTTATCAACTATACGGAAACAAAATGCAACATGTGGTTGCCAACTTTTCAGTAGTTGTGGGTTGCTGTGTGCTTGTCGTCTGGCAAATATCGAAGATACAGGTCAGGTCAACCTTTTAATATCTATCTTGTTTTATCTAATTTCAAACTTTTCTGACTATCTCGTTTTAATACAGGTGGCGGAATCCTGCTAGATGCGATGAACGTCTTCTGGAGGAAGCTTGATCTAAAACCGTCGTTTGTCGAGGATGAAAATGTAGACGTGGATAAACTACTTGGTCAAGTGAGAAACAAAATTATGTTACAACCTGATCAGGTCAAAAAAAGACTGTTGTCGAGAAGCGCAGGGGTAGTCTTTCCGAGCAAAAGTAACAAGAAGGCGCCTCTGGTACAAGAAGATACTCGCGGTCGTCCAACTTTGAAAAAACAATAACAAAGGAAACAGGATGTCGCGAGAAACAGCTCGTTCACAGGATCCCAACAAAGCATATGTGACCCTGAGAGACATAGCTCCTATATTGCGTCACAGGACTCTCGACAAGCGAGTTCAATCATTCAACACCGTCGTTCAACGACAGGTAAAGGAAAACAACCATAAGATGATAACGCACGTCATGGGTTTCCATTGATGATAGGGAAAGATGCAGATAACAATATAAATTTTTTAAGGCTTCGATTCCATCTTTGTTTCATCCCTACATTTCACGTATACAAGATGTAAATCCCGACGGTAACTGTGGTTTTCGATCGGTAGCTGTGGGCTTAGGGTTAAATGAAAACCGATGGTTTTTTATTCGACAACAACTTCTACAAGAGATGGACAATAAAGAAGAATGGTGGAGAACTGTTTTCGACAGAGTCGTCTTTCAAGAGTATGATAGGCTACGTCACATGATAGATTGGTAGGATGTGAAAGCCGCACCAGTTAGTCGTTGGATGTGGATGCCATACACAGGACTCCTAATTGCTCAAAGATTTGGGGTGATTGTTTATCTTTTAAGCATCGCCGGTAATCAAACATTTTTTCCATTATGGTTTGGTCCTAACATTCACACTCAACATCAAATCGTATCGTTCGTTCACGTCAACAATTCTCATTTCATCCACGTCAAGTTAGACGGAGATTTTCCGATGCCCGCGCCGAATGCTCTTTGGATTTTGCACCGAAATAATGTTGCAGCAGAATGAGAAAATATATACAGTGATCGTATCGAACGGTTTAAGAAGATAATGGCTACTGATCCACAGAACTATAAACAATATGTATCGAATGTTGGATAATGTAATTTAATAAGAATTTAAAAACATTTTATTATTAAAAAAGAATTTAAAAACATTTTATTATTAAAAAAAGAATTAAAAAAACTATACGAGGGCGTATAGCGCAATACGTGGCGTATTGCCTTTAAATGGTGGGAAACCCTGACCTTTCAAATTTCAGATATTTTGTGGAAATACGCTACGTATAGGACAATACGTATCGTATAGAATTCCAAAGGTCAGGATCTATACGCTACGTATTGGTCTATACGAAGCGTATGAGCTCTGATACACACATCAGGCCCCTCGTACAGATCCAAACGCGCCCCTCTTTTACACACAAACACATACGAAGCTCACTTGATAAAGATTGTCGGGTCAAAAATCTTCTCTTTTACTTGTAAAGGTACGTATTCTAGACTCCCGGTCGATAATGTAGGTTTAATTTTGATTATTAGCCGTTAAAATAGCATAGAATATGATTTATAATCATTGAAATCGATGAACTATATGCAACGTATAGCTCTATATGTGGCGTATAGTTCATCTGAGGAAGAAGATGAAGCCATACGCCACGTATAGGGCTATACGTTGCGTATGGCTAAACTTCTAGGTAACTGACCTACGTATGGTCTGGGGTTACCGCGTATGGCTTGGTTTGCCTGGAAACTGACCTGCTTATGGCTTGGGTTGCCTGCGTATGGCTTGGTTACCCGGTAACACCCTATACGCCACGTATAAAGCTATACGTGGCGTATAGGTATTTAAAAAAAATCTTTTTTTAAATTAAAAAAAACCATTTATTATTATTTTAAACTATTTATATTAAAAAAACAACTTTTTATTATTTTTAAAATTAAAAAGAAAAAACAATTTATTATTATTTTAAATTATTTATATTAAAAAAACAATTTTTTATTATAAATAATTTTAAAAAGAAAAAAAACAATTTATTATTATTTTCAGATATGGCGGATCACGAGGACGATATTCATATGGAGGAGTTAGATGATCTCGCGCACTACCCGTATTTGGATTTTCCGTCCGACTCGGAGTGGTTTGGCTGGTTCCAGAAGCTACGGGAGGTGCGGTTGGGGCCAGGGACGGCGGTGGACTGAGAGCTTCTCAAGTAGGTCAAGGAGGCGGAGCGAGCCAGGGCCATCATAGGCGAGGACACGCCATGGGATCGCCTTTTTGATCTTTCATTCACCGAGACCTACCGAGAGGTGGCCGTCGAGTTTCTTTCAACGTTCATCTACTCAGAGGAGGGGCTGCATCCCCTTCCCGGGGAGGCGCTGGCACAGGCGGACAGCGCCTCAGGTATCCTTCTGTATTTTTGGCCACCAGTACCGTCTGACCCTCCGTCAGTGGGCCGTCGCGAAGGGCTTGTACTTCGAGCCCGAGACGGTTTTGCCAGTTTACACCGCGGCGGTGATGGAGGTGGACAAGGATGAACTCCTTGTTTTTTGAGGATTGATTTCCGATAGCCCTTGGTTAGGTACCAAGGCGAGGGTTTCGGGGATTAGAGACCCCCTCTATAGATATTTGCACCGTCTTATCTCGACGTCGATCGCACCGCGTCTGAAAATCCGTGAGTGGTGCACCGATAGAGACGTCTTTTTTCTCTACTGCCTGCGCCCTATCCATATACTTCTCGAGTTATTTTGCGTCTTCCTATATGCGGCAGAGGCGCAGGCTTTTGTATGGCGGCACAGGCTTTTGTATGGCGGCGCTTTCAACACTCAGATCATGCGTACTCTTACACCATGGCATGCGCATGAGCCTGAGTTGTTACCGCCCATTCCCCCTGTCAGAATAGACCGCCGCACAGCTAGTGGCATGCGCATCACTCACCGATTCCCGGGGCTCGGCCTTCGGTTCGTAGGGGCCGTCGCGAACCAGGTTTGGGTCCCGGTGCCCTTGCCGCCGATGCCGGGACAGGGGGACACGCCGATGCCTGACCCGCTATAGGGTGTGCCGTTGCCGCAACCACACGTCGAGCCCATCCACGACCAGCCGCCACAGCATCCCCGACCAGCCGCCACAGCATCCCCGACATGCACGTCGTTCTGTTAGGCTGGACAAGGCCACCAAGGCATTGCTTGATGGACTTGTTGCCGACTCACGGCGATAGGCTCGTCATAGCGACCGCATGGAGGACCTGGTGATGTGGGCAGTTGGTCGCCTCGTGGATCTGTCACGAGCTGCCGGCATCGATCCACCACCACTACCACCGCCACGTCATTATCCGGGCGACCCCGTTCAGGATGACGGCGAGGCGGGTCAGGATGACGGCGGGGCGGATCAGGATGACGGCGGGGCGGGTTAGGCTTAGTTGTTTTTATTTGTATTCAGTTTGTTTCTTCTGTTATGTACGTAAAAACATTTTGATGTATATATTTAATTTTTTAATGTAATGTATATAATGTTTTAGTTATTTGTTTGGTTGTAATGTTTAATATTTTGTTTGGTTGTAATGATAAATTATAAATGTAAAAACATAACAAATATTTAAAATATATATATATATATATATATATATATATATATATATAACAAACTTATATTAACAAAGTTATATAAATTAAATTAAAAAACATAACAAACTTATAGTAACAAAGTTATATAAATTAAATTAAAAAGATTATTAAATAAAAAAAACCTATACGTGGCGTATAGGTCAATACGTCACGTACATGATTCTTAAATCCCAAATCTGTCAACTTTTGAAGCAAAAATATAACTCGTGACCAATACGCTGCGTATAGCCCTATACGCCACGTATGGAACCCAACCGCCAGACAGGAAATGACACGTGGCATTCTGTTGTCAGAGATTGAACCCTATACGCCTCGTATTGGCCTATACAAGGGCGTATAGGGCGACGGCGTATCCAATTAGCAATATTTCGTGTCCCATTATAATCTCCCTAATTAAAACCTCATTTGAAGACTCGTTCGTCAAGGCTAGCTTCAACCAAGTAGATTTAACCAAACATACTTTAATCATATACCAGTTAAGCTTTTAAGCCTAGTTTGTTTGGTGTTCTAACCAAGATAAGCTTGGTTTCCCGGCTTATTAATTATCCGATTAATATTTGATTTAATCTTCCTATGGATTAAGTCTTTAATTTTCTTTATGGTAAAGTCATTAAAAATATCACATCAGCATAATACTGTTCTAATTAATGCTTGTACATGATGAAGATGAAGTTGTACACTCGCCTAGATTTGTTAATTTTTTCTCTGCAAAAAGGTGATAGCAATATGAAACCCTAATTTTGTGAAGTCACAGATGAGAGTTAAGATTGGGACGAAATATGAGAGTAAATGTTTATGAAATCTTTCTGGCATGACTGCAAAACTGCAGTCTGAGTGTTTAATTTGTTGTGTCTGTAATTGTTGAGTACGAGTAGGAGTAGTCCATTAAGTCTTGAAGGTACATCCATTTTAGTGACAGTCGTTTAGAAACCCTAAGCGACAAAAAAGTAAAGATGAAAGTGATCATACTCATGATTTCTCATGTGCCAACTGCAGTAAATAATTCATGCATGCCTGTTGACATAAAACTAACTCTCTCTCACACACCACTCCACACACACGTATATATATGTATGTATATACAGGGATGGATTATTGTATAAAACCAATTTTATGTACAAATGCACGAAGTCACTCACATACAGCATGTGTCATGAGTCGAGGGGTATAAGGGTCTCCGCGACATTATTATGCACAATGTTAAATAGGCATATACAAATTACGCAATCATATATAACTAATTGCGCCCAAAATAACGCAACAAATACAAATAATTACGTAATATATGTTTATAACTACACACCATATATACGTTTTATACGCTCATGGCATAATTATGCATGCTATACGTACAACAAATCGACGTTTTTTAAGTCGATTTAAAAAATATATATATTTTCAATATTAACTCAAATTAAAAAGATTAAAATACTTAATTCTTTAATAACATTTAAAAAACAATAAAGTGTATAAACAAATAAACAAACATGCTTAGTAAAATCCCGTTCATAGCGAACTATTTGTTTAGAAAATGATTAAACTAAATAAAAGTTTTCAATAATGACTTTTTTTCCATTTTGCTCTTTCAATCAATTTAAATCGTTATATTCATGTGGTTACCCTCTCAACCATTAATTTACCTTGATCAATGGTCCAAATCACTTCTTGCGCGTTGTAGGTTAAAAACACTTGGTATCTAATCCTCAATATACACACACACACATATATATATATATATATATATATAGGGTTAGGTTATGGTAAAAATGGTTTTAAAAATAAGAAGGGTAAGAAGGATTCTGAGCTTGACATGTGTCATTTTATTATTTTTAAAGGGAGGGCATAATGGTCATTGTGTAATATACCAAGTCATTTTGTAATATAAGGTCTGATATTAGATAATGACCAGACCTGATATTATACAATGAACTGATATTACACAACGACCAGACCTTACATTACACAATGACCTGATATATTTGAGCGAATTACACAATAATAAGCAAATTACACAATGAGCTGGAAAACGTAAAACACAATGATGAATAAATATAACACAATGATGAAAAATATTTGACAAAATAAACATACTACACAATGAGCAAATTACACAATGACCAGACTTTACATTACACAATGACCTGACATATTTGAGCGAATTACACAATAATGAGCAAATTACACAATGAGCTGGAAAACGTAAAACACAATGATGAATACATATAACACAATGATGAAAAATATTTGAAAAAATGATGAATACATATAACACAATGATAAAAAATATTTGACACAATGACCAGACCTAACATTACACAATGACCAAACCTGATATTACACAATGACCAGACCTGATATTACACAATGAACTGATATTACACAATGAACTGATATTACAAAATGACCTGGCAAATTACACAATGAGCTGGAAAACGTAAAACACAATGATGAATACATATAACACAATAATGAAAAATATTTTATAAAATGAGCAAATTACACAATGAGTTAGAAAACGTAAAACACAATGATGAATACATATAACACAATGATAAAAAAAATATTTGACAAAATGAACATATTACACAATGAGCAAATTATTCAATAACCAGACCTGACATTACATAATAACCTGACATATTTGAGCGAATTACACAATAATGGGCAAATTACACAATGAGCTGGAAAACGTAAAACACAATGATGAACACATATAACACAATGATGAAAAATATTTGACAAAATGAGCATATTACACAATGAGTAAATTGCACAATGACCAGACCTTACATTACACAATGACCTGACATATTTGAGCAAATTACACAATAATAAGCAAATTACACAATGAGCTAGAAAACGTAAAACACAATGATGAATACATATAACACAATGATGAAAAATATTTGACATAATGATAAATATATATAACACAATGATGAAAAACATTTGACACAATGACCAGACCTGACATTACACAATAACAGACCTGATATTACACAATGAACTGATATTACACAATGACCAGAGCTGATATTACACAATGAACTGATATTACACAATGACCTGACAAATTACACAATGAGCTGAAAAAAGTATTTTTTTTCGTTATTGTATATAACGACACTATACTCGTTTTAAAGATAAAAAACGCTCGTTTTTATGGTGTAAATTAAAAAAAAAATAATAATATCGTATGTAAAAGTTATGAACGTTTAAAAGGGGGGGGGACTTGATAAAAAAGTCAACAAAAGTGGCCAAGAGTAAAATACCTTTACAACAACTTTTTCTCCTACACTTTAATCTCAACTATTAAATCTTTTCTACAATTTGATCTAGTAGCCATAAATTCTTCTCACCCTTTTTAGAATTAGAATCATTTTTACCTGAACATTTTCCGATATATATATTGCAACAACAATAATAAAAGTTTTTATAGTAAAAAAAAGTAAATAAATATATTAATTAACTAATAACTTTGATTAACGATACTTTTATTTGATGCACAACTCTTTTTCTTTCACTAATTATTACTATTCTAGATATGTCATGATACGAGATTATTTGGACTACAAAAGCAAACCAAATTATAAAGCAAGATCTGATAAGTAATAGTCAATAAATTGGAATTCATTTATCAACATATTTTTTTCTTCCTTACGTTAATCGGCGCAATTGTTGTAGCTCGTCAATGACCGCGGGGGGGGGGGGGGGGTGTTAAGGTTCATTACACAAAATTAATAAACCTAAATTATTTATTTATGTTTATATTTTAAAACTTTTTTTATTTCTAACATATAAATGCATATTTTATTTAAACGAAAGTATTTAAAACCATTAAACTAATTTGTTTATATGTTTTTTTATCTACCATGTGTAGGTTCTATGTATAATCAAAATTTGTTAATAGAATTTCAGGAGAGATAAATAAACATTGTATTTTAACCTTTTTTCTTATATTTCATAAATTTTTAAGATATGCAGAACATTATGTATTGCGAACACACATAATAAAATAATATATATAATATATGTATATATATAAGGGATGATCATGAGAAAACCACATAGTTATGTGAAAAAACCGAAATAGACAATCAAATAATTTATAGATTTTTTTTTTATTTTTCTAATTTATTTGTAAGGGTATTAATGTAATATTACACATTTACTAAAAAAATTATTTTACGTATTATGTTTTACGTATACGTAACTGTAATTTTTTTGTTTTCTGTTTACGTATACGTAACAATACTTAAAATGATTTTTCGGTAAAAATGTGTAATACTATATTGATACTCTTATAAATAAAATAAAATATAATATAATAATTATTATATGATTGGTTAAAATTGGTCTTATTAGTGATCTTCACGGTTTTCGCATAACTATATGGTTTTCTCATGAACCCTCCCATATATATGTGTGTGTGTATATATATAAATATACATATATAAAGACGTGTTAAGTACATATTCAACAATTTATTGAGAATCACGAGAACAACATAAACATCTCTATAAATTACTTAAATTGTAGTTATGTAACATAAAACAACTTCCCTCCCACATATGATAGTTTGAAATCATGAAAACCCTCCGTTTCACACACCTGTTGAAGATTCAAGTACAAATCGAACTCCTTTACATAACCAAGTATCACAATTGATGCATCGTCGATCACCCTAAAATCAACTGGAAAAAGCTCAATCTCTTTCTCTTTGACAGTGCCCTCTTTAGAAGAAAACTCCTCACCACGCACCACCGAAGCATAAGATTTTCCTTTCTTCTTCAAGTTACCTTCTCCTTTTTCGTTAAATTTTACCACATCTCTAACTAGCGGTGATCTGTCACTCACCGTCGGATGTTTTTCACCTATTACGCTAGCCTCCTTCTGATTGAATCTAGAAATATCTGTAAAAATATGAAACAATACCATCCAAACCAAACAAATATTGTTCACTAGTTTAACTTGATCTTTCACCCTAATGAATCGAATGAACGCAAACCTTTTCCCCATTCTTGATAATTTACGAGCAATAAACACGTCTACCATCATCCCCCAAGGCTGGCAAATCTTCCACAAGTCTTGGACCGTTGCATAGTTCGGGGAATTTGTGACACAAACACTAATAGAGATCGCTTGTACTTTCTTGAAGTTAATTAGGGTTTAAATCCTGATCTCCCACGTTCCTCTCAACATGTTGCACGTTACGATTGATCTCATGTTGTTTAACATCCTTACAAGATCGAGGGAAGGTTCAAATCCAGTCGCTTTTGTTGAAAACTAGCGATCCATGGCTAAACCCTAGCTTCGCCGCCATAGAGAAAAAAACTTGTGCGTCTCGTCACTATCTTAGACATATTGAGAAAAAAACTGTCATTTTAATCTCTGTGTTTTAGCTATTTTTTTCAGTTTCATCTAAAAAAATTATTTTTCTCATATGTATCCTCATTTTAACGACAGATGAGGGGTAATTGTATCCGATCACTTAACTCCATCGATATATTTCTTTTTATATATTTTAAAGAAATATATAAAAAGACACAAATACTCCTCATTTAACGTTAAAATATGGATGGAGGATGAAAATGACAAATTTTGTAAACCACGATAATACACATAAAAAAAACCTTTTTAGATGAAACTGACAAAAATAAGTAAACCAAAGGGACAAAAATGATAGTTTACTCTACAACAAAAATCTATATATATACTATATAATAAATAAAGGTTTTAGTGGACACTTGTCATTCCCGTGTCCATCCTCAACATTTTTTTCTCGCATCTCTCTCCTATTAATTATACAAAATTTATTTAGATTATTTTTTTATAATTTTTGTTTCCCGTCTTTCTCTACTATTAAATAATAATGATTTATATAATTATTTTTATAGAACGTTTTTTATTTTAAAAAAATAGGTTTGTTCATAAAACATTTTTATAATTTGAACATTTCTTTCATTCTTTTTATAAAATAACTTTACAACGTTTCTAAAATTTGTATTAAAAAACTATTTAATATGTCATAAATATGTAATATATAAATCTTTATTACTAAGTATATATAACACTGTATTTATTCACCCTGTGTAATATACCAGGTTTCTAACTTATATTATAATAAATGAATAACTATATACTTGCTACGTGTCGATTTCTGCTGAAGTTTAGGTTTTTGTTTTCCGTCTCTCTCTCTCCTATTAAATAACGATGATGTTAAATAATTAAATATCTAAAATTGTTTCTAATATTTTATTACAAATTACTAAATTATAAGAAAATTTCAATTATATCTTATTTTAAAATACAATTTTATAATTCTTAAATCTTCATTATTTGTTATTTATAATTTTCTTAAATCTTCATTATTTCTTATTTCACTGATAACTGCTAACATCCAATATATAAATTTTCATACAAACTGATATTTTATAATAAATTGTATTTATTCAACCCATGTAATACATGAGTTTTAACCTAGTACAATAATAAACACATAAAATAAAATAAAAACCCATATTGACCATTTTAGAAAACAACAATATAAACAAAAAATTGTTACAACTGTTTTATGCAATTTTACTTAAATTGTCTCCCTTGGTGGTCCGTGTAACCGCTGTGCATGACAGCTCTGGTCATTGGACATTTGGACCCTTGTTCCTATCTAGATATGAGGACATCGTTGTTGGTCGCCCCTATCTTAGTTTCGTTAGTTGCTGTTAGTTTCGCTAGTCTTGTTTTGTTTATAGTATATCAGTATTTTTGTAATCATTATTTGAGTTATCAATCAAAATTCAGAAATTTTCCCCCAATTATTCTCTCTCGTTTCAGTTTTTCATTCTCTCTATCATAACAATCGTTGCAAGTATGCTACCGCACTGGTGTGTATGCGGGTGTACGTATTATGTATTAAAAGTTAATGTTTAGTATCTTAATACTGAAACTGATCTATAGTAAATTAAAGCAGCATCATCGTCTTCAACTACAACTTTTACGTTACAAAATTAATATTTATTATATTAGTTAGTACAAAAATTAGTTTGTCAATTCTCTTATGTCTATCTCACCATCCCTACAGGTGAAAATCAAGTTTCTAATTATGTATCCAATTCTAAAAAAAGTTCAACCACCACAAGAATCATGACCTATACATACGAAATAAACCACACCTATGCCGACGACATGTCGTGTGTATAGGGTCCATTGACCTATACCAACGACATGTCATGTGTATAAGTCTCGTGGCTATAGAGTAGAACCAATAGGTGATTTAGTCGTCGCTATAGCTTGATAGGGTAGTGCTCAAAATTTTTATTTTTTTAAATAAAAATAAATCCTATACCGACGATATGTTGTGTGTATAGGTGGAACCGTTATCGACGACTTGTTGTGTGTATAGGTTAGCAATGAAAAATTTAAAAAAGATAAAAAAGGACGACAGGTCGTCGGTATAGGCCTGTCATAGGCATAGACATTTTTTTATTTATTTTATTTATATTTTTTATTTTTGCATAAAAATATAAACACTATAAAAAAAAGAAAAAAAAGAATTTTAATTTAACCTATCCCGACGACATGTCGTCGGGAACGATTTTCATTTAGGCAGCCTTTTTTCCCTCCATCTCGCCAAACCTATCCCCACGACATGTCGTCGGTATAAACCTTGCTCATCAAATTT
The DNA here is from genome assembly GCA_023525975.1 of Smallanthus sonchifolius. Lineage (NCBI taxonomy): Eukaryota > Viridiplantae > Streptophyta > Magnoliopsida > Asterales > Asteraceae > Smallanthus > Smallanthus sonchifolius. The sequence goes on along the minus strand of CM042031.1, from coordinate 69,326,395 downwards.
ATAAAGAGGCATATCCCGACGATATGTCGTCTGCATAAGTCAACCTATACCGACGATATTTGTCATCTCTATAGAACTCGACGTGACAGTCTTTTTCTTGTAGTGAACCATAATATAGACAAAATGAAAATATTTAATTAGAGTTATAGTAAATACAATTATTACCGTACATACAAGCCTTTGGCGTTAAAGTAATCATTACAAGGTAAGTCAGGGCCGATCCATAGATTTTTAGATGCCTGTGTTACAAGTAAAATTAGGCCATTAAAATAGAAACTTACACACACGTATAATTCATTAGTATGACGATAATTGTTAAAACAATAAATAAAACAAAATTACTATAGCAAAATGACTTATTTTACATTTTTAAATGAATCATGATGCTCTTTTAGCATTCTTGGAAGTAAAGTTGTTGATTAAGTCTTCATAAACTATACTCTCTAATATATCGTTCTCAATAGCTATCATTGCCAATCTATTAAATGTTTTTTTGTGACATTGGGGATCGTAAGGACTTAAATAGCTTCATTAAATTTTTTTTTCTACAGATGCCACCGTTACTGAAATACTCAACAAGACTATATGCAATTATTACATTAATTAGGAAAACATTTGACTTTTTTCAAATATTTTAAATCATAAGTAGGTTTGATAGTTTCACTGGGTAATAATATGACAAACAACTTTAACTAATATAAAGTTCTTTAGTGTTAATATCTGATCTTTCACCATACTAGGTAATTATATTTTAATCTTTGACGCATTTCAAATCAAGTACTCATATTGTGAGATGTTCTAAGCCAACTTCATGTTCTCTAAGCCTAGTGTTAACATGTTGCCAATCCGTAAAACCTTCATTATCCAATTAACCTTTCAAAAGACATTTTCTAAATATTTTACCACAAAAACAAAAAAACTCTTTACGGTCGCCTCTTGAAAATGGGTCCTATACGGTCGGCCAACCGACACCCCACAAGGGCCGGCCCTGTCACAAGTGGTTAAGGATTCAAGTTTTTTTTACACAAATGTGCATGTAAAGCTAAGTATGTTTGTGAGTTTGGTGTTTAAACAAAAAAATATGTCGTTTTTTTATATTGATGTTTATATAAAGCCAACCCACACAAGCCCAACAATGTATTTCACTCCCCTAGATTGTATTAAAAATATGGAAAGAACCCCAATTGTCGATGAAATCATGGATATTAGCAACATAATCTTTCTTCGTTAATTGGCAACACTAGAAAGAACATTATTTCTAAACATAATTTGTTATTTCCTCTTCCTTACAAATAAAATCTAAAGAGATATTTACAAATAATACCAATTTAATCCCAATATTTGTTACTTCCGATAAAGCGAGACCCACAGCTTTTCATTAAGTGCAGAATGGTCCCCAAAATTATTATGTTTTTTTACTACACAAGTTTACCTTCACCAAACCCTAGCTTACATGCTTTTCATGGCCATGTGGATCCAACCTTTAGCCCTAACAGCATTCAAAATACCATCTATAATCATTATCATCATTCCATTGATGTTCATCTACGATAAGGTTTACTTTGACCGCTATTGATGTTGCTCAAGGTACCCACCGGCCACCGTGGCACCCTTTCAGCCTTTGCTTTATATCTTTACTTTCCTTCCATTCGCCATGGTCGCACATCCCCCTTTCTATCTCTACTCAGTCCATCCCCATTCGCCGTTATCGAAAGGTAGGGTTTACTATATATCAAGAAATGCATGACAGTTGATCTGTCGTCAGGTAAGTTTTAGATTCAGTTTTAACAGATTTATTTGATTTTCAGATTCTCTCTTCTGTCTGAGTGTGTGTTTGATGATGACTACTTACTTGTTTTAAGATCTCTTATAATCCTAGGTAGTAGAAGTTTGTGTGTTTATGAGTTTAATTTGATATGATTTAGCTGATCTGAATGATTTTGTAGCTGAATTTTCTCATTGCATGTGTGTTTATGAGTTTAATTCGATATGATTTTAGCTAATCTGAATGATTTTCTAGCTAAAATTTTGTTACTTTATGTGTGTTTGTGTATGTTAGCTGATTTATCTTTTAATAGTTAAGTGTAACTAATGATCAAGCTCGTGAAGGAACTTGTGTACGCTTTAACGCTTTTTCTTATAGGTTAAAGCCAAAATTCCTACGATCTGGAAGACATAATTCTATCCAAACAAAAGTAGCACCGATTATGAGCGAGTTAACTAACTCGAATCATAGAGAATCGGATCTTGCACGAAAGGAAAGCAAGGATAGTGGTAAGAATAGCACTAAACCTAATTTGAGTACATCATCATGGACAAAATTGAAAGATCCGAGAATTGTTCGAGTTTCAAGAGCTTTTGGTGGGAAAGATCGGCATAGTAAAGTTTGTACCGTGAAAGGATTGAGAGATAGGCGAGTGAGGCTATCCGTACCAACGGCTATTCAACTGTATGATCTTCAATATCGACTCGGGCTTGATCAACCTAGTAAAGTTGTTGATTGGTTGCTAGATGTGGCTAAACATGAAATTGATGAACTCCCCCCTCTCCAAATGCCACCTAGTTTCGCGCAAGATCTTCAATCGATGATCAATGTTGCTTCCCAATCCGAAACTCTTGAAGGGATTAAACCAAATAGTAATGGTATCAATTGGGAGGATTATTGTAATCCTAATAAATCTAAGGAAAAAGATACTTTCTTTGTTCAATCAAGTGACCAATCTTCATCTATACCAATTATGTTCAACAATGTTGTGCCAAATGGTTCTTTCCTCAATCTAAATCCTTCAAATTTGTCTTTATCCCGATTTGGAAGCACCTATCGATCAATGTCATCTCATCAACAAGAAGACGCGAGTCACAACTTCAACATTAACGTGTCGGGATCTCACCTTCTCGTGTATCCGCCACCATCTCATGACCATAACTCGAGATACCTGCAGTTTGATCCAAAGCAACTAAACTATGAGTTGTTGAGTTCAAGTTCACATAACCCCTTGGCTTCTTCACCTCTATACGCAATAAACCAAGGGATGATTGGACCATTTCATTTGAGTATGAACCCCAATTCTCTTTCTGAAGAAAATGAACAAGATAAAGGAAACTGAGAACCAACCCTTTGTACGTAGTGCAAGCAAGTTATTTTATATGGTTGAGAAAACATATTTATGTACTTATCTAATAAGACAACTGACTTCTGGTATGTTTTCAAGTTTATTTTGTTAACTTAGAGAACCTCAAAAATGCAAAAAGGTTGCAGCTTGTATTTTTGGTTGTAATCTTGATTTTTCTCAACATTTAGCTCATCATGCATGTTGATCAATCAGTTTAAAACTTAAGCAAGCTTGCTTCGATTCATTAGACCATCCGCAAAGGATCAGTACTGCCATGTGGGCGCCACGCGGGTCGACATCTTCCACTGTACATGCTCTTAGCTAGAAAGCTAGAGACCAAGTTAACGAATGGAAGCTTGTTTATGATATCGAGAAATTAAAGGTGTTGGTGAGGGAGACTGGTGATGAGGGCTAGTCATCAAATCCAATAGAGTAGACATGTAGCAGAAGCAGATGCAGAAACAAAGCTTAAATATTATTAAAGATGGTGGACTGGTAGTGCAACAGGTTAATAATACACTGACGAGGATATGAAGTTTCTAGGGCTCCGATTGTTTGTATTCTATCTCACGGGTTTTAAATTTTAATATAATATAATGAAAAAAGTAATACAAAATAATGCAAACGAACATAAGCCAATTAAGCTATGTTGATAAAATATTGAAAATTTCAAAGCAATATATTACTCTTTAATGCATAGAATGCCGTAGATTATCGTTGCTTAGATTAATCTGTTGATTTTACTCTTGAAGATGATATATTTTCTTTTACTGTGTAAATTAGGATCGAAAGAATCACGATGATTAGATTCATCTACAGTATCGAATAAATCCGACACGTTAAAAAAGTAGTATCATCGCGCAGTATAATCGGATCCCTAAAAGTTCTCGGATCCATAAACTTTTCGGGTACATAAAAGTACTCGGATCCATAAAAGTACTTGGGTTAAAATCACATGTAATATTTATTACATTAGAAATAAAAATGGAGTAAAATTTGAAAAATTCACATATCATATTTATGGAATTTTATTATTTACTTATGGGTTAAAATTGTAAACTTGGTATTTACGCGAATCTCAAAATTGGATTTGGATTTTGGAATGTCTTTTAAAACTATAATATTTTGCTTTCCTTCTCACAAAACTTACAACATTTTGATGTGGCAGATGTTTTAAGAATAACTAATGGGTGAAACCTACGCGCTGCGACGAGGGTGTTAAAATTTGGAAGGTTTGATTTCGATGACCTGTAGTACACACACTGGTATTCACCCCGCAAAAAATTTTCACGTCGTAACGTTGATAAAAATAAGAATGTCGAAACAGTAAATCCGGAATTTTCTAAAACATCATATTTTAAAGATTGTAAGAGGAAAAAAACTATACAAACAAAACCTTGTAGCAACTTCGACGACTTGTACGTTCATGCTTTTGACGACTTGTATATTATCACGGAAATCGGTTTTGAATGAAATTTATATTAAAATGTAGATAAAAATAAGCACGTTGTAATTGTACATTCGTAATTTTATAAAATATCATATTTTAAAAGTTATAAGAGAATAAACAAAAAAAGAACCCAAACAAATGTGAGTGTGCCACTTGTTATAACCTGGTTGGGCAATAAAGAGGAACAAAAAGTATATGGTGTAAAGAATAAGTTAAGTTAAAGTTGAGGGGGCCATATAGTAACTTTTAAATTTCACTTATCAACTCCCACACAAATAGCTTGTGGCCATTTGGTGCAATGGTAGCTCCAAGACTTCCCATAGTGGAGGTCTTGGGTTCGAATCCTAGCAACAACAAAAAAAGGGGTATGTGGTCAGGTCGGGGGGTTTACCCAGTTGGGAGGTTCCTCCTGTGGTGGGCTGCCCTGGATGTTCTAGGTGTTGCCTCGGGAAAACTTAATTATCATAGAATATCTAGGTACTGCCGTTCAAAAAAAAAATGCTTCAAGCACTTTTAAGTTATGATTTGAGGTAATCAGGAGTAAAAGGTCACTAGCCACCGATATGCACAATTACCATATATATATATATATATAGACGTATCAAATGAAAACCTTTCCTTATTGTAAAAACCCTTAAACTGATTCTGAGCCACACATTCCATTTATTTTATTCCTGCTTTTCTTTAATCCTTAAAGGTCATTTAGGTCATTTGACTATATCTTATAACTTTAAATCTAAAAATATCTTCACATTCTATCTCCATCTCAATCTCCAGATCTATCAATTTCTCTCTCTCTAAACCCACAAAACCTACCTCTCTCTTCCTTATTCACCATCTGAAGCTACAAACCTACCTCTCTCTTCCTTCTTCACCATCAAAACAGATCGATTAACAAGATCCAGATCCAAATCGAAGAACAAGAACTAGTTCCACCTGTGAATCGTTTGGTCCACGACGGCGTCATCACCGTCATCCACCACAGCGTCTTCACCGTGTGGTCCAGATCGTCGTTAAGTTCTCGACAGAACCTTCACTCATCTCATGCTACCTTCTCCGCAAAGTTCTCGACGGAACCTTCACTTGCTGGTCCATCGCCGACGTTAATCTCAACAAATGCGAGCCGTAGGAGTTTCCTCGTAAGTTTGTCGATCTGTTGTTGCTTGCACTTTAAAGCTTAATACTCATTAAAGGCTCATGTAATTACCCTAAAGATAACAGAAATACTATTAAAAGGGGCCTTTTTAATCATGATTTTATTTTGAAAATTATAGGGCTGCTGCAGAAGGCTTTCTCACTATGTGACTCCAAGGTACCAAACCAAATTCTGACCATACTCTGTAACATTGATTTTCATCTTTTGAAACTTTAAAATTTACATAGTGTAACTTAAAATTTTAGTTTTTTTCTTTGTATTTATATACACAGAGTTACCTAAACTAATTTTGTAAACAACCATTACTCTTGTAATGATTTTTCATTAACTTTTTAAGAATCCAGTTGCTAATTAGAAATAACAGTAATATCTTAATTTGTCACATGTTTGTTGTGGATTTTATGATTTTATAAACTTGTCCTCATTTTAAATCTCTTAATCTTTTTACAGTTAGTAGAAAATGTCCCGATACTTTAAATTGATATGGTTTGGTGTTATTTTATGATTAAAGACATCAGTAAACTATCAGTAGTTGGAAAACGCCTTGAAGAAGCCCGAAAAGGGATCTGTGTTCAAGATCTACAAGGTTTGATTCACAAATAAGGTTTTTGATATTGTTTTTTTAGTTTGTTTACAAGAGGTATTAATTTTTATAGATGTGTATTTTGATTTTACACATGTGTATTTGATTCATTTACACATGTGTATACTAAATTTACACATGTTTAAAAGAGTTTTTACTCAGGTGTGTTTGATTTCATTTACACATTGTTTTTACACTGCCTATTTTTATTTGTGTAGATAATTTTGTAATTGGGTCAGTGGCTCAGTATCTCCAAAAAAATAAAACCAGATCTTGTTTGTATATATTTTTTATAAATGGGTTTTACACATGTGTATTGGGTTATTACACATGTGTTTTTGATATTTACACATGTGTAATACAACTTAGTAAACTGAATTTACCCGTATGTAAGTTGTTAGATTTAAATTAGTAAAATTACTTTACTTCTGGAATGTCTCTTAGATTTAAATCAAGAGCAGTAAGTTGTTATTTTCATGGAAAAAGAAATGAAAATTACAAAATAGTGGAGAGTACTCAAAAGAGTTTGCAGGTGAGTAAGCAAATGTCATTGATTGTTTATATAAAATAAATATCAACATTTAAGTTCTTGTGCAGTAGCTAGGATTATACTATTTGTACCCCATGATTCTGGATGGATACATGTGTGATATATAAACTAAGTTTTAGTAGTTTCATGGCTTTTAAGTAAAAAAGGTTTACTAATTACTTGACATCTTTAAGTAACAATGCCAGTGATGTTGAAAGTGGAATCATGTTATGTTTCTAATTGCTAACAACAAACAAGTGCAAATGAGGTTCTTTAGCTGTAAAGTAATCCAACAAACTTATGTTTGGAAAATTGATATATATCTGCTCTGATGCAGATTTACCTGAAGAAACAGACTGTTGCAGAAACAGGAGACTAGCTAAAATTTAAGGTAATATAGTTTTCTTTTAAAAATTACCTATGATGGAAATTGTTAATAACGTGCGTGCTTCTATTGGATGCAAATATGCAACCTACCATACGTAAAAATGGAGCACGTAGGAATAGACTATTTGCAGGACGCACTTGTCTGTGGAGATTGCAACAAGATCTGGGCTGACAAGCACATGGGTTCAAGACGGTGTAAGACCCAGTTTTGCACACCCTAATGGGTTCAGGATCGAGTTTGAGATAAGGATTCAAGATCTACAGGGTTTGAAACTCAGTAAGTGTTAGATATTTGGGGTTTTTTGTTTAATTTTACAAATGGTTTGAGTTTTACACATGTGTATTTTGATTTTACACACGTGTATTTTGATTCTTTTACACATGTGTAAATTGAATATACACATGTGTAAAAGAGTTTTTACCCATGTGTATTTGATTTTACACATGTATTTAAGATTTTTTTTTCAAAGTGTAAATATGTATAATTTCTTTCTAATTTGTAAAGTTATTTGGGTTGTTTTTTTTTTCTTGAATTGTTCTTGTTTTAGGTTTCTGTTGATGGATCTAGACATAGATAGAATGAATGTTTTTGTTTACACATTTTTGTCTTGGATCTGTAAATTAAAATTTTTTTTTCTTGATTTGTTATGTAAATATATTTTGGTTTGATTTATAATAAATTTTGATTTTTACACATATGTATTTTGATTTTACACATATGTATTTGATTTTTTTATACATGTGTAACAGAGTTATGTAATTATTTATAAAAATATGAATCTGGATATTTTAGAGTGAGAAATGGAGAGAGAGAGAGAAAGTATACTTTTATTAAACAAATCATGTAAATTTACATATTTACCCTTTTGAGGGTATTTTTAAAAGAAAAGAAAAAGGGAAAAGCTAGATTTAATATCTTCCACATATTAAAATATACACAAAAAAATGTGTGGTTTAGAATGAGTTTAAGGGTTTTCACAACTCAGGGTTTCCAACCAATACGTCCCATATATATATTATACTAAAAAGTAGATTTTTCCTAAAAAGTCTAAAAAGTAGATGTTTAGGCATGTTGTTCATTTATTTTAGGCATGGTGTCATGTTTTATTTTTGTGAACAAATTTAAAAATTAAAAATCATCATGCCTAAAATAAATGAACACCATTTATAAACATACACTTTTTAGAAAAAATCTCCTTTTTAGTTTAACCCAACTCTCTCTCTCTCTCTCTATATATATATATAGGATAGATCCGGTACAAAATGCATTTAGCATAAAAAGTGTAGGAACCAACGAGGTCGCGACACATGTACATGAATGGAAATTAATGGAAGGGTAAAAGAGGGAATTAACACACTATTTTGACTTTTTCCATTAAATACTAATTTCACCCTTTTTTAAACTCAAATAACTTTTATATAATTTATTATTTTTTTAAAAAAATTATACCATAAAATAGAGAAAACTTATCCTCTTTAATATGAGTATAGTATTGCTATATATTTTTTTTAAATGATTTTTTTTTCTTAACAACACATGTACATGCGATAACAACACAGGAAAAAAATTACCAGCACGGTTAAAATAAGATAACAACACATTGTAGCAACAATCTTTTCTGTGTTGTTATCTCGTTTACAATGTGTTATCCTATTTTACAATGTGCTGATATATTTTTTTATGTGTTGGTAGTGCATGTACATGTGTTGTTATCAATGTGGTGCCATATTTACACGACTTTTTTAAAAAAAGTTGATTTTTAAAAAAATATATCAATATTATACTCATATTAAAGAGGATAAAATTCTCGATTTTATGGTACAATTTTTTTTTAAAATAATGAAGCATATAAAAGTTATTAGATTTTTAAAAAATTGGTGAAACTATTATTTAATTTAAAAAGTCAAAAAAAGGTATCAAATTCCCTCTTTTACCCTTTCTAATTATTTCCACTTCTAATTAATTCCATAATTAATCTTAACCATTAAATTAGTATAATCAAAAGTTGAGATTGTTTCCTACATTTTTTATACTAAATGTATTTTGTACGTGATCCTTCTTCTATATATATATATATATAAGGAATTTATAGGATGAAAACTCTTTCTAGTTGTGAAAACATTGAAAACTCTTCAAAAAATGAGTTTTTACAAGTTTTTTTTTTTGAAAAGTTTTTATATGTAATTTCAAAACTTTTTATAAAAAAAAATCAAAAAAGCACCCACCAGATGTTTTTATAAAAAAAAATTTATAAAAATTCTGCCCAGTTATTTTACATATGTAACATGTTGTGTTACTTATGTAACACGATGTTTTTACACAAAAAACGGGGATTTTTGTCCATTTTTTTAAAAAAAAATTGGCTCGGTGTGTTTTTAATTTTTTTTGACGAAAATCTTATAAAAGTTGCTTAGAATTATTTCCAAAATTTTTTTTTAAACATGTAAAAACACGTTTTTTTGGAGGGTTTTCAATGTTTTCACAACTCAAGTGAGTTTTCAAAATATCCATCCTATATATATATATATATAACCTAATAGAGGTAGGATAAAATACAAAATACAATTAGCTTAAAAAACGTAGAAAACAATCTGGGTCTTTGATCAAACAATTTAATGGTTGAGATTAATTGGTTTTAATTTTGAAATTAATTTAAAGTTAATGATGGCATGTAGTGGTAAAAGAGGAAATTCTACCTTTTATTTACTTTTTCATTAAACCTTATTTCCATCAATTTTTTTAAATTTAAATAATTTTTATATACTTCGTTATTTTTTTAAAAAAAAATACACCATAAAATCAAGCATTTTTTTATATTTAATGTGTATTATATTGCTATATTTTTTTTAAATGAGTTTTTTTTAAATAGTGTTGTTAGATGACTATTAAATTTATACAGTGTTGTTATGTGTCTAGGTTTAAAATGATATGTTGATTTACGAAAAATAGGGTGTTGTTACATTTTTAGATGGTGTTGTTATGTTGCTATTGAATTTACATAGTGTTGTTATGCACCCATGTTTCAAACGGTATGTTGATTTTATGAAAAGTAGGGTGTTGTTACCAAATTATAATGGTGTTGTTATGTGTCTATTGAATACACAGAGTTTTGATATACGATCAGGTCTAAAAATAGTATATTGATTAATGGGTGTTAATTTTGGAATTAATTTAATGATTGAGATTAATGTTTGCCAATTTTAGAATTAATTTAAATTTAATAATGACAGGGAGTTACACTTATACACGTGTCGCGTTCTTATTGATTCCTACGATTCTCACGCTAAAATCTATTTGTACCGGAAGTAGACTCCTAACAGAACAATATATGATAAAACAATAAAGTTGAGGGGATCTATATACCCCACCCGCTTGATAAATGATCTGACCCATTTCTCATAAAACAAAAAAAAAAAAACCGCCTTCTCCCCATTCTGCAAACCTCAAAACCTAATCGACGAATGCTCTCTCGAATCCGCCGGTATGATCTGCCTTCCATCTCAACAGGTTTGTAATTTTTCTTTTTTTGATTCTCTCATTTTCTGAACATCTTATTCATCATCCGTCTCTCATTTTGCTGTAAAAAGGGTAAGATTCAAGTTGTTTTGCGCGTATTTCTGCCTCTTGATTGGGGGTTTGCGATTACCTCTTCAACCCCATTACACAGGTATATGAAATCACATGTACTTTTCTTTGTTTGATTCCTTCGCTTTCTATTTCCTCAACATCTCATTCATAATCCGTCTCTGATTTTGTTGTTACAATGGTTACTTTGAAGTCGGGAAGGAAGGATTTCAGCATCTTCATTTAGGGTTTTTTCGATTACCTCTTCATCCAGATTAAAAAGGATACTAGATCATTTTTTTTGTTTGTTCCTCTATATAATTTTATTTGAAACTGTGTTTTGTTGTTTTATGTTTCATGATACATGCTTATTTTAGGTTGTTTTGGAGTTTGATAGTCTCATGATGAAAACAGAAACCTTGCACACACATAATGGAACTGTGCATCCTGATGTTTACATGGATTTGTTAATGCATTCTGATAGTGTCATGATAAGAATAGAAAACTTGCCATATATTTTTACTGCCAAACTTTTGATATGTCATCACTATGCACAATCTTATTATTTGATTTTGAATCCTAATATCAAAGTTTTGGCATTACTAATATCTTTTATGTTTTAGATTGATACCGTGTGAGAATATAACTTTTGAGACACCTATTATAGCATATATTAATCGTTTGGGGAAATTGAGATGCTGATAGTCTTCTTTTTTTTTTTACCTCTTTGTAAGTTACCATTCGTTCGATCTACAAGAATGTCATAGATCATGTAGGGTTATAAATGAAGCATAGAATAGACGTAAGTGTATTTGCATATGTATTTTATATAATCTAAGCATAGTTTAATTGTTTAAAATGAATTATATTTTAGTGTAGTTTTCAACGTTGTTTAATATCTGTGACCTGCAAACTTATATAAGTGTAGAAGGAATTTTATGCAATTCTATGGCTTGCATATTTGGATAAGGTTTAGGGTATAGGTGGAAAAGGGATTAAATATAATCTGCAGGAGCATTAGGAGTTGGATGATCTAAAGCAAAGAATATCTTTAATTGAAGCAGTAATGGAAGGAAGCAAGGAGCTTCAAAATGTAATCATACATCCTCACTACAAATACTAATTGCTAAAGACTAAGCATATTTGTGGGCTAAATTTATTCAAACCGGTGGATCGTTCATTAACTACTATATGGTAACACAAGTGTTTTATTTTATTTTCCTTAATCTCCCTTTCTTGATATTGTCAACTAATTTTTGTTAGTTTTTTATTTATTTTGACAGTACCATGGGTGAACCAATATTTTGTTGTATTTCAGGTAAAATCACTTAAAGAAGGACAATGGTGAAGTCTTTTAACACAATCTGCTCCCCATCATGCTGCATAGGTTATATCTTTTCTCCTATTGACAAGTTTATATGTCAGTATATCAGACGATATGCACAAATGGGATTAGGCCATTGATTAGTCCTAATCCTTGCAAAACGGGCGGGTTGGGTTGGGTAGGGTAACAAGTCAGAACGGGTTTGGGTCAGGATGGGCTATGACCAAAATGAGTTCGGGTCAAAAAAATCTTCGGATTGGAATTGGTTGTAAACAAAAAATGACTCGGGTTGAAATGAGCTGTCTTAAAAAAAAAGTGCCAAAATATGCTACCCGTTTGAACCATTCTAAATTTACATAGTTTTTAGGCAAACCATCTTGACCCAAAATGTGTTAAGGTGTTACCCATTTCAACCTGTTTTGTGTTATGGTATTATCTAAACTTCTAATGAGACTTGCTACCAATAGCACAAAAATCAGTAATTGTTAAAGAACTCTACATTGAAATTGACTGTCTTAAGCATTAGAATTATGTAATATGTAATATGACTTGTTAGAAGTATTTAGATGACACCTTAACACATTCCAATACGGATCGGATCGGATAACAGATGGCCCTTTGAAAAAGACAAAACCGAACCGTTTAAACCGAACAAACCGTTATCTGAACCGATATCAACTTCTACTTTTATAAGGTTATCGTTTGTTTACCCTTTTCTATTTCTACAAATGGGAATAGGGTTAGTTATGAACAATGCAAGCCTCATGCTATAGCTGGAGTTATTTGTGATCAATTCAATTTACAATTGTTCCTGTTTGATTTATTTTTTTTATGTTAGTGAACGAGTGGCGAGTTCCTTTGATGTTATCATTTTGATCAATTTTTTTTCTTTCATATGATGTGATTCCCAGTTATGATTGAACATCAAAGTTTGTTGATTCAGTTATCTTTGCATGTCCTTGACGAAGATATTGAGTTATTTACGGATCTTTTGCTGTTTGACAGGATGAGTGCAAAAGAGTATCAACAGAAAATCAAATCTAGGGGCGTTTGGGATCAAGCACTTATGTGCCATCATAAATCCACCACAGGCTAGCATTCAAAATAAAAAAAGGGGAGGTTGTCTAAGCTTCTGAGTCATGAAAACATGAACTCAGTTTTGGTCATGTATAGAGTTGGCGTCTATATATCTGTAATGTGCAGAACATAATTCTCGAGTCAGTTCTTGCACGTGCTTGTAACCTACATAAAACATATACAATGTCTTGGTTTTATTTATTTCTAACTCATCTTATCAGATTGTTTCAGGTTAAGCAGGAGATAAAAACCGACTTTCATTTCTTTTAAGTTGGGTAACTAAAGTTGATTGCTATTTATTTTCAAATTGAAATTGGTAGTTGAAATCAGAAAAAAAATGTAACCCTTTGCTGCTTCTTTTCCACTAATCATAGGAGGTGGTGGTTAACATTAATTTACCCAACCAGTTTAGAGGATCTATCTATATGTTTTTGCTTAGTTACGTAATAATAAAGTGACCATTTTTAAGTGAGGATCTATCTATATGTTTTTTGCTTATTTATGTAATAATGAAGTAAATATTTTTAAGTGAGACATACTCTGTGGCTATGTAAATAATTTTACACACATAGTTATGAGATATATGAATATTTAATCGCATATCTATTTTTACTTGCTTAATCTCTAAATATTTTCGTTATGTACGTGAATTGTATTGGTTGTGTTCGGATTGACCGGCACAAATAGACTTAGACATAAGATGACTTAAAGGATCTTTACATTAATAGTGCCGTGTAAGTATCCTATTCATTGCATTTTAATCTATGTGTTCTACTATTTGATCGTGACATTGGTTTAATTTTATTATTACAAGACTAAAGAAAACTTTTCTATTACAAGCCTGTGTAGTACACGGGTCTCTAACCTAGTCTCTATATATATATACAGAGAGAGAGTTGAGTTACACTAAAAATGACTTTTTTTCCTAAGAAGCCTAAAAAGGGCATGGCGTTTTATATTTTAGGCATGGTGTTCTTCAACTTTTAAATATGTTTACATAAATAAAACAAAAACACCATACCTAAAATGAAAGAACATCATGTCTAAAATCTACTTTTTAGTAAAAAGTCATTTTTAGTATAACTCTCCCTTATATATATCTATACTACCTAATAAACAAGTAAAATAATAGGACACTTGTCACATTTCTAGACCTCCTAATTTTTATTTTCCCGCCTCTCTCTCCTATTAATAATCAACTCTAATATTTTAGTCAACTAAATTAATTATTTGTTTTAATTTTTATATACAGATTTTTAAATTTAAAATTGTTTTTATCATCAATTAAATTATACTTTTATGAATTCTACAAACTAAAAACAATTTTATAGCCAGATAAGATCCAAATAAAAAACATTTAATCATATATTTACATATTCATATTATTTCATTTTGATGAGTTTATGTGTTAACATATTATATTATATTTTATTTAACTCGTGTAATACACGGGTTTTTAAAAACATAATTTTTTTTTCTAAGTATATAATATTACATTTATTTAACCCGTGTAATACACGAGATTCTAATATATTATTATATATATATATATCAATAATAATGTATAGCTAATAAATAAATACTTAAAACCAAAGGGCTTGTAACCCAATGATACCAAGGTGTTAATAAATGTGTCTCTCCTAAAAAAGGTTTTGGATTCAAGTCTCATAATAGATAAAAAGGGTGTTTGAGTTTGCTGTTAAGAAAAGATATATACTTAAAATATTCATGAGTAAAAGAATACATATGTGTGCGTATACAATATTATATTATGGGAAATGCCATTTTAAATATTTATTTCACTAACGTGATATTAAAGCAAAAAAAAAAGATGTATGATGCATCATTTGCAAAAATGTTGGTACTAATAATGCATTGAGGTCGTGTAGTCATGGCACATGAGGTACTAATAATGCATTGAGCGCCGTCTTGCCCAATGGTGAACCAGGAAATAGACTTTTTATCATGTTAGGTCACTGAAATATTTTGAATTTTTAAGTTTAGATCAAGGTTTTTTTTTTTACAAAATCACACGTATGTTATTGATTCTTTTAAAGAAATGTTGTATATTAAGCTAATTGTTGTTGTATTCATCATGTGCTCTTGAATACAAAGTTGGTTTATATGATTAAAGTAAAGGGATTTGTCGATTTCCAATACAAATCAAGAATCATTTCAACATTCTAAATCACAATAGCATCTTAATTATTCATATGAATCTCGTAGGATACAAATGAACTTTACTTGGAACAGTTAATCCAACATATGAGCGTAACATCAATCTAGATTTCGACTCAATTATCACCTGCATATTGCACAATAAACACTAGGTCATAAATACCAAGACATATACACCTTTAAACGCAAACCGTTTGAAAAATAGATAAATTACATCAAATGAAGATAAAAAAACCTATAATCGATTAGAATGAGTAAAGTCCCATCTAAAATCATATAGAGAAAAGAATCAAAGAATATTGAAAATTAGAAATTGAATCAAATTCTCTAAGGTTTAAATTTCTACCAAATTTATATTTTATTTTCATGGTAATTAAACCAAAACCCTAAACAATGTAAACGTCGATACACTATAAACCTAAAACCGACTTAAGAATCAAAGAATCTTAGATATCTAGTAAAATTTGAATAAAACCCAACATAAGATTCAAAGGATCTTGAAAATTAGACCTTAAAAGTATGGAAAGGCAAAAAAAAAAAAATAAACGAAAGTTTACCTTAGGAATACAAATCACATTTGCCCGTGCTACTACCGTCAACTATTTAGTGATTCCAGCAGTGACTCAACAATCCAACACGTGAGATTTCAACAGGATGGACTTTAGAACGAGCCAAGAGGCTAGGTTCTTGCGAATGGAAGCCGCTAGGGTTTAACTTTTTAAGAAGAATGCTAAATCGTAGGGGATAATGAATTAAGGGGTTTTTAATGTTTAGTATTTTTAATTAGGGTTCTTACTTTTTGGGCTTACTGTTTAAACAAAATGAGCTTATCATTTTAGTTAAAATGGGCTTATTATTTTAATTTTTAGACTAAAATTTTAAACAAACTTTTTTGGGCTTAGGGATAGCAAAAATTGTTTAAACGGGTCATCATCGAAAACCAACAGAGTCGCTCGACTTTTGGTAATATAGGCTATATAAAAAAGAAGTGTGGGTCACTTGACTCTTGTTCCATTTCCCTTGATCTGCTAATGGTCTCATCTTAGTGATTCAATGCTTCAACTCACAACATGTCTCAAAACTGGCTATTGTCATCTTAGGGTTGACCCTATGCCGACGACAAGTCGTCCGTACAGAGCTTGCTCTATACCGACGACATGTCGTCAGTATAGGGTTTCTTTTTGAATCATTTAAATAGACCCTATACCGACGATAAGTCGTCGGTATAGTCTGACCTATCCCGACGACACCTATCCCGACGACAATCTTGGCTATTGGTACGACTCAATACCGACGACATCTATCCCGACGACATGTCGTCGGTATACGCTATCCCGACGACATGTCGTCGCTATAGGGTCAAAAAAAGTTGTCGGTATAGAGTGATATTGTTGTAGTGTCACTACAACAATATCACCCTATACCGACGACTTTTTTTGACCCTATAGCGACGACTTGTCGTCGGGATAGCTTATGCCGACGACATATCGTCGGGATAGGTGTCGTCGGGATTGCTTCGTCCCAATAGCCCAAGATTGTCGTCGGTATAGCTGTCGTCGGTATAGGTCAGCCTATACCGACGACATGTCGTCGGTATAGGGTCTAATTAAATAATTCAAAAAGAAATTCTATACCGACGACATGTCGTCGGTATAGGTTCTAATTAAATAATTCAAAAAGAAATTCTATACCGACGACATGTCGTCGGTATAGGGTTTTTTTCATTTTTTTAAATAATTTTTAAAAAGACCTATCCCGACGACATGTCGTCGGTATAGGTTTTTTTCATTTTTTTAAATATTTTTTAAAAAAGTCCTATCCCGACGACATGTCGTCGGTATAGGTCTTTCTGTTTTTTTTTTAATTTTTTAATTTTTAATATTTTTCCAGAAATATTAAATTTCTTAAAACAAAAACCTGCAAATAATTATATATAAACCATTCAAACATTCAAATCCAATAAAAACTAATATCCGAAACGTAAAACAAGCATACAAATTGTTCGACCCACAAACTTGTCCGACAAATCAAACATTCAAAACACAAAAATATGTAAATTGTTCAAGACAACACCACACCAACTACAAAGGCTCAACAACTCCAAGCTAGTTATCATCGCTACTAGTTCGGCGCTCCCACATTTGACGCATTTGATCCATTTGTCGTTGCATTTCAAGCATTTGTTGATTATGCACACGACGTTCTTCCTCTAGTTGTTGATTTTGCAATCGTTGTTCTTCCTCTCGTTGGGCTTCGCGTTGTTGTTGTTCTTGGAATTGTTGTTGAAGACTAGCCACACGTTGATCAACGTCTTGCCAATGTGGTTGTGAAGGGGGAGTACCGAACACATCCGGTGTGGGATTACTCACCACACGACCAACACCCCGGATATGGCCACGCCGATGACCTAAGGCACGCTCCATGCATGCAAACTCATCAATAGTGGATGTGTCACCACCAGACTCAGCAGATGATATTGTATACTCCTCTTGTATTCGGTCCTGCATTAAACAATGTAATAAACAATCAGTTGACTATTTTACTAAAATTCGACAGCATAACTGCTGTAAAATGGATAACCAACCTTTTAAACTATAAGTAATAGACGACCCAAATTCACAAATTCCAATCAACCAACACTAATAACAACAAATACTAATAATACTAGCAAACATATTCAACAATTGGCCTCACAACAAATACTAATAATACTAGCAAACATATATTCAACAATTGGCCTCGAGTTGGATGTACTAAGTCTATTAAAGTGTGTTTGTGTCATTTTGACCCGTTTAAAGTTACAGTTGGATGTTCCAAGTATATTAAAGTGTGTTTGGGTCATTTTGACCCGTTTAAGTTAAAGTATTTTGTTTTAAGTCTATTAAATTGTGTTTGGGTCATTTTGACCCGTTAAAGTCAAACTTGGATGTTTTAACAAAAAAATAATTTCACTTACATAATCTGTTGATGCAAAATCATTGGCCCAGCCCGTCCCTTCTTTATAATGGGTCGATCTGAACACGTCAATAGGGCCGGTCCCCTGTGAAAAACAAAAATAATATCACTAAAAATTAATAAGCATGTTTGTATAATAATAATAACTGTATTTCATACCTCCATGTGTCGGCGTTGGGCGTATGATTTGCTGCCATGGAAACTTGGGTAGCGTTGTTTTGCTCGGTTTTGTTTGTTCTTCTCCGAGCGGTTTTTATAGCCCGCACTTAAAAACAGCTGATTAATCAAAATATCCCAAGTTTCTTGATCAACATCTTGTGGTGGATTACTCCTCGCCGCCTCCACATCATCGTATCCCCCATTCTCGTCGAAATGAACTTTCATCTCTCCCTTGCGGTCTTTATAGGCCCTTTGACACTCGGCGGTGATTCCGAGTTGAACGCCTTGCCACTTTTCAGTGTTTCTCCAGGCGTCCAGATTAAAATAATCCTACAAGTGGAAAGTAATTAGAAAAAATCTAATAGTTATGAAATTGTAAGTAATTATAAAACATCTATACTTACTAATAGAGTGGGATATACTGCCTGTTTCTTCTCATTTGGAACCTTGGCCCAGTTAGGATAATATGGCGGGATAACCTTCTCAACCTCCAAAGAGATAGCACGTATAAAATCAGTTGCATTAGGACCCACGAACTTGTAGCCACCGCCATGAAGTTCAACATCAATGTCAAGAGGCTTCCTCCCATTTTCCTCAAATTTCTTATATAATTTGAGGTTTTTTCCTTTAGAACGCCTCTTTTTTGAGGCACTACCTATATTGACACATGAAAGTTAGGCAATTATAAAGACATCTATTAAACACTAACAAGTAACTCACCACTCGCACAACCCGATTCTAAGTTGTACGGACCCCCATATCCATCGTCTCCACCATCACCACCGTGTGATTGCGCCATCGTTGCCATAATTTCTACACCAAAAATAATTAGTGAGCATAAATAATTAATAATTAACATAGACAAATATAAAGACATCTATTAAACACTAATACTACATTTTTAACATAGACAAATATAAAGACATCTATTAACATACATTCAATCAGAATCATCACTACAATAACGTGTGTCAACATCATCATCTTCTTCTTCTTCATCATTTATTTCATCTTCCTCATCTGAATTGTATGCATCTTCTTCATCTTCTACATCATCGTTAATAAAACTTTCATCAAGATCAATCGGGGCAACATGACTTGATTCACCACCCTCATTTAAAGTTGTACGCATTGGCAAGTAGCCTAAGTCGACAACCAAGTTACCAAAAAATGATTGAGTTTCCCGTGTAATAGATTGACTATCTGCATGGGGAATCGGGGCAATAGGACTTGATTCACCACCTTCGCATCCGGTGTCGACAACCAAAGTATAATCATTTGATTGAGTGTTGTGCAATATATCTATATCATTAACAACACTAGGATAATCCCAAAGCTTCCGATGGTGAACGTCCTCAACAACCCTCCATTGACCGGTGGTTCGAGAAGGGTCTCGAAGATAGAACACTTGTTTAGCCTGTGTGGCTAATATATATTGGACATCATCATACCATTCTTTGCCAACATACCATTCACGGCCGATGTCAATTATGATAGTATTGTTTTGCTTAATTAATCTTTTACCTCTCGTGTCGAACCATTTACAACGGAATAGTACAACCGAGTAACCATCAATGTAGTTCAACTCTATGATCTCCTCTAGTTGACCATAAAATAGAGTATCGTCTTCTCCTACACATATACATATATATTATATACAAACATACATAAATAAATGCCCAAATTCTCAAATTACATACATAAACACAATTCCATACATAAAAATACATACAAACACACATACACATATATACATACATATTATATACATACATAAATAAATGCCCAAATTCTCAAATTACATACATAAACACAATTCCATACATAAAAATACATACAAACACATATACACATATATACATACATATTATATACATACATAAATAAATGCCCAAATTCTCAAATTACATACATAATCACAATTCCATACATAAAAATACATACAAACACACATACACATATATACATACATATTATATACAAACATACATAAATGCCCAAATTCCCAAATTACATACACAAACACAATTCCATACATAAATATAATCAAAATTCATACAAACACACATACACAAATATATACCTACATATTATATACAAACATACATATATATACAAACATATATACATACATTCACAATTACATAAATACATAAACAATTATATACATACAAATCATACAATTACATAATCATACATACAAACATACATACACATATATACATACATATTATATACAAACATACATATATAAATGCCCAAATTCCCAAATTTCATCTAAACCTAATTTCACATCTAAACCTAATTTCATCATAAAATTTCATAAATATTTATAAAATCATTCATCTAAACCATATATACATACATACAAATAAACACAACAATATACATACAAACATACATCTAAACCTAATTTATAGAAAAATTACTAACCAAGTTTGCAAATTAGCTTCGAATAGCTTGAAATCCTCAAAAAATGGTCAAAGCTTCAAACACTAACAAAAATCAAAGAAATTAAGTAAAAACCCAAAAATGTTGATTTTTTTGTCAAAATTGAAACATAGATGTTAACTAACCTCAAAACCCGAGAGATTGGTGAAGATTGCTCCACAAAACACACCAAAAACGGGAAATCGCCAAAGAGAGAAGATGAGAGAGTTTTGGGGTTTTTTTCGTGGAAATGGGAAGCAGGAAGCTGTTTCTGGGTTTATTCTCGCTGAGACCTATACCGACGACATGTCGTCGGTATAGGCTCGAAAGTCGGCGCAATATGGTTTTGTCCCGACGACATGTCGTCGGTACAGGTTTGACCAGTTAATAAAGTTAAAAAGTCTATACCGACGACATGTCGTCGGTATAGAGTTTTCCCATAATTGTTTTTAATTTAAAAAAAAAAATTTTGACCGACGAATATTTATCAAATAAAAGAAAAACAAAAAGAAAATGGAAATTAACCTATACCGACGACATGTCGTCGGTATAGGCTCGAAAGTCGGCGCAATATGGTTTTGTCCCGACGACATGTCGTCGGTACAGGTTTGACCAGTTAATAAAGTTAAAAACTCTATACCGACGACATGTCGTCGGTATAGAGTTTTCCCATAATTGTTTTTAATTTAAAAAAAAAAATTTGACCGACGAATATTTATCAAATAAAAGAAAAACAAAAAGAAAATGGAAATTAACCTATACCGACGACATGTCGTCGGCACAGGTTTTCCCCAATTTTTCATTGGGCGCCATGTTTTCCCTCCATCTGCCTCAACCCTGTGCCGACGACATGTCGTCGGTATAGGGTCTCCCCTATTAAATTTTGGGTTTGGCCTATCCCGACGACATGTCGTCGGTATAGGGTGACCTATCCCGACGACAAGTGTCGTCGGTATAGGCTCCGTCGGCACAGGGTCCTTTTCTTGTAGTGTGTAATATAGGCTATATAAAAAAGAAGTGTGGGTCACTTGACTCTTGTTCCATTTCCCTTGATCTGATAATGGTCTCATCTTAGTGAGATTCAATGCTTCAACTCACAACATGTCTCAAAACTGGAAGACATCATAGTTACCTTGTAACTAATTTAAGAATTACAAAATGTACATGTAGAACTTGACAATTGATTTTCAAAACGCATCCCAGAAACTAAATGACAACATAGACACTTTAGAACAGAGTTTTACAAGTGATTTTCAAGGTTACTTTGGAGGTAGCTTTAGATGTGGCTTAACCAAATGAGGCATGTACCTATTTATTCTAGTGAGTTCTAATATAAGATCTTTATTGTAGAGAAATCTATAGCTTTATACGCACTTTTATAAGATCTTAGAGTTTTTATATCTTTCCAAAAATACTCCACGAGGTCCTTGAGAATTCTAGATTCTTTCTTGAGATCTCATTCTTTCAAGACCAATATCTAATTTTCAAGAATTTCCAAGTCTTGCAATCTATAGTTTAGACGAGTTGTAACATTTGACAGACTTAAAAGGTAAAATTAAATATTTTAGCTTTTTGATTAACCATTCAACATCAAATTCATAGGAAATCACCACCAAAAAAAATGTTTTGATTGACCTCTCAGATGTTCGGACCAGTTTATCCATTTTCAAATTTTATCAACACCTTTGCTAACTAGTGTTCTATGTGCATATACTCTTAGCAAGTAAAGTTAGTATTGTAAAGAAATTAAGTGGCAACATAAGTAATACTTTACATGTATACTGTTTTAAGATAAGACATATTGTTGAGTTGATTTCTAGAAATATGCGAATTCATTGGCTCACAAAAGCTTCGCATATAAGATATGAGCCTTCCCGACTCCCTCCCGATGTGTTTGGGTTTTATAATAATTACATAATTATTATTTATTTTATTTTAATTAATTTTAAAATTAAAACATAATATTAAAAAACAATATAACATTTAATAAAAACATAATATTAAAAAAAACAACATAATATTAAAGAGAAAAAACAACATAATACTAAAAAAAACTACTAAACTACATATTATATTTTTCTTTAATTTCTTTCTTCAATTTAAGGAATTTCTTCCGCTCGTCACCGACCAAATGATTGATGTTCATGAAATAAAGTCTCATATCGCTCGTCTTTTGTTTTGCCTCCTTTATTTTGATCTTCCTCTCGGATATCTCGTTGAACTTGGCCATCCATCGGATATAGTGTCTAAACTCTCCTTGTACTCGTTGGTTTGGGTTGATGACGATGATGCGGCTCGTTTTGCTTTGTCTCTTCCGATAGGGCGGACGGCTTCTTCCGGAAACTCAAGCTCATCGTCCGAGTCGTTGAGATTAATGCTACGCCTATCCGAATTAGATTGGTTAACGTCATGGCCGAATGAGCTTTTTGATCGTTTAGACGATGATTGTCCCATTAACGAGACTTGTTCAAACTTCGTGCACTTTCTCAATAATTCCCAAAGTGAAACCATTTTAAACACCGATCCATTATTATATTCTTTATACGCTTCTAACGCCTCTTGAAAGATATCAAGGTCACTTTGACCACTCCGGCGGTTGTTTAACTTGTTTTTGTAGTTTCCAGAAAACTTGTCAACCTTCAACTGGATATCCCTCCACTTGCCGCTTACCATGTCCTCCGTACGGTATCTGCCTTTACTCATTGCTTCATAAAATTGTTCATATATTTTTTTCCAAAAAATTCTGGCTTTTTGGTTACGTCCTATAAAATTAAATAACATACCATTTAATAAAAAAAAACATTACAAAAATAATAATACTTCTATAACAATAATATGTACCAACTATTGGATCCTCCGACACGTTGATCCAAACTTTCACCAAAGCTAGCTTCTCATCCGGCGACCACTTTTCGGAACGCCCTTTAACCGTACCCGCTTCGTGTGTAGAAGTAGTGACTTTCATTTTATGTGTTCTTCTTTTTGTTTGTGGTGACGGTTGAGTTTCGGGTACAATGTCGGATGACGGTTGAGTCTTGGGTACAATGTCGGGTGATGGTTGTGGGGTTACATAGTCTTGTATATAGGCGGATAAAAAATCGGGTGTAGACGGATTTGAAGTCGGGTAATGACTTCAATTTGTAAACGTTAACGGGTTCGCCTCCGGGGGTTGTGGAACATACCCCCCCCATCGGGTTGTTCGGGCGGTTCGGGTTGTTCGGGTGATTTGGGTTGTTTACAAATTGCCATGGAAGCATTTTTGAAATTTTTATAAAAAAATAGAAAGAAGAATAAAGAAATATTTGTGTAGAAATTTAGTTGTTTTGATTGGTATTTATATAGGGTAAATTAAAAAAACTTTTTTTTTAAATTAATGTCCAACGATATAAAATTAAATACAAAAATCTTTTTTTTTTAATTAATGCAATCCCCAACAACCCAAAGGTCACATTCGCCCCTCTCACGCCGGTGAACACCACCATCCAGCCCCCACCACGCCCACCCTCACCCCCACCCGGTGTGATGTTTCACGCCCACCCGAGCATTACGCATAGTCTAATGCTTTACTACAATACCACATGGAACATACCAAACAGATCCACATGCTTTAAAAAAAATTATAACATATGTGATTTGTTTGTTGTTTGAAATTTAAAACGCGCATTCCTCCCTCAGTTTAATTAACTTTTTGTTGAAACCCTAAAGAAAGAAAGGAAATCGAATAAAAACTAAACTAAAATCTTGTTAAAACTAAAAACCCTCTATTTTAAAAAAAATGAGTTAATTACACGGATGTCCCTAAGGTTTGCTTTAATCGTAAGTTTGGTCCCTAAGTTTGAAAAACTACACTCGAACGTAACACGGGTGATCCTGAAATTGATGAGCATTAAGTTTTTCTGTTAAATTTTTAAAAATAAACATTATACCCTCTCTAATATTAAAAATAATAATAATAATAATTAAAGATTAAAAAAATAAGACCCACCCCATTTCATCTTCCCTCTCTATCTACTCTCTTTCTCTCTCTAACTAGTTAGCAGACACATCTTCATCATCTCCATGGCAACCAACCACCACCACCCCCACTGCATCCACCACCACCACCACCACCACCATCACCAGCTGCTATTGCACCACTACTCATTACTCACCACCCCTCCCCCATCGGACCCACCAATCCATTCAATTTTCTCCCATCACCACCACCTACCTCGAATCCACCGATGACCACTACTACCCCCATCATTATCTCTGGCGAACATTATCCCAACCGCCTGTCACCACCACCATCATCTTTTGAAACCGCATGTCACCACCACCATCATCTTTTGAAACCGTCGGACCATCACCACCCATCTCTCTAAAACCCGCCGACCACAACACCGCCCTCTCACCTGAAAACCGTTGCCCCCTTGATGTGCAGATCTATAGCTCGTTGTTGGATATGATGGTGTTTTCCACCAAAAATCGCGACGTGATTTAGGGTTTCAGTGTTGGTTGGAGTGGTGGTCTACACCTGTGTTTCCAGCAGGTTTCACCATTCTTGGTGCCCTATTAGGGTAAAGGCAGCACCCTACTCACCCAAAAAATTTACTCACTAAACTGTTAATAGAATTATAGAATTCTGACACCTTAAAACTACTCATTTACTCAGATTTTATTATAAACATCATACTCATTTACTCATCAACTTTTCTTTTTTTAAAATACACATTTAAATAAAAAAAATCAATTTCATTAAATAAAAATTAATATAATACAACTAAAAACCTAGAAACATAAAAATAAAAAGCCTACAAATAAAAATTAAAAAAACTAGAAAATTAATAAAAAAATAAAAGCTAGATAATAAAAATAAAAAACCTAAAAGGTGCATTGTCATCCATACTTTGTCGCAATTTCACGTTTACGTTACAATACAGTCGACAAGTACGGTTATACGAGATTATCATACGATTCGGTGAACGTTTTGATGTCACGGTCCTTTTGTTTTTCAATCAGCAACTCAATCGCCATTTGATTTCTTTTTAATTTTGCTTCCATCATCTTATCCCGGATACTTTCTTTTTTTTCTTTTTTCAACGCTTTCATACTCTTGTATTCTTCAACTATGTTTACCAAATTTCCTTTGCTAGATGAACTTTCGGCCGATTTCTTCCCCGGACGTTTTGGCCTTGTCGGTGTCGTGTCGTCTTACGGTTCGGCGTTCATGTTTAGGTCGGGAAAGACGTTTGTAAAACCATCCGGGTCACTTGGGGTTCTCGACTCGGAAGTTTTTGTTCTTTTTAAGGAGTGACTTCCTTCTAAATCTTCACCCATCAATGTTATGAGTTCCCATTTAGCATTGTTACGTACAACCTTCCAACATTTCAAGTTGGTGAATGTCTTTTTGTACACTTTCTTGTAATGGCTTAAAGCCGCCTCAACAAGGTCCAAATCATTTGTACCACTCGGCCTTCTTTGTTTCTATAAAATTTTAAAAATATGTATAATTTGAAACGTTAGCTTAGAAAATTAAAAATATATATATATTGAAAATAAATCTTACAATTTGTTGGTAACACCCGTTAAAGGCAGTCATTTTTTTATTAAGATCTTTCCACTTCCAAGACACTTGGTCAACGGTTCGATCTTTTTCACCAAATAAAGCAGTAAAATGCTCTATAACTTTCCTCCAATACGAATCCCTTTTTTGTTGATTTCATTTTCTTTTATTTTAGGTCTTATGAATATAAGTTTTGACCATGGCAAGATTTTCTTCTTCGGTCCATTTCTTTGATGGTAACCGGTTTTTATGTTGACTTTTGGGCTTGGCGCCAACATCTTCGACTTCAACTTCTTGCTCATCTTCCATTTCTTCATCAACATCCTCATCTTCTCTTTCGTCTTCGGATTCCGAATAGATGATGTCGTTTGGATCACGTTACGGTTGGTTCTGGTATTGGTACGAAAATTGAGATAGTATATTTGGATCTATATCTTGAAGCGAGAATGGGCCACACGAAAATTGAGATAATATATTTGGATCCATATCTTGAGATAGTATATTTGGATCAGTTGAACTTTGAGGGTAGTAGTTTGAATATTGAGGTTGGGAGAAGTAGTTTGAATATTGAGGTTGGGAGAAGTAGTTTGAATATTGAGGTTGGGAGAAGTAGTTTGAAATTGGTTGAGGAGGTGGTTGGGTTCGTCGGGGAGCGGCTTGGGTTCGTTCGGGTTGCGGTTGAGATAGAACTTTTGGCCTAAATTTTCTAGCATTTGTTGATTTTTTTTATAACCCTTCCATTTTTTTTAGTATGAAGATTTTGAGAGTAAATATGTTTATTGATAGTGTATATATATAGATATAAGTTTAGTAAATTTTTTTTAAAAAACCCCTCAACTCCCCAACGGCTCTTTTCTTTCCAACGGCTCGTTTGAACGGCTTTATTTGGTTTCCACACCCGATTAAATTTACTCGCCCACTTTACTCGATTAGCATACTCGAAACATTGGGACGGTATTCCTCATTACCCGATCTCCCTCTCTCCTACCCGGCCCAAGCCGGTTATGGTGCTCCCTTCACCCTTAGTGCCATAACTACCGCTTTCAGATGTGCACTATTGTCCGCTTTAGTTAGAGAGAGAATGATAGTTGATAGAGAGGGAAGATATTATGGGATGGGTTCCATTTTTTTAATCTTTAATTCTTTTTTTTGTTTTTTAATATTAGAAGAGGTCACCACAACAATATCACTCTATACCGATGACTTTTTTTTGACCCTATAGCGACGACATGTCGTCGGGATATCGTATACCGACGACATGTCGTCGGGATAGGTGTCGTCGGGATAGGTGTCGTCGGGATAGGTCAGACTATACTGACGACTTATCGTCGGTATAGGGTCTATTTAAATAATTCAAAAAGAAACCCTATACCGACGACATGTCGTCGGTATAGAGCAAGCTCTGTACGGACGACTTGTCGTCGGCATAGGGTCAACCTATACCGACGACATGTCGTCGGTAAAGGGTTTTTTCATTTTTTTAATAATTTTTAAAAAAGGCCTATCCCGACGGTATAGGTCTTTCTGTTTTTTTTATATTTTTTAATTTTTAATATTTTTCCAGAAATATTAAATTTCTAAAAACAGAAACATGCAAATAATTATATATAAATCATACAAACATTCAAATATCCGAAACATAAAACAAACATATAAATTGTTCGACGCCACAACTTGTTCGATAAACTAAACATTCAAAACAAACAAATATGCAAATTGTTCAAGACAACCCAACAACTACAAAGGCTCAACGACTCCAAGCTAGTTATCATCGCTACTAGTTCGGCGCTCCCACATTCGACGCATTTCATCCATTTGTCGTTGCATTTCAAGCATTTGTTGATTATGCACACGACGTTCTTCCTCTAGTTGTTGATTTTGCAGTCGCTGTTCTTCCTCTCTTTGGGCTTCGCGTTGTTGTTGTTCTTTAAATTGTTGTTGAAGACTAGCCACATGATAAGTGGCCAAAGTTTCATGTATTAAAAGGTGTAATATGTTATATTTATGCAATTTGATATGTGGAATACAAAGGTTTTGTGTAGTCATGCATGTGCAGGTGTTGGAAGCTTAAAATGTGATCTTTGAAGATATTACGAGAGAGTCGGAAGAGACACGGAGAAAACGGGGCAAAACTGCAGGCACAGCGTAAGCCTACGCCATCTGGCGTAGGCCTACGCCACCAGCGTAAGGCTACGCCATATCAGCGTAGGCCTACGCCTAAGTAATTTCTTCACAGCAGCTTCCAGTGGACCGGCGTAGGCCTACGCCAGGCTTACGCTGGGTGCGTTTCAGACGCGGGTTTTGGGCGAAACAGCCGATTTTCAATGGTTAATTAGGTTTTTCTTCCCCAAAATTCGAATCCATCTTTTACACCATAGTTCTTGGGCGATTTTGGAGTTCTTGGAGGCTAAAGAACACGATTCTAACACCCGATTGAAAGATTGAAGATGATTTCCACCACCATGAGCGGCTAATCCACCGGTAATCATTCCCGAGTGGATTGTTTGTAAGTTTTAGGGTTTTATCATGTGCTAGCTTTGAGAAACAATTCTTGTAATCGTTTGGTTTGAAACACTTGAATCTTTGTGTTTAGTATGGTTATGAACTCACGGGAGTCGATAAATTCTTGCACCATTGATCCCGTTAGATGATAATTGCTATGAACTTTGATTTATGTTGAATCTATTGATTAATCTAATTCTATATTGCATACATTTGTCTCGATTTCATTCGTGAATATTGTTTTACACTATTTGCCGATGATGTATGAATGTTGATGTTCTTGGTTAGATTTGGTTAATTAGATTTGGATAACCATTCGATTGTTTGAACTCAAATGTTGGTGTGATAATCCCTAATTACTTGTGAACTTGAAACCCGGGTGTGATACCCTTTTTAATTATTGTTTACAACTTAAACCGTTTTGTTTGGTACTTGATTTGTTTGTTGAGTTTATAAAGTTTTCACTTAAATCATTGATTGTGTTTGGTCAGAAAGACCCGTTGTAACTTCATAATTTGCATTGTTAATTGAAGTTGAGCACCGACCACAAACTCTTCGTGGTTCGACACCCTTTTTACCCTAACTAGTTTAAGGTGATTAGGACACTCTATTTCTTTATCTTTGACCGGTCCATTCGACACCTATCAAATTTTGGCGCCGTTGCCGGGGAGTGTGTGCGCTTGGTGTTTTATTTTAGTTGACTCTTGTGACTATTTGTTACTTGTTTTGTTCAGTTAATCTTCTTCTATTTTTGTGTTACGCGTGGTGTTGTTTGTGTGTGCAGGTGACAAATTAGTGCATGCGTACCCGTTCATCCGGGAGAACTTCACCGCTCGTGTTTGAACCAGAAATTAAGAGGATAGCAAGGCAAAACCGAACCCAACAACGAAATTTACAACCTATTTCATCGGAACCATCATCAATGGATGGTCGAAGCAGTCATTCTGGATCTAGTATGAGAAACCGTGGCCCAACTCCAAACAGAGGCCCTATCCCTAACCGCCCACCAACTCCACCTCATCGAACCTCAACCCAAACCCCACCTATACCTATCAATAACAACCAACCCCGTGGGTCGGGTCCAGTTCAACAAAACCGACCCGTTAACATCCGTACCAATCCCACGTACCAAGGAAGAAGGGGACCACAACAAAATCAAACCCCTCCCGGAAACAATGAGAACGAGGGTTGGGAGGATGAAGATGGTGAATATTTTGGGTATGACGATAATGAAGATGTTGGGAATGGTGAAGGGTTTGGCGATTACGAGTATGAGGATGGTGAAAGAAGCATCTATGGAGAGTACAATGAGGGGCAAGGCTTTGGAGAGGAAGTAGAGGTGAATTATGTTCACCAAAGGGCGAGACAACCAATGGGTCGAACAGTTCGACCAGAGAGATTTGGGTATCCTCCTAGACAGGAAGGGAGGAGAGCTACTGGGGCTACAATAATGAAAACCGAAGACAACCGGTAGCCCCTATGGGTGGAGTTAATGGTCGTTTTCGACCGGCTATTTCAGAGAATGCTTCTCCAATTGTTCCACCAACTCCGGGAATGAGGAGGTTCAAGTCAAGACCGAATTACATCAACTTCCTTCCCCATTTTCATGGTATGGTCACCGAAGAACCATACACCCATTTATCCGAGTTTGCCGCCATCTGTAGCACAATTGGAGATGAGAATTTTGATCAAAGCGAAGTCAAACTTAGACTTTTCCAGTTTTCTCTAAAAGATCGAGCGAAGCAATGGTTCATCACATTGCCGGCCAATAGCATCCACACATGGGATGAAATGCAACAAGTCTTTTTGGATGAGTACTATTCGGTTGTGAAGACAGATGACTCCCGAATTGAGATTCGGACCTTTCAACAACAAACGGGTGAGCCTTTACATGAAGCTTTTACACGCTTCAAGGAGTTGTTGAGGAAATGCCCCCACCATCAAATTGAGTTGTGGGAATTGGTAAAATGTTTTGTGGATGGGTTGACTCAAGAGGAGAGGAAGTACTTGAAGTCCAAAAGTAATGGGACATTGTTGTCTAATCCCGAAGAAGATGATTGGGATTTCTTAGAAAGAATGAGCCAAAGTTCTAAAGCCGAGGCATCGGCTAGCCGAAGAGCCAAACACGCAATTTCTAAGTCCGTCCCGGATTATGATACAAAAGAAAGGTTAACATCTATGGAGAGAGAACTGACATTGTTGAGGAAAGGCGAAAAGAAAGAAGTAGCGGGAGTAAAAGCTCGATTCGACGTTTGTGAAGATTGTGGAGATATAGGTCACAAAACAATGGAGTGCCCATTTCAAGAAGGGAGGCAAGAAGAGGTGAATCAAGTGTATGGTGAGAGGAAACAATATGACATGAACTCAAACACCTATCATCCGGGGTTGAGAAACCATCCTAACTTCAAGTATGGGAACGCCGCAAACCAAATGAACCCCAACTTTCAAGGTACGAATCAAAACACCTCATCAACCTCATATCAACCGCGTCAACAAGGGAACTACAATTCGGGTGGTTATCAAAGGGGTTCCTATAACAATAACCGGAACACAAATTACCCCCCAAGGAATTACAATCAAGATCACCAACAACAAAATGGGTCATCAGGGGGAGATGATGCGGTTAACTCAAAGTTGGATGCACTATTAGAGATGATGAAAGAATCAAAGAAGGAGAATGAAGTGAGGGACAAGTCGTTTGTGGCATTGGAAAGACAAGTGGGTCAAATGGCCGAAGAAATATCTTTGCTAAAGCAAGGTGGAGGGAGGCTACCGAGTAACACTACATTAAACCCGCAACATCAAGGATCGAGTTCAACCAATGCAAATGTAAGTAAAGTTACGGTTCTTCGTAATGGTAAGGTTATCGATAATAAAGTTGATTCTCCACCACAATTGGTTGAAGGAGTGGTGGAGGATGTTATTGAGGGTGAGGAAAGTGAAGGTGAAGTGGAATTTGTTAATAATAAAAAACCAATTAATCAAAATCTTGAAAAAATTAAACCGGTTTTTAGAGATGAGTCACCTATTGCTAAAGGAAAGGATATGACGGGTGGTTCCGTTCCTTACCCGGAGGCATTAGTTGAACCATCTAAAGCAAAATTGGTAAATAAAAGAGGACCACAACAAGAAGAAATGTGGGAGATGTTTAGACAGGTCAAAATTAACATACCCCTTTTGGATGCCATTAAACAAATTCCAGCTTACGCGAAGTACTTGAAAGAATTGTGTACACAAAAGCGGAATCATAAATTCCCAAAGAAACTTGATGTAACCGCTAATGTGAATGCCATTCTATTGGGTGCTCTTCCACCTAAACTACAAGATCCGGGGGCGCCTATTATATCTATTCAAGTAGGTGATTTCAAAATAAAAAGGGCACTCCTAGATCTTAGAGCTAGTGTTAGTATTCTTCCGGGGAGCCTTTATGACCAATATGATTTTGGCCCTCTTAGGAAGGCCGACACTACCGTGATTTTGGCCGATTTAACTCCTAAGCTCCCCCGAGGAATATTGACTGATGTTATTGTGAAGGTGGAAGATTTTTATTTCCCAGTGGATTTTCTAGTGTTGGATTATGTCTCTTCCGACAGAACAACACAACCTACGGTTATCCTTGGTCGGCCATTTCTGGCAACCGCAAATGCCCAAATTAATTGCCGAAATGGAACGGTTGACATGACATTTGGGAACCGAAAATTGAGATTAAATGTTTTTTCACATATATCTAACTCTCTGGTCAACGATGAATGCTTTATGGCGGACATTGTTTACGGGTACATCCCTCTTTGTGATATTATTGTAAACGAGGATAGCACCACAGAGACATGCTTTTCATGTGACAAATTACAGGTTGAGACAAGCAGGGAACTCGAAGAAGAAGAAAAGAGGGTTGAAGCAATGGCAATTAAGGATGGGAGACCACCGTGGACTCACCAAGTGGAAAGCTTGCCTGAACACATTGACACAAAGTTGAAGCCATCTTTGGAGCAACCCCCAAAGGTCGAATTGAAGGATTTGCCAAAGAACCTCAAGTACGCTTTTGTAGGAGAAAACGACACCCTCCCGGTGATCATTGCATCAAATTTGACAAAGAAACAAGAGGAGGCTTTGATGAAGGTGTTAGCCACCCATAAGGCGGCAATTGGGTGGAGTATTGCGGATTTGAAGGGTATTAGTCCCTCTATTGTTATGCACAGGATTGTCACGGATCAAGTTATTACACCATCCCACGATGCATAAAGGCGGTTAAATCCAAATATGCGGGAAGTCGTAAAGAAGGAAGTTCTCAAATGGTTGGACGCCGGTATTGTTTACCCAATTTCTGATAGTACATGGGTGAGTCCAACACAAACCGTGCCCAAAAAGGCGGGCATTCAAGTCGTCAAGAACGACTCAGGTGAGGAAGTAGCCACTCGGCCGGTAACCGGGTGGCGGATTTGTATTGATTACAGGAAATTAAATGCAGCTACTTCAAAAGATCATTTCCCATTACCGTTCATTGAAATTATGGAAAAACTCGCAGGTCAGAAATATTACTGTTTTCTTGATGGTTATTCGGGTTACAATCAAATTGCTATACATCCCGAGGATCAACATAAGACAACATTTACTTGTCCATATGGTACTTTCGCATTTAGGCGAATGCCATTTGGACTATGTAATGCCCCCGCCACCTTTCAAAGGTGTATGATGAGTATCTTTTCAGATATGGTGGGCGAGTCTTTGGAGATTTTTATGGATGATTTTTCCATTTTTGGTACATCTTTTGATTCATGTTTAAACCAATTGGAAAAAGTTTTAAAAAGGTGTGTTGAAACCAATTTGGTCTTGAGTTGGGAAAAGAGTCATTTTATGGTCCAAGAAGGAATAGTTTTGGGTCATGTGATTTCGAGTCGTGGGATTGAGGTAGACCATGCGAAAGTTCAAGTTATATCTACTTTACCTCATCCCACGAATGTTAAAGGCATTAGATCATTTTTGGGGCATGCGGGGTTTTATAGGAGGTTTATTAAGGGTTTTAGCTCAATAACGAAACCATTATGTAACTTACTTTTAAAAGATGCACTGTTTGTTTTTGATGATGAATGTATCCATGCTTTTAACATTTTGAAACAAAAACTTACAATCGCCAAATTGGTCACTTCCTTTTGAAATCATGTGTGATGCTAGTGACTATGCGGTTGGGGCCGTGTTGGGACAACGGGTTGAGAAGAAACCCGTTGCCATATATTATGCAAGTAAAACTCTTTCGGATGCTCAATTGAATTATACCACAACCGAAAAAGAATTACTTGCAGTAGTATATGCGTTAGACAAGTTTAGGTCCTATATATGGGGAAGCAAAATTATTATCTATTCTGATCACAGTGCTGTCAGGTACCTCATGGAGAAAAAGGATGCTAAACCAAGACTCATAAGGTGGATCTTGTTGTTGCAAGAATTTGACGTGGAGATCCGTGATAAAAAAGGGAGTGAGAATGTAGTAGCCGATCACTTATCAAGGATCATGGTTGATGATGAAGAGTCCACGACAGTGATAAATGAATCATTCCCTGATGAGCATATAATGTCTGTTTCATCTGTACCGTGGTTTGCTAATATTGTAAATTTTTTGGCAACAGGTGCAATCCCGAGTCATTGGGTAAAGAAGAAGAAAGCCCACTTTCTATCCCAAGTAAAGCAATACATTTGGGAAGAACCGGAGTTATTTAAAGTGGGAGCGGATCAAATGATTAGACGATGTGTGCCAAATGAAGAAATTCCAAGTGTGCTAGCACATGTGCACTCTTATGCATGTGGAGGCCATTTCAGTGGCCAAAAGACAGGACACAAAATTCTTGCATGTGGTCTTTTCTGGCCAACTTTGTTTAAGGATGCGTTTGAGTTTGCAAAACATTGCGTCAAATGTCAACAGTTAGGGAGCATCTCCAAAAGAGACGAAATGCCCATGAAACCGATTCTCGTCCTTGACATTTTTGATGTTTGGGGAATTGATTTCATGGGACCCTTCCCAAACTCGTTTGGCAATTTGTATATCTTGGTGGCGGTCGACTCTGTATCTAAATGGGTCGAGGCGATAGCCACTAAGACGAACGATCATACCGTTGTGTGTAACTTTGTCCAAACAAATATTTTCTCGAGATTTGGTATCCCGCGTGTCATTATAAGTGATGGGGGATCTCATTTCAAAAACTTTAAATTTGGCAAATTACTAAAACGGTATGGCGTGGATCATAGAATAGCAACTCCTTACCATCCCCAAACAAGCGGACAAGTGGAAGTGTCTAATAGGCAAATAAAAGATATTTTACAAAAAACCGTCCTGGCGGACCGAAAAGATTGGTCAACCAAATTGACTGATGCTTTATGGGCCTACCGAACGGCTTATAAAACCCCTATTGGCACGACCCCATACCGGTTGGTTTATGGAAAAGATTGTCATTTACCGGTAGAGTTAGCTCACCGGGCGTTTTGGGCTATCAAAGAAGTTAATGTGGATTATGATGTTGCAGGAAAAGAAAGGAAGTTGAGTCTAAATGAACTGGAAGAATTGAGAAGTGAGGCATATGATTGTGCATCCGCTTACAAGGACAAAATGAAGGCGGTTCATGATGCCAAGCTTCGGAAGAAGGAGTTTGAAGTGGGCCAAAGAGTTTGGCTATATAATTCAAGGTTGAAGTTCTTTCCAGGAAAATTGAAAAGCAAGTGGACGGGACCATTTGTGATCACACGAGTTGGCAACTATGGAGATATAGAGATTGAAGATTGTGAGGATCACTTGAGGCAAGTTGTGAATGGTCACCGATTGAAGCCATATCTCGAACTCAACGAGATTAATGGGCCAACAAACCAAGCAGAAGCATTCTTATTGAGCTTCGTGACGAACGAGCATGAGTAATAACATGAAGAAGTGTCGGCTGAGGACAATAAACTTAGCGCTAACCGGGAGGCAACCCGGCTTATGTGATGTTTTTAATTAAATTATGTTTTATTATTTTTCTTCGTTTAGCTAATTTTTGTTGAAATTTTGTGCAAGAATCAAAGGAAGGCGTGAAGTATGAGGTTACAACGGATGTCGGTATTTCAGGGACGAAACACATTCAAGTTGGGAGCTGAAAAAAGACCAAAAGCAGGTCAGCGTAAGGCTACGCTGTATCAGCGTAAGCCTACGCAGAAGGCAAAGTTCAAACAGAAGCATCAGACCTTCAGCGTAAGGCTACGCCATATCAGCGTAAGGCTACGCCAATGAACTCAGCGTAAGGCTACGCCGGGTCATTTTTCAAACAGAAGCATCAGACCTTCAGCGTAAGACTACGCCATATCAGCGTAAGGCTACGCCGATGAACTCAGCGTAAGGCTACGCTGGTTCAGCGTAAGGCTACGCCGGGTCATTTTTCAAACAGAAGCGTCAGAAGCTCAGCGTAAGGCTACGCCCCTTCAGCGTAATCTTACGCTGTATCGGGATTTCACACAAAAACTCGCAGGTAAGTCCGAAAAAAAAAAAAAAAAAACTTAAAAACGTTTTTCTCTCCTTCTCTCCTCATTATCACCTACCTTATCTCTCTACTCCATCTTCTTCTATAAAAATCTTCACCCATCTTCATCTTCTTCCACTCCTTAATCTACCATCATATTGATAAAAAATAAAAATTGGTTGAGGGTTTTTGCATAACTTTGCAAGAGGAGTAAACCCTACCAAGCGGAATTCAACGAATCAATCATACCCGAGAGACCCGAAATTCTAGGGTTTCGAAATTTTTTGGGGCTTTTGTGTGAAGTGGAAGGAATAATCATCACTCTTTGATAGTTAAGCGTCTAAACCCAAAAGGTACGTTTGTATTACAATTCTTGGTTGTTTGAAGGTATATTTTCGAATAAGAATTGATGTTACCTTGTAGTTGTGTTGTTGGGTACTTTGGGAAGGATGGTTTAAGTTAGAATTAGAAGATTGAATGATGACATTGTTGAAACATTGGAAATAATTGTGTTAGTGATAAATTGAATAGAACTTGATTAAAATTTTGGGAGAAATTTTGAAATTTTAAAACAACATGTAAACTTGTTTTGATGAAAATAGCAGAAATTTTGTTTTCACATGATAAAAAGTTAATATGGAGTGAATTCAATTAGCATTATTAATGAAGAATTGTTACAAGTTTGATTCTTGGTGAATTCTTTGATTTATGTGTGCTTGTTGAAATTGTAGGAACAATGGTCAGAACGAAAGAGTCTCACAAGGGTAAAGAAAAAGCGGGTGAGTCCTCATCACGGAGTAGATCAAAGAGGGCACGAAACACTATTGTTCTGCGCGAAAGAAGTGAAGAAGAGAGTGCTCATGAATCTGAAGAGGAACTTGGACCCACAATTTGGAAGAAACCCGTGAGATTGTCATCTTTCCCATATCCACAGCAGAAAGATTTATACATGGACAAGGTGAAAAGCCCGGCTGGTGGATTTGAATCGTTATTTACTTGTGAAAAGCAGATCCACGAGCCGGATTTCGAGAGGTATGGAGTGGTTAACTGTTTTCGACGGCTTGGTTGGGAAGAGAGCCTTGCTTTCCACTATGATGGAATTGATGATGTGTATGGTGAAGCAATTCTTGAGTGGATGGCGACCCTTCAACGAATTGAAGGAGATAACCCGCCCCAAACGACAATTTTGAGGGGTAAAGTGAATGGGAAACAAGCAGACTTGTCATTTCAAACTATTGACAAGATTGCCCACTTTGACTCAGGAGCAGAAAATAATGAACCTTATGAATATGTATCTGAGGATAAGTTGAAGGCTCACATGATCCAGGAAACAATATGGGAAAACATGATCAGAGCCCTCTTTGCGGTGGATGAAGGTTGTGATGTGTTCCGATTGATATTGAGAAGAGATATGCTGAAGCCACTTCCCAAATTGCTGTTGGTATTTGTAACATTGAACGTGGTCCCAAGAACGGGGGATAAGACAAAGGTGCGCTTTTATGAAGTTATGGTTTTACATGCACTATTGACGGGTTCCCCAGTTATGTCATCTAAACACTTGATCATGTGGAATATTTGGGAGTCACGGGAGGAAAGAGAGAGGATGGTCATCCCTCATTGTCGGTTGTTGTCAAAGTTCCTCAAATGAGCAAAGGTTCTGCCACGAAGACCGACGGTATTAAAAATAAAACATAAACCTTATACCTTAAGGTCCTTGCAGCAAGGAAGTTGGAGATATGAGTTGACAGCAAGAACTCATGTGTTGACTGATACCACCACTGCGAGGTTCTTGGAGGAATTAAGAAGTGATGTGTCGGAAGAAGAAGAAATGAACCTGGAAGATGAAGGTGCTGATTATAGTCAATCTTTCACGGAACTAATAGAGCAGGCTCGCCCGACAAGTTATCCTAATTGGGAGGAGGCCTCGCGTTTAATGTTTGATAGGCAAACGCAGAATCTGGAGGAAGATAGGAGGTATAGAAGGGGGATGATGTGGAGACAAGAGGAGGAAATTAACAGAAATTTTAGGGACAATGAAGAAGTGCGCCACTACAATGATTACCATTAGGGCGTACCTTATTCTTCACATCCAGCCCCTACTGAATGGGAGTCTTTGAATCCGTACGACATGGGTGACACATACCAGCGCTACCCACAGAGTCATCATTCTGAGTGGGTGGCGCCATACCCGACACCGGATACAAGTGGGCAAGGCTCGAGTGGAACGGCTCAAGGAGACCTGAATAACATGAGAGATATGACTCAATTTTTATATGAGTCAGTTTTTGGTCAACCTTTACAGCAGGAGCCATATGATGCTAGGCCGGAGGCATACTGGCCTTACAAGCCAGGCAATGATGATGCAGACGATGATGAGGAGGAAGATGATGATGAGGATGAGGAACAAAACAGTGAGGACAGCTTTGCCTGATGTTGTTGGGCATTTCGAACAGGTCCACATACTTTTATCTTTTTCTTACATATAAAAAAAATATATATATTTGTATGCTTTGTGTGTTTTAGGTTATTTTGATATTTTGTTTTGTTTTTGTTTTGGCAAGAACTTGGGTGATGCTTGGGTTGGTGCTTATGGTTATGGAAATCTTTGAGTTGGATATTGGGAGTTATTGGGTATTGGTTATTTTTGCACCCACTAACCGCACTTTTACATTTCATAACTTTTTACATTGGGACAATGTAAGGTTCAAGTGTGGGGATGTGGAAAATCTTGGAAACCATACAAATTTTTTGAAAATTGTTTTACAAAGTGTTTGGTAGAGGTCTTTGGTCATGGTTAATTCATTAAGTTACTCGATTAAGTTTTTCCAACAAATGTTTAAAAATATATATATATATATATATATATATATATATAATAAATTGGAAATGTTGGAATTGGGAGTAACAAAGTAGAAGGTGACGGTTTGCATGCACATGTCGGTAACCTATTTTCCACCGTTTCTGTGAGAATTTGAGCCAAATTGATTTATATTCTCTTATTTGAGTGTTTAGCCACTTTGTTTCATATTTTAGAACTTGCATATTGTTAATACATGTTGAAACCTTGAACCAATTGATTGTGCAAAAATGATAAAGGCATTAGGAGAAACCTTTTTATTTTTAGCCATTTTTATGCCTTTACCCGTTAATATCCACTAGATACCCATTCTGAGCCTATACCTTTTCTTTTGACAAAACCCACAACATTCACCCATTCACTTTTTAGCCTTTTCTTTTTAAACCCGTGAGTTGGAATTCAATTAACTTAGGTTGTTGCAGTTGCAGTTAAAAAAAAATGAATGAAAAAGAAATACAAAAAGATAGTATTGGGTCAACATGTGCCCAAAGGTCTTGAATATTAGTTGAGCTACAATAAAAGATGTTATTGGGTCAAGTTTAACTCAAGTTTCATTTGATAGTTTGAAGAAATAAGAAATTTAGTGTTGGTGGGTCATTTACACCCATGGCAGAATTTTGAAGGTTTAAAAGTTGATTTATAACTTTATTAGTTGAATTCCACTCACCTTTAGCCACTTTAAAAATCCTTATCCATACCCGTAACCCTAGCCTACATTACAACTCTTAAAATACCTTTTGATTTGTGCGTTTTAGTTGTGTTAGTAGGTGGAGATGTGATCAATTTGCAAGCCTATAATAATGTGATTCATTGTTTGGTTTCGAGTGAAAAATACTAGCACATCATCGCTAGTCCATATATGAAGCCGAGTGGAGTGACTAATTGTGAGGGGTGTGTACATGCAAAACCATAGCTAGATATGAGTTAAGCGCATTCCAATATTTTCTTTTGTTTAAAAATTCATTGTTGGTTTGTTGGACTGTAAAGCTGTTGAGAGTATAATTTTTTTGAATTTTGCATGACCTTGAACCTTAACTTATGTTTAGTGAAAACAATTATTTAAGAATTTGTAATGTGAATTTAAAAGCAAATGACTTTGCTTGAGGGCAAGCAAAACTCAAGTGTGGGGATATGATAAGTGGCCAAAGTTTCATGTATTAAAAGGTGTAATATGTTATATTTATGCAATTTGATATGTGGAATACAAAGGTTTTGTGTAGTCATGCATGTGCAGGTGTTGGAAGCTTAAAATGTGATCTTTGAAGATATTACGAGAGAGTCGGAAGAGACACGGAGAAAACGGGGCAAAACTGCAGGCACAGCGTAAGCCTACGCCATCTGGCGTAGGCCTACGTCACCAGCGTAAGGCTATGCCATATCAGCGTAGGCCTACGCCTAAGTAATTTCTTCACAGCAGCTTCCAGTGGACCGGCGTAGGCCTACGCCCTCCCAGCGTAAGCCTACGCTGGGTGCGTTTCAGACGCGGGTTTTGGGCGAAACAGCTGATTTTCAATGGTTAATTAGGTTTTTCTTCCCCAAAATTCGAATCCATCTTTTACACCATAGTTCTTGGGCGATTTTGGAGTTTTTGGAGGCTAAAGAACACGATTCTAACATCCGATTGAAAGATTGAAGATGATTTCCACCACCATGAGCGGCTAATCCACCGGTAATCATTCCCGGGTGGATTGTTTGTAAGTTTTAGGGGTTTATCATGTGCTAGCTTTGAGAAACAATTCTTGTAATCGTTTGGTTTGAAACACTTGAATCTTTGTGTTTAGTATGGTTATGAACTCACGGGAGTCGATAAATTCTTGCACCATTGATCCCGTTAGATGATAATTGCTATGAACTTTGATTTATGTTGAATCTATTGATTAATCTAATTCTATATTGCATACATTTGTCTCGATTTCATTCGTGAATATTGTTTTACACTATTTGCCGATGATGTATGAATGTTGATGTTCTTGGTTAGATTTGGTTAATTAGATTTGGATAACCATTCGATTGTTTGAACTCAAATGTTGGTGTGATAATCCCTAATTACTTGTGAACTTGAAACCCGGGTGTGATACCCTTTTTAATTATTGTTTACAACTTAAACCGTTTTGTTTGGTACTTGATTTGTTTGTTGAGTTTATAAAGTTTTCACTTAAATCATTGATTGTGTTTGGTCAGAAAGACCCGTTGTAACTTCATAATTTGCATTGTTAATTGAAGTTGAGCACCGACCACAAACTCTTCGTGGTTCGACACCCTTCTTACCCTAACTAGTTTAAGGTGATTAGGACACTCAATTTCTTTATCTTTGACCGGTCCCTTCGACACCGATCACCACACGCTGATCAACGTCTTGCCAATGTGGTTGTGGAGAGGGAGTACCGAACACATCCGGTGTGGGATTACTCACCACACGAC
Source organism: Smallanthus sonchifolius (assembly GCA_023525975.1). NCBI lineage: Eukaryota > Viridiplantae > Streptophyta > Magnoliopsida > Asterales > Asteraceae > Smallanthus > Smallanthus sonchifolius. The sequence goes on along the minus strand of CM042031.1, from coordinate 69,284,686 downwards.
CAACACCCCGAATATGGCCACGCCGATGACCCAATGCACGCTCCATGCATGCAAACTCATCGACAGCGGATCAGTCACCACCAGATTCAACAGAGGATCTTGTATACTCCTCTTGGATTCGGTCCTGCATTAAACAATGTAATAAGCAATCACTTTACTATTTTACTAAAATTCGACAGCATAACTGCTGTAAAATGGATAACCAACCTTTAAACTATAGGTCATAGACGACCCAAAATCACAAATTACATAATCTAAACATAATTTATAAAAAAATTACTAACCAAGTTTGCAAATATCTTCGAATAGCTTGAAATCCTCAAACAATTGTCAAAGCTTCAAACATCTAACAAAAAACAAATAAATTAACCAAAAAACCCAAAAATTTTGATTTTATTGTCAAAATTGAAACATATATGTTAACTAACCTTAAAAACCGAGAGATTAGTGAAAATTGCTCCACAAAACACACCAAAACCTCGAAATCGCCACAGAGAGAAAATGAGAGAATTTTGAGAGTATTTGGGTGAAAATGGGAAGCAGAAAGCTGTCTTCTGCGTTAATTCACGCTGAGCCCTATCCCGACGACATGTCGTCGGTATAGGCTCTAAAGTCGGCGCAATAGGCCCCTGTGCCGACGACATGTCGTCGGTACAGGTCTTCGTTTGTTTTGACCGGTCAATAAAGTAAATGACCTATACCGACGACATGTCGTCGGTATAGATTTTTCCCAAAATTGTTTTTAATTAAAAAAAAAACCCACCGACGAAAAGTTATTAAATAAAAGAAAACTAAAAAATAAAATGGAATTTAACCTATACCGACGACATGTCGTCGGTATAGGTTTTCCCCAATTTTTCATTGAGCGCCATGTTTTCCCTCCATCCGGCTCAACCCTGTGCCGACGACATGTCGTCGGTATAGGGTCTCCCTTCTCATATTTTGAGATTAGCCTATACCGACGACATATCATCGGCACAGGGTGACCTATGCCGACGACAAGTGTCGTCGGTATAGGGTCCGTCGGCATAGGGTCATTTTCTTGTAGTGGGTATAATGTTATTTTAAATAATTTAACAGAAAAACTTAACGCTCATCCACTCGAAGGACCACCCGTGTTATGTTCGAGCAAACTTGTTGACTATCAGTATAGTTTTTCAAACTTAGGGAGCAAACTTGCAATTTGTGCAAACCACGAGGACCACCGTGTAATTAACTCAAAAAAAATGTTTGCATAGTATGTGTCATAAACCATTTAATCAATATAATTATATCATAATTTTTATATAACATTGCTATATTACACTAAAAAGTTCTAACCAATTAAACCGAGGTCAGATTTAATAAATTAACAAAACTATAATATCATTAATATTAACTAAGATTTATAAGTGAAAACTTATGTTTATTAAATAGTTTTAAGTTTTAATATGTGCCCTTAAATTATAATTTGACAAGCCGTTGAAGAAATCAACACGTAACAATTTAATCACTAGTGAAATTTTAGTTTGGCAATACTTACTATTCCGTTGGTGTTTTGTATTAACTCGTTATTCCCCGCGCATTTTGCGAAGGGAGTCCAGTCGTTATAGGTTCGGTTCATTTGCGTGAATAAATTTACTTCGAAACACAGACTCTCGGGATTCAAACCCATGTCACCCGGTTAAGACAGCGCGCACCTAGAACTGCGTCGCGGCGAAGGTGTCAAACGGTGAAGAAAACTAACGTCAAAAGCAAATGTAAATCCACGCGTGTACCAAAACCAAGATATCAATAAACCTAAGAATTTAAAAAGAAAAATAATTTATAATTAAACGAAAGACAATAAAAAAAAGGAAACACAGTTAAAAATAAATAAATAAATAGATAAATCGGAAATAAAGAGAAAAGAAAAAAAAATGAAAGTGAGGGGGAGTTAACAGATTCAAACCGGAGTGGAAATGGGGTGTGAATACAGTCGACTAAAACCACTCCAATCAGCCCATGTTAGGGTTCTAAATATGTTTTTAAACCCACATATGCAAATAATACATGAGTTAGGAAAAAAAACACTTTCCCTGGATTCGTACAAGGGTCAGCGGGGTTCCAAACTTGCACACTATAACTTGTCCAACCACCTAAGTCTAAGGATTCGAACCACCTTTTTTTTAACGTCCTGGGCTCAACTGACACGTCCTATCAGGGAAGGCTTGTACATTAGTCTACCCGAACATCCCTCAAGGAATTCGAAATCTGCATAGGATATTCCTAGTTTTTATGAAATACACCTTGTAATATTAGAACACATGACCTCCACAGAGAGGAAACCTTTTAAAAAAACCCCTCTGAACACCAAGGTAAAACCTTGATGGCGATTCTAACCACCTAAGTCTAAGGATTCGAACCGGTGTCAGCAGGGTTCCAAAGTCCAATCACCCAAGTCTAGTGTTATATTCCCTTTTTGAAACCAATTAATGCTAACAAAAAGATGGGCTGAAACAAAAACAAAAATAATGATAATGTTGTCCATGTGATAGCCTCCTATTGGTTGTCAAGCCATGTGTCAGCAACTTAATGAAGGGGGTAGTATTCCCTCATGTCAAATAAAGAGAATATAATAATTCACTTTGTATAAAACAAAAAAATTAATAAGTAAGTGAACAGTCTCAGAACAAATAAATAATTTCATAAAAGATATAGTAAATTACAGAAATCATCATTTATGTTTATATACTTTTTCAGATATTGCCTTTTAGCCCAAAAATTGTCAGATATCGTCCTATATGTTTACAAATCTTGCACGTTATGTCCTTTGGCCCTAACCCAGTTAAAATTTTCAGTTAAGTATGGTCATGTACAAGACACATGAGAGTACTTTTGTAATTTTACCCATTTAATTAAAAATTATGTTAAATAAAATATTATAAAGTCTCTCTCTAAACTAAAGAATCCTTGGCTATTCTAACCGGAACTGCATCTTCCTTACCACCATTACTACTCCTATTCTTCAATTTCACATCCTCGTCGGAACCGGAGTACTCCCTCGCAGTCGCCGCCTCCTCCTTCGAACTATGCTTGCTTACAAGAACGCCTCCAAAATTCGAATTTCAAAACCCTAACTTCCTGCGCGAAATCGACATAGGTGTTTCCGTCTTCGCCAGTTCAAAACCCTAATAACCGGAATATGAAGTTTAACTGGGTTAAAAAAACCACTTTATATTGGAATGCTCGCCCAAGTACTCTTCATACGGTTGGTTACGTTCTCGACTCTCGATAAGCAGTGAAATGTCTAAGGAAGACGCATCCAAAATTAAGAATAAGAGGATTTCTAAAAAAACCTCTCAGATCTGCCAGATGCATCAGATCCAGCCAAGGAGCTCTCAGATCTGCCGGCGAAATCAGATGCGAATGACTTTGACGGATTTGAGTTCAGCCTTGTAGATCTGGTTATGATGCTTCCAACAGACGAGCTCTTCTTCGACGGTAAGCTTGTTCCGCAGCAATTCTCAATCCGCCAGGAAGTTGCCACGTCGACAACAACTATCCTGCCTGGAGTTCGCTCTCCAGATACGCCTTGTTCTCGCTAGAGAATCGAAGACGCATTCGCCGCCGATCATGGAAGTTTTGAACTGGCGAAAACGGAGTGATACAGAGGCTGAGAGGGGGCGAAGGATGAACGGGATTGGAATCTGGAAGTTTTAGAGAGAGAAGGGAGGCAGTTTGTTACATAAATCATCCTTTTTATTGCAATAAGAGAGAGAGAGTTTATAATATTTTAAATAACATATTTTTTTAATTAAATGGGTAAAATTATAAAAGTATCCTAATGTGTCTTGCACATGACCAGACTCAACTGAGAAATTTAACTGGGTTAGGGCCAAAACATAAAGAATGATATCTGACAATTTTTGAGCTAAAGGACAATATCTGAAAAAGGGTATAAACATAAAGGATGATTTCTGTAATTTACTCAAGTTATAACCAATTGGAAAATTTTAACCCGTCACTACTACAATTTACTCAAAAATAATGGTAAGGATAACAAGTAAATAAATAGTTGATACCAAATGAGTAATTTTTTAAAAGTTAGAATCATATGTTTAAAAGTTCAAATCATATGTGAAATTTAATAATGTCTCGGATGGATGGATGTCTCTTCTTTATGGACAAATTAGATTAGAAGTTCCTCTTTTTCGCAAGGGACGTTCTTATCAAAGGATCAGCAATGAAAGAGTTTCAAACACAACGTGGAGTTAGGTAAGACGACCCATTATCCTCATTCTTATTTATCATCGCCATGGAAGCCCTCCATGTCATTACTCGCCAAGCTTGTAGCATGGGTATCCTTCACCAGCTAAAACATCCGAATAGTGGCCCAGAATTATCTCATTTTCTATATGAGGACGACGTGATTTTTAAGGGAAACTGACTTCAATCCAATTTTAAAAACCCGAGGAAAATCCTGAGGTGTTTCCTTTTATGCTCGGGTCTCAAGATAAACTTTAAAAAGAGCAGGTTGTGTAGGGTTGGCATAAGTGTCTACTATGATGAGTTTACTACATTTTCAAACACCACTTTCCCATTTACGTATCTTGGTCTTCCTATAAGTGTCAACATGAACCTATCAAAAACTTGAAACCGGTGACTAACAAATTTGTATTATAACTCCCGCTTTGGATATCTAACACCCTTTCATTTGGAGGAAAATTGACGTCGATAAAAGCAACTCTTGGTAGCCTACCTACTTATTACTTATCACTTTTCAAAGCTTCATCGCATGTTATTGGTATCTTGTCAAGGATTGAATCAATAAACACAAACACACAATTATAGTGAATAACTCTTACACGTTTATTACTCAGAAAATATCTCTCAAAAGTTAAATACAACTCTCTTCTCATATCTCAAAACCCTAATCATGATTATGTATTTATAGGGCAACCCTAACTTGGTTAACAAGAAAATAATTAAAACCCTAATACACCCCGTAAGCTCATTAACACCATTTATTGTATTGGGTCCGGGCCTTCCACCTGCTCGTGTTGGGCTCCTTTGATCGTAAATTACCAACAATCACCCCCTAAATTCCAACTCGAAACTAGGTGGTCTTCATCCTCAAACTCAACCCCTAATTTTTGACTTGAAACTAGGTGGTCTTCAACTCCAAGCTTGCCTCCTTGACATTGATTCTCCTTCACAGTAATCATTACTCGATTATTCGCTTGACCACCCATTGTTTTAGCACTTTCAAGATTCAGTCATTTGGACCTAACATAGATATGATTTAAGCAACACTGATGGTGACGATCTCTACACAGATCGGGCCTTTAAATAACACCGGTGATGGGCAGCAACTTCAAACCCAGATCAGTGATCTTCAAACACAGATCATCAATCTTCAATTAAATCAGTGATGTGGAACACGATTTGAACTCGGATCGGAGCAATCAAAATCTGACGATGGTGTGCGGCTTGTCTACCCTCAAGTTGCGACTAGATCTTCCTGGTTAGTGGCAATCACAATCTTTGGCAGCCTTAAAAGCATCGGCTTCAAACACGACGACTTGCTTCTTCCAACTTTAGTTCCTTTCTTCGACTCCCCTGGTTTTGGTTCCTTAGTTCCCAAATTTGATAAACAAGATCGACAACCCTTAGATCTCCTTGATAGGCCCTTGATCACGGCATTAATTGAACACAGATCTCACGGCGTCTCGAAGTTGGCAGGTGGCGGTCTCTTAGAACTTCTTTGGCAATCAATCGATCAACTCTTAGATCTCTTGGACGAACAACAACCGGCCTTAGGTCCCTTGGCAACACAACGAGCGACCCTTAATCCCACGATGGCAGCGGCTAGCTTCCTTGGATCTTGGTATCAATTCCGGGTACCTTGAACTTGGCTCTGATACCAATTCAAAGATTGAATCGATAAACACAAGCACACAATTATGGTGAATAACTCTCACACGTTTATTACTCAGAAAATATCTCTCAAAAGTTGAATACATTCTCTTCTCATATCTCATAACCCTAATCATGATTATGTATTTATAGGGTAACCCTAACTTGGTTAACAAAAAATCAATTAAAACCTTAATACACCCCATCAGTGGCGGATCCAGAAATTTTTTTCAAGGGGTTCACTGCATAGATGCTCCAATTTCATAGGACCGGACATAAAAACAATCGGGTCGGTTCGATGGCTCGGGTCGGGCAGGGGGCGGCTCAGGGTACTTGGTGGCCCCAAGCGGACTAAAAACTTTGAGGCCATTTTTCAAAAGTCATATTATAAAAAAACCCTCATCTTTTTTATCTGGGCTTAGGACCAAAAACTACTGCTTTTCAGGGATACACTTGTTATATCAATCCAAAAACTACTGCTTTTCACTTTGTTTTCCACTCAAGTTACTAGTTAATGTGACATAAATAAAATATGCAACAAAGATACAACTGGTAGATTCTTAGCTATGGGAGGAAGGACTTAAGGAGTGAAAAGGTGTTTGATGCATAAATTGTTCATTCAAATATGTAAATTAACATAAATATGTTAACACAGAAATTAATTTTTAAACGGTAGTTTTATGTAATTACTTATCTAGATGATATTTCTCATAAATGATTTCTCAGCAACAAACTCAACAAATACCAAATACCTCTATTAACAGCAAATACCGAGTAGTGGCGGAAGGCAAAGTTGGAGGAGGCTGCCGGCTGCGACCTGTTGCTTTGCTTCTTTCCCTAATTCAGTAATCGTGTTTTTTTTCTTTGTTGTACTTGTTATAGTGTTATTAGCCTAACAAAACAAGAAGCCTTCAAAAGGTCAATCATTTTATATCCTACTATTAGCTGTTAAAAGGCCCAGAAGCTGTTGAAGGCCCATACGAAATCTGATTGGAAAAAAAAAAGATTTTAAAAAAATTTAGGGAAGGGATTCGAACCCACAACCTCCGGGTTATAAAGAAAAGTCAAAACCACTACACCACCTGTTAAACTTTGTAAGGGGGTTCACCCTATAATTTTTTAAAGGGTTCACCCCAGTTTTTTAAGCTACCGTTCTATACAAATTCCGAAACTCGGGGGGTTCCTGTGAACCCCCCCTCTCCTAAGTAAGTCCGCCCCTGCACCCCATAAGCCCATTAACACCATTTAATGAAACTCCACATGTCTATTGGGTCCGGGCCTTCTATTTACTCGTGTTGGGCCCCTTTGATCGTAAATTATCAACATCTTGGATAGCATTAGAAGAAAATTTTATGGGGAAATAACAACTCGAACTTTAAAATATGTTGGGATTCCATTGGAAAAAATAATGGCAGCCACAGAAATTGGCGGGCTCGGTATTGTCGGCATTAGAACTGCTAACTTGGCCTTGCTCTCAAAGTGGTGGTGGTGATGCAAGTCTATTCCGAACAGCCTATGGGTTCAAACGATCAACTCCATCCATCTTAGCAATCGGATTTGGAGAACCTTTCCCTTGAAGAAGAAGAACATCACGTATGTTTGGAAGAAACCTCCTCACAAGCAGGAAAGACGTATGGTCCTGTTTCGGAGATGACTCATGTTCATCCTCAACTTCCCACCTTAGAAAGGAAATCGAAAAAAGAATGTCCGTCAAAGAGAGCTACAAGATGGACTGGCTTACTGAAGGTGATTTTTTTGGATGGAGAGTTGTTTTAGATAGGATCTTGTTTAAAGAAGCATTAGCAAAAAAAGGTGTCAGTGAAATATTGCTTGCGTTAACTATGGAGCCACTTTGGAATCAACTAACCATCTTCTGGTTACTTGCAACATTGCCAGAAAAAAATTGGGATCTAGTATTCTCATGGTGTAAATTACCCGCAAATGTTTTGCGACTCGGTTATTGAGATCCTGGACTTCCCTAAATTGCATGTTCATCATGTTGCTATAAAAAAGGTCGTGCAATGTATCTTTTTGTCAACACTCTGGTTTATTTGAAATGCGAGAAATGATAAACTCTTTAATAGAAAATCACATCTACTGATAGATATTATGGAGTCGATTAAGTTGTACACTTTCCTTTGGATTAAAAACAGAGTTAAAATGCACATGTTATATTGAAATTTTTGCATTTATTTCTCTTTTTACTCGTATATTCAGGAATTAATTACACTTATTTCACTTTTAGCCTATAGGATTAGAAAATTACAGGTTTAGTCCAATAATTTACAAGAATATAACGACAGCTCCTGACACGGATGAACGTTAACTTTTAGAGTTAAATTTTTTAAAATGACCGATATACTCTTTATATATTAAAAAAAAAAACAATATAATACCTACCCCACCTCACCCAACCCATCTTCTTTCTCTAACTCCATATCTGCAAATAAGGTTGAGCCTCCAAGGACAAGGTTGAGCCTTCACAGCCGCGAATTTCATGGGGATGCAGTCGGCGTTTGATTAGAGAGAGATTGTGTGAAATCGAGCTCCAAACCTTCAGATGTGCGATGGTGGCGGCAACTTCAGGTCTTCGCCTACACCATCAATTTTGCTCCGATCGGAATCAGAAAAGAGACGGAGACAGAGTGATCAGATGGCGGAGGGGGTTGGTTTCAGACGTCATTGACTTTAAGGTAGGGCGGTTTCACTCGTATGTTCCGGCAACTGATTAGGCAACGAGCACGGTAGTGTTAAACTAACACGCATCAACCGCCCCACCACCGATATAACCACCAACCCACCACCACTTCACCTTCACCTTTAACCTCTGATCTTTTTCCTTCATATCTCAACTGGGCGTTTCTCAAATTTGGGGGTTTATGAATTTTAACAATATTTGTAGTCAAATCTTTCCGCTTCAGGTTCAAATCTTTGAAGAATCAAAGGGTTCGTATGTCATCACACCAAGCATCGGTGCAAAATTTAGGCGATTCTCATGTGAGATTAACCGCTAAATTTAAGTTGTATGTGGCTAAAGATAATCTATTGGAATCAGGTGAGATGTTTTAACCCTTTGATTTCTAGGTCTTCCTGATGATATTGCTTTGAAGAACTGGTGGGAGTATGAATTTTGATTTGATTATTTGGTGGGTGTATTATGATGGATGATCTGAGAGAAAACCATAGAGGAGATGAAGAAGTTAGGTTTGGTTGGGGGCTGGGGTTGTGTCGTTGGGGTTAAATGTGGGTCCATGAAATTTTAATTAATTCTTTTTTTAATAGCGAGTAGTTTAGTCATTTTATACACACTTAACATGTAAAGTTAACATTCATCCAAGCCAGGAGTCGTCGCTGTTACATTTTTGCAAACTATTGGACTAAACTATAATTCCTCAATCCTAGGGGCCAAAAGTGAAATCCGTGTAAACCACAGGGGCTATTCGTGTAATTAATTATATATTCAGTTGTACGGGTAACTTTGTATAATAGTAAACAAGTTTCAAAAGTGTTCCAATTAGGTCACTCAATAATAATTTTATACGGTATACACCCTCGGGTATACTATGGTGAGTTACCTAATTGGAACACTTTTAAAACTTGTTTACTATTTTTTGGTGTTTTCCCTTCAGTGTACTTACTAGCTCCTTACTAATCTCATATTTATAACTAGGCTAGAAACTCGTGTTTTACACAGTTTGAATAAAGAAATATTAAATAGCTAGTAATTAAGATTTATGAATTATAAAGAAAATATTAAATAATAACAAAGATTTATAAATTAATAAAGAAAATATTAAATAATTAATAATAAAAATAAAAATTACGAGAAAAAGAATCTTAAACTGATAGAATTCTGACGCATGACCACCAGTTACTTATTTATGAGATATAGATATAACTTTGCGGTTAAAAATATGTGAATACAACTATTATTTAAGAAGTTAAAGTCAGGTTCCGTCAAAGGGGTTCGTAGGAGCATTCAACATATGTTTTTTTATTCATTTTTCAGGAATAGTTATCATCAAATAGATTTCACAGTATGATCTAATTTAATAAGAAATAGGATTGATTTGATTAGTAAAAACTAGTTGAATACCCGTGCTTTGCGGCGTGTATCAGATTACGTAATTCGCTCATAATAGGTTGGGTTCGTCACAGTACCACAGCAGTAATGGTACTCAATATAGGCTACGATAGGAAAAAAACTTGATTTTAAATACAACTCCGTTTTCAAATAAATTTATATCGAAACGTTGAAAAATAAAAACAACCGCACACTCTGTTTTTTGAAAAAAGTTACCGAACCCAAGTTATTAAATAAAAACGAAATTAATAGAAAATTAAACGGGTTAAAAGCGTATACTATATATAGTCAAGAGGTGAAAATGAAAATAAAAAAAAGTAAAAGAATGAGTGACCGAAATTCAGCGGAGATGATACCGTTCAAGTAAGCTTTCCTTTAAGATCTATTATGTAATTTCATGAGTAAACTGTAATTTGCGTCCCTGTGGTTTACTCTAATATACACGTTGGGTTCTTACGTTTGAAATTTCGACCTCTAAGTCCTTGTAGTTTCTATTTTTCTTCTATTGAGTCCCTGAGGTTAACGCAAGTTGATGTAGGGTACATTTATCATTTTGCTTGATTTTTTGGTGGCAACTTCGTCATTTAATCTTGCTTAGTGATGCAGAACCTGCACGCATTCTATACCCTGAAAAACCAGTTAAATATGTACGTCGGTCCATGTTTACCATATAAAAAACCTCAAAATTGAAAGCCCCGTTCAGTTCTCAAATACCTAGAATCAAGAAAAGCAACTACCAATAAATTTCATCAATTTTACGCCCATAAGCATAAAACCAATTACAGCATTACAAAAAATTCCGTTCTTCTTTGTAAAATCACCTGTAGTGAAGCAGAAATACAAGAATACAACCACATAGGTCACTAAATTCATCGGCAACGATGATGATCGGAAACCGGTTAACCTGAATGACCCAAACAACCCTCTACCACCATTCCGCCGCTCATTCTTCCCACCCAGCAGCCCCTGCTGCTGCCCACCACCGTCATCATCGTTTGGGCTCCACCCACCGCTACAGTTACTATCAAACGACCCTTGCCGACGACGTCGTTCCTTGGCGAGCCTAAATGAAGATGATGAAAATACGGATTTGCCCCCCCAGATCTCCCGGACCGTCAGGACGGTCGTTGGCGATGATGTTTTGGTAATACCTAGTCTTGGAGGAAGATCCAGGCATCTGTTGGGTGGGGCGACGATTAGGTAGTTACAGGGTCGGGATTTGCCGGGTTGTTCTTCCCACCGGAAAGTAATGGAAGCGGCGGTGTTGACATGTCGGATGGTGATGGTGATGGTGGTGCGATGGAGAAGAGTGGGAGTTTGGGTGTGGAATAATACAAGCATACACAATTAACCCATCACTGAACTCAAAGTTATCAACTAATATTGATCGTGTACTTGAAATAAACAATGATAATCAAGTCGAGTCAAACAAAACTGAGTTTTTATTTTCCAAAATATTGTTAGTGGAAACTTATTTACTAAAATTGATGATTTGAAAAATATTTATTAAAATGGATGTGTTTTTAAAAACTTTCTTTTTCTTACTCCTAATCTTATTGAAAAAAAAAATTCTATTTAAAAAAATGTTCTTTAAAATTTACGTTACAGACTTATTTTTTGAAATTAACTAAGCCATTTTTTTTTCGAAAACATTTCTATTTAATCATTCATATGCGTTTTTAACTAAGCCATTTCTTGTTTTCTTAATTATTAATCGAAATTAGATCCAACTTTTCAATACCAAAATTTACGTTACAGACTTATTTTTTAATATAGTTCATGAATAATGTTGTTTAATTAATAATTAATTCTCTTTTTTTTTCCTCTCAATTTTCGGATTTCAAAAATATCTAAATTACCCATTTTAGGTCTTAAAGTTATTATCTTCTTTTTCTTTTTAATAGTTTATAAAACTAGCTCACAGAAAACACTTACACACATTTTACAATTTATAAAAGATAATATAGTTGCCTTAAAAAAAGATAATATAGTTATCTGAAATTATATATATCTTCTTATAATGGTATTTTGATTAAAAAGGTACTAAAATGTAGTTTCTACTAAATGTTTTTTAAAGTTTTTTCTATTAATTTTTTAAAAAAAAGTTAAAAGATGCCGTCCTAAAAGAACTACATAAACCATTAAAAAAAAATTTGTTTGATAGTGATATTTTATAAAACGTTTTTAAAAAAAAAAATACATTTTAAAAAAAAAATACATTTTTAATTCCTATTAAAATAGCATTTTTATTACATTCTTTAAATTATTTAAAAACGTTTTAAAAATATATATCTTTTAAAAAATAAAAACAAAAACGTCTAACATTTTTTGATGAAATTAAAAATTATTTATTTTAAATAGAATTTCTTTTTTTTTTCAATAAGATTAGAAGTGAGAAAAAGAAAGTTTAAAAAAACACCCATTTTTGATAAATATTTTTCAAATCATCCATTTTAATAACTAAGTTTTCACCAAGGAAAAAAAAAACTCAACAAAACTTAGAAGTATTGACTAATTAATGAAACTCGATAACTAAGGGTTGTAGATCCCGGAAAAATCTCTACCTCTTGCTTTTATTGAACAAACAATAGAGACAATACCAGACTCATTACATGTATAAAATCATTTTACCCAAACTGAACTATGCTACAATTTACAATCTTAACAAAAACAAAACTAACATGATGGAGGTTGCAGTTGTTTTAATCTCCGTACAACTTGTTTCATCGTCGGACGTGTTGACAATGAATCCACTGTGCAAACCACTGCCAAATGCAACACCTCCACCAGATCATCATGTGGACCAACATCCCATAACCCTGCCGTGAAGAACTCCTTCGCCTGACCCTGTCTTAGCAGCATACAGGCCCAAGCCACAATGTTGAACCCGTTTCCGTACGACGAAAAAGACGGGTCCAACGCTTTCTTATCAGAGATTAGCTCCAACAACACCACCCCGTAACTGTAAACATCGGCTTTATCTGAAACCCGACACGTCATTGCGTATTCTGGTGCCACATACCCAAAAGTTCCTGCAACCCCAGTGGTAGCGTGTGTCTCTGAGGTACCCAAAAGCCTCGCCAAACCGAAATCCGACAAGTAAGCGTTAAAATCATCGTCTAGCAAAATATTACTCGGTTTCACATCACGGTGAAGAACACGAGGAACACATTGATCGTGGAGATATGCGAGTGCGCGGGCAATATCGAGAGCAATTTTGTGAAGGATTTTCCAATCGACCGTCCGGATTGATCTTTCTTGGATGAATCTTTCCAAGTTGCCACCGGGTAAAAAGTTGTAGATCAAAAACATCTCGGTTTCACTTGCGTGATACCCTATTAAGGTAACAAGATTCTGGTGGCGGAGGCGACCCAAGGTCTTGAGCTCTGCATCAAACTGTTGTACACCCTGAAACCGTCCAACAGATAGCCGTTTAATTGCTACCAAGAACCCGGGCGCAATCTCGGCTTTGTAAGTAGCTCCAAATCCTCCATTTCCGATACAATTACTAGCATTGAAGTTACCCGTGGATCGAACCACGTTCTCAAAAGTTAATGGGACCCCGATGTCGGTGAAGATTGTAACTTCCTTACGAACAGACCCGTGGGCATGAGGCGACAGTTTAGGCCGCCTTTTGGTGCAGAAGAACAGAACCATGAGAGCTAGCATAACCGAAAATATAGCAGAGGCAGATGTAATGGAAGCAATTGCAATTGCATTTAAGCCACCCCCATCACCCTTTGGTGCAGGTTCTGGTGAACCAGAGAGATTTGCAAAATCATTACCAACGGGCTGATCGGGAGACAAGTTTGTTGGAGAGATCTTACACGATTGCAAATTCGGGTTTCCAAGAACACTACTGCATTTCATCAAAATATCATTTTGTGGCAATGGGCCCGACAAGTTATTGAACGAGACGTTGAATTTCATGATTGTTTTCAAGTTGGCTAAACCAGGCGGAATCTGCCCGGAAAGCTTGTTATTGTTGAGCAAAAGAACAGTTAAATTCCTCAAATCTACAAGATCTCCTGGTATCTCTCCGGTCAAAGAGTTGGAGAAAAGTTCTAGAACTTCTAAAGATCCGAACTTTCCCAAACCCGAAGGAATTCGACCCGTAAGATTATTACCAGATAATGAAAGATTTTTCAGAGCTTTAATATTATTGAAGCTGACAGGTATTTCTCCTGTTAACATATTCCAACTTAAATTAACTGCAACAAGAGAACTCAACTCACCAAAACTAAGAGGAATCGTTCCCAATATACGATTTCCCGACACATCCAAAAAAGTCAAAGTTCGGCATATTTGACCAATACTTGACGGGAGTTCACCCGATAACGCATTTAAGCTTACATTAACAGCCATCGCTTTCAATTTCCCACAGTTTTCAAATAGTGCTCCAGGAAACTCACCAGTAAGCTCATTTTCACCCGCAAGAAAAGCATAAGCAGTATTCCCCCCTGTTCTTGCAATCGGCACAGAATCTAACCGGCCCGTGAAATTGTTGGCCCTGAAGTTATGGATTATTGCAAGATCACCAACATCGTTTGGAAACAATGAAGAGGCACGCAGGTCATTAGATACAAAATACTGAAGGTACGCATTTGATGGATTGAATGGTTCACATGTGGCGTAGTGAAAAGACGGAATCGGGCCCGAAAGATGATTCCCGCTAACATCAAAAACCGTCATACAAGGAACACCAAGTTTATCACTAATCTCACCGGTCAACTTGTTTGAGCTCAAATCAAGAACATGTAACTTCTTGCAAATATCAAACCCTTTAGAGATTTCACCAACAAATAAGTTTTGGGCCAGGTTGACCATTTCCAAGCTAGCACAAGCTCCCCAATTGTCGGGAAACTCGCCCTCTAAAGTCGTTCTTGGAGCCCATAACAACTGCAGGTTCGGGAGAGTAGTGATTTCTAAAGGGATAGTACCTTCAAAGTAGTTAAACTCATCTTCAGGGGCTAACTGTGATAAATTGTCATCAGAATAAAAAATGCCAGGAATCGGGTTCAATAAGTTTGAAAACACGAGGACTGATAAATTCAAACAGCTTCCGAGTTCCCGTGGTAATGCACCACTAAGACTGTTTCTCGATAGATCCAAAACTCGTAGTGCTTCAAGCCTACCAAGTTCAACCGGGATTTCTTCTTGAAGCAAATTGGAATACAACAAAAGGGATTGTAACTTTGTACAGTTCCCTAAACTAGTCGGAATCCCTCCAACTAAAAGATTACCCGAAAGCTCCAAATGCTCGAGATTGCCACAGTTATACCCAATCTCACTCGGGATGTTCCCGATTAACTGATTAAATGACAAATATAACCCTCTCAAATCTCCAAACCCATCAAGAAATGCAGGAATTGAACCGTTAATCCGATTCCCTGCGAGATTCAAGACCTGTAAGGTCTTGATTTCTGATAAGGAATCCAGTATCTCCCCGGATATGTGATTAAACCCCAAATTAAAAACCCTAAGGCTTCTTAACCCACTGAAATGCGACTGTAAGTTCCCATGAATCAAATTCCCTTCAAGATCAATCACTTCTAGTTTCTCCATCCCCCAAATTTCAACCGGAATTTCACCACTCAAATCATTAAAAGGAAGTGACAAAATTCTAAGTTCTGAAAGCTTAGAAATCGCAGATGACAATTCACCAACTAATTTAGCATTCCGATCCACACAATTTTTCCTAACTCCAAATCCATACAAAGGAAATTGATCATACATATAACAAGTAAAGTCGCCGGAGTTACCTCCGCCGGTGATATTGAGAGCCACAACCCTAGAATTTGACCCGCACGTGACTCCGATCCAAGAACAGTGATCCGAACTGCTCAAATTCCAGCTCGTTAACACTCCGGCAGGGTCCGAAACGGAGGCCTTGAACTCTAGAAGCGACGATTTGTCGGAATCATCGCCGGAAACGGCGTGGAAGGAAGATGAAGTGAAAATGACGGAGATGATTAACAATAGGTTTAAGGGTTTGTGAAGACGGCCCATCACTGGAACCCTAGTGAGGGTTCTGAAAAACTGAATCTTGAGGGAAAAGAAAGCTAATTTGAAGATGTGAAGTGTGGAAGACGGGTTTTGTTCAAAACCCTAACCCTAGAATCTTTGGTTGGAAAGAGGGGAGATGGAAGAACATGGAGAGAGTTCATTGACAAAAACGAGTTTGTGAATTTGTTTTTAGCATTCAATTCATTTTCTACCTTTTCAGTCTTTTTATAATTTTATTCCCCAAAAGATTTAAACATCAACAACTTCCACACCAAATTTTAAAATAAAACTTTATTATGAAATAAATTACGTGATGAAACTAAAATATGCACCAATGTGTTTAGGTCATTTCCACATAATACACACGATACCATAAACACACCTCTTTTTGTAAGCTCCGTCTTTGTGGGGAGCCGATTCAACGCGGATCACCATTCAAAGAGATCAATTTCAAGCGTGATCACTTCAACCAATTATGTGTGTGATCAACCTGCTTAGCAACCTTAAAGCATGAACAGAAAGTACCCCGGAACCATCCACCGACCAAATCCATTTGTCGTTGTTTGGAGCAAAGTTGTAACAGCCGACTAAATCAACACATTGACGCAACTTTCTACATTCCAACAGAACCGACGGGACTCTATACCATTCCCATGACCAAACTTTTTCATCATCTTGAAATAAAACACGAGCGGAAATGACATAACCTTTCACTATTTCCAGTTGAAGGATTGCTGGGAATAGATCTTTTAGTGAGATTTTTAGCGGGAGGTCAGCGGCCCAACTATCCAACCAAAAAAGAATTTTACTTCTCCGACCCGTAACGCCTTTTAGATTACTCATACAATTTATGTTTAGATGAGCCAAGATTCTCTCAAATTTTGAGATATTATTCCACGTACCTAGTACCTTACCTTTCAAGGGAATTTGAACTCTTTATTTTTGTGAACGAGCCTGATTGCTTTGACCCGTAGACACGAGCTTTATGGTTTTAAACGCCACCACCATTTAGTGAGAAGGGCAATATTTGCGGCCCTTAAACTTCCAATCCCGATGCCACCTAGCACTTTTGGTGCTAAAACTTTATACCATGATATCCAGAAGATTTTAGAGCTCGATAGTGATCTCCCAATAGGAACTTTCTCCTGATTCATCCCAAAAAGAATGATAAGTTATATCCAAAACCGATTTTGTAAGTGTAATTTTACCATTAAGAGATTTTAGACTTAAACTTTTCAATGACTTGCTTCCAATTATTAGTTAAATTCATATTAGCCCCCAAACTCAAAAACATGTACAAACCTGCAACACTATCGAACACGTCATCAATCCCCACAAATTTTTCCCAAGCAATCCACATAATCCACAAAACTCTTTACATTTTCAGATAATCATTTACTTCTACATTTATTTCTTATAATAATTATTTTTTTACAATTAATATAGTTTTAATACCATATATATAAATATAATATAATTAAAAAAAATATTATTTAGTATATTTATAAGATTACATAGTATGTTTCTCATAACAACTTTATTTATTTTCATAATTAATTTCTTTTTGGACACAACAATAATAATAAGCAAATCAGATAAAGATAGGGAATAGAAATCTATCACCACACAAACACTGCGATGTATAGTGATTCCGTTAAAGGTTAACTACTTCATTGTGCGTCCACTTCTTGATCCTGAATCAAGAGTTATCTTCACCATCAACCGACTCTCTACACTTGGTAGAGATCACCGTTATGCACGTCTCACTAACACGGGTAATGATCACCCTTAACTTCTCTCTTTCAAGGCAGAGATAACATATATGTCTCCCTTATTTCCACTTAGAAGCATAACCAGCACATGAAGAGTACAAGTGGTATGGTGTTTATGCTAGACTATTCTAAATCTAAGATATGATTTGAAGCTTTTAATCTTTTCTTGCTTGCTTGACAATCTTTAGTTTTAATATGAATCGGTGAATTAACTCAAGAGTATAGAAGTATTATGAGAATTTTGATTTGCAAGAGATAATGAAAATGTTTGCTAATGGTCTACTTAAATAGCCAAGAGGAGAGTGACGACAAAAATATTCCTGAGGCTGGACAGTAGATGGCGCAGTTGAACTGTGCATCGACCGTACTCTTTCTAACTTTGTTTCTCTCTCAAAAATAATTTTGTTGTGATGTCCAAAATACTGATTTTGAGCCTCTTAGCAAGGTTCACGCATTACAAAGCGGGGATGTTAATTTGAGTTTTCACTTAGGGGGGGGGGGGGGAATCTTTAAAATGTTAAGCATATTTCTTTGTACAACACCACTTCTAAGGATCATTAATACTTCTTATGTATGAACCAATATGATTTGACTTGTTTTTAATTTGGAAAAAACTCCCCTTAAGGAATATTCATTTTGATTTTATTTGATAAAAGAAAATGCTTCTTATAAAAATCATTTGTACGTACTTTTGTGTTTATGTGATCATACTCTTAAGAAAGTGTCATGTTCATTCTTTATCATGAAAATGCATAGTTGATTTGTCATCATACAATCTCGTTGTTAGTCTTCAAATTTGTTCCACAAGTGATACGACCGCTTTATGGTTCAACCATGACAGTGATCTTATGCTTGGTGTTCACGTGGGCTTGTTGATTTTTCACTAGATGATTGGAGGTCGGTTCTCATACGCTTTCTGTCTACTTTTTGTTTGTTTTGCATTTGGTTTTAGTTGTTGATGGAGTCATATTTTATGAGCATATAGGTATTTTAAGGTAACTACCCTATATGTTTCGATTTTTAACATCATCAAAATAGGTAATATACGCTAGGCATGTATACAATAACAATGTTAATACTCTTATGGCGCCTTCTAACATAAATCTAGCCATAATCACTCTAACATGCTCTCTCCATGTTAATTCGGTGATTGTAGTTTCTCTGGTCGTCATATACGATTGATGCCATTTAAGAGTGTTCCCTTCCAAATGAATCACTGTGTATCTCACCTTGAACCCTTCAACAGCAACTGCGCTTCAACAACAACTATCA
Source organism: Smallanthus sonchifolius (assembly GCA_023525975.1). Classification (NCBI taxonomy): domain Eukaryota; kingdom Viridiplantae; phylum Streptophyta; class Magnoliopsida; order Asterales; family Asteraceae; genus Smallanthus; species Smallanthus sonchifolius. The sequence goes on along the minus strand of CM042031.1, from coordinate 69,265,675 downwards.
TCAGTAGCAACTTGGATCAGTGGACGATTAGTTGGAAACTACCAACTGGTGAACTGAATAACGACAACGTTTATAACCATCAACTGTCATACCCTTTCGTGAAGAATTGTAACGATTCATTGTGATGGTTACCCCCCCCCCCAAATTAAAATTACAGAACATAATTTGTGTACTCCTTATCAACGAAATCCCCAAACTTTACTTTCCAATGACACAACTACGTGCATAATAGAGCATAGTCGTGTGACATATTTGTCTTAAAATTTCAATTTGCTCGGTAAATATCACAACTATGTAAAATATAAGCACTTAGTCATGCACTTTATATTAGCCCAATACTTTCTTGAAACTTATTCATTCAATATGAATCTTTAAATATATAACAAACTAGGTTAAAATCTCGTGTATTACACGGGTTGAATAAATATAATATTATATATTAAGTAATAAAAAAATATTTTTTAAAAACTCGTGTTTTACACAGGTTGAACAAACCCGTGGAATACAATATAATCTGTTAACACATACACTCGACAAAATATGCCAGTAGATTTATTTATTAATATAATATATAGATTAGTATTTCTTTAAAAATATATTATTATTAAAAAATAGAAGTGTATTTAATAAGAGAGAGATGCAGAAAAAAAAATTATGAGAATAAATGTGAAGGTGACATGTGACATGAAAAACCTTTATTTATTATATAGTATAGATTTCACTTCCAAATATAATTAAGACACAACAGAAATATAAAATAATTAAGTGTTTAGAATAACTTACGATCAAAACACAAGCATTACTATAGTTTGACTTTTACATGTTTTTGAACAAACTTCATCTAATAGTAAAAGCTCTTAATTTCAAATCCATAATCTTGTATTATTTTTATAAGAAATAGTGCTTTTACATCTTGATCAGTTTTGCATGAGACCCAAATCAAATTGGGACGGGCCCTTTACTTATCATTCGTTGACCTACGCCTACAAGTGCATTTCAATCTTTCTATATCATTGATTTCATCCAAGTCAATTATGATAGGCTAGCTACACGTCAATTGTATTTCAACTTTTTATACTTTTTCACATGACCAGGGCAATTGGGATGGACCCCCTTACCGTGGAATTCAATAGGAGCTTTTTAACCCATATAGGATTCAATGTATTGGTCCTTTTACACACAGTTGTAAACCGTTTCGATTTTTTTAACGGCGAACACACACTTTCTATTTTATACATACTTTACTTCTAAAATCATTACACCTGCACTTTGATTAAGGAGTACACTTTACAACCATGATGTCACTAGGAGACGTGAACCCTTTCGGTTATAGTTCTGTTTGTGAGTTAAAACCGAATCGAACCGGACAAAACCATAGACATGCAACTATACTACTCTCTCTTTGTTGTGCTTGAAAGATTCGATAATGAAAATGATAAAAATAAAAGGAAATTTTCCTGGTATGAAGGTGAAGGGTTGTTAAATAGTGTGTGGCTCCCATAAGTTAGACCATAGAAAACTTGAGCCGATTTGGCTCGAGATTGCTGGCTCGTATAAATGACAGAGCCAAAGGTAGTTCGATTGTATAAAAACTCGAATCGATCTGACTTGAGTAACTCGCTCATTGGCTCGTATGAATTAACTATTTTTCTCATGCATTGTAACGAACCAATTTCCGGGTTTGTTCTATAATATATTATTTATATTTTAGGGGGTATATTTAAATAAAAACAAAGTTGAGGGTTTGTTTTAAATAGTGGAATTAAGTAGTTTTAGAAGAAGGAGTTAAAATATCAAGTAGAGGGACTGATCTTGCAATTATCTCAAACTTGATTTTGGTGGAGATTAAAAATGGCGACAAACACAATTGTGTGTGTGTGTGGTTCGCAAATCAGCAGGGAGCAAGAGGAGGAGAACCAAAATCACGAAATTGATGATTTGCATGAGGAACTTGGATGATTTGGAGTGTTCATCCTCTTCAAGATTGCTAGTAAGTATCATCTTCCTTGTCTCAATCACCATCTATGGTGTTCTTGAGCAAAAAGACCCAATTGGGTCAATTGGTGTTATGATTTGAGTTTAATGTCGTTTATAAACCTTAATCTAGTATTATTAATGTTGGAGAATCATGTTTTACATGATTATAACATCCAATTTGATGATTTTAAAATTAGGGGTCTTGAGGTTAAAATTAGGGGTTTTCAAATTGATGAAGTTAAATGATGAATTGGTGGTTGGTAAGTGTTTATTGTGTTAATAAACACAATTTTTAGTAAAAGCCCTCAATCAAATTATTGAATCGATAACCTTGGAGAATTGGGTGAAATTAGATAGAATCTTAACGGGTCAAAATGGGTTGGTTGTTATCTTGAAAGGTTGGAAGCTTGAAAGAAGCTAACTAAACCAAGATAGTTATTGATGAAGATCATAAGATCTTAGGTGGGTGTCAAACCTCAAATTGGTAATTTATAGGAGTTTACTATTTTACTAAACAAGTGGATTGTTTAGGTGATCAAGGTATAGAGTGGCTAACTAGGAAGACGAATTGTAATCTTCATTGGAAAAGGTAAGTGCTTTGCACTTACTTAATATTAGATAAGTAGTTTTGTGTAAATAGTATGTGTGGTATGCTATTTACATGTTTTTGTTGTGTTGACTTGTGTGGTATATAGTCAAAATATAATGGTTATGATAGAACTTGTATGTTTGACTCAATGTGGATATTTAGTCAAACTATACCATTGATGTGTTATAATATGTGTAAAATTGGCTTAAGTGGTATTTAGCCAAACTATATTAACTAATGTGGTTAATTGGAATAAAAGACTCAATGTGGTAAAGAGTCAAACTATAATGTGGTATGTGGTGTATTGGTGTATTTGACTTAGGTGGTAAAGAGTCAAACTAAAATTGTGTAATGTGGTGTATTGGTGTATTTGACTTAGGTGGTAAAGAGTCAAACTATAATGTGGTATGTTGTGTATTGGTGTATTTGACTTAGGTGGTAAAGAGTCAAACTATAATGTGGTATGTGGTGTATTGGTGTATTTGACTTAGGTGGTAAAGAGTCAAACTGAAATATACAAGGGTGGGTGTATGGTGTTTGAGGTCTAAGGACTTCATTATGTTGTTTGGTGAATTAAGTTATTAAACTTACATGGTGTAATGATGATAATAAGAATTTGTAAAAGGCAAAATACATAGGTGAAATATGTATTTAAATGGTGATGTACATGGGTGAAACATGTGCATAAATGGTGGAATATGTATTTAACTAGTAAAATATGCCCACGCTCAGCGGCGGGGCATTTGCAACGGTGACTCTACTCCTAAACGCTAGTTGCGACGAAGTCGTTGATAATATTCGAAAACATGGACCAGGTCGGATGTGGATAAAATTTATACAAAAAAGTGGATAAAATTTATACCGAAAAGTAGATAAAAATAAGCACGACGCAACGATATATTCGTAGTGTACGAAAACATAATATTTTAAAAGACTCAAATCCACGCGTTGCGTCGTAGACGCTAATAATATTCAAAACTTTATTTAAAAAATAGAAAAACAAAACATGACGTAAACGCACACATTGCGGCCGGGGCGTTGCTAACATAAAAAAATTTCACGTTAAAGCGTAGATAGAAGTCATAGAAGGCAGGCCCAATGGTGTGAAGTAAGGCATAAGTACCAGCAAGGACTCAAGATGAGTCAGAAAACACTCTATAATGATTAAGTTGAGTCAATAGCACGTGAGACTGCTGAAATTGAAAAGCCAATAAAGAACCCAATGAAACCGGAAAGGAAAGGAACAATCGCGTATCACCACACATGTCATCTATCCGTGACGAAACCTATGAACATAAATCTAAAAGAATCACATACGGAAAAATTATATTTTGGACACAAGGGGAACTAAACCCTAAGACCATTTAGTGATATGAAGAAAGAATAGTGCGTAATAGACCAATGATGGGAAATGTGAAACCATGACGAATACGTTTTAAAGAAAGACCAGAAAGGAGTTACGTGTAACGGAATATGAATGTAAAGATCGTATACCTAGTGTTCCGTCTGAATGAATACCTTCACGACAAGTTTGAATATGATAGGGTAATGCTTCATATGGTTCCTTCGGGAACACAACGAAATGACATGGTTCCTTCAGGAACGAGATAATAGGATTCATTCGGGAACCACATGGTATGGCCCTTCGTGGGCGAATACACCAAGGATAATTTATTAGGTACACGTAATAACCGAAGCGGCTTAGAAAGAGGTTGATAACCACTACCTAGCAAACAAAATAGACAATTTAAGCAAGATACTAGGATTCCTAATGTTGAAACGAGTTCATGGCCGCTTGGCATGACAAATCCACGCAAATGTTTGATAGATTCAAGTTAAGTCCACACACGAGATGTGCATCAGAATAAAGTAGGTTATGCCATTAAATGTAACACCCGAAGTATTCATGACAAAGAAAAAGAGGTAGTAGTGGCGTGTAAACCCTAACTACACACAGTTCATGTGTGGAATCGAATGTTCATCTGAAGCAGAACAAGTGGGTCCACATGAACCTAAGAGATAACCTAATCATGATAGACAGTTTAATCGTGTATAAGAAGCGCTGAATTTCGAGGACGAAATTCTTATAAGGAGGGTAGACTTGTAACATCCCGAAATTCTTTTACTTAAAACCCGAGATTTCGTTTAGAACGGAGGTTGTCAAGGAACGAAAATTTGGTATTGTACTTCACCAACTAACCAGTTTATAAAGCTGATGGTGTAATTTATCCAAAGTCAAGGGGTAAGAATGAAAATTTATTTAATATCTGAACCCTATTTCCCCCTTTATCAGCCGCCATACCCGTTTTACAATCCCATTCCTCCTTCTTCTTCACCAGCCTGCGTCCTCTCCTCCGACCAGCCCTAACCCGACCTCCCTCTGCCATTGTGTCGCACATGGATACACGGAAAAGCTCCGCTCAGCTTTGAATCACCCTGGACGACCACGATGAAGATCCGTTAAGGGCGGAATCACGCAAGACAGAAAGCTGCTAGCGGGAAGTGGTGTTTGATGGTAAGCCTCGCAACGACAGTGGCGAGCTTGGGTGAAGGGTCGCGACCAGTGGTGGATCTAGAACAAAATTTCAGGGGTAGCGAATTTTTTTAACCGTACTTTCACGTAAATGAAACCAGTGGCGGAAGAATTTTTTTCAAGGGGTTCACTGTTTTTAACCGTAGATTTTCTTTTTCAAACAAGTAAACAAGAGGTAATAAAGAGTAAAATAACCTACGGGTTGTGGTGGAGAGACTGGCGGCAACGCAGCGGTGCGGTGGTCGGCGGAGACAGGGGAGCAGCGCTAAGCAATGGCGGAAAGCACAGTTGGAGGTGGCTGCCGGATGCGACCTGTTGTTTTGCTTTTTACCCTAATTCAGTAATCTTGTGTTTTTTTTGTTATACCTGTTACAGTGTTATTAACCCAATAAAATAAGAAGCTGCTGAAGACCCATCATTTTATATCCAAATATTATTTATTAAAAGGTCAGAAGATGCTGAAGGCCCATACGAAATCTGGTTAAAAAAAGTTCTAAAAAATGTTAGGGAAGGTTTTAATAAAATATGAGGACTTTTTATAAAGTTAGGTTTTTTATAAAATTTGAACTTTTTATGAAGTGTTAGCTTTTATAAAAATTTGAGAGGTAACATAATTTTTTTTCAGGGGTAACGTAAGGGGTAACCGGATACATAAAAGCGTAAAAAAAATAAAAAATTACAGTGCGCGTAAAAGTTGAGGGGTAGCGGGCGCTACCCCTATCCTATAGGTAGGTCCGCCCCTAGTCGCGACGGTGATGGCGGTTGCAAGGGTCTTCCGGTAGTGCAAGGTGGTGGTGATAGATTGAACTGGAGGTTCACGGTGTTGGTGGTACGGACACGACTATGGTGGTGGTCGTACGGTGGTTATCGGCGGAGGTGCTGTGGTCGGGTGAGCGTGAACGGTTGTGTTGTTATGGTACGAGCTGGGTGGAGGTTCACGAAGACATGAAAGATGGTGTTGATGATGGAAACGGCATGGTGGTGGTAGTATGAGCAGGTTACAGTGGTGGTTAACGGTGCTGGTATAAGCTGCACGATGAAGGGCGGTGGAGATATGGTGGCAGTAGTGGCTGTTAGGGTCTTCACGGTGGTGGTGACCGGACCATTATGGCGTTACGATGGTTCCTAGTTGTTGAAGGTGGTTGACGATGGTAGTAAGGTGGTTGCATCATGCTTTATGTTAGATGGTAGTAGTTACATGATGATTAGATAATGATGAAGATTAGATGAAAATGAAGATTAGAAGATGATTAGATGATAATAAATATTAGATGAGGATGAGAATTTGGGGTAATTATATGATTATGAGGAGGATGATTTATGATGATATGATGATGATGATGATAGTCAAATGATGATGATAATGATGGATGCGGTTCGGGTCGGGTCTCAGTTATATTTCGGGTCGCATTCGATAAGGTATATCCTTTGAAACTCGTAGAACATAAATTACTATTATTAGTCGGATTACTAGTAGCGTATTAAGGACAGATAGCAATAGTTTTATTTAATAAATGATAACCAACAGAGATTTATTATTGATATTTGATGAAAGTATAGGAAAATATCTATGCTTGAAATTAAAGCTCAATTATGATGGATTATGATTTGGTAGTGGAAATAGACAATTCATATTGTCGGGTTTTAGATAAAAAAACAAACGGGACTCTGTCTAATTTTCGTTAGGATTAAAGAAGAGTATTTTACAACTTAGACGTCCTCACTACCATTTGGGTATAGATAGTTTTCGGACGGAATACGTTCGATCGAAATGGATTTCGGTCGAAAGAGATTTCAACCGAAATAGCTTTCAGAAGTAAATGTTTTCAAGGAAATAGATTTAAGTTGAAATAGAATTCGACCGAAATGGTTTTTGGACAAGAAGTTTTCGAACAGAAAGATTATGGGAAGAAAGACTTTTCGAATGATTAGTTTCCGGTCGAAATAGATTTCGACCGAAATAGATTTCGGACATAGAGTTTTCGGACACATTGATTTGATATTAATGTGTCTAGTTCGTCTAACCCTAATGATAGAAACGAAGTGTCAGTTAGGTCAGTTATCTTAACATATACGAATGATTTACACAGATTATGTATGACACCTAGAGACGCCTACTGACGTGTGATACTATCTCAGAACCCGCTTATCAGGTGAGTTCTATGTGCCCCCTATATTGTAAGGCCCCTTTCCCGGGTGACCTCACTTGTTGGATTTACTCATAAACATAACCATAAATACTGAACTTAAATTTAAAACATTCATCATTCAATTACATTACATAACAGCGGAAGTCTTAACAATTAAAAACACAACATTGTCTTAACAAACAAAAGTGGGATGTCAGTCTTGTGCCGGGTAACCTTCACGCCATCGCACGACCTTTTCTTCCTTTACCTGAAATGTATACTAAAAGTCAGCTAACGCTGGTGAGTTCTAGTTTAATGCAATTTGATATAAACATTCTATTCTTTACTTTATACGTATGCATTACTGTATAGTCATTCATATAAATACGTATTCATAACTTTTGTCTTTCTTTTCATCTTTCTTTTCTGTATTTTTGTGATTTCATATATATATATATATATGTATTCACCCTTTTCTTTCTTTTCTTTCTTTCTTTAATTTCATGGGTCATACTATATAAGGGTGATCAACCCGTCATTTGCTTACGAATGTCACAAAGACAATCGCCGTGGTCCATCGTCATGGCCCACCTATACTTACAACCGTCCGGCAACTAGTGCCGTCCGTCATTTTATTCTTACAATCGTCCGGCAATCTTTGTCCGTCCGTCATGACTTACAACCGTCCTACCGTCGTAGGCCGTAATTCGCCCGTCTACCCGAAGGTATCCGTTTCCCATGCGACTATTATTTATACAACCGTTCTACTATAATATGCCAATTGCTTCGACCGTCCATTAATGGCATTCGTACGTCCTAGCCGATGAAGGAGCGCACTTGTCCCGGTTATAAAATAGTCACATGGTCGTCCGTCTACCGAAGTAGCCGTTATCATCGAAGCGTCCATAACATTTTCTGTACTTGGCAAGCAATATATACATGGATATAAAGCAAGATTTCATTCTTATATGTTATGACATTCATTCATTTCATTCTTTGCAAGCAATATATACATGGATATAAAGCAGGATTTCATTCTTTCATATGGTGTTATACTTTCGTTCATTCTTTATAATCATGCTTTTCATTCTTTATTCATAATTTCTCTTTCGTGTATAGGTATATATATATACTTGTATAACACATATGATCACCTTGACATTCATAACATTTATTCACTTAGTGTATACATCTCAGCCCCAAAACATTTGAAAACATTTGCACATAACATAGAAGGGGGCACATAGAACTCACCTGATGAGTAGTTTCTGTAATACACTAAGCTGGCTACTGGGCTTCACTAATGTCACTCACGATCTGTATAATAAAGTCATACACATAAGATGGTGCTCCTAGATGACACTAGACATTACTATGCTTGAACATAGTAGTTTCGATTGATTAGCTTATATCGAAACTTGGTAGTTTCGATAGGTTGTTTCTGTCGAAACTTGGTAGTTTCGATAGGTAGTTTCGATAGATAGTTTCGATAGGTAGTTTCGATAGATAGTTTCGATAGGTAGTTTCGATAAGTAACTTATGTATTATCTTAGCTTCGGATCGGGGGCTCATATCGAAACTATGGTAGTTTCGATTGGGCCTGCATATATCGAAACTGGGTAGTTTCGATAGGTCTGCACATATCGAAACTAAGTAGTTTCGATGGGTCTGCACATATCGAAACTAAGTAGTTTCGATGGGTCTGCACTTATCGCCTTCCCCAAAAATCCGAATGTTCTGCATGCGAATCTGATCATGTCGATATCTAGATTTTATTTGATCAAAACGTTCGTTTTTCATTCTAGATGCTATACCTAAGTTCACTTTCAAGTTTCATCCGCAAAAATCGTTATCTTTTAGCCAAAACCCGAAAACTCCCAAAACGAACAAAAACTCATAATGTGATCGAATCGTTACCTGGATTGGATTTCTGATTCAGAGGATATGATCACGAGAACAGCAGCAACGTTCTCCTGAATTCCCGAGTTGATCCGTCACTTTCTCTCTCTAGACCCGAGCTCTCCTTTCTCTCTCTAAAAACTGCGTGAGTTGAGGAAATGAGCAGGAAAGAGGGCTGCCTTGCCTCTTATGCGCATGGGCTTCCCTCGGCCCATTGAAGCCGGGCCCAGGCCTGCTCCCTTTTTGTTTAAATATTCCAACTAAACCACCGGTCTCGCTATATTTATTCGTTTTATTATTTTTAGGATGTTACAAGTCTACCCTCCTTAAAGAGGTTTCGTCCTCGAAACTGTTCATACGTTAAACAATTGAGGGTATAGTCCCTTCATCTCGTCTTCTTTTTCCCACGTAGCTTCTGACCCTTTTCTGTGCTTCCATTGTATCTTGACTAACGGTATCGACTTATTGCGTAGTCGTTTCTCAGCTCGGTCAAGAATGGCTATTGGTTCCTCTACATAATTTAGACTGTTATCCACTTCGATCTCGTCGTAAGGTATGTGAGCTGTGTCGTCAGCTAGGCACTTGCGTAAGTGCGACACGTGGAACGTAGGGTGTATTCCACTAAGCTCGACGGGTAGGTCGAGTCTGTAAGCAACTTGACCCACTCTTGCTACAATCTTGAAAGGTCCGACAAACCTTGGACTTAGTTTGCCACGCTTTCTGAACCGAATGATTCCTTTCCACGGTGATACTTTCAACAGTACCATGTCCCCTACTTGAAACTCTAAATCCCTCCTTCTCTTATCCGCGTATGATTTCTGTCTGTCTTTTGCGGCTTTCATACGAGCCTTGATTTGATCAAATTTCTCAGAAGTAGCTTTGACCACTTCGAGACTTGCAAAATCCTTCTGTCCAATTTCCCCCCAACAAACCGGGGTCCTACATTTCCTCCCATACAACATTTCAAATGGCGGCATGCCAATAGTCGAGTGATAGCTGTTGTTATATGAAAATTTTGCCAATGGTAGATGGCTGTCCCAACTCCCACCGAAGTCAATGATACAGGCCCGGAGCATGTCCTCCAAGGTCTGAATGGTCCTTTCCGATTGTCCATCGGTTTGGGGGTGGTAAGCGGTGCTGATGTTCAGTCTAGTGCCCATTGCTTCATTGAATTTCTTCCAAAACCTTGACGTGAATCTAGTATCCCTGTCAGACACAATCGACAGCGGCATACCATGTCTGCTCACAATTTCCTTGATAAATACTTCTGCTAGCTTTTCAGAAGAAGAAGTTTCTCGTATTGGCAAGAAGTGAGCACTCTTTGTCAAGCGGTCGACGATCACCCAAATGGTATCATTGCCTTTAGCAGTTCGCGGTAGCTTGGTAATGAAGTCCATTGTGATCTCTTCCCACTTCCATTCCGGTATTGGTAAAGGTTGCATTTTGCCGCATGGTTTCTGGTGCTCGGCCTTAACTAGAGAACACGTTAGGCACTTGCTCACGTATTCTGTCACATCATTCTTCATGCCAGGCCACCAGTATTCTTTCTTCAAGTCTTGATACATTTTGTTTGTCCCGGGGTGGATAGAATAGCGAGACTTATGGGCCTCATCGAGTATTTTGGCTCTAAGCTCACCAATCTTAGGTATCCACATCCGGCCAAACCTAGTTCGTACTCCGTATGCATTCGCATCTAAGTTCCCTTGTTGTCCTACTATTCTTTCCCGTTTCACATTTCTTTCTAACAATGCTTCATCTTGTGCCTTTGATATTTCACCCATTAAGTCTGGCGTTATAATTAACTGACACGCTTTGATCCGGATAGGTGCCGATTCTTCCTTTCTACTTAAAGCGTCAGCCACTACGTTTGCCTTGCCTGGATGGTACAATATCTCACAGTCATAGTCTTTCAGTAGCTCTAACCATCTTCTTTGCCTCATGTTTAGTTCCTTTTGTTCGAAAAAGTATTTCAAGCTTTTGTGATCGGAGTAGATGGTGCATTTAACTCCATACAAGTAGTGTCTCCATATTTTCAACGCGAAGACTACTGCTGCTAATTCTAGATCGTGTGTTGGGTAGTTAACTTCATGAACCTTTAGTTGCCGCGATGCGTAAGCAATTACCTTTCCTCGTTGCATGAGTACGCACCCTAAACCTTGCCCTGAAGCGTCAGAGTAGACTACTAAGTCTTCATTTCCCTCAGGTAGTGTTAATACTGGAGCTTGAGTTAATCGTGTCTTAAGTTCCTCAAACGCGTTGTTTTGGGTTGGACCCCATTCATACTTTACTTCCTTCCGTGTCAGTTTGGTTAGCGGCGAGGCAATTCTTGAGAAATCTTGGATGAACCTTCGATAGTAGCCTGCCAACCCTAGAAAGCTTCGTATCTCTGTTGGTGTCTTTGGGATGTTCCATTCCTTTACTGTCTCGATCTTTGCAGGATCCACCATGATGCCGTTTGGGTTTATTACATGACCTAGGAATTGGACTTCCCTAAGCCAGAACGCGCATTTGGAGAATTTTGCGTACAACTTTTCCTGCTTTAGCACCTCCAGAACCTCTCTTAGGTGACAGTGGTGATCACCCTCGCTTTTTGAATACACCAGTATGTCATCTATAAAGACTATCACCGATCGATCCAACATTGGTCGACATACTCTATTCATCAAATCCATGAACGCTGCTGGTGCGTTGGTCAATCCGAAGGACATCACGAGAAACTCATAATGCCCATAACGTGTGCGAAATGCGGTCTTTGGAACGTCTTCTTCTCTTACTTTCAACTGATGGTAACCCGACCTAAGATCGATCTTTGAGAACCAACTCGCACCTTGCAGTTGATCAAAAAGGTCGTCTATTCTAGGCAGTGGGTATTTGTTCTTTACTGTTCTCTTGTTCAATTCGCGGTAGTCGATACACATGCGCATACTGCCGTCCTTCTTCTTTACAAATAGTACCGGAGCGCCCCATGGTGAGATGCTCGGCCTAATAAATCCTTTCTCGGTTAGTTCCTCTAGTTGGGACATCAATTCCTTCATTTCTGACGGAGCCAATCGGTAGGGGGCTTTGGCAACGGGCTCAGCTCCTGGCAGTAAATCAATCTGAAATTCTATTTCCCGATCGGGTGGCAACCCAGGTAGATCCTCAGGGAATACTTCCGGAAAATTGCACACCACGGGTACATTCTTGAGTTCTTTCGTTTTCATTCTATCATCTATAACATATGCCAGATAAGCTTCGCAGCCGCGCCTCATGTAACTTTCGGCCTTAATCATCGAGATGACGTTCGACATTGTGCAATTCCAATCCCCATAAACCGTAATTGGACTGCCGCTAGGACCTTTGAGGTGTATCCTCTTACGTTTACATATGATTTGAGCTTCGTTGGCAGCTAGCCAATCCATACCCAATACTATATCGAATCCTCCTAAGGTGAGAAGGAATAATCTAGAAGGAAATTTATGACCCTCTATTTCTATTATGCAATCCTCTGTTACTTGGAATACTGCCGAATTTTTACCAACGGCAGTTTGTACACTAAAGGCCTTTACTACTGTGTTGATAGTGCAATTCAGTTTTCGACTAAAGGCATTTGATATAAAGCTTTTACTAGCACCCGAGTCAAATAATATAGCCGCATGTTCATCATTAACTAGGAACGTACCTGACACAACATCAGGATTTCCCCTTGCTTCCTCCTCAGTCAGGGCGTAAGCTCGAGTCCTAGTATTTGGTTGTTCCTGTTCCTTTTCTTTTCCCGAACCAGATTGTCTGGCTTTTCTGCAATCCTTAGCCAGGTGACCAAACAGTCCACATACTTGGCATTTAGTGTCTCTCAAGCAGTCACGAGAGTAGTGCCCCGCCTTCCCACACCTGTAACATGTGGTGGAGCCGACCCGGCACTCGCCAAAATGTTGCCTTCCGCATTTCTTGCAGGTTTCATATTTGTCCGACCTTGGTTTCTTATTTTCAGTTATTACGTTCCCTCTTCCGGTGCCTCTAGACGGGTTCTCCCACTTTCTCTTTTGGGTTTCTGTTGGTGGGTCCTCATTGGCATAATCGTCGTAGACGATTCCGCTCAGATTCACTACCGACTCGAAGGTCGAGGGTAGGTTGGCTTTCACGTGGACACGGACCCTTTGAGGTAGGCCCTTCACATAATACTTGATCATTCGCTCTTCTGTCTCCACCAAGTGGGGTACCAGCTGTGCCAACTCATTGAATCTAGAAGTATACTGGCGGTGTGTCTTGTTGCCAGCTTTAAGGTTTAGGAATTCATTTTCCCCTCGATCAATTTCGTTCTGGGGACAGAACTTTTGAATTACCAGCTTTTTCAGTTCTTCCCATGTCATTCTTGCAAGAGCGTTTGGGGACTTTGTCCTCTGAATGTTCCTCCACCAACCTAAGGCTTCGTTGGTGAAAGAATGAGCAACATATTTAACAGCCTGGTCTGGTCGACACTCGCTGATGTTGATTACAGCACTCATCCTCTCAATCCATTCAAGCGTTGCCACTGAATCTTTGCTCCCATCGAACTTGGGTGGGTCTCCGTCCTTGAAACCTTTGTAAGTGCACCCACGATTGCTCGATCCAATCTTTATTTCATCCCCATCACTGTCATATACTTTCTCTTCATTGTCTCCTTCATCCTCCTCATTACTTTTCTTTATTGCCTAGGATAGTAGATCAGGCAATACCTTTTTCAAAGTGAGCACAACTTCACGGGCAATAGCATCCCTGACTTCAGGTTCCAACTGTATAGGCCCTGGACTGTCGTTCATAATTGGGGTCACTTCTGTTTCGTGCACACTTTCGGTGTGCTCTGCGTGCACACTCTCTTCTTCTTCAAATCTTGGGTTCAACGGAGGTCTACCTCGTCGGCCAGTGCGACCGCCTCGAGGTCCTGTTCTTCCTCCACCAGCCATAGTTCTTAATTTCCTGATAGTTAAAAAGGGAATACATCAATGTCATTTCTTCAGATCATAGTTTGGAACAGTACGAGCAAGGTAAATTCTTAATTACAGTGACCGGTTTGTGATTACTAATTTACATTGCTTTTCGGGTTCGAAACTCTTCAAATCAGTCGTGGCATTAACATCTATTTGTTCTAAGTTAAGGTATCTATTCCTATGCAAGAGTATTAACTTTATGACTTACTTACCGTGCTAGCGTTGGCGTTGGTTACCCATACTGACATCCGTGCGTTGGTCCCATAATCAGTTTGAGTCTAGACATTTAGGGATGTCTAAATCTCTCAAACTATTGCTCTGATACCAACTTGTAAGGCCCCTTTCCCGGGTGACCTCACTTGTTGGATTTACTCATAAACATAACCATAAATACTGAACTTAAATTTAAAACATTCATCATTCAATTACATTACATAACAGCGGAAGTCTTAACAATTAAAAACACAACATTGTCTTAACAAACAAAAGTGGGATGTCAGTCTTGTGCCGGGTAACCTTCACGCCATCGCACGACCTTTTCTTCCTTTACCTGAAATGTATACTAAAAGTCAGCTAACGCTGGTGAGTTCTAGTTTAATGCAATTTGATATAAACATTCTATTCTTTACTTTATACGTATGCATTACTGTATAGTCATTCATATAAATACGTATTCATAACTTTTGTCTTTCTTTTCATCTTTCTTTTCTGTATTTTTGTGATTTCATATATATATATATATATGTATTCACCCTTTTCTTTCTTTTCTTTCTTTCTTTAATTTCATGGGTCATACTATATAAGGGTGATCAACCCGTCATTTGCTTACGAATGTCACAAAGACAATCGCCGTGGTCCATCGTCATGGCCCACCTATACTTACAACCGTCCGGCAACTAGTGCCGTCCGTCATTTTATTCTTACAATCGTCCGGCAATCTTTGTCCGTCCGTCATGACTTACAACCGTCCTACCGTCGTAGGCCGTAATTCGCCCGTCTACCCGAAGGTATCCGTTTCCCATGCGACTATTATTTATACAACCGTTCTACTATAATATGCCAATTGCTTCGACCGTCCATTAATGGCATTCGTACGTCCTAGCCGATGAAGGAGCGCACTTGTCCCGGTTATAAAATAGTCACATGGTCGTCCGTCTACCGAAGTAGCCGTTATCATCGAAGCGTCCATAACATTTTCTGTACTTGGCAAGCAATATATACATGGATATAAAGCAAGATTTCATTCTTATATGTTATGACATTCATTCATTTCATTCTTTGCAAGCAATATATACATGGATATAAAGCAGGATTTCATTCTTTCATATGGTGTTATACTTTCGTTCATTCTTTATAATCATGCTTTTCATTCTTTATTCATAATTTCTCTTTCGTGTATAGGTATATATATATACTTGTATAACACATATGATCACCTTGACATTCATAACATTTATTCACTTAGTGTATACATCTCAGCCCCAAAACATTTGAAAACATTTGCACATAACATAGAAGGGGGCACATAGAACTCACCTGATGAGTAGTTTCTGTAATACACTAAGCTGGCTACTGGGCTTCACTAATGTCACTCACGATCTGTATAATAAAGTCATACACATAAGATGGTGCTCCTAGATGACACTAGACATTACTATGCTTGAACATAGTAGTTTCGATTGATTAGCTTATATCGAAACTTGGTAGTTTCGATAGGTTGTTTATGTCGAAACTTGGTAGTTTCGATAGGTAGTTTCGATAGATAGTTTCGATAGGTAGTTTCGATAGATAGTTTCGATAGGTAGTTTCGATAAGTAACTTATGTATTATCTTAGCTTCGGATCGGGGGCTCATATCGAAACTATGGTAGTTTCGATTGGGCCTGCATATATCGAAACTGGGTAGTTTCGATAGGTCTGCACATATCGAAACTAAGTAGTTTCGATGGGTCTGCACATATCGAAACTAAGTAGTTTCGATGGGTCTGCACTTATCGCCTTCCCCAAAAATCCGAATGTTCTGCATGCGAATCTGATCATGTCGATATCTAGATTTTCTTTGATCAAAACGTTCGTTTTTCATTCTAGATGCTATACCTAAGTTCACTTTCAAGTTTCATCCGCAAAAATCGTTATCTTTTAGCCAAAACCCGAAAACTCCCAAAACGAACAAAAACTCATAATGTGATCGAATCGTTACCTGGATTGGATTTCTGATTCAGAGGATATGATCACGAGAACAGCAGCAACGTTCTCCTGAATTCCCGAGTTGATCTGTCACTTTCTCTCTCTAGACCCGAGCTCTCCTTTCTCTCTCTAAAAACTACGTGAGTTGAGGAAATGAGCAGGGAAGAGGGCTGCCTTGCCTCTTATGCGCATGGGCTTCCCTCGGCCCATTGAAGCCGGGCCCAGGCCTGCTCCCTTTTTGTTTAAATATTCCAACTAAACCACCGGTCTCGCTATATTTATTCGTTTTATTATTTTTAGGATGTTACATATATGTTACGTGCAAACCTTTTTAAATATTTTGGGGTTGAAGTATATACACTAAATGAATGAATGTCATGAATGCCAATGTGATCATACGTGATATATAAATAAATATGAATGTTAATGTGATCATATGTGAAAGAATGATGAATAAAAGAATGAAACATATGTATACAAAGAATGAAATGAATGAATGACATAACGTATACGAATGCAATCGTGCTTTATATTTATATATAGCATGTTATGAATGTATGTAAACGTTATGGACGCTTCGATGCTAACGGCTACTACGGTAGACGGACGACCACGTAACTATTCTGCAACCGGGACATATACGTACCTTCATCAGCTAGGACCTTTAAGAGGGCAATAACGGACGATCACAATTGTGCCGGACGATTGCAATAATAAGTAGAACGGTTGCATAAATAATAGTACGCGTGAGAAACGGATGCCTTAGGGCAGACGGGCGAATAATACAGTCTACGAAGGTAGAACGGTGAGGACGACCAGTCGAAGGAATCCGGACGGTATAGCATGACGTATGGTCGAAGAAATCCGTACGATCATGGAGGACGGACTACGACGGTAGGACGGGCGTCTGTCTATGTGACTTACGCAAATAAATGATGGGCTGATCACCCTTATGTGTATGACCAATGAATGTTTAATGAATGCAAAGGTGAATATATATATATATATATATATGTACTCTCAAATGAATGATAAATGAAGACAAAGAATGTGTATTTATATATTTACATATATACTTATAAAGAAATGATGTTTATACCTAATTGTTAAACTAGAACTCACCAGCGTTAGCTGACTTTTAGTATGCACTTCAGGTAACAAGAAGAAAGGTCGTGCGAAGGCGTGAAGGCTACCCTGATTCAAGACTGGCATCACGTTTATTTGCTTATGTGTTAAAACAATGTTTACATTTAATGATTAAGACTTCCACTGCTATGTTTTGTTATTGAATGATACGCTTCCGCTATGTATGAATGTTTTACTTAGAGATTCAGTGTTTAAAGACTATGTTTATGAGTAAATCCAACGAGTGAGGATGATTAGTAATGTAACATGTCTACGTGTTATCATGGTGGCCATGTAATAATAACCATCACCAAGGAGTAAGTGAAGGTGATTATATATGTATTATTATGTATATAGATGTAGATATACTTATATACATATAACTTAAAATAGATGCCTATAGTTATGCTTATACACGTTTGACGAGTCGATCGTTTTAACACAGTCGGGGAATGACTGACGGAGGCGAATGTTAGTAGGCGAAAATAATATATGGGAGCTGTCTTAAAGACTCATGTACGAAAGAGTCTACGCGTGTATCACTTCGGGGACGGTGAGGATCTCAAAGTTAGTTGGCAGAGTTAGAGAGCATCATTCTAGTGGAGGACGACTAGAGCTTTCTATCTTGTCGTGTGGAACTTCCTTCAAGGAAGATAGGGCTCTCCGAGGCGAGCCTTTGGAAGAAACGTATGAAGCCTAAGGAGTGGGAGGAACAACTTTGGCGAATTAAGGAGGAAGAAAACCTTGTTTCCACATTGGTTCGTAGCGTGCGAACCAAAGGAGTTAATTGGAGGTAGTTTATTCGTTGGTTAGTCAACGATACATCACTATCATGGTTATTGTGATGGGCGGATGGAGTACTACTCGCGAAGAGTCGACTTCGGAAAATTGGTGGATTATTCGGTTGGAAGTTCTCCATATGGAGAAAGGCTTAAGGCGTAGAGATAATGCAACCGGGTGAGCTCGAGAGACGTTCTTGAGTTAGCTTGTCCACAAGCCGATATGGATCTTGAAATTGGGAGTTTTTCTTCACATACGATAGATCAATGGATTAATTAGAAGATTGGACATGTTGTATGACTAGTGTGGTCTTGCCCAAATTATTGGAATGTCGGGGGAATGAAGATATATCGGCTTTCTCGATGCTATCAGTTGACTTTTAGAGTGAATTCTCCTTCGTGGTGTAAAACTCAGGTGGAGTTGATTACTATATGATGCAAGAGTACAACTCGGGAACTAGTGGGGTGTGAAGGGAATTTGTGGAGGCTTCAAGAAAGCCAAATATTCTAGCCGAGATAGAAACCCCTTTGGGGAGGCAATACTTGTTGTTGCCATATGTGTTGAATGATGGGACACACTACGCCGTAGTGTTCTAGTCCTAATATTGTGGGCTAAAGTGGCTAAAAATCGGGAGACATTCGAAATGAACATCCCGAGTTTAAGCACACGAATGAAAGGGGGGAGAAAATAGAAATTTTAAGGCCGTCAAGCCGAACATTTCTAACTACCAAAGACGGGGCTGAAGTCTTTTGGCATAGTTGTTGGATTAGATTATATATGAATCGGTGGATTCAGAGGTGATCAACACTGCAGATTTCATAATGTTGACAAATCTATGAGTTAATAATTGAAGAATGTGGGTGAAACAATCACTAGGAATGGAGTCCTATGATTGTAGTGGAAATTATATGGTTACTTAGTAACTGTATCAATGTCATTTATGACTAAAGGGTGATGTCTCAACTCGTTCTCGTGAGGGACGGTGAAACACGTGGCGCATGAATTGGTGTATGTCTGGCTTATGTCATTAACACCAACCGAAGCAATGAAATACTTGATGTTCCAGTCGTGAAGAAGTTCATAAGGTTTCTATACCCAAATGTCACTTCTTGGGGTGTAACAGTTCTCTTGGGGAAAAGAAGAATGGAAGAATGTATACGTACATTTGTCGGGTTTGAACAAGTGACTAAAAGTCCTAGTTCTAGCAAATGAATGTAGGTGAGGGCGATATCCCATGAATGGTATCGTTTCCGTTATGAACACTATGGGATTGCGGATGTAACTTTCTAGCTTATTAGAAGTTACGCGGTTTATGTGGATCATGTGAAAGGTGTGTAGACCCATGTATGCTAATACGGTGGTCATTTATTCGATGATAGTCGTTTCTATCTTCGAAGCAAAGTCGTTCAAGCTCATTATCTTCGTGAGTTTCCTGAAATTACCTGAAGGGAGAGGCCTTTCTTCGGAATGATTTGGTGAGCCATTTTGGCTTTTGTGGAAATCCATTATTGGATGAGGCGGTGAATTCTGAGAACGTATATATGTTGACCCGGAAATGATTGAAGTAATCAAGGGTATATGGTGTTGGAGTCCTAGAACTTCATGGTGGCATTTAAAGTCTTAAAATTTCACAACCGGTGATTGAAAATGAAGTCTTTGAACTTCAAAGGGGAGAATTTGGAGAGGGAATTAATGAATCTATACGCGGGAGAGCGTTAGAAGTTTGAATTGAAGTCCTCGAACTTCATCGGTGTTCTTGAAGTCCTTGTACTTCATGGGTGATAACTGAGACGTAAAAGTCTTGTGGGTTATTGTATGGTTGTTTTAGAGTTTAACATTTGGTGGCTACGGATGAAAATAGGCACAGTCTAGTGTGTGGTTATAAGTGTCTCACTTGCCTACGGGTTAAGGCCGAATACCAAAACTGAACCTACTCTCCCCATTGGTCGGAGAACTTTGGTTCAAGAAGTGTGTGGTACGACATGGTAATTTGTACATGTTGATTTGGATTGAGGTGCTAGTTTCTTCTTTGATTTGGAAGAAACTAGGTAATTAATTACCATTGGTTGAAAGATGGTGTCGTCTTATTTACCATTTGAGCATTCATATGCCGATTGTTGAATTACTAAATGGTGAACGGTGTCGAATGCCGTTTGGTTGGGTGGTATTGGTTTTCGTGATCTAATACTCATGGTGTGATTCGAGACTTAGCGTGAAAGATCTCATTTATTGAGTGTGATTGAAAAATCCGCTCAAGGTGGACAGAAAACCCTAAGTGGATTTAGGGAGGAGGTGTATTGAATTCAGATAGGGAACTTTGGCAATATAAAAGTTTCCCTTATAAAGGGAGTGCACCGGGTTCGAAAACGTGGGAGGCCAAGTCCCCGTTTAGTGGGACCGTTCAGACTTCACTTTTGTTTGTAAAGTGGTATGTCGTTGGGAGTTACTCGAGGGATCGTGTAGACTCCATGATACATTCCTCGTAGTTCATTCACGGGTATGTGTGGCAAGAGAAGTGGACGTTACTTCTCATAGCGGTATTGAGGCTATAGATGATGGATATTTCATCTAGAGGAACCGGTGGTTATCTTAGATAGAAAGGTGAAACGCTTGTGGTATAAGCGGATTAACCAAGTGTTGATTCTACGGGATTATCAGATAAGGGGCGGAAACTACTCGGAAATCTGAGGATAGATACTCGAGTGTTACCCTAATCTTTTGGTGGATCGGGTTTCGGGGATGAAACCCAAAATTGGGGGGAGTGATTTGTAATGAACCAATTTTCGGGTTTGTTCTATAATATATTATTTACATTATAGGGGGTGTATTTAAATAAAAGCAAAGTTGAGGGTTTGTTTTAAATAGTGGAATTAAGTAGTTTTAGAAGAAGGAGTTAAAATATCAAGTAGAGGGACTGATCTTGCAATTATCTCAAACTTAATTTTGGTGGAGATTAAAAATGGCGACACACACAATTGTGTGTGTGTGTGGTTCGCAAATCAGCAGGGAGCAAGAGGAGGAGAACCAAAATCACAAGATTGCTAGTAAGTATCATCTTCCTTGTCTCAATCACCATCTTTGGTGTTCTTGAGAAAAAAGACCCAATTGGGTCAATTGGTGTTATGATTTGAGTTTAATGTCGTTTATAAACCTTAATCTAGTATTATTAATGTTGGAGAATCATGTTTTACATGATTATAACATCCAATTTGATGATTTCAAAATTAGGGTTCTTGAGGTTAAATTTGGAGGTTTTCAAATTGATGAAGTTAAATGATGAATTAGTGTTGGTAAGTGTTTATTGTGTTAATAAACACAATTTTTAGTAAAAGCCCTCAATCAAATTATTGAATCGATAACCTTGGAGAATTGGGTGAAATTGGATAGAATCTTAACGGGTCAAAATGGGTTGGTTGTTATCTTGAAAGGTTGAAAGCTTGAAAGAAGCTAACTAAACCAAGATAATTATTGATGAAGATCATAAGATCTTAGGTGGGTGTCAAACCTCAAATTGGTAATTTATAGGAGTTTACTATTTTACTAAACAAGTGGATTGTTTAGGTGATCAAGGTATGGAGTGGCTAACTAGGAAGACGAATTGTAATCTTCATTGGAAAAGGTAAGTGCTATGCACTTACTTAATATTAGATAAGTAGTTTTGTGTAAATAGTATGTGTGGTATGCTATTTACATGTTTTTGTTGTGTTGACTTGTGTGGTATATAGTCAAAATATAATGGTTATGATAGAACTTGTATGTTTGACTCAATGTGGATATTTAGTCAAACTATACCATTGATGTGTTATAATATGTGTAAAATTGGCTTAAGTGGTATTTAGCCAAACTATATTAACTAATGTGGTTAATTGGAATAAAAGACTTAAGGTGGTAAAGAGTCAAACTATAATGTGGTATGTGGTGTATTGGTGTATTTGACTTAGGTGGTAAAGAGTCAAACTAAAATTGTGTAATGTGGTGTACTGGTGTATTTGACTTAGGTGGTAAAGAGTCAAACTATAATATGGTATGTGGTGTATTGGTGTATTTGACTTAGGTGGTAAAGAGTCAAACTAAAATTGTGTAATGTGGTGTATTGGTGTATTTGACTTAGGTGGTAAAGAGTCAAACTAAAATTGTGTAATGTGGTGTATTGGTGTATTTGACTTAGGTGGTAAAGAGTCAAACTATAATGTGGTATGTGGTGTATTGGTGTATTTGACTTAGGTGGTAAAGAGTCAAACTGAAATATGCAAGGGTAGATGTATGGTGTTTGAGGTCTAAGGACTTTATTATGTTGTTTGGTGGTGTAATGATGATAATAAGAATTTATAAAAGGCGAAGGTGAAATATGTATTTAAATGGCGATGTACATGGGTGAAACATATGCATAAATGGTAAAATACATAGGTGGAATATGTATTTAACTAGTAAAACATGCCCGCGTGCAGCGGCGGGGCGTTTGCAACGGTGACTCTGCTCTTAAACGCTAGTTGCGATGAAGTCGTTGATAATATTCGAAAACATGGACGAGGTCGGATGTGGATAAAACTTATACAAAAAAGTGGATAAAATTTATACTGAAAAGTAGATAAAAATAAGTACGACGCAATGGTATATTCGTAGTGTACGAAAACATAATATTTTAAAAGACTCAAATCCACGCGTTGCGTCGTAGACGCTGATAATATTCGAAACTTTATTAAAAAAAAAAGAAAAACAAAACCGTGACGTAAACGCACACATTGCGGCCGGGGCGTTGCTTACATAAAAAAATTTCACGTTAAAGCGTAGATAAAAGTCATAGAAGGCACGTTTTGAGAGGCGTATGAAGCCTCTACATATCGATTGTGAATATAAAAATATAGATAAAAAAGCACGTCAAACCCGGTTCCTTTTTTAATAAAAGTTACGTTGAAACATAAAAAAACTTTAGATGTTTTGTGGTCAATATACAAAAAAATGAAACTTTATTGTCAATTTACAGAATGTATAAAACCTTATTGTCAATTTACAAAAAAAAGTAAAAGTTTGTGGTGAACTTGCAAGAAATCAAACTTTAGTGTCAATTTCTAAAAACTTTAAACTTCACTATCCTACTCAATTTAAAAAGTATAAATATCCCATATTATCGTAAACAAAAAAAAGAATTAAAAAAAATGAAGATATATTAAGTTAAAAAATAAATTAATTGTTGGGTTGAGAAATAAATTAATAAAAGTAGATGAAAATTTGATAAATATGAAAAAGTCCGGATTTGACTATTCAAATTGTAGTGGGTGCTGATGACATCATCAAAGCAATAGAGGGTTGTACACATTGCATAAATTGTTTCATAATTGCCTTTTCTAAATAATGGAATTGGTGATATACATGGGTGTAACATGTATATAAAGTAGTGATGTATACGTAGGTGAAATATGTATACAAATGGTGATATACATGGGTGATACATGTATATGATTAGTGATATATATATATATATAGGTGAAATATATATATAATGGTGGCATACATGATTGTAACATGTATGTAAAAGGCGAAACAAATTCCTAAAACTTAAACGGTCGAATTAGTGTTTGAGATTCATAAGAATCATGTGGGTATTAAGGGTGGGTTATTGGGTGTTTATAATCATGCCTAGATGCTAACGGTTGATTAAATCGACTGGGGGTCGAGTCGGGAGGGTCGAAAATGCTAAAACTGTAAATTTGGGGTTGGCTGGTGCAGGGCTGGTCCCTGGGTCGCCCCAAGTGGGACGCCTGGTGTCCCTGGGACGCCTGATGGCTTCTGTTTGCTTTTGGGACGCCCCAAGTGGGACGCCCATTGGTTGATTTTTGAGTTCTCTTCCTAGGACACCTTGGGGGGCCTTGAGACTTGTTGTATCATTACTAATGGTTATTTTTTGGTGTTTTTGGATGTAGGGAAAACTCCGGTTTGATGTCTCGGATCTCGCCAAAGTTGGACATCAGATTCTCAAAGTTGTTTTATATGTTTGTTTTGATGTTTGTTTTGATTAAACTTCTCGTGGTAGACTTTTACAAACATGTTGGGTTGTTTAACACTTATGGATAAGGGTGACTAACTTGACTTCTTTTGCGTATTTTAGAAAGTCTAAACTTATGTTGTAAAACTTAAACGTGAGGATACGTTATATTTTGTCTGGGACCTAAACTCTATGCTGTTTTAAAAAGCTAAAATTGGTTTGAAAAATTTGGGTGTTACATGCATCGGTAGTTTTTTTTTTTTTTTGGCAATTTAAAGATTAGATAATCGTATTAATATCAACAAAACTACAATCTTTATGATGGTTTAGAAAACTAATTATGATAAAAATTAAACAGAAGAACAATATTAATCAAGATCATAAGCATCAACAATTCAATCGACCATTTTTCTCGATTTCTTCAAATTTCATCAAGATTCAAACAACCCATTAAATTCTTCAAATTTCAAGAGCATCCACGTCTCCAAACTTGGAATCTCGAATCTACAACAGCCACAAAAAAAACCCATATATTTTTAGAGCAAAATTAATTAAATTACGATTCAAAATTAAATGTTGAGGGTGTACCTTGTTGTGTTGTTCTGTACTTGTAGCAGAGTTTCTTAGTTGACGAGATGATTTCTTAGACCTGGTTCTTGCAAGTAAGCCCTTTGAAACAGGGGACATGATTGAATCCGTGGGACTCATATACCTACAAAATAACATCAAACCCACAAAACTAAATCAATTGTTCTTCAAGAATAAGGAATAAGGATTTGCTTACATTTCTGGGTATTTGAAAGCCTTTGGGACAATAAGAGGAGTGGGTGCGGCGGTCGGTGCCTGAGAATTCAACCGCGGAGTTGTTGGTGGGGATTTGGGGGATGTTTGATCCATTGATTATTGTGTTTTCTAAGAGGGAAGTGGACTAAAAATGGTGGGTGCGTTTTTGGAATTAGAAGAGGAAGGTGAGTGGAAGAATGGTGTGGGGCAGGGGTCAAAACAGCCGTCCAATTTTGTGGGCAACGGTAGTTGGTTGTGGTTTTGTCACTACACAAGTTTGGTGTGTCTTCATTGAAAAACATATTCTCCGGTTGAGGGGAATTAGTCACCGGTTGTTTGCTTCAAATCAATTGCCCACGTAGTAGAGGCATGAGAAGTGAGCCCATGACAAGTGAGCCCACAATAAATAATCGATTATGAGCCCAACACCAATTACATTAGCACATTTTTTTTTAAGGCAAATTTCTTTAATCCTATGAGAATGAGACTTGAACTTATAACCTCCTTAAACCTTGGTATTTCAAGAGTTTTTTTGTTTGATTTTTCATATAATTATTTTTATTAAAATACTTTTTTAAAATTCTTATACCATAATGTTTGGGACATGATAATGTTTTCTGTATGTGTTTCAATCTTCGTTACCGATTCGTCGTACCTTCATACGTTTTTTTATCCTACCGCCTCGCCGTAACACGCGGGTACCATGAAGAATGAGACCAAAACCGACTGAAAAACATCGATACCGTTATATAACTGTCTTTTATATATGTTTCGATTAACTTTATACATTTCTTTTATATATTTAACCACGTATCTTTTATTTTACTTAGTCACGTCAATGACACCGCTTCAAATGATAATCAACATCCATTGGGGTTTTGCTCTGGTGGTCAAGGAGTTTTCCACATAGTGGTTTCTTCTTGAGAAGGTCTCGGGTTCGAGTCCATACGGTTACAACCTATGGGGAAAGATATGCATGACTCAAATGAATCACCCGAGCTGCTCCCGAAAAAAGTAAGGATTTAAGAAAGTCGCCTTTAAAAAAATGATAATCAACATAATTGAACTTGTGAAATACAACTAACATACAATAATGGATCCATAAACTAACGTCATTTTAATTAATTTCATATCCTTTAATTTATTTCATCATCTATTTTTCTTATTTATTTAGTTTAATATGCTTGTTTAATTCATTATTTAATAAAACCTACGAATAATGAAAAACCAATTAAATTAATATATATCGTACCAATATCAATGCATTTATAGGATAACTAATATCTAATAACGTATACCTAAAATACACTCACATAGCTGTTGTGCTCCGAGGTGTGGGGTGGAGTGGTTAAGTGAGAAATGCCACATTAGGTAAGATGAGGTATAAGTTTGAGATATTTACCACCGTTTATTTACCACCGTTAACAGAAAATAGTTGTTTTATAGTTTTCAACGGGTTTTTGAAAACGGATGAAGGCGGTGAGAGAGTCCGATTTATGTTTGAGTGGATTAAGCCATGTGTACTTAGTGAAATGGTCTACAAATATAATGTAATATTTGTATCCATCAAAAGATGTAATAGGGGATGTCCATACGTCGGAGAAAATTAATTCTACCGATGAATGAGACGTAATAGTAGATTGAGAAAAAGGAAGCTTATGAATTTTACTAACTTTGCAAGAATTACAATTTGCATCAAAGTTCAAATTCGAATCAATAAAAGATGACAAAACACGTAAAATTTTTGCATGGGGATATGCAGGGGCGGATGTAGTGAAGCGAGGGGGGGTGCACAGGAACCCCCCGAGTTTTGAAATTTTAGTGTAACGGTAGGTAAAAAAACTAGGGTGAACCCCCTAAAATATTATAGGGTGAACCCCCTTACGACGGCGCCCACTGCTGCTCGCTTGATCCGGTTGTGAAGCTATAAAACTAAGAACTCTTTCTTGAACTAAATGTGTGTTTTTGAGCATTCATATGATTAGAGGTAAAAAATTGATAGAAACAAATGAGTAGATGACTCTTAAATACAAATTAGTTGATTTTGTGAACATTTGAAGCATAATTTTCATGTTTTTTTCTTTGCTTTAGGCCTCCAAAAATGGTTGAGCCGCCCCTGCCCGACCCGACCCGACCCGACCAATCGAACCGAACCGAAAATTTTTATGTCCGGCCCTATGAAATTGGATCATCTAAAAACAGTGAACCCCCTGAAAAAAATTCCTGGATCCGCCCCTGGGGATATGCCAAGTTATGGCGGTGGTATTGTGAAGAGAGAAAACAGAGGGACGGTGGGAAGATCTCAACTCATAAATGTCGTGGCTAGCCATTCCTTTGAGGAGTGGAACTTTTGAGGTTCGATCCATGATAAGAAAAACAAAAGAAAAGAACTTGATTAGAAAGTTATTATCATGAAAAAGGCATGAAATAACCTCTCCACCCCACAGCTCGGGGCACAACGAGTATGCCGAAAGACGCCATCGGCATATAGCTAAAACCGGTCTAACCCTTCTCTCTCATGCATCTCGCCGCGTCATTTTTTGGCCAATTTACCTTTACCACCGCTGCTTATCTCATCAATCGTCTCCCGAGTCCTACTCTCCAAAATGAGTCTCGTTATCTTTGTCTTTTCACCAAAACACCAAACTACACCAAACTTTGGAGTTTCGGTTGTTTATGCTATCCTTGGCTAAGACCCTACTCTCCACACAAACTACACTCCCGATCCAAACCATGTGTTTTTTATTACTCCTCATCTCAAAGTGCCTACTATCTTTTAGATCCTACTACTAACCGAGTCTATACGTATCGGCATATCAGTTTCGTTAAAACAATTTTTGCCTATAACCTGTTGGAAATTAGGCCTAAGAACACGAACACAAAATTTGATCTCAACTAAGATCGACTCTTTTATTAATATTGAAAACCAAAACCACCTTACAATAAATCTATAACCATCTATTTATAATAAACTTTATACTAATCCTAACCCAACTCAAACTCAATTAAATAATCAAATAATAAATAAACCCACTCCTAGTCTAATACGAACTCAACCAAACAATTAATAAATTAATATTAATAATTATCTTTTAATCAAGATTAGATCTTTCATTCTCCCCCTTAATCTTGATTTGCACCTCCTAGATCTTGAATTCCCAGCAAGACCCGTAAATTTCAACACAATCATGATAATCACAATCATGATCTTCATTTTTTATCAATAATCCGAATCACTCAGGTCTTTCACACCAACTTGAATCACTCAAGTTTAATCACCTTCACAACTTTCTTCTACACAGGTATCGCACCTTCATCCCCAATCCGAATCACTCAGATTCTTCACCCCATTTCTGTAAGGCCCCAAACCCGGGAGGCCTCACTTGTTGGATTTACTCATTCACAAACAGTTCTTAAACTTGAATATCAAATAACGTAGCGGAAAATTTCAATTCAACATATCATAACATCGTTCAACATGCGGAAGCGTAACATTGTCTAATACATAAACATAACATAAACAACTCATAACGGGATGCCAGTCTTCATTATCAGCCGAGTAACTCTTCTCGCTTGCCAACCTCGCCCGTACCTGTCCTTAACCTGAATGTGCATACTAAAAGTCAGCTACGCTGGTGAGTTCGAGCTTTACATAAAACTTTAACATAAACATTTTGCCAAAAACATAACATTCATTTATTTAACAAAAGCGTACGTAAAACATGCAATAACTTAACATCGTAAAAACATCGTAACATAGCATCATAACACAAGTCAACATGAACCGAATTTGCGCCTTCTCGTAACCGTCAATTCCACATCATCGGTTGGCTGAGAAACCTTGAGGCACACCACCACTAGGCCCATCAACACCGTACTGTCCTTCAGGTGAAGAAATCCTAGGGCCCGATACCTCAAGGCCATTCAACACCAACCCGTACGTTAGACACTATTTCCCCGCAAGGAATAGTGCCTTTCATCGGGGATCTCGGAAATCCCATGGGTGACCGTTGTCATTCCATCATCAACCAGTTGTACAACCGTTAGCCAGCCACAAAGGCCCCCCGTAAGGGTAAGGCTAATGCATACATACCCTAGCTCCCGTAGGAACTTGTGCATATTCGTTCATTCGTGACTTTCATAAAACCTTTACCTCATTTTAGTTAAAGCATTCGTATGTTTTATTAAACAATGTTTCATTCGTAAAACTTTCATAAACTTCATTTGGAAAAACATTTCGTAAACATCATCTCGTAAACATCGTTTCGTAAAACATCTTTCGTAAAACATCATTTCGTAAATATCGTTTCGTAAAATATCGTTTCGTATGTATGCACGCCAGCCCAAAAACATTAATTAAAGCATTTAAGAAGGGCTTCTAGAATTCACATGATTAGCTAGTCTTGGTTGTCCTAAACAAAGGCCCAACAACGTCACATACGATCTGAATTAGGTAGTAAAATACACATCAGGCCCAACCCCAACTCTAACGGTTTACTTGTTCTGTTTTAGGCGAACATACTGACTTCACTAACCAACTATATATACCCATAGACCTGATGCATGCACACTTAGCAAGTGCGCATGGCCTCGCTCTTGCGTACTTGATAAGTACGCAGACTTTGCTTCATGCGTACTTGATAAGTACGCAGGCTTTGCTTCTTGCGTACTTGATAAGTACGCAGGACCTGCTTCATGCGTACTTGATAAGTACGCAGGCTTTGCTTCTTGCGTACTTAATAAGTACGCAGGACCTGCTTCATGCGTACTTGATAAGTACGCAGGCTTTGCTTCTTACGTACTTGATAAGTACGCAGGACCTGCTTGTGGGCAGCCTTCTTCCCCGCAAAAACCCTAACTTTTTGCATGCAGATCCGACCTCGTCAAGATCCGAACTTTTTACGTTCAAAACGTTTGCTTTTCATTCTAGATGCTAGATCTATGTTTATATTCAAGTTTCATACGTAAAAATGCCATCTTTTTATCCAAAACTCGAAAACACCAAAACGAACAAAAACTCAGATCTAGATCAGATCGTTACCTGAATCGAGCTTCTGATTCGGAGGTCTTGCTCACGAGCTCAGTAGTAACACTTTCCTTCAATCTCGGGTCGATCCACCAACTTTCTCTCTCTATGGTTTCTCTCTCTAGAATGTATAATTGAGAGAATGAGGAGGGTTTGGCTATTTATAGGGAGGCTCATCTCCCTTGTTTGCCATCCTCATGCGCGCACGACCCATCGTGTCTCGCTTGTTTATTCGGCTCGTTCTCGCATTCTAACCCGTTATTATAACTGTCGTTCTCGCATCCTAACCCTTCACAAGTGATTGACCCTTCACTCAATCTGAATCGATCAGATCGATATCTTCCTTAGTTGACTCGCACAACCCTTCGTTTGGAACTTCACATATGCTTTCATAATTCGAGCTCTCACGGGTCGAATTTCAGCAACTAGACTCAAATCGAACCCAAACTTTAACCATAATCGTTAGAAGCGATTATTTGCACGAGATACGCGGATCCGGGTTTGAACCACCATGAACCGCCGCTAATGTTCATATTTGAAAATTATCATAACTCCATGCACACACTGATATGATGAGAGGAGGGTTTGCTCGATTCACGTATACAAGCTTCACTCTGAAACACCCTACTTATTTCTGTATCATTTTATCAGAGTTTAGTATGGAAAACGGTCCCAGTTTATCAAAACTTTGTCATAATGACAAAGATAACTTTTTATTATATTATTGTTTTTACATAAGATATTATGATTACATCATATTACATAGGGATCTCTAACTCCGACTGCTCCGTCCTCTGGAAGCCTCATTCCACGTGCTTCTTTCCTGTAGTGTTTGGAAAACAATTTTGAATTAGCTTACGCTAAGTAAGTACACTGCATCATTCATTTTATTATGAACCCTTTAGGTTCTTATTATTGTTCAAGTTACCTAGGCTCTCGAACGTGACCATCTCCGGATGTACCTCCGGTCACGTCATTTGTATATTTTATGGGTGTGTTAACCCCCTCGCAACCATCTTAGGCCGTACCTCCAGTCCGAGTATTGACACGGTTCTTATACTCGTCAGTATAGACCCCTCACATTTGTCACGAAGACTCATTCATTCCTCAGCCCCGTAGGCTTGGAATCTTTTCTTCTTCAGCCCCGTAGGCCTAGAGTTCTCTTTTCTTTTCCTCAACCCCGTAGGCCTAAACATTCATAATGGTTTCATCACGAAGTATCAAAGAGATTTATATATATGAAGTACCAGCGGCGTATCCACCACCCCTTGGATACGTCGTGACTACTCCATTATTCCCGTTTAGTGTTTAGACTAATCCATCATTACCCCGTACCCTTGTCATATACATATCACATAACACATATCATTTAATCACATAATTCACATAATCGTGTCTAAGGTACGAGTCCAGGGTACTTACATTATCCTCGGGTAGTCTCTAAGTTCGTTCCTCGTTTAGACGCTTTCCTGAACTCGGACCGCACTCGCAGCGTATCGCACTCGTACTCAAACGCGTCACCCTTGCTCCTTTTAAAATTCGTGTGAATGTGAGGTGGTGGTGTTTGTGATGTTTTCAAATGGATGGCCAAAGCCATCTATTTATAGGGCTGAGATGTGACTCATGTCAGACCGATATCTAGGTGAGGCGGTGTATTGGCTTTACGAGTACATAACGGACCGTTATGCGTATGATGTCGGTCCTCTATGGGCATAGCGGACCGCTATGATTTCATGCCGGTCCGATATCGGTTGTACACGTGTCAGATCTCAATGGCTAGTCATCCTACACATGTCAGCACCAGGAATTGCGGCGCAATGGCGGTTATCGGACCGTTATTCAACTGATATCGGTCCGATATCTGACCCCCGGCTCACTTCGGACCGACGGGAGAAATGATATCGGTCCAATATGTACTCCAACTTCAAATTTTTCATTTTAAACCTTGAACTTTTCATTTATTGAAAATTTAGAATGTTACAACTCTCCCTCCCTTAAATTAGGTTTCGTCCTCGAAACTTGTTAATCCTTAAAGAGTTGAGGGTAATTCTTTCTCATTTCATTCTCACTTTCCCAGGTCATTTCTGACCCCTTTCTGTGCCTCCATTGCACTAATACTTGTTTGATTGTCTTGTGACGTAACTGCTTTTCTTTTGTGTCTAGAATCTTGATAGGTTCTTCAACGTAAGTTAATTTATCATCAACCTCTATCTCTTCTAAAGGAACGTGTGCAGCTTCATCCGCCAAACAGTTCCTTAAATAAAATACATGGAATGTGTTGTGTATCTTATTCAATTCTTCAGGTAACTCTAACTGATAAGCTACTTTTTCGACTCTTTTAATGATTTTGAAAGGACCAATGAATCGCGGACTTAGCTTTCCACGTTTCTTGAATCGGATTAGACCTTTCCAAGGAGATACTTTCAACAAGACGTAATCTCCTTCTTGGAATTCTATTGGTCTACGTCTCTTGTCTGCGTATGATTTCTGTCTATCTTACGCAGCTTTCAAACGTGCCTTGATTAAGTCAAGCTTTTCTGACGTGGCTTGAACTATTTCTTTGCTGCCCAATTTCTCCCCAACATACAGGAGTCCTACATATTCTACCATATAGCATCTCATATGGTGGCATACCAATACTGGAATGGTTACTGTTATTGTATGAGAATTCTGCTAATGTCAGATGGCTATCCCAACTTCCACCGAAATCAATTATACAAGCACGCAACATATCTTCAAGAGTTTGTATCGTCCTCTCACTTTGACCATTAGTTTGAGGGTGATATACCGTGCTGATTAGAAGTCTAGTTCCCATCTCTTCGTGGAACTTTTTCCAAAATCGTGAAGTGAAACGAGTATCTCGATCAGAAACAATCGAGACTGGCACTCCATGTCTGGAAACAATCTCTTTGATGAACAAATCCGCTAACTTTTCTGAAGAGTATATCTCACGTATTGCTAAGAAATGAGCACTTTTAGTTAATCGATCTACAACCACCCAAATGGTATCATAACCCCTAGCTGTCTTTAGTAGGTTGGTTATGAAATCCATAGTGAGATGTTCCCACTTCCATTATGGGATTTCTAATGGTTGTAATCTCCCATACGGTTTCTGATGTTCTGCTTTAACTTGTAAACAAGTTAAGCATTTTGCTACATATTTCATGATATCAAATTTCATTCCGGGCCACCAATAATCTTTGCGCAGATCTTGGGACATTTTTGTAGTACCCGGATGAATCTTAAGTCTAAACTCATCTGATCGTGGTATCCACATACGACCAAATCGAGTCTTGACTTTATACTCATTATCTTCTAGAAACTTTTCATGACCAGCCATTCTTTCTTTCTTAACATTCTCACTTTCTAATGCTTCGATTTGTGCGTCTCGAAGATGACTCATGAAATCAGGAGTTATCTCTAACTTATATGCTTTCACCCGAATAGGATGATGCTCTTCCTTTCGACTTAGAGCATCGGCTACCACGTTAGCCTTTCCGGGATTGTATAAGATTTCACAATCATAATCCTTGACTAGTTCTAACCATCGTCGTTGTCTCATGTTTAAATCCTTTTGGTCAAAGAAATACTTATGACTTTTGTGGTCGGTGTAAATCGTACACTTCGTTCCGTACAGGTAATGCCTTCAGATCTTTAGTGCGAACACCACTACATCTAATTCCAGATCATGGGTTGGATAGTTTTCTTCATGTGTCTTTAGTTGTTGAGAGGCATAGGCTATCACCTTTCCTCTTTGCATCAGAACACATCCTAACCCAAGTTTCGAGGCATCAGAGTATACCACAAAGTCTTTTACTCTTTCTGGGAATGCCAGAACCAGAGCTTATGTCAACCTTTCTTTCAAAGTATGGAATGCCTTCTCTTGTGCCGTATTCCATTCGTATTTCAAGTTCTTTCGAGTTAGTTTAGTTAATGGGGTGGATATCTTAGAAAAGTCCTGGATGAATCTTCTATAATAGCCAGCTAATTCCAAGAAATTTCTAACTTCTGATGGGTTCTTAGGTGGAGACCATTTCATTACAGCCTCTACCTTTGCTGGGTCTACTAATATGCCTTCTGCATTTACAACATGGCCCAGAAATTGAACTTCTCTTAACCAAAATGCACATTTTGAGAATTTAGCGTACAGTTTCTCCTTCCGTAAAGTACTAAGTACTTCCCAAAGGTGTCGTGCATGATGTAACATTCCTGATTTTCCAACCCTATTTGAATTTATTTTAATTAATAAAATAACAATACGACATTAAATCATATACTTGTTCAAACCTACACCTCATTAATTGTTAGCCGATTGTATTCAATTCGAAGATATAGAACTCTTAATCATGTGGTAACACCTCCTAGAGTTAATACAGTTAGTAATCCCGTTAATTTTCCGTTAAATCCTAACCAAGCTAATTCTGTCAAAGTTGAAGTTGCAAGGGCTGAATCTGTAAATAACCAGAAACCCTAGTAGGCACGGTCGCGCCACGTGTTGGCACGGTCGCGCCTCGTCTGGCACGGTCGCGTCTATTATTGGCACGGTCGCGCCTGAGTAACAGTCAAAACATAAATGCAGTTTCAAAACGCTTGGTCGTTCGAATTCGAATCCTATGTGCGTTTCATTTCCTGTATCAAAGAAAATAATCGTCTATTTCGATTACTATCATCCAATTGCAAATTCTCTCAAGAAAAGCCATCCAATATTTCTCCCAAGCCTCGAATCATTATTTTCGATCCCGTTGCTACCAAATAATCAAGAAACTCAATCCTCCAATCATCTCTAAGGTTGCTGAAGGAGTTGGAACAGCCGGAATAGCAGCAGAAGCCGCCGGAAGCCACTTTCTCCGTCGCCGGAACTCCCTTCTACCGATCGCTATCAATTCCTTTCTGTTTTAGGTAATTGAATCATTCCTCTTGTTCGTTTCAATCCATATATCAAAAGCCCCATATTAATTTGGGCTTCCTTCCATTATAGTAATCATCCCGAATCAGAATCTATGTTTCATTCCAAAATGGTTTAATCGAATATGACTTTAAACATGTTTTAAAAGCAATTAATCTACACCAAAAGACTCGTAATAATCTTGTGAATGAAAGCCCTATCAATCCCGACTCCATCAATATAAGGATCAACCAATTCGTGTCTGTTTTGAAAGAGACACGGTCGTGCTAATCATCTAGCGCGGTCGTGCCTCGGGAGACGCGGTCGTGCCGACTTCTAGCGCGGTCGTGCCTCCTGCTCAGACACAGTCATGCTCGTTGGCTAGACTTGGTCGTGCCCCAGAAGCATAGACACGGGCGTGCCTGTCCAAGGCACGGTCGTGCCTAGTGATTTACTTAACTATGTCCTCTGTTGATCAACACGGTCGCGCCCTGGCTAGCGCGATCGCACCCGTGGTCCGAGCACGGTCGTGCCCTGTCTAGGCGCGGTCGTGTGTGTTGACAGAATATTTATAATTTTTATTTCTTTTTACAAATAGTATTTCAGATTTATTTTTAAAATAAAAATGATTGAAATTATAAAAATCTGTATTATTGTTTATTTAGAAAAGATCAAATATTTAATCTTATAATAAATGAAAATTATTTAAAGTTCAACATTTAATTCATAAACTCTACTCTTAAATAATATTGTTATGTTTAAGTTACATTTTATAAATAAATGAATAAGTTAATAATTATTTATTTGATTTATAACTAAACAAAAACATTTATTTAATTATACTAAATTACATATAATACCTACGTTATTTCCATAAACTATAATTATTTAATTTACTTAAGTAATTATCCCAAAATTAAACCTTATTTAAAATGTTCTAAAAATATTCATTTCGAATCTTCTATTTTACTTTCAAGTACCAAATCACTAACTCCATTCAATTCAACCATAGACTTAGACTTAGACTATTGTGCATTATTAATGCAATATATTACACTTTAGGTTATCTTGTGCATCTCAAGGATCATTATACTATTTAGTATTTGTGCTAGCTACGCCTTCGAAACAAGTGAGTATTCACAACCCCTTTTTACTCTTTTACATTTTTGGGGTGAAACATGAACACTATTCAACTTACATGTTTACATTTACGCAAACAACACAAGTACAAATCCTATTTACATTCATGTGTGCAAATTTGAGCTTTATGCCCGAGTGCTAGGTGTGTTAACCTCTTGTATGCTATTATGTGCAATCATTAACTTTTCAAGCCGACGGTTTTCAATGATGGATCTATTGAGTCTGACAAACCCACCCATGGTACGCGGTGATTGAAACCGACAACACACTTTGTTTTGCATGCTAGTTACAAAGGTTTGATTGTACGTTTGGTTACACAATAGCTGCTCCCCATAAATGCCTTATTTATCATGTTATGTAAAGGATTTGGTTTACAAACAATATGCTATCTATGTACAAACTTGTGTTATACTCACCAACTTTTTAGTTGACTTTATTTTATTCATGTTTCAGGTGATTTCATTTGAGTTTGATCAAGACATGCTACACATAGGCTTTGGACCTAGTAATATTAAATCAAAGACAAATTGTATTTCATTATGTACTTTGAACTTGTTTCGTGTTTGTTTGAATGGGAATGGATTTAATATATTACAATCTAGTCAACCTTGTGCTCATGAACAGTCTTACATGTCCCGCCCCGATGATTCCGCCATCGGTCGGGGTGTGACAGATTGGTATCAGAGCCTTGGTTATAGGGAATTAGGTTATTAGACACTCTTGACCTAGACTATAACTTTAGGACACCCATACTATGCCATGCTATTACTTGTTACATGATTACTTCTTATGTGAATATTTTACAGGTTATCCTGAGTAATTTCAATACATGTTACAATACTTGATAGTTTATGAGTCACACTACTTGATAACTCTTGTGCTTACATTCATTACTGTTTACATGCTACCTATGTGTTTCACTAAAGTGTTATCCTAAGTTAAACACACACACATACACACCAAAATCTCCATACACCTTTGAACTCACACGCATGATACCATAACTTTATGTAAACAAAGGCTTAAACTATTGGGCCTAATACCCATTAATAATAAACTAAGAAGCCCATATATCCTCCAAGAATGAGAAGCCCGCTGCAATAAATAAACCTCACTTTTGGGCCTCCAAGCCCAGTCCACAACAATTCCCATCATAACCATGAGCCCAACAATAGTGTTATTAATACATGATGGCTGGAAGAGTGTGTAAGCCCATGCGGAATTCTGGCTAAGGAAAGATAGGGTACTTAAGTGTGTCTTAGCGACCCACCCCTCTTTCCTGGGAATTCTCCTCAGGGATACATTGCTTATAGGTCAAGTGTATTTCTAAAATACTATCGTGAAAGGTTCGGTGTTATGACTAGTCAAACTCTAAAACCTATAAGTACTCCTATGTTCAAACCACAACATTTCATTATCACTTACAACTTTTTTCATTGTTTTTCTGCTAGACATGGACTCCTACCCTCCTCCCTCCCCGGTTTACCGTCCTGGATCAGAATCTGATTGGGAAGAAGACACGGAGACACCCGTTTATCGATCACCAACACTCCCAACTGCTAGGCCAAGGTTTGATGTAAGGGCGGACTGGATTAGGAACACCGGCCCGAGACTTCGAACACCTGAATCACCCGTACCCGTAAACCCGTATCATACACCTCACCTCCATAATCAATTGCCACCCCCACTAAGAGACCCATACCTAATGCCCGACCCATACCATCCTAACCCTTGGGTAAGACAAACCATGGCACCCACTAGTGTTATGGGGATTCCAACCCATGACCTCCATCAGTATGTAAGAACCACAGAATTTGAGAGGCAAAGGATAGAGCAGGGAGTGATACACGACTTGCAAAGACAAAGAATGGATAGCCTAGCAAACCAATTAGGGTACCAAAAGGAGTTAATCTCCATCCTCGAAAAGGAAGTACAAGAACATCGCACGGAGACCGCCAGGACTGAAGCCAGATCTGCTACTCGAGTGACTATAGCGGTGCTCATCTTGGCAATTATCTTCTTCCTAGTGGAAAGCTACCAGCGACGTTAGAAGAAGCTTCTACTGATTTCCTTTAAAAATTTTCGATTTGAGAGCCATTTTCTTATGTTTTGAGTAATGTTTAACATTTCAGCATTTAGCTAATTCCATATATTTCAACTCTACAGTTATTTTTCATTGATTTGATCCGTGGAACGTAAATTACACCTGTTATATTTTCATCAAACCTTCTCAAATATTACTTCTTTCATTCAACATGATTTAGTACATTACCAACAATCTCTTTCATTAAATAAATCATCCTATTTTTTTTATTTAAACAAAACCTCGTTATCTTGTTTAAATAAAATGTTTAACGAAATTTTAGATAATACCAAAAACATAAATTTTCCATAAAACTTTTTACCTAATAGGAAAGGTTAATGCAACCATTTTTATAAAAATATTAATTTCTTTCTACTGATAAATAATTTTGATTTTTCTTCATTAAAGTAAATATTTCTAAAGTTGGCTAAATTAATATACTACAACTTATTTAGCCAATAGTTGAAAATTTAAGTTAAAAAAATATTTTCTCATAAATTGCATATCCATTTAAAATATGCGATTCATTGATCTCACTACTTTATATATCTTCAACCAAAGACATTTTCCCACTTTCTATATTCAAACAAAGGCCCGTATTGGTAAACATAATTCCCGAATAATTCCAA
Source organism: Smallanthus sonchifolius (assembly GCA_023525975.1). Taxonomy (NCBI): domain Eukaryota; kingdom Viridiplantae; phylum Streptophyta; class Magnoliopsida; order Asterales; family Asteraceae; genus Smallanthus; species Smallanthus sonchifolius. Next base: position 69,226,982 of record CM042031.1, on the reverse strand, counting down.
AACCTCCTCACTACCTTTCACTTGACGCTTCAAGAGACGATCTATACCGCGTAAACGTTAACCTTTTCCCACCAACATCAATGAGATTTGAGGACTTGAACCTAACTACCACATGATCAAGGACGCCAAACAACACGTTTGTCCGCAGCACTCGATCACATGCAAAACCCGTTAGTACACATCGCACGCGAAGTTCAAAACTCATGTATGCCCGTTTACAATATACCCAACGCAACCACATGATACATGAAACTAGTTGCCTACAAATTACAATTTGCTCGATTGATCACGTAATGCACGAAACATGTTTATTTGCAATACATATGCTATTGGATCTAGCACATGATACACGGAACTTAGATTGTTTGCAATCTACGTGATACATAAGAATTGCTTCATTGATACATAATTCTAGATTGACCACACTGTACATGAAACTTGTTTGATTACAAAGTACTTTATACTAAACGGTGTACACTATACAAGATACATGATGCTACGTTGCTAACACTATACATGAGGTCCATTTCCTTCGATACACATAATACTATGTTGTTTACATTACACGTTATGGTTTACCGATTACAAAATACAAGATGCTAAATTGTTTACTTTACATACATGAGACTTATGTGCTTACTATATACTCGAAACAAAATTTGCTTACAATTATTACAATGGATCGATTTCATTATACACAAGACATGGTCATGCACTTTGTACACCAAAGTTGAAGACCATGATACATTTAGACGCCTCGGGGTTTGACGTATTCTAGTTCAAACACGAGCAAGCTAAGAAACTTTCAGTGTTACTACTTTACTACTCTTTGGTTACAAACTTATCTGATTTGATGCATAATTAATTGTTAGCGACTTTTATGTGTAAACAATAGACGTGATAATAGTGAAATTGTGCCCTTACCCGCACACAATGGAATGATCTATACGGACCATACGATGATTTGAATAATTACGGGTGCACACGGAATTATAAAAATCAGCGCATTGAAACTATAGTGAAATTTTGTAGTGTGTTGTGACCTAAAACTTATCATGATATGTAACGACGAGACTGATGTGATATGACGAGGGTATGGTGGATACGCCTATGGTACTTCCTATATATAAGTGTCCTATCATATTATCAAAAGTAGCGTTGTTCGTGTCACGTGAAGTTTTGACCTAGACCAATGTTTGTGAAATCTTTTACCCTTTAACAATTTTGAGCACATTAGTCTACATCTTACACGAACTCAAAATTTTAAAATTTCCCCACATTTCCATTTCAAATAATACATCTCACCTTCATTTTATTATTCGTCCAATCTTCTTCTTAAACAATGTCAACCGTTACACCCCTTTGAAATCCAACAATCAAAATTCAGCGAGAATCAAAAACTCCCTCCTCCTTCTTGATCTTAGCAGCCTCCATTAATTAAATTTCGGGACGAAATTCCCTTAACATGGGGAGACTGTAACATTCCTGATTTTCCGACCCTATTTGAATTTATTTTAATTAATAAAATAACAATACGACATTAAATCATATACTTGTTCAAACCTACACCTCATTAATTGTTAGCCGATTGTATTCAATTCGAAGATATAGAACTCTTAATCATGTGGTAACACCTCCTAGAGTTAATACAGTTAGTAATCCCGTTAATTTTCCGTTAAATCCTAACCAAGCTAATTCTGTCAAAGTTGAAGTTGCAAGGGCTGAATCTGTAAATAACCAGAAACCCTAGTAGGCACGGTCGCGCCACGTGTTGGCACGGTCGCGCCTCGTCTGGCACGGTCGCGTCTATTATTGGCACGGTCGCGCCTGAGTAACAGTCAAAACGTAAATGCAGTTTCAAAACGCTTGGTCGTTCGAATTCGAATCCTATGTGCGTTTCATTTCCTGTATCAAAGAAAATAATCGTCTATTTCGATTACTATCATCCAATTGCAAATTCTCTCAAGAAAAGCCATCCAATATTTCTCCCAAGCCTCGAATCATTATTTTCGATCCCGTTGCTACCAAATAATCAAGAAACTCAATCCTCCAATCATCTCTAAGGTTGCTGAAGGAGTTGGAACAGCCGGAATAGCAGCAGAAGCCGCCGGAAGCCACTTTCTCCGTCGCCGGAACTCCCTTCTACCGATCGCTATCAATTCCTTTCTGTTTTAGGTAATTGAATCATTCCTCTTGTTCGTTTCAATCCATATATCAAAAGCCCCATATTAATTTGGGCTTCCATTATAGTAATCATCCCGAATCAGAATCTATGTTTCATTCCAAAATGGTTTACTCGAATATGACTTTAAACATGTTTTAAAAGCAATTAATCTACACCAAAAGACTCGTAATAATCTTGTGAATGAAAGCCCTATCAATCCCGACTCCATCAATATAAGGATCAACCAATTCGTGTCTGTTTTGAAAGAGACACGGTCGCGCTAATCATCTAGCGCGGTCGTGCCTCGGGAGACGCGGTCGTGCCGACTTCTAGCGCGGTCGTGCCTCCTGCTCAGACACAGTCATGCTCGTTGGCTAGACTTGGTCGTGCCCCAGAAGCATAGACACGGGCGTGCCTGTCCAAGGCACGGTCGTGCCTAGTGATTTACTTAACTATGTCCTCTGTTAATCAACACGGTCGCGCCCTGGCTAGCGCGATCGCACCCGTGGTCCGAGCACGGTCGTGCCCTGTCTAGGCGCGGTCGTGTGTGTTGACAGAATATTTATAATTTTTATTTCTTTTTACAAATAGTATTTCAGATTTATTTTTAAAATAAAAATGATTGAAATTATAAAAATCTGTATTATTGTTTATTTAGAAAAGATCAAATATTTAATCTTAAAATAAATGGAAATTATTTAAAGTTCAACATTTAATTCATAAACTCTACTCTTAAATAATATTGTTATGTTTAAGTTACATTTTATAAATAAATGAATAAGTTAATAATTATTTATTTGATTTATAACTAAACAAAAACATTTATTTAATTATACTAAATTACATATAATACCTACGTTATTTCCATAAACTATAATTATTTAATTTACTTAAGTAATTATCCCAAAATCAAACCTTATTTAAAATGTTCTAAAAATATTCATTTCGAATCTTCTATTTTACTTTCAAGTACCAAATCACTAACTCCATCCAATTCAACCATAGACTTAGACTTAGACTATTGTGCATTATTAATGCAATATATTACACTTTAGGTTATCTTGTGCATCTCAAGGATCATTATACTATTTAGTATTTGTGCTAGCTACGCCTTCGAAACAAGTGAGTATTCACAACCCCTTTTTACTCTTTTACATTTTTGGGGTGAAACATGAACACTATTCAACTTACATGTTTACATTTACGCAAACAACACAAGTACAAATCCTATTTACATTCATGTGTGCAAATTTGAGCTTTATGCCCGAGTGCTAGGTGTGTTAACCTCTTGTATGCTATTATGTGCAATCATTAACTTTTCAAGCCGACGGTTTTCAATGATGGATCTATTGAGTCTGACAAACCCACCCATGGTACGCGGTGATTGAAACCGACAACACACTTTGTTTTGCATGCTAGTTACAAAGGTTTGATTGTACGTTTGGTTACACAATAGCTGCTCCCCATAAATGCCTTATTTATCATGTTATGTAAAGGATTTGGTTTACAAACTATATGCTATCTATGTACAAACTTGTGTTATACTCACCAACTTTTTAGTTGACTTTATTTTATTCATGTTTCAGGTGATTTCATTTGAGTTTGATCAAGACATGCTACACATAGGCTTTGGACCTAGTAATATTAAATCAAAGACAAATTGTATTTCATTATGTACTTTGAACTTGTTTCGTGTTTGTTTGAATGGGAATGGATTTAATATATTACAATCTAGTCAACCTTGTGCTCATGAACAGTCTTACATGTCCCGCCCCGATGATTCCGCCATCGGTCGGGGTGTGACACATGATTTTCTTCATTCTTTGAATAAATCAGGATGTCATCAATGAAGACAATAACGAATTTGTCTAACATTGGCTGGCACACTCTATTCATGAGATCCATGAAAAATGCCGGAGCATTTGTCACTCCGAACGTCATCACTACAAATTCATAGTGTCCATAACGAGTTCTGAATGCCGTCTTAGGCACATCCTTCTCTCGTACCTTGACCTGATGATAACCGGATCTTAAGTCGATTTTGGAAAACCAACTAGATCCTTGTAATTGATCAAACAAATCATCAATTCTAGGTAAAGGATATCTATTCTTGATAGTTAGCTTGTTCAATTCACGGTAGTCTATACACATACTCATACTACCGTCTTTCTTCTTTCGAATAGAATTGGTGCACCCCAAGGGGATACACTTGGACGTATAAATCCCTTGTCCAAAAATTCTTGTAACTGTGACATCAATTCCTTCATTTCCGTTGGTGCTAACCGGTATGGAGCCTTAGCTATCGGCTTAGCTTCAGGAATTAAATCGATTTTGAATTCGATTTCTCTTTCAGGTGGGGCACATGGAAGATCGTCTGGGAATACTTCTGGGAATTCTTTTACTACTGGAACTTGGTCCAGTTCTTTCCCTTTAATCTTTATATCAGTTACGTTGGCTAAGAAGGCTTGGTGACCTTGTCTCACGTAGCTACTTATCTTAGCCATCGTACATAGTGTGATCTGGTTCCGTCGTTCACCAATGACACTCACTTCTTTTCCTGTAGGCATAATGAATCGTACAGTCTTCTGATTGCATATAATCGTTGCAGCATGTGAAGATAACCAGTTCATTCCAATAATTACATCAAATTCTTGCATTGGAATTGGAATTAAGTCAACAAGATATTCTTCTTCTTCCATTAGTAGACGGAAATCTCGGCATATTTCAGTTACTACGCAGTTTTGATCACTCACGATTTCGACTTCTAGTGCCTTAGCCAACTTACTTTTATTGAATTTTCTAGAGTTCGCATACTTTAAAGAAATAAACAATCGACTAGCTCATGTATCGAATAAAACACAAGCATGCATGGAATTCAAGAGGAATGTACCTGATACAATGTCAGGAACATCTTTTGCTTCCTCAGCGGAAATCTAAAAAGCCCTACCCCTTAGTTTCGGAGCCTCGACCATTTTCACTTCATTTTCTGCTACTCTTGACCCTTCTCCGGTCTTCTCCGTCTAAAATTTCAGCTCAGGACATTCCCTGCTAAAGTGTCCTGGCTTATAACAGTTGTAGCACAAACGGGTGCCACTCATACACTGTAATGTAGTGTGTCCGGTCTTCCCACACTTGTGACAAGTTGTTACCTTGAATCGGCACTCTCCCGGGTGCCTTCTTTTACAAATCTTGCAATTTTGGATACTTTTTCTTGGGGAGGAACCGCCTCCCGGTTTATTAAATTTGAACTTCTTAAGAGGCATAGGAGAATGATAACTTTCTCCTTTCCTCTTTCTGTCTCTCTCCATTTGTCTCTTGAACTCAGTCTCGCACTCCCGAGCCCAATCAATCATCTCCTCCAAGTTCGCGCACTTGGACGGATGGATAAACTCTCTAATATATGTTTTCAAAACGAGATGGTATCTCGTCATCCACATTTCCGGGGTTGTTAACAAAGCCGGACAGAACCTGACTTTGTCAAAGAAGATCCATGTGATCTCGTCCACAGTCTCTGTTGTCTGACGGAGTTGAAGAAACTCCTCGGTGATTCTTTCAATCGTCGCTCGAGGGCAATAATGTTTTAGGAAAAGATCCTTGAACTCTTCCCATCTCATCTCTTTGATTCTATCTCTTCCTTTCTCTCTCTTCACTACCCCCCACCAATCATCGGCTCGTTCTTTTAATTGGTTGGTAGCAAAGGTAACCTCATCTTCTTTCTCGCAGTGACACATATCGAACGCCGTTTCTATTGAGGCGATCCATCTTTGACTTTCTAAGGGATTAACAGCTCCCTTAAAATCTATCGGTTTACATGTCATGAAATCCTTATAAGTACAACGAGTTGAATTCATTTCAACTTTTGGATTTCCTCCTTCTCCATTATGAGTAACTTCTTTATGGTTTTCAAACCATCTTTCTAATGAATTCTGTAGATCTGCTTGTAAGATCGGGAAATTTGCATTGAATGCCTTTCCTACCTCTATTGCGATCTATCTTCGGATATTTTCCGGACTTGTTCCACCTCATTCTCGTCATGATGTGGAGATTCAGCCCTCCTGTGGCTTCCCGTCACATACTTCATTATTTTAATGTTCAGCCATTTGTTGAAACATTATGTCGCTTTAATCTTTTGTTCAATTACCCTAATCATAGTATAGGGTTTTATACTACATGCCTTTTTTTTAGTTTAACCCTATTTAAGTATTCTAGGGTTTCACATAAGGCCTCACTATGTATTTTACACATATGCACATTCATTCATGCATTTTAGTCATGCATATTCACATTCCCGGCTTACTTTCTACTGAAATAAGTAATCATATGATGTTTGCGATATCATGATGGTCCCATATATTAGCTCCAATACTGACTAGGTATAAGACAATGTATGTTACCTATCATGATACTCCCAACTATCACATGGAGCTTATCTCATACAAATTTCTGCCCACGTATACTCATACATTTCTGTTCTAGCACTAGAATTTAGACATACATGCTTCCTTGGACGGCCTCGGATTGAGTCCCTGTTTATATCACGAGCACTTTATGGTTTGAGTTTAAGCATCCCATTTTGATACTTAAAACCCTCAAACTGTGCTCTGATACCAACCCGAAACACCCTACTTATTTCTTTATTATTTTATCAGATTTTAGTACGGAAAACGGTCCCAGATTATCAAAACTTTGTCATAATGACAAAGATAACTTTTTATTATAATATTGTTTTTACATAAGATATTATGATTACATCATATAACATAGGGATCTCTAACTCCGACTGCTCCGTCCTCAGGAAGCCTCATTCCACGTGCTTCTTTCCTGCAGTGTTTTGAAAACATTTTTGAATTAGCTTACGCTAAGTAAGTACACTGCATCGTTCATTTTATTATGAACCCTTTAGGTTCTTATTATTGTTCAAGTTTCTCAGGCTCTCGGCTCCCCCGTGACCATCTCTAGACGTACCTCCGGTCACGTCATTCGTATATTTTATAGGTGTGCTAACCCCCTCGTAACCATATTAGGCCATACCTGTCACACCCCGGCCGGCGGTGGATTAAACGCCGGGGCTGACACGGTTGTTCATAAGCACATGATCATCTATTAAATGTGATAATATTATTTCCTCATAATTAAAACATCCGTTACAAGTAGAAATGGAAAATAAAGAGTTTCAACATAACACAAGTTAAATTCAATCTTTATTAAAGCTAGGTCCATAGTCCTAGGTGATCATGTAGTGTCCTCAAACTGGTGCACCTGAAACATGTAAGTAACTGTCAACTACAAGTAGTTGGTGAGTAACATAGGTTTTGACACCAAACAAAAGTTAAGTATAAGTTTACAATTCAATATGTTCAACGCATGTCTAAAGCATATATGTGAGAACATACAAGGTTCCAAGCGTACAATTCAAGCCTGATAATAGAAAACTAGATACGCAATCCCACTGATTGCCATTTTGAAAAAGGGAGCAAGCGGATACTCCAAGTTATAGTTGATACCCAACAAAACCCGCCAAGGTCTTGTGGTACGTTATAGGTTCAGTTTCCCATATAAATGATCATGTTAGGTACTACCTTAGGCTTGGGCTGCAAGTTAATGAATGTACTGGCATGAAACACATGCAATGGTCACCAAGTAGTTCAAATATAAAGCATAAAGATCAAGCACAAGAACAAAGATATTGAATTGTTTAAATAGATAAAGTTGATAACATGTTTCACCCCAAAAGCAAAAACAGTAAAAAGGGGCTATGTAAACTCACATGTACGAAACTAGTGTGTTGTACGAATTGTAAATGGTGGATATGCCTCGTGAGAATTCCTCACAATCAACCTACACAGTTAATTTGTATTCTAGACTCAAAGGACGTCTAATGGAAATGAAAGTAAGAAATTTTAACTGCATTTGAGATTCTAGGGATTTGGGGTCGGACATAGGATTTGTACAAGGTTTTAGGAGAATATAGGTTTATTACAAGTATTGAAATAGTAATGATATAGTAGGTTTTAAAATTAATTAGAAGTTATTAGAATTTCTAATTAATTATAATAATACGTTTGAACCCATTTAAATAACTATTCTAAGAATAATTAATAAATAAATGGTGGATTAGGAAATAATTTATTTTATGTAAAAAGGTTATTAAAGAAATTTCTTTTACTTAATCGATAAGTAAAAGAGATGTTTAATATTAATATAAGTAATTTTCAAAAGAAATTAAATGAAATTGGTATAATTATTTATCTAATGATAAAAGTATTTCTATACATAATCATTCTTTATATAATCATTTATGTTTTAAGAATGGATTAATAATGTTTAAATGATTATTCAAAATTTGATTTATAAACATTACTATATAAATAAGCATACCTATGCTAAGTATATTTGAAGATTTTTCTTAAATAAATAATTTGTTAGAGAATTTGAGTGTATGGTATATACATATTTATTTACCACAAGATAATAATTACATCCCTTGATTATTTATAAAGAGGTTAGTTAATAGACTTTTCTTTTTATTGTTTATAAAAGAATGTGTAATTTACACAACGATGAGGTGAAATTATAAAATAATGTATCCTCAACAAATAATATATATGTATATATATATTTATATATATTGTTTATGGCTTGTTATAAAATGAGGATAGATATATATATACATATCTTACCATTTTATCTTTATAAAACGGTTCGGGTGTTAATATATGTAAGTATGTAAACACACATATGAGTGTGAGGACAAAAAGTAAAATAATACGCAAAAATCGGTCTACCGGGTTCGAACCCGTGACCTTAGACAGAGAGCAAAGGGCTTTAACCATTCGGGCTGGGCATCAATCCTTGAAAGAAATCATGAGCGATTCGTTTTAATGTGAGGGTTCTGAGGTCTCTTCTTCCCCACCTATCCCAAACGCGAAAACCCTAATCCCCCAAATCAGACTCGATCGGTCACAGGTTTGCAACCCAAACCATGGGGCTTTCCTTAAGTGAATCAATACGAGTAGAAGGAGGGGTTTATTACCTGGAATGGTTGTGAGATGAGAGAGACCCACTGGAGCCGAGCGTTCGATTTCCTTCGGGCGAAAATCGTGTTTCCAGAACGACTTGGAGTGAATTCTTGGGTTCTGGAAGTGAGTAAGGATTGCCGCGAGCGTGCGTAACCAGGTTATCAGTTCCAATTTCAACTGAAATGACTGAATCGATTCGTATTTGTTTGAACGGTTATGGGTTTGAAGTTTGGAGTCAAGACACTTGAATACGATTGAATTGGTTCATTAATACTGCTTGGTTCAGGTCGAGAAACGTTCTTGCAGAATTAATTTGAGTTATTTCACAAGAATTCGAACAATTTGGCCATTGGTTTGGAGCTGTTGACTCGTGGAAGTCAAAGCAAGGGAATTGTTTCTTGTTGACTTCTTCCGGGTCAAAATCGAAGAAAGAGGGGGGGGGGGGGGAGTCCAGAATTTGCATAATGGTCCCTCAAGTTTCATGGGCTTATTAATTCGTGTATAAACTTAGTCTTAAATGAAATTAAAGGTTTAGAAACTGCTCAATGAACCCTGAACTTTTACAAAATGTAAAACCATTAGATTTTTATAATTTCTTTTTATAAAATCTAATAACTCTTAGCGTTATATTTAAATGTTATAAACATAAAATTTTGCAAAAATAGTTTTATTTCTATTAGAAATCATTTTCTTTGAAATTTAAATAATGTAACTTTTATAAACTCAAATTTTATTTATAGGACTTACACCTTTAGTTTTTTTTTAAGTTTATATACAATTACATATATATGTATATATACAGGCTTACTAATAATCTAACATATATTTGTTTTTGAACTTTAAACAAATATTCATATAACCTACTATATAATTCTTTGTTATTTTTAAAAAGAAGCAATTGTGCACAATGTATTTATATATATATATATATATATATATATATATATATATATATATGTTCAAGAAATGAGATGGGTAAATATGGTAGTTCTCATTGAAATAGGAAAGTACATATCATTGAAAAATGGGAATACATGTGCCGGAATAGTTAAGAATAAAGGCCGGAAAAATCCTGGGGATTACAGTCTCCCCAACTTTAGGAAATTTCGTCCCGAAATTGTTTAGGAAAAGGGTCCAGAAGAAAAAAAAAATACATGTGTTTGTGTTCTCCACTAGTTTTACTTTTCGGTTTGAGGAGTATAGTTGATGACAAGGTTCACGTCAGGTCAGGTCATTGCGTTAGGTATGGATGGTGGCGGTGAATTTTGTATGAAATACAAAAAAAATAAGGCGAAGATTGTACTAGAATGATTTTTGGACTCAATTGATGGGATTTTGAGATCTAAACTTGTTTTGGATGTAGTCTAAGATGTTCGAGTAATGTCACTGGATAAGGATTTCACAACTACTGGTCAAGGTCAGAGTAATAGAAAATCCTACGTGAATACGGACAACGTTACTTCTAACAATATGACGGGAGCACTTATATATAGGATATATCAACGGTATGTTCACAATGCCCTTATCATATCCCATTAGTTTCGTTACTGTATATCACCATAAGTTTTATGTCATCACACACGACAGATATTACAATGTTTTCCATGCGCTGAATTTTATAATTACGTGTGCACCCGTAATTATTCAAATCGTCGTATGGTCCGTATAGATCATTCTATTGCGTGTGGGTATGGAGGTGGGGGAAACACCCAAAAACATTTAGTTTATTATTGTTTTCATGCATGAATTGCTAATAAGTAATTGTGTGTATAGATGGTAAAGTCAATCAGGGAGTAATGACTAACAAGGTGATACAACTCCATACATGGGTGCCGTATACCCTCTAGGTTACCCATAAAGTTTATAGCTCTCTCGTGTTTGAACAAGAATACATCAAACCCTGAGTAACTCAAAGTTTATAGCTCCCTCGTATTTGAACAAGAATACGTCAAACCCCGAGTAGCTCAAAGTTTATAGCTCCCTCGTGTTTGAACAGGAATACGTCAAACCCCGAGTAGCTCAAAGTTTATAGCTATCAAGTTTCATGGATAAAGTGAACGATCATGCCTCATGTATGTAGTGGGCAAATAATTTGCAAACAAGGTAAACAATCTAGTTTCATGTGTAATGTAAACACTCAAGTTTCATGTATAGCGTAAATAATCTAGTATTATGCATATTGTAAATAACCAAGTATCATGTATCATGTGAACAATCTAGTATCGTGCATATTGCAAGTAATCAAGTTCCATCTATAATGTGATCAATCTAGTATCATGTACATTGTAAGTAATCAAGTTATATCTATAATATGATCAATCTAGTATCATGTACATTGTAAGTAATCAAGTTATATCTATAATATGATCAATCTAGTTTCATGTATATTGCAAGTGATCAAGTTTCATGTATAATGTAAATAATCATGTATTTTGTATACAACCAAGTTTCATGTATAACTTGAACAATCAAGTTGCGTCGATAATGCAACCAATTTAGTCTCAGGTATATTATGAATGTTCGTATGTAAATAGTTGAACCTCATGAGAAATGTAAACTATCGAATCTTGTCGGTGATCGAGTGCTGCGGACAAGGGTGTTGTAGGTAGTTGGTTTCAAGTTTTCAATTTTTGTTGAGGTTTATATGGGTGGTTAATGCCTACGTGAAATGATTCATGTTTTCGAAGTGGCTAGTAAGTTCATACATTTTCGAAGGTGCAAGGTGATGAGAAAGATTTACAGGTATTTAGAATAATACGCACACGAGTATCTGATTTGAGCTTTTTGTTTGTAAATGACAAATAATTGAAATTCATCCTTGTTTGTAAATTAATAATTGAAAGTAACATATTGAATAACTAGGTAACTGGGTAAATAAAACCTTTTTATTTATTTAGCTTTCATAAAGACAATGTTGCAAAAGAAAATAATGGCCAAATTATTTTGTAATCAGGCCAAGAATTTAAGAGGTCGTAACGAAATAATTAATCGATTCATAATTAATTATTAACTAAGATGATGAGATAAATGTTTTTATAAATCAATTTGCATTAAGTACATTCACAAGAATAAGGGGTTTGTAAGTAATTTATGATAAGATTTATAAATCAAGTGTTTGATAAAAGATTTGGTTTGAACAAAATAACTACGTTAGTCAAGTAAGAAAATAGCAAGATGATTAGTTTACAAAGAAGGTTTAAATGTCAATCATTAAGGAGAGTTAAAATAGCATTCATATTTGGGTACTGGACATATGGGTTTCAGTTTTTTTATTTTATTTTTAAGGAAACGCGAAATGGAATATCCGACTAACGTCACGGATACTTCTTCACCAGAAAGTAGATGAGCACTAAGACGACATGTTGTGGTCATTCGTTATTGCAAACCGGGTTTCAGCCCTAGTTATTTCCGTATGTGCATCAAGTATTCCCTGATCTCTATTCCTTGCCTTAGAAACTCTGCGGTCCTTACGTATAGGTGAGCGGTATCAGCTGGAACTCCTAAGGCACTGGTAGGTTCCTTGTATATTGTCCTGCTCCTGGATCTGGATGGTATAGGTTAGGTGCTAAATAAAGGTCTCTCGGAGGTGATTCAGGTGCTCGGAGTCTCAATTCTACTCCTAAGCCAATCTGTTCTGCAGTCAAACATGGATATGGCAGCTAGTCATACCGATGACCGGTTGTCTAGTGATGAGGACCCAAAGTCTTCCTCTTGTGTTGACTCTGCTTCGGGTTGACTCTCAGGGGAGTAGGGAGGGTAAGAGACCATGCTTAGCATGAAAAGGTCGTAACTTTAATGGTTAATTGTTAAGTACAAAGGTATTCATGAGTTTAAAATTTTGACTAGTCATAACACCGAGTTCTTATAATAATATATTAGGAGTAACACTTGACCTATAAGTAGTGTACCCACGAAAAGGATTCACAGGAAAGAGAGGTGGGTCACAAAGGACACACTGAAGTACTCAGTCTTTCCTTAGTCAGAATCTTTCATGGACTTACACCCACTCTTCCAGCCATTATGTACAAGTGACATTATTATTTGAACTCATGGTTATGGTGAGAATCGTTAGGGATTGTGTCTTGTGGCTCAAGGGTGTGCTTCACCTATTGAAGCAGCTTCTTTTCCTCGGATGGTAAGGGCTAAGGGTTTAAATCCTTTGAATGATAATAAGGGTGATAAAATTTCCAAGGCATAAGGATGAAGAGGTATAGTTGACTTAAATATGATTAAGTGTAAGGATCTAATAGGAGGTTTAGACTTGTGTATCATATTATAATAATCAAGCGAATGATGTTTGGGTTGCATTCATTTGAGGCATAACCCAATGAATACTGTGACAAATCAAAGTGATTTGAGTTCATATACTTTCAAGAAGACATGCTTTAGCCTATAGATGAACACTCACTTCGGGAATTCCCAGGAAAGCATACGGATCCTTCGGTTGATTTGGATTTATATGAAATACTTTCCTAGACAGAAGACCCAAAGTACAAGCATTCACCCTTCCGGATTGCACATGTTCTCTACTAATTTTCAGAACCCAAAACTTTGACGGGATTTGAAAATTTTATTGTATGTCAAAACTTAGGATAGCATTTAGTGATATCAAATAGGTATTGTGCAAACAGTTCAAATAGTGTAGCAAATAAGGTATCACATGAGTAGCGGCTTTTTTTTTTGTAAACATGCAGGTTATCAAGTAATATAGCACATAAGATAATTCATGTAATGCTTTAGATAATATGTAGCATAATTATGCCAAGGTACCCTAAGGTTATAGACTATAGACTAAGAATATGTTCCAAGTAATCCATGTAGTTTCAAATAGTTTCATGTAGTCCTTAGATTGTTGTAGTTCATGTAGGCAGAAGTAGATAGATGTGGGTAAGTAAGTGTATAAATGAGTATAGAGTGGAGTTCCTAATAAAAGACACTAGCTAAACTCATGTTTGGGGACTCCTAGGTTATAGTCTAGGTCATGTGTGTCTAATAACCTAATTCCCTATAACCATGGCTCTGATACCAATCTGTCACACCCCGGCCGGCGGCGGATTAAACGCCGGGGCTGACACGGTTGTTCATAAGCACATGATCATCTATTAAATGTGATAATATTATTTCCTCATAATTAAAACATCCGTTACAAGTAGAAATGGAAAATAAAGAGTTTCAACATAACACAAGTTAAATTCAATCTTTATTAAAGCTAGGTCCATAGTCCTAGGTGATCATGTAGTGTCCTCAAACTGGTGCACCTGAAACATGTAAGTAACTGTCAACTACAAGTAGTTGGTGAGTAACATAGGTTTTGACACCAAACAAAAGTTAAGTATAAGTTTACAATTCAATATGTTCAACGCATGTCTAAAGCATATATGTGAGAACATACAAGGTTCCAAGCGTACAATTCAAGCCTGATAATAGAAAACTAGATACGCAATCCCACTGATTGCCATTTTGAAAAAGGGAGCAAGCGGATACTCCAAGTTATAGTTGATACCCAACAAAACCCGCCAAGGTCTTGTGGTAAGTTATAGGTTCAGTTTCCCATATAAATGATCATGTTAGGTACTACCTTAGGCTTGGGCTGCAAGTTAATGAATGTACTGGCATGAAACACATGCAATGGTCACCAAGTAGTTCAAATATAAAGCATAAAGATCAAGCACAAGAACATAGATATTGAATTGTTTAAATAGATAAAGTTGATAACATGTTTCACCCCAAAAGCAAAAACAGTAAAAAGGGGCTATGTAAACTCACCTGTACGAAACTAGTGTGTTGTACGAATTGTAAATGGTGGATAGGCCTCGTGAGAATTCCTCACAATCAACCTACACAGTTAATTTGTATTCTAGACTCAAAGTACGTCTAATGGAAATGAAAGTAAGAAATTTTAACTGCATTTGAGATTCTAGGGATTTGGGGTCGGACATAGGATTTGTACAAGTTTTTAGGAGAATATAGGTTTATTACAAGTATTGAAATAGTAATGATATAGTAGGTTCTAAAATTAATTAGAAGTTATTAGAATTTCTAATCTGTACTATATAATAAATAAAGGTTTTTTAGTGCCACATGTCGCCTTCATATTCATTCTCACCATTTTTTTCCGCCTCTCTCTCTTATTTAATGCACTTCTATCTTTAAATAATAATATATATTTTAAAAAAATATTAATTATACTAATAAAACACATTTATTTTAAATTATCTCTTCTTATAAGAAACTTGAAATTTTAATTATGTAACTTTTATTTCAATCAAATATTAATTGAAAGTCAAATTACATTAAATAATAATTAACGTATTTTCGAAACCCAATTATATATTAATTTTTACATATTTTGAGTTTGTTTATATCCGTAGTATATGTAATATATTTTTACACCTGTAAAATATATACATAAAGATTTAAAAAATTTAAATATTGGTATTTTTCACTCGTGTGTAGACACGAAATCTAAACTAGTTAATTATAATAATACGTTTGAACCCATTTAAATAACTATTCTAAGAATAATTAATAAATAAATAGTGGATTAGGAAATAATTTATTTTATGTAAAAAGGTTATTTATTTAAAGAAATTTATTTTACTTAATCGATAAGTAAAAGAGATGTTTAATATTAATATAAGTAATTTTCAAAAGAAATTAAATGAAATTGGTATAATTATTTATCTAATGATAAAAGTATTTCTATACATAATCATTCTTTATATAATCATTTATGTTTTAAGAATGGATTAATAATGTTTAAATGATTATTCAAAATTTGATTTATAAACATTACTATATAAATAAGCATACCTATGCTAAGTATATTTGGAGATTTTTCTTAAATAAATAATTTGTTAGAGAATTTGAGTGTATGGTATATACATATTTATTTACCACAAGATAATAATTACATCCCTTGATTATTTATAAAGAGGTTAGTTAATAGACTTTTCTTTTTATTGTTTATAAAAGAATGTGTAATTTACACAACGATGAGGTGAAATTATAAAATAATGTATCCTCAACAAATAATATATATATATATATATATATATTTATATATATTGTTTATGGCTTGTTATAAAATGAGGATAGATATATATATACATATCTTACCATTTTATCTTTATAAAACGGTTCGGGTGTTAATATATGTAAGTATGTAAACACACATATGAGTGTGAGGACAAAAAGTAAAATAATAAGCAAAAATCGGTCTACCGGGTTCGAACCCGTGACCTTAGACAGAGAGCAAAGGGCTTTAACCATTCGGGCTGGGCATCAATCCTTGAAAGAAATCAGGAGCGATTCGTTTTAATGTGAGGGTTCTGAGGTCTCTTCTTCCCCACCTATCCCAAACGCGAAAACCCTAATCCCCCAAATCAGACTCGATCGGTCACAGGTTTGCAACCCAAACCATGGGGCTTTCCTTAAGTGAATCAATACGAGTAGAAGGAGGGGTTTATTACCTGGAATGGTTGTGAGATGAGAGAGACCCACTGGAGCCGAGCGTTCGATTTCCTTCGGGCGAAAATCGTGTTTCCAGAACGACTTGGAGTGAATTCGTGGGTTCTGGAAGTGAGTAAGGATTGCCGCGAGCGTGCGTAACCAGGTTATCAGTTCCAATTTCAACTGAAATGACTGAATCGATTCGTATTTGTTTGAACGGTTATGGGTTTGAAGTTTGGAGTCAAGACACTTGAATATGATTGAATTGGTTCATTAATACTGCTTGGTTCAGGTCGAGAAACGTTCTTGCAGAATTAATTTGAGTTATTTCACAAGAATTCGAACAATTTGGCCATTGGTTTGGAGCTGTTGACTCGTGGAAGTCAAAGCAAGGGAATTGTTTCTTGTTGACTTCTTCCGGGTCAAAATCGAAGAAAGAGGGGGGGGGAGTCCAGAATTTGCATAATGGTCCCTCAAGTTTCATGGGCTTATTAATTCGTGTATAAACTTAGTCTTAAATGAAATTAAAGGTTTAGAAACTGCTCAATGAACCCTGAACTTTTACAAAATGTAAAACCATTAGATTTTTATAATTTCTTTTTATAAAATCTAATAACTCTTAGCGTTATATTTAAATGTTATAAACATAAAATTTTGCAAAAATAGTTTTATTTCTATTAGAAATCATTTTCTTTGAAATTTAAATAATGTAACTTTTATAAACTCAAATTTTATTTATAGGACTTACACCTTTAGTTTTTTTTTAAGTTTATATACAATTACATATATATGTATATATATAGGCTTACTAATAATCTAACATATATTTGTTTTTGAACTTTAAACAAATATTCATATAACCTACTATATAATTCTTTGTTATTTTTAAAAACAAGCAATTGTGCACAATGTATTTATATATATATATATATATATATATATATATATATATGTTCAAGAAATGAGATGGGTAAATATGGTAGTTCTCATTGAAATAGGAAAGTACATATCATTGAAAAATGGGAATACATGTGCCGGAATAGTTAAGAATAAAGGCCGGAAAAATCCTGGGGATTACAATACCTCCGGTCCGAGTATTGGCAAGGTTCTTATACTCGTCAGTATAAACCCCTCGCATTTGTCACGAACACTCATTCATTCCTCAGCCCCGTAGGCTTGGAATCTTTTTCTCCCTCAGCCCCGTAGGCCTGGAGTTCTATTTTCTTTTCCTCAGCCCCGTAGGCTTGGAATCTTTTTAATTCTCTTATTATTTATTGAGATCCACCATACAGGTCGGGTATCTCATTTCATTTGGGACCTTGAGTATCTTTGACTCACAGCCTCCCAAATGTATCAATCATTTATTTTCATTTCACGTATATGTTTGATTTACTTCCCAACCAGTCCTCACCTTAAAACTTCGTAACAGTTTCTCCACGATGTATTAAAATGATTTATATATAGGAAGTACCAGCGGTGTATCCACCACCATTTTAACACTTCATGAGTACTCCGTTATTCCATTTTAGGGTTTAGACTCGTTCCATCATACTCATATTTGCACGTATCATCATGCATTTCACGTATTCATCATGCATTTCACGTATTCATATTCATTATGCATGGTATACTTTCATCGTATATTCATTCTCGTCATATATTGTAAACTGGGGTGATTATCCTTCCATAGCAGTACCTCCAACAGAGATATTCCCAGGAAAGAGTGACGGGTTTAGGAGAGATTTATACACCATTCTTTCCTTAGACAGAACATTCTGTTTGTTAGATAACTACACACCGGTCGGAAGTTCTCCCGTACGTTTACTCTATTTTTATTACTATATTTTAGTCTATACCCCTAAACATTTATAATGGTTTCACCACAAAGTATCAAAGAGATTTATATATAGGAAGTACCAACAGCGTATCCACCACCCCTTGGATACGTCGTGACTACTCTATTATTCCCGTTTAGTGTTTAGACTAATCCATCATTACCCCGTACCCTTGTCATATACATATCACATAACACATATCATTTAATCACATAATTCACATAATCGTGTCTAGGGTACGGGTCCAGGGTACTTATATTATCCTCGGGTAGTCTCTAAGTTTGTTCCTTGTTTAGACGCTTTCCTGAACTCGGACCGCACTCACAACGTATCGCACTCGTACTTAAACGCGTCGCACCGAGACCCTTGCTCCTTTTAAAATTAGTGTATATGTGAGGTGGTGGTGTTTGTGATGTTTTCAAATGGATGGCCAAAGCCATCTATTTATAGGGCTGAGATGTGACTCATGTCGGACCGATATCCCTAGTGATGTCTGTCCGACATCTAGGTGAGGCAGTGTATAGGCTTTGCGAGTACATAATAGACAGTTATGTGTATGATGTTGGTCCGATATGGGCATAGCGGACCGCTATGATTTCATGTCGGTCCGATATCGGTTGTACACGCGTTAGATCTCAATGGTTAGTCTTCCTACACGTGTCAGCATCGGGAATTGCGGCGCAATGGCGGTTATCGGACCATTATTCAACTGATATCAGTCCGATATCTGACCCCCGGCTCACTTCGGACCGACGGGAGAAATGATATCGGTCCGATATCTACTCCAACTTCAGATTTTCCATTTTAAACCTTGAATTTTTCATTTCTTGAAAATTTTGGATGTTACACACTCCCATAAACATTTACACACACTCACGGTTAAACCACTACCTTGCTTCTGCTAGCTTGCTTCTTTACTTATGTTTTGGCCCATAGTAGCCGTCAAACTCCAAGCAAAAAAAATCCTATGTAGCTATAAAGTGGGTTTCTTTGTAGAATGAATTTGTGGGTGTATGGTATGTGTTCATGCTTCAAGTGATTGTACCACTTGCAATTAGGGATGTAAACGAGCCGAACCGAGCCTGAGCCTAGCACTAATCGAGCTTGGCTCGTGGGATTATCCTGAAGCTCGAGTTCTGCTCAATTCGAGCCTATAATTTTTGGATCGAGCTCGGCTCGTGGAGTGAAAATAAAGCTCTAGATCGGCTCGACAAGACTCGATTTCATTCAAGTTTATTAAACGAGAAAAAGCTCGGCTCGAGCTTGGTTATAGGAAGCCTTAAACGAGCCAAAGCTCGGCTCGAGCTCGATTTGGGGGTTAAATTGAATAATATATTAAATATATAAAAAAATAAAATAAAATTTTACTAGGCTCGTTAAGGCTCGCGAGCCTAGACGATCTTAATGGCAAAGATCGAGCTCGGGCTCGATAACTAAACAAGCCATATTTTAGGCTCGAGATCGGGCTCGTTAAGGCTCGGCTCGTTCGATTTTTTTATCGATCCGATCTCGAGTAGCTCTCGAGCCGTCTTGACTCGTTTACACACCTACTTGCAATACAAAGAGTAAGTTACTGTTCATGGGGTTGATAATTGTTTGATCCAGCACAATTCATCCACATGCTCATCCTATGAAAATAAACCATTCATACATAGATGCATATTCAATTCATTCTCCGACCCATTCAAAGTATTCGACCAATCATAATTATTTTTGGCATCCATCACTAATACCATCGACTTTCTTTATTATTCATCCCGTTTTCAATCAACGCCACAAGAACCGTCACGCTGCCTTCTCGACTCCACGTTACGACTCTCAAAATGATCTTCTTTTTAACCAAGCTCTGATACCAATTGTTGGAAATCAGACCCAAGAACACGAACACAAAAATTAATCTCAACTAAGATCGACTCTTTTATTAATATTGAAAACCAAAACCACCTTACAATAAATCTATAACCATTTATTTATAATAAACTCTATATTAATTCAAACCCAACTCAAACTCAATTAAATAATCAAATAAATAAATAAACACACTCCTAATCTAATAAAAACTCAACCAAACAATTAATAAACTAATATTAATAATTATCTTTTAATCAACATTAGATCCTTCATAACCAACTTACACACACTTCATCCAACACACCTACTACTCCTATACTCATGATTGGCTCCCCAAAGTAATTTAAATGAACCTACCACCCCCTATCCCCTGCACCCATGCAACCCGCCACATCTCCCATGCCTTCCCCAAACACCATAGAATCTCCCTCCCCCATCTGATCCCACTTCTCACATGCAAACTGCCACCTCACCTCATTCAAACGAATTCCCATCCAATCTGTACCCATCCCAAACCAAACCCCAAATACCATAATCAAGACTTTATTATTTACACTTCTGTCACTCCCATCTCTAAACCTTCCAACACCCTTCAAGCTCTCAAACTTCCCCTTTGGCATCAAGCCATGACCTCCGAATTCGAGGCTCTAAAACGTAACAATACCTGGACACTTGTTCCCTCCACAAATGCTCAAAATGTCGTTGGATGTAAATGGGTTTTCGGCATCAAATACAATTCGGATGGTACGGTTGAACGCCTCAAGTCCCGAATAGTAGCCAAAGGTTTTAGTCAACGATTGGGCATTGATTATATGACACTTTTAGTCCCATTGTTAAACCGGCCACTCTCCATCTCATTCTTTCCCTAGCCGTTTCACACAATTGGACACTTCGTCAACTAGACATAAACAACGCTTTCTTGCAAGGTTCCCTTCATGAAGACGTTTACATGGCCTAACCCATGGGTTTCATTGACCCTTCTCCATCCCCTCATGTGTGTAAACTTAACAAGGCCATTTACGGGTCTTCGCCAAGCATCTCGAGCTTGGTACAACGAACTATCTTCATTCTTGTCTACGTGGATGACATTAATCATCACCGGCCCCTCCGCCACAACTCTTCATTCTTTTATAGCCTCTTATTCAACCAAATTTTCTCTCAAAGATCTCGGTTCACTATCTTACTTTCAAGGAATTGAAGTTATTCCTCATGTTCAAGGTCTTTTTCTCTCTCAATATAAATATATTCTAGATATTATTTCTCAAGCCAAAATGAATAATCGCAAGCACATCTCAACTCCAATCACGTGCTCGGAACCGCTAACATCTTCTCGTGGCAACCCTGTTTCTTCACCCACTGATTAGCGAGCATTGGTCGGTGCGCTGCAATACCTCTCAATCACCTGACCTGATGTCACCTTCACCGTGAACAAATTGTCTCAATTCATGCATGCTCCATCTACGGTTCATTGGTCTACTCTAAAACGATTACTCAGATATTTGCATGGCTCTATACATCACGATTTGTCACTTCGTTGGCCCTCTCCACTCCGTCTACATGCCTTTACTGACGCCGACTGGGCAGGTGACAAAGACACATTTAGGAGTACTACAACACAATACTCAGCTAATCCGGTTTTTCACTCACGCATGAAACACCTTGCTTTGGATTTTCATTTTGTTCGAGAAAAGGTGCATGAGTTCTCTTCAGGTTATGCACATTTCTGGTGATGACCAAACCGCTACCACGGTTTCATTTACTCAATTCCAAGATTGGACTTGTCTTACGACCGTCCATCTTGCGGGGGTATATTAAGACACAAGATAATAACAATCATTCTGATCACTTGAAAAATTCAAATTGATAAAAATCTATACTTTCTAATAAATAAAGGTTTTGATAGGTGACTTATCACTCTCCTATACATCCTTAACTTTTTTTTTCCGCTTCTCTCTTATTAATTATACAAATTTCTTTAATTGTTTTTATAATTTTTTGTTTCTCGTTTCTCTCTTCTATTAAATAATAATGATTTCTATAATTCGTTTTATAAAACGTTCTTTAATTTTTAAAAAATAGGTTTGTTCATAAAACATATTTATAAATTGAACATTTCTTTCATTTTTTTTATAAAATATTTTTAGAAAATAACTATATAACGTATATAGAATTTGTATTAAAAAACTATGTAATATGTCATAAATATGTAATATGTAAATCTTTATTATTAAGTATATATAACATTGCATTCATTTAACCCGTGTAATACACCGGGTTTCTAACATAGTTTAATATGAATTAACATTTATCAATTATATAAAAAAAATTAATACACAGTTGAAAAAAATGTTTTAAAAATTAACTTAACTGAATTTATAACTGTCACGTTAAAATACATTTTTAAAAATATATTTTGACGAATATATGTGTTAACAGATTACATTATATTTTATTCAACCCGTGTAATACACGAGATTTTAAACACAAAAAAAATTATTACTAAATATATAAAATTATATTTATTCAACCCGTGTAATACACGGGATTGTAAAGTTGATTGAATAAATTCAAATCGATATCTTTGATTGCCATTTTACATTCCTTCTTTATCTCTTGGTCAACATATTGTCTAAGAAGGTGGTTGTAATTTTATTTTTTATATTCTGTATCTTCTCTTTGGGATGAACAATACGAATTTACCATATTTTTCCATACTTCAAATATGTTCGATAGAAATTGTTCGGGCTGAGCTGTCAGAAGTTGAAGGCCTGATATTGAAATTGGAGGCCAACTTCATATCATATCTACTTGTCTTTCCTTCAGAAAATAAATTTAGGGTGATTCTAACCACACACGGAATATTGGTAATTGGACCCGTCGCCGCCCTATACGCCCTCGTATAGGGCAATACGAGGGCGTATAGAATTCAGTCACTGCCAACAGAATGTCACGTGTCATTCTCTGTCTGGCGGCTGGTCCAATACGTAGCGTATTGACCTATACGCAGCGTATGAGGCACGGGTTATATTTTTGCTTCAAAAGTTGGAAGAGTTGTTCGTTTATGAGTCCTATACGTGGCGTATTGACCTATACGCCACATATAGGTATTTTTTATTTAATTATAATTTTTTTATTTTATTTATATTTTGTTTATTTTTATTTTAATTTATATAATTTTGTTAATATAAGTTTGTTATCTATTTATAAATTTTATATATATATATATTTTTAAACATTTGTTATATTTTTACAGTATAAACAAGCAAAGTATTAAACATTACAAACCAAACAAAATATTAAACATTACAACCAAACAAATTAACTAAACATTATATACATTACATCAAAAAATTAAATATATATACATCAAAATGTTTTACATACATAACAACGAAAGAAACAAAATACAAATAAAATAACTAAAGCTAAGCGGGTCCGCCGTCACCCTGACCGCCTCCGCCCTCATCCTGACCCGCCACGCCCTCATCCTGAACGGGGTCGTCCGGATAATGACGTCGCGGTGGTAGTGGGCGTGGCTCGATGCCGGCGGCTCGTGACAGATCAACGATCTGTCCAACCGCCCACATCATCAGTTCCTCCATGCGATCGAGTTGACGACCCTGTCGCCGTGAGTCGGCAACAAGGCCATCAAGCAATGCCTGGGTAGCCCTCTCCAGCCTAACAGACCGACGTACGTGTCAGGGATGCTGTGGCGGATGGTCGTGGATGGCCTCGACGTGCGGCGGCCCGTCCTCCATCGCCACACCATGTAGCGGCTGAGGCATAGGCGGGTCCCCCTGTCCAGGCATCTGCGGCAACGGCACCGGGACCCAAACCTGGTCCTGGACAGCCCCTACGAACCGAAGGCCCTGCGGGAATCGGTGCGTGATGCGCATGCCGCTCGCCGTGCGACGGTCTAATCGGACAGGGGGAATGGCCGGTGACATCGCAGGCTCATGCACGTCAAATGGTGTAACCGAGCGCATGATCTGCGTGATGAAAGCACCGCCATACAAAAGCCTGCGCTTCTGCCGCATATAGGCAGATGCAAAATAAAGTGCAAGGCACGTCGATAGGTCGCACCGCCTGCCAGTAAGCAGACAATAGAGAAATAAGAGGTCTCTATCGGTGCACCACTCACGGCTTTTCAGACGCGGTGCGATCGACGTCGAAATAAGCCGGTGCAGATATCTATACAAAGGGTCTCTAATACCCGAGACCCTCCCCTTCGTAACCAACCAAGGACTATCTGAAATCAAGCCCCAAAAAACAAGGAGTTCCTCCTTGTCCACCTCCGTCACCGCCTCTTCAAAAAGTGGTGTGACCGTCTCAGGCTCGTGGTAGAAACCCGTCGTGACGGCCCACTGACGGAGGGTCTGACGGTAAACGATCCCAAAGATCGAAAAGGAAATATGATCCGGATCCATATCCGGCGCCTCCCCGGGAAGAGGCTTTAGCCCAGCCTCTGAGAAGATGAACGTCGAAAGAAACTCGACGACCACCTCTCGGTAGGTCTCCGTGAACGATAGATCAAAAAGACGCGACCATGGCGTGTCCTGGCCGATGATGGCCCTAGCCCGCTCGGCCTCCTGTACCTCCTCGAGTAGCGCCCAATCAACTGCAGTCCCTTGACCCAACCGCACCTCCCGGAGCTTCTGGCACCGGGCATACGCCTCCGAGTCAGCCGGAAAACCCAAAAAAGGATAGTGCGCAAGATCGTCTAGCACCTCCATATGAATATCATCATCATGATCCGCCATATCTGATAAATAATAATAATATATTGTTTTTAATTTTAAATAATAAAAAATAAATAATAATAATATATTGTTTTTAATTTTAAATAATAATAACATATTGTTTTTTATTTTTAATAATAATAATAATTAATTTTTTTATTTTAAACCTATACGCCACGTATAGCCTTATACGTGGCGTATAGGCTGTTACCGGGTAAACCAAGCCATACGCAGGGCAACCAAGCCATACGCAGGCCAGTTACCGGCAAACTTAGCCATACGCGGGCAATCAGGCCATACGCGGGCCAAGTTGCCGAGAACATGAGTCATACGCAACGTATATATCTATACGTGGCGTATGGCTTCATCGTCTTCCTCAGACGAACTATACGCCACGTATTGACCTATACGTGGCGTATAACCTATACTTAAAATTAATAAAATTTAAAATAATTAACTATATTAAATTAAAATTAGTTATATTTAATTAAAATTAATCAAAAAATAATAAAATATTAATTATAATTAACTTAAAATTAATTTAAAATAATTAAAATTACAAATAATTAAAATTTAAAATATGTAAATTAACCCTATACTTAAAATTAATAAAAAACTAATAAAGCATCATCCGTGAGTCGT
The DNA here is from genome assembly GCA_023525975.1 of Smallanthus sonchifolius. NCBI lineage: Eukaryota > Viridiplantae > Streptophyta > Magnoliopsida > Asterales > Asteraceae > Smallanthus > Smallanthus sonchifolius. The sequence goes on along the minus strand of CM042031.1, from coordinate 69,201,280 downwards.
GAAGTATTGTGGAAATGTAGATCCATTAGTAGCCATTATTTTCTTAAATCGTTCAATACGATCACTGTATATATTTTCCCATTTTGCTGCATCATCATTTCGGTGCAAATTCCAAGTGCATTCGGCGTGGGAATCGGAAAATCTCCGTCTAACTTGACGTGGATGAAATGAGCCCTGTTGACGTGAACTAATGATACAGTTTGATGTTGAGCGTGAAAGTTTGGACCAAACCATAATGGAAAAAATGTTTGATTACCGGCGATGCTTAAAAGATGAACAATCACCCCAAATCTTTGAGCAATTAGGAGTCCTGTGTATGGCATCGACATCCAACGACTAACTGGTGCGGCTTTCACATCCTGCCAATCTATTGTGTGACGTAGCATATCATACTCTTGAAAGGCGACTCTGTCAAAAACAGTTCTCCACCATTCCTCTTTATTGTCCATCTCCTGTAGAAGTTGTTGTCTGATAAAAAGCCACCGGTTTTCATTTAACCCTAAGCCCAAAGCTACCGATCGAAAACCACAGTTACCGTCGGGATTTACATCCTGTATATGTGAAATGTACGGATGAAAGACAGACGGTATCGAATCCTTAAAACAATTTATATTGTTAACCGCATCTTTCCCCATAATCAATGGAAAACCAAGATAGGCGTTATCATCTTGTGGTTGCTTTCCTTTACCCTTCGTTGGACGACGGTGTTGAATGACCGAACTCGCTTGTATCGAGTCTTGTGACGCAATATACGAGCTGTGTCTCGCAGGGTCACATTTGCTTTGTTGGGATCCTGTGAATGAGCTGTTTCTCGCGACATCCTGTTTCCTTTGTTGTTGCTTTTTCAAATTTGGATGACCGCGAGTATCTTCTTGTACCACAGACGCTTTCTTGTTACTTTTGCTCGGAAAGACCACCCTTGCGATTCTCGACAGCATACTTCTTTTGACCTGATCAGGTTCTGAAATAATTTTGTTTCTCACTTGACCAAGTACTTTATCCACGTCTACATTTTCATCATCGACAAACGACGGTTTTAAATCAAGTTTCCTCCAGAAGACGTCCAACGCATCTAGCGGGATTCTGCCACATGTAGCTTCGATACTTGCCAGACGACAAGCACACGGCAACCCACAACTACTGAAAAGTTGGCAACCACACGTTGCATTTTGTTTCCGTATATGTGATAACTTGTACCACTCGTTTTCTAACAAATTTAGAGCTTTATGTGAAACCTTACCGTGCAGGTTATCAAACAATTCAATAGCTATGTGGCTATCCATTTTTCTTATGAGGCTTGTTCCAAACGCAAACTGTAATTGATAATATTGATCTGTTACAATTTCATCAACAAACCCAACAAGTCTATCTAGGGAGCTGTTAACATTTCTAAGATAACTCTTTAAAAGCGAATGCTGGCTCTCGACTCGGTTCGTTGTTTGTTGACCAAAATTGAGGTTTTTGTTGGACCAGGCGGATACAAACTTTTCTTTATACGGGTCCAACCAATTTTTAGTCACATAATGTATAACTCCTGGAAAAATATTGAATAAATATTTAAATATTTAATAATTATTCAATGTTGGGTATAATTTTGAGACTGATGCTGTCAATCGAAATTACAGTATCGAAACTACTAGTTTCGGTTGAACTTTTGTTCAATCGAAACTACTAGTTTTGGTTGAACATTTGTTCAATCGAAACTAGGTAGTTTCGATACCTGTTTTTCAGGCCCATTAGGCGGTGGCTTGGAAAACAATCCGGAAATATTTTATATTCAAAACTTACTTCCTCGTTTGGCAGCATACAGTCGTTCGTAAAGCCGGTTGAAGTTGTACTGGTATATATCTGGCGTGGGAGACTCACATAATACCGACCATGAATACTTGAAATTTGCCCAGTCTTCGTCTGTAAATGATGCCCTGCAATGTTTTGCGATATTCTCGTGTATGTGCCACCGACATAGGTTCTTCGAACAATCCGGAAATATTTTATCACATGCGTTCATAAGAGCTTTGTCCCTGTCTGTTACTATCACACGCAGCTCCATACACTTTTGCAACATTGCTTTTATTTGCAGTAGCACCCAGATGAAGTTTTCCTCTCGTTCTTTTGATATAAATGCATGAGCGACGCAAAACGACTGGTGTGTGGAGGTCACACCGACCACTTGGACAAATGGAAGTCTATACATGTTTGTTTTGTAAGTCGCGTCGATCATCAACACGTGCGGGAACGCACGCCACATCTCAAACGATTTCGGATGAACAAAGAATATCTCCTCCACAATATTTGTGGCAGGATCTTCCCGAGTATAGTAGACGTATTTTTTAGAAGAAAGCAGGTTTTCCAGAATCTGCATTGAAGTTTCACCGACTCTCGTTTCGTTTTTTATCTTTTGTATCGCATTATAAATGTCCTTTTTAATGCAACTACTCTCTGGGTTTTGTTCCCTTATAGTTGCCAGAATGTTTCGTGGCAACATGTTTTGCGAATACAACTTCGCCACCAAAAGTTGTTCCGACTGAGACAGTCTCCTCGCAAAGGAGTGCGCCACAAGATGTTGACTAGGATCGTGGTTATGACTGTCATCCTTCACCGTTAATTTCCAATCACCGGTATTTTCTTGGTACTCTCCTTCTAATTTAAAGGGACAACCTATTTTCTTGCTACCGGCACGTCTAACCGTGGTAGTAGACGCACGTTCGCCGTGACGGTCACACACAAGCCACACCTTGATAAACGGTTCCGTCGGATCGTCGCCTTTTCTCCTCGATCGTCGGGTGACAAGGACGTAACCATTCTCACGTCCTATCCTGACCGCCCAATCCACCAACTGTTCACGAGACTGAAAATTCTGGTCAGTTTTATACGACACGTTTTGATGGTTTTGTTCCTCGTCTTCGGACACGAAGTCGTCGGTTTGTTGTGTCGGGTATGAGACTTCACCGTATACGTAGTCGTCGGTTTGTTGTGTCGGGTATGAGACTTCACCGTATACGTAGTCGTTCGTGGGCTGTGTAAGGTAAGACGGTTCACCGTATACGAACTCGGGATTGCTCAGTGACTCGTTCAAATCTGGAAGCCTTACCCGTTGATGAGAATAAACGTCGGACGAGACCTCCTCTCGGTTCACCTCTTGAACGCCAGAACTTTGCGGGTTGTTTTCCACCGACTCGTTAGAATATACCTGAAAACCGTAGTTACCATCCCACCACCAAGACATGTTTATAATTTTTGTGAGATTGTTTGGAATTTTCTTTTGAAAGTATACGTTCGAATGATAATATCGTGTGTCATTAAATACACAAAATTTGGGCCTTATACGCATCGTATAGGCCAATACGGTGCGTATAGGGTACGAGGTACTTTCTGCAACTAGTCATCCATCATATCTCTATACGCCGCGTATAGGTCAATACGAGGCGTATAGCGAGGTGATGGATGACTAGTTGCAGAAAGTACCTCGTACGCTATACGTCCTCGTATTGTCCTATACGATACGTATAGGATTGGAATGACCATGTTGTAAGAGAATGTCCGGTATGGGAAATTGTGAAGGGATGTACGCATCGTATTGCCCTATACGATGCGTATATGGCCAAGTCCAAATAGCAATTCTCGTGTGCCATTAGTAGTCCCCTAAATTTATCACCACCGTCTAGTTACTAATAAACGTACTTTTATTTCAAAAGTATATCAAATCAGAATATAGTAACGGTTTTGAATATGCCAATTAATCATATGTTAATTAACAGTCATATATGCATAGTTAAGTAGGGTTCTTATTAAATTACTTATGATCAGTAGTTCGTTTGTGTTTTGTTCTTTCTTTTCTCTATTGTTAGATCATGTTGACGTGGAAACGTGTGATCCAAGCAAAACATCATTATAAATCGCAAGACAAATTGAAAATGACTACTTATAACAGTCCGCTTAGGGTTGTTTCCCAAGTTATTAGCACAACTGACTTTGAGGATTGGACCTAAGATTTCATATTGCCCAAGCCTATAATTCCAACTTTATCTACCATCTTCTGATCGTTAGTGTTGATCCATCAATGCACAAAACACTAGTTCATATGAGAGTGCTTACATGATTATCCCTAATCAATAGAAAACATCAAGAGCTGATGAAATGGCGAATGTCTTAGTGTAGACGCCTACAAACTTAAGATGCCACCGACTAATAAACTGTCAACTATCATCACATTTGCTGTGGCGGACCCAGAAACTTTTTCATGTGGTTGGAAATTTTTGAGTCAGTTCAACCCGCGGCTGAAGTCAAAATTAAGTTTAGATTGGGCTGGACTTCATCATTTGGGCGGTACTTCAATTCATTTGGGCGGCATATCTTCATTAGGGCGGTACATTTGGATAATCGATGCAGCCCCTACTCCAATTAACAGCGGCATTACACTCGGGTTAAGAACTAGCGAAATTACAATCGATTTTTTGTTTCAAGAACCAGCTGCATTTGGGCGGCAGTTCTTCAATTTTTTGTTAAGAACAAGCGGCATTACATTCTGACCAGACCCAATTCAAGGCGTTAAAGGTTTCAATATGTTTTTTTGAGTAAATTACAGAAATCGTCTTTTATGTTTATACAATTTTTCACTTTATTTCCTTTAGCCCAAAAAATGTCAGAAATATCTTTTACGTTTAAATTTGTTGCGGTTTACGTCCTTTAGCCTAACGAGCGTTAAGTTTTCCAGTTAACTCCAGTCATATGTCTTGCACATGAGGGTGTTTTGATCTTTTTAGTCACAAATTAAAAATTAAAACCCTAATTTTATGTTTATCCACCACCACAAATCCTCCACATCTACCCACTCAGACCCACCATCAACATCGCCACCACCGCCGCCTCCACCCCCACCTGCCACCACCCTTCTGGAAGAAGCCAAAACACCCTCAAACATAAAACCATCTAACGGTTGGGCGATAGGAGGACCAAGCCTGAAAGAATCCTTTTTTCAGCCGCTTTTTAACATTTCTTGTCATGAAACCATCAAACGGCGAGGGCTCCTCCCCCACGCCACCGCCTATTCCTCCATTCCCACCGGATCCAATCTTTAGTCCGTCCATACCGCACCCTCGTGAGCTCGATTCTTTGGCTGGGGGTCAAAGTGCTTTGCGTCTTTCAAAGATGGAAACCCAATCGAGCACCGGAAGTCTCAAATCCTCTGGCCAAAGGGTTTTTAGAAAGTCTAGGGGAGACAATCGGTACAGTCTGATTCTGTCAGACCTAAGGGTGAATGAATTTGTGCTGGAGACGGTGGCGAAGTCGGCGTCTTTAGGGTCCCATATCGGAGACAAAACCACGAGCTAAGCGGCCACTAGGGGTGTGGAATCGAGCACCACGCTTGGCCAAACGAACATGATGGGGAAGCCTATCTCCTCTGTCGAAGGTTCGGCTGTTGTTGGACCGACTGATCCTTCCCAAGTTGAAGTAACCTCTTAGTCCTGCTGAAGAACCGGTGTTATGGTCTGAATGATACCGAAATGGATGGGCTGAAGCATCCTCCAATAGGGTGGTGGCAGGTGGGGGTGGTGGTGGCGGCGGGTGGCGACGGCGGTGTTGATGGTGGGTCTGAGTGGGTAGATGTGGAGGATTTGTGGTGGTGGATAAACATAAAATTAGGGTTTTAAATTTTAATTTGTGAGTAAAAAGACCAAAACACCCTCATGTGCAAGGCACATGACTAAAGTTAACTGAAAAACTTAATGCCCGTTAGGCTAAAGGACGTAAACCGCAACAAATTTAAACGTAAACGATGTTATCTGACCTTTTTTTGGCTAAAGGACATATAGTGAAAAATTGTATAAACATAAAGGACGATTTCTGTAATTTACTCTATTTTTTTTCAGTTTCTGATTCATTTCGGGGTTAAGAACCAGCGGCGTTTTCTGTTTTTTTCAGTTTCTGATTCACAAATCAAGGCCTTCAAGTTTTCAATTTGCTGATTCTGATTCAAGCTTTCACAGTTCAAGTTCAGGTAAGAATGTTGGATTCTTATTTTTTATACTGAATGTTATAAGTATGATGTTATGAAAGTTTGAAGAATATATATATTTCATATAATTGAAGATACACTTGATTTGAAGATTTATGAATTTTTTATTTGAATTGTTCATTTAATGATTTTTATGGTTTGATTTTTATCTACTGCTCAAAATTTGTAATACTCAATATTAATGAAGAGATTGATGAATTTTACCTACTGCTCATGATGAATTTTTTATTTGAATTGCATACCTTAATTGTATGGTTTAGTGGACTGCTTTACAATAAGATCCAGAGCTATGCTTATTCTCTTTTAGTAAAAAAGTCCATTAATAATCATATGATATAACGAGTGTAACGGGTGTTAGTGGCTTATATTTGGGTGAAGTAGTTAACGTTGACTTACATTTGCTTGTAATAGGTAATGACTTGTATAAATCTATACTATATAATAAATAAAGGTTTTTATAGGACACTTGTCACTCTCATGTGTATTCTTAATATTTTTTTCCCTCCTCTCTCTCATATTAAATAATAATGATTTCTATAATTATTTATAAAATGTTTTTTATTAAAAAAATGTTTGTTCATAAAACATTTTTTTTATAATTTGAACGTTTCTTTCACTCTTTTTATAAAACGTTTTTTAAAAATAATCATTTAACGTTTCTAGAATTTGTATTAAAAAACTATGTAATATGTAATAAATATGTAATATGTAAATATTTATTAATAAGTATCTATAACATTGCATTTATTCAAACTGTGTAAAATACCGAATTTCTAATGTATATTATAATAAATGAATAACTATACATGTTACATGTTGACTTCTGGTGAACTCTAGATTATTGTTTCATGTCACTCTCTCCTATTAAATAATAATGACGTTAAATAATTAAATATTTAATATTTATTCTAATATTTTATTAAAAATTTGTAAATCATAAGAAAATTTCAATTATATCTTACCTTAAAGTACAATTTTATAATTCTTAAATCTTGATTATTTGTTATTTATAATTTTTAAATCTTCATTACTATTTATTCACCAATTACCGAAAACATCCGACATACAAATTTTAATAGAAATTGTTGTTTTATAACAAGTTGTTTTTGTTCAACCCATGTAATACATGGGTATTAACCTAGTGAGATATATTTGGGTGTAGTGCCTTGTATTATGTTATAATTAGTTGTAATTTGTCTTAATAGGTGTTAACGGTTCATATTTGGCTATAGTGGGTGTGAATGAGTCATATTTGATCTAATGACTTATTTTGCTTGTAGTTGTTCATGACGGTTACAAATGGGACATATCTTAGTGTAGTACCTAACTACCTTTTGTATTGTGTTGTATTTGGTAGTAATGTGACTTATTAGGTGTTAATGGGTGATATTTGGTTATAATGGGTCCTAATAGGTCATATTTGGTTAGAACTAGTCTTAATGTGTAATATTTGAGTTAGTGGCTTGTAGCATGTTATATTTGGTTGTGGTATGGCTTAACGGGTGTTAACGGCTCATATTTGGTTAGAACGGGTCTTAATGGGTCATAATTGAGTTAGTGGCTTGTATCATGTTAACTTTGGGTGTAATGTGACTTAACGGGAGTTAATGGGTCATATTTGGTTATGACAAGGCTAAATGAGTTATATTTGAGCTTTTATATTCAAAATGTAAATTGAAGTATATGTTTATTATTTGTAGCCACAAAGGTTGAATGGAGTCATCGAGGAGTTGGTGAAAGAAAAGGAGGTTATGCTCGATAGAATTACAAACTTTGAAGCATTGTTAAAACTATATTCTCAAAACATCCGAGCATCTTAAAACATCCAACCATCAACTTAAAGCTATAAACTCTAGAATTTGGATGTTTGGGTCTCTTAGATTCGGATAACTTAATGTTTATTTTGAGACTTTAACTAGAAAGTTCATTCTAACTTGATGTTTATTTTGAAACTTTAATTAGAAAGTTCATTGTAGCTTGATGTTTATTTTGGAGCTTCTACTAGATAATTCGTTATAACTTGATGGTCATTTTGGAACTTTAACAAGAAAGTTTGTTATAACTTGATGTTTATTTTAGAAGTTTAATTAGAATATTTATTTTGATATTTGTGAATTTTAGTTTCTAAAAATCTAGAAATTATTAGAAAAATAGGAGAATATATTTTCTGATTTTTTTTAAGTTGCGGTCGCAACCCGGTAGCAAGAGTACCGGTCGCAAATCAGTCGCAACAAAGATTGGTCGCAATTCAGTCACAACGAAAATCGATCGCAGATCAGTCACAAAAATTGCGACCACAAGTCCAGTCGCAAAATTATCACCGGTTGCAACAGACCATTACACATGGAGGCATATGTGACGACCATTTCGGTCGCAAGACGGGCGCAAATGGGTATTTGTGACCGGAAATGCAGTCGCAATTGCCCAGTTTTCTAGTAGTGGCTATCTTTTTATTAAAAGGTCCCATATTTACAAACCTTTGACATGGTAGGCGGCGCCTTGCTTTTCTCAAAGTTCTTCTAGGTGGTAGTATATACACGTGCTTGGTGGATAATTTCTTTGTTGACCAATATTTAGGGCCATCCGGTAAGTATGATATCTTCTTCTGGCTTGTGAGGAACATCAAGTAATCACATTGTCAGTTTCTTATGTAGGGAGAATATATGGCCTCCAAAGGAAGGTCTTGATCATATATGTGATCGGCAGATCACATTCCTTGTGCCCCGATGCATCTACTCGGTAACCTTCGATAATCAACTATTGCCTTGATGATCCTAATATAGTCGTACCATCTAACCCCCCCAGTTTAATATTGTAAAGTCTTGTAGTATCAAACTAGTAAAAGAAGTGAAAGCCTTTTAAAATGGGGCTTTTCCTCATTTAGGAAGGACAAATGAGTTGAGGATTTTAAGACGAGCTCTTGTTATTCCGTAGCGGGGAGTGGTAAGCTGAGACCCCTAGTAGTTGCCTTTTTAGACCGAAAATATCAGTTCGGGTTCTTCTGGTAGACCCTTCTCCTTCTCTAGAAAGAAAATATCAAGTAAAGCCCTTCTTGAAGGAAAGTATCAGTTCAAGTCTCTATATTAGTTTGTGTCTTTTTGGAAGGAAGATATTCGTTCAGTTTCTTCTGAAAAAGGGGGTATTAGTTCTGCTTCTTCTGGAAGTGGCATACCATTTCAGTTTCTTCTGGAAGGTAACTATAAGTTTAGCTCCTTCTGAAAAGAGAATATCAGTTTAGCTCCCCCTAGAAGGAGAATATAAGTTTAGCTCTTTCTTGGAAGAGAATATTATTACAACTCCTTCTGGAAGGAGAATATTATTTTAACTCCTTCTGGAAAGAGAACCCCGTAAAAGTTTGCTTCTCTCTCATCTCTTCGGATGGGAGTAGAGTTGTTCTTTTTCTTGAAAGTTTGTTTCTCTCTCATCTCATCTGATGTGAGTTATTAGTTTGTTTCTTCTTGAAATTTGTCTCCTCTTGGGAAATTATAATCTCCACCACCCCAAGGGGTGGGAGTTTTCATCCACTATCTTAAGAGATAGGATTTTATAATGCTTCACCATCCTTCAGGATGTGAGTTGTCTTCTCCATCCGGTGAGATGGAATTTTCATCCACTATTTTAAGAGATGGAATTTTATAATGCTCCACCATCCTTCAGGATGGGAGTTGTCTTCTCCATCTGGTGAGATGGGATTTTCGTCCACTATCTTAAGAAATAGGATTTTATAATGCTCCATCATCCTTCAGGATGGGAATTGTCTTCTCCATCTGGTGAGATGAAATTTTCATCCACTATCTTAAGAGATAGGATTTTATAATGCTCCACCATCTTTCAGGATGAGAGTTTTCTTCTCCATCTGGTGAGATGGAATTTTCGTCCACTATCTTAAAAGATATGATTTTATAATGCTCCATCATCCTTAGGGATGGGAGTAATCTCCACCATCTTATGAGATGGGAGTTTTATCCACTATCTAAAAATATAGGATTTTATAAGACTCCATCACCCCATCAGGGTGGGAGTAATCTCCACCATCTTATGAGATGGGAGTTTTATCCACTATCTAAAGAGATAGGATTTTATAAGTCTCCACCATCCTTAGGGATGGAAGTTGTCTCCTCCATCTGGTGAGATGAAATTTTCATCCACTATCTTAAGAGATAGGATTTTATAATGCTCCACCATCCTTAGAGATGGGAGTTACTAATTTGTCTCCACCACCTCATCGAGTGGGAGTAATCTCCACCATCTTCTCATATGGGAGTTCTTCAAGCTAGAAGGCTTTATGTAGTAGGCCATTGGTTCTGCAAAACTTCATTAGTAATATTTGTATTTATGGAATAAAACATCAAAAGTACTTTAATCGGTTGTGCATCATTTTCCTTACACCCGAGGGGGTCTTTGGTCCGTCCACAATAAGAAAAAGACCATGTGCCGACGCCGCCTATACCGACGACAATTGTCGTTGGCATAGGTCACCCTGTATCGACGACATGTCGTCGGTATAGGTCAAAACAAAAATTTTGGCAGGGACACCCTATACCGACGACATGTCGTCGGTACAGGGTTGGGCCAGATGGGGGGGGGGGGGAAATGGCGCCCAATGAATTATTGGGGAAAACCTATACCGACGACATGTCGTCGGTATAGGGTTATTATGATTTTATTTTTGTTTTTTAATATAATAATGTTTTCGTCGGTCAAAAATTTTTTTTGTTTAATTAAAAAATTATAAAATGGCCTATACCAACGACATGTCGTCGGTATAGGCTTTTTTACTTTATTGACTGGTCAAAACCCTACGAAGCCTATACAGACGACATGTCGTCGGTACAGGCAACCTACAGCGCCGACTTTTGAGCCTATACCGATGACATGTCGTCGGTATAGGTCTCAGCGCGAATGAACACAGAATACAGCCTTCTGCTACTCATTTCGCCCAAAAAAACCCAAAAAACGTCTCCATCTCTCTCTCCGGCGATTTCTCGTGTTTTTGGGTATTTTGTGGAGCAATATTCACCAATCTCTTCGGTTTTGAGGTGAGTTAACATATATTGTTCAATCTTAACAAGAAAATCAACATTTTGGTGTTTTTTGCTTAATTTCTTTGGTTTTTGTTAGATGTTTGAAGATTTAACCATTTTTTAAGGATTTCAAGCTTAGAGGAAGTTAATTTGCAAACTTGGTTAGTAATTTTTCTACAAATTTGGTTTAGATGTATGTTTTTCTACAAATTATGTTTAGATATATGTTTGTATGTATGTGTTTGTGTTTATTTGTATGTATATATGGTTTAGATGTATGATTTTATAAATATTTATGTAATTTTATGATGAAATTAGGTTTAGATGTGAAATTAGGTTTAGATGAAATTTGGGAATTTGGGCATTTATAGAAGAATTTGGGCATTTATATTTGTATGTTTGTATATAATATGTGGTGTATGTGTGTTTGTATGTATTTGTATTATGTTTATGTATGAAATTGTGTTTATGTATGTAATTTGGGAATTTGGGTATTTGTTTATGTATGTTTGTAAAGGCTATGTATGTATATACATGTATGCATGTGTGTTTGTATGTATTTGTATTATGTTTATGTTTATGTATGGAATTGTGTTTATGTATGTAATTTGGGTATTTTGTTTATATATGTTTGTAAAGGCTATGTATGTATATACGTGTATGTATGTATTTTTATGTATGTAATTGTGTTTGTATATGTAATTTTAGAATTTGGGCATTTATTTATGTGCGTTTGTATATAATATGTATGTATATTTGTATGTATGTTCGTATGTATGATTATGTAATTGTATGATTTGTATGTATATTATTGTGTATGTATTTATGTAATTGTGAATGTATGTATATATCTTTGTATGTATATGTAACTTTATTTAATTTTGTTGCAAGTTCAGAACTCATTGCGGTTGGAGAGGTGTGAATAACATCTTATTTGTGTTTCATTGAATTTTTTAAGGTACGCATCCTGACTTTTATACCTTTATGTACGTCTCATGTTGTGTACACTAGTATGTTTATTTAGGATAACTTTTTAGAATATACCCGTCCGAAATTTATCTGATAGAGATAAATTTTGGATTGTCCCATTTGGGACTGCTTTTTGAATATTCTATCTTATTTAGGATATGTATATATTTTAACGGGTTGACATTTAAGAAAAACTTGGTAGATATTTCTCCTTACTCATTCGAGTTTGCGGTTTATCTGCATACTTGGGGAGTTAAGGTGAAATGCTGCTGATTTTTTCTTAAATAGTCAACTCGTTAAAATGTATACATATGAGATAGAATATTCAAAAAGTGGGTTAGGATCCACCGCCTTAGAGTACCGATCAAATCACATACATTCGTTTATATCATTTATTACATGCAAGTATATGTGTATGCTTATAACACAATATATATGACACTAGATATGGCAATTGATAAAAGCTGGGTTACACTGGGAAATCGGAATTCTCCGGCTTTCTTAAGCGGTCTTCGCAACTTTATAGAGACGGCCAAGAACCATGTCGACGGTCGAGGTAGAGCGTTTTTCCCGTGTAGACGTTGTTGTAATGCGTATCGACAGGATTTGAACACGATATATGGCTACATACATGACCATGGGTTTATACAATCATATCAGAATTGGATTTATCATGGTGAACAACATCCTCGTGTGGCGGAGATAGCATCACTTTTTGCCCCGAAAACAACACCAACTCCTCCAATAACTACAACAACAAATAATGAGATGTTTGATGCCATAGATGATGTGATGTCTGAGCAAAATACAAACGAGGATAATATAGATGAAGATGGAACTGGTTTAGACCCAGAGTTTGATGCGTTGTTTGAGGAGCTAAATAAGGAGTTATACCCCGGTTGTATTCAAATGTCTTCCCTAAACTTCATAGCCAAATTGATGCATATAAAAGTTATCAAAAAATGGACGAAATGTTCGTTTGACCAACTGTTAGAGCTTCTACAAATTGCAATGCCGAAGGAAAATCACGTTCCAGGGTCACACTATGAAGCTAAGAAGAAACTGCGTAAGATTGGGTTAGGATATCAGTCTATCCATGCTTGCATTAATGATTGTGCACTGTTTTGGAAGGAGAGTGAATCAATGCAAAACTGTCCGGTTTGTGATGAGAGTAGATGGGTTGATAAAAACACAAAGGGGAAGAAAGTACCACATAAAGTGTTGCGCTACTTTCCTTTAACTTCACGGCTTCGACGAAGGTATAGTTCAAGATTAACGGCAAAAGAAATGATCTGGCATAATACTTGACGCTCAGCAGATGATATGATGCGACATCCGGTTGATGGGAAGGCATGGCAAGATTTTGATGAGATATCCGGATTTTGCTAAAGAACCAAGGAATGTCCGCTTAGGTTTGGCTGCCGATGGTTTTAATTCGTTCGGTAACATGAGTCAGACTTACAGTATGTGGCCGGTAGTGTTAACAACATATAATACACCAACGTGGTTATGTATGAAAGAGTCTTCTTTCATGTTAACCTTGCTAATTCCCGGGCCTAAATCACCTAGTAAGGACATTGATGTATACTTAAGGTCGTTGGTTGATGAGTTGAAAATGTTGTGGGCTGAAGGAGTCCAGGTGAGAGATGCATCAACCAAAACTGTATTTAGGATGCATGATGCACTGTTATGGACTATCAACGATTATCCTGCTCGTAGTAGCTTGTCTGGATGGAGTGGTCAAGGTTATAAAGCATGCCCTACGTGTAACGTTGACACACCTTCGTGCGCTATAAAGAATAAGATAGTTTTTTGTTGGACACAGAAGATTTTTGCCTAGAAAGCATAAATGGAGGAACGATCTGTCGTTTGATGGCAAGAAAGAGACAAAACATCCTCCCCGACGATTGACAAATGCTCAGATATTAGAACAACTAAAAAATCTCTCAGATCGTGTTCTGGGGAAACATCCAATGCATGGAGGGGTAAAAAGAAAGCGCCTAACATCAGAGTTGAATTGGACTAAATGAAGTATCTTCTTTGAGCTCGATTATTGGTCTTTTCTGCTTTTAAAACACAATCTTGATGTTATGCACGTGGAGAAAACTGTGTGTGAGAGTTTATTGGGTACTTTGTTGATGAACGATAAATCAAAAGACACACACAAAGCCCACAAAGACTTGGAAAATATGGGTATTCGGCATAACCTATGGCTAACACAAAAAAACAACAAGTTGTACCAACCACAAGCTCCTTACTCTTTTACACCTAGTGACCGAGAACGCTTTTGTCAGTTTATTCGAGGAGTGAGACTGCCTGATGGATTTGGATCGAATTTCAAAAATAAGGTACTTCCCAATAATTCAAATATAATTGGGTTAAAGTCCCATGATTATCACATCCTCATGCAACGATTGCTGCCAATAGGGGTACGATCGGGTCTGCACAAAAATGTTTCAACAACAATCAATGACGTTTGCACATTCTTTCAAAAAATTTGTGCACGATCAGTAGATGTGAAAGACATGTATGAAGAAAATGAGGAAGTGGTTAAGATATTATGCCATTTGGAAATGATATATCCTCCAACATTTTTTAACATAATGGTTCATCTCATTCTTCATTTACCTGAAGAAGCTATTCTTGGTGGCCCTGTGTATATGAGATGGATGTATCCTTTTGAAAGATACATGAAAAATCTCAAAGCATATGTTAGAAACAAAGCCAAACCCGAAGGCTCAATTGCGGAGGGTTATGTTGCAGATGAAGCCTTGACATTCTGCTCTATGTATCTGGACGGTATGCAGACCAAATTTAACCGACTAGATAGAAATGCAGATGCTGGCATTCCCAAAAGGCAGTTTCAAGTGTTTTCTTCACAATGTCGACCAATATCGAAAAAGAAAATCAAGGCGCTCTCTGAACATGCCAACAAATCATTACAATGGTTTGTGTTGAACAACTGTGATGAAATCAAAGCCTACAAATCGTAAGTGTTTTTGTCCATCTACCCGTGATAAACTATTATTATATTTTCATTTAATTCTACTAATTTAAGTTTTGTTTTGTCCATCTACCAGTGAATTTGAATATAAATTTCCTGAACGCAATATGCAAACCGATTTTTCTTCATGGTTAAAATATGAAGCAAATGTATTTTCATCTTCATCTTCATCTTCATCTTCTACACCCAATAACAAAGAATTAAGGGCATTGGCATGGTCCCTTGTACGCATCTTCTTACACTGCTTGCATAGTCAATGGTGTTAGATTTGTGGTACAAAATCGTGATTCCCGACGCACTACTCAGAACAGTGGTGTGGTTACAATAGGAGAAGACGATGCTCCATTTTATGGTCAACTAGAAGAGATCATAGAGTTGAACTACATAGATGGTTACTCGGTTGTACTATTTCGTTGTAAATGGTTCAACACGAGAGGTAAAAGATTAATTAAGCAAAACAATACTACTATAATTGACATTGGACGTGATTGGTATGTTGGCAAAGAATGGTATGATGATGTCCAATATATATTAGCCACGCAGGCTAAACAAGTGTTCTATCTTCGAGATCCTTCTCGAACCACTGGCCAATGGAGGTTTGTTGAGGACGTTCACCATCGGAAGCTTTGGGATCATCCTACTGTTGTTAATGAGATAGATATATTGTACGACACTCAATCAAATGATTATACTTTGGTTGTCGACACCGGATGCGAAGGTGGTGAATCAAGTCACGTAGGTGGTGATTCAAGTCACGTAGGTGGTGACCAAACTCCAATTCCCCATGTTGATAGTCAATCTATTACACGGGAAACACAATCATTTTTTGGTAATTTGGTTGTCGACTTAGGCTACTTGCCTATGCGTACAACTTTAAATGAGGGTGGTGACCCAAGTCAAGTTGCCTCGATTGATCTCGATGAAAGTTTTATTAATGATGATGAAGAAGATGAAGAAGATGCATACAATTCAGATGATGAAGACGAACTAAATGACGACGATGAAGAAGATGATGATGTTGTTGACACACGTTATTTTAGTGATGATTCTGATTGAATGTATGTTAAAAATGTACTATTTGTCTTTGTTAATTAATAATTATTTGTGCTTACTAATAAATTTTGTTGTAGGAAAAATGGCAACAATGGCGCAATCACACGGTGGAGATGGTGGAGACGGTGGTCCGTATCACTTCGACTCGGGTTGTGCGACTGGATCTGGTGGTAAGTTACTTGTTATAGTTTAATAGATGTCTTTATAATTGCCTAACTTTTGAATGTCATGTGTCAATGTAGGTAGTTCCTCCCAAAAAAGACGATCTAAAGGCAAAAACCTAAAATTGTATAAGAAATTTGAGCAAAATGTGAGGAAGCCTCTTCCCATTGATGTAGAACTTCATGCCGGGGGGTACAAGTTTGTGGGTCCCAACGCTACGGATTTTATCCGTGCTATCTCGTTGGAGGTTGAAAAGGTTGTTCCACCATATTATCCTAATTGGGCTAAGGTTCCAATTGAGAAGAAACAGGGCCGTATATCCCACTCTTATAGTAAGTATAGATTTTTATAATTACTTACAATTTCATAACTATTACATTTATAATTACTTTCCATTTGTAGGATTATTTTGATCTGGACTCCTGGAGAAACACTGATATGTGGCGAGGTGTTGAACTCGGAATCACCGCCGAGTGTCAGAGGGCGTATAAAGATCACAAAAACGTGTTGAAAAATCACTTCGTGGAGAATGGGGGATACGATGATGTGGAGGCGACGATGAATAATCCACCAGAAGATGTTGATCAAGAAACTTGGGAGACTTTGATTAATGAGTTGTTTTTAGATGCGAGCTATAAAAACGGCTCGATAAAGAACAAACAAAACCGATCAAAACAACGTTACCCAAGTTACCATGGCAGCAAATCATACGCCCAGCGCCGACACATGGAGGTATGAAAATACAATTGTTAGTATTATATAAACATGCTTATTAATTCTTAGTGATATTCTTTTTGTTTTTCACATGGTACCGGCCCAATTGATGTGTTAAAATCGACCCATTATAAAGAAGGGACCAGTTGGGCCAACACGAATGCATCATCAGATTATGTAAGTCAAATGATTTTGTTGTTAGAACATCTAACTGTAACTTAAAACGAGTCAAAATGACCCAAACACACTTTTAGAGACTTAAAATATCCAGCTTTAACTTTAAATGGGTCAAAATGACCCAAACACACTTTAATAAACTTAGAACATCCAACTGTAACTTTAAACGGGTCAAAATGACTCAAACACGCTTTAATAGACTTAGAACATCCAACTCGAGCCCAATTGTTGAATATTTTTGCTAGTATTATTAGTATTTGTTGTTATTAGTGTTGGTTGATTGGAATTTGTGAATTTGGGTCGTTTATAACTTATAGTTTAACAGGTTGGTTATCCATTTTACAGCATTTATGCTGTCGAATTTTAGTAAAATAGTCAAGTGATTGTTTATTACATTGTTTAATGCAGGACCGAATCCAAGAGGAGTATACAAGATCCTCTGCTGAGTCTGGTGGTGACTCGTCTGCTGTCGATGAGATTGCATGCATGGAGCGTGCATTGGGTCATCGGCGTGGCCATATCCGGGGTGTCGGTCGTGTGGTGAGTAATCCCACACCAGATTTGTTTAGTACCCCCCTTCACAACCACATTGGCAAGAAGTGGATGAGCGTGTAACTCAACTTCAACAACAAGTCCAAGATCATCAACAACGTGAAGCCCAACGAGATGAAGAACGTCGTGTGCATAATCAACAAATGCTTGAAATGCAACGACAAATGGATGAAATGCGTCGAATGTGGGAACGCCGAACTAGCAGCGACGATAATTAGCTTGAAGTTGCTGCGCCTTTGCCTTGGTTGTCGGTGTTATTTGTTGAATGTTTGAACAATTTTTATGTTTGTGTGTCGGACAACTTTATGTTTGAATATTTGTTTTGTGTGTCGAACAGGTTTTTGTATCGAACAGTATGTTTTGGATTTCAATTTTTGAATGGTTTGAATTATCTGATTTGCAGGTTTTGGTAATTAGAAATTAAATATTTCTGGAAAATTTTAAAAATTTAATAAAAATAAAAAAAATACAGAAAAACCTATGCCGATGACATGTCGTCGGTATAGGTTGGGTCTTTCCCGACGACTTGTCGTCCGGATAAGTCCAGAAGCTATATCGATGACATGTCGTCGGTATAGAATTTCTTTTTGAATTATTTAATTAAACCCTATGCCGACGACATGTCGTCGGCATAGGTCGACCTATACCGACGACGCCTATACCGACGACATTTTTGACCTATTGGGACGAGGCAATACCGACGACATCTATACCGACGACATGTCGTCGGTATAACCTATCCCGACGACAAGTCTTCGCTATAGGGTAAAAAAAATCGTCGGGATAGGGAGATATTGTTGTAGTGGTCCCTAGGGATCCCAACGCTTTCATGAATGAGTTGAACATTAGTGGACATACACCATGTAGCCTCCCAGTTCAATGTTGCTAAATCATATTAGCAATATTTAACTTGAAACAAATTATTATTCAAATAAAATGCGCAATGTATAGACAAGTAATTGATTGTACCGTTTTTGCCTTTGGTAAGAAACAATATACATCGCGAAGATATCCGGTCGTAGCCCGAGCTTGACATTCAAGTAACATGCTTGTTTCTTTCTAGCAATCTTGGTTTGTCATAATCGCCGGACTTTTGAGGAACATACTGCTCTTACGGGGTCTGTAGGTAATGATGTTATGCCCTATTTGCCCCTCAGTTTACTATTGCTACACTATTTTAGGAGTGCTGAACTTGTAAAACATTTGCTGACACATCACTTGCTTTGACGAACCAACTCGCTAAGGGTGGTATTATTTTCTACGAGGATCCATATTAACCCTTAATTGATACTTTTGTCTCGTGCTAGTTGACAGTCAAATGTACACATCTGGCTAATGCGTATGGTGATGATGACTTGCTACATGTTCAATGTGCCTCATATTTTACCTTCTAACACTCGCATAGAGATCAGCGCACACCGGTCTAGTGGTTGGCGAAGCATGTATCTCACGAGTGATTTTTATGCATGATGTGTCCAATTTCTACTGACACTATGCATCTTTCCGTGTGTCCGAGCGACTGTAGTATGACTGGGCTTTCATTCGATTATATTGACGTCTGCCAACAATAGTGATCATTGAATACTTTGGATCTGAAGGTTGTCGTCTCATCGATCTCACTATTAGGGTTCCTTTACTTGTAGTGTCCCACGCTAACTGGAGCTCATCATGGCCTAGCGATAAGCGGCTCAGAAGGGACTACATCCGGGCTTCTTCTCCAGTACGTTTGTCTTACCTATGCGGGTTTCTCTTTCCCTACACGCCCATAGTTATAAGCTTTTACAATGGACTTTGACATGTATTTTCCCTTGCCATATATTCTTGGATTACATTTCCTTATATTAGTTCCACCCTTCATGGCCAGCTTCCTGTATTGACAAATTGATTCCTGGAGTGTTGACTCCATGAATTCCTTTTCACATATTGAATTCCTTTCACGTGTTGAATCCATTTCATGTGTCCGTGAGTACTGTATCGGAAATTCAGGTCTAAAGCTTGGACGTGCTCTTCACTTGTTTTAAACTTGAATTGCTTTATCTTCGTCGATCCATAACGACAGTTCCTATGTATGCAATAATCACTCCTGCATCCTCGTGTGATTAGGGTTGAAAGGCATTTCTTATGCCTGGTGACTGTATGGCTTATTACAACACATAGCTCCTCAAACTCTTTTGGAGGGGTGTTCTTCATAAATGCATATATACTAAAAAGCTTCATGGCTTTGAATCATTTTTGACAATTCAGGTGCATGTTTCTCTCGTGCATAACACAACAAATGCTCATCTCTCGTTGTTACAATAATCTACTACCAAAGCCAAACCAGTCACAAGCACCACCTAAGTACTGGAGTTACTTAATACCCGAGAATCAGTTTTGTATCATTCGAAACTAAGTACGTGTCACCCGAAAAACATGTTTGCCATAACCGAGGATCAGTTTTGTATCACTCGAAACATCTGAAATTGAATTGTTTCCCGTTCGAGTGGCACTTATGAGCAAGTCACGTTCCATAGTCTGCCATGGCTTCTTCTTCGTTTTTGTGTAGTAAACGACCTTCACATTTGTCACTTATAAGTTCGACCTTAAACACCTTTGAACCCGATCAATTGCTTTGGTTTTGACCATGCTTTCACGTGTGATGCTTCGAGCTAAGTGTTAGTATTGTCTACCCTTATCCCCCATATTTGGTTAAACATGCTCTAATCAAGACCAAAAAGGTGGGTGGATTAAATTTTCGCTGCTTCTCTAGATACATCCGACAATCATACGCTAAGTTGGGGTCATAACCGTTATTAGCAACGACCAGCTGCGTTCTTCCCCGAGTTGCTTACCGAGATTGTAGGGTTGGTTAATGGCTCGCCCATTACATCCTTATCCCTAGCCACCTGTGTTCGAAACCCACATTGTTTGACGCCCCGAGTTATATCTCGTGTAAACGTTATGCTTGCTGTTGATACCTATCGAAGGCAACTGATCACCATGTGAAGGACAACTAAATTTTTTGCTTGCTGTTGCTTAACACCTCATAGCTAAGAGTTATCACATCAAGGGTAAATGTGTTCTTTCTTGATGAACTCCTACATGGGGATGTCTTTATTTTGTATTTGCGTGGGATGTGTTTGAATTTTTTTCTTAAATGGTGTTGTATAGCGATAGTAGTTGCACAATAGGTGTTGGACTTGAAAATTTAACACAAATGGTGTTTCCATTCTTGCCAACCACGAATTGTGGTGTTTCCATACTTCCCAACTACGAATTGTGTGTTTACATAGTTCCCAACCACGAATTAGTTGAAAACATTGCTTGCTAACCACGAATTGTGGTTGGTAACCACGAATTGTGGTTCCTAATGGTTGCCAACCACGAATTGGTTGAAAACATTGCTTACTAACCACGAATTGTGATTCCTAAGGGTTGCTAACCATGAATTGTGGTTCCTAAGGGTTGCTAACCACGAATTGTGGTTCCTAAGGGTTGCCAACCACGAATTGGTTGGAAACAATTCTCTCACATTGAGTATTAATTTTTCTTGAACGAATTGATATGGTTTATCATGAGTGAATACTCATAATTTAATCACAATGAATTGCTGATGCACTCATGATGAGGACTCACCATGGTGAAGGAGTGTTGGTATTTTAGTGTACCATAGATTACGTTTAGTATACAAATAAGAGTCGACGCTTATTTGGATATTAACGGAACTAACGTGGGTTCGGGGGCAGCGCCCCCGAGAGAAGCGGGGTCCAAGGGGCAGAGCCCCTGGCTGGGGTCGAGCTCGAAATAAGCCAGGGGCTCTGCCCCTTGGACCCCGCTTCTCTCGGGGGCGCTGCCCCCGAACCCTCGTTAGTTCCGTTAATATCCAAATAAGAGTCGACTCTTATTTGAGTCCTCATCATGAGTGCACCAGCAATTCATTGTGATTAAATTATGAGTATTCACTCATGATAAACCATATCAATTCGTTCAAGAAAAATTAATAGAATTGTTTCCAACCAATTCGTGGTTGGCAACCCTTAGGAACCACAATTCATGGTTGGCAACCCTTAGGAACCACAATTCGTGGTTAGCAAGCAATGTTTTCAACCAATTCGTGGTTGGCAACCCTTAGGAACCACAATTCGTGGTTACCAACCACAATTTGTGGTTAGCAAGCAATGTTTTCAACTAATTCGTGGTTGGGAACTATGTAAACACACAATTCGTGGTTGGCAAGTATGAAAACACCATTTGTGTTAAATTTTCAAATCCAACACCTATTGTGCAACTACTATCGCTATATAACACCATTTAAGAAAAAAATTCGATGTGTTTAGGTGGTGAGAATCCTTTATACCCAAAGACTGTAGGTATCTTCCAACAGCCTTGGTGGTAATCTCCAAGAAACCCTCCTACGAGGTTCCTGATATCAGTTTATGGAAAAATTACCAGCTTGATATATGTTTACAGATTTGAACGGACTCCATTTACGCTAATATGTCCCTTCGTGACAACTGCTTTTAGCGGGAACGGTGATGTGGTGAACGGCCGACTAAGCAGGAATGGTGCTTATGAAGCCTTGTGTATGAGGTCTACTCCCGATGATAGCGAGTTTGTAAATGTATTTCCCGCTATAATTAACGGCCCTTGGCTTAGGATCAATTGATTTAGGACCCATAATCAACACTATTAGCTTCTCTCACCCTACCCGGGTAGGGGGCATCCTTTTGTAGCCGTGATGATCCATGTCAATGTCCTATATTGAACATGAGGACGCCACCTTTTGTTCTTTCCATGTCTGTTTGTTCACTTTATTACAAATCAAAGTGATGGGTAGTACTACGTCCTTGTTTGTAGACTTTTTCAAGAAGTGTTGTGCAAATTAAAGTGATTCTTTGCCGGAACCGTTGAGTCAACACCAACTTTCGTTTAATCCTTTAGATAAATGTACTTGTACTTTTGTTTTCCCCACACATTTCCCCTATATGAAAATATATGGGTACTTCATTTAATATACCACTTTTGAATTCATACACCACTTTGACATTGACATTAACATGACACATGTTACTTTTTTAATTTTTTATTTTTTTTATTTATAAGGTCGTAGTTTTCATACACCACTTTTACTTTTTAATTTTTTTATTTATATATATTTAAATACGTTTTGGTATAATTTGAAATGTTTAATGAGAAAAGGAATAAGAAATGCATTAAAAAAACCATTATATTCAAAACACATATATGCAGCTAAGTTTAAAATAAATTTATAAATATTCATTCTTTTAGGTAGCTAAATTTAAAATAATTTATTGATACGTTTTATTTTTGTTTATATATAGATATTCAGTTTTAACATGGTCTAACTTTTGTTAGCTATTATGCAAATTTTAAAAAATTTATTGATACGTTTTTTTTGTTTATATATAGATAACACTCATTTTGGTAAATAACTTTTACATCAACACCTATTTGAGAAAAAAAAAAAGTTGATAATATTTATCCGGTTACATTATTATCCAAATATTTTACAGAGACTTGGATGAACGCGATGCGAGTGTTCTGGCCCCAAAAAGTGTTTCCAGCTAAGATTCTTGTGGAGAAAATCTAGACCAAATATTAAAAGGTTGACAAATATTTGTTTTCTTAGGCATGGTATAGCTTTTTTTCTATGAATATATGATGACCATTGCAAGATCATTATTGCCATATTTTCTTCCATAAAAAGTTATATTCATTTATCCTTCTTCATCAATTCAAAAATGTCAAGTTTTGATTTAAATTATGCAAATGAAGTTGATGTTTCAGATACGAGTTCGCCATTGCACACTCAATGGGTCTTCATGACAAGAGAAGAGCTAATGGCCTGGGTTCAAAACACAGCAAACAGTCTTGGATACGTAACCAAGATAATTTTGCCAACCCTTTAAGCACACCGGGATATGATTTCATGAGATTAAACCAAGATACTGCTGAACAGGCGATGAACAAATATATTGAGCACCTCCTAAAAATCTTTCGTCCGTATGTTACACGTTTACATAACGTGTTGGGTGATGGAAATTGTGGATTTCGAGCAACAGCTTCTGCTCTTGGGTACGGTGAAGATCAATGGCCAGAAATTCGGAGTGCACCGCTGGAAGAGTTATTAGAGTTTAGAAAGGAGTATACGGACGCTTTCTATGGCTCATTCGAAAATATCTATACTTCCTTATGTTGGTCGGGGGGCCAGGTTTTGCGCCAGGGGAACATTGGATGATCATGCCAGAAGCTGGTTTCTTGATTGCGAACAGGTTTAATGTAATTGTTCATTTTATATCTGAAGTGAGTAGAAACAGTTCGACGTGCTTCTCGCTTTGGAGAGGCCCTGATCAGTTCCCACAAAAAAAGGTAATTACAATTGCATACGTAAATGGGGACCATTTTATAATGGTAGAGTTGCAAGGAGAGTATCCAATGGCTAGAACAAACAACCTGTGGACACTCAAAAGAGAAAGCAATGCAGCTGGTTGGGAAAATGTATTCAAATCACGCCAGGATATGTATAGAGTTTGGGTTGCACAACCTGCTGAATTTGTAAAAATAGATTAAAACTCGATATGTATTCAAACGCTAATGATAATTATTGTTTTCTATTTGTTTTTATTATAAATATAAATAAATAATATTAGTTTACTTTAAATAATATTAAAAAGACAAACAGTAAAATGGTAATTAATATTCAAAAATTTAAAATGTTAAATAATATTAGTTTTCTTTAAATAATATTAAAAGGATAAAAGTTAAAAATTATTAAATAATATCAAAAAGATAAAAAATAAAAATATTGATTTTATTTTAAATATAATCTAATACTAAAAACGTAAAGAAAAGTAAAACAAAACAAATATAATTAATATATGTGATTTGAAATGATTATGTCATTATTAACACTATTTTATAAGTAATGTGTAAATTCTATAAAGGTAATGTGTAAATTCTATATAAGTGATGCATGAAACCACTGCCCCAAATATATTAACACACCAAATAGTAGAGGTTTACTTTTCTGACAGTTCCATCCACTCAAGACAAAAAGGCTGTACCCTTCTTTCTTTAATTTTTAGACTTGCTAGAGAGATACTTAGACAATCAACTTTGGTTAGGAAATCACATGCCTTCGTCAGAGAGACTTATCTTCTAAAATATTTCCATTTATAACCAACGGATAATCACTAAGAGTACATGCTATTACTTACTAGACGCCAAAACGACGATCTCTCTACTCCTTTTTCTCTCTTTTTTTAATATATTTTTCTTAAGCTTGTGTGCATAGAAGGGTGTACCGGGGGTTATAACACTCGTACACTACTCGTGTCTCCTTCTCTCTCTTAGGGTGTTTGGGTCATTAACCTATTTACTCATTTACTCATCAAAACTGTCTAATATAATTTTGTCACCTTAAAACTATTCATTTATCTAGATTTTATTGGAAACACCTACTCATTTACTCACCCACTTTAAAAAAAATAAAAAATAAATAAATAGAAAAGGTGTGAGTGGGAGTGGTGGGTCCACTAGAGAAAGAGTAGAGAGAGGGTGGCTTCATCCGAATAAACTAACTCGGCCAACTTACTCGGACACCCCTACCCGGATAAACTCGAGTTAATGGGGGCGGTGTACCCATTTACTCGATTGAGGTTTTGCCTACTCGATTGTGATCGAGCTTGACGCCCCTAACACCCTTATGATGAACACTTTATTGAGAAACCACTTGTTTTAACTGTCAATTTGTTTCGGCTTTTACCGTGTCAGAATTTGGCGGTGG
Organism: Smallanthus sonchifolius; assembly: GCA_023525975.1. Classification (NCBI taxonomy): domain Eukaryota; kingdom Viridiplantae; phylum Streptophyta; class Magnoliopsida; order Asterales; family Asteraceae; genus Smallanthus; species Smallanthus sonchifolius. The sequence continues at coordinate 69,175,823 of CM042031.1, read as the reverse complement.
AGTGAAGTTGTCCACAAGCAAAGCAAAAAGTTGATGTGTGTGGACAAGTGCCATGCCAATTGTACGCCGTGTAAGAAGACTCATAATAATCATCGTGTACAAGTTCTTGTGCAAGACCCACTTGTATGTCAAGCATTGATGCTTGTAAATCCACCCCTTTTGATGAATGCTTTGTAGTAAAGAAATCGGTAGAGACCCACTTTAAGACTTTATTGAGTCCGAACAAGAAATACTGAAAGCTTTGACTTGTAATTTCGAAATGTATTTGGCGAATTTTGTGTCATAGTGAAAGATTTTATCAGGGAGTTCTCATGAGCACATATAAAGCTTTTGTAAGCCTATGTTTCACATATATGTTTAAATGGTCATGGTGCATGGTCACTAGATATGTAGACGACCTTTGCAACCATGCCTTTAACATGCTATGAAAGAGATGGAGAAATTCGGAACCTGTTTAGGCATAGCCATGGGCAGGTAGATCCGGATAAAGCATGTACGATACGAAAACCGCAGATCTGGATTGTTGTGTGGAGGGACCGAATCTGCTAACCGGCAGTGTCATTCCTTTTTCTGACCCTTTCTTTGACTACCCTCCTTTCTTGAACGGTTTCTACCATCCCGTTGTTTCTTTCTTTTTTTCAGTGTGTTTCGGTGACGTAGGAGTTCTTCAGGCTCCAGGGGCGGAGGTTTGTGAGCCCCCCCCCCCCCCCGGTTTTTCGCTCAATAGTGTTAATTTATACGTATTCGGCCGAAAATTTTATAGTTCCGGCCCCCCTGCGTTTTTCTTCAAGCTCCGCCACTGTCAGGCTCTGTTTGGACACAAGGTCCAACGGATGGCGCCAATGTAGCGTCCCGTATCCACAACGAGGGGTAATGGACAGAAGTTGCTCTTTTCTAGTATCCCCAGAAGAGTACCTACGACACGTCTCACCGTTAGTCTTGTCACGGGGGACCCCGAAGGGCTCCTCCATGGGTATACATAGTCAGCTCCGTCATCCTCTTGGATCTTGATCAGGGCTGCATCCACAGGAAACGCTCGTTAGAGGGCCCAGGGGGTTGCCCCTGAGGGCACTCCGACGCTCAAGTCAGTATCTCATCCAAGATGGTTAAGCATATGTAAGTATATAAGTATATCAGAGAGAAAAGGGAAGAAGATTGAAGGGAAGAACCTGCTAAGTGAATAAGGGGTGTGTCTATTTATAGAGATGGGGTGTTGGGCTTTTCCCCTAATAGGCCTTTTCAGAATGGGCCTGTTCCTGCTATCTGAGCTTCACCATTGGTTCACTAATCGGGAGTAGCCCCTACACTTCCTTTCTTTTAACAAATAAGCAATAATTTCCCTCTTTGAGTCTTTGTCATCAAAGTTATATTTTGTACGTAAATATAATTAGTCGATATTGGACATTATATAAAGAACTCTTAGAGTCTTACGTATTGGAAGGTTGAAAACTTTATTAAAAGTTAAAACTTAAATAACTTCTTAACAATAATTATTTTTACAACCACTAGCTTATCCTAGTGGTAAATATGTATACTCAAGAATTCATTAAAACGGAAAGGTCTTGAGTTCAAGTTCTATTTGTGACAAAAAAAAGGGGGGTCCATGTTGAGACACGGGGTTTTTTCATATATGGTGGGTTTTCTGTTGAGGAAGGTGGAGATTATCAAGTGGATCAATGGCCCGTCAGTAATCCAAATTGTCGTTAAAAAAACTTCTTAATGCATTAGAAGGATATTTTAGTCTTTTAAGTTAGATCAATCTACTTGGGATTGGTGCCAGCCTTCCACCTCTTTTATTACATACGAAGACTTGCAAGTACAGCAAAGGAGTGCCGCTCCTTCATTGCCTAGCCTTCCACCTTTTTTCTATTTGAAATATTGTTAAAGTTCTATGTGTTTATGTTTGTAACGATAATTTCTCAAATCGGGCACCTACAGTTGATCTTTATAACGGGTTATTCTTTTGAAAATACTTATTTTAGATATATTAAACTACAGCGGAATTCTTTATAAAAACATTAATTACCATTTAATGTCACTAAGTTACCTCATGAATGCTTGCACACCAATCCGAATAGCACCGCTCCCAAGCCAAGATACGTTAACGCAACGCTTACCTGCAAAACAATCTATCGCACACACAAAGTCAGCTACGCTGAGTGAGTTCTAATAGTTTAGTTTAATTAAAATCCAGCTCAACTCAAAAGTTATTTAAACTTTACTCAGGACCCAATATCCTTATAAAATAGGTCCACAATTCATTAACAATAGATAACTCATACCCAATATCCCATAATATCTCATTACCCAAGACTCATCCCATAATAATAATAATCTCGCAGTCCCATCGGCATAGGTCGAACTTACCTACACTAATAACTCATACTCAAGTACATGTATTAACTCGACACTTGGTTAACACAACAAATCCGTAGACATCAACTTATTCAGTCTTGACCAAAGCTCTTACAGATCAACTGACATAATAGTTGTAAGCACTACATCACAATCCTGACGCATCGGTCAATCTAACTCTACTCATCACAATAAAACTATCTCATGCATAATAATTATAACTCAATGCTTGTATGCAATTTAACACAAATATATAAGCACACAAACACATACCTCTTCGCTGCACCCTCGTCAGGGTTACCCTCTTCAGGGCGTTCGACACACCCCGAGCTCATCACTGTCCTGTTGGACATCGTCACCTTTGGTGACCTCCAGAAGGACTTAGTCCTCCGCAATCCCGTTTGTCGTGTCATAATGACAACAATGCAAACACAATACCCGCCGTGTCACAAGGACAACGACACAAATGCACACAACACATGTATAATCACATAACAATATACTCTATATACATGATTCATTAACTGCACCTGCACTTCACACTTAGTGCTAGGATAAGATATCCTACATGTATTCATAAGCGTTTAGCTCATATCCTGACTCACCCCAACTAATTCATAACACAATGCTCTGCTAATATAGCAACACACATACAAATATTATACCTCATTATTTAAGCATATACTACATACATGCACACCCTGTGACACCTCCTAGTCGTACTCGTACGACCCGTAATTACAATCCCAACTCACCCCTGTTAGGTCACTATACGACCCGTGACCATATAACCACCTTTAGACCTAGATCACATGATCTCATAAACACCCCCGTAGACCCTCTGACTCATTACTGAATGTTTTAGTTTATAAACACCCCGGGTTAAAAACCCAAAACTCTTAACACGTTTAATACATTAAACATCTCTGGTAAGTATGTACGATAGCCCCAAAAACGTTAAAAACATTTAAAAGAGGGGGATTAGAAACTCACTGTTATGAAGATCTAACTCCTGCACTGCAACGGTATCCTTGCACGAAACCCGAACCTGCCAAAGTAAGATCACATGGTCAGAGTACATCCTAAACATGTGTCAGTTACGTATAAATATAAATGATCCCGACTCTCATCTCGTCCGCTCGTCCCTTCTTCCATGCAAAAACCCTAGTCCACGTGTCCGCCCAAACCGGGTTATTCCGAACTCGTTTAGAACCCGCATGCATTCACGTTCGCTTGTCCTACAAAACCCTAGCCTCATGGGTCACTCGTACATGAGCCGAATTCACCATGCATGTTCAACACTCACCATGCAAGCTCTAAACTCACTAAACTCTAATCGGGTGTACCCCGATTCCATCCTCATCCTTGCTCATTGCCGTGAAACACCTCCATCGTACATCACCACCGTGAACCACCACTGTGTTTCGTCATCCCGTAACACCCTCGTGTCCATGTCACCTTTCAATTCAATAAAAACCCTAATCGGGTTCTCCTTCACGTGGAAGCACCACTACTACCTCCACCTTGCCATCCGCCGCAGTGAAGCACCACCACAGCCGGCTTCCAACTCCTCCGGCGCCACCTATGCTACCGTCTATGTTTCCAGCGGTAGCCGAAGCCACCACCACCTTCACCCCTTGCCGCATGTTGCCGTAGTGTGCCCCACAGCAGCCGGCTCCTCCCCGTTTGCCGCCCCCGTCGCACGTCACCACTCCAAGACCGGTCGTTTCTTTTGCTCCCCACTCCACCGTCGACCACAGCCGAGAACACCCAAAACCTTAAACGTGTTCTCCTAACAAACATATAAATAAATACTTACAAAGATTAAACGAGGGTTACCTTGACTAGATGTGAAGTTCTTGGTCGGAACCGTCTCGGAAACACCTCCTCCGATCGTCCCTTTCTCCTCTTTTCTCCCTAGATGCCGTCGCAAGCCCCTTACCGAATAGCTTAGGGTTTGCACACAATGTGGCTTTTAAATGGCCACTATTTTCGTTTCGGGTCCTTCCTATTTCGTCTTACTCGTTTCCATCTCGAATTAAGAAATAAGCGGCTAACCGGCTTGCCTAGCGTTGTTAAAATGTACCATTCATGATGACCCTTGCTCCTCATCATGTTTAATAGAGATTCGGGTCATCCACTAACTCGAACCAATAGATTATGAATTTATGGGATGTTATAGGGGATAACCCACGCCATGCGCCGGTGCCGTAGCTCACGGTAATTATAACAAAATGGAAGCGTTAAGTATTGCAACGTAAAAGTAATATAACATAAAAATAACAAAAAGATAAGGTTACAAAAAACTGGGAAAAACCAAACGAAAAAAAACCCATTAAAAACAAAAAAAACCCACCCCTTAAGTTTTGTACACGGGTGGGTGGGATGGATGTGAGGAAGCTCCAACCTTACGGTGACCACCGGGCCAAGAGAACCTGCTTTGTGTATTACATGTAACGAAGTGAGTTAAATACTAAAAAAATGCGTAAAATGAAAAAAAAACCGATTAAAACCAACCAATGGGCAACTGACACATGTCCCTGCCTCCCACAATAATAAGGATTTTGTACTGTTCACGCCCTAGTGAATTGATTGTATAAAAGTTGTAGAATTTTACTAGGTTAGAAATCATGTTTTACAGGGGTTAAATAAAAAAATATTAAATAGTTAGTAATAAAAATTTAAGAGTAACAAAGAAAATATTAAATAGTAATGAAAAGTTATGAATTAATAAAGAAAATATTAAATAGTTAGTAACGAATAAAAAATAAATGAAAAAAAAATCAAAATAAAATGAGAATGTTAAGTCAAAAATAAAATGTTTAGTTTTTATTTTATTTTTTTTATAAAAACACAAAATAATAACCCCAAATATGGGCCGAGGAGGGGGTGTGTGTGTGGCAGTTTGAGGTTATTTAATACTTTTTAATAAAAATGATAAAATAACATATATTTTTAACATGTGTTAGTGTTATGGACTAAAAACGTTATAATATGACAAAAACGTGTGACAAAATCCTTAATTTCTCAAAATTAATGAACAAATTTATAATATGGAATTACCATAAATATCATCCGTGTAATTAACTCGATCTATTATTAATTATATATTTTTATTGTTGACATAAAAAGGTGACATTCCATGATAGTACGGTGTTTAGTTGTAACTTTACAATAATATAATAACGCTTTTACCGCATAAATGTATCCTCTTCCTTAATAAAAGTGAGGGTTTGGGTGTTATAAGAAACATGAGATTATCAGTGTGTTGAAGGACGATAGAGAAAGTGAGATTGTAACTTTGTACAATAAGTTTGTGATTTAAAATATTTATCTTTATAAATTATAAACCTTTGCGTAGGTTATTTTTAAATTAACTAAGGTTAAAGATTAATTTGGGAAAAAGAATAAAAGGACTTGAAAAAAACAAAAAAAAAACAGTTGACTTTGTTTAACCCAGGATAATAGTGTAAAGCTACACCAAGTCTCCTGGTTGACTAATAACCCATGACTTTTCAAATGAAAGGTTAAGGGTTCAAGTCTCACTTGAGACAAAAATATTTCATGTTAAACCAGAGTGTTTTCTCAGTTGTGGGTTTCCTCCTGAGTGGTGTGGGGCCGGGTCACCACTTCTGTTCTTCGAGCGGAAGGGTGATCCAGGATGTCCGGGTCTTTGCTGTTAAAAAAAATCGTGTGCCGCAATTTATTTTTATTATACTAAGAGCTTAAATTGAATATGATTGCGTTACATGTTTTTTTAAATTCTTCGGTTCAGGTTAATATGTAACATTTTATAACATTTTAATAGTTAAAGTTATGAAATTTTATATTAGAGTAAAGTGCAATTTGCACCCCTGTGGTATATGCCCCGCTGACACTTTGCAACCCTCTTTTAAAAGAAGTGCAATTTGCACCCCTGTGGTATAGTTTCTCTTTCTTAATGAGCCCCTCCGTCAACTTTCCATCTGTTAAACCGTTAATGAGAAGGGTAATATGGTACTTTTGCCACAATAAACCTCTGTATACTTTTTGTAACCATAAATCCCCAATTTACTGTCGTTTGCGACTCTGTGGTATCTCAAATTAGTCGCTTGTTCGTTATGGAGGAAATTGTTGAAGAATCATCCTTTGTTCGATTATGGAGGATGCGTGAAGGTGATGAGGAATTAGAACCAAACCTACAATCATCCTGTGGTAAGTTTAATTTGATTATCCTAACTACTCTTGATTTAATCTTATTTTCGTAAAAAAAATTTTCAGTAGACTCAAGAACCATGTTTACCTTGAAGTTTTTTCATGGAGGTCAGTTTTCAAACCATCCAGGTATGGAATACGTAAATGGTAAGATAACCTTCATTGATAATGTTGATATTGATGGTTTTGGAATGGGAATGTTGGAAGAAATGGTTAAGGGCCTGGGATATCCTAGTGATATGGTTTTTTACTACCATTTTAAGGTACCTCGTTTGTGTTTGAATTTGGATCTTAGGTGTTTGAGTAATGAGAGTGATTTTGAAAACTTGTTTGCTCATGTACGAAGAGGAAATAAGTGATTGAAATATATGTTGAACATCGGAATTCACGTCTGTTAGTTAAGTCAATAGTAGATGGTGTGGAACCAAATCCTATACTTGCAATTGAAAATGGTCCAGTACCATCTATTTTTACAGAGGAAGAGGAAAGTGAAGATGAGGATAGTGAGGATGAACATGATCCTGATTATATTGCAGACGAAGATAATCAGGTGCAGGATGTAGAAGTGGATATGCAGAACTTTAAGGCTAATGTTGACTTTGATGTTGATGGTGATGAAGAAGAAGAAGATGGTGATGGTAATGGTGTTGGTCATCGGGATTTTGAGTTTGATGGTGAGCATGACACTTATGTTGACCTTGAAAACTTTGACAGTAATAGTGACTCTAATGACGAGAATTCCACATTATTAAGAAAGGTATCAAGGAGGATTAGGAGCAAAAGAAAACTTAATAGGGTTTCATCTGAATCACCATGTCCATTCTATATAGGTCAGTTAATAGAAGATAAGGTTGAATGATATGGTTAAGCATTTTGCACTTAAATCTAGAAGGCAACTTTATATTCAGAAAAATGAAAGGTTAAGGTATAGGGTAGTGTGTTTGGGTACAAATCCGAGTTTGGATGAAGATGAAGGAACACAGGGGAAAAATAGTAAAATCCTCCAAATGGGAGTAGGTGGGTTGTCCACTAGTGTTATACCCAAGAAAGTTAGTAAAAGAAATACAAAACCCACTTGCCCATATGCAATCCAGATCTCAACACCCACCACCGATGATCATTCGTGTGTGAAGACAATCCAAGGTGAACATCAACGCCTGCAAATTAGAGAGCTTGGTCTGTACACTATGAGCTCCATAGCGAAGGAGATTGAGCCCCTTGTTGAAAAAAATCCAGAAATACCCATAATAGCACTTCAAGATGTAATCCAAAAAAGGCATCTGGTGCAGGTTTCACTTGCAAAAGTCTTTAGAGCTAAGAGGATTGCCACAAGTAAATTGTTTGGTGATTATGTAGAGCAGTACGGGTTACTAAGAGACTATTGTGAAGAACTTTTAAGAGCCAACACTGGGAGCACTATCAAAATAGATGTGGAGCCATTCTCTAACCCTAGTAGTCCTACCAGGCAATTCAGAAGAATATACATATGTTATGAAGCTATGAAGAAAGGTTTTAAGATGTGTGGAAGAGAAATTCTAGGGTTGGATGGTTGTTTCATGAAAGGTCCATATCTAGGCCATATCTTGAGTGTAGTTGGTGTAGATGGTAACAATGGTATTTATCCAGTTGCATTTTCACTTGTGGAAGCTGAGAGTTTCCAATCATGGTCATGGTTCTTAGAATTACTCAAGGATGATCTTGATTTATCTACGAATACTAAGTTCACTTTTATTAGTGACAGACAGAAGGTAATTCACATTTTTATCACATTTTACTAGCATGACATGAACATAATTGAATGGTCTTATTCCAGCATTATCAAGGGTCTTCCCTAGTGTTGAGCACAGGTTTTGTCTTAGGCACTGTAAGGCCCCGAAACCGGGTAACCTCACTTGTTGAATTTACTCATAAACATAGTCATAAATACTGAAATTAAATTTAAAACATTCATCATTCAATTACATAATCATAACAGCGGAAGTCTTTACGAATAAATCATAACATTGTTCTAAGACATATAAAACAAAAGTGGGATGTCAGTCTCGTGCCGGGTAACCTTCACGCCATCGCACGACATTTTCTTCCTTTACCTGAAATGTATACTAAAAGTCAGCTAACGCTGGTGAGTTCTAGTTTAATACAATTAGGTATAAACATTCTTTTCTTTATAAGTATGCATAATTATATATACATTTATATAAATACACATTGACTTGAATTGCTTTTCTTTTATCATTCTTCGCAAATACATATAAATATATATTCACATCATTTGTCTCATTTACTTTCATAACTTTTGCTTTTCTTTCATCTTTCTTTGTGACTACATATATATGCATTCACCCTTTTCTTTTCTTTTCTTTTCTTTTCATTCATGGGTGATCAACCCGTCATTTATTTGCGAATGTCACAAAGACAAGCGCCACGGTCCATCGTCATGGTCCGCCTATTCTTACAACCGTCCGGCAACTAGTGTCCGTCCGTATTTTTCATTCTTACAACCGTCCGGCAACTTGTGTCCGTCCGTAATCTTACAACCGTCCTACCGTCGTAGGCCGTATTTCGCCCGTCTGCCATAAGGCATCCGTTTCCCACTTAAACTAATTATACAGCCGAATATTGATTTAGCGCCTTACTCCACCGTAGTGGCCTTTATTTAGTCTACCTTTCTAGACTTACTTTTTCTGGCTACATAATAGTCAAGTGGTCGTCCGTCTACCGAAGTAGCCGTTATCATTGAAGCGTCCATAACGTTTTATGTTACTTGGCAAGCAATATATACATAGATATAAAGCAGGATTTCATTCTTACACGTTATGTTATTCTTTTCATTCATTCTTGATAATCATACGATTCATTCTTTGTTCATAATTCATTTTTGTACTTGGGTATATATATATGTTTGTATACCACGTATGATCACATTAACATTCATTACATTTATTCACGTAGTGTATACACTTCAGCCCCAAAACATTTATAAATTATTTGCACATAACATAGAAGGGGGCACATAGAACTCACCTGATGGGCTACTCTAGGTTGTCCTAGACAAAGGTCCAACAGCGTCACTTTCGATCTGGATTAGGTAGTTAAATACACATTAGACCCAACCCCGACTTTAATGGTTTAATCATTCTAAACTTACTGACTTTACTTAACCAACCTGCTGCCTGCTGTCTGCTGCCTGCGCACTTAGTAAGTGCGCAGGGACTTGCTCTTGCGCACTTGGCAAGTGCGCAGGAGCCTTCCTCCTGCGTACTTGGTAAGTACGCAGGGTCTGCATCCTGCGTACTTGGTAAGTACGCAGGGATTCCCTCCTGCGCACTTGGTAAGTGCGCAGGACCTGGTTCGTGGACCAAAAATCCGAAGTTCTTGCATGCAAACCCGATCGTGCCAATCTTACAATTTTCTTTGATCAAAACATGCGGTTTTCGTTCTAGATGCTATTTCTAAGCTTATTATCAAGTTTCATCCGTAAAAACATCATCTATTTAGCTAAAACTCGAGAAACCCCAAAATGAACAAAAACTCATATTATGTATGAATCATTACCTGGATTGAAGTTTTGATTCGGAGGTTTTGCTCACGAGCTCAGCTGTAACGTGCTCCTCTAATCTCGTGACAATCCGTCGACTTTCTCTCTCTAGACCCGGGCTCCCTTTCTCTCTCTAGAATTGGTGAAATGGAGGTGAAATGGTCAAATGGGCTGTCTTGCCCCTTTTATACCTGGGCTTCCCTCGGCCCGTTAGAGTCGAGCCCAAGCCCATCCGTCTTTCTTTCGCTTTATGACGTTTAAATCCCCATCGTATTATTATTTACTTATTTACTATTTTCGAGATGTTACAAGTCTACCCTCCTTAAAGAGGTTTCGTCCTCGAAACTGTTTATACGTCAAACAATTGAGGGTATAGTCCCCTCATCTCGTCTTCTTTTTCCCATGTAGCTTCCGACCCTTTTCTGTGCTTCCATTGTATTTTGACTAAAGGGATCGACTTATTGCATAGTCGCTTTTCAGCTCGATCAAGGATGGCTATTGGTTCCTCTACATAATTTAGGCTGTTATCCACCTCGATCTCGTCGTAAGGTATGTGAGCTGTGTCATCGGCTAGGCATTTACGTAAGTGAGACACGTGGAACGTAGGGTGTATTCCACTAAGCTCAACGGGTAGGTCGAGTCTGTAAGCAACTTGACCCACTCTTGCTAAAATCTTGAAAGGTCCGACAAACCTTGGACTCAGTTTGCCACGCTTCCTGAATCAGATGATTCCTTTCCACGGTGATACCTTTAACAGTACCATGTCCCCTACCTGAAACTCTAAATCCCTTCTTCTCTTGTCCGCGTATGATTTCTGCCTGTACTTTGCGGCTTTCATTCGAGCCTTGATCTGATCAAATTTCTCGGAAGTAGCTTTGACCACTTCGAGACTCGCAAAATCCTTTTGTCCAATTTCCCCCCAACAAACCGGGGTCCTACATTTCCTCCCATACAACATTTCAAATGGCGGCATGTCAATAGTTGAGTGATAGCTGTTGTTATATGAAAATTCTGCCAATGGTAGGTGGCTGTCCCAGCTCCCACCGAAATCAATGATTTCATTTAGTTCCTCATAATCCCAAGCATTTTTCAATACATCAGGGTCACAGTCTTCATATGGAGCATGATACCGAGGCTCTTCTTTTTCTAACACAGGTATGACTTCATCAACTTGTTCAACATCATCAACTCGAGAACAGTTAAAAGATGACTACCAAATAACAAAATTGGATAAACAATAAGATGCAAATAAAAATGATATATACTTGTGAACAAGCTTGCATTATAAATAGAACCGTAAGAGGTTTTAAAATTACATAAACAAAATATAACACCATCCTAGAGCCTTTTAATTGCCTTACAATGTAACACAATCAAAGGGCTTTTCAAATGCTAAATACATAAACAACAAACAACAACCAACTAATTCCTAACACAATCTTCAGTTTTATAACTTCCTTAGATTTGATTTTTGCAAATTCATCTTTGTTCTTGATAGTCCTTAACAAACCAGGGATAACCATTTCACATCTGGGGCATGTGGGAGTATCAGCCCAACTTAGCCATCCACATTTGCCCTTTTGTAATGAAATCCAAAACTTACTAACCGTACCAAAAACATAAAAATTATCAAATAAACTAGAACATTAAACGAATAAAACCTAAAATTTCTTACACAACACAAGAAGCGTCGGTCAGGGTTTGCATATGTACTAGAAATTCAATAGCACACAGCTGCACCACAAGCGCATACCGACCCAGATACTTCGTACCTATGGGACCTCGAATTCGAAGATGACGATGAAGAGTATTTGGACATTGTGCCTTGATTTTGCGAAGATGAAAATGATAGAGTAGGTTCAGATGAAAAGGACGAGCCTTGATTTTTAGAATATGAAAATTAGGGCTCAAATGTCTGATGTAAAGGCAATAAGGGAAAAATGACTTTTAACACCTAATTGGACAGTTTAACGGATGGAAAGTTGACGGAGGGGCTCATTAATAAAGAGAAACTATACCATAGGGGTGCAAATTGCACTTATTTTAAAAGAGGGTTGTAAAGTGTCAGCGGGCATATATATCACAGTGGTGCAAATTGCACTTTACTCTTTATATTATATGACTGGATGTTTAAAATAATGTGTTTGACAGAAACCTTTTGTAGTTAAGATTTAACGGGTAGTTATGCCGCGTGTTGCGGCGTTTAATTTTTGAATAAAATTTATATCGGAACGTAGATATAAACAAGTAGGCATTAACATTATTCTTATGAGTATAAATATATACATGCATATTTGTACTTCTTTACTTTACTGCTTTCATATGACATTCATAAATGAGTACGTATATAAATACATACATGTTTATTTCTTAGTGAACATTCATTGGTCATACATATATGGGTGATCAACCCGTCATTTTGACTACGTAAGTCACAAATACAAACGTCCTCGAACTACCGTCGTAGCCCATTTCATTAACCGTTTAGCACTAGAAACAGTCTGTCTGCATTAACCGTCCGGCAAACCTTCGGTCGTCCGTCCTACCGTCGTAGTCCGTCTGATTCTCCCGTCTGCCCCAAGGCATCCGTTTCCCACCCGAACTAACTATACATCTGTGCATCGATTGAGGGACTGACTCTATCGTAGTAGCTTTAGCTTAGTCTACCTTTCTAGACTGTTAATTCTGGCTGCATAATAGTCGAGTGGTCATCCGTCTACTAAAGTAACCGTTATCATCGTTTCCGTCCATAGCGTTTATTCTTACATGGCAAGCAATATATGTGTATATAAAGCAAGATTTCATTCTTATACGTTATGTCATACTTTCATTTCATTGTTCGTAAAATACTTGTCATTCTTATATTCATCATGCATTTGTCATATAACACGTATGGCTATATATAACATTCAAAACATTCATTCATATCTGTATACACTTCAGCCCCAAAACATTTAAAAGCGTTTACACGTAACACATAGGGGGCATATAGAACAGACCTATCTATCGATATTCAACCTACAGTTGATGTTTTAAATATTGCTAGTGTATACCGATCTGCACATAAGTCAAAGTACGAATTCTATTATTTCATTTAAGAGTCGGCTGAGACGTAGAGTATCGGCAGACACACATGAGTGTCAGCTGGGAGAGTCGCCAGCCACACTTGAGTGTCGGCAAGGAGAGTCGCCAGGCACTCATAAGTGTCGCCTGAACTTGCGTTCAGGACTTTGTGTTATGCTAGGGAGCCGATACTCAGCGTTTTTTTTATTTTAAGGCCTGACTCTCAAGAGCCGATTATCACAGGAGCCAATTCTCCTCTTCTTCTTATTCGACGTGTGTCGCCACATGTAGGTAGCCGATACTCGAGAGTCGCTCGAAGAACATCAAGCATTTGCAAGTCTGATTTTGATCCAAAACCTTTACTTTTTACATTCAAAATGTTTATCTAGCTTCCATGAAACTAGATCTGATGTTTAAATCGTTTTTCATACGTAAAAATCCAACCTTTATGTTATAAAAACCCATGAACCCTAAAAACCCATTTTGAAACAAAACTTAGATCTGAGATCGATCCGTACCTCAAAACACGTGGTTCTTCATGCAAAATCGAGCAGGGATGTTGGAGAAGCAAGATGGAACAAGAATCAAAGCTTGGATGTTGTTTCTTGGGCTTTCTCTCTCTAGAACTTCTTCCTTTCTCTCTCTAGGGTTTTGAAGGTTGGAGATGATGAAATGAGGGAAGGCTTGGAGGTTGCCTTGTTTATGAGGAGTCCCCTCATTGTATTCGGCCAATTGGCCGAATACAATGAGGGGATTGGCCGGCTATGGTCAAGCCCGATCCTTCTATTCCATCTTAGGTCATAAATCCCAACTTCCATCACGTTTATTTTCGTTTTTTTTTATTTTAGGGATGTTACATTATATAATCTGTATTAAAAACTATGTAATACATAAATCTTTATTACTAAATATATAACATTGCATTTATTCAACCCGTATAATACACCGGGTTTCTAACCTAGTATGTATATGTGTGTGTATATATATATATATATATATATATATATATATATATATATATATATATATATATATATATATATATATATATGAAAAATATCAAATGAAAATCAACTTTAAAAGTAAAACCAATAAACCAAATTCTGACTAAATATTTATTATAAAATCAAAAATAAATGTGTGGTTATAATTTGGTTTTTTAGTTTTCAAATGATCATTATATAAATTTTAAAATTTGGGCTTCCGAAAAGCGGGCCCTGAGCGATCACCCACCAGCACCTACTCAGGGCCGGCTCTAGAAATAATTGTGTCGTAATGATATATTCAGAATTTTATAAAACATTATATTTGAAAGAAATAAAATCCGTTAATCGATCGAAAACCCCATTTCTTATTGATTTAACCGGTCAACTTGTCATCGGACATTTACACGAATACCGATACCGGTTCAGATAATATCGATAATGATACCGATGTTGTCCGGTGGATGTCGGTTCTGTCCGTCATGGTACCGGTACAATACGAAAAAAAAACCATATTTTGAATACAACTATGTTTTTAACAAAATATATATTTATAACAGATTGTCAAATGAAAAAAAAAATAAACACAACCACGTATTAAGTAAATTTAAACGAATACCAACACATTATATTTTATCAAGCTTATGTAAACAAATACCAACACAATTGTATATTTTAATGAACAAACATGAACACGAAAAGTTTACCGTTTATGTATTGACGTTCATTATTTTATTTAATTAAACTTATACAAACGAATATGTACAAACATACTTTTACATCGTTTGATTTGTATAAGACAGAAACAGAAGATAATTTTGGCCATTGGGGTTGGTGACCCAGTAGTAGAGGAAAATCCTATAGAAATACTAAGATTTGAGAAGGTCATGGATTCATGTCCCACTTCCATAAAAATTAAGAAATTTACCTTTAAAAAAAATAGAATAATAAAATTTTACAATAAAATTACTAAACCTTAAAACAGAGTGTCGGTGGCCAATGGGGTGAGGCCACCAACACTTCTTTGTTTTATGTTGTCTATATTATTTGGCACATATTAACCGACTAACATAGTTGGTGTAGTGGTTTGTAAGTATTTCACACTTCCTTATAGGTTCCACCCTTTTGGCTAGCAAGTTTTTTTTCCTTTTTTTTGTTTTTTTTTTCTTATTCTTTATTTTTTTTATTTTTTATTTTATTTTTTAATTATTATGTGCAATGTGAAAGACATAATTATCTTTATTTTTTTAATTAATTTATTGATTATTAATTTGTTTTATGCCAAATTAAATTTGTACTTTTAAACAAAAATACAATATGGTTTAACCATATTTTATTGTGTATTACTATTAAAAATAATATATTTATTTATGAAGGAAGTGAATAGTGTCGTGAGGTTTTCAGCCTTTGATTTTGAGATCCATGGTGTTGATACATTTTTCTACCTATCTCTTCTTTAAACTAAAGCATGCCACACCCTGCCACAGTTTCATCCACTCACCTTTTCTTCCATCGTCAAAACCACTGCTTTCTCCATTGAAGCCCTAATGGAGGGGGGAGGGGGAAGGGGAAGCGGAAGACGATGCACGACCGCCGACAGTCACCACCATCACCGCCACAGTCGTTAGGATCTTGATGGTTGTAACCCTCCCACACGCCGTCTCCCCCGCCATCACCTCTCCGTCCTTCTAGGTTAGATTCCTCTGCACAGGTTTGTACTTCACAGGTATGCTTTGCTAATTAAAAACAAAGAAAATAGTTCCACTTCGGGAATTTGAATTATTTCGTGATTGATTTCAAATTCCGCCTTTTTAGTTTTTCTGTGGGTAATATTAGGCAATCTGGATTTTGATTACTTCCTGAATTTACTTAGAGGTATAGATTTTTATTTCTGATTGTTTGCAGCTCAAATCATCAATTTGATAATAGCCCTAACAAAACTCATTGTCAAAGTAAAATTACTTTAATTTAATTACCCCTTAGGGTAAATTTTACTTTTATATCTTTATATAAATTTTTAAAATAATTAAAATTTGCTAAACAGAAGATTATTTAGTTGTTACAACTACAAACAACCCCATTACCAGCCCTGGAAAAAATTTGGTACTTTTATTTTCCAAGACAACTAATTCAACCCGAGCCACTTTTAGCTTACAACTCATTTTAATCCGAAGCAAATTGATACATTTAAAAAATGGCCCGTTTTGACCAGAACTCATTTTGGTCATAACCCGTCCTGACGCGAACCCATCCTTACCCATTACCCAACCCAAACCAACCCGCCCGTTTTACCAGGCTTACATGGACTTACCACATAGTGACCCCAACTCCTTACCAGTGGGGTATGAGAAGTGCGCACACCTTTAATTAATCGTTGAGACACTCGTAAAGGATATGTAGGAGTGACCAAGAACCCGCATAATTAAAGCACATTTCCGAGTACCTACAATCTTCAAACGTTTGGTTTGTTACAAAATTGTCACTACTCACCACACACATCTTCAAATGCAGATAGAGAATTTGCATGTTCTAAAACACATTTTTTTTTCACATGGCATACCTATTTCTTGTAGAATTTTTGCAATAACTGTTTCTTTCCACTTTATTGTAGGATTTCAATAAGTTAGTTAAAAAAATTGTTTTTTTTTTTGTTATGATCTGATTATACTGTGTTGGGTAATTTAAAAGAATAATCAGTATTTGAATTACTCTTTTCATTTTGCAGTCTAATGTTAGAATAGAGAAAATACAAAAACCAAATGAATTCCATTTTGTGTTGTTGCAGTTATCTGCTTATTATGATGTGAAGAAAATTTTGGCTCATAAGCTAGGAGAAGAGCCAAAAATTACTGTACCCGAAAATTTTGGTTTAAGAATTAAAGAATTGGCCAGTTGTGTTGTTGATTATGGGGTGTGAACAATTTAGAGTTTTTGGCAAAAAGAAATTATGAATGTGGTCTTTTAGGATCAAAATTTTTAGATTTGAAAGATTGATATACAGATTTTGTAATTACACATTTACTTGTATATATGTCTGCACTGTCTTTGAAAGTGAAATCAGTATTTCGGGTATGCATTTTCAAAGTGATTAACGTATCTATCAAAGGTTTAGGTATGCAAGCGTTGATTCAAAGTGATTAACGTATCTATCAAAGGTTTAGGTATGCAAGCGTTGATTCAAAGTGATTAACGTATCTATCAAAGGTTTAGGTATGCAAGCGTTGACAGCGGAGGAGCTGACGGGGATGACCAAAGGTTTAGCGCGCCGCAACGCGCGCAAGGATTAATACCGGTTACTATTAAAAGTAAAATGGGATGAATAGTAGATTTTTCATTTCGAATTTGTCATGTGTTTTTCATTCAGAATTTGTCATGTGCTCGTAGACTTTTTTTTTATTTTGTAATATACAAATTTTCCGATGAATTACGTAAGAAGCAAATTTAAAACAGATAAGAGCATTCCTAATAGCTTCCCCATCCCCATCTCCATAATTACACTAAAATCACTACCTTTTTTCTCTCCTTCTCAATTAAATAATATTTTTTTATACCTTTATCATTACCTTTTCTCTCTCCTTCTCAATTAAATAATACTTTTATCATCACCTTTTCTCTCTCCTTCACTCACAACCACTTCAAAAAATATTAAAAAATTTATACAGGTGAACAGTGTTTTCTTCAAATATATAAAAAATTTATCCCTTTTTTCTCTCTTTCACTCACAACTACTTTAAACCATCATATAAAATATGGGGAACCCACTCATAAATATATGCAGAACCTACTGTGAATGCTCTAAGGCCCATTAGCCTAGTGGCTCTACTTGCAATACCCCTTTACCTGCAGTTCAAGGGTTCAAAAACCCTGTTCTTAGCGGGTTTTTGTTTTTATTTAATGATTTTAATAATAGCAAATAAAAAAAACACTTTATGTAAAATCCCGTTATATATTTTTTAACTACTCTGTTCTAAATATTATTATTATTATTTTAATATTTGTATTATTATTATTATTATTTTATTATATTATCCTTATTATTGTTATATTTATTAATTTTCCATTTTCCCAGATTTGGATGATCAAATCAAAAAATTCGAAGCTCCTACTACATTACACGAGTCAATCAAATAAAAAATTCGATACCCATTTTTATAACAATGTACATAAATACTATCGACGTAAAACACATGTCGATATCTTTTTGAGCGTGCCATAGATTTATCTTTTGGTTACACGGGGCAACTGTTATGTAATTAAATCTAACATTGTAATAAATAAACCTTTTTATTTTTTAATATACATGTTTCCCGCGTGATAAAATTATTACTTGTATAAATGATGCATCGTTTCCCACTATCTGATAATTTTGTAATTTTAGTATATTTTGTTGTATTTATTTATGTTTATTATAACAGTTTAAATAAAATATTTAAAAAATCTTTAAGAGGAAGAGTGTAAATACAATCGGATATAAATACGATGATTGCATGGTGTGATGAGACATTGGGTCAACAAAAGCTGTTCAGAGTAAATTTTGTATATAACTTGGACGCAACGCATTCCTTCCAACTTACATTATGAGATTGGGGAAGTAACTCACAGATGTCACAAATCCTAAAAATTAAATATTTTATATCCATTATATATGTTTTTTTTAACAATGACAATGATAATTCTCATAGAAAATCTAGCGGGACATTAGCAAAATCCCTAGATACAACACCCGTCCAAAGGGCACTGACCATCAAATTACAACAACTACAAAAATAAGCAACCAGACAACCCAAGTTTTTGACATGTCAGCTAACCTATACCCGCAACAGGGTTGACAACCCACTCTTCCCAATTACAGTGAGACTTCAACCCTTTTGACTCTAACCATTTAAATGTCTGAATTTTAATGTCTTTCACCATATCTTACACCGAGGTTCTAGTGTTGGAGAATATCCACCGGTTCCTTGAGATCCCTAATACCCAACACGTGCCATAGCCAATGAGGACCCGAATCTTTTTTACTCTTTCCGGCCCATTGGAGTCCTTGATATGATTAGCCAAGTCAGAGACGGTCAAGAATATAGATGTATCAAATTTCATCCAAGATGATATCATACACCAAGTTGCTTTCGCCACAGGGCATCGAATGAAGGTGTGGTCCTCGTCCTCCGCCTCCAAGAGACATAATGAACAACAACTAGAGGGGATGGGGACGTTCCGGTCCCTGAGCACTAAAGCCATCGGCAATCTATATTGAACTAGCCTCCAAATGAAAGTATGAACTAATCTTTTTTTTCCTGAACGGTCAAAAAACGACAATATAATCTACCACTAATTCTACATCATTATCCATCGTGGGACTTGGACCCTCGACCTTAACCTTAAGGGGAGACACCATTTTACACACCAAAATATCGCTAGGCTAAAGGCCCTTTGGTGTGTGTGTGTGTATATACGGGGTCACGTTTATTTTAGAAACAATAATATATTGAAAACTATGAGAATCACATAATGCAATTGTACGTAATGTTGAGAGTCAGACGACGACATAAATGTTTTATGTATCACATTTATAAATTATGGTACAAGTGTATTATACGGTTATCGTAATTTTTAAAATATTATTGACTTTGAAATGAAATAATCCGTATATGAATTTATGTATACATGTATGTAGGGGTGTTCAAAAAAATCCGAATCCGAAACCGAACCCGAATTATCCGAAAATCCGAATTATCCGAAAATCCGGATATCCGAAATTCGGATATCCGAATTTTCGGATTCGGATTCGGATAGTGATTTTCGGATATTTCGGATAGTTCGGATATCCGAATATCCGAAATATTATATTTATATATTTTTTTAATTGTTTTTATTACTTAAAAATACGAAAATTTGAATCAAAACCCGATATATTATATTTATATATTTTTATATGTATATTTTCTAATTTTTTTAAGGTTTTTAATTGTTTTTGTAATTTAAAAATATTATTTTTATATATTTTTTTTATATTTTCGGATATCCGTTTCACTATCCGAATCCGTATCCGAATTTTCGGATATCCGAAATTCGGATATCCGAAATTTCGGATTCGGATTCGGATAGTGAAATCCACTATCCGAAAATTTCGAATATCCGAATTTTCGGATATCCAACTTTGAACACCCCTACATGTATGGTTTGATGTGACAATGTGATATGCAAAATGATTTATATTAATTTATTTATTTTTATTATTTTATCTCTTATACAAGTCAAACGAAAGCATTAAATAATAATACTTTCAAAAAAAAAATTTACATTGTACCCCTGTTAAAAAAACTTAACGCCGTTATATTTTTTATAACGTGGACATCTGCAACCAGCCGGAAAGTCGAGCCAAACTAGCAGTGGTCTCATGGTCGGTTTTTGAAATTGGCTCTCGTGGTGTTTAACTGCTCTCGTTAAACACCACCGTTGTCTCTCTTTGGACTTGCCTGAAAAACGAGACCAGTTAAACACCACCATAAACAATTTCAAAACCCACCACGAGACCACGACTAGCTTGGCTCTACTTTCCGGCGGTTTGCAGATGTCCACGTCATATAAAATCTAACGGCGTTAAGTTTTTTTAACGGGGGGTCAAATGTAAGAAAATAGTTTGAAAGTACGGGCTGATGGTAAGAATATTCTCAGTTGGGATTATTATTGGTCAATTGGTAAAATGTGGGATTATTAAAATCCAATAATCTTTTTTTTTATACTTTAAATTTATAGTATACAAATCAACTCTTTTTAATATATACATGTATATATAAGGGAGCTATTATTTTACACCCACTCCCTCTTTCTCACACCACTCCCACATCAAATCAATTACATCAAACTACATCAAATCTATTTATATATTTTTTATTATTTATTTATTTACTTTTTTAACTTAAATTAAATTTATATCATTAGTTAAATTAATAAAAACTTAAATAAAATCAACTTGTAAAATTATGTAAATTGTAAAGTTACTTTTGTATTTTTATTTATTTACCTTTTCAACTTAAATTAGATTTATGTAAAATTAAATAAATTAAAAAAAACTTAAAAAAAATCAACTTGTAGAATCTTGGCTCGACTTTCCGGCGGTTTGCAGATGTCCCGTCATATAAAATCTAACGGCGTTAAGTTTTTTTAACGGGGGATCCAATGTAAGCAAATAGTTTGAAAGTTGGGACTGGTGGTAAGAATATTCACAGTTGAGATTATTATTATTGGCCAATTGGTAAAAGGTGAGATTATTAAAATCTAATAATCCAAAGTTTTATATAAATTATTAGAATATATCTTATGGCGTTTACATCTTTTTTATAAAAATGACAGTGTTTTTAATTTATTATTTTTATAAAAATAACAGCTCAAAATACGTTAATCCATTTAAGAAGAGTGAAGATGACTTTAACATTTAACAAGCACTTTTATTAAATTTAATATAAAAATATAAATTAAAATAACTATAGATTGTCTTCTCATTATTCTTTTTTTTTAGATATTCCCATCATCACCTTACAAACCCATCATCATCATTAAAAATATGAAAACAATATGGGTGTATTTGACTTTTGTTTGTAGGGGTGTACAAATAGAGCCTCCCATATATAAAGTCAATTTTAGTTATAATCTACTAGTATACATGTTAAAAGGGTACAAGTTACGAGTTTAGTTAGCTACATATGAAACTATTACAAAGTATAGTTGGAACAGTATAATTTTTATAATTGAACTTTATACGTTAATAATTTAAAAAAGTTAAAAAATATATATACAAAATAAACAGCCAAAACTTAAAATAACTCACCCATGGATATGAGATGTAATATTTTTTTTTAATTTCAAACTCATATAAACTATAAATCTACTCATAATCTACATTGTTTTTTCACGATGAGATTAGAACCCATAACCCCTTGAAAAAGGACACACCATACAACATACCTAGATACTATTTGACCAAATGACGTTTGGTATTTTTTTTTGAGCGGCCAACAAAATTTATTAACAAAGAGGTAATAAGCCCAAGGTAGTACAGTCACCAAAACCATGATCAAAGATTCGGGAGGTAACACAATATTTTGGGTGGATAATTGACATGAACGGGGTATTCTAAAATTTATTTTTCCTAACCTGTTTGCTTTGGCTATAGATAAAAATGTATTCGTGTAACATCCGGAATTTTATAAGAATCAGGTGCGAGTTAACAGTTAGTAGATAGTGGGACTTATTGGAGCAGGTTGTGGGCCGAGAGCGGGCCAAGTCGGCCGAAGAGTGGAGAAGCCTTTAACTTTCCTTCCCCACACCCTTTCCTCCATTTTCACTTCATCACCTTCACCACCATTCTAGAGAGAGAAACTTCTAGAGAGAGTGTGTGTCGGTTTTGCCTCAAGATCTATCCAACCTTCTTCTCCATTGTTGACACGAAGTTTAGCTGAAGAAACGAGTCGATTAGAGGTAGGAATCTCGTTCAAATATGAGTTTTTGTGTTGGAATGGGTTTTTAGGTTTTTATAAGTTTTCTTCATAAATATCAGATTTTTACGTGTGTTTATGTCTAAAAACCATAGATTTAGCTTCATGGTTAATATTAGAACAATTTTGACGTAAAAGGTTGAGATTTTGGATCAAAAACGAAGAAATCAGCCAAGAACATATGAATCGTTCGAAAACTCTATGAATTGTCCGAAAACTCTTAAACGTCCGAAAAAGATTTCAGACGGAACATTTCGATCGAAAAGTATTTCGGACAAGACGTTTCGGTCGAAATGTATTTTGGACAGATATGAATTTCGGACAAATGTTTTTGAACAAAAAAGCCACGTAATATAAAATATTTCTAACACGGAAGTTTTCGATTGAACAGAGATTTCAGACAGTTGAGTTTTCGATCAAGTAAATTTCAGACCGATTGTTTGTTATATCTAGAAGTTAACATGTGTCGTTTCTGACCGCTCGAACAGATCTCCTAGTACCTCGTTGAGCCTTACAATTAAGAAGAATTAACTAAGAAAGTCAGGTGAGTTCTAATCCCCTTTTTGCCTTCTTTAGGGGTGGTATGGATACTTAGTGTAAAGTGTTTATTACATATTTTATATTAATAAACAAAGTGAAAACCTATGTTTTAGTGAAAAGTTTAAAAGAGGCAAATGTACGTTTTGAGTAAGTGAAGCTATATTATGGCAAGCGTTTAATATATTTTCATATACATAATCAAAGGCATAATATACGTGCTAGTACGTTTTCAGTAAAGCAAGATATATCATTATGGCAAGTGTTTACTATATTTTCATATACATAAACAAAGGCATGATATATGTGTCAAGCTATGTTCGTTAAAGAAAAGATATTTTATGGCAAACGTTTATTATATTTTATACATAAACAAAGGCATAAGATATGTGAAAGTTATGAGCAGGCTAGATAAAGTTTTATAAATAGAAAGTGAATAGATTTCCTACGAGAATATGTACCAGCTTTAAAGGTCCTTGGAACAGATGTTACTTGTACAAGATGTCAGATATGGGTTCTACCCATTAGTAAGAACCTTTAGGTTCGCTAACGGTTGTACAATTGGTATGAGTGACGGCGGTTGCTCGGGAGAACCACGCAACTCCCCTTAGGTTAAAGCGGTATTGTCGTTTCATGGTGCTAGCCATGAGGGCATTGACTAGGTACTCGTCGGTTCAGGGTGTAAGCCATGAGGAGGGTACAGTAGTGACAAGTGAATTGACGGTTAAGCGGTAGTGTCGGTTCATGGTGCTAGCCATGAGGGCATTGACCAGGTATTTGTCGGTTCATGGTGTGAGCCATGAGGGCAGTACATCGTAAAGGAATTGGTGGCTTATTATATGCTTATAAACTGATTTGAAAAGTAAAGTATGTAAAGTTTTGCCTTAAGGGCAGTATGTACGTATTTAGTAAATCTTTAATATAATCGGTTTAAAGTAAACGTTAGAACTCACTCAGCGTTGCTGATTTTAGTATGCATATCAGTTAAGTGTAGGTGATTTTGGTTGGATATGGATGCTTGGCTTGGCAAGATGAGTTACCCGAAGATCAACATCTGGCATCTCGTTTATGTTTTGTTTATGTTTCAGTTGTTTAAGACAAGTTTCAGTTCGTATCAGACAAGTTATGTTTAAACATGTTATCTATTTCCGCTGCGTATGTTAAAGTTTAAATCGTTTCTGTTGCATGTGTTGAATGTCTTATGTTTAAGTGCTATGTGTTGATGAGTAAATCCAATAAGTAAGGCCTCCCGGGTTTGGGGCCTTACAATTCGTTGCAGATTGCTACTCGAAAGCAGACAAGTCATGGAGATGGGCGTGGAAGGAAGCCCCAACACATGGTATATCTTTAACACAGTTTAATCATTTAGAAATTTTGTTGTCACACGTTAGGTTGTCACAAAAAAAGGACGTGTGGGGATGGATGAAAGAGGCGGAGACAGAGTTTACAATAAGCACAGTTAGGAAGGAGCTAGAAGATACACGGGGAGCAGTTTTATCAGGTCCTAAATTCAGAAGGAAAACATGGGCACCCCCAAAAGTTAGCATGTTCACTTGGAGAGCAATGGATGGACGTATAGCGACGAAAGATGCCCTTGCCATAAAAGGGTCGAAAAATTTAGACAGGACTTGTCCAAATTGTGGAATTTGCCAAGAAGACGCATATCATTTGATAGTATCATGCTTGTACGCAAAATCGATATGGTGACAAATTTGGAGATGGAGCAACCAACCTACTCCACCTATTCTCTACTCTATCAAGGAAGTAATCAATTATGTGGAAGAGCTACAAGTACCAAAGAAAAAGAAGAAATTGATTCATGTTATCTCGCTAGCAACTATGTGGTGTCTATGGCTCAGTAGAAACAAAAGAATTTTTTACGAGAAACTTACGACGGATCAAAATTGTGTGGCGCAAATCAAAGAATTATCGTACCTATGGATTACATGTAGAGCAAAGCTGAGAAACATCACTTGGGAGGACTGGATAGCATTCCATATTAGTATTTTATGACGGGCGTTATTGTATTTTGTTTTTGCCAATTTTAGGCTGGGTTTGTAATTCTTACCCCTATTAGCCACTGGCTTTGGGGGGTTCGGTTTTAATTGATTTCGTTTACTTAAAAAAAAAAAAGATAAACCCCAATAAATATTCTAAGGACATCTAAACTCCAGTAGTCCTATTCCGTGCCATTTGAAGTCATAATTTGACTTAAGTGTTAATTATGTAGGAATTAAGTAAATCTTTGGGACTAGCACCCTTTGTTGACCTATTTAAACAACCACTCGCTCTAAAGATTTATATTTTCTACTTCTCTTTTATATGTTTTTTTTACTAAAATTTAGTATATATACACGCAATGGTTTCATCCTTCATTAAAGAGCATTAAACCATTTGTAGGATGTAGCCTTCAAAAATAACTCTTATATTGTTGGATCAATTGGATCAAAACAAACACACGAGTACACTTATTTTGGTGATAAAACATTTACCACGACTCTTGAATTTTATTAAACAAAAATCACACCTAAAAGTTTTACAAAAACCCTTTATTTATACTAAAACAAAGCTTGCAAATCAAAACTCCTAATTAAACTCAAACTAGGAAACTTAATAGACTCAAATACCAATTCCTAAAATAACTAAACCTATCCTTATTTGACTCAATCTCCTACCAACTTAAACAATTAATCAAGATTAACCCTTCATTCTACCTCTTAATCTTGAATTTTTTCTTCCTCCAAGATCTTGAATTCCAACAAGACCCGTAATTCTTTCACTTCAATCCGTGGACCATTTACCTCACATTCTTGATTTCGAATCATCCCTCGGTCACATAGACCCATTACTTTAACCGGTCCACTCATTGATCTTGGCAACCCTATCTCCATCATGATAATCACAATCATAATCTACATGCTCATCTTCCTTGACTCGTCTTGAACACAACAACATCCAAAAACTTTTTCCTTCCCTTTTAATTCTTGTTCAGCAGGTTCAAACACTTGCCAATTGTTGTTGTCATTGGTTCTTCATATGTCACAGCCTTTTGTTTGCATCACACAAACAACTAAAAATCTCCCTTTTTTTTTTGGATCCACGCAACAAATAGCCTCGATCAAGACACCCTTTGATCCTTTTTTTTAATGTCCTCCATGTAACTTAATCTGCCTCACACAGATTGAACGTCCCTCCTAAATCACTCAAGGTCCTCCATGCAACTTTCGAACTCACCCTTGACAGGTTTTGTCTTGAATCTTCCACATTGATCTTTATCACACAACTCGTTCTTGATCTGTCTCATATCTTCTTCTACGCAGCTCTCATAACCCTTTTGAACGAACTCTCACAGATCGGATGTATTCTTCACTTCGTTCGAACCGCTCGCAGATTCTCCTCTTTGATCTTTTTCACAACCCGAGTCACACAGATTGTTCTTATCACTTCCTCCTTTTGATCGTATCACACGATCTTTTTTCACTTCTCTTGATCGATCAAATCTATCACATATTCAATCGGGTGGCTTCGTTTTTCTTTGTTCTTCGTCTTGATCTTCCTCTCACAGGTCTCGATCCCAGTCTTCTTCCCGGGTATGAGCTTCACCTAAGCCCTGATACCAATTGCTGGATCAATTGGATCAAAACAAACACACGAACACACTTATTTTTTGTGGTAAAACACAATTACCACGACTCTTTGAATTTTATTAAACAAAAATCACACCTAAAACTTTTACACAGACCCTTTATTTGTACTAAACAAAGCTTGCAAACCAAGACTGCTAATTAAACTCAAAGTAGGAAACTTAATAAACTCAAATAGTAATTCCTAAAATAACTAAATTTATCCTTATTTGACTCAATCTCCTACCAATTTAAACAATTAAAGAAGATTAACTCTTATCATATTTATCATATATGAAGTGATATTTAATATTCTTTTTTATAACTGTACTATCAGTATTTATTATTAATAATAAAACTTCGACTAAAAACGATTATATTTTCCAAATAAAATAAATAAAATTCTTTTAAATTGATAAAAATCTAAAGCGGGGTGGTGCTTAAAGAGTAAAGACATTCGATCATTCATTTGTCAATTCTATATAGTAAGTGGTTGTACAGTTGGTGCTCATACTTCAGTATTTCAGTCACTGTTTAAAAATTTCTGAACATTTGCAACAACTCTTCTGTTTCATCCACCCCCATATTATTTAATTAAATACTTTCAAATGTTTTACTTAAGAAAATATATTTAACTAACTTGTTCTATAAATTCATTCCGGGTGGAGGTAGGCCTACATCATTAAGAAAATATATTGATATCTTCCCGGAGAAGGGAGGCCTACATTAAGGGTCCATATTGAACCCTTTTCTTTTTTCAGTAGTCTTGAACGAGTTATTAAAATTGATTCAAGAGGCTGTCCCGTGGTGTATGCTCTTTGCCGACGATAGTGTGCTTGTTGCGGAGAGTAAACAGAGTCTAAATGGGTGGTTAGAGGAGTGGCGAGCAACTTTAGAGAGGACTAGTCACTCTATGACTGCGTACCTTTTTTGTGTCTTTAGTGGTGTGCAATGGCGGAACTTAACAATTAAGTTGGGGGCCGCAAAGATTACACATAAAAAGATCAAATTTTTTTCACAAAATAAAGACCAAAATTCCAAAAAAAACCAGTTCTTACACATAAATGACAAAGGAATAATAATTAACAACTCAGCCCGACGACCTTTAAGATCTTTAAATTAATCAGTTATTGATTTCGAATCAAAGTTATCAGTAATTTATCTTTCTATGAAAATAAGTGTGGATTTTTATCTGGATCAGGAGGGGCCCAAACGCTATAACTAATACGAAATAAATCTAGTGTGCCCAAAATCAGTACTTCTGAGCAAAAAGTTCTGGCCCCCACTATGTTTCGCCCCCGGTGGTGTGAACGAAGTTGAGGACGTCTAGATCACCATCAAGGGTCGAGTAGTCCGACGGGTAACCAAGTTTAAGTGCGTAGGATCGTACGTCCATGGTAATGGGGACATAGATAGTGACGTAGCCCACCGTGTCCAGGCATGCTGGTGTCAGTGGAGAGTAGCCTCAGGCATATTGCACGATAGGAGGTTCCCTATTAAATTAATGGGGAGATTTTATAGGTGGCAATTAGACCGGCTATGCTATACGGGACAGATTGTTGGTCATCAAGAAGACACAAGCACGTAAGCTAGAGGCAGTGGCGGACCCAGGAATTTTGTTCATGGGGGTCGGAGATATTTTGGGGTCGATTGTCAATAATTAAATATTAATTTTTTCGGCCCGAGTCGGGTCGGGTCACACAATAAAACTATAAAAACAAACAAAATTATAAATGAATAATAATAATACGATGTTTGTCATTGGAAATACATAATCAAAAAACAATATTCTTATAATTGTTCTATACGGGTTTTCATTTTGAAATTGAACCATTACATCATCTATATAAACTTTTCTAAGGAACTCTTTTAATAAACATTTCAATATTCGTATTTCTAAAATTGAAAAATTAAACCCAAATCAACAAACAAGTTTCATATTTTGACTAATCAGTAATCAAATACACACATAACATATAAATTTAATTAACCTATAAATTAAATTACCACATAAATTCAAGTAATACATAAATTCCATTCAAATTCTTACTTTATTTTCTTGATTTTTAGATAGAGTGGAATGGGACTAACCTGCTTACTAATCAAATACTTGAAACACCCAAAACCGGGTACATCTCATAGTTGGCACAAAAACATAATAACATAGTTCTTAAACCACAAATCAGAATCTATTACAGCGGAAGACTTGTTTCAAACATTCGAATTCATAAACAATAAGTAAACATTGTTCATTCATAAACTATCGGGATTGGAAATGTCAGTCATCAGCGCAACAACCCGATGCCCATGCTATCCGGCCCTCACGGCTGCTCTACTTTACCATCTCTTTACCATTACCACCTGTCATGCATACTAAAAGTCAGCTAACGCTGGTGAGTTCTATATTTACTTTAAACTGTAAAACTTTCTTTTATGTAGCTTAGTTTTATAAAAAATAAAATAAGTTTTACTTTCACTTTCTTTGAAAATACTTTAACTTTTACTTTAAAACTTTACAACGTTACAATTATAAAACTGTTAAGTTCTGTCTGTTATTAAAACTTTAGCTTTGAGGAAACCCGTTAGGGTGTCCTCCTGTACTCTGTCTATCTATCGTTTCACTTGTACAGGACAAGTGACTGTATCATACTTTAACTATCACATATGGATCATCGTCCGAGGACCGGATCCCTTTCTCGCTTACACCTCAGGGTAAGACTTTTACTTTAGCGCTGCCCACACCTCAGGGTGGGATTTTCTTTCTCGGTTGCACGTCAGTGCAAGACTCCTTTAGCATTGCCCACACCTCAGGGTAGGACTTTCTCGCTTACACCGAAGTGTAAGACTCCTTTAGCATTGATTACACCAAAGTATAAGACTCCTTTAGCATTGCTTACACCGAAGTGTAAGACTCCTTTAGCATTGCTCACACCGAAGTGTAAGACTTCTAAGCATGCCTGCAAGACTTTCTACTATGCAACTACTATGCAATGTAATTACACTAGTACATAAAATAGAAATATAATCACATAACTTTCAAATAGACAAATAGCACACGTTAACACATAAGCATATAACATGGTATCTGTCACTGTCACTGTCACTGTCACTGTCGAGCTGTACCGAAGTACAACTCCTTTATCGTATTTTACTTTAACTCATTGTTATCTTTCAAAAACTTGTTTAAAAGATAATACTATACTCTTTAACTCTTTATCTTTCATTTTATAAAAATATATAATTCTTATAAAATATTCTTTAACTTTGAAAACTATCTCTTTAACAGTATGCATGTCAGCCCAAAACCATTTAGGAAAAAAGGCAATAAGAACTCACCTGACTTCTATGGAACTTATCTCACTTAGCAAGGAAAATTCGAGCTAGGTGGGATACTAACAAATCTGTCAAGGGTCACAAATGGAACAGGGTTATAACCTATGCGTTTCATCCGAAAACTATCTGTCCGAAATCTTGCTCGACCGAAATCTATTTCGATCGAAATCTTTTTCGACCGAAAACTTCTGTGTTAGAACTATTTTCTATTACATGGCTTTTTCGTTTGAAAACATCTGTTCAAAATCCCTTTATGTCCAAAATACATTTCGATCGAAATGTCTTGTCCGAAATACTTTTCGATCGAAATGTTCTGTCCGAAATCTATAGTGTCCGAATTACTTTTCGATCGAAATGTTCCGTCCGAAATACTTTTCGGACGTTTCAGAGTTTCCAGACCGTTCATAGAGTTTTTGGACGTTTCATATGTTTTTGGCTGATTTATTCGTTTTTGATCCAAGATTCGATCTTTTTACGTCCAAAACTTATATCTAGCTTCCATAAAGCTAGATATACACTTTATAGAGCAATTCTAATGTAAAAATCCCGACTTTGATTGAAACCCACCTTAAAACTCTAAAAACCCATTTTCATTCTAGAATTCGACTATGAGAACGAGTTATTACCTGTTATCGTTTGATTCCTTCTTTGCCGACCTTCACGAACGTTCCAGCAATGATCCACGCCACCAATGGAGGTATCGGTTTATGTGTTGAAACTTTCTCTCTCTAGACTTATCTCTCTCTCTCTCTAAGGTGATGGAGAAGATGGTGATCTAATGAAGGGAAGGAGGAGAAATGCAAGGGTTTTGTCACCCCCCCTACGCCTCCCATGCTCTGCCCGGCCCAAAGCCCAAACTTGATCAAGCTTGTTCTTCTTTCATTGTTTCTTTATTTCTTTTCTCGTAACCGTCGTTTATTCAAATTTCGGGATATTACAATACTCCGGCCCACGATTCCAACTTCACTTTTAGTTTTCAATTGCTTATAAATTAGGATCTGTTCATTCGTTTGGTTGCCTCCGTCGACTCTTACGGAGAAATCTTGTCAAATCAATGCCGCTAATTTTTTTTAGAGCAAATTATAAATTACGTCCTTTAAGTATTACCCAAATTTCAAAATAAGTCATTTAACTAAGGAAATTACAGAAAACGTCCTTTATGTTTAAAAAACCTTGCACGTTACGTCCTTTAGACTAACGGGTGTTAAATTTCATCGCTAAGTCATGTCATGTGTCATGCACATGAGGGTATTTTGGGGCTTTCACACATAAAAAGATTATTCTTGTAATTTGGGGTTGAAAGAGTCTGCTTGGATTTATTACAAGAATAGTCCTTTTATGTTTGAAAGCCCCACAATACCTTCATGTGCATGACACGTGACATGACTTAACGGTGAAATTTGATGCTCGTTAGTCTAAAGGACGTAATGTGCAAGGTTTTTTAAACATAAATGACGTTTTCTGTAATTTCCTTAGTTAAAGGATGTATTCTGAAATTTTGGTAATATTTATAGGACGTAATTTATAATTTATTCTTTTTTTTAATCAGTTAATTAGGTTAAAAAACTTTAAATGAGTATTGAATTTATTTATGGGTTTATGTGTTATTTGAGCCTATTTTGTTTAAAGGTTATTGAGTTAACTGTTTAAAGTTTGGTTTAAAAGATTTAATGGGTTATGGGTCAATTGTTATAGGGTTAAATGTTTGCTTTAATTGGTTTTTATTTATAAAATCTATAATCCTAAAAATATTTCTTAAGTTTCGGTGTCAAAATTTTATGGGGGTCGCTCGGAAATATACCATATATATAACAAACAATTTTTTTTCATGGGTGTTGGCCGACCCGCCGGCACCAATGTAAGTCCGCCACTGGCTAGAGGTGGCCGATATGAGGATGTTGAGGTGGATTTGTGGGCATATAAGGCAGGACCGGATAAGAAACGAGGTTTTTAGGGAAATGTTAGGGCTGGCTAGTATATCAGACTAAATCTACCTAAGATGTTACCTATACTTTTTTTTCACTTTTCACCACATATACCTTCTTAACTAAGTGTACCTATGATGTTACTTATACTTGTCATGTCTTGTTATGGTTTGTAGAGCTGAGTGTCTCTCTGGAAGCGGTCTCTCTATCCTCCGGTATAGATGCATGGTTTGCCTACATTTCACCATCATCAGACCCTACTAATAACTCTGTTAATGGTGGAATTTTTACTGGGTTTTGTTGTTGTATTCTATAAATTTTTTATATTATTTATCTTTCATAATCAATTGATTATAAAATAGATGTAAAACATTTTTAACTTTCTTAACTAAATATCATTTGATATATTTAGTACTTCATAATTTCTTATATGCATAACATATTTATCACACATTGTAAAAAGATATACCCGGTGCTTGACTTAGCTCCTGCACTTACGCATGGGTTGGAGAAGAGCCGGATCACTTCGCGATTTGAAGTACGCGGCCTTACCTTACATTTTGTGCAGTAGGTTGTTTCCCACTGCTTGAACCCATGAGCTCAAGGTCAGAAAGCAACAACTTACCGGTTACTCAAAGGTCCGCACTCATTTATCATACATTGTAAAATATATAAATTTATTATTAACTTATTATTATATTATATCATTAACATATTGTTTATTTTCTATATATTGTTGGATTGTGTTTAATATAGAGCAATACATACTGGTTTAATACAGAGCAATACCTACTGAACTGATATCAAACATTTATAATATCTTTCTCAATACATCTACCTTAAATTTTATATCCATTTTTTATTACGGTACTTTGTTCATACAAAAAATATACTAACTCCTTATTAATGACCTAAATAAGAAAACTCATACAGTCGTTTAAGGTATTTTTATATTATCATCTAAATAAATTTATTACACTTAGCTATTTGCTTAAATTGTTTTTTTTTGAACCGCGGAGGAATTGCATTAAAACAAACCAAACTAGCAAGGTGCTAGATGGAGTAAAAGTACAGATACATACACAACTAAATAAAGGAAAATACACCATGACCGCGATCAAGTTCATCATATCTCCGTCTATTTTTAACCCATAGAAATGACAATGTTTTTATATCCCCTAAAATAGCAACCGCACCCTTTTTCTTATTATTGAAAGTTCTTTCGTTTCTTGCTTGCCATATGCACCAAAAAGTTGTCAAGAAAACTACTAGTATTTTTTTGTAACCTAGAGAGAAGGACCAAGTGTCCGGAATATGCAACAAATCTCGAACTGAAGAGACAGTGGATCTTGACTGTGAGGGTTAATCCCGGTCATTATAATCAAGGGTCATTTATGTATTTAGTCATATGTTATACTTTGAGTTATGTAATCAGTTTTTAGGAAAGGACGTATCTTTATTGAAGCGTTGCATCGATTGGCTTTTAGGGTTATATAAACATCGATGGCTTCATTGATCTGTAACCACAAATACGTATATTCAATCAAGATTCAAAGTTCAAGTAATTCAATTGTGTGTTTGTTTATCAATTGTTTGATCAATCAGGGCAACAATTGGTATGAGAGCTTCAGGCTTCTATGATCCTCATTCGATTTGGTGTTCTTATTCGCTGCTACGATCAGAAAGGTGTTCGGGAATCTCCATTTGGAATTACGATTGGAACCGGGACGTATTTCAAAAACCATAACTTTTATAATTATACTTCTATTTGCATGCAAACAATTCTAACGGTTATTATAATCAATTTCAATGAATAATTGATATTTGTAACATAATTTCTCATAAAATTCTAGTCTATGTCAAAATTGCTCATAAACTCAAACACCCATAATCTTGTTTATGCAAAATAATTAATAATAAACCTAACAAACGGGTTCAAACATCATATGAGATGTTTCAAAGTTATTGGTTACCATATTACATAAAAAAAATCAAGATTTTCAACTCGGTGACCGTAAACCTATGGTCAGTTACTGTAGGCATACAACGAATTATATGTTTTTGTGTTGTACATGCTCCCTTATTGGCGGGAATACGTTGAGTTGAGCTATCGTAAACCCAGGGGCGGATACAACTTATTAGGAGGGGTGGACAGTCATCATGAAAACCAGTCAATCCTTCGTTAAAAATTTTCAAAATTTATTTATAAAGACCAATTTATACTAATTCTGGAACGGGAAAGGGGCACAGTACAAAACAAAATTAAGGGTATGAGGGCACACTGTAAAATAAAATTAAAGGCAAGAACACACTCACAAAACAAAAGTAAATATCAAAACCCTGTTTTGATTGGAAATAAGAAAAATTGTTAGGCATTTACATTAGTTTTAATTTTTTTTACATAAAACATTGATTAAATCTTTAGTTAAGAAATGAATTTTTCTTATTTAGTTTATTTCTCAATGTTAATTTCATTACTTATTTAGTTTAACTAATTTAAAATGATTATTAAAGTTAAATGGACTTTATTAATCATGCGCTAAGAACACTTATATAGTTTCTTGTTTTATCTGACCCGACCCATTTTTACCACCCCTAGCGAAAATTCCTGGATCCGCTACTCGTAAACCTACAGTACAACACAATACTTTTATGGTGCCCTAAATACATATCACACGGTTATGCTCCATTGGCATACCATGTGGTACATACTATTATATATAATAAAATGTGTTTTAAAATGAGTTTAATGTTGATCTTTAAAACTAACAATTTATGTATTTATTTAACTTTACTAATGTATAATGGTATAGATAATTAAGGAAATGTATGATAGAACCAAAACAAGCGCCCGTGCACCGGTGGGGGATACTGACTTCTTCCCTGTGGATGTAGCCTCCATCAAGGGTCTGTATTGAGCCCTTTTCTCTTTACAGTGGTCCTGGACGAGTTGTCAAATTCGATCCAAGAGGTTGTCTCGTGGTGCATGCTCTTTGCTGATTATATTGTGCTAATCGCATAGAGTAAACAAAGTCTGAATGGAAGGCTATATGAGTGGTGAGCAGCTTTAGAGAGTAAGGGTTTAAGGATTAGTCGCTCCAAGACGAAGTACCTTTATTGTGACTTCAGTGGTGCAAACGAAGTTGAGGACGTCCAAAATACCATCAAAGGTCAGGTGGTCCCGCAGGTAACCATGTTTAAGTATCATTTGTATAGTCCGATGGGGACTTAGATAGTGACGTAGCCCACCGCGTCCAAGCAGGCTGGTTTCGGTGGAGAGCAGCAACAGGCGTGTTATGGGACAGAAGGTTCCTAACTAAACTAAAGGAGAAGTTATATATAGTTGCAGTCAGACTGGATTTGTTATACGGACAGAATGCCGGGCCATCAAGAAGACACATGCGCGTAATATGGAAGTAACGGAGATGAGGATGATGAGGTGAATGTGTGGAAACACACGGTTGGATCGAGTACTAAAACATGTTTTTAGGGAAAGATTATGAGTGACTAGTATAGCGGATAAGATAAGGGAAGGGAGATTGAGATGGTTTGGGCATGTGAAGAGGAGACAAATGACGGCGCCAGTTAGATCAGTAGAGACATTCGCTGTAGAAGGAAGGAGGGGTAGAGGCAGACCCAAACTGACTTGGGATGAGCGGGTTAGACTTGATTTATTAGACTTGCATCTCTCTGAGGACATGGTCGAGGATAGGACTTCATGGAGGCGTAGGATTAAGGTTAAGGACTTTTAGGGGAGAGTATCTGATGAGTATTAGTTTTATCTTAGGGGCTTAGTTCTTTCTACAGTTTTGGTGGCCTAAGCATGTTGTCATATTCTTAGCATTATGTTTCATTATGATGTTTTAAGTACTATATTCACTTTTTCATTACTTACATTTTTTCACCTTTTATGCTATTGGTAGCCTTTTTAAAACTATTTTTTAGAGCTTTTGTTGTTTGATGTGTAGAGTCGGATGAAATTTATGGTACTAATACACTTTTCAGGTCCTAAGAAGGTTTTTGGAGCTGGGGTCCTCCCTAAAAGCAATCTCTCTATCCTTTTGGATAGGGGTATGATTTGCCTACATCCCAGCCTCCCCAAACCCTATCGATAGCTTTGCTAGTGGTGGGATTTTACTGAGTATGTTATTGATTGATTGAATGTATAATGGTATATACTTACAAGTCAAGACCCCGAGCAGGTTAAGAAAAAAACACTATCTTGAAACAGTGGTGGACCCAAAAAAAAATTTTCATCGGGGTCAAAAAATTTTTGGGTCGATTGACTAGCGCAATTACACTATATAAAAAAAAATCGGTCCGTTTTGGGACGAATCGGTTCGGGTCATATAAAAAATATAATGAAACTAAATTTCATATAATCAACAAAAATTACGTCCAACATCATTACAAAGTGCATAATGAAAATGCAATATATCTAAAGTTGTTTTATACGGGTTTTCAGTTTTTTAAATCTAGCCATAACATTATCTAGAGAGACATTCTAAAGCAAGTCTTTTTCAATATAACAAATACAACTATCATTTAAATTATCATCACCAATCCGTTTACGTAAATCGGACTTCACGTACTTTATTGAAGAAAAGCATCTTTCAACGGTTGCGGTTGCTACGGGTAATACGAGAGCTAGCTTCAATAAATGATACACCAATTTAAATGAAAGGTCTTTCTTTGGTTCAACCTTTAATTGTACAAGACTTGATAAGCAATTCAAGTTAGCAAATCGTGTATCCCCTTTTAAATTATCAATGTACTTTACGAGTTGAACCGAAAGTCTTATTTTATCATCTTCATCTAAATCATAAGGATACATCTCAGCTAGTCTGTGTATTTTTGGAATGTAAAACTCACGAAAATTATCACAAGGACTCAAATTACTCATAAAAACAAGTAAGTTGGACGTTATCTCGTTAAAACGGTTCCCAAACTCTTGGATTCGCATATCTAGAACCGTGTTGAAGCAATCATACTCGTAATAGTGGCGATATGTGATGTTTGTTTTTTGTCTTGGGTTCTTTAGGTTAATGTATTCATCATCCATGTTTACCACTTGAAGTTCATATTTTTTACAAAAAGAGTTAACCTCCTTAAAGAACTCATTAAAACCCTCCAATCTACACTTCTCAAGTAGACGCTTGGTAGAAGAAACCAATGAAATCGCATTCAACAAATCTTGCTCTTTTCTTTGAAGACATTCAGACAATATATTTGTGAAGCCTAGAATATGCAACATCAAGTGTAAGTAAAATATAAAGTCATATTTTTTCTTGTCCGATTGAAGTCTGTCTGCTTGTTTGGCACTACCAATATTGACGCCCGATTCTTTAACATATTCAAGGACTTCCATAACCGATGGATATAAAGTAACCAAACGAGAAAGTGTTTTATAGTAGAATTCCAACATGTAAGTAATAAGTATAATGTTTATTGTGGTCACAACTTATATCCCATCACCTTTATAAATATACATTGTGAACCTTTTAAGATGTCTTCTACTAATATTTTAAAATTTTCATGCTCATTTTAAGAAACCAACTAAAATTTAGATCAAGCATATTTTCATATAAATAGAGCTTATAAAATTTTTAGGCTCATTTTAAGAAACCAATTAAAATTTTAGATCTATAAATAGAGTTCATAAAAATGTGTATCACAAATATAATTTATCATATTCATAAATACTAAATAGTATAAACAACAGACGATATCTATAATTTTTAATAAAAAATCATAACTTATGTAATGTCCCTCTTATTATTTAAAATTCATGGATAATTTATATCTATACTACATAATAAACAACTAAACTAAGAGAACTCTTGTCATATTTCTAGGTCTCCTCATTCTCATTTTCCTGCCACTCTCTCTTATTACTAATCAAATCAATAATTTTAGGCAACTAAATTAATTATTTGTTTCAATTTTTATCTAAATTTTTTTTAATTTGAAATTGTGTTTATTATCAATTAAATTGTTCAATCATATTTTTATCAATTCTACAAACTGAAAACAATTTTATAGATAGATAGAATCCAAATAAAAAACTTTAATCAAATATTTACATATTCACATTGTTCCATTTTGACGAGTGTATATGTGTTAACAGATTACATTATACTTTATTTAACCCGTGTAACATACGTGTTTTTAAAGACAAAATTTTTATTACTAAGTATATAACGTTACATTTATTCAACCCGTATAATATACGAGATTCTAACGTAGTTGCTTAATATAGAACAATAATTGAAAGATGGCTACGTTGGAAGTACTAATCTTATTCTTATCTTGTCCCATACAAAATTACTAGTATATGCTTTTCTTAATTTAGAAAGCCTGTTATTTGACCAATTGTCCTTAAATTCAGATGTATTTTGGCATTTTAGCTACAAAATTCATATTGTACATTATTCCTAATAATATATTCTTTCTGTTTCAAAGATTACAAAATCTGATTTGATATGTATATTATTATAAATCACTTGTTTAATACAATAATTAATAACACAAAGTTTCTATTAATTTAAGGACCAATCCAAAACATCACAAAAAGTTATTCACCATATTATATAAAATTAGTGATTTTTATAAAAAAACATATTATATAAAATACATACATTTGGCAATTTTTTCCGCTAAATTGTTTACTGTGACTTATAAATTATATATTTTTTTTATGTATTAGGGTTCTAGCATGAGTGTTATAGGCC
The DNA here is from genome assembly GCA_023525975.1 of Smallanthus sonchifolius. Classification (NCBI taxonomy): domain Eukaryota; kingdom Viridiplantae; phylum Streptophyta; class Magnoliopsida; order Asterales; family Asteraceae; genus Smallanthus; species Smallanthus sonchifolius. The sequence goes on along the minus strand of CM042031.1, from coordinate 69,137,049 downwards.
CAAATTCATATTCATTGAATTTGATAAACATCATCGTATATATTCTGTGTTCAATTAAAGTTTATACAAACAAAACATATATAAACAATAACCTTAGATATTAGATATTTGGTCAATAACACATGTTTGTGTGAATTTTTCTTGATTTTATTTGTGTTTATTTTTTTAATAATTGTCAATACAAATATTGGCGTGTAGCAGAATATGGTGATTGTAACGACGACGAATTTGTTTGCCGTTTATGCTCGTATAAAATCAAGTAATTATGTTGGTCATTATTAGTATCAAGTAATTATGTTGGTCATTATTAGTATCGTAAGAAAAATAATTATTTTATTATAGAAAAGCTCTAATTTTAAGATTCCAGGTCCTTGAAAAAAATTGAGATTTAGATAATATATAAATGCCTTTAAAAAAAGATAATATATAAATAAATACAAACAATACAACTTCAAGAATGCGCCTGTGTTAGCTTTTTAGTTTTTTTATTTAGATTTTTGGCCTTTTATTATTTGAACGAATTGGTTAAATACTTAAAATATCGTGGTTGGACCGGAAGAAGAAAAAAAAATAATTCTTGTAGTTAGCCGTTTACAAAACACTAAATTATTGTGAGAACGAAAATAACAAACTTAAATCGTTTAATTTTTTAATCCATGTTTTATATTTTTAAAATTTTGTTCTTTGTACATACAAATATATATGTCTATGTACATGAAAAACTATTAAACTAAATTTTAGGTTTGTTTTTATATATTTAAAATTTTACATATGTGTAGATTATGTGTAAGTAAAATAACCCACACGTGAATTACATATGTTTAAGTTATATATAAAAATAAAATTTGTTCATATATATTATGAGAGACGAATAAACATTGCATTTCTATCATTTTCTTATATTTTATTTTTTTTTAAATTAAAAAAATAAATGATTAGTTTTGTTTTACGTGTTATCGTAATATTTAGTGTTTTGGATAGAAGTTTGCCCTGATATATTTTAAAGCCTAATGTGAACAACCTCCAAGTATTTGGATATGTGTGCTATTTATTTATTCCTAGACATCTACAACACAAAATGGAAATGAAAGCCTAAGATGCATTTTTGTCGGGTATGACCCAGAACGAAAGGGATGGTGATGTTGTGAACCTATTAGCGGAAAGTTTTATGTATCCCGGAATATTATTTTCAATGAAGCATCATCCCGGAGGTCCACTAATCATGAAGCATTACTGGATTCAGCCTCACTTAAAGAAAAGATTGAAACTCAGCAGGTAACCCTCAATCTAAATGAAACCGATACAACAATTGAAGAGGATGACACTCAACACCAAGACAGAACCCATGGCAAACAGGTGTGTAAAATGAAACTCAACCTTTAGGTATCGAAACTGGAACAAGTGAAGTCAAGGAACCAAGCACTAGATGATCGACTACGGTAAAGACACCCAATTCCAGATATGCAAATGCCGCTATCGTGGAGGAAGGAGAAGTGTTCGAACTAGAATCATTTGATCAAGCATCTATGAAACGAGAGTGGGTGGTGGCCATGAAAGAAGAGATCTCGATACTCGTAAAGAACCAAACTTGGGAATTAGTTCTAAAGTCAACCAATATAAAACTCATCTCGTGTAAGTGGGTGTATAAGATAAAAAAGGAAGGCAGACGGGTCAATCGAGAGATAAAAGGCTTGAATAGTTGTTCGTGGGTTTTCACTACAATATGAGCTCGACTATGAAGATACCTTAAGGATGGAATAAAGGATGGAACTTATGGCAAATGGAAGTAACACATTTCTTTATGGAGATTTGGATCATGCAATTTACAAGGATAAACCGAAAGGATTTGAAAGCTTGAAGTATCCCAACCATGTACGTAAGTTAAAGAAAGCATTATATGGGTTAAAACAATCACCTCGAGCATGGTTCAGGAAAATCGGAGAATTTCTCGAGCATAATGGTTTCTCACTAACAGTAGGCAATGTAAGCCTATTCGTGCGAGTACTAGGTGGAAAAATTGTTGCAGTTCTGGTCTATTTCGATGACTTAATTCTAAGCGGAGACCTAGATGATGTGATCGAGCAATTAAAAGTGAACCTGTGCACTAGGTTCCGCATGAAAGATCTTGGAAGATTAAATCATTTTCTGGGTTTAGAGGTGAAACATGAAGAAGATGGCATCATACTACATCAACACAATTATTCCCTTGATTCGTTATGCAGGTTTGGAATGTTAAACAACAAGCCGGCCATAATTGTGATATGATTTATATACTTGTCGTTCAACTACCGGTTATGTGTTTATGATCGGGTCAAGTGTTGTCTCGTGGTGTAGCAAACAACAACACATTGTATCACTCTCTACAACCGAGACCGAGTATCGGGCTGTAGCTATGCCAGCTCAAGAGTGTGTGTGGTTGGTGCAACTTCTAAAAGATTAAAACCAAAATGTTGAGTACAGTGTACCAATCTTTTGCCGTTACATCTACTTAATTCTACTGGCTGAAAATACCATATTCCATGCAAGAACGAAGCATATTAAAGTGCACTATCACTTTATTGGAGAGAAGGTGTTGAAAAGCGAGATCAACCTTAAGTATGTTAATACGACGGAGCAAGCAGCGGATATGTTCACCAAAAGTTTAGAGTGTGAAGCTGCTCCAATTTTGTGAAACATGGGTCTAGTAGAAGCAAGTGTTGATAGGGAGTATCGAAGGTATAGCAACTTGTGTGGATTTTGGTGAGGTTTTTAATTGGAATACAAATAAATATAGAAGATAATTGAGTCCTAGTTTATAGTCAATTGATTTATTAGTTTATCTTCTAAATCGTATTTGAGTCAAGGTAGGAAACTTGAGTAGTAAGTTTGACATTAGTATAAATATATGTTTAAAGGTGATTTGATGTGTGTTGTATATTTTAGTGTAATTGGATAAATTTGTGATGATCAATATGTATTATCATAAATATCAAATAAGTAAGCAGGTGCGGAGTGCACGCTTATTTGAGTTTATTATGATATTAGGAGCGAAACCCCTAATTAACGGGGGTCTGGGCGCAGCCCCCCCGGTAGCGGGATCCAAGGGACGGCAGCCCCTGGTTGGGGTCGAGCTGGCTACGTGGCTTGGAAAATTTTTATTTCCACTAATATTGCTTTATTAAAATATCATTTGGAAATTAATTTCCGGAAATTAACATGTGAATTCCAGAGGGGGGCAAAAGTGACAAATCGGCAATTCGAAAAGTGCCTAGGGCAGTTTCTAAACCTAAAAACTGTATATACGCTCCTGCGGCTTTGGTTATTTCTCTGGTTCGAAAATCATTACAGACACACCATATTTTGGTTCTTCAAAACTCTGATTTGTATTCGATCAAATATTTGGGTGAACCACCAAATATATTTGATCTGAAAGTGTTATCACGCCTTTCAGAGAATCCAAGCATCAAATTCGTTTTCTGCAATTTCTACAACAATGTGTTCCAAATTTCAATTACTTATTAATAAAATGAGTCGCACAATGTTTTGTGCATCTAAGCGTGTTTCAAGTCTGCATTTGTTTTAACCAGTCTGCGATCAAGGAGTTCAACACTTAGAGTGAGCGAGTTGAAGCAAGTGTAATCTTTCTTTAATTAGAGAGAGAAGAGCTTTGTTATTTGGATCCATAGTAGAGGAAGTTACCCTCTTAGCTTCAATTACAACAATTAGAATTATTGGCCTTCATTTGCAAATTGAGCAACAATAAGTACACAATATTTGTAACTTACTCTAAGTTTTTCATTGAAAAAGGATAGTTTCTATTTTAAGAAAGGGCAAATTGATTGAAAAGATGCATTTTGCATGAGAAAGTTAAAGTAAAAGTGGAATTTGATGGTTGAGGGTAGTAATCTCTAAAAATAGAAACAAAGAATAAACATATTGATGTTGGGTCATCGCTCGTGACTTGCCATTGCCATATTCTTGAGGTTTAAAACCAAACAACAATTTTCCTTTCCATCGTTTCCATTCCTAACAATACAAATCACTTTCTATATTTAATAATTCATGACACCAACATAGCAAGTTTCAAAAATCGAGCCACAATCTGACTGATCATTTGAGGTATATATGTGTCGTTTGGTCATGTAACATGTACGTATAAAAAAGGACAGATAATACGAACGTGTATGTTATTCATGTTTTTTGTTGTATAGGGTCGAGTTATTTTGGACCTAAATTTGATTTAAGAAGACAGAAGCCACGAAAGCAATGATCTCGGGTCAAAGTGGTTATAATGCTTTGTCCGTATGTGGTCATTACAAAGAATTCAACGAGCTTCTCAAGTGTATTTACTATTTATATCTTCTTGTTTTGAACGTATTTTTGTAGGGAGCACATTAATATGGGTTTTATAAAGACTCTATTTTAAGCTTTATCATATCCTATTTTAACGTTTTTTTTTGGCTGATTAATTTAATTATAAATTATTTTTATTTTGATAATAATCTTTAATTTGTAAAATATTTATAACATAAAATTTCATACAAATATTATCATGATAACATATTTAATTAGTTTTGGTCTAATTCGTCAGAAATCTCTTAGTAAAAGTGGCTACCGATAGAAATCCGCCAGTGATACTTAGTCGGAAATATGGACGTGAGTAGTTTGATTTATGTAAGATTACCGACAGGTTGTTTAGCAACGGATTACCGACAAGTCTTCAAAGGTCACAGTTAAAAAGTTTTTCGATAGATTACCGATGGGTGTAATTAATACCGACAATCTTTGAAAATTTACCAACGGTTTGTACCTCAGTAATTGTTGGTAATTATTTTTTTTTAATAGTATTAAATATATTTGAATTTCCTAAAGGAATAAAAATAGATTGTAAATTTTAGAAATTAAAGTTAAATTACAAAACTATAATAATTAAAATAAACTAGGTTAGAAAACTCGTGTATTACATGGGCTGAATAAAGAAAAAATTGAATAGTAATTAGTAATGATGATTTAGAAATTGTAAAATGACTGAACAATTTAATTGATGATGAAGAAAATTTTGAATTAAAAAATTTATAGATAAAAATTGAAATGAATTATTAATCTATTGTATAAAATAATGAAGTTGATTAAAATGTAAAAATTGTCTTGATGATATAATAATTATATATAATACAAACTTATTTTTCGAAATTGATAAGTAACATCAGAAATAATAACTATCCGTGGTATAATAACTATCCATAATTTATATTAAATATCTAAAAGTATATATTATTTTAATATAATTATTATTTAATATGAGAGAGAAGCGAGAAAATAAGGGTAAGGAGCCACCAGAGAGTGACATATGTTCCCTCGTTTAATAGGAGAGATGCAGGAAAATAAGCGAGAATGCACATGATAGTGATACGTGTTCCTCAGTTACTTATATATTATAATAAGCATTCTCGTGACGACCTTGCGTTGGGTACGGTTTTAATAAAACCCTAATTGAAAGTTTTAAGACTCCCAATATCTCACCACCCATATCGAAAGTTAATTTTTAGTGCCCTTCTCCCGTTTTTAACCAAACCATTTTTTTTATTTTCATTGAACACGCTCAAAATAGATTTTCCTCACACACTAAAGTTTTTCAAAAACATTAATCGAGGAATGAAACAAGAAGTATTGCAAGTAAAGGTTACCAAGAACAACTACCTGAAGGACCTCTAAGCAAGATCATATCTTATTGAAAACTTGAGGAAAACCTTCAGTAAGCACCAATGCCTTTCCTCAGCCAAACGACTTTCGCAACGTCCAAGTTCGTGACTCGGTCCTTTGAAGCAGTTGCAACGGCATGCAACCTTTTCTCATCAAGTTCCCAGATCTCCTCCTTAAGTTTATAATTTCATCTAAACCTTGGAAATTTCCTCGACCTCCTTGAGTCAGTAGTAATATGTAGAGGCAACTTACGCGTTATACACCCATGAAGCGAAATAGAAAATTGGTCAAAATATGAGGAAGAGAAATCAAACAAACATAATAAGACCTGTTTTGATGTTCCTCAATACCTTCATGTTCTCATTCAAGTCCAGTGGTAGTGATGGTAACCAAAACAACTTCGACCTTCTTCTATTTATCCATATCGGCCTCGATCAAGGCCCATACAGCTTTTCCCTTTCCACCTCAGCCACCCATCTTGCAGTTTCGGCCTCTTCCTTACCCACCCTATTTTTTATTACGCATCTTTATAACAACGCATTGTCGCCTTGGTAGCCGAAATTCTTCTCTTCGAAAGAGGTCACATTGATATTATAACTTCATAATGAAATACCCTAGTTTCACATCTGAAATGGTTGTTCTTTCCTTTTGCAAATCGAATGGTTATGTGGAGATTTAAATCTATGTATTAAACGCGCAATATTTTATACTATAAATGAAGGATATATGGGTAACAATGAGCGCGTGTGACAACGGATTGCATTTACGAATCGAGATTGTATGCGAACGATTGAAAACAAAATTCCTGGTCGTGCATGGTAGATGCACGGCTATGCCAACTAGTTTTGGTCAGGTCACGATTGTTGAGAACCCTGTTGCATGCACGAGATTGTTGCTGAGAATTGGAGATCTTCATGCATGGTCGTGCATCAAAACATTGGACAGCTTTGATGGTTTTGCAAAACCACTTGACACTTGGCACAATTTGATTAGCTTGAGATTTCTATATATATAAGGGGCTGAGGTCTGAATTTCTTGCTCATTTCTTTAAGCTCTCTTTCTCACTCTAAAATTTCTAGAGAGTGAATGTAGTGTGTTTAGGAAACCCCATGTTTTAACGCTCCGTTGAGCGTTGGAATCTCTCTTGTACATTTACACTACAAGAATGTGAGGCCCCCTTCCCGAAAGGCCTCACTTATTGGATTTACTCATCAACACATAGAACTTAATCATAAGACATTCATTAACACAGCGGAAACGATTTAAAACTTCAACATACGCAGCGGAAATACATAACATGCCTAAACATATCTTGTCAACATACAACTGAAACTTGTCTGAATCAACTAAAACAATAACATAAACAGGATGCCAGACTCTGGTCTTCGGGTAACTCTTCTCGCCAAGCCAAGCATCCACTTCCATCTACTGCCACCTACACTTAACTGATGTGCATACTAAAATTCAGCAACGCTGAGTGAGTTCTAACGTTTACTTTAAATCAATTTTACAAAAGATTTACTAAAACACATATACTGCCAATAAGGCTAAACTTAACACACTTTACTTTTCAAACATATATACTGCCATTAAGGCTAAACTTAACACACTTTACTTTTCAAACATATATACTGCCATTAAGGCTAAACTTAACACACTTTACTTTTCAAACAGTTTAAAACGTATAATAAACCGTCAATTCCTCTTTACTGTACTGCCCTCATGGCTTACATCCATGAACCGACAAGTACCTGGTCAATGCCCCCATGATCAACGACCATGAACCGACAATACCGCTTATCCGTCAATTCCTTGTCACTACTGTACCGCCCCCATGGATTCATCCATGAACCGACGAGTACCTGGTCAATGCCCCCATGGCTCACTATCCATGAACCGACAATACCCTGGTCAATGCCCCCATGGCTCACTATCCATGAACCGACAATACCGCTTAACAGGGAGGTTGCGTGGACCTCCCGAGCAACCGCCGTCACTCATCCCAATTGTACAACTGTTAACGAACCACAAAGGTTCTTACTAATGGGTGGAACCCATATCTGACATCTTGTACAAGTAACATCTGTCCCAAGGACCTTTACAAACTGGTACTCATTCCCGAAGGAAAGCTGTTCACTTTACTTTTCATAAATCTTTCTGTAAATCTTGTTCATAACTTAACTTATATCATGCCTTTGTTTATGTATATAACAATATAGTAAACGCTTGCCAAATGATATATCTTTGCTTTTACTGAAACATAGCTTATCATAAAATACATCTTTCTTTCTGAAACATAGCTTATCATAAAATACATCTTACTTTCTGAAACATAGCTTATCATATATATCATGCCTTTGTTTATGTATATGAAAATATAGTAAACGCTTGCCAAATGATATATCTTACTTTACTGAAAACATACTAGCACATATATCATGCCTTTGTTTATGTATATAAAAATATAGTAAACGCTTGCAAAATGATATATCTTACTTTACTGAAACATACTTTTGCCTCTTTTAAACCTTTCACTAAAACATAGCTTTTCTCCTCAGTTTATAATATATAAAATATAATAAACACTTTACACTAAGTATGCACACCACCCCTAAAGAAGGCAAAAAGGGGATTAGAACTCACCTGGTATCTTAGCGGGGATGTCCTACTGGAATCTCACACAATCTGAACAATCATAACAATTCGTCACATATCAGACTCATCGAAACTACCTAGTTTCGATACCGGTAGACCTATCGAAACTCCCTAGTTTCGATACATGCAACCCTATCGAAACTTCCTAGTTTCGGTACATGCTGACCACTCGAAACTACCTAGTTTCGATACACGTTGACCTATCGAAACTACCTAGTTTCGATACATGTCCCTGACTCGAAACTACTTAGTTTCGATGCTTGCCCCTGACTCGAAACTACTTAGTTTCGATACCCTTCAGCTCAGTCATCTTCCCCACAAAACCCTAACTTTGCATGCAGATCCGACCTCGTCAAGATCCAAACTTTTTACGTTGAAATCTTGTGTTTTCTAACCGAGAGTCTAGATCTATACTTTGTTTCCATTTTTAAACGTAAAAATCTAACATTTACCCGATTTTATTTCAAAACCCAACTCATACAAAAACTCAGATCTGGAACAAATGGTTACCTGAAATCGCTTCCCTTTCGGTGATAAACACTCACGAGACTCTTGCTAATGCTCCTTGAAGCTTACTCCGAAAACCGGGACTTTCTCTCTCTAGGCTCTCTCTCGCTTTCTCTCTCTAGAATTCCGAAAATGGTGTTGCAAATGAGGGTTGTGGCTGGTCTTGAGACTTATAAGGGTCCAAACCCTTGCCCTTTTTCGGCCCATACACTCCGGCCCAAGCCCTCTACCCCCTTTTTTATTAAGTTTTAATTTCTCGTGAATTCTTTCGCACTCTAAAACTCGGGATGTTACAAGTCTACCCTCCTTACAACAGGTTTCGTCCTCGAAACCTGCCATAAGCTATACTGATAGCTAATCACAGAATGGGTGGCATGAACCGTAGCTATGCAAGGCAGCTTGGTCATGAAGGCCATTGTGATTAACTATCACGGGGCCTATCCTGGGGCGATCTCAAATTCTAAGGCATCTAAACTAATGGGGCTAGCTAATCATTTGAGGAAATCAATAATATATAAAAGTTTGCAACGTACCTTACTGAGTCATCTGGTAGACCCTCGCCTGGGCTTTGTTCATGTAGGGTTCTTTCGCTGCACCTTTTCCTTTTCCGAATCCCCCAGCTTCCGGTTCCTTGGGCTTTCTACATTCCCGGCTGAAATGTCCCTGCTCTCCACAGTTGTGGCATCTAGGCTTTTCTGGACAGTCGCGTGACTGGTGTCCGAACTTGCCACACCTAAAGCATCCTACCTGTCCAGCTTTACATTCTCCTCCATGTTTCTTCCCGCACTTGCCACATAGGCCCTCAGCTTCTACCCTTGCTCTTCTCTCACCAGGACCTTGGAGATCCTCACCAGTTCGCTTGACTGCTTGCTTCTTGGGCAACTCAGGGATAACTTCAGTAGAAGCGATGTCATCATACACGACGCCGCTTAGAACAACCACCGACTCAAAGGTACTTGGTGTGTTGGCTTTGACAAAAGTACGGATCTTCGGAGGTAACCCTTGAACATAATAATGAATCCTCCTCTCTTCAGTTGTCACAAGATGAGGCACCAGACGTGCCAATTCATTATACTTAGAAGTGTATTGCCGGTGAGTCATAAGTCCAGCTTGCAGAGTCAAGAATTCCCTTTCCACCTTGTGGACCTCGTTCTTAGGACAAAACTTCTCAGTTACCAATGCCTTCAGATCATTCCATCTCATTAGCTCGACCGCTTGGTCGCCCTTAGCCTGTTTCACAGTTTCCCACCAGTGTGCTGCTTCCCCTTTTAACGACTTTGCAGCGAACATAACTGTTTGTTCCGGTCGACATTCACTAAGGCGAATGGTCGACTCCATACCGTTAATCCAGTCTAAAGTATCAGCTGCTTCTTTCTCCCCAGTAAGTACAGGCGGATCACAACCTCGAAATGCTTTGTAATCACAGCCGCGAGCAGGCGGTGCAACGTTCTCTACCGAATTTGGTCCTCCCATAGCTGGAAACACCACAGGCCCTTCAGTGACTGGGGTTGTGTTAGGGTCCTCCTTGGCTTTCCTCAAGGCTTCGTCTAGTATGGCCGGTAAGGTTTCCTTTAGCAGTCGGGTAAATTCACGGCCAAGAGCTGCTTGCACGACCGGCTCGAACTCGAATGTCTGATCATCTCCTGCCGCATGCTCAACATTGTGTTGACTGACTACCGTATTGGTATGGGTAGTGTGAACACTCCCCTCAATCTCCTGGTTTGTACTAGCTCCACCGCGGTGGCCTGTACGCCCACCACGTCTTCCTCCTCCACCTCCTCTAGTTCCTCTACGTCTAGCCATCTTTAACTGAAAGATAGAAAACAAAGGAATTTAATTTCATCATGCTAGGGAATATGTAGAACACAATAAGTAAGGTAAGCTGTTAATATACACTGGCCATCTGCAATTAACCATTACATCACTTCTTGTTTTCTATTTATTCACTTCCATGATTCCACTAAAGCCTCTATTCTTATCTTGACACTCTAAAACTAGGAAAGAAATTTTACTTACTATACACTTCTGGTGCTTTGGCTTGAGTTACCCGTTACTGGCATCCGCTACTTGTCCCATTCTCAGTTTAAGTCTGGACATCGGGGATGTCCAAATCTCTCAAACTATGGCTCTGATACCAACTTGTGAGGCCCCCTTCCCGAAAGGCCTCACTTATTGGATTTACTCATCAACACATAGAACTTAATCATAAGACATTCATTAACACAGCGGAAACGATTTAAAACTTCAACATACGCAGCGGAAATACATAACATGCCTAAACATATCTTGTCAACATACAACTGAAACTTGTCTGAATCAACTAAAACAATAACATAAACAGGATGCCAGACTCTGGTCTTCGGGTAACTCTTCTCGCCAAGCCAAGCATCCACTTCCATCTACTGCCACCTACACTTAACTGATGTGCATACTAAAAATCAGCAACGCTGAGTGAGTTCTAACGTTTACTTTAAATCAATTTTACAAAAGATTTACTAAAACACATATACTGCCAATAAGGCTAAACTTAACACACTTTACTTTTCAAACATATATACTGCCATTAAGGCTAAACTTAACACACTTTACTTTTCAAACATATATACTGCCATTAAGGCTAAACTTAACACACTTTACTTTTCAAACAGTTTAAAACGTATAATAAACCGTCAATTCCTCTTTACTGTACTGCCCTCATGGCTTACATCCATGAACCGACAAGTACCTGGTCAATGCCCCCATGATCAACGACCATGAACCGACAATACCGCTTATCCGTCAATTCCTTGTCACTACTGTACCGCCCCCATGGATTCATCCATGAACCGACGAGTACCTGGTCAATGCCCCCATGGCTCACTATCCATGAACCGACAATACCCTGGTCAATGCCCCCATGGCTCACTATCCATGAACCGACAATACCGCTTAACAGGGAGGTTGCGTGGACCTCCCGAGCAACCGCCGTCACTCATCCCAATTGTACAACTGTTAACGAACCACAAAGGTTCTTACTAATGGGTGGAACCCATATCTGACATCTTGTACAAGTAACATCTGTCCCAAGGACCTTTACAAACTGGTACTCATTCCCGAAGGAAAGCTGTTCACTTTACTTTTCATAAATCTTTCTGTAAATCTTGTTCATAACTTAACTTATATCATGCCTTTGTTTATGTATATAACAATATAGTAAACGCTTGCCAAATGATATATCTTTGCTTTTACTGAAACATAGCTTATCATAAAATACATCTTTCTTTCTGAAACATAGCTTATCATAAAATACATCTTACTTTCTGAAACATAGCTTATCATATATATCATGCCTTTGTTTATGTATATGAAAATATAGTAAACGCTTGCCAAATGATATATCTTACTTTACTGAAAACATACTAGCACATATATCATGCCTTTGTTTATGTATATAAAAATATAGTAAACGCTTGCAAAATGATATATCTTACTTTACTGAAACATACTTTTGCCTCTTTTAAACCTTTCACTAAAACATAGCTTTTCTCCTCAGTTTATAATATATAAAATATAATAAACACTTTACACTAAGTATGCACACCACCCCTAAAGAAGGCAAAAAGGGGATTAGAACTCACCTGGTATCTTAGCGGGGATGTCCTACTGGAATCTCACACAATCTGAACAATCATAACAATTCGTCACATATCAGACTCATCGAAACTACCTAGTTTCGATACCGGTAGACCTATCGAAACTCCCTAGTTTCGATACATGCAACCCTATCGAAACTTCCTAGTTTCGGTACATGCTGACCACTCGAAACTACCTAGTTTCGATACACGTTGACCTATCGAAACTACCTAGTTTCGATACATGTCCCTGACTCGAAACTACTTAGTTTCGATGCTTGCCCCTGACTCGAAACTACTTAGTTTCGATACCCTTCAGCTCAGTCATCTTCCCCACAAAACCCTAACTTTGCATGCAGATCCGACCTCGTCAAGATCCAAACTTTTTACGTTGAAATCTTGTGTTTTCTAACCGAGAGTCTAGATCTATACTTTGTTTCCATTTTTAAACGTAAAAATCTAACATTTACCCGATTTTATTTCAAAACCCAACTCATACAAAAACTCAGATCTGGAACAAATGGTTACCTGAAATCGCTTCCCTTTCGGTGATAAACACTCACGAGACTCTTGCTAATGCTCCTTGAAGCTTACTCCGAAAACCGGGACTTTCTCTCTCTAGGCTCTCTCTCGCTTTCTCTCTCTAGAATTCCGAAAATGGTGTTGCAAATGAGGGTTGTGGCTGGTCTTGAGACTTATAAGGGTCCAAACCCTTGCCCTTTTTCGGCCCATACACTCCGGCCCAAGCCCTCTACCCCCTTTTTTATTAAGTTTTAATTTCTCGTGAATTCTTTCGCACTCTAAAACTCGGGATGTTACAAAGAATTTTAGACAGATTCAACGACCTTTATCGACGACATGTCGTCGAAATAACCTTTCTCGACGACATGTCGTCGATATTGTCTCGTCGGCAGAGTTCCGTCGGGACTGCTTGAAAAGTCGTCGAGAAAACGTCGTCGATATAGATTACCCTTTTATCGACGACATGTCGTCGATATTTTCCCGTCGGTAATAGCTTTTCAATTTAAAAAAAAAAGATTAAATAAAAATTAAATATCAGTCTCGACGACATGTCGTCGAGATTGATCGATTTAAATTTTATTTAATCTTTTTTTTTTAAATCTGGAAACCTCAATCCCGACGACATGTCGTCGAGACTGGGTTATTTTTAAAAAAAAATATTTTTTAGAATTTTAAAAATTTCCAGTAATGTAATACACAAAATTCAGAACCTGTCAAACCTGTTATATATTAATACATTTCACAACAATATATTACTTAAAACATCTAACAAAAAGTATACAAATTGTATAAGTTATTACAAATCGTTCAAATAAAAGTTACAACCAAGTTTATTCATCTTGATCGTCGTCATTTTGGTTGCCGGATTGGTTGCGGTCCTGTTGCATCTGTTTCACGGTCTCATTCAGTTCACAAATTTGTTCTTTTAATTCGTTGAATTGAGACTCGGAGAGAGCCGAAACATTAGTGGGCATGTTTCTAACTTTTCTTCCAACTCCTCGGCTCCAACCGCGTCTCTCGCCAAGGGCACGTTTTAGGACCTCTTCCTCATCAACATCTCCGCCTTCTTGTTGCATCCGGGTCAATTCTTCTTGAATTGTATTCTATAATAAACAAAAAGTACACATATAAAAAAAAATTCAGAAATTTGACAGCATAACGACTACAAAATTGATAGCCACCCTACTTAACAATACTCAATAAACATAATAATTCAACAAAACTCAATAGCCAACCTACTTAAAAATACTCAATAAACATAATAATTCAACAAAACTCAATAAAAACCTATAATAAAAACCAACAATAACCAATATGATTAATATTCTAGTGTATTTCCCAAACTTAGAATTCCCTTATCGATATATATACTTACCCAATCGTTTTGTGCCCGATCGTTGGCCCATGTGCCGTGAGACGTGTGCATACGTCTCCAACCATCAATTAGGCTGACGGTTCCACCTTGTTGTACCTATAAACAACAAAAATAATGTTACTAATATTTGACTAACTTATGAATTCATTTTTAGAATAATATTAACAACTTTTGTTAGCTCCTCATATCACCGTTGAGCAAATGACTTGCTCCCACTAGTATTGGCGTATGGTGGTTTAGCTCGGTTTGAAGAATTTTGATTGCGGCGTGCAATATATGCGGGATCAAGGTACAATATGTCGATGAGGAAATTCCAATTGCCGGAACTGATGGACTCATGAGGATTATTCCTTGCTTCTTCCAACTCCTCGTAACCACCAACCGATTCAAAATGTCTCTTTAAAGTAGTGTTACATAATCTAAACAATAGTTAGTTTTGTAGAATAGTGTTACCTTTTTAATGCAGTCACAGTCAAGCGGAAAGATAAAAGCTAAACAAGAAATCCTATAAATTCGTTACAAATGTATTAGATATAAAAAATCATACAAATATAAAAAATAAAAACGGATTAAAAAACAACAATAATACATTTCACAAATACATACAAATACCCAAATAAATAATACATACAAAATATACATTAAAAAAATAAATAACATTATAAAATTCATACAAATAATATATACATAACACAACCAATAATACATTTCACAAATACATACAAATACCCAAATAAATAATATCATACAAACTAATAAATAACATTATACAATTCATAAAAATAATAATTACATTAAACAAACATCTATATAAATTAACTATCAATTTTCACCAATAATCCATACATCTATATAAATTAACTATCAATTAAAATAATCCATACATTAAACAAACATCTATATAAAATTCACATTAAACAAACATTTATATAAAATTCACCAATTTCACAAATAATCCATACATCTATATAAATTAACTATCAATTTTCACAAAAAAAATGAACACATCTATATAAATTAACCAACATTTATACAAAACTAAATCTCTCAAATCTAAACCTAATACCAAAACATTATACAAACATTTATAAATCTATATAAAACTATCCAAATACACCTATAAACACAAAAAATATACATATTACCTCCGGAAATTTCTTGAAACGACGATACGTCGTCGGGAAAACACTCAATCAAGCTTCCAACCACTTCACTTAGCCCAAAAACTTCACCTACACAAGATTTTAATTAGAAACTTCCGATTATAAAAAAAAATTACAAAAAAAAGTCAAAATCTGGTCTAACCACTTGAATAAGAAGATTAATGGTGAAGAATAAGGTAGAAAACGATGGATTTTTTAGCAAAATGGTCGGATTTTGTGGGTGTAGTTGAGAGAGAGTTTGAGAGGAAAAAGAGGGCACAAATGAGGAGAAGAAGGGTTTATGCCGTCTAATTACCAGGTTAGACCAATCTGGACGACATGTCGTCGAGATTGGTTATTCTATTAAAAAATTAATTTTTTTTTACCAATATCGACGACATGTCGTCGATATTTGGTATTTTATTTAAAAATTAATTTTTTAATATTTTACCAGGCAAAAAAAAAAGAAAAAAGGATTAAAAATATCAATATCGACGACGTGTCGTCGATACAAGTTTTCAGCTTTTCCGGGTAAGCGCCAAAAGCTTTCACTTTTTCCCGGTTAACGATCCCCGACGACGTGTCGTCGAGAAAAGGTTACAAAAAAAAATCTCGAGAACTGGAGACCATCGCCGACGACGTGTCGTCGGGACTGGTCCCCTTAATCTCGACGACATATGTCGTCGATATTGATCGTCGAATCTGCCTAGATTTCTAGTAGTGTTAGGTGTGCCATGGGTATAGTGAGTATACTCGGTAATATGAGTATACCCCGATAAATACTCTTGGGATACCGGGATTTTGAGGGTGAGGGTGAGAGAGGTGGTGCAGAAGTGCTCGCGGGAAATTCCTAGAAGAAGACTGGTGGCATGGAAGGTATAATCCCTTTTAGGTTTTCATTATGTTTATTTCCGCATTAGTTAGGCCATGATAGGGTTGCATGCGGGAGGGATTACTGGCAGGGTTTGGATTGGATAACCGAAGGGTACGAGTTGGACACCCGAGGTAGTTGGGGATCAGGGTTGTGGTGAACGCAATGGCATAGTCAAGTGTCCGATCGCGTTATGCAACTTAGTGATCATCACGGGCATGTAGTAAATGCCAATAGTGCCAGAGTGGATAAGTTGTGAACAAATATGTAAAACACTTATTTTAGCTTTACCAAAAATATGTTTTGACTCTGTACTTGTTTGGTAAGTGTTGGGTAACAATGGCTTAAGTTAAAAAATCATGAAACCTTAATTTTGATGATGCTAAAAATTAGTAACATATGGTATGAGTTGCTTATTAGAAGATAATCATATGCCACATACAAGTCGGACTCAAGTCTTTAAGTATTTTATAAAATTTGACAAAGAGTTTACCAAATTAAAATGTTTAAAATGATGTCAAGTACTTTGAATCTCAAAAGAAGAATTTGAATTTTGAAAATAGATTTGAATTTTGAATTGTAACCGAAATTTATATAGTGTATCCCAACATGATCTTGCTTTCGAGACTCCAAACAACCATAAATGGTCTATGTTATACTATGTGTTCATGAGTAAATTCAAAACGTGACAGCATCTCGGGTCCAAGCCGGGATGTGGGTGCCACAGATTTCCATCTTCAGCATTTGCACTTTTGCTTGTTTCTTTTGGAGTTTAACTATGAGCCAGCACTGGTGCATCTCTAAAGCATTTGCAAAACGGTGTTGGTTACTCATCTGCATGTAGAGCAAGTTGTCGGCTAGAGTATTAATGTTGTAGAGGAAGGTTCAGGTCAACGTCTTACCTCTCCTTAGCAAAATTGGTGTCAAGAATAGACATACCCCCGTAAGAAGTGTTCAAGCGATTATTATTCTCATACTCAGAGATATACCATTTAACATCACAAACTGACTCCTTTAAGTTAACCACCTTCAACTCATACCCACATTTTTAGGAGCCTCGACTTCAGGGCTCCTCTAGACGAGTGATAGCGCCCAAACCTTAGTATCGGCTTTCGGGGTCTTAGTAATAAGGGTGTCATGAATTAACATTCACTTGAGTGAGGACGGGGTCAGTAGGAGAAGGAGCATCATCAATTACACTCTATCTCTCTCTCTACTTACTCCTGCGTCGGAGTTCCGTCACAATAAGACCTCCCTCTCACTCTGACGAGACTATATGTAGTCCGAGACATGAAGATCCGAGCATGGCGTTCACCCTCTTCAACACTATTATAAAGTTCCAAGTCGAACATAAGAAACTTTGTAGCAACAAGACAAAACTACGCGCTAAATATATCCGTTTTGGTTCTTGATTTAAAAACTTGTAATCATTTTGGTCCCCTTCTATACTAAAGCACATCCTTTTTCATAATTGGAAAAACATTAAATCAGGTCTCCATATCTAAATTTGAAATATTAAGATCTCAATTGTATATAACACATACATTTCAAAAGGTTGAATATATCTAAAAACCTGTTTTGTTAAAAATGTGAATGAGTTTTGTTACTATCACAACTATGTAAATAAAAAATTAATTAGTGGATCATCTATCACAAGGTGAAAATTTTTCCAAAAGTAGAATATCCAATCATATATTTTGTGTTAAAAATTTCATCAAATATAATAAATAGCTTGAAATAGAAAAAAACAATATGAAAAAAGTCGATTTTTTTCTAATATATCATATATTCGGCATTAAGAACTCTAGATTTTCATCCGTATATCATCTTTTCCAAATTAAAACTTTTTTTTTACAGCAAAGGCCCGGCAAACGGATCACTTTTCCGCATGAAGAACAGAAGCGTGATGACCCAGCTCAACATCACCCAGGAGGAAACCTACAACTGGAAAAACCATTTGGCTAACCTAGAACATTTTATCCTAAGCGAAACTCGAACCCATGACCTTCCATTGAAAGTCATGAGACTACCAATCAACCAGAAGGCTTTTAATATAATTTATTATTTTTATTAAAAAAAAGTTGTATTATTGCCAATTCAAACCACATCACCATCTCTCCTATTTAATCCATCCTCATTACAAAAACAGGACACCCCCACTCACCCACTCACCCTCTGGTTTCTTCTCTGCTAGAAGCCAACCTCCATCCTACCGCCACCCATGGCCAAATTACGCAATTCTCCCTCATTTCTCATCCTCCCCTTCTTATTTCTTGCTTTTCAAGTCACCCAAAGTGACAAAAATACCCTTCACAAACACCACCATCTTCTTGAAGAGGAAGCTGACCGGATTATAGCACTTCCCGGCCAACCTAACGTCCCCTTCAACCAGTTCTCCGGCTACATCACCGTCAACCAAGTCGCCGGCAGAGCCCTCTTTTACTGGCTTACTGAAACTCCCAACCACCCTCTCTCCAAACCCTTGGTAATCTGGCTCAATGGAGGTTAGCACTCACTAAGATATGTTTATTTTTATATGCATGTACATGTTGTATTTTATTTTATTTATTTATTTTTGCTAAGAAAAAATTAATATGCAACTGTTACATTGCTTCATTACATGATTTCAAAACTATAAATTTATATTTTTTTTAAATTAATTTTACTTTAATTTATACATCATAATTATAAAAATGGAGACTTATTTATTTATTTTTTATAATGTTAATTACTTATATAAATCTTAAAATTCTTGAAATGGGGGTATTCTTTTATTTTATTATTTTTTATATACTTCTTTAATTGATGATATGCAAAAAAAGATGGTTAAATATGGTTGCATCTACCGTATTTAATGAGTGGGTAGATGTAATAAATATATTTTCTTGAAAAAAGATGGAATCTTGAAAATATTTGGTTATCTTTTTAGGGTTAGAAATGATTCTCTGTTTAGATACCTGAAAATACTGTGAACGGAATTCAGCCCTGTTTTTATTTCTAAACAAGGTTATGACATCAGAAGCAAGATGCAGAGTACCTGAAATATATTTACATATTTTAAAAAAATATATATTATCCATTTTAACCCATTAAATTTATGAATTAAATTAGACGTATTTAGTTTGTTTTCAGAAATCATGGTCTTTGACTGGAAAAACTGCCATGATATTTGATTGACATATAATCATTTTTATTAAATAACTTATATTTAAAAAGTATTATTTATATTATATACCTAAAACATAAGTTTTGAATACATGACGTAATATTTTAAAATTTTGGATATAAAATTGTCCTTTTAGATAGAACCAAATTTGTTTTCTTATTGCCTTAAAATAGAGAAAAATTATAAATCTAGTCGATGCATGCATGGTTGCTATAACCAATAATATTATAATATCCCTTTCGGTTCTTGATTTTAAAATTTTCAAAAATCAGTTCATGATTCAGACCAACATCCGAGCTATATATTTAGAAACTTGAAAACACCCTATTTTTGGAGCTATATTTTTCTAAATCAAAATTATATTTTTTCACCTTTAATCTTTTTTTTAAACAGCAAACACCTAGATTATTTAGGATAAATATACCATACATGCATTTTACAGGATTTGAACCTCCACCGTTTAACCAACAGGATGTCCCGTCGACCGTTTAATCAAAACTAAAACAGTGTCCAATTTCCAAAATGAATGCTTTAAAATTATGAAGCAACCATGATGACAATCCTTATTTATTGTGATTCGTATATGGCTTGCAAATTTGTCTACATTTCACGCTACTGTTCCTTGTAATCTCTACTATTTTACGCATGGTTGACTTGTACACTGTGATACATCTGTTCATAACATTAAATGCATTAACTCATATTGCATGTTTTTTTCATTTATGAAAGTTATTATTTCTATAATTCTATGGTATAAATTAACAAAATCACTCGTAAGTTACTTGAGATCGATTCGTTAAAAGTTCGAAATTAACCGAGTTTAAACAGGTTCGAGACTAAATTGGAGCTTTAATAAACGAGTTCGAGTCTGAACTTTACATACCGAATTTGGCTAAGCTCACAAACCTAAATGAGCCTATTACTTTATAAATATAATCATTTTTATTTTATATAATAAATATATAATTACATGATTAAATACTATTTTATAAAATTATGATAAAATAACTAAACGGTATATATTGTTTTATAAATAAAAAAATATATTTATACATATTTCTAATAGTTATATATATATATATATATATATATATATAAATAAAATAATTAAATATTTAATAAAGCACGCTTGTTAAACTGAATATCGTTCTAACAAGATCAAACGTAACAGGTCCAGGGTGCTCTTCGGTTGCTTACGGTGCATCCGAAGAAGTGGGCCCCTTTAGAATAAACTTAGGGGCCACGGGGTTACACCTCAACAAATTCTCATGGAACAACGTCGCCAACATCTTGTTTCTAGAAACCCCGGCCGGTGTCGGCTTTTCGTACAGCAACCGCTCCTCAGACCTACTCGACACTGGTGATCGTCGGACCGGTAAAAGACCATACTCATCTATAAAAATTATATCTTAAGTTTTTATTTTTTAACATACTGATTTGTTGGTTTTAGCCGAAGATTCGCTTCGGTTCGTGATACGATGGATGGAGAGATTTCCGCGTTACAAACGCCGTCCAGTTTACATCGCCGGAGAAAGCTACGCCGGCCACTATGTCCCTCAACTGGCACGACAAATTTTGAAACACAATTCCAATTCCGGTTCCAATTCCATCAATCTGAAAGGAATCATGGTACTTTAAATTTTGAAACACAAACACGAAATAAAACTCAATCTTATGAATTATATTTTTTCGTAGGCTGGAAATGCGGTGACCGATAACTACTACGACAACCTTGGAACGGTGACGTATTGGTGGAGCCATGCAATGATATCTGACAAAACGTACCACCAACTCATAAACACGTGTGATTTTCGGCGCCAAAAGAATTCAAACGAGTGTGAATCGTTATACAGTTATGCTATGGATCAGGAGTTTGGGAATATCGACCAATACAATATTTATGCACCCCCGTGTAACAACTCGGACGGTAGCTATTCGGGTTCGACCCGTCAAACCATGCGGTTACCCCATCGGCCCCGTCCGGTATTTATTTGTGTTTCTATATAAAATTGTTCTTTTTTTCATTTTGAATTCTAAGGATTTGTGGTTTTGTAGGCAAACAGACGGGTTTCGGGTTATGATCCGTGTACGGAAAGGTATGCGGAGGTTTATTACAACAGGCGAGACGTTCAAAAGGCGCTTCATGCGAATACGACCCGAATTCCATACAGATGGACTGCTTGCAGGTTATTTTTTCTCTTTATTTTGTAAATTTGTAGCCTTTTGAAGGTTAAAAAGCAACAGTCATACAAAAGTACGGATAATGATAGTAGTAAAATACCGCTACTCACCACTTTATGTGGGCAGTAGTTTATTAGTACTTTTGTATGGTTGTTGTCTTGGTTTTAAATTGCGCGCATAATGCGTGATGCGCCCGTTGCGCCATTCATAGCGCATCGTGACATCTGATGCGCTAATAATGCGCCGATTTCGCATAATGCGGTCATCGCAAGATGCGCTATATTGCGTGCAATATGGAAAATTTTGTATTTTTCTATTAGGGTCATTTGAAAATAGGTTTCTGTTTGAATTAGAGTATTAGACCTGTTGTTTTATGTTTAATAATATGTGTTTTAAGTTTGATAATATGTGTTTTCTGTTTCATTGATGTTTTCTGTTTGATGATATGATAACATAATATGTTTTTTGTTTGATAGTTAGAGTATTACATTGATGTTTTTGTTTGATAATATGATTACATAATATATTTTACAACTTTTTATGTATAATTAATATTTTAGTATTTTTTTAATAAAGAGCGCATCGCATACGTGATGCGCTCGCATCGCGCAAAACGCATCGCGCATTGGATTTTGTGACCAAACGCATCGGAGCGCATCGCGCAATTTAAAACCAAGGTTGTTGCTCTGAAACTATTAGCCACGTTCTATGTTATTGTTATCTGGATTACTATATTGTATCATGTACATGTCAAAAAATTAATACATAGAACTTTATAGAACCTTACCAATAGTTCTGCTCTGAGTGAGATTTTTCTAAGTATGTTTGTTTGTTTGCATTTGTGCTGACTAATGATATATTATTTTGGCAGTGAGACTTTGAATCGAAATTGGAACGATACCGATGTGTCGATTCTTCCGATATATCGCAAACTCATTGCTGCTGGGTTGCGGATTTGGGTCTTCAGGTTTCGTAAATCCGGTTTACTTTTGTATTTTGTGTCTCCCGAAACGGGGCCCACAGAGTTGCATAATAATTTGGTTTTAAGTGTTCATTTTGTTTTGTAAAATGCAGTGGGGATGTGGATTCAGTGGTGCCAGTCACAGCTACTAGGTATGCACTAGCACAACTCAAGATGAAAACAAAGGTTCCATGGTACCCATGGTATGTCAAGAAACAGGTTAGTTTAACTCCCTTCAACCATAAGTACAACTCATGAATTCATAATAATGGGATTAGAATGTACAAGTAGATAATGCGTGTGTTTTTATGTGAAGGTGGGAGGATGGACAGAGGTGTATGAAGGACTAACATTTGCAACTGTGAGAGGGGCAGGTCATGAGGTACCACTTTTCAAGCCTAGGGCAGCATTGCAGCTATTGGTGTCATTCTTAAAGGGTCAACCACTTCCCAAAGCTTGACCAAAAGTCAAAGTTTGACTAAGAGTCATAATTTTGACCGGCATTATTACATGTATCATCTGGTCAAAGGAAAAAGATTGCCTTTTGACTTTGATTATTCGGGTAGGAATTAGGATTCAAGAGAAATCGGATGTGGGCGGGTTTTACTCGAAAGCAATACGGATTGGTATCAAAGTTTGACTTCAAAATTTATGGAAATAATTGGGGTTGAGGAAGTTTATCAAAGATTGCTGTTGTTTTGTAGTAACATAATGTTTAACTAACAAATCTAAATTTATAAAATATCGTATTCTCATAAAACACAAATTTTTAGCAAGTAATTTACAATTTTAGATACAAATTATAATCAATATGTGATTATTTGTAATCACAAGTTATAATTTTTTTTTTTGATTTTGTAATCATATTTTTTGGTTCGACAATCAACCAGGCAAATTACATAAGGATAGCAGGTAGACGGGCAACAAACTGCGTCGTCATCCCCTTCTGAATGAAAAACCCTAATCTAGGGTTCAATTGTAAAGAAGAAACTTTTTATGTGTCCATACATACATTTTGTGGGTGTTAGGATGAGAGTATTCAAACTAGTTAGGGTTAATTTTCAAGAGAACATTTTTTTAATCTGCGTTCATGTTTCAAGTTTCCTTTAACTTTTTTATATATTAAAAGTTTCCTTAACCTTTTTTTTATATGTTAAGACTTCAAAGTTTGTTTTTTTGGGATGTTCAAGTAGTTTGTTGGTTGTAGTAGTTTGTTGGTTGTATAAATTAGCTTGTTAAAACTCGAGTTAATTTGGTACATTCCAATCCAACCATCACACAAATCTCGCTGATGAGCTATCCTCGTAAATGGCCCAATAGTGAAGCCCAACAGACAGAAATAAGCCCAATATAGGTAGGCTTATCCTAGAGAAGCCCATTAGGGTTAAAGCCAATATCCCTTCCATAAATAATAGAAGGCTCTGCATACCAACATGGCAGTTTCTTCTTCCTTCCTTCCTACCCATTCTTTTACCCTATCTCAATCTCTACATTATACACACACATACAAAGATATACATGCTTGATTATGATCAATATGATACTGACTTAAGTGTCGGAGTGCCCTTGAGGGCAACTCCCTCCTCCCGGGCCCTCTATGTGAACAGTGGCGGATTTAGGAAAAAAATCCAGGGTATCTAAAATTTCGTTCAGGGGTATCTGGATACATAAAACGGTAAAAAAAAAAAAAATTCCCGCTGCGCGTCGAAAGTTGAGGGGTACCGACAGGTACCCCTGCCCTCCACATACATCCGCCCCTGTATGTGAATGCAACCCAGATCTTGACCGGAGAAAATGTGGAACCTCCTTCACACATCACGAGGCATTAGAAAAAAATAAGGATTGATTGTACTTTATATGGTAATAAAGTGCAAGAGTTTGACTTTATTGTGTTCACAAATCAAGGAAACATGGTGTTTGACTTATTGATGTTCGACCAATCTACATGTGAAAGACAAAATCCAAATTTATTTGACGATGTAGAAGTTATATAATTATCGTAAACTAGATTTAGGGGTTATCTTTGTGTAAGTAACGTCAGGCCATCACACCATTACAAGCAAAAAAATCCCAAGTTGAAGTAAAGTTAGAGAATGCGAAACCATAAAAGGTATGTGATGTTCGGTACTTTTGTCAACTAATTCAATGTTAAATATTTTAATTCTAACTTTACAGTGACAGCAATACTGAGACGAGTGCATCACAAATGGAGGAAGTTTGTGATAGATAATGAGGTGCAAGAGTGTGATTTTATTGTATTCACACATCAAGGAAACATGGTGTTTGACTGTTTAGTGTTCGACTAATCTACATATGAAAGACAATATGCAAATTTATTTGATGATGTAGAAGAACCTCTCACAGAACCTGATACACTTCACACATGAAAGGACCCAAACCGGGTACCTCTCATAGTTGCCAAACATAGCATAAGCATGTTCTTAAACCTTGAATCAAACATTAAACTAACAGCGGAAATCTTATACAAAACTCATAGTTAACAAAAACTTTAAACATAACATTGTTCAGCATTCATAAACTAAGGATAACAGGGATGTCAGTCTTGATCAGCAACAGTCAACAACCATCCATTACCAAGCTCTCGTAGCTCCATACCTTTTTCTTTCCTTTGTTACCTGATATGCATAATAAAATAGTCAGCTAATGCTGATGAGTTTAAGTTTACAAACCGTTGAGTATAAAACTCATTTAATGAAAAACATTCTTTAAACGTACTAAGTAAATAAATCACAATACAACATGTAAATTAATGCTTAGTTATTATGTGTTCTTTTTCTTTAAAGTCATACATTATTAGTGAATCTGTTTTCTTTCTTTATTGTCCACGAAGGACTTCTTATGTCCACAAAGGACTTCTTTCGTTCCTAGCAAGTATTGTTCCCTAAGGTTCCTTGTCCAAAGGCCGATACTTACACCATGTGTCCACAAAGGACTTCTTTCTTTCCCAGCAAGTATTGTTCCCTAAGGTTCCCTGTCCAAAGGCCGTTACTTACACCATGTGTCCACAAAGGACTTCTTTCTTTCTACAGATGGCCGTCGTCATCGGAGTAACCGTCGTTACTCATCTCTTCCAATCGTACAGCATCGTCGTTACAATGCCCTGTCGAGCACTGTCCCGATTTTTCATATGGCATGCATACAACTAATGCCATGACGCTGCCATAGGCTTCATGTAGCACTAGCCTCAAGGACTACACAACTACCTCAAGACTTTCTTCGATGGTAACCATACTCTTACAGATTAGACAATGTATTTGACTTATCTCTTTCTTTCTGTTTATAAAACATATTGTTAAATAAACCTTTTCTTTCTTCTCTTTCTATTTATAAAACATATAGTTAAATAAACCTTTTCTTTCCTTCTTGTAAAACGTTTAATTAAATAAACCGTTATCTTTCTTTCTTATAAAACGTTTAAGTAAATAAACCGTTATCTTACTTATTTTTCTGTTTATAAAACATATAGTTAGATAAATTGTTCTTTTTCATTTCCTTTCGTTTATAAAACATATAGTTAGATAAACAGTTCTTCTTCACTTCCTTTCGTTTATAAAACATATAGTTAGATAAACTCGTTCTTTGATCGTTTACTGTTTACAAAACATTAGTTAAGAAAACCATTTCTTTCTTTAAGTAATAAAATACATTTATTATAAACGTGCGTTACTTGAGTATACACACCACCCTAAAACACTTAAAACGGTAAAATAGTGATTACTGACTCACCTGATTTTCTTAGAGGACTTAACTCGCACGGCAAGAAACTTCAAGCTAGGCGGGAGCTAAACGATCTGTTCAAGAGTCACGAACTAGACAAATCAATACTAAGTCATTTCGTCTGAAATCTCTTTGTCCGAAATCTGTTTCGACCGAAATCTGTTTCGATCGAAATCTTTTTTGACCGAAAACTAACCCGTTCTAAACGTCTCTTTTCCCATATTTATTTCGTTCGAAAACATTATATCCGAAAATTACTTGTTCGAAAACGTTATGTCTGAAAACTATTTCATTCGAAAACATTTGCCCGAGAACTACTTTGACAGAAATCTATTTCGACCAAAAACTATTTGGAAACCATTCTGTCTGAAAACTATCCGTGTCCGGAATACTTTTCGGGCGAACCATCGTTTTTGGACCATTCAACGCATTTTCGGACGATTCATCCGAGCTTAGCCAAAATCGTCGTTTTTTATCCAAGTTTCGATCTTTTTACGTCCAAAACTCTTATATGGTTTCCATGAAGCTAGATTCACTTTTTTTTAAACCAAATTACACGTAAAAATAGTGACTTTATGGTTGAAAACCCTTAAAACTCACTTTTCAAACACAAATTTCGGATCTTAACATTTAAATACGTAATGCTTTCAACTTTAAGCGTTCAAACGACTTGTCATCATCGTATATACATAAATCATATACCACTCGTTGCTAAAAATGTAATCTCTAAGTAAGTTGTTACCTTTACGAAATTTGCTGACACGCATACGTGTAACTCAAAACTATAGCAAACGAATTATGATTGAGGTGATTCAAGCGTCCATGGAACCGTCTCACCGAGATCTACCAGATAGCCGCCGCTGGAAACCACCTCTGCCATCGTCGGAAAGCCGAAACAGTCGCCGGAATACTTCAAAAGTCACTGTTCTGTTCGGGACAGCAAAACTCGACCTTCAGGCCTCCAAATCAAAAACCCAACGGTGGAAGTCTTCGTTTATGTTCTATGAAGCTAAAGTAAAAATTTGAGAATGATCAGACGGTTAGATCTCTAGGGATCGTCCGATCTTTGCTGTTGGGTTCCCTAAAAACGGGATTTCTTCCATTTTTCGCTTCTCTCTTTTCCCTTGGCCGAAAACTTGAGGAGAATTGAAGGGGTTTGCACACATTTATAGCCTCCTAGTGTAACCCTAACTTCACCTCCAAGGTTGTCCTCTTTTTTTTACGTTTTTAACCTTAGACTTTACACTAATTACAATTTCATGCTTATCCACTTGTTTATGGAAACGGGATGTTACAACACACATACACTTTATCACATTTACCCCCTGAACCTCAATCAGTCTATTTCACATGTCGTGAAGTTAACAAATGCGTATTCAGCATTCAAACGGTGGTTGTCGGCGGTCGAAGGGGTTGGTATGATGTAGAGACCTAAAATGTTGGAATGGAGCCTTTAATTGAATGCAGACAATTAACTACAAAAAACTAATACAAAAACATCATAAAAAATCCAATAGTAGCTGTTAAATTGTAATTTTTCCATGTATCTATCTATCTAGTTTTATTGAGTTCACAATAGGAAAAAAAAAATAAAAGTAAAATATATAGTGCATACGGGTCGTTTTGCACCATGCGACTAGTATGTAAGCCCTGTAAACGAACCGAACGTTCAATGAAAAGTTCATGAACTGTTCGGCGGGAAGTTCGTTTATGTTCGTTTATTTAATAAACGAACGAACATGAACAAAAAATTTTGTTCATTTAGTTAAACGAACGAACATGAACACATGTTTCGTTCGTTCATTTATGTTCGTGAACGTTCGTTTATTTTCGTTCATTTATGTTCGTTTATGTTCATGAACATTCGTTCATTTATGTTCATTCATGTTTGTTTGTTTATGTTCGTTTATGACCATTCATTTATGTTCGTTTAAATGTTAATGCAAAATTTCAAATATCTATACTATATAATAAATAAAGGTTTCATAATGTCACGTGTCGCCTCCATATTCATTCTTATAAATTTTTTCCCGTCTCTCTCTCCTAATAAATACATTTCCATATTTTCAATAATAATATACTTTTAAACAAATTATAATAGTAATAAAACACATTTATTTTAAATTAACTCATATTATAAGAGACTTTGAAAAGTAATTACATAGCTTATGTTTTCAATCAAATAGTAAAAGAAATTCAAATTACATTGAATATTATTTAATATACTTTTGAAACTCAGTTATATATTAATTTTTACATTTGTTTATTTTGTTTTCTGTTGTTAGTATATGTAATACATTTTTTCACTTATAAGATATATATATATATATATATATATATATATATATATATATATATATAAAGATTTAAAAATTTTATATATTGATATTTTTTCACCATGTGTAATACACAGGTTCTAAGCTAGTATATATATATATATATATATATATATATATATATATATATAAAAATGTGTGTGTGTGTGTGTTTTGTGTGTGTATGTATGTTTGTATATATTAATATTTTTATTTATGCTTAATATTTTCAAATTTTATTTTAAACATTTAAGTTTTAATATAAAACCCTAGTCGTTGCTTTTCACATTTATGCTTGATATTTGTGTTCATTTATGTTCGTTTGTGTTCGTTTACGTTTGTTCAATTACGTTCATTTATGTTCGTGAACTGTTCGTTTAGACTTTATATGAACGAACACGAAAATGTTCATTTTCTTAATGAACGAACAAGAACACAAAAATTCATGTTCGTTTATGTTCATGTTCGTGTTCGTGTAAAGTTAAATGAACGAACGTGAACATCCATCTGTTCGTGTTCGTTCGGTTCGTTTACAGGCCTACGTAGCATTATTTGATTGTTTTGGAAGCATACGGGGCGTATGGTATAATATGAACCGTATGCGACGAAATGATTGTGTGTGTATATAAGAGGTGAGGGTGTGTAATTAATGCCTTCTAAAATATATATACATGTATAGGGTCCGGTTATTGTACAAAAGGCTTTTAGCGTACGAAGGCACCAACATGCGAAACGTGTTCAGTGGGCGAAGGGTAAATGCGTTCGCGTCATAATAATAACGCATGTTTGATAAAAACGCATGCGTAAAATAACCAGGGTAATAATAACGCATGTTTGATAAAAACCAGGGTTCAACTCCCAGGGTAGTTTTTTTTTTGGCCATTTCTTTCCCAAGTTAACTTAATATATTTTTTCCACTGATTTACATTTAGTTAAGATGTTGTGGGTTTACTTTATTTTGTACTTTTTGTATTTCTTATGTTTCCCAAACACGCGTTTTGATCTTTTATGCCTTAAGTTTCTTAAGTACGCGTTTAAGTATTTGGTATCGTTGACGACTTCCCGCCGCAACGCGCAGCTCAACCCTTCTAGTTTAATTTATTATTTAAGGTACCTTTTTCTACATTTATATTACGTACATATCCTACTAAAAAACAAAGCATGTGATGTGCATGTTTGTTTTTCTATTGGGTATTGAGTTTCATACACCATTTAAATCCCATACATCATCATAATAAAAAGTATGCATAAAAAGTCATGCATATTATATCAATTTTATCCTTTTTGTTTGTTTGACCGATTTGACAATTTGTTTATCATTTTTATTAATTTATATTTATAAAAATTAGCATTTTTAATTTATAGATCTTATTGATATTGATCAGTTAGAACTGGTTCGATTTGTGTTCGTATAGCTTATGAACAAAAACAAAATTATTTTGAATACAAATTTATACTGCAATGTTGAGGAAAAAAATTAAACTTAACTTTGCAATCGACTTAAAAAAACGAACTCAAATTATGAGAGAAAGACCATGACCAGTTCGCAGATAAAAAGATAATCACAATTGCAATTCTGAATACAAGTCATTATATAATGGTAGATATGGGTTTACCCGGGGGGTGACCACCCGCGCTCCGCGGAGGGTTCGAAACGTAGATAAAAATAAGCAAATCGCGACGGTACATTCTATGTGGCGTTAAAAAAAACACGTTGCAGCGATATATTCAATAGTAACGAAAAAGTTACCTCATTGTCTACGAAAGTGAATTAAAAAAAATTACAATGAAACGTAGATAAAAATAAGCACGCCGGCGGCGCACAACGGCGGGTCGGTTTAAACGTGGATAAAAAAACTTCGCCATGATGTATTTATAATAAAACGTTTAAAACAACCGGTTGGTTTAAAAATAATGTTACGAAAATTCACGTTTAACGTAAATAAAAATAGACACATCACAATGTCAATTTCGAAATTTTAGAAAGCATCATAGTTTAGAAGTTGCAAGAGTAAATCATTTAATATTTTTTTATTAAAATGGTGCATTCCGCGACGGGTTCGAAATGTAGATACGGATGGTGTTGTAGTACGTGTACGTATGTGAATTCTGTTGTTAAAGAAATTGAAATCTTGAAGCAGCTTTGATAACTCGTATGTTTAACGTTTGTGATTTGATGACTTGCACATTATTGCACAAAACTACGTTTCGAATGAAATTTACACTGAAACGTAGATTTATAATAACAATATTTTAAAAAGAAAAATTGTGCGAGACGTATAAAAGTGTATAACAGAAATAAGTGGGTATTACGTGTTTGAGAGATATGTTTTATAAAAAAAATTAGTTTAAATGAATTTTCAAGATACATTATTTAACGAGTTTATACAAAGTCATTTCACTAAAAAGTAATAAAAATCCTCATATTTTGACGATACATTATTTAAAAAAACATTTAAAACTAGTTAGGAAACATTTTTAAAAAATTATTTAAAAAACATTATCACAAATAAAAAAGAAGTCAGTTTTTTTTTCATAACTATAATTTTGAAAACAAATACATTTCTCATTTGTATAACTTAGCCTCCCTTTTCTTTGTTTTTTCGGAAACTATTTTCTTTTATTTTTTTTATTTAACCCGTTTATTAACGCTTTTAATGTTCTTTTGAAAATAAATTAAAAGACACTTTAGATTTTCAATAATTTAGTGACTGATTTGACTTATATTTAACTTAAATTAAAAATTTGTTAACTTAAATTAAAAAAAAAAAAGAGAATGATTTGACTTATTTAATAAGGTATAATTATCATAGACAAAAACAAAAAAGTCACATTAAGTGGTGTTAAATACTTAATTAGATAGTGTATGAATTAAGCATTGAGGGGTGATGGGTCTCCGACTTATCAGAGATGCGACTGTCACTTAACGAATGAAAGTCGCCGTTAAAAAAAAGGATAGTGTATGAATCATGTTTCACTTTTTTAGTAACTTTTACTGACAGTAAAAAATAGCATCATTGGTTTTATATATTAACTATAAAATAATAATTTTCAACCCATGTGGTTTAACTGACATATCGCTACTTTGGATTTAAACCAATTAAATTATTATTTTATTTTTAAAAATTATAAATATGCCATTACAAAACTATAATAATTTAATTTCTTAATAAACGTGGAAAATAAATAAATTATAGTTTTCCAATACCAAAAATCATAAACATCAAAACACACTTGACGCAAACACCATGTATGAAAAGATTGGGAGCGATACGGTACGACTAACTTTCCGGTCCAACCTGCAAGAGCTGTACACCTGGCCAATAACCTAGCGACACGTACACAGGCTTACTTGCATTCAACCACACCGGAACCGGCTGCTGTCCGTTCCTTTGACTTGACTGTTTGAAAGGTCAAACTCCGAATACATAATTTTCAAAATTATTAAAAGACGTAAATAAATTAAATTAATAAATTCAAGACGGCAGGCTACAAGAACCCATATCCGGACAAGATCGAAATCAAAAAGCTCCGATTCTGTAGAAACAAACAACAGTCTTCATAATTCCTTTCGTGTTCAAATGGTCAGTTCTTTCTTTCTGTCAGATTATTATTATATGCTCCTGAAAAACAATCATTTTATTAAGAAACCGGTGGGTTGGGTTTCGATTCTTTTATAGTTCTCTTGAATTTGGGGGTTTAGATACGATCTTTCTTTAAGGGTTTACTCTTATCGTTTGATTTTGATCTCAGTATGTATATGTTTGTAATTCGGTACTGAGTTTTGGATTGCACACCAAGTGCTCGACCAAATTCCTCTTTTTGGGGCTATGTGTTTTGAGGTAAAATCATCTTTTTTGAGTTGTACACCAAGTGTTTGATGAAATTCCTTGTTTTTGGGCTGTGTGTTTTGAGGTGAATTCATATTTTTTGAGTTGCACACCAAGTGTTTGATGAAATTCCTCTTTGTGTTTTGAGGGGTTGTGTGTGTGTTTTTCATTTATTCTTTGTTATATTGTTATGGGAGGGTGTAATCCCATGATGGAAACAATGGAAGAGGAGAATTTGATTGCTGCTGCTAGGCTTATTATGAGGGTATTGGATTCCAACAAGAAGATAACTAGTGAAGCAAGGGAAATCTTGGTGGAATTAGGCGCCCGATTGACATCCATGGCGAAGATTGCTGCGGTCGAAGATGAAGATGAAGAAGAAGGGTATGGAGAGCTTAGTGATATTAAAGAACGGGTTAATTCGATTCAGGAAAAGATCATGGCTTGGGAAGGTGATGAGTCCATGATATGGGATTGTGATCCTGAAGAAGGAAAGGAGTATTTGAAGACGGTGGATGAAGCTCGAAAACTAGCCGAGAGTTTAGAGAGTTTGAATCTGAGTAAAGATGAAAACGAGCTTTTGAGAACTGTTAACGCGGTTATTCAGACATCTATGGCTAGGATTGAGGAGGAGTTTACGCATATGCTTGTTCATAACAGGCAAAACTTTGAGCCTGAGCATTTATCTTTCCGTTCTAGTGAAGATGATGGTTTAGATGAGAACTCGATTGTTTCATTTGGGGATGATTCGATTGATGATTCAGTTCAGAGAGATAGTGTAAGCCGTGGATCAGAGGTTTTCATTATGGATTTGGTTAATCCTCAAGTGATTACTGATCTGAGAAGCATTGCTAGTTTGATGTTTGATGCAAATTATGGTCGGGAATGTTCTCAAGCGTTCATCAGTGCCCGTAAAGACGCGTTAGATGATTGTCTTTTTATTCTTGAGATTGAGAAATTGAGCATTGAAGATGTTTTGAAAATGGAATGGGTTTCTTTAAACTCAAGGATCAGGAGATGGACAAAGGCGATGAAGGTCTTTGTACGGATTTATCTTGCAAGTGAGAAGTTTTTATGTGAACAGATTTTCGGTCAAAGTCAAACTGAGCCCGTGAGCTCAATCTGTTTCTCGGAGTCGTCAAAAGCTTCAATGTTGCAGCTTTTGAACTTCGCAGAAGCGATTTCCATCGGGCCTCACCAACCCGAAAAGCTTCTGAGGATTCTCGACATGTATGAAGTATTGTCGGATCTTATGCCAGATATCGAGGTTTTGTACTCTGATGAAAGTCGGTCTTACATTAGAACCGAGTTCCAAGACGTTCTGACTCGTGTCGGTGATTGTGTGAAAGCGACATTTATTGAGTTTGAGAACGCAGTGGGGTCCAATACGTCAAATAGCGCGTTCCCAGGTGGCGGGAACCACCATCTCACTCGATATGTTATGAACTACATCAAAACCTTAACCGATTACAGTGATTCCTTAAATGCTTGTTTGAAAGACCATGAGCAAGCGGTCAATGACCAAGATTCTTCATCTTCACCTGATACAAGCCCAGGGAATGATAATGATGATACAGAGAACGGGAACTCATCTTCATCTCCAATGGCGTTGCATTTTAGATCATTGATGTCGATTCTCGAATGCAACCTCGAAGAAAAGTCAAAGTTATACAAAGACGAAGCTCTGGGACATCTTTTCATGATGAATAATATCAACTACATGGCTGAAAAGGTTAAAAATTCAGAGCTAAGAAACGTTCTTGGTGACGATTGGATCAGAAAACGTAACTGGAAGTTTCAACAATACGCCATGAGCTATGAACGGGCCACATGGAGCTCGATCCTGAACTTACTTAGAGAAGACGGGCTATCTAATTCGGGTAGTTCAGGCTCAACTTTGAGAAATCTGCTTAGAGATAGGCTGCAGGCGTTCTACACTGCCTTTGAAGACATTTACAAAAGTCAATCCGGATGGTCAATACCAAATATTCAACTTCGAGAGGATGTGAGGATCTCAATGTCACTTAAGGTGATTCAAGCTTATAGAACTTTTGTTGGTAGACATGCTAATGATATAAGTGAGAAGTATATCAAGTATACAGCTGATGATCTTGAGAATTATATCTTGGATTTGTTTGAGGGAGCACCAAAATCATTACACACCTTCCATAGAAGGTGACATCACTAGCTTTATAGTGGGACTTTGTGGTATGCTCTGTTGTGAGCTCGTGTAGTTATGGTTCGGGTTGATAGAACGGGCCAGGGGCTGTTAACCTGTGGAAGCGGTCCTGTGACCCATGGGTTCACATATATTAATAACTTATTGGTTGTTGGTTTGGGCTTCATGTTTTGGTCCGATCACACCCTTATTCTGTACAATAATTTTTTATATTAATATAAGATATGTTTATGTACATCTCTTCAAGTTCTTTTTTTCCTACTTTGGGGACTTGCAACTTGGAATTGAATAACTTTCTTTATATGACACAAATCCAATCTTAGTTTCTTTTGTTTATCATATAGAAACTAAATTATGACGTTATTAGTGACATTGATGTGTGACCCTTTAGATTTATATGACGTTGGTACTTGACAGTGAGGTCGATGTGTCACAATGTAATACATAATCCAACATATCATGTGTATTTTAAGTCTGGGTCGGGTAACTGGTCTTAATGGGTTTCAATCATACTAGATTAAGTTAAAGAGAGTCACAAAATTAATTATTGTGTTCTCGAGTATAATAATTTATTTCTTAAAATAGATTAAGAATTTTAAGAAAAATTACAGAAACATATAACTTTGCTATCTTCTAGACCGATTTTGTTTCCGGTTCATTATATTCTTATTTTTTAATTTCAACTCCTTGAGATGTGGTTCAATTCCGGTCCAACACCCATAGCACAAATTTTTTTTAATTAATAATAAATAAAACAATTTTTCAATTATTAGAAAATAAGATATTCTTGATTTAAGAACATAAAAATAAGAGTTAATTACTAAGTTAGTTCATGTGGTTTGTTAAAAGTAACAGGTTTGAATACTAAGACTCTGTTTGGTTCGTGGAATTCGATGGAATTGAAAAAAGTTTGGGTAATACTTACCGGCGTTAAATTTTCTGTTTTGTTAAAGGGCTTTTCAGTAATTTTACATATAAGGGACTAATTAAATAACTTGCTAAAATTGTTTGATATTTGAGGGATTGTTTCTGAATTTTACATAAAATATTAAAATTAAGATTAAAAACAAACTTTCCCCCTTTTTCACTACCAAAATCCTAACCACCCACATCTTACCTTCTCTGTTACACCACCATACCTCCGCCTCTTCCCTTCTCTTTCGTCTTACAACAACCATACCTCCGCCTCTTCCCTTCCCTTCCCTTCCCTGTTACACATCTTCCCTTCTCTGTTAAAAATGGAGGGACTTTTTGGTTAACCCATTTAATCAGCCTCCGACAAAGGTGAGAGCAAAGTGTGTCGGAGATTTAGGGTTTTAATGTGTGGGGCTCTTCGTTTAGTAAATTTATTTTGTTATATATTGTTTTATGTTTTTACGCATTTTAGTAAATTACATTAACAACCCTTTGGTTTAGTCTTTTGAAACTTTGTACTCTAAAGGGTATTTTAGTCATTTTACCCAAAGTTAACAGAATAACTAACATAAGTTAGCCTTAGTACCCAAAAACCTGTTACAAAATCAAAATCATAAACCCCAAACTTGTTACTTTAAACCCTTAGTATCTAACCTTGTTACTTTTAAAAAACCATGGGGACTATCTTTGTAATTAACTCTAAAAATAATGTTGCCATCTATTTAACCCAAACATTTAAAACATATCCCCATTAACAAAATTTAATTGATAATAAGATTTTTTTGTGTTGAACAGAACTGAATCATTTTTCAGTTCATCACATGACTAACATTCAAAAATCACAACAGAAAGCATCAAAATCTAATCCAAAATATTCTCACAAAAATAGAGATATTGTATTTCATGGTATATAGTTGATTCCAGGCTTATCTTTCTGCATTCCATGGTATAGTGATTCCAGGCTTGCTTTTAGAGCAACCAGCACTCATCTTTCTGCATGAAATAGTAGAAACATGTATGTCAGTTTAAATAATATATAGATGGCAACACTATTCAGATGTCTAAAGGATACTATTGAGCAAGCGAGCACGAAAATACCTTCACAGTCATGGGATACAAATTTCAGAAGAAATTTTCAGTTTTGAATCAGCCCCTCCACTTACCACGCTATCTCCATTCCACCAATCAGCACATAGTACCTGCGGATTTTGAGAAAGCCCACATTGTTACCGAACTCAACAGATATAAATGCAGACAAACAAAGTTTAAAAAAAAAATACCTTATCCTCATGTGAATCAAGTATAGCCAATGGCCACTGCAGCAAGTTAACAGTGATCAAAGATTAAAAGTATGCATATGAATGTGACTAAATAAAGAGTGAATGACCTTTCAAACCATTATATTTTGCTTATTACAGTCGAACTATTGTATTTTGCTTTTTTGCATTTTAAGCAATTTATTTATTTTAATGGAGAAATATAAACAAAATTACCGCAGTTCTCAAGTCCCATAACATGACTTTCCCATCATAAGATGAAGAAAGCAAATGAAACCATGATCTGCCGTGCCACTTGCACGCGGTTATCCAAGATGTGTGGGATGAAAACTGGAAGCTTGGAGCCAGTGTTCCTGAAATATATTTGTTACAAACACTTTAGAGTCCTGCGTGTATGTTCATGTATTGTGTGTGCACGTGAGTGATATAGAGTACCAGGTTTTCGAGGATCCCAGATCCTAAGAATAGGATCAGATCCGCCACCAGCAATTAGAGCAGAACTTTCACCACCAACATCAATGCAGTTAATCACTTTCCCACAAAACTGCACATGTAATAGGGATGCCCGTCATCAAAAAGCAATTTTGTAATTTATGATAAAAAGCAATTTAATTGCCTACCATGTTCAATGTATCTTTCCCTGTCTCCACATCCCATCTTCTAATAGAGTGATCCCATGATGCAGAATAAATGGTTCCATTTTCAGGCCAAACAACTGAAGATACACATTGTGTATGTCCTACAAGTGTAGATACAGCCTCTCCCTGCACATATGAGAGGTTTTAGTTGACAAGGATATGAAATTATAAACATAATTAAAAAAGAAAGGCGAACTTAATCTTGAGGAAACGTTAGATGCTACATATAAGGTGTAGTTATAAGAATCAAATCTGTCGCCAAATGGTCATTAAAATACCTCTGATTGAGTCTCTTCTTCCTTGCTGCCTTTCTTCCTTTTCTTTGTTGACACGGTATCTTCTTCACTGGACTTTGTCTGCCACAAGTTGATTCTACAATCCCAAGAGCCAGAACACACCTGTAAATCAGAAAAAGAAAAAAAATTCTTAATATGTATGTAAAGTAGAAATGAACACCAAAATTGATGAAAAAAAAGAAGACCATAATTGCATTAGGTTGTGCTGCAACACTTTGCACAGAGGCAGTATGCCCACGAAGAGTTCTATAAGCTCCAATCTTCAGGTTCTCTGCATGTGGCTCTGCATATAACTTTAAAATGGAAACATTATCTTATGGTGGCTAATTCTAAATATCTGTTACAAGTGAAAATTTCAGTTGTAAAAATTACCTTCCAGAGCTTCACAGTCTTGTCTTTTGAACCAGTGGCAACAACAAGATTGGTATCCTCATTGTCTGCATATTCAGCAATAACAAGAAAACAAGTAGAATGGCTGATTAAAACCGTTTATATTAATCAAGTACACGATAACCAAGATGATATATTATGTTAAACATATCATACCTATTGATTTCACGATACCAACTGATGTAATTGCATCATTGTGTCCCTCCAAAACATGTGTACAAACCCCTGCAGCTTCCCATACCCTAAATTGTATATTCAAAGGAACATACACTTTTTTACATTAACTTATTAATATAAAGAAAGAAAATCAATGGATATTGAATCCATGAGAACCTTTATGGCATTACCTTCCTAACCCATCGTAGCATCCAGTCAAAATAAACCTGTCAAATAAAACAAACGTAAACAGCTTTCAGTGAATATAAAATAACCGCCATCCAAATACCAGTCATACCTAGAAACAGTATCATTAGCACACCTATAAAAAACTTCCATCTCCTAAAATTCTAGTGTTTTGATGTCAATTTTAAAATATATAAAGAACAAACACCAAAAATAAGACCGCTTACCGACTTGAACCGTCAACAGCACTGACCCAATCATCATGTAACGAAGGATCTTCCTCCTTGCGTGGAGCTACAGCTCTTATGTACTCAATTTCTAGAGTTTTCTCCTGTTGATGAACACATGTCACAATCAGGCATCATTACAAACATTGTAAGTTTCTTAAAAACATTTAGATAGATTATGACGCCTCGTGCAAAAATTATACCGCCGAGATACCCTTGGCAAGAAGAAAGTCTTCAAGTGACATTCTCACAAACTCGCCATCAATAAGAAAATCAAACGGTTCATGTTTCCAATCATCATTTCCTATAAAACAATGCAAAATATATACAATTTTGATGCGATGTGATTTTAAGCTACAAATATTGTCAATTATCTAGAAATTGATCTTCGATAGCCTAAAAAACTATGGGCAAACATAGTGTAAAGAAGATTAACCTGATTCAAGAAGATTATTAACCACGGCAGATAGGCCCATCCTGGTGAGGTTAGAAGGAAGAGCAATGGAGGTTGTTGGAGCTTTGAACGGCGGTTTAAGCTTCGTAACGAACCGCACTTGTACTTTCCTTGAAGTATCTTCAACATATCCATCGATATCCATCGGAAGTGTGAAGAATCCCTCCAAAACTGTGAAGAATCGGCGTCAGATGAACGAAGACGAGGGTTTAACGAATGAACAGGAAGTTTAAGATGTTCAGGGTTTTAGTCAAAATTAGGGCTTTTGTTGCCCCTTTTACGATTTTAGCTTGTTGTTGAAAGAAATTACAATAAACCCCCCAAAATAGTAATATGTAAAGCATATTCTTGTCACTAATAAGTTATATCCCAAAGAGGTTCTGGTGTAGTGGTTGAGGTAATATCCGGAGTCCCAAGGGACCCAGGTTCGATCCCTGTCACCACCATTAATTTCCGCGGCATCGCAAATGAGGCCTAGCTTTTAGGCTGATGCACCAGGGTTTTACCCACGTCGATCCAGGGTTCGAGCCTCGGCTCTCCCTCAAGCCCAGAAGGGGCCGTATTGGGTGGGGTTTTTTCTTGAAAGCTCTCCAACTCTGACGACAGGTGGGCCCGGTTAAGACAACATATTGGCCGGAGTTGAACGAGGCTCTCCCATATAACGGGGGATGCAACGTCACAACATTCAATGTTCACCTTTCAAAAAACTAATAAGTTACATATTTTTAGTAAAATACATAATCAAGTAAAATTACGTTATGTGTCTTTCTCTCGTCAACTAGTGAGAGTTCAAATGTTATATTGTGCAGGTTTGGTGGGCAAAAAATCAAGTAAGGTTGCATTTTAAACGTGAAAACTTTTGTATACTATAAATTATGGTTGAAATCATGGTCGTCTTGAAAGGGTGTGTAGGGTGAGGAACCACATATAGCCCATGTTTAAAAAAACATTTTTAATTTGGGTATCGTAGGTTGATTAACATATATAAAAAAATAGAGTAAATTATAGAATTCGTCATTTATGTTTATACCATTTTTCAGTTTATGTCCATTAGACCAAAAAATGTCAGAGATCATCCTTTACCTTTAAATATGTTGCCGGTAACGTGCTTTAGCCTAACGGAGATTAATTTTTTCAGTTAACTCCAGTCATATGCTTTGCACATGAGTGTGTTTTGGTCTTTTTACCCATTTCACATGAGGGTGTTTTGGTCCTGTTACCCACAAAAAGATTTTTCTAAAATTAAAAAATATTTATAAAGATAAACCCTCTCTCCACCAGCAGCCAACCACCACCACCATCCGACAACCACTGTTCGAACTTGAAATTTTATTAAAAACTATTTCGTATATAATAAATATCGATTTGATTTAAAAACATATTTAAGAAGAACATTTATGCTTGAAATATATATACATATATATATATATGTAGATATATATATGAGAATCCTATTCAAATACACATACGTACGTTAAATTCTTAAAACTTATGATTTATAATTAAAACTCTAAATCTCTAAAATTATAATCCTATAAAATACTTTATAAAGTTTAAAAATAATAAAACTTATTGGGAGATTTATAAAAAAAATTAAATATATTTATTTTATAAAAGCCCAAGGACGAGAACTGTCAAAAATGAAACTTGATTTAAACTAAGATTTATTGTTTCAACATAAAATGATAAGATCTCAAAACTACAGGGGCCAAACCCGTAAAACTGCCCAAACTTTCGAAAACAGAATCAGTCCCGGGTTCGACCCCAGCCGAGACCGATTTTCAACCCCACTTTTCGAAATCGCGATTTCCGGACAGATTCAATGAACCTCGGTCCTCGCCTCGCGCATGCGACCATCACCCGACACTTATCAATGCTCAATTCCAACGGTATCATCGCGTGGGTTCGAATTTGGATTTATTTCCCTCAACCGTAATCCTCCTAACTGTTCAAGCATTAATCGTCGAAATCACCTATAAATACCAGTTGCAAACGACTAGCGACATCACCCTCTAACTACACACATCCTCAATTTGGTCGCTCATCACCGGCATTGCTCATTTGATCCTCGCGACAGCCGACGCTAAGTCTGAAGCCGTTCTCGCTCTTTTCGACATCATTTCAGGTAATTCAAAAAGCCATTAGTTCGTTTTCATTCTAGGATCATTTGCCTTCTGTCAATTGTTAAAGACAGAGGGATCAACAGGTCGTATTTGACGAGTTTCGTTCAAGGGTTCATATGGGATTTGGGGCCGATTCGAGATTTTGTTTAAAAGTTTTTCTTTTTCAGATTATACACTAACGAGCCGTAGTCGGGATAGTTAGTGATGTGTGTGTATGTGCGACCCGGGGCAGGACCCGAGTTCGATCCGGCCTGACGCCAGGGTTTGTTTTTCATTTTTTTCTTCCATTTTCAACAACTTTTAAATTCTTTAAAAAATGTTATAAAATCTGAAAAATTCTTATAAACGTAAAAACCATTTTATTTCCACTTTTAAAACCTGGAATTATTTTAATTCAATTAAACTTAATTAAACTTATAAAAAAAATAAACCATTTAAAAATAATTTTAAATATTTAAAAAACCATAAAAATACTTTTATACTTTATAAAACTTGCATTCTAAATAGGAAATAATTTGGAACTTTAATTCCTAATTATTTCTTGTTTTTATTGTTGAATATAAATAAATAAATAATTTATATAAGTTTTATAATTAAACATAAACTTGTAAACTTTTGTAAAGTATTAAGAACCTAAATCAAGACTTATTTGTATACCTATTTTAAAACAAGAAAAATAAATAAACATTATTTATTTAAAACTAGAAAATCTATGAATCTATAAACTTTATAAAGATAGAAAATTGTTTACTCATTTATTCTAAATTCACAAACCCTATAAACCCTAAGTAGAAACTTTAAACATTACAAACTTGCAAACTTTATTTTAATACCTAAGAAACTTTATAATGTATAAACTTATAATTTAAAGACATAAACTTTATGAGAAATTCTATGGAAACTTGACAGTTATTTAAACTTATAAACATTATTCATTTACAAATCAAATTATAAAATAAATGCTTAACACTTAAGTATATTAATAAAATCTTAAATGATTTATATTAATTATTCTAAATAAAATAATTATCCTTTTTGATAATTATTTATCCTTAACAGTTATTCACTCTTTAAATAATTTCTATTAATCTTTTATTTATCCTTTAAATGTTATTATAAATCCTTAAAGGCTATTTATTCTCTAAAATACTTATTATTTATCCTTATGATAATTATTAGTAATCTTTAACAATTATGCTTAGATGCTTATTCTTATGTTAAACTTGAGACTTGTATGCTTAGATTAAACTTAAAACTAGCACATTCATTAACTTTGATCAAGCCTATAGTAACAATGATAGATCTATTGTATTTGATCAATCCACCTTGATTGATTGACCCCTTCGGGGGGGAGCCCTTAGTGATTGTTACTGAATTAAACTTTAAACTTGAGACTTATAAAGGGTAACCTGCGGGTTATGCCTAAACTTTGTTGGAGGGTTGAAATGCACAATGTTTAAGATACTTGTTTCTAATACTTACATTATAGAATGCATATATCATAGTGAATTGTAATTCTTTTCAAATACTTGTTAAACTATGTCAAAACCTTTGTATCTCACAAACTATTTTGTAGTTGACAGATTCTTTCACATGTTTCAGGTTCTACAACATGAGACTTTATCGTGATCACATAGGATGCTTGGACCTAGAATGCTTAATCAATTAGACTTGTATTTTTGCTATGTATTTGATGTATTCTTTGTATTGAATCTTTGAATCTATTTATTAATATTGAAACTTTAATAGTCAACCTTGTGCTATTGAACAACCGCGTCCGCCCCGACGTCGGTTGGGGTGTGACAGATTGGTATCAGAGCCTTGGTTATAGGGAATTAGGTTATTAGACACATGACCTAGACTATAACTTAGGAGACCCAAACATGAGTTATCTCATGTCCTTTACTAGGAATTCTCTCCTCATTCTATTCTTAAATCTTATACGTGAACGCTTGGAGATTCTACGATTCTACTTATCTACGTGCTACAAATGTCCACTACATCGAGGGTACATTCTTAGGCTTCAAGCCTAATCCACCACTAAACTCTCGTCAAGAATATTTAAGTTCTAGATAATGTGTGAGAACTTGTGCGGACCGGAAGGGTGGATACCTGTATTCTAGGAAATTCTGTCAAGAAAAGCATTTCGTATAAATCCAAATCAACCGTTGGACCCGTATGCTTTCTTGGGAATTCTTGGGATGAGTATCCACTTATAGGAATGCATGACTTCTCTAAACATTAACGAGCTTAGATCTCTCTTGATATGTCGAAGTACTTACTTAGTGATATGCACTAAAAGAGTACTATCTCAAATACTATACACTTCATAAATTCATGATTCAAAAACTTTCCTCTATAACCTTTATTCTATGATTCTTAAGTCCCGTCTTGTCACATGACAGCATGCTTACTCGTCATGACCTGAATGAGTTACCTTTAAGGAAAATTTCTTACGAGATTATACTTAAAAACTACATACATAAACTTATATTTATAGATACTACCCAATAAACTTCGTGATCGTTGTAATACAACCCTTAAAACTATGTATTACTCTACAAATTCTCCTATAAACTTCATTATTTTATGAACATAACACTTAAGGGGAAACCCTTGTGTTTCATCTTATTTTCATCACTCAACCAAACTACTCTAGATAACTCACTCAAACTTTTGTTACACTTTTTAGACAATGATCGAAGAAATTTACGAAGACTGAAAAATCGTCCATGAATACCTCCATCGAGTCCTCGATCCCGTCTTTCCCCGGTCTAGGTAAGACTTTCTTCCTTTCTTGGTGACTTTCCTTAATCCATTAGTAGTGATTATTTGTTAGATCATCTAACATTTCGTAAGCTTTTATGGGATCTTCCTAGAGATTGATCCTCCCGAAGATGTGTCCACCATTTGACGAGCCATTGGGGTTAATCCATTGTAGAAATATTGTATCTGCAACCACACTTCAAGTCTATGGTATGGATATTTTTTTAGGTCTTTGTATCTTCTCCATGCT
Organism: Smallanthus sonchifolius; assembly: GCA_023525975.1. Taxonomy (NCBI): domain Eukaryota; kingdom Viridiplantae; phylum Streptophyta; class Magnoliopsida; order Asterales; family Asteraceae; genus Smallanthus; species Smallanthus sonchifolius. The sequence continues at coordinate 69,092,636 of CM042031.1, read as the reverse complement.
GCTGCCTAGGATTCCTCCTCTTCTTGCTTAAACATAGTTATAAGTAACCTTAATCGTGTGGTTTTGGCAGGGCAAAGTATTTGTTTAAAGATTTATCTATCACATGCTTCCATGTGGTAATGAAGGCATATGGGAGGGACATAAGCCAAGATTTGGCTTCTTTATGTAGAGTCTGATGGCGTCATCGGTGACTCCTTCCCATTTGAATGTATCACATAATTGTAGGAATGTTGTGATATGAATATTTGGTCCTCCTCCGGGATTTAGCTAAATTGAGTTGTACTTGTTAATTGAATGATGCTTGGCTTAATTTCAAAGTTCGGAACTTGAATTGTTGGATGAACGATGCTTGTTTGAATGCCTTCGGTAGAGGGTTGTGCAAAGTCAGCTATCGTTTTCCATGCATCATCTCTTTCTACGACTTCCATTGGTACTAAGTCTTAAGGGAATGCCTTTAAGGAAACTATCCTAAAGGCCCGACAACAAAAATAAAAATTACTAAAGATTAAATTACTTACTTGGGTTGTTCTCATAATTGACGCGTCCCCGACAATGGAGCCAAAAACTAGATGTGTGTTTAAAAGATATAAAATATTTTTGTAGAATAAATCTTACACAGTTAAGTTTTAAATTTATAAAAAATGATTATTACCAGAATACAAAACCACATACATATAGGAGAGTGCACCTATCGTATGTATAGTATAGTAACGGCAAGAACCAAGTGTTGATCCGTGGACGCGATGTGCAGCTCCTGATACTAAACTTTTTAGCAATATTTAATTAAACTTTCTTTTGAGAGATTAAGAATTAATTTTAACTAAGAAATCAAGATAGAAGGAAATTTCATCTAAACATCGACTCCTCTTAACTTTGAATGACAGTTTATCAGGTTATGATAATTATTCTAGAAGTATCTGGGCTCTCGCCATAGTAACCCAAACGGGTAAGGGACTTGAAGTTTCCAAGACACAATGTTGGCTACTCTAAGTCTTACCTCGATGAAGAACTAATCATCCATGAATTGAAATACTCAACATAAAACTACCGCACCAAAGGCTTGAATTCCTTGTGATAAGAAGCATATCAATGCTATAGACGCATATTGAATATCTTTAAATCACAGAGTAATATTAAATAGTTTACCAGTAATTTAGGACCTCCTAACCAGAGAGGGTGTATCACTCGCCAGAGGTTTTACACTTTTAACCAAGATTAGGAAAGTTCTAACACAGACTTGTACCTTATAAGTACAAGGATAAAATAGCTCACCTGTTAAATATAATTGTAATCAATCTCATCAGCTATTATCCTTAGTAAGAGCTTTAGATTGAAGTGATTCAACCCGAAAAACAGTTATACAGAAACTTGTGAGCATACTCAGATTCTCTCTAACATATAAAAAAGATAACAAGGATATTAAAAATCAGATATTCATACACATCACAAGTAAAGATTGAAATCACTTATCTATTTGTCAGACATTATTATGATTCATCTTTGTTTAGATGAAATTAACTACTCATTGGAAATAAAAGAGAACAACTCAGTATCAAACAAGAATTTATAATGAAATCACAAAGTAAAATGGAATCACCCGTTTTACGATTGGATTCACTATGGAAACTTCCCTGAATCGAATAATCCTTCCGATCTTCTAAAAAGCCTCCTGCAACGCCTATCCTTATCAAAGGATAGTGGTATTCTACCGATAGAACACTAACTATAGAACTGAATATAAAAGACTGAATGAATTTTGTTGAAGCCCTATGCCTTCTTTTATAGACGGATTTCTGCGACGCTACGTACAACCTGTACATTGCCAACATTCAAAAATATTCCTCTATAAGAAGTATAACATAACTAAACTTCGCTTAGCGGTTAACATAAAAAGTAAAAACTTTTACACTTTGGTGATAAAATGCTTTCAATGATCCCCCACCATTGTAAACTTGGGAGAACATGTACACACCACACGAACATTGTATTAAGTAAATCTTTAATTTGTAATTTTGTAGTACTTATAAATATTATTTTAAAATATAGAGCGAATTACAAATTACGTCATTTAAGTATTACTCAGGTTTCAGAATACGTCCTTTAACTAAGGAAATTACACGATACGTCCTTTATGTTCAGAAAAGATTGCACGTTACGTCCTTTGCACTAAAGACCGTTAAATACAGTCGTTAAGTTCGGTCATGTGCAAGGCACATGAGTGCAAAACGGTATTTTCACCTTTCCAGGGACTATTTGTGTAATTAATGTAAAGACTTAGACTATGTAATTATTTCTTTTCATCCGCAAATTACACTTCCTCCGGCGCACCATCAGTAACTTCCGATCTACCTTTATCTCCCTCTTTGAGTCGATCTACCCCCTTGAACGCCAACCAGAAATCAAGTGCCATCACCAGAAAACCTCCCACCCCATCCTCTACCCCTGTCAAACCAAACCTCAGGTGCCATGGCAACCACCCTTCAAATTGCTTACCATTGAACAGAAATTCAAGACCGGATTTATCAAATAATTAATCATTTAACATATATTCAGGACCAAATTACCATTGAACATAAACTCAGGTGTGATTACCGGAATCAAAGGACATTATAGATAACGCTAATTAATCATCGGCGGAATTACCGGAACCAAAGTAACGGACTCACTGGACAAAATCCCGGTGGCGGTGCTACTATAACCACCGGCGGAGACGGAGACGGAGACGGAGGTGGAGGCGTCGTCACTATAGAGACCGACGAAGGTGGTGGGGAAGTTCGATTACTCTGAGCTCTCACAAATTCCACCCAATCAAGGTAATCAAAATCACTTAAGGTTCCTGAAACCTTAACCAAGTTTTCTGAAACCTTAACCCAATCAAGGAAATCAAAATCATCTGTGCAAGTAATTTGGAAAATTCATCAAAACTTAACACCCTAATTTCATAAATCAACAATGGATTGACTGTTGTAATCGCCGCTGATGGAGGCAGTGTACCTTGGAGTCGGCAACGATGGAGGGTAGACGATGGCGGAGGCAAATGATGGGTGGTGGGTAGTTGACGGGTGTAACGATGGAGGGTAAACATGGTGGAGGCAACGATGGAGGGTAGACGATGGTGGAGGCAACGATGGAGGGTAGACGAGTAGACAAATGATTGGTAGAGGGTAGTTGACTGGTGTACTCGCCGACAAGGGGATGGAATCGCCGGCAATAGGTGGCTTTGTCTGGTGGCGGCCGGAGAATTAGAAAGAGGGAGGGTTTGCTTGGGGAATACGATGCAAAGGACTAGAAACAGGGAGGATTTTCTTTAAAGTTCTTAATGTTTCAATAAATTACAATAACAGTCCTTATGAGAATAAAAAGATCAAAATAACCTGATGTGCAAGACATGTGACCAACTTAACTCGAAAAATCTAATGCCCGTTAGTGGAAAGGACGAAACTGTTAAAAAATTTAAACATAAAGAACGTATTCTGTAATTTTCTTAGTTAAAGTACGTATTCTGAAATTTGAGTAATACTTAAAGTACGTAATTTGTAATTCGCTCTAAAATATATTATCACACGCGCACGAAAGATCGCGTACAGCTAATTCGTTTCACATTATTTATCCTCACTCAAGAAGACCCAATCCCATACGACTAACGTCCACATCTTCCATCAGTAACAACCGTTCGATTCTTCTAGTCTTACAAACCAACGGATCAGATTGCAGAAAAGTTGGACACATCTGAAACGCAAGCACACCGACACATTTCCATCTCCAAACCTCAGCTTCGTTACATTCAAACCGAGGACCAGACCTTAGGCTCGTCACCGAACCTACACAGATAAAAATATAATATGTCAGAAAGAAAGAAAAAGAGGCCATCTTTCTCGGTTATCGGTTTTAGTGAGAGAAAGAGTGTTGTAGTTTTTTCTTTGAAAGGCGAACAATGGATGCGTGACGTCGCACCCCCCGTCACATGGGAGAGCCTTGTCCAACTCCGGTCAATATGTTGTCTTAACCGGACCCACTTGGCGTCAGAGTTGGAGAGTTTTCAAAGAAAAACCCCACCCAATACGGCCCCTTCCGGGCTTGAGGAAGAGCCGAGGCTCCAACCCTGGATCGGCGTTGGTAAAACCCTGATGCATTAGCATAAAAGGCCTCATTTGCGATGCCGTAGAAATTAATGGTGGTGCCAGAGATTGAACCCGGGTCCATCAGGAGTAAGTGTTGTAGTTAGTAAGAAAAAAGTGAGAGGTATACACATATATATGTATGTATAGAGAGAGAAAGTAGAGAGAGAGACACGAAGAAGGCGCATTCAGCTACCACTGTTTTGAAGTGACGATTAACAGGAACTCTTGACCTCCATCAACTAGAAGGAAGCTCTTCGAAGTAAGCGTTTATATACACTTCTCAACAACCCCCAAATCTGCTTTCACTTGGATCACTGTTTTGAAACCCTATGTTTTAGTCTCAAATTGAGCTGATTCTTAATCTGGTTCACGTTGTAACGTCAATTTGGCTTTTGATTCATGGAAACCATTGGAATTCGCAATTATTGCTTTTGCATTATTGGTGAAATTTGGAGGTAGGTTCATGCACCGGTGCTTTTACTTTTTTAGGGTTTGAGTTCCAAATTCACCAGTCTTTTCGTTTCTGTTGCTGATTTAGGATGTAGAGTTTGTTTGCAATGTGTATTTGCAGTTTATTAGAATTTTGTTGATATTAGGGTTTAAGTGTTTGATCTTTTTGGATTTTGGTGTTATAAAAATAATTTGTGCTTATTTTTGTCACCTACTTGAAGTACATAAGTTGATTGATAGTTATTGAATATAAAGAGTTGAGGCAGTCTAGTTCTTCACTTATCATGGAGACATAAATTGAAAAAAATAGTATGAATGAACCTGGTTGACTGGTTGTGTTTTCAAATTGACTGATTCTTTTTTTTTTTTTGCTTTGGAACATTTTTTCTTTGTGAATATGCTAAAAGAGGCACTATTGTTTGCAAGAAATGAAGTGTGAAAATGTAAATGCAAAAAAGATCATTGTATTCGGGACATTTTTGTCCAAAAGTGACCATGTATTTAAGTTTTTGCAAGAATGAAGCAAGCTACCGTGCTCCAAAAAGTCGATAACTGCTTTTCGATCAGGTATAGTTTATCTGAATGAGTTGGGGGGTTTGTTGTTTGTTTCTATAATGAGTAGTGGGATTTTTCTTTCTGTTTAAGCTTAAAAATTCTTATGATAAATAGAATGTGCTTTAGTAATTATTGCTCTTACTTTACCTTACAATGATCATCTTTTTTCCAGCATCATTATGCATACGTTTTGTTTCATTAATTTGGCTAGATTTCACTTTTGTCGTTCATACTTTTCATTCTACCAGTCATAATGGTTATTTTTCTTGTTGAATGACTTGTAATTTGTAGGTTCAATTACACCAAGTCGCAGAAGTTATCCACAAGTTCTTGATCTAAGATGTATAAACGGCCGACAACATAAACATCAAATTTGACTTCTGTCATAAGATAGTTTTAGGAAGGGTTAAATATTATTCATTACGGCCGTGGTTAATAAACATCAGTCTAAGCAGCAGTCTCAGTTTTATTGAAATTCCAATGTTGCAGCGACAAATTATGTTTAAGCAGCTAGAAGAACTCCAGAGGCAAAAGAAACTTCAAGAGTTAAATGACTCCAGACAACAAAATGTTTTAAATCAACAATCTTTAATACAAAATAAGCAAGCTTCCGGGGCTCAATACGCACCCTTAATTAATGGAACACCGGTTCGTGATCCATCCCAACTGTTTATGTTTGGTAATACAAACTTGGTTCATGGGTTTCAGAACGGATCGCCTTATTCACAGGCTCAAAATCAAATCCTACAATCAATTGGTCTTCCATCTCAGCCAGTTGATGGACGTAGTTTTAGCCGGTTTTCTCATTTTCAAGGGCCAACTCATGAATCCACTGGCGAACAAGTGGACACTATTAGTAGATCTAGTATGAGTGATCAATTTAAGGTTTCATATCAAACAGGAATTGATCAGCAAGAATTTGGTAAGGGTCAAGAACAAGACATCATCAACCCTTCCCAGGAGTTCACTAGTTTGGATCCGTTGGAACAGAAGTTTTTATTTACAGATGATGAAAGTGTGGGAGGTTTTGGGAATATGTTTGAGGACAATGATAATTTGCAAGTTCTTCCTTCTGTTCAAAGTGGGAGTTGGAGTGCTCTTATGCAGTCTGCGCTTGAAGAAACCTCGAGTACTGATACAGGGGTGCAGGAAGAGTGGAGTGGTTTGAGCTTCCAGAATCCAGAACTATCCAATGATAACCAGCCTTCTAATTTTATGAAAAATGGGAAAAATCCAACTTTATGGCAGAATAACATTTTTCAAAATGCACCCTCTTTAAACTCAAGGCCCGAGGCAAGTGCACAAGTTCAAAGATTTTCACCTTTACAGGTACATCAAGGACTGTTGTTGGGTATGCTATAGTTATGTTACAATGTCCAAGAACTTGATAAACTATTCTTGTGTTATCTTTCATAGGGGTTCTTGCCTGATAATCAGAGACAATCAAAAGCATCAGAGGTGACAACTTTTAGAGGCAGTGATTCATCTGGTATGTCTGCTATTGTGGACAGATCAGCTGACTTTTCTGCTCCAGATTTAAGTTCTCAGACAAGGTGTGTACTTCTTTGACTCGATACATAAACAAACAAACAAAGTAAAATCCCACTCATAGCAAAGCTATTTGTAGTGTCTGGAGAGGGTGGGATGGAGACAAACCTTTCCTCTACCACATGGGATAAATTCATGTTTTGGATTTTTCCCATTTTACATGATTAACAAACCGATTGTAGGGTCGGGAGAGGATGGGTTTTTCTGCTCTTAAAATCTGAGTTATTAGTTATCTTATAAAACATGTTTTGGTTTATCATGATAGTCGCCATATGCTTGAGCTTCTTCACAAGGTGGATAAATTCAAAGAGTATAAACATGGTACACAGTCAGCTTATACAGACCCACCTCCATCAAATGAGACGGCTAAGGCTACAGATGCATTTACTCCATCCAACAATTCTTCTACCCCTCAATACTTTGGCTTGAGGTTGGCCCCGCCAACTCAAAGGCCCCCAGTAAATTATTTTGACTTATCTCAGATCTCCCAACAAGCGGTATGTAACACTAGTTCATACATTAATATTGCAAAAATGATCAAAGTGTCAACTTCTATTATTCGTTATCTATGTCATTCTTTTATTGGTTAGTTCTTATGCATGTTTAATAGAGACACCCTTCTCCTAATCCTGATGGTGTGCAGGACACCTCTCATTTAGTTCCATTAAAGGACCAAGATAGTCAAAGATCATCATTATATGAAAGTCAACAGCTTTCTAATTCAACGAGACAATCTAATGTGTGGGTAGATATACCTTCACAGCAAAATCTTTCTGGTGTGGGATTTCATAAGGCTCCAAGTGGATCTCCTTCAACCTCTGATGTGGCAAATAGCAGGACAGAAACTGCTTCTGAAGCTCCAAAGGAGTCAGACAGCCAGATGTATGGCAAAGGACGCGATGAGTTATTAGAAGCTAGTAAACACGTGTTGAATTCCCAAGGTTTTGATTACACAAGAGGGCAAGAAGGTAAAATCCCTTTTGAGGAAGGATCTTTTTCAGGACGTGCAGAAGTAAATGCTTGTTCTTTGAAGCAAACACATTGCTCCCCTCTGAATCCCACATATTCTGAACCTAATATAAGGGCAGCAGAAAAGAATGAAAAGGTCGATTCTGACATTAAAGTTCCTCTACTAACATCCATGCCACAGCTCACTTCTGTGTGTGAAAATTATAAAACCACTCTCATGCCATCATCTGCAAGAGAAAGTCAATTGGTCAAACACTCATCTCACCCTCTTCTTCAAGATGGTTCTCAGCTGCATAGAAATAGTTCGTTTGTGCAAATGAATCTAGCCAGCACAAGTCAGTATGGGAGTGTTTGGCCAGTAACTGGTACCAGCTCAGTTGCTGTTAATCAAGATTTGCTTGTTTCTCAATCAAAGAAGAGGAAATTTCCTACATACGAGCTTCTACCATGGCATAAAGAAGCAACAAAAGGTTCTTCAAGGCTTCAAGATATGAGGTGGGTTCTACATGTCTATTACATTTCCTGTTTACCTCTTGCACATGTGGCATATTATAAAAAAGTTCAGAAAGCTACAAGATTCTTGATTGCAACCTAATTTTTTGACAATTTCTCTTGCAGCATTGCTGTGCTAGAATGGGCACAGGCTGCCAAACGGGTACCTGAAAAGGTGTGATTTTTAGTTGATCAGTTAGCATTATGAAAAATTTAACTTTCAGAAGACTTGAAAGGCTTTTGATACTTGTTCTAAACTCTTACAACTTGTGTTAACAGTTGAAAGAAGATGAGGCAATAGGACACTCACCTCGGATGTTTCATTCCAAGAAAAGAATAATCTTAGCAACTCAGCTTATGCAAGTGTTGTTTCGACCTGCACCGGCTGCAATTCTTTCAGATGATGCTACTACATGCTATAATACCGTATCATATTTTGCTGCTAGATTAGCACTTGGTGATGCATGTAGCCTGGCAAACCATTCTCACACGTCCAGCGATACATCTGATTCGTAAGAATTGCACTTCAAAGTTCATTTTCCTTTCCTTTCGTTTGTTAGGAATGCAACAAAGTTGCAAACTTTAGCATATTTACTTCATCAATTGTGTTGATTCTTTCTCCAACTTTGTGATCCAGGTTGTCAGGGAAAGCCACAATATCTAAGGGCATTGGTGATCAAAATCTCTCCAAAATTGTTGAAAATTTCATTGATCGAGCAAAAAAGCTGGAAGATGAGCTTTTAAGGTACAAACACAATCCATCATTATTGAAACACTTAACACGTAAAGCAAAAAAGATTGATATTAATTTACATAGATTTGAACATCTAAATTTCTTTTACATGTGTATAAAAATGGGGATAAAGGTTGGAGAATGGAGGATCAATTCTGGAAATAAGAATGGAGTCACAAGATCTTGAGAGATTTTCAGTGATCAACCGTTTTGCAAAGTTCCACAGCAGGCCTCAAATGGTTGCACCTGACCCGTCATCCTCTGGTGTCCCTAAGTTATATCCTCAAAGATATGTCACAGCCAGTCCAATGCCCAAGATAGTACCCCAAGGGCATAACTGTCTTTCACTGTGACAATTATCTTTACACGTCTTGTTTTTGCCTTATCTATGCTTGTCTAACTGCACTTTTTTATCCATTTTTATGAACCAAAAGCTAACTGATGTCGATTTTGACAAAAAAAAGTATATGACGTTCTTTTGTACATGTCCATGCGACGCTAAGTAAGGAGCGTTTGGAAGGCTGTCTTGAAGGTTCAAGATAACGGCAGGTATGCATTTTTATCAACTGAAATTAATTCAGATGATAGGAATTAAAACCACCATCAAACTCATTATTGGCAGGCTTATGAAAGGAATTTATAACAATCAGTGATATAAAATATGAGAACTATTTGATGACCATTGTGGTCAACCTTGCTAGTTAAGTACCCTCATTTTTTGCCTTGCATGTCACATGTGCATATGCCAAATATGAGATATTTTTTTTTTGTTTTGTTTGTTTTCCACTAGAATGATAAAGTTATGGTACTAGGTTTCTGACACTGACAGAGTGGACCTTAAGAAAGGTGAAAATAGTAAAGTTGTGTGTTTGAAAACATGTTTTAAAGAGTGTCCTGAAGAGTGCAGTTTAGTGCCATGTCAACTGGTCCTATGCAGTCCTTTAACTCCTAGCCATATGCTGCCAATCTGTTGTGTGTTTTTAGACTCAATACAGCCATACACATCACCATTTTACACAAAAATACAAGCCAGTTTTTTGTTTTAATTCTACTGGTGTCTAAATTTAATCTATTGGGTGTGTATTTAATAAGATTTGTATAGTTTTACTTTTGAATGCGTGTATTTTTGAATCTAATAAGATCTGTATAGATTTGTTAATGATGTATAATGTTATTAATTCATTCTATAACACTATGACAAAACTATAATAAATTATTTATCTAATAAATTAATCTTAAGCGAAATGATTATCATCATATGATAAAAAAAACATGATAAATATCTTATGACATAGACAATGACGTCATGTACTATTGATGTAATCTTTATAAAAGACAACTTGAGGCATTAGCGTCTTTTAGACTGCTCTAGTGCAACTTCGATCAATGTATGATAACTGTCTTAGAGCTTATGCCCTGAAAACATGTTACCATACATTTGGGAGAGGGGTCTTTTGGTAATTGTTTAGTAGTGTAGGGTCAAGATGTAAGCAAAACAATGTGTACTTAAACAAAATCACGCCTAATGACATAGCAACTATGTTTTGATCGGGACTCTTCTTCTCTGTAAACTTCTTCTAAGAAGAGGGGAAAATCCCGTTCAAAACATAGCTGCTATGTCATTAGGCGTAATTCTGTTTAAGTACGCATTGCTTTGCTTACATCTTGACCCTACATTACTAAACAATTACCAAAAGGCCCCTCTCCCAAATGTACAGTAACAAAACAACGTTGGAAGAGAAGTGTGACATATGATCTATTACCACTTATAAAAAAGTTTGTTTGATCACTTAAAGGACGCAACATTTTCTTCACCCCCCGAGAATAATCCTCGTGGAATTCCGGCTAAACCGTGCATGTTTAATCCCATCCATATATCCAACATGGGAAGCACCATTGAATAATAATATTTAAAAATGCGACACATCATCCATTCCAATATGATAAGAGTGCTTAACTTTATGCAGTTGGATAGCAAGAGTGTTTTAAAGTTTTATGTTTACTTTTAAATTTATTAAAAATCATATTTTACATAGAGCAAACTAACGGTTTTAGTTTATGTGGTTTGGTCCGACTATTGATCTAATAGTGTTAATTTGGCTTTTTTAGTCAATATGGTTACAATTTCGTTTCAATTAAAGCTAGACGTGTAATGTCATCCAATTTTTCTGTTAGTTTTTATGTGAAAAGATAAGTATACGCTTGTTTTAACATAAAGACCATTTATGTAACTAATCAAATTCTAGGGCTGTTTATGTAAATAAAAAAACAAACTAAATATAAATACCAAATTAAGAAAACAACTCCTCGTCCCCCTCCCCCTCCCCCACCCCACTCACCGGTTGCCCTAATGCATCAAAGACCGTCACCGGAGCATCCCTCAACCATCGTCGCCGCTACTGGAGCCTCCCTCAACCAACGATTGAACCCATAAATCTAACAACGAGCCTAGAAACGAATGATTGATAGTGGTGGGTTGGATCGATCTACCAGAGCATCGGGTGAAGCCAAAAGATGAAGAAACAGAGAGGGGTGTTTCCTCCCCTCATTTCAGAAGCACCGATTGGATCCATCCTCCACCACAACCGCCACCATAACCACCGTGGAATTCTCCCCTCGTTTCAGAAGCACCGATTCACATGACGAAAACAACTCCACATATCCAACTAAGCTCCGGTTGATGTGCAGCAATGGCGGACACATCGTCCCTCGCCCCCACGACAAATCCATCTGATACGTCGGCGGAGAGACGGCGTATGGTGTTCGTGGACCGTCACATCACTCTACTCGATCTTGTCGCCTCTCCAAAACACTTCTCCGATAAATTACAACATCACCACCGACGTCTTCGTTTACACTCAAATACGATCAACTACTACATCACCGTTGGCGTCTTCGTTTACACTCAAAACACCTCTGCTCATCTACAACATTACAGTCGGATTTGCAGATGGGTGGCTATGAACAAGATGGGGGAGGGGGCTAGGGTTGGGTGATGATGAACAAGATGTGGTGGGTGGGTTAGGGTAGGTTTTTAGTTTTAGCAAGTTAATTTGGTAAATTACATAAATAGACCTTTACATGTAAAAAGACTATCGTATTCTTTCATTTAACAGAAATGCCTTGGGCTTACATGTAAAAAGACTATCGTATTCTTTCATTTAACAGAAATGCCTTGGGTTAATTGAGAAGAAAATGAAATCACGATGATTAAAAATATAAAATTAGAACTAATGAACTAAAACCGATAATTAGATCAAACCTTATGAATAGCTTACTCTAATTAATATTTCATTGAAGACCAAGTTTTTAAGCCATTAATTAAAAAAGGGCGATTCTAACCACATAAGGAATATTGCTAATTGGACCCGCCGCCGCCCTATACGCCCTCGTATAGGTCAATACGAGGGCGTATAGAATTCAGTCACTGCCAACAGAATGCCACGTGTCATTCTCTGTCTGACGGCTGGTCCAATACGTGGCGTATTGACCTATACGCAGCGTATGAGGCACAGGTTATATTTTTGCTTTAAAAGTTGGAAGAGTTGTACGTTTATGAATCCTATACGTGGCGTATTGACCTATACGCCACGTATAGGTAATTTTTATTTAATTATAATTTTTTTGTTTTATTTATATTTTGTTTATTTTTATTTTAATTTATATAATTTTGTTAATATAAGTTTGTTATCTATTTATAAATTTTATATATATATTTTTTTAAACATTTGTTATATTTTTACAGTATAAACAAGCAAAGTATTAAACATTACAAACCAAACAAAATATTAAACATTACAACCAAACAAATTAACTAAACATTATATACATTACATCAAAAAATTAAATATATATACATCAAAATGTTTTACATACATAACAACGAAAGAAACAAAATACAAATAAAATAACTAAAGCTAAGCGGGTCCGCCGTCACCCTGACCGCCTCCGCCCTCATCCTGACCCGCCACGCCCTCATCCTGAACGGGGTCGTCTGGATAATGACGTCGCGGTGGTAGTGGGCGTGGCTCGATGCCGGCGGCTCGTGACAGATCAACGATCTATCCAACCGCCCACATCATCAGGTCTTCCATGCGATCGAGTTGACGACCCTATCGCCGTGAGTTGGCAACAAGGCCATCAAGTAATGCCTGGGTAGCCCTCTCTAGCCTAACAGACCGACGTACGTGTCGGGGATGCTGTGGCGGATGGTCGTGGATGGCCTCGACGTGCGGCGGCCCGTCCTCCATCGCCACACCATGTAGCGGCTGAGGCATAGGCGGGTCCCCTTTCCAAGCATCTGCGGCAACGGCACCGGGACCCAAACCTGGTCCTGGACGGCTCCTACGAACCGAAGGCCCTGCGGGAATCGGTGCGTGATGCGCATGCCGCTCGCCGTGCGACGGTCTAATCGGACAGGGGGAATGGCCGGTGACATCGCAGGCTCATGCACGTCAAATGGTGTAACCGAGCGCATGATCTGCGTGATGAAAGCACCGCCATACAAAAGCCCGCGCTTCTGCCGCATATAGGCAGATGCAAAATAAAGCGCAAGGCACGTCGATAGGTTGCACCGCCTGCCAGTAAGCAGACAATAGAGAAAGAAGAGGTCTCTATCGGTGCACCACTCACGGCTTTTCAGACGCGGTGCGATCGGCGTCGAAATAAGCCGGTGCAGATATTTATACAAAGGGTCTCTAATACCCGAGACCCTCCCCTTGGTAACCAACCAAGGACTATCTGAAATCAAGACCCAAAAAACAAGGAGTTCCTCCTTGTCCACCTGTGGCGTGACCGTCTCAGGCTCGTGGTAGAAGCCTGTCCTGACGGAGGGTCTGACGGTAAACGATCCCAAAGTTCGAAAAGGAAATATGATCCGGATCCATATCGTTGCGTATAGGCTGTTACCGGGTAAACCAAGCCATACACAGGGCAACCAAGCCATACGCAGGCCAGTTACCGGGCAAACTTAGCCATACGATGGCAATTAGGCCATACGCGGGCCAAGTTGCCGAGAACATGAGCCATACGCAACGTATAGATCTATACGTGGCGTATGGCTTCATCGTCTTCCTCAGACGAACTATACGCCACGTATGGCCCTATACGTGGCGTATAGTTCTTAAGTTTCAATCCAAAAATCTCTAATCTACCCAGTTTTACCCGCTAATATTCAATATAAACCTAACATTAATGATCATGGGTGTAGAGACGTACCTTTTCGAAGTTTTTTTGAGACGACAATCCTAATCAACGAACTTTTTTGCCGGATGCGTATGGGTTTGTGTTTGTTTGTTTTGGGTAGTTTGGTTCTGTACGCTGCGTTTTCCTGGTATATCAAGTGGCTATACGCCGCGTATAGATCAATACGTGGCGTATAGCAATCAACTTTTGGTATTCTGTACGCCACGTATGGCCCTATACGTGGCGTATAGAATATTAAATTAAAATTAGTTATATTTAATTAAAATTAATCAAAAGATAATAAAATATTAATTATAATTAACTTAAAATTAATTTAAAATAATTAAAATTACAAATAATTAAATTGACCCAATACTTAAAATTAATAAAAAACTAATAAAGCATCATCCGTGAGTCGTGAAGTATTGTGGAAATGTAGATCCATTAGTAGCCATTATTTTCTTAAATCGTTCAATACGATCACTGTATATATTTTCCCATTTTGCTGCATCATCATTTCGGTGCAAATTCCAAAGTGCATTCGGCGTGGGAATCGGAAAATCTCCGTCTAACTTGACGTGGATGAAATGAGCCCTGTTGACGTGAACAAATGATACAGTTTGATGTTGAGCGTGAACGTTTGGACCAAACCACAATGGAAAAAATGTTTGATTACCGGCGATGCTTAAAAGATGAACAATCACCCCAAATCTTTGAGCAATTAGGAGTCCTGTGTATGGCATCGACATCCAACGACTAACTGGTGCGGCTTTCACATCCTGCCAATCTATTGTGTGACGTAGCATATCATACTCTTGAAAGGCGACTCTGTCAAAAACAGTTCTCCACCATTCCTCTTTATTGTCCATCTCCTGTAGAAGTTGTTGTCTGATAAAAAGCCACCGGTTTTCATTTAACCCTAAGCCCAAAGCTACCGATCGAAAACCACAGTTACCGTCGGGATTTACATCCTGTATATGTGAAATGTACGGATGAAAGACAGACGGTATCGAATCCTTAAAACAATTTATATTGTTAACCGCATCTTTCCCCATAATCAATGGAAAACCAAGATAGGCGTTATCATCTTGTGGTTGCTTTCCTTTACCCTTCGTTGGACGACGGTGTTGAATGACCGAACTCGCTTGTATCGAGTCTTGTGACGCAATGTACGAGCTGTGTCTCGCAGGGTCACATTTGCTTTGTTGGGATCCTGTGAATGAGCTGTTTCTCGCGACATCCTGTTTCCTTTGTTGTTGCTTTTTCAAAGTTGGACGACCGCGAGTATCTTCTTGTACCACAGGCGCTTTCTTGTTACTTTTGCTCGGAAAGACCACCCCAGCGATTCTCGACAGCATACTTCTTTTGACCTGATCAGGTTCTGAAATAATTTTGTTTCTCACTTGACTAAGTACTTTATCCACGTCTACATTTTCATCATCGACAAAAGACGATTTTAAATCAAGTTTCCTCCAGAAGACGTCCAACGCATCTAGCGAGATTCTGCCACCTGTATTAAAACGAAATAGTCAGAAAATTTTGAAAATTAAACATTCACAAAATCCAAAGTCAAAACAGTTTACATGTAGCTTCGATACTTGCCAGACGACAAGCACACGGCAACCCACAACTACTGAAAAGTTGGTAACCACACGTTGCATTTTGTTTCCGTATATGTGATAACTTGTACCACTCGTTTTCTAACAAATTTAGAGCTTTATGAGAAACCTTACCGTGCAGGTTATCAAACAATTCAATAGCTATGTGGCTATCCATTTTTCTTATGAGACTTGTTCCAAACGCAAACTGTAATTGATAATATTGATCTGTTACAATTTCATCAACAAACCCAACAAGTCTATCTAGGGAGCTGTTAGCATTTCTAAGATAACTCTTTAAAAGCGAATGCTGGCTCTCGACTCGGTTCGTTGTTTGTTGACCAAAATTGAGGTTTTTGTTGGACCAGGCGGATACAAACTTTTCTTTATACGGGTCAAACCAATTTTTAGTCACATAATGTATAACTCCTGGAAAAATATTAAATAAATATTTAAATATTTAATAATTATTCAATACTTAAAATATTAAATATTCAAAACTTACTTCCTTGTTTGGCAGCATACAGTCGTTCGTAAAGCCGGTTGAAGTTGTACTGGTATATATCTGGCGTGAGAGACTCAAATAATACCGACCATGAATACTTGAAATTTGCACAGTCTTCGTCTGTAAATGATGCCCTGCAATGTTTTGCGATATCGTGTATGTGCCACCGACATAGGTTCTTCGAACAATCCGGAAATATTTTATCACATGCGTTCATAAGAGCTTTGTCCCTGTCTGTTACTATCACACGCGACTCCATACACTTTTGCAACATTGCTTTTATTTACAGTAGCACCCAGATGAAGTTTTCCTCTCGTTCTTTTGATATAAATGCATGAGCGACGTAAAACGACTGGTGTGTGGAGGTCACACCGACCACTTGGACAAATGGAAGTCTATACATGTTTGTTTTGTAAGTCGCGTCGATCATCAACACGTGCGGGAACGCACGCCACATCTCAAACGATTTCGGATGAACAAAGAATATCTCCTCCACAATATTTGTGGCAGGATCTTCCCGAGTATAGTAGACGTATTTTTTAGAAGAAAGCAGGTTTTTCCAGAATCTGCATTGGAGTTTCACCGACTCTCATTTCGTTTTTTATCTTTTGTATCGCATTATAAATGTTCTTTTTAATGCAACTACTCTCTGGGTTTTGTTCCCTTATAGTTGCCAGAATGTTTCGTGGCAACATGTTTTGCGAATACAACTCCGCCACCAAAAGTTGTTCCGACTGAGACAGTCTCCTCGCAAAGGAGTGCGCCTCAAGATGTTGACTAGGATCGTGGTTATGACTGTCATCCTTCACCGTTAATTTCCAATCACCACTATTTTCTTGGTACTCTCCTTCTAATTTAAAGGGACAACCTATTTTCTTGCTACCGGCACGTCTAACCGTGGCAGTAGACGCACGTTCGCCGTGACGGTCACACACAAGCCACACCTTGATAAACGGTTCCGTCGGATCGTCGCCTTTTCTCCTCCATCGTCAGGTGACAAGGACGTAACCATTCTCACGTCCTATCCTGACCGCCCAATCCACCAACTGTTCACGAGACTGGTCAGTTTTATACGACACGTTTTGATGGTTTTGTTCCTCGTCTTCGGACACGAAGTCGTCGGTTTGTTGTGTCGGGTATGAGACTTCACCGTATACGTAGTCGTCGGTTTGTTGTGTCGGGTATGAGACTTCACCGTATACGTAGTCGTTCATGGGCTATGTAAGGTAAGACGGTTCATCGTATACGAACTCGGGATTGCTCAGTGGCTCGTTCAAATCCGGAAGCCTTACCCGTTGATGAGAATAAACGTCGGACGAGACCTCCTCCCGGTTCACCTCTTGAACGCCAGAACTTTGCGGGTTGTTTTCCACCGACTCGTTAGAATATACCTGAAAACCGTAGTTACCATCCCACCACCAAGACATTTTATAGTTTTTTTTTGAAAGCATACGTTCGTTCGGTTCGAATGAGAATTCTGCATTGTTAAATACACAAAATTTGGGCCCTATACGCATCGTATAGCCCAATACGATGCGTATAAGGTACGATGTGATGGGTTTAGTGGCAGAAGGAATCTCGTATCCTAAACTGCATCGTATTGACCTATACGATGCGTATACGAGGTTTGAATGACAGGTTGTAAGAGAATGTCGGGCACGGGAATTTGTGAAGGGCTATACGCATCGTATTGCCCTATACGATGAGTATATGACCAAGTATGGTTAGCATTTCCCGTGTGTAATTAGTAGTCCCCTTAAAAAAAAAGTGATAAAATAATGAATTTAGGTGTCACCTCATCAACCTAACAAAATGAAATTCTAAGCCCCTTATTAATTAATATTTCATTAAAGGCTAACTTTATTATTATTATTATTATTATTATTATTATTATTACTATTACTTTTTATTGTTGTTATTATTATTCCATTAATAAAAGCCCCTACAACCTTACTCGAGTCAATGTAATTAAATTTTCGGCATCCATTTACAATTTCGTAATATTGTACATTGTTACCATAGATGTGGAACACGTGTCAATATCTTTTGATACGCTACGCTTTTGTGTTTT
Organism: Smallanthus sonchifolius; assembly: GCA_023525975.1. Classification (NCBI taxonomy): domain Eukaryota; kingdom Viridiplantae; phylum Streptophyta; class Magnoliopsida; order Asterales; family Asteraceae; genus Smallanthus; species Smallanthus sonchifolius. Next base: position 69,074,410 of record CM042031.1, on the reverse strand, counting down.
GACAACATGGTGCACTTTTTTTGTTATTGAACCTAATACCATTATTTGTAATATACATGATTACCCGGGGATGAATAGTAATCTTACTACAATTGGTATTAGTTTAATCATTTAAGAAGCAAGTTTAAACAAGACTTGTTTTGACGGGTGAACATACACTTTCCACAATACACCTACTCTACTTCTAAAATCACAACTATACTCCACATGATTTGAATCTACAACTATTTGGTTGTCCCCAAGATAAGGGCATTAATTTAATAAAGTTCTCTTAAAAAATTTTCAAGTCCCAATTAGTTTTTCCCCCTTAAAAAATTTTATTTCTTTAAAAAATTCTAAATAGTTTTACTACGGAAATAAGTAACTTATTTTTAGTTTTAAACACGTGCCGATATTTTTTAGGTATATTCCGGCTTTATCTTTTAGTTACATAAGATATATTTTATGTAATAAATCATAACAAACATGTTTTCCACCGCATATCTTTATAGCGTGGGGGGAGAAATTACTAGTTATTTGTAAAAGATAAGTCTACGCTCTCATCGTTTTCAAATCAATACTTACATAATTATACTCGCATAATTATCTCAATTGCGTAGCTGAAAAAAAATCCCTAGACTTTTACATGTTGTATGGTTGAGTAGATCGTTAAGTTTTTTAATCAAAACTTATCAAACCGACCGAAACCTTCTTTTTTACATGATTAAATTTCAAAATTCAAAAAAAAAAACGTCTTATGTTAAAAAAAATATGTAGTCACTTAAATACGACTTTTTCATTCAAATATAAGACTATCCGTATTACCTGGGCGAGAGTAATAGATTTTCTGTGCCACGTAAACACTGGCTTCCCTCACCCTCACCCATGTGTGTAATGGTGGGGTGAGGGTGACCGGTTTTGTAATAATTATATAATCATTATTTTTTTTAATTTAATAAACTAAGAGCAAGGGGTATACCCAATTGATGGGGGTCTCAAGTGATGGAAAAGTGCACGCCATATGGCGCCACATCACACCCTTCAATTATCACATCATCCATCACTTGTCAAGGGAAATACCCAAGTGATTGAGGTGGTGTGATCATTAAATATTTTTTAATATGTGTTTAAATAATAAAACATAATAAAATTAAACCTAAATAATATTTCATTAATAAAAATAAAAATACATTAATCAAATTACTAAAAAAATTACATTACTAAAAATACTTGAAAATAATAAATAAAACTACGATATACCATGACGTTCCTTGATCTCCTTTTATTTTTTTTTTCGATTAAAAATCGTTGCGGGCGGAGAGTGAATCAAGATCGATGCCTAGAATTTCTGTCTCATCTTTTGTTCTCTTCCAATCCATCATCTATTGTTGTGCCTTGTTAAATAGTTTCAATTGTTCGACCATTTGTTGGCCGATTTCGATGTGACTTGGAGCCGAAACCGATCCCGAGCCCGATGCTTGGGCTTTTGTTTTTTCTTTATGACCGGACGGGGTAATTCTTCCACGTCATCAGGTGCATCGACGTTGAGATCGTAGAAAGATATTCCATCGGACGCGCCCGAATTAGCGTGGATGTCGGTTGATGTTCGTTTCTTTGACGAGCCGGTTCGGGTTAGGGCAACGTTAACTGATTGCCACTTTGGTGATTTCCTCAAAAGTTCCCAAAATACTATTGGTGCGTCGCCTCCTACATCGTCTTGAAACCGGCCGGTTGCTTTCATCAAAACATCGGTTTCAGTCTCACCGCTTCTTCGGTCCTACAAACATTCTTGATAGATCCCGTGGAACTTTACGACCTTTTCGTTTATATGAGTCAATTTTGAACTCAATTGGTCCAAAGTTCGGTAACCCGGCGGTACACCCATGAAAGCTTCAAATTTTCCCCTAACACGAGACCATAATGCCTTTTTGTTTTGCGCGTTGCCTATAAAAGTTAGAATAAATATAATTTAAATTATTAAACACATATACAAATAGTTATAATAAATATTAATAAACACAAAAACTAAAAATTACCGATTATGGGATCCTCCAAGACGTCAATATACGTCTTAACCAACTCTAACGGTTCGTCTTTCTCCCACTTCTTTTTGGTATTGGTTTTGCTTGTTGTCTCTTGTGACGCCTTCTTTTTTCCTTTTTTTTGCGACAGTTTTGAGTATTGCAAACGACTTCTTGTGGCATTTCATGTGTTTCCGGTACAAAATCTAGTGGTGTACACGGTTGAGACATGGGTGATTGGTAGTTGTACATTTGAAAGTTTGGTTGGGTTGAAAGTTTTGGTTGGGTTGAAAGTTTGAGTTGGGTTGAAGGTTTTGGTTCATCTGCGTGGCCATGAACGCGTTATCCCGAGACACATATTGAGCCCAAAAATTCGGTTCCTTACTCATGTTTTTTTTGAGAAAATTGAAAGTACTAGAGTAGAAATAAGTGTTTGAATAGTAGAAAATAGTGTGTGAAAGATTGATATTTATAGTTGGTAAAAGAAATTTTATTTATTTATTTATTTTTCCTCAACGGTAACAAAATTAGCCGTTCAACAGCTAGTTTCCATTGAAGCAACCCGTGAGAAATATCACGTCACTCAATCACGTGATTTTTAAAATAAAGTGTGATTTTTATTTTATAATATTGAAGAAAGAGTCGTGACCTAGTTTTGGTCACAAAATCAATTTGTTCGTTTATTGCTCGACCCTCTGATTTCCAACAATTTGTATCAGAGCGGGAGATCAAAGAGACATGTGAAGACGGTGAGGAAGATCGAGCATGAAATTCAAGATCTAGGAGGAACACATTAAGATTACGAGGGAGAATGAATGACGTAATCTTAATGGTTCACATGTAATGGTGGGACGGTTCGAACGCGATAAATCAAAAGAGTTTAAAAAATAAAGATGGGTGAGCCGATAAGAAAAGGATACATATTAGTCAATTGTTTAGTTTTGAATTAGAGATAGATGTTAGAATTTATTTGAGTATTACTAGGAATTAGAGTTTGAGTAGGATGCAAGTTTTGTTACTATAAATATAAGATTTAGGAGTAAAGTGCGATTTTGATTTATCATATTGAAGAAAAAGTTGTGACCTAGTTTTGGTCACAAAATCGATTTGTTCGTGTATTGCTCGATCCTCTGATTTCCAACCGATAATAACCATAATAATTTATCAAAACAGTATTAATAAAATGTGATAATTTTAATAATCCTACTTAAATAGTTTTGCGATCGACGAAATTAGACATATGTTAATCAAATGGTGTGTGAGAGGCAATGTAGAGACTAAAAAAGTCGGTGGGACAAAATATTGGCCATCACTCATTTGTTTAATTAAATGAATAATTTCTTTTGGGGTGTCACATTTGTATTATTATTATTTAGTATGACGTAAGCAAAAATGAATTTAAATTTAGCAACTTTGGCCTGCACCCAAAAAAATTAAACAATTTGTAAATCTTGTCCGCGCCACTGTAATGATGAACTTAATATATATACCTACGATGCCAAGTTTTTATTATATAAATAAAAAATAAATTTAAAATTAACACCAAATCAATCATGTTACAATTATACAAATTAAATATTAACTTAATTTGAATGAAAGATTAGCCAGCTAGATCGCACAAATCAAAATTCAAAAGTGAAAATAAGATGAAACCTAATTCTTCATACCACCAACACCAATATTAATAGGGAAAACCACATTAAACAATTATCCAAATTAAAATATTTTATAATAAAATGAGATATATAAGGGAAAGTAAACTATCCAATCTATCTACCACTAACGGATATACGAAGAAAGTGGGTCCCATTAGTAATCCGTAAAAAAACAGAGCATGGGTAATGTGATTTCCGACGGAATACCAAGAGAATTACCTAGGGATTACCGACGAGACTATCAACAACGGACTACCGACAAATTATGCTGACTATTACAATGGTAGTTTCATCGACGGATTAGCGATGACATGCTCACCGACAGACATGATTATCGACGAAATTTCCTGTCAGTAATTAATTTGATATTAACAAAAAAATACTTTCATTTTATGTCAATGTAAATAATACATAAATATAATAAAAAATGTACAGTAAACAAAAAAAAAATATAGTTATAATAAGAATTAAATACAATACATGTTTATAAAAAAACATATAAAAAAAATCTAACTAAGTAGGGGGAAGGTCGTGAGGTATTGTCAGTCTTGTTGGTCCTGACTCTTGTCGGGCCAACAGTTTTTCCATGGTTCATCAGAGCAGGTTCAACGTCGTCCGTAGCGACCACACCTTTATGTCTCGTGCAAGCACCTCGTCGTTTTGTGTCAGGCCAGCATCTTGGTGTTCCGTGCCTCCTTCGCTTCTAGCTTTTCTTTTAAGGCGGCAAACTATGGACATTAAACAAATAATTAGTTTAGAAAAATAATTCTATACTAATTGCCTACGCTGGATCGAGGAGCGTGAGATATCCCGATGCTGGAAGTACCAACGATCCCGATCATGGTATAATAGGGATCGTTAGTGACCTGAAGCTGAAGATGCGGCCATCTTCCTGTCTAAGACACACACACACATATAGGGAAATGATAAATATTAAACCCACTTTGAGTGATTAAACCCATTAAACTTATATGTATCTTTTTTATGGTAGGTTTTATACGTATTTTCGTCACCAGAAAAAATATAAATCGAAAAAACGCCGAGTAGTTTTTTTTTAAATGCGGAAAAATAAAAAAACATCTTTTTACATCTTACGTCATCATGTTATATACGTAACACCGGATGCTACATACGTAAAAAAAATTTAAAAAAATTTTATAAAATAAAACCTCTCGGCGTTTTTTTGTTTTTTTATATAAAAAGTGATGAAATTAAATATAGAAGCTATCTCAAAAATCAAAATTTTTTTTACCAACGTTTTAGACTTTTACATATGTAACATAGGGTTTAAGATATATCCCCCCTATATATATATATATATATATATATATATATATATATATATATATATATATATATATATATATATATATATATATATATAGGGAAGAGTTCAAATGATAACAAGTTTTTTATATGATAATCACTCTTAAACAATCACATAATTTATAAATTATTTTTTCTTTTAGTTGTTAAATACTCTTTGAACATATATCTTGAACATAATACCGAAATGAGGAGTTTTACATATGTAACACTAACAAAATGATAATTGTTACATATACGTAACACTATGTTTTATAGTGGTTATCATGGTTTTCATATAAATATTGGTTATCATTTGAACCGCACCCTATATATATGTATAAAACCTTATTACGAGGTAGTCATTGATTGCTTTTCTTATTTTATCAACTAGTCCACATGTTGCTGCAGGTGGCGCGCCGCGACGACTCTGTAGGGTCGATAACTTGCAAGAAACATATTATGTGATTGAACTAATTGGCGGAAACAATCACTTCAATGAACTAAGACAATTAAACACAATGAAGATATATGTAACACCCGGAAAATCAAACCAAATAAAAACTTTCAACAACAAGCGAAAGTTTGGTCCCATTTACAAATTTCAAACCAACATAGATGTTTAACATCAAAACGACTCCACATTAAACGTTTACATCCCAAAAACCCAAGTTAAGGTGATAAATCACCAACAAGAATCACCATACACTGTTTACATTCAAAACATTAATTTTAAAGTCCTCTCAAGGAGGCTCGGTTTAAACACCACCCAAAAACACAACAAGTCTTCATGAGAGTCCAATTCACTTAGCTTGAGACCCAAGGCTAGACCGGAGCTTTATCTACACCCAAAACACCCCACAAAACACCATTAGTAATGATATACAACTCTTGGTACAATTCCCAAGTCATTATGCTAAAGACCAACCCCAAACACCAAAAAAACTTGTACCAGCGTAGGGGAGGACGTAGCTCCGAGGGGGTCAGCGTATCATACGCCCCTGGGCTTCTTTTGTTTTTGTTTTTTTTTTTAATTTTCATCCATCTCACCCCTATAAATCAACCCCTTTGTGTTTTAGGTTACCAATTAACCCCTAACCCAATCATTAAACATCCATAAATATCCCCCTGGTTAGCTTAAGTTCACCCATCCAAATCATACCCATTCCCATGAGATTCAGTGATCTCAATTCACCGTTTTACCCTTGTGAAGTTCGTAGACTTCAGTCATCATCGTATGTGAAATTCAAATACTTCAATCACCATTTCAACCTTATGAGGTTTATAAACTCAAGTTGTTATCACCCCTTGTGGGATTTAATGATCCCAATCCACCTACCATAAACCCCATTATCCATCAACAAGTGAAGTTCAAAGACTTCAATATCATTCAATTGCACCCCCACCCATTATGCACAATCAACACATACAATTTGAACACCAAATTAACATACACACAAGTATGCACACATAACAACAACATTCAACACACATACATATATGCATATCACAACAACATATCGATTACTAAGAAAGTGTAAAGACACTTACTTTTGTCTTTTGACGCACCTGGTTGATCTTCAACCTTAGCAACCCGTTCACCTAAACAATTACACTTATGTTTAGCAACTAATAATATCAATACATTCACCAATTGAGATTTCAACACACACATAAGACTTAATGACTTACACCTTTACATACTTGGTTAATTCAATTTTAACCAAACTCCCAAACCTTCATTCATCAATACAATTCACCATTCAACCCAAACTACTCATTTGACCCATTAAGGTTTTATCCAACTTTCACCCAATTCCCCAATTTCATAATTCACCAAATTTGTTTAGGGTTTTCATTTGATTTTGCATCAAATGACAAGATTAACTCACTGTAACCCTTAACATATTATTTGAACATCCAATTGATCAAAACCTCAAATCACCCTTAAGAACCCTAATTTTATAATTCTAAATTAGGTGTTAAAACCATGCAAATTAACAACCTTTAGCTTTAGATAAGCTAAACCAACACTTCTAATCAAGATTTAACCCCTCAAAACCCCCAATTTCAGTCAAATTAGGGTTCATGACCCAAAGGCCACCAAGAACACTTCAAAGAAGAATTAGATGATAGAAGAAACACTTACTTGATGATTAGAAGGAGACGAGTTCACCAAATCCTTTCAGATTCAAGTATGCAATCACTAATTTTAAGTTCTTAACGCTCTCCCCTATTCTCCTTTGCTATCAACGACACAATTAAACACACCCTCTAGAGTGTGTTTGCGCAGACCCCTACCCCCATATAATTCAGACTTTGGAAATTTTACAATCTACCCCCTTCAACTTCCAAAATTGACTCTTTTTTTCAAAGATATAAAAAATGCACCATTTAAAACAAAACATCCACTTTACAATTTATTTAATTACATCCTCATAATATGATTGACATACTATGTTATAAACCCGAAAGTTGGTTCGTTACAAATCATTCCCCTATTTTAGGGTTTCGTCCCCGAACCCATCATCACATGAATAAATTAGGGTAATACTTAAGCATTTCGTCCTCACTTTCTCAAGTTGTTTCCTCCCATTTTCTATGCTTCCATTGCACCAACACTTGGCTAATCTCCATGTTGTGCAAGCGTTTCACCTTTCTATCCAAGATAGCAATTGGTTCTTCCACATAATTCAACTTGTCATCCACTTCAATATCATCAATAGGAACAAAAGTGGATTCATCCGCCAAATACTTCCGTAAGTGAGATACGTGAAAAGTTTTGTGGATTTTACTCAATTCCCCTGGTAACTCCAAACGATAAGCCACCTTTTTGACCGTTCAACAATCTTAAAAGGTCCGATAAAACGAGGGCTTAACTTCCCACGTTTTCAGAACCGGATCATCCCCTTCTATAGGGTACTTTGAAAAGCACAAAGTTCCCCACTTGGAATTCAATTGGCATCCTTCTCTTCTCCGCATAGGACTTTTGTCGATCTTGAGCGGCTTTCAAGCGCTCTCTAATTTGGTCAATCCTTACCATCGTGCTTGCAACCACATCCTTACTCCCATGCTCCCGTTGACTAATTTCGCCCCATCAAATCGGTGTCCGACACTGTCTACCGTATAACAGTTCAAAAGGAGGCAACCAATACTTGCATCGTAGCTATTGTTATATGAAAATTCCGACAACGGTAAATGGTCATCCCAACAACCCCCAAAATCTAGCAAACACGCCCGAAGCATATCCTCAAGTGTTTGAATTGTCCTCTCGCTTTGTACATCCGTTTGTGGATGATAAGCGGTGATAAGATTAAGTCTAGTCCCCAACTCCTCATGGAATTTCCTCCAGAATCTAGAAGTAAATCTGGTATCCCGATCTGACACAATTGTAACGGGCACACAGTGTCGTGACACAACTTACTTAATATAAATATCCGCCAATTTTTTCGAGGAATAAATTTCCTTAATAGGAAGGAAGTGTACACTTTTAGTCAACCGATCCACCACAACCCAATTTACATCATACCCTTTCCGAGTCTTAGGATGTTTTGTGATCAAATCTATGGTGAGATTTTCCCACTTTCAAAAGGGACTTCAAGCGGTTGAAGTTTTTCATATGGCTTTTGGTGCTCGGCCTTCACCCTTAGGAACGTGAGACACCTTTCGACATACTTAACTATATCTCTCCTCATCCCGACCACCAAAAATTATACCTCAAGTCATAAAACATCTTTGTCACCCCCAAATGGATAGAATATTTAGATTTGTACGCCTCTTCTAGAATGGTAGCCAAAACACTTGATAACCATCGAATCCATATTCTTCCATACATTGTTTTCAACCCCATGCTATTTTCCTCAAGCTTATCCACATATAACACCATTCGTTTCTTCTTTAAATCTCCCCCGAGTGTTATAGATTTAGTATCTATGATTTGATCGACAAGAGATGATGAAATAGTCACCCTGAAGGATTTCACATCTAAAGGTGAGTGCCTAGTCTTGCGACTAAGAGCAACCGTCACCACGTTCGCCTTAACCGGATGATAAAGTATCTCACAATAGCAATCTTTGACCAATTCAAGCCACCTTCGTTGTCTCATATTGAGATCTTTTTGGTCAAGAAAATACTTGAGACTTTTATGATCTGTGTATATTGTACAACGCACTCCATAAAGATAATGCCTCCAAAGTTTAAGAGCGAATACCACGGCCGTAAGTTCCAAGTCGTGAGTTGGGTAATTCGACTTATGGATTTTCAACTGTCTAGTGGCATAAGCGATCACTTTACCTCGTTGCATCAAGACACAATCGACTCCACATCGCGAGGCGTCCAAATAAACGAAAAAAGTTTTGGTCTCTTCAGGCAAAGATAACACGTGTGCCTTTGTCAATTTCTCTTTTAGAAGTTAAAAGGCAATTTTCTTCTCAGGACCCTAATTAAACTTCGTATCCTTGCGAGTAACTTTCGTTATAGGCAAGGCAATACTAGAGAAGTTTTCTATAAATCACCAATAATAGGGCACGCTAACCCCAAAAAGCTCTTCCGCATTCACCACGCGAATTACATCTCTCGGAGCCAAAAGGCACACTTGGAGAATTTAGTATACAACTTCTCCTCCTAAGAATTTCAATAATTTCACGAAGATGGCAAGGGTGGTCGCCCTTATTGTGTGAATAGATATGAATATCATCAAGGAATGGTCTACGCACCCGGTTCATAAGATCCACGAAAGCCCCAGACGCGTTTGTTAAACCGAAAGGCATAACCGTGAACTCATAATAACCGTAACGAGTACGGAATGCCGTTTCAGAGATATCCTCCTCTATCACCTTCAATTCATAATACCCGGACTACAAGTCGATCTTTAAAAACCACGATGCTCCTTGTAATCGGTCAAAGAGATCATTAATCCGAGGTAACATGTACCGGTTTTTGATAGTCAACTTATTCAACACACATAGAGTAGATTACATAAAATTTTGCGCAAATTATGACACTTGTCATTGTGTTATTTCAACCTAATTGACTTAAAATTGACTAAATTTTACGCAAAAATGACCATTTTTGTTAAATAATAAACATATCTAATATTGATCGATGTCGTTAGGTCGGTCAAAAACAATCCTTAAACACTTAACTAGTAAGGGTAAGAAGAGTATCGTATCCACGAGGAATCAGTGGTTAGTGAAATTTCTTAGTTTGATAATTAGAATGAAAACACAGATCAAATAAAAATGCAACCTCCTCCAAACTTCAGATTCTAGGTTTATGCAAAACTCAGTTATTTAATTGGACACCACATAGACATAGTGTTGGAAAATCAGTTAAAATAGTAATTGAAGACAGACTGTTGTCAGCAACCTATACAACCAATTCCGTCACAAACCAGTATAATTCAATCACCCAATTTATGAATGCCAAGTTGCCCCCTTTAGTCACCCAACCCTGCTACTAGCTTTTGTCATCAACCGAACAAGATCGTAAAGCAAGCAAACTCAAAGCACTCAAATAAACTGTTTAAAATAACTAATACATCAATCTACTCAGTTATTGTCAGAAACTAAATAGATCCAAAAACATAAATAAACTGAATCAAAACATTAAACCTATATGAACCGTCCGCCTGGAGGAAGCCACAAGTGAATTACCCGCTCATGGTGATGGAGATCATCTTCAATCTTCAAGTGGATGTTAGAATCGTGTTTTTTAGCCTCCAAGAACTCCCAAAATCGCCCAAGAACTGATGTCAAAAAGATGATTTCGAATTTGGGGAAGAAACCCCCAATTAAACACTGAAAATCGGCTGTTTCACTAAAAATCTACGTCTGAAACGTAACAAGTGTAAGCTTACGCTGGGGGGCGTAAGCTTACTCCGTCGAGCTGAAGCTTCTGTTCAGAAAATGTTACCGGTGTAAGCTTACGCTCCTAGGGAGTAATCTTACGCCCCTAGTGTATTTTTTAACCAAATATTTGGATTCGGCTTCTCGAGCTACCCAAGATTCATATATTATGGGTCTCGTAACTCATTTTCTTGCTCGAGATATGTCTGTTTCAAGATTCAGCTTCCAGAACTTCCACATCAGCCTCCATCTTTTGCATAGTTTCCGATCCAAACCCTCTACTTCCTCTCTAATGCTTCCAAAACACGTACTTAGCATCCAAACACCTACAAATCATAAACACATGCAAAGTAAACGCGTTCCATGCTAAATCACACATAAAAACGTATAGTTAAACATCATAAACACCCAACGAACACCTACACATCACATCCCCACACTTACTCTTTTGCGTCCCGAAAAAGAATTATGCAATGGAATCATAATTGAAACTTGCTCTCATAGTCTCATACAATTAAAACATAATCACGCATTGACTGTAACAATTGGTATTTCTATCCGACTAAACCCAACCACCGATCTATTGAGCCCCCGATTCTGTGATCTACTATCCTATTTTTTACCAAGCAACAGTTTCTCTATGGGTCTCACATTCAGAAAGCTACAACTTAGTCTAATCCCATCTCAAAGTCATGTTTAGGCACGGGTTAAACCTTATAGATTTCCCACCACTATAAACACTAATTTACGAGTTTTTGAAAATTATGGAATTATGGATCGATGGATGCATGTTTTTGAGCTTTTATTATTATTTTATGAATGAACCTAACCCAGTGGTGTTTCAATCATGCTGGAACACGATATATGACACGTAGACTGCAGTTCTTAAGCCATGAAGTACATAAGCTTCAGAGCATGGGTGTATCCTTCAAGTCACCATCCCGAAGGGAAACACGTACTCCTAACTTAGTCATCCAATATTGATCACTTAAGTCCCGCCCATGGGTGTATCCTTCAAGTCACCATCCCGAAGGGAAACACGTAGGCTGAACTCAAGCTCTCAATTTTGTTTAATTAAGCTCATGCAAGATGGATTATGGATTGCGGGCGTCACCAATTTTCGGATTTATTTTCATAAAAAGAAAGTGGTGTGCCAAGTAATTTTAAAAACTTATAAATTTTTGCTTATAGTGGTACCTATCACCCTATGATGACAGTTTCAACCTTGCCGAAACCCCTAAGATAAGAACCCACAAGACATCCTGAATTAATTGTCAATTAAACCTAGATACAATATCAGGATATTTAAGCTCTTTAGATCGGTTGGGCCTACCAAAACATTACAAATCAAACGCGTTTTCTATTTATTATTCAATTTAATCACACAAGCATAGTTTCCAATTATATCTATCATTTTCCATTTAGTTATAAAAATTCTGATCCAAAGACATTTTTGAAAATTTTTAAATTTTTATGGATTTTTCAATTTTTATATATATATATATATATTTTTTTATACAAACTCAGTCTCCCATCCCCACACTTAAACTCTACATTGCCCCCAATGTAGGATGAGAGACGATGAAAATAAATATGCAAAAATAAACCTATATAAAGAATTGGAAAGTACTTAGCTGGTTGCAAGCTGTAACTGTCTTCAATCCAAACTCATACGACCGTATAGCATTTTCTTCGCGATCGTCATCAAAATCTGCTATTGGGTTGCCTTTTACATGAAAATCAAACTCGAACCATCACCACCTTAATGGAGATTAAGTACGGGTGGATCAATCCAAACCTGGAAAAATTAAACTCGAAACAAACCCAAAAGCATCAAACTGGCTCAATGTATAACAACATAAAACTGACTCGATAAAAACAAAAAAACACACACCTCTAAAACTCTACAAACGGGCTAGCATTCATTTGAAAACACGCACACTCACTTGAAAACCCATGAAAATTCCCCACACTTGGCCGGCTCACACACAAAACAAAGAAAAAAAAGAAATAATTTCCTAACTCACTTTCGTAGGAATCACGGATGCATTTAGCACATGCATCAAGCCATTTAAACCACTCGATAGCCCGAGTGGACAAGTTTAGTCTCGTAAGGGTTTCTATTGAACACATCCGCAAAGTTCATTTAACTAGACAAGAAATTAAAACATACCTTAGGCTACCTCCTGAGAGTGCTAAGTTTAACGTCTTCAGCCAGACGCAGTGTACCTTACTTAGGTCATGGTGGTCGGGTGGGATGCTTACAGTCCTCCTTCCCCACACTCAAGTTCCTCTCATCATCAAATTTTCTCCAAGCCTTCATAAACAAAGAAAAGAGTTCTTGATCTACATCATGAACTCGCGGTTTCTTCCCTTTCCGCCTTCTCTTTCTGACCCGTTTAGTTCTTCCACTGTCTGGCGTTTCACCATCCTTCTGCTCAGCTAACCTGTCATTCACAAAACAAGCATTCTCGACTGTGTGATTCACCTTTTCAGGTGATCCACACCTGTTAGCTTTCGGGTTTGGCAAGTTTGGAAATATTTTAAGACTCATTTTCTGATCCCCAAACCTCATCCTTATCATTCCCTCAGCACAGTTAATATTTTCCTGAGCAGTGGCCAAGAACGGTCTACCCAAAATGATAGTTGGTTCTGTGTTCTTCACACAATCCAACAGCAAGAAATCCACTGGGTAATAAAACTCTCCTACTTTCACAATCACATCCTTTACAATCCCCCGAGAATGTGCGGGAGTCTGATCAGCCAACACCACGGTGGTGTTAACTCTCTGTAATGGACCAAATTCATGCTGATCATACAGACTCCCTGGAATTATGCTCACAGATGCTCCAAGATCCAGTAATGCTCTATTCAATGTAATTTCACCTATTTGAATTGAAATAATAGGTGCCCCTGGATCTTGGAGTTTCGGGGGAAGGGTACCCATAAACACGGCATTCACACTGACACTCAATTTTACTTGCTCGGGACATTTGTGTCGTCGCTTTCGGGTACTCAAACCTTTTAGACATTCAACATTATCAGGATCTTGTTTAAGCGTATTTAAAAATAACGAGTTAATTTTACGCTTCTCAAAATTTTCCCATCGTTCATCCTGTGTTGGATCTTTTTCTTTTAAAAACGGTTTGATTAGAGCATCTGGAAACGGGATTTTTACAGGTTTATTCACATTTTCAGTTTTCAAATTATTATGTGAAATAAAATCCTGATTAGGGTCGGCCTCAGATTCACTATGCTCCACCACTCTTTCTACAACCGGTGGTGGAGTCTGTTCACGAGCAGGATATTCAAATGAAGAATGGAAACTTACATCATTGAGGTGTGCACTGGTTGTGGTTTCAGAACAGGAGGACTGATGTGAACAACGAGGCTTACCTACTTCCTTGATGAGTGACCCGACAATCCCAGTTAGGTTGGCAACTAGATGTACCGAAGCTTGATGAGCTTTGTCCTGGCTCTCCTGTTGCTGCACCACTGCTTATATCATCTTGGCCATCTCCTTCATGTTTGACTGGATGGCATCCAGTTCAGAATGATAGTTGTCTTGATCAGGTGGCCTGCTTGGGTGGTAGTCTTGGTTGTAATCGTCCTGATAGTTTGGGTACTCAGGACCACCATCATATTGATTGTATCTTGGGCAATCTTGTACCCAGTGGCCAGTGATGCCACAGTTGTTGCATTGTTCATAGTAGTCTTGGTCACCATAATAATTACTGTCCATGTCAACCTGCACACGTAGCACAACCGAGTAGCTCTGAACAAAGAAATAAACAAAATAAACAAAAAATAAAAACAGAAGTAAAGAAAATCTTTTTGGGTGTTTGATAAGAATTAAAATCAACTAAAGACAATAAACTAAAGCAATAGAACTAAGCGCACCGATTCCCCGACAACGGCGCCATTTTGATCGATGTCGTTAGGTCGGTCAAAAACAATCCTTAAACACTTAACTAGTAAGGGTAAGAAGAGTATCGTATCCACGAGGAATCAGTGGTTAGTGAAATTGCTTAGTTTGATAATTAGAATGAAAACACAGATCAAATAAAAATGCAACCTCCTCCAAACTTCAGATTCTAGGTTTATGCAAAACTCAGTTATTTAATTGGACACCACATAGACATAGTGTTGGAAAATCAGTTAAAATAGTAATTGAAGACATGCTGTTGTCAGCAACCTATACAACTAGTTCCGTCACAAACCAGTATAATTCAATCACCCAATTTATGAATGCCAAGTTGCCCCCTTTAGTCACCCAACCCTGCTACTAGGTTTTGTCATCAACCGAACAAGATCGTAAATCAAGCAAACTCAAAGCACTCAAATAAACTGTTTAAAATAACTAATACATCAATCTACTCAGTTATTGTCAGAAACTAAATAGATCCAAAAACATAAATAAACTGAATCAAAACATGAAACCTATATGAACCGTCCGCCTAGAGGAAGCCACAAGTGAATTACCCGCTCATGGTGATGGAGATCATCTTCAATCTTCAAGTGGATGTTAGAATCGTGTTTTTTAGCCTCCAAGAACTCCCAAAATCGCCCAAGAACTGATGTCAAAAAGATGATTTCGAATTTGGGGAAGAAACCCCCAATTAAACACTGAAAATCGGCTGTTTCACTAAAAATCCGCGTCTGAAACGTAACTAGCGTAAGCTTACGCTGGGGGCGTAAGCTTACTCCGTCGAGCTGAAGCTTCTGTTCAGAAAATGTTACCGGCGTAAGCTTACGCCCCTAGTGTATTTTTTAACCAAATATTTGGATTCGGCTTCTCGAGCTACCCAATATTCATATATTATGGGTCTCGTAACTCATTTTCTATCTCGAGATATGTCTGTTTCAAGATTCAGCTTCCAGAACTTCCACATCAGCCTCCATCTTTTGCATAGTTTTCGATCCAAACCCTCTACTTCCTCTCTAATGCTTCCAAAACACGTACTTAGCATCCAAACACCTACAAATCATAAACACATGCAAAGTAAACGCGTTCCATGCTAAATCACACATAAAAACGTATAGTTAAACATCATAAACACCCAACGAACACCTACACATCAAATATCACTCGTTTTGTCTTCATAAATAGTAGAATTTAATATAAATACTAAATGGATGTTGATTATTTATTTACCTTTTTCCAGTGTTTTTAAACCCGGACCGGACCGGACCGGCCGGTTGAACCGGTCGGACCGGGAACCGGAGGGCAAAGCGGTCCGGTTATAGGTGCTGAAACAGTCCTGCAGCAACCCGTCTGGCCGGACCGGAGTTCGAAGGTCGGACCGAAAAACCGGTAAAAGGAGGCGGTCAGGCCGGTGGGGAAACAAAAACGATTTCTCAAACAAAAACCCCAAATTGAAGCCCTTCCAGCCTGGATAATCTAGTGGGAAGTGATAGACCGTTCACTACGGTGGCAATTAGCGTTGGTTAGTCAGAGGTGGGTCGACGACGGAAGAAGAATCGTCAGAAAGAAGGATCTGAATATCTGAAACCTTCATAGTTAATGAAGAAGAAGATGGCAGACGCAGGGAATATCATGAGGTTCAGCCGTTCAAGAAGAAATCTGAAACCCTAATACAAAACAAAAGGCCATCGTTTTCCTTTTATATTCACAACATACACTTTAGCCCTTGAGGTTCAGAAACTTACATAATATATCATCAACTTATAAAACCTTCAATAAAGATATAAAACTTAAACAAATAATATTTTACCATTGAATGACAAAACTAACATTTATTTTTAACATCATTTTACCCTATTTATTTTTATAATATTTAAGAAGCCATCCGGTTCTTACACCCGGTTGGACCAGTGGACCGATAAGGAGACCGGTTCGATGTCCGGTCCTGAAAACATTGCCTTTTTCAGGAAGCTAAATATATTAGGTGGGTTGACCACATCCGTTTTTACCGACTCATTTTGGTCCTGTTAGGCTATCCGTAATGGTTTCACGCCCCTCTCTTTCACGCCACTCCACGTCAGCGCCACATCAACACAGGGGTTTTCACTGCCCACTTTCACTAAGGTGCGTAGTGGTTTCACGCCCCACATTTAATTTTTAATCATTAACTAATTATTTAACTAAAATACAAATAAATTTATTTAAATTATAAAAATAAAAAAATACAAATTTATTTAATTAAACAACAAACATATTAAAATACAAATAAATTAATCGCCACTCGTACGATTAGTCCAAATATGCTCCGTCAAATCACCACGCAGGATTAGATGTGTATCCCTGTCGCGTAATGCGTTACGAATTACGTGTTTCTCTTCCGAGCTTAGTTGTGCTGGCGTCGTCTGCGGGTTATCATCATAGTTTTGGAAAATGGCTAGTCCTTTGTCTTCCAATATCATGTTATGTAATATTATGCAAGTGTACATAACATTCCTTATTTTTTATTTGGTCCAAATACGGCACAGATTTTCAACTATAGCCCATTTTTTCTTTAAAACTCCAAACGCACGTTCGATATCCTTCCGTGCCGATTCTTGTGCTTTTTTGAAAAGTTATCTTTTCTCACCAATTGGGCTAGTATATGTTTTGACAAACGTAGCGTACTTCGAATATATACCGTCGGCAAGATAATACCCGTGCTCGTATTCGACATCATTAACAATGAATGAAGAACCAGGTGCGACTCCGTCTATGATGTCATCGAATATATGCGATTGATCCAAAACATTGATATCACTGTTTGCCCCCGCAACACCAAAGAATGCATGCCAAATCCAAAGATCATATGACGCAACAGCTTCAAGCATTAACGTCAGATGTGGATGGTCCCCTCGTTGGTGTTGACCTCGCCAAGCAGTCGGACAATTTGTCCATTCCCAATGTGTGCAGTCGATGCTACCAAGCATCCCGGGAAATCCATGTACGACTTCATGCACCTCATATATTTGTTGAATGCCACTAAACGTCGGTCTCCTTAAATATCTCTTGCCGTAGAGATTAATCACACCTAAGAATATATAATATTAATAAAACTGATAATAATAAAACTAATAATAATAATACCTTCACAAAACATATGTAGAGTATCTCGTGCAGTTTTTTCAGACATCTTTAAATACTCATCCCATGAATCACTAGCCGTACGGTACGCTAGCTAGCTGTCGAACTTCACACGTGCATTTTTGTAAAGAAGTAAATCCATGCTTGCGTCTCGCGTCTTCCCTTTGTTGGAAATATTGGTACTCTCTTTCTAAATCACCACATATTCGCACGAAAAGTTCTCGGCTCATACGAAAACGAATTCGAATTTTTTTCATCATACATTGGAGTGTCACTAAAGTAATTACGTATTAGATGTTCATTAGCTGTTTCCCGATCCCGCATGTCGTGTTACCCTCTGTGAACTCTCGGCTTCTTCAAGTAGGTCGTACGCGTAACAAATCGCATCAGCAATGACTTCATCTTCTTCCGTTGAATCCGACGACGTAGAAGACCATTCCATTTAGAAAATATGAGAATGGATGAGGATGTTGGATGAAATATGAGAATGGATGAGTTTGTTGGTTGAAAATATAAAAATGGGTGAGGTTATTGGTTGAAAATGGGATATATATATATATATATATATATTTAGTAAAAATAAAATAATCAAATTTTTTTTAATTCAACGGCTAGTTTGACCTGGCCCCACTTGTTCAACCCATTTGCGCCCATGAAATGCCCCACACCCCCCTTTCACGCCTAAGGGGTGGTGTTCAGGGACGTGAAAGAGCTTATGTGGCTCACGCCCCCCTTCTCACGCCAGCACTACTGATGGTCTTATAAGTTCCCACTCCATCATTTATATCCACTTTTAACAAACACTTTGGTCGGAATGAGTAACTTAGTTAACGGAGTCAATGATCTAAATTTGATAAAAAAAAGGTATATTTGAATGGATATATGATTATCGCAAATGAAACAGAAATGGATGTAGGGCCAGTTTACTTTTTCTAATCAAAGTAGTCATATAAGTGCAAAACATAACAATCATTCTAAAAGTCCAAGAGAAACAAAAAATGAGAAACAAACATGTTCTGGTAATACCTTATCCAGCACAAGGCCATGTGATGACTCTTATGGAGGTGGCACGCTGCCTCACCAGCGATGGTCTCAAGGTCACGTTTGTGAACATGGAGTTTATTCACAAACAGGTTATGAGTGCCTGGACTGATGAGCAAGATGGTCCGAGTGATTTGATGCAAATGGTTTGCATCACAGATGAGATGGAACCAAGGGATGACATGAAGGATCCGCGGAAGTTGCCCGAAGCAATGCCCATATTTGGTCCCAACAAACTAGAAGAGCTATTAGAAGGTATTAACAAAGCCGATGATGATAAAATTACATGCATCATAGCAGATTATTGCATGGGATGGGTCATAAGAGTTGCAAAGAAGATGGGTATTAGACAAGCAACCTACTATCCGGGCTCGGCTGCGAACCTGGCTTTGGCCTTGAGCCTTCAAAAGCTGATGGATGATGAAGTTATAGACAGCAAGGGTAATTAGATAATTAACTTGTTACTAACTTGCCAAGAATTTTATGGAAAAGTGGTCTTTTTTTGGATTTCTATAGAAAACATTTTGGTTTCCAGGATGTTTTCTCTCAACCACCTATAAGTACAAAAATTCTTCTTATGCCTTGAATTCTTTAATATTGTTCCCCGTGAGATAATGGAATTTAGGTGAAGTCGCACTTGCCAACATCGAATTTATTGAAAACATTTTTGCCAATCGCTACTTCAATGAATTGTCTCATGAAAACTCTTAAATTCCCTAATTGATAGAAACGACATGGAAAGAAGGCTTTGATGGTCTTGTTATATGTTCATTTAAAGATCTAATAAGAAGTATCTATGCACTATGTCAATCTAAGTTATGGTTTCCAAAAAAGAAATCACTTATGAACTATATATTTAGCTTTATGCTACAAGTTAAGTTGTTTTTCGTTCAGGAGTACCTTTGAAGAAAAAAATGGTTCAGCCGTCACCAACCATGCCATCCATGGACGACCCTGCACATTTTCCATGGTTATATATGGGCGATCCAGTCAGGAACCAAGTTATCTTTGATGTCTTGATTCTTGAGGGTAAGAAAGCAGCAGAAGCATCAGACTACATAATTTGCAATTCACATATGGAGCTGGAGCCTGGGGCGTTTAGTCTCTTTCCAAAGGTGTTGCCAATCCGCCCGCTATTGTCGACCACCAGATCCGCGAAGCAAGCAGGCCACTTTTGGAAAGCAGACACCACTTGCCAAAACTGGCTCGATCAACAGCAAGTGTGTTCTGTCATCTATGTGGCATTCGGGAGCGTCACAATCTTTGACCAAAACCAGTTTGAGGAGCTGGCGTTAGGGCTAGAACTCACCAACAAGCCATTCTTGTGGGCCGTACGACCTGACACGCCGTACGTCTACCCTAGCGGATACATGGACAGAATAAGTAGTCATGGGAAAGTGGTGAGCTGGGCACCTCAACAGGAGATCCTGAACCATCCATCAGTAGCTTGTTTCGTGAGTCATTGTGGTTGGAACTCTACTATAGAAGGTGTCAGCAACGGCGTCCCTTTCTTGTGCTGGCCGTACACAGGTGATCATTTTTCTAATACAACTTACGTACGTGATATCTGGAAAATCGGTCTGGGATTGGACAAAGATGAAACCGGTGTTGTGACACGAGGGGAAATCAAGAGTAAAGTGGAGCAGCTGCTTAGCAACAAGACCGTCAAAGAGAATGCACTCAACTTGCAAGAGAAGTTGCAAGCAGGAAATTCATCTTACAACAATATAAGAAAATTCATTGATTGGATAAAGGAAGGAGGTGATAACCTGCCTGCAAATGAGGAAGCACAAATTTCCTGTCTCTCTTTTAATTGATAAATAAAGTTTTTCACTGTCTTTATTATTGAATCATTCAAGTGCAGACATTGTATAACCTAAATTAAAACCTAACTATAAATTTTTTCAAAAGATTTACACATAAGTACTACATTCTAATGCCGAGATGCATTGAATGGGTGAGACAAGCTTCTATTGCCTAAAAATATAATAACCTGATTTTTTGGTGACATTAATATAATGTATTTAATTATTAAAATAAATATATCCATATGATGTTGCTGTTTCGAAGAAAAAAACATATATCCATATGATGACTTGATATTCCTTCTAACTCTATTACTTTCTTCAAGTAAGACCCAAATGTGGATATATATATATATATATATATATATATATATTCCCGTTGATAAATTTTTTTTCCTACATATTTCGATAGCATAACTAGAGGTTTTGTAATAGATCTGAAGCATATTGTACGTCACAAAACCAGGAAATATACCTGCTATTAATACGTCAAACTATTTTATTTATCTGCTTTTTTGAATTCTAAATAATTTGTGTTAGAAATGTAATAAACATTTATTTTTATTTATTTTATGTAAGATGAATGCGTGTGTGAGGACTAACCAAGATGAGTCGAAGGTAAAGTAATTTATAAATACTTAACTTTAGTTGAATGTAATGTTGTAGATCTTATGTTCATATCGTTTGCAAATTATAGCAAGGTGGATGTTTTTGATTTATTTGAATATTTAGGGCATGGGGTGTGGGCGTGAGAAGGAGGCGTGGAACCACCGTGGGGCGTGAATCACCACCCCAAACGACGTGAAAGGGGCGTGTGAATTTTCACGGGAGAAAGGAAAGAGGGGGGGGGGTGGAATTGTCACGGGAGAAAGGAAAGAGGGAGGGGGTGGAAAGGAGTGGGAAGGTGATTGGTTGAGATGGGGCGTGAAAGGGGTGAGTAGCGTGAAACACCACGTCACCATCCCCTTTTGTGTGAAAGGGCTTGAAAATCCCACTCACTCCTCCACTACAAAAAAAGCCATACAATGGCACACGTTTTTAATGACATTTAGTTTTTGTTCCGTTAATTTAGGTTTTTAATGGCACTTTACGTATGTCATATTTGTTTGATACACATTTTTAGTGGCATTTAACTTTTATGTCACTAATTTAGGTTTTTAATGTCACTTTACGTATGCCATATTTGGTTAATACACACTTTTAATGACATTTAACTTATAATAATTATAACTTTGTATATATTTATATAAAGTTTATAATCTTCCTTAATTTTTTTGATTTTCCCCCATTTTGTTAAATTCACTTTTCAATTCCCTCCCAAAATTTTGGCAATCTAGGTTTTGACTTTGTGTAATTGCTATTGCTTGCCATTCAATCATTGATAACAGTCTTAATTTGCAATTACAGGTGTTGATTTTGAATTTTGTTGATTTGAATGTTGAAATCAGAATTGTTTAGACTTTTGTTGAACTTCAATTCTACGTGAAGCGGCTGAAATGTTGAATCGTGTTGTACCGGGAAATTCTCCTGTGTATACAATTGAATAACACGATTCAATACATTTATCAAATCCGAAAACCATGAAAACATCTTTTGGATAGTTCTGGAGCTTAGTCACGCAAGATTAGGATTGAGATAATATTATCAAATCACTGGATGCAAATTTGGCCAACTAAATTGGATTATTAATAAAAAACCATTCCATCTAACCTTATTAACATTATACATTGAATATTAATCCAAGCCCCAACAAAAGCATTAAGTTGTAAGTAAATATTTATCACTTATGAATCATTGACTTCCTCCACTGTTCTAATCCCATACTAGCCTTTAGAGCCTCTGTTAGTGCTGTCGGTAGAGTGCTTTTCAGAACTGCAGCTACCTCATCAGCTATAGACTTCCTGACAATTGACTCCAAAACTAAGCCCCCATCGTTATGCTCGTCATTGTTGCTAGGATTGTTCTTGCTTGCAGTATGAATCGACACCGATCCATGGACTGAAGGTTCACTCTCTTCCCTTTCGACGCGGTTGACACATGGTCTACCCCTACGTTCACTTTGTGCACCTCTTCTCGCACCTCTCTTTCCAGCCATAGTCGTTTTCTAACTCCGAACAAGGTATACTCGTGTCATCATGATAGATAATTATTTAAAACACATTGAATAATGTAAATTACTAATTACAGAGCCCAGTATGAAATTAGTAATTTACTTTACTACTCGGGTTCTGAACATTTCCTGTCAGGGTAACATTTGTACTCAAGTTCAGAGTTTCTACATTAAGGCAACATTCTTTCTACTTTTCTATTCTAAGGCAATTACTGTCTATGTTCTATGCTAGGGCATGGACTACATTCTATTCTAAGATCTTTACTGTTTACTATTTCTACCGTTTTCTATTATTAAGGCCTTATTGTTCTGTTTTCATGGCTTGGCTGCTCCGAATGACATCCCATTATTCCGTCCCATTCTCAGTTTAAGTTCAGACATTTTGGCGAATGTCCAAATCTCTCAAACTATGACTCTGCTACCAACTTGAAAGGACCCAATCCGGGTACATCTCATAGTTGGCACACATAGCATAAACATAGTTCTTAAACCTTGAATCAAACGTTAAAACTAACAGCGAAAGTCTATTACATATTTCAGAGTCAATTTAAACTTTCCAATGACATTGTTTAACATTCATAAAAACTAGATAATGGGGGTGTCAGTTCTGATTAGCAGCAACCACCCAGCCATGCATTCCAAGCTCTCTCAACTTCATACCTTTCTCTTTCCTTTGTTACCTGATGTACATACTAAAATAGTCAGTTAATGCTGGTAAGTTCAATTTTTTAAAACATTTAACAAGTAACCTTTCTTTCTCATGTTATTCATATAAAACTCATTTAATGAAAACATACGTCACACATACTTTAAACATTCTTTATACTACTAAGTAAAATATATTACAAAACATGTAAATTATTACTTAGCCATTTCTTTGCATCGTTACTTATTTCATACATTCACTTTCGTTCATTAAAGTCCACGAAGGACACTTTCGTTCATCACAGTCCATAAAGGACACATTACATTACAGTCCATAAAGGACACATTACATTTGGTGAGATACCCTAAGGCTCAACGTCTAAAGGCCAAACTCACTGGACTTCCACGAAAGACATTCTTTCTTTTGGTGACCGTCATCACCGAGGTAACCGTCATTACCCCGGTTAACCAGTTGCAACTTCCCGGGCACAATGCTCACAGTACCCTGCTGAGCATTGTGCCCGTTATTCATATAGCAGGCATACAACTCATGCAATAACACTACTATAGGCTTCGGGTAGTGCCACTCACTAAGACTATGCCACCACCTCAAGACTTGCTTTGGTGTAATCATACTTGTTGATGTCGCACAGACGGTCTATAAAAACTACTAAATAAAACCTAATCTAGACTCCTAAGTAATAAATAGAGTACCTATGAACTAAACCGCACTGACAGGCAAACGTACCTATTGAGTGTAGCACAACTTAATGGTAAACTGGATTATCGAACCCTAGAGACACTACTATAGATAAACTAGACTCT
Organism: Smallanthus sonchifolius; assembly: GCA_023525975.1. Lineage (NCBI taxonomy): Eukaryota > Viridiplantae > Streptophyta > Magnoliopsida > Asterales > Asteraceae > Smallanthus > Smallanthus sonchifolius. Next base: position 69,050,133 of record CM042031.1, on the reverse strand, counting down.
AACTAAAGATGATTGGCTTGGGGCGCTTTCTACACTAATGATTAAACTAATAATGCAGAACTAACGATCGACTCTAACTATCAAACAAGAACTCCGGAAATATCAGGAATGGGAAGAATACTACCTAGGTCGGAATCCTACTTGCAACGCATAGACTTCTACCGGTTATGGAAACTATGATGGATCTGGGTATCTAAGGATAACAGCTCTAGACAACCTAGTGGATCCCTAATCACTCTCAGGGTGTCGCCAACTAAGAAACCAAAGATGTAGTAACTCACCAGATGGTCGGATTACCTTTCAGTCTCTCCAACAATGACAATGTACCCAAAAGACAAATCACCTCTCAGTTTCAATGTCCACAATACATCGAAGATGCACGGGGTAATCTCAGATCAACAACTATGACTCGGAATAGCAACAATTACTAAGAACATAAGGCAACTTCCTCTCAGACAGTTAACACTCGAAATCCTAATACGAAGACTAACCGATTACCTCTCACCTTTCGGGTATCGAGATAAGAAGAACACTCAATCTAAATCAAAACCAATTACTCTCCCTATGGACTACTACGTCTAACAATACCATCACAGTTACCAACAATGAAGCAAGGAACCTAAACATGCGTCTATAACTGAAAGACATTCAACAAGAACACATGCGGGATTATAATCAACATTCAATCAGAATAAAGCATGCACATACATCACAATTTTCAAACCAAGATCGTTACAAAATCATTAATCCATTCAAAGTAGCAAAAAACCGATAAAAATCAATACTTTAGCAAATATTCATCCTAAACCTAGGCAGTATCAAAGATCTAGCCAAGAATCATAATCCAAAACATCAAAACAGAAGTAATAGACAAGAACATGGTTTCAATCACAACAATCAAACACAAAAGACGTAATCTTGAAAACTGAATAAGCTAAACTAACAAACCCGGATCTAAAGCTTCAATCTTTGCACTTGATTCTCTCTCCAAACTCCTAAAATCGCCTTCAAACATTCTCTGGATGACCAAAAAATTGAACTCTTTTCATAATGGCAACAAAATATATTTAAAATCAAACTAGGGTTTTTTTTCTCAGAATTTAGGGTCCCCGCGTATCGCGAGAGACTGGGCATGATTCCTCGCATACCGTGAGGAACAAAATAGTCGCGCCCACTTTTGGCTTCCCTCGCGTACCGCGAGATGTGGTCTTCTCCTCTTCGCGTACCGCGAAGGACAGAATTTCCAAGTTTTTCACTTTTTCCTCCGGGCTTTCTTCTCTTGCTCGGTTTCTTCGAGATTTGACTTGTAATCCTCATGAGCACCTGAAATCATAACAAAGACTCAAAACGAAACTAAAATGACTCAAAAAAAAACTAAAATGACTCAAAACTATCTAAAAACGTACGAAAACAAAGGAATAAAGATGTGTGCTTTGCACTACATCACTCGTAGATAGGCAACATAACAGACTTATCCCTTTTCATTCTCTTTAGTTTATAAAACATCTAGTTAGATAAACTCATTCCCTTTCATTCACATTCGTTTATAAACATGTAGATGTACAAACACCTTTTTCTTTTGCTTACATTCGCTTATAAAACCTATAGTTAAATAAACACATTCGTTAATCCATTACTGCTTACAAAATGTTAAGTAAGTAAACCAGTTCCTTATTTACGTTCAAGTAATAAAATATATTTATTATAAACGTCCGTTACTTGAGTATGCACACCACCCTAAAACAGTAAAAATATGAATTCTTGAACTCACCTGATAAGCTAGTGTAAACATGCTATCGGCTGCTCACTTGATGTCGCTTGAGAATCTGAGCGAAACCAAGGTTAGTTTCACTCCATTACTATGAGCGAAACTATTGCTCTCTTATTCTTTAACACTAAACAGTTTCGCTCCCCCTTAACATAGCAAAACTACCCATTCAGCGAAACTATATATCAGGAAAATCTATATTAGTTTTGTTTCCTCTAAACTCGGCGACACTAGGTAATTTCGCCATGAGAACAATTTCGCTTTCCTGTTAGTGTCGCTAGGTCGTCTTCTCCGGTAGAAAACTAGGGCTTTCTGCATGGGACGACGACCAACACTAGAATTGATCAAGCTTGCTACTTTTTACGTCCAAAACGTTCTATCTTCACTCATGAAGCAAGTGATCGATGTCATTTAGTCGGTCAAAAAACAAAGAAATAAATAGTAAGTGGAAAGTCGAGTCGTCTCCACGAGGAATTGGTGGAAAGAATAAATTGTAATAGTTTAGAAAATTCTTTTGATTAAAACTCAAATTAAATAAAGAATGCAACCTCCTCCAAATTTCAGATTCTAGGTTTCACATAAATCTCAGTTGCTCAATTGGACACCACACATAGTGTTGGAAAATCAGTTAAAACAGTAATTGAATACAAGTTGTTGTCAGCAAACATATACAACCAGTTTTGTCATAAACCAATATAATTCAACTACCTAATTTACAAATGCCAAGTTTACCTCCTTTAGTCAACCAACCCGTTCTAGGTTTTATCATCAACCGAACAAGATTGTAAAGAACGAAAACTCAAAGCACAAATATAAACTGTTTAAATTAACTAATAAATCAATTCATCAAGTTATTGTCAGAAACTAAACATATCCAAAATCATAAACAATTAAATTAAATATAAAACATATACGAACCATTCGTCCGAAGAAAACCACAAGTGATATAATCAATCATAGTTGTTCATTCCTCTAACCAAGACTGATGCATCCACCTCTAAAAAACCAAAATTATCGTGCCTTTGCTTGCGTGTGATTCCAGCTGCCAAAGGAGAGGCTTACAAACAATTAAATTAAATATAAAACATATACGAACCATTCGTCCGAAGAAAACCACAAGTGATTTAGTCAATCATAGTTGTTCATTCCTCTAACCAAGACTGATGCATCCACCTCTAAAAAACCAAAATTATCGTGCCTTTGCTTGCGTGTGATTCCAGCTGCCAAAGGAGAGGCTTACACCTTGGTCCCTGTGCCCTCTTACTCCTCACAATATTTTCTTGGGGACTACTAACCACACACGGAGAATGCTAATCGGACTTGGCCATATACGCATCGTATAGGGCAATAAGATGCGTATAGCCCTTCACAAATTCCCGTGCCCGACATTCTCTTACAACCTGTCATTCAAACCTCGTATACGCATCGTATAGGTCAATACGATGCAGTTTAGGATAAAGATTCCTTCTGCCACTAAACCCATCACATCGTACCTTATACGCATCGTATTGGGCTATACGATGCGTATAGGGCCCAAATTTTGTGTAGTTAACCATGCAGAATTCTCATTCGAACCGAACGTATGCTTTCAAAATTTAAAAATTGTAAACATGTCTTGGTGGTGGGATGGTAACTACGGTTTTCAGGTATATTCTAACGAGTCGGTGGAAAACAATCCGCAAAGTTTTGGCGTTCAAGAGGTGAACCAGGAGGAGGTCTCGTCCAACGTTTATTCTCATCAACGGGTAAGGCTTCCAGATTTGAACGAGCCACTAAGCAATCCCGAGTTCGTATACGGTGAACCGTCTTACCTTACACAACCCACGAACAAATACGTATACGATGAAGTCTCTTACCCGACACAACAAACCGATGACTCCGAAGACGAAGAACAAAATAATCAAAATATGTCTTATAAAACTAATCAGAATTTTCAGTCTCGTGAACAGTTGGTTGATTGGGCTATCCGGAGAGGACGTGACAATGGTTACGTCATTGTCACCCGACGATCGAGGAGAAAAGGCGACGATCCGACGGAACCGTTTATCAAGGTGTGGCTTGTGTGTGACCGTCACGGCGAACGTGCGTCTACTGCCACGGTTAGACGTGCCGGTAGCAAGAAAATTGGTTGTCCCTTTAAATCGGAAGGAGAGTACCAAGAAAATACTGGTGATTGGAAATTAACGGTGAAGGATGACAGTCATAACCACGATCCTAGTCAACATCTTGAGGCGCACTCGTTTGCAAGGAGACTGTCTCAGTCGGAACAACTTTTGGTGGGGAAGTTGTATTCGCAAAACATGTTGCCACGAAACATTCTAACAACTATAAGGGAACAAAACCCAGAGAGTAGTTGCATTAAAAAAGACATTTATAATGCAATACAAAAGATAAAAAACGAAACGAGAGTCGGTGAAACTCCAATACAGATTCTGGAAAACCTGCTTTCTTCAAAAAAATACGTCTACTATACTCGAGAAGATCCTGCCACAAATAGTGTGGAGGAGATATTCTTTGTTCATCCGAAATCGTACGAGATGTGGCGTGCATTCCCGCACGTGTTGATGATCGACGCGACATACAAAACAAACATGTACAAACTTCCATTTGTCCAAGTGGTCGGTGTGACCTCCACACACCAGTCGTTTTGCGTCGCTCATGCATTTATATCAAAAGAACGGGAGGAAAACTTCGTCTGGGTGTTACTTCAAATAAAAGCAATGTTGCAAAAGTGTATGGAGCCGCGTGTGATAGTAACAGACAGGGACAAAGCTCTTATGAACGCGTGTGATAAAATATTTCCGAGCTGTTCCAAGAACCTATGTCGGTGGCACATACACGAGAATATCGCAAAACATTGCAGGGCATCATTTACAGACGAAGACTGGAAATGTGAGTCTCCCACGCCAGATATATACCAGTATAACTTCAACCGACTTTACGAACGTCTGTACGCAGCCAAACGAGGAAGTAAGTTTTAAATATTAAATATTTAATATTTTCAGTATTTAAATATTTATTCAATATTAAATATTTTTCCAGGAGTTATTGATTATGTGACTAAAAATTGGCTGGACCCGTATAAAGAAAAGTTTGTATCCGCGTGGTCCAACAAAAACCTCAATTTTGGTCAACATACAACAAACCGAGTCGAGAGCCAGCATTCGCTCTTAAAGAGCTATCTTAGAAACGCTAACAGCTCGCTAGATAGACTTGTTGGGTTTGTTGATGAAATTGTATCAGATCAGTATTATCACTTACAGTTTGGGTTTGGAACAAGCATCATAAGGAAAATGGACAGCCACATAGCTATTCAATTGTTTGATATCATGCACGGTAAAGTTTCACATAAAGCTCTAGATTTGATAGAAAACGAGTGGTACAAGTTATCAAATATACGAAAATAAAATGCAACGTGTGGGTGCCAACTTTTCAGTAGTTGTGGGTTGCCGTGTGCTTGTCGTCTAGCAAATATCGAAGCTACAGGTAAACTGTTCTGACTATTTAATTATTATTATTATAAATTAATTCAATTACAAAAATATAATAAAAACAATATATTAATATTATTATTATTATTTATTATTTAAAATAAATACAATATATTATTATTATTATTTATTATTTAAAATTTAAACAATATATTATTATTATTATTATTATACATGTGGCATAATCCCTCTAGATGCAGTGGACGTCTTCCGGAGGAAACTTGATTTAAAACCGTCGTTTGTCGATGATGAAAATGTAGACGTGGATAAGGTATTGGGTCAAGTGAGAAACAAAATTATGTCACAACCCGATCAGGTCAAAAGAAGTATGCTGTCGAGAATTGCAGGGGTTGTCTTTCCGAGCAAAAGTAACAAGAAAGCGCCTATGGTACAAGAAGATACTCGCGGTCGTCCAACTTTGAAAAAGCAACAACAAAGGAAACAGGATGTCGCGAGAAACAACTCATTCACAGGATCCCAATAAAGCAAATGTGACCCTGCGAGACACAGCTCGTATATTGCGTCACAAGACTCTATACAAGCGAGTTCGGTCTTTCAACACAGTCGTTCAACTAAGGGTAAAGGAAAGCAACCGTAAGATGATAATGCCCATCTTGGGTTTCCATTGATTACGGGGAATGATGCGGTTAACAATATAAAATGTTTTAAGGATTCGATACCCTCTTTATTTTATCCGTACATTTCACATATACAGGATGTAAAACCCGACGGTAACTGTGGTTTTCGATCGGTAGCTTTGGGCTTAGGGTTAAATGAAAACCTGTGGCTCTTTGTCCGACAACAACTTCTACATGAGATGGACAATAAAGAGGAATGGTGGAGAACTGTTTTTGACATAGTCGCCTTTCAAGAGTATGATAAGCTACGTCACACAATAGATTGGCAGGATGTGAAAGCCGCACCAGTTAGTCGTTGGATGTCGATGCCATACACAGGACTCCTAATTGCTCAAAGATTTGGGGTGATTGTTCATCTTTTAAGCATCAACGATAATCAAACATTTTTTCCATTGTGGTTTGGTCCTAATGAAATTAAGAACTATACGCCACGTACAGGACCATACGTGGCGTATAGTTCTTCTGGATTGATCTAAGGAAGAAGATGAAGCCATACGCCATGTATAAGCCTATACGCTGCGTATGGCTTAGTTTACCCGGTCACATGCCTGCGTATGGCCTAGTTTGGTCGCGTATGGCTTGGTTTACCCGGCAACTCGCCCGCGTATAGCCTATTTGGCCTGCGTATGGCTTTGTTTACCCGGCAACCGCCTATACGCCACGTATAAGCCTATACGTGGCGTATAGGTTTTTAATTTAAAAAAAATTTTAATTATATAAATTAATTCAATTAAAGAAAATATAATAAAAACAATATATTAATATTATTATTATTTATTATTTAAAATAAATACAATATATTATTATTATTATTTAAAAAAAAATATTATTATTATTTATTATTTAAAATTTAAACAATATATTATTATTATTTATTATTTAAATTAAAATATTAAAAACAATTAATTATTATCAGATATGGCGGATTATGATGATGATATTCAGATGGATCAGCTAGACGATTTTGCGCACTATCCTTTTCTAGATTTTTCGCCTGATACAGAGGCTTATTCCCGGTGCCAAAAGCTCCGGGAGGTGCAGATGGGTCCGGGTACGGCGGTGGATTGGGCCCTCCTCGAGGAGGTGCATGAGGCCGAGCGAGCTAGGGCCATCATCGGTGAGGACACGCCATGGTCGCGTCTTTTTGACCTTTCTTTTGAGGAGACATACCGAGAGCTTGTCGTCGAGTTTCTTTCGACGTTCATCTATTCAGAGACTGGGCTGCAGCCTCTACCCGGGGAGGCGCCGGATATTGAGGATCCGGATCGTATTTCTTTTTCTATTTTTGGGGTCGTTTACCGTCAGACCCTCCGTCAGTGGGCCGTCACGACGGGCTTGTACTATGAGCCTGAGACGGTCTCGCCGCTATTCACCGAGGCGGTGACGGAGGTTGACAAGGAGGAACTCCTTGTTTTTTGGGGCTTGATTTCAGATAGTCCTTGGTTGGGTACCAAGGGGAGGGTCTCGGGTATTAGAGACCCTTTGTATAGATATCTGCACCGGCTTATTTCGACGTCGATCGCACCGCGTCTGAAAAGCCGTGAGTGGTGCACTGATAGAGATCTTTTCTTCCTTTTCTGCCTGCTTACTGGGAGGCGGTGCGAGCTGTCCACGAGCATGGCGCTTTATTTTGCATCAGCCTATATGCGACAGAGGCGCGGACTTTTATATGGCGGTGCATTCATCACGCATATCATGCGGTCGGTCATACCATTTGGCCACCATGAGCCTCAGATGTTACCGGCCATTCCCCCTGTCCGATTAGATCGTCGCACGGCGAGCGGCATGCGCATCACGCACCGATTCCCGCAGGGCCTTCGGTTCGTAGGGGCCGTCCAGGACCAGGTTTGGGTCCCGGTGCCGTTGCCGCAGATGCCTGGACAGGGGGACCCGCCTATGCCTCAGCCGCTGCAGGGTATGGCGATTGAGGACGAGCCGCCACACGTCGAGCAGGTCCACGAGCATCCGCCACAGCATCCCCGACACGTACGTCGGTCTGTTAGGCTGGATAGGGCTACCCAGGCATTGCTTGATGGCCTTGTTGCCGACTCACGGCGACAGGGTCGTCAACTCGATCGCATGGAGGACCTGATGACGTGGGCGGTTGGACAGCTCGTGAATCAGTCACGAGCCGTCGGCATCGAGCCACCCCCACTACCACCGCCACGTCATTATCCGGACGACCCCGTTCAGGGTGAGGGCGGGGCAGGTCAGGGTGACGCCGTAGCCGATTAGGTTTAGTTCTTTTATTTGTATTTTGTTTATTTCGTTGTTATGTATGTAAAACATTTTGATGTATATATTTAATTTTATGATGTAATGTATATAATGTTTAGTTTACTTGTTTGGTTGTAATGTTTAATATTTTGTTTGGTTTGTAATGTTTAATATTTTGTTTGGTTTGTAATGTTTAATATTTTGTTTGATTATATTGTAAAAATATAATAAATGTTTAAAAAAAATATAAAATATATAAAATTTATAAATAGATAACAAACTTATATTAACAAAATTATATAAATTAAAATACAAAATAATATATTATTATAAAAAAATATAATTAAATAAATAATCCTATACGTGGCGTATAGGTCTATACGCCACGTATAGGATTATTTAACACCAGATCTTCCAACTTTTGAAGAAAAATATTGAGCCCTGCCTCATACGAGGCGTATAGGGCAATACGAATCGTATGGGACACAGAGAATGACACGTGTCATTCTGGTGTCAGAGACTAAACCCAATACGCCATCATATTGACCTATACGAGGGCGTATCGCGCGACGACGGGTCCAATTATCAATATTCCGTGTGTGGTTAGAATCGGCCATTTTCTAATTCCATTTCAAATAGCTCTAGCTAAGTGACCTTTTTAAAATTCACCTGCACATGAATTCAATTCATATTTCCATTTAGTGAGTTTTATTGTTTTTAAACTTATCACATATCAAAACCTAAAAAATATAAAAACAAGTTAAAGTAAATTATTTATCATATGATTAGGGTTAAAAACATTCAATTAAATATATTTAGCTTGTGTAAATCAACCCCTCATCAGCAAGATCTATAATTAGTTTCGTTTTTCATACGCAAAGATTCCATCTTTTTACCAAAATCATTCAAAAACCTTAAAATACAATAACTCAGATCTGGGATGAAGCTTACATCTGATTAGCTCGATCCTTTGGAGAATCCTCACGTAACTGATAGAGGAAGCTTTTGGTGATGATCTTGACTTGAACCTTCAACTTTCTCTCACTATGATTTCTCTCTCTCTCTAGAAATCGCAAGAGTGGAATGAAATGAGGAAGGGTGTGGGGCGGCTAGGGCTTGTAGCCCCTCCCCTTTCCTTCCAAACTCGGCCCAAGGCCCGTCCCGACGAGCCCATCCTCGTTTTCCTTTTCTTTATTCCATTACGAGACCCGTCATTTTTATTTGACCTTATTTCCGACCCTCGACATTCCTTATTATTTTCGGGATGTTACAATTAAATGGGTAAATTATTAGCTATTGTTTTGAAAAACATAAATACTTAACAATACATATGGAGCATGTTTACATGTAGCTTGTTTATTAACATACCATGGTCGCCAAAACAAAACCAAATTTAGTTGATTCAAGTAATGTCATTGATATTCCATGGTCATGAACGTACTACTTGTAACTTTACACGAAGCAATTCACACATAAATAGGATGATTTGGGTCATGTTACATCTCTAATGGGTTAAGTGGGTACATCAAAGTATAGGCTAATAAGACACAATTCGCAAGCAGTCCAATATGTATTTTAATGTACAAGAGTTGCTAAGTTGTTTAATAAAAAGCTTTGTTTATTATTTAAGATTATGATATTTCGCTAACAAAATGCCAACTTAAAGTACTTAAAAAAACCTATTAGGCCATTAACTTAACAAATAAATGTATATTGTTGTAAAGAAGAGATGTATTAAAACTTTTGGTCAACATGATCATTTAATACTTTTGGTCTTAATTAGAAACTTAGCAAAAATACAGGGGAAGTTAGTGTAAAGATTTGTAATCACTCTATGATTAGTTGTTAAGAGGTTGTAAGAAGTATAAGAGAGAACGCACAATTCTTCACTGAATGTAATCGTTACAATTCTCTTGTTCATTCCATTGTAATTGAGTTTCAATAAATAAGAGAGAAATCATAGAGTGTCAATTGTGCTCTTGATTCATTAATCTCTAGTGTTATTGTAACATATATAAACACATAAACAAACATATTTTATTGTTGTATTTGTTCGTCAAGAAAATGAACATATTTATTCGTTGATGTTTTATACGAACACAAATGAACACCGATTAAAAATTAACAACGATATACAAATTAAAGTCTAAATACATCGGTTATCATTATATATGATTCAACAATATCTAATATTTAAAAAGTATCCATATTAAACTCTAAATACCATGAAATACTTCAAAAACTAAATGAAATTCAAGTTTCACCAATTATACAAGTCACCAACTTTTCTAAAATCAAATGTGCTGAGAATAAACTCAAGTACCAACCAAGTGAACATTATCTTAATTATTTTTATATTAAAAAAATCTATGGAAGTCATCCTCGTCCTCGTCGTCATCGTCAAGTTTAAAAATCTAACAATCTAACATTATCTTAACAAGTCATCCTCGTCATCGTCCTCGTCCTCATCGCGCCTCACACCACGACGACGACAAAAATGAATTTAAAACTAAATAACTTTGGCCTGCACTCAGAAAATAGAAAATTTGTAATCTTGTCCGCGCCACTGTAATAATGAACTTAATATATATACCCACGATGTCAAGTTTTTATTATATAAATCAAAAATAAATTTAAAATTAACACCTTATCGATCATGTTACAATTATACAAATTCAATATTAACTTAATTTGAACGCATGATTAGCCAGCTAGATCGCACGAATCAAAACTCAAAAGTTAAAATAAGATGAAACCAGATGTAATGGACATGTCTTCTACATACCTAACACTAATATTAGGGAAAACCACATTAAACAATTATCCAAATAAAAAGTTTTATAATTTCGTGACTTCGAAATCTATCCTGTATAATAAACAAGTAAAATTTAGTGCCACATGTCAGCACCACATTTCACCTCACCATTTCCCCCCCTAAAACCAATATTAGCGTAAACGGGTCAACACGCGGGTCGTTAAGCGGGTCAAATTAACACCCGTATTTCTAACATATAAAACCCTTTTAAACCCGTTCTAACCTTTCAGTCGATCACTTCTAGGACACTAAAAACCCTAATCGCCGATCAAAGCAACATGCCTCTCTTTCATCTTCAACAACCGACCTTCATAATCAAATCAGTTATCGGTATGTAATCTATACTCTTCATCCATTATCGGATGAAGACGACGACGACGTCTTCTCAATCGTTGGTTTCTGGTCTGATTTAGCCCCATTATTGCATCTCCTTAAATCGGATTTGATTTAGACTATTTTTTCGTACGCCTTTCTTCGTATGTCACAACTATAAGATAATGTCGATTTGCAGATAATGGAAATTTAGAGGTTCTGTTCCGAGATGGAACAATCGGTGCCAACATGATGTGTTGGTTCAGAGACCCATGGATTCAAATCGATGGAAGGTATTTGACTATTTGTTCGATTTTGAAATTTTGTTGTTTCTGCTTATGTTTTAAGTACGGATTGAGTTTGCATTTATGATTTTGTGGTGCTGAAATTGTTGTTTGTGGTTATGTTTTAGAATTAGGGAGTTAGGCCTGCTACCTTAAGTTATTGTATTATTGATAGTGTTTGGTGTTTGATGTTTGAAGAGGTGATTTGGTAACAATTTGTGAGAGTTGTGTTAATAGCTTGATTGAATAACTTATGGATAAAGTTTTAACTGAATGAGAGTGTTTTTTGCACTGTTTTCATAACTGGACCGACCAGTTATGCCTATTTGAACCGTTTTCATTTGAACCAGTCGGTTACCGGTCGGACCGGTGAATCGGGTGAACAAGAACTATGTTTTAGTTGTTTGAAATATCATTTTGTGATTAATTTAGTATCCCATGATCTATGTTTTAGTTATTTAAGTCTTCATATAGTATTTTCATATTTTGTTTTAAATTAGATATATAAATAGTTTTAATTTTTCTGTTATTTATGACGTCATCCGCTTCAACCAGTGGATTCACTATTCGGTCCGATTCTAAAAACATTACGTTTTTGTTGTGAAAATCTATACCAAACTCTCAACAGGATCATATATATTTTTTTAAGGAGTTAAAATTCAAGTTAAAGAGAGAGGTGGTGTGTTCAATGAAAGATTGGTGGTTGCAATAAATTGATTCATTATTATTAAGATAGCTATTTGGTCCATCCTTTTTATTTTCTTTTCATGAATTTTGAAACATTATTTTATACAAAGAGGTTACTTTATTTGATGAATAGTCTTGCCTGTACAGAACAGTGGTATTCTGTAAAAAGTAAATTAAAAAAAATAACTATTTAGTGGATGAATAATGATGCACAAAGTTGTAATATAAGTTCATGTGATACACACTTTAGATTATATTATATTAACCATTATACACCTTTCCCCTAAGTGACGAGTCACCATATTAAACGATAGTTACCAACCTGAAGTACAACGTTTCCTTTTTTGTCACTCAGTAATTGTTACTTGAAATTAGGAACCCTGATTGTGTATATAAATTTTATTTATTTTGTCTTAATGAACAAATTTGGATATGCCTAACATGATGGAGGAAGCAAAAACAAGACGGCTCGGACCAAATGAGATTCATGCAGTACTTTGTAACCACAAGCATTTCAACATTTGTGTGAAGCCAGTTAATTTGCCATCAAGTAATTATTAAAAAGTTCATTTAACATTCCAACATTTGTGGCTCAGGTCAACTTTACATCCTTTTTCAATATATTCTTATCATTTACTTTAATATGTTGCTAATTGTTATATAAAATAGTTCATTTAACATAATTATTTATGAGTCTCTTTTATATGATGTGCACAGATCAAGAAGTGATTGTGAGTTCCTATTTGATATGAGGAGAATTAAAGTGAACTATCTAGCCTTTTCTTTAGGTAACATATTTTCTTTTTAAAAATGATTTTTAACAATTGGACTTGTATACCATTTGAGCTTCGATGACATATGCAACTAAACTTGCATGTTGTAGTAACCTCTCACAAGAGATGAAAAAATTGTTTGTTATCAATTATGTAAATTAGCCGTAAAATGCATTTTTTATGCATGAAATATTATATTAAAAATTAATTGGGTTATGAACTTACAGGTTGATAACGAAAATAATAGAAGATTGTGGTGGAGTTGGTGTACTAATCGGCTTAGCAGAAATCTTCACATGTTTATCTTTAGGTAAGTTATTATAGCCTACGATAACAAAGATTCATATGGTTCTGTAAAAATAGGTATGTATAATATGTGGAATTCATAAGCAGAAAGTATTGAAAAGTTTAGCAGAAGAATTTATCAACATTTATGAGCATGAAATCCACCTGATAAGCCACTTAACATTTTTTTTCTTTTAGTTACTACTTAGATGCAGTAATGCACGTAATAACTTTTGCATATGTTGATGAAACTGCATTAAATAATTCAGTAAATATCAATAGGCACCGCATAACCTTCTCCCTTAAAACAGTCACATTAACAAATGTTCCAAATATTGGTCGCGTTTATTTCGTCTGGAGTTCATGGGTCTACCTTGAAGAACATTACAACAATGGATATCGCATGTTTTCCTCCAATCGAGTAAATAATTGACTATTAGCATCAAGCTCAATCTTGATGGCAATAAAAAAATGGAATTCATTTCATAGTTTAAATTAGCATCATTGTGTCATGTTTTTTTACAGACATGCCTACCTGGCAAAACACTCGAGGGATATGCCAAATGCCATTACAGAGAGGAACAACTTGAGGAATTAAGAGGAAATGGTACAGGAAAGCCTGAAGTTTCCGATTGATCTTTATTCTTTGTTATTTAGTTTAAATAATCATATTTAGTTAGAGAAGTGATGTTACAAGAAGGAATTATATCGTTTTTTGTTGATAATCCCACGTAATATACGGGTTTTATGAATCATACAAACAAATAATTACTTATTTATGAATTATATTCATCACTTTTTCATTTCATGTTGAATCTCTTATTCAAGCCTGTGTAATACACGGTTTCTAACACTAGTGAGATATATAAGGGAAAGTAAACTATCCAATCTATCCACCTAACGGATATATCCTTTGAAGAAAGCGGGTCCCGTTGGTAATCCCAAAACATAGAACAATTAATGCGATTTCTGACATATTACCAACGGGAATTACCCAGGGATCACCGACGGGACTATCAACAACGGATTAACGACAAATTATGTTGATTGTTACTATGTTAGTTTCACCAACGGATTAGCGACGACATGTTCACCGGCCGATTACCGACAGACATGATTATCGATGGAATTTTCTGTCAATAATTAATTTTATATTATTAAAAAAAATCGTTTTCTGTAAATATGAATAAAATATAAATATAATAAAAAGCGTACAGTAAAAAAAATGATAGTTATAATAAGAATTAAATACAATACATGTTTGTAAAAAATATATAAAAAATATCTAACTAAATAGGGGTGGTTCGTGAGGTATTGTCAGTCAAAAATTGTAGTTCAATATAAATACTATATGGATGTTGATTATTTATTTACCTTTTTTTTAATTTTCAGTTAATAACTTGAAGCTAAGTATATTAGCTGGGTCAGGACCGGCCCTGAGAGTGTGTCTGGTGGGCGACCGCTCATCGTCCAAAATTTTGTGGGCCTAGATCTTTTATTAGTGGATATATCAAAATAGAGAAACTTTTTTGTAATTTGACCCTCCAAATTATCTCAAATAGTTGTTAAAGTGAAGAGAGAAGATAGAAGGGTGAAGATAACATAACCGGAGATTTTTCCGGCAAGCGTTGGCAGAGTAGCGGCGACCTCTGTTTCACTGCTGAACCGATGGTTAGTTGTTTCTGAATTTATAAAAGTGAAAGAAGATAGGTTAAAAAACCAACTAGGTTGGGCTTTATTAAGTTTTTACGTATAGATATATTGTTAAATGTAGTCCGCAAGTAGAGGTTACGTATAGATATATTGTTAAATGTAGTCCGCAAGTAGAGGTGCATAAAAAAAGGGGAACCGGAACCGAATCCACCCAAATATCATGCCTATGTCTCGTAAGATTTTTATTTATTAGGCAATATAAATATAGATTGTTTAACTTAAGAATTTGACGTAAATTTATGTTTTTATTTTAGTTCATATTTTTAAATTGTTTGATTTTTTATTATTTTATTTGATTTTTTTATTATTATTTTATATTATATTGTATCAGAATTGTTATAGAAAAGATCTATTATGATCATTATATTGAAAAGTTCTAGTTCCATCACCGAGTAATTAGATATTCTAGAGAGGGTAAGTTAATAAACATTTAAAACCCATGTTCTAGATGA
Organism: Smallanthus sonchifolius; assembly: GCA_023525975.1. NCBI lineage: Eukaryota > Viridiplantae > Streptophyta > Magnoliopsida > Asterales > Asteraceae > Smallanthus > Smallanthus sonchifolius. The sequence goes on along the minus strand of CM042031.1, from coordinate 69,034,698 downwards.
GATCTAATAAGTTAATAAACATTTTAAAACCAAATAAGATGTGCTAGAGGGGCCCTGGTTAATCAAATTAAGGGGTCCACTTTTACTAGTCGCACACGGCATTGGAAATCTCAAAGACGGCCCTGACTAGATTGACCAGATCCGTTTTTACCGACTCATTTTGGTCCCGCTATAGTTCCCACTACATGTGACAAATAACATTTTATTTGTATTTTCTAATCAAACAATGTCTTATATATAGATTTGAGAAAGGAGTGCAAAACATAACTAGCAATCTTTCTAGAAGTCCAAGAGAAACAAAAGATGAGAAACAAACATGTTGTGGTAATACCTTTTCCAGCACAAGGCCATGTGATGCAGCTTATGGAGGTGGCACGCTGCTTCACCAGTGATGGTCTCAAGGTCACGTTTGTGAACATGGAGTTTACTCACAAACAGGTTATGAGTGCCTGGTCGGATGGTCAGAGTGATTTGATGCAAATGGTTTGCATCACAGATGAGATGGAACCGGATGACAGGAAGGATCTTCGGAAGTTGCTAGAAGCAATGTCTAGAGTCGGTCCCAACAAACTAGAAGAGCTAATAAAAGGTATTAACAAAGTCGATGATGATGAAATTACATGTATCATAGCGGATAATTGCATGGGATGGGTCATAAGAGTTGCACAGAAGATGGGTATTAGACAAGCAACCTACTATGTAGGTTCGGCTGCGAATCTAGCCTTGCTCCTGAGCCTTCAGAAGCTGATGGAAGATGAAGTTATAGACACCAAGGGTAAGATAATTAACAAAGAACATCCTTTTTTTTCCAAAAAAAAGAAATCACTTATGAACTATATATTTAGCTTTATGCTATAAATTAAGTTGCTTTTCATTCAGGAGTACCTTTGAAGAATGAAATGGTTCAACTGTCAACAACCATGCCATCCATGGACCCTGCACATTTTCCATGGTTATGTATGGGCGACCCAGTCAGTAACCAAATTATCTTTGATATCATGGTTCTTGAGGGAAAGGAAGCAGCAGAAGCATCCGACTACATAATTTGCAACTCACATATGGAGCTGGAGCCTGGGGCATTTAGTCTCTTTCCAAAGATGTTGCCAATCGGCCCATTATTGTCAACCACCAGATCCGCAAAGCAAGCAGGCCACTTTTGGAAAGCAGACAACACTTGCCAAAACTGGCTCGATCAACAGCCAGTGTGCTCCGTCATCTATGTGGCATTTGGGAGCCTCACAGTCTTTGACCAGAACCAGTTTGAAGAGCTGGCTTTAGGGCTAGAACTAACCAACAAGCCATTCTTGTGGGCTGTACGACCTGACATGCCATATGTCTACCCTAGCGGATACATGGACAGAGTAAGTAGTCACGGGAAAGTGGTGAGTTGGGCACCTCAACAGGAGGTCTTGAACCATCCATCGGTAGCTTGCTTCGTGAGTCATTGTGGTTGGAACTCTACTATGGAAGGTGTCAGCAACGGCGTCCCTTTCTTGTGCTGGCCATACGTGGGTGACCATTTTTCTAATACAACTTACATACGCGATATCTGGAAAACTGGTCTAGGATTGGACAAAGATGAAAGTGGTGTTGTGACACGAGGGGAAATCAAGAGTAAAGTGGAGCAGCTGCTTAGCAACAAGACACTCAAAGAGAATGCCCTCAATTTGCAAGAAAAGTTGCCATCAGGAAATTCGTCTTACAACAATATAAGAAAATTCATTGATTGGATAAAGGAAGGAGGTGATAACCTGCCTGCAAATGAGGAAGCACAAACTTCCTGTTAGGTGGAGGTTTGGTTTACTATATCCTAATATCATATGGGGTTTTCATCGTGGTGCCATGTATCACTTTTAGTTAATAAATAAGTTAATAATAAGAAAACTGTTAAAATTAATTAAGAGTTGATAATGAATGTATAGCAATCATTGTAGTGAAATCAAACCTACAATTAAGAGAAGTGACCGTAACGAACAAACATATTGAAATCAAACCAACGCCTGGTTTACCACTAAGATACCTCGTCGTTAATTTTTGCAACGGGGAAATAATCTGGCGATGCCTTTTTGCAACGGAGAAACGTCTAATCAGCGACGACTTAAGCATCATAATCACATTCATGTTGTAGCCAAAATTAATTATATATATATATACATACATATATATATATACACACACATAGGGAATAGATCATTTGAGAACTCTTAAATATTTTGAGAACTCACGAGAACTTGTCAAAAAACCAATTACTATAATACAACATAAAAAAATAAATTTATATATCTAAATTTACATGTATTCATATATTAAAAAAATATACACATGTGTAAGTTTATCACTTACACATGTGTAAGTGTTTACCATTTACACATGTGTATAAATTTTTTTAAGAATAATAATTGGAGAGATAAATCATGTTTTATGTTGTATTTTAATAATAAAGGTAGTGAAAACAAAAAAAAAAGTTTTAATTAGTTTTTTGACGAGTTCTCAAAATATTTAGAATTCTCATTTGAACCTAACCATATATATATATAGTCAACCAAACGTATGATGCATGAACAGTACTTGTTTGACCAATCAAAGCGTGACACATGGCAAGCTCATGTCATATTTACTTTGATTTGAATGTTTTTTTGTTTTTATATATATAAAATATAGAACACAAAAATAACTTATTCTGAATCCAGCCTAGTTGTTAGCGTCTTCTTTGGTCAAGTTGTTGACCCAAGTTCGAGACTTGTTGCGTGAGATATTTTAGCTTTTAGCTGTTATCACAAGGCTTTTTTTTTAAACAGAAACATCTAAATTTTCTAGGATAAATACATCATAACTACACCGTCAAGGATTTCAACCTCAAACATCTTGGTTGTGGGATACACCACTTAACCATCATGATGTCGAAAGCTTTTAACCGCTGTCCCAAAGTAAAGGGGAGTTATGGGTGGGCCCACTTTATGTAAAGAACGAATAAGCTAGATAGATTATTTGCAATTACACACTTGAATTATAGACTATTAACTCTTTTCGTGCCTATAATATACGGGTGTCAATCATGTCGTGTTGGCGGGTTGAATTCTTCAATCCTAACCCAACCCTTATATTTATTCGTGTCGTGTCGACCCACTTAAAATCGGGCCGTGTTTTAGGTCGACCAATTTTGTTTTCGTTCATGAATATGAGTAATACCTAGCGACTTAGTAACAATTAACACTCCAACCCAAAACCTGTTTTCTTTTTGTGTCAGGTTTGGGTCGTGTTTCGTGTCAGGAATTATCGCCACTACTATATTATAACTTAAATTTACTTTAGTTGCTTAATTAAATTTAAAACTATAATTCAGTTATTCTTATTTAGCGGTGGATCTGTTTCGATTAATATTATTCCTTTTTTTGTGTAAGATTATAGATTGAGTAAATTACCGTTTGTGGTTTACACGATTTAACACAATGCGTCCCTAACACGAATTTTTAATGCTCTGAGTACCTGTGGTATACAATCTGTAACACTCTGAGCCCCTTTGTCTAACTTCGTTAAAAAATTCCGTTAAGTTTAGTTTCGACAGGGGTATCTGCGGATAGCATTAACTTGATCAACAGCAAAACTTAACTATCCACAGCATGTCAAAACTAACGAAACTAAAGAAACTTAACTATCTGCAGCATGCCGAAACTAAACTTAACGGAAAGAATTTAACGAAGTTAGGCCCAGGGGCTCAGAGTGTTACAGATTGTATACTACAGGTATTCAAAGCGTTAAAAATTCATGCAATGGACACATTGTGTTAAATCGTATAAACCACAGGGACGCAAACGGTAATTTAAACACTTTCCTTATGTTCAAAATTAGTTTTTTAAGGTTTTTTTTACATACTTCCCCCTATTAAACTTCTAAATTACATATATCCCTAACCCTTAAATTTAATTACATATTTCACCAATTAACTTAAAATTACCCAATCGCCCTCACAAATAATGAAAAAGTTCAATAACTCTGATAAGAGTAACAATAGAAAACTATTCCTAATATTCCATGACTTCAAAATGCAAACTATTCCAAAAGATGTTAATTTAAAGTAACTAGTTGGGTTAACCCGCCCGTTGAGCGGGTTCCGTTTATAAAAAGGTTCGCACTACGCGACAGAAGTTTAGTCGTTTCTTCCCCGCGATACGTGGTGTGACACTGGTCGTTATCAGCTCAGCTTATCGGAAACCATAATATCCTGAACGCAAATACAGACGCAATAATTAGAAAAATAAAAGCTCAAAAAGTTAAAAAAAAAAACCTAAGTCACTACATGACAAAATAGTTACTATTCATTTCATTCTTCTTTAAATATAGATAGATATAGATATAGATATAAACAAAAAAACTAAAAACACTCGTGTATTCCATTTTTTTCTAAAAAGACAACGAACTAAAGCTATTAAATAAAAACGAAATTATTAGAAAAACAAACGGGTTAAAAGCGTAAATTCCATATAGTATGAGGGGTGAAAAAAACAAAATTAGTGTTACTCACAAAGTTACGCACGCGGGAATTTGGTCGTTATCGGTTTGGCTAATTTGCAATAATTTCTGTCACTCCTTTGTAAAACCCTAAAACATACCCCCATATATAAAAACATGTCGCAACGGCTATCACCCAGTCGTAAAACCTTAAAACATACCCCGTCGTAATTACTCCACCGTAAAACTTGAAAACGTAGCTCCAAAAAATCCTGAACGCAAATACGAACGCAATAATTAGAAAAAAAAAACGAAAAAGAAAAAAGAAAAGCTCAAAAAGTTTAAAAAAAAACCTAAGTCATTACTTGACAAAAGAAATACTATTCATTAGGGGTGTTCAAAAGTATCCGTATCCGAAATCGAACCCGAAATATCCGAAATTCTGAATCCGAATTATCCAAAAATTCGGATATCCGAATTTTCGGATTCGGATAGCATTTTATAAAAATTTCGGATATCCGAATATCCGAAAATAATTTTTTTTTTAAGATATCTTTCCAAAAAAGTGTTATGAATACAATATATATATATATATATATATAAAGTATATGGTTTTTATGTTATGTGTTTAGCTCTCTTATTTTTTTAAAATATAAAATGTATTCGCGTTGTAATTTCAAAAATTATATTATTTTGGTCATCTTTATATATTGTTTCCTACAAAGTGTTATACATACAATATATATGAAGTATATAGCTTTTATGTTATGTGTTTAGCCTTCTTATTTTTTTAAAAAACTAAAACGTATTCGTTTCGTAATTATATCGTTACAAGAAGGAATTATATCGTTTTTGTTGATAATCCCGCTTAATACACGGGTTTTATGAATCATACAAACAAATAATTACTTATTTATGAATTATATTCATCACTTTTTCATTTCATGTTGAATCTCTTATTTAAGCCCGTGTAATACACGGGTTCTAACACTAGTGAGATATATAAGGGAAAGTAAACTATCCAATCTATCCACCTAACGGATATATCCTTTGAAGAAAGCGGGTCCCGTTAGTAATCCCAAAACAGAGAACAATTAATGCGATTTCTGACTTATTACCAACGGGAATTACCCAGGGATCACCGACGGGACTATCAACAACGGATTAACGACAAATTATGTTGATTGTTACTATGTTAGTTTCACCGACGGATTAGCAACGACATGTTCACTGGCCGATTATCGACAGACAAGATTATCGATGGAATTTTCTGTCAATAATTAATTTTATATTATTAAAAAAAATCGTTTTCTGTAAATTTGAATAAAATATAAATATAATAAAAAGCGTACAGTAAACAAAAAAAATGATAGTTATAATAAGAATTAAATACAATACATGTTTCTAAAAAATATCTAACTAAATAGGAGTGGTTCGTGAGGTATTGTCAGTCAAAAATTGTAGTTCAATATAAATACTATATGGATGTTGATTATTTATTTACCTTTTTTTTAATTTTCAGTAATTAACTTGAAGCTAAGTATATTAGCTGGGTCAGGGCCGGCCCTTGAGAGTGTGCCGGGTGAGCGACCGCTCATCGCCCAAAATTTTGTGGGCCTAGATCTTTTATTAGTGGAGATATCAAAATAGAGAAACTTTTTTGTAACTTGACCCTCCAAATTATCTCAAATAGTTGTTAAAGTGAAGAGAGAACATAGAAGGGTGAAGATAACATAACCGGAGATTTTTCCGGCAAGCGTTGGCAGAGTAGCGGCGACCTCTGTTTCACTGCTGAACCGATGGTTAGTTGTTTCTGACTTTAAAAAAGTGAAAGAAGATAGGTTAAAAAACCAACTAGGTTGGGCTTTATTAAGTTTTTACGTATACATATATCATATATTGTTAAATGTAGTCTGCAAGTAGAGGTGCATAAAAAAAGGGAACCGGAACCGAATCCGCCCAAATACCCGGAATCGGAACCGGTTCTTAAATACCCGGAACTGGGTACATATGGTATGGTTTTTCAACCAAGAACCGGACTCGAAACCGGTTCCTTCTAATACCCGGTTTTTCGGAACCAATCATACCCGGAACCGGTTCTTGAGAATACCCGAAATGTGCACCTCTAACCCTAAAGCCTAAAACCATATACCCGGTTCTGGAAAACAATATGGTTTTTTTATATAATTTAAAGAAAAACCTAAGTCACTACTTGACAAAAGAGTTACTATTCATTTCATTCTTCTTTAAATATAGATAGATATAGATATAGATACAAACAAAAAAACTAAAAACATTCGTGCATTCCATTTTTTTATAAAAAGACAACGAACTAAAGCTATTAAAGAAAAACAGAATTATTAGAAAAACAAACGGGTTAAAAGCATAAATTCCATATAGTATGAGGGGTGAAAAAAAAACAAAATTAGTGTCACTCACAAAGTTACGCACGCGGGAATTTGGTCGTTATCGGTTCGGCTAATTTGCAATAATGCTTGTCACTCCTTTGTAAAACCCTAAAACAAACCCCCATATATAAAAACATGTCGCAACGGCTGTCACCCCGTCGTAAAACCTTAAAACATACGCCGTCGTTATCACTCCACCGTAAAACTTGAAAACGTAGCTCCAAAAAATCCTGAACGCAAATACAAACGCAATAATTAGAAAAAAAACGAAAAAGAAAAAAGAAAAGCTCAAAAAGTTAAAAAAAAACCTAAGTTATTATTTGACAAAAGAAATACTATTCATTAGGGGTGTTCAAAAGTATCCGTATCCGAAACCGAACCCGAAATTCCGAATCCGAATTATCCAAAAATTCGGATATCTGAAATTTCGGATATCAAAAATTCGGATATCCGAATTTTCGGATTCGGATTCGTTTAAAATTTCGGATATCCGAATATCCGAAAATAATTTTTTTTTTAAGATATCTTTCCTAGAAAGTGTTATAAATACAATATATATATATATATATATATATATATATAAAGTATATGGTTTTTATGTTATGTGTTTAGCTCTCTTATTTTTTAAAAATATAAAATGTATTCGCGTCGTAATTTCAAAAATTATATTATTTTGGTCAAATTTATATATTGTTTCCTACAAAGTGTTATACATATAATATATATGAAGTATATAACTTTTATATTATGTGTTTAGCCTTCTTATTTTTTAAAAAAACTAAAACGTATTCGTTTCGTAATTTCGTAATCAAAAATTGGTTTTTTTATTATTTCATAAAGATGATGTTTATTTAGTATATTTTATGTATTTAGATTTTAATTTAAAAAATATATTTAAGTTAAAAAAAAACCCGGATATCCGTTTCACTATCCGAATCCGAAATTTCGGATTCGGATTCGGATACGGATAGTGAAATCCACGATCCGAAATTTTCGGATATCCGAATTTTCGAATATCTGACTTTAAACACCCCTACTATTCATTTCATTCTTCTTTAAATATAGATATAATTTGAGAAACATGAAAAAAAAAAGATAAAATTTTTTTCTAAAAAAAATTAATAAATAAGACATGAATAGCATCAAACTCAAATGAATTGCATGGGTTGTAAAGAATTAAAAAATATGTGGTTACAGTAAAAAAAAGTTCGACTCCAACTGAATTTATTAGCGTTCGATATGTTCGTGTTAACATCGACTTGGTTTGGGTTGAAATTGGGGATATATGTAATTGATATATTTAGGAAGAGATATATGTAAATAGTACTTTAATTGTTTCATTAAGGGCACAGAGAGAGACTTGTTTTTTCTCTATTGCTTGTTGACCGTCAGGCAGTGCGCTCTCGCGACGTGTTTAGCGCAGTACTTTGCGTCTGCCTATCACGAGTGTGATGCTTGTTCATGCGCTGTGGCACAACCACGTACATCACATGGCCACCCCCATCAAGCCTGTCCGATTAGATCACCGCACGGCGAACAGCATGCGCATCACGCGCCGGTTTATAGGGAGAGACCGGGACCAGGTTTGGGTCCCGCAGCCGTTTCAGGAGATGCCGGTGCTCGAGATGCCGGATCTGCTACATGGGTGGCGATGGAGCCGGACGCTCACGAGCAGCCGCAACAACATCCTTGACACGTTCGTCGACTTGTTAGGCTGCATAGGGCCACACAGGCCTTGCTCGAAGGCCTTGCTGCCGAGTCACGACGACAGGCTCGTCGGAGCGACCGGTTCGAGGACTTGATGATGTGGGTGATTGATCGCCTTGTCGATCTGTCACGAGTCGCCGACATCGAGCCACCACCATTACCACCGCTATGTCAGTATCCGGGCGACGCCGATCAGGATCAGGGCGACGCATGTCAGGATCAGGACGGCGAGGGTCAGGCGTAGTTGTTGTCGATCGTGGTTTTTTGTTATTTCAGTCAGCTGTATTTTTTGTTATGTATGTACAAACATTATGATGTTATATATGTAATGTTTTGCCTATTTGTTTGGTTGGTTATGATATTTTACTTGTAATGTTTAATTTGTTTGGTTGTTTATGTATAAAATGTTTTATTTAAAAGTTATAAATTAAAAATGTAAAAACGATGAATATGATATAAACGTGTTAGTAATATTATTCAAAATTTTATAAAAATTGTTAAAAAGATAAATATTATATAAATAAAAAAAATGTCTCACTACAACAATATCACCCTATACCGCCGACTTTTTTTGACCCTATAGAGACGACTTGTCGTCGGGATAGCTTATACCGACGACATGTCGTCGGGATAGGTGTCGTCGGGATTGAGTCGTACCAATAGCCCAAGATTGTCGTCGGGATAGGTGTCGTCGGGATAGGTCAGCCTATACCGACGACATGTCGTCGCTATAGGGTCTAATTAAATAATTCAAAAAGAAATTCTATACCGACGACATGTCGTCGGTATAGATTCCAATCTTTACCGACGACATGTCGTCGGTAAAGGTTGACCCTATTCCGACGACATGTCGTCGCTATATGGTTTTTTTGTTTTTTTAATAATTTTTGAAAAAGGCCTATAGCGACGACATGTCGTCGGTATAGGTTTTTTCTGTTTTTTTTTATTTTTAATATTTTATCTAGAAATTTTAAATTTCTAAAAACAAAAACCTGCAAATCATAAATATAAATCATTCAAACATTCAAATCGGATAAAAACTAATGTCCGAAACATAAACCAAACATCCAAATTGTTCGACACACAAACTTGTTCGGCACACAAATTTGTTCGACAAATCAAACATTCAAAACATAAACTTGTTCGACACACAAATATGCAAATTGTTCAAGACAAATACTGTAACATTTCTGATTTTCATCATGTAATCGTTTGATTTCAATAAACAAACACATTTCAGTTTCGATTCGTGTACAAACAAACTACGATGCAGTTACATATACAAACTATTCTATTACAATAACAAATTAAACAAAAACACCATTATCTCACAAGCCCCGAGGACCAAAACTGACAAAACTCAAAAACTACAAAACTAGGCAAGCACGGTCGCGCCTGCAGACCTAAGCACGGTCGCGCCTAAAGTAGACACGGTCGCGCTGATGAACCCACTTGACTCTGCAGAAGTCAAACCATACCATACCCTCTGAATTCGCGAAATTTAAAATAGAGAAAAGCCGGTTTTCACGCGTCAGACCTTACTCGACTGAATTCAACCTGCAACACGCCTAAATTGTCCTCCAATTTGCACATTTGTTTAATCCCATACCCACCACAACCAAGTCTCGCGAATTAAACAATTGAGAGCAAGTTGCAGGCTTCCTACACCCTCATATACACCCACTCAATCTCTCAGAACTCTCACTCGACGCTCACAACACCTCTGTCGTCTGATTGATCGCCAAGAAACGAAGCCGCTCGACCCGTAGCCGACCGCATTCGATTGCCCACTTTCAGCAAGTAAGTAACACGTCTTCAGCTTTGTATCTACCTCTACTACGAAAGCCCTATATCAATTCGTAGTAGAAACACTCAAATCGATCCGATTTTGAACCAAAAAGCCGAAACATAAATTTTACTCGAACTACACTCTAGACAAGATATAAATACAATTAAACTATGTAGAAACATTTGTAATCATCCACTAAGTGAAAGCCCTAAGAATACAGGAGCGTTTATTATAAGAATCGATCGAATTGAGTCTGGAAAAGACCCGACACGGTCGCGCTCATCCCTGAGCGCGGTCGTGCCTGACCAAGCACAATGGTGCCCCAGGTGTGGCCCGGTCGTGCTTACCAAGCAAACAAGTCTTGAACAAAAACAAAACACTAGACGCGGTCGTGCCAGATACGAGCACGGTCGTGCTCTATGTCCAGAACCTATGAAGTACCTTCTGACTCGACCACGGGCGCGTTTCAGACCACCACGGTCACGCCCGGCAACGAGCGCGGTCGTGCCCTACTTGAGCACGGTCGTGCTCCTTGACCAGAAACTTTAATTTTATTATTTTCAAACTTAATTTAATATGTTTTTATTTAAACATTTCAAAACTTGTTTATAAAAATTTAAGTTATAAAATCCCAAGACCCGGGAATCATTTATATACCAAATCGCTGATTTAGAAATTTAAAACGATTAATTCCCGATAGTTTCAAAACCGATGAAATCGTGAATTTTTATAATCACTTTTATTTATACAAATATATATATATTGATTTAAACAAATATCGTTTAATTAAATTTTATTTAAATAAATATATATATATATATATATATCGCTACTAATTTATTATTCCAAAACCAACCCTAAACACACAAACCACCAACGAACCCACTTTGGACACAAAATAACACAAACAGTGACACGCGTTATACCCTCATTCGATAGGTCAAACGTAGCGACCTACAACACGCTTGGTATTTTTGTTGATCTGTGCAAACTACACGCTCCAACACAAGTGAGTTACATAGCCCCTCTTTTACTCTATTTACAAACTTTTGGGGTGGAACATGCGTTCTATTTACTATGTTTACAAACTACACAATATACAATTCCACCCTACAATCATGTGTTACAATTTTGAGCTTTGTGCTTGAGTACTAGGTGTGTAGACCAACACGCAGTTTGCTATTCACGTGCAATCATTAACTATTTTATAGCCTACAGTAAACAGTGATAGATCTATTGAGTCTGACAAACCCACCCAGGTAGGGTGACTGTTACTGCCAACACGCGTTTGTTTTGCATGCTAGTTACAAAGGTTTGATTGTACTACCAGGTCACACGATGGTATCTCTCCATAAATGCCTTAATTGCCATGTTTGTATGAATTGTATGCACACGACACTATATTCTATTACATGACACGAAAACCTATGTATTCTCACCAACTTTTTAGTTGACTTTGTTTTTAACCATGTTTCAGGTGACAATGTTTGAAGTGTTACAAGCTGCTACATATAGGATTTGGACCTAGCAATTAATCTAAACTATTTATATTTTGTAATCGCTACATTTGGTTCTTGTATGTTATAAACTTGTTACGTGTAATGAAAATGAATGTTTAAATTATTCAAACTTTAGCAACCATGAGCTATGAACAGTCTGCACAGCTTCACGCCCCGACGTTTTCCGCCGTCGGTTGGGGTGTGACAGATTGGTATCAGAGCCTTGGTTATAGGGAATTAGGTTATTAGACACCATTGACCTAGACTATAACTTTAGGACACCCAACAATGTCATGCTACATGTTTTATGTGATACGTGTTATTTGCTATATGTCACATGCTTTATGTGTTAGTTATTTGATACTACATGACTTAATAAGCATACGTAAATAATAAATTAAATAAATCGTATCCATACCCGTATCCTAAGCCACGTATCCTCCTTAACTGCTTCTATGTCATCATCGCCATAACTTGTGGAAAAACTCATACTCGTAGACACTAGTCTATCAAAAATATTTTTATATACCCGTTAAGGTTTTAGACTCTGTTAATTATTAAAGGACATGTGCAATCTGGAAGGGTGACACCTGTATTCTGGGTTTTCTGTCTAGGAAAGCATTTCATATAAATCCCAATCAACCGAGGGATCCGTATGCTTTCCTGGGAATTCCCGGGATGAGTGTTTACCTATAGGCTAAAGCACGTCTCCTTGAAAATTATATAAGTCTAATTAACCTTAATATGTCATTGTGTTCAAGTAGAAATGTGATTACTTGAAAACAATCCGAACTATGAAATAAATATGTTATTTTTCCTCCTATCCTAAATTTCAACGGATTTTTATAAATTCTCACAACATTTTTGTATCATTCTCTTTTTATAGAATGCCTCCTCGTCGTAACATCAACCGCAACAACACCGACAACGCCAACGATAGCACCAACACCAATACCGGCAATGCCAACAACAACAATAATACCGACCTTGCTGCTCTCCTCACTCAGCTAGTAACTCAACTAACTCAAGCCAATAACAACAACAATGGAAACGCCAGTGGTAGTGCTAATACTGGTAGTGGCGGTGGTGCCAACCCGCCACAATGTACCTTCAAGCATTTCAACTCTTGCAATCCCCTGAAATTTTATGGTACCAAAGGAGCCACGGGACTCCTTCAATGGTTCGAAAATATTGAGGGCACCTTCCTCAATAGTGACTGTCCGGACAATCTGCGTGTTCGCCATGCCACTAGTGTCTTCCAAAAACGGGCACTAACCTGGTGGAATGGGAGAAGAGAACAAGGGGAGTAGAAGTAGCAATGGCTCTGCCATGGGATGAGCTGAAAAGGATCATGACCGAGGAATTCTGTCCTCAAAATGAGATGAAGAAACTGGAAGCGGAATTTTGGGATCTTACCCAAGATAGCGGTGAAAGCTTGGCGTACACCAACCGTTTTCACGAACTGAGCATGCTGGTACCTCACATGGTTACACCTTTGTCTAGGTGTATTGAAAAATATATCGGTGGCCTACCGAGACAAATCCAGGACACTGTTCTGGGAAGAAATCCTGCAAACCTAGAAGATGCTATTCGTCTAGCTGCCACACTGACCGATAATCACGTTAAAGCAGGTACTCTTACCAAAAAGGGGGCCAAGAAAGTTTCTGACACCGCAACTCCTCCTACTCATGTCAAAGAAGTTCAAAACGAACAGTATCGAAACACCAGGAAGAGAAAGGCGAAAAATTTTGCAGTAGTCACTCCGGCCGCCCCAATGAATCAAGTTGCACCCTTGGCTCAAAATCCAGCCAAGAAAGCTTATGGAGGTACCTACCCACTCTGCAACAACTGCAACTATCATCACCCACAAACTATCCCATGTCGCATTTGCAATCATTGTGGGAAACTTGGCCATACGACCAATATCTGCCGACAAAAGGCACTTACTACTCAAGCCAACCCGGTTAATCAACCCGGAGCTAATCAAGTGGTTCCAATCAATGCAAATGGACGGGCTTGCTTTGAATGTGGCAACCCGAACCACTTCCGAAACCAATGTCCAAAACTCATGAACAATAATCAGGGCGGAGCTCGTGGACGTGCTTTCAACATCAACGCTAATGAAGCTCAAGCCAACGATCATGTGGTCAACGGTACGTTTCTTGTAAATAAACAATTTGCATCTATACTATTTGATACCGGGGCCGATAAGAGTTTTGTGTCACTTAACTTTGAACCTTTACTTGCAAAAACACGATCCAAACTCGAGAAAACCTTCACCGTTGAAGTAGCGGATGGAAACTCCATCACTATTGACTCCATCATTCATGACTGCTCACTAGAACTCAATGGTCACACGTTTCCAGTCAACCTTATACCAATGCCGTTGGGAAGCTTTGACGTCATCATCGGCATGGATTGGTTATCTAAAAAAATGCCGAGGTCATGTGCTTTGAAAAGTACATCCGAATACCTCTTCCACCGGGAGTCATATTGAAAGTCTTTGGCGAGAAACCTTGCAAAGGACTCAAACTGATGTCATGCATAACTGCCCAGAAATACATTCGAAAGAAGTGCATGGTTTTCCTAGCTCATGTGATTCAAAAAGAAGACAAGGAGAGAAGAATAGAAGATATTCCCGTCATTCGGGAGTTTCCCGAAGTCTTTCCCGACGACTTACCCGGTCTTCCACCTGTTCGGGAAGTAAAGTTTCGAATCGATCTTATACCCGGAGCAAACCCTGTGGCTAAAGCTCCATACCGGCTTGCACCTTCCGAATTACAAGAACTTGCAAGTCAACTTCAAGAACTCGCTGACAAAGGTTTCATACGGCCAAGTCATTCACCGTGGGGTGCACCGGTCTTGTTTGTTAAAAAGAAGGATGGTTCATTCCGCATGTGTATTGACTATCGAGAGCTCAACAAGCTTACAATCAAAAACCGCTACCCGTTACCTAGGATTGACGACCTCTTCGATCAACTCCAAGGTTCTACTTGTTTCTCGAAGATTGATCTTCGATCTGGTTATCACCAACTGCGTGTCCGAGAAGAAGATATTCCAAAGACCGCCTTCCGAACAAGATATGGTCATTACGAGTTCACGGTTATGCCTTTTGGGTTGACTAATGCACCTGCTGTCTTTATGGATCTCATGAACCGCATGTGCAAACCATACCTTGACAAATTCGTGATCGTTTTCATCGATGACATCTTGATCTATTCCAAAACTGAGGAAGAACATGAACAGCACCTTAGACTGATTTTGGATCTCCTGAGAACCGAACAATTATACGCCAAGTTATCCAAATGTGAATTCTGGCTAAAGGAGGTTCAATTTTTGGGTCATGTTGTCAATAAAAAGGGAATACATGTCGACCCTGCCAAGATCGAAGCTGTCAAGAATTGGAGTGCTCCTCAAACCCCTACCGAGGTTCGTTCGTTCCTTGGTTTAGCGGGTTATTACCGAAGATTCATTTCCAATTTCTCCAAGATTGTTGTTCCCCTCACCGCCTTGACACATAAAGGTAAACCTTATGAATGGGGGCCGAAACAAGAAGAAGCTTTCCAAACTCTTAAACAGAAGTTATGTGATGCTCCTATTCTGACTCTTCCCGAAGGAAACGATGACCTAGTCGTCTACTGTGATGCCTCTAACCTAGGCCTTGGTTGTGTTCTCATGCAACGAGGCAAGGTAATCGCTTATGCATCGAGGCAACTCAAGATCCATGAAAAGAACTATACGACGCACGACCTAGAGCTAGGTGCAGTCATATTTGCCTTGAAGATTTGGAGACATTATCTATATGGCACGAAATGTGTGGTATTTACCGACCACAAAAGCCTCCAACACATCTTCAATAAAAAAGAACTCAACATGAGGCAACGACGTTGGGTTGAACTCCTCAATGATTATGATTGCGAGATTCGTTATCATCCCGGCAAGGCTAATGTTGTAGCCGATGCGTTGAGCCGTAAAGAACGCGTCATGCTCCAAAGTGTCAAGATTCATTCCGACATTCAAACCCGTATTCTAGAAGCTCAACACGTCTCGATTACCGGGGGCAATATGTATGAGGAAATGTCGTGCGGTGCTGAATTCCAACTAGAGACTAAAAACAATGGTTTGCTTTATTTCTTGGATCGTATTTGGGTTCCCAATCGCAATGATCTCCGGGAATTCCTCATGACTGAAGCACACAAGTCTCGGTATTCTATTCATCCCGGTGCGGATAAAATGTATCACAATCTTCGACCACAATATTGGTGGCCTGGTATGAAGAAAGACATTGCACTCTATGTTGCAAAATGTCTAACCTGCTCTAAAGTCAAGGCCGAACATCAACGTCCTTCCGGTTTACTTGAACAACCAGAAATCCCCGTGTGGAAATGGGAAAATCTAGCCATGGACTTCATTACTAAACTCCCCCGTACTTCAAACGGCTATGATAGCATTTGGGTAATCATTGACCGTCTCACAAAGTCCGCACACTTCCTGCCCATCCGTGAAGACTATCGGGTTGAGAAATTGGCCCGAATCTATATTAACGAAATTGTGAGTCGACACGGTATACCTTTGAACATAATCTCCGACAGAGATGCTCGTTTCACTTCCAGATTTTGGCAATCTCTGCAAAAGGCACTTGGCACACGATTGGATTTAAGCACAGCCTACCATCCCCAAACTGATGGTCAGACAGAACGAACAATCCAAACCCTGGAAGACATGCTGAGAGCCTGTGTCATAGACTTTGGTGGCAATTGGGATTCACACTTATCACTTATTGAATTCTCCTACAATAACAGCTACCACACCAGCATCAACATGGCTCCATTCGAAGCTCTTTATGGTCGCAAATGTCGTTCTCCTATCTGTTGGAACGAGATTGGTGAAGCACAAATCACCGGTCCCGAGTTAATTCAGGAAACATCCGAAAAAATCCTTCAAATCCGTGACAACATCCGAGTAGCGAGAAGTCGACAAAAGAGCTATGCCGACAAGCGACGAAAACCCTTGGAATTCCAAGTGGGTGACCTTGTGCTTCTCAAAGTATCCCCTTGGAAGGGTGTGATCCGCTTTGGAAAGAAAGGCAAGCTAGCACCTCGTTACGTAGGCCCATTCAAGATCCTTGAAAGAATCGGGAAAGTGGCTTACAAACTTGAACTACCTCCAGCACTCAACAATGTTCATCCAACCTTCCACGTGTCCAACCTGAAGAAATGTCTTGCTGATGAGAACCTCCACATACCTCTTGACGACGTGCGCATTGATGAAACGATGCACTTCGTCGAGAAACCAGTGGAAATCATGGATCGTGAAATCAAGCAACTCAAGCGCAGCCGCATCCCTATAGTCAAAGTCCGTTGGGATTCAAAACGCGGTCCTGAGTTTACTTGGGAACGTGAAGACCAAATGAAACTCAAGTATCCTCACCTATTCACCAATTCTGCAACCTCAACTAGTTGAATTTCGGGACGAAATCCCCTCAACAAGGGGAGACTGTAACATTTCTGATTTTCATCATGTAATCGTTTGATTTCAATAAACAAACACATTTCAGTTTCGATTCGTGTACAAACAAACTACGATGCAGTTACATATACAAACTATTCTATTACAATAACAAATTAAACAAAAACACCATTATCTCACAAGCCCCGAGGACCAAAACTGACAAAACTCAAAAACTACAAAACTAGGCAAGCACGGTCGCGCCTAGGACTAGGCACGGTCGCGCCTGCAGACCTAAGCACGGTCGCGCCTAAAGTAGACACGGTCGCGCTGATGAACCCACTTGACTCTGCAGAAGTCAAACCATACCATACCCTCTGAATTCGCGAAATTTAAAATAGAGAAAAGCCGGTTTTCACGCGTCAGACCTTACTCGACTGAATTCAACCTGCAACACGCCTAAATTGTCCTCCAATTTGCACATTTGTTTAATCCCATACCCACCACAACCAAGTCTCGCGAATTAAACAATTGAGAGCAAGTTGCAGGCTTCCTACACCCTCATATACACCCACTCAATCTCTCAGAACTCTCACTCGACGCTCACAACACCTCTGTCGTCCGATTGATCGCCAAGAAACGAAGCCGCTCGACCCGTAGCCGACCGCATTCGATTGCCCACTTTCAGCAAGTAAGTAACACGTCTTCAGCTTTGTATCTACCTCTACTACGAAAGCCCTATATCAATTCGTAGTAGAAACACTCAAATCGATCCGATTTTGAACCAAAAAGCCGAAACATAAATTTTACTCGAACTACACTCTAGACAAGATATAAATACAATTAAACTATGTAGAAACATTCGTAATCATCCACTAAGTGAAAGCCCTAAGAATACAGGAGCGTTTATTATAAGAATCGATCGAATTGAGTCTGGAAAAGACCCGACACGGTCGCGCTCATCCCTGAGCGCGGTCGTGCCTGACCAAGCACAATGGTGCCCCAGGTGTGGCCCGGTCGTGCTTACCGAGCAAACAAGTCTTGACCAAAAACAAAACACTAGACGCGGTCGTGCCAGATACGAGCACGGTCGTGCTCTATGTCCAGAACCTATGAAGTACCTTCTGACTCGACCACGGGCGCGTTTCAGACCACCACGGTCACGCCCGGCAACGAGCGCGGTCGTGCCCTACTTGAGCACGGTCGTGCTCCTTGACCAGAAACTTTAATTTTATTATTTTCAAACTTAATTTAATATGTTTTTATTTAAACATTTCAAAACTTGTTTATAAAAATTTAAGTTATAAAATCCCAAGACCCGGGAATCATTTATATACCAAATCGCTGATTTAGAAATTTAAAACGATTAATTCCCGATAGTTTCAAAACCGATGAAATCGTGAATTTATATAATCACTTTTATTTATACAAATATATATATATTGATTTAAACAAATATCGTTTAATTAAATTTTATTTAAATAAATATATATATATATATATATCGCTACTAATTTATTATTCCAAAACCAACCCTAAACACACAAACCACCAACGAACCCACTTTGGACACAAAATAACACAAACAGTGACACGCGTTATACCCTCATTCGATAGGTCAAACGTAGCGACCTACAACACGCTTGGTATTTTTGTTGATCTGTGCAAACTACACGCTCCAACACAAGTGAGTTACATAGCCCCTCTTTTACTCTATTTACAAACTTTTGGGGTGGAACATGCGTTCTATTTACTATGTTTACAAACTACACAATATACAATTCCACCCTACAATCATGTGTTACAATTTTGAGCTTTGTGCTTGAGTACTAGGTGTGTAGACCAACACGCAGTTTGCTATTCACGTGCAATCATTAACTATTTTATAGCCTACAGTAAACAGTGATAGATCTATTGAGTCTGACAAACCCACCCAGGTAGGGTGACTGTTACTGCCAACACGCGTTTGTTTTGCATGCTAGTTACAAAGGTTTGATTGTACTACCAGGTCACACGATGGTATCTCTCCATAAATGCCTTAATTGCCATGTTTGTATGAATTGTATGCACACGACACTATATTCTATTACATGACACGAAAACCTATGTATTCTCACCAACTTTTTAGTTGACTTTGTTTTTAACCATGTTTCAGGTGACAATGTTTGAAGTGTTACAAGCTGCTACATATAGGATTTGGACCTAGCAATTAATCTAAACTATTTATATTTTGTAATCGCTACATTTGGTTCTTGTATGTTATAAACTTGTTACGTGTAATGAAAATGAATGTTTAAATTATTCAAACTTTAGCAACCATGAGCTATGAACAGTCTGCACAGCATCACGCCCCGACGTTTTCCGCCGTCGGTTGGGGTGTGACAAATACCAACAAAAAAGGCAAAGGCTCAACAACTCCAAGCTAATTATCATCGCTGCTAGTTCGGCGATCCCACATTCGACGCATTTCATCCATTTGTCGTTGCATTTCAAGCATTTGTTGATTATGTGTACGACGTTCTTCCTCTCGTCAACCGCAACGAGTTTCAAACTTGTAACAAAATTAAATAAAGTTACATATACATACAAACATACATAAGCATATGAATAAATACTCTCTTATATACCTACACATCACAATTACATACATACATACATAAATAAAAGCTCAATTACATAATTACAAATATATACACACAAACATACATACATAAATAAATGTCCAATTACATAATTACAAACATATAGATACAAACATACATACACATATATACATTCATATTAACTAATCATCATAAACACAAATTACACACATACATACAACCTAATCATCAAAACTAATCATCAAAAACATAAATTACACACATACATACAAACTAAACATTCAAACTAATCATCATAAAGACAAATTACACACATACAAACACTAAATTACATAAACTAAATTATATAAAATAATCAGACATCTAAACCAAATGACCTAAACTAATCATAATTTAATAATTCCATCATACATACAAATATACATATTCATACATACAAACATACATACGCATACATACAAAATCATAAAAATCTTAGATCTAAATCAAATTTCATCACAAATTAGTAATTAAAAAGAGTACTTACCTTTACAAAGCTAGAAATCAAGAAATGGTGAAATTCCTCCAAAACCTAACCAAAATAAACAAACAAAACTTCAAAATCTTGAAAAAGTAGCTAAAATATGAAACCCGGATGTTACCTCACCTTAAATCCCGAGAGTTTTTGTGAAAGTTGCTCCCAATAAATACCATCTTATATACCTACACATCACAATTACATACATATATATATATATATATAAATAAAAGCCCAATTACATAATTACAAACATATACATACAAACATAAATAAATGTCCAATTACATAATTACAAACATATACATACAAACATACATACACATATATACATTCATATTAACTAATCATTATAAACACAAATTACACACATACATACAAACTAATCATCATAAACACAAATTGCACACATACATACAAACTAAACATTCAAACTAATCATTATAAACACAAAATACACACATACATACATATACATACAAACACTAATTTACATAAACTAAATTATATAAAATAAGCACACATCTAAACCAAATGACCTAAACTAATCATAATTTAATAATTCCATCATACATACAAAAATACATACTCATACATACAAACATACATACATACACATACATACAAAATCATAAAAATCTTAGATCTAAACCAAATTTCATCATAAACACAAATTACACACATACATACCAACTAAACATTCAAACTAATCATCATAAACACAAATTACACACATACATACAAACTAAACATTAAAACTAATCATCATAAACACAAATTACACACATACATACACATACATACAAACACTAATTTACATAAACTAAATTATATAAAATAAACACACATCTAAACCAAATGACATAAACTAATCATAATTTAATAATTCCATCATACAAATATACATACTCATACATACAAACATAACACATACATACAAAATCATAAAAATCTTTGATATAAACCAAATTTCAACACAAATTAGTAATTAAAACGAGTATTTACCTTCACAAAGCTAGAAATTCAAGAAATGGTGAAATTCCTCCAAAACCTAACCAAAATAAACAAACAAAACTTCAAAATCTTAAAAAATTAGCTAAAATATGAACCCGGATGTTAGCTCACCTTAAATCCCGAAAGTTTGTGTGAAAGTTGCTTCCAAATAGGCCAAAAACGCTGAAATCGCCGGAGAGACAGAATTGGGGGAGTTTTGGAGAGTTTTGGCTGAAAATGAAGTTCTGCCGTCTGTTTCCCTATTTGTTCACGCTGCACCCTATAGCGACGACATGTCGTCGGCACAGGTTTCACAGGATGTTGACCAGTCAATAAAGGTAAAAACACTATACCGACGACATGTCGTCGCCATAGGGTTTTCCAGAATTTTTTTTAATTTAAAAAAAAATTATTAAATAAAAAAAACAAAAAGAAAATCAAAATTAACCTATAGCGACGACATGTCGTCGCTATAGGTTTTCCCCAAAAATTCATTGGGCGCCAGTTTTCTCTCCAACCTGCCTCAACCCTATAGCGACGACATGTCGTCGCTATAGGGTGTCCCATTCAAAATTTTGGAAAAACCCTATCCCGACGACATGTCGTCGCCATAGGGTTTTCCAGAATTGTTTTTAATTTAAAAAAAAATTATTAAGATAAAAAAATTATAGTTTTGAAATCCATATTTTTCTGTTTAAAATAAAAAAATTATTTTATAATCAATATATATCCAATAGCACATAAATATATAAAAAAACAAATCAAACCAAAAATTTCTACAAAATTATAAAATCTCTAATTTATAATCAATATATATCCATAGGATTTATCATTGTCAAGCAAAACTCTAATTCTCAACCTCCCATTCTAGCAGAACTTCCAAATCTCATTCACTGAAGAATTAAGTGGGAAATTCGTGAGAAAAATCGAAACCGTTACCTGAGCAAGATTCATGGAATAAGAAGAATTTTTAATCGGAACCCCACCATGCAAGATATTAGAAGTCTGTTGATTGCCTTCACAATGTCTCGGACGTTTGTGAAACCCCCAAGACCAGCCTGTATGGCCCCAAACTGGGTACCCTACAGTTGGTTCTCATCACTGGGTGTTCTCTTTAAAAATACTCGCTTTATTACAAACAATCAGTGGAAGTCTTAATTTAAAATAGTTGTAACCCTTTATAAACTCAATATCAATCTTAATCTTATCTTACAAATGCCTACACACCAATCCGAGTAGCACCGCTCCCTAGCCAAGATACCTCACCTGCAAATAAGAAATACCATTTGATTGAACTCAGAACATTACAATCCTTTATAAAACGGTTTGTCGTTTATTGACATGTTAATAACCCACACTTCAACACTAACCCATAAGGGTTCAACGACCCAAGATGTAACATCCCGGTTTTTCATAAAATAACTGGGTTTGTAATTATGTAAATTATTGTAAAGGTTAACGGGTAATTAACGGGGTTTTGGCGGGTTTGATTTAAAAACGTGAACAAAACCAAGCCCGGGAGACCTTGGGTGAGCGTGGGCCAAGCCTGGCCCTAGTGAAGAACACCCTTTAGGGTGCAACGCAAATATGGAGACCCCATTTTCACATTCAGCCGTCGAAGAGCAAGGAGGAGAGGGAGAGAGCCGTTCATCGCGTTTCAAGTCCGATTTGATGTATTTTGTCGATCTCTAATCATCCTTAGTGTGTCGGGATCCTTGAATCAATACTACACATGTTTCATAATTCTAGGGTTTACAAGAGAAGTTGAGTTTCAAAGAAGACGAGGTGATTCGGGAATTCGATTGGCACGGATTCTCCGATCTAGAGGTATAATCTTGAAAACCTTCCTGTTTAAATGCTTGTTTGTGATCGTAGGGAACCTTCATGTGTGTGCAAAAAAAGAAGGGTAATATAGGTACAATATTACATACCTTCACATTTTGAATAAGAGATTTAATACTCTTAAGCTTTCTATGAGGCCATCTCTTTATATTAAGCTCTCTGCATCTTTTCTTCAACATGGTTAATCCCACCTTAAGTTTCTCGGCTGCCATGACTATCGGCAACTCAGAATGCTTCTCTATCTCTTCCAATTCCAACGGTCTCGACGGCCTCCGGCCACCAATATCACCGGAACCACCACCATTGTGATCATCATTGGAACTTAGCAATGGCAACACATGACCGTCTCCCCAACACTCCCACAAGCTTATATCTTCATCAACGGGATCGAAATATGAAAACCCTAA
Organism: Smallanthus sonchifolius; assembly: GCA_023525975.1. Classification (NCBI taxonomy): domain Eukaryota; kingdom Viridiplantae; phylum Streptophyta; class Magnoliopsida; order Asterales; family Asteraceae; genus Smallanthus; species Smallanthus sonchifolius. Next base: position 69,011,036 of record CM042031.1, on the reverse strand, counting down.
ATCAGAAAAGTAATGTGATGAAACTTAGATCATATCGAGAAGGTTGAAAAGTGCATCGTCATGCCTGCAAAAACAAAAACAAAAACCAAAATGGTGTTAGATTATGTTATTAAACTTGAGGTTCAAATGCAACTTGTTTTGTGACAAAATGTGTACCTGAAAAGATCTTGATTGAAGTAGTGAAAGCAGTCATCAAGGTTATGAGGATTTTGATGGTTTACAGGATTATGATCCATTTTTGTGGTAGAAATAGAAAGAGGGTGATGTCATATACATATAGATAACATGCATATACATACATGGGTTATAGAGAGTGGGAAAATGTGCCTACGGTTACAGGAGTTATAATTAATTATTACACTTAATCATCATTATTATGTTAATTTAGCATTATCTAATATTGAAAGTGGTAATAAATAGGGAAGGAGCATAACATTTTCCCATTAATTCATTATTACACTTTATCATCATTATGTTAATTTAATTAGCATTACTTTTATATTTTTTTTACAACGACGAAACATTTTAACCATGTTACAAATAAAAATTGAATCCGTGACATTCAAACCTTAGATGTTTCTAGAGGTTTTGTCTCTATCGTTGAACCATCAACCCTAATGATATTAGTTTTATAGGGTTTTACAAAAAAAAATTTTAATTTAAAAAAAAAATATTAGATAAAAAAAACAAAAAGAAAATCAAAATTAACCTATAGCGACGACATGTCGTCGCTATAAGTTTTTCTCAAAAATTCATTGGGCGCCAGTTTTTCCTCCAACCTGCCTCAACCCTATAGCGACGACATGTCGTCGCTATAGGGTGTCCCATTCAAAATTTTGGAAAAACCCTATCCCGACGACATGTCGTCGCCATAGGGTTTTCCAGAAATTTTTTTAATTTAAAAAAAAAAATTTGACCGACGAAAATTTATTAAATAAAAAAAAACAAAAAGAAAATCAAAATTAACCTATAGCGACGACATGTCGTCGCTATAGGGTTTTCCAGAATTTTTTTTAATTTAAAAAAAAAAATTTTGACCGACGAAAATTTATTAAATAAAAAAAAACAAAAAGAAAATCAAAATTAACCTATAGCGATGACATGTCGTCGCTATATGTTTTCCCCAAAAATTCATTGGGCGCCAGTTTTCCCTCCAACCTGCCTCAACCCTATACCGACGACATGTCGTCGCTATAGGGTCTCCCTACCAAAATTTTGGTTTTGACCTATACCGACGACATGTCGTCGGTATAGGGTGACCTATCCCGACGACAAATGTCGTCGGTACAGGTGGCGTCAGGACAGGGTCAATTTGTTGTAGTGTCTATACGTGTCGTATAGTATTATATGCCACGTATAGAGACTTTGTAACCCCAAAATCTGTCAAGTTTGTAGCAAAAATATTACCCGTGACCCATATGCCGCGTATAGTTCAATACGTCGCATATATGCCCGGCCGCCAGACAAGGAATGACACGTGGCATTCTGTGTCTTCAGATTTAAACCTTATACGTCTCGTATTGCCCTATACAAGGCGCATAGGGTTGCGGCGTGTCTAGATAACAATATTCCGTGTCTAGATAGTATCTAATTTTTTATTTTTCCGATGCATACAACAAATTGTATTCTCACAATCATCTCGACTATACATCATTTATATCCAATCTTATCTAACATAAATGACCGGTTTGGCCCGAATGAGTAAGAAAACGTGACTTAACTAGCGGAGTTGTTAATTATCTTAATTCTTTGTGACCATTAAATGGTTGATGGGAAAGAACCTCAACCATTTATGTCTATATATAGAATCGAGAAAGGAGTCTTTCTTAACTCTCCAAGAGAAACAAAAATGAGAAACAAACATGTTCTGGTAATACCTTTCCCAGCACAAGGCCATGTGATGCCGCTTATGGAGGCGGCACGCTGCTTCACCAGCGATGGTCTCAAGGTCACGTTTGTGAACATGGAGTTTACTCACAAACAGGTTATGAGTGCTTGGTCGGAGAAAGATGGTGAGACTGATTTGATGCAAATGGTTTGCATCACAGATGGGTTGGAACCATGGGATGATAGGAACGATCTTAGGAAGTGGCTAGAAGCAATGTCTAGAGTCGGTCCCAGCAAACTAGAAGATCTAATAGAAGGTATTAATAAAGTGGATGATGAGAAAATTACGTGCATCATAGCTGATTTTTGCATGGGATGGGCCATAAGAGTTGCACAGAAGATGGGTGTTAAACAAGCAACCTTCTGTCCCAGCTCGGCTGCGAATCTGGCCTTGGCCATGAGCGTTCAGAAGCTGATGGAAGATGAAGTTATAGACAGCAAAGGTAAGATACTAAGATAACTTGTTACTAACTTACTAAGCAGATTGAAACAGCATGTCAGGAAAGATTTGACGGTCTTGTTATGTGTTCGTTTAATGATCTAATAAGCAGGATTTATGAACTAAATAGCCGATTTTCATTCAGGAGTACTTTTGAAGAATGAAATGGTTCAGTTGTCAACAACCATGCCATCCATGGACCCTGCACATTTTTCATGGTTGTGTATGGGCGACCTAGTCAGGAACCAAATTTCCTTTGATGTCATAATTCTTGGGGGTAAGGAAGCAGCAGAAGCATCAGACTACATAATTTGCAACTCAAATATGGAGCTGGAGCCTGGGGTGTTTACCCTCTTTCCAAAGATGTTACCAATCGGCCCACTATTGTCGACCACCAGATCCGCGAAGCAAGTAGGCCACTTTTGGAAAGCAGACACCACTTGCCAAAACTGGCTCGATCAACAGCCAGTGTGCTCGGTCATCTATGTTGCTTTCGGGAGCGTCACAGTCTTTGACCAGAACCAGTTTGTAGAGCTGGCATTAGGACTAGAACTAACCAACAAGCCATTCTTATGGGTCGTACGACCTGGTACGGCATACGTCTACCCTAGCGGATACATGGACAGAGTAACTCATGGAAAAGTGGTGAGCTGGGCACCTCAACAGGAGGTCCTGAACCATCCATCCGTGGCTTGCTTCGTGAGTCATTGTGGTTGGAACTCCACTATGGAAGGTGTCAGCAATGGCGCCCCTTTTTTGTGTTGGCCATACTTTGCTGAACAGTTTTTCAATACGACTTACATATGTGATATCTGGAAAACCGGTCTGGGATTGGACAAAGATGAAACTGGTCTTGTGACACGAGGGGAAATCAAGAGTAAAGTGGAGCAGCTCCTTAGCAACAAAATAGTCAAAGAGAATGCCTTGAACTTGCAAGAAAAGGTGCAAGCAAGAAATTCATCCTACAACAATCTTAGAAACTTCGTTGATTGGATAAAGGAAGGAGGTGATAACCAACTTGCAAATGAGAACGCACAACCTTCCAGTTAGGTGGTGCTTTTGTTCGCTATATTGTCTAGTGTTTCCATGAATGTTGTCCTTCTCTCTTTTAATATTTAGTAAATAAAGTTAATAAGAAAACTATTGAAACTAAGAGTTGATAATGAATAAATAAAATCACTAGTCCACATACAACTCTAAACTCTATAAACTCTAGTCACTTTGGATTTGTACCAGAGAATATACAACAAGAGTTCACAAATGATTTATTAGAATAGGTTCTTCTTTCCACGTACCCATCTTTTGCGTATATAGGTAAAACGTTACCGGTATCTAATAGAACTCTTAAATCTTTATGGAATACCAACTAATTTGGGCATGCTTAATCCAATCCACATCTTGGCCTGATTGAACATGACAAGCACCATTATATTATATCATTAATTTAAAAAATTATGATCGTCTTCATAATTAGTCCAACATGGAAATCACTATAATCACATCATCCATTCAATACGAGAAGTGCTCAACTTTGCCATGACCCACCAATTGTTGAATCAGAGAAAGTTTGGGGAATTTTTCTAATATCATTCAACTCAAAAATGAAAACTACATAGCATTAAATGCTAGGCTAACCAGCTAAACAATTACGGCCGGCAACAAACTAACTAACTAACTACATCTGCAACTTTAGATGATCTGTAGCGACAAACATTGAGGCAAATCCGTATCATTTGTGTGTCTCATTCGTATCTTGATCTTCCATAGTGCGTTTGTATGATTTGATAAGATACGTATGTTTGATCTTTCATAGTGCTTCTGTGTCATTTGATACAGTCATCAAAACTAACACTCCCTTCAAGTTGGAGGTGTATACAACCCTAACTTGGAAACTAAATCTATATGGTGACGACTAGTCAAACTCTTGGTAAATAAGTCAGCAAGCTGATCTAACTCAATGTGCTTGGTTCGTTAAGGAAAAATGGGATTTTTAGCAATATGAATAGCAGTTTGACTGTCACACTTGAGGGGATTATAAGACCAAGAACTTGAAACTCAGAAAACTATCAAGTTAACCAAGCTCATTCTACGGTAACTCGTCTAATGGAACGATATTCAGGCTCTGCAGAACTAAGAGAAACTATGGGTTGCTTCTTGGACTTCCAAAAAATAGGACTGCTACCTAAGAAAATGAAATACCCACTAATTGATCGCCTTGTATTAGGACAAAAATCCAAATCACAATCACAATAGGCTGCTATGGCAAAAACTGGTTTATTATTGAAAAATAAACCCTAGGAAAAGTACCTTTCACATATATGAGAGTACGCCAATTTACATCCCAATGTAGAACTCTTGGATCACTCATGAATTAACTAAGGAATTGAATAGCAAAAAGCCAAATCAGGTATAGTATGTGTTGAGTGATTCAACTTCCCAACTAGCCGTCTATAGTCCAAAGGTTCATCAAGAACTTGAAATTCATTAGTTTTGAGTTGCAAATTTAATGGTAGAGGGGAATGTACAGGAATGACATCTTTAGCATGAAATTAAGTCAAAAGATCATTGGAAAATTTCCTCTGAGTCATTACTACTACATAATCAATCTTTAAAATTTCAATCCCCAAAAAATAGCTAAGAGAGCCAAGGTTCTTGATCAGAAATGTGGAATGTAAGATGTCGTCTACATAAACTACCACAAGAACAATGGAATCACTCATTGATTTTGAAAACAAGGAATAGTCATCGAGAGACCACATATAGCCTTTGACTTTAAGAGCATAGGATAACTTCTCATACTATTGCCTAGAAGCTTGTTTCAAGCCATAAAGAGATATTTTGAGTTTTCAAAACTTAACTGGGTGATGATAAGTTCATACCCGGTGGTGGACTCATGTATATATCTTCATCAAGATCACCATGCAAGAAAGCGTTGTTCACAACCTCTTGTTAAGTAGTAGGCTCTTTGATGTTGTCAAGATTAAGTAATAGTTGCTGAGATTCTTTAGCCAAATCAACAAGATTGACAAAACTAGAAGCACTACACGCATTTGTTATAGCATGACATCAAGAAAAGAATAATGGATCAGAAGTAGATGTAGAATTTCAAACATAATACTACAAATAAGAAGGAGGAATAGAATATCTTGTAGATCTTCTGAATGAAATAGGAGGATTTGGTGGAATGGAAGGTGCAGAAGCAACAGGATTTTGAGAAGTGAAATTAGAACAAGGAGTAGCTGTTTGTGAAGAAAAAGGAGGAATAACATCAGGATCTTGAGAATCAAACATTTGATATATGTCATTAAGAGTTGAAAAATATAAAGGAAGGTTCTGAAGTTTGTAATGAAGAAAAAATATGATCATGGAAGATGACATCTCTAGTGACAAGAATTTTATGAGTATGGATATTATAGAGTTTATATCATTTCTTCCTAAATGAATAACCAACAACACACAAGGTTGTGCTCTTGGTTAAAACTTGTCTCTACCTTGTGCAAAAGTTGAAACACAACATAAGCATCCAAAAGTTTTTAGATTATCATAATATGGGACTTGTCATAAAGAACTTCATAAGGAGTCTGTTTTTGAAGAATCTTTGTTGGGAAAATGTTAATCAATTGTATTATAGTAAGCACACAATCTCTCCAAGAGCTAGCAGGTAATTTAGATTGAAACATAAGGACTCTAGCAGTTTCAATAAGATGCTTGTGTTTTCTTTCAATCATGTTATTCTATTGAGGTACCCAGGATAAGTACTTTGATGAATAATTCTCTTTTGTTGAAAATATTCAATGGCCTTGAATCCCTAAACCCAGTTCATAAGCATTATCTGACCTTATTTATTTTATTTTTATGTTAAACTGTGTTTCCACCATTTCAATCAATCCTTTAAGTACTACAAAAGCATTGCTTTTAGTAGTTAATAGGTGTGTCCAAGTAGTTCTACTGTAATCATTGACTATTATAAGAAAATCCTTGTAACCATCATGAGTATTAGCCTTATAAGGACCCCATGTATCAACATGAATAAGATCAAATATATGAGAACTAACTCTATGACTGGTAGGAAAGGGCCGTTTATGTTGTCTAGCTTGGGGACATATAGTGTATTAATCAAGCGAAGAATTATGTGTATTAGAAACAACATTCAATTGCTTGAGTTTATGCACTGACAAATGCCTAAGTATGTTATGCCGAATTCTAACAGTAGCAATAAATTTACAATGACATATCGGAACAAAAAGAAAAAAATCAATAGAAACATAAATAGCTTATTTGGATCCAAAAGATGAAGCCCATTGATGAGATCACTAAAAACCAGTGGCCTCTTCAGTGAAGGGGCCTGCAAAAAACAATAAGTTTCATAGAATTGAACAAGCCCTTTTGTATCTCTACAGAGTTTGGGAATAGACAACAGGTAATGTTCAAATTGATAAACAAACAAGACATTGGAAATGGAGAAATCCGTTGTGATATGAATTGTTCCAACTTTTGTAACATTTAATACATGGCCATTTGGAAGGAGAACACAATAAGCAATTGAATACTGGAAAACAAATTTAGGTCAAAACACATGTGATCACTTGCACTAGTGTCAATAGTCCAAGTTATTTTATCTTTAGTTGAATTACAAGTTGTTATACATGTGAAGTTAACATAGCTACGAGGCTGAACATTAGGGATTCCACTAGGGTTCTCATGATTATTAGCCTCAAGACTAGTCTTCTGTAAAAGTTGTACCAAAGCAGCACATTGTTCTGCAGTTAAACCATGAGTTAGAAGACTAAGTTGTGCAGTAGATACATCGGTAATGTCTTGATAGTCTATACTCACATTAGTAACCATCATTTTAGTTTTAGTGAACTTAAAATCCTTTGGAATCCAGCTAACCTGTAATATTTACTAGCAACATGCATATGTTTCTTGTAGTAATTGAAACAAGATTCTTTCTATTATCATAAATTCTTAGAACTTGAGTATTAACGTGCATAGATACAGATTCAGAAGTAAACTGAGCAGAAGAATAAGCCTCTCTTTGTTTCTCATCTTGAATCAATAGAGCATAGTCTTGGTTTATGGAAGGAAAAGGCTGCATAATGAGAATATTTCCCTTTATAGTGTTATAGCAAGGGTTTAACCCCATAAGAAGTTCTATCAATCGTTAATCTTCATCATGTTTAGCCATGAGATGAGCAGTTCCATGAGTGCATGATGGAACAAGATTGAGTGCATTCAACTCATCCCAAATTAATTTAATCTTAGTGAAATAAGTTGCAATATTATTATTGGCTTGAGTAATTTCACATAAGCTCTTCTAAAGTTGATAGAACCTTGCTCCATTTGTTTAGACATATTGAATAGTTAATTCATCCCAAAGTTGGTGTGCATTTTCTGCAGAAAGAACACTTCTCTAATCTCTCTTGACAAAGTGTTTAGAATCCTAGAAATTGCCATAACATTACAACATTTCCGGAGAGCAGACTAGGAAGAATCAATAGGTTGAGTAAATTCACTATTTACAAAACCTAGTTTGTTTTTTGCTGAGAGCGCAATACTAATTGATATTTTCCAAGCACCAAATCAACATCGGTAAAAAGGTTTGGATACAAGAAGCATTCCAAGACGATCTGACTGGTGAAGATATAAAGGACTAGATGAATCAGTTGATCATGGAATTTGTGTTTGTCGAACAACTGTTTGAATCAGACATGATTAGAAACGCAAGAAAATGACAAATTATGAAAAAGAGATTTGTGAATCGAAACGAAACTGAGATGAAAACACAATCTCAAATGAAATTGATAAGATACCCACTGAGAAGTGAGAAAGAGATTAGATTCAATTCAAGAATGATACAAAAGAATAATCGAAGATGAAAATGAAATTGATAACGAAATGAGTGCAGAAACGAAGATTGAACAAATGATTGAGCAGAAAATGAAACGAAAATGAGATGAAAGAGATTCCTGTTCTGATACCATGTTGAATGAGAGAAAATTTGGGTACTTTTCTGATTTCATTAATGCAAAAATGAAAAGTACATAGCATTAAATACTAGGCTAACTGACTAAACAATTACAGTTGGCAACAAACTAACTAACTAACTACATCCGTAACTTTAGATGATCCAGAGCTTTAGATGATCCATAGCAACGAACATTGAAGCACATATGTATCATTTGTGTGGCTCATCCGTATAATTTGATACAGATTTTTGATATTCCATAGTGCTTCCATATCATTTGATACGATACATATGCATGTTTGATCTTCCATAGTACTTTCGTATCATTTGATACGGTCATCAAAACTAACACCAATGCACCCCGTAGGAAGATCAGTGTTTTTGAATGGATGAGATACTTGATTTAATATACGAAGAAGTGTTTTAAAGTTACTTTTAAACTAATTAAAAATTAATATTATATAAAATCACATTTTACATATAAAATCTCCAAAAATTTATAATATGCTTATCAACCAAAATCATATTATGATTTATGGTTTTGTTTAAACATATTAATTATAAACAAAAAATCGCTACTATGAAAAACTAATCATTTTATAATATCCAATTTTATATTCATAACAAATTATTTTGGTGTTAAAGGCATGATTAGTACACTAATGGGTCTTAATAGGCCTTGTTATAAGTTAGTGAGTTGCTTTAGGTTACACGAAGTCAAATTAAACCATAACAAGTCATTTTGGTATTAAAGACATGATTAATACACTAGTAAGCCTTAATGTGTCTTGTTATGTATTAGTTGGTTTTTTATGTTACACAAATTCAAACTAGGTATAACAAGTCATTTTTGTGTTAACGACATGTTCATGCAAAATTTTTTTGTACTAAATTACATTTCCAAACAAATTCATATATTGTTTGTACTAAATTACATTTTCAGATCCTGTAGATGAGCCTTATCATGTTATGTTGGTTTCCATATCTCCGCGTTGTGAAAACTGACTTTCATTCTTTTACACTATAGAATTCCGGATGTGAACATCTTCTGAACCTATGCAAACCCATGCAAACTCATTTCACACGGCGTGAGCACACATGTAAAAGCCTACAACAACACACAAGGTTTTCACTTACAAAGTCGAGGGTTCTAAGAGCACATGTGGGATACCGACCTACATTCCCAAGTCCAAGAACATCAATTCCCGTAGATTTTAACCCATTTCAGGCATATTTAAATCCAAATTCACACACACCACCATCGCTAGTGTCGAACGATGTTGACGAAGGGATACATTTGTATGCCCATGTCGGGAACATTTAATTTCTAGGCCACAAATTCAAACATAGTAGTTACCACCAAATTAATAAAGAGGGTATAATATATGTGAAAAACATGGAATTTACCATTTATAGGCTTAAAAGAGATTGATGGCCACTTTTGTTTACCATTTATAGTAAGTTTCAGTTACTATATATAGGAAGTTTTACTGACAGAGTATCAAAAGACATTCTTGTCGCAAAATGGTCCTCATCAAAATGACTGAAAAGTTTGGGCTGAAATCTTACCAAAAATCTTATCTTTAATATGAGCGACAGATTACTGAGGGAATATCAGTCGGAAGACGGTTCCTACATACCATGACCAAAGTTGGACTTACTCACGTCAGGTGTCCCTCGGTAATCTGTCGATGTTATTCAATTTCTCTTGGTATAGGTTATTCGTCGTTGATCTGCCGGTAATTACCAAAGGATTACTGACATATATTTTTATTTTTTACTTTCCTTTATTTTTGAGTTATAGTGGGAACCATCACCGAACTGTTGGTAATTTGTAACATCCCAAAAAAAATATATAAAATAAAAAATAAAAAAAAACGAATAAATATAGCGAGACCGGTGATTTAGTCGGAATATTTAAACAAAAGGAAGCGGGCTTGGGCTCGGCTTCAATGGGCCGAAGGAAGCCTAGGTATATATATATGGCAAGGCAGCCCTCTTCCCTGTTCATTCCACACTCACGCAGCTTCTAGATAGAGAAAGGAAAGCTCGGGTCTAGAGAGAGAAAGTCGACGGATCGTCACGAGATTGGAGGAGCACGTTACAGCTGAACCCGTGAGCAAAACCTCCGAATCAGAATTACAATCCAGGTAACGATTCGACCACATTATGAGTTTTTGTTCGTTTTGGGAAGTTTCGGGTTTTGGCTAAAAAGATAACGATTTTGCGGATGAAACTTGAAAGTGAACTTAGGTATAACATCTAGAATGAAAAACGAACGTTGTGATCAAAGAAAAATTTAGATATTGACTCGACCAGACTTGCATGCAAAAACTTCAGATTTTTGGGGAAGACGATGTGCAGACCCATCGAAACTACTTAGTTTCGATATGTGCAGACCCATCGAAACTACTTAGTTTCGATATGTGCAGTAGTTTCGATATGTGCAGACCCATCGAAACTACTCAGTTTCGATATATGCATACCCATCGAAACTACCATAGTTTCGATATAAGCCCACGATCCGAAGCTAAGATTACACCTAAGTTACTTATCGAAACTACCAAGTTCCGACAGAAGCAACCTATCGAAACTACCAAGTTCCGACAGAAGCAACCTATCGAAACTACCAAGTTCCTACAGAAGCAACGTATCGAAACTACCAAGTTTCGACAGAAGCAACCTATCGAAACTACCAAGTTTCGATAAAGCAAATCCATCGAAACTACTAAGTTCAAGCATAGTAATGTCTAATGTCATCTAGGAGCACTACCTTACGAGTATGACTTTATTATACAGATCGTGAGTGACATTAGTGACGCTCAGTAGCCAGCTTAGTGTATTTCAGAAACTACTCATCAGGTGAGTTCTATATGCCCCCTTCTATGTTATGTGCAAACCTTATTAAATGTTTTGGGGCTGAAATGTATACACTAAATGAATAACAGTTATGAATGTCAATGTGATCATACGTGGTATACAAATATATATATATATATATATATATATATATATCTTTACACGAAATAGAATTATGAATAAAGAATGAAACGTATGATTTTTAAAGAATGAACGAAAGTATGACATAACGTGTAAAGAAGAAATCTTTCTTTATATCCATGTATATATTGCTTGCCAAGTATAAGAAAACGTTATGGACGCTTCGATGATAACGGCTACTTAGGTAGACGGACGACCACGTGACTATCGTACAACCGGAACAAGTGCGTTCCTTCATCAGCTAGGACGTACGAATGCCACAAGTGTGTTCCTTCATCAGCTAGGACGTACTAAAGTTATTAACGGACGGTCTAAGAAAAATTGGCATCTTATAGTAGAACGGTTGTATAAATAATAGTCGCATGGGAAACGGATACCTTCGGGTAGACGGGCGAATTACGGCCTACGACGGTAGGACGGTTGTAAGTCATGACGGACGGACAAAGGTTGCCGGACGGTTGTAAGAATAAAATGACGGACGGCACTTGTTGCCGGACGGTTGTAAGTATAGGTGGGCCATGACGATGGACCGCGGCGATTGTCTTTGTGACTTTCGCAACCAAAAGACGGGTTGATCACCCTTAAGAGTATTACCCATGAATGTAAAGAAAAGAAAAGAAAAGGTGAATGCATATAAATATGTAATCACAAAAATAAAGAAGAAAGAGAAGCAAAAGTTATGAAAATAAATGAGACCAATGATGTGAATATATACCTATACGTATTTGCGAAGAATGATAAATGAGAAGCAATTCAAGTCAATGTGTACTTATATAAGTGTATATATATAATTATGCATACTTATAAAGAAAAGAATGTTTATACCTAATTGCATTAAACTAGAACTCACCAGCGTTAGCTGACTTTTAGTATACATTTCAGGTAAAGGAAGATGAGGTCGTGCGATGGCGTGGAGGTTACCCGGCACGAGACTGACATCCCTCTTTTGTTTTATATGTCTTCGAACAATGTTATGTTTTTAATTGTAAAGACTTCCGCTGTTATGATTATGTAATTGGATGACGAATGTTTTTAATATAAATTCAGTATTTTATGACTATGTTTATGAGTAAATCCAACAAGTGAGGTTACCCGGGAAATGGGCCTTACATAATTATCGATGGATACTAGGTGATACTTACTTTTCTAATAGTGTAAGATGGTTAATGATTCTTCTACAACAATAATCGACCAATTTTGAAGTTCTATATTGGTTTAAAAGTTTTAGAACCCAAGTTAAAAGACCTATTTAATTTGCATGTATTTGTTGCCTACAAGTTTCATTGTTTATATTAGTGGTATTTTCTTGCACAGACTCATCAATATTTGCATGTATTTGTTGCCTACAAGTTTCATTGTTTATATTAGTTGTATTTTCTTGCATAGTCTCATCAATTATATTAGTTGTATTTTCTTGCATAGTCTCATCAAGGGAAGGAGCAGCTCTTTTTTTTTCTTTTTTTTAACGGCTAACACTTATAATTGTGAAGGGTACTGACAAAATTCTCCTCGACAGCCTTTTGTTTTATTGTTTATACTAGTATAGAACCCGTGTACTACACACGGGGTGAAAAATATCAATACATAAAATTCTTAAATCTTTATTTATATATTTTACGGGTGTAAAAATATATTACATATACTAAGGATAGAAAACAAAATTCAAAATATGTAAAAAATAATATATAATTGGGTTTCAAAAATACGTTAGTTACTATTTAATGTAATTTGACTTTCATTTACCATTTGATTGAAAATAAAAGTTACATAATTAAATTTTAAAGTTTCTTATAATAAAAGATAATTTAAAATAAATATGTTTTATTAGTATAATTAGTATTTTCTTTAAAAATATAGTATTATTATTAAAAGATAAATGTGTATTTAATAAGAGATAAAGGCGGGAAAAATAATAAGAATGAATATGGAGGCGACATTTGGTATAAAAAACTTTTATTTATCAGATAGTATAGATAAGTTGTATTCTCTTGCATGGTCTCATCAAGGGAAGGCAGCCTTTTCTTTACGTGACTACGTACCTATAACCTATTGAATCACATGTGAATTTAATGTTCACACCTAAATTATTAATCATCATGTTTCTGTCCTGGTGGTCAGGGGGTTTTCTCAACGAGTTTCCCCTCTGTGTTGGTCCTGGGTTCGAGTATGGCAAGATGCACTTTATAAAAATTCTGAAACACCCTCTGGAGAGATTTCAAATTCTGGGCTAGGAGGGGTTAGCGACATCCTAACCGACATGTCTGTTAAAAAAAACCTAACTTATCAACCTATCATTATACATTTATACGGTTCCGCCCAACACCAAATATTAAAACTATTTGTCACGTCCATTTCATATCTAACACCAAATATGAAAATTATTTGTCAAAAATAATAATCACACTTTCATCAATAATCTTTCCCCCTGTTTTTCTTCGTATCTATTTTCTTTCTGCTGCTCAACTTCCTTCTAGATTCTGCAATAACGTATAACACATATAAAGATATAGCTTATATAACATGAGAAAAGAGTTGTGTATTTTTTTATTCGTAGAATTCTTAAAAAAACCTATCATCTATCGTTGTAAATGAACCGAATGAACACGGATGCTTTTCTTCATGTTTAATTGTTTATTTTAATTGAATAAATAAGCAAACATGAACACGAACACATAAAAGAATGTATTTCTTATTTTTATTCGTTCATTAAAGAAATGAAGTTGTTCGTGTTCATTTACCTTCGATTTTTAACAGGACTGTAAGCAAGTTGAATGAACACGAACAAGGCTATGTTTGTATTCGTTTATTTAACTTTAATCGAACAAATAAACAAACAAGAACACACAAACAAACATATTCATGCGGTAAGAAAATGAACATATTCTGTTCATTTGCTAATATTCTAAACCAACATAAAACAGACACCTAACCTATTAAAAGTAAACAACAATATTCAAATTAAAATCTAAATGTCAGCGGTAATCATCATAAGGTTATATTCAATATTTTAAAAGTAAATAACAATATCCAAATTAATTCTAAATAAAATAAGATGATTAAAAAGTTAAGTCTAATATACAACGGTTAAAAATTTCATAGTGACACCAATTCTTCAAATTATTTTTCTAGAGTCGATCAAATGAGTATATGGTTCTAAAATCTGAAATGGATTGAAGGGCTGATGATTCTAAATCAATAAAACGTTAAAATGGGCAATACTCGACATATTAGTATTAGTAATTAATTTACTTGTATGAATATATACAAACGAACATAAACGAACTTTAATTAACGAATATTCATGAATGTAAATGATCGAATTAGATATGTATTTATGTCCGTTTAAAACAAAACGAATTGGTGTCACTATGAATATTATACTAACGGTTTACTAAACATTTATTTCGCTTATTTAACTGAACAAAAATCTTAAAGTTTCATGTCAATTGGAGACGTTTAGACTTGACATCTAAATGATTTTTTTATGTGCTAAAAATGGTCGTTTTGCCAAAATTATATATGTGCTGCTTTTCATTATTAGTTTAACTCAAATCTCGTTTTGGTTCAACCCGCCTTTTGACCTGAACCCAATTTAATATTTAATCTGGGCCGATCTGGCCCGACCCGTTTTGCCAGGCATAGAGACACAGTTGTAGGGAGGGTTTGGGCCTTGGGGTGACAATTTATATTTATAACTATTATTATTATTATTTTAATATTACATAAGCAAAATTCTCCTTATTAAAAATGTTTATTAAATGAATAGTATGAATAAGTTAGCAACTTTGGCGTGCACCCAAAAAAAATTAGACAATTTTATAAATCTTATCCCACACGATAAAATTTTCAGCTCCACAACAGATACAACCACTGTAACCATGAATTTAACATGAATACCTACGATGTCAAGTTTTGTTTGTATAATTTTTTTAAAAAAATATTAACACCTAATTAATCATGATACATTTATATAAATTAAATATTACTTTAATTTGAACGCTTGATTAGCAAGCTGGATCGTACAAATCAAACGTTAAAATAACTTGAAAACCTAACGTATCCGACTATGATTATTTCACGTCCACTTCATACCTAACACCAATATTAATATTAGAGAAATTAGTTAATTAAGTAGTCATTTTGATTAATTAATCATATCATTCAAATAAAAGGTTTTTATATTGAGGTGACTTACAAAATGCGATACAATAAGCAATATATAGGAGAACGAAAGTTGTCCAAGTGTCTAACCTACACCATCAAGATTTTGGCATCGATGTGTGGCACGTGGAGATGTTTTCACTTTTGACTGGTTGGTCCGGAAATGTTTCCTAACACAGTGGATGCGGTTGTAATTCGTCCGTAGGCGTGTAGATCTAAGCAGTGGCGAACCCAGGAATTTTTTTCATGGGGGTCGGAGATTTTTTGGGGTCGATTGTCAATAGTTAAATGTTAATCTTTTTTAGCCCGAGTCGGGTCGGGTCGGGTCACAAAAAAAACGATAAAAACAAACAAAATTATAAATGAACAATAATAATACGATGTTCGTCAATAGAAACACATAATCTAAAACAATATATCTATAATTGTTCTCTACGAGTTTTTATTTTTTTGAAACCGAACCATTACAGGATAAGATGAAATTTGTGGTCGTTCGGCGGAATCCTATTGAAGATTATCCAAATCTATGAAAGCGTAAGTCTTAGAAGATGAAGACTCAACTTTTCTTTTAAGAAATATTTCAATATTCATACTTCTAAAGTTGAAAAATTAAACCTAAATCAACAAACAAGTTTCACATTTTGACTAATAACTAATCCGTAAAACGATTCCAAAGAATACCACGTATCATTATCATATTTTTTCTTACCAAAATTTTCTAATTTTCTCTATTTTAAGTAAGTTTGAATTTTGAAATCTAATTATGTTAATGTTTTTTTTTTTTGAGAAAAAAAATATAAAATTTGAATTCTAATTATTATTTAATTAAGAAAACACCGTTGGCCATTTGGTGCAATGGTAGCCCCAAGACTTCCCATAGTGGAGGCCTTGGGTTCGAATCCTGGCCACAACAAAAAAAGGGTTTGTGGTCAGGTCATGGGGTTTACCCAGTTGGGGGGTTCCTACTGGGATGGGCTGCCCTATATGTTCTAGGTGTTGTCCCGAAGAAACCCAATTATCTTAGAATATCTAGGTGTTGCCGTTCAAAAAAAAATAATTAAGGAAACAAAGAATTTTATTTATTGTTGTAGTTTTATATATATACATATACGTGTGTGTGTGTGTATATATATATATTAATAGGTAGGGATGAATTTAAACAATTGATAGTTAATAAATACGATAAAATTATAAACAAAACAACAAATGCTATGTATAAATAATTATTTAGAAATTTGTGAATCGTAATTATATTTTCATTTTTTATTGATGTACGTAATAAAAATATTTCATTTATGTAAATTTTTGTACACATTCTAAAATTATATAATTTCTATTTTACACATTATTTTAAATTTTTATACACATTATTGTACTTTTATTTTTCTATTAAATAATCTCATGTAATACATAGGTATATAACCTAGTTAATCTAATACACACATAAATTCAATTAACGCATAGAGTGAGAGACTAACTTGGCTTAAACCTTCAATTCACAATTTCACATTCAAATCAATCAAAAGATTTTAGTCGTCCACGCCCTCACGAGGGGAATGGCTGCCCTATATGTTCCGCCGCAACGCGCGGCTAACCCTTCCAGTTATGATAATAAAGTAAACAGGTCATCCATACTTGTGCTTACGATGGCTCATGCATATCTATAATAAGATAATTGTATAATTTTTATACGTTGTTACCAAATAGTCATTTATTTTTTTTAAAGGGGACTACTAACCACACACGGGAATTGCTAAATGGACTTGGCCATATACGCATCGTATAGGGCAATACGATGCGTATATCCCTTCACAATTTCCCATGCCTGACATCCTCGTACAACCTGGTCATTCAAACCTCGTATACGCATCGTATAGGTCAATACGATGCGTATAGCGTACGAGGTACTTTCTGCTACTAGTCAACCATCACATCGCTATACGCCACGTATAGATCTATACGGAGCGTATAGCGATGTGATGTTGACTAGTTGCAGAAAGTACCTCGTACGCTATACGCATCGTATTGACCTATACGATGCGTATACGAGGTTTGACCAGGTTTGACCCGAATCCTATACGCACCGTATTGCCCTATACGATGCGTATAGGGGCCAAATTTTGTGTATTTAACCATGCAAAATTCTCATTCGAACGTATCGTTCAAAAAAATTTCAAACAATCTCTCAAAAATTATAAACATGTCTTGGTGGTGGGATGGTAACTACGGTTTTCAGGTATATTCTAACGAGTCGCTGGAAAACAACCCGCAAAGTTCTGGCGTTCAAGAGGTGAACTGGGAGGAGGTCTCGTCCGACGTTTATTCTAATCAACGGGTAAGGCTTCCAGATTTGAACGAGCCACTGAGCAATCCCGAGTTCGTATACGGTGAACCGTCTTACCTTACACAACCCACGAACGACTTCGTATACGGTGAAGTCTCCTCCCCGACACAACAAACTAACAACTTCGTGTGCGGTGAAGTCTCTTACCCGACACAACAAACCGACGACTCCAAAGACGAAGAACAAAACCATCAAAATGTGTCGTATAAAACTGACCAGAATTTTCAGTCTCGTGAACAGTTGGTGGATTGGGCTATGCGGAGAGGACGTGAGAATGGTTACGTCCTTGTCACCCGACGATCGAGGAGAAAAGGCGACGATCCGACGGAACCGTTTATCAAGGTGTGGCTTGTGTGTGACCGTCACGGCGAACGTGCGTCTACTGCCACGGTTAGACGTGCCGGTAGCAAAAAAATAGGTTGTCCCTTTAAATTGGAAGGAGAGTATCAAGAAAATACTGGTGATTGGAAATTAACGGTGAAGGATGACAGTCATAACCACGATCCTAGTCAACATCTTGTGGCGCACTCGTTTGCAAGGAGACTGTGTCAGTCGGAACAACTTTTGGTGGGGAAGTTGTACTCGCAAAACATGTTGCCACGAAACATTCTGGCAACTATAAGGGAACAAAACCCAGAGAGTAGTTGCATTAAAAAGGACATTTATAATGCTATACAAAAGATAAAAAACGAAACGAGAGTCGGTGAAACTCCAATACAGATTCTGGAAAACCTGCTTTCTTCTAAAAAATACGTCTACTATACTCGAGAAGATCCTGTCACAAATAGTGTGGAGGAGATATTCTTTGTTCATCCGAAATCGTACGAGATGTGGCGTGCTTTCCCGCACGTGTTGATGATCGACGCGACCTACAAAACAAACATGTATAAACTTCCATTTGTCCAAGTGGTCGGTGTGACCTCCACACACCAGTCGTTTTGCGTCGCTCATGCATTTATATCAAAAGAACGGGAGGAAAACTTCGTCTGGGTGCTACTTCAAATAAAAGCAATGTTGCAAAAGTGTATGGAGCCGCGTGTGATAGTAACAGATAGGGACAAAGCTCTTATGAACGCGTGTGATAAAATATTTCCGGGCTGTTCCAAGAACCTATGTCGGTGGCACATACACGAGAATATCGCAAAACATTGCAGGGCATCATTTACAGACGAAGACTGGAAAAATTTCAAGTATTCATGGTCGGTATTATGTGAGTCTCCCACGCCAGATATATACCAGTACAACTTCAACCGGCTTTACGAACGTCTGTATGCAGCCAAACGAGGAAGTAAGTTTTAAATATTAAATATTTAATATTTTCAGTATTTAAATATTTATTCAATATTAAATATTTTTCCAGGAGTTATAGATTATGTGACTAAAAATTGGCTGGACCCGTATAAAGAAAAGTTTGTATCGGCGTGGTCCAACAGAAACCTCAATTTTGGTCAACATACAACGAACCGAGTCGAGAGCCAGCATTCGCTCTTAAAGAGCTATCTTAGAAACGCTAACAGCTCGCTAGATAGACTTGTTGGGTTTGTTGATGAAATTGTATCAGATCAGTATTATCAGTTACAGTTTGGGTTTGGAACAAGCCTGATAAGGAAAATGGACAGCCACATAGCTATTGAATTGTTTGATAACCTGCACGGTAAAGTTTCACATAAAGCTCTAGATTTGATAGAAAACGAGTGGTACAAGTTATCAAATATACGGAAACAAAATGCAACGTGTGGGTGCCAACTTTTCAGTAGTTGTGGGTTGCCGTGTGCTTGTCGTCTAGCAGATATCGAAGCTACAGGTAAACTGTTCTGACTATTTAGTATTTGTGGGTTGCCGTGTGCTTTTCAAAATGTTCTGACTATTTCGTTTAAAATACAGGTGGCATAATCCCTCTAGATGCGGTGGACGTCTTCTGGAGGAAACTTGATTTAAAACCGTCGTTTGTCGATGATGAAAATGTAGACGTGGATAAGGTACTGGGTCAAGTGAGAAACAAAATCATGTCACAACCCGATCAGGTCAAAAGAAGTATGCTGTCGAGAATCGCATGGGTTGTCTTTCCGAGCAAAAGTAACAAGAAAGCGCCTATGGTACAAGAAGATACTCGCGGTCGTCCAACTTTGAAAAAGCAACAACAAAGGAAACAGGATGTCGCGAGAAACAGCTCATTCACAGGATCCCAA
The DNA here is from genome assembly GCA_023525975.1 of Smallanthus sonchifolius. NCBI lineage: Eukaryota > Viridiplantae > Streptophyta > Magnoliopsida > Asterales > Asteraceae > Smallanthus > Smallanthus sonchifolius. The sequence continues at coordinate 68,991,048 of CM042031.1, read as the reverse complement.
CCGAGCAAATGTGACCATGCGAGACACAGCTCGTATATTGCGTCACAAGAGTCTATACAAGCGAGTTCGGTCTTTCAACACAGTCGTTCAACGAAGGGTAAAGGAAAGCAACCGCAAGATGATAACGCCCATCTAGGGTTTCCATTGATTACGGGGAAAGATGCGGTTAACAATATAAAATGTTTTAAGGATTCGATACCGTCTGTGTTTCATCCGTACATTTCACATATACAGGATGTAAATCCAGACGGTAACTGTGGTTTTCGATCGGTAGCTTTGGGCTTAGGGTTAAATGAAAACCGGTGGCTCTTTATCCGACAACAACTTCTAAATGAGATGGACAATAAAGAGGAATGGTGGAGAACTGTTTTTGACAGAGTCGCCTTTCAAGAGTATGATAGGCTACGTCACACAATAGATTGGCAGTATGTGAAAGCCGCACCAGTTAGTCGTTGGATGTCGATGCCATACACAGGACTCCTAATTGCTCAAAGATTTGGGGTGATTGTTCATCTTTTAAGCATCAACGGTAATCAAACATTTTTTCCATTGTGGTTTGGTCCTAACGTTCACGCTCAACATCAAGTCGTATCGTTAGTTCACGTCAACAATGATCATTTCATCCACGTCAAGTTAGACGGAGAATTTCCGATTCCTACGCCGAATGCACTTTGGAATTTGCACCGAAATGATGATGCAGCAAAATGGGAAAATATATACAATGATCGTATTGAACGATTTAAGAAAATAATGGCTACTAATAGATCTAGATTTCCACAATATTTCACGAATCTCGGATGATATTTGTTTAAAATTGTATTGTAACTATTTTTGAATTAATTTTATGGTTATTTTAAATATTTTTATTTAATTATAGCTGATTATAATTAAACTACTAATACGTGTGATTAATTTTAATTAAATATAATTATAATTAATTTTTATTCAATATTCTATACGCCACGTATAGTCCAATACGTAGCGTATAGAATATAAATCAGAGGAAATTCAAAATTTTGACATATACGACACGTATTGATCAATACGTGGCGTATAGAATACCAAACGTTGCTGAAGATACGACACGTATTGATCTATACGTGGCGTATAGACTTTTGTTATATCAGTTTTGCCTCACGTACTGACCCAAACGAACCAAACAAACAAACACAAAGCCATACGCTACCCGCTCGTTGATTTGGATTGTGGCCTCAAAAAAACTTTGTAAAGGTACGTGTCTCAACCCACGATCATTAATGTTAGGTTTTAATTGAATATTAGCGGGTAAAACTGGGTAGATTAGCGATTTTTAGGTCTGAACTTAAGAGCTATACGCTACGTATAGGGCTATACGTGGCGTATAGTTCGTCCTAGGAAGACGATGAAGCCATACGCCACGTATAAATCTATACGCTGCGTATGGCTTGGTTTACTCGGTCACTAGCCTGCGTATGGTCTTAACTGGTCGCGTATGGCTTGGTTTACCCGGCAACTCGCCCGCGTATGGCTTAATTGGCCTGCGTATGGCTTATTTTGCCCGGCAACCGCCTATACGCCACGTATAAGCCTATACGTGGCGTATAGGTTTTTAAAAAATTAATAATTATTTATTATTTAAAATTAAAAACAATATATTATTATTATTTATTATTTAAAATTAAAAACAATATATTATTATTATTTATTATTTAAAATTAAAAACAATATAATATTATTATTTATTATTTAAAATTAAAAACAATATATTATTATTATTTATTATTTAAAATTAAAAACAATATTATATTATTATTTATAATTTAAAATTTAAACAATATTATATTATTATTTATTATTTAAAATTTAAACAATATTATATTATTATTTAAATTAAAAAATTAAAAACAATTAATTATTATCAGATATGGCGGATCATAATGATATTGAGATGGATCAGCTAGACGATCTTGCGCACTACCCATTTCTGGATTTTCCGCCCGATACGGAGGCTTTTTCCCGTTGCCAGAAGCTCCGGGAGGTGCAGATGGGTCCAGGTACGGCGGTGGATTGGGCCCTCCTCGAGGAGGTGCAAGAGGCCGAGCGAGCCAGGGCCATCATCGGCGAGGACACGCCATGGTCGCGTCTTTTTGACCTTTCTTTTGCGGAGACATACCGAGAGCTGGTCGTCGAGTTTCTTTCGACGTTCATCTACTCAGAGACTGGGCTGCAGCCTCTACCCGGAGAGGCGCCGGATATTGACCCGGATCGTATTTCTTTTTCTATTTTTGGGGTCGTTTACCGTCAGACCCTCAGTCAGTGGGCCGTCACGACGGGCTTATACTACGAGCCTGAGACGGTGACGCCGCTTTTCACCGAGGCGGTGACAGAGGTGGACAAGGAGGAACTCCTTGTTTTTTGGGGCTTGATTTCAGATAGTCCTTGGTTGGGTACCAAGGGGAGGGTCTCGGGTATTAGAGACCCTTTGTATAGATATCTGCACCGGCTTATTTCGACGTCGATCGCACCGCGTCTGAAAAGCCGTGAGTGGTGCACTGATAGAGATCTTTTCTTCCTTTTCTGCCTGCTTACTGGGAGGCGGTGCGACCTGTCCACTAGCATGGCGCTTTATTTTGCTTCTGCCTATATGCGACAGAAGCGCGGACTTTTATATGGCGGTGCTTTCATCACGCATATCATGCGGTCGGTCTTACCATTTGACCAGCATGAGCCTGCGATGTTACCGGCCATTCCCCCTGTCCGATTAGACCGTCGCACGGCGAGCGGCATGCGCATCACGCACCGATTCCCGCAGGGCCTTCGGTTCGTAGGGGCCGTCCAGGACCAGGTTTGGGTCCCGGTGCCGTTGCCGCAGATGCCTGGACAGGGGGACCCGCATATGCCTCAGCCGCTACAGGGTATAGCGATTGAGGACGAGCCGCCACACGTCGAGCAGGTCCACGAGCATCCGCCACAGCATCCCCGACACGTGCGTCGGTCTGTTAGGCTGGATAGGGCTACCCAGGCAGTGCTTGATGGCCTTGTTGCCGACTCACGACGACAGGGTCGTCAACTCGATCGCATGGAGGACCTGATGATGTGGGCGGTTGGACAGCTCGTGAATCAGTCACGAGCCGCCGGCATCGAGCCACCCCCACTACCACCGCCACGTCATTATCCGGACGACCCCGTTCAGGGTGAGGGCGGGGCGGGTCAGGGTGACGCCGGAGCCGGTCAGGGTGACGGCGGAGACGGTTAGATTTAGTTCTTTTATTTGTATTTTGTTTCTTTCGTTGTTATGTATGTAAAACATTTTGATGTATATATTTAATTTTTTGATGTAATGTATATAATGTTTAGTTTATTTGTTTGGTTGTAATGTTTAATATTATGTTTGGTTGTAATGTTTAATATTTTGTTTGATTGTAATGTTTAATATTTTGTTTGGTTTGTAATGTTTAATATTTTGCTTGGTTATACTTTAAAAATTTAACAAATGTTTAAAAAAAATAAAATATACAAATGTTTATATAAATTAAAATAAAAATAAACAAAATATAAATAAATAAAAAAATATAATTAAATAAAAAATACCTATACGTGGCGTATAGGTCAATACGCCACGTATAGGATTCATAAACTCCAAATCTTCCAACTTTTGAAGCAAAAATATAACCCGTGCCTCATACGCTGCGTATAGGTCAATACGCCACGTATTGGACCAGCCGCCAGACAGAGAATGACACGTGGCATTCTGTTGGCAGTGACTGAATTCTATACGCCCTCGTATTGCCCTATACGAGGGCGTATAGATCGGCGGCGGGTCCAATTAGCAATATTCCGTGTGTGGTTAGAAAAAGCCTTTTTAAATCATCAATTTTACCGTTACAAATAATTGCATCCAACCAAAATACATCACACGCGTCATGATTACGTGCAAATTATGAACAGTTTTGCGCAAATGACCAGACTGACTGTTATGACCATTGACACGTCCAGTCTAATCGGCTAAAGAGTGGTTCAAGTGTTAGGTGTTGATTGGGTTTTCTTTTGTAAAAGTATTTTGTAACGGTTAATAAATGTACAAATATTGTGAATGAATACTTTTATAATATGTATTCACATGGTTTTCCTTGCAAAACAGATAAAATAACCATTCAACTTTATGGTTAAATGTAAGAGAGCCTACTCTAGTTTCTTATTGTAAACCGAGTTCTACTTTTTTGCTTGAAACCGAATTTGACAAGCAAACACATTTTTATATCCAAACATTAGTTTCAGACGTTATTGGTCTTGCAAAAGAACAAAAGGAACAGAAATGGATGTAGGCCAATTTTAGTTTTTCTCAACCTCAACCTCAACCATTTATGTCTACAGAATTGAGAAAGGAGTCATTATAAGTGCAAAACATAACAATCTAGCTTTCTAAAACTCCAAGATAAACAACAATGAGAAACAAACATGTTGTGGTAATACCTTATCCAGCCCAAGGCCATGTGATTCCTCTTATGGAGGCGGCACGCTGCTTCACCAGCAACGGTCTCAAGGTCACGTTTGTGAACACAGAGTTTACTCACAAACAGGTTATGAGTGCCTGGTCGGATCAACAAGATGGTGAGAATGATTTGATGCAAATTGTTTGTATAACAGATGGATTAGAACCAGGGGATAACAGGGAGGACCTCGGGAAGTTGACAGAAACAATGTCCAGAGTCGGTCCCAACAAACTGGAGGAGCTAATAGAAGGTATTAACAAAGTGGATGATGAGAAAATAAAGTGCATCATAGCTGATTATTGCATGGGATGGGTCATAAGAGTTGCACAGAAGATGGGTATTAGACAAGCAACCTTCTGTCCCAGCTCGGCTGCGGTTCTGGCCTTGACCATGAGCGTTCAGAAGCTGATGGATGATGAAGTTATAGACAGCAATGGTAAGATAACTTGTTATTAACTTATGAATTATATATTTAGCCTTATGCTACAATTTTTTTCATTCAGGAGTACCTTTGAAGGATCAAATGGTTCAGCTGTCAACAACCATGCCATCCATGGACCCTGCAAATTTTGCATGGGCATGTACAGGCGACCCGGTTAGGAATCAAATTATCTTTGATATCATGATTCTTGATGGTAAGGAGGCAGCAGATGTTGGGATTCAGTGGTGATCAGTTTGACTTTTGTAAAAAAAACGGGTTTTGATAAAGAAATTAATTAATTCAGTTAATTAATAAATACGCAGCGGAAAATAAAATCATAACCTATTTAATAGCACTGACAAACCGAACAGGATCTGGTTATGAACACGCAAACACAAAAAAAAACAATTAATCTACTGGTGAGATTAATTATACCTTAGTGGTTAATAATTAACCGGTTGAGACACCTAGGTACAACGAACCGATGCTAGATCACGAACCGAAAACGCGAGAACGGGTGACACCGGGGATCGCCGGACAAGGCGGCTTTGGTGGCCGGAAGTGGCAAAGGCTGAAGCCTTTGTTTTTCCTTTTGGTCGATAGCTGCTCTAAGCCAAGCTGGTCAACGAAAATTATTTATTTTCTTCTTGCTTTGGGGCTAGCACTCAAAGAATGGTAGGTCAAACAAAAAAAAATTCTTGCGGCTTTGGTTGTCTCATTTAAAAACAAAAAATAGGAGTATAATTTATATATAAATTATAAACCCTATTAATTGTTTTCGGACCCAAAGTTCATTACGAGATAAAAAAGTATGTACCCATCTAATTGTTTTAATTAAAGATTAAAACAATATATATATAATTATTATTTATAAACCAGTATAAATAATAATTCCCGTCTAACAAATATATAAAATATATCGTCTCGCTAACAGTTCGTAATTACCAGTTAAGCAGGTTAAGTGAATTTAATGTTCGTTGCCCTAGGTGTAACTCTTACGGGTCATAGCTCGGTCATCCGCGTTGTCCATCGGGTCGGTCCATAAAATCCAACAATCTCCCACTTGGACGATCCACGATAAATCAACGCAAACAGTCAGCGGCGCTCTAGCTGCACATGGTTGTCCCTAACAAGGTATGACGCTTTAAAGTCATTAACCAAATATCTTGGTGTTAGTAACAGCTAACTAAAGCAAGACAATAGACTTATGGCAATAGTTGTCATTCATCCTTTCCATATAAAACATCAATTGAATCAATGAGACATGGATTTAGTTCATTCTCATATGGCGTTCAATTATTATTGTTCTCGATCAAGAATCAAAGTGGTCCAATCAAACACACAGTAAGTTTGGGTAAGGCCTTACACTTCACCAGTTTGAATCAACGAGGGCGCCACGATGCTTATCTGTTACATATAATGTAAAAGTACGGAATCCCTTATTGACTACATACAACTCCCACTGAACTTCAGAACTATTCCTAATCAAAGTCTTTATGGCTGGCACTTACGCGACAGCATTTGACAGTGATTAAAGAATGATTCTTGGTAAACGACAGTTCTAGTACGTATCTCAGGTCAGAGGATACTAATGAGTATACCAATAGCAAAACATCTTATGACAAAGATCCATGAAGATGATTTGATGCGAGTTACATCCAACGTCATTCAAAATGAGGCATGTGAAATTCGGAGTCAACTCCTTAAGCCGAAGTTCAGAATAGTCTTAATTTAGAGACGTTCCCATGAGTCTGACCGACTACGGATAATTAAGAATACAAGATTCATGGATTAAACGTATTAAAGTCGAACACAGTTATAAGAATTCAGAATTGCATGTAAATCAGTAAACCAAAAGAATTCAAAAGTACAACTGTTTAAATGTCCGCACATTCAAAATACTAAATCAAAACATATCACTATCAAATCTAAGACCAATAGAATCTCTGTGAAGATCATGCTTGTCCTGAGTCATGGGCTTAGTAAACGGGTCCGCTAGGTTTTGATCTTTGTCTACTTTGCTTATCACGACGTCTCCACGTTCCACAATTTCCCGTATATAGTGGAACTTCCTTTGAATGTGCTTGGCTTTGTGATGAGATCTGGGCTCTTTGGCTTGAGCTATAGCACCTGTGTTATCACAAAGTATCTCGATTGGTTGGCGAATACTCGGAACCACATCGAGGTCAGTAATGAATTTCTTCATCCAAGCAGCTTCCTTAGCAGCATCTGATGCGGCTATATACTCAGATTCGGTGGTTGAATCCGCCACTACACTCTGCTTGGAGCTTTTCCATGAGACAGCTCCTCCATTGAGAGTGAATACGAAACCCGACTGTGAGCGAGAGTCATCTCGGTCAGTTTGAAAGCTAGCATCAGTGTAACACCATACAGTGAGCTCCTCTTTCACTCCTCCAAATATTAAGAACATGTCTTTGGTCCTTCTTAAGTATCTCAGGATGTTCTTGACTGCAGTCCAATAGGCAATTCCAGGACTTTGCTGGAAACGGCTGGTCATGCTTAAAGCATACGAGACGTCAGGTCTAGTACACAACATAGCATACATGATAGAACCAATCGCTGAGGCATATGGAATTGCTTCCATTTCCTTAATTTCAATGTCCGTGGAAGGAGATTGTGATTTGTTCAACACAGTGCCTTTAGTCATCGAAACACCTCCTTTCTTGGAGTTTTCCATCCTAAAGCGTGTCATCATTTTGTCTATGTATGTACTCTGACTTAGCCCTACAAGCCGCTTAAATCTATCCATGTAGATCTTGATTCCTAGAATGTAAGCAGCTTCTCTAAGATCCTTCATTGCAAAACAAGATCCTAACCATTGTTTGACTTTGTTAAGCACAGTGATGTTGTTTCCAATGATCAGTATATCATCCACATACAAGATGAGAAATGATATAGTGCTCCCACTAGCCTTTCTGTAAACACAAGGCTCATCTTCATTTTTGACAAAACCAAATTCTTTGATTTTCTGATCAAAATGAAGATTCCAGCTTCGAGATGCCTGTTTAAGTCCATAAATGGACTTATTCAGTTTGCAGACCCTACTAGGATACTTTGGATCAACAAAACTGTCAGGCTGAACCATATAGACATCTTCAAAGAGATGTCCATTAAGAAAAGCGGTTTTGACATCCATTTGCCATATCTCGTAATCATGGTACGCGGCTATGGCAAGCAGTATCCTGATCGATTTGATCATAGTAACGGGTGAGAAAGTTTCATCATAGTCAATACCTTGAGTTTGAGTGAAACCCTTTACAACTAGTCGTGCTTTATAGGTTTGTACATTACCATGCATGTCGGTTTTTCTTTTGAAAATCTATTTGCTCCCTATTTCCCGAGAACCGGGGGTAGTTCAATCAAGTCCCAGACCTGATTATCACGCATAGATTGCATCTCGGCGTTCATGGCTTCAAGCCATTTCTCGGATTCAGGATCTGAGATAGCAGATTTGTAGTTTGTAGGTTCGTCATTTGACTCAGCTACTAACAGGACTTTAGAAGCTTCAAGATGCCATAGGTATCTATTAGGTTCTTTTCAAGACCTGCTACTTCTGTGAACGCTTGTGTTTATGTCTGATTCATCAGCAACAACTTCTTGTTGATCAGACGCTCCGACTTCCTCAGCGGTTGTTTATGTTTCTCGAATTTCTTCAAGATCCATAATATTATTTCCGGTTCCTCGATTTAGAAGATCTTCCTTGAGAAAGCGTCCTTTCCTTTTGATGGAAACAATGTTTACATCAGGATGATAGAAATAATATCCGCTTTTGTTGTAGTAACCGACGAAAACAACTTTTTCGCCTCTGGGATCGAGCTTGTCATCAGAATCGCTGGTGACATATGCATCACATCCCCATACTCTAAGGTAAGACAAATTGGGTTTAGACTCGTGCCATATCTCATATGGGGTTTTGTCCACCTTCTTAGTCGGTGCCAGATTTACAAGGCGGGCGGCGGTCATAAGAACATAACTCCAGAAGGAGTGAGGCAAGTTAGTTCTACACATCATCGATCGAACCATATTAAGTAGGGTTCAATTTCTCCTCTTGCTCACGCCATTAAGTTGGGGTGTGCCAGGAGGAGTGGGCAGAGAAATAATTCCGTGCTCCTTTAGATGATTAAGAAATTCTAAGCTGAGATACTCGCCACCTCGATCTGATCGAAGTGTCTTGATAGATTTATTGAGTTGTTTCTCTACTTCGTTTTGAAACTCTTTGAACTTTTCAAATGTTTCATGCTTATGTTTCATAAGATAGACATAAGCATATCGACTATAATCGTCAATAAATGAAACGAAGTATCTTTCATGATTTCTAGACATGGTTCTGAAAGGGCCACACACATCAGTGTGTATAAGGCCTAGCAGATCCTTGGCTCGTTCACCAACATGAGTGAAGGGGTCCTTTGTGAGTTTGCCAGCTAAACAAGACTCGCAATTATCAAATGAGTCATGTCCGGTAGGTTCAAGAATTCCCTCGGATTGGAGTCTTTTAATGCGTGTCTTGCTTATGTGGCCAAGTCGACGATTCCATAGAAAAGTATCATTAATGCCAGATTTGATACGTTTAGAAAGATTATATATGTTATTGTCAGTTTGAACGTCAATCTCATAAATACCGTTTTGAGGTTTAGCCTCAAAATAAAAGATATCATTTAAGTAGGCAGAAATAGCAATACCATTAAAAACGTACTTAAATCCTTGTTCAAACAATAAAGAAACTGAAATAATATTTCTAGTTAAACCATGTGCAAACAAACAATTGTTCAAAACAACCACAAGGTCAGAAGGACATGAGAGATGATATGTTCCAGTTGCAAGAACTGGTACTCTTTTCCCATCACCAACGATGAGCTCCATGTCGCCTTGTTTCAGCTTCCTCCAACTTTTAGGCTCCTGCAAGACATTAATGATGTGGTATCCACATCCAGTATCAAATACCCATGTGTTGCTAGAAACAGTAAAAATTTCAATAACATAAATAAGAATACCTGAAGAGGTGCCCTCACCACTAGCCCTCTGCAGCTTCAGCTTGGCTAGATATTCAGGACAGTTACCTTTCCAGTGCCCCATTTTGTTGCATTCAAAGCATTGGCGCTCCTCAGGAGGGGGTGCTTTTGAAGCTTTCTTGTTATTGTTGGTGACAAGCTTGGCAGCAACATTGACCTTCTTCTTGCCTTTGCTATTATAACATCTTTTTTTGGGGTTAGGTTTTTTAACACCAGCAGATCTGACCATCAGAACTTGATTTTTCTTTCCTTGGATATTCATCTCGGCCGTTTTGAGCATACCATGTAGCTCGGCCACTGTCTTCTCCAAGCCATTCATGTTGAAATTCATTACGAATTGAGCATAGGAGCTTGGGAGAGAGTTTAAGATGAAATAAGTAGCCATGTCATCCTTCATGGGATATCCAAGTTTGTTCATCTGGTCGATGTACCATTTCATCTTAAGTACATGAGCACTAACAGGCGTGCCCTCTTGCATCGTGCAACGAATGAGCTGAGACATGGTTTCATAGCGTTCTTGTCGGGCTTGTTTCAGGACATGCCCTTAAGTTGCTCAATCATGTCAAAGGCACTTAGGTCCTCCATGCTCTTTTGGAGCTCACGGGACTTGTAGGCTAGCATAAGGCAGGCCACCTCAGTAGCATCATCTCTTTGTTTTTCCCAGGCCTTACGAGTGGCAGCCGTGTTACCATCGGGTGCCTCAGGAACTGGTGCATCGAGAACATAGAGCTTCTTGGCCATCTTGAGAACTATTCTCAGATTACACTGCCACGAGAGAAAGTTGGTGTTATCCAGCTTTTCATTCTCAAGGATGGACTTGAGAGCGAAGGAGTTATTAGTATTATTATTTTCAGTAGACATCTGTTAATATAAGCAAAAATAAATTAGTATAAAGAAAGTGAAAAATTCTTATTAATTTATGACCCAATTACAGAAATTAGAATAAGGAGTGAGAATCTAGCTAAATCAGTCACTAATGGTAGCTGTGGCATACAACATTAGTAAGTGGGTAACTAGACTGACAATTAGTGTCAATTGTGGAAAGATGCACAACTCTCGTGTATGAGGCCGCTAAGACAAGACATGTCTATGCATTGATACGTTTAGCCTCATCTATGCCCACTTTTAATCTCTTGACAGCTGGGGCATGTAACAAGAGAGAAAAGTAATAGTCGTCCTAAAACAGGTACTTGCGGAAGGGTCGGATGTGTCAACGAAACCCTTGCGCCTTGGAAGGATAAACTACGCATCCAGTGCGGTGCTGTGGCTCCAAACACCGATGTTTCGTTTTATGCTCCAAGTGTTTCATATAATAGGATGGCATAGACCATTGGTTTTAAATATGGGTTCCAATTTTAGTGTTTACCGAATAGGGTCAAACACAACGAATGAATAAATCATACATGTGCTGTAAAAGCCAGTTTTACTATTTAAAGTCATGACAAATTTGATGAACCCTTTCATCTCTCAGGACACTTAATTTTAAATAACCTATTAAAACTAAGTTTGTCGCGACTTGAATAACCAATTAAAGTTAATAGTTGAAAACTATTAAGTTATAAGTTTTGAAATTAAATTTAGTTTAAATTGCAAAACTTTTGCGGTTATTTATTTTATAAAAACAAGTCAGTTGTTATTTTTTATAAAATTCTACAAGTTGTAAAATTAGAACTTGTGGTGACAGATTGTGACATTTTAAAACTCCTTTTAAAACGTTTGGTGTTTGGTTGGTTTATAATAAATTTAAGTTATAAAAAAATAAAAGCAACCATAAAGCAAATAAATATGTAAATCTTTTAGGGCCAAGTTTGTTTGATCTTGCTAGAGCCAGTTAGCAAGACCAAACGGGTCACGGGGTCCACAAAATTAAAACAACCACAAGGATGGACTTCTGTGCATCTAGTCGTCTCGGATGACTCCCACTGAATCCATGATTCCTGTTGCGTCTTCAGATTTGTCTTCGGGTTTTTATTACATTACATAAAAAAAAAAAAACTATTCTATTACAACTTTGAGCAATCAAAAGTGGGCCAAAACCATAAAGCCAAAAACTGAATAATAAACGCAAACAACTCAATCACATGGGTCGGGCCCGATTTACATATTCAACACAATCACATGGGCAATAAATTTGGTCAAATAAAAAATTAAAAATCGACCAAATTAATAAATAAAAAATGCCCCAAAAAAACAGAGCAGATCAGAAACTTCAAGATAGTTAAAGTTTGTGATTAATCTAACCGGTGAAACTAGACCGGTTCAGATTTGCGTGTTATAACCCAGGCTCTGATCCCATTGTTGGGATTCAGTGGTGATCAGTTTGACTTTTGTAAAAAAACGGGTTTTGATAGAGAAATTAATTAATTCAGTTAATTAGTAAATGCGCAACAGAAAATAAAATCATAACCTATTTAACAGCACTGACAAACTGAACAGGATCTAGTTATGAACACGCAAACACAAAAAAACAATTAATCTACTGATGAGATTAATTATACCTTAGTTGTTAATTATTAACCGGTTGAGACACGTAGGTACAACGAACCGATACTAGATCACGAACCGAAAACGCGAGAACGGGTGACACCGGGGATCGCCTGACAAGGCGGCTTCGGTGGCCGGAAGTGGCAAAGGCTGAAGCCTTTGTTTTTCCTTTTGGTCGATAGCTGCTCTAAGCCAAGCAAGTCAACGAAAATTATTTCTTTTCTTCTTGCTTTGGGGCTAGCACTCAAAGAATGGTAGGTCAAACAAAAAAAAAATTCTTGCGGCTTTGGTTGTCTCGTTTAAAAACAAAAAAATAGGATATAAATTATAAACCCTATTAATTGTTTTCGGGCCCAAAGTTCATTACGAGATAAAAAAGCTTGTACCCATCTAATTGTTTTAATTAAAGATTAAAACAATATATATAATTATTATTTATAAACTATTATAAATAATAATTCCCGTCTAACAAATATATAAAATATATCGTCTCGCTAACAGTTCGTAATTACCAGTTAAGCAGGTTAAGTGAACTTAATGTTCGTTGCCCTAGGTGTAACTCTTACGGGTCATAGCTCGGTCATCCGCGTTGTCCATCGGGTCGGTCCATAAAATCCAACAGCAGAAGCATCAGACTATATAATTTGCAACTCTAATATGAAGCTGGAGCCTGGGGCGTTTACTCTCTTTCCAAAGTTGTTGCCAATCGGCCCACTATTGTCGACCACCAGATCCGCGAAGCAAGCAGGCCACTTTTGGAAAGCATACACCACTTGCCAAAATTGGCTCGATCAGCAGCCAGTGTGCTCGGTCATCTATGTGGCATTTGGGAGCGTCACAATCTTTGGCCAGAACCAGTTTGAAGAGCTGGCGTTAGGGCTAGAACTCACCAACAAGCCATTCTTGTGGGTTGTTCGACCTCGTAGTACCGATTACGTCTACCCTAGTGGATACATGATTAAAAAGTTAAGTCTAATATATAACGGTTAAAAATTTCATAGTGACACCAATTCTTCAAATTATTTTTCTAGAGTCGATCAAATGAGTATATGGTTCTAAAATCTGAAATGGATTGAAGGGCTGATGATTCTAAATCTAAAATAAAACGTTAAAATGGGCAATACTCGACATATTAGTATTAGTAATTAATTTATGTGTATGAATATATACAAACGAGCATAAATGAACGAACATGAACGAACATAAATGAACTAACATGAACGAACTTTAATTAACAAATATTCGCGAATGTAAATGAACGAATGAGATATGTATTTATGTTCGTTTAAAACAAAACGAATTAACTTTCCGACAAACGGTTCATGAATATTATAGTAACGGTTTACTAAACATTTATTTCGTTTAATTAAGTGAACAAAAATCTTAAAGTTTCATGTCAATTGGCGCAAAAGATGGTCACGTTTAGACTTGACATCTAAATGATTTTTTTATGTGCTAAAAATGGCCGTTTTGCCAAAATTATATATGGGCTACTTTTCATTATTAGTTTAACTCAATCTCGTTTTGGTTCAACCCGCCTTTTGACCTGAACCCAATTTTTAATTTAGCCTGGCCTGATCTGGCCCGATCCGTTTTGCCGGGCATAGAGACAGTTGTAGGGAGGGCCTTGGGGTGACAATTTATATTTATAACTATTATTATTATTTTAATATTACATAAGCAAAATTCTATTTCTTATTGAAAAGCTTATGAAATAAATAGTATGAATAAGTTAGCAACTTTGGTCTGCACCCAAAAAAAATTAGACAATTTTATAAATCTTATCCCACACGATAAAATTTTCAGCTCCACAACAGATACAACCACTGTAACCATGAATTTAACATGAATACCTACGATGTCAAGTTTTGATTATATAATTTTTTTAAAAAAATATTAACACCTATTTAATCATGATACATTTATATAAATTAAATATTACTTTAATTTGAACGCTTGATTAGCAAGCTGGATCGTACAAATCAAACGTTAAAATAACTTGAAAACCTAACGTATCCGACTATGATTATTTCACGTCCACTTCATACCTAACACCAATATTAATATTAGAGAAATTAGTTAATTAAGTAGTCATTTTGATTAATTAATCATATCATTCAAATAAAAGGTTTTTATATTGAGGTGACTTACAAAATGCGATACAATAAGCAATATATAGGAGAACGAAAGTTGTCCAAGTGTCTAACCTACACCATCAAGATTTTGGCATCGATGTGTGGCAGCTACGATGGTGGAGATGTTTTCACTTTTGACTGGTTGGTCCGGAAATGTTTCCTAACATAGTGGATGCGGTTGTAATTCGTCCGTAGGCGTGTAGATCTAAGCAGTAGCGAACCCAGAAATTTTTTTCATGGGGGTCGGAGATTTTTTGGGTCGATTGTCAATAGTTAAATGTTAATCTTTTTTGGCCCGAGTCGGGTCGGGTCGGGTCACAAAAAAAAACGATAAAAACAAACAAAATTATAAATGAACAATAATAATATGATGTTCGTCATTAGAAACGCATAATCTAAAACAATATATCTATAATTGTTCTCTACGAGTTTTTATTTTTTTGAAACCGAACCATTACAGGATAACATGAAATTTGTGGTCGTTCGGCGGAATCCCATGGAAAATTATCCAAATCTATGAAAGCGGAAGTCTTAGAAGATGAAGACCCAACTTTTCTTTTAAGAAATCTATCAATATTAATATTTCTAAAGTTGAAAAATTAAACCTAAATCAACAAACAAGTTTCACATTTTGACTAATAACTAATCCATAATTCGATTCCAAAGAATGACACGTGTCATCATCTATTTAATTAAGGAAACACCGTTGACCATTTGGTGCAATGGCAGCCTCAAGACTTCCCATAGTGGAGGTCTTGGGTGGTTCGAATCCTGGCCATAACAAAAAAGGGGTTTGTGGCCAAGTCATGGGGTTTACCCAGTTGGGGGTTCCTACTGGGATGGGCTGTCCTATATGTTCTAGGTGTCTCGAGGAAACCCAATTATCCTAGAATATCTAGGTGTTGTCGTTAAAAAAATTAATTAAGGAAACAAAGAAATTTATTTATTGTTGTAGTTTTATATATATACATATACGTGTGTGTGTGTGTATATATATATATATTAATAGGTAGGGATGGATTTAAACAATTGATAGTTAATAAATACGATAAAATTATAAACAAAACAACAAATACTATGTATAAATAATTATTTAGAAATTTGTGAATCGTAATTATATTTTCATTTTTTATTGATGTACGTAATAAAAATATTTCATTTATGTAAATTTTTGTACACATTCTAAAATTATATAATTTCTATTTTACATATTATTTTAAATTTTTGTACACATTATTGTACTTTCATTTTTTTATTAAACAATCTCATGTAATACATAGGTATATAACCTAGTTAATCTAATACACACATAAATTCAATTAACCTATAGATTCAATTAACGCATAGAGTGAGAAACTAACTTGGCTTAAACCTTCAATTCACAATTTCACATTCAAATCAATCAAAAGATTTTAGTCGTCCACGCCCTCACGAGGGGAATGGGAAAGCCGGAAAGGTGAGGTAAAGAGGCCAAAAAATGAGACACAATGAGCAATATACAAGAGAGAGAAAGAAACATATCCATCCTACAAATCTAAAAACCATTATATATTATATAATCTTCTTTAAAATGCAACTCTTAGCTACAGTGTATGTTTTGTCTTTTCCGAAATCTGTAATTGACAAATTAATTTTATACCAAATTTTGAACAAACTGGGTAGCAGCTCAGTGGTTGAGAGCTCTTTTGCTGAAGCTGGTTCCCCAAGTTCGACTCCCACTTTAATAATTTTGTTTTCTTTTCATGCGTACACTACAAATCCAAGCAAGTTTTTTATTATTTAATTTTTTATTTATGTTATTATTATTTTTATTTACACAGCAAGTATTTTTTTTTTTAAACGGAATGCACGGCTGTTTTTAGTTTTTTTTTTTCGACGTTTCGATAAAAAAAAAATTTTAAACGGACTTTTATTATGTCGAGTATTTTTTTTTACCGTAACACACAGTGTTGTAAAAATCGCTAGGCGCTAATCGGGCGGTGGGGTAGGGCCTAGGCCTAGGCGGGATTAATCGGATTGGAATTTTTATATGTAATTTTCAGTTTTTTTTATATATACACATTTTTATATGTAATTTTTATAAAAATGTTCATTTTTAAACCACACCAAAGGTTTTCGCCGGAATTTGGCCGAAATTTCAGGTTTTCGCCGGAATCTGGCCGCCTAGGCCCTACTAGGCCCGATTTGGACCACCCAACGACTAATTGACCGATTAGGCCAAAATTAGTCCTCCTGTGCCCGCCTAGCGATTTTTTGGCGCCTAGGCCTAGGCGCGATTTTTACAACCATGGTAGCACATAGCGAGTGTCGTTATCGTCGTTGTACCGCGACAACCCGGACCTGTTATAATTTACATTTTTTACCCGTTTAGTTATGAATTAATTTCGTTTTGCTTTAATAACTTTCGTTCGTTAATTTTTTTTTTTAAAACGGAATGCACGGTTGTTTGAAGTTTTTTTTGTCGACGTTTCGATATAAGTTTTTTTTAAACAGACTTGTATTCAAAGTCGAGTATTTTTTTTTTACCGTTGCATATAGCGAGTGCCGTTATCATCGTGGTACCGCGACGACCCGGACCTATTATGCCATGTGAAACGCAAGTTTCGCGTTATGGTACGTTTCGATGCCGCCGCAAGGCGCGCCGAATAAAACTGCTATTATTGATTCTATATCATTTCTTAAACATGCGTTTAGATACTTGGTATCATTGAGGACGTTCCGCCGCAACGTGCGGCTAACCCTACTAGTTATGATAATAAAGTAAACAAGTCATCCATACTTGTGCTTACGATGGCTCATGCATATCTATAATAAGATAATTATATAATTTTTATATGTTGTTACCAAATAGTCATTTATTTTTGAGTAAATTACACAGATTATACTTTATTTATACTTTAAATTACACTTTGTGTTATTTGACTTCAATAAGTACACCACAGATCATTTTCTTATATAATTTTATACACCCTATGTCCTTCACACTAACTGGTGTTATCTTTTTCTATTAAATATACACATGTGTCTTGCACATGAATATACACATATGTCTTGCACATGAGGGTAAAATAGTCATTTTACCCATAAAATGACAATTTATGTAATTAATTACTAAAACATAAAACCCGTCTTTCTCATCTCTCATTTCTCATCTCAACCCCTATCTATTTGCAGGTTAAATGAACCACCATCTCCACTCAAATCAATTGCAACCATCATCCGATTAATTCCATTTATCCCCACCGGAGACTTGCATTTATTTACAAATTTTTTGTCACTATTACTTTATTCTAGGTCATGGATTTGGATAGGAAAGTTAGGCGGGGTCGTGAGCGCCTCGCTCAAGAGGTTGAAGTTCCTCCACCGCCACCTGTACCAGTTGAAAAATCTGAACAATTATCTGTTATTGAGGAGAAAATCAAGAACCTTCTAGAATCAGTGGAGGCCCTTGGGGAAGCTGGAGCAAGAAAGGACGAGGGCAGCACCACTTCTAGAGGAGCAAGACCTGCAGCCGTTTTTCCTAGAGTAGTTGTGGACGCGAAAAGCCAGTCTTCCTTGGCGATCATACACTGTGAATCCGTCGGTGCATTGGAAGCTCATGCTTGATCTTTTCGATACAGTAAGAGTCGTGTGTTTTGGACATGAAGAAACTGCAACTGGAAGTGCATCATGAACATCGCACTGCAGACGATGTGAACCGCTTTTGTTCTCAGAAGACGGATGAACCCTAGACATCCTTGTTTCTCTGGTATTCAGAGCTAGCAATTTATTACTTATTGTAGGTATCTATTTCTCTCTATATAGTTCATGTTTCTCTTATATATCGACACTGTTAACTTTTAATATATATATATATATATATATATATATATATATATATTATAATACACCATCAAAGGGCATATTAAATTTTAATTAATACAGGTATTATTGCTCAAGTTACAACACTTAATGTGTGTGTTTAAAACTTTTTGAGTGTAAATATGTCTTTTAAACAATACTTACATCTTTGCCCCTTCCACTTTTGGTTATTTAAACGATAATTATACTTTTAAACTAACTACCATCCACGATTTTTAAACGGCCATAACTTTTTCATACCTTAATATTTTTTATAAAAAGTTACACAATAAAAACGAGCATTTTATTCTTTCTAATTTGTGTATAGTCATGCTATAGTTTTTTTGAATAAAAAAATTAACAAGTTACGCGATTACGTGATTACATATCAACACCTCCGTTTTTGTTTCCTCTATAGTAACCGACGGTATCTTCGCGACAATCCCGAAAAATTCTAAATCCGTCAAACGCCCCTAAAATAAAAATCTTCAATTCGATGATATAAATCTGACTACTTTGACCGTTTTTCAAAAACACACATAGCAAAGCAACCGTATTCTCACACTACTAGAAAACATGTATATTTTCTACAAATGTTTCCGACAAATTACCAACAAAAGAAATTTCCCACAAGTTTGCGACAACTTTCCGACAAAACAAAAACAAAAAAGTAACCACAAGATTTCCTACAATTTTCTGACAAATTTATTAAGTAAGTTAACTTATTTATTTAATATAATCGTCGGAATATTGTCGAAAATTACTGACGAAAGGCTTTTGTCGCTAATTCGTCGGTAAATTAGTCGGGACTTTGTCGGAAAATACATTTCCTACCGGGTTTTTTTTTCCAACAAACACTTTTTGTAGGAAACTTGTCGCTAACGGCAAATTCCGACAAATTTCCTATGAAACTTTTGTCGCAAATTTTTCATTTTTTAGTAGTGTCAGTTTTTAGGTCTCCGTATAATCAGCACCCATCCACTAACAAAAAAAATTTATAAAAGTCTGTACATAAAGTTATATTTATTTAATAAACAATCCATCTCATAAAATTAATAAATAATGATAGATTATCATTTTAAAACAGTTATGTTAATATCATATGTTTGAATACTTTGAAAAATAAATAAGAACGACATATTAATTGGTCAATTTGTCAAAATTTAAAAGCCCGCCATTAACCCCAATGTAGTTAGGTTAGTTGATGAGTGAGGCTTAAATATTGACCACTTCAAATGTAAAAAAAACTGAATGAAGGATTAGAACAGTTACCGAATATTATACTCCACGCAGATTTAGTAGCTACACATTAAAAACGGAAATAAATAAAAAAACAATAGACCCTTAAACATACAATACAAAATAATGCATAAATTGTCTTAAAAGTGCATCTACACATGTGAAAAAATTCGGTGCTTTCAAATCGACCGTCTGAGGTAAAAAAAATAAACATTAATGCACTGAATATATTTAAATGTTTTAACCAGTAAAAATGATATTGTGCTAACTTGAATTTAGTGAGAAACTGCATTTTTTGGTGGTTATCTTCCATTTCTGCTAAATACGTATCAACTGCAACACTTAAATAAAAAATGAACCCTACAGTTTCGAATAGCCGTTAATAATCAATTTAAGTTACTATGTTTATGACTGATATTTTCTTATTTGGGGTGTTTGTTATTATTTAATTGAGATCTATAAGGCATATATATATATACCACACTGATGCTACGAATAACAAAACTAACAGAAGTACTATACAATATATCACGAGAGAATTGATAAACTAACAGAAAACGAGTTTAGATTATCATACAAGTAAAGATATTAAATAGAACAATTCACTAAACTGATCATGTATGTTCTGACACACAGAAATGTAATTTCACATAATAATGTTTTTAAGAAAGAAACTTTACTTCCTTTTTTCCTAAACAATTTGTATATAAATATGATTTATAAAATTAACTCTCACAAGATCTTTGTAGTTCGCCAACATTGAACCTACAGTAACATATGTAAACCCTGGAATTGAGAACATCGATGTTAATTTTTTTTATTTGATTGTATAAAGTTTTCAGAATGTTAATTTTGACGGTTTAGCGCGCCGCAACGTTATTTTGTATGTGTGAAACCAGGCCTGAACCAACAAAATGAAGTAAACCAATGATTCCCTCCCCCCCTCTCACTAACACTCTGAATCCACCAGTGGATGTAAACCAATGTGAATAGTACATAGTTCATATTCTGGTAATACCTCAAGCAAAGCAGCAGTGATACAAGAAGACATAGTGACAAGAACAAGAAGATGATTAAATGATAAAATATGAAGATGATACAAACAGAATAAGCCATCTATAAGAATATAAGAGTTCAGCAGCAGGACAAAACTGAACCGCAATAAAAAGTGACACTAGATAAAACAAAGACAACGATACAAACGGGATAAGCCGGCCTGCTACAAGAAACTAAAAGGAGTTAGGCAGGACAAACTTGAACTTAATTAGTTATAAAAAATAACAACAGATATGAATATGAACAGATAAGAAAAATAAAGATGGTTAAGCCGCATGCTGTACATGTACCTTATCCAGCTCAAGGTCATGTCATCCCGATGATGAAGCTTATGCAGCGATTAGTCGAGCATGGTGACATTTGTTAACACAGATCTCACTCACAACCTGGTAACTAATGCAGCAGCCAAGGATGAGAGTGTGAATGATTTAGTAAGTCTTGTTTCACTTCCGGATGGCGTGGAACATGCAGAAGACAGAAATGATTTGGGTAAGCTAACAGATGCAATATTCCAGGTCATGCCTGCAAAGCTTGAAGAGCTCATTAACAAAATTAATGGAAATGATGGTGATAAAGTTACATGCATTGTTGCTGATCATTGTATGGGGTGGGCCTTTGGGGTCGCAGAGAAGATGAAAATAAGAAGAGCAGCCTTCTGGCCTGCAGCAGCTGTAGTCTTGGCCTCATTATTTAGCATCCCCGGCTTGCTAGAAGACGGAATCATTAACAGCAACGGTGAGATTCTGAGCGGAAGCAAGAATAAACACAGAGGATAATTTTCAAATAAAAGTTGATAAATTTCTAAATGCTTAACCTATTACATAAGGTGCCGCTATATAGGGATTCTAAATATGACACGTTTGTTAAGATTTTGAAATTACAAACTATAAATTGAATACTGAAATTAAGACTATAAATAGACGCGTAAATTATGTCAATCAAAGATTTACGCATTTTAGGCTAAAAAAGGAAAGGGTTGAAGATTGCAAAATTTGGGGGGAAATCTTGTTTGACGAAATTGGGACCCTAATTGATAAATAAACCAAGAATATTGTATTGTGATTGATTATGTTGATTAGGGTTACAAGGGTGTCTCCTTATACAGAGAGACATATTACACTTGACTACCCTAGTTTATCACTAATATCATAACTGGTCTAATATTCTCCTACAAGCTAAGCGCGGAAGCGATTGTAGCTTGAAATGTAAAGATGGATATAGACAAGATCCAGCGGCCTTTGGTGAAGGTGGTTGTTGGTGAACTAAAGGCAGGTTGTGTCTGCCCATGGACAAACAGTTGTCTTGAGCGACCTGTGGGGGTGGCTCTCCTGCAACTTTCACAAGATTCTTCCTCACATTCCACCAACTTTCATACGAAAGTGTATTGTTACATATGAAAGTGTCAAATTTCGCACGAAAAGGTAATTTGTGCACGAGACTGTAAACAGCGGTTGTTATGGAACCTGTAGGAGCCGTGCGGCAGTCGACGACGGCTAGGGATCCAAAGGCAAGTTGTTTCTGCGAACCCTAGTGAGAACAGGTTGACAGCGACAGCTGCCTGTGGTGGCAGCGACGCTAGGGTTTGGTGGTGGTAGTTGTGACACGGCGGATGTGGCTTGTATTGTGTTGTGACGGTGGCGGAGCTACTGGATCTTATCTTGAATATTAACAGAAAGAAGAAAGATGTAAAGAACTTGAACGGAAACTAGGGTTTTGGACAAGGAAGTGGCAGCGGCCCGCCCGTCTAGGTTTTTCCGACGGGGTTGTTAGTATTAGCTCTGATACCATAATAAACCAGAAATTTTGTATTGTGATTGATTATGTTAATTACGGTTACAAGGGTGTCTCCTTATACACTTGACTACCCTAGTCTATCACTAATATCATAACTAGTCTAATATTAATGGAATTCGGGTCTGGCAGCTTTGGTCCTATTCCCCTTGTCCGGCTGATCCAAATAAGAGTCTGATACGACTCCACCTTCTCAGCGGGTTGACCCATCTGTGTCCAAAAGGTCTCGGTTCAGTTACCTTGACCCAGTCAATCAGGAGCAAAGGTTTAGGGCTGAATTAGTTGGGGGTGAATGTTAAGGGGTTGAAGTTTAGTATTAGCAACCGCTCTATTTTACATTTAAGTATTCCATTTCCTGTTCTAGTTTTTCTTGTCTTCTTTATTTTGATTATCAAGTGTTCTTGTATTAGAGATTAGCCCCTCTCGAATTGGGCCAACTATCGTAGTTTTTCAATAAATCAAACTTTGTTTTTCTAGTATCTATCATTGGTTCCATTGCTGGGAATTCGAAGCGAAGATGGTGTAGGCCTGGAGCAACCCCGAGGGTAGCAGCACTACCTCTGACCTAATAGCGACTCAGTTGGCAGCAATGCTGCTAAACTCGAAACCATGGAATCTTTGCGGAAAGACGTTGCAACCCTCAAGTTGCAAAACAAGTCCAAAAGGTAAATCGAGTGGCGGTTCAGGCATATTCGAAGATGGCGACTCTCCCTGGAACAACAGTCGTGTTACGATAAAAGAAAGAACAGGGAACAGATAGGGAAGCTCAATTCATTTCATCGATATCTCAACTACAATCCCTAATTCAGACTATAACAGCTAACAACTACTAACTAACTCTGTTAGTACAAGAATACAAAAAATGACAATTAACCCCTTCTAGTTACAGTTTGACACAAACAGTCCCTGCACTATTATTTATTCATGACAATACTTCCACCATATAGAGATTCTTGTCCTCAAGAATCTATAGGAAAATTCGGGTACTTTAAGATGAAATCATCAGCTGTTTCCCAAGTAGCATCATGTAAAGGAAGATCCTTCCATTGAATCAAAAATTTGACACCGGTTTATGGCCTTGCCTGGCTAACTTTCTGTCTAAAATGTGTAAAGGTTGCAATGAATGAGTAGGACCAGTTGGAAGAGGAACAACATTAGGAGAAGGCCCTGCAGCCTGTTTGAGCAATGAGACATGGAAAGTATGGTGAATTTTAGAAGACCACGAAATCAGGTTATCTCCTAAGTATACACAGTATCCGGATGTAGACCGCCGAGTGTCAAGACAACCAGCCCAATCGGCGAAACACGGTTCAAGCCAACTGGAACGAGATGTCACTGGTATTCTGAAAGCGTAAAGCCTGATCTGAATTCATTCACACAAATCTGGGAATATATAGGTACAATATTTACTGAATACTACCTTGAACTATCTAATAATTGTAAATCAACATCAATATATATACTAGTCTAATATATTCACCATCAACGGTCAAGACTACAAGTTGCAAG
Source organism: Smallanthus sonchifolius (assembly GCA_023525975.1). Taxonomy (NCBI): domain Eukaryota; kingdom Viridiplantae; phylum Streptophyta; class Magnoliopsida; order Asterales; family Asteraceae; genus Smallanthus; species Smallanthus sonchifolius. The sequence continues at coordinate 68,967,071 of CM042031.1, read as the reverse complement.
GACTACCACCGAATCTTCAAAATTCTGCCATTTTCCACCATCTCACACTCAAACCGTTTTGGAAACACTCCCACACGCTGCCAAGGCAGATTCCCTCTTTTCGACTTGAGGACAAGTCATTTCTTTGGGAGGGAAGTATTGATACGACTCCACCTTCTCAGCAGGTCGACCCATCTGGGTCCAAAAGGTTTCGGTTCAGTTACCTTGACCCAGTCAATCAGGAGCAAAGGTTTAGGGCTGAATTAGTGGGGGCTTGAATGTTAGGGGCTAAAGTTTAGGATTAGTAACTGCTCTATTTTACATTTAAGTATTCCATTTCCTGTTTTAGTTTTTCTTATCTTGTTTATTTTGATTATCAAGTGTTCTTGTATTGGAGATTAGCGCCTCTCGATTCGGGCCAACTATCTTAGTTTTTCAATAAATCAAACTTTGATTTTCTAGTATCTATCAGTCTGTCGACTCTTGGATCAGATCCTCATCAGATTCACTTGGGGAAAAATAACTCAAGAAAGTAAAAGATGGTCTGAAGTGATTTCTTATCAGTTTTCAGTAGTATTTTAATCTTCTTTATCAAGCCTTATTTGCAGGTACTCCAATGAAGAAGGAGATGGCTCAACTAGCGCCAACCATGCCTGCTCTAAACCCTGCACACTTTTCATGGGTTTGCATAGGTGACTTGAAGACACAAAATGATCTTTTTGATTTGATAGTAAAAGCAAATGAGTTTGTTAAACTGGTAGACTGCATTATTTGCAATTCGGCTTATGAGCTGGAGCCTGCAACATTTGCCACATTACCAGAGATATTGCCAATAGGCCCCTTATTGGCAAGCAACCGACTAGCCAAGCAAACTGGCTACTTTTGGAAAGAGGACTCGACATGCATGACATGGCTCGACCAACGGCCACCACTCTCAGTCATATATGTTGCATTTGGCAGCTTCACATTTTTGGACTCTAACCAATTTCTTGAACTGGCACTAGGACTTGAACTGACCAATAGACCGTTTCTGTGGGTTGTACGCGCTGACATGGTTGAAGAGATGAACAAAAAATACCTAACAGGATATATGAACAGAATACATGATCGTGGGCGGATAGTTGGTTGGGTGCCTCAACAACAGGTTTTGAATCATCCTTCTGTGGCTTGCTTCTTGACCCACTGTGGTTGGAACTCGATTTTGGAAGGTGTCAGCAGTGGCATACCATTCATGTGCTGGCCTTACTTTGCTGATCAATTTATTACCCAGAGATACATTTCTGAAGTTTGGAATACTGGATTGGAGTTTGAAAAAGATGAAAGTGGTATCATCTCAAGAGAAGAAATCAAGAATAAATTGGAGCAGCTTCTAAAAAATGAGGAATGTAAGGTTAGAGCTACTGAACTTGGAGAAAATGTTAAAACTGCTGTCAGCAGAGGTGGTCATTCTGATATAAATCTCAACAGCTTCATTGACTGGATACAGGAATGAGATACTTGGTTTAAAGATCACTCGAATAATACTCGGAGAACTTAATTTGGCACAAGCAAGTATTTATACAATCAATATAATATACAATTTTGTATCTAGATACAAAATAGTACGTGCACGCTCGTATAAGTTACACAATGAACAGATGCGACTCAACCATTTTGGGTCCAAAGAGTAGTTAAAATCCAGATCCTTATTCAAAATATATTTTTTTTCTTACAATCCTAACATGCCAAAATATATTTTATGTGGGACATTGTTTAGCTGCTACAACTAATACGGTTATAAGTGTGTCAATTTTGGTTATATTTATCTAAACCAGCTGAACAAATTTTCATACTTTTTTTCTAAAATGACCTATTTTAACCCGAATCTATTTTGGTCATAACCCGTTTTTTCTCGAACCAAATTGGTACTTTTTTAAAACGACCCTTTTGACCCAAACCTATTTTGCTCATAAATTGTTTAACCCATACTCAACTAGCATTATACCCGTCCGCAGGCCAGGTAGTTTAATGTCATAATGGCATAACTAACTTTTTTTGCATCCTAAACGAAAACAGCATTTGTTTAAGATCGAAGTACAATTTGTTTAACTTATGAGTAATAAAAATGACCAACTACATTAAAAGAACCACAAAGCAATGTCGATAAAGTGCAGTGTCAACTAAAATCAGTCATTTCAACAACATAAAACAGACATATAACAATGTAACATAGCACACAAAGAAAGCAAAATGTTTACAAAAACAAACAAATCAAAAAAAAGTTTTTGTAAACATATCTAGTTTTATACCCGTCCCAATCCGGGTTTTCCAAATTAATAAAATTAAAATTTAACCAAAATGTTCACCCAAAAAAAACAGTTTACTTCAAAACATACCCTAAAGTTGATTCGTTGGATTTGTGCTGAATGTGACTATGGGGCATCTCCACCAAACGATATAAATCTTCCATACTTGGGACTTCTAGCTTGGCAAATAGACTCGTTTTGACTGCAAAGTAACAAACTGGAACAACTCTGTTAATTCAGGAGCATCTGATCAAAGTGACAAACGCTTAAAATTTGAATATTTATTTGGATTATATTTATTTGGGAAATGGTAAAAAGTTTCGAAAAAAATTGTTTCGGGTCAAGTATCAACCAGCTCAACCCATTTCAATCTATAATTCTATACCAAAAATTACTTCTTTTGACCCGTTTCCCGACCCACCCATTTAACCAACTCTATACGAACCTACAAGGTGCCTGTTTATGGACCACGACAACCACTCTGTAAGTCAAGTAATGGGCTCTGCGTTCCATATGCAGTCTTACAATGACCAAGACCATAAGGAGTAATTCAGTTAGTGCTTTGTAACTTTGAGGTTTTGGATCCAAATCCATTTCAAGATTTGAGAGCACAGCTGCAAGAGTGAGTACTGATAGACCAGAACCGAGGAGTAGAACTTCTTTAAAACCCAATCCTGTTGCCGGCTTGAACCCAAATATAAATGAGTAATTAACACGATAACGTGTCCAAAAGTATACATTCCCAGCATGCATGAGCATATGTAACACCAGAAATCCAAACACGTTGTACATCGAAAAGATGGTATTCATGTACTGAGTTCTCATCCCTAGCATGTACACTTGCAATAATCGCCAAAATAAGTGCTAATGAGAATTCAAAAGAAGCAACATGAAATAGAAAATACATTGGTAAAAGTTGTACTTGTAGGTATGACCGTCCCGATCCGGTTTTAAAAACACTGGTTACAATATTTTAACGTTTTATTTTATTTTTCTATGTATTTTACAAGTTACTTCCTTTAACATGCAACATTATTCTGTTTAACTAGTTTTTATCACTAAGGGTCAAATTCTAACATATAAAAGGGATTTGCATCTGATCACTTAAATAACAAATTCATTGAAAATGCAAGTATATAATATATATCAGTCAACTTCAAGAACAACTTTACCAGGAATTATCCTTTTTATCTTTGGCAGCGTGTGAATTTCAGGGAACTGCTGAGCAAGAGATAAAACTGTCATTTTTTTTTGGACTTTGGACGGATCCGATCATTTCCAGTAGCGGTTAGAGCTATTTTAGATGGCCACGATTTACTCCAAGCAAATATAGACTACGGTTGACTCGCCGTGGTCTATATTTTATACAATACAATTTCACCCAAACCTGTCTTGACCTGTTACCCAGCCCGGCTCACACGCTTTGCTAGGCTTATACTTAACGGTTAAACATGTTTGAAATGAAAATTTTCAGGATATCATAAAAGTCTTCATTGGGCGATAAAAAACAGAGATGTGAGCTTTAGAATTAACAATATTAGTTAAATACGGTTAGCTGGATGTTGCAATCACCTAGAAAAATTTATATATTATTTGATCTGACATATCATGTTTAATTTCTTTTTCTTCAATCACCTAGAAAGTTTATATACTAGTTATGTTTAATTCCTTCTTCTAAAATACCCTTTGATGAAAAATAACATATAATAAAAAATGTCATGGACCAAAATCAATATTCAAATATCAATAAAATTTTAGATTTTGAAATTTATAATCTTCTATGGATAAATCTTTAGATGCATCCCAAGAGAAATAACATAACACTTTACAATATAAGTTGTCAAAGGAAATATAGTTTCTTTATAAAGTTGAACTAGAAAATTAGCCTCCGCGCTTCGCGGCGGGGAGCGGACCTTAAACGTTTGAGGCGGTGACATTAACGTAGCTAAACACAAAAAGAAATGTGATTAAGTACATAAAAGAAACGTATGAAGTTACGACAACTTGGTTAGTTCAATAAAAATATAACAAAACAAAAGAAAAAAAAATCCAAAAAAAAATTAAGACGGACAAACAGGCAGGTGGCACGTAGCGTGGCGGTGGAGAAAGACACCAAGTTTTGACATTTTACAAAGTTGAGGGAGGAGTTGTGGTAGACACTTGTAAATGAGTATACCAAAATATATACCGTGACACCAAGAAAAAAGATTAAACACCACCAAAAATTATTTTTTTTTTTAATTAAGAAAAATCAGATTATATATGCAGGGTGTAAACTCGAAACTTTATAAACTTTAAGGGGTCAAAATGAAACTTGAGGGGTAAGTTTTACCAACTTACAAAGTTGAGGGGAGGTTTTGTCGGTGAAAAAAGTCGATCGACATAAAAGAAACGTATGAAGTTGCCACGACTCGGTTCTGGAGATCGAAAAATAGATAAATTGCGGCGCGAATAGAAGTTAACATTGAAACGACAAATTCATTAAAGAAATTAGTAACAAAATAAAAAATAGAAAAACCTAACTTTTACAAACAAATATAAAAAAAGGTAAAGAAAAAGTTAACATTGAAGCGGCAATTTCGTTAAAAAAAGTTAGTAACAAAGTAAAAAACAAAATAAATGTAGAAAATATTAACCTTTACAAACGAATATAAAAAAAGTTACAAAAAAAAGAAACGAAATTTGAGGGTTAAGTTTGAGAGTTTAGAAATTCGAGGGGTAGAGTTGATAATTTTATTAAGGGGTAAAGTTGAAACTTTACAAACTTGAAGGATATATTTAAAAATTTAGAAACCGAAGGGTTACTGTATGAAAATAGAAGAAGCCGAAGAGCCATTAGTAAACCTTTGTCGGTTGTTTGAAAGTGGCCACCGTAATTAGTGTTTAAGGGGTTAGATAATAATAATGTTTTCGATTAATTGTTTGTTTCAGAACTAATACATACAATATCTAGTAAGAAATGTAAAGCAAGATCTTGTAAGAAAAAACAAAAAAACAGGAATCCAGTAATTTCGTGGCGGCCAGGTTTTTCAATACAAATGAACAAAAAGCTCATTTTAAGTGAATGAAGGGTGTTTCGCTAGCGGGTCTTGGCCCGTGTAACGGCGCAACTGTTGTCAAGTGGCAGCAGGCTCCATGGTTTCCCGGTGATAGCCTATGCCCCTCGTACTGAACACGCGGGCCCAGTTCAGACAACGTAGTGGTCAGGTTGTGGGGTACGGGTCTCCGATTTGGAGATGTAACTGCCACGTAAAAAATGAAAGTTACCTATCAAAAAAAAAAGTGAATGAAGGGCACGTCGGTAATTGTACATAATAAAAAAATAATCTTTTACTGTTACTAAGCATTGCATTTTAAATAAGTTTGTAATTACAAATTGTTCTTGTTTTATTTAAATTGAGTGTCCAATATAAAATATAAAGAAATATGGTAAAGAGTATTAATTTATAAATAATAATAATAACTTTTAGAGAAATATCATTTATAAAACTACAAAATACAAACTCAACACCTCTTATGCATTATGCATTATGTACGAGTCTTCAATCCAGTGATAAAAATTTATCTTTTTCTTAAATTTGAACTTTTGCCCTCTAATTTTTAATCATCTTTTATTTTTCTTTTTCTTTATATCAATTTATATTATTACCCTTGAATTTTAATAAAGTTACATAAACCCCCTAAACTTTACTAAAGTTAATTTTATATGTATTTTTTTTACTCTTTTTCTAGATTTTTAAAAAAGATATTCACTTCGTTTTTTTTTTGTTTTATTATTTTTTTTTGTTTTTTTTATATACGGTTTCAATATATTTTTCGTGAGGTAAGAGTTAATATGTCGTTACGTCTTCCTTATTTTTATCTATGTTGTGAGCCCGTTATGGAGCCCGGGCCCACTAGTTGTTTATTATTATATAACGGTCGTTTTACGACTGCGTGCAATTTTCTCGTTTTTCTCTTATTATTTTATCGACAATTTAATCGTCATTATTTTTCTTTTGGCATTTTCCCGATCAATTCTCCGTCCGTCCTCATCTTTAACCCAACCAAAGGTGCCTCAATCGCATCCTTCATCAATCTGGCTTCATTTTCATGAAATTACTCTAAGAATCCTTCAGGTATAGTTTCATTATAACAATACACTGATTCCTTTACGTGATTATTGGTGAATGTTCCATAAATCAACAATTCTAGGGTTTCCTGTGTGCGATCGCGATATATTCTTGTAAACTAACATTTCGTTTAATATCTATCGAATTTGATGCTTATCGTAATCTTATCTTATCGGTGTTCCTCTAATTTTGCTTGATTTTAGTTCTGTTGTGTTGATCGAAGAAATATTATATCAAGTTTTGTGAATTATATGCCCTTACTCTGCACTCATCAATTTGCTCAATAGTTTATGTGTTCACTTCGATTCTAATCATGAAAAGTTGCACGATTGATTCCAGAAGTTTGTTATTCAATTGTTGTAGTCGATCATGTCACCTGATTTTGTAATTTGTGCTCCCTGGAGAATCTGGGCCATCATGTACAATAGAAAACAGAAGCAGATCTGAAATTCATACTTAGGTTGTGATCCTTATAAAATTGATAGTGTTCATCTAGCTTGTGTGGTTCTTGTTTGTTTAACAGTTAATTACTGATACGATTAGGTTGGGACAATTAGACATGAGTTTTAGGCTATAGCTTCCAAAATGGTTTACGCAGAAATTTCAACAATGGCGTCCCTCTCTCTCGGGAAGATTCTACTTAGTAGTTTTGCTCGGTTCTTAACTAATCCACCTAATGTTAAATACTAGCATATGATCTTTGTGATGGTTTCTATCTAATCAAGTGTAATATCTCTTGAAAATCGCCTTCAAATTCTTTCTATCTCGTACAAGAAACCTTTTTGTGCTTGATCTTTAATAGAGTATCTATGGATATGTGTAAATCTTGAGATAATTCTAATTTTTCTATTGTATTATCAGTGCCAGCTCTATTGTTGCTGAACTATATGGTATGTTTTCGTACATGATATTAACTCCTTTATATCCACACATCTGTCAACCAAATTCATGTGCAAGTATCACGCGATATCGTCTTTATTTGCAGGAAAAACCTCCATGATTTTTCATAAATTTTGCTGAATTTATTTGCAGGAAAAACCATTGAGTTCATGATTTTTAACAAATTCTGCTGACATGCCGTCTGATGAGATACTAAAGGCTGTTTTCCCACTACTTGAAGGTGCTGATTTGGCTGCTTGTATGGCTGTATGTAAACAATGGCAAAACATAGCTCAAGATGATTACTTTTGGAAATGCCTTTGTGCAAAAAGATGGCCATCAACATGTAAGAATTCATCACCTCCAATAACTTACCACAAACTATTCAAAACATTTGTAAAACGTGAAAACAATAGAACACTCCCTCCGCCAAGAATCTCCTTACATGACCTTGAGTTCTACATTGACTTCTGGGCAGACGGGAATTTACTTTTCTCACAAGTTGTGCCGGGGCCTATCCTCCGGAAGGGCAACTGGACCCCACCACCTGGGATCAGTCCGGTGATGAGGTATCATTTAGAGGGTCCAGAATACAAACTAACACTGCCTGTGAAACCGCAGTTTTCAGTTCCTCATTCACAAACTGTTAGTGTTTCTGTACTTGTAGCACGAAAAGACACTAAAAAAGTTGCTTCTATTATCCATGACGCCGTGTTTAACTATACTGAGTGGTCATCGTGTAGAGCACTAGCATATGATTACCTGGTGCTTTCTCCCGCTTACCCTTTTGTGTCGGAAATCCGTGCTTGGATTGCTTTGTTGTTCATGGAGAATGGTGATGATGGTGACATTGATGTGTTTGGGATTGAATTGGATTTCTGTGATGCTGCAAAATCTGAGGAAGAAGTGCTCTGGCTGTTGGATATGCTTGATTGGAAGTAAACTAGGTTTCAAGTTTAAAACAGTATTTGTACCAGGATGTGTAACTGTAAATGCTGTTGTGGTTGCAAAACTTGTTTTTTTTTTCTGAAGTGTTCATGTTTGGTTCTGTTATTATCATGCAATGGTGTGGAATAAAATATATTTAATTATAAATAGTCTATCTGGCCACTGATTCTTTTTACTAACTGATTTTAAAATTATGTTATATGAAATAATCATTTACCTTTATTATTAAAATCTATAAAAAAATTATATACCCAACCCTAGCAATGTCACCTTTTTTTCTTTCTATTTTTCTTCACTGCAAGAATTTGTGAGAAAATGGTTTACAAAAACGTTAATTCACAAGAACCATCTGATATTATCCCTCAAAATCACCTCATGACCAATTGCCTCACGACCAACCGCATTATCCCTCACAACGAACAAACAAAGAGATCGGAGAAGGGCATCGAGAGTGGCGAAACAAACAGGAGGATCGTAGAGTAGCAGATGGTATGGAGGGTTTCATTTGCAGGTAGGAGAGAGGAGCTTTTATTTTTATCTTTATTGCTTTTTAGTAACAGGGGCAAATGAACAACTTTTGAAAATAAGTTTGCTGAAAAGTACTAAACGTATTACAATTGGGTAAACAGATAGACTAATGTAATTTTCTAAAAGAAAGGATTAGAGTAACTTTTACAAATTAAGTACACAAAAGTTTCTTTCATAGAAATTAACTGTTTACAAGTAAATAGGTAAATCTCTAAGGGCGTCCGGTATACTCTCCGCAAGAGGGGCATGGAACACCGGCCCCTAGGCGTGAGAATTCTCACGAGAGAAAGGAAAGAGTGAGAGGGCGTTGGGCATTCGATTGGCTGGAGGCGTGAAGGGAGGGGGCGTGGGCATTCGATTGGCTGCCCCTTCTTGGGTGAGCGTGGAAACCTCACTAACAAGTAGTATACCGGATACCCTATCCTCTAACTTTAAGGGTTGAATTTTAATCAAACACTAGTTTCTCAAACCACATGACATGTTTATTGTACTGTTTCTTCCTACACTTCTGAAAAGAATCTAAAACTAACAGAACATCAACAGAAGGCATCGGTTCAAACAAGATTAAAGATCAACTCATTGATTACTAGTACTGATATTCAAAACCCAATTCAGAAAACATAACACAGACAATTCATAATGAAAAACCGCAAAAATTTGTTCTTTACATAACATCAAAAATAATGACCAGAATCAAACAACTGAGTTCCTCAAGGTGCGACAACAATTCGCCCAGCAACTTGGTCAAGGTCCCGTCGGCCACTTGAAGTGATCCTTCTCCCCCTAAAACACAATGAAACAAAACTTAAAACCCTAAAATATACAAAATTTACATTTTTACATCACTATTTAACATATTTTTTGTGGAAACAAATCTTGGGTAATGTAAGAGGTGCCAAGTAATTTGATAAGAAAAGATTCTTGAACAAAAAAATAAATAAATCACTAAAAAGACATGATGATGATGATGATGATGACTCACCCCTTGGGATCCATATCAATGATTTTCATGGTTTCCAATTGTTGAAGAATGTGGCGGATAATACCACCGCTGCTCTTGCTGAAATGTGGTGGAGCACTACCGTTCCTCTTACGTCCACCATAGACTCTCTGGAAAGCACCAACACCAAGACCGCCCCTCAAGTAAATTTTCCTAGCAATGGAAGCTGCAAAACAAAAAGCACAATATTGATATAATGAGTACTCGCATAAACAGATCAAACACGACCTCGAATGCATCAACAGAACGCACCAGCTCTGATATAATACCAGTCAGGATCATAGGGAGCAAGCTCCTTAAAAGTTGCAGTCTTCACTATATCAGTCCATTCAGGAAGCTCCATCTATAAAGTATACAATTATCAATTTGATCAATATAACATGTAATTTGGCAGCTGTTCTTAAAGTCTAACCATGATTAAAATCAATAACAACTTGCCAGAGACAACTGGCTTTAACAGTGAAATGTCACACAATCACAAATACAAAATATGAAGAAATCTGATTAATCACTCTCATTTAAGAAACCCTAAATCCTAAATCGCAGAAAGGACATCTAAGGCTAGATTTCACCATACATGAAATAACAGTTATTAGCAAAAACAAAAACACTAGGAAGAATTATAGATTGATACATACAAACGAAACCTGCTAGATCGCTCTAAATCGATAGAAAAAAAAACTAGATAAAAAAGTGATCGATTTCACCTTTCCAGATCGTTTGAGGTGAGCGGCGTAACCCTGGACAAACTCATGGGGGGAAACATCCTTCACAGTTCTCGCCGTCGCCATTGTAGCTGCGTTGAAGCGCTTTAGACCTGCAAGAAGATAAACTGGCTAGGGTTTCTTTGGTGGTTCAATCATTAGTATTTATAGTTGCCGAGTTTGGGCCGATTTTGTTTGAAGCTTGGTTGTTTATTTATATTGTGAACATTCAACTTATTGGGCCTCGGGTGGAACCAACTCTTCAGGCAAGTTTTGGGCTTAATTTTCAAGCCATATTATATCATATATACTAGTTTAGATTAAAAAAAGAATTAACTAACTTTATCTGTCACGTGTCAACTTCTTGTGAAGTCTATATTTTTGTAACAGTTATAATGAATTAGCTAAATATGTGTCTGTGTAAACGTATAAAATTATTTTTAATATAAATAAAACACTTATATGGTAACAATTCATAATATCTCAAAAAGTAAAAAAATTAACACTTCTAAATCTTATGAATATTATGAATTATAATGAGTTAGTTAAATTTAATTATATAATATAATTAAAAAAAGAAAGTTATTGGTCAACCAAAAGTTATCATACATTTAATGTTTAAAATTTAAAATCATAAGAAAAATATGAAAACGTTTAAATGATATTTAATCAATTTATAAGTTTTTTAAAAAAAATTAAAATAGATAATTAAAAATGTTTAGGTGGGAAAACAAATATTTAGAGGCTCTAGAATGATGACACGTGGCAGCTCAAAACCTTTATTTATTATAATTGATAGATTATAAGAGTAAGTTGTGATTTTCGTCTACGTGGTTTAGTCACCAATGGCAGTTTCATCTAAAAAGTTTATTTTTCTTTTGTGTATTCTCATGTTTTACAAATCTTGTCATTTTCATCCAGTCATTGAACTTCATCCATATATATTTACGTTAAATGAGGGGTATTTAAGTTTTTTTATATATTTATTTATTTTATCAATATTTTAAACCCTTAATTATTCCCCCAATCCCCTTAGTTTAAAATATTGATAAAATATTAAGGGTTTAAAAATATTGCTAAAATAAATAAATATATAAAAAGACCTAAATACCTCTCGTTTGACATAAAAATATAGATGGAGTTAACTAACTGGATGAAAATGAAAAGATTTGTAAACCATGAGGATACACAGAAGAAAAATAAACTTTTTTGATGAAATTGTCATTGGTGACTAAACCACAGAGACGAAAATCACAGTTTACTCATATTATAATGTTAACTTCACCGATGCCGTGAGAAAAAATGGGCCCGAAACAATGTTATTTGATGGGTTTCTACACTTTTGACATATTTTATAAAATCATTTCTTATCTAGAGGTGCATGAAATCGGGTTTTTTTTTCCTAAACCGGCTCGGTTTGGAACTGGTTTTTAGGGGGTTTAAATGGGTTGGAAACCGGGTTTAAACTGGTTTCAACCTATAGTGTTATTTCAATGCTCTGGTTCGGGTTGATTCCTAACCGGTTTCAAAATCAGGTAGGTTTTCGGTTCAAACATGTCTCCAATTCCCGAACTGGTTGTTTTTTCACCCATCTTGATCTAGCTTGGCCCCACAATCTCTACCTCATAGTTTTATTAATCTACAAGTGCTTATCATTCCGTTCTTTTAACTTCAAACTCTCATAGTGCACTTGTGTTTCAAGACTTCAACTAATATAATTGAGTTAATTACACGGATGGCCCTTATGGTATGCTCTGGTTGCACTTTTGACCTATAACTTTGAGAAATTACATGGTTGGACCATAACTTTGCAATTTGTAACACCATTGGCCCCAAAAATGGATGGACGTTAACTTTGACTGTTAAATTTTTTTAAATGACTATAATACCCTTTGAACTTCACGAACACTTATATTTCACTTTTGGCCCCAAACTTTGAGAAATTACAGGGTTTGACCATAATTTTACAGTTTGTAATACCATTGGCCTCGATGGTATGCTCAGATTTCACTTTTTTACCCCCACTTTGAGAAATTATATGGTTGGACCACAACTTTGTATTTGTAACACCATTGGCCCCTAAAATCATATCAGAGAAATCAGTTGAAGCAGAGAGACATAAACTTAGCATTTAGTTGAATTTGATTTAGTAATTGAGTTGTTTCATGTGTTTGTATTCTCAATTCCTTACACATTTACGAGTTTGATTTAATTTATTCTTGTCAAGGATTCTCTTGACTACAAATTCCGTAGTCAAAATCGATTTTGATTAACGGATCGTCAGATCTGGTTTGAAACTTGTTTCATGGGTTTCTTTGGGTTGTGCAGGAATTTGTGAATTTGAGTAGCCAGAATCCATGGATTCTTTGGGTAATATCGGGTTCCAACATATCGGATCTGAAGGTGCGAGGAGATAATGGGGTGTCGTTGGAAAGATAAGATAGCTGAAAATGGTGGTTTGATCGGTGGTGGTATGACCGGCAGGAAGGAGGGGAAGAAAAGGGTGTTTTACGTTTAGGTAGGGTGGGCCCCACCACTTTAATATAATATTTTAAATTTTTTATATTTTCAATATTAAGAGGTATTTTAGTTAGGAGTGTTAAAAAATATTCAAAATTCCGAACAAAAAACTAGAAATTCTGAATCCGAATTATCCGAAAATTTGGATATCTGAATTTCGAATTCGAATATCATTTATATAAAATTTCGGATATCCGAAATATTATATTTATATATATTTTTAACTGTTTTTATAATTTAAAAATAAGAAAATTTGAATCCAAACCTGAAATATTATATTTATATATTCATATACTAGGTTAGAATCTTGTGCATTACACGGGTTATATATTGAAAATGATATAACTTATAAATTTGTAAATACGTCCTAACTTGTCAGACTATTATGATCGTTTAACTTGTCAGACTATTATGATCGTCTCGATATATATCAAGTGGAAATGTGTGTATATAACAAATTAGTATTTTTTTATTTAATTAATTATATTTTGATTTCCTATTATATATATATATATATATATATATTCTTATTTAATATAATTAGTATTTTTTTTTTAATAATATATTTATAATATCATTATTATTTAATAAGATACAAGTGCATTTATTAGGAGAGAGAGGCGGAAAAACCAATGTGAGAATGCATGAGTAAGTGACAAGTGTCCAACTTAAACCTTTATTTATTAGTATAGATGTATTTTTAATTGTTTTTTTAGTTTTTTAAATTTATTTATAATTTAAAAATATATAATTTTTTTTGTTGTTTCGGATATCCGTCTCACTATCCGAATCCGTAAAAATTATATAAATACAATATTTTTAAATTATAAACTAATTTAAAAAACTAAACGGACTCGGATAGTGAAATCAACTAAACAAAAATTTTGGATATTTGAATTTCCGAATATCCGAATTTTAACACCCCTAATTTTGGTCTTTCCACATGCACTTTACAACCAAAGTTAACATCCATCCATTTTAGGGTTATGGTGTTACAAATTGCAAAGTTATGGTCCAACCCTGTAATGTAATATCCGAGACTTTTCCAACCTACCTTTTCACGTGTTACTAATTTAAACTCGATTTCGAGTTAAAAACTATTTCCTTAAAAACAATAAATATTAATTTTAAATTAATATATAACTAAGGAAAAGTAAATCATACTTAAAACATATACATAGGTATATAAAAATTATAAACATAGATATATATATATATATATACACACAAATATATATATATATATATATATATATGTGTATAAAATCCTCAAAAATTTACAAGTTCGTAATTACTAAAAATTATTAATAGATTTTATAAAATATTTTATAGAATTTATAAAACTAATTGAGAAAAACTTATTTAAGATTTTAACATGTATACATTTGATTTTATAAAGTTCAAGGACCAAAACTGTCATCATGAGAAACTCGTTTTTAAACTAAAACTTAACTCTTCACAAAATGCTAACTGAGGAAAACCTCAGGGACCTCTTCTGTAATAATCCCAAATCCAAGAAGCAAGGAAACGAACCTGAGTTCGAGTCCCACAGGTTCCGTTTTTCCACCCCTTTTCATTCGAAAACGCATTTCCGACCAAATTGAATGCTCCTCGAGTTTCGCCTCCCGCGTGCGACCGAAACCCAAGCCATTCCGAAACCCGATTTCAACTGCAACCACGCGTGAATTCAATTTTGAACCGTTCGAACCTAACCATATTCGTCCCACCTAACCGAGCATTTAATCACGAAATCGTGTATAAATTCGAGTATGAGAACATCAACGACATCATCCTCATACTCCCTAAACTCTCAATTCAGTCGATCAACACCTGCATTGCCCGTTCGATTCTCACGACAGCCGAAGGCAAAGCCGACTCGTTCTCACTCAATCCGATATCATTTCAGGTAAATCAAATGGCCATTCTACTCGAAATCCTTCATAGATCATAAGCCTTATGTTTAATTTGATAAACAAAAGGTTAATCGTTATGCATTTTCGGATTTTAGTTTCTAGGGTTCATAGGGAAATTGGGAGTGATTTGAGTTGCTACTTTTAAACTTCTTTTTCGGGTATAAACTCAAATGAGGCAGTAGTCGGATGGTTAGTGCTGTGTGTGCAGGCGTGACCCGGGGAAGACCCGAGTTCGACCCGGTCTGGCCCCAGGTTTTGTCCTTCGTTTTTTTTGGCATTTTTGACAACTTTTAAATTATTTAAAAAATGTTATAAAAGCTGGAAAAAAAATCTTTATGAATATAAAAACTATTTGTTTCCACTTTTAAAAACCTGGAACTATTTCCAATTTAATTAAACTTATAAATAAATCATTTAAAGATACTCTTAAATGTTTAAGAAACATGAAAATACTTTCATGCTTTATAAAACTTGTATTTTAAATAGGAAATGATGTGGAACTTTAATTTTCTAATTGTTTCCTGTTTTAAATCTAGAAAGAGTAAATATTAAATAAATTATATAAGTTTTATAAATACTAGAGAAATAATTATAAACTTATAAACTTCATGGATCCTATTTTTAATAATCATATAGAAACTCGACACTTATTTAAACTTATGAACATTATTTATCACAAGGAAATTTGCGGAATAAACTTAATACGTGAAAACCTAAACGATTCATATTGTTTAGATATCTATTTATTCTTAAATATTTATTTAAGTATTAAAGTTTTGACAAATATTTATTCTTTAGATAATTGTTGTTCGTCTTTAATAAATATTTAGTCCTACAATTACTATTATTACGACCCTATTTATAAAATATTTAATTACTAATTACCGAATTTGGGTAATTAATAATGATAAAACTTTTAAATAATTATTCTAATAATTATTTTAATCTATAAACCTTTTAAACTTTGATACATAAGTATTGAATCATTCATTCAAAACCCTTTGTTTTAAACTTGATTTAAAACTTCATAAACACAAATCATTTCCGCCTCCCATTTGGAACCTTAGTCAAATCCTGAATCCTATATCCTTTGTCTTAGACTTATAGAAATCAACTTGAAACTTTAGACTTATATTCTTAGGCTTATTGTGAGGATATTCTCCCTCAAAGTCTTGCAAATACTTATCTGTGTTGGACACTCTTCATCATCCATGTGAGTATACTTAGCCCCTTTTTCATTCTACATTCTTTTGGGGTGAAACATGTTCAAACTTCAAACTTATACAATTCTTGTACAAACTATGACTAGATGCTTATTCTTATGTTAAACTTGAGACTTGTATGCTTAGATTAAACTTAATTCTAGCATGTTCATTAACTTTGATCAAGCCGACAATAACAATGATAGATCTATTGCATTTAACCAATCCACCTTGATTGATTGACCCTTCGGGGGGAGCCCTTGGTGTTTGTTACTTAAACTATTAAACTTGATACTATAAGGGTAACCTGCGGGTTATGCCTACACTTGGTTTGGAGGTTTGACATGCACAATGTTTAAGATACTTGTTTCTCATACTTACATTATAGAATGCATATATCATAGTGAATTGTAATTCTTCTCAAATACTTGTTAAACGGTGTCAAAACCTTTGTATCTCACCAACTATTTTGTAGTTGACAGATTCTTTCACATGTTTCAGGTTCTACATCATGAGACTCGTTTGTGATCACATAGGATGTTTTGGACCTAGACTACTTATTAAATAAATGTTGTATACTTGTTATTTCCTTTGTATTAAACCTTTGAATCTATTATAAATGAAATATTGAAACTTTAATAGTCAACCTTGTGCTATTGAACAACCGCGTCCGCCCCGACGTATAATCCGCCGTCGGTTGGGGTGTGACAGATTGGTATCAGAGCCTTGGTTATAGGGAATTAGGTTATTAGACACATGACCTAGACTATAACTTAGGAGACCCAAACATGAGTTATCTCATGTCCTTTACTAGGAACTTTTCTCCTCATTCTATTCTTAAATCTTATACGTGAACGCTTGGAGATTCTACGTATCTACTTACCTACGTGCTACAAGAGGCTACTACCTCGAGGACACGTTCTTAGGCTTCAAGTCTAATCCACCACTAAACTCTCGTCAAGAGTATTTAAGTTCTAGATAATGTGTGAAAACTTGTGCGGACCGGAAGGGTGAATACCTGTATTCTGAGAAATTCTGTCAAGGAAAGCATTTCGTACAAATCCAAATCAACCGTTGGACCCGTATGCTTTCCTGGGAATTCTTGGGATGAGTATTCACTTATAGGAATGCATGACTTCTCTAAAACACTATAACAATAACCGATTGATTGGTTAACCAAAGAATCTTAACCATAATGCCGGTTAATTTTGGTTATCGGTTAATTCGATCGTTAGCGGGTTGGTTATCGGTTATCGGTTAACGGTTAAGGTTTGTTCAACCCTAATCCAGTTCACGAAATCAGAAGACGTAATGGTTGTTGTCGTTCGTTTCTCCGACCTGTTTCATCCCGTAAGTCAGGTACCAACCCAAATCCTCATTGATTTTGTAGGAAATAAACATTTAAGCACAATAATCAACCATAAATTTGTATCTGAATATGGGAACTTGTCATCTGAAATAACCGGTCTAGCAATTTCAGTTTAATCTTTGATATTTAATTTAGTGTTTAGTATTTATAATTTAATATTTAATATTTTATACTATTAACCTAACTTGCATATTTGTATTTTATATTACTGTTTGTTCTTTTGTTTAATACTTAATATTTGGGTTTGATATTTAATTTTTAATCCACTTCCTTTTTGCTATTCATTTTAACAAATGTTTTAAATTAGTTATTGTATTTAAACTTTCGATTAAATAGTACGTTTAAATTATGTTTTTTTTACACGACGGTTTTTTTTGTCATGGAACCACCTCTTGTTTTGTTTGTGGGACTCCCCTTTTACCACTAGGGCCCAACCCACCACAAGTTTAAAATATGTAGTTAACTTTTATATAGAAATAATTAAAAATACGCCATTTAACTTTTATAATATATTTTTTGAAGGTTCATTTTTTCAAAAGATATATCTTGACGATTGTATTTGTTAACAGATTAATGGAATAAAAAAAGATAACTTTCTTGAACGAACTTGGTGTGTTAAAAGATGTGACTACACCTAATTTTAAACAATTCTTATGTTTTTTCTCTTCAACTTTTATTTATAATACGAAAATCTTAATTTAGTTGATAAATTTCTCCCTATTTTGTTGATTTGTTGATTCTGACTTACATGAGATTAGTTAACCAAAATTTTCATCTCCAATCAGATTAATAGAATCAACAAAAATAACTTTGTTAAACAAACTCAATGTCTTAAAAGATGAGTTAAATAAATTTTTATCTCACCAACAGATTAATGAAATCAACAAAGATAAACTATCCACGGTTGGTTTGTTTTTGAGAAAATCAGTTTTTACACATGGTCAGTTG
Organism: Smallanthus sonchifolius; assembly: GCA_023525975.1. Lineage (NCBI taxonomy): Eukaryota > Viridiplantae > Streptophyta > Magnoliopsida > Asterales > Asteraceae > Smallanthus > Smallanthus sonchifolius. Next base: position 68,948,684 of record CM042031.1, on the reverse strand, counting down.
TATGTTATATTATCCAGAGTTAAAAGTAGAGATAGACTGAAACTACTAATCTTAGATAAAGATGCTAAACTTACTAATAGAACATCAAATGTTGTATACAAAGAAGTATTTGGAGATTTACGAATAATAATTGTAACTCTTTATTTTTATTATTATACGTAATACGTAGTTTCAATCATAAGAAGTATTTAGAGATTTATGAATTATATCGTTTTCATTATTCAACCCGTGTAAAAGGATGTAACAGGATTCAAATGATGTATAATAATTACAGGGATGAAGCATATTTGGGGCCTGTAATGATGCCATCAGAAGTCTTGTTTATTAGCTGTATATATGTTATTTATTGTAAATGATATGAGTTTCCTTAGTTGTAGGAATTTAGTTTATAAGATATATACAATATATACAGTTAATACTAATGACCACAAAAGGGGAGGCTAACTACTGCCTGTAGTCGCTAATTGTGATCATGAGCTGTGGTTACACATTGTCACCAAGAAACCAGACATGGTGAAGCCTTTTGTGCTCATCAACCCAAGCTCCTAATCAAAAGCCATGTACAACTTGCAAGTTCCAAACTGCAACACGCGCTGACTTTCAGTTTGGAAAATCGTAGCAGTCGAGTTGTGTTGTCAGAGAACCAAAAGCAGAAAACATTAAGAAAGCTGGACACAGATCATATCTCAAAAGGTAATTCATTAAGAGAATGACACAGGCGATTACCTGATTGTTCACCCAAAACTGCAACCAGTTTTAGTTCCATCATTTACACAAATTGAATAGAAAAGAATGTTCTTTTGGTTTAAAAGAAGTGATAAGTTCACTAGCAGTTCCCAAAATCCCAACAAAGATAAAAAGATCGTATACGTCACTGGCATTGAGCATACATGTCACTCCAAGACGACATGCTGCAGCACTTGATCTTCTTATGCTGAGGGTGGTTGTGGGACTTTGGCTCTTTTGGTATTGTAGGTTGCTTTTCTGACCTAACAAAAACATATTAATTACACAGCATAATAAAACAACTGTAAGTTCATCTTCCTCTGCCTCATTTTAACAAATACAGTTTTGTTTATTTTGTTTGTTAATGACAATAATTAACATGTTGTTTCTTACCTTCTTGGGATGAAAGGTCTATCAAAGTAGGGCATAGGTTGAGCCTTTGGTACAAGCTCCTTCCTTAACCTCCTCAATTCTTCCTCTTCTTCCATCTACAAAAGCAAAGACGGATCATTAATGGATCAAATGGAAAAAAACAGTATGGAAAGTTATCCAAAAACAACATATTCTCTTGTCATTTTGTACCTTCTGCAATCTTTCTCTTTCCAATCTGTATTGTTCCATAAGTGATAGCTTTTCTTGCACCTGGTGTTAAAAACATGGTAAATTATCCAAAAATTAGTATTATTTTGTACTTAAAAACACGTGACTGGGACCGATTTTTTTAGTAATATCTTTTTACCTGATTGTCGAACTCGGCTCGTTCCACAGCCCTTACATCACTATGCAACACCAAATCAACGGGTTTTGTAATCTCTTTAACGGGTGGTTTCACCAGGCACTGAAATTGCTCAAAAGGATGCAACCATTAAGGCAAACTAGTGAGATAAATGAAAACCCTATGTCAATGGTTGTTGTAGTGTTGCTCACCTCTGGTTCATCGGTTGTCCATGGCAGGCCTTGGGCAATGGGGATCCTTTGCTTTTCTTGCTCGATCATCATCTCCTGGACCTTTTTCATGAATTCTTCTTGTTTCGACCTTCCTCTTTGCTGCAGACAAATAATAAAATGTTTTTGTTGGTTAAAGACAGCACAGCAGTATGAACTTGTTGAAATACATCCAGAATATGATAGTGGACATTCTCTTAGTGGAGGCAAAACTAAGGGCTCTTGTAAAACCTTAATAAGGATGATGATGATGGATAAATATGTAACCAGAAGTAGAAATGTTACCAATTTACTATATAAAAGGAAAATGTTGAGTTTTGGAAGAGGGAGAAATATTATGAAAAAGAATGTTTAAGAAATAAATTGAACAACAAAGTCATCACACTATCTGTTTTAGCATCAGAAACTTGAAATTTCTATGGATTCTTAAAGGAGTTATTGATTTTTTCTTTTTTTGGATAAAGGGCTTTTGCCCGGAAAATATATTAAATGAAAAAATTACACCTTTAAGAGGGCAAGGGCATACCCTCCGTATAAGATGTCGCCTCCCAAAACATGCTTCGGGAAGCCAAAAAAGAGTGCAACACCAAAATAAACATGATCACAACTATACACAGAGGAGCTACACAAAAGAACCTAACCAAATACACAACAGAAAATGGGCGCGAGAAGAAACTAACAAAAGGCTAAAACACCAATGAAAGGCTCGAAACATTTTGGCCTTTTGGGTAAGGTTTTATGAAACACTGTAATGTCCTCTATCATAGAGGAGAAGATATATACTAGCAATTACAAGGAAATGTAAGGTTTACAATAATGACCATAATAATGGAAATAAATAAAGAACTCAATATACACAATAACTATGGTGAAGTGGAGAGTCAACGGTTAACATCCCCCCTCAAGAAAGACGGTGGCGGACCTTACGAAGCATATTCCGAAAGAATTCGAATTGGAGACGAGGAAGGCTCTTGGTGAAAATGTCAGCCACCTAAAGCTTGGTTGGTACAAAACGCGTGTGCAACTTCCCCGAGGAGACAAGCTCACGCACAAAGTGATAATCCAAGTCAATGTGTTTCATCCGCTTATGAGATATAGGATTTTGGGTTAAAAATAAGGCGCTCCGATTGTCACATAGAATGGTGGGACGATCATGAGGTAAAGCTTGCAGTTCTTGGAGCAGTTATCCATATAATTGCTGTTGTGTTAGCCATAGCTCAGTATTGGAATTCACAGCTGGAGCGAGAAACCATAGGTTGTTTCTTAGCCCTACAGGATACTAAGTTACCGTCTAAAAAGATGGAGTATCCATACGTTGAGCGCCGAATTTCCAGACATCGAGCCCAGTTGGCATCAGAGTAGCCGATAAGTGAAGATTTTGGTTGAGAGCTAAAAGATAGACCAAATGCTAAAGTACCTTTGATGTACCGAAGGATACGCTTGACTTCTTGATAATGAACAACGGTTGGGGCATGAAGAAATTGGCTGACTTGATTCACTGCGTAGGAGATATCTGGGCGAGTGATGGTCAAGTATTGAAGAGCACCAACAACCGACCGGTAATGGGTAGGGTCCGAATATGGTTCACCGTCATTGGTGAAGGAAATGTTTGTTGACAGCGGAGTGTGTGAGGGTTTGGCATCCAACATAGTAGCCCGCTCAAGAATTTCTCGAGCATATTTGGACTGATTTAGAAATAGCCCATTAGTAGTGTAGGTTTCCTCAAGCCCAATAAAGTAGTTAAGCTTCCCCAAATCTTTAATGGCAAATTCCTTGTGTAATCGATCAATAAAGGCTGTGAGAACATGCTCATGGTTCCCGGTTAGAATTAAATCATCAACGTAAACTAAGTACATGACACAAGCTTCACTTTTGAAGACAAAGAGAGACGTGTCGGCCCGACTGCTGGTAAAGCCATTATTAAGTAAGAATGTGCTCAACTGATGAAACCATGCACGAGGCGCTTGTTTGAGGCCGTAGAGAGCTTTGTTCAACTTACACACATGGTTGGGGTATTGAGGGTGAAGGAACCCCGAAGGTTATTCCATATAAACATTTTCAGTGAGATGACCATGGAGAAAAGCATTATTTACATCAAGTTGGCGTAAGTGCCATCCATTGAGAATGGCCAAGGAAATAATGATGCGGACAGTTGACGCTTTGACAACGGGACTAAAAGTATGAGAGTAATCAAGTCCGGGTGTTTGGCTAAATCCTTGAGCGACAAGTCTTGCTTTGACACGTTCAATACTTCCATCGACATGATATTTGGTATGATATAGCCATTTAGAGCCAACTATTTGACGATTCGTCGGGCGAGGGACCAAGAACCACGTGTTGTTTTTTTTTTTTTTTTTTTTTTATGTAGGGCATCTAGCTCACAACGCATGGCTTCAACCCATTTAGGGTCTTTTACTGCAGTTTTAACAGTTTTAGGATCTTTTGAGGCCAAGAGAGCACTATGTAATCCATTACAGGTTATATATCAGCCACATGACGGGGTTTAAATATTCCAGCCTTTGCACGGGTAGTCATAGGATGGGTTGGTAAAGGTGGAGGTGTAGGGATGTTGGGAACAGTTGGTGTGGGGTTGAAGATAGGTGGGGTCGGGATGGTAGTAGCAGGTAGCATAGGATCGGGAATAGGAGGGGTCGGGATGGTGGTAACAGGCATAGTAACAGAAGAGGAGGTTTCAACTGTTGGAGAGGTTTCATGCAGAGGGGTTTCATCGGGTGGAGTGGTTTGTAAGGGAGTATCCACGCAGAGGTGGCAAGGGGGAATGGGGTTATGCGGCTGGATAGGGGGAGTATTTGGGATGGGTTTAGTTTCAGTAGGTAGGGATGGTATGGTGTCCACAAATGTTGCGAACTGAAGGGAGGAGATGGGTTGGGTGTTGTGAGTGCCACTGAAAGGAAAAAGGGTTTCATCAAAGTGGGCATGACGGGTGAGATAAATACGTGATGTTACTGGGTCCAAGAAACGGTACCCCTTGTGTTTCGAGCTATAGCCGATGAAGATACAAGGGAGGCTTCTTGGCGCAAGTTTGTGGGCCGAATAATCACGGAACACCCGTCAACCAAATGGGCGAAAGGTTGAGTAATTGGGTGGTTTAAGATATAATAGCTCAAAGGGTGATTTATTATCCAATAATGGGGTTGGCAACCTGTTGATGAGAAAGCATCCACCCAGAATGAAGAGGGAAGATGAGCATTGAATAGCGCCAAACCAGTTTCGACGTGTTGATGCTTTTGTTCCGCCCGAGCATTTTGTTGCGGTGTGTAAGGACACGATAATCTGTGAAAGGTGCCATTAGTGTCAAGAAGTGTCCGCACCCTATGATTTATAAACTCAGTTCCCCCGTCAGTTTGCAAAGTTTTAATGGTTCGTGAGAATTGTGTTTGTTCAAATGTCACGAAGGCCTCCAAGGCATGATAGCCAACAAAACCTGAAGAAGTCATCTATAAAGATAATATAATAGCGATAATTGTCCATGGTCATAACCGGGGACGATACGTCACAATGAACAAGATCCAAGGGGTGCGTAGCCCGTTTAGGGTTAAGGTCAAAAGGTAGACGTTTACTTTTAGCCATTTGACATGAAACACAAACATCCGGTTTAGGTAATAAAGCAGTAATAGACAAATGTCCTTTTTTTGTAAAGTAATAATAGTTTCAAAAGAGACATGTCCCAAACGGGAGTGCCAAACTTCAAACGATGCCCTTGGACTTTTATTGGAAGCAATTTTCAGATCTTCCCCGGGCTAGAACTTGATGGGTTTGACGATCCTGAATACAAAAATCAGGGTAAGAAAGTAAAACATCCACATGATTGTCCTTTGTTAACTTACTGATTGATAAGAGGTTTTTGGTGAGGTGAGGAACCACCAATGTATCTTTTAACAGGAGATTAGCAAGGTTGATATTGCCATAATGGGAGATAGGTAAAGTTTGGCCATTGCCAAAGGTACTGTGACCGTAGTAGGTTTAGAAATTGCTTCCGGAGAGGAAGTCATGTGATCAGTAGCAGCCGAATCTACATACCAATCGGGTCCGGAGGATGATACGTGACATTGAGCAAGGAAGGCTTTGGCCAACTCATCAGTAGTGGAATTACCCGACGAAGCAAAAGAGGTAAGTTTCGGGCACATAAGACAATGGGGTGGTCGGCAACCACGACCACGATCACTGTTCGGGTTGGAGTCACGTGAAAAACGACCCCCACGTCCCTTATTATAGTCAGCAGGAGGGGAGGACTCAGCAGCAAAAGCGACAGGGGGTGGAGATGACCCGTGAAGAGCACGTTGGAACAATTCATGGCTCTCCGCCCGGGCCAGAAGATCTGCAAAACCTGGGGCTGGACGAGTAGATCGGACGGCTGTAGAAAAGGTTTCAAAGGACGGACCAAGCCCACATAAGAACCAATGGAGTTGGTCTACATCATCGACCGGATGTCAGATAGCCGAAAGTTGATCACAAAGGCCCTTGAAAGTACGGCCAAACTCAGCCACAGATTGAGTTCCTTTGAGAGTGAGACGAAGTTGGTCACGTAGAGTATGAACCAGTGTTGTAAAAATCAGGATTAATCGGTGGATTAATTAATCCTATTCGGACCATTAATCGGTAATCGGGATTAATCGGCCCTAATCGGGATTAATAGGCACTAATCGACCTAATCGGGATTAATCAGCCAAAATTGAAATGTAGGTTTTAAACATAATTAAGGCCAAATAATGACCCGATCCATGGGTTTTTATTTAACCTAATCGCAAAACTGAAGGTCGTTCTCCACCTCCGACCTGTTCTCGCTGTTGCTTTAACCTAATCGCTACCTGCTGCTTCAAATCGACGACCACCTGTGCTAATACGGACAAGACGATGATGAATTTTGAAGTATTTAATATTAGAAGTATTTGATTTTTGAAGTATTTGAGATTTTGAACTAATATAATAATATGTTAATATATATATAAGTTTGAAAAATTACTTATAAATTCCAATCCGATTAATCCCTAGTCGGTACCCCACCGCCCGACTAGCGCCTAACGATTTTTACAACACTGGTATGAACACGTTCAATGGAGGAGTTTCCATAGGTGGCTTCCAAGGCAACCCAAATCCGGCGAGCGGCGGTTGGTAAGCCGATAATCACTGTGACAGCTTCTTCGGACAAGGAGGCATGCAAGATGATGATAGTTTTTTGGTCTGCAGCGAGCCATGGTGCAAAACCAGGGTTTTCAATGATTTTGTCGGACTGAGTGATGGAGGGAGGAGGAGCCGTGAGCGAGCCATCAACATGTCCAAGCAGATTCTGATAAGATAAGATAAGATAGGAACCATTTGGTTCTTCTACAACTAGTAATTGGATGAGGAGAGTTTGATGGTGAGCATGTGGATAAGGGTGTTAAGGGGAATGGTGGCATCGACGGAAGAGGAAGAATCAGCCATGGAGATCGGGAGAGGAAGAAGATGATTAAGAGGTGGGGAAGGTACCAAAGGCTGATACCATATAAGGTTTTATGAAACATTGTAATGTCCTCTACCATAGAGGAGAAGATATATATACTAGCAATTACAAGGAAATGTAAGGTTTACAATAGTGACCATAATGATGGAAATAAATAAAGAATTCAATATACACAATAACTATGTGAAGTGGAGAATCAACGGTTAACAGGCAAGTTTCATATGGCTAGTAGGGCATGACCGAAACTCACACAAAAGGGCACATAGGGACTTCGGTTAAATGGCAAATCAATGAGGAGCACCACTAACACAAACACCCAAAGAGAGTTGTAACTATCTAATTTCGCTTTTGGTTACTAACTAATTTTAGTTCATGTCAAGATGCCAAATCATATAGTATGCAATATCAAAAATTATGGAAATATATATGTCATAAAGAGCGGTTGAATAGAAGTTGAGTGTACATTCTATCCTTCAAACTAGAGAGCATCATTTACTAATCACAAAATGAATTTTGGGTTTTCTTCAGCAACTCTAGCTATCTATAAGATTCAAAGTCATAGGCAACTGTAACCGCTAACCTCTGTTCTGAGCTTGAAGGGTTGCTGAGAAGTAGCCCTAGCTGTCCTCCTTTTCCATCTGCCACCACCAAAACTTGAAGATGACTCAGAGCTCTGCATAAGAAAAGTTAAAGCCAGTTACCAAATCAACATAACACCAAAAGGAACAATCCGAATTCTAGAAAAAAACTTTAATGAATAGAGCCACTTACATTTCGTCTGCTTTGCCTCCCACCATTTGAAGTCCTGTTCAAAATGCTAGAACAAGAGAAACAAACCATTCAGAATCAAAATTAGGTAAACTTAACAGAAATTTAAAGGTCTTCCATTCAATTAACAATAAACAAACCTCCCATGGTTGCTATCCAGTGACGAAGAAACACGCGAATGCAGCCCTAAATTCTCCGCAGTGAGTAAAAGATCAGTTGTGCAGAACGACGAAGACGAAAATTCCCATTTCGAATCCCTTTTGCCGTGTTCCTCTTGCTCTTGCTCTTGTTCTTGCTCTTGCTCTTGCTCTTGCTCTTGCTCTTGCTCTTGCTCTTTCTCAACATCATCATTCGCCTTCGGTAACGTAAGAATATTTTCAAAAGCCTTCACCAAATGCATCACTCTTCCAGATCCAGGTTCAGGAACATCCTGCCTTGCTGCATCCTCCAACACCTTATCCCGTCTTCTCTTTTCGCCAGACGTCTCAACAACTTCACCTTCTTCAGATTTCCCCTCAATCAATACCGGTAAATTAGGGTTTTCAGTCTCCGTGTCCTTCTCTTCACTCTGATTTTTGAAAAAATCCTCCTGAGAAGCCCTAAGCGTCTCATAAGCAACACACAAACACCTGCTCGAATTGGAACTAGCCTTACACTTACAATCGACTGAAATTAGGGTTTTATTATTCTCCCTCTTCGAATTCTTCTTCGCAACAACAAACTTCCTCTCCCGGATCTTCTTCTTCGGAGAAGGCGAACAGATCTTATCAGATTTCTGGCTTTTGATTGCGGATTTGACTGCCGGAGAATTCGAAGGCTTCGAATTAGGGCTTGTAACGTTAGGGTTTACATTCTCCCGCAGTTTAGACTTGCTGGTAGGCTTTGGCTTCGACGGCGTTAGTGACGCTGCTCCAAAGTTCTTAACGTTCGATTCCATCGGAGTATCGCCGGAAAAGGGGAAAAAAGTTGGTTGTAGAGTGAGGAAATTGGGAGTTTTGTGAGATTCTTTTTATCGGATGATCATCGACGTGGCGGACGAGTGGGAGAGAGAGAAAGTTTGAGATATATGGACGCTCTTTGTAACGGCTACTTTTTGGCTCCTCAGCGGCGTCGTATCGATAACTTGTTTTCAAATTACATTTTTTATGGTTAGATTTTGGATCTGATATTCTGATTCCGTTAAAGTTGACGAGTCGGGTCGTTGGTCAATACTCGATAGGATCACCCGTTAACTAGGAAGAGGTTTTTAAACGGGAAAAGTTATAAATGATGAATTTACTCTCTACAAGTGTACACAATAAAGTCTTCAACATGTCCATAATATTTGTGATTGTTATGTGTATATTAATTATATCGGACTATTTTTATTACTTTATTATTTAAATTAGTTATAAACTTGTGTGTTACACAGTCTAAACCTTAAGATTATATTGATAAATATTTTAACATATATTTTTATACAATATTTAATGGTGTATTGGTAATTTTTTCATATTATCAAACGTTAAGACTATATTGATAAAAGTAATGAAAACATCAAAAAAAAAAAAACATAAAAATAAATTTCATAAATGTTGTTCTTCTTAGACGCAAGATTAAATTACATGTTAAATGAAAATTACAAATTTGAAAATAATTCTTTGTATACAACATTTGAAGTGGTATAAGAAACTTTTTCGTGTTTATAAAAGATTAATAGCTTGAGTTCATCTCTACTTTTAACTCCTTATAATGCAATATACAGCTGGCTATGAGTAAACATTGGATCTTTCAAATACAAACCAACCCTTGAAAGTGATTGTCCTTGACTTTTATTTATAGTCATCACAAAACATACAACAATTGGAAATTGTCTTCTTTGAAATTTAAACGAAATTCTCTTGTCTGGAGATGCTAACCCAATTCTATGGATGAAAGTATGATGACCAATGTTGCTTTCAGATATAATTTCTGCTTCTACAACATGATTATCAGTGATTTGACTTGAAGTCTTGTTCCATTACATAAACCGTTTTTCTGATCAATATTTCTTAGTAACATAACTGGAATTCAAACCTTTATAACTAATCTATGATTCGAAAAACCTAATAACTTCAATCCATTTAGAAAATCAGGAGAGTAGAAACTTTCACCAAAATTATCATCAAGATGCTCAGATTGACAGATACTATCTGCACTCAGATATTACTTTGAATCTCCTAGAAACAATGACAGCAAGCGGTCATTAACTTCCTATATGAATTTGTTTTTTAGTGCAAGTATCGCTCGTTCTTGAAAATATTTTAGATTAGATGCGTGTTCACAAATAAAAAGGCACAAAAGCAATTAGATCTAAAATAGGATCAAATGAATCGGTTATAAGAAGATCATCAGGTATATCTATAATTGCCTTTCCATCATTCAAACCACCAATTTTTCCTTCTCCTAATTCCAAAATCCAATATGCAAAGATCTTCGTTTCATCCATATCAGACGATTCTCTTCCTAGACATAACCTTAGGACCTTACATTTTGCCCAAATATATGAAGAACTTAAAGAGCCATTTAAAATGTCTTGCTTGCTTCCGTTTGGAACGACAAGTAAAATTTGTCTGAAACCTCCTCCAAAAACAATTATCTTACCTCCAATGGTAGTTCAAAGATGTTAGGATTATCAGTACTTAAAATGTCTTTCAAAGTAGCTGCAAATCCATGTTTATGAATCATTGGGGCTTAGTCCCAAATAATCAATTTTGTTTTCTTTAGTAAATGAGCAACGTCGTTGTTTTGCCTTATATGACAAAGAGAGTCTTCACTAAGATTTAAAGGAATTAGTGTAAGGCCACAAACCGGGCACCCTACAGTTAGTTCTCATAACTAGTCATACTCTTTAAAAGTACTTGCTTTATTTAACAAACATACATCAGAAGTCTTTCTAAATTAATTATTGCTCTTTAAGGTCATTAATGTTATTAAACTTACCTCACGAATGTCTGCACACCAATCCGAGTAACACCGCTCCCAAGCATACGCTGACCCCAAGCTCACCTACAACACAATCTAACGTACACACAAAGTCAGCTATGCTGAGTGAGTTCTAATGGTTTAATTTAAACAAAAACCAACTCGTTTCATTTTTCATTTATTTCCACTCAAGACCCACTTGTCTTTATAAAATAGTTTTGTCATTTATGAATAGATAGAGTACCCCTGTTATCTTCCAATATCCCAAAGGATTCACCACCCACACTCACCCCACCATTTAACCCAGTAAGTCTCTCCGACATGGATCAAACTTACCATTCTGATACCTCAAAGTTTACCACACATATCAAACATACACTGGTTATCTCAACAACCCTCTAGACACCGGCTTAATCAGCCCTAACCAAGACTCTCACAAACCGACTGGCAAAACAGTTGTAAACACCACATCACAATCCTGAGACAACGGTCAATCTAACTCTACTCACCACATTAATACTATCTCATGCATAATAAATATAACTCAACACTTGTAAGCAATTTAACACACATATATATGCACACAAACACTTACCTCATCAATGCACCCTCGTCGGGGCGTTCGACACACCCCGAGCTCATCGTTAACCTGCTCAATATTGTCACTTTTGGTGACCTCCAGAAGGACTTCGTCCTTCACAATCCCGTTTGTCGTGTCATAAAGACAACGATGCAAACACAATACCCACCGTGTCACAAGGACAACGACACAATACACACAACACGTGTATAAAACGCATAACATCATACTCTATTTACATGACTCATTAACTACATATGCACCCCACACATAGCACTAGGATAGCATATCCTACACGTATTCATAAGCGTTAAGCTTATATCCCGACTCACCCTAGCTAACTCATCACACAATACCCCACTGTTATGGTGACACACATTCAAGTACTATGTATCACTATCTAAGCACATACCATGTACGTGCACATCCTGTAACACCACCTAGTCGTATCCGCACGACATACAGACTCGTCCCCCGACTCAACCCTATTAGGTCACTATACGACCCACGACCATATACCCACCTTTAAGTCTAGATCCCATGATCTCATAAACACCGCCGTAGACCCTCCGACTCATTACTAAATGTTTAATTCATAAACAAATCGGATTAAAACCCAAAACTCTTAATACGTTTAATATGTTAAACATCTCTTGTAAGTATGTACGATATCCCCAAAAACGGTAAAACGTTTAAAAGAGGGGATTAGAAACTCACTAGTTATGAAGATCCAACCTTTACTCTACAACCCGTCCGTTCACGCTCGAAACTCGAACCTGTCAAACGCATGATCACATGATCAGACACGTTCCAACATACGTTGAATACGCGTAAATATAAACAAACACCGAACCTCGTCTCATCTGCTCACCCGTCTGATACACCGAACCCTTAACTCCACGAATACACATATCGGATCGTCTTTGACTCATTTGGAACCCGGATACACGAACCCGGCTTCATGCATGCATGTGTACGTGCATTCACATGCAAACCCTAGCCCGACACTTACCCTAGCCGAGCCCGTCCATCCAAAACCGTGACTGATTACTACCATGCCGGCATCCCATGTTCCACCGCCGGATTCACAACCGTCACCTATTTGCCGTCTTCGTCGAGCATCACCCTCACGGCCACCACCATGCATCACCACGCACACCGTCCTCTTCATCCTCTCCGTAACCAACCCCAATCGGCTAACACCACCACAACTACGCCAAAGGTCTCCACTCGAACCTCCTTGCACGTCAGAAACTACACCATTACCGCCCTCCGCCGTTCGCCGCTGTAGCGCACAGCTATTGCTGCCGCCACATTGGCCCTCCTCCTCGTCGTCCATCTCCAACGCCGTGATCCCATCGACGAACCACCACGGCTGTTGACGCACCCCGTCACTGCCACCATCACCTTCATCGTCGCTCGACGTCGTCCACCTTACCACCACCCTAAACCAAACTATGCAAGAAAACGAATATGCGAGGCTACACAATTAAAAACAGGGATTACCTGCTCAAGCCCTTGGTCGTCGTCGTGCGGACGTCACCCGGAACCACCGTGGCCAGTGTCATCTCCCTCTCCGGCTACCTCTCTCCCGCGACTGCCGTTTTACACAAGTCTAGGCCGAATGGCCTAGGGTTTACCTTTAGATGGTATTTAAACCTTCAGGCAAGTGTACCTATCGAATACCTATGATGTCGCCCAGACGGTTTATAAAACTATAATAAAAACCTAATCTAGACTCCTAAGTAATAATAGGAATACATATGAACTAAACCGCACTGACAGGCAAGTGTACCTATCGAGTGTAGCACAGCTTAACGGTAAACCGAGTTATCGAACCCTAGAGACACTGTATAACTATACTAGACTCTGACTCGGACTAAAGATTGATGATTGGGGGGTTGACTACACTACTATTTAGACTAAGGAATGCAACAAACAAAATGGACTCAACTATCAAGATCAATATTAAGGTTGAATCAAGGATGGGAAGAATATCACCTAGGTCGGAATCCTACTTGCAAAGCACAACTTTTATCGATTATGGAAACTATAACGGATCTGGGTTTCTAATGAAACAACTCTAGACAGCCTAGTGGATCCCTAATCACTAGCAGGGTGTCACCAACTAAGGAACATAGAGATGTAATAACTCACTAGATTGTTGGATCACTTCTCAGGTATTTCCAACTATGATAAAGTACCCTAATAGATAAATTACCTCTCAGTCTCACTGTCCACCAATACACTCAAAGAATGCACGGGGTAATCTCAAGATAACAACTATGACACGAATAGCAACAATCACTAAACACCTAATATCGGCTTCCTCTCAGATAGCTGACACTCGTATTGAACTAGGATACACACTCAACTCTAATCAGTAATCAAAGACAACTCATATGGCTGCTACGTCTAGCAAACCACCCTAATAACAAACCCTAAGATCTATGGCCAAGATACGGTAACCACAATCAACGCAAGGAATTGAAATCAAACACAAGATCAGATCTAAACATGCAATAACATCACAATAATCAACTCAAGATCTTTTACAAAATCATAAATCCATTAAATGAATCCAAAAACCGAATAAAAACTGAAACTTTAACAAGTATTCATCATGTGACCTAGGCAATATCAAAGTTCTAGCCTAGAATCATGCTTAAACACCTAAAACAGAAGTAGAAACACAAAACCATGGTAGCAAACATCGCAATTAAAGAATAAAAATCGAATCTTTAAACCTATGACGTTATTACTAACGAACCTAGATCAAAAGCTTCAACCTTTGGCTTCAAAACCTCTTCTTTACTCCCAAAATCGCCCCTTGACTCTCTCCAGACGGCTAAGATACGAATTCCCCTCCTAATGTCAATCAAAATCTTTTTAATTTGAAAATCTAGGGTTTTACGGAATTACGGCTTCTCGCGTACCGCGAAACAATGCTAGTCAGTCCTTCGCGTACCGCGAAGGACAATATAGTCGGGCGCCCTCCTGGAGTTTTTCGCGTATCGCTAAAGATTTCTTCTGAGTCTTCGCGTACCGTGAAGACATGGAATTTCAAATTTTTGACTTTCAATTCTTGTACTTCTCTTTCTTGCTCGGTTTCTTCACGTATTCACTAGTAATCCTTAAGAGCTCCTGAAAACACAACATAGACTCAAATGTACATCAAAACGACTCAAAACAAACACAAAACTAATTAAAGACGCACTAAACAATGGAATAAAGATGTGTGCTTGCAACTTACGTGAATTGAAGATGCACTAAACAATGGAATAAACTAATTAAAGACGCACTAAACGAGCTCCTGAAAACACAACATAAACTCGTGCACCAAATCCATCTGGTGTCAAACGTTCACCTTCACCCTTATCGAATCTATTACCTTGCCTTGCAAATCGACCACCACTCTTGGTGTTCAAAGAAGTCTGCTCCGTTGCTCACTTTCAACTTTGGGACTCGTAGATTCCACCTACTCATCCCTTCATTACTCGTTCTTCCAATCTTTACTTAGACGGCACAACATCGTCAATTACCTGCTAACTAGTTACATTTTCCTGATTTGCTTACGGGCATCCTTTCCGTCATTCCTTGTATAGTCTTGATGATTTTGTCACTCCGAAAGTCATCTCTCTAAGTAAGGTTTCTCACCTTTCAAAATAGGATCATTCGTCATCCTTCTCGTCTCATACTCTAATCGCCATCCTGTCATGATTTCTCAAACCCAAGCCCACTGCCCTACCCATAAGGGTATTACTTCTGCCTCTCTCTGATGATTTCCAGGAGCTTATGCAAAGCTACATTGGTCTCCACCATAGTATCTCTTTACTTCCTTATCACGCGTTCAATACGCCCCTTAAGTAAGTACGTACACCCAGTACCAGGGATATTCATCAGCTCTCGATGTTTCTCAAAAGTTTCTCGTGCCTCAAACACATATCCAATACCTTAGCCTTAACCGAAGCTCCACAGAAGCCTGCCTTAAACTCGTTATATATTTACCAGAGTAGGTGTTCTCTTTCCAGTCACTTAGGTACAATCCTGCACCCACTCTCCCTTCGTCCTACTTCCTCGCTGCTGCTTAGTCATTACTATGCGATCACTGACCGCGTCTCACTTATCATGCACGAACATGAAGTCCGTATGCCCACAAGCTTCAGCTATTCGTCGTCTCGTTCAAGGAAAACGTCTATATTCCTCTGGTATCTCACCTCGACCGAATCCTTCATATGGAACGTGTTCTATGAAGACCCTTCGTCACCTCATTAACTCCATGCTGAAATCTTCAGCGTTGTCACCTTTATCTCCTCATAAATATTTATGGTCAAGCGTTCACGTAAACGCTTTCATCATCAACTCTCACAGCTCCACCCGTTGGCTTCATGCTCCGAATTCTCGAGATATAAATATAGGCATCTCACAAGAGCACCTCGTCTATCTTCTAGAAAGACGTCAAAACTTCTCGCATTACCTCGATGTATCATCGTCGAGGAAGTCGTCAAGATAGAAACACTATACCTAGACACCCGTCCATCCGTCCTATGCATGACAAAGCATGTACTACAAGGACACACACCGACACACATAACTACTGAACACACAATGTTCTACATACGTACTAGTAACCCAACCTTCTAATTCGCACATAGTGCACACAAAAATAGCTAGACCTTAGTAAATCTACGTGTATACAATATGAGCTCGTCGTTTATAGATACACAAACTCCTGAACCCTACCTCCCATTTATCACAACGGTAGCCCCTGCCACATGTCATCACATTCTCACACAAAGTTCACACGCTCGTACTCCACATGGGTCGTACCAATGGTTCAGGATGACACACTACTCAGTCTAGACACAAGAGCTTATCCTAAACATTTATACACGTAAGATATAAAAATATCATAATTTCCCACATGACCTCGTCCTGAACATTTACACCTACTAAAAGTGTATAATCATAGCTCCCCACAGGACCCCGTCCTGAACACTCACACAAGGTGCAATGCACCTAGTGTACTTCAAACATCACCTAGACATTAACATGTAGGTGACACTATATTAGAATCGTAGACACGGACAAATTCAAAACTCATGTCTATACAAGTCTATGCACACCATCTAATTAACCATGCTCCAGTCATTACAGCAAAGATCACATTTAATGCTAACTTACATCATTTAGAATGCAATCACACAACCACACCATACTACACATGTTTCACTACTGTAAACGCAATCATACGCCGTCACAAGCACAATTATCATTATTTATGTTCAAATCACCATGCGGTAAGACTCTCAATAAATGTCAAAAATCAAATAATCGATATTGGAATTGAGCATCACCCCATGTAAACGTCTAATCAGTCATAACGTCAAATCACTCTGAAATCTCTCGTGACAACGGTCACACTAACTAATCGTAAAGCAATCGAGCATCCGAACACTGCCCGCAAAATCACTACTAGACCCCGTCAAGTGCATCTGATGTGTCCTCTTCTGGTCCCTCCTAAACAAAGCTCTCTTAACTTCCATAAGTGGTCGATCTCTCCACCATGTAGGTCCACATCCTGGAGGAAAATCATGTATAGCTGACACTGCTCTCTTTCTACATTCCGTCTTTCCAATCATAGCTCCACACGGTATGTCTTCGACCGAAGTTCCAGACACACTTGGCGCGAGAAACGCCAACATCACTCCTATCTCATTGTCAGCTTCATCTACGACAGCCTTCGACATTGACCTGTCGATCTGCATTCCTCTTAGTAAGAGTTCTACGCTTGCCCAAACTCGTACGCTTGTCTTAGCCTACTAATCCTACTCAAGATAGAACGTTGGAGTGATCACTTTAGGCATAAATTCAGAATATGAGGGTAATCGTAGACTGTCAAATCACGGTGGACAACAGTACTGCTCGAATTCTAAACATTTCCCATCATATTCACACTAGCTTTCTATCTTTCACACACACCGGATGCACACACATCCCACAACTCACAAGGCACCACGTAACAATCTAGCATATCATCATATTTATCACAATTTCACACCAACCAAGGATACACACAAAATCACTAAATCATATCGACACTACCAAACTATATCACATAGTTACAATTAGTTCTACTCCACATTTCTCAACTCATACATAGTGTTATACTACACAATTTAACACTCTAACAATTAATGCATAACTCAAAAGACGTACCTCTTGGCTCGCGGTTACTCGTGGTGGCATTCGTTTCACCCTTGTCCCATTTTCAGTTTAAGTTAAGGTATTTTATTTATTTAAAAACACCAGGTTTCTCTTAAACCTTGGCTCTAATACCAACTTGTAAGGCCCCAAACCGGGCACCCTACGGTTGGTTCTCATAACTGGTCATACTCTTTAAAAGTACTTGATTTATTTAACAAACGTACAGCGAAATTCTTTCTAAATTAACTATTGCCCTTTAAGGTCATTAATGTTATTAAACTTACCTCACGAATGCCTGCACACCAATCCGAGCAACACATCTCCCAAGCCAAGATACGCCGAACCCAAGCTCACCTGTATCACAATCTAACGTACACACAAAGTCAGCTACGCTGAGTGAGTTCTAATGGTTTAATTTAAACAAAAACCAACTCGTCTCATTTTCCATTTATTTCCACTCAAGACCCATTGGTCTTTATAAAATAGTTTTGTCATTTATTAATAGATAGATAACCCGTGTTATCTTACAATATCCCAAAGGATTCACCACCCCAGACTCACCCTACCATTTAACCCAGTAAGTCTCCCCGACATGGATCGAACTTACCATTCTGATAACTCAAAGTTTACCACACATATCAACCACACACTGGTTATCTCAACCACCCTCTAGACACCGGCTTAACCAGCCCTAACCAAGACTCTCACAAACCGACTGGCAAAACAGTTGTAAACACCACATCACAATCCTGACACAACGGTCAATCTAACTCTACTCACCACATTAATACTATCTCATGCACAATAAATGTAACTCAACACTTGTAAGCAGTTTAACACACATATATATGCACACAAACACTTACCTCATCAATGCACCCTCGTCAGGGCGTTCGACACCCCCCGAGCTCATCGTTAACCTGCTCAATATTGTCACCTTTGGTGACCTCCCGAAGGACTTCGTCCTTCATAATCCCGTTTGCCGTGTCATAATGAAAACAATGCAAACACAATACCCGCCGTGTCATAAGTACAACGACACAATACACACAACACATGTATAAAACGCATAACATCATACTCTATTTACATGACTCATTAACTGCATCTGCACTCCACACATAGCACTAGGATAACATATCCTACACGTATTCATAAGCGTTAAGCTTATATCCCGACTCACCCTAGCTAACTCATCACACAATACCCCACTGTTATGGTGACACACATTCTAGTACTATGTATCACTATCTAAGCACATACCATGTACGTGCACATCCTGTAACACCACCTAGTCGTATCCGCACGACATATAGACTCGTCCCCTGACTCACCCCTATTAGCTCACTATACGACCCACGACCATATACCCACCTTTAAGTCTAGATCCCGTGATCTCATAAACACCCCCGTAGACCCTCCGACTCATTACTGAATGTTTTAGTTCATAAACACATTGGATTAAAACCCAAAACTCTTAACACGTTTAATATGTTAAACATCTCTTGTAAGTATGTACGATAGCCCCAAAAACAGTAAAACGTTTAAAAGAGGGGATTAGAAACTCACTAGTTATGAAGATCCAACCCTTACTCTGCAACCCGTCCGTTCACGCTCGAAACCCGAACCTGTCAAACGCATGATCAGACACGTTCCAACATACGTCGAATATGCTTAAATATAAATAAACACTGACCCTCGTCTCATCTCCTCGCCCGTCCGATACACCGAACACTTAACTCCACGAATACACATATCGGATCGTCTTTGACTCGTTTGGAACCCGGATACACGAACCCGGCTTCATGCATGCATGTGTACGTGCATTCACATGCAAACCCTAGCCCGAAACTTACCCTAGCCGAACTCGTCCATCCAAAACCGTGACCGATTACTACCATTCCGGCATCCCGTGTTCCACCGCCGGAGTCACAACCGCCACCTATTTGACGTCTTCGTCGAACATCACCCTCACGGCCACCACCATGCATCACCACGCACACCATCCTCTTCATCCTCTCCATGACCAACCCAGTTGGCTAAACCCACCATAATTACGCCAAAGGTCTCCACCCGAACCTCCTTGCACGTCGGAAACTACATTGTTACCGCCCTCCGTTGTTCGCCGCCGTAGCGCACAGCTACTGCCGCCGCCACATCGGCCCTCCTCCCCGTCGTCCATCTCCAACGTCGTGATCCCACCGACGAACCGTACTCGCCACTGGGTCAGCCACCACCACGGCTGTTGACGCGCCCCGTCACAGCCACCATCACCTTCATCGTCGCTCGTCGTCGTCCACCTTACCACCACCCTAAACCAAACTATTCAAGAAAACTAATATGCGAGTGTACACAATTGAAAACGGAGATTACCTGCTCAAGCCCTTGGTCGTCGTCGTGCGGACGTCACCTGGAACCACCGTGGCCGGTGTCATCTCCCTCACCGGCTACCTCTCTCCCGCGGCTGCCGTTTTGCGCAATCCTAGGCCGAATGGCCTAGGGTTTGCCTTTAGATGGTATTTAAACCTTCAGGGTTTTACATTATAGTCCCCGGGTTTTCGTTTCACGCATTATGATCCCAAACCGTCCCCTTCGACAACTAACCGTCTCGTTTCGGTAATTAGACGCACCTCTAACGACAACTCCTACTAATCCTCCCATTTAGTAAGGAGTCGGGTCACCCGTTAACCCGAATCATTCTTATGTAAAATTTCCGGGATGTTACAATTAGAAATCTAGAATATGTTGTCCTACCTCCGGATAATAACAGAGATGCTGTACCACTTGAAGCAGCGTTAAAAAAAATTCACCTTTTGATCTTATGGATGTAGATAACGTCTTCCATAGAAATGTTTTACCTGTTTCGCTGTAACCGTAAACAAAAAACACACATCTAGTGTTTTCTTTAACCGCGTTCAGTATATCGTCAAAAACAAAACGTTGCTCGTCAGTTAATGAAACGAATAGAATATCAAACTCATTTTGTAGATAATCTCGGTTATACGCGAGCTCTTCGTTAATGAAACAGTTGTTTGAAGAAGATACAGACTCAACATCGGGGTAAGGCATTGTAGAAAAGTTTTGTAGACTGGAATTATTACAAACTAAAAATTTATCAATTTCAAACAAAATCGGGTTTATAGTTTGATCTTCATTAAGTGATAAACCTGTAAAATTTGAAACCATATTTAAACCAACATTATAATATGTATAAAATTTAAAAACATTAAGAGTAATAATTTTTAATAATGATGATCATGAATACTATTTATACATGGATACTTCAAAATATGTTGTTGTTTGTAAAGAATATCGTCTGACAAGTATTTGCATGTATATTTCCAAACAAAATTCGGTATAGACAACCTATTAGATGTTAACATAGTCGAAAATAAATAACGTTGGAAAAAACCAGATCCTTAATGACTTGTTTGTTCAATTACTTCGATGTATTCCATGCCATCATCTAATAGTCCAAGAGAATAGCATGTGTCTCTAAAGGTAGGTAATATACGTCCATTTACCATGCGAATTTCTTCAAATGACCTTTAATTTTGTTTAAACCAAGAGAGGGATAGACAAAATGAATTCTATCAATAGAAACACCTTTTCTTCCTTGGTTCCCAACACCGTTTATATTAGCTAAATGCTTTATTTATACCCGGTTTACGGTTGGACTAGTGCGGTTCTATTAGGCTCTGTGTTCTACATCGTGACCAGGGCCAAGAGAGGGCCACGTAGGCCACTCACAAGAGTGCACACCGCGTTGCACCATCATGAGAGGGGTGTGAGTTGCGACGAGATGCCCCAACAACGACATGAGGCAATTTGTGAAATGGAATGGGCCAACTATTATGTGACACCTCACCAACTCTTTTTATTAATTTATCAGTATAACTAGGTTAAAAACCCATGTGCTACACGGGTTGAACAATAAAAAAGAAAAAAATGAATAAAATTATAAGTATTTATCCTGACTGAAATTACGTATAAAATTATAAGTACTTATACGGTATAAGTAACGAATTTAAATAATAAAGAAATAATATTGAAAATGAAAAAAAGATAATTATAATCAAGGTTGTAAAAATCGCGATTAATCGCTGGTCGAAAAAAAAGAGGAATTTTCACCTAGCCGACCAATTAATCGGCCCTAATCGAAGCTAATCGGAACTAATCGACCGTAATCGGAGCTAATCGGCCCATTCCGGTGAGATTCCAGTGACTTTCCGACGAAACTCTAGGAATTCCAGCGGATCTCTAGAAATTCCGGCCAGGTTAAACTAATTTGTCATATAAAAATATGTATATATATATATATATAATTTTGAAAATTACATGTAAAAATTCCAATATGATTAATCCCGATTAATCGCTAGTCGGTACCTCACCGCCGACTAGCGATTAACGATTTTTACAACACTGATTATAATTAATCAGCTTTCATAATTTGAAAGTTAAAGATTCGAATCGATAATAAATAAATAATACTGAAAATGAAAAAAAAATAATTACAATTCATAAATTTCCATAATTTGAAAGTTAAGGATTCGAAATAACGTTTCCATAATTTTGAAATCTTTTTAATTGTATTCAACAAAATTTAAGGATTCAAATTAATGTTTCCATAATTTCTGTTGACTTAGTTTGGGCGGAAAAAATTTCAGTTAACCTCATAGAAAAATGGCGCGTGCCAGCATGAGATAGTGATCTATTATATAAAAGAATTTTTTTAATTGTATTAAACAAAAGTTAAGGATTCGAATTAATGTTTCCATAATTTCTATTGACTTAGTCTGGACGGGACAAATTTTGGTTAACCTCATAAGAAGATGACACGTGACAGACTGAGATAGTGATTTATTATCCTCTATCTAATAAAAGAATAAATTTTAGGACACATGTCGTTTTATGGTTAAACCTCACATTCATTTTCCTGTCTAAACCCATTAGCCATCAAAACTACGTCGTTTTGATTAAATCTCATTAAAATTAATTATCTTTTTTCTTATTCAGCTAGTTCCATCATTTCCTGATCATTCTTCTTTAACCCCTTTTCCATACCCAATTTAGTTAAAAAGTGACATACGTTACGAGGGAAATCAATTTATGAAAATGTAACAATTTTAATTTATTATATGGCGTCTCAAATTTGAGGTGGTTTTTTTTTTTTTGATAAATTGTTACTTTTATATACATTATTTTATATTATTTATTGTTTAATGTTACTAACTATATGGTTTATTCAAGATTTTATTACTCTCTATAAAAATACATTTAATTTATAATTAAATAGTTATACTAATGAATTTCCGTCGCTTTTTTATATATAAAAAACTATTTATTGTAGTATTTTCTTATACGAGAACTCATAAAACAAAAAAACAAATTCCGTCGCTTTTATATATATAAAAACTATAAAAAAATGCATTATACAAGAAAAGAAAAAGAAAAGAGAATGTAAGATATTTTCGATCGAAAACTATTTTCACAATATAAATTAGTTCATATTTTTACATTGTAAATTGTTTTTAATACAGAAAGATTCGCTTAGATGAAATTAATGTAGGTAGCAGTAATAAAGATTCCAAAATGACGGAGGTAGATTTGAGTAGGATAAGAAGAGATTTGATCAATTTTAATGAGATTTAATCAAAACGACGTATGTCGCATTATCTAAAGTTAAAAGTAGACAAATACTGAAATTATTAATCTTAGATAAAGATGGTAAACTTACCAATAAAACATTAAATGTTGTATACAAATAAGTATTTGGAGATTTGTGAATTACAACTGTAACTTTTAATTTTCTATTATTATATTTAATATGTAATTTCAGTTATAAGAAATATTTTGAGATTTATTAATTATATCGTTTTCATTACACGGGTTTTTAAGCTAGTATAAAAGATATTTAATTTGGTATTAATATGATTTTTCTCAAATAACTCTCATTCATTAGTTAAAGAAAAATGAAATACAATAGTTTGTTTTTTATTTTTTGAACATTTCGTTATAAATTTTAATGGAAACGAGGTGTTTAAAAAAAATATATTTGGTTTCATAAGTGGTTTTAACGCTTTTGTGGATAGACATTTCGGATGATAAGTAAATATTTTAAAAAAAAATTAATATCAAATTTTGTGTTTACAAAATTTTAATTAATATTAGTATTTTTACGTTTTCTTTTGATACATAAGTGTTTAAAAATATTTCTATGTTAATTATATATATAAAAAATAAATTTATAATAATAATTAGTTAATAATTACAAAACTAGTTTACACTTAGAGGGTGTTTGAGATTGCTTATTTAACTACAAAAGTGTTTTTTGTTAAAAGTGATTATTAGCTTATGACTTTTTAAAAATGAGTTTTTAAAAAAGTGTTTGGATTGGATTTTGTAGTGGGAAAAGTCAATAAGTTAATAAGTTGTTTTTTAAAAAATGTTTGGCTTAGCTTATTTACGTAAAATGACCAAAAAGGACATTTTTATATTTAAAACCAAAATGATTAAAAAAAAATACCAAAATGATTCATAAAAAATTCTAAATAATTCATAACAATTCTAAATTCTAAATAATTCATAGAAAAATACCAAAATGATTCATAAAAATTCTAAATAAGTTCATACAAATTTTAAATAATTCATAAAAAAATACCAAAATCATGTCATAGTTCATTTATCGCCGCGATTCCATTATATCTTGCTGTCATACACAAATCATCATTATTTGTATGACGTGTACTTGGACCTTCTTCGTTAACCTCATTACTAGTTACCACCTTGAGTGAGATTGTAGAATTCTTGTTGTGGCCGGTTAAATATTTCATCAAACCTACCGGCCTTTCTAATAAAATTATGGATCACCATCGACGCTATCACAATATTCACTTGATGCTCATACTTACTTTTATTTTCATAACTACAAATGATTAAAAAATAATAGAGTAAACTGTCATTTTCGTCCCTGTGGTTTGGTCAAAATTGCCACTTTCATCCAATAGTTTGTTTTTTTGTATCTGGGTCCTCATGGTTTTAAAATATTGCCATTTTCATCCTCGTGGTTTTAAAATATTGCCACTTTCATCCAGTCAGCTAACACCGTCCGTTTTTCTCAGTTAAATGAGGGGTATTTCAGTCCTTTTACTTATTTGTTTTATTTTTCATCTTTTTTACTCTCACTTTTTAATCATCCCCAATTTAACCTCTAATTTAATCATCCACCTGCTGGCCTTCTTCCTATTTTCCTGACCAGTTTCCGACGAGCACCACTGGAACACCTCCGTCGCTTGTTTCTATGATTAAAAAGTGAGAGTAAAAAAGATGAAGAAATAAAACAAATATGTAAAAGGACTGAAATACCCCTCATTTAATTGAGAAAAACGGACGGTGTTAGCTGACTGGATGAAAGTGGCAATATTTTAAAACCACGAGGATGAAAATGGCAATATTTTAAAACCACGAGGACCCAGATACAAAAAAACAAACTATTGGATGAAAGTGGCAATTTTGACCAAACCACAGGGACGAAAATGACAGTTTACTCAAAATAATAATATATCCACATCTTATAATCTTGACCAAAATTCTTTAATTGCCTTTCACAGTGAAAAGATTCAACACTAATCCACTTATGGGTTTTAGCTTCCCAGATCAGTACATACTCACGCCCAGACCCCACTTTTTCACTCGTGAAAAAGCCTCATGCTTTTCTAATTGATTTCATCACTGCTTTGGGCCTTTTTTTCATCACTGTAACATCTAAATTGATTTCATAAATTGGGTAATCAAATTTGTTTCACATCAAAGAAAAATCCTGATATGCTCTTTTGCAAAGTTTAATCAGGAAGAAACAAAGTACCTTACATGTGAAGAGGTTCTGATCGATGCGCAAAGTTGCAGAGGATGTACAAGCTGTCTCCGGCGAAAAGGTTGCAAGGAAGGTGCGAAGAGGATGAAGCGGAGCTGCGATTGTTCTGATCGATGCGTGTCCTTCTGATCGACGTTTCCTTCTGATTGATGCGCAGAGTTTTCTTGCTAGGGTTTGTTGTTCTGATCGATTGTTATATGATATATATATGTATGTATTTTATAAATTGTTAGGGGTAGATTGGTAATATTTAATTATAAAAGCCAAAAACCATTTGAAAAGCTAGGATTTTCTTAAAAACAACTTTTTAGCTTTATAAAAAAATTAAAATAAAAAATGATTTTAAGTTTTTCAAACACTTTTTTTAATTTATTGGCTTTTGAAAAAACCAATAAGTCAATAAGTAATTTTCAATCGCAATCCACAACACCCTGTTTAGTAACCACAAGTCCATAACATAGGTTGGTTCCAACCACAGAAGCAGAATGGGAAGTTACTATATTACCCTTACGTGTTTTTCCACCAAATGTTAGTGGTTTGACGCGTTGAGCTCTCCGCGTCGATGGTTTTCAAAATGCTACGCCACCAACTGGCGTTTGGTCATATTGCAATTTGCACATACTATTGGCCTAACTTAGTAGTCAAACTTTCTACTTACATATTTGCCCCTACTATATTAGCTAAATGCTTTATTTATAACAAAGTTTTTATTAATTTTTGTTGTAACTAATGAAATTTCAATTTATCTTTTGATAAAAGAACTTTAAATATGTTATATTATTTAATGTATAAGTTAGTTAACAAATGTAATATGTAATCGATAATCTTTTATTGTGTCTTCTTTTATATCGTAATCATGCCATCAAAGATTAATAATAACTTAATCGTAAAAATAATTAAAATATACGACATGAGACATCAAACAAACAATTATAAAAAATAAAATAAAAGCACTTATTGTATCTGTTACATATGTTAATGATGCGTTTGGTTCACGGAATTCGTTGGAATTGGAATTGGAATTTAAAGGATTTATTTGAAATTCATAATGTGTTTGGTTCGTATATTTATTAATGGAATTGTAATATAAAAATAGCTAAAAGACAAAATTACTCCTTAAAGTGGTGAGGGATATTGAATTCCATTGAAATAAGGAGGGATTTTGAATACCATTAGTTAAAGGATTTGGTTGGAATTAGTTCCAATTCCAATTTATTCTCTTACACAACCAAACAAGTCAGTGAACGAAATTTAAATTCCAATTCTACTTAAATCCCATGAATTCCTGTCAAACAAACGTGTCCTAAGTTTTACACCAAATTATATAGAATTTGACATATATTGATTTTTTTTTTAGTTTTTCACTCAATTTGTTAAAATGAGTATAGTTGATTTAAAATGATGTACCATCTATTTGTTCTATTTGCTCCACATAAAATGGCTCATAATTGGTTTACTGGCAGAATTATGCAAGAACCAATTATTTTAGATCATAAATATTTAAATAGATCAATTTTAGTTTAATTCATGGTTTTGAATTTTTAAATGTATGTTCATGGCCAGAACGTGAGTCATTTTAAAGGTTGACCAACATGTTAGATATTTACTTTCTAAATTTAAAAACGGAATTTTGTTCATGGTCAGAAAGTGACTTTTCATTTTAAAGGGTGACCAACATGTTTAGATATTTACTTTCTAAATTTAAAAACGGAATTTTGTTTTTCATTTCGGAGTAAGATTTGTGTACCAAGTTAGATTTTTAATAATCTAAACTATAAAGTATTGGCTGATAATAATTCATACTATCAATTTGTCTTGTGACGGTCTTAATTTTCACTTTTGTTGTCAATAGCAGTCTCAGTAACATAATCATCATAAATTTACGATTCATGTACAAGCGAAATCGAGTGAAGTTAAGTATAACTGGAGCGCAAATTTATGATGAATATGTTACAGGGACTGCTATTGATAACAAAAGTGGAAGTTAGAACTGTTACCGACCAAATTGATATTTGGATTATTATCGACCAATAAGTTATAGTTTGTATTATTAAAATCCAATTTGTCTTTTTTTATTTATAGGTTTCGATACGTCATTCTAGATTGACTTGTTAAAATATGTTTCTAACCATGTGTTGCATTCTCCCATAATCTCCTATTCCTTTAATGTGTTTTAACAAATCAAAATGCAAATTCTATTTAAAAAAATATAGTAAAAATGTTATAAAAAGAATACTAATCGATACAAAAGGAATAATATTGATGTAGCAAAAACCTACTATATTACGTCTTGATAGCTTAGCGATACTTAAAATAGATGATAATCTTGTTAACAACATCACACAAAGAGGACGTGCTCCTTGTGTTTTAGGAAAAAAATAAAAATTATAACTCGATAGTAACTTAGTTATGAATTATAACAATTTTATAAAAATAATTTTCTTTATATAATAAAAAAAATACTCGATTTGAAATAAGGTCAAATCTTAAGGGTGTCAAGTGAAACATTTTTTTTAACAATTTAAAAAGAAAAAAGTTACGAAATGGGGTAGTTACGCTCCTCCTTCTGATCTCTGAGGGGTAGATCCAGCACCTTCAACAAGTATATAAACATCTGCCCCCGTCCTCTCATTCATATCATACATTACTCACAGATATTATCAGATCCAGGATCAACCGACCTAACAGGTAATAGTTCAATTCATGATCTCATAGTTAATTGAATTTTCGTTCTTGTAGTGTTTTTCTGTGAATTATTGATGCTGTTAGTGATCTAGGTGAATGATTCATCGATTTACTGTTAGGTGTGTTGTTAATTGTTGAATTTCTCGACGAGATCTAGTTTACGTGATGTTAATTGAGTGTTTATGAAAGATCTTTTGATTTACTGTTAGGTGTGTTGTTAATTGTGAACTGAATTTAGGTCGTATATTGTAAATCGGAAGTGTTTGCGTTAGATCTGTAACTGAATTATAGTGTTGATAGGTTTTCTATTCTATTTTGAATGTCTATTACACTTTGTTGTGATTTTCTAGCTGTTCAATTGCAGCAGATCTGAATAGTGTATGTTTAGCTCTCTAAGTTGTTTCAGACAATTATAGCTAATGCTCTTTAGGTTCTAGCTTTATAAGAATATATCATCTGTGTGTTGATTGGGTTTGATAGCTGGGGTGGCTAGATCAGGGCATTTTTTTTGGGGGGGGGGGGGTGGTATGAGAAGGTGGAGACCATGGTTAGATTGGTGGGGACCAGAAGGAGGACACTATGGCTAGATTGTTTGCAATACTATTTATGAGTGCAGATCTGGTTCAATCATTTAGCACAAACTGGGTCACCATAAATCCTATAGATTGACTTGTGGGCTTTCACTGATACATGAGGTTGTCATTATGCATTAGCTGGCAACATGAACCAGACAGTGTCCTTTTTTGATGTTGAATTGTAACTCAAGCATATTTACTTGTTTAAACATAAGGTTTTAAGTTTTTAAGGGTGTGCGAAACTGCAAATTGATTTATTTTTTTATTTTATTTATGTCGATCTTACATTCTATGTGGCTTGATGCTTATTCGGATTTCTTGTCTCTTGGAACAAACAGAAATGGTGAAGATTTGCTGCATTGGAGCTGGATATGTAGGGGGTCCCACCATGGCTGTCATAGCACTCAAATGCCCTGACATTGAAGTGGTGGTAGTTGATATTTCTGTACCTCGTATCACTGCTTGGAACAGTGACCAGCTCCCCATCTATGAACCAGGCCTTGATGATGTTGTGAAGCAATGCAGGGGCAAAAACCTCTTCTTCAGCACTGATGTGGAGAAACATGTTTGTGAAGCCGACATAGTGTTTGTGTCGGTCAACACGCCCACCAAGACTCGAGGTCTTGGTGCTGGCAAAGCTGCAGATCTGACATACTGGGAAAGTGCTGCTCGGATGATTGCTGATGTGTCAAAATCAGACAAAATAGTAGTTGAAAAATCAACTGTCCCTGTGAAAACAGCTGAAGCAATTGAAAAAATCCTGACCCATAACAGTAAAGGAATCAACTTCCAAATTCTCTCAAACCCAGAATTCCTTGCTGAAGGAACTGCTATCGAAGATCTGTTTAAGCCCGATAGGGTTCTTATCGGTGGACGGGAAACCCCAGGAGGCCAGAAAGCAATTCAAGCATTGAAAGATGTTTATGCTCATTGGGTCCCTGAAGAGAACATCATCACAACCAATTTATGGTCTGCTGAACTCTCAAAGCTTGCTGCCAATGCCTTCTTGGCACAAAGAATCTCTTCT
Organism: Smallanthus sonchifolius; assembly: GCA_023525975.1. NCBI lineage: Eukaryota > Viridiplantae > Streptophyta > Magnoliopsida > Asterales > Asteraceae > Smallanthus > Smallanthus sonchifolius. The sequence goes on along the minus strand of CM042031.1, from coordinate 68,918,891 downwards.
GTTAATGCCATGTCAGCACTCTGTGAGGCTACAGGTGCAAATGTAAGTCAGGTGGCGTATGCCGTTGGAAAAGATACAAGAATTGGTCCGAAGTTCTTGAACGCGAGTGTGGGATTTGGTGGTTCTTGTTTCCAAAAGGACATCTTGAATTTGGTTTACATCTGTGAATGCAATGGTCTCCCTGAAGTGGCGGAATATTGGAAACAAGTCATCAAGATCAACGACTACCAAAAATCCCGATTTGTTAACCGTGTTGTAGCTTCTATGTTTAACACGGTTTCCAACAAGAAAATCGCCATTCTTGGATTCGCATTCAAGAAGGACACTGGTGATACTCGAGAAACACCAGCTATCGATGTTTGCAAAGGGTTGTTGGGTGATAAGGCTTGTGTGAGCATCTATGACCCACAAGTCACTGAAGATCAGATCCAAAGAGACTTGACCTTGAACAAGTTCGATTGGGACCACCCACTTCACCTGCAGCCCATGAGCCCAACCGCAGTGAAACAAGTGGCGGTTGTTTGGGACGCTTATGAAGCCACTAAGGGTGCACATGCTGTTTGCATTTTGACCGAGTGGGATGAGTTCAAAAGTCTAGACTACAAAAGGATATATGATAACATGCAGAAACCAGCTTTTGTTTTTGATGGAAGAAATGTTGTGGACAGTGAGAAACTAAGGGAGATCGGGTTCATTGTTTACTCGATCGGTAAGCCGCTGGATGCCTGGCTCAAGGACATGCCTGCTATTGCCTAAACATTTGGGGATTAGTGAATTGAGTTACTAATTTTATTTACTTGAGATTTTGTTTCTTTGATAGTTAAAAAAGAGTGTTGTGATATCTGTTTAAGAACTGTATGTTTACTTCTACTTTACATTGTGTAACAGTTTATATTATTGAATTCTTGGGTTTACTATAATCTGATTAAGGTCAATTTCAATTTCATTGCGTTTCATATCACTTAGATTTCCCTGTGCCCAGAGGATATTTAGGGGCGTTTGTTTCATTGGAATTCGATGATATTGGAATATGAATTATATTCTAAACCTGTTTGATTTGAAAAATTTGTTGGAATTAGAATTTGTATTTAAATATTAACATGTTTGGTCGGAGAATGAAGGATTGAAATGAACTTCCTCAAATTCCTTCAGGTAAAGGAATTTAACATTCCTCACAAGTTGTGAAGGAAGAAAACTAAAGGAATTGGAATCTCCGACTCCCTCATAGCTGCCATCGCCTTCATCACCCTTGCCACCGCACCCGTCATCGTTGCCACCACCATGCGACCACGTTGCCGTCGTCACCTCTGCCACCACCGCCATCCCATTGACACCACATTCAGACTGCTTTTACACATTAGCAAACCAAAGATGATTATTTTGCCTATCAAATGCATCACAAATTCCAATTTCTTTGAAAACTTTCAATCCTTATGAAAGAATTAATTACACGAATAGACGAATAGTCCATGTGGTACGGTCATATTGCAGTTTTGATCACAAATTTTCATTTATTACACTCTTGGTCCCTACTGTTTTCTTGTGGGTAACACAAATGGTCCCAGGAACGAATGACGTTAAATTTTGTTGTTAAGTGGATGCAACATTATTATTATAACCCCTGTTTAAAAGGGAAAAGGAAATATTAAAACCCCATGGGCCCCATTCTATTTTATTAATACATTAAATAAAAACCAAAAAAGTTATTAAAATTCAACCCCCTTCTTCCGGCTACCTCCACCACCACCTCCGACACCAGTGGCGGATCCTGAGTTTTTTTTAGTGGGTGCAAAAAAATAGGTCAGCTCAAATCAAGTCAAGTCAAAATAGGTTAGCTAAAAACAAATCCGGTCAAAATGGGTTGAAGTAAACAATTCACACTAATTTTCATTAAACTCAAACTTATATAGAAAACAAAAAACATTTATAAATCAATTGAGTAATCCAACAACACAACACACTACTCATCTACTCAAGGTAATATGTTATGATTAATATCCAACATTTTTAATGAATTATGAACTATACCAAATATATTGGTTGATTAATATCTAATATTTTTAATTAGTTATGGCTAATATCTGTTGTTCAAAAAAAAGTTATGATTAATACCTAATATACTAAAAAAGATGTTAAACTTTAGGGTTGTTTAAAATTCAAATCAAATTTAAAGGATTACTTTGTAACTTTGATTTAATTAAAGGGTTTAATGTGAAACGTTAATATTGAAATTTGCAAATGAGTAGAGCTAGCCACAATTTGCCTCATTTCCAATTCCAAGTCATCATCTTCCCTCTCTTTTCAATTCATATTCTACACCCTCTCTCTCTCCCTCTCTCCCCCTCTCTCTCTCTCTACCCACATTTCTCCATTAAACCTCTAATCTCTCCGACAAATTTTTTTTGTTTTCTTCTCCCTTTCTCTCTATTTTTTTATGTCAAGGATGGCTCTCAAGTACATGTGAAGGTGCCTGGATAAAGAAACCGAATACTTTCTACTACTTACCATGGTTGCAAAAATAGCGGTTAATCGGTTAATTAATCGCTAATCGGTGGGTTGCCGAGTAATTTTCACCTAATCGGCCAAAAAATTGCTAATAGGTCAACTGTGGTCAAAATCGGTCCGAGGCGGCCCTAATCGGCCAAAAATCGATGGCATCCCAGTTTTCCGGCCAACCCTTGTAAATTATGGCCATTTTCCGGCCAACTCCTGTAAATTCCGGCGATTAATCCTATTACATATAAAAATGTGTGCGTGTATATATATATATAAAATTTTAAAAATTACATATAAAAATTTCAATCCAATTAATACCGAGTAGTCGCTAGTCGGTACCCTACCGCCTGACTAGCGACTAGCGATTTTTACAACACTGCTACTTATAAACCTGCTAAGTATATAAAGAGAACCGTTTTTACAATACTGCTAAGTATATAAACAGAAACGTATAAAGTTGCGGTGGCTAGATTCTGAATATCAGAACGTAGATTCAAAAATCACGTCGCAACGTATATTCGGAAATCAAGAAAAATTCATGTCATTGTAAAAATTAGCGTTAAGAAACACGAAAGCGTAATTAAAAAAAATAAGAAGTAAAAACATATCATTTTTTTCTCGGTTTGGTTTGAATAAAATTTGCATCGAATTAAAAGTTGTAACAATAAAACAAAAAATGTAAAAAATAAAAAATAAACGTCGTTAACGGCTTGTACGTTTGTGTTTCGGTGACTTGTACATTATTACCAATAACTCGGTTTTAAATAAAATTTACATCGAAATGTGGATAAAAATAAACTCGTCGCAACGGTAATTATATAAAACATCATATTTTAAAAGTTATAAGAAAAAAAAACTGTTAGTTTAAAAAACTGAAATAAAAAATAACAAAAAAGTTAAAGAAAAAAAAAAAAAAGGTGGGGTGGGGGTACAGAAAACCTAGTGAGAGGGGTGCGCTGGGGGGTCGAACCCGCACCCCTTGGCTAAGCAACACACATCTCAACCACTCAGGCGAAGCGTATCTTTGTGTAATGGTTTGTTTCATCTTAGTTATATATAACATTTTTTTTAATAAAAAAAAATAAAGTTATATATAAAATGTTTTTTTTAATAAGAAACAATAAAATTACTGTTCATTCATGTTGGTAATTGTAGTTGTATATAATTTCTTTGACAGATTTCAAATACTTTCAAAACAAACTATGTGAACCATACCTCTAAATTCCCTTTATTATAAAGACTAGCTTAGACCCGTGTAATACATACGGGTGAAAATATTAATACATAAATTTATCAAATTTTATTTATTTATTTTACAGGTGTAAAAATGTATTACTGTATACTAAGGATATAAAACAAAATTCAAAATATATAAAAAATAATATATAATTGGGTTTCGGAAATACATCAATTACTATTTAATGTAATTTGACTTTCATTTAATATTTGATTGAAAATAAAAATTATATAATTAAATTTCAAAGTTTTTTTAATAATAAAGGAAAATTTAAAATAAATGTGTTTTATTAGTATAATTCGTAATTTATTAAAAGATATGGGTGCATTTAAAGAGAGAGACGGGAAAAAGATGATGAGATTGAATATGGTAGCGACACGTGGCAAACAAAAACTTTTATTTATTATATAGTATAGATTAAAAGATGGAAATATATTTAATAGGAGAGAGAGGCGGAAAAAAAATGATAAAAGTGAATATTGAGGTGACATGTGGCATGAAAAACCTTTATTTTTTAGATAGTATAGATGTTACTTGTGGGCGATCTTAAAATAAAAAAGGTGGGGGGTGGGGAGACGAGAAAACCGGGTGAGAACGGGTGCGCTAAGGGGGAGTCAAACCCACGCCCCTTAGCTAAGCAACACACATCTCAACCACTCAAGCCAAGCCTGTCTTTGTTTAATGGTTTATTTTATATTAACAATTAGTTAATATAAAAGTGTTTTTTAATAAAAAAAACAATAAAGTTACTGTTAATTCAAGTTGATAATTGTAGTTGTATATAACTTCTTTGGCAGATTTCAATACTTTCAAATAAATTTTGTGAACTAAACTACTCTAAATTCCCTTTATTAGTAAAGATGTTACTTGTGGGCGGTCTTAAATACCTTGCAACAAGCTATATTACTACTTGCTTGTGTTTGAAATGAAATATTTCAAACATTAAGCACGTCCAAAGAACATACATTGTGTGAAAAAGGAGGATGATTTTAGTGTCATCAAATCATTTAGTTAATTGAGACCAAAGAGGAATCAACTTAAACATTAACATGAGTTAGAAGGTGTTGCACGATCGTTCGACTAGTAATCTAATTTCCAAAATCAAGGAACCTCGGGGGTTCCAAGGGGTTGAGCCCCTAGCAGGGTCTCACAGCCCGATCAACAAGTGGCGCACACGAAAAGCAAAAATTCGATTTCATACTTATAAACCTCTGAAAATTGCTTCTGGTTGGTGTGATTGGTCAACAAATATGCGATCAACAACTGATCATCAGTTATCATCAACTAACATGAACTGCACTATAAGCATCAAATATATGATCAACGGTAACTTGGCGATAAGCAGCAACTATATAATAATGAAAACACGGTAATGTATTGTGTATTATTGGTAACTATTTATAGTAGTACAATGATGATAATTACAATGTGAATCTAATTAAATCATATCTCCTAATTATGGTAAAGATTATTACAGTAAACTTTAACTAATATATTCTCTGTAATATTTTTTGTAGTCGGAGCGAGAGGAAATTAAACGTTTAACCCGGAGCGAAAAAAAATGAATATGTTGATAGAAGAACATACAATCTTGAAGCACATAAAAACACAAACATTAAATAGCAAGGAAACTCCATGGCGGAAAAAGGCGACGACGGATCTAAGGCCATAGCGGCCGCGGTGGTGACAAGAGGCACGACTACAAAGCTATGGTGATAGGATTTACTACTGTGGCGGCAAAGAAAATAAGTAAAACATGTTCTATATATGTACAAGCGTCCCTGGGGCAGGACGAGAAGGAGAAGAAGAGGGTCGATAACCAACCAAGATCTAAGATCCGGTGGCAGTAGAAGCAGAGCGGGATATGAGGGAAATAAAAGAAATGACAAGAACCTTAAGGCTCTGATGCCAAATAAAATAATGAAAACCTTGTAAGGTATTATGTATTATTATCCACAAGTACAATGATGAAAATAATATCTCCTAGTTATGGTAAATATTATTACAATAAACCATAACTAATATATTCTCTCTAATAGCAACAACACTAATCAACGCTAACCAAGTTATAATAAACAATAAATTAAAGTCTTTGGTCTATTTTCAAGTACGTATGTTAGGGTGAGTTCAAATGGGAACTCCTCACTAATTATATACTAGAGGAACCTCGTTTAACCTTTGATCAAGAAACCGATAAAATGCGAGATCAGTAGCGGTTCATAGACTAAAAGACACATAAATGATAGCTTAATCATCTATTGCAATATGATTCAAAGGCTAAAGATTATTGTATTTATTTCTCCAGCTATTTAATAGTTATTATTGAACTTTTGTCCGCATTCAACTAAATCACATTTTAAGTAAAGACCCGTATAAGCACGTATACTAACGTTGACTAGATAATGGAAGAGAGAAAGACAGTAGATTATACAATTACATAAGTGTCTTATGTATCATAATTAAGAGGGATGATCAAATAAAAAAGTTGGTTTTGCCTAAGTAGGCCGGAAATGATTGTAGACATGACATGTGTCACTTCTCAAAATATAAGGTAAAGGGCATTTTGATCGTTTTTATTTCCTCAAAATGTATCACATTCCAATGTCTTCTCCTAAAAACCTAATCTTAAAACTTTCTTTCCCCTTATTTCCTTTCAAACACACACACACATAGAAGTTTTCCGGTGACACATTTCCGGCCATCTCTTTCAGTTTTCCGACCATCTCTTGATTTCCGGTAGTATGAGGTTAGAACATGGAAATCACATACTAAAAGCTTTCATTAGCATATCAAATGGGTAAACTGGGTGGACACTGGTTGAAATATGTTCAATTAACTTCAAAGGGAATCATATGGAATCCAAAAAATACATCACGCAAATACATCACATAAAATACATGACATCAAAATGCAACACATAAATATTGTTTGTTGTGTTGATTTGCTGCTGTGTTGATTTTCTGTTATATTGTTTTCTTGTGTTGCTGTGTTGAGTTGCTATTGTGTTGTTTTCCTGCGTTGTTTTTTATGTTGTGTTGATTTTTTGTGTTGTTTTTTGTTGTACTGATTTTGCTGTTATGTTATTTTTACTGTTGTGCTGATTTACTGCTGTTTACTAGAAAACAACACAAATTCTATTAACAGTGAGCACTGTTTTTCATTTTTTTAATCGTCTTTTTTATACAACAACATTATACTCAAATAAAAGAGAGAGAGAGAAAATGCTCGATTTTATGGTGTAATTTTAAAAAAATATTATCGTATAAAAAATTAACGACATTTAAAATATGTGGGGGAAAATTGAAAAAAAGTCAACAAAAGTCACTATTATAAAAATACACTCAAGCCTATTTTTTCCGCACTTGAAACTGAACCCTTGATTAAAACTATTAACGAGTGAGATTTCTTCTAGCCTACTTAGGCAAATCGGACGTTTTAGAGGATCTCCCCTCTCATAATTAAACTAATTAAAACTAAGACGTAATTTTCATATTTTTCTACTCTTTTATTAAACGATTAACGAATCCTTTTAATAAACATCAATTCTTACACTTAGTTTTCAAAGTTTTTTCAATAACCATTTTCGTACTTTTAAATCAACATGGAAAACAAATCCTTCGTAGGAGTTGTTCTTTTACGCAAATCGGATGTGAATGTGTCGGTGCAAAGACACTGAAGTCAGGCCACTGGCCACCGTAAACAGAACACATCGACTAGATTATGTCGGTTGGGGTCCCACTATCAATAGACACAAAAGAAAATATTGGCATTACATTTATTCAATTCAAAGCCATGATAGCAATCTTGGGTGACGTCACATCTAATTAGACGTTAAACAAACGAATAGAATCCTATTATATTATCCCAACATCACATCAAACCAATTTTAAAAAGGGAAATTTACCAATCTAGCCATTTTACCAAATGAAAATTCCAAAACAACCATTGACTTTTTTTTTTTTATCAAAATAGCCATAATGGCGAAATTTTGCCATAAATTTTAGTCAGTTTTTTTTTTTTTTTTTTTTCCGAAAATTTGAAAAAGTGGCGAAAAATTGAAAAAAGTGGCGAAAATTTGAAAAAAGTGGCGAAATTTTCAGATAAAGTGGCAAAAATTTGAAGTCTGACCGGTACTGATAAAGTGGGGAAAATTTCTTTGCTAAACCCACATTTTTTACAAATAAGATTTTTCAAACCCACGTAACTAATATTACTAGGAACACAAAAAACACGTCGAAAACATTTTTTTTAAAAGAACATACTCCTCAACACCGTTAACAAAGTCCCATTTTCCACCGGTACATCAAATAATATTACAAGACATTACTTAAAAATGAATGGTAGGGAGAGGTATAAATATTTGATAAAGTTTGTTAGATAAGTGGTGAAAAAATGAATGGTAGGGAAAGGTATAAATATTTTTTTTAAAAATAATATTTTATTAAAATTCGTTTTTTAAATAAAAATTATACTTTATTATTTTACAAAAATTGAAAAAAATAATAATTGAAAAAAATTTAAATATTAAAAAAGGCGAAAATTTAAAAAATTAAAAAAATAATAATATTTTATTATTAAAAATTAAATTATAATTTAATAATAAATGGCGAAAATTATACTTTATTATTTTACGAATAGAATCCTATTATATTATCCCAACATCACATCAAACCAATTTAGTTGGCTATTTTGGTAAAAAAAAAAGTCAAAGACTGTTTTGGTAAATGGGATTGGTTAAATGGCTATTTTGATAAATATCCCTTTTAAAAAAACTATCTAATGTCTAGCTTTTAGTAACAAACTAGGTTCTATTATCCCAACATGACGACACACAAATTTTAAAAAAAGTTAATTTCGATAACTTTTACGAGATTTGAATCCATATGTCTTTAGTAACAAACTAGGTTCTATTATCCCAACATGTCTAGCTTTTGTTTTGTAAATAAAAAATACTTGAGTTTTTCAAATAATGTAATAAGTCATTTTCAAAAGGATAAAAACTTATAGAGAACAATTGTATAATATAATTTTTTTCGTTTCAATTAGCACTTTATCTTTTCGGTTATATTCAGGGCCGGCCATTGGGCCTGCGGGCAACACACCCGTAATGGACCTAACATTTCGAGGGGCCCAAAAAAAATTTAAAAATAAATAATAAAAAAATATTGGGCCATTTTAAAGAAGTAATTTTCGAGGCTTTTAAAAAAAATTATTGGATCAAATATATCAAGAAAAAACAATTGAGCCTTTTTAAAAGTATGTTAGGCTTACAAATGTTAAATGTGTTTAGGCCCATGAATCCAATCCAACCCAACACTTTGTAATTTTGTATTAGGCTTAAAAAAATTATATTCTTAAAAAAAATGTTAAATGTGTTTAGGCCCATGGACCTTTTTTTTTCGGCTCGTGTAAGGCATTCGAATCCTCGGGACCGGCTCTGGTTATATTGTTCATTAACTTAATTTCAGTAACAGAATCTGACCCGACTCGAGAGAAATATGTAACTAAGTTGATAGAAATTCAAAGACCGAAGCATGACAAAAGTTACAGTATCCGCTATTGCTTGGATACATGACAAGTCCATGGGAATAATCAGTTCATGAGATTTATAATTGTGAAAATTTTTTTATTAGTGAAAGTGTCGGGTGATATCTCTGTAGTTTCATAAAGAGGGTTCATGGCGGTGCAGACATTAGCCATAACAATACCAACTTCAGAACCTCACCTAAAATGGCTTTTAACATGATATGAAATTAGAGTAAAAGTCCTAATATGTAATAGATGGAATTGCTATATACAACTTAAGACTTGTCCAACTTAGAAGTGCTAGCAGCTGCTAGATCCAAGCACTAAACATTTGTTATTCAGTGTGTAAGTATTTGTACTTGATTTGATTTTATATCCATCGTTGAGGTTCAACTTTTTCAAAACAGAAGTTGGTAATTTACGCTTAAAGAGGCCCAACATGAGTAGTTGGAGGGCCCGACCCGATGGACCTGTGGAATTCATTAAGTGTGTTAATGGGTTTATGGGGTTGCAATTAGGGTTTAATTATATTTGGTAATGTCTTGGTAACCAAGTTAGGGTTATTAGGTTTCTTGTTAGCAACGTTTGTGTTAGCATTATAAATAGATGTTACTGGGTTAGGGTTTTAAATGATATGAGGGATTATTGTAATAGAGGTTTTTGAGTTATATTTACTCTTAGTAATAATATGGGGGGTTATCATCATTGTCTTTATTTTATCGTTTGAGTTATATTGATTCAATCCTTGAACGTTGCACTATCAATAGCCGATAACTCTATCCTGATTTCATATCTTGTTGTTCATTCAAGAGTTCGTGACTCATGCGGTATTTGTTTGAGCTTATGATTTAAAGTTGTAACTCCCAAATATGAAGATCAATATTAGGAGTCGTAGACAGTTAAGTATTCATATTTCATTTCAACGTTGAAAAATCAATTTTGGTGGGTTACAAACGACTCAAAGAAATCTGAATATATTTCATGCCTAATGTTAGACAATTATCAAAGTTTGTAAATTGTCATATATGTCACATCTAGTATAAAAATTTATCTTCTTTATCATAATTGTTGCGGCTTTACTATCCTCTAAAATGAATATACCGAGTAACTCTATACGAGAATGTGTGTAGGGGTGTTTATCGGTCCAGGTTACGGTTTTTTCGGTTTATTGGATTCAGGTTACGGTTTTTTCGGCTTTACATCACAGTCGCACACACATATATATACAAAGTGAAGTTGACGTGAGAAGTGTGAGAAGTGTAAGAAGTAATATAGACCTTATCTCACTTTTTTTAGTTTAAATATAGTTTTACCATTTCTTTAAATTCAAATAATATACATAATTTTGTAAGACTATTGGTAGGGTCTGAAGAGCGTGAGATATTTCCTTTAATGCAGGAGTAGAGAGGCTGCTTCCGGTTAAGGATGACAATGGGCCGAGTTCGGACCGGGAATTGGTAATTCCAGTCCCATGTCCTGTTGTAAAATCGTATCTCATACCCGGTCCAATACCCGTAAGGTATCGGGCATACCCATTAATTTTAAAAAAAATACTCGTTGGGATTTACATGTACATTTCTTTTTTACCATTACAATTATCGTATATTTTTATTCATATAACAACTATTACAAATTAAATTATGATACATTACATACATATAAGCGTCATCATAAATAAACAATATTATTATAATTTTTATATAAATTCATATATATACTTTACAACATATAAATTAGAAATAATATCATCAAGTTAAAAAGAATAATTAATTTTTAACATAACGAACCTACTTAAATAAAGCATTACAAGACAAAGGTTATCAGAAAATAAAATTAAAAATAAAAAATATTCAGGTATATGTTTTGGATAATCAGGCTGGGCTTCACTTAATCTTATACACGTCTTATACCCGTGAAAATCTTTAAAACAAATCTCATATCCCCGACTCCAAAAACTTTTTTTTTCGACATTTACAATTTATACTATATAATAAATAAAGGTTTTTTCATGATACGTGTCGCATCCATATTCATTCTCATCATCTTTTTCCCGCTTCTCTCTCTCTTATTTAATACACATATATCTTTTAATAATAATATATTTTTAAAAAATTACTAATAAAACACATGTATTTTAAATTATCTCTTATTATAAGAAACTTTGATAGTAACTAACGTATTTTCGAAACTCAATTATATATTAATTTTTACATATTTTGAATTTTGTTTTATATTCTTAGTATATGTAATACATTTTTACATCTGTAAAATATATATACATAAAGATTTAAGAAATTTTATGTATTGATATTTTTCACCCCGTGTATAAACACAGATTCTAAACTAGTATAGTAATCCATATAACATAAAACATGACTAAGATAATTAAGTCAACAACCATACAGGGTAATAACAATGACATAAATCACAATCATACTTGTGAATTGAAAAAGAAAATCAAAAATCTTAATTTTAATTTTTTACTCATAATCATCCTATATTTTTAAAAGCAGTTTACACATTTCATACTATGTCATTTATGTCATTAAATTACAAGGTCCTATAAATATGAGTAAATATCATATATATATATATATATATATATATATATACTTAAACAAAATTAAAATATTATATATATGTCTAATTTAAATGATTTTTTAATTGATGACTTTTTCACCCCTATTCATTAATCATTATATAATCTTTTATAACCTAATTTTTTAATGTTAAAAATGTTATGTATGAATATGGCTATTCAAATAGAAAAAAAAATATAGTTTCAAAAGATACCCAATACAAAATCTTGAACGATCAAATAACCGGATTTGGAAGACAAAATAGTAAGCAATATTTAACTATTGCCCTAGTCGATTCTATAGTGTTTTTTCAAAATATCAAATAAAGGTACCATCTTTGCTTTACTAGGTACAAATGCTGATAAAATAATCACGACTATATCGAAAAAAAAAAAAGAAAAAATAAATGTTACCAAACGAGAAAATCACAAAATTAACCATTTGACTAAAGTGATTTGAACAATTAACCATTAACAAAAAAATAAAATAATGATAAAATTGTTATTTCTTAAATTGTTTTTAATGAAATTGGTATATTTAATATTTTTACATGTATATAATGAAATATATGAAAGTATGAAACTGTCACACAAATTATATATAATAAAAACTCCGGTACTTTACATAGAGCAGTTAATTTTTTTTTAACGACAATACCTAGATATTCTAAGATAAAGGTACCGTCTTTGCTTTACCAAGTAAGCAATATTTAACTATTGCCCTAGTCGATTCTATAGTGTTTTTTCAAAATATCAAATAAAGGTACCATCTTTGCTTTACTAGGTACAAATGCTGATAAAATAATCACAACTATTTCCAAAAAAAAAAGAAAAAATAAACGTTACCACACGAGAAAATCACAAAATTAACCATTTGACTAAAGTGATTTGAACAATTAACCATTAACAAAAAAAATAAAATAAGGATAAAATTGTTATTTTCTTAAATTGTTTTTAATGAAATTGGTATATTTGATATTTTTACATGTTTATAATGGTATATATGAAAGTATGAAACTGTCACCCTAAACTATATATAATAAAAACTCCGATACTTTTAGTACATAGAGTAGTTAAATTTTTTTTGAACAACAATACCTAAATATTATAGGATAATTGGGTTTCTCCGGTGCAACACCTAGAACATCCAGTGCAGCCCACCCCAGGAGGAACCTCCCAACTGGGTAAACCCCCTTGACCTGACCACAAACCCCTTTTTTGTTGTGGCCAGGATTCGAACCCAAGACCTACACTATGAGAAGTCTTGAGTCTATCACTGCACCAAATGGCCAACGATACATAGAACAGTTAAATAATACCCAAAATGTATAAAACTAGTAGAAGAGCCCGCGCTTCACGGCGGTGTCGTAATTCGCGATAACCGTCACACAATAAGAGTGTTAAAATTTGTGACGTAAAAATAAGAGAAATATAAAGTGTTATCGCATACTAAAAAGAAGCAAACATACAAACAAATATGTTAAAAAAAAGGGAAACGAAAATCTAGGAAAAAGGAAATTAAAAAAGAAAAAGAAAAAAAAACCAGAAAAAAACTAGGAAAGAGGAAATTAAAAAAGAAAAAGAAACATAAAATCCGAAGAAAAACAAGCATTAGGGGTCTCGAACAAGGGTCAACAGCTTGTTCATTAGAGGGCACTTACCAGGGGGCTGCAGCCACATAAGTGTACTACTTACTAAAACATATTAATACTAAATGAAATGCATGTCCCAGCCATCAAAATGGGCCAATTAGTAACTGACACCTGGCGAATTCATAAAAAGGTCCTAAGATCCCAGCACTGTTCACATGTTCTTCAATTGTATGTTACTAAGTAGTTTTATCCGCGCGTTGCGGTAGTTCGATTCTCACATCGCAACGGTATATCCGAAAACCAATAAAAAGTTACATCGTTGTTAAAGTGAACGTAAACACGAAAGCGTATTTAAAAAATGTATCATATTTGATCCGAATCGATTTTGAATAAAATTTACGTCGAAACATAGACCAGCTCGGTTCTGGATAAAATTTATACCGAAACATAAATAAAAATAAGCACATTGCAACGCTATATTCAGAGTGTACTAAACCACAATATTTTAAAAGTTACAAAATGAAAACACAATATGATTTTAAACAAAACCTTTTATTTTAAAAAAATTTAAACTGAATGTTAAAACTAAATCGATATTTACCTATTTTTTTAATCAAAATTACTGATTTCGTGTATATTAGGAAAACGAAAGATGCCTAGAAAAGAATAGTATTTTTATTTAAATAAGAGCGTTGTAATTTGGAATAAAAATGAGCTAAAGCCTAAAAGGTTTTGAAGTCAGTACCTCACCTATACCAACCAAGTGTCTTACCAAGGTGGGCTTTGTTTTGTTATAAAATTAAAAACAGAAAAAAAAACTACGAACCAAGGATAGAACCCGGGTGGGTTAAGTAGCTATGAGGGAGGTTAAATTTGGCGAAGACCACCAGAACAATGCAGTCTTTGTTGTTAAACTTCCAACCAAAACCTATTAATACGAAAAAAATGAGAAAAACAAAAAAAAAATTAAAAGGGCACCCAATGACAATGTGACACGTGACACAACCGCCAAAAGGGCCAATCAACAGCAGTGACTATTCACATCCTTTTCAATTGTATGTGAGTATAATATAATGTAATAAAAACCTATTTTTTTTAAAAGCCTTTGGTCTGGTCAGGAGGTTTTGTCATAAGAATTTTCTCCTGTGAAGGTTTCAGGTTCAATCCTCACAAGGTGCACTTTATAATTTCAGGAACACCCTTTGTGACAGGACTTAAACTTTAGGCTAGGTGGGGTTAGCGACATCCTAACTGACATGCCGTTCTAAAAAAATAAAAGCCTATTTTTTTAAATATTTTAAATATATTTTTTTGTATAATAAACAAAAGGAGATTGTAAAAATATTAGTAAGATCCGCGTAAATGACGAATGGTAACCCGTTTGAAGAAATTGGAAAACGAAAGGCTACGCGTAAAATGTATATTTCATCTCTCTCTCTGATCCATGAGAGAGAAAAGTCAATCATCAATGAACAAATCTACACAAGGATTCTGATTTAATTGCAGATAAATAGATGCACCTGCAAATTCGTAGATTTTAGATTTATACATGCCGTCTAAACCCTAATCTCCTGCATTTCTTCAATCAAATCAATCCAATGCATTGGCGTTGTTCAACAAATTCGAATCATCTGATTGACAATCGAGAGGACTGTGAATCTGGATCTGATTACGATGAGAACGTTGCCGGTGAGATTGCTGTATGCGTTAGCGAGGATCGATGGCCGGAGGTTCAGCGTCGGTGGTGCTAGGGTTTTTATGAAATTTAGGGGGGCATTATGCAGCTGCACATCTCACATAGTATGAGAAGTATAACGATATCGTGCAGCAATGGATTTACTGACTTGATGAAGATCAAAGTCGCAGCTCGCCATATTTCTTACCGTACTGTATTTCATACCGTTCTAATTCTGGCTTTCTTATTGCCTTTTGTTTTTATTCTCACTGCTGTTGTTACTTTGGAAGGTGTCAACAAGTGCTCATCGATTGGTATGCTACTAATTTATGTCTGACGATTATTTTGTGATCTTGATGTGTTTAGATCTTGGTTCATGTTTATTGTCATTATCATGCTTTTGGTAGGTAGAGTGGTTTTGTGATGATTAAGTTCAGTTAGCTATCTGAATTTGCTTTCTAATTATATGTCCAGATAGGTTTAGATGCACCTATGGAAATCCTTTTGTTGATATTCTCAGTTTGTTTCCGTTTTTCTGATGATTTGATTTTGAGAATATGGTGAGAAATTGGTCAAAAAGCATGGTTGATTGACTTTTACATGGTGGATGATGCTAGAAAATGTCCATTGTTTTTGCAAAAAAATTATAGTGTTCCCAACATTGTGAAATTCAGTTTAAGTTAGACTGTATGTTTATGTTCTACCATTGGAGGCAGCACAATTGCATGTTTTCACTTCCCTCATATCAGTTAGAGCTTTTCTGTTTTTCTATTAAGTTTCTTTTGTCTTTCTGCGCAAACTTTTCTTGTTTAATATAGCACATGTTGATCTGTGTCCCTTCTTATGACAGTGTTATATGTATGTATGTATGTATCTTTCTCTATCTCCATCTATTTTTGCTGTAAATTTTCTTTTGATAAAAATGGTAATTCCTTGTATGCAACTGTTCTGAATATTCTCTCCCACTTCTGTTTCTGTAAACATGTGACATCGTCCTACATACCCATTTCTAAATTTTGCAAAATGCTGAAACTACATCTTTGTGATTCCTCACTTTCATATTTGCTTTGGTAGCAGGCTTTTGACAGTTGTCTCTTTACAAATGCCATCTCTTTCTACTGTTAATACTTCTAATATTGCATGTGGCAGACAGTCATTAACTAATTCTTTCATGTTTAGATTGTTTAGGCAGGCGTTTGGGACCAAAACTACTTGGGAGGGGTGATGATTCGGAGGTAAGATTACTAGTTGTTATCTTTGTAGACTTAATTTTACATTCCAAAATGCTATTTCTTATTCAAGTATGTCAAATACCGTTATATTTCTAGAATCTTAAACATTTTCATTTTGGTGTCAACAGAGGTATCTTACAGATTTCTACACGATCCTTAATCAAGTTCATTCTGAAGACGTCCCAAATGATCTAAAGCTTCCTGAAAACTTTAAACAGCTTGTTTCAGATATGAAAAACAACAAATACACTGCCAAGAAATTTGCCCTAATTTTGAAAGGAATGGTATGCCAACTCAATGTATTTGTGTTGGTGTGTTTTATCTGATTTCTATAACAGATTTACTTGTTTATACCTAATGTTGAGCTAATTTGACAGATGGAAAGATCTGAGAGAGAGATCAGAGAATCTACATTCCAAGAACTAATGAACAAACACTTTGCAGCAACTTCGATTCCCAAAGGCATTCATTGTCTCTCTTTGCGTTTAACTGATGAATATTCTTCTAATGCTCATGCAAGAAAACAATTGCCTTCACCTGAATTACTCCCACTTCTTTCTGATAATTCCTACCACCACTTTATACTGTTTACCGACAATATCCTGGCGGCTTCAGTGGTTGTCTCTTCTGCTGTCCGGTCATCTCTTAGGCCTGAAAAGATTGTGTTTCATGTAATAACCGACAAGAAAACTTATGCAGGCATGCACTCATGGTTTGCATTAAATCCCATATCACCGAGCATTGTGGAAGTCAAAGGTGTTCATCAGTTTGACTGGTTAACCAGAGATAATGTTCCTGTCCTTGAAGCTGTGGAAAATCATGACGGAGTTCGAAATTACTACCATGGGAATCATGTTGCCGGTGCGAATCTTAGTGTTACATCACCAAGATTATTTGCCTCCAAATTGCAGGCTCGAAGTCCCAAGTACATATCATTGCTCAATCATCTTCGCATATATTTGCCAGAGGTAATCAGATAAATTATTATATATATGTCAAACCCATGCATAATTAGTATGTCCTATAGATAAATATTATTTCTATATTATTTATCAGATAGGTATTCTTATAGGGGAAAGTATTGGAAAACTACCAACTTTCAACCTTTTAGTGGTTTAGTCCCATAACTTTTTTGCAGTTGTTATATCCATTATCTTTTCTTTGATTAGTTGAAAATGCCTTTTGACCTGTTGAGCGTTAAATGCTTATGTTGAACAAGTTTATATATGGGTTAATGTTGGATAAAACCCACTAACTTTCATTATTCTAGCAGTTTAGTCCCTTGAACTTCTGTTGTACATGTGACATCCACTTAAGCATTTAACTTGTTCTACAGGTCAAAATGGCATTTCAAGAAGTCAAAAAGGTAACAGATATAACTGCTGCTATAAAAAATCAAGGGAATAAACTGTTTTAATGTTGAAAATTGGTTGCTTTCATTAAACATCAACAACAACAACAACCGAACCCAGCATAATCCCGCCAATAACAAGGCTATTGGTAGGGTCTGGGAGGGTGGGATGTAAGCAAACCATACCTCCATCCCTAAGGATAGAGAGGCTGCTTCCAGGGAGCCCCCAACTCAAATATATATATATTATTGTTTAGATATGGGTAAAAATTAGTGATCTTAGTTGGATAACAGCTCTAGTTAAGAAAATTTAAAAGGAGGGATTAGGAAATAGGTATAGTAGATTATTGTGCTTGATTATTATGGGTAAGAATAAGTAATTTTAGCTTTGTTGGCGGACTATTATGTAGGAAATATCTCTTGAATATGAATTGTTTTTCTTTTACTGCTATTTTATTTAATTTAATGTTCAATTGCTTTTTATTTCCGGGTTATGCTCTACATGTATATGTCCCTTTTCTTCTTTCAGATTATATTTAATACATAAGTATTTCCAATTTTTCACAGCTTTTCCCAAACCTGGACAAGGTGGTTTTCTTAGACGATGACATTGTAATACAACGTGATTTATCACCACTTTGGGATATTGATCTTGGTGGGAAAGTTAACGGAGCAGTTGAAACCTGCAAAGGTGAAGACTCGTGGGTTATGGGCAAACGATTCAAAATCTACTTCAATTTTTCTCACCCACTTGTAGCAAAAAATTTGGACCCGGAAGAATGTGCTTGGGCTTTTGGTATGAATATATTTGACTTACGTGCATGGAGGAAAACTAATATTAGAGAAACATATCACTCGTGGGTGAAAGAGGTAAGCGGACAAATATCATCATCATCATCATTTGACTAATATTGTCAAAATATGTATAGTGATAATTGTTATAAAGATTTTCAACTTTGTTGTTTGCAGAATCTGAAGTCAAATTTGACATTATGGAAGCTTGGAACATTACCACCAGCCTTGATTGCATTTAGAGGTTATGTTCATCCAATCGACCCATCATGGCACATGTTGGGCTTGGGCTACCAGAACAATACAAGCATCGAGAGTGTAAAAAAGGCTGCTGTAATTCATTACAACGGTCAATCAAAACCGTGGCTAGAGATTGGATACGAGCATCTTCGTCCGTTTTGGTCAAAATATGTGAACTACTCGAACGATTTTGTCAAGAATTGCCACATATCGGAGTAATAGTGATTGATATACACTTGAAGGAAGAAGAAAGAAGTTTGTCAAACATTTATTTGACAGAATGGCAGTGCAACTCTTGCTGGACCCACACTGGGACCCACATTCTTTCGGTCTGTAACACAATCCTTTCTTTATTCAGACAATATTTAGCCCTCCATATCAAGAGGGTATACGATAATCGATAGGGTGAAATAATAGGAATTTAAGTCTGGACCTGCCTGAAAATATTGAAGACTGAGAAGAAGATGAATATCCTCAACTTTAGCCCAATTAGCTTCACAAAAGCGATACGATTATTTATTCCCATATAAGTTTTTTTATATAATTATGCCAATTTCTAGGCCATAGATGGTTGAATTTGTATGTCACAGGAACATTATTTATAGGTTATATGTGGGTAATTGTCATGTATTATTCATGAGAAACATATTCAATGTGCAGTAAATTCTTTTTGATCCGAGTTTCTGTGGTATGGTTTGTTGCATTTGAGACGAGAATCTTAATTTAAAACTAACATCAAATCTTCCCAATGCGACCTAGGGGGTGAATTTGACAATACTTAATCCAAGTCTTTTGCACACTCCACGGGTCTTCAGTTTTGGTTTTCCTGTCCACATGCCTCACAACAAAATAGAAAATCGGAACTCATGATTCGTCGCCTAAATGAAATCATGTTTTTTTCTTTTAACCCACGCATCTCTACCACCAAACTTCTGGGTAGAGGCCATTCACACGGCATGTTACCTTCACAACATTCTCCTCACCCAACTCCTCCAACTCCTAAAATTCCAAATCCCCACTTCCGCTCTCTATCTCAAAAATCCATCTTATGATCACCTCCGTGTCTTTGGATGCTCTTGTTATCCAAACCTATCCTCTACCCATCCATATAAACTTGCCCCACGATCCACACGGTGTGTCTTCCCTGGCTACCCGTCCGACTTTCGTGGTTATCGGTGCCTCGATATTAGTACGGGTAACGTCATTCTCTCCCAACATGTTACTTTCGATGAGTCAAGTTTTTCTTTCTCCAACCCCTCCACCACCACTTCCCATGATTACTTTCCAACCCAACCCCACCTCACTCCACCCTTTAGGAAAGGAGCGTAAGAATTCTAATTACCTACACCACATTTTGGTTATTATGGATCTTTTCCAAGTCAGACTTCAGTTGAGAAGATTATTAAAGAGGTCAAAATTGCCTTTTCTTGTACAACAATAAAGGTAAATTATTAGTGTTAGGTTAGGAAAAATGGTGCTTGTCTCATCTAGATGGTCTTGTTAAGTCTAAATCTCTTTCTCTTAAATTATTCACATCAACATCTTCATCTCTATCTCTATAATTAATTAAATATCACATTTTTTTAAAGTTTTCTTTAAATTTGTTTTAACCCCTCACATCTCATTCTCTATATGTATCTCTATCTTACTCACAAACATTTATTTTATTATTTTTTCTCTTTCCTATACACTCACAAAAAATATGGAGATTAATTGGATCTCTATATTTAAAGAATCTCTATTTACTAAACTCTAAAATTTAAAGATGAAGATGGGATACTGATGGAGGTACAAAATAGAAGAAATGTCTGAATAATAGAGATGAATATTAATATATAGACACTAATGTGAATGCTAGTGTTCTTTTATATTCTATCTTTGTATGACGAAGGACATTGTACATATTTATTTATTTTATTTTTATTTTTATTTTTTTGCTACCCTCGTGATTCAAGTTGAATACATCTGTTCGTTGTAAATAAGGAAAAAACATATTTCAAGAATAAAATATGTCGATTTTACCATAGAATTCGGATGAGTATTCAAAGCAAGTAGTGGCCAATGGGGGCACCATCTCCTAATTCCTAGTCCTACGAACACTCCCCATTTTGTCACATTTGAATATTTATACAAATCTTCCTCCTTTACGATTTCTTTCTCTCTTCACACGATTCATATGAAACTTCTGTATTCAATCGATAAACAATACCTATCATCTCTGTTCTTCACCAAATTCATCACTTTCATGGTAAGCCATCAAGATCTTCATCCCTTTTATCTATTTCTTTCATCATCATATGTGTATATTATGTGACATTCTTTTGTGGTTGTTCACTTCTTTTTGGATCAATTTCTGGAGATCCAGTTAAAGATTACACTACCCACATCTAAAATTTGTGGTATTTGTTTTCTTGATTTTTAGGTCTAACAATTGACTAGATGGTGTATTCTTGATGGAAGTTGACTTTTTTTGGGGATTAATTTGAATGATTCAGTTAAAGATTAGAGTGATTATTTGATTTTAATGAAATACCCATATAAAAAATTTGGGGGTGTTTGGCTTTCTGAAGCCATTGCTATCTTGATGTGTAGATGATATGTTCTTTGGTGGGTTGTTGACTATCTTTTGGGATTAATTTGGTTGATCCACTCACTGATTTATTGGTCTTCTTTAAATACTCATATAAAAGATTTGTTGGTATTTGATAATTTTAATTTTTTAAGGTTAGAGACATCTTGATTCTTGCTCTTGTTTTGGGTAAATTTGATTGATTTTAGCCTGGAATTGTTCTTCATCTTTTTTGATAGATTATAATATAGTTAAGTGGGTGTTTGGATGTGAGTTTTGAAAGTGGTTTACATGATTATTCGGCTTTTAGCGTTTGGATAGCCACATATGATTATCTGAGTATTTAGAGGTTAGTTAACTGGTTTGATACTAGTTGCAACAAGCTAATTATGAACGAGTAGCGTAAAATTACTAATATACTCTTGTTTGTTCCTTGTTTTATCTATTACTTCCTTAAATAATCAGAATTTGTCATTCACTCAACACTATCATAGTGATTATTACAACTTATTTACCACATCATATTTTATTAAAGCTGATATCTGATTTTGATTACTTAATCTACGCATAATCACTTTAAAAACACGAATTAATGTTTTCTGATATCAAAGTTTTGAACTTTTCAGGGTGCACATTGAGGGTTTAAATTGAGGATCTTAGATCAAACTCAAGATCTTGTTTCTGTAGCTTCTGTGTTATCTGATTGAGTTGTTAAAGATTGTTTAGCCATCAACTTGAAGATTTTGGGTGTTTAGACGCTGAAAAAAAATCTAATTTACTGAAATTGGAATATGTCTGGAGTGCAAGATTCATTGGAGATTAGATTTCGTTTAATTGATGGATCGGATATTGGTCCTAAAAGCTTTCCGGTGGCTGCAAGTGTTGCATCGTTGAAAGAAAGCATCCTTTCTCAATGGCCCAAAGGTTAGTACAACAAATAATTCAAACAACTTACTAACTAATGACATTCTATCCACCTCAAGCCCTTGAAGAAATTAGAGGTGGAAAAATGGGTGGGTTGAAAGTTGAAACAGGTATTGTTTTAGATCCAGGTCAAAATAAGTTGGGTTGACCAGCGAACACTTTTTTGTTTATTTTTTTCAGATTTCAATAACACTTGATATATTAAATAACATCATAGATTATTCTTATTAAAACAATAATCCAATTTTTTATACTAAAGCAATTTAGGAGCTTGTAATGTTTGTGCATTCTTTGGACGCCTTTTAAACCGTTTGATCTGATTCCTATAAAGCTATTTTTGTAATTTTACTCGTCGATGAAATATAACTCAGATTGACCCGTTTCCAAAAAAAATGAGTTGAAGTTTTGCCCCTTTAAATAAATTAATGAGAACATTGAACAAGGAAAAGATGAAGAGCCTTGTAGAAATGAAAAGAAATAAGTGTACATAAGTTAAAACGAAACCCCTATTGTTGACTTTTCAAAACACTTTGCTTAGCCTATTATAATTTCTTATAAAATTTTAGTATCTTGAATTCTTGATAAATTAATAGAAAATATAAAAGACTCATGTAAACATGTGACAACAAACAAAAAACATTTTCTTGAATTTCATCTCAGTTTTTAGTTTTTGTTCAGTGACTAAATGAAAGAATGGTGTTTTTTTTAATGATTTTGCAGAGAAGAATAATGCTCCAAGAACAGTAAAAGATGTAAAATTAATTAGTGGGGGAAAAATATTGGAGAACAACAAAACGGTAGGAGAATGCAGGAGTCCCTTGTGTGATGTCCCTGGTGGTGTTACAACCATGCACGTTGTTGTTAGTCAACCACCTCAAGAAAAAGGTTAGCCTCGTCTTCAAAAGCTATTCATTTGATCTTTACATTTTCTTATTATTTATTAAATGTCTTAAAGTAGCTGCAGTGATCAGAAAATAAGGAAAACTTGTCCATCTAAATCAGTATCATCGATATATTGTAATTTTGATAACAGGCATGTAGATACTTGTAACTTTATTAGGAAATATTTATGATTTTTAGAATGGAAAGTCTAGGGGTGTTCAATATTTGGTTTCAAACCGATAACCGAATCGAAACCGAAACCGTTTAAAACCAAACTGAATTACATATTTGGTTTTCGGTTTGGTTCAAACCGAAAACCGTATATGTAATTTGGTTTGTGGTTTGGTTTAGGTTTCAAGATTTTGAATTCGGTTTGAACCGAAAAACCCGAATTGGGTTGTACCACTATTTTAATTCATATTTTGTAGTTAACTAAATTCATTTATATCAATAACAACTACCCATATATGGATTATAAATTATTATGTGATGAAGGTATGTTTTTATTTAGATTTTCATAAAATGTTGTGTAATTAATTTTGGTAAAGCCAATGGTCTTTGTATTATTGTGGTGATAATGATCAAGTACAATAGGGATATAAATAGATAGCATATTTACATCAAAAACTTTATAACCCTCGACTAATATTCCCCCTCAAGCTAAGGTCGGGTATCGACTCTTAGCTTGGACTTTAGAAGGAGGAACCGTTGAGAAGATAATAGGTTGGTAAATACATCGGCTATCTGATCGTTTGTTGAGATAAACTGGACTGATAATTTCCCTTGTGCAACATTTTCTCTAACAAAGTGTGAAACACCGGATTAGCAGATAATTACGTGGCCCCCAAGTTGTCACACCATAATGTCGGAACAGATTTCACTGAAACACGGAGTTCATGGAGTAATGTTTCAAGCCAAGTCAATTCCGCAACTGTATCAGCCAAGGCCTTGTATTCGGACTCGGTAGATGACCGAGATACAATCTTCTGTTTGCGAGCAGGCCAGGAGACTAAGTTTGATCCAAGATATATTGCATATCCCCCTGTGGATCGACGGTCGTTTGGGCACCCAAGGAGTTTGTGGATCGACAGTCCGCGTCAGAAAAGGCACTCAAGGAGTTGAAGGAAGCATCCGTATAGGCATGTAAGGTGGAGGACGAGGAGCGAGAGAGAAGAAGGCCGTGATCTTCTGTTCCATGAAGGTACCAGAGAATGCGTTTCACTGTTGACCA
Organism: Smallanthus sonchifolius; assembly: GCA_023525975.1. Taxonomy (NCBI): domain Eukaryota; kingdom Viridiplantae; phylum Streptophyta; class Magnoliopsida; order Asterales; family Asteraceae; genus Smallanthus; species Smallanthus sonchifolius. Next base: position 68,894,566 of record CM042031.1, on the reverse strand, counting down.
GTGATTAACAGTCGGGAATTGCATGAATTGACACACTTTATTAACTGCAAATGTGATGTCTGGTCTAGAGAGCTTGACATACTGCAAGGCCCCAACAACCTGCCGATATTTAACCGGATCCTCAAACGGGGCACTATCACCAAGGGCTAAGTTGCCGTTAGAGGTACATGGAGAGGGAACCGGTATGGACTCAGATAAGTGGGTCTGGTCTAACAGCTCATTAATGTACTTGCGTTGTGAGAGGACAATGTTTTCTCCTTTACGTGCAACTTCAATGCCCAAGAAGTAAGTTAAGGGGCCCATGTCTTGAACCGCAAAGGAATTGCTCAAACGATGCACCACCTGTTCGATAGCTGTGCTATTGTTACCTGTCAAAATTATGTCATAGACATATACAAGCATATAGAGTAAAACACCATGAGCTGAGTATATAAATAAAGATGGATCCGTTTTAGAGCCGGTAAACTTGAGAGCAAATAGTGCCTGAGATAAGCGCTGAAACCAGGCTCGTGGGGCCTGATTAAGACCATACAACGACTTGTGAAGTAAACAGACATGATCAGGCTTAGTGGGATCAACAAAGCCGGGTGGCTGCTGTAAGTACACCGTTTCCTTCAAATCACCATGCAAGAAGGCATTTTGAACATCCAACCGTCGGAGAGGCCATTGTTTAGTAACAGCCAGAGAGAGAACAACTCTAATGGTGGTGGATTTGACCACGGGACTGAAAGTCTCGGTGTAATCTATACCGGGTTGTTGGTTAAAACCTTTTGCAACCAGCCGCGCTTTGTAACGTTTAATAGCACCTGTTTGATCCCTTTTGAGTTTGTAAACCCATTTACAATCAACAACATTGATACCAGGAGCACGAGGGACAAGCGTCCACGTACCGTTTCGGATAAGCACTGAATACTCCTAGGCTATAGTTGTACGCCAGTGAGAGTCTGTGTTGGCAATGGTAAAGGTATTAGCGGATATCCCATATCCGCATATATTTAGAATATATTGTATTTATTATTGTCATTATCTTTTGTATTATGCATGTATATCCTTTCCTAGATTAGAGGATTTTGTTAGGGTTTCTATTGTATTATATATACGGCATTTGCCTTTCAATGAAACCATCGATTTATCAAAAATAATAAAAGGAGGTTGGTTCGGTGAGGGAAGCTGTGGTGGTGGTGTGATGGGAGGTAGGTTGGTACGGCTGTGTTTGTTTGGGGTTGGGACGCAGGTTGGAGGGTTGGGAGCGCTGTGAAGCAGGAACAGGCTGTTGGAGGACTGGTGGTTGTGAGAATCTGTCAAAGGCAGAAGTAGGGGCAGCCTGGGAATCCCGGCGGCTGTAGGTTTGGGTGACAGGCGGAGTGGGTGATGGTTGTGGGTGGGAATTTTCTGTGGGAGCATGCGGTGGTGGAATGGGATCTGTAATGGGTGGGGGTTGAGTAGGATCAGTATCTGTGGGAAGGGGAGCAGGAGTGGGATAGGTTGAAAAATAAGGGCTTGGAATGGAAGAGTGTGCCATGGGGTCGCGTGGTTTGGTGTGATAAGGAAAGAGAGTTTCATTGAACCGAACATGCCGGGCGATATACATACGTTCGGTGATTGGATCGAAGCATCGATACCCATGATGGGATGTGCTATACCCAAGAAAAATGCATGGTGTGGAACGAAAGTCCATCTTGTGGGGATTGTATGGTCGTAAGTGAGGATAACATTGGCACCCGAAAACCCTTAAAAAGAAAAATCAGGTTTGTGTTTGAACACAAGTTCAAATGGAGAAATGGCAGAGTTGGCCCGGGACGGCATCCGGTTAATGAGATAAGCTGTTGTTTCAAAGGCAAAGTGCCAAAAGTGTTCTGTGACGTCTTTCTACCACACCGTTTTGTTCACTAGTGTGAGGACAAGAAAGACGATGAATGATGCCGATGGAGGAGAAAAAATGAGATAGGTTTCGGAACTCACCCCTCAATATGCTTGGACACATTTTATTTTGGTGGTAAATTGACGTTCTGCCATGGTAACAAAGCGTTTAAATACTTCAAACACGTCAGATTTGTGTTTTAATGGGAATAACCACATAAATTTAGAAAAGTGATCAACGCATAATAAGAAGTAATGGTGACCATCAAAGGAGGTGACCGGTGTGGGCCCCCAAACATCACAAAATATCAAGTCTAGAATATGAGTGCTTTTGTATTCAGAAGACAATAAGTGAAGCTTTGAAGATTTCCCAACAGAACATGAATTACAATGCAAATCAAACGTTTTATTAGAAATAGGTAAACAATACTTAGATAACATAGTTTGAAAAAGTTGATGGTGAGGATGCCCTAGGCGTTGATGCCATGTAGTAGTAGATGTACGAGAGGTTGAAAAGGCGACTTTGGGAACTGGTTGAGCTGTAGGGAGAGTGATTGAGTAGAGTCCATCTTCACTTGGACCCGTGAGGAGGGTATTGTGGGTGCCCTCGTCCTTCACAGCAAAAAAAGTGGAATGAAATTCAAAATAGACATTGTTATCATGACAAACTTTTGAACAGAAAGAAGATTACGTTTTATTTGTGGAACATGAAGAATATTGGTTAAGGAAAAGGTTTTATTAGGTGAATAATGACGAGAGGAACCAATATGTAAAATGGGTATGCCCGTACCATTACCAACATGAAGACTGTCGTCACCGTAGTAGGGCTCGGTAGTATCAAATCCAGACATACCCTGTACGTGGTGGTTTGAACCTGTGTCAGAAATCCAAGAGGATGTTTGTGAACGGTGGTCAGCATAATTGGCGGACGGTTGTCTCGTCCGGAATGTAGACGGGTCACGATTCGGACACTGTGATGGGAAATGGCCTATTCCACACCTGTTACATGAACCATAAACCATGTTTTGATTCGAGGCCCAACAAAACTGACCTGGGTTTCGATTTCCTTGGTTACGATTGCTGAAATTGTTGTTGTAGGAGTGTCCTCCACGGCCGCGGTTGGTGTAGCCACCACGGATCCGATTGTTATGACATGTGCGAGCAGTGTAGTGGGCCTGTGGTAATGGTTGGGTTGATGTGGAAGTGGGCTGCAATTGTAGGCCCAGTTTGGAGACCAGTTGTTGAAGGGTGCTCATAATTTCCGGTTAGACAGCAGTGGAACCGGCGGTCAGATTTGTTGTAAAGGCCCGAGTAGAAGCAAGGCCAGAGGGAGCAGTTTTTCTGACCATAAAATAATGATCGGCAAGAAGGCTATGAAGTTAACTGAATGCTGTTGGAAATTGTCTAGCTAAAACATTTGATTTGAGAGGGTTATATTCTTCACGAAGCCCAGAAAGAACAAGCATAACAACGTCTTTTTCAGGCGTTGGTGCTCCAATATTTGCTAGGGCATTAGAATACTCTTGAGCCCTGGTGAGATAGGCAGCAGAAGACTCAGTTTCCTGCATCATGATCTTTAAAAGTTGTCTTCAAAGTGAATTCTCGGGAAGAGGTGTGTGGTGCATAGGCACGTTCAAGAGACAACCAAAGGTCGCGAGAGGTAGCCCCTTGAACATGCTGAAACGAAGATTGAGAAATGGTAGACATTAACAGCATGCGGATGTGCGCATCATTGGATACGCAGGCCGCGTGGCTGGGGTTCGGAATTTCAGCAGTAGAAGTATCTTCCTTACCAGAAGTATGAGGAGACCGGATAAAAGGAGGCGGACACAGAATAGTGCCATCAACATATGCGATCAGACCATTGGTAACAAGAAATGGTTGGATCATAGCCTTCCAATAGCCATAATTGGTTGGAGTCAAAGTGAAACCAAACTTGTGTGAGTTGTGAACAGTTTTCTCAGCAGAGGTGAAGGGAGGGATTGTAGATGGTGCCATGGAGAGAACAGAAACAGAGGCTGTTGCTCGATTGGTTTTGAAATTGCTAAAATTGTTGTTACGATCAAAGGTTGTGCTCGATCAAAGGCTGTGCTCGATTGATTTTGAAATTGCTGAAATTGTTGTTACGATCAAAGGCTGTGCTCGATCAAACTTGAAGTTGTAAAACGCGTGGAGGAGATGGCGGCAGAGATCCTAGGAAAACCCTAGGCTTTGATACCAAATTAATTTTGGTAAAGCGGATGGCCTTTGTATTATTGTGGTGATAATGATCAAGTACAATAGGGATATAAATAGATAGCATATTTACATCAAGAACCCTCTAATTTTACAAATATAACCCTCGACTAATATGTGTTGTTTAAACCGAATAAGTTATGGCTACCCAAAAGAAAAAAAAAGTTTTTTTTTTCCGCTAATTCGGTTTGTTAGGTTCAAACCGAAAACCAAACCGAATTACAATGTGGTTTTAGGTTCGGATTAGGTTTCCTCAAATATGGTTCGATTCAGATTGTGGTTTCAACAAAAAAAAAATACCAACCCGAATAACCCGCAACCCGACAATATGAACACCCCTAGAAACTACTGCAATTTAATTAGACAGTAGTCACAGACTCACAGTACAATGTATTGGACTTGAAAACTTTCTAGAAATCGAAATGCTTAAATATCCACAAGACATCACTTGGAAACTATTGCAACTTCCTTTGGATGGTTAGATTATTGTGTATTGGAATATACTTTCTAGGAGTTTTTAACCAAATGAGTGTGATTGAAAAAGTTATTTACCAAATTGTTGTGATTTTAAAAATATTTACCAAATGAGTGTAATCGAAAAAAGTATTTATCAAATATGTCTGGTTTCAACCATCATATTTATTTATTTTTATTTTTTTAGCCAACCCATTATATCTATTTACCAAATGGGTTGATTGGAGAAAAAAACTAAAAAGAAGTATAATGGGCTGGTTAAAAAACAAAAAATAAATAAAAAAATATGATGAGTTGAAACACACTGATTTGGTAAATACTTTTTTCAACCATACTTATTTGGTAAATACTTTTTTTCAACACCACCCATTTGGTAATACTTTTTTCAACCACACTCATTTGGCTAAAAACTCTACTTTTAAGTTTGCAACAAAATGCCTATTGAATTTTTTACTTTGGTTAGTAATCAGTTTGATTTTGACCCTGAAGTCGGGTTTTGACCGACATGCTGCACTACAATAACATATTTTTCTTACTCCTTTACAACAAAATATTTCGGGTTTGCTCGTGCATACACAACAGACTACATGGGAATGCAGTATGGCCCTGATTCAAGACTTGTTTGACTATACTCTTGTTATAATCTTAAAACTTCCTTTATTATCATTTAACAGAAATGAAAGTGAAAAGTGACCCGAAGCAGCACAAATGCGTGTGTGTTATATTATAAGAAGCAACTCCAAGCGTGTTTTTTGCAGGTCGGTTTTTGTACCAAAACAATGATGATTGGCAAAGATTATTCATTTTTAATCTAATGAATGCTAAAGTTTACATTTTTACTGTTCTTGCAGCAGATAAAGAATGCTGAAGATGATGTATATGTTCATGAATGGCTGCCATTGAAGTTCATAAGATAAAAGGGAAATTGGTGAGAAGAAATATATTTATTACATAAATCATTGTTTTGGGTTCATGAGAGCTGTAATTTTCAATTGCAGAGCAATTTTGTTATACTGACTTGTAAATCATGCATTAAATTTTGCATATTGCTTTGGGTTTGGGGATTCTGGCTCTGATAAAAAGGGTGAACCAAGGGTTTATATGAAGTCAAATAGTTTAACTTCCCTTTTTCTGAAAATTTGATGGCATTTTGTTTTTATTTTTGTGAAGCTCTTTTTAGAGTTAGAAATGTTCAAATCTAATGCTAACTAGTTTTTTCCCAAGCGCTACGCGGCGGGAGTTTGGTAGTTATCGGTTCGGCTCGTCCACGGTGATAAAACTTACGTTGAAACACAAACTTGCTATAGCGTACGATACAAAAAAAACTCGGACCGGTCACAAAAAAAAACAAAACAAAGCTGTGCATACTGTTTAAAAAAAAGTGAACGAAAGTTTACTAAAAAAATAAACGAGCAAATTACAGAAATCGTCCTTTATGTTTATACCATTTTTCACTATATGTCCTTTAGCCCAAAAATTGTTAGAGATCATGCTTTACGTTTACAAATCTTGCACATTTCGTCCTTTGGCCCTAACCCAGTTAAATTTTTTCGTTAAGTATGGTCATGTGCAAGGCAAATGAGGGTACATTGGTCTTTTTACCCATTTATTTAAAAATATCTTAATAAACAAAAAACAATATATATATATATATAACACAATTCTCTCTCTAAACCCTAGTTATCACAATGGAACCACCATCACCTACTCCCTGCAACACCCGCCGGAAAAACGAGCAGCTCCAGCAACTTCATCTTCTCCGGTGACACTTCTATACTTGGCGGAAAAGCGAGCTCGGTTTGGTTTGCTAGAGAGAGAGACGATGGAGTATTCATTTCGCCGGAAGAAGAGTGTGGTTTGCTCATATCTGTAGAAAAAAACGAGAGAGGGAGAGAGAGACGATGGAGGTGGTGGCTGGCGGAGGGGCGACAAGCGAGGCGGCGGCTGGTGTACGGGGGCCTGGTTTAGGCAAAGTGGCGGAGGGGGTTGTTGGTTCAGCCGATACCAACGAAAGGACTTCTGAGCTTGGGCAAAGGAGCTTCAAAGACAGTGTATGTAGTTTTCCTCGTTTAATTTGGGGATTTAGGGTTTTTTCGATGTGATTTGGTTTTCGCAGTTTTAGGGCTTTTGATGAGTATGAAGGGATAGATGTGGCTTGGAATCAGGTGAAATTGTATGATTTTCTTCAAAGTCTTTAAGATCTGAAGAGGTTGTATGGTGAAATTCATCTGTTGTTGCTAAGAAAGAAGTGGAGAAGAGTGATGAACCAAAGCCCGTGGCGAACGAGGACGTTGACGGCGTTCCGAGGCTGGCCTTGAGGAAGGGGTGCCGAACGCGGGGGTGGATATGACGGAGTGCCGAATGTGGAAGAAGGTGTGCCAAACGCCGACGGCTGCTGGTGGTGGTGGTGTTTGGCGGGGGTGCTCAGATCGGAGGAAGGGGCACCAGATTTTAGAGAGAGAGAGAGAGATGAGAAAGGTTTATTATTTATGTTTATATATATATATATATATATATATATATTTGTGGGTAAAAAGACTAAAACACCCTCATGTGCAAGGCACATGAATAGAGTTAACTGAAAAACTTAACGTCCGTTAGGCTAAAGGATGTAAACCGCAACAAATTTAAATGTAAAGATGATCTCTGACATTTTTTGGGCTAAATGACATATAGTGAAAAATGGTATAAACATAAAGGACGATTTATGTAATTTACTTAAAAATAAACATATTGAACTTTTATTACAATTTTATAAAAAATCAAACTTGAGGAAAAGAAAATAAAGTTTACTTTATTGAAGTTTTGTGACAAATCTAAAAAAAATAACTTTTTAGTCACAAAAAAAGCCCAAACCTTTTGTGCCATATCTATGAAAAAAATATCTTTTGAGGTGATAAAAAAAACTAAAAAGGGCCTATTCAACCCCACGCCCAATTATTTACTAAAAAAATTATTTTAGCAGGTCGGTTCATCAAAATTTCGATAACACACTTTATAATCAAGATATACATACAATGTAATCACACAGTGGCGGATCTAGAAAAAAAATCCAGGGGTATCTGTCCAAATTTTTTTTCCATACATTCAAGTAAATGAAACAAAAAAAAAACATGATATTACAAAATGATAAAGAAATACCTAATAGATGATCTCATATCTGTCCTCTTCGGCATTTGATAACTTGAAATCTAGCCATTACATCGTCATCCGTCACTTTATCAAATATTTCTCTTTCGATCGCGCAAACTAGAGCATTATTCAAAAATTCATCACCCATTCGATTGCGTAAATCCGTCTTGATAAGCTTCATTTTAGAAAAACATCTTTCAACGGTTGCGGTTGCAACCGGTAAAACCAAAGCTAGCTTCAATATCCGATAAACCAAAGGAAAAGAATTATTTTTTCCGGTTTCTACCATTAGACAAGCAAGGTCACATATTCCATTCAAATTTGCAAATCTATCATCTTTCTTTACAGTATGATATAAAACCTTAAGCTCACCCAAAAGACACACTCTTTCATTCGTGGTAAAATCATTCGGATACATCTCAGAAAAAGCCACTATCTTAGATGTGTCAAACTTAGAAAACCAATCACAAGTATTTAAACCCGACATATTTTCTATCAAAGTATTTGTTACCTCATTGAATCGATTTCCCATTTCTTGAATTTGCATATCCAAAACCGTATTAAAGATTTCAACTTCAAAATGATGTCGATTAGTAATGACATTCTTTCGGTTTCTTGGGTTACCATAACTTGCCATCATATCTAACATCGTAATATTGTATTTTTTACAAAAAGAAGTCACTTTTTCCAACATTCAATAACTTGCCATCATATCTAACCTCTAGCCTGACCGGAAAACATTTTGCTTGGAAATATATGTTTTCGTGGTTGAAAAGCCTTTTTAACAAGATAATGTCTTCTTACTTCATCTATTTGATTGGGATGATAGCTAGCAATAGGTGGCCTATCAAAGGGATCCGAAGGAAGATTCAAATCATCAATTATATTTGGTATTGAAGGATTTGAAGGAATATTTGGACTTCCATCAATATCAACATTATTTGGACTTCCATCAACATCAACATTAGGAATACTTTGACTTCCATCAATATCAACATCAACATTGAATTTTCTTTTAAAAAATTTATCAATTCGAGCTTGTTTAGTTTGTGGTTTCATCTTCCCTATAATCAAAATATCAAATACACAATAAAAACTTATTATAACAACTAAAAAAAGCAAATAAAACTCTAACCTAAATTTCAATTTCACCCGATTGCACATATACACACAAACCCTAAATCAAAAATTAGTAGATTACCTTAATGAGGAGGATTGAGGAGGAGTTGATTGGATGCCCGAGCCCCCTGGTGGTCGTCGATGGTGGCTGTGGCGGCAGCGGCGGCGGCGATGGGCCTCTCAGACGATGGTGGTGGTCGATGGCAGGGCTCAGTGCACCTCCTGTCGCTGCTTCTTCCTTTTTTTTTTGGATCGATGATGATGATAGCTGGTTGGGTTTTTTAGAATAAAATTAGGTATTGGGCTTTTGAGATTTGGGCTTTAATTAAAATGAGTCTTGGGTTGAGTTTTTTTATAAAGTTTGGGCTTTTATAAAGTTTATGATTTTAATAAAATTTTAGGGGTATTTAAAAGTTCGTTCAGGGGTATCTAGATACATAAAACGGTAAAAAAAAATTCTTACTATGCGTCGAAAGCGTAAAACTAATCTTAAAAGCGTAAAACTAACTTCAAAATCCTACAAATTATATTATTTTAAAGTTGGATTCATTGAAGTAGGAATACTTTTTTTTTGTTGGTTAATTGGTTTATGTCAACAGAGACTTTATAATTGTTGAGTAAATATAACTTGTTATAAAACAATATTTTTTATGAAGATTTAGGAATTATAAATAACAAATAATGAAGATTTAAGAATTATAAAATTGTATTTTAAAATAAGATATAATTGAAATTTTCTTATTATTTGATCATTTTTAATAAAATATTAGAATAACTTTTAGATATTTAATTATTTAACATCATCATTGTTTAATAGGAAAAAGAGCTGAAAAACAAAAATCTAAATTCAGCAGAAGTCGACACGTACCAAGTAGAGTTATTCATTTATTATAATATAGGTTAGAAACCCGGTATATTACACATGGTGAATAAATGCAGTGTTATATATAATCAATGTTGTAAAACAAGGTCTCCGAGGCCGAGTACTCCCTGAGTAATCGCTACAAGGTAGGTTGTCGAGGCCTGAGTACTCTAAGCCTAGGCCGAGTACTCCCCGAGTACTCTCCGCCTAGGCCGAGTACTCCCGACTTCAGCTAGGGAGCGTCTAACGACTTTTACGACATTGTATATAATTACTAATAAAGATATACATATCACATATTTATGACATATTACATAGTTTTTTAATACAAATTTTAGAAACGTTATATAGTTATTTTCTAAAAATGTTTTATAAAAAAAATGAAAGAAATGTTCAAATTATAAAAATGTTTTACAAACAACCCTATTTTTTTAAAAATAAAAAACGTTTTATAAAAGTAATTATATAGATCATTATTATTTAATAGATAGGAGAGAGAGGAGGGAAACAAAAATTATAAAAAAAAATTTAAAGAAATTTATATAATTAATAGGAGATAGAAGCGGGAAAAAAATGTTGAGGATGAACATGAGAATGACAAGTGTCTACCAAAACCTTTATTTATTATATAGTATAGATATAGATGTAGTGTATTTAGCGTAATAAATTATTCAAACAATTGAAATTCTTAATTATCAGCATTTATTTATTTATTTATTAAAGTTTTATTATATTTTAAATGTCATGATGTTTAATTTCTATATTTTATTATAATATTAATTTTGTAAGAAATCTTTTAAATTTTATTACATATTAGAGATGATAAAGCATCTATATAACAATTATAAACTTGTCCATCAAAAATGTATTTATGAAAGTTACATATATAAGGAACTGATTATACCGATGATCGGGCCACGAGGCTTGACCATATTTAACAAAAACAAGTATAGAAAATATATAGTCTTGTATGTTTTGAACACACAACGTGCTTGTAACATTCATGAGTAACTAATCATTGGGACCAAGGGTATGCTTGTATTAAATTGTGATAAACAACTTTATGTTATGGTAAAGAAATATAAGGTGTCATTCGAATGTCGGGTAGATATATAAATACATAAAATTTTTACTGATATTATGTGACACCAGTCTGTGTAGGTGGTTGCCACAACTTCAATGGTGAGAGAGATCGTATTCTCGTATTTTAATTGTAATACGCACGGGACTTGTATTCCCAGAGAATCACAAAATGAAAAAAGAGAACATGATTTTTGAAGTATAGATTAGCAAGAATTGATTTGGTTTGATCATTGATGTTTTAATTTTTTGGTTTCATAACCGATCGATTTTAGCTATAAGTAGTTTGGTTTTTCGATTACAGGGGGAAGATAGTTCGGTTAACTGCTGGTTCTAGGTTTGGGTCACTTTATTTCTGTTTTAATAAATAAATCCAATAAGGTTTTGGGCAAAATAAAAGAACAAGTCTGTTAGCTTATAAATGCAAGTGCTATATTAATTATAAAAAAAATAGAGTAAATTACATTTTTGGTCCTTGTGGCTTTGATCAAATTACGGGTTTGATCCCTAGATCACGATTTTACCAAAACAAAAGTTTACCCATTTGAATAAAGTTTTATAAAACAATTTATTTACAAAAATATCTTTTAAGACTAAAATGTTTTTAACAAATAATTGAATGGGTTTACTTTCCTAGGTACAAATCTATACTATATAATAAATAAAAGTTTAGCTGAGACACTTGTCACCCTCATGTGCACGCTTAACATTTTTTTCCCGCCTCTCTATTCTATTAATTATACAAATTTCTTTAATTTTTTTATAATTTTTGTTTCACGCCTCTCTCTCCTATTATATAATACTGACTTCTATAATTAATTTTATAAAACGTTTTTTTTATTTTAAAAAATAGGTTTGTTCATAAAATATTTTTATAATTTAAACATTTCTTTTATTCTTTTTATAAAACAACTTTAAAAAATAACAATATAAGATTTCTAGAATTTGTATTAAAAAGACTATGTAATATGTCAAAAATATATAATATGTAAATTATTATTATTAAGTATATATAATATTATATTTATTTAACCTGCGTGATATATCGGGTTTCTAACCTATATTATAATAAATGAATAACTATACTTGCTACGAGTCGAGTTCTCGGGAAGTCTAGATTTTTGTTTCCCGCCTCTCTCTCCTATTAAATAATAAAGATGTTAAATAATTAATATCTTAAGTTTATTTTAATATTTTATTAAAATTACTAAATTATAAGAAAATTTTAATTATATCTTATCTTAAAATACAATTTTATAATTCTTAAATTTTCATTATTTATTATTTATAATTGTTAAATCTTCATTATTTCTTATTTCATCAATGACTGATAACATCCAACATACAAATTTTTATAGAAACTATTATTTTATAAAAATTGTATTTATTCAATCCGTGTAATATATGGATTTTAACCTAGTGTATAATAAAACACAAATAAGTGAATAAGTGTTGAGAAAACTATAAACGAGCCAACGAGGTAGGGCTAACGGCCCAAGATCCAAATTTCACGTTTTTATTTATAAACTAGGTTATAGACCCATGTATTACACGGTGTTGTATAATAGAAAACTGAAATATCAATAATGTGTAAAAGAAATTTACAATATTGTTTATAATAGAAATGACATAATTCTATAATGTGATAAAAAAAACTACCTAAATGAATAATTTTTATTACATACAACAGAAAAAAATGAAAGTACAATTACAATTCACGAGTCTTTATATATATCTTTGTATACGACACGGATTGAATAAAAGAAATATTAAATAGTTAATTTACGATAGTCTGATTATTTTGGTAATTTAACCTAATCACATTAAAAATAGAAATTTTTCTCGTGAAAAATTTTGTTCTTATCATGAGATATTTCCTTGTTATTACTCCGCTCAGAAGATTGCCTAAAGTTTGATCTCATGTTATGATCACAAAAAAAGGTCTAATTGAAATTTAATAAGATAGATATTTTAAGAGGATACAAAACTCACGCACCGGCACCGGCACCGGCTCCGGCTCCGGTTCTGGTTCCTCATCAGCAACAATTTGCAGAGATGTAGTAACAATCACTTGGTTTTGAAATTCTGATGCAAAACATAGTAAGGTGTTGAATAGGTATAAACAATAACTCAAAGTCCCAATCATAAGTAATGGGCTGAAATTGCCACCTCTAATATCATGGAATAATGCATAAAAGTGTAAAACTTTGAGCTGTGTATACTTAAAGAAGGTGAAACGAAGTCATAGCTTCACTGAGCAAATGAAGACTTACTTTTCTCTCACAATCATTGCTTATTTTTTATTAAAAAAAACTGAAAAAGCTTTAATTTTAAAATTTTATTATATAGTTAAAGAAAGTTAAACTCGCTTCTGTTTTTTTTTATTATTTAAATTAGAACTTTTAGTCAAAAACAAATATACAATTGAAACATGGTTTAATTCTTATAAAGATGTTGAAAAGGTGATACCTTTTATTTTCAATGATTACTCATAGATATATTTTAAAGTGATGATGAATTGTGTGCTCCTATTATTCACACTTTAACATGAAGGAAGGAGGAAAATACATATGTCATGGCATCCAATTTAGATGAATTACATATGTATTTGAAATAAGGAAAATACTTCGTTATTAAATATTTAATTGTTATTGAAACTCTTTCCTACGTATATTGTTATGATAAAAATAATCAAGTATTATATGTAAATAAAAAATCATCCATAAATAATAAAGCAGCGGAGTTTAAGCTCGAGCTTAAAACATAGAACTAGAAAGATGACTTGTAAGTAGAGAACTCATGAGAACCGCATAATCATATGTATGTACTCTTGGTCAAATATTTATGGAGAAGGAAAGAGTCGATTATGTGTGGCTATATAGCCTTAGGTGTCCGATTAAAGCAACGAGTATATGTGTTTATATAGCTATAGCATTTATCTTTTTATAATTGTTTTATGTATTTAAATGTATAATATATTGTTCATTTATGGATTTTTATTAAAGTATGTCTTCCCCCAATTATAATTATGGAATTATCTTTTGTTGTTAATGTAATTATTGTGATTTCCTAGATTAGTGCTCACATTTATGTACTTATATTGTATCTATCTTTGTAAATCAGTGTGAAAATAATAAACATCAATTCCCTCTCAATTATCTTTATGGTATCAGAGCAAGTCTGGTCACCTTGAAACCTAAACACAAACACGCCTACACCCCTTTCACCATCTTCGCAAATAACACCAGCCTCAACCCACCTCTCACAGTCAGCACCAAGAACAACTTCACCATCGTTTCTTTTCCAGCCACTCTCAAACTCACATCAACAAACTACCTTGGATGGAAAACACAAGTTGAGGCCCTCTTACACGGTCTTGACTTGTACAAATTCATTGATGGTAATCACCCCCCTCCTCAACCCACTGTTGTAGCAAATGGCACATCCACACCCCACACCGGCTATCCAAACTGGTTCTGACAGGACCGTCTCCTGTTTGGAGTCATGGTCGGAAGTTTATCACCTCAAATTGTGCTAATAGTCACCAATGCAGTAACATCCCTTGAAACGTGGACTACCCTAGCCACCACCAACGCATCCCCATCTAGAGGTCACATAAAGCAACTGAAGTACCGCCTCAAACGGTGCTCAAAGACCCCTACCCAGTTAGTACCTACAAACTGTGAAGACAGTGGTTGATGAACCCTCCATACTAGGTAAGAAAACTGACCCGGAAGACCTCATTGACATCATTCTTAATTGTCTGGATCAGGTGGCTTACAAGTCCACCATTGATGCAGTTCACGCTAAGGATACCCCCATATCCTTCAATGAACTACACGAAAAACTCATCAACCAAGAATTAACACTTGTCATTTACAAGTCCACCATTGATGCAGTTCACGCTAACATTGTTGTTTCATACAATTGAGAAAACATTGTAAACATTTTTATATAATAACAAGAAAACAAGACACTGACATTATGTTGTACATGAGGAGAGCTCTTAAAGTCCCATGAACATCATCAACATTTGTAACCATTAGCTATGGACTTAGCTTAGGATTATATGAATAGTACTATTAAGGGTGACGCCCCCGGTCATAGTTAGTCGCGCTAACCGGGACCTGAAGGGTCGAATGGCCGCATATTGTCTTATTCCGTTCTCGTGGTAAAGCGAAGGAGGCGCATGCACCAGTTAGGTTTGGTTACGATCTCATGTATGAACATATTATTTGTAAGCCTAACTAGCCTACGAATGGATCAACAACACTTGTTTTGTTTATCATATGCGCTTAGAATTATTTGTTTACAAGGAAATTCATCATCATGTTTTCGGGGAAAAACTACTTATTTTATGACGGTAAGGTCATGTGCATGTTTTCAGGGAAAACTATTTATTTTATGACGGTAAGGTCATGTACGTGTTTTCAGGGAAAAATACTTATTTTTATGACGGTTAAGTCATGTATATGTTTTCGGTAAAAATTACTTATTTTTATGACGGTTAGGTCATGTATATGTTTTCGGTGAAAACTACTTATTTTTATGACGGTTAGGTAATGTATATGTTTTCAGTGAAAACTACTTATTTTTATGACGGTTAAGTCATGTATACGTTTTCGAGAAAAAACTACTTATTCTTATGACGGTTAAGTCATGTATATGTTTTCGGTGAAAACAACTTATTTTTATGACGGTTAAGCCATGTATATGTTTTCGGTGAAAACTACTTATTTTTATGACGGTTAAGTCATGTATACGTTTTCAAGGAAAACTACTTATTCTTATGACGGTAAAGTCATGTATATGTTTCGGTGAAAACTACTTATTTTTATGACAGTTAAGTCATATATACGTTTTCGGGGAAAACTACTTATTTTTATGACGGTAAAGTCATGTACATGTTTTCAGAGGAAAACTACTTATTTTTATGACGGTAAAATCAAGTACATGTTTTCGGGGAAAACTACTGACATTGAAATAACTAACTCTGTGAACTTACCAACCTTTGTGTTGACACTTTCTAGTATGTTTCTCAGGTAACCCTTAGCCATTGCGCGTTTGGAATAGGCTAGCTATGCTGGATTAATTTCTAGTAGCTGGAGGACATAGATTATCAAGTCTCAAGACTATCGTTGATCTAGAAGAACTTAGATCATTGTATTACTTAGTCTTAATAATTGTGTATGTATTCAAGTCTTAGAAATCAATATTACAGCTTCCGCAATCGTATAATGAACCAATCGTTACAACCTTTATTTATTTATTAAGTAAATAAATTTGGGGGTGTGACAGAATCACCAGTTAAGTTTGAATTAGAAGGTCGTATCGTTGGTTCGAGAATCAGAAGAGTCGTGTTTTTCTTGTAAACTTAAAATGTTATTTTTGTCATAATGTATAATTTTATAAAATACGGGGAGATATGTAATTTAAGTTTTGGGCTGTGTATATATGTAATTAGGTTTTAAAATA
Source organism: Smallanthus sonchifolius (assembly GCA_023525975.1). NCBI lineage: Eukaryota > Viridiplantae > Streptophyta > Magnoliopsida > Asterales > Asteraceae > Smallanthus > Smallanthus sonchifolius. The sequence continues at coordinate 68,878,329 of CM042031.1, read as the reverse complement.
AGGGGATATATGTAATTCCCTCTTTAAAATAAGGGGATATATTTAATTTAAGTTTTAGATTGGGTATATAAATAATTAGGTTTTAAAATAAGAGATTGTGTGTCATTATATCACCTAGGGCATGTTTTAGAAGAAAATATACTTTAAGGACTACTTTTGTAATATAGGGTTGAGTTCAAATGATAACCAACATTTATATGATAACCATGATAACCACTCTCAAACATAGTGTGACGTATATGTAAAAATTATCATTCTGTTAATGTTGCATATACGTAAACACTATGTGTCACGTATATGTAACATTATTTGGTACGTATATGTAAGACTTATCATTTTCGTATTTATGTTTAAAGTACATAAATACACTTTTAACAATTAAAAGAAAAAATAATTTATAAATTATGTAATTGTTTGAGAGTGGTTATCACATAAAAAACTGGTTATCATTTGAACTCTTCCCTTATAATATATTCCACCAAATCTGTGAGGAATTTAATAATTAATTAATATTCGAAATACCATCGAGTCTTCTGGTTGAGTGGTAGCCCCATGATTTTCCAAATGTAAGGTCATTGGTTCGAGTCTCGCTTGGGACAAAATGTTTCAGGTTAAGCCAGTGGTTTTTCCAGTTGTGGGTTTCCTCTTATGTGGTGTGGAGCGGGGTCACCACGCTTCTGTTCCCAGTTGTGGGTTTCCTCCACGTTTGCCAGGGTGATCCCGGGTATCCGGGTTTTTGTTGTTAAAAAAAAAATTAAATAAATAAATAATAATATTCGAAATATAAAATACGAAAACGAAAAGCTCGGTTTTAAAGTCTCAACGAACGTGGAATCCATACTTCCTTCCCGGGAAGTTTGTTTCAATTTCTCACGATAATTTGATTATTTTATCGTTTCAAATAAGTTAGCATTGTAGCTAGGCTAACACGTGTCCTTTTCTCTAGGTATTGAGAAATGGAATAGAAAAAAAATGTTACATTTTTCTAAATCAAACACTTCTCTTTCATTAAAAAAAATAAGCTAAAATGAACGTGGCATTCTTATTTACAAGTTACACAGATAATTTTTTTATGTATTTTAATATTATATCGGCATAAAACGTTATATCCATGATCCATCCAACATGTAGCTTTGGTCTTTTGATGTACTGAAAAGAAGATTAGGTATGTCACTGCTTTATACAAAAATTAACCTCTAAAACATAATAAACAGGAGGGTTTTGAGGGTGTCATTGATGGGCGATCGCACAATACCATATTCTAGAGGAGACTAATTTTTCTTTTTCATTTAGGTATCGTAAGTCAATTAACATACATAAAAAATTGTAAACTCATTAGTAATTCATGTTCTTGAGGGGGGCCCAATAAGTCTAGGTTTTTTTTTTATATTGTATTTTTGTTGTAAGGGTATAGAGGGGCTTAATATGTCAAGTTGTTTACCAATTAGGTTAAAATATATTTATTCTTTAAACTTTATTCTCTAAAAAACAAAAAGAAGAGATAGACTACATGGTTATCGATTGCGATTGACGTCTGCCGATAGTCGGTACTCGATACATATTTACAAGAGGCTATGAATTTTAGACTTTAAAAAATTAAGGTTCATATATTTATTAAAAATGTAGTTAATTTATTGAATGAGTAAATTTCAAAAGTGTTAAAAAAATCTATATATATAAGCCTAATTTTTTTTTTAAATATATATATATAAGCCCGTATTATGTTTTTTTTTATATATGATTATTAAGTTTATATTATAAGACCCGATTCTTTTTTACATGTCCCAGGCCCAAAACGTTTTAAGGATTTTCGAGACGGGCCCTAGACTCTTCAAAGGTAACGTGCCTCATGTTGGCCGTCATAATCTCAGATCTTAGTTGTAGGATCACCTCAACCATGTGAAACTCACCCCGTTGGGCATTGTAATGACATTGTTATTGGAACATCTAGTTCCATCAATAACCAAGTATTAAAACATCATAGAGCCACTCAATAAAACCTATGAGCAAAACCCCTTTCTCATGGAAAGCACTCTCACTTCATTGCATATTGCCTATAATTGTTTAATATTTTTACCCTGTAATGGAATTAAATGTATTAATGGAGGAAAACTTGTCCTTAAGAAACCAAGAACAAGCTTAATGTTACAAAAATATAGAGATGTGAAACTAAAACTAGGATAGGAGGAGAGAATCGAGAGTAGAGTTGTGTCCACTCGATCCAGGGTGTCTTTCTCGTTCTCCTAAGGGCTGTATTTATAGCCGTTTTGCTACTTTCTGCTTACCCAAGGAGAAACCAAGTTTATCTTAATGAGGAAGGTTTGCATACATCTTTCACGTCTCTCTTTCTCGGTTGCCTCTCCAAATCAGAAAAGAGAAAAGTCTTTGACTTCTATTCTCTAGGTGATCGTGATTCTTTGTCTTCTTGTCTTTTGTCCGACTTTTACCCTCGTTGTCTTTGATTTAGGCTTTGACCTAGGTATTCAGTAGTAGCTTATAACTTCTGGTTAGGAGAGGTGGGTTTGAGCCTCCCTCCGTTATCAATTACATTTCATTTATTTAAAACTTAATGTGACATTTTCTCAATGAAAGAAAGTTAATTAGTTGTCCACCATTCTTTTCCTACGACCCTTCTGCAGTCCACCCCGCAAATGAACCCTTACTCCCCAAAAGTCAACTATTCTCCCTCTACCACCACCATTGCGATCATCGACAAACACCTTCTCCCCGTGTCACAATTCAAACGTTGATTTTGAGGGGAGGGGGTTTCATTTGGTTTGATTTGACTGTAGGGGGAAATAGTGAATCGAGATGCTACGATGGTTCTTAGAGTGATGATGACATGTCATTATTTTATTTTTATTTTTTCCCTTTTTGTGTTTTCTTAAAAAATGTGTGCCATGTCAGCAAGAAAATCTAAATGTCACTTTTACGTCACATCATCTGTTTATGTAAATTCCAGTCACTTGATTTTTCGAACAGATACCTCTACAGGAAGGAGAAAAAATAGCCAAATCCCAGATCGTCAAGCTCTCTGCGATCACACGAAAATGTTCGTTAGAGGACCCAAGGAGCCATAGGCTCCGAGGACACTCTGACGCTCAAGTTAGTTGGGGCCTAATGAAAGTGTGTGTAAAAATAGTGTGTGTAAAAATTGATGAGAATAGCCTCCTTTATGTTGGAGGCAACCCTTCTATTTATAGAAGGAAGGAAACTTAACCCTAATGGGCCTTCAACTTGGGCCTGTAAGGATTAGGCTTACTCATTGGGTTTTGGTCCAAATAGGGGTATACCTCTACATCAACAAATATATGACTAGGTAAAAAAACGTTGTGTATCATCCTAGTAAGAGCATTCACAACTCGTTCTTTATAATTATATGAGTGTGTTTTGTATATTTTATGGAGTGATTTAAAGTGGTTGTGAGCGAAGAAGAGAGAAAAAATATAAGGTTTTTGTAAATATAAGGATAAAAGTAGTGGTTTTTAGTATAATTATAAGGATAAAGATAAGGAGAGATAAAAGGTAGAAAAAATAGTGTTTTTTAGTGTAATTATAAGGATAAGGATATGGAATATAAAGAATGGGCTGGGAATGCTCTAATAAAATAGAATTACCATATTAAAATATCTATATAAATATGAGTAAATTGCAGTTTTCGTCCCTATGGTTTGCCCCTATTAACAGGTTTAGTCCAGTTTTAACACTTTGGGTCCCTGACGTTTGAATTCTTAACATTATGCGTCTCTGAACCTAACAGGCGTTAAGTTTTCTGTTAGTTTTCCTGTGAAATTACCGATTTGCCTCCTTATAAATTAAAAAAAAAAGAATATATTAATATAGCTTTCAGCCTTTCACCCCCTCCATTTCCACTTTCCACTTTCCAGATCTAGCTACCACCATCGGTTCCACCATCGCCGCCGGCTCAGCTACCACCACCACCGCCGGCACAGCTACCACCACCCTCCCGGCACAGCTACCACACCAGTCGGAGGTTTAGGGATCTCGTTGGACAACTACCACACCAGTCGGAGGTCGGTGACGGAGTTGAAGAGTTGTTTGCATAAAAGAAGCGCCGGAGGTTTAGGGACAACTACCACTATGTGGCTTCTCTTTCCCGAATTATCCAACTACATTACCATTGATTACACCACTCTGCTCCAATCTCAATAACCCCAAATCCCCAATATCATCCAATCCTCTGACGATGTCTCTGCTTCAAATATTCAATTGCGGTGTTTTCTCTCAATTTCCATGTTCGAGAAGCTTTTCATTGACCCAGAGATCAATTAACACTCCAATGTGCTCTTCGTTTTGGGGAAAAGAGCTTTTTCTGATCAATGAGGCTTCGGTTGATGGAATTTCAGCCAGAACAAGAGGAGTTAGGGTTTTTGCGATGTCTGCTTCGACGAATCCGAGATTTAAGATGATTTTGAACGAGTATATGGTTACTTTTTAATGAGATCCAATGGACGTTGGCAAAAGACGAAGTCGCCGTGAAATCGACGGATCTCACTACTTCTTCACTCTCCGTGTACCTTAGGAATCCGGGAACGGCGTCGCTCCGGAGGATATTGTAACGGCGGCGTATTGGAGGACATTGGCGCCAAACTGGAGGATTATAGCGGGTCGGTTGCTAGGATGATTGCGGCCAGGTCGGGTCAGTTGATTAAAGGGATATTGTGGTGTGGGGATGTGACGGTTGACAGATTGAAATGGGGGAATGAGTTTTTGAAGAAGAGGATGAAATCAGGCCAGAAATCGGAGGTTACCCCAGACTCAAAATTGAGTTCGACCTCCACAACTAGGGTAACCTCCGGGTCAGGGGCGGTGGCAGGTGGTGGTGGTGGTGGTGGTGGCGGCGGCTGCTAGTGGTTTGGGTAGGAGGATGGTGAAGAAGATGATAGCATTTATTTAAAAAGGGTAATTTCATTATTTATTTATTTAAAAAGGGCAAATCGGTAATTTCATACAAAAACAACAGAAAAGTTAACGGTCGTTAGCCTCAGGGACTAATACTGTTAAAACATCAAACGTCAGGGACCCAAAGTGTTAAGACTGGACTGAACCTGTTAATAGGGGCAAACCACATGGACGAAAACTACAATTTACTCTATAAATAGACTAAATTACAATTTTTGTCCTTTATGTTTACCATAATTATGGATTGGGTCCTTTAAAGAATTGACTTTCACTCTGTGTCCTTTATTTGGAAACTTGCCTCGTTTCTTGTCCTTTAACCAAACGGCCATCCATTCCCCCTCGTTAAGTCACGCACGCGCAAGTCATGTGAGGGCAGTTAGGTAATTTCCTCCCTGCTTTTATTTAAACCCTTTATATTCGTTTCCCCCTTTATTAAAACCCTTTTATCTTCTTCATCCTCATACCATCTACTGAAAACCCTAAACATTCTTTCCCCCTTTATCTTCTTCACCTTTTTCACCAGACCATCGATATGAAGATGTATTGTTGGTGTGGCAAGGAAGCGGTTGTAAGAACATCTTGGACACCAAGAAATCCCGGTCGTCGTTTCTACGGGTGTCCTGAGAAGGTAAGATTCGTAATTTTCAAATGCAATTTCTTGAAATTGATCAGGTTCTCATCTTTTTATTTTGGTTATTAATTAGGGATCAAAATGTCGTTTTATCGGTTGGTTTGATCCTCAAATGTGTCAAAGGTCAATGGACATTATCCCTGGTTTGTTGAAGTCCATGAATGAACTTGAAGAATCGACAAAAAAAAGTCAAGCAGAAGCAAGGAAGTTGAAGAAATATTTGATAATGAGCTGGATTGGGTTCTTTGGAGTTCTAATTGCAATGAAAATGGACTAGGATAGTTGTTCTAGAATTAAAATGTACTAGGGTTGTGTTAGTCCATGTAATGTTTTGATTGTAAGAATGGTTTAAATGGTAATGCTATGAAATTTTAGTAATTTTTTATCATTGTTGTTTATACCAGTTAAATGCATTTTATGACCAAATCCAAAAGTCAAATGTATTGCAACACCAAATGTCAAATGTATTGCAATTAGAAAAGTCAAATGCAGTTTATGACCTATTTGCAAACAAATGCAGTTTATGGCCATTAAAACAATGAGTTTACCAACTGACCAAATGCAGTTTATGATCAAAACCTATATCCAAATACAGTTTATATCCATTTTATGACCAAATGACCAAAACCTATATCCATATTATGACCAAATGACCAATATGACCAAAACCTATATCCATTTTATGACAAAATGACCAATACCAAATTCCAACTTTGTAGGTTGGACCAAATGACCAAATGCCAAATATTGACCCTGCTGTCTATACAGTAATACATATCATAGAGTAGGATAATTCATATAACCAAACATACATAGGTTGGACCAAATGACCAAATAAGCAAACATACATATAGAGTATGATAATTCATTGTTCCATGGCCAAATACATAACTTAACAAAAAAACAAAAGACATAAATCATTGTTCCATGGACTAAACTTTCAACAAACAAAAGCCATTACATGAAAGCAACAAACTACAAGGAATGAATTATTGGCCAGTGCATGTCCTCTTGTTATGGCCCTTCTTCTTGCACTTCCCACATGTTGTTGTTGAGCCTGTTTTTGCCAACCCCTTACCTTTGTTGACATCTTCTAGTTCCACATTTGATCTTTTCCTTGCCTTTTTGGGCCTCCCAATTGGTTTATGGTAATGAGGTGCTGTTATAACTGTAGGCACTTGGGACTTTGGCCACATTGACATTCCATTCACCGGATAGATCTTGTATTTGTACACTTCTTTCCACCTCTCCATTCCATAAACAGGATTGACAAAAGTTTCTGGTATGCCAACACTTTGACCATGTCCAGCCTTGTTCCAAATGACTGCTACTGCATGTTTGCATGGTATCCCAGTGATTTCCCACCTCCTACATGCACAATTTTCTGTGCTCATGTTCACTACAAACTGATCATCTGCTGACTTCCCACATACCTGATAGTGTTCTTCCCCATTCCATTTAACAGTGTACCTATCATTAGAGATACTATTAGGGTGCATAACATCACATATATTTGAAGGTATACCATTAGGGTGCATAACAGTGTACCTTGCAGCCTCCTTCTTAATTGACTCAAAGATCTTAGTAGCATATGGTGTTAGTAAACCATTACTTCTATCAATAATCTGCAGCACATTCACAATTCTCCTCATAAGATACTCCCTGATGTATTCCAGCATTGTTATTATGGGTTTGTCTCTTCCATCCAACAACTTGGAATTCAAAACTTCACACATATTATTGAGCAAGACATCTGAGAGTGCCCTTCCTGTTATCATAGACATATTATTGTTGAGCAATATTATTAAGCAAGACATATTATGTAAATTAATATATTTAACATTTGTTACCAGTAAAGTATGATCTTGACCAATGCTTTGGAGGGATTTTAGACAACCATAGATGTGCATCCTTGTTTAATCTTTTGAGGGCATCCATTTCCTTCTCAAAATGAACAATAGTTGTACATGTAGCAAGTTTCCATATAGCATCTTTGTAAATTTTTCCTTTGTAATGTTGCTTCATGTTTTCATGAATGTGTCTGAGACAATATCTGTGCTCAGCACATGGGAATACCTTTTGCAATGCTGGGATAAGGCCCTGTTAATCCAACATAATCACAGAAATATTCATAAGCTGATAAAATAAATAACTATGCCAAATTGGATAAAATAAATAACTAACCTTTTGTCTGTCACTTATAAAGGTGAAGTTTGACTTTTTATTCAAGTCCAAGTCATCACCAAGGCAGTCTAGAAACCATGACCAAGAAGCCATTGTTTCTGCTTCTACAATTGCATATGAGACAGGATAAATTCCATTGTTTGGGTCAAGACCAACTGCGGTGAGTAATTGACCCGGATATGGACCTTTTTGGAATGCCCCATCTAGTCCCAGCAGATCTCTCTTAATTGCTTTGAATCCTTTTTTCAACGAACCCAAACATACATAGATTCTCTTAAATCTTCGTGTTTCAGATCTAGGGTCTGTGACAGGTTCTACCTCTATTCTAACTATTGTACCTGGGTTTGTGTTCATCAACTCTTCAAGATAATCCCTAAGAATCCCATACTGTGAACTGAAATCTCCATGGAGTTGTTCCATAGCCATGTTCTTTGCTCTAAATGATTTCATTGGAGAAACACCAACCTCAAACTTCCTTTGAAACTGATCTTGAACTGCTTTGACTGGGATCTTGGGATTTTCCTGTATTTGCTCCATAAGTTGCTGACCTAAAAAAGATGCTGTGCAGGCATAAATCGTTCTACTTTGTAGGCATTTATGCTCAGTTACCAAAGTTTTGACCATCCAAGACCCAGAACTTTTGTCTTTTGAAAGTAAAAGCACCCATGGGCATTTATGGAGATCTGGGTCTGTCTTTTTCCCCCTACCACCAACATTTTTCAAATCTGGTCCTTTATCATTTAAACAACTGCTAGATCCAGCCCCAACATTGCTTTTAATGTGGACCCCATCTTCACTATCCCCCTTGCACACTGCCCTTACCCTATAAAGGTCATCCTTTATAATCCTAATTTGTCTTCTAGTTTCAACAGCAACTTCTTTAATCATTTTTTTAACTTCTTCCTTAGTTCCAAATACTTGACCAACATAAAACTTGGAATCTTTGTCAATTTGCTTTCTAAGTTGCCTTAATTTCCTTTTCCTAGAGCTTGTCCCATTCTCATCAGAATCTACACCACTATCAAACTGTTCATTATCCAATACATTATCTTCCATTGCTATAAAATCTAATTGATCATTGGGATGGTTCAACTCAACATCTGCATCAGTATGCAATCTAAAATCTCTCATATCTACTTCAACATCAGCAACTTCAGCATCATCTACTATGAAGTCACTATCACTATCTTCTTCCTCGTTATCATTTGACTGATCTCCCTCATTATCACCTTCAAACTGATCTTGCTCATTATCACCTTCAAACTGATGTTGTTCATTGTCACCTTCAAACTGATGTTGTTCATTGTCACCTTCAAACTGATGTTGTTCATTGTCACCTACAAACTCATGTTGTTCATTGTCACCCTGTTGTTCTCCCTGATTGATATTGGACTGCTCTGTCTCTTCACCAAAGAAAGGATCAAACATTGGATCATCTATCCTAATATCAAATTGTTCTTGTTGGACACTACTTTGTCCAACCTCATTGCTACTTTCATGCCAACCCAATAATAATCTTTTCCCAGCTGCATTAGGCATATTAATTGACATCAACTCTTCATCAGTAACCTCTTCAATCCTAACCTTGGATGGTGAGCAAAAATATGTGTGGACAGAGGTTGTTTCATGTTCAACATAAACATTCATTACTTTATGCTCTAACACATATTGCCCAAACCCTCTAACATCTGAATCACTTCCTAAAGCTCTAAGACCAAAATCTAAATCAGCATTTGGAACTAAATAGTGGTAGTATCTATTACCTTTGGTATCGTAACCTAATTTTGCCAAAACAACATCTAATTCCCACACAGAAAACCTGTCAATATCGATCAAATCAACAAAAGACTCTGTTGCTCCTTCATAAGCACGTCCAGGGAATCTAGTAAAGTAACCACCATGATGTAACTTGACAGAAAATAGATGAGGGAAACCAACTACATTTCAAAAAAAAAAAATTAACATATGCAATGCTTAACAATATCGCTCGCTTTAACCTAAAACCACTTCAAAATAGAAAAGTAAACTTACCGTAGAAAGCTTCAACATCTGCCTGATCGAGGGATTCACGAATGAAGTAGCGATGAGCCATGATTCCACACTCTTAATTTAGGTTTAGCGAACTGAGGATGAAGAAGATAAAAGGGTTTTAATAAAGGGGGAAACGAATATAAAGGGTTTAAATAAAAGCAGGGAGGAAATTACCTAACTGCCCTCACATGACTTGCGCGTGCGTGACTTAACGAGGGGGAATGGATGGCCGTTTGGTTAAAGGACAAGAAACGAGGCAAGTTTCCAAATAAAGGACACAGAGTGAAAGTCAATTCTTTAAAGGACCCAATCCATAATTATGGTAAACATAAAGGACAAAAATTGTAATTTAGTCCTATAAATATAAAATTAGAGGATCATTTAATATACAACCAATTTTAAACACACTAATTCGAAAACCCATATAAATAATATACATATTGTTTTAACTGTACTACATATAGCAATGATATAAATTTTTATCCGAATAATTGTCTTCTTTTTCTCTCGTACTATATCGTTAACACATTTGATACAACTTTTCATACGATTCTTTACTTAAAACTAGTTATGTATTAAACACATCACGTAAAACTATAGTTTAATAGAAGAAAAAACTTCTTAAAATTTGAAATTTTTTGGCATTTTTTTTATAGGGAAGAAGAAAAGACAACAAACTCGATAGATTAAATTGAGTCGATAAGTTGAACGAAAATCTGATTACGATAAGAGACGATAACTCGTATGTGAGACCCACATTTCGCCATCATGAAACACGCACATCGTATCACACAACAAAACCCATAAAACCGCTCTTTCAAGACCTTGCTTCTACGACCCCCCTTCCGTTATTCATCCACCAAATTCCCCTCAAATTAAAGCCATTTATCTCATAACTTATAACCCCTTTTGTTCTTAAGCTAATCGAAACAGAAAAGGTATGTTGTAACTTACCCAGATTCTTCAGTTTCATCCTTTTCAGGTATTCTTTATATCTTCTGTTTGTAAGTTTTTGATCCCTTTATCATCATAATTGAAAAGGGTTTCTTGTGTTTCTAATTAAATTACCTTTTCATGTTCAATTTTTCCGTCGAATCCGACCATGTGATTCAAAAATGTGAACAGGATGTAAGGTATTATCGTAATCATTCACGCTGTGTTGTTTAAACAATCTGGAATATAATTTTATTGTGTTTTCGTGTGTCGATTATTATGGGTTTTGGCTATAGTTAGAATTTGATTTCTTTAGGGATGATTAAAACTTAATAGTTGATTAAATTATTATTATTTTTTTTAATCTTGTAATACTTTTCTTTTTTACGACGACAGTAAGCTGCGCCTCCTGGCCTTTTTGGATGGTAAAACTAAGTCTTTTAAAAACTACATTTATAGATTCAGAGGTCATAATATTGCTATGCATGACCCGTTGGACCGACTAAGTAGCTCCACAGCCTCAGGCGATCGTATGCAAATGGAACAAACATGTGTTTATGCAGAAATTATTATTGCTTTTGTTTATGATTTCTGATTCAATTTTCTGTCCAGATCCAGCTTTAATTTCTGCATAAACACATAAATTACACAAGGCATTTGTTTTGTCTCAGGTTATCAATTTCTGAAGGTGTAAGTTTTGTTTTAATGAATTCTGCAAGTGAAGAAGCCCAGGAAACTGGAAACCGGAGAAGGAAATCCATTGGTTCTGGCGGTGGGTCAAATCTCGCTGGCGGCCAAACCAGGCGGTACTCTATTGGTGTAACGGGTTCTCGAAAGAGTATAGGGGAAGAAGGTAATACTGTTCCTAATTATCTCAGAGCTTCCACTGGTTCATGTCATGATTTATGTAAATTTGGTAAGAAACATGAACATATGAAGTCAGCAGTTCCTGTAAAGTTCAAAAGAACAACGGTTGTCGATAATGACAAACTTTTAAAAACTGTGGTTCCGTTGGAGAAAAAGAACACAAAACTTGCTACCCAAACGCCTGCTGAACCCGTTAAGGTAGCTAAAAAGGATGTTTTGTTAGCATTTAAGAAACCGCAAGTTTATAAGCAGAGTTCATCAACAATAGGGAAAACAATAAAAAATGAGCTTAAAACCTCTCAACGTGCTACTTCTCTTGTGAAATCAAGTCCAGTGGCGGTGAAGCGTGAGGTCCGTGAAGGGTCTAATGGTGGGATTGAAAAGAAAGAAATAAAAACTGTCAAAAAGACAGGAGTTACACCTAAAACGGTTACCGTTAAGAAAGTTGTTGCAAAGGTGACCACAAATGAATCACATTCCCCTAAAGCTTCTTTCAGTAGAGCTGTAAGTTTGAAGGGGATAAAATCTAGGGGCGTTAACCAGGTGTCGCCTTTAAAGGATCAAAACAGGATGCAAAAATCTGAGGCCGTATCCGAGGTCAATCCTGAGACCATGGGGTTTGACTTTACTCCGCCATCAATGGAATTGGTCAACCCTCCGGTTTGTGATAATACTGATTCTTTTTCGGACAAAAATGTTGTAGAAGAAGAGTCGCTAATCGTACATCCGGTCTATGAAAGCTCTCATCTTTTTTCAGATAAAGAAGTTCTTGAAGAATTATTAATTGTTGAAAGCTCACAATCTTGTTCAGACAAAGAGATTTTGGAAGAAGAAGCTTTGATCGCGCCTCCTGTCTCTGAAAGCTCTGAATCTTTTTATGATGATGAGGTTCTAGAAAACGAGTCTGGTTACACTGATGATGAAGAAGACGGGGTTTTAGAAGAAGGGTCTGAAACCGCTAATGTTAACAAAATAGAAGATGGGAATCACATGATCCCAAGAAAGGGCAAAATGGTAATTTCTGAAGACAAAGACGATGCAGCCGCGAAGTTGAGGTTCAGAAGGGGAAAAGTTCTCGATCTTCAGTCTGAGAATAATGGTCCTAGACGGCTCAAGTTCAGAAGGAGAGTTATCGAGGGTAATGAAGATGGTCAAAATATTTCAAGAAAAACTTACAAAAACAAAACTTTAGATCTTCAAAATGAAGACAAACAACGCGCTTCTAGGATAAGTTTTGAAAAAAAATATGTTGCAGAAACAAATGATTCCAAGAACGGCCCTGAAAGCATTGTCTTGAAGCGTCAAGGTGAGCAAGAAAAGAAAGATGGTCAAGGTTTGCTGAATAATGTGATAGAAGAAACAGCAAGTAAGCTTGTTGAAAGCAGGAAGAGTAAAGTGAAGGCATTGGTTGGAGCTTTTGAAACTGTAATCTCTCTCCAAGACGGTAAACCCTCTTCGACTTGATGAAAAAAACGGTTACTTTCACAACGATTCAGGTTTTGTAAAGAAGTGTAGATGAAGAGCCTGATGATTGTGATGGGACTTTTACATAAAACAAAAAATAGGATGATCTGAGGACTTCCTTGTGCTGGTTTTAACCGTCTCTTTTAAGTTATGCATGAATAAATCAAGTGACAATCTTATGAGTCTTGATCGAATCAAATGCGTGTTAATGTGGTTCTTCTGTGTTCTTTTATGACTAAATTGTGTCATGATCGGATCAAACCCGTGTTGGATTTGCTATCGTGTGCGATTTTGCTACAGAATTTGGTTTTTGGGTGTTGCACTTGAATTGCTTGGTGGTCAAATCATGTGTTGGTATCTATCGCGAATCGCGATAGGCCTTTGGTGTAGAACATGTGGTTTGTTGAGACATGTTAGGTTAAGCAAACATGTGTTTACCAATTCATTTGTGGAAAGGTAGGTTTAGAGAAGTTTGATTATGTATGGCATTTTGTGAAGTCAATAATGCACAAATGAAAAGCAACTTCTACCACAATAACCAATGTTAGAACTTTCATATGTTTGACCAAAAATGGTCAAATGAATATGATTGACTAAAAATGTTTGACTAAATACTAAAACGTGAGATACAAACTAATTCTTGTAACATTAACTCAAAGTATATTAAGTTGTGAATTAATGTTAAATTAATGAATTAATTTGCTTCCCACATATTTGACAAACATTTAGTTTTTCACTTGATACTAATCTATACTATATAATAAATAAAAGTTTTTTCATGTCACGTGTCGCCTCCATATTCATTCTTATCGTTTTTTTCGTCTCTCTCTTATTAAATACACATCTATCTTATAATAATAATAATATATTTAAAAAAAATACTAATTATAGTAATAAAACATATTTATTTTTAAATTATCCCTTATTATAAGAAAATTTGAAATTTAATTATGTAACTTTTATTTTCAATCAAATAGTAAATGAAAGTCAAATTACATGAAATAGTTATTAATGTATTTTTGAAACCCAATTATATATTAATTTTCACATGGGTATACCCCATGACCTTAGTATAAATACATTTTTACACATATAAATTATATACATAAATATTTAAGAATTTTTTTAACTATAAATTCTACACACCTTCTAAAATCTACTCCTAAAATTCACCTATTGTCCACTTTGATAGGATTTGAATCCACACCACTTTGATAGGGATGAACGACATGTGCCACTAGACCAGGAGGCCATCAACATTAAATCATATTAGTTTTGGAGGCAAGGAAAATTGAAGACGATATAAAAATAATCACAACCCTAATATAACTAAGATTCACAAATTGCTGTAACAAAGTTACGTGTAGTCAGACTTGGATCTGTAGCTGGACTTGAATCTCTACAGCAGTATAAGATGGAGACCATTTAGGTTCGAATTGGTCTCGATGGTGGTGTTGTGTCATATCTCGTCTTCTTGAGCCATAAACAAGGCTATAAACCCCACGAAACGACCTGTTAAAAGGGTCACACGTCCGAAGACTCGCCGACACTGGACAGTTGGGTACTTGGGTCAATACTCTATATGAGAAGTATCAAACATAAACATATATATGTAAATAATGAGTATAATTACGCATAGAGAGAGGTATATAGATATCTATCGTCATGGGAGAGGCCGTAAGAGAGGAGAGTAGTTGAGCCAACCTAAAGAAGGGGTGAAATCTTTTCTATAGGAAAAAGTTGGGCCAAACCTCTAATAAACCAATTTGAGGCGGGTTGAAGTAGAGGTGTGATAGCGTGTTTTTAATAGTAATAAATATATTCTATTTAGAGCTACACAAAATCGGGTTTTAAATTTATAAATTAAAATGATAATTACTTCAACTAAACACACACAATAGGCAGGTGTACCTATCGCAGCGTAGTATAGTATGGGTAAGAACTAAGTATCGAACCATGAACATGGATCCCGTACTCAACTCTCGCTATTGTCTGACTAGGATAATAAGTTGGAAAATGAGTTTTGTTTTATAAAAAAAATAAAAAGATAAGAAATGTAATTAGAAATGTTATCTCGTTTAAGACGTTACTCTAGTTGTTATTCCTTGTTAATTAAAGCTATATTTAAAGTAAGGTTGGTCATAGTTACTAGTACTAACCCTTTCGATAGGGGAGTTAGTATTTCATAACGGAACAGTGGATACGGTCGGCCAACTATTCCTTAATGAATCTCCGGACCCTGAACGGGGTCTCAAGTCCGCCGGTTATCTCGTGATTCATTATTCGGACTAGAATTATCCAATGACTGACGTACGTCATATCTTGTAACTTCATCCGGTAAGTCGGAATGCACGACTTCCTCCAAAGCTAATTTATGAAAACTCGGACCTAACAAATTATGTTCTTAAATAATTGTCTTTACTTATAATATTATTTTAAATAAATAAGACTTTCATTCTCAAGATCAAACCTCATGGCTCCCGCTAGAAGTCCTCTGCAAGCCGACACGAGAGAAGTAAGAAATACCGACACAAACCGCTCGGTCTGGTTAGGGCTCAAACGGCTTGCTGAATACCCAAACCTCCAATCAACCCATAATATTAAATCTATACTACCCGGTCGTTGCTAGCACCAAGATTTGTATATAGACCGTACAAACTCGAATAAGCTTCTCAAACAATAAGTCTTGCTTAAGTAACTCACAAGATTTAAGATTATTAGATTGGTTTAAAGATCACTTATTCTTGTCTTTTTAAGATAAATTATAGTAAAGACTTTAAAAACATAACATACTAAAAATACTTCATTAATTAATTAAAGTTCAACCAACTCTAGCAACACAAGAGGACTAGCCATGAATGACCATACAAGTGACTCCACTAACCCTTAGATACCCTTAGATAATGTGTGAAAATATTCCAACACCAAGGGAGAATGTGAGTAGATTGCCTCTTGATTACTTGAACAGAAGAAACATTCATATTACAAGACTTTAAAAAGGAAAATAAATAAGAAAAGCTAAACGGACAAAAACCGAGAGAGTTCCGGCTCTTAGTAGAGCATTAAGACATTTCCTACTCTTGATCTTGGACACCTAAAACACTAGAATGAGCTTCCTACTTATAGGCAAAGATTTGGACAATGCATGGCCGTGCAATGGGATGCAATGTCGTGCAAAGCACTCATTTCTTGCACGTGAGGGAATTTGTCAGGTCTGGCAGACTCAGGGACCATTTTCACCATTTGCACGACCGTGAAATGAGATGCATGACCGTGCAATACTTTTGCTTGATTTTGACTTTCTAGGTTGACTCCTTGGGTGCACGAACGTTCGATTTGCTTCCGGATGCTGATTTTGCCTTGTTTTTTAGTGTTTTCTTCATGTTTTTGCATGCAAGGGATAATTATCCTGTTGTAACACAATTAAGTATATTAAGTATCATATCTTATCATTTTATTCATAATTGTGCAAGATATGGGGATAATTGTGCATGTAAAACATGTATAAATGATGACACATCAAGGTGAAAAAAAAAACAGGTTTAGGATCTCAAACGGGTTTCCAAACCGGCCCAAACCGATTCTTAAACCATTTTGAGTGAATCCGCTTTGAAACTGGTTCAAACTTCTAATTTTTTAACCAATGGTTTGAAACTGGTTTAAGCCAAACCGAACCGATCCAAACTGCTCAAAACCTGGTTTCAAACTGATCTGAAACTGGTCAAAACCGGTCAACTTCCCCTCTCAAACTGGTTTCAAATTGAACTGGTTTTGACTTTTCTTGACCAAACCGGTTTCGGTTTGATTTCAAACCGGTTCGGTTAAAAAAATTGATTTGTGCACCTCTAGGTTGAAGCACACATTTCCAAACCTGTAATAGAGGTATTGACTACATAAACTTTAACCAAATTTTAATTTTCTAATGATACCAGTTAACTGCTTAAAAAGTTCAGAACCCCATGCTTAAAAGGGAGGAGAAATCAATGGTGGTTGGCTTTATCATAAGAGCACCTCCAATGGTGGATGAGACAAACACAACCAAATACGCCACATCAGCTGTCACGTCAGATTTCCACTCATCCTTCAAAAACCCTCTTTTTTACTCCAATACTACATCTGTTTTCAAACACCCCTATATGTAACACCTTAAACTTTTCCATAGAAATTAAGGGCTAAAAATATTAGGAATTGAAGTCTAGGGGTTAAATTGTATGTTCTCCAAAGATGGAGGACTAAAAATGAAAATTCTAGAAATAGGAGGGATAGCGGATCGCTATCCCATACCATATCGCTCCGCAATGTGTGGAAGAAGCAATGAACCAGGTGATGACACGTGTCCTGTGACTCACCGGTTACAAATCTAACACGTGGAACAATAGCGGACCGACATCTAGACCATAACGGTCCGATACGTAGGCCCGAAGGCAAAATTGCAGCTGAGGGCCATAGCGGACCGACATTCCCCATGATAAACGGTCCGCTATGGGCCGAAGGAGGGCCTGTAAATAGATTTCGATGGCTAGAACCTTTGGAACCACATTCACACACAAAAACACACTCAAACACACACACTTAGTCTAGGAATCCGTGCGAAAGTGCCGGTACGCGTTCAGAAGTCCAGTTTCTAGCCTTACGCCTTCAATTTACAGTAGATAGTTTCGAGGTAAGCTCTGCCCGACTCTTGTAAGATTTGGTTAATAACCATTAAGCTTTGATTATATATTATTAAGCTTATTATAGATTTTAATTAAGTAGTTAAATATACGTCGAGGTGTTGTCCAAAGTGTTTGACATATTATTGATACGATAAGCTGAAATACTGTCCAGATGAGTTCCTCTGAATTTAAATGTGTATTGTTACACAGTTGTTATTTGAAATAATGTCTGATGTAATGCCCTATTCCAAGTATATATAATGCGTATTAAGTACTGTATACGTGTCGAGAGTGGATGGGACCTACGGGTGGACGATTATCTTATCTTACTGGTGAAAGGTAGGACAGTATGGTAGGGTAGTTGTCCATTTTATACTGGTGATAGGTAGGCCAGTGGCGGAAGGGTTGACTAATTATATATATAACAAAAGCTTATTAGTTTGTATAAACTAATGAGTGGGATATGAGATTGCTGATGATTGAATAACAATCATGTGGTAAAGATTCATGAACTCACCAACTTATGTTGACCTAGTTGCTTTTATTATTTTAAAAGTTGTTGCAAGTGGATATTAGATGGCATTCCAGGTAGATGATAGCTAAAGATAGTTGTTTGGATGATCAGAGGATTGTAATAGATGGAGACATGTTTGGTAGAGCTTTAAGCCTTGTGGATGTTTTGAGTTCCTTGACAGAGACTGATGTTTGTTGGTTTGGTTAGTTTGTAATAGATGGTCGGTTTATGATTTAAACACTTTAGCTATTGATGAAAGAAAGGTATATGGTTTAGCTTCCGTTGTGTGTTCTGTACCATTCGTCACGTCTAACCGGTGCCTGGGACCGGGGTGTGACACTATATTTCCACACCATCACCTACTTTTACATTTATTTTCTATATACCAAAAAAACTTATTTATTATAATCTTATTTTTTATATTTCGTATTATTTAAAATAATATAATATTCCAAAAAAATAAAAATAAAAAATTACATAAACTAAAAATTAAAAATTACATAAACTAAAAATCAATCATTGAAATAACCGTTGATATGCGCCCAGAAATCGTTGCATTTTTTGCTATTTCCAATTTGCGAATCCACGGAGATGTGAAGAAAAGCCCGAGCGAGAAGCTTCTCCTCGTCTGTTGCCCACTTTCATTGAACCCTTGTCTTAGGAGGTTTCACGACTGATTTCCCTTTCTTTTTTCTAGCCGACGGGGAAGCAGAGTCACCCACTACAAGTGACGGTGTCGATGTGAACGACATCTGAGTGTCGCTAGGGGTTGGAGTTGGTATGAGTGTAGGTGTTTGAAACTGTTGAAAACCGGGTTAGAGTTCACTAGGTCACTAACTATTTAACACAATAACTATTTACTCTAAGCCCTTCTGTTCATTTCTAAATAATTAACCAGACTTGTAAAACCTTCCCTAAGCTTGTTAACGAACCGAAAGAACACAAATAAGGCTTATTCGTGTTCGTTCATTTAACTTTAACCGAATAAATGAACGAACACGAAGACTTAAATGAACGATTTCAATCTGGCAAAAAAATTCAACTCAAAGTATTACGGTGACCTAACTCAATCCGGTAAAAAAAGTTCCATGACCCAACTCAATCCAGTAAAAATATTCAATGACCCGACCTGACAAAAATCCCTTTTAATAAACATTTTAACACCGAAAATTTTCGATGCCCATAAAAAAATTTCCGGGTGTGTCAGTGCACCAATGAACGCGTTGGAGGTGCAGAAAGTCAAAGCAAGCCCAACAATAAATAATATTTATCATAGCATTCAATCTAGTGATATATATAGGACCTTACTAAAATCTTTCATGTCAGAAAGTAAAAAACCTTATACAATTCACCTTTATATTTAACAAAACTCATATCGATAGATTCAATAAAATTATATCGTGTCTAATACAGATGAGATCAAATTAGTATGAGAAATGAACAGCCCCTTTCAACTAGTCAATACTACATGCTTGCATCACATGTATGAACAAATGCCATTCTTAAAATTTTAATTATTTATATCTTTAAAAAAAATTGATTTACGGGCGGGCTCTTTCCATATTAGTGTCATATTACTGTCATTATTATAAAGGGCGACCGGTATACTCCGTGAGGGGTCCCGTGAGCTACACACGTTCACAGAAACACCGCTCCCCCTTTCGTGAGTGGCCCGTGAGCTTCATTTCGTGTTGCACTCATGTTTTTGAGTTTGAAAAGGAAATGTCTTCAGCCAATCATATTGTGACAAGTAAAGATGTTTATTTTTAAAAAACTTTATGTTAATATTAATTTAACAATTAATTTTGTTTTTCTTAAATAACTTATGTTCGTTAATTAAAAAAAACAAAATACAGAGTCTTGTTTATTATTATTACTTTTTGGTCGATTTGTGGCCTAACTTTTGATTTTCTTTTGGTCGATTTGTGGCCTAACTTTTGATTTTCTTAACCATTTGAATTTTCTTTCCGATCGGACATTGTAATTCCTCTTCAACCGGTGCGTCTTCGTTTCGATTCACATGGCACCGACCATCGGAAACCGCTAGAGTATCATTCACGTCCATTGATGACGCCGTTTTCGTCATTTTTAACGATTGACTATCACTCATGTCCGATACCAGCACCCATTTTGGATAACGCCTCACAACTTCCCAAACCAAAACTGGTGCCATGCTGCCATGATTTTCGTGGAATTGAGTAGTAGCCAACCGCATAATGTCGGTGTCGTTGCAATCACTATCCGGCTCCTGTGAAGATTAGTATAAATCCCGTTGAACTTTGTCACCTTTTCGATTAACGTCCCTTCATTTCGATGATATCATGTTAAGGGTACGATACTCTTCTCGTGCATCCATAGCACGATGAAACTTTTTGTGTATACGACTCCAAAAGGCGGCGTTCCCTTGAGTGTTACCTACAAATAATAAACAAATAATTGTTATTAAATAAATAATACAATAATACAGATAGTTTTTATTAAATAAATAATAAATTTAATACTTTTAAATAAATAATACAATAATAAAGTTAAAGTTATTACCGATAATGGGATCCTCGGATACATCGATAAACACTTTTGCTAAAGTCGTTTCCTCAGTCACGGACCATTTCGAAGTGGTTCACCCGGTTGGAGTTGAGGTACTTTGAGCTTTCTTTTTGCCCTTCTTTTTTTCTTGTACCTGTTGTGTTTCCGGAATAACGTCGGGGTCGGGGTGATGATTGTGTTTCCGGAACGTCGGGGGTCGGGTGAAAGTATTGGTGATTGTTGACCTGTTTGTTGGTTCCACCCAAAAAATGTTGTTGAAAATTATGAGGGGTCGAAATACGGTCGGTACAAACCCGGGTTGTTTGGAGATTGAGGGAACGAGATGTTTGGTGGTTGCTCGAATGGAGCTTGCCCGAACGGGTTCCAACCGAAAAAGTTGTTTGGATCAATTAGATTCATAGTATTTTTTTTTTTTGAAAAATGGAGAGTGAAGATGTAAATTTTTGTGTGAAAAATGTAAGATCAAAAGTTGCATTTATAGTAAAAATTATTATTATAATTTTCTATTAATTGCATTCAGCGGTAAAAAAAAGGCAACGGTGAAAACCCCAATGGGATACCTCGCTCATGATCGTTAGCTTACTCACGGCTAGCTCGCTCACGGGGCCCTCACGAAAGAGGGGAGCGGTGTTCGTGTGAGTTGCTCACGGGACCCCCTCACAGAATATACCCTCTTTCTAAAAGTATCGTTATTCCCGTCTCATTTAAAAGGAAAGGTCGGTGAGTAATAGTGAAGCAGCCAGCTGCTGAAATTTTTGTTTTTCCACCTCATACTATATATAATTTACAATTTTTACCCGTTTAATTATGAATTAATTTCGTTTTCCTTTAATAACTTTCGTTCGTTAATTTAAAAAAAAACGGAATGCACGGGTGTTTTTAGTTTTTTTGTTGACGTTTCGATATAAATTTTTTTAAAACGGACTTGTATTCAAAGTCGAGTATTTTTTGGTATCGTAGCACATGGCGAGTGTCGTTATCGTCATGGTACCGCGACGACTCAGACCTATTATGCCGCATGACACGGGAATTCGAGTTATGGTACGTTTCGAAGCCGCCGCAACGCGCGGCTTTGACGCTTTTTACCCGTTTAATTATGAATTACTTTAGTTTTTCTTTAATAACTTTCGTTCGTTAACTTTTATTAAAAACGGAATGCACGACTGCTTTTAATTTTTTTTTTGTCGACGTTTCGATATAATTTATTTTAAAACGGACTTGTATTCAAGGTCGAGTATTTTTTGGAATCGTAGCACATAGCGAGTGCCGTTATCGTCATGGTACCACGACGACCCAGACCTATTATGCCGTGTAACACGGGAATTTGAGTTATGATACGTTTCGAAGCTGCGCGGATAAAACTACTAGTTTATATTATTACAGAAAATACAATCGAGTTAACTTTAACACAAATACAATTATATACTAATGTGTGGCAACCATGGATTGGGCCACGTCCCAGCAGCTTTAATTTCTTTTCCTCAAAACTGAGTTGTAGATTAGATAATATTTGGTTGGGATTACGACCAATTGAAGCTTCCAGCGCACTGGTCAGTGCGTCTCCCCTTCTCATTAGCGATCTGAGTTGGATCCTGAGCCCCGTAGCTTACTTATTTTCTTATTTTTTAACCGACAATTATTATTACTTTTTTTTTACCTCCCAAGGAAAATGAACAAATATAAATTGTTCAATAGTTGCGTTAAAGATGTGTATATAAAAATGAAACTTGATGCAAGTGTATCTTTTTCTTTATAACTTTTGTTCACTTGTTTTTTCATGGTTTTTTATTCGCAACAGTTTCACTCCAGGTTTCGTTAATTTTCTTTTAGTTTTCTTTTTCTTCGGTTTTAGCTCCGCTTGGAATTTTTTTGCGTTGTTAAGCAATGGTGCGGCCTAAGTTTTTTTTTAGGTTTTCTTTTTACTAACGTTTGCATCTGCATTTACGTTTAATTTTTTTTTACAAATCGGTCCGCCGTCACCTATATATTAGTTATAGATTTTGTTTTTTTAACATTATTTTTATGTGTGAATTACATTTTTTTTAACGGCAACATCTAGAATATCCACAGGAGGAAACCCCCAACCGGGTAAACTCTCTGACCTGTCCACAGACCCTTTTTTTACTGTGGCCAGGATTCGAACTCAAGACCTATATTATGGAAAGTCTTAAGCCTACCATTACACCAAATGATTTTAGTTACATGAAAGCATATTTTTACGATGGAACCAATTACGAAAATGCCAACTGTCGGCTGCCAATTATGTATCCTTATACAAAATGAATTGAGAGTGAACAGTGATTTTCAAGGATAAGCCTTCCTACCTCACTACACTCGCTAGACGTCGTCTACGCCTCTCCTACTCTACTTCTCCTACTATACTCAAGTATTGCTTATTTTTGAAAGAGTGAACAGTTATTTTAAAGGATAAGCCTTCCTACCTCACTACACTCACTACACGTGGTCTACACCTCTCCTACTCTACTTCTCCTACTATACTCGAGTATTGCTTATTTTTTCAAACTATCATACATTGTCTTCTCACTTGTAGATATTTTCTTCATGCATTGGTTGAATTTGCCGATCCTATTCTCTACTTCTCCTACTCTACTTAGGTATTGCTTATTTTTTAAGTGGTTTACACCTCTCCTACTCTACCTCTCCTACTATACTCAAGTATTGCTTATTTTTTCAAACTATGATAGATTGTCTTCTGACTTGTAGATATTTTCTTCATGCACCTGCATCTTGGTTGAATTTGCCGATCCTATTCTATGTACCTATTACTTTCTTTTCTCCCAGGTATCATATATACATTGCATTATGATCTTTCTTCACGTGTGTTCTCTTACCGTTGTATTGCGTCTTCTTCTTAACATCGGTGAGTATATTTTTTTTTGGGGGTTTAAACGCTATGTGTGCTAATTTTCCTAAGTGGTTGTATGTTTTGGGGTTTTATTGTTTTTGTTTTTGTTGATTACCATGTTTGATTGTTGCATTTCAGTTTTTTTTTTACTTTAAATCTATTTTGGGAAGGATTGCTTAGTTATTTTTTGGTTTATTTTACTAACCAGTTTTCTGGTTGTTGCTTTTAACGTTTCTGTTAATTTTACTTTTTATATTCATGGATTTAAGATCTTTTGTTGTGGGATGGTTTATGATATGCAACTGTTTAGAAGTAGTCAATTAATTTTGCAAAATCTTAATTTGTGCCTGCGTACTCCCTTCAACATGACATACTTACGAAACGAGAACATATACACTGTTTTTGCTGTTTATTAGTTAGTTTGTTTACCTGCGTAACGCTTTCAGTTGTGAATATTTTAGATTCTGGCTTGGTAGATTGTTACAATGTCTTTTTTTTCTCTATTGTTGCAGGTTGTGTGTTGTGTGCTTCAAAAGGCTAGCATTGTTTGTCTTAAGGTTAGTTAAATATTACCTCAATAAGTTATTTATTTTCCATAAATTTCCTTTTCTTGCTTACTTATTTTAATTGTTTTTGTAACCGTTGTTGTTTGCTTTATCATCTCTTTGTAAACAGTATGCATTATATAGAATCTGAAATAAGTATACACCTAAATTCTATGTATCTACATATGCTGTAATTATTATGCTTATAGCGTACGTATAACTGTAATCTCTGCTTTTATATTATCAAACATTAACAACATAATGCGAGCGAAAAAAGATTCTGCTTCTACAAAGAGGCTTTATTGTTCTGACATCCCTACAGACCCTACCTTATGTCTTCCATCAGCAATAGATACTTCTGCTCAGCTGCACTCTTTATCGCGTACACGTTTATCAGCCCTTGCAAAAAGAGCACGCTTAACTTCTTCACATGCTGACACTTCAATCCCTCTTGCCTCGGTTGTGCCTCCTCTAGAAGGCTCACATGTTTCACCAATGTATTTAGATCTTGGTGACTGTAGGCAAGTGTGTGAATACTGTAACGCTTGCTTTTGGTATGAGGAGCGTTTAAAGTCTTCTTCTTTAAATAACAGGCCAAAATATAACCGTTGTTGTAAAAGCAGTCGTATAAAGTTACAAGCTTCTAATGAGCCTCCTGAAACTATCAAGCGCCTTTTCCAACGACCCGACTTCCGTGATAATATTCGTGCTTACAATTCAATGTTCTCTATGACATCTTTTGGTGCGTCTGTTGATGAAACTATTAATACAAGAGCCGGTCCGTTTGTTTTTAAGGTTAGTGGCCAGATTAGTCATCATATTGGTTCTCTTTTACCGCCTTCTGGGGAACGCCCACGCTTCTTACAGATGTATATTTATGACACTGATCATGAGGTTTCAAATAGGCTCCACTTTTTTTCTGACTCTAGTGCGTCTTCTTTAGATGTTGAGGTTATAACGTTATTACTTGATACGTTAAATAAAATAAATGAATTAGTTAGGCTTTTTCGTAACGCTAGGGACCTTTGTCTTTCTGTTGATGTTCCTGAATTTATCATACGCTTGCATAGTGGTTCTAAAGATAGAACCTATGAGCGTCCGTCTATCGATGGAATTGGTGCTATATTGTATGAAAACCAACCTACGTCAACTGATTTTGACATAATCATCCGCATGAAAGACGATCGTCCCCAACGGGTGAGTAAGCTGCATTCATCATATATGGCATTGCAGTATCCTCTTCTGTTTCTGTTTGGAGAACCTGGTTGGTCCCCTGCTCTTCGTTTAACAGGTGCTGGTTCGTCTCGCGAACGTCAACTTACAATGGCTATGTATTATAGCTACTTGCTGCATGACCGCATTAATACATACACACATTTGCTTAACGGTGGTCGCTTATTCCAGCAATTTTTGGTAGACGCCTATGTTTGTATTGAGCAAAACAGATTGGACTACATATTATCACATCAAGATACATTTCGGAATGAATTCTTGCAAGGCATATATGATGCCTTGGGCCGGGGAGATATAAATGGTCATGATATTGGAAAACGAACAGTTCTTCCCTCTTCATTCACCGGGGGCCCTCGATATATGTACAAGCATTACCAAGATGCTTTGGCTATATGTCGTGTACATGGGAATCCTCAATACTTTTTAACTTTTACATGCAATGTTAAGTGGCCAGAAATAAGTAGATTCTTTAGTCAGTCATCCTCCGTTAAGCCAGATGATCGCCCAGATATCATCGCCAGAGTTTTTAAGATGAAAGTTGACGCTTTTATTGCGTATTTGCGATCAGGTGATCCATTTGGTGATGTTGTTGCAGGTATGATTGATTCTAAAATTCTTTCATTCCCTTCCTACACATGTTGGCACTTACTATTGCTTATCTTCTTTTCTATCTTAAAATTTGTAGATCTATATACAATAGAATTCCAGAAAAGAGGCCTCCCTCATTCTCATACTCTTTTATGGGTTACGCCTACTCATAAAATCAAGACTGCTGAACAAGTGGATGACTACATTTCTGCCCAGATCCCTAATCCACAAACAGATCCTATTCTTCATAGAATTGTTACAGAACTTTTACTACATGGTCCTTGTGGTCTTCCAAGACCAAACGCGCCTTGTATGATAAATAATGTTTGTTCTAAACACTTCCCAAAACCATATCAATCTCTTACAAAATTTGACAAGAGTGGATATGTGCACTACAAAAGAAAGGCCGACAGTTTTTTTATTGTCAAGAACGGTGTTACTATGGATGATGCATTTGTTGTCCCATATAACAAAAAACTTCTTCTACGTTTCCATGCTCACATCAATGTTGAATATTGTGGCTGGAACATGGTGATTAAATATTTGTTTAAGTACATCTCAAAAGGAGCTGATCGGATACGTTTTGCAATTTCAAAAAAAAGTCAAACTTCTACTAACAGTCCTCAAACATCCTCAACTGCTATAAATGAAGTAAAGAATTTTGTTGACGGCCGCTTTATTTGTCCACATGAGGCTGCTTGGAGAATTTTAGAATTTCCCATCCATAGTAGGAATCCTGCAGTACAAGTTCTAGCTGTTCATTTAGAAAACTTGCAAACAGTTAACTTTAAAGATTCACAGCCATTACATCGCTTGATTGACAGCCCTGTTGCTAGACAAACAACTCTAACAGAATGGTTACGTAGTAACAAAATGGATTTTAACGGAAGAGGGAGACACTTAAAATACATTGACTACGTTTCAGAATACAGGTGGGACGCGTCAGGCAGATGTTGGATTCCCAGGAGTTACAACCGAACCCCTACTGTTGGTAGGCTTATTTATGTTCATCCCTCTTGTGGTGAAACATTTTTCCTACGTCTGCTCCTCGCACACCAGACAGGCTGCCAAAGCTTTGCTGACATTAGAACTGTTAGAAACAAAGTTCTTCCTACGTATCGTTCTGCTTGCGAAGAACTCGGCCTTCTTAATAATGACGACGAATGGTCATGTGCCTTCACTGAAGCCTCCGCGTGGGCTACTTCAAAAGAATTGCGCTCATTGTTTACACACATGCTACTTTTCTGTGACGTCTCAAATCCTCAAGCACTTTGGACAAGGCATTGGCGTGTAATGAGTGATGATATTCTCATGAACATTGAGAAATGTACGAATTTTCGTCCGACTAACATAGGAGAACAGGACTTACAGCAACACGTTTTATATGAAATAGAACTACTTCTCAATGCGAGCGCTAATTCTTCATCTGTGGCCCACTTTGGCTTGCCAATGCCTTCATCCACATTTCTTTCTTCTTTGAATAATCGTTTACTAATGGAGGAAAAAAATTATGACACAGACCATCTTGCATCTGAGCATGAAATTTTACATGCCGCTCTTAACTCACAACAATTGACTATACATAGCTTGGTCATCGATTCAGTAACTAAAAGCAAACAAATTCTGCTCTTTTTGTACGGCCACGGTGGTACTGGAAAAACATATTTATGGACAACCATCATATGTGCCTTAAGAGCTAGCGGCAAGATTGTTTTAGCTGTTGCAGCCTCTGGTATAGCCTCTTTGCTTTTGCCATCAGGAAGAACTGCTCACTCTAGGTTCAAAATCCCTTTGACCCTAACAGAAGATTGTATCTGTCACGTTAAAAAAAACACACAACTTGCACAATTACTTATTGAAACATCTCTTATAATTTGGGATGAAGCCCCAATGAGCGACCGTCGTTGTTTTGAGTCATTAGATAAGACACTTAGAGACATACTTAATACTCCGGGAATTCCTTTTGGTGGGAAATCAGTTTTGTTAGGAGGAGACTTTAGGCAAACTCTTCCTATAAAAGCTAGAGCATCAAAATCAGAAATCATTAACTTAACATTACCTAAATCACATTTATGGAAATATTTTAAAGTGTACCAGCTTTCTGAAAACATGCGCCTTCAGAGGCCTAATTTGAATTGTGAAGAGAAAGCAAAAATTGAGTGGTTTTCGTCATGGTTGCTACAAGTAGGTGACGGTCAAATAGGTGCACCCGTTACAGAAATTGATACAGATAATAAGGTCATAGACATTCCTTCATATTTTCAGCTTCCTAATGATCATAATGATTTACCTGGTCTTATTAAATTTATTTACGATGATGATACACTAACAAATCCAACAATCACAAAGTTTGCCAATAAAGCAATTATTTGCCCAAAAAATAGTACAGCTGATGAAATCAATGACTTAGTCCTTACCATGTGTGAAGGTCCAACAACAACTTACTTTGGATCAGACTCCATTATTCCTCATGCAAATGACCGAGGAGACACTGAACTACTGTATCCAGTCGAATACCTAAATGCACTTTCTTTCACTGGTCTTCCTCCACACCATCTAGACTTAAAAGTAAACACTCCCATTATCCTCTTACGAAATATTAATCAAGCAGCTGGTCTTTGCAATGGCACTAGGTTATTACTATCACGTTTACTACCAAAAATACTAGAGGCTCGAGTAATAACAGGAACGGCTATCGGTCATCGCGTGTACATACCTAGGATGACCTTAATAGAAAACAGTAAAGAGCTGCCATTTGTATTTAAAAGAAAGCAATTTCCAATAAAAGTTTGCTATGCCATGACTATAAATAAAAGCCAAGGACAATCATTAAGTAAAATAGGAGTGTATCTACCTGAACCTGTTTTTAGCCACGGCCAACTTTATGTAGCTTTTTCTAGGGCAACTTCAGTTGATGGTTTAAAAGTTTTAATTCTTCCTCAAAACAAACATATTTCTACCCAAACAAACAACATTGTTTATTCTGATTTTTTAAAAAACATTAACTGCTATCAAACCTATGTGCATAGTTAGCCCTTTTAACAAATTTTTTTCCCATTTATGTTTTTACACTAACATGTTTGTCTAAACACGCACACAACATTACTTCCATGCATTTATGTTATATATTATTTCCATGTATTTACCTTCTTGCATTATACATACATACCAATACAAATCCATTCATATATATATATATACACACATTCGTTACCTTAAAATAATCACATACATATACTGATATTATTCTTATGCTACCAAAAAGAAATTGTATGTACACAAGTTAATACGGTAAAACTATAACTACTTAATTTTGTTTACACATATTAAGGTAATGTTACTAACTACGCACTTATTTTCATTTACAGCAATTAGCAGATAAAAATGGCATTCAGGCCTATCTCTTCCATCCGATCAGGTGACCGTGCTGATCCAATAGAAGTTCGTCTTATCAGAAAATGGCATCCGTTCTGGCTCAAAAGCGAATGCTCATTTCTGTTACTTGATAGAGAGGTTCTTACATCTTCTGAAAACAAATATACACATATATAATTACAGCTTGTACACGTATATAACAAACTAATTATACTAAAAATAGCAGGGTGCAGCTGTAGAAGCAAGGGGCAACATTCGTGACGAACCATACTTCGACTCCTTTCTGGATCTACAACGCTGCTACCGGATCACTGATTATCTTTCTGTAAAGGCCAGAAAAACCTACAATGTTGTTCCTCACCCTGCAACAGTTAAAATTGCAACAGGAACAACTTTCATACCTATAGATGATTTTGATTTCCCTCATTACTACTTTAACTTCCAGCCATTTGAAAGGCTACCTGATCTACTGAATCAATCTTTGCTTCTTTCAGGTTCTTTCCTCTCTACAAATTGTTTTTTTAACTTTATATATGTATCGTGTGTACGTTAAAAAAAAAAAAACCATTCAAAGCATGACCTCCTCTTGATAAGCCATGTTATTTTATATCAAATTTGCAGATTATATCGGTAGGTTTCATAGCATCGTATCTGACACAGCTACATCTACAGGAAGGCGCCTTCTAAAACTACTCTTAGAAGACCTAAAGTCAGCCCATTCCCCTCTTTATACCTCTCGCCCTATCACACAACATTTATAATCAAGTAATTTTACTTTTTCTGTAGTGACAATTTCATTGAGATAGCCCTGTGGGAGGAGATTGCGAATATAATAGATCTCGAAAGACTGAAACATGAGCCATTCCCATGCATCATCGCAATCACCTCATCGAAGGTAAAAAAATACAATTATCTACAACTTGAGTCAACTTCTGCAACACATATGTACATCAACCCTGAGATTGAAGACAAACATGATCTTACTGAGAGGTAACAAGTTCTAATTTATCAAAATTTTATTCATCACGAAGAAACATACACCTACTCTAATTTTCTTACTAAACAGCTTCACTTGTCCACAGGTTCATGGAAAAATACAAGAATATTCCTATAGAGGAGCACGACAGGTTCACAGTTACTCAGCTACTAGAAAAAAAAGCACAACAGAACTCGGTAACTAACTACTTAATACTGCTATAAATTACCAACCACCGGCACACGGTTTATAGAGCAAACAACTTCTTTTCCTACACAGGAAAGGATATTCACATGCGTTGCATCAATTGTATCATTTGTTGAAAGCAAGCCATGGTTTTACAAAGGTTGTGTCCGCTGCAACAGAAAATTGACAGAAAGAGGAGACATGTTAGCATGTGGCTACCATCCAAGAGAGGAGCAGCCAAATTTCAAGTAAGTTCCCCATTTTAAAATCAAACAATCATACCCATACACACTTATGTCTGCATAACAAAGACGTTTTAATTGTTTCTACAGTCACATGCACGATTTTTAACTAACATGTTACATGCATCTACATAAACAGCTGCTGCCTTAACGCAGTCATGGCTGACAATACTGCAAGTACCACTGTCACTCTTTTTAACCCTGGACTTATGTCTCTGCTTAAAAAAGATTGTGCCCAAATGGTACTCGAACATGAAGATCCAGATACCATTCCTGACTCAATAGGGGCACTTATAGGCCACACGAAGATGTTTGAACTTAAATTTAACAACCGCGTCCAGCCCAGTTCTACACAGTTTGTTGTTACCAAAGTGCTTGACCTCACCACCTTGCCACTGGACCCTGCGAACAAAGATCACCACTAGGCTCATTACCAAATCACCATTGAAGGTCATTAAAAAAACCCCTTACATCCAATAAACCTTTTCTTATTAAAATTATCCTTGCTGATTAAAAACTTATGACAGGCACATCCGAAACAGTCACAGAGGCTCAACCACCCATCACTGCAGAAGCATTTGAACCACAAAAAGCACCAGGTATGCAACAAAAAAAAAAAAAAAAAAAAAAAACCCAACACAAATACGCAACATGTTTACACAAATAACATTTACCTATCACTACTAGGACCATCAAAGGATGTTACAAGTACTCCACCCCCAAAGAAGTTTACTGCTACACCAGCCACCCCTACCGTACAACCACCCAAAAGACAACTCTTTTCATCACCTACTGCAACAACAGAAGAAACACCCTCGAAGAAATCCAAGAACGAACGTTCACTAGAGTCTGACTAAATCAGCAAAGTACAAACACCACCTTTTGGCAGCACCCACACTACCTCCTGATGCTTAAAGTTCAACAAATAGATATACTGCAGGCCGGTTGCAGAAACATAAGAAACTTCTTTTGCTGAAACATAGTATATATGTTAGTGTGGTCAAGCTGTATGTTTTACTCAAACTTAAATGTAAGCACTTGTATGCTACATGTACCACTAATGTAAATAGTATGTTTGTATCACTAATATAAATAGTATGTCTATAACGCTTTCCCCGCCGCAAAGCGCGGGGTACTAATCCTAGTTGCAATCCATAAATCAAGTCTTTTATCCTGGTGACTTGGATGTGTTTGCTTACATTCCGACAACCCAATCACAACCATCCACGTACACCCAGGGCCCACATCACCGATATCCTTCGTCATCTTTCTCGCATTAAAATAACCGGCATGTCATTTTATCAGTTTCTTTAATAATACTCTCAATATTTTCCTATCCAATCCGATTTGCAAATTGCCCCATTCTTCACTCCCATCTCCTGATTTTGATTATCTGTCACACCAACAAACCCTAAAATAAGGTACCGATTTCTTATAATTTTTACATCAACGATTCAATCAATACATGCATCTATTAAATTAGTTGATTTAGATTGAGTTCTTTTGTTAATTTGTAAGTTGTTTCAAAACCCTAATTTTATTCGTTGTTTTTTCTTTTGATCTTCTCGTCGCAGGTGGTTTAATCGGTTAGGGTTTTTTCTTCTGAAAGGGTACTGCGTATGAGCTGAGGTGAGGAACATGGCAAGTATTTAACTTCGATCTTGTACAGTTTCTTCGTAATTTCAGGTTTATTTATTTAGGGTTTTGAGCATTGTTTATGATTATGCCAGGAAGTATGATCCTGTTTGTTGTACTGTTGCATTTTATTTGTGGCTAAGTGTAAATATATGTGAAATTGTGAACTGTTTGGATCTTTAATTACCCTTATATGCAAGCAATTTAGGGGAAATCTAGTGTATTTGAGTGTATTTATTTTGTGTAATGTTGATTTTGTGATTCTTCATTGGTGGTTGGTTTATCTTCTTAATATCAATTTTCAGTTATTATTAGGAAAACAAAGGGAATACTAAACAGTTGAAATGATTTTTTTAAAACAAGAGGTGAATATTGTTTACTCTGCAAGTATATTATAGCCGCTTGGTTTTAGAAAGTGCGCCTCAGGCGCAAGGGGTAGCGCTTTTGTGTAGGCAAGGCGAGCAGCTTACGAAAGGCGCACTCGAGGCGCGCTTTTTAGGCTAAAAAAAGGCATAAGGCGCAGATCTGAGACGCCCTTTTCGTACATGGGCTGGATTTGTGCTTTAGGACGTTGTACAACAGGCTTTTTAGGTTGTACGTATAGGTTATTTAGATATTAAACCATACATATAGCTTATTTGTCTCTAAATTTTGTGTAAATGATGCTAGAAACCTACAAGAAATATGTTGAAAGTTTATGAAAAAAATTGCGCCTCGCTACGAATAGCGGTGCGCTTGGCGCTTTGCGCCACAGTTTTGGACCTGTTGCTTTTGTGTGCGTCTCGCTTTGTAAAACCAATATTATAGATTGATTGGCTGTGGTTTGATAAAATTTAACTTGTATGCTTTTGAGCTCTTCTTTTGGTAATATTTCCGTAACCCTAATACCCTATCTCTTATTTATTGGGATCGATTAAATATGATTACAAAAACTATTATTGAAAAATAATCCAGTTACGTTGAACATAACATTTTAGGAGGTTGTAAGCATTCTAGTATGCTTTAGGGCTTAGGCAGCTTTTAAACTATTTGACCAGTTTTCTTTTTAGCTAACCTTTTGAATTTCACAGGTTATCAATAAGTTACAACCCACCTTGACCCGCTTTTTTACACAAATTGATTGAATGTTTTTGGTTATTTTCAAATTTTTCTAATTTATATATGGCATCTCAACTATTCACCATGTGCAGACAATGATCATAACTAAACAGTATCGATGCATACACTCTGCTAGCTGTATGTGCACAAAAGGGCATTTGAGTGAAGATGTCATCTTCCTACTTCTTCAACACTTAAATTGGAATCCCAAAATAATTGCGACACTTTCTTGTGTCTGCAAATGGTTTGATGATCTTGTGAAAAGAGTTCTCTGGAAGGAGTTTTGTAGAACACGGGCCCCCAAAATGATGCGTGATCTTCAGTCGAGTGGCAGCCACAGTGTTGATGGAAACTGGAGTGCACTTGGGAAGCTTCTTATTTACTGTTCAGGATGCAAAAAAGACGGTTTATTTAATAAAATTTACATTCCTGGTCACTTTGCTTACAGGACTCGGTTTTCTAGAACTTCTGGGAAAAGCTTCCTTTTGCCAAATTGTCGATCTGATGTTTTGTATGTATCTGACCCGTGTGAGCATTTAGACCAAGGAGAAGAAGGGGACGTGGGCTTCTTTCGAGGGGTATTTAAGTCATTTGCTACATCAAAGGTGCGTAAGATGCTTATTAGAAGGGGTGCTAAATTTCACCCTACAGAATTTTGCCCTTATTGCAAAGGGAAGCTGTGGAGTATGTTGCAGGCTAAGATGATCCCACAAAGTGCAAGCTGTCGGTTGGGTGCATATGAAGATTGTATCGAGTATTATGTGTGCCTTAATGGGCATGTTCTTGGTATTTGTACACTTTTGCCCTTGTCTGATTCGGAAGAGGTGCCAGAATTTGATTGATTTGATATCCTTACAGATCATTCAGGTAAAAACATTACACATTTTCTATCTCAAAGTTAACTGATATTATAATATATTTAAGCATCCGTTTAGTTAAGGGCATGTTTGGGTGTGCATTTTGAAAGTGATTATTGTGACTTCAAGAAGTAGAATCGGGTGCTTAGATAATCATTTGATTAAGGTTGGGGGTAGTTAATTAGTGAAGTATGTTCACATTTACCCTAAAAAATTGGGTTACTTGCAACAACTCCTTGAATGTTTTGGTCCTAAAAGAATCATAAAGTGAGAATTTTTTGTAGCACTACTAGCACATCTAAACACCCCCTAGATGCATTTTGATTTGCTGTATCTCTATGTTTTACACTGATGTCTGTGAAAAAGTCCCTCAAAATCTGACTAAAATAATGCTAATTATTCCGATTTGTTTTGATATATAGACTATATACTCTCTTTTGCCATCTAGTACCAGAAAAGAATATATAACCACATGGATATGACATAATATAGTCCTTGTTCAGTTTTAGAGCCTTACATATCATACTCTTAGGCGGTGTTTGGACTTTGGATGTGCATTTTTAAAGTGCTTATTACAACTTGAAGAATCAGAATCAGATTAGCAGTTGAGATTAAAATTATCAGATTATTTTGATTCTCAATTATCAGATAATAAGAAACAGTTTTTTGCCAAACATTCAAAACTGAAGATGCACATCCAAACACCCTCTTGTTCAGGTTGGTGTGTCTCTGATTGTTCAGTCTCTTTGAGTCTTTTCTTGGTTATGCCAAACACACATAATTTTCTCTAATTTGCATAATGCTTCTTGAGCAGGTACTTGATTGTGGACTACCTGTTTGGCAGCGAGTGTAAGATGGGCAGTGGTTAGAAACGCACAATCAGGCAGCCTTTTCAACATCTTTTTTAGTCCAAGATGTGATCGTTTATTGTTACATATTCTATTAAACGCGATACTCTTTCTTGAACTATTGTATTGCTTGTAGATGGATCCAAAAAGATGATGCTGTTAGTTATGTTGGTATAAAAGGTTGATCGATGTTTGCTCCAGTGTACATGTAGTTTTCTTTATGTGTATTTGGTAGCAAATGCAGGCTCAGTTCGTAATGGGCGTATATGTTTCCGGGTTAATAAAACAGATGAATTGGTCTAATGACCCAAAAAACGACATGGGGTAATGCAGTATTCATGCATCGTCATTTTAATGCCACTTGATAAAAGCTAGATATCAACTTTTTGTTGCTTCTCTCTCTCCCCTTGAACCTTCTTTAACATTAATACTAGAGAAAAGAAAGCTTGAATCTAAATTTGTTGTCCTTGTTTTAGGTTAATGTGTGCGTCTGCCTCTTTATCCCTTTGGTGGAGGAAAGCTTTGTCATAATCTCACCCTTTCTAGACGGCTAGACCTTACATGTAGCTCTAGTATGAGTGGGGATTTTACTGGGTATACTTGTTTGTTTTGTTTATGATTACGACGTGGGTAACAAGTTCTCACATGATTCAAAACTTGACATTAAACTAACGCGTAAAGTATCAGGTTTTGGGTTGTGATGTTCCCGTTTAAGAAACATGTTGTGTTTGGGTTGATTTCTCTAACTTGTTTAATTAACATTTTGTGCTCGAGCTTACTTGTTTAAGATGTTTAGTTAAACATGACCATCAATCCGTTTAAAATTAAAATAAATAAATAAATATATATATATAGGAGACGGTTCCAATAAAAAGTGGTTTTTGGCTAATAAATCCTAAGAAGTGGGTCAAACGAACTCCAATTGAGCTCATTCCAGCGGCGTTGGAACCGTCTCATCGAACCCTAACCCGGACCCAAAAACCTAAACCCCCATCCACCCACATCCCCAAAAACCTAAACCCCCCCTCCTACCCCACCTCGAAAAGCCTAAAACCACCACCCCCACCCCCCAAAAACCTAAACCCACCCCCAAAAACCTAAACCCCCCACCTCCACAAAAAAAACCTAAACCGTAAAAGCTACACCATAAGGCTAAAACCCTAAAATTCAAACGTAAAATCTAAACCTTAAAATCTAAACCTTAAAAGCTAAGATGGTAGAGTTCGACGAGACAGTTCCAACGCCGCTGAAATTAGCTCAATCGGAGTTCGTTTGATATCATTTCTTAATGTTTTGTCATTTATTAGATTTTTTAGCGAAAAACTACTTCTTATTTATATATATATATATATATATATATATATATATATATATGGGATCAAGAAAAAATCACAAAGTTAGGCGAAAACCGAGAAAACTACTAAACAATGTGTAATACTATGGGTTACGTAACGTAACCACATTTTTTTTGAATTTTTTTGTTTTCTGTTTACGTATACGTAAGCCAATACTTAAATGATTTTTTGGTAAAAATTTATAATATTACATTGATACTCTTATAAAAAAAAATAAAAATAAAATAAAATAAAAAATAAATATTATTATATTATTGGTTAAAATTGGTTTTTTAGTAGTTTTCGCTTAATTATTGGTTTTCTTTGGAACCCACTATATATAGTTGGGTTATACTAAAAAAGAGTTTTTTCCTAAGAAGTCTAAGAAGGGCATGGTGTTTTATATTTTAGGCTTCCATTTTAAGTTTCTTAGGAAAAAGCACCATGCCTAAAATCTCCTTTTTAGGCTTCTTAGGAAAAAACTCCTTTTTAGTATAACTCTCCCATATATATATATATATATATATATATATATATATATATATATATATATATATATATATATATATAAGGTATAGTCTCTTTATCATTTATTTAACCCATTTATTACAACCCTTTTACAACATGTTTGATCTGTTAATACTGTGTTACGCAGGCCGTGCCTTGGTTTCAAGATTTTAAACGTGTTCAAGTTAATGGTTGATGTTGTTCACACAAATAAATGTGTATCATGTTAACATAAATTGATTTTTTTTTCCAAACTCATGTTAACATGTTAATGTGATTGAGAGTAAAAAAAATTATTGTACATGTAACATCTGGCCGAAATTACTTCCACCTCTCCTTTTGAACACCATCTCCAGCCTGCAGTCTATGCCACACTCGACTCTCAATCCTGGCGGCGCAATATCACTTCAGGACTCCAGCTTTTCTGGTGTCATTTACCATGGTTCGGATACGGATGTAAAATAATAAAAACTCTGTGAGGTATATATCTCCTAAATATGGTAATAATATAATAATAATCCCTAATAATATATTCTCTAGCAGGAGGTGGTCGTTCCATCTCTATAGTGTCTTCAGAAGTCGCCTCACGACACTCGCCTTTTGCAGTCAATTACCGAACTAATGTATTAGTTAGTGGACAAAGGCAGGTGAGAGAGAACAAATACAAGCTATTTGAACGAAGTTTTGAATTACCAAAAGATTTAGACATAGAAAAGATAACATGGAAGCTTGATATTGAGATTCTGTATATTTCAACCCCAAAGGAAGTTTAACAAGAACTTAAAAAGATCAAATATGGCAGTGTAAACCATAAAAAGAAGTTATATGCAAGGAACAAGGATACTAAGGTTTTTTCAAAAGGAAAAAAACAAGCTCAAGCATCCAATTCACCTACTCTTGATCTTTGAGAATAATAATATCCTCAAAAAGAAAGCCATTGTACTTTGTAGCACAAATGAAAATCGTAGAGTTCAAAATCAGAGTAAACTGTAATTTTCGTCTACATGTTTTAGTCATTTTTGTCAGTTTCATCCAAAAAATTTATTTTTTTCCTGTGTATCCTCGTGGTTTACAAAAATTGTCATATTCATACAATCAGTTGACTCTATCCATATTTTAAAGTTAAA
This sequence comes from Smallanthus sonchifolius, assembly GCA_023525975.1. Classification (NCBI taxonomy): domain Eukaryota; kingdom Viridiplantae; phylum Streptophyta; class Magnoliopsida; order Asterales; family Asteraceae; genus Smallanthus; species Smallanthus sonchifolius. The sequence continues at coordinate 68,840,163 of CM042031.1, read as the reverse complement.
TGAGAGGAATTTATGTTTTTTTATATATTTCTTTATTTTATCATTCCCCACATCCCCTTAAACTGTATTAACCTAATCACCCTATTATGATCGTCCATGTGGCCAACATCTTTTTGAATTACTACTTGTCTCTTTGGCTATCATCTTCTTGAATTACGATCGTATTTGCCCCAGTCAACATTGAATCCCGATTTCCCAAAGTCCGGGCTCCCCTTCTTGAATTACGATCGTATTTGCCCCAATCAACAACCCAACTAAAACATGGTTTGAGGGGATGATGAGAATAATTAAGGGTTTGAAATAAAGAAATATTTAAAAGGACCTAAATACCCCTCATTTAACGTTAAAATATAGATGGAGTTAACTAACTGGATGAAAATGACGAGTTTTGTAAACCACAAGGATATAGAGAAGAAAAATAAACTTCAGATGAATTTCTTTTCTTTCATTAGACTGTGTAATTGATTCTTAATCCTCTTATGTTTAATTCTCTCATATTTAGTTTTAGCAAAGAATAAGAGTAAACTGTAATTTGCGTACCTGTGGTTTACTCCAATCTACATTTTGGGTCCCTAAGTTTGAAATTTCGACATCTGAGTCCATGTGGTTTCATTTTTTTCTTATATTGAGTCCATGTGAATCTTATGTGACGGGCGTTAGCCTCGGGGACTCAATAGAAGAAAAAATGAAACCACATAGACTCAGAGGTCGAAATTTCAAACTTAAGGACCCAAAATGTATATTAGATTAAACAACAAGGACGCAAAATACTGTTTACTCAAGGAATAATAGGTAGTTACGTTGTAGCTTGAGGTCAAAACCCTTAAATACATCTCTCCTCTAGCTTTTAAAATTAAACTAGAAATGAAAACCCGCACGTTGCAGCGGGGCGGTACGATGAAATTAACGTGGATAGGTAAATAACTAAACCCGAGCGATGCAGCGCGTATGCGAACATCGTTACTCGTGCCGCGACAACGACATTAACATCCTTAAGTACATAAAAAAACGTATACATTTGAGGTGGTTCAGTTTTCTTGTAGAACAAAATGTTGAAACACGAGGGTTATATATGAAAGTGAAAGTGTATTATTTGAAAATTTTGAAACATGAAGGTCGCGGCGGGAGGCCCCCACAGCGCGAGGTGGATCTTAAATGGTTGAGGCGATGGCATTACCGTTGCTAAACACAAAAAGAAACGTTGTTAAGTATACATAAGAAACGTATAAAGTTATTGCGACTCGGTGTGTCAGTCTATTTTTTCACGGTACCATCACATTACCGTCAGTCGATACAATGTACTTAAGTGCGTCAAAGAAATGTACGAATTTGAGGCGGTTCAGTTTTGGAGATCGAACCACACAAACGTACTTTAATACGTAAAAGAAACGTACGAACTTGAGGTGGTTCGGTTTTGGAGATTGAACCATGGATAGAAAAGGGTATTACGCTTCTCACATTATGGCCTAATATTTTTAAAAAAAATAATAAAAAAAGAAAAAAGTAAGTAATCTAAAAGGGAAAAAAACCCAAAAAAATGAGAAATAATAGTTATGAAAATAAATAAGTCAAGAATTCAAATTAAAAACATTACATGTTTTTTGTTAAAAGTGTTTATTGACTTATGACTTTTTCAAAAAGAATTTTTAAAAAAAGTGTCTGGATTAGCTTTTGTGATAGGAAAAACCAATAAGTCAATAAGTTATTTTTTAAAAAGTGTTTGTCTTATTTTATATTTATTGTAGGGTAAAGGGTGGGTAGATTAGTAATTTTATATTCAAAAAGTCACAAGGAGTTTTAAAAACCCAGGATTTGTAACTTTTGAAAAACAGTTTTTTAATACTTATCAAAAATCTAAAATAAAAAAGAATTTTATCCATGACAAACAATTTTTTAACTTACTGGCTTTTTACCCTAAATGGAGAAAAAAATTGCATGTAGAAGGATTCGATCCTGTCCCAAGAAAACTTTGAACCCACCTTAACCAACTCACCAAGGGCCCAAGGCCATTGTTTGATCTGAGTTGGCAAAACTAAATATATAACACAAAAGTGGGCATATGTAGGTGACTTTGGTTTTTAAGGTTAGTAAGAATTTTATTAAATTATGTTTTTTTTTGTTTTTTGTTTTTTAATTTTATTATTATTATTTCTGTTAAATACTTTAAATAATATGTTTGTTTTCAAACCCTTTTTTTTATCTTTTTTTATTTTTATTATTATTATTATTGCTGTTAAATATCTATTTTTAAGAACTTTTCAAAAAAGGCAAATTGATTTTTAATAATCTAAACTATAATTCATTGGCTGATAATCATTCAAACTAACAGTTTGGTTGGTGATAATTCAAACTTTCATTTTGTTGGCAATGATAATCCCAGTAGCATAATTATCATAGACCAGGCCCGGTCCCAAAAATTCTCAAAACGTTTTGGGCCAGGGACATATAAAAAAAAATCCGGGCCTCTAAAATATAAAGTCAAAAATCATTTATAAAAAAATCCACAATACGACAATAACATATATAGAAAAATTTAAAACTTAGGGCCTCGGGGGTTATCGGGCCTGGATCCGTAGCCCACTTTGCCCCCCCGGGGGCCGGCCCTGTCATACACTTTGGATTATTAAAAACCAATTTAGCTTAAAAAAACATATGTTTGAAATTTTTTCGTAAAAACTCTTCTGAAATGATCTTTTATGTTTCAGTTTATATAAAATCCTAATTTAAAAAAAAGGATATTTATTCTTTTATTATTCGTATAAAAGCATTACAACCATATAATAAGATAGACAATTACTTGATTCTAATTATTATTTCAATATAAAATACATTAACATTTGTTACAGTACCACTAGAACGCATATATTTTGTGTACATATCTTTACAACTATAACACCATTGAGTGAGACGAAACAACTTAGTTATTCAGTTACCTATCAAAAATATATTTATGTTATTAGGGTGGAGGGGGTAGAACCTCTTCAACCTCTTAGTACCCTAAGTATTAAAACAGGTCATGTCATGTCACGTCATTTTTATCTTAAACTACCTGAATGGGTTGCGGCAGTGTTCCTGAATGAACCCGAACCTAATTTCCTAAACATGCTTTTCAACCAACCGACCATCGTTTAATCCACGGCTTCGCGAACCCGTCCCCCAACTCGTCGCCCTTGTGACGGTGTTCCCGTATTACCCGCCCCAACCCGATCGACCCCCTCCACCCTTAAAAATAAATACTAATGGGTTGGCCCGCGCAAAGTGTCGGGTATCACCGAGGCTCTTTTGGGGAGCGCAATATAACCCGAACTGTCTTAAACACTGATTATATTTGGATATTATTATTATTATAACTATGTAAATATTTAGTAATTATATACTTAAGCATTTAAATAAGATAATACTTAATTTAGATAGTATTTAGTTATAAAAATATAAATAGTAAATTTAAATCTTAATTTTTAGTATTTTAAATAAAATAATACTTAATGTAGTGAATTAAATAATTTTATGTGCATTAATTAAGGATAATTATTGAGTGTTGGACTTTAATTGTAAAGATGTGGTTAAATGATAATTGAACACATTTTATGCATTGGTAAGGTGTACCTTATGCACAACAATTTGTGTTAGGTGTTTTAAAATTTTTGAAAAATATGTTATATAGATTTTACTGCGCAATTTAAACACAAATGTGGTTTGGCTGGTATGGTTGAGGGTGCCGTCCTCCCCTCCCCTTGGACCTGGGTTTGAATCTCTTCCCAACCCCTTACCTCGATTTTTTTTTGCCATTTTTCGTTTTCCATTTTATTTAATATTTTTTTTAACCGTTTAGCGTTTAATTAAGATCGCTTTGGGCTTGATTTTCTTTTTTTATTGATGCCTTATGTTTTCCGCACACGTCTTTTGATATTTTATGCCTTAGGTTTCTCGCACACACATTTTGATATTTGGGATCGAGACGAAGTTCCCACCGCCGCAACGTGCGCCGGGTCTGAGTTTTTTTAACTGTTTTGAACAATATTTTTTCTTTGTTTTGCATGGGACACTTAGGTTCTTCGTAAACTCATTTTGATGTTTGGACCGTGATGAAATTCACGCCACAACGCACATCAAGACTGAGAGAATACGATCCCATCGCAACGCAAGGGCTTTTAATCAACTAGTTAATGTTTAAATAGGATTTAAATATCAACAAAAGATGAATCCTATTTAAAAAGGAAACAAATCTGAATTTAAACTTAACGAAAATAAATATACAAGTGTTTACTGAGGTTTCAGGTTTGTTGATTCCTAAACTTTTGTTGACCCTTCTTCTTCCTCCTCCTTTGCTATCATACACCGTCCTCCATCAAATCAATTTCGTAATCATGGCGACGACCACAGCAAAGCCGCAGCGATCGCCTGAGGAAATCGAGGATATAATCTTACGCAAAATATTTCTCGTAACCCTAATCGATTCGATGGGGAACGACACGCGAGTAGTTTACTTGGAGATGACGGCAGCTGAGATTTTAAGCGAAGGCGGTGAATTGCGGCTTTCTAGGGATTTAATGGAGCGAGTTCTCGTCGATCGTCTGTCTGGTAATTTCACTTATGCAGAACCTCCTTTTCAATACCTAATTGGAATTTATCGTCGTGCGCATGAAGAAGGAAGGAAAATTGCTAATATGAAAGATAAGTTAGTTAGGGCTCAGATGGAGTTAGTTGTGAATCAAGCTAAGAAGTTATCTGTTTCATATTGTAGAATTCACTTAGGTAATCCTGATATGTTCCCTGATTCGAACCGGAATAAATCGAATGTTTCGCCATTGTTGAATTTGGTTTTTGGTGAGGTTTCTAGTTCAATTGATGCTTTTGGTGGTAGTAGTAGTGTTGCTTCTTGTCCTGGTTTTTTGGATGAGTTGTTTAGGGATTCAGATTATGATTCTATTGAGCCGATATTGAAGCAGTTGTATGAAGATTTGAGGGGGATTGTGCTCAATTGTTCTGCTCTTGGAAACTTCCAGCAGCCGTTGAGGGCTTTGATGTATTTGATAAGTTTTCCGGTTGGTGCTAGGGCTTTGGTGAATCATCCGTGGTGGATTCCGAAAGGGGCTTACTTGAATGGCAGGGTGATTGAGATGACTAGCATCTTGGGTCCGTTTTTTCATGTTAGTGCTCTTCCTGATCAGAGTATTTTCAAGGGTCAACCTGATGTTGGGTGAGTTTGAAATTATGTATTTTTTTTGTGAATATTTGGAATAATTATATGAGGCTTAATTGTTTTTGGAATGTGCAGTCAGCAGTGTTTTTCAGAATCATCGACACGACGCCCTGCTGATATTTTATCTTCATTCACGACGATTAAAACGGTCATGAATAACTTATATGCTGGCTTGGCAGATGTTCTTAGGTCCCTCCTTAAGAACACAAGCACACGAGAGAATGTGCTTCAGTATATTGCAGAAGTGATCAACAAAAATGCATCAAGGGCTCATATCCAGGTAAGAAGTTTATTGATAATGGCTGTTTTTGATGCCCTTGGATGAAAATATTTTATTATTGTTGAATAATTTGCAATTGGATATAGGTTGATCCAATATCTTCTGCAAGTTCGGGCATGTTTGTGAACCTTAGTGCTGTTATGCTTCGACTGTGTGAGCCGTTTTTGGATGCAAATTCGACAAAGAAAGATAAAATTGATCCTAAATATGTGTTTTATGGTTCTCGTTTGGATTTCAAGTAAGATACTGCAGATTATATTTGATTTTTTTTATCATCAATGTTATTTTGACTGTCAATATCGACTTGACACAGAGAATTAACTGCCCTCCATGCATCTTCAGAGGAAGTTACTGAATGGTTAAACAAAAATAACCCAAACAATGGGAGCAGTGGAGAAAACAGGTTGCTTCATTCCCAAGAAACGACAAGTTTCGGTCTGCTACAAAATAACAATCCTGTTCCAAGTCAACGTGAATCTACAAACTATTCATTTATTTGTGAATGCTTCTTTATGACTGCACGGGTTCTTAATTTAGGGCTGCTAAAAGCTTTTTCAGACTTCAAGCATCTTGTACAGGTAATACATGCTATCCAATATCCCTTAATATTTCCTTAAATCCTAGATATGGCAAGATGGGCAGGCCATGCAGGTCAGGGTAACGGGTCAGAACTAGTTTGGGTTAAAACTGGTCATTATTTAGTATAGGTTGATGCGGACCTAGTCGGGTTGTACGGTTGTACCCACCACCTTTTTGTCTCTTTCCTTAAACAAATTATAAATAACTAATGCATTAATTATGAATGATTGAGACGATGTTATTACTTGTTATGATAATTCTTTGAATACTCTGATTTGCAGGACATTTCAAGATGTGAGGATAATCTTGCAACCTTAAAAACCATGCAAGAACAAACACCTTTACCTCGACTAGCTCTGGACATTGCTCGACTCGAAAAGGAAATTGAATCATTTACACAAGAGAAACTATGTTTTGAAGCTCAGATATTGAGGGTAAAACAGTCTTTTCATTGTTTATTTAGGCTGAATTCCTTTTATATTAGTGTAATTATATCTATACCTGTGTTTTTATATGGTAGGATGGAGAACTTCTTCAACAGGCGTTATCTTTCTATCAATTAATGGTGGTTTGGCTAGTAGGTCGTATAGGCGGTTTCAAAATGCCTTTACCACAATCTTGCCCTATGGAATTTGCATGTATGCCTGAACACTTTGTGGAAGATGTTATGGAATTACTTATTTTTGCTTCTAGGATTCCACGAGCTTTGGATGGTGTCAAGCTGGTAAAAAAGATTTAAAATTTCTTAAATTTTGTTTTGCCTTTTTGCAGCACCATATTTCTGTTGATTTATGCAGTTTTATCCGTCTTTATTTGGTAGGATGATTTTATGAACTTCATTATTATGTTCATGGCAAGTCCAGAGTACATCAGAAATCCCTATTTAAGAGCAAAAATGGTTGAAGTACTCAACTGTTGGATGCCTCGTAGGAGGTACTTTATAATCTGAATCGGATACTTCTATTTGTGGATACAAAGATCAAATTTGGGTACTTACAGTTTTTTACATTTGTGTCTGCAGTGGCACATTGTCTGTCACAAGTACACTTTTCGAGGGGCACCAACTATCTGTCCAGTATCTTGTGAGAAATCTTCTCAAACTTTATGTTGATATTGAGTTCACGGGCTCTCACACTCAGGTATTTTCCCCCCAAATTTACCATCTCGGGTCAAGATCCCCACCAAATGAGTAATTTACACTTTCTGACTGTTGTGCAGTTCTATGACAAATTTAACATACGGCATAACATTGCCGAACTTCTAGAGTATCTTTGGCAGGTTCCTGTACACCAGAATGCTTGGAAACAGGTAATTTCAATCTATGATTGCTACATATGTGTACTTTTTACCAACTTTGTAACAACTTACATAGATCATTCAAAACTTTTTTCAGATTGCCAAAGAAGAGGAAAAGGGTGTTTACCTGAATTTCCTTAATTTCTTAATAAACGACAGTATCTTTCTTCTTGATGAAAGCCTCAACAAAATTCTTGAGCTCAAAGAGTTGGAAGCCGAGATGTCCAACACCGTTGAATGGGAACAAAGACCTGCACAAGAGAGGCAAGAGAGAACAAGAGTTTTCCACTCTCAAGAAAATGTTAGTTTTTTATATCACATTGAAATGCATACATACATATACATATAGATATACATATAGGGGTGGGTTCCAGAGAAAACCAATAGTTAGGTGAAAACCGAGAAAACCACTAAAAAAATCAATTTTAACCAATAGTATAATAATATTTATTTTTTATTTTTTTTTATTTTTATTTTTTTATAAGAGTATCAATGTAGTATTACAAATTTTTACCAAAAAATCATTTAAATATTGGCTTACATATACGTAACCCATAGTGTTACGTATACGTAAACAGAAAACAAAAAAATTCAAAAAAAATGCGGTTACGTATACGTAACCCAAGTATTACACATTGTTTTAGTAGTTTTCTCGGTTTTCGCCTAACTTTGTGGTTTTCTCTTGATCCCTCCCCTATACATACATACATATATATATATATATATATATATATATATATATATATATATATATATATATATATATATATAGGGGAGGGTTCCAGAGAAAACCACAAGTTAGGTGAAAATCAAGAAAACCACTAAAAAAACCAATTTTACCCAATCATATAATAATTTTTATTTTGTGTTTTATTTTATTTTTATTTATTTATAAGAGTATCAATGTAATATTAAACATTTTTACCAAAAAACATTTTTACACATAGTATTACGTATACGTAAACATAAAACAAAAAAATTGCGGTTACGTATATGTAAATCAAAAAAATTGTTTTTGGATACGTATACGTAGATAAAAAAATTGCCTAAAATGTTGTGGTTTTCTTGGTTTTCGCCTAACTTTTTGGTTTTCTCTTGATCCCTCCCCTATATATATATATATATAGGGGTGAGTTCACTAGAAAACTCATTTTCATGAGAAAACCAAAAAACTCCTCATTAAAGGTGCTGCATATGTGTAGTACACCCAAAAGCCTAACCCCCAACCAAAAACCTAAACCCCCACCCAAAAACCTAAACCCACCCCATCCCCCAGAAACCTAAACCCCCCACCCAAAAAACCTAACCTAAAAGCTAAACCACCCCCAAAAGCTAACTATGCTACACATATGTAGCAAAACGCTGAATTTTTTTTTTTTTGAAAGAGGCCGACGTGGGGAACAAAGTCTCCGAAGCGGTTTTTTAGTTTTTGAGTTATGAATTTTTTATTATTTTTTTTTACCTTTAATAAATAGTTTTTTGGTTTTCTTATATATGTGTGTGTGTGTGTGTATATAACGTTTTTTTCTGAATACATATCAAGTAATTGATGGTTTATTTTGTATATAGATTATTAGGATTGACATGAAGTTGGCTATGGAGGATGTGAGCATGCTTGCTTTCACCACTGAGCAAATTACAGCTCCTTTTCTGCTACCCGAAATGGTGTATTTTCATTTCCGTCCCTAAATGGCATATAATATATTCTTGTTTTCTCACTGTTGCTGCTTTTTTTTCAGGTTGAAAGAGTTGCTAACATGTTAAATTACTTCCTGTTACAACTTGTGGGCCCGCAAAGGAAATCATTAAGCTTAAAGGATCCTGAAAAATACGAGTTTCGGCCGAAACAGTTGTTAAAGCAGGTGTGTTTATTATTATTATTGTATATATTCAAGATATTTGACAAATACTCAAAAACCACCTCAACGTCAAGGAAATTGCCTTTCTAATCATTTTTCGCGCCTCTTTTATAAAATATACCATTGCCACAATGTTTAATTATTTCCTGTGTTGAAGATTGTGAACATATATGTTCATCTGGCAAGGGGTGATCATGACGATATTTTTCCATCATCCATTACAAAGGATGGAAGGTCCTACAATGACCAGGTAAGTATTCTAAGTTTTTTTGTGTAGTGTTGTTTCTTTATAAAGGTTTTGAGATGTCGTATGCACTAATGATGGATCATGTGCAGTTATTCACGGAAGCTGCAAACGTTCTTAGAAGAATCGGTGAAGATCCAAGAATAATACATGCTTTTGAGGATCTTGGTAAAAAGGCTAAAGCTGCAGCATCTGAAGCCATGGATGCTGAAGCTATTCTTGGAGACATTCCTGACGAATTCCTTGACCCAATCCAGGTAATTTGCCAGAATTTCAAAAAACCCAGTTTGATTGTACAGTGTTTGATACGAACTTTTATAAAATCAAGATCGTCTTACGCATAATGTAAATGTTGAAACTGCAGTACACTCTGATGAAAGATCCAGTCATCTTACCATCTTCAAGAATCATAGTGGACCGACCAGTGATTCAGAGGCATCTTCTCAGCGACGCAGTAAATTTCAATCTTTCCGCTTGTTTATACATCTTCTCATTGATTATTACAATTTCTAATGGCTTTATTAAACTACAGACGGATCCATTCAATCGATCACATCTTACACCAGATATGCTGATTCCCGACACAAAACTGAAGCAGAAAATTGAAGAATTTGTGAAGTCACAACAAAGGAAGCAACATGGTGAAGATATGAGTATGCAAAGCAGCTCTAAATCTTCAATTCAATCACCAGATGGTACGAGGCCCCTCATTGATTAGAAAGCATTTTATATTTCTTTTTGTATTTATTAGAATCAAGTTGTAAAAATTTTAATTATGTTATAAAAATTATGGCTACGTTGATCCTAAAGAGAGTGAACAATGTGTTGATTGCATTTTCTTGAATATCCATTTCTTGGTCTCTCTCCAAGAGGGGTGTTTACTTGGATCTGTCTCTTCAAATATTCAATGGCAATACTGTAAATTGTATAGAACAGTTACCAGATCTGCTCCATATTCATATTGAGCCAAAATAAATGTACATATCATAAGTTAAAACTGCAGAGTACAACAGGAAGCTCAAAATTTTGTTCAGATTGACAAATGGTCCAAATGATTATGGAGGCTAATGCATTCTTTTGTCAAAGTTTGATAAAGCTGCGATCTTACGCTTGGCGTACTCATGTGCAATGCTGATGGAACTCCTGCTATGTCGAAGAGAAAACTCAGCAAGTAATATTTGCTTTTCTTCTGCTGTAAGATCACCATGACGACCCTTCATATAAAAACATCCAGTTATTTGATTTTTCAAATCATGAGAACAGATTTATGCCTGGATGGGGATTGGATGTGCGTTTTGAAAGCGATTATATGTTATTAAATAATAAGAATCTTATAATCAGTTGTAATAGAATTGTTAATAGAATGTGTTTGAATGAGTAGGTGGTGTTTAAAGTAGAAAAAAACCAGAATCAGTTCCATACCGCGAATACAAACACCCATCTAGAAGATGTTGAAGGTGCTAAAATCAAGTTTAAACTTTTCTAAAGCGAGATGTGTTAGGTTCAAGATTGTTACCAGCCGTGTAGTTCGATCACAGACTGCATGGTGCATGAGGATCCCAGAAGCAACAGAGACGTTGAACGAGTCCACCATTCCTTTCATCGGAATGCTACAATGCATATCTGACAATTTTAAAGCTTCTTCACTAATCCCCCTGTGAGAACAATCATTACAAGTATGATAAAGATATCTAAACTAGGTTTATATTCCAAAACAAACATTTAGAGGCCATATTATCATTTATCATTAGGTAGTAGCTTAACAAAAAGGTAATCTCCAAATAAGAGTTATGATTTTATCAATGTGATAGCAAGCCACAATAATCCCAAACAAAAATGAAAAGACAGAAAGAAAATGAACGATGTACGGTCTCTATTCTTAACAGCTTACACATAAAAGAAGTTACATACAGCAATTCTAGTTGCTATATGAAACTGTTTGGTTTAAAAAAGAGCGGTCCGAGGCGTTTAGGTCCCAAAAGCCAAAGCGTGCACATCAAGTAAAATTTTCATAATTTCTTCATCGCTTTGGCTGTTTTTACAAATAAACCTCCTACACACCCTAATTTAACCAATTTTGACCCAGAAGCACATTAGGTGTCACCTTAAGCACCTGATGCCTATTAAAACCAAGTATTAAAGTTAAGAAAAGAGGAAATATATTACAACAAACAACAAAACCTTCTGCCTTGTGGTCAAATAAGCTGTTATAAGCACTCAAGATCTCAAGATATCACATAGAAACATGCATTATGCCAAAAACAAGATCTTTTAAACAGTAAACTCTGGTTTTAAACCGTAAACAATCATTAACAAACACAAGAACACGTACTTATTACCTGCCCTCATTTCCAACGACTATAGCAGTAGGGCACGACCAATCCATGTCATAAATAGAAACCTGAAAACAGTCGATAAGACCACAGAGCCGATCACGCTAGTCACCATGATATTGCATTTATAACACTAAAATCTAAAAAAGTATTTGGTTTGCTAAACATAACGAATTCATAGGTACCGTCTCCATCCCCACATGTGTTGTAGCAAGCGATAACCACGCGACTTCAAAACTTCAAAGCACTTCTCAGTGGAATCCCAAAGCTCAATGTCCAACCATTTCTCAGCTCCCATACTAACATGTCGATGCTCTCTATACCTAAATGTTCAAATCAAACTGATCAACACAATCAACATTCGTCATCCAAAACAACCAATTCAAGAACTTATTTGGCAACATATCATCAAATTGGCAAGTGCATTACATGAAGGTACATTTAATTTAATCAACATGCATAAAACCAAAGCTTAAGTCACCTCAGATTGGGTTAACACCTTTTGCTGCAGTCTAGTGACACCACATGAACAGATTGAAACCCTAAAGCATCCGCCGAACGAAACACAGCAGAAACATTCCCGGCGTCAGACAAACCTTCCACCACCAGACACACAGAGTAGGTCCGATTGTTCACAACATTCCTAAATCTCTCCTTCCTAAGCTCCATCAACGAAGGCTCAACCGCATCCAATACCTCACGGCTACTCAAAAACGTGTTTCCAGATTTGAATTTATCCAGATAAGGAAACCGGCGGTTCGATTGAGGCTCAATCCTCCGCTCCATCTTCATAAAACTTGAAACGTCGTCGTTTGAGTTTCTCCATATCAGATCTCTAACAGTAGGTTGTTTAATTTCATCTTCTTCCGGCTTTCGTCGTTTGAGTTTCTCCATATCAGATCTCTAACGGTAGGATTTAAGCTTAAACCCTAGGATTTTAAATTGAAATGTTTAATTATGCGCACACATGATAAAAGGATAGTTTTATAAATGAAATCGTTACGCGGGATGATAGAAATGGAGAAGAAATTAGCGTTCACCTGGACTGCGAGAGAGAGGACGGTAACTGGGGAAGTGCAAGGACGGAGTACAATTTTCGATGCGTGTTGTACTGAACTCTAGAAAAGAGAGAGTATATCGGCAGAGGAATTTACAGGCGCTCATGTTTACGAGTGAGTGTGACTTCTCGCCGGAGAGGATAACGGCGGATGAACGGCAACCGATCGGTGGTGGTGGTGGCGCCGTAAGGATGATAATAGAGATGATAACAATGATAATTTGCAAAGCGGTCCCTAGAGTATCCACGCCCAACGAAATCCTCGGCTCAAGCTTGTTTAAGAATTAAGCTCGGCGCAGTTCAAGATTAAAGTCTGAAAATGTGGAGTATATTATATTTAAAGTTTAAGCTTAATTTATGATTGAAATATGTATATATAATTATTTTATATGTGTGTATAATTATAGGAGTAAACTGTCATTTTCGTCCCTTTGGTTTGGTCATTTTAGCCATTTTCATTTAAAAACTTTTTTTTAGCTTTTTAGTACCCGACTTTTCAAAATCTAGTCATTTTCATCCACCTGACTAACTTCATCTACATTTTAACGTTAAATCGGGGGCAATTTGGTCTTTTCAAAATTCTTTCTTAAATACCATAGAGAGTAAAGGCAGTTAAAAAAACAAAATTGTCCCTGGTTTAACGTTAAAATGTAAAACGGAGTTAGTCAAGTGGATTAAAATGACTAGATTTTGAAAAGTCAGGGATGAAAAAGCTAAAAAAAAAAATTGGATGAAAGTGGTTAAAATGAACAAAGCACAGGGACAAAAATGACACTTTACTCTAATTATAGTTATGCATAATATAATATACACTATTTATTTCTTTGACTTAATTATATATGTATAACTAGTGGGTTGTACCCGTACTTTGCTGTGGGGGCATACCGATTTTTAACAAAATATAAATGAAAATGTAGATGCAATGTTAAAAATAACGTTAATAAAAAAGAAACTAAAACTAAAGTATTAAAAAAACAATTATAACAATATTTAAATGGAAACATAGATGTAACGTTAAAAATAACATTAATAAAAAAGAAACATAAACCTAAAATATTGAAAAAGGAAACAAAAACTAAAAAAAAACAAATTAAATAAGCATAACATTTTAAAAAGTTATAACCCAAATTTAATTATAAAGATTTAAATTTTTAAGAAGATTTAAATTATTAAGTATTTTTTTTTAATAAAGGTAATAATTATGATGTCAGCACAGGGTAAAACATGTATCATCCACTATTGCCCAGTAGCATCTAATATGACTCAATACACCCGAACTAACGTTTCTGGCACTAGACCGGTCGACGACAATGTTATGTTAAAAGTTATCAACAAAATAGACTTACCAAAGGATCAACTAAAAATATTTGATGAGCACGCAAGTTTAAGACTCAAATAAATAGTTAATTTCAAAATATAGTTATGTTATGCAAAGTATTAAACCATATAATAGAGTTTTGGTATTTATCTCAGCTCGGAGGTTACCAAGACAATACCGTTTTCATAGACTACTTATGACTATGATTCATGAATGATCATAAGTACAGCAATTGCAAGTATAGTTTCCATAGCAACCATGGTTACGATTGTAAGTAACATAATCATAAGTAGTACTTATGATTGGGTTACAACCCAGAATGTGAGAGGCAATTTGGAGTCTGCAAGCATGAACATGGTAGCTTCAATCAATGTTTTGTTTCTTCTCTCAGCAACTTCATTTTGTTATAAAATCCTTAGAGCACTGAACTGTCTTCTGACCTTCAGCAGTAGTGTAGGTAGGTTTTGTCCCTTGATCTGTAATCTGCACGTCATGATAAAAAAAGTTTTAGCCGTCCTTCACTAGAATGTTGCTTTCTATCCCGTATGGATCCAAGGTGTAGGTCCCTTCGTGTGTGTCGGATCGTCACATGCAAGTGGTCTACTAGTCGGACCGAGTTGCGGAATACCCGTGACTAGGTGGAGAGTCTTACAAAACAATGTAAACCAAACACGAGAGTCACAATAAACGTTCTTTCTATTATAAACACTCGACGGTTACAGAGAGAATACAAGCTGCGTACTTAGCAGAACCGAGTTCGTCTGAACAAAAATTACAGACATTAGAAATACAAACTAAGACTCTATCCAGAGTGTTGTCACAGGAAAGTGCATCAACACAAGGCTTGTCTAGGAATGTATGAAATGGTGAATTAAGGACTCAAGGCGTCCTAGATGAGTGAACTGGCCAAAAATCCACTGTGCCCGCACACTTTCACATAAGGTAATACACTAGTCAGTAAAACTAAAACGTAAACTCAACAAAATGATCCTTGAATTATAGGTTTCTAAATTGGTTAAGTTAATTCACTTTAGCTTTTACGGGTATTGTTAAATAATTGGGTTTTTTTTTTCTAATCCTTAGCATGTATGCTAATGTTTACAACATGATCTCTCATTTTAATTTGTAATGACGACATTTATGAAAGTTTAAAAGCTCTTTTACCAAATAAATAGAAAGATGTATAAAATAAATATTGAATATAGTAATATAATATGAATAAAATACGTGATAATTTAAAAAAAGCTTTCACAACCTTTCTCGTGTTGTATACTAAAAAGATTCCTTTCGAAAAATATATGATCCCTTTATTTTTATTTATCCGCTCTATTTCACATTTCCTTTAGAATCTAGCCAAAGTGAACTATATCAATTATAATAAATAAAGGTTTTAAGGTGACACATGTTATCATTTTAGAGACTCTAAATATTTGTTTTATCGCTTAAAAAATTTCTAATTATTTATTTAAATTTTTTTTAAAACTCCTAAATTAATTAAATACCATTTAAACATTTTCATATTTCTTATGATTTTAAATTTAAACATTAAATGTAGGATAACTTTTGTTTGGCAAATAACTTTCTTTTTTAAATACATTATTTATATTTAAATTTAATTAATTAATTATAATTCATAAGATTTAGAGGTGTTGATTTTTTATTTTTTGAAATGTTATGAATTGTTAGTATATAAGTGTTTTATTTATGTTAAAACAATTCCACACACATATATATACATATATATATGTATAATCTATTATCTATTATTTATACTACTTAATAAATAAAAATTATACGGGACATAGAGGCGGATCCAGGAATTTTTTCCAAGGAGTTCACTGTTTTTAAATACTCCAATTTCATAGGGCCGAACATAAAAAATTTCGGGTCGGTTCGATGGTTCGGGTCGGGTAAGGTTCATCACATACAAAAATACGATACAATAATAAAAAAATATCGTCATTAGAAATTAAAAAACACATAATAATAAAATAGTCTTTATGAATTAAAAAAAACTAGAAGGGAGAAATTCGAACCCAAGACCTCTTTTTTACAAACAAGGTCTAATCCACTACACCGCTTATTCATCTCTGTATATAGTGGCGGAACCAGAAATTTTTTAATATGGGGTCATAATATAACTTTTTTTTACATCTAAACCATTGTTATACCTACTATTCGAATTTTCTCTACATAATGATAAAAATATATAGCACAGTTATATATATTTAAAAAAATAGAAATATTAAAGATAGTAATATATTTCAAATTAAATAAACTGATATATAATACAACATACGGTAATAAAACTAAAAAAAAGAAATTTAGGTTTTTTTAAATTAAATAAATAAAATAATAAAAAGATAAACAAAAAGTTTTTAAAACTTATGTTTCAATTTAAATAGGGGGACTACTAATCACACACGGAGAATGCTAATCGGACTTGGCCATATACGCATCGTATAGGGCAATACGATGCGTATAGCCATTCACAAATTCCCATGTCTGACATTCTCTTACAACCTGTCATTCAAACCTCGTATACGCATCGTATAGGTCAATACGATACAGTTTAGGATACGAGATTCCTTCTGCCACTAAACCCATCACATCGTACCTTATACGCATCGTATTGGGCTATACGATGCGTATAGGGCCCAAATTTTGTGTACTTAACAATGCAGAATTCTCATTCGAACCGAACGAACGTATGATTTCCAAAAAAAAAACTATAAACATGTCTTGGTGGTAGGATGGTAACTACGGTTTTCAGGTATATTCTAACGAGTCGGTGGAAAACAACCCGCAAAGTTTTGGCGTTCAAGAGGTGAACCAGGAGGAGGTCTCGTCCAACGTTTATTCTCATCAACGAGTAAGGCTTCCAGATTTGAACGAGCCACTAAGCAATCCCGAGTTCGTATACGGTGAACCGTCTTACCTTACACAACCCACGAACGAATACGTATACAATGAAGTCTCTTACCCGACACAACAAACCGATGACTCCGAAGACGAAGAACAAAATAATCAAAATATGTCTTATAAAACTAACCAGAATTTTCAGTCTCGTGAACAGTTGGTTGATTGGGCTATCCGGAGAGGACGTGACAATGGTTACGTCATTGTCACCCGACGATCGAGGAGAAAAGGCGACGATCCGACGGAACCGTTTATCATGGTGTGGCTTGTGTGTGACCGTCACGGCGAACGTGCGTCTACTGCCACGGTTAGACGTGCCGGTAGCAAGAAAATTGGTTGTCCCTTTAAATTGGAAGGAGAGTACCAAGAAAATACTGGTGATTGGGAATTAACGGTGAAGGATGACAGTCATAACCACGATCCTAGTCAACATCTTGAGGCGCACTCGTTTGCAAGGAGACTGTCTCAGTCGGAACAACTTTTGGTGGGGAAGTTGTATTCGCAAAACATGTTGCCACGAAACATTGAAACATTCTAGCAACTATAAGGGAACAAAACTCAGAGAGTAGTTGCATTAAAAAAGACATTTATAATGCAATACAAAAGATAAAAAATGAAACGAGAGTCGGTGAAACTCCAATACAGATTCTGGAAAACCTGCTTTCTTAAAAAAAATACGTCTACTATACTCGAGAAGATCCTGCCACAAATAGTGTGGAGGAGATATTCTTTGTTCATCCGAAATCGTACGAGATGTGGCGTGCATTCCCGCACGTGTTGATGATCGACGCGACATACAAAACAAACATGTACAAACTTCCATTTGTCCAAGTGGTCGGTGTGACCTCCACACACCAGTCGTTTTGCGTCGCTCATGCATTTATATCAAAAGAACGGGAGGAAAACTTCGTCTGGGTGTTACTTCAAATAAAAGCAATGTTGCAAAAGTGTATGGAGCCGCGTGTGATAGTAACAGACAGGGACAAAGATCTTATGAACGCGTGTGATAAAATATTTCCGAGCTGTTCTAAGAACCTATGTCGGTGACACATACACGAGAATATCGCAAAACATTGCAGGGCATCATTTACAGACGAAGACTGGAAAAATTTCAAGTATTCATGGTCGGTATTATGTGAGTCTCCCACGCCAGATATATACCAGTACAACTTCAACCGACTTTACGAACGTCTGTACGCAGCCAAACGAGGAAGTAAGTTTTAAATATTAAATATTTAATATTTTCAGTATTTAAATATTTATTCAATATTAAATATTTTTCCAGAAGTTATTGATTATGTGACTAAAAATTGGCTGGACCCGTATAAAGAAAAGTTTGTATCCGCGTGGTCCAACAAAAACCTCAATTTTGGTTAGTTCACGTCAAAAATGCTCATTTCATCCACGTCAAGTTAGACGGAGAATTTTCGATTCCTACGCTGAATGCACTTTGGAATTTGCACCGAAATGATGATGCAGCAAAATGGGAAAATATATACAATGATCGTATAGAACGATTTAAGAAAATAATGGCCACTAATAGATCTAGTTTTCCACAATATTTCACGAATCTCGGATGATATTTGTTTAAAATTGTATTGTAATTCTTTTTAAATTAGTTTTATTGTCATTTTAAATATTTTTATTTAATTATAACTAATTATAATGTTAATTAAATATAATAATAATTAATTTTAATTCAAATGTTTCAAAATTCAAATTTTTTCAAAATTCAAATTTCTATACGCCACGTATAGATCAATACGTGGCGTATCTTCCCTAACCTTTGGTATTCTATACGCCACGTATTGCCCTATACGTGACGTATATACATTTGATTTATCTGGTTTTGGCCCCGTATTGTACCAAACGACCCAAAAAAACAAACACAAAGCCATACGCGACCCGCTTATAAAACGCTCGTTGATTTGGATTGTGCCATCAAAAAAACTTTGAAAAGGTACGTGTCTTAACCCACGATCATTAATGTTAGGTTTTTATTGAATATTAGCGGGTAAAACTGTGTATATTAGCGATTTTTAAGTTTGAAATTAAGAACTATACGCCACGTACAGGACCATACGTGGCGTATAGTTCTTCTGGATTGATCTAAGGAAGAAGATGAAGCCATACGCCACGTATAAGCCTATACGCTGCGTATGGCTCAGTTTACCCGGTCACATGCCTGCGTATGGCCTAGTTTGGTCGCGTATGGCTTGGTTTACCCGGCAACTCGCCCGCGTATGGCCTATTTGGCCTGCGTATGGCTTTGTTTACCCGGCAACCGCCTATACGCCACGTATAAGCCTATACGTGGTGTATAGGTTTTTAATTTAAATTTTTTTTAATTATATAAATTAATTCAATTAAAGAAAATATAATAAAAACAATATATTAGTATTATTATTATTATTATTATTTATTATTTAAAATAAATACAATATATTATTATTATTATTATTTAAAAAAAATATTATTATTATTTATTATTTAAAATTTAAACAATATATTATTATTATTTATTATTTAAATTAAAATATTAAAAACAATTAATTATTATCAGATATGGCGGATTATGATGATGATATTCAGATGGATCAGCTAGACGATTTTGCGCACTATCCATTTTTAGATTTTTCGCCCGATACAGAGGCTTATTCCCGGTGCCAGAAGCTCCGGGAGGTGCAGATAGGTCTGGGTACGGCGGTGGATTGGGCCCTCCTCGAGGAGGTGCATGAGGCCGAGCGAGCTAGGGCCATCATCGGTGAGGACACGCCATGGTCGCGTCTTTTTGACCTTTCTTTTGAGGAGACATACCGAGAGCTTGTCGTCGAGTTTCTTTCGACGTTCATCTATTCAGAGACTGGGCTGCAGCCTCTACCCGGGGAGGCGCCAGATATTGAGGATCCGGATCGTATTTCTTTTTCTATTTTTGGGGTCGTTTACCGTCAGACCCTCCGTCAGTGGGCCGTCACGACGGGCTTGTACTACGAGCCTGAGACGGTCTCGCCTCTATTCACCGAGGCGGTGACGGAGGTTGACAAGGAGGAACTCCTTGTTTTTTGGGGCTTGATTTCAGATAGCCCTTGGTTGGGTACCAAGGGGAGGGTCTCGGGTATTAGAGACCCTTTGTATAGATATCTGCACCGGCTTATTTCGACGTTGATCGCACCGCGTCTGAAAAGCCGTGAGTGGTGCACTGATAGAGATCTTTTCTTCCTTTTCTGCCTGCTTACTGGGAGGCGGTGCGACCTGTCCACGAGCAAGGCGCTTTATTTTGCTTCAGCCTATATGCGACAGAGGCGCAGACTTTTATATGGCGGTGCATTCTTCACGCATATCATGCGGTCGGTCATACCATTTGGCCACCATGAGCCTCAGATGTTACCGGCCATTCCCCCTGTCCCATTAGATCGTCGCACGGCGAGCGGCATGCGTATCACGCACCGATTCCCACAGGGCTTTCGGTTCGTAGGGGCCGTCCAGGACCAGGTTTGGGTCCCGGTGCCGTTGCCGCAGATGCCTGGACAGGGGGACCAGCCTATGCCTCAGCCGCTGCAGGGTATGGCGATTGAGGACGAGCCGCCACACGTCGAGCAGGTCCACGAGCATCCGCCACAGCATCCCCGACACGTACGTCGGTCTGTTAGGCTGGATAGGGCTACCCAGGCATTGCTTGATGGCCTTGTTGCCGACCCACGACGACAGGGTCGTCAACTCGATCGCATGGAGGACCTGATGACGTGGGCGGTTGGACAGCTCGTGAATCAGTCACGAGCCGCCGGCATCGAGCCACCCCCACTACCACTACCACCGCCACGTCATTATCCGGACGACCCCGTTCAGGGTGAGGGCGGGGCAGGTCAGGGTGACGCCGGAGCCGATTATGTTTAGTTCTTTTATTTATATTTTGTTTATTTCGTTGTTATGTATGTAAAACATTTTGATGTATATATTTAATTTTATGATGTAATGTATATAATGTTTAGTTTACTTGTTTGGTTGTAATGTTTAATATTTTGTTTGGTTTGTAATGTTTAATATTTTGTTTGATTATACTGTAAAAATATAATAAATGTTTAAAAAAATATAAAATATATAAAATTTATAAATAGATAACAAACTTATATTAACAAAATTATATAAATTAAAATACAAAATAATATATTATTATAAAAAAATATAATTAAATAAATAATCATATACGTGGCGTATAGGTCTATACGCCACGTATAAGATTATTTAACACCAAATCTTCCAACTTTTGAAGAAAAATATTGAGCCCTGCCTCATACGAGGCGTATAGGGCAATACGAATCGTATGGGACACAGAGAATGACACGTGTTATTCTGGTGTTAGAGACTAAACCCTATACGCCCTCGTATTGACCTATACGAGGGCGTATCACGTGACGACGGGTCCAATTAGCAATATTTCGTGTTTGGTTAGAATCGGCATTAAATAGACTATAAATAAACCAATTAAGATGGTTGGTGGAGTAAAGATCCTTTTTTTTACTGTGGATACATCTACGTCACTTCTTTTACCGAGAATATCTCATTACTCTTTTAGACCATATCATTTTGCGTGTAAGAGTATAAAAGTAAATTTAGTTTTTATCTTTTAAATTTACTCTATGCTTTAGAAAGCCTAAAATAAATACCCATTACTTCTCTCTCATCTCCCATTCTCCCTAATAGTTACTATTTGTTCTTCGTTCTCCCTTTACAGCTTTAAATCATCAACGAACCAGTAGTATCGCCGTCTATTAGGGGTGTTCATGGTTCGGTTTAAAACCTTGAAACCTCCCAAACCGGTCATCGGTTTGGTTTCACGGTTGGTTTTCTTTCTTAACTTTTGGTCGGTCGGTTTCAAATTTTTCAAACCATAGCGAACGGTTTGGTTTACGGTTTATACCGAAAACCGGCCGTTAAAAACCGGACCGGACCGTAAGATTTAACAATATCTTTTAATTTTTTTATATATTTCATGTTATGTATTATTTATATTTATGTTTATATCAAGCTTAATTAATTATTTACATTTAACTATTTATATAATTGTGCTTTTATATCATTATATGCCTATGGGGTTATGGATTTATATCAAAATGGCTGTTCAAAATAAGCCTCAAACTCATGATCGGTTTCTGTGTATCTCCATCCTCACATTGCTGCACATTTTACAGTGTGGAAGTAGCATTTAATTTACATTTAAACCATAGGATAAAAGTGCTAAACATAATCAAAAGGTGTTTATGATGGTGTTTTTAGTCTTAATTCATTTTCCTCTTGATTATCCTTTCAATCTCTCACATGTAAAGGTAATCTTGCAGCCGTGTATGTTTTGTGAAACAGAGCACTCATTTGAATTGCTTTTACCCAAACCGTGAAACCAAACCAAAACCAAACCGTTAGTAACGGTTCGGTTTTATATTTTAACGTTTCGGTTTTGGTTTTCGATAATTGAAAACCGTTACTAACGGTTTGGCTCACGGTTTCACTTAAAAACCGTCAAAACTGGACCGTGAAAACCCCTACCGTCTACCGCCGCTGTTATGCCGAATTTTTTTTTTCCGATCAGGTTTCCACTCTTCTTTTTTAGTCTATCAACAACATTTTAAAGGGGTTCACCATATATTTTTTTAAGGACCCAAGTTTTTCTATATAGCTTTCTACTACAATTTCGAAACTCGGGGGTTCCGGTGAACCCCCCGGCACTATGTGAATCCGCCCCCGACGGGACACGTAACATAATTCTAGAGCCCCTCTATTTATATTTTCCCGCCTAAACCAATTTAGCCCTTTATTTTAGGCAACAAAATTATTTCTTATAATTTAATATCATAATAAATTTATATTCTATTATTTTTTAATATTTGATTAATATCAATATAATAAAAGAAAACATTTCTTGTAGTTTTTTTTTTTAAATCAATAATGAACATAAGATTTAGATTAATATTTTTTTTCACAAAATGTAATAAAATTAAGTTAGTGACCCTCTAAAATATAATAATAATTTATTAACATATATGATATTTATTTATTATTATTTTTCATAATTCAGCCCGTGTAATACACGGGAATCTAACCTAGTTTAGATATGAAAAAAGAAAACGGGTTTTGAACCGGAACCGGTTTAGAAACCCACCTGAACCGAAAACAGAATCGGTTTGTCTAAAAACCGGTTTTGACTTTTGTTAACCTAACATGAATCAGTTTGGGACTTCAACCTGATTTGTACTCCTCTAACTGTATTAAAATCAAATGGATTTGATGACATTTCAATATTAGAATAACAACATATTAAATATAAATATATTCGTTTTATAAACTTATTAGTTTTTAAATGATTGGTTTTTGAAACTATGTTATATTTTAGACAATTAATTATTATTTAACTTTAATTTTCGCAAGTACATATAAGGGATCAACTTGAAATCCTAACAAGAGTTTCGTGACTGTCATAATAAGATTTTGTATCATAACTCAGACTATAAACAAGGGAAAACCTATTAAAGTTAATTTATTAACCTGTTTATAGACAAATCAAACACAACAGGTTCTATGGTGTAGTGGTTAGCACTCTGGACTTTGAATCCAGCGACCTGGGTTCGACTCCCGGTAGGACCTTTTTGTCACCATTATCACTCTTTCGTTGCCTCTATATTCTTTGTTTTGATATAAAATTATACTTTATCTTTTATCTTAAAAAATACTTATTCGATGTTAAATTTTGTTTAAAAACACATAAAACAAAAAGCCATAAAAATACAAAATATATATATTTTTATTGCATAATTCTTTTTTTTAATGGATTAATAGTAGTCTATTATTATTCTAGTGTATTTTAACAAACAAAAAGAAAATGACAAACCAGCTCATGGATATAAATAAACCCACCAAGTATAATGTGGGCCTAAAGCTCTCTTCACTGTTGGAGAAATAATATATGTGACCCAGTTCATGAAAGCCACGTGATATTTTGGGCATCCCATTGTGGATTCTCCAACTTAAATATAATAAAATTCAATATATCAGGAATTCAGTTAAATCTAGTTGATGGAGAAACACTATGGGTGTAAATCATGCTGGTTGATAGGTTCGGGTTGGTGGCTTGATAGGTTAAAAATAACGAACTTGGACTCGGCCCGTATATTTATGTCAAATACATTAACTTAAACCTGGACACTTGACTATATAACCTTAGCACGACTTGTGTAACCAGTTTATCTAAATCGGTTGACGGTTTGTAAATAGATTATAATCAAGATGTAAACAGGTTAAACAAGTCGTAAAAAGGAAGAGGATTTATGAGTGGGTTAAACGGGTCGTAAGCGAGTTAGTGCATTAAATTTATAGATGATTTATTTTTATATTCTTATTCTAATTTTAAACGGGTTAACAAGTCTATCATGTTTTTAATACAATCAAAATATGACCCGTTTATAATCATATTTAATGCTTAAAATGTTTATAGAAGTTAAAGAAAACAAGCTTGATCGTGGTATTACGTCAACCAGACCCGACCATTTTAACCCGTGCCTAAAATTTATCTGTTTTAACCCGAACCCTTCTGGACATGTTTTTAAATGCAATAACAATATCCATTACAATTCCCCAAAATTCTAACTAACATTACCATTCAGATGATGTTTATATTGTTTGTGAAAAGTTTTACAACTTGTAAAGGAGACATTATGTAAAAGGTCTACTTAATTATGCACAACAATGACTACAAGAAACCAACAACAAAACATCATCTCTACTTAACATTTCAAGGCAAGAGACTGATTATGATTACCACCATTTTGACATCTTTGCCGAGGCAGCCTACGCGTCCTCCTCCCCCACCCTTCAAGACTTTTCTCCAACGACATTTCCATACAACTAGTCCGCTCACCACCGCCCGAGGCAGGCGGCGGGTGGCACGAGGGCTCTGCAGAAACCAGCCGCCGCCTGCCCCTACCATTTCTAGCAGCAGCTTTCCTTTTAGACGAACTAGATTGCCAAGAAACACCAGTAGCAGAAAGCGCTTCTTCAAATATTTGAAGATCTTCAGTCACTTCCCGCCTTGATAAAGAAACAATACTTGGCAGTATATCTTTCTGAAAATCTTTCCTTTGTCTTCCCCGCTTTCCTTGTCCTTTTCTAGCTGTCCTTTTCGACAACAAACCATTTTCGTCTTCTTTCTGTTCCTCCACAATTATCGGATTATAATCATAGTATTTGTCCTCAGTATCTTCAAGTTTCAGTGTCATGTACTCAAAGTCATCCATGCCTTCAGGAACAAAATCTTTGTTTTTCTTAAAATCGTTAGATGTAATAACCTCAGCAAACCAAATCAGAGTGTCACCAGATGGTGGCTGGGAGAATGAAATGGATACAATAGCCTCGGCTGCACCCTTAACAAGCTCCATATGGGTATTATCTGTGGATCCATCATCCGGGTCAGATTCAAGAACTGCTGGAGCTTCTAAGTCTATCTCCATTGTAGCAATCTTGACAACTGACTCGGGGAAAGATGGTGTTGCTGGATTACCATCTTCTTCATCAAGAGATAAGTTTAAATCGATATGATGCTTAATATCCTTTGATTCACAATGATTGCCAACTTTCTTGTCAGTAATCGGGACGCCAAGGATTTTTGTAATGCTCAGGGTGTTATCAATTTTTCCTTTCTTGCAATCGCGGGGATTGTTGCTATCTGCATTTTCAGTTTTCTTGAAAAACTGCAGAGAATGATTCTGCAACGAATCCAAGTTAATATGATGAACTTTTGATTTGATCTGTTCTGTCTGCAAACATGGTTTTGATGTAAGCCAAGGTGGCAGTTTTTGTTCAGGGGTTTCATGGTTTTTCCACATGTCGAGAAACCTGTGTTTTTCTCGAGCACAAATGTCTTCAAGATTATCAGGCACAGAGCCTTTGGAATTGGTACCATTTAGAAAACCAAAGTCAACAAACTCATTTTGGCCCCTTGACTTTTTAGTCAATCTTGAATTGCCATCAAAGAACCCTGGGGTTTGACTTGTTGAACCAAATGAGTTAAGCCAATTGTTATGATGAGAAGTAGTGTTCCTCCATGGTAAAACAAAAGAAGGTGTGTGGTTTCTTTCACCAATTTCAATTCCAAATAACGTTCTTTTTGCAGATGATTCCCGCTTTTGTGGCTCCTCTACAAGAAGATCCGTTTTGGTTTTGTTACTAAAAAATGCTGAAAAAGCCGTTTCCCGTTCTTCCACCTGGATTGGTTCATTCAAGTCAGCCATACTAAAAGATTTCCCTTTGTCACTCGCGTCCACATCAGCAGGCAGCTCTAGGTCAATTACTCTTCTTTCAAAAACACCACATTTTGAAATGACAGGATTGAATTCTTGTAAAGTACTTTTCCCCTTAACAGAATCCATAGGAGAAAACGCATTCATCAGAGGAAAAGAGGGAAAAACATGCATCTCTTTTGAAACATCAGACGGTACTTGATTTAGAAAATGACCCAATTTCAATGGCTCTAATGACACAGGATTCATCAAATCTTTCTGTCGTTTATACAACCGATGAAGTTCTTGTAGCTGGAATAAAAGGAAACACCATAAGCACAATAAAAAGAACATCACAAAATCCAAAGGTTCTAGAGATCAAATGCACCCAAAAAGAAAACAAACCTGATGCTTGAAGATCGATTCGTGCTTCAAAATAGTTTGCCTAATTTGCTCTTTGGCATATCCACCGTATCCATCCATGGCTTGTGTTGTTAGAAAGTAGTCATAATGCTGGCTGTTTCCAGGGGCGGGGATCTTGTGACTTCTGTCATCATGATATAGATCCCAAACACTATTGTGAAAACCTTTGTTTACATCCGTCATAGAACCTGGAAAATATGTTTTAGATTGTACTTTGGCTCCCATTTCTGCAACTAGATAAAAAAACAAACAAATTCACATCACAAAAAAGTAAACTTAACTAGCATTTTTCAAACCATAATACCTAATTTTTCTGCAAAACATGTGACAAATGAATCACTTAAATTTCCAAATATTATCCAGTATCCTTCAATTATGGCTGTAATTTTGGCAATTTGACAGAAATAAGTCAATAACAGTCAAGTTACAATGAAAAATCAGATACTGTTCCTTTCCCCCTTTTTACTAATTTTCTACAATTATCTGTTGGCAAAGTGAATCAATCTTTGGACTGATCGACATTAATGATGAACACACATACAGAAATTAAAACTATAATTTTAAAATCAACAAGTGGACAGAAAGAGCCGTAACAGCAAGCATTGAACAAATCGAAACCTAATTCGAATCAACAACAGATTCTACCTAAAGTCAATTCAATCACAAAACTGTAACATAAAGTAAAATCCACTTCATACCTGCTAAATCGCAAAAAACCCGCAAAAATCCTCAGCTCAACGAACTCGATTCCGTCAGAATTTGGAAATCGAGGTCTCTCATGGCTTCCGTGAAATCAATTAATGAATCAAACAGAAATAAAGCGATCGGATGGGGGTGATCAAGTGTAGGAGAAAAAGAGGGAGATCCGAGATAGATAGATAGATCCCTATCTTCCTGTTTCTCTCTCAAAATCTGTATGTGTTTCTCTCTCTAGAAGCCATGGGTAGAATAGAAGAAGTTTGTCAATCTGTCGTCTTCCTTGATATTTAATTGCACGTATATTGTTGTGATTCGATCATTTCACAAATATAATATAGAAAAAGAATTTTCGAAAAAATTATTTATTTATATATGTAGAAAGAGAAAGATGTTACATGTCACCTATCATTCATGAGTTTCAGATTCCTTCTCATCTTTTATGTTTATGGTTTTTTGTGTGAACAAGGATTTTATTTTTTATTTTCAAGGATTTAATGATTTCGTAATTAAAATTTTTATAAACGTATAAGTATTTATTTGGTTAATTTCTGTATATTTATTAAAATATGAATTAAGGGAGCAAGGGTCATACCTCGGGTATACCGTCGCATGCCTATTGGGTACCCCTTGCTGGTATTGTCATCGGCTACATCTGCATGTGTTTCTTTTGTGTGATCCTACCGTTGGAGAACGGCTATATAGCCGTTAATATTAATAATAAAAAACTAATTTAAATACTCAACACTACTTTTATATCAATTTATCTTCATTCAATTTTTTTACATACAAAATAACAATTACATACTCTCAAATTTTCTATCTACAATGGATCGTAAATTATTTATTCCACCCGATTCATCGGATGAGTTCGACTTGAACGAGAGCGGCTCTACTAGTCTCCAATTTCACACGGATATTGTCGCCCAAGCCGAAAAAGAAGACACGGCAACCTAAAAAAAAGATATGTGCCACGTGATCATGAACAAAGCTCTAGAAACTCTAATAAAATATTATTTCGTCAAGGAAAATCCAAAATACAATGCAATTACGTTTCGTGAAAATTTTCGGATGTCAAAAAGATTATTTTTTAAAATTGTTGGATAAGTAGAGGCCAAATTTGAATGATTTCAAAAGGGCATAGACGAGAGGATGAAAAAAGAGTTTCACGACGTTACAAAAATGCACATCGACGGTTAAACAACTCGCAACCGGCAATCCTCCCGACGAATACGATAAGTATTTAAGTATGGCCAATAGGACTTCACGTGAATGCATAAAGTATTTTTGTAATGTCATAATTCAACTATACGGCAAAAAGTTCTTACGTATACCGACAAGTCATTAGGGTACTTGGTGTGATTGGTGTTGTCTTGACAAAGTGTAATTTGCTTTCTTTTTTTATTTATGGTTATTTTTTCTTTTATTTATTATTTTATAATAAGTTATCCATAGATGACAGTACGTATAAATATTCTGACATGATAAAATGTGTTTTTTTTCATGCATTTATTAAATTAATTTATGAAATAACTAACAAAGGAAAAAAAAAGTATTTTAGTTTCTCTGTAATATAAGTTTGTCGTCCATCCAAAATGGGAATATTTGATTTGACAAGAAATTTAACAAAAATGTATGCATTGTGTTTTAAAAATAATATAATATATTCGCTTAAAATAATTATCCACTGCATGAAGGTACACATTTAAAAAAAATTAATTATTATAATTTTTTATTACAACGATTTTATGAGAAATTTATAGTTGAAGTAACATGTGAATATATTTTTTAACTTGAACAATTATTTTAAGATATATTAAAATTGTAAGATGAAAAATAAAACGAACTAGTAATTGTATCAACGCTTCGCGGCGGGAGCGTGGTCGTTTTTTTTTCGTCGAAAACCATAAAAGCGAGCACCGATATCGGTTACAATAATACAAAAAAATCTGCAACGATGTTGTTCGCTCATAAGCGGTTAGGTTTGTCATGCCTACGCAACATTAACGTTGCTTGCTATAACCTATGATACCAAAAAAGCATATACACTATTCTGAATACAATTCCGTTTAAAAAAAATCATACCGAAACATTCACAAAAAAAACTAAAATAAGCCTAAAATGGGTTAAAAACGTATATTATATATAGTAGAGGGGGATGAAAACGAAAAGTAGAAAAAAAAACCGGTTGGGTTTGTCATGCCTGCGCAACGTTAACGTTGCTCGGTATAACCTACGATACCAAATATATATATATATATATATATACTCGATTCTGAATACAATTCCGTTTAAAAAAAATTATACCGGAACATTCTCACAAAAAAAACTGAAATCAGCCGTGATTTCCATTTTTTTTAGTTAACGAACGAAAGCTATTATAGAAAAACTAAATTAATGTAAAATAAAATATGTTAAAAGCGTATATTATATGTAATAAAGGGGATGAAAATGATAATTAGAAAAAAAAAAAGTTAACCATTCACGAGATGGCATGTGGTAATTGACACGTGGACAAATGGTTTTAAGTCACTCTACATCGCGTTTGTAAATAGAAAGGGTAAGTAATTGAGTAATAAAATAGATATATTAAATACTTCTTTTGTTACTAATTTCAAATACAACTAGCTGATAATTATTGCGCTCCGAGACCAGACAATTTTAAATAAAATTTATATGTAAACGTATAAAAAATAAGCATGTCGTAATGCTATGTTCGGAATGTATTACATTATTGTGAAAATAAACTTATAGGAAAACGAAACGGTAGTCATATCAATCCGTGAAAGATAGTGATAATAATAATATAATATTAATAGTAATAATAATAAATTGTAAAAAAAGATACCCAAAAATTAGATTAATAATAATATATTTAAAATAATAATACTAATTATTAATGGAATTTTAAAATTAAACTAAACTTTTGAATCAAAGTAAACATATAATCTAAAAAGTAGTATATATAAATTTCTAAAAATAGTTATTAAAAAAGAAATTAAAAAAACAAAAAATAAATAAATAAAAAAGAAGCCTACTGGAGGGGGGGAGCTTACTAAGTCACCAGGACGCGACACGTGTCCTTGGGACGAGAGCTAAATCCGTCCGCGTCGTAATAATAACACACTTTATATAATAATAACGCATGCTAAACGACCACAGATCGACATTTAAAAATTCGGTTTTTTTATAATAAAAGTATAGCAAGACTATACTCAAATTAAAGAGAATTAAATGTTCAATTTTAATATTTTATGGTGTACTTAAAAAAAACTAATGTCATATAAAAAAGTTATTCGAATTTAAAAAAAATGGTAAAATTTAAAAAGGTCAACAATCGTAGATTATTCCAAATTTACCCATATATGTATTTTTCATGAATGAAAAAGAAGTGACGTGGTATCCTTTCATGTTAAACATTGATTTCTTTGATCAATAGCATATAATCCTTCTTACGCCTAGAGGTGTACAAAAAAACCGGATCCGGATCCGATCTGAAAGATAATCCGAAACCGGATCCGACCCTAACCGGATAAAAAAGAACCGGACCGGATTTTTTAGGATCCGTCGGATCCAGAACCGGTTCCAAGGATTTATGCTGACCGGATAAAAATCGAACAAAATGGAAACGGACAAAATCGGACACAAAAAATCCGAAAAAAATCCGGATCTAATCGGATAAAACCGGATAAAATCGAATATTTAGTCAGATCCGGTTCCAAATAGGTTCCACCTCTCCACTCCCAAAACCGGATCCGATCCGGAACCGGTTCCCTCGTGTCCGGTCATTGACCAACGTTAACGGATCCGGTCTGGATCCGGATCCGAAAAAAATCCGGTTTATGCACCTCTAGTTACATCTCTCACGGAAAAAAAACCTTTGTAATTTATTCTACACACACAAATAAACTAAAAAAAAACACAAATCAAAAGTTGTCAAGTGGTAGCACCTAATTGGTGAGAAGCTACTTGTAATGGTCCTTCGATTTTAATAAGAGTTAATAATATGGCTAAAACGCAAATTCCATGATCAATGAATAAAAACGATTTATTTTTAAGCGGTTCAAGATAATAATATCTGTTTTAACAAAGGGTTATAACATGTATGTAAATAAGATTTTTTATTTCAATTCTTAAAAAAGAATTTTAATCGGCGCATCTCACAAGGAAAAAAGGTAAAGTTTTATTATTTTGGGTTGTTTCACGACAATGCATCATTAGAGCTAGGGGTGTTTATCATCACCTTCAGCGGTTGATAAAAATTTTGTGTGAAACTGTTAACTACTGTTTTACAAAAGATAAAGCAAAACAGTTGGGTTGATTGGGTTTCAAGTTCCAAATCATGAACCGAACCGTTTAATCCGTTTTTTCATAGTGCGAACTGAGCCGTATAAATCTCATACTTCTCTATAAGACTCCATTTAGAAAAGAAAAATCAACCCAATCTAACTTTTTTTTTCTTGTGAGTAACTAACAAGTTTTCAGCCGCACGATGCCACGGGGAAAATGTATATTACAAACTAAGAAATGAATAGTTTATTTACAACAGTATTAGATTTAACGAAAAGATAAAACCGTGACCAAACAAAAAATATTACGAAATAAAAAAGTTAGATTAACGAAAAAATAAAACCATGACCCAAATAACAATAACGAAATAAAAAAGTTTATTTACAAAAGTATTAGGATTAACCAAAAGATAAAACCGTGACCTGCCCAAAAATATATCGACAACCTTGTGATCTAAAATATTAATTAAAATATAAAATTTAAAACACTTATAATTTATATAAAATATATATATGGTTAGATGTGAGTAAAGTGAAAAACTCGCGGTGTGGCGAGAACTGAATCTAGAATAAAAAAAAGTAATTCCAAATCGAACCTAAAGGTTAAAAAAAACATATTATATTTGACCTGGCTCGGCCTTTAATAAAATATAAACCAAAACATGAATTAAATCAGCACGACAAAACGATGCATTACATTGTTGCGAAAATGAACGTTAAAGAACTCAAAATAAAAAATTTTAAAAATATATATATATATATATATATATATATTTAATTTGACCTGACCCGACCCGGTTTTGAAAAAAAATTATACCGAAATGTCGATGGAAATTAGCACGTCACAACGGTATATTCGAAATTTAAAAAAACATTATATTTTAAAAGTTATAGACAGAAAACAAAACATATTTAAAAGTAATTATGAATATTAAAATAATAATAAAAAATTAATCCAATCAAAATCTTTCCTTAAAATAAAAAAATTCAAAAAATGAATCAAAGTTGTTGGTAGCAGAAAACCCAAAAAACCGAGCAAACAAAGGCTCGAACCCACTTCGTGCGGACTATCCTGCATGGTACTTACCATTGAGCCAATCTCATTTATGTTTAATACTTAGCCTGCTAACTTAATTAACCAGTAAAAAAATATTAAATCTAATGTTCATAACGACATTGCTGCAAGTTGAGAGCAACAAGTGTTTTGTGTGACAAGAGGTTTCAATAAGATTAAAGGGGAAATTCTATAGAGTTGCAGTTCGATCGAATATGTTATATAGAACCGATTGATGGGCCACTAAGAAGATACAAGCGCGAAAGTTGGAGATAGTAGAGATGAGGATACTGAGGTGGATATGTGGGAACACGAGGTCAGATCAGATAAGAAATAAAGTTTTTCGAGAGATATTGAGGGTGGCTTCTATCTCGAATATGATTAGGGAGGGAGATTGAGATGGTGGGGCGTGGGCATGTGAAGAGGAGACAGTTGTCGGCGCCAATTAGAACCGTGGAAACCATTATAGTGGAGGGGAGGAGAAGCAGAGGCAGACCCAAAATGACGTGGATGAGCGGATTAGACATGATTTGCTAGACTTGCATCTCTCTAAGGACATGATCGATGATAGGAGTTCGTGTAGACGTCGGATAAAGGTTTAGGGACTATTAGAAGAGTGTATAGGTTGTCAACGTGGGGGCTTAGCGTGACTTATTTTTGCTATATACTTTCATTGGGGACTCTATTCGCTAGACTTGCACATCTCTAAGGACATGATAGAGGATAGGAGTTCGTGTAGACGCCGGAAAAAGGTTAGGGACTATTAGAAGAGTGTATAGGTTGTCAACGTGGGGGCTTAGCGTGACTTATTTTTGCTATATACTTTCATTAGGGACTCTATTCGTATCTTCTAAGGGATTACTTTTTTTTTTCATGTCTTTGTTCCATTACTCATTGCTTCTTTCTACTTGACTTCCCTTACCTTTTTGTCCGCCATGAAAAAATTTCTAACCCCCATAAAAAAAATTTCTGGGTTCGCCACTGCAAACGGTCAAAAGCAACGGTCACAAGCACCTCCACAAGCTCCTCTCCACGCCGGGCTTCCACGCCCGTGGACCACGCCGGGTGGGCATGGTGTTCCACGCCAACCACGGTGACACATCACCTCCACGATGCCTTTCACGGGGGTACTCCCCACAGTCTAAATGTTTACATTGTTCTTGGAGTTCTCTATTTAAAATAGGTTTTATATTGAACGACCATCATATTATATATGTCGAAAAATATGCTAAAGAACGAAAAATACACAAGTGTGTTCAGAAATTCAAGATATAAGACATGAAGATATTTGATACAACATATGAAGATGATTAAAAACCAATTAAGAGAAGATTACAGTCATTTAACTCTATCGTTATGAAAGATCATATCATTTCTTTTGGATTCAATAAAATATTATGAAACTAAAAGTTTTAATAGGGTTCAATAAAACAAGAGAGTGTTGATAGAATACTATATTTGAAGAAATAACCTCATATTTATTACAGTAACATGTTTGGTCAAACGTATCTAAATTGAGTAAGCATCTAATTTCCTTTATAACATTGAAAAGCCAACTTACCAAAGTGATTTTAAATTATGAAGTTCAATGATTTTCTGAACGTAAAAAGGTTAAGGTTTTGGATAAAAAACAGACCTGCAAATGATGGATGTTCTTCGGCCGACACTCGAGTGTCGACCACCTGCATGTGACGACACTCGACGAGGAAGAAGAAGAGGAGAATCGGCCTTGAGAGAATCGACTCTCAGAAAATCGGCTCCTGAGAGTTGGCCTTCAGGATAACACGCCGAGTATAGGCCCCCTAGCACAACACAAAGCCCTGAACGCAAGTTCAGGCGACACTTAAGAGTGTCTGACGATACTCCCGGCCGACACTCAAGTGTGGCTGGCGACACTCTCGGCCGCCACTCTGATGTCTCAGCCGAATATTGCATTAAAAAGTCGATTTTTTTAAAATAAAATTATAGCAAGACTATAATCAAATTAAAAAGAATAAAGTACTCGATTTAAGGTGTAATTTAAAAAAAATGTCATATAAAAAAGTTATACGTGTTTTAAAAAAATGGGAAAACTTGAAAAAAAATCAACAAATGTAGGCTATTCCAATTTACCCTTTTTCAGAATATTTTCACGCTTAAAACAATCACCTTTGATATTAACCCTTGATTTCCTAGATCAATGATCAAAAATCCTTCGCATGAAAAAAAATCCTTTGTATTTAAACATTTCTCTCTCTCTCTATATATATATATATTATTGACATCATGTTATTTTTTATCCGCAAAATGTATATAGAGTAATGCGAAATAAATGCAAGTAGACTGTAGCAATAAATGTATAACTAATAAAAGCTTGGTTTAACGTTAAAAATAAAAACGTTATACCTTTTTTCCTCTACCACTGGGCCATCAACCCCAATAATAAAAAGCATGGGGCGGGACTAGAACACATGACTTCCTGTTTGAGTGCTAAGAACATAAACCACTAGGCCAAAACTTAGTTTTTTTTTATTAAAAAAATAAAATAAATAAATAAATGGTTATACTTAAGATCAAGTTTGGCTTGTATACAGGAATAAAACTCATATATAATTTTTGCATTAAATGCTTAAGTTGACGTTATATTATAATTATATTATATATTATAATTATATTATAATATATATTAGAAAAAACCTTGATGAATAGTGTTCATATCATTACTTTTTGCCACATGAAAATATAAAATATATAAATTTTTGTTTGGAATAAACAACAAAGTTAAGACTTTAGCCGGTTAGTGTGGTGTCCCATACAGGAAGTCATGGTTTAAAACTTTAAATCATAGAGAGTTAAACATTTTTGTAGGTAATTGTATTGTATTGATTGTGTAAATGATTAGAGTTACATAAGTAGGTGTAACCATATATACATGAACTACCTTATATTTATCACTATTAACAATTGATATAATATTCCCCGCATAATTAGGTCGCGCAATTATAAAAATAGGTTTCATAATTATCACATATGTTGCGTAATTATTTATATAAGTTGCATAATTTTGTGTGCGTAATTAGTTAATATGGCTGCATAATAATTTATACAGTGCGTAATTTTATTGCGTGATTTTGACGCAGACAGATTTACCCTTTGCCCAAGGGCACATGTTGTGTCTTGATAGCTTCGTAAGCATTGTACGATAAAGCCCTTTGTACATTAACCAACCTCTCTATATGTGTGTGTGTGTATATATAAAGGGGTGCGCTTTTTTATAACCAACCATATGTTGAGAATCGAGAGAACCGCATAAAACGTGTACATATCACTCCAGTAAAAAGGTAAAATTGAAAAACACTGTTTTATTTATATATCCCCACTCTTAGTAAAATTGAAAAACACTGTTTTATTTATATATCCCCTGTCTCATGTTTTTTTAAAATATAAAAATATGCATATATTTATGCATATAGTGTATTTGCATATATATGCATTTAGACAAGCGACTATAGATACCATGTTTTTTAAAACTAAACCTTAAGTAGATTGAAATTTACATAAAATTTAGTCAATTTATATAATAAATAGTAGAATAATAAATAGTAGAAGGGTTAATGCGAGCATGATATTAGTTCTCAAAACAACGTCTTTAGAGTATCCAGTATACACCCGTGAAATTAGGCGTGATCCGACGTGAGAGCATGAATCATGCCGTGATTCATTTGGAACACCACCCCCTCAAAAAAAAAATTCACGGCGTTGTTCTTGTACGTGATAATTTTCACGGCAAATGTTGAAGAAATCAAAACCAACAAGAGGATAATAGCAACACATTTTAACTTTTATTTTATTTATTGATCTATTTTCACTAAGATTTCATGGAGAAAGAATTGCAAAGAGAATAATTAACTATTTAATATTACCACTCTCTACCCTTTTAATAACATTATTAAGTTTCATGTTATTAAAAAAAATTTATATGCCCAAATGAGGAGGAGCCTACGCACGAATAAATTGATGAAAATCAAAAGCGAGTAAACCGACAATCGAGAAATTCATAACGCACTAAAGGCGGACTTGATTGAGTATGTTTACGAAAATTCAAATCATTAGGTAATTTTTTTTAGTAATGTATTTTTTTTAATTATTAATGAAATATTATTTATTATGTTTTATTTCATTTTTATTAATGAAATATTATGTTTTATTTTATTTAAATGAAAATAAATAAAAAACATTTAATTATCACACCACCACAATCACACGGGTATACCCTTGCCAAGTGATGGGTGGTGTGATAATGAGAGTAGTGACGTGGCGTGAACTTTATTATCACACCACTCAACAATCACACGAGTATACCCCTTCTCTTATATAAATTAAAAAAGTTGTTCGGTTTGGATTAAAGTCCATTCAGTTAACATTTATTATTGTTAAGTTTTCTGGCTAAACTGGATATTGCCCAAAGTTGTATACCTGTGACCAACAAACATTTCAGTACTGTTTTTGAATATGCCAAATAGTCCATTACTAAAAGTACGAAATTTTCTAGTTACCAAACAATTACTTTATGCTAACATTATAAAAATATATATTAAATATTAAATGAAATACATATACATATATATACACATGTATATTGTAACATTCGGATCCGGATGGGTTACCTATGAGCGACAAAGGGAACAAAAAACTTAAAAATTATTTACTCTAAGGTTGCTTAACGAGCGAGCAAGCTGAGACAACTTCAGCTCAGGATTAACCTAAAAAGTAAACGAGTCAGCTCAACTAGACTCCAAAACTTTTAATGAACTAAAATTTGAACTCAAACTTTGTTTAGATAAAGCTCGAGTCAGCTTATATATTTATATAATTTTGCATTTCTTGTATGTATGAATAAATACAACAAAGAAAATAGTATTTCTTGCACGATATAAGAAAAGAAAGGCTGGTTTTGTGCCTATAAAATTTGGGCTTCTTAAATGACCTACTTTAATTTGAGTGAACAAATGAACAAGTTAAAGAGTGAGCTCACTTTGGTTTGAAATTTAAACGAGCCAACTAGACTCAGCTCGACTTGAAATTATATGAGTTTATTTCAAACGAAGTTTTCTCAAACAAGCTTCGAGTCACGAACTATTTAAATAACCTTATTTCCCTCCATCTAATGGATCGTGCGGGACCGAATAAATAACATGTATAAAAAAAAGAATTTTAATACTTTTTAAAATAATGAATTACTGATATACTTTCTTTAGTAATCAAACAAAGCACCGAAACTATTATAAAATTAACGGTCCACTTTTTTTTTAAATAAAAAAAGATATTAGTTTAATTCATTAAACAAATCTGCAACAAGAAAATATAAACTAAACACAAAACTAAAAACGACTATTTCAGTTTATATATATAAAGAGAAACTTTTAGTTTCTTTACAACATTAAAACATGTAAAATAAGAAAATTAGTTTTATTAAAAACAGATCAAACAAGTTAAAAGTATCCTATGTATCGATGCTTATAATATTCTAATTATCTAAATAAATAAATAATTCATTGTTTTAATAAAAAATATATTTTTAAAAATAATAATTTGAACACAAAAGAATATTTTCAAAATTATAGAAATACATTTCATTGCTTTTGGAAAGGTCAGTGGTTATACACAAAAGAATATTTTCAGAACTTTGTTAAATTTACAAGTTTACATCTAAAATAAATAAAAATGTTTTGAATAATTTAATAATTTGAACAATAATATCACTTACAAATGGCTTTTTTGCCTTTACATTATTTTATAAATTTATAAACTACACATGCTTACAGTTATAGTGTCTATTCAATAGTTAAAAAATTCAATGTATCATTAATAAAACTACCAAAAAACTTCCCATCATCAATCTGTGGACCACAACTATACAAATATGTCATTTCACACAAATTGTCAAATTTGATTCATATAAAATATAAATTATAAAGAGTTGTATTGGGCCATAAATTACCAATCTTCCTTCTGACTCGTAGGCCCAACAACCTTCTTATAGTAAGCCCAATAACCTTCTGACTCAGGTAATGTACACATACCTTTTGTTTATTAAAACGTGTGTTTTTAATAATTTAAACGGTTAAATGTTACTTTTAAAAAATAAAGTCCCTTAAATTGAAATTGATGTTACATTTACATGCAATTGGTCCATAATAAAGAAGTAAGCAACCAAACAATATAATTAATAATTATTGGACCACAACTTTACTCATATTCCAATTTCAATTTGCAACATCTTAGTTCACATAACTTTTAATAGAAGGATTTGGGTTGGGCTATAAGTTAGCAAACTTTCTTCTGGCCCATAAGTCCAAGAACCTCTTCCCAAAGCCCAACACTTCCCATAGTTGTCAGCCCAATTACATTTGGGCTACAAGCAGCAACAGCCCAATACCCAGCCCCTATCTCACCTCTCAACTGTTCTTTCTCCCACCCACAATACCCATCAAAGAATCTAAACTCACCCACACCAACCACATTCCTCTTCACCATCTCAGCAGCACACCCTACACTCTCTTTGGTCCCACAATACAACCCTTTCATAACTTCATCGAACGCCCCGTTATTCCTAACCCCTTCACCCCCACTCACCAAAAACAACCCTTCTTCGAGTGGCCCGCCAAAGAACAATGTTCGATCCGAAAATGTTCCCGACGCGTCTAGCACATTTGACCTCATCTCCTTGATTGACATGAGTGAAGGGCGGTTGAGTATGATGCCCGTTGGGCCCACTGGGCCCGTTGATAGTAAAAGGACCACTGTCCTTTCAAAGATGTGGACCCCATCTAGTTTCTTGGTTGCAATGAGTAAGCAACCTTTTTCAGGCTCATGTATGGCATGCGCCCATTTGTCACCTAGCGAGACTGATGATAGTTGGTTAACCATGGTATTGGAATCGTTGGTTGGTAATGATTCTTGTGAGCTAACTGCTTGTTCTCCGGCTACTAGCCTTGCTCTAAATGATCGCCAATCGGCATCAAGAAACATATTTTCCTCATCTCCAGATGAGGGTGATGGCGAATTTGATTTAGATTGACAACCTATGATATACAAATTATTACCAAACTAAAAAAAACCATAAAAATAGATAGATAAGAAAATTAATAACCCGACATTCACGATTACAGACTTACAAGTCGTAGTAGAGTAAGTGCCGGTTTTCCTAAACAAAAAGTTGGAAGACGATCTCTTTGGTTGAGCGAAGATTCTTGATTTGATAGAAGGAATGACAATTTCCAATGATTTAGTGAAGGAATTTGAAGAAAGAAAGCAAGCCTCCATTTTTCTGGATTCTTTAAACAAGATTATGGTGATCAATGCAAGATTTTGGTTCTATATAATGATAAACAAGATGAATGTGCACCACAAGGTTCATTTAACCCAATCCTATACAACTAGGATCCCCCTTTTTTTCCAAATCATCAGTATGGGCAAGTGGATAAACCTTTAAATAGAAGATACAGCCAGTTGGGTTACATGTGGTCCTTAGGTAGTTGAAGTAAACTGCCAAATAAAGTAGCACTTTATGAAGGATTGTCATTTTCCTAGTCATTTATTTATGTTGTGATTTGTGGGATATTTTTCACAACTAGAAATGTTGATCACTTTATGACTAATCGATTCGATTTGGGTTGATTCTGATTAATTTTCCCTAACACATTTGCTTCAGTTTGGGCAACTCATTGAAGGCTTGATTTAAAGAAAGAGAAATCGGTCTTTGGATCTTCAATCAAAGTCGTTGGTTTTGTTTTTGGTGCACAAGAAAAGAGGCGGTTCACCAATCGACCACCATTGCGAGCCCCGACTAACAACTGTGCCTTGGGGATGGAGGGTTGACGAAAGCTTTTAGCTATAGGTGGGTCGGAATTCTTGGGCGGTTGTGGGTGGAGTAGTTGTCGGCCAAGGGATCAAGTAAAGAAGAAGGAAGATGGTTTGGTAGGTGAGGTGGTTTTTTACGTTTATTTAATAAAAAAATTTTGGGCCCATTACATTTTAATATGAAAATTACTAAAATGGACATTCGACCAGTCAAACTTACTAAAATAGACAACTTTTTCAGCCTACTAAGTTGTGGTCATTTAGACCATTAGTCGACTGAAGCCGGCTAGTTCAGTCTGCTTGAAAATCCGTGTCCAACTTCTTTTTGTCAGATTTTTAACCAACCAGAAAGTGACACGTGGAGGCTCTGAAACCCAAGCCGGCTTAAGCCCACTTCCAAGTAGGCTAAGCCGTCGTGTTTTTCTTTTGCTCGATTTTAGTCTGATATATGCCTTTTCTTAGCCGGCTATTTGCTTTTGTTTTGATAGGCAATTAGAAATTACTAGGTCGATTATCATAAACGTTTAGATTTTATTAAAATATTCAAACTCCTGCCGCAACGCGCGGGTTTACGTAAACTTCTTGCCCCAATATTTGAATGGCTATCCAAACCAGAGACCTAAAAACGTTACGATTTTCCAAATAGTTGAGGACGAAATCCATAATTTCTAAAAGCCAAAGAAAGAAAAATAAATTTAGCAAATAGCGTAACTGAATATCAAATTCGTAAATTTTGGGATTAGCCGTGTAATTTACTCTTGATAGCCTGGGCTCTAACTTATTTATGACGTTGATAACAATCAACATGGAAAATGGCAAGCTCCTGAGATTCTGATAGGGTTAAACCAGAATTGGAGAAGAAGAAACTAAAAGATGGAATGAATTGAATTCATAATCTTTGCATATCCATTCCATAGCTAAACACCCATATAAATAGCAATATAAATTACATTGAACACCCCCTACTATCCTTAAATAAAACATTCCCCCCTTAACCTAATTAACTAAATAATAATAATATTAATTAAAAATAAATCGTAACAATACTCCTCACTTAAAAACATTGTTGACCTCAAGAATCACAAATTAACGAAAAACAATTGCAACATCCATGGACACTTTGGGTCGACCCGTTCCACGGTGGACGCCATTCAGTTCGTCCAATGGCATTCGGGGCTGTGTCAATGAGACGCCACGGTGGATGCCATTCACGTCTATCAGTTGCATCGCCTATCGGTGTCGATTCTTCCTATACGAACATCGGTTTCGTCGTCTGATTCAATAGGTTTAGAACCACTAATGGTACGGTTTTTGGAAATGGTACAGGTGTAATTGTTAGTGGTCGTTTCGGGTTTGGGGGGGGGGGTTGAAGGGATTGTTCGCATGGATTTTTGGGCAGTTTTTGGTGCAACTTTAATGTATGTTATAGGTTGTGGGACTATTTTAGGTGTAGGCGGAGCAGGTTGTGGTTCGGTTTCCTTTGCTAGATTTGGTATAGATGGCACGGGTAGTGTGGATGACGCGGCTGAAGCTTGTTTCTGCTTCGATCTGGTTGGATCCAATCCTAGTGCCACCATTATTTGTTCCTGCTGTTTCATCGCTTGCTTTTGTTGTTTCATGATGACGGCTAGGGTTGTCCAGAGGTCAGAAATCGCCTTGTCGGGCTCCTTTTCAACCTCTTGATTACGAGTGTTCGTCATGATAGCGTGATAGAATTCCGATGGGGGAATCGGAACGGCTCTGATACCCTTGATATGGTTAAACCAGAATTGGAGAAGAAGAAACTAAATGATGGAAGGAATTGAATTCATAATCTTTGCATATACATTCCATAGCTAAATACCCATATAAATAACAATATAAATTACATTAAACACCCCCTACTATCCTTAAATAAAACATTCTCTCATTAACCTAATTGACTAAATAATAATAATAATAATTAAAAATAAATCGTAACAGATTCGAGAATCCCTTATCTTATTTGTTTTTTTCTTTTGTATTCTGACCCCTGCGTTTGTTTTATTTCAATGGTACGATACTGAGAATCCCCGTTTATCCACTCCTACACTAATCGATCCATTATGTGGAAGAATTGGAAGTTGCAGATGCCCAATTTAGGGCTTTCACACAACGACGCCCAATCTGTTCAAGCATCCGCTACTTCTTCTGGGTACGTAGTTGTCTATCACCTGCTTTTTATGTATGAATCTTTCTGTGAATTAACATGTTCATCTCTTTCCTTGTAGATCAAGGAAGGTGGATGAGAGTGAGATCTATAGTCTTGGTGCCATAAGAAGTTGTTTAATTCAACTAGAAGATAGCATTATATTTAGCCTTTTGGAAAGAGCTCAATATTGTTACAATAATGACACCTATGACCCCAGTGCTTTCTCAATGGATGGCTTCCAGGGTTCTTTGGTCGACTACATGGTCAAAGAAACCGAAAAGATCCATGCTCAGGTCATTCAAACCACAATTTGATAGCCCCGGCTAAATTGGATTTTAATAATCCTCATTGTGATCCATACCCACAATTTGACCAACGAAAATCCTAACTCCCACTTTAATTGTCATGTCAAGAGCAATCACACTTACATAATCATCATAGATTTACATTTGACTTGCACTCGATTTCCCTTACAAGGATAATTATGAGTGAAACGGGGAAAATGTAAGTGAAATAAACTGAAAATCAAGTCATGATGATTTTGTGTGTGGGATTAGGATTGGCAATTTCTGACACAAACATGTTAACACGATATGATACGACACGGAGTTTAACAGGTTTGAGTTTGAGCTTAACAGGTTTCGTGTTCTAAGCAGGTCGAGTCGTGTCTAAACAGGTCTTAACCTACTTAACCTGTTTAGACCCGATTATAACTATTTATATTTTTAAATTTTTTAACAAGTATTCATATTTGAGCTTCACAGGTTCGTGTTCGTGTTTAGCACCTGTATTAATCGTGTTGTGTCGTGCCTGACCTGTTTAACATGTTTAGACCTGTTTTGCCAGCCCTAAGTGGGACTGGCTTTGACAACAAAACTGAAAGCTAGGAGTGTCATTAGTTAAGTTGTCAGTATGGATTATTATTAGTCAACGGGTCATAGTTTGGACTATTAAAATCCAATTTGCCTTATAAAAAATGATGTCAGCACAAACATAACCATCTGTTTTTTAAACAGGTTGGAAGATACAAGAGCCCAGATGAGCATCCATTTTTCCCAAACGAATTACCCGAACCTTTGTTGCCATCTTTGCAGTATCCACAAGTAATGACGGTTACACAATTGGTTTTGTATTAGTTTGCAAATCCATCTTTAATACTCAGCTACAACTCAAATCAGTTCCTTTTTTTCTTGATACGCGTATAGGTGTTGCATCCTTGTGCTCATGATATCAATATTAACCGCAAGATATGGGATATATACTTCAAAGATCTTCTCCCTCGACTAGTCAAGGAAGGAGATGATGGTAATTGTGGATTAGCAGCAACGTGTGACTACGCGTGCTTGCAGGTACACATTTTTACTCATGTACCAATCTTGTAAGAGTAATCTTTTGTGTTTATAAAATGGAATTTTACTGTTAAT
This sequence comes from Smallanthus sonchifolius, assembly GCA_023525975.1. Taxonomy (NCBI): domain Eukaryota; kingdom Viridiplantae; phylum Streptophyta; class Magnoliopsida; order Asterales; family Asteraceae; genus Smallanthus; species Smallanthus sonchifolius. The sequence goes on along the minus strand of CM042031.1, from coordinate 68,795,914 downwards.
TTTTTCATATGCTATTTGCAGGCACTCTCTAAAAGAATTCACTATGGTAAATTTGTAGCTGAATCCAAATTCCGGGCTTCACCAGCTGATTATGAAGCTGCCATCAAAACAAATGTAAGAGTTTCTATGTGTGTTTTCTATAGAATAATGTAACACTGTTAGGTATTATGTATTATTAATCAATTTTATATAGTACAATAAAGATAATTACAAAGGAAATCGAATCAAATCATATCTCCTAATATTATATTTGTGCATTTAATATTTATACATGAACAACCAAACAGGGGCGGCTCAACATGTGGCCTAAAGCGAACATTGAAATTGAGACCTTTTTGTTAAAATTTTCTAAATATATGAATGTTTTTAAAATATAATTTTGTGGAGCGTCAAAAGTCACAACGTATAATATTAATGTTTAGGCCAAATGTTATTACAAGAACCAATAAATCATTTTGTTATTTTTTCTCATTTTTCTCTAAAAACACAAAAAATGGTGGATTATCACATATATTTCAGCTTAAAATATAGATTAAGGTATTTTTTCAACCTTTAGGGGCCCTTAAAATTTGGGGGCCTAAAGCGGTTGCTTTAGTTGTTTATACTGTAGAGACACGCACTACAACTAAAATAAACACCTTTGACTATTTACTAGATTTGATTTTCATCTTGACTAAATAATATTATAACATAACTAATCTTTTATGTAAGGGAGTTGTTAAGCATACACCACCCCCTCACAGCATACGACCCGTATAGCCCACATCATACGGGTCTTATAGCGTTATATGGGTCGTATAGCCCAAAAGTCAAAGCCGACAATTTCTGGACATGTCACATCAGTCACATCCAGACATAATACGGGTTGTCTTGTGTCCTATAGCCCAATATGACTCGTATAATAAAGATTTCCAAAATTCTTACCATATCAGTTTCTTAAGGGCTATAATGGTAATTACATATGCAGGATCGGGAAAGGCTGATGGACCTGTTGACCTACCCGGCTGTGGAAGAGACGATAAAGAAGAGGGTGGAAACAAAAACGAAGACTTTCGGACAAGTAGTGAGCGTGGGGTCCGCGGAAGACGCTGCTGAGCCGGTTTATAAAATAAAACCAAGTTTGGTTGCTGATCTTTATGGGGAGTGGATCATGCCATTGACAAAAGAAGTGCAGGTTGAGTACTTGTTGAGAAGACTTGATTGAATATACAACCTAACACATGTATGCTTTGTTATTTAAAATTCAAGAACTTTGAAACTCTGTACTAACATTTGTATTGACTAAATAAGTTTCTGGTTTATGGTTGAGTTGTGTGTAAAAAGTCAGTTATGACTAATACAACCCGGCCCACCAGTTTTGCCACTCATGATTTTTTTTTTAGAAAGTAGAAAGTAGAAATCTTGTTTCCTCCATGTGCAATTTTAATAGTGAAACAGTTATGAAAAAATATATACTAAAATGTTAAAAACCAAATGGCAGTTTAACAAAACTGAGAAAATCATTAAAATAACTCACCAATGGGCTTGTAGCCTAGCGTTATCATAGTGTGCAGTAAAGGTGTTCTTTCCGGTACTCGAGGGTTTTAGTCCCGGTGGACATTAGTGTAGATCTACAAGTAGGTTTAGAAAATGTGTGAGTTAGCTATTATAAAAAATACATAAATAAAATGTTGAAAAAAATCACTCATTTAGCTATGAATCTACTTTTCCTCGTGTATCAGATATATTCTCATCGATAAAAACTTAAATTAATGTGATACATGACACCATATCACATATAGATCCGTGTAGATATTGTTATTAGAATATAGGATGAGAATGTTTAGGGATTAGACGAGTAAAAGTAGATATACAACAAAAAAATTTACATATCTACTCTATGTGTGAAATTATTGTAACATGATTTTAGAGATATATCACACTTAGAAAAATGACATAAAACTTTTTTTTAACGTTCTTATTTTTATTTTGAAATCCATGTGCTTTTAAAAAACTAATTTTTTTGAACCCTTAAAGTTTAGGGATCTAATATGGATTTCACACAATATGCTATTTTTTTTCCTGATAAACCAAACTGCACGTAAAGGTAGGATTAATTGTACGGGGTTTGATTCTGATTTATGTGATTTAGAGTTTTTAGTATTTTATTGGAGGAAACCTGCACACTAATACACGTGAGAGACACGTGACCTATTTCCATGTAAAATGCATTTCTATTTTCTTTAAACCAAGTAGATGTGTCATGTATGTGTTAGTGTGGAAGGGCTCGAGCCTGGGTTGTGGCTCGGGTTGGGGAGGGTACACGGCAACACCATCACAAGTCCCATGGCTTGGGCTACGGGTTGGGGAAGCCGTGTGTGGAGAGGGTGGAGTGGACCGTTGAGACATAGCCGTTGGCAAAAAAATAGCCGTTGCGGCTTTATTTGGAAAAAAAATCCCTATAAATACTACCTTTTAACTAAATTTTTATACCAAATAAATACTCTCCCACTACTACTTGTTTTCAAGCCAGGTCTCGAGAATCCTCAAAACGTTTTGGGCCCGGAACATGTAAAAAAAAGCGGGCCCTATAATCAGTGGCGGAGCCAGGGTTTTTTTTCCTATGTGGTCACTATTTTTCGCTATTTTTTGGTGCTTGGATTTCTAACAACTCGACGTTAGAATTTTTGGGTCGGTTCGGGTTTAACTAACTAGGGTGGCTCAACCATTTTGGGAGCATAGTTCTAAGGAAAATTTTTGAGTCCTTTTCCAAATTTCATTATTAAAAACTCTCCCCATGTATCCAGATGAAGTCTTACCAAACAATGAATTTGTTAACATTTGGAACTTCCAATTATCATTATTCAATATTCATTAACCTACAATAACCATAATAAAAAAACTACAACAAATGAACAAACGATTAACAAATCAATGAATTATAAATCATACATTCATTTACATTCCTCGAATAGTCGATTGACTCGATTCGACGATTCCCGATCGTCCCTGGCGGCTGGCTCCCTGCTCGATTAGTCCCTAGCTCCATGTTCGATTAGTCACTGACTCACTGGCACTGCAGGCCTGCTCGAGTGAGTTTCCTGTTGAATCTGGGCTGCCTTGCGAGTTGCGCAACAGTGCACCTGAGCGGCCTTCTTCTGCTGAATCTGCTGCAGTGCTGCCGTTCACTTCTTCTGAGTTATGCCCCTGCCGGTTGTAATTCCTTATTCCCTGCTGAGTTTCCCTTCCTACTACAAAGGCCCCAGCCCACTATTATTTATTTTGTTATTTTTTATTAAGTTTAAAAATCTATTGGGTCTTTTTTTAATTTCTAAGTGGGTTAATGAGATAAATGAATAATACAAATTGGGCATTTTATACGTAATGGACTAATGTTAATGAGATTGGGTTTGAAACTTTGAATATATAGAATTTTTTATAAATATATATATATATATATATATATATATATATAATATAAAATATATATTAAAAAATTTAAAAACTACGACCCCTCAGGAGACTGGGCCCCTGACGGTCGCCCTCCCCGCACCCCCTTTGGGCCGCCCCTAATTGTTTCAACAAAATGAGACTATAATTCAACGATCGGCTCGAGCGATGAAGCGCGAGAAGATACGAAATCAGATGTACACATGCCTTATATTGCACAATGTGATTTTAAAAGATGACGGGAATGCCATATCACCGATGTACATTCCCGATCCTCCGACCTATGCAGTGGTTGATGATAATATAATTTCGAAGTTGCGGAATCAAAACACACATTTTAGACTTAAATTTGATCTTATGGAACACATTGCAACAAACTTGGACATCCCGGTTTCGGACGGCGAATAGTTTAGTATTTTTATTTTTCTGTTATTTATGTACTTTTTTAATTAATGAAATTTATGTTTTTTTTTATTTTAATGTTTTTTTTATTTTGATGTTTATATTTATTTTAAAAAAAATGTTAGGGTAGTTTAAGGTTTCATCCCTTGTGTTTAAGGTGGTTTAGGGTAAAAATGACATGACATGACGTGTTTTGATTGGTTAATCTTTAGGATAATTTAGGGTTTAAGGGGTTTCACCCCTCCACCCTTATCACCTCAAAATATGAAAGATTTATAATAAAAAGTTTTGGGACATTTTGTTATATATTGTTTGAAATTATGATATTTTGTAATCTTTGTTTTAACTTTTCAGTTTGGAAATTTTGGTGATTCTTTGTAAAAACAAAACTTTAAGAAAATAAAAAAGTTGTTACAATAATAAGTGTAATGATACAAAGTTGAAGTAGTAATAATTTGTATTATTGTTGTAATAATAAGATAACTGAAAATTTTTTATAAATAATTTCTGTTACATATAAATGATGTGCCAGATCATGTCATCACATGTGTACAAGATTTAAATAATTATAGGTTTTGTCTAATAATCAATTAAAACCTTATTTTGATTAATTAATTTATTAAAAAAATACAGCCACGCCAAGCCACCTCAACCGCAACACATATTGCATGTCAATATGTCATCATGGTATCTTGATTTTAAGATTTTATTTATTGAGAATGTGTCAATATTTTTAGGGAGTTGGAAGTGGTACCCTCTCACTTTAAACTACCTTCTTAAACCCACCAATAAGGATATGTCACCTCATTTTGACAAACTACCCTCTCAAACTACCATTCATGGTGGGGGACCTGGGGGTGATACCCTCCAAACTACCCTCCCAAACTTGGTCTTCTCCCCTTTCTTTCGGCGGGTTCCAAAACCCGCTAACCTTACCTGCTAGTTACCCGCAAACTTACCCGTTGGGAGTGGGAGTGGTACCCGCTAATTACCCGCCTCCTTACCCGCCGGGCACTCCCACCTCCCTTAATTTTAAGTTCATATTTTCATGTCATCTTATTTTTAACCGTTTGGCATCTTAAAAATCTTACAATTATATTTAACTAAAACTTGTCGATCCTCCAAATGATTTATACACGTAGGAAATCTTTTGCAAACTTGAAACCTAATTTAGTAATCTAAATCTTCTATTGTTACTAATAACCTAATTTAGTATCATCTTCCAATCTCTGTCTCATCTTGTGGATGTAAAAGTTATCTTAATCTATTTGAAAAGTAAAAATTATATATTTTTTAACCAAGCTACTTTTTATGTCAAAAGTAGAATATATTTCACAATATTAAATTGAAAATGTGTGAATGTATCGTAACAATTTGGGTGTACCCTGCATTAATCATGGCCCGGATGGGAGAGATGATGAATTAGATATAGTGCATTGCTTTACCGATCATGCCACATTTTGGGGTCACAAGTAGACTATATCCCATCATAACTTTGTAGTTAAGTGTGCTTGAGCAAGAGTACTATCATAACGAGGATCTCTAAGGAAGTCCTTCACAAGCTAGCAAAAACAAAGTTGTGAACTATTTTTTTAGGGGGGGGGGACGATTGGATATCATGGGTGTGTTGAGGTTTACAATATGATTTCAAAGCAACTACTATTATTCAAGACGGTGTATCAAACCCACTGAGGATGATGAGTCCTTAAATATGGGAGATTGTGACACCTTAGGTGAATGACACATTGGTAGTGTACAAAAGATATGATGGTTTCGCTAGACTGGAATGTCTTACCATACATAACATGTTTTGAGACCTCAAGCATAGCGCATCATCAAGACTTCAAAGTTAAGTGTGTCTGACGAGAGAAAGTCTCAATAACTAACTTTCAATCAACTTCAACGTTAGCAAATGGGACGGCCAAGGTGCAGTTGCCAACGAGGGTGAGTAGACACATGTGTAACGCATATCAAGGAAGATTTTGTAGCCTTCAATGTCGACAACATTCCTGCTATAGGCCTCTTCGACCATGTTTGATGAAGACATTGGGTGCTTCTTTGACGGTGGAGGCTTCATCAATAATGTAAAATTAGGAGTAGATTAGATTGACGTTAAAAAAAGAAAAAAAAAACTCTTTATCCGATGTATATATTTTTTTTTCGTAAAAAGATATACAACTTGAAAACGCGTACCGACGCCCTCAGAAATTATTTTATTCAATTTAATCTAATTGTGTGACGCTCCGTTTCGTGTTATAAAATGAAGCCCAGACCATTGCCGATAATTCTAGAACCGATCGATTTCACACTCCAATGGGGCGGACCAACGGCACCAGTGAATTGACGGCGGCGGTGGCTTTCGCATTCTGCGCCACATTAATCATAATGCTACCACAAGTCTCCGCCAAGCGGTTCATTGTCGGAGGAAGCATGGGCTGGACTACCAACGTTAACTACACTCTTTGGGCCGGAAATCAAACGTTCTACCTCGGCGACTGGCTCTGTAAGCATCTCTCTCAGATCTACTATCTGTAGACATAGATCTGCGAGTACGTGTTTATTTCAGTTATTTTGAACCTAATTGTACTAGATCTTCGGACAGTGATGTTGATTTTTTTAATCTGTTTATCAGTTAATTTGCTAATTTAAGTCGAATATTGAAAATCGGCAATTGATTGTTCAACTTTTCAACCTCTATTTTGTTTTCTGAATATTGATAGAGCACTGAAGATCTGCAATAGGAAATATAAAGCATGCTAGATGCATTGTAAAACTGTTCATGCTTCTGGATTATACAGCTAGGCAATGAATCCTGGATCTTCCCCTGCCCTATTATTTGTTATTCAGCTGACCTAAAATTTTTCAAAATGAAAATATGTTGGAAATGATTTGTTTATATTGAAAACAATCTTTATTCAAAATCTTTTTTAGTTGGGGGTCCATGTGGGAACAACGTCTCTGTCTCCTGGGATATAGGTAAGGTTTGCTCTCGTCTCACTCTCTCAAAGCATGAGACGCATATAATTTGGAATGAACTAATGAAGATTTATAGATTTGGTTTTAGATTGCGTTATATTGACATGAGAATCAGATAATAAACTTGTCAAGATTATGCATTGTATTCTTGGTATTAAATTGCGCTCATAATGCGTATTGCACCATTACGATAGGTCTAGTGCATCGCTGCACTTGATGCATATTGTGTCATTATTGCTCTGTTTTCGCATAATGCGCTCTAATGCACGCATTCGGTAAATTTTTTTTTGATTTTTTGAATTTGGGGTCGGTACAATATTAAACTTGGAATTTTTTGGATCTTTTGACCAAAAATGCAATTCTATCATCTTATTTGGTCCAAAAAATGCAATTCTATCTACTTATTTTATTGTATGAGTTCTTTTTTGTTTAACTATGTTTTTATAACTTGTTATGCATAATTAGTATTTTAGTATTTTATTAATAAAGAGCGCAGTACGTGATGCGCAGTTTAAAACAAAGATTGTATTACATGTCAAATTAGATACTTTAAGGGTCTTAATCATGATTACTGTTCTTGCAGTTTTCGTGTACGATAGAAACCAGAACGACGTACAGGAAGTGAACAAGACCAACTACGAAACCTGCAATGCCGAGCATCCAATTCACAATTACACAACAGGAGCTGGAAGAGATGTAGTGGCACTCAATGTCTCCCACGACCGCTACTTCATTAGTAGCAAAGGGTCTTGCTACGGTGGCATGAAGCTACACGTACATCTCACTCCTCTACCACCACCACCACAAGCCGCCCCTTTAAAGAGTCACTCTTCAAGATTCACCGTCCTCAGAAGCCAGCTCGTGATCCCTGCTGTCGTCACCATCGCCGCCATATGGGATTCGCTACTTCTCCGTGTCTGATGCTGTCTTGCAGGATTCAATCTGGTGGCAGATAGGTGGTTCCATTGCTCAAATTGGGTACACTTTGTATTGGTTATTTTTGATCATTTTCATTGGGTGTTGAATTTGTTTTTTGGTTCTTCATCATAGTTTGACTAAAAAAAATCAAAATTGATTTATGGGTGTGATTGTGTTGGGTAGACAAATGTAATTGAACATTGATTTTTGTTAAATTATTAATTAATTAATTCATTGCGTGACTTGCGGATTCCGCTATTATGATTTTTCCCTTTGCACATGGTAGTTGTTGTGGGTCTTGTCATCACACACATGTGTCCTCTTTGACCCTGGCTGGAGATTAGGAGTGTTTGGATTTAAGTGAAGGAGATTAGAATCAGAATCAAATAATAAAGTTAAATAGATAAGATATTATATTTTTTAAACAGCAGAAAGTATTATATTAATGAAAAAAGCTAGCAAGCTAGAGTTACAATAAGAGGAAACAATCAAACATAAAAAAATACATCATTTAACTCATTCAATATCTTTCATTTTGGCCCTGTTGATGATTCATTAGAAAGAGCCGGCTTTTATCTCCTCTGGTTTTCTTTCCAACTAGTTTTTTTACCCGTCGTGCGTTGCGTCGCCGTTAAACGCAGCGTGATAAAGGACCCGACTCGTTTCCAAACTAAATTTACATTGATTATAACGTCGAATGAAAACGTATTATATTTGACCAACTCATTTCCAAGTAAATTTACGTCGAAACATACATAAAAATAAGTACGAAAACGTATTACATTTGACCCGGCTCGTTTTCTAACGAAATTTATGTCAAAACGGGGAGATGGAGGTGACACTAACTTGCTTAAGTACTGAAATTTAGGGGATCGTTTTTTGAGATTGAAGCATAGGAAAAAAAAAATTATGCCTACAATTTTAAAAAAGTAATAAAAACTAAAAAAAACAAACCTAAAAAGAAAAAAAAAGAAAAAGAAAACCCACCAAAAAATTGGTTTGTCACCAAAAAATTGGTTTGTGCTAGGATTGAACCCGGAACCGAGCGATTAAAGTCACAAAGCTTTAACCATCAAACCAAAGACAACTATTGATATTTAAATAGGAAATGAAATATATGGACAAAAACTATAAAAATCAAAAAATAAAAGTTACTATTCAATCGCATCGGTTTTAAATAGGTTGGTAATGCCATTCTTTTGTTATTGAAAATGAATCCATAAGCCACACGTTAACCGAAGAAATTAACTTTCAATGGAGTCCAATGTTAAGATTTCATAATACAAAAATAATAAAGTTAAGAGGAAGGGGTATACCCATGTGATTATGGTGTCATGTGATAATAAAGTGCACGCCACGTCAGATTCTGGAAAATCACACCATAATCACATGGAAAGGGGTATTACCCATGTGATTGTGGTGGTGTGATAATTTAATGTTTTTTTTAATTTTTATTTAAATAAAATAAAACATAATAAAATAATATTCATTAATAAAAATAAAAATTACATTAATAAATTTTTTTTTAGGTGCATCTATGTTTAGGTCGTACTTAGATCTACCATCGGAAGCGCCCGGACTAGCGTCGATGTCGGTTGATGTTCTTTTTTTGGACGAGCCGGTTCGGGTGGGGGCAATGTATAGTGTTTGCCACGTTGCCTACAAAAAACAAATATTCAAACATTTGAAAGTTCGGGTTTGGTAGGAAGTTTGGGTTGGATAGGAAGTTTGGGTTGTGTTGGAAGTTTGGGTTGGGTTGGAAGTTCGGGTTGGCCGCAAACGCGTTATCACGAGCCGCGTATTGAGTCCAAAAGTGTTGGTTATGGTTCGGATCGTTACTCATTTTTGGGTTGGGGATATTAGAAATGAGTATAGAAGATTAGTAAGTTTGAGTAGAAAATGAGTGTAAATATTATGGAGTAAAATTGAGTATTTATAGCGAGTAAAAATAAAAATTATTAATATTATTATTTTAATTTAATTATTAATTCAAACGGCTAGTTTTTAACCGTTGAACGGCTCTTTTGAGCAATTGCTCGCGTGAGAAATATCACGCTAAAAAACGACGCCGTAACATTTTATTCAAGGGGGCGGTGTTCCATCAAGATCACGGTGTGATCTTGGTGGCCACCTATGATCACGCCAACGATGTCTTTACCATACCGGATGGCCTAAGAGACTATTTCAAAAGGGTGTCAATAGTGTTTTACAAGAATTTATGCAGGTGATACAAGCTTACTTCACTTGTCCTATTGTCTGCTCTCTCACCTCTTTCTTTGCACGCGTCTGCTATTGAATAACCCACTTTCTCTACTCTTTTGGCTTTCTCTCATGCCTTCTTGGTCTGGGATTCCCTTCATTCGCAGCCTCGCCGTCAACGACCATCACTGCCATGTCGATTTGTTTTCACCTTTACGAAACCCTAGGTGGCGATGGTGTGGTGGTCGAAGCGTTGTGATTGTAGTGGTTTTTCGGTGGTTGTGGTTTTGTTCGCGCTGATGATTCTCGGTCCGGAAGATCGGTGGTCTCCTTCAATCACCGCCTCTCCGTCAACGACCAACGCCGCTTACTCGAGTTGTTTTCTCCTTTGCGGGTCCACGGTAATTATCTCCTCTAAACCCCATCAATTTCTGTTATTCTTTTGGGGACTTTCGATTTCGTATCAAGTTTTTGATGATGAATAATTTTTTTTGTTAAGACAATTTGTGTATTGTATTAGTTACATTTTGTGGGTTCATCTCATTTCTCTTAAATCTTCAATAAAAAAGATTCCTATCTGATTACACCAACGAACATGGTAGGAGGCTATGATGACTAAAGGTAGGATTGGCATGTTGGCGTGGCAAAATGGGGGGTCGTCAAGTTGGTTTCCCCACTTGCGAACCCCTTGCAGTCAATCGCAATCTGATATACAGATCGGAGCCTCCGTAGTCTCAATTGATGGTTTAATGCGTGTAATATTCAGTTGTTGATCAAACCAAAATCTCATTTGGACGGACGGCCTCATAATAGTTATGTATTCAACTAGGTAAATTCAGTGTATTCTTTGTTTTGATTATTTGACATTTTCACCTTTTGTTTGCTTGCTGCTATTGAATGTAAGCATGGCCTCTTAAAACTGTTGTGTGGAAACAAAAGGTGGTGAGGCGCTGGGCATTATTCCCCATCGTTTGTAAATCTTATTGAATTTAATATAATATATTTAACATAAGCAACAAAGTTTTCATCTTCAAAGATTGAAGACTTTTTCAATTTTAGGATGCGGTGATGTTGTATGAGGGAAATTGAGCAAAGTTGTGATTATTCGCATCGTGGCGTGGCAACTGTTTAGTATGCAGCCATAATGGATTTATCCTCTTTGTTCGATTTTTATAATCTGAGCCTCATAATCGTCGATCCCAACATTTGCTTAAGCGTTTGTAAATCATATTGATATATATAAGTGTATTGATTTTAAACAGTTGAGGTTGTGATGATGAGTTTCAATGCACCCGGAAATCTGCTTCTTGGCTGGGCAAATGCCAAGTATGCAGCCACGCCAGATCTGTCCTCTTTGTTTGGTCATTCATGAATCTGAGCCGCGTAGTCGTTTGTCCCAACACTTAATAACCGCTTCTTTTTTTGAAAATCCTTATTGAGTTCAGCCAGTCGCGCTTTTGAATATTTTTTTTTGGGTATACGGGTATTATTGCAACTTTCATTTTTTTAATGGGTCTAAATGCGATCGTCGATAGGTGCTAACGATTACTGTTCTATTCTTTCCGTGTGCTTTGGTGATGAGTGCTTGATTTTTATTTAAAGCAATTCCAGTACTTAATCCTTTTTTTTGTAGTGAATTGGAGTTCAAATGGAGTTTAATGTTTGCTATTTTTTAAACATTATATTGTTAATCCCGTTGCAAATCGAGTGCTACTGTTAAAGTGTACAAACAAGGCAGAGCTGCAGATCTTGCACTCCTTCCTAGAATAGTAAGTTTCTATGTTATACTGCTGAGTTTCTGCTTGCACTTTTCAGCAATAGCAGCAAGAATCTGTTTACAGATAGAGTGAGTAAAACATATTCAATATTTGTTAGTTAAAATGTGTGGTGTACATCTGTTGCATAGAACTTGTAACACATTATCATTAAGGAAGGTGTAGTGTAACTGCCCACCACCGCCAGCGTTACCGACCTCTGCAAAGCCAAAGTCCTCACATCCACCTCTCAAATGCCAAGTGGCTGGAACTTTCTATAGGGCTCCTGCACCTGGAGCTCCCCTGTTTGTCGAGGTAACCACATTCACCTGCTAATCTTGGGCTCAAGATAAATATTTGTCACTGTAAAATGCGTGGTCCAGAAAGGCTGGGTAGCGGGTCAACATGGGGTTGGGATGAAATGGTTCAGTTTTAGTACATGTCAAAATGCCACAGCTTGGGTTGACCTGCAAGCGCATTTTTGTCTTTATAAATAATTAACAGCGAATCATTCTTTAATTGAATCACTTTTTAAGTCAAAGGTGTAGATAATTAAGATACATTTTGTCAGAATATAACCGATATTTATCAACATTTTATGATAGCCGTGTGCCCGTGTATAGATTTGTACTTTTAACTTGAAATTCTCTCAAAGACTTATCTTAGTTGAGATTGCTTCTATTATTTTGTCACAATTCTTCTCACTCTTTCAGGACTTTTGGATTTTTAGAACCAAATTTTATATATATATAATGTTATATATATGTCATGCATAGGAAACAAGACCACCAGTTTGCTGCATAAAAGACACCCCAAAATAAAAATCAAAATCACTAAAAAGTTTTGCAAGATGGCCTTCTATGCACTCATCACATAACTTCATAATGTTCATTTGAATTCCATGATTTTCATTTTAATCATTTTGTTGATGTTTTCATGTGATTATTTAAAAAAAATTGGCAAGTTTTGTGATATTTTGTAGAATCAGATCATGACCAGAGTTGTTCATGATTGGATACTTAAAGATGCTAATGGCGAATTCATGGTATGATTCACTGGTATACCCGGTTCTTTACGAGTCCAAACCGTTGAACAACAATGTTAGATAATTGGATTTAGAGCTGATAAAATTGTTATGATTATAATGTAAATGACAATATGCTAATATATAACATCTTTCCATTTAGCGTAAATTACAAGTTTCCTATGTCCCCGCTGCGAAGCGCGGGTGACAACACTAGTTTTGTATATATTTAAAAGAGGCCAAAATTTTCTTTTATATAACGATAAAACGATGCAATGATTTGTCATGATGGTACGGTTGTTGGTTGAAAACCGCTACAACCGGCAACCTTAACTGATGTATCAATCTAGTCCGGATGACCAATTTTACTTCGGATGAGTAATTTCCAGCAATTTTCACATCCGAATCAATATCTGATGCATAGCAAAACATGAAAAATAATTTTTTCCCTAAGCCAGAGGTGTTGCCCTTTGGACCCCACTAGGGGTTGCCGCCCCTAGGACCCTGCTAACCAGGGACGTTGCCCTCGGACCCTCGTTGTTTAGTGGGCTTCACCCTTTGATACAACAAGGTATCTTGAACACTAGAAATCATAAAGATCATCAACACAAGTGTCTACTCCACATTTACCAGCTTGTTTAATACAAATCATTGCATGTAAACAAATTTTTTTAGTGTTAATTGGGCTTTAAGATTTTTTGGGCCCCTCTAAGTTATGTCAAAAGCCTGTTAAAAGGCACCCAAAGACCAAATAAAATTAAAAAAAATGGAAGTCTAGTAGTAATCCAGGTTAGAATTTGTATCGTCAAAATCATTGCTTGCTATTCCAAAATCGCAAAAGGTTGTTGCTTGTTCGAATCGCCATTCCAAAATCGTCAATTGCTTGTTAGAATTTGTATTGAAGTCTGTTGAAGGCAAAAGACTTGAAGAGGTCGCTAGTTGAATCTTCAAAAAAAAAATGCTAAGTCCTTGAAAAATTGAAGCAGAAGCTTGAAGGAGTTGAAGCATGTCCTTCAAAAATATTAGACCTCTATTTTAATTTGTCTTGTAAGCATGTCCTTCAAAAAGTTACAGGTCCTTTAAAAATTGATATTTCAACCAATTGAATCTTAATTAAAAATTCATTAATTGAATCTTTATCGAAAATAAAGAATGATTTTCAGACGCCTATCTCCTCAAAGGCAAAAGAAGCCTTCTTCATATCTCTTCAAAAATTATTATTTCAATTTTCAAACTAAGGTTTTTCATTCGAAGGCAGAACTTAGCAGAATCTTTATTAAAGGTTTGCAATTTACTTTTAAATAGATTTTATATTTTTTAATTGATTATCGATTTTTCATTGAACGCATGTATTGTTTGTACCGTAGAGAATGAAACACTTGAAAATGTTTCGAATGAAGCTGTAATTGACCGTTTCGAAAAGATGAAAACATGTAGAGGTGTTTTTTGTTTTATTATATTTAACGAAGTTTTATTTTTTAAAATTTTACCGAAGATTGTTTTTATCGTTTTTTTCTCATACGATGAGTAAAAATCCTGGATTCACCACTGTGGGTATTAGAGTCGTATATGCACTTAACGTCTAACTATGATAAGTTGATAACCCTTTAATATTTATCCTTAGTTTGAACTCGTCTTAAATCTATTCTCTTTTCAAGGCTTCAGGATAGACTTTCATATATCTTTGTATTAATATTCAAGGACATCCTTCATCGTTATCTTCATATTGAATTCAATGGACATTTTTTACAGAAAAGTAAAAGTAAATAACATACAACAGGAAAAAAAGCATTTTTTTTTTACAGAAAAGAGTAAAAATAGGTAACCTTTTGGTCTAATTATATTTAACTATTATTTTCATTCTAACATGAACCCATAAATCATACTGAGAGCAAGCATTGGTAACCCAGGACTTTAATAAACTTGCTCTCTCTATATCCAAGTACGTGATCATAGCTACATGAAATGTGTCATATGATCCGTGAATATTATTGAAAAACAAAAATTAGTGGGCGTTTCACATAGTTTTGTTAAAAAAAACTGCAATACTAAGGAATTAGATTTCAAATCAAAATATGTAAAAAGAGTTAAAATACGAAGAATCTGAAACTGAATCAGCAAAAATATTTATAAAAGAAAAAATTCCTTCACTGATAATTGTTATAACAGACAGGTAAGTAGCCATTTGGGTTGTAGCCCAGTGGTAAGAGGTGCAGCCTCTTTGGAGGGATCCAGGTTCAAACCTGTGTGTGAGCCATTAAAAAAAAAAAAACACACACACAGGTAAGTAATTGTTTTCGAATTTTGATTCGAATTAACTTTTGTATCTAAGAAAAAGTTGTTGTAAATACGTTTACAGCCTTAAAATGATTAAAAAAAATCAAATCTGTAGGGAACTTTCTACTTTCTATCCTACTGGCACAACATAGTCAAAAGCATCAATATCCACAAAGTACAAAATCTAACTTGTGTGCCCTTGCAAACTTTGAAATAAAGAAGTTACCATGTAAATGAGTTTCGGGTGTTTTCTCAAAAAATATGTGCATGTAAGGCTAACGTGAGATTAGTTTTGTAGAAATTTGTGAAGGCTTGGATATATTTTCAAATCGTGTTGGACACTTTCAAATTACAATATTTCGATGTTACTTATGAAAGTTCGATCGGATAATTCAAAGAGAAGACAAGAACGGACATGCAAGTTTTGGTTGTCACACATCTGAATATTTCGATGTCTTTATAACCGGTTGTCACACATCTGAATCACCTTTCGTCCAAAGCACCCTATTACTGGAACACACTATGTCCAAAGTGCCTCATGTCTAGTAATGATAAAAAGATGTGAGAGCTATGTTGGTGATTTTAGTGTTATCAAGACCGTTTTAGTTTAGTCGGATTTATTAGAGAGGATATTTTATTAGGGTTTATTATTATATTATTACTATATTTAGGAGATATTATTTGATTTGGTTTCCTTTGTAATGATCACTATTGTACTCATATATATAGTTGATTAATAATACACAATACCGCATAGGGTTTTGCATTATTTTACATGGTATCAGAGTCTTAGTGTTATTTCCTTCTTCTTTCTCTTCTTCTACTTCTCGTACTGCCCGGGGACGCTTGCACACACACACACACACACACATATATATATATATATATATATATATATATATTAGGTTTTCTTTACTTTTTCCTGGCCTAGCAGTCACCGCTAGACCAAGATCTAGCCGCAGCCGATCTTCTTTGATCAACCATCGCCGATCTCTCTTCGATTTGTGCCGTCACAATCGTAGCTCCTTTCACCATGCCTAGCCGCCGCCTGACCATGGTCTAGCAGCTGCTGTCGATCTTTTTTATCACCCAACCACCACCGATCGCGTTCTTGTTCTACGTGACAGCCGATCGTGTATCTTCTCAATTTTCCGCTCCAGTCTGAGCGTCTGATTTCCTTCTGCTCTGATTGCGTGAGAATATTAGAGAAAATATAGTAATAGGGTTTATTATTATATTATTACCATATTTAGGACATATTATTTGATTCGATTTCCTTTGCAATTATCTCTATTGTACTCCTACATATAGTTGATCAATAATGAAAAATTTCATGGAAATTGATCATCGTAGTATGCACTAAGATCAGCAATAACTTGGTCCATCAATAGCAAGTGTGATCAACAGCAACTAATAAGTAGAAACTGATTAGCAGTAAAACTGGTCATAAGTGGTATTTGGTGCTTAGAAGTTCAACAATAACTAAGTTACTAGTGTTAGGCAAGTCATCAACAATAACTCAGCAAAAATGGAGTTTCTACTAAATATTTTTCATGTTGACAAGGTTGTTGCTGATGTAAACAAATAACTACCAACGATATAACCACCAATTGTAATACTCTTTCACGAAGAGTTGTAACATTTCTGCAAATCATTGTGTTGGTTCACCACCTATAAATGATGATCTTTGTCTATTTTACATACGAATTCTGGTACATGTTTTCATATCATAATTCCATACTCACTCTTGTCTTCTTTTGAAATATCCGATTAAATAGTTTGAAGTACCACCAAAATTAGTTAATTTGAAAGTGATTCTTACACTATTCAAAAGACATGTCCAGGAAATTCAAACCTAAAACCTACAGACTGGTGAGGAAGTGAGATGTTCTAATTCTTTTGGTTTAATTATTTCATAGTTTGGAAGGAACGTTGAACTCATTTAGTTGAAGAAATTTTAGGGAATACATATTATTTTCATTCATTCTCCGACCATATGTTTTATCGTTTAAGTTCAAATTTCAATTTTAATGAACTAAACAACTTAAGAATGTAATCTATATTCTAATTCTATTGAATTCTAGTTAACAAATCCCCTTGCTATTCAAGTTCTATACTACTTGCAATAAAAAAACACATTGAACACTTTTGGATCGAGGATTGAAGATTAAGGAGCGTTTACAATTTAAAAAAAAAAATCCAAAAATGCTAAATAAAATCATATTTTAAATTTCTAATTTGAATAAATCCGTATCAATTTCTTCCAAATTTCACTAAGATACATGACACACACACACTAATTGTTAAACTTCCTAAACTTGTTAATGAATCATTTCTCAAAGACTTTGTATGCATTTCATTGTTCTAATTTAACAAATACCATGGATGCTTGAAACGTGACAAACTAGAATTAGTGTTTTAATGGCAATTCTTCTTATGGAAGCACGATATGGACGAATTGATTCATGAGTTGTATCCTTGTATAAATATTAAATATAAGTAAAAGTCCACTTTTTTTTTTAATAAAAATACAACTATCATAAAAAACCAATATACTTTCTGTTTTTTCTTACAACAGTTTTTTACACGTAAAAAACCTACACTATCTCTTTTTTTCTCACAAAAGTCACTTAACAAATTTTTACCCATAAAAAACCAATATATTTTCTGGTTTTCTCACAAAAATTACTCGACAATTATTTACCCTAGCAAATAAATCGGAAGAAGCGAACGAAATCAACCGACATAAGCAAGAGTAAAGCAAACGATTTGATTGTTTATGTGTTTCGCAGATTTTATATATATTTTTACAAAATGAATTTAATTTTATTACAAATCATTTCTTTATAGAATAAATTTGTCGGTCGATTTTCTTTGCCTTCCTTCTGCCGATTCATTTGCTAAAGCAATAGTTGTCGAGTGATTTTTGTGAAAAAAACCAGAAAGTATGTTGCTTTTTTATGTGTAAAAATTTGTTGAACGACTTTTTTGAAACGTTCAAAAAACTGTTGAGTGACTTTTATAAAACAAAAAATATTTTGGTTTTTTTATGATGTTTACCTAATAAAAATGATTTATTCATGAATGCATAAACTTTAATTGGTAAATTAAAATTGCATTTCAGACAAAAATGAAACAACAGGAAAGTGTATGCTGGTGAGGCACAAAAATGGTGGCACTGGCACCAGATAGCATGAGGGTAAAATATGTTATGCGCGTCAGTCGCTATCTTGCGCCAGTGGGCCATCGTCACCCAAATATGTTTATGTTTCCGAAATTAGCCTTCAACGCTGCCAACCTCTGCCGTTATTTCTAATCGCTCTCATCGTTTGTGTTGCGTGTTTTTCTACACTGTGAGAGAAAGTGCCAGATCGCAATTGACAATGAGAAGATCAGGAGGCGTCGTATGGCTGAAGAGGGCGGTCGTCGTCGTCGTGGCGACGGCAGCGATGTTAACATGCGCTATGTGCAGAAATCCGGTGCGTCACCTGGTCGGCGGCAAGGATCGGTGGAAACCTAATGTCAACTACACCGATTGGTCACTTCATGATACTTTCTACGTCGGCGACTGGCTTTGTAAACACCTCTCCGTCTCTGTCTCTGTTTTACACATACTGAGATTTGATTTCATCTGATCTGATCTGCCGTAACTTTCAAACAATCATCCAGCGATGAAATACTTTCATTACATTTATAGAAACTTCTCCAAATTTCTGCTCAAACTTTTTAATGTTCATCGGATTCGTAGCATTTTTCCGTTCAATAACTTATTAGGTTTCTATATAGCAAATTATCCGTCGTCACTTTTGTTTAATTCTCTGTGTGCTCTGGATCGTTAACTAATGTGTAAATTTACTTGCATTTGTTCAGTTTTTTGGATGATAATTTATTAATTTCTAATGTAAATGTTGTGATTGAAAACTGGTGCAGATTTCATGTACGAGAAGCATTTGTTCAACGTGTTGGAGGTGAACGAAACGAGCTATAGGAACTGCACTGATGGCGGATTCATCTTCAACATCACTAGAGGCGCAGGGCGTGATGTGTTTGAGCTCACTCAACCTAAGCCGTACTATTTCCTTGCAAGTGGAGGTTACTGCTACAACGGAATGAAATTGGCTGTAAATGTGGTTGAATTCGTTCCTGCTCCTCAACCGTCTCCGGCAACAAGCGGTTGCGATATGATAACAGCAATCAATCAGCTCATCTCATCAATCGTCATCACGGTATGGGCCGTTTTCAGTTACAATCGATGAAGAATTAAACCGGTTTAATTAGTATTATAATTGACAGCATTAATCTAGAAACACATATTGGATTAAGAAAATCATATTGTTTAAGTGATTGTGTATGGATCTTTAGCGTTCTTGACTATGGAATTTAATATTTGAAAAAACATATTTTAAAATATTATTACTAGATTACAAGTAGTAGTTGTATAAGTTGGAAAGCGTTAATCATATTTCTTTTTACTAGTTCAAAAACATTAATCATATTTACTTTTACTACCGTTTGGATTAAAACTTTAGTTGAATATGTTTTTATCGTTATAATTTTGTTAGATAATAACCATGTTACACTTAATGTATATAATTAGGATTTTTGATTTTAAAAACGTACGTTTTTAGACAAATAAACTATAAATGATCGAAACATAGATACTAATTCGGGTAATACGGTTCATTTTGTGGGTTTGGACATCGGTTTTCTCACTGCTGAGATTTTTAAAATAATTTGAATAAGAAATAGATAGTAATAAATACTTTTTAGTGAATGTTATTAATTGAATTTAACATGAATTAAATAGAAAAAACATTTAGTTTTTTTTTTTAAATTGATTTTCCTTTTTACCTTTCCTTCACATGTCAATGGCTTTAACCAAGTGTATACCACACGTCATCCAAAAAATAAAACAAAAGATAAAGAAAAAAAAAATCTTTGGATAAACTTATACGAGATTTGGAACTCTTATATCTTTTAAATATATCCATACACTGTTATTAGAAATAAAGGAAAAAATGGCTAAGGAGAATATATAATATATAATTAAAAATATAAAGATGTTAAAATATGTTAGTTGGATTTTTTAGATAAGGGATGAAAATATGTAAACTTTTAATACTTATAGGATATTAATGTTCTGTTACGATCTTTTGAGAACTCATAAATACTTGAGAACTAATGAGAACTCGTCAAAAAATCAATTAGAACCTTTTTTTTTGTTTTCATTATCTTTATTATTAAAATACAACATAAAAAATGATTTATGTCTCCAATTAACTTATCTATTCTCTCTAAATTATTCTTAAAAAAAAATTTACACGTATGTAAATGGTAAACACTTACACATATATAAGTGGTAAACTTACACATGTGCAGATTTTTTTTAATATATGAATAAATATAAATTTATATATATAAATTCATTTTTTTATGTTGTATTCTAATAATAAAAATAGTAAAAACAAAAAAAATGGTTTTGATTGGTTTTTTGACGAGTTCTCGCGAGTTCTCAAAATATTTAGGAGTTTTCAAATGATCCATTCCCTATTAGTGTTATCGTTTTATTATTATTTTTTTGTTGTATTTTGTTTAAACTAAAATAATAGCATGTAATTTAAATTTAAACTTTTTAAAACAGTTATTTAAATTTTTTTAATAAATTAATTTAAGAGTTTATAGACATTTGAAAACATTTAGATCAATTTTTAGTAAATCAGTTTGAAATGTTAATGTTCTCACATATAACAAAACATGTATTTATCATCAAATGTTTGTATAAGTAATTATACTTGGGATTAGTGTTGTAAATTCACTCAACCAAATGAGACCTTGTTTTGTGCTCATTCGTTAAGAACTACATGACAAATAAACGGTTCATGAACATATAACCGAATGAAATTTCTTGTTTATGTTTGTTCATTAAGGAAATGAATTTGTTTGTGTTCGTTTGTTAATTTCATAAACAAACATAAATGAACAAGCGAACATAAACCAACATATATAAATTTGAAAATAATAAACATTCTTAATCCCAAACATTATAACATAACCATCCAAAACATAAATCAAGTTGAGTACTTAAATTAATTATCCGAAATACTTGACATAACAATCATAATCATAGTTATCCCAAAAAAGTGTCCCAGTGGTTTAAATGTTAGGGACTTAGGGTGATGATTAAAAAAAAATAATAAAATTAACGAATGAACATAAACGGACGTAAATGAATAAACATTCACGGACATAATTGAACGAACGCGACATTTGTTCATGTTCGTTCATTTAGTTAATCGAATGGAATTCCATGTTCATGTTCGCTCAATTATTAAATGAATTGACGCAAACGAACTTCCCACCGAACGGTTCACGAACTGTTCACTGAACATTCGATTCATTTACAGCCCTACTTGGGATTAAGAGAAAAGTTAATTTCATTAGACTACACTCTGCATATAACTTCTTTTTAACTGTAAAATTTCATTACAAGAATACTTACAAGACCTTGTTAATAGTCTGCTAACAATTGAGATTAGCTAAAACACAACTTATGTTGGATATGTGACCTTCAAGGGGTTAAAGGCAAAAAACTGATAGAGTTAGATTTAAACCGAAGACCTTTACTAGAGACGCTCAAATCCTTGCAAGTGCAAGATTATATGGTATTTAGGTGTAAAAAAATTGATGTTCAAGAAAAATTAAGAGGTCAAATCTTTAAGTTCAAAGATTTATAAGAGTAAAAGTACTCAAGTCTAAAAACCAGGGAAAAATACCAAAATGGACATTTCGCCGGCTAAATTAAAAGACGCCGACTAAATTCAAAGGCTTAGCCGGCAAAAACTAAAGACTCAGCCGGCTTAGTACCGGCTAAATGTCTGTTTTGATATTTTTTAAAGAACTATGTCTATTTTGGTATTTTTCCCCTAAAAACCATGAGCGGCTATATATATTGGACTTAGGACCACAATCCTAGTCCAATAATACTTTAATAAAAAAAACTATATACATAGTTTAATCGGGATTTTTTTGTTTTGAGTCTAAAATTGTTCAATCCTAGTCTAATAATACTTTAATAAAAAAATGGGGCTACATTTCTTTATATACGTAGTCCAACCTACTTTCATTAGGTTATGTGTTCATGAACTGTTCTTTTGTATTTCTGGATTCCATCCGTCTAATCTTGATTTGCTTGGATTAGAGATTTAAAAACTACAAATGGATAATTGTTTTAGTTATAAAAAGAAGAATAACAAGTGTCTATAAAAGCAAATTCCATGTTTAAATTTCAAATCTTTCATGGTTTATCATATATATAAGTAGAACCTTATAATTTTGATTCGATTTATCCTTATAATATCATAATTTTTCATATATTTATCCTGAGAATAAGTTATTTTATAAAATAATAATAAATTTTTATTTATAATGTATTGATATTGAATTAAATTTTATTGTTGTTAAAATTGGATTAAATGTTATAAAATATAAAATTATCGAATTGACGTCAAAACATTTCAAAGTATTACCTACTTAGCGCAAGTATTAAGAGTTTGCCAACCTTTGAAACCACATGTTGAAGTTTAGAACTTCAAAATGCAATATAAAGTTATTTCGTGTAAGTTGAAACCAATAATATAGTTTAGAAAGTTCGATGAGTTTACATATAAAAAAATGAATCATTCCCCGTGGCTTCTCTTCTATTTCTTAAATATTAGAGTATTTTACTTGAAAGTATACATCACATACACGTTGCTCTGATACCAATTAAAAATAGAAATGAAGAACCATTGATTAAAATAACCTTTTGATTTCAAGTAAACCATGTTACTCCCACCATGCTGCTTTGATACTATATTGGTCCCAGATTAGAGATAAGACTAACACAGATTAGGTTAGCAGGAGTGGTTTTCACTGTTCACTGTTAATTCAACACAACATCAATTTCACTGCTCTATCATAAACCATGAAAATGGTTTTCATTACTCATCGTCACATCATCACCACATTTTTTTTATTTTTCAAATACAAAATTATTTATATAAATAAATGTTTTTCATTAATAACTAATTAAAAACATTACATAATTAATAAAAAACAATACATAGTAAGTAAAAGTACAATAATAAATAATAAAATAAATAATTAACGTAGTGTGGCAATATGTTCCACCAAATTGTGTTCCTCTAAGATGAAATGAAGAGTTTGGTGCAACTCCGCTTATGATGTCGTTGAATATTGGTGATTGGTCAAGTACGTTGATGTCGGTGTTTGAACCGACAAATCCAATCTAGGCTAACGAGCATATGTCGGGAAATCCATGTACCGATTCATGCCAGTTGTACAATTGTTGAATGTCGCTAAAGGTTGGTTTGCGTAAATATTTTTGTCCATAAATGTTGATGGCACCTTTACATAATTTATACATACTAACACGCTTTTGCAAAGGACTAAAACCTCTTCTACCTTTAGCATCTCACGTCAATGTGAAATAACTCATCTCACGATCCAAAACGTTAACAGTACTTAGGAATAACCGTTTGCTTATTCAAAACCGTTCTTTGAATGTGTTCGTGTTATAAAGGGGTGCTCGTCAAAGTAGTCAAGAACTAAACGATGGTGGGCAGTTGTACGATCTCAATTTAAAACAACTCTTGTTGTTGTCGTCCTTGAATTCGAACTTTCAGCATCAAGTATGATGTTGACTAACATGGAAATGAACGTATTGATGAATAATGGTGCCATCTCACAAGATGATGTTCACACACACACATACACACACGCATATATATATATATATATATATATATATATATATATATATATATATGTGTGTGTGTGTGTGTGCGCGCGCGCGCGCGCGCGCGCGTGTGATTATTTATTTGAAAAACAACTTTTATTTTATTTTGACGGTTGCTCAACGGCAGGGAGAAGGGAGGGATTGTGGTCCGGCCAAGATCACTAGCATGGACCACGTCAACCCGGCATGGTGTTCCACGCGTGAAGATGGTGCCACATAAGCTCATAGCGTGAGCATGGTAAGTAGGTCGGGTGGTCTTAGGGTATAAGTGGTGTGAGGGGGGGGGGGGGGTTAAATACTCAAAATAATCACACAAACTCATTTTCGTAAATTGCAATTCTCAATAATTAAATAACAAAAGTGCCATTATCTATAGCTGAAGTACACGCATATAATATCAGAGAACACGCTTCTAGATCAAATAAAAGAACTAAAAGCTACCGACTCAATTCAAAAGAATTTATCACACAAACTTCACTGAGAGAAAACTGACATTTAAAGTATACGGGTGATGTGATGAAGGCGTTGATCTTTTGTTGGGGATGTAACATCTTCGATTCACTGAATGTCACTGCATGATATTATCATAATTATTTGTGACATCATGTGGATTATTTTCAAATTGTGTTGGAGTTTGTTAGACATAACTATCTTGATTTGTCAAAGTTATAATGAAGTCTTGATGTAACCCGTCTAAGAATCTAGATTTTGATCTTCATATTTGAAAGTAGCTCTTTTAAATCTTCACCTCGAACAAAATGCTACTTGAGTAACAAGATCTTGATGATCAGCATAAGACATGAATCTGAACACGAAACGAGTTTTTTACGAGTTGACACAAACACAACTCATTTTAACCTGAAATTGTATTTTTTTTTTGCATATTAATAAAATTTACAACAAAAGATACAAATGCATGAAAATATTACTTTTAAACTATAAAACTCGAAGCTTATTAATTTCTCTTTTATTTTTTAAATGTCAACATAAAATAACCATTGACTTTAAGTTATGTCGTAATACATATTTTTCTTTTAAAATAAACGAGTTAAGCGAGTCAACCGATGAATCTACCAGGTCAACACGAACACGACTAACTTAATTAAATGTGTTCATGGTTTGACCCGAAACAGATTCGAACTCATTTAGACTAAACACAAACATGTTAAATTCAAGTTATGTTTGTATCTTTTTTTTTGCCATGACAAAAATTCACCCCAGGGGCGAAACATAGTGGGGGCCAGACACCCTCAAATTTTTGCTCAGAAGTACTGACTTATGCCCACTAAAATTATTTCGTATTAGTTAATAGCATTTGGGTCCTTCCTGATCCAGATAAAAACCCGAACTTATGGGTAAGAATTGAGTTTTTTTTGGGATTTTTTGTTTTTATTTGGTGAAAAAAAATTTGGTCTTTTTATGTATAATCTTTTCGGCCCCCAAACATAATTGTTTAAGTTCCGACACTATTCACACCCCTAATTCAAATACACGTGTGAGTGAATGTGAGCCCTATTTCATAACCATAACCATTCGATCGATTAACCGTTGCAGCAATTATTGGTCTCCTATAAGAGAGATCAGCACATATCAAAAAAGATATTTAAAAAAAACCTGTTACAGATTTGAGTGTGGATAAGATTGTGTAGTTTGGTTGTATGGAAATGCATACACCTTTAAACCTAGATTGATCGAAGATATACTCCAATGGTAGCTTTCTGCCCGGTGGGAGCTTTTTGCATCAACACTAATTCGCCCAATTCAATTTTCATAAACCCTAAATCATATCGCCGACGCCTCATTCCTCTCAAAACTCCATTGCTGGCTAACGCAACCTCTTCTTCATCATCATCCACTTCGTATAATAACGCTCAAGACACGAGCGACGAAGCGATGACCGTCGACGCCCTTAAGCGCTTCATCAGACTCAATTTGGGGAACTGGACCGGTTCTTTTCACGTCGGTATCGTAATTCGCATCTGGTTTTAAAGTTTTTCTGCTATTAGTTAATGCTTGTTTGATGTTTGGACCAGCAATTTGATCCGAAGGGGAGGCTGATGCATAAGGTGGACACCAGGCTATCGGCGGGAGCTTACGGTGAACATGAATTGATTAGTTTGATTCAAACGTAAGCTTCTTGCTTAATCAATTTGATTTCATGATTATATGTTAT
The DNA here is from genome assembly GCA_023525975.1 of Smallanthus sonchifolius. Classification (NCBI taxonomy): domain Eukaryota; kingdom Viridiplantae; phylum Streptophyta; class Magnoliopsida; order Asterales; family Asteraceae; genus Smallanthus; species Smallanthus sonchifolius. The sequence continues at coordinate 68,769,965 of CM042031.1, read as the reverse complement.
TAGAAATGAACTAAATAAACAAACAAACGAACTTACGTCATTATAATCCTACTCATAGCAGAGCTATTATCGGGAACCTACTCATAGAGAGCCTTCTCCGGCTGAGACTACCGGTTCCAGAAACCTCTTTCTTTTAACTTTTTATATACAGAATAGTATAGTATATTATAGTATAATAAACCAGATAAATAAAATATATCTAAGAGAATCAGAACAAACAACCATACAAAAGAGTACTAATAATGAAAGTTGTAAACTACCGCTAACATGCGGGGATGAGTAACTATAATAGAAAAAGAGCAAATAACTATATAGTAGCTATAGAATGGTTGCTATACATTTGGTTTGTTAGGAAAGAATCGTGTCTTACAAATGTCTAAAGATACAAAGCAGTTCATATTGGTTTCTTTGTGTCTGATATTTGTTACTCTGCTGAACATGGTTGCCATACATTTGGTGTCGAATTTAGGTTGTACATCAAACAATGTTCCTCTAGCTATTCAGCCTCTGGAGGTGATTATGAAGATGAATGGGCAGAGTACAAAATCAAAGAAACCAACATGTTTACTGCAGATAAATATCAACAGGTGAGCTTTTGGGCTATTTTTTGTGTGACATATTACATTCTTAAAAGTTAGAAATGGTTGGCAGTTTTGATATCTTCTGCTAAATATCCACTGTAATTAGTTTACAGATTGGATTCTTTCCCCAAGAGAAGGCGTTTGCATTAAGGTATCAGACGGCGGGCATGTTAGAAACAGTATTAAGACAAGGAGTGTTAGGTGAAGACGACATTGGAGAAGAATCACCAAAGTGAGTATTGTAATCTCTGCACTGAGGGTGTGTTCATTGTTGTTATTTTTAACAAATTGTATGATAAGTAGAGGTTTTATAATTAGCAACTTAACCGGAAATCTTGGCCTTGCATAATAATTATCAAGAAACCCTGACCCGCCTATGTGGAAAAGGAATCATAGTGTTAGTCAATTGGGTGTACATCGCATAAAATTGTCTAGAGATATATGAGTCTTTCTTTGTGAATCTTTCAAATTAGTTTACTGACGGTCTGTACATTATAGTTTTAGTGATAATCATAATATTTCATCTGCTAGTTGATTAAAAGCTTTTTCGGGTTTGTTACTCCCATCAGCCTGGCTTATCTTTATTACTTGTACTTCTATTATACTTGCAGAAACCTGAAGCTTCCTTCTAAATTGCCTTCTATTGTATGTGAGTGTTGTCTTTATTCACTAGAGAAAGATTTGAGAGCAAGAGCATTCCATGTAATGGATCCAAAAGGTTTTGTTGAAATGCTTATCCTCTTTCTGGAAGAAAAAGGCGTTGGAATTATTACAGCTCCCTTCCTTAATGAATCTAAGGTATTTTAGTAGTTGTATATGTATCAAGTGCCATGAAGTTTTATCATTCTGTTTTACGTTGTTTAATGGTATATGTGTGCGTACAAAACCAATCTGAAGTAGAGAATCGCTAGAACCACATAAGCACTGTTATTAGTGCTGATCAGATATAATATATATACACACAAACACACACACACACAGGGGGAGGGGGGGTGTGATTACATAATTGTCTTACGTATCACGGTTTAAATAATAGGTACATGTCTTTATGTGGTCATGACAGTCTATTACTTATTAATTTTTTTTTCTTTTCAGGAAAATGCAAGCCGGATCACTCCCCATCTTGGTACATGGAAAGGTCACTCTGTAACAAAGCGTAGCGGTGTTTATGGTGCAACAGAATCTGAAGCAGAGACAGTGACATCACTTAATTTTGATGAGAAGGGTCAACTAATCCAGGTTTTCCCTTGCAAACAGCCTTTTTATAATAATTGATCATAGATAATTAGATGGGGTTATTTCAACCCATATACATACAATTGAATCAGTTAGGTTATATCTTGTGTTAAATGGGCCAATAGGTAAACTTAAAATATCAGCTAAAAAGGGAACGAGTCGCGATAAGCACCCAAAGTGTAACCAAGTGTTTACAACCTATGAACCGTTTCATTCAAAACAACAAGATCTTAAAATTTATAATATTAGGTATTTATGTTATAAAAAAGAATTGGCGGTCAAACCAGTTTCACTACTTATCTAATCCCTTGATTTTTTTCACCTATAAATCTTGAATAATTCTTTTTCAAACATTTCAACAATCTGAATGAAATTTGATAAATCAACTATCTTTACATATTTCATATTTGTTGTGCAAACAGGATCAAACTTCAACATACAAGGCAAAAAGCGGAACCTCAAATGTCCGTTGGACGGGCACCATATCTGATAACCTGGTCACATATGATGGTGGTTATCAAATAACTTTACTACCTGGGGGTATGTATATGGGGTGCCCGTGTGATGTAGGAAAGCATGTGGCTGAAGCCAAATCTTTCCATTTGGAATTCTGTTGGCTTGAATCACCTACAAAAAGGCAGAGACTGGTTCGCACTTATGATGTGGATGGCTTAGCCGTCTCATCAACTTACTTTCTCGAGACCAAACTATGAGTCGTTGCTACATCGTTTTAAGTGTTTTTGTTGGTAAATGATGGTGCATGAGTGTTCAACGATGAAGAATGTGTCTAAGGTGGTGAACATTAGCGTTCAAATTCTTTTATTTGAACAACTACATGGAGTTTTTATTAAATCAAACAGTAGCATTACAAACTCCTAACAAGGTGTCAGCAAGATCTATTCAATATCACAGTAATTTTGTTGTGGTATCTTCTTTTATTGATGGCCAAAATTAAAGGATGCAAAGCTATAGTTCTTTTGGAGAAGAAAGGTGGTGCTCTATTTTGATACGTATAATGCAAAACGATCAAGTTTATTCAACAAATTTCATTCTGTCATTATAATTTGATCTCTAAACAGTTACTTCCGACATGTAGGAAAGTGGGTCACTTTTTATTAAAATAATAATAAAATATGATACTCTCATTGTATGCGGGGAAACAAACTAGCACAATACCATTTACAAAAATATAAAAATATAATTATAAAACAAAATTACATAACAAATATGCTTCTAACCGGTGTCTTTAATGATTACTTCAACCATGTCTTGTACTATCTTTGGCTGCAAGAACGAACAAACGAATCGTTGAACGGTTGTGGCCGAGGATTCGTGTTCAACACAATACCTTAAAACATATTTCAAGTCTCCCCTAAGAGAACTTGTTTGTCGTCCAGGGTACAACAGTCGAAGCATTTAGGAGCATCTCCTAGGTAAAACTAGTGTGTTTTGCCAACATGACTTTATAATCTTCTAGTATCTATTTAGGGACGTCTCAATCATTTTAGGGGTCCAAAGTGAAGTAAAAAACCGGAGCCTTTTTTTAAATAAACAAATGTCGTCATTAAATAGTGCCAGATCTAGATTTTTTTTTTGTGTGCTAGTAAAGACAAAAAAACAGGTTCGATAAAGTAGGTGGGACTACGTTTATAACAAAAATTAGGCCTAAATTTTTTTATTAAAGTATTATTGGACTAGGATTAGACATTTTTTTTTGGTTCAAAACAAAAAATCTGGATTAAACTATGTATATAGTTTTTTATTTATTTATTTTTTAAATTGGAGTCCTAAATGCAAGCCTACAAACCCAATACATAGAGCTAGACATGCATTTATTTAGTGAAGGGGATACCCCATCTCTCGCAGAAACATATAAGAAAAAGACAAAAAGCAAAATAGAAAAGGTGGAAACAAATAATATAGTCTCCAATTGAACCGACAAGACCTGTACTAAACATAGGAAACCATGTCAGGCGGCTGCAAGGACAGTCCCCGTACCACGATCATTAAATGCTCACATGCATGACCAAGTGAACGAGATACATATAAAGGAGCAGAATGAGAAAAGGGACACACGAAAAAAAAGATAAAAAAACAAGAACTAGCGAAAAGATAAAAAAAGAATGCACATGTTCTCTTGAAGATCATCAGGAGAACAAACCCTCCGATTGCCCTCTTTCCATCACATCAAAGATTGATTCTCACGCCAGAGGTTGGTCGTAAAGACACCCTCGGGCTCTCCACGACGAGACTGGCGGTGTTCTATTGTGTAGGAAAGCTCAAGACAGCAGGAAACAAAGCTACCATTCCTCATCAGTACCGGGTGCGGATCTGGGACGCTACATTGGCGCCATCCGTGGGACTGGTCTCAGAGACTCAGTCCTCTCAACGAAAGAAGTTACAGAGCGAATTTCCTACCCTTAAGACGAGTGATAACTAAGCATGGCTGACCCAGCGAAATTCCGACGTTGGATTTTGGGAAAACAAAAACTATAAGAACCACCACAGTTACAACAGAGGCAAACCCTTACTTAAAGGGAATGTCTGTCAAGAAGGATCCGGTCATATTAGCAGTCAACGAGGAAGAAGATGAAGAAGAGCAACCCGCTGGAAGGTTTGAGCAATGCATAACACCCGAGTTCGTTCGAAATAACAGAGACAAACTAAAAAAGCAGCTGGAAGAAATGGAAAGGACTGATAGACTAAGCGAAGTCAGGTCGACACTCACGTTCGGAAACGAAGAACGGACGCCCACTAGCGAGCCTCCATTCATCCCTCCTGTCTTTGGGACTGAAGAAAGAGAAGTTAGAGAAAATCAAGCACCACCAAGAGACTAAGGGGTAGGAGAAGGGTCCATCAGAAAAGAAAAGGTTAATGACTCAGGAACAAGAGAAGACCCTGCGGGAAAGAAAAAGTCAATGACGCAGGAGCGTTGTTGGAATCTCTGTTAGTAGCTCTGAGCAGGAGGAAGACTTCTTTAGAAGAGGGTGCCGGATATGAGACCCGGACGAATAGCGGAAGCCAAACGGACCCGCTGCTGCGACCATACATGCCGGAGAAAATGTCAGATCACTCCAAGTTCGCCAAAAGAATAGCTGAAGCTCCCATGCCCTCGGGACTCAAATTTCCCTCCCATGTGGGAAAGTATGATGAGACCCAAGATCCCGAAGATCATCTGCACGCGTTCGCAGGGGCAGGGCAAGTTGGACAGTGGAGCATGCCCACATGGTGTCACATGTTTGTACAAACATTAACAGGGTTCGCAAGGCTGTGGTTCGATAGTCTTCCATCCGGAAGCGTGGAAGGATATGAAGAACTACGGGATAAGTTCTTAAGAAATTTCAGTCAAAGCAAAAAGACCATAAAAAATCCAAATGAGATTTACACATAAGGAAGAAGGATGAAGAGTCCGTGGAAGCGTTCATGGAACGTTTTATAAATGAAGGCATGCAAATCCGCGATGTACCTGAGGTGATGAAGATAAGTGGCTTCATACATGGTGTTTGACATCCACAGTTATGTGAAAAGCTGGGAGATGATTTCCCAGCTACTTTCGATGAATTATTGGATATGGTGCGCACAATCGTCAGAGGAAAAGACATAGGGAACATCGCAAGGGAATGGGAGGTCAAAAGAAGCACGCCAGTTACCAAAGGGCGAGACATGACTTTTCAACGAACAGGTAATTTCTCACCTATACTTAAAGCTATGTCAGAAAAACCTCGAACGACTTTCTCCCCATATAAACCGCTCAAAGGAGGGTATATGCCACCCCCTATCAGAAATCGCCCCCCTGTATTGGAATATTTCACACCCCTCACTCGAACCCCCAGTGAAGTCATAGCCACCGAAAGGGCCAAATTGTCGTTTGGAAAACCTAAGCCTTCCCAACCAGGCACAAAAACACAACCTCACGAGTATTGTGAGTATCATAGAAGTAATGGGCATAAAACCGATTACTGCATACAATTCAGAAGAGAAATTGAACTGGCTGTGAAATCAGGAACGCTCTCTCATTTGATCAAGGGAGTATGGGGAGAAGACCCTCCAAAGGGAGGAGGTCGGCCACAACAAAAGACAGGGAGTATGTGGACATGGTCCGGAGAAGGTCCCAAAGGGAACACATTGTAAACGAGCGGATAGTGTGAAAGAAAGAGGACGACGAACTCTGGATGAAAGCTCCCATCACATTTCCGGCCATAAGTTTCGACGAAGCCTAGGAAGCACCACTTAATATTTCTGCAGACATTGCAGGTCACATCTTAGCCCGCATACACGTTGATGGAGGGAGCGGGACGGAAATCATGTACGAACACTGTTTCGCACGATTGAGGAAAAGCACTAGGGACCTCCTCTAGGAGGACCCTGGCCCATTGGTAGGATTCACGGGGGAGGTGGTCAAGCCCCTAGGGAAAATCACCCTCACATTCCTCATAAGAGAGGGGCCACGGGAATGCACAGTACAACTGACATTCTCAATTGTAAGATCATGGTCAAAATAGAACGCCATTCTAGGGAGACCCAGAATTCGGGCCCTAAGGGCTCTAACGTCCACAGCCCATGGCCTCATGAAATTCCCCACCCCCATAGGGATAGCAACAGTCAGTTCAGCCTTGGAAATTATTGAAACCGTGTCCAAGGAGAAGACAGATGCAAGAGAAAAAGGAAAAAAGGTGGAAGAATGGGTGCTCAATAAACAGTCAAAGTAGGCTCTCAATTACCATAGAAATGGAAGACAGACCTTAAAGAGCTGCTGATAAAAAACACCAATATTTTTGCATGGGAACATGGAGACATGACAGGAATTCCCAAGGACCAGGCCGAACACAAGTTAAATACATACAAGTGGTTGGAGCCGATTCGACAGAAAAAGAGAAGCATGGGACGTGAGAGGAGTAGAGCAGCATGCGAAGAAACAAGGAAGTTGCTAAAAGCGGGAATAGTCCGAGAGGTCAGGTATTCCACGTGGATATTGATGTAGTGCAAAGCACACATCTTTATTCCTTTGTTTTAGTGCGTTTTTAGTTAGTTTTATCTTTGTTTTGAGTCGTTTTCGCATACTATTGAGTCTTTGTCTTGTTTGCAGGTGCTCGTATGGATTACAAGTGAATATATGAAGAAACCGAGCAAGAGGACGAAGCCGGAAGAAAGTACAGGGTTCAAAAATGAAAAATGTTGAATTTCAGTTTCTAGCGATACGCGAGAAGTTGAGAGAATTATCTCACGGTACGCGAGGGAAAGGAAAACCGGCCGCGACTATTTTGTTCCTCGCGGTACGCGAGGAACCCAACCCAAATGTTTCGCGGTACGTGAGAGAGCTATTTTTCGAGAAAAAACCCTAATTTTGATTTAAATAGATTTTGATTCCCATTATGAGAGGAGTTCGACTTTTGGCCGTCCAGAGAAGGTTTGAGGGCGATTTTGAGGAGTAGGAAGTCGATTGAAGGCTAAAGGTGAAAGCTTTGGATTCCGCGTTGTTTAGACGTTCTAGGTTTGCAAGACTGAAACTTTATCTTTAATTTGTGTGTTTGATACCATGGTTTGTGTTTCTACTTCTGTTTTTAGTTGTTTGAACATGATCCTAGGCTAAAACTCTGATATTGCCTAGGTCACATGATGAATACTTAGTAAAGCTTTGATTTTTATCGGTTTTTGGATTCTATTAATGGTTTTATGATTTTGTAAAAGATCTTGAGTTGATAATTGTGATGTCATTGCATGTTTAGATCTGATCTTGTGTTTAATTTCAATTTCTTGCGTTGATTGTGGTTGTCTGCCAGTTTGATTAGCGTATGTTGGTCATAGATCTTAGGGTTTGTGATTATGGTGGTTTGCTAGATGTAGTAGCCATAGGAGTTGTCTTTGATTACTGATTAGAGTTGAGTGTGTATCCTAGTTCAATACCCGAGGGGTGAGAATTAGTCGTTTAGTCTTCGTCATTAGGAATCTGAGTGTCAGTTGTATGAGAGGAAGCCGATATTAGGTGTTTAGTGATTGTTGTTATTCGTGTCATAGTTTTTATCTTGAGATTACCCCGTGCATTCTTTGAGTGTATTGGTGGACAGTGAAACTGAGAGGTAATATGTCTATTAGGGTACTTTATCATAGTTGGAAATACCTAAGAAGTGATCCAACAATCTGGTGAGTTATTACATCTTTAGGTTCCTTAGTTGGTGACACCCTAAGAGTGATTAGGGATCCACTAGGCTGTCTAGAGTTGTTTCATTAGAAACCCAGATCCATTATAGTTTCCATAATCGATAGAAGTTGTGCTTTGCAAGTAGGATTCCGACCTAAGTGATATTCTTCCCATCCTTGATTCAACCTTACTCTTGATCTTGATAGTTGAGTCGATTTTGTTTGTTGCATTCCTTAGTCTAAATAGCAATGTAGTCAACCCCCCAATCATCAATCTTTAGTCCGAGTCAGAGTCTGGTATAGTTATACAGTGTCTCTAGGGTTCGATAACTCAGTTTACCGTTAAGCTGTGCTACACTCGATAGGTACACTTGTCTGTCAGTGCGGTTTAGTTCATAGGTATTCCTATTATTGCTTAGGAGTCTAGGTTAGGTTTTTATTATAGTTTTATATACCGTCTGGGTGACATCAAGTTTTTGGCGTCGTTGCAAGGGATCACTTGGCAATAGCGATATTAGCTTTGACTAGTTCTTATAGTGATTTTTGGTTTGTTTTCTCTTGAGGCTTGTGAGTCTGCTTGTCTTCTGTGCTTGTGTGTCCTATCTGAGTGTCTAATATAGGATCGAGTCTTTCTGTTTTGAGTCTTTGTTTATTTTATTGTGTTCTTGTGTCAGTAATGCACCATACTCGTTCACAGGGATCGCCACCTTATTCAGCTTACGAAGAGCCCGAACGAGAGCTTCACGAGCGCACCCGCGACTTCCGAGAGTGTTTAAAAGCATTGTGCAGTAACCAGGTACGCTCTATTAGCCCAGTTCCATTTCCTACTATGGGCACTGATCCACCAGCAAGGCGTACAGTACCCCAGAGGGCTAGTGATGGGGTCACGGGCGCGAGATCTTCGATCACACGCCCCACTATACCGAACGCCAATTCTTGGCAGATCCCATCACATGTCATGAGTACGATAACTCATGCCACCCAATTCCATGGCCTTGAGGATTAGGATGCACCCGGACATTTGTCCCGCTTCACGCGGATCTGTGATACCTTTAATATCCGGGTGTGTCTAAGGACGCAATCTACTTGCGTCTCTTCCCATTCTCCCTCTCTGGGCGTGCTTCTACTTGGCTCGACACTCTCCTAGACAACTTGATCACCACATGGGATGATCTCGAAGCCAAGTTCTTCAAAAAGTACTACCCACCTTCCAGGGCCGCTCGCCTTAGGGATCAGATCCACTCCTTCCGATGGATCCCGATGAGCCCTATCACATGGCCTGGGAGCGGTTCAACGCGCTGTTGAGACAATGTCCCCAGCATGGTCTGTCGGACTGGGCGATAATGGAGAAGTTCTACAATGGTCTCACCTTCGAGAAGCAGCAAATGTTCAACACAGCTGCGGGAGGCCATATCATGGAAAAACTCAAGTCGGACGAGTGTGGGGAGATGTTCGAGAGCTTCGCTCAAGCCGAACAACAGCATCCACGTTCTGGTATGAATTCCATTCCTACTGCTAGAGCACCAGCCTCTTCTTCAAGAGGTGTGCATCAGGTCACTCCTGATACTAGCGTGGTTGTTGCACTCGCAGCAATGGCTAACGAGATAAAGGAGCTGAAACTCAGTGCTCTTAGGTGTGAGGTGTGCAGGGGAGGACACAACACCAGGGATTGCCCCGTCAATCATCAGGAGCAGGTGAGTTTTGCTGGCAACCAGAACCAGAACCGAGGGTACAACAATACTTATGGCTCGGGATAGAGATCTGGAAATAACCCGCCTGGGTTTAATGGTCGCCAACAGCAGTATGGAGAAGCAGAAGTTGGAGCGAGCTCGGGAAGCAGTGTCAACACAAGGAAGATAGAAGATGTCACACCCCAACCGACGGCGGATTATACGTCAGGGCGGACGCGGTTGTTCAATAGCACAAGGTTGACTATTAAAGTTTAAATAGTTTTATTAAATAACTTCAAGGTTCTAATACAAGGAATAAATCAAATACATAGCAAGAATACAAGTCTAATTGATTAAGCATTCTAGGACCAAGCATCCTATGTGATCACGATAAAGTCTCATGTTGTAGAACCTGAAACATGTGAAAGAATCTGTCAACTACAAAATAGTTGGTGAGATACAAATGTTTTGACACAGTTTAACAAGGATTTGAAAAGGATTACAATTCACTATGATATATGCATTCTATAATGTAAGTATGAGAAACAAGTATCTTAAACATTGTGCACTTCAACCCTCCAACCAAGTTTAGGCATAACCCGCAGGTTACCCTTATAAGTCTCAAGTTTAAAGTTTAATTCAGTAACAATCACCAAGGGCTCCCCCCGAAGGGGTCAATCAATCAAGGTGGATTGTCAAATACAATAGATCTATCATTGTTACTATAGGCTTGATCAAAGTTAATGAATGTGCTAGTTTTAAGGTTAATCTAAGCACACAAGTCTCAAGTTTAACATAAGAATAAACATCTAGTCATAGTTGTACAAGAATTGCATAAGTTTAATGTTTTTGAACATGTTTCACCCCAAAAGTATAGAAAGGAAAAAGGGGCTAAGTATTCACTTGGATTGATGAAGAGTATTCGACAAGAGTTTGCAAGAATTGGAGCGGGAGGATATCCTCACAATAAGCCTAAGAATATAAGTCTAAAGTTTCAAGTATGATCTTATAAGTCTATGACAAGAATCTAGGATTTCAAGATTGACTAGGGTTCTAAATGGGAGACGAGAATGATTTGTGTTTATGAAGTTTAAATCAAGTTTATAATAAAGGTTTTGAAGGAATGATACAAGACTTGAATATCAAAGTTTCATAGATTTATAGATTAGAATAACTATTAATTAAAATAATTATTTAGAAGTTTCACAATTTTTAATTACACACAAATAGGTAATAATAATTAAAATAGTTTTCTAAGTATTTGTACATGTCGTTAAATGAAAGACTAAACAATTATTTAAAGATTTAAAATGATTATTTAAAGTATGAATAATTATTAAAGATTACTAATAATTATTGTAAGAATAAATAAATAGTCTTTGAGGATTTATAATAACCTTTAAAAGATAAATAAAAGATTAATAAAAATTGTTTAAAGTGTAAATAATTGATAAGGATAAATAATAATCATTTAAAGAGTATATAATTATTTACAAGAAAATTATTTTATCCTAGCAATATAAATCATTTAAGATTTATTAAAGAGTTTACGTATTAAACATTTACTTTACCAATTAAAGTGTAAATGTTTATAAGTTTAAATAAATAATAAGTACTCATAAGTGTGTAAGATGTTTAAATAGAATTTTCTCATAAAGTTTATGTCTTAATAAAAATATAAGTTTATATAATTTGTAGGCTTTATAAAATGTATAAGTTTGAAGTTAAATAAATTAAAGTTTCTGTTTTTATAACTGTATACTCAGTTTCTGTTTTATTTTCACTAAATAAACAAATAGGCCTTGGATTAACTAGATATAAATTTTATAAAATACCGAAGTTTAAAAGTCTTCGGTTATTTATAAAATTTATATAAGTTTTAAAAGTTGATAAATTTAAATTTACGGAATCAAGAACTTCTTTAATTCCGAAAATAAATTAAGTTTACAGTAAATAGTTTCCGTATAAGTGTAACAAAAGTTTAAAAGTGTATATTCTTTTTATACGGTTTTGAAGTATTTAAAACTATTTAAAGAATTAACTTTTTTTATAAGTTTTACTCAAGTTTAAATAATTAAAATGTTTCTGGAAATGTAAAAGTATAAATAAGAATTGGATTTAAGTTTATAAGTGTATAACATAATTTATAAAAATTATTAAAAGTTTAAGCTGTTTTTTTTTAAGGCTAAAAAAAATACAAAGGCAAAACTGGGCTACACAGGCTCGAACCCGGGTCACTGACCGGGTCGAGGCACACACGCACACACTAACCGCTCGATTACGGGTCTCGTTAGTTTAATACACGGAAAAAGAAATGGTTAAAAAGATTCTGAAATCATCCCTAATTCCCTTATGAACCCTAGTTTTCAAATCTCTCAAATCGAATCGCATCACCCTCTGTTTATGAGTTTAAACAGAGGGCTTTCGATCATCTCATGAAGTCGATCGTAATGGGTTCAAAGATTACCTGGTTTGGTGTTAGGACGAGGGAGAACGAGTTTTAGTTTTGGAGTCGACCGACGCAACTTCAATTGGCAAATGCGGGTTCGATCCGGACGAATTGAGAGTTTGAGTAGTTGTGGTGTGGTGTCGCTGATGTTCTCATACCCGTATTTATAACCAATTTCGTCCATAAATGTCAAAACAGTTGGGGAGGTAGTGGTTGAGCAAACGGATTGAAATCCAACACCACGCGGATTTACAGTTGGAATTGGGTGTTAATGCACCTTGGGGAGAGGTCGCATGCGCGAATGGAAGATCGAGGTTCGGTGAACCTGGACGGAATCGCGTTTTTGGGTAAAGAGGGACGAAAATCGGAGGTTTGCGGGGCTCGAACCGGTGACTGGTTCTGAGGATTGGAAGTTCGGCCGAATTACACTTTAGTCCCTGAAGTTTCTGGTTCTTTTCATTTTTATGTTAAACTTAAAGTTTAAGCTTCAAATAAGTTTTTAAAATGACCTCTTTAGCCCCTGGACTTTTATAGAAGATAATTATGTTTTATTTCCTTATAAAACCAAATAAGTTTTATAACTTTTATTTATTATAATTTTCCAAGATCGATAAAAAGAAAAATGTAATTTTATTAATCACATTATTTATATAACATTACAAACTCGTAACGTTTTAAGAATTTTAATAATCTTTCATATATAAAACACACATATATATATATATATATATGTGTACAAGTAAAAATTGTTTTCCTTGAAATTCATATCAATTAATTAATATCTATTATTTAAGAAAACTAGTTTTGATAAGAATTTAAGTTTTAAATTAGTAATACGCGCAACCGTTTAGGAAAACGTTTTGGGTCGGAAAATGCTGGATATTACAGTCTCCCCTACTTTAGGAAATTTCGTCCCGAAATTAAGGTAGGAGGTTCATGTTTTCAAGATTTAAGCCCATGATACGTGCAAGGATAATGAGAAAGATACTTTACGTTCCTAAGTAAACCCTGGGTTTCGTTTAGATTTCTTAAAAGGAAAGTATCCACGTGAATAAGATTTTGCTTGAGTTTCTAAGTTTTCAAAGCATATGGTTGTCAAGAGTTTCCTTACGAAGCATATAGTTTCATTGAAATATATGAAGATTTGTTTTCAGAAATGTATTTGAGAGAATAACTGATGAACTTCCATTCAAGGTTTAAAGAGAGATGCATCACTCGGGATGGATTCGGTGATAGTTTAATGATTCGAGTTTGTAGACTAATACATCTAAGGATTTGCTACGGTACATAAGTTCCGTGGCTCCCTTTTTGATCGGTCTTGGATCATAGCACACGACAGAGTTTTCTATGTCTTCCCATACGTTGATCTTCATACTTACGTGTGCACCCGCAAGCATTTAAATCGTCGCATAGTCCGCATAGGTCTTTCTGTTTGTGTGCGGATCAAGAAAGAGTACAAGAATTTATTTAACACACGACTAAAGTTTCCACATAAGAGTGATCATTGATTAATGAGTCCCTTAGAGAGAAACGTCATTCAATGATTAAAGAGAAAAGAATGTGACAAGATTTAGAATTTCAAAGTTTCCTCGTGATTGAATAAGAATACATCAAACATTGAGTAGTTTAAAGTCTTTACACTTTCCTCGTGTTTGATCAAGAATACATCAAACCTTGAGTAGTTTAAAAGTCTCATACGTTCATCATGTTTGAACAAGCATACGTCAAACATGGAGTAGTTTAAAGTCTTATACGTTTATCATGTTTGAACAAGAATAAGTCAAACATAAAATTTGTGTTTGAACAAGAATACGTCAAACATAGAATAGTTTAAATTGTGTTTGAACAAGAATACGTCAAACATAGAATAGTTTAAATTGTGTTTGAACAGAATACGTCAAACATAAAATTTGTGTTTGAACAAGAATACGTCAAACATAGAATAGTTTAAATTGTGTTTGAACAAGAATACGTCAAACATAGAATAGTTTAAATTGTGTTTGAACAAGAATACGTCAAACATAGAATAGTTTAAATTGTGTTTGAACAAGAATACGTCAAACATAGAATAGTTTAAATTATGTTTGAACAAGAATACGTCAAACATCGGATAGTTTAAATTGTGTTTGAACAAGAATACGTCAAACATAGAATAGTTTAAATTGTGTTTGAACAAGAATACGTCAAACATAGAATAGTTTAAAGTGTGTTTGAACAAGAATACGTCAAACATAGAATAGTTTAAGTTGTGTTTGATCAAGAATACGTTAAACATAGAATAGTTTAAATGGTGTTTGAAAAAGAATACATCAAACATAGAATAGTTTAAGTTGTGTTTGATCAAGAATACGTCAAACATAGAATAGTTTAAAGTCTCTTAGTTCAGCCTCAGTGTATAGAAGTATACGATTACGTTTTGAGTATAAAGCGGTTATCTAAATACTCTAGTATTTAAGAGAGGTGTGGGACAGCGTTTGGAACAGGATTAACCGTTATACGCTTTCTCACAGAAGATTCGAGTTGTCCAGAAGATTAGGTGGATCCCGATGTTTGGTTTAGATAGGAGTCAGGGGATGTACTCTGCTAAAGAGAGTAATGTCCTCCTTCCTGCTAGTGTCTAGTATCAAGAGTGAAGTTTTCTCGTATATATGGAATGTACGTTTATCAAGTCTTATAGGGTTTGGTTAAGATGGACACACAAAGTTTTCAAGACTAAGAATCCAAGTATAAGTTTGAAAATAGGATAAGTCAGTTGAGTTTCAAGTTTCAGTATTAAGCTTCACATGATCCCTTATTGGACATGCTTCCTTTGGTGGTTTAGAAGGTGTTTAGTTTCAGGAATACGGGATTGAGTATTTGTACAAGTTTTACATGACTCAAAAGTCTCCGACCTTATAATGGTGTATACGAAGTTTAGTGTTTTAGCAACGTGTATTTGGGCTTTTAGTCCCCGTTGTGATTTATAGTAAGTCTTTTACGTGACAAGAGTTGAATGAGGAAAGTCTCCAAGCATAGGGTAACGGGAAAAGTTTCGATAAGGTTTATGATAGTGTGTTTATAAATGATTTTATCTCGTTTCATAACAGCAGGTATAGTTTTCTTTTATATAGAGTGTAATTAAGATGTTTAAAAATGATGAGTTGGACATTGATAAATAGTATAAGTAAGACTTATGAAAAGGTATGTATGATTGTCAAATGAAAAGTTGGTCAAGTTTAGAAGTGTGAAGTCTATATAAGAGGTAAGGATCATAGTTGATTACGGCAGTGGTTCGTAAGTCGAGTTGTTTTAAAAGAGTGCTTACGAATTAGAAGGTTTGTTCGAGATTTATTCTCTAGTTACATGTGTCACTTAGGATTTTTATAGTTTAATGCAACGTTGTTAATTATCTCAAGTACTAACGTGAGCTACTCTTGACGAAAGTGTTTTGGTAGAAACGTTAAGTTTGTAGTGCTAGAAGGAAAGTCAAGCTAGTAAGTGATAACAAGATAAATTTCAAAATAATTTTCGTTAAATGTTTCAAAATTGGGACTTCTAGCCCTTACATAATACAATTTAAACGGAAAATTAAAGTGTGTAAGTAAGTTGATTTAATATGTTCAAAAGGTTTTTATTCATAATACTGAGTTATCCCAGTAATACTTTCAAAAATAGTTTTGATTGGAGGTTGATGGGATAACGAGGAGGATTCCCGGAAGAAGGGGTGGTCACAAGGACTCACTTAAGTACCCTATTTCCCTAGCCAGAACTTCCTCATGTGCCTACAACTTCTCTCAGTTGTTGTCACCGATGTTTAGGTTTATGGTACTATGTCAAGGTTCATTGTGGGTTTAGAGTCTTAAACGTGGAGCTTGTTTGTTCTATAGTAGGCTTCTTCCTCTACAGGGAAATTACTTAGGTTACGAATTTCTTTGTTAATGTACTTTAGATTTTAAAAGACGTTAAGTTTTTGTTTACAAGAAAAGGTGGTGTGTAAGTTTTAAAGATGTAATGAAAGTTTTGAGATATAGAAGTGTGACAAAGTTTGAGTAAATCATCAAATGAAGTTTTGAGTGGTAAAATGAAAACACAAGAGTTTCTCAAGTTTATAAAGTAATGAAGTTTGTCAAAGGACTTGTAGGATAATACATGGTTTTAAATGTGCTGGTATTACAAGGGTCATGAAGTCTAAGGACGTATGAAAGTTTTGAGATGTATAAAAGTGTAACAAAAGTTTCGAGTTAGTTATCAAATGAAACTTGGTTAAGTGCTAAGGAGGTAAGGTAAGAATACAAGGGTTACCTCTTAGGTGTCATATTTATAAAATAATGAAGCTTTATAGAAGAATTTGTAGGGTAATACATAGTTTTAAGGGTTATATTACAATGATCACGAAGTTTATTGGGTAGTATCTATAATTATAAGTTTATGTATGTAGTTTTTAAGTATAATCACGTAAGAATTTCTCCTTGAAGGTAACTCCTTCAGGTCATGACGAGTAAGCATGCTGTCAAGCGACCATTCTTGAAGAGACGAAACGTAAGAATCATAGAGTAAAGGTTACAGAGGAAAGTTTTTGAATCATGAATTTATGAAGTGTATAGTATTTGAGATGGTACTCATTTAGTGCATATCACTAAGTAAGTACTTTGACATATCAAGAGAGATCTAAGCTCACTAATGTTTAGAGAAGTCATGCATTCCTATAAGTGGATACTCATCCCAAGAATTCCCAGGAAAGCATACGGGTCCAACGGTTGATTTGGATTTATACAAAATGCTTTCCTTGACAGAATTTCCCAGAATACAGGTATCCACCCTTCCCAAGAATTCCCAGGAAAGCATACGGGTCCGCACAAGTTCTCACACATTATCTAGAACTTAAATATTCTTGATGAGAGTTTAGTGGTGGCTTAGACTTTAAGCCTAAGGACGTGTCCTCGATGTAGTAGACTCTTGTAGTACGTAGATAAGTAGAATCGTAGAATTTCCAAGCGTTCACGTATAAGAATTAAGGATAGAATGAGGAGAAAAGTTCCTAGTAAAGGACATGAGATAACTCATGTTTGGGTCTCCTAAGTTATAGTCTAGGTCATGTGTCAAATAACCTAATTCCCTATAACCAAGGCTCTGATACCAATCTGCCACACCCCAACCGACGACGGATTATACGTCGGGGCGGACGCGGTTGTTCAATAGCACAAGGTTGACTATTAAAGTTTAAATAGTTTTATTAAATAACTTCAAGGTTCTAATACAAGGAATAAATCAAATACATAGCAAGAATACAAGTCTAATTGATTAAGCATTCTAGGTCCAAGCATCCTATGTGATCACGATAAAGTCTCATGTTGTAGAACCTGAAACATGTGAAAGAATCTGTCAACTACAAAATAGTTGGTGAGATACAAAGGTTTTGACACAGTTTAACAAGGATTTGAAAAGGATTACAATTCACTATGATATATGCATTCTATAATGTAAGTATGAGAAACAAGTATCTTAAACATTGTGCACTTCAACCCTCCAACCAAGTTTAGGCATAACCCGCAGGTTACCCTTATAAGTCTCAAGTTTAAAGTTTAATTCAGTAACAATCACCAAGGGCTCTCCCCCCGAAGGGGTCAATCAATCAAGGTGGATTGGTCAAATACAATAGATCTATCATTGTTACTATAGGCTTGATCAAAGTTAATGAATGTGCTAATTTTAAGTTTAATCTAAGCACACAAGTCTCAAGTTTAACATAAGAATAAACATCTAGTCATAGTTGTACAAGAATTGCATAAGTTTAATGTTTTTGAACATGTTTCACCCCAAAAGTATAGAAAGGAAAAAGGGGCTAAGTATACTCACTTGGATTGATGAAGAGTATCCGACAAGAGTTTGCAAGAATTGGAGCGGGAGGATATCCTCACAATAAGCCTAAGAATATAAGTCTAAAGTTTCAAGTATGATCTTACAAGTCTATGACAAGAATCTAGGATTTCAAGATTGACTAGGGTTCCAAATGGGAGACGAGAATGATTTGTGTTTATGAAGTTTAAATCAAGTTTATAATAAAGGTTTTGAAGGAATGATACAAGACTTGAATATCAAAGTTTCATAGATTTATAGATTAGAATAACTATTAATTAAAATAATTATTTAGAAGTTTCACAATTTTTAATTACACACAAATAGGTAATAATAATTAAAATAGTTTTCTAAGTATTTGTACATGTCGTTAAATGAAAGACTAAACAATTATTTAAAGATTTAAAATGATTATTTAAAGTATGGATAATTATTAAAGATTACTAATAATTATTGTAAGAATAAATAAATAGTCTTTGAGGATTTATAATAACCTTTAAAGGATAAATAAAAGATTAATAAAAATTGTTTAAAGTGTAAATAATTGATAAGGATAAATAATAATCATTTAAAGAGTATAAAATTATTTACAAGAAAATTATTTTATCCTAGCAATATAAATCATTTAAGATTTATTAAAGAGTTTACGTATTAAACATTTACTTTACCAATTAAAGTATAAATGTTTATAAGTTTAAATAAATAATAAATACTCACAAGTGTGTAAGATGTTTAAATGGAATTTTCTCATAAAGTTTATGTCTTAATAAAAATATAAGTTTATATAATTTGTAGGCTTTATAAAATGTATAAGTTTGAAGTTAAATAAATTAAAGTTTCTGTTTTTATAACTGTATACTCATTTTCTGTTTTATTTTCACTAAATAAACAAATAGGCCTTGGATTAACTAGATATAAATTTTATAAAATACCAAAGTTTAAAAGTTTTCGGTTATTTATAAAATTTATATAAGTTTTAAAAGTTGATAAATTTAAATTTAGGGAATCAAGAACTTCTTTAATTCCGAAAATAAATTAAGTTTACAATAAATAGTTTCCGTATAAGTGTAACAAAAGTTTAAAAGCGTATATTCTTTTTATACGGTTTTGAAGTATTTAAAACTATTTAAAGAATTAACTTTTTTTTTATAAGTTTTACTCAAGTTTAAATAATTAAAATGTTTCTGGAAATGTAAAAGTATAAATAAGAATTGGATTTAAGTTTATAAGTGTATAACATAATTTATAAAAATTATTAAAAGTTTAAGCTGCTTTTTTTTTTAAAAGGCTAAAAAAAATACAAAGGCAAAACTGGGCTACACAGGCTCGAACCCGGGTCACTGACCGGGTCGAGGCACACACGCACACACTAACCGCCCGACTACGGGTCTCGTTAGTTTAATACACGGAAAAAGAAATGGTTAAACAGATTCTGAAATCATCCCTAATTCCCTTATGAACCCTAGTTTTCAAATCTCTCAAATCGAATCGCATCACCCTCTGTTTATAAGTTTAAACAGAGGGCTTTCGATCCTCTCATGAAGTCGATCGTAATGGGTTCAAAGATTACCTGGTTTGGTGTTGGGACGAGGGAGAACGAGTTTTAGTTTTGGAGTCGACCGACGCAACTTCAATTGGCAAATGCGGGTTCGATCCGGACGAATTGAGAGTTTGAGTAGTTGTGGTGTGGTGTCGCTGATGTTCTCATACCCGTATTTATAACCAATTTCGTCCATAAATGTCAAAACAGTTGGGGAGGTAGTGGTTGAGCAAACGGATTGAAATCCGACACCACGCGGATTTACAGTTGGAATTGGGTGTTAATGCACCTTGGGGAGAGGTCGCATGGAAGATCGAGGTTCGGTGAACCTGGACGGAATCGCGTTTTTGGGTAAAGAGGGACGAAAACCGGGGGTTTGCGGGGCTCGAACCGGTGACTGGTTCTGAGGATTGGAAGTTCTGCCGAATTACACTTTAGTCCCTGAAGTTTCTGGTTCTTTTCATTTTTATGTTAAACTTAAAGTTTAAGCTTCAAATAAGTTTTTAAAATGACCTCTTTAGCCCCTGGACTTTTATAGAAGATAATTATGTTTTATTTCCTTATAAAACCAAATAAGTTTTATAACTTTTATTTATTATAATTTTCCAAGATCAATAAAAAGAAAAATGTAATTTTATTAATCACATTATTTATATAACATTACAAACTCGTAACGTTTTAAGAATTTTAATAATCTTTCATCTATAAAACACACACATATATGTGTACAAGTAAAAATTGTTTTCCTTGAAATTCATATCAATTAATTAATATCTATTATTTAAGAAAACTAGTTTTAATAAGAATTTAAGTTTTAAATTAGTAATACGCGCAACCGTTTAGGAAAACGTTTTGGGTCGGAAAATGCTGGATATTACAGAAGAGATGCTCAAGAATCAGACACAACTGCTTGCCCACTTAGTCCAGCAAGACAAGGACACGAGGCAAAGACCAGATAGCCACGACACTCTATTGAAGAATCAACAGTAGGCATTCCAGGATTTGCAACGCACGGTAAGAAACATCACTCAGAGCCTGAAGGGGAGACAAAGAGGTCCGTCTTCGGGCCCAAATGCTTCAGTATGTTCGTGTCAGTAAGGAGTGTGGAGAAGAAAGAGGTTGTAGAGGATGACTCCCACTCCATTAAATATGGCATCCCTTCAGTAGAGGAGGTGAAGAAGGTAGATTGGAGAGCTCGATTCACTACGATCGATGCTAAGTTGATTGAAGATCAGGTAGAAGAGAAGATTGTAGTAGAGAAGCCTGTCGAGAGGACAGAGGAGAAGAAGAATGGGGTGGAGATGAAGTCCCCCAAGATTGACTTGAGTCGTGTTCCCTATCCAGCGCGCTTGCTGCCATATAAACATTCTAGGGAATACGGTACTTTCCTTGATATGTTCAGACAACTCAAGGTCAATCTCCCGCTCATAGAGACCCTCCAGCATATGCCAAAGTATGACAAGTTCCTAAAGGATCTTCTTTCCAACAAGAAGAAATTAGAGGATGTCTCTAAAGTCTCACTTAGTGAGCAATGCTCTGCAGTGGTGCAGAACAAACTTCCAGAAAAACTGGGAGATTCGGGTCGTTTCACGATCCCACGTCTCCTAGGTAGTTTGCCCGTGCACCACGCGTTGTCCGATCTAGGTGCTAGCATCAATCTGATGCCATATTCCGTATATAAGCAGCTAGGCCTGGGTGAACCACAACCAACGCGCATGAGCATAACCTTGGCTGACCGTTCAGTCAAGTATCCAAAGGGAATTGTGGAGAATCTTCTGGTTAAAGTAAGCAAATTTGTCTTCCCCATGGATTTTGTTATCTTAGACATGGAGGTGGATGCTAGAGTCCCACTCATCCTAGGGCGCCCATTCTTGCGCACCGCCAAGGCAATGACTGATGTCTTCGATGGGAAACTCACACTTCGTGTGGAGGATGAGTCTATTACATTCGATGCTACACAATCCGTGAAGGATGTTTGCGAGCATAGCCACTCCGTGTGCATGCTTGATACCTTCGTGGACGCACCCCGAGACTCTAATATAGGAGAGGATAATGTTGAAAGGAATGAAAAAGGAAAGATTGAGGAGCCTCCGTATTGGTTGGAGGAGTTTGAAAAGAATTAGTAGGGTCCTCATTCTTAGATGCTAACGATGATGATTTCAGCTTAAGCGAGATATTAGCACAAGTTGGGTAATTAATCTGTGAGACGCCCGTGGTGGAGAGTTTAGAGGATCATGATGATCCGGGCGAGAGGTTAGAGGCTACACCTTTAGTGATGTCACATATTAAGCCTTTAACCTGTACTTATGTACATGTTGAGGGGATATAAGTCGATTCATCCCCTATATCTAGGCCGTCCCGTAAGAAACTCCGAGAGTTGAGTGAGTTTGTTAATCTAGAGAGAGTGAAAACCCCAAGTGTGGGGATGTTTAGGTGTGACAGTTTGCTGAAGTACTTTAATCATGTGATCTTTGGACCTGGTAGATTTAAGTTGTGGTGGAAATACTGGATTGGTGCATATGATATACATTTAGAGTTTGATAGAAGTAGGAGCTTGATGAGGCTGTGGAGGACCGGTAGACCGCGAAGAATGAAGGCGGTTCCGGTTAGGATCAAGGAGAAGCCTCCTGATATGCTTGCTTGAATCTCGGGCAAGTGCCCGGGATGTAGAGTTTGTTTGCATTACTTGGTTTGAGTTTGTGTCTTTTTCTGTGTTTTTTGGTATGTGTTTTGGTTGTGTCGTGTCTTGTAGGGATTCACGCTCGATTTGGCATGGTAAATCATCGGGAACGAAGTTCCAGGTATGTTTTACATTGGTTTTATTGTTGAAACAATTGTTAAAGAATTTGGGTGAAAAATATTTTTAATTGATAAAAAATTTTCTAAGTATAAAAGTTGGAAAAACATCAAAACTTTCTGTCACCATGGCTTCATCGCGGTACGCGAAGGATTCCCCCCTGTTCCTCGCGGTACGCGAAGGATAGAAATAGGGGCCGGCCTAAGTTTCACCTCCTCGCGGTACGCGAGGAGTGGTTACTTACCTCTCGCAGTACGCGGGGGAGCCCTGATCTTGCCTTGTTCCTTTATTTTCTATGGTTTTCCACACCCACTATTATCCACCACTCACACCCACTATCATGCACACATTTATCCTCTATCCACCATCATCACCTATATTTTCACATCATCATTCACACCATCCGACCACCGACCATGGAGAACTTGAAACCGTTCGTGACCGATGATCTACCTTGCTGTGGCATTCATGTCTATGTGTTTGACACACATCGAGTATGTTTTTCTGCTATCTATCTAGCTTGAGTCTTTAAGTTCTTAGTGAGTCAGTCGAGTCTTTAATTTTTACTTTGAGTCTGTAACTTGTGTCAGTTTAATGCTGCGGGTTTGTTTGAGTTTTGTTGTGCAGGTTTTAATTGCTCCGTCCGTACTCAATCTCCATTCGGGCGGGGTCGATTCAAATCTTATATTCTTGTAAAGGGAACCCAGCAGAGTGTGCGACCGCGACCGAAATGCTATATGGTGCACACAAGGATAAATGAAGATGGATTTTCAATTCATGCTACATTACTAGCTCGCTTCCTGTTTTATTTTTACATTTTTATTTTTAGTTATGTCTTGTTTCATATTGAGGACAATGTGTCTTTCAAGTATGGGGATGTGAGTGTCTAGTTTAGTTAGTTTGTGCCTTTATAAAAATTCAAAAATACAAAAAAAAAATTAAAAATTTTGAAAAAATGTCCTTGGAAAAGTTTTGCATAATAAATGGAAAATGATAGTACAACTGGATCTATTTGTTGAGTTTAAATGAATAAATAATTGAAAACGCGTCTAATTAGTGATGTTTTGGTAGACCCAGACAGCTAGTAAAACTTAAATATCCTGTTTGTGTTGTTTAAGGATTAATCACTAAATAAAATCATGATATCTTGTGGGTATTCATCTTAGAGTATCGGTAATACTGAAACTGTCAACATAGGGTGATAGGTACCACGTTAAGTTAAAATTTAGAGGTTTTTAAAATTTCTTGGCACACCACTATCTTTTTATGAGAATAAATCCGAGTTTTGGTGGCGCCCGCATCCTAACTCCAAATTCTTGAGCTTATGTGATTGAAATCTAAGTTTCGCCTACGTGTCACACGTCGGGTTCCAACCTGATTGAAACACCACTGGGTTGATTCTTATGTGTTTCATTGATATGACTTAGTCTATGTGTTACATTCCGGGATAGTGACTTGGTTGAAACGTCTCTAGACGAAACTTTATTTGCTTATTAATGCTCATTATCATCCATTCATTCATATTTCATCTGATTTCTAAAAACCTGTAAATCTTAGTTTAACGTGGTAGGGTAAATCTAGATGGTTTTATCCGTGCCTAAACGTGACCGTGTGACGGGATTAGGTAGAGCTGTAAATTCTAAGTGTGAGTCACATATGTTGATTAATAACTGTATAAATTGGAATTAGAACACGTAACGGGGGCTTGAAAGTTGGTGCTTGGGTTTAATCGGATAGAAATACTGATTGTTGCTTTTTAACGCGTGAGTATATTTTTGCTAATTGGTAATTGATGTTTGTGAAATTAGATCTGAGTTATGATTCCATTGCAGTTTTTTCGAGGACGAAAAAAGATTAAGTGTGGGATATTTGATGTAGTGTAAAGCACACATCTTTATTCCTTTGTTTTAGTGCGTTTTTAGTTAGTTTTATCTTTGTTTTGAGTCGTTTTTGCATACTATTGAGTCTTTATCTTGTTTGCATGTGCTCGTATGGATTACCAGTGAATATATGAAGAAACCGAGCAAGAGGACGAAGCCGGAAGAAAGTCCAGGGTTCAAAAGTGAAAAATGTTGAATTTCAGTTTCTCGCGATACGCTAGAAGTCGAGAGAATTCTCTCGTGGTACGCGAGGGAAAGGAAAACCGGCCGCGACTATTTTGTTCCTCGCGGTACGCGAGGAACCCAACCCAAATGTTTCGCGGTACGCGAGAGAGCTATTTTTCGAGAAAAACCCCTAATTTTGATTTAAATAGATTTTGATTCCCATTATGAGAGGAGTTCGACTTTTGGCCGTCCAGAGAAGGTTTGAGGGCGATTTTGAGGAGTAGGAAGTCGATTGAAGGCTAAAGGTGAAAGCTTTGGATTCCGGGTTCGTTGTTTAGACGTTCTAGGTTTGCAAGATTGAAACTTTATCTTTAATTTGTGTGTTTGATACCATGGTGTGTGTTTCTACTTATGTTTTTAGTTGTTTGAACATGATCATAGTCTAAAACTCTGATATTGCCTAGGTCACATGATGAATACTTAGTAAAGCTTTGATTTTTATTGGTTTTTGGATTCTATTAATGTTTTTATGATTTTGTAAAAGATCGTGAGTTGATAATTGTGATGTCATTGCATGTTTATATCTGATCTTGTGTTTGATTTCAATTTCTTGCGTTGATTGTGGTTGTCTGCCAGTCTGATTAGCGTATCTTAGTAATAGATGTTAGGGTTTGTGATTAGGGTGGTTTGCTAGATGTAGTAGCCATAGGAGTTGTCTTTGATTACTGATTAGAGTTGAGTGTGTATCCTAGTTCAATACCCGAGAGGTGAGAATTAGTCGTTTAGTCTTCGTAATTAGGAATCCGAGTGTCATCTGTCTGAGAGGAAGCCGGTATTAGGTGTTTAGTGATTGTTGCTCTTCGTGTCATAGTTGTTATCTTGAGATTACCCCGTGCATTCTTTGAGTGTATTGGTGGACAGTGAGACTGAGAGGTAATCTGTCAATTAGGGTACTTTATCATAGTTGGAAATACCTGAGAAGTGATCCAACAATCTGGTGAGTTATTACATCTTTAGGTTCCTTAGTTGGTGACACCCTGAGAGTGATTAGGGATCCACTAGGCTGTCTAGAGTTGTTTCATTAGAAACCCAGATCCATTATAGTTTCCATAATCGATAAAAGTTGTGCTTTGCAAGTAGGATTCCGACTTAGATGATATTCTTCCCATCCTTGATTCAACCTTACTCTTGATCTTGATAGTTGAGTCGATTTTGTTTGCTGTTCAAGAAACAAATCGGCAAGAACTTGGAAGTCTACGTAGATGATCTGTTCATAAAAGGCAAAGAAGAGTCATCAATGATGAGAGACATTGAAAAAACGTTTAAGACACTCAGGAAGGCCAATATGAAGCTTAACCTTGGAAAGTGTTTCTTCGGGGTAGAGGAGGGAAAGTTCTTAGGTGTAATGGTCACCAAAGAAGGGATCAAAGCCAACCCGAACAAAGTCCAAGCTGTAATAAAGATGGAAGCACCAAAGACTGTCAAGGATGTGCAACGGTTAAACGGAAGGTTGGTCGCCCTTAACAGATTTTTATCACGATCAGCACACAGGTCCACACCTTTCGTAAAAACATTGAAGAATTGCTTGAAGAAAAACCATTTTATGTGGACACAAGAAGCAGAGGAAGCATTCCAGGCTATCAAAAAACACCTTGACACATTGCCAATGCTTGCAACCACAAAACCGAAAGAGACGCTGACCATGTATCTGTCAGCAATATCCAACGCCATCAGTTCGGTACTAATGGTGAACAGAGAGAGAGTCCTAACCCCTATATACTTCCTGAGTCTAGCACTAAAAGGACCAGAAGGGAGATATCCAGCAACGGAAAGGCTCACTTTGGCACTGATCCATGCATCGAGGAGATTATGGAGATATTTCCAGGCTCATCCAATACAAGTTCTGACGGGAAAGCCCATTCAGCAAGTGCTCAAAAAACCAGAAGTTTTCAGGGAGGTTGGCACGATGGGCAATAGAGTTGGGTGATCACGACATAGATTACAAACCAAGAACAAGCATCGGAGGACAGGTTATTGCCGAATTCTTAATAGAAATATCGGGAGAAGAAGAAGAAATCCGGGGAGATAAACACCCTGACCCCCAGGAGGAGGAGAACGCTCGTAAAGACAAGAGAAGCTGCGCGTGGTCACTATTTACATACGGCGCATCAAATGAGGAAGGGTGTGGCGCAGGGCTAATACTAATAAGCCCAGAAGGCACGAAACTCACACATGACATTAAATTAGACTTCACGACCACCAATAATGAAGCAGGGTATGAAGCATTGCTCGCGGGATTGAGACTAGCAAAGTAAATGAAAGTCAAGCAACCCGAAGCATATGTAGATTCTCTCCTAGTAGCCAATCAAGTTAACGAAGTGTACGAATCAAAGGAAGAAGCCATGATAGGCTACTTGCAAAAAGTCAAGATATTAAAGGAGAGCATAGGGGAGTAAAGATGGCGCATATTCCAAGAGGAAAAAACAAGAAAGTAGACGCATTGAGAAAACTGGCAAGTGTAGCATTCAATCATTTGGAAAAAGAAGTAAGAGTGGAGGTGTTAACAACTCCTTCAACACAGGAAAAGGAGGTACTAGTGATCAGCACTCAAGATAGGGCAACATGGATGACTCCCATCTGAAAGTATTTGTTGGAAGGGATCACACCGCTTGACAAGGGCGAGGCAAGAAAAACAAGAATTAAAGCACTGCAGTATGAGATCATTGAAGGTAAATTATATAGAAAATTGTACCTTGGGCCCTCAATGAGGTGTGTGGATGAAGAAGAAGCGAACTACATATTAAGAGAAATCCACGACGGGATTCGTGGTCTCCACTGAGGTCCAAAAACGGTAGTAGCCAAGGCCATGGTGGCTGGGTATTATTGGCCAAACATGTATAGAGAAGCAGTCAAGGAAATTCAAAAGTGTGATAATTGCCAAATCCACGCACCTATCACCCGTCAGCCAAAACAGGATATGGTGCCAGTAACACCTCGTGGCCGTTCCAAAAGTGGGCAGTGGATATAGTCGGGCCATTTTCGGAAGCACCAGGGAGTCTGAAGTTTCTAGTAGTCGTCGTTGACTATTTCACAAAGTGGGTGGAAGCCAAACCGTTGGCAACAATCACAGGCCAGCAGATGAAAAGGTTCTTATGGGAAAACATAATATGCAGGTTTGGATTGCCACAGTCGGTGACAACAGGAAACAATTTGCAAATGATCCGTTCAAAGGATGGTGCTAGGAATTGAAGATTGACTAGGTATTCACATCGGTGGCACATCCCCAAGAAAATGGCCCGGTAGAACGGGTGAATAGAAGCATAGTGGACAGAATAAAGGCCAGATTGGGGAGAGTTGGAGGCTGTTGGGTAAAAGAATTACCCCATGTCCTCTAGGCACATCGCACAGCACCGAAGACAAGTAATGGAGAATCACCGTTTAGCTTGACTTACGGGACGGAAGCCATGATCCCGGTTGAAGTCGGCTCACCAACCTAGCGAACAAGATTGTGCTCGGAAGTCAACACTCATGACCTAAGGCTTAATCTAAACTTGTTAGAAGAAAGGAGGGAAGCCGCGAAAGTCAAAGAGATAGCATACAAAAAAGAGCTAGAGAAATACTATAATGCAAGGGTCAAGCGAGTTACATTCATACTGGGAGACTACGTGTTAAGGTCAAATGAAGCGAGCAACCAAGAGAAAAAAGGGAAGATGGGCCCAAAATGGGAGGGTCCCTACAAGGTCACATGAACAAATGGTAAGGGCACCTGCAAACTAGCCAAACCTAATGGAACCAAGATACCTCGAACATGGAACGCGATGCAATTGCGGAAGTATTATGTGTAGTAATGTGTGTTGAACTAGATAAGAAACAGTTCTATCTTTTGTATAACAAGAAGGGAATACTTTAGCCTAAGAAATGAAAAGTGTATAAGTCATCCATATAGGATGCGTTTTGAAAAGAAAAAAGTGCATGGACAAAGGAGCCCGATGTAATGGGCTCAATAGAACTCCCTGATTAGGAGAAAAAAGATAGGAGCCCCTTTTAGGAGGCATACTCCGAGGAAGTCTAGCCGGGAGGACACCTCATGAAAAACCATGGTAAAAAAGAACAAAAGGAATTATACTCAATGTGCAATAAGTACACTAGGGGCATCAAAATAAGTCCCCACTTGGTTACTAGTAACAAGAATAACAAAAGCAAAGACACATACGTATGAACAAAGTAATCAACACAACAAAGTAATGAGTATAAACATCACCAAACATGTATAAGATTAAATATAACCAAAAGAGCCTACCTAAAGGCTGAATCATTGTTTCCAAAGGACAAACTACTAGCAATTAGATGTTGCTCAAAAGGCCACCCACACAAGGGCCCAAAAAATGACAAATGTTCGGGACAAGTCCAACAAGAACAACACCAACATCTGTACAACAAGTTCAAATACTAAGGTGGAGCAGGGTACAAGGATCCACAATCGAACACATATAGTCGATACCTTCGATGGAGATGTGGGGGGAGGCAGAAAGCCGTGTTATTAAGGAAGGCTGAGAAGTGGCAAAAGCAACACCCGCATTTTCCATGTGTAGTTCCGCATGGGGGTCATAAAAAGTAGCCTCCTCGAGAGCAAGACCCTGTTGGCAAGATTCGTACCCCTCAGCCAGTCCTTTTTGGTAGTCGACAGCCACACATGCTTGGTTCAATTCCTGCAGGAGGTTAGCAAACACATTGCTCCCTTTGATTCTCTGATACACTTGAAGGAAGCCTTGTGTGATCAACCACTCCCTATCAGCGGCAAGCCTCTTTACTTCATCATGGGCGGCATCAAGCTCCACCTGCAGCTGTCAATTATCCTCCGCAACACAAGCTGCCTCAAACCATGGCTGGTCAATATCATTCTGAAGAACGTCCTTCAGCTCCTCCTAATCAATGATTTTGGCAGAAAGAGTAGTGTTTAGATGCATTACCTCCTCCTACAAGAATAAGTCAAGCAAAGTCAACAAAAAGGGGGGGGGATATAGAAGCAAATCAAAGGAGGATTGCTGGTCTTATGAATCAAATCAAAAAACAACAAAGACACACCTCTTTAGCCTTGAGTTGCATGCGGTAATGATCAGTGTCCACCTGAGAATCCACCAGGAGAGTCTGATATTGGTTCATTTCTTTCTCAATCACAGCAAGTTTGTCAGTAGCATCCTTTAGCTCCCCGGAAAGGCGGGTGATTTCATCTTGAGAATCTTTGAAGAAAATGGCATCTTTAGTAGCTCGTTGCTCCAAGAAAGCATTCTCCTAGAAAAGGTCCAGCTTTTGACGTTTGACTTCAACCAGCTCCTGCTGAGAAGACTCAACATGGTGGGCTGCTGCCTGCTCTAGACCAGCTATTTGACGATACAAGTCAGCCCCCATGATAAAGTCATTAGCAACAGAAAGACAGAACTTATCAGCAATGGACGACGACGGCAAGGATACAGATGTGATCCTTGTAACTTCAGGAAAGATGCGTCCCTAGAAAATACCGGGCAAGATCAATATTCTCCATCACATAACCACTAGATGGGAAAGGGGTAGAGGAAGCGCCAGTAGACAACGACATAGGTCCATGATAGTCAAAATATGGCGAGGCCTCACTCGCAGGAATTACAGAGGTAGCCAAGGATGAGGACATGATCTCATCAAAACCTAAAGGGGTGGAAACCACAGAGGTGGACCAAGTGGGATAAGATAACAGATGAAAAGCTTCAGGAAAGGGCGCTGAAGAAGACACACAAACACTTGAAACTGGGAGCAGGGCCGAGCTAACAGAAAGTCCTGGGGCAGGGTCAACCTTTAAAAAAGCAGCGACGGGAAGTGACACGTGGGGAGGATTAACAGAGGAAGTACCCTGATCCACCGAAGTAAGGACTGTTTTAAGCAACGAACGCGACAATTTCCCGACCTTAGGGACAGCAACTAGAACAACTTGGGTGCGCCGAGATGAACTTGAGAGAGCAAGAGACACAGGAAGTTTTATAGCATTCCTCAAGCAGAATTTCAGGTCAAGTTTCTTCCAAGGGGCCTCAGAAGAATGACATCAGGGCAACGCCTTTTGAAAGAAGATAAAGGAGGAGAATCCTCCTCGTCCGAATCACTAATAATCTCTACATCAGTAGAAACAGGGTCGTAAAGACAACAACACATTTTCCTCTAGAGGAAACAGTAGTAGCAGCAACAATAGAAGAATCACCCACCGGAGGGCTAGTGGGATTACCAACTGATGAACCAGACATAACAACATGCACAGATGAAAAGGTCAACTTTTTTCCCACCTTTTGCAAGGCCTCAAGAAGGGACAATTCTACATAATAAAAACAAATGAAAAGGCAATTTTGACCAATATATATATATATATATACATATATATGTGCATTTATACAAGCGAAAAGGAAGACATACATCTGTTACCCTCGTAAATGACTGGACAAAATGCAGAAAAGTCCCAATAAGGACACAACCCTCCTAGGGCAAGAAGCTCTTCGGGGTAAGAAGCCACCGAAGTAGGATGAGACGATAGAATTCCAAACAACTTCTTATCATAGCCATTCTCAGGCACATCGTCAGTTATCTTCGCACAGACATGTTGGATATATGATGTCCGACCGTCAATTAAGTCAACGTTACTAACGTGGTACGATCCAAAGAGTTACACTTTGGGCAACGAACAAAAATATAATATTTGTTGTTAAGTATTATAGTTCACGAAAGACGAATTAATAAACGGCAGATTAATATTTAGAGAAATATTTATCGGTTATTAAGTTAGTTAGTTATTTGTTGTAATAATTATTTACGGGGAATAAATGTTTAAAGTGTTAAACATTTAATGATTAGTTTTACTAATTATTTATAATTAGTGAAATACAAGGGTTTAATAATTAATGATCAATTATTACTAGGGTATTAACCGTTAATAGCTCAGGGGACCGGTGTGTAATTATAATGATTATAAATATAACATTATAATCAAAACCTAATACCCTAATCTACCCAACCCAAATCGGCGCCCCTCCTCTCTCCTTGCGAGTCCGAAGCTGACCACCACCGCCATACACAGCCACCACCGTGCACCGCATAAGCATGACAAGCAGATATCAACAGAATCCCGGTGAGAGTCACTAGATAGCTATGAAGAACATCCTTAAGTACTTAAGAATAACTAAGGACATGTTCTTGATATATGGAGGAATGGAAGAAGAACTACCTGTTAAATGTAAAGATGATTCTTGATCACAGATGGGATTTGTGTTTGTTCTGAACGGTGGTTCCATCACTTGGAAGAGTATTAAGCAAAGTGTTGTTGCTTAATCCACCATCGAATCAGAATACATTGCCTCTTCGGAAGCTGCAAAGGAGGCTGCTTGGATAAAAAGTTCGTTGCTGATCTCGGAGTAATGCTTAGCATTCAGAAACCAATCGAGATACCGTGTGACAATACTGGTGCCATTGCTCAAGCTAAGGAATCAATGTCACATCACAGCACGAAGCACATACTCAGAAGATTTCACTATATGAGGGATATATTAGAACGGGGAGACATCGTGTTAAACAAAGTTCACACAGATCAGAATCTAGCCGACCCGTTCACTAAGCCTATGCCTCATTCTAAACATGAGGAGCATGCTGGTAAGATAGGCCTTAGATTTACTAGACAGTGGGTTTGATCTGTATATAGTATTTGGTGCTTTCGAACAATATAGTTGCATTAGTTTTTATATTTGATTTAATGGTTAAATGCATTATAAATAGATGTTATTGTGTTCGATAGTTTATACGTTCTAGAAATCCTTGAATATTTTATTCTAAATGTCCGTAGTCGATCAGATTCATGGGAATCAATCTGAACGTAAGACTACTGTGAATCAGATGTTTGGTTCATTATGAATGAAAGTCCAAGTAGTTGGATATTCTGTTCACAAATAATTATTAGAGAATAATTATTGGACGTAACTCGTTTCAAAACTATCTTCATGGATCAATGTCTTGAGATGTTTTGAATATGGTAAGATCTATCGATCTTCGACCCGAGGCACATACTAGAACTAACTCTGACTAAAGTTTGTTTTTTGATCTTATCTAACATTGTACCTTAACAGGCAGTAATAAGGGTATGATCAGGAGTAATATGAAGTTTAGTGGGAGTTGTACGTGGCCAAAGGAATTCTGTTCTTCTTTAATTAGGAGTTGGACATTCTGGCGCACTTGTTGATTCAAGCTGGTCTAAAACACATGGCAATGCTCAAACTAAAGAGTAGTTTGTTTAAGACCACTTTAAATTGAAGAACGAGAACAAGAATAGTTGAACCATATATGAGAAGTGAATTGTATCCATCTCTCATGTTCAACGGATGCCCTAAACAGAAAGGATTCATAGATATGCTTACTAGGACTGTTACACTTGGTAAAATAAAGGTCACTTGTACACAGGGAAATAGTCTGACGATTGTAATACGTCATACCTCGCTAGGGGCAGTGAGATGCAGATAGGCGTCAACCACTGTTTACGTTGAACCGATTAATTGATGAATCGTCCAAGTGGGAGATTGTTGGATATATGATGTCTGATCGTCAATTAAGTCAACGCTACTAACGAGGTACGATCCAAAGAATTACACTTTGGGCAACGAACAAATATATAATATTTGTTGTTAAATATTATAGTTCACGAAAGACGAGTTAATAAACGGCAGATGTCGGTGATTAAGTTAGTTAATTATTTATTAAAATAATTATTTACGGGGAATAAATGTTTAAAGTGTTAAACATTTAAAGATTAGTTTTACTGATTATTTATAATTAGTGAAATACAAGGGTTTAATAATTAATGGTTAATTATTACTAGGGTATTAACTGTTAATACCTCAGGGGACCGGTGTGTAATTATAATGATTATAAATATAACATTATAATCAAAACCTAGTACCCTAATCTACCCAACCTAAATCGGCGCCCCCTCCTCTCCCCTTGCGAGTCCGACGCCGACCACCACTGCCGTACGCAAGCGCTAGCTGCCGCCGGCCAACCGTCGCCAGCAACCACCGTGCACCGCGAGTCGCCGCCGCTGTCCGATTCTGTTTCGCGCAAACTCATGTGACGTGTTTTGCGGGTTTTCGTGATCTTGTCATCTAGCGTGACGTTCGTTGATTCGAGGTGTTCTGATTTGGTTATCGTCAAAGGTATAATCTTTGAACACCCTATTGTTGGTTTATATTATACTGTTTATACGTGTGTAATCGGATCACTGTCCGGGATCCAGATCTGATTTGTTATTAGTACTCTAAATCGCTTCCGCTAAATATATCTGATTTATTTATTTAAAAGGTTTAAATAATTATTGTTTTTAAATGTTAAAATCTGGTACTAGATTCCCAACAGGACATCTTGAACAACCAAAGGCTCCGAAAGGAACGCATCGGAAACGAAAAGAAACCTATCTTTCCAGTCGTAAACAGAGGTGGACATACGGGTGACACAACAAGCGTGCAGATCGCTCCTTCTTTTCTCAAAAGTCAACCAATCGCCATCAGCCTTGAGGCGGTAGAAACATCGGAAGAGTGTAACGGTAGCAGAACCCCCAAGAGCTTTGCAAGCCAACTCGAAATGGGTGATTTTACAAAAACCCAAAGGATGAAATTGAGAGAAATGAGCCTTATAATGCTTGAGAAGTGCCATCTGAAAGGAAGAAAGAGGATATCGGATGTTGGCATACCGGAACGACCGGGTATAAATGGTAACCAAACCAGGATGAAGAATGGGACTGTCGTTCGGACCAGGAAGAAGAGGGTTCAGAGAGGGCGGAATATGAAACTCTTCACAAAAGGCTGAAAGATCCTCGGCGGTAAGAGCGAAACGGAGAGTAGATAGGTTCCCTCTGCTCATAGCTTCAGGAAGAAGAAGAACGACATATGATCGGGAAAGAAAACGAAAGTTGAAGAAGGGGAAGAGGCAGAGAAAGAAGCACAAAAAATAAAGAGATGAAGGGAAGGTATTAAAAGAAGACACTCAAAAGCCTCCGAAAATTTTAAACAAGCAATGATGTGCGTGCAGATGCATCACATCGTCAGGTCACCTCGAGAGTAGGGAGCCGCCGAAACATAAATGAAAGAAAAGGAAAGAGAAAAAAAAAATAAAGAAAACATACAAATAATAATAAAAGCACATACAAATACAAAGAGAAAAGGAAAGAAAGTTAGGCAAGTCAAAATTCGCAAAGGAAAAACCGATACCGTGATTGTAAGTCCGTTATCCTTATAACAAGCACAACGAACCAGGGGGACTTGAAGGGGGATACCCCCTCTCCCGCAGAAACATATAAGAAAAAGACAAAAAAAAAACAAAATAGAAAAGGTGGAAACAAAGGATATAATCTCCGATCAAACCAACAAGACCTGTACTAAACATAGGAAACTATGTGAGGCTGCTGCAAGGACAGTCCCAGTATCACGATCATTAAATGCTCGTATGCATGACCAAGTGAACGAGATACATACAGAGGAGCAGAATGAGAAAAGGGACACATGAAAAAAAGATAAAAAACAAGAACTAGCGAAAAGATAAAAAAGAATGCACATGTTCTCTTGAAGATCATCAGGAGAACAAACCTTCCGATTGCCCTCTTTCCATCACATCAAAGACTGATTCTCACGACGGAGGTTGGTCGTGAAGACACCCTGGGCTCTCCACGACGAAACTGACGGTGTTCTATTGTGTAGGAAAGCTCAAGACAGAAGGAAACGGAGTTACCATTCCTCATCAGTACCGGGTGCGGATCTGGGACGCTACATTTACGAAAGCCACTTTAGTTGATTATGAAAGAAGGATAAATTTGGAGAATTTACGTTTGATGATGATAATAAATTATAAATGAGGTTTTAAGCTTTTAGCAGGCCACAGGAAGCCCACTTTCCAGCAGCCCAACCCTTTTCGGTAATACACTCGTCTTAACAAATTGGTTAAAACAAAATTTTATATTTATGATATTTTATCATCCGCTGGGAGAAAGAGAAACCTAAACCTGCTAAAACCCTTTTGTTAGTGCATCTTCAACGACATTCGTCTCTCCGACGGCGACTGCGTCGGCGGCGTGCTGACCACTCAATCTGTTCGGCTCAACGATCTTCCTTCACAGTCGCCTGTGTGCTTTCAATAGCTTTGCAGCAAGGTAAGCCGCCTGTTGCGTTGAAACTTGAAATTATATTTGCCATCAGTTATTCAAATTTGAAGTTGCAATGTCTCTGTTGAAATTGTGAAATTTGAAGTTGAAAATCGACGTATTTAGGGATACTAATACGTTACATTATGTACAAGCGGCTTTTTTAATAGAAAATGTTGAAAGTTATATGGTTAGTTTCAGTTTGAATTGATTGATTGATTGTATCTGACTGAATGTAAATAAATTATAGCGTTTGATCTTCCTTTTTCAAGTAGATGTTTTGTAC
The DNA here is from genome assembly GCA_023525975.1 of Smallanthus sonchifolius. NCBI lineage: Eukaryota > Viridiplantae > Streptophyta > Magnoliopsida > Asterales > Asteraceae > Smallanthus > Smallanthus sonchifolius. The sequence goes on along the minus strand of CM042031.1, from coordinate 68,734,200 downwards.
TCTCTTTCATAGGGTTACTTTGAATTCAGTGTTTAGGATTTTTAGTTTGACATCACACATTGGACATCCAGGTTAGCTCTGTTGAATAATGGATGATTCAGAGTTTGTATTTGAACCACCAAGTGATGAAGAAATTGACTACGAAGATGTTAGCAGTGGTGGAGAAGATGAAGAGGAAAACAGTGATGCAGAAGAAAAAGGAAAAAGTAAAAAGAAGACGCAATCTCCATGGGACTTTTCTTCTTACACTGAATCAGTTGCAGATGAACACGCTCGCAGAAGCACTACTTCTATTGATGATAAAATCTCAAAGCTCATCCAACAACGTAGTCATGCACAAATGATACCAGAAAAAGATGAGGTTGATGAAGATAGCTCTTCTGATTCTGAGCCAGACCGCCAGGTGATTTATATGATACCACTAGCTAGAAATTAATCTTCGTAGTTTTTAGTAAAAGGCTGCTGCGAAATTAAGCTTCGTAAATATTAGCAAATAAATATTCTCTGTGATTATGTAAAAATAAGTACTTGAGTATTTGACATGCGTATTAAAATTGTGTGAAATAAAGTTCAAACACTCCGGCACATTGGCACTTAACAAGTAGAGTCAAACACTTCTATGCTTCAATAAATTATTAAAAATTTGACAGTTTTATGGTCCCAAACAGATTTTTATTTGCAAAATATTGGAAATGAATATAATTGCACCCACTTTGCACTTCATGCTCCAACATATTGCATTGTTTGCTCATGGCAGGATGATGCTTAGAGTATACTTTCTATTATCGACTTTTTCTAAATGCTTGTCATAATTTACTAGTACTATTTGAACAAAAGATCAACAATGGTGCGCATTTGGCATACCGATATACAGTAGTGATCTTGTATTTGTAAAAGTATTTAAAAAAATTTGCCCTAGAATGAGATAACTTCCAGTGTTTATCATATAAACCAATTCATGTAGACCTTTTTTGGGTCTGCCTTCAGGATGATGTTGTTAGAATTTGGTATGCCATAATATCTATCAAATTGTTGCCTTTTGGTGAATGAGACCCAAAATTATCCTAATATGTCATCAAATTGGCTCGGTTTAGGAAGATTTTAAACCTGAAGAAGACGACGAGGTTCCTACCACAGCAGGTGGTGGAGATAATAGATCATTCTTTGCAAAGGCAGATGGTGTTTCCTTTCATGCAAATTCCTTCATGGATCTCCACCTTTCTAGACCATTGCTTCGAGCTTGTGAAGCCTTGGGGTACACCAAACCAACACCTATTCAGGTTTGGACCACCTTAAATGACATGTAATTGTTTCATGTTTTTGTCTATATGTATACACATATGTTAAAGCTTTTAAGGTTTAAATTTTTAGGCAGCATGTATACCCTTGGCGCTTACTGGACGCGACATATGTGGTAGTGCAGTTACAGGCTCTGGGAAGGTATGTTACACGTCTGTCATCAATTTAGGGCTGGCAATTTTGACCCGTCCCCTTATGAATGGGTTGATTACTTGATTTGGGTTTTTTTTATCTTTTAACTTGTCAAATCAGAAAAATTAGCAAAATAGGAAATGGGTCAATTTGGTTTGAAAGTTTCGCATTGTGTTTTCTAATGCAAAGAGCTATACATTATTGTTGTAGTTATATAGTATTTTTAATCATATTTATTGCACTATTACGAATAAATAGATCATTTTTTTGGGATAAAAAGTGTTTCGGCTCAATTTAACTCATTTTGTACTAAGTTGTTACACTTACATGTTCTCACCCGAAATTTTGTAACCCGGTATACCCGTCTTTCGTCTTTATTCTCTATTAATTAGTCATATTACTGGTACTGCTAATGTGAAAAGTAAAATACTTGTCCTTTTTGCATAAAAAGAGTTTGCTCACTTCATTTGTCAAGTGATAATTGACTAACTATTCGGATATCTGTATAAGCTCACTAGTTACTTTTATTTTTATAAAGATACATCTTCGATTAAGATGAGTAATATTTTGGTTCAAATTGTGCAGACAGCTGCCTTTGCTTTGCCAACGCTAGAGAGATTGTTGTTTCGTCCCAAAAATAGACCAGCAATAAGGGTCCTCATTCTTACTCCTACAAGAGAGTTGGCAGTTCAGTAAGTTTTTAAAATTTTCAACTTGGGTTAATGTTCAACACTTCAACATCTTTTTTTCTTATTAATCTTGTCAGTTTGAGAGGTTTGAGGTTTATATATATATATATATATATATATATATATATATATATATATATATAGGGGAAGGTTTCGCTAAGAAGTTACGAAAATTCACTTCTTATTTGAACCTCCCCCCCCTTTATATATATATATATATATATATATCAAGTTTCATTAAGCTAATTTATCACTACATCTGGGGCATTTTTTAATCTTATCACTCAAGATTCTAGTCAGACATTTTGATAGGTTCGCATATGATACTTTTAATAGGTAAGAAATTGTACTACAGAAGGTTTATTGCATATATATAGTAGCTTTTCAATTAAGCACATTGTACCAAACTACCAACAGAATTTTAAGCACTCATAATGCTTGCTTGTGAGACTGTTGGAAACTCTGATGCCACTTCAATCTTGTTGGTAGTCTTGTAAGTTCATATAATGTTGGAGCAGAGTATGTTTTGGGTTAATGATTTTTATAAAAAGCCAGCCACAAGTATTTGAATAACTAATTAACTGTAAGACTTTCATTTATGCTACTTCATTACTTGCAAGGTAACTAGTGTTTAGTATTTTCTTTATTTCAATTTTGTAACTAGAGATTGCAATTTCTACCCATTTACATATGGATTGGTCAATTTTTTCGTAGTTTTGGTTTAATCTTATAATAACATAGTTTTTTATAATCATATTTAAGCCATTAATCATTTAAAAAACAAAAGGATGGACAAAGAAGGGGTTTGGTCGACTCTACCCTACCTGGCCCGTTGCAAAAGTTAACTGTTTTTATAAAATTTGGCTATTTTGCCACAATGTAACAGTTGTGCACTTCTTTTAATGTTGGGAATAGAATTTTATATACTTGTGTTTTGACTGAAAAAACAGGATTGATAGCATGATCAAAAAACTTGCACAGTTTGTTACAGACATCAGAAGTTGCCTTGTTCTTGGCGGGCTTTCAGTGAAGGTTTGTTCACCATCTCATACTTTTCAGTTCATTTCAGTTAACCACATCGTTCCAGTGTCCACTTAAAGTTGGTTTTGCTTGAAATCATTTTCATCTGTTGGATCTTGTTCTTGGGTTCTTTCATTCAGTAGTTGAAATGAAGTTCAGAAATATCACTACATTTTTAATGAACAATCATATACTTCAAACATTTTTGATAGTGTGGTTATGGTGTAAATGAACTAGTGCTGTACCTGACTACCTGTAGATTGCTCGGGATGGCATTCTTAATAAATTATACATGTATATTTCGAGAAACGTGTATTAAATTTAATAGATTTAAAAACCTAATCAAGAAAACATATTTTATAACCACTTGTAAAAGAAAACGTTATTAAGTTGATGAAGATTTAGAGAATTAGGTCAGACTGATGTTAAAGGACACCAATATATTTATATTCTTTTCTGGTATTTGAATAGCCAAAGTGCCAAACTCAATAGTGTATTTGAGTATGTGAATCCATTTAGTCTAATGAAAAAATGTTACAAAATTATATGATAGAAGATGCTTGTTATTGAAATTAGAAAAGAGACCAAACATTTAATTAAAAACCGAACCATGCAAAATTAAATTCTCGAATTTAAAGATAATCAATATATTCTAAAAACAAGGACTTAATAATCGGATAAGAATATGTCAACATATACCTGAAACAGTATAATTTATTCGGTTAGAATATTAAATAGATTATTCTGAATATCTTATTTCTGTGAATTTTCTTTCCATAATGAATTTAAATTACTTGTCAGGAGCAAGAATCGTCATTGAGATCCATGCCAGATATAGTGGTGGCCACTCCTGGACGTATAATAGATCACTTACGCAATTCTATGTCTATAGATTTGGATGATCTTGCAGTTCTAATCCTCGATGAAGCAGACCGTCTCCTTGAACTTGGATTTGAAGCTGAGATTCGTGAACTGGTAATCCTAAACTTTTAGGTTTTTTATCTTTTATGATCATTAACTTCTGGAGTCCTTGAATACTCTGCAAGTGCCATTTAAAATGCCATTTAAGTTTCTCATCTTTGCTCCCTTTTTGTAACATTTATTTGCTAGTCAGGACTTCTAAAAATGTTTGTTTATTAACTAACATTTGTAATCATTGCAGGTGAGACTTTGCCCCAAACGAAGACAGACTATGCTGTTTTCAGCTACTATGACGGAGCAAGTTGATGAGCTTATTAAATTATTACTGAACAAACCCTTGCGTCTCTCTGCTGACCCAACCACAAAACGGCCATCAACTTTAACAGAGGAGTATGTGCAATAATTTCGTTTTAGTTAGGACTTAGAGCTTTTAATTTTATGCGAGGAATATTATAAAAATTTGTCATTTTTTCATTTACAGGGTTGTTAGAATACGGAGGATGCGGGAAGGAAACCAAGAGGCTGTTCTTCTTGCATTGTGTTCTAAGACATTTACATCCAAAGTGATCATATTCAGGTAACTCTAAACATTAATCGGTTAGAGGTGGCAATTTTGACCCTTATACTTACATATGGCCATATGGGTTGATCTGTGTATGTTATATACTAACTGGTCAAAAACAATAGCTAGAAAGGAAATGGATCAAACACATCAAAGGTTGCCCAAAATGTATTTCCCTTTAAATTGGTTCAACACAGTAATAAGTTATTATCTGTTTGTTTTTTATTTTTTTTTGGCAGCTATGCTAAGAATTTGAAGTTCTTATAGAAATTTTCTCTTGACACGTACAACTTTTTTATGCTATATAATCATTTTGAACTTTCTTTTTGAACTGACATTTACTGTCCTAATGACAGTGGAACAAAACAAGCAGCACACAGGTTGAAGATTTTATTCGGTTTAGCTGGCTTTAAAGCTGCTGAGCTTCATGGAAATCTCACACAGATACAGCGTTTAAATGTGAGTTTTGAATCATTAAGCCTTGCTCTATAAAAAGAAGAAATCTAGAATAAGAAATTGATTTAGTTGCTTGTATGACATTATACTTTGCTGTCTGTATAGGCCTTGGAACTTTTCCGAAGGCAGGAAGTTGATTTTCTGATAGCTACTAACGTTGCTGCTCGTGTAAGTGGCCAACTTTTTAATTATTTCTTTTTTTTATATGGCATGTAAAGGAGTATAAATCATGAAAAGATTGCTAGGAAATGCTAACCGTGAATGTTAACCTTTCTAATGCTATTTTACAGGGGCTTGATATTATTGGAGTCCAAACGGTTATCAACTATGAGTGCCCACGTGACCTTACTAGGCAAGCTCTCGTTATTGCTGCTGTTTATCACTTAACATGTATATGCAGTCTATTTGACTTCCTATACATGCTCCTGTTCAGGGACATTAACAGATTCTGCTTTTGATTGTCTGAGTATTTAGTTGTCAAATAATCAGTTTTGTGTTAATAATTGCATACCACATTTAACAAATCTGATTATCTAAGGACAGAATGAAATTGCCTCTTTACCCATTTTTTTATTTAGGATATTCTTACTCCCATTACATTACAAAATTGCCTCGTTCCAAATAATGAGTTTTTTGGTCATTTTGTTTATTATATTTTTAAGTAATCAGTATTTGAAAACACTCCGAAATCGAACTGTATGATTATTCACTATCAGTCACTTTCAAAACACACATCCAAACATCCTCTCTAAGTTACTGTAGTATGCATCTTTTTTTTTATCTTATAGCAATCATGCATCATGGTTCGAACCTAAAGAGATTCTTAACATTTATGCTGCTTATGATGTCTTTATATTTGTCTTATGTTATTTGTGGATCAATGTTCTTCTTTATAGCTATGTTCATCGAGTGGGTCGGACTGCTAGAGCCGGTAGAGAAGGCTATGCTGTTACTTTTGTCACTGATAATGACCGATCTCTCCTAAAAGCTATTGTGAGTACACTTCTATTCTTAACGTCACTTTAATTTGTTTTTTGTCTGTTTCATTTTCTATCTCATGTTGAATATATGTGAATGTTATTTATTACAGGTAAAAAGAGCTGGTTCAAAGCTCAAGAGTCGTATTGTTGCCGAGCACTCCATAACTAAATGGAGCCAAATAATTGAGCAAATGGAGGATCAAGTAGCATCAGTTCTTAGAGAGGAGAGGTTCATGTCATCTTTAATTAGTAATTATCTTTATTATATTCTATGCATGCCATTAACATCATAATTTGTAATATGTAAATGATCTAGGGAAGAAATGGCCCTAAGAAAGGCTGAAATGGAGGCAGACAAGGTATTTCCAATATTTTTTAAACTTTTTTGTTGATAGTATGTTGAATATGATCACAGATATATTATTTCAAAATATGTATAACTTATTTAAGATGATTTTAGAAAGAAATGCATAAAAAAACGCTTCGGAGAAAAAACATCACCTGGTTCAATGCATGCACAAGCAACGGGCCGAGATTGGGTCCTCTACTTACTAAAATTGCAAAAGATGTGTATCCAACCCTTATCTACTGGGGAATGGCTATTATATTTCTATAATTTTTTGTCTTTGCAGGCAGAGAACATGATTGCACACAGAGATGAAATATTTTCTCGTCCCAAGAGGACCTGGTTTGTTACAGAGAAGGAGAAAAAACTAGTTGCTAATGCTGGAAAGGTGATATTTCCATTTATATCTAACTTTCAGTTCTCATAATTTTCTTGTCCAGTATATGTGCCATGCTGGCAGATTTTTCAAAGACAGTTCATTTATAAGGGTGTTGCTTTAGATGCCAAATGAAGGCTAGACTTACTAAGGCTGTGTTTTCATAATCTGCACACAATGTGGTAATTTAAGTTCGGTGACATATATGGACGTCATCTAACTGAACATGATAGCTTCTTGTTTGCCTAGAAACGTGAGTAGTTTCTTGATAGTTCCCACTCATTAAATTTTGAATATCACTGGTTTTGTATCTGTTTTGTTTTAGATATTCGTATCTTCTAGCCAATAGTAGAGCCAGAAAATCTGTGGAGGGCATGATTTTATTTTTAAATATTCATATCTTCCGTTAGTTTTTCTTATGGAAAGATAGAACTGTTACTGATTTTTTTGGTAAATATCATAATTTTTACTTTTCTGGCTATCTGCATTAGTTGTTCTTGTACTTTTATTAGTCAGTTATGAATATGTTGTGATTTGTGAAGTAAACCCAATATGAGGTTATCAGAAGAAGCTCATGAACGTGTTTGTGTATTCTGATTATCTTTGAATCTGTCGTTTGTCTTTTTTACTTGCTAACTTTATTCTACTCTTTTGTCCCCAAATTAATTTGTGGTTTGGCTATTTACTCTTTTGTCCTCAGGAGAATGAGAGAGGTTCTAAAAAGAAGGTGATGAGTGCTGAAGAAGCCGAGGAGCGTAAAAAGAAAGAAAAGAAAAAGAGAGACCATGAGGTGGTTATGCTTATGTTTCTCCCTTTGATTGTGTAATATGAGAAAAGAATAACAAGATAAAGTATATAAAGAATTTGAACCAAACAATCAGAAAAAAAATTATACTAATAATTCTTGACTACTTTTGATGGCAGAAAAATCTCCCTAGAAAGAAAAGAAGAAAACTTGAAGCATCTAGAGAGATGCTGGAAGATGAAGCAGAGAATGAGGTACGCCATTCTTTTTTTGTGGTTTTCTTATGGTTGATGAGGGTTTGGGTCAAAACATGTAATTTTTAAGTGCGAGCCAAAATGGGTGGTTCGTTAGATTGAGCCACCAACACCTTATTGTCCATTTTTTGGATTTTTATATGATTGGGAAAAATATATTGTTAAAGTGATAACCTATTTTTTAGACGAAACAATTTAGGAGGTGCCACCATTTGAATATACTTTAGCGACTTACGACCCGTTTAACTCGTTTTTTTATAGACAAGTTTATTAACCTATTTTGACCTGTATGCATGAAACACGACTCTCATTTTCTTATGAACGGACTGAAATGGCCACCTATAGTTATGATCAGAAACATCACTCTAATGTGTGCGTGGGAACATTTATATCAACTGGATTGTATAGAACTGCGGTTAGTATTTGGTAATTATTGAATTATATCATCTCTCCAAAGTAGATATATAATTACCGAATGTCAAATCACCCTCATCTTTTTATTTTAGTTGAAATTAGAAGAAATGGTTTGAAAAATGGCACACACCTTTTGCCACAAATTGTTTTAGGTTTTAGTTTTTAGATGTAGGTAGAAGCGAGCTCGAGCTTATTAAAACTCCAGCCCATCTTGGCAGCTTTTTTACACCTTTAATATGCAATTTTTATTGTCCTGGTGACTATTGCATCATTTTTTTAAAAGAATTTACTAATACCGTCATGTCATTTTCAGGGCAACAATAGAAACAAGAAAGAGAAACCCGGGATTTCTCTAGTTGATTTGGCTTATAGGCGTGCAAAAGCAGCAAAGGGTGCTAAAAAAGCTGCTGATGCCGGCAAGGCCGTGAGGACCAATAAGAAAGCAGCAAAGAAGCCTTCTTCTCATTCAAGTAAATCAAGACCAGAAGAAATGAAGGAACTTTTTCAAAGTGATATGAGTGAAAAGAAGCAAAAACAAAGCTCGGGTGCCAAGAAGTCTTCATCATTTAAGAGCAAGTCAAGGTATTTACTAATACTACAAAAGGAGAATTGAGAACCACTTTTTAGCCCTTGGATCATATTTCAATGGAAGGTTGAGATCTCCATTTCTTACGTCTCTTTCACTCCATGAATTGCGACTATTATGGTCTGAGGCTAAAATGTGGTACTTTTAGCTCCTACCGGTTATTTAGTGGTTCTCGTTTGAATTCACCCGTTACAGAAGTATGCTCTGAATCAAAAGTATGTTGTTGTGTTACAGGTACAAGCGGAGGTAGTAGTGTTAATCAAGATGAGAAGGAACTCGTTTAGAGGTCGTACAAGTTTCTGGTATTAATCGATTGCCGTTTTGATCAATAGTTGCTGCTACGATGTAACTTTACTTGAGCCGAGTCTTTTTTCAGACTTGAGATGCTGCTAAAGAAACTGTTTTTCTACCCACAATTTTGATTAAGAACATGATTTAATGTTTCTATTTTGTCAATGAAGTTGTAGAAATTTACATATTGATTTCAGTTAGTAGGAAGAACTTTTAAAGGGTCACTACCAGAGTGTTTAGGTCTGATTCGGTTAGTTTTAACGAAATTACTAGTTTAAATCATGAACTATAAATTATGGTCTTGGGAAACAGCAGCCAAACCGTCTTAAAATGTTTTGGTGGTTAGAAACCTTAATTTTTTTTCTTTTTTCAAAATCATTAGTATTTTAAAGAGTTAAGTACACTGTCAGTTTCCAAATTATGTATAATCATAACATGGTTGGTTCCTGAAGTGGATGACAGTTAACTTTTCTGTTAAATATTTTTGAAAATGATCAAAATACCTCTAATTTAAAAAAAAAAAGGTTAAAATACCCCTAGATTAAAAAATAGGTTTTATATGATATTTTCAAGTTTTGTCGGATATTTATTTAGAAGGTTTGTAAGGACATATATAAAATTTTCCTATTTTTTAACATAAGTTTGTGTTGGATTCTGAACATAATTGACAACTGCATATCTCAAACTTGTTATTTTTAAAATTACACCTTAAATCTATTATTTTTATAAAATCATAAAGAATATTTATTACAATTAACTCTTAAGTTTAAAATAACACGATGGCAATGAATTTGCTATATCATACCAATCAAGAGGCGATTTTGACATTTAAAAAATAAAAAGACGGGTGATTTACTTGAAATTCAGAAGCCGCCACATGAGTCCAAATTCAAGTACTTACAAAACTCAAATCGGAAAGAAGCTATGCTTTCGCTACAAGTTTTTAAAGCTATGATGACATCACCAGCTGCACAAATCCTAATCATGCCTTTTTTTTTAATTTAATTTTTCTTTTAAGATAATTAGTTTGTTTTGTTCAATATAATGAAAGATATTATTATACAATATATGCTTTCTTTTATCTTCAAACTTCACTGAAGGTTAAAAGACATTTTACTATTTTGATATTTTCTTTTAACTTAATTTTCTTGATAAAAATCAACAAAACAATTTTCTTTGACTTTTCTTACATCCATTTCATTTAAAAAAGAAAACTAAAAAAATTAAATGTTTTCTTAGAAAAAAATATTATATTGTCATTGTAAATATATTTATATTGTCCTACTTTTTAAATAATCAATTAAATAAGTTTAAAAGGTACAATAATTTGTATATATCTATAATAATTTGTAATAAAAACGTACAAGTCGTTAAATCTGGCTCAATGTTTTGAGTTTTTTACAGTTTATTTTTATCTTCCTCTTACAACTTTTAGAAGATGATGTTTTATAAAATCCATATTTGCCGTTGCGACGGGCATATTTTTGTCTACGTTTGACGTTAATATTTTAACGGTTCCTTTTTTTTGTCGTTGGAACGTGCTTATTTGTATCGATGCTTCGACTTGAATTACTTTCGTTTTCTTAGCGACTTAACGCGCAGCAACGCAATACGTACTTATTTTTATCAACGTTTCGACGCTGAGTTTTTCCAAGGTTCAACGTCGGCGACGCAATGCGCGGGGCTTACTATTCCTTAAAACCGGAACGCAGTAACCTCATGCGTTTAGCGTTTCAAACTTTGATAGACTTTCGAATACGTTAATCTTTTTAGCAGTTTATCGCGCCGCAACGCGCGCTGGCATATTACTAGTTCATAATAATTTGGATGGCTAAAGTTTAGTTCATTTATTCTTGGGTTGGGTATACAGGTGCACCATCTTGTTGTTTTCCTTTGACGTTTCATTAATAACTAGGTTCTTGGGTTAGTGTTGCTTCAGCTGGTGGTGTGAACAATGTTTCTTGGTTGTTGTCAGTTGGCTCAACCGTGAAAATGGCTCTACGATAGCGCCTATTATCTGGAGCACACAAATGAAATTTCTCAAAGATTAAAATCCTCAATTCATGTTATAGCAGGTGAACATAACATTAAAACCATAATGCAATGGAACATCTTACATAGGATATTCATCAGAAACAATTGTTTTTCTAAATAGAGTAAACTGTCATTTTCGTCCATGTGGTTTGATCAAAATTGTCACTTTTATCCAATAGTTTGTTTTATTGTATCTGAGTTCTCGTGGTTTTAAATTTTGCCACTTTCATCCAGTCAGGTAATACCATCCATTTGGTTTTAAGCTTATTATATCCACAAATATTATGCAAAGCTTGAAATCATATTAGGAGTTCTTCTTTGATTTTTTTTCTCAGTGAAGACATTAATATTCATGGATTAAGATGCAATCGGTAAATAAAAAAAAAACATATCAAGATACATGAAAAAAGAACATACTCATCTATCAAGTCACACACACACAAAAAAACCTCATATTCCTTTTGATATTAAAAAAAGACCTAAAAGCATATGTACTACGTCCCTCTAAATAAATTAAATATAAAAAAAATTTATGGGTATCTTGGAAAAGAGTTTATTGGGTTTAATCACTCTTCAGTACCAAACCATGCCAGAAATTGGATACAAACTGCAACCAAATACAGGTTCTTGTTTCCAAAACCAAAATCAAGAAATCCAAAAAAAAGTTTCTTTAGGGAAAATGTTCATACATCAATTGCATTAAAGTAATCAAAAAACCATACCAATACAGAACATGGAAATCAATCGGAAGACCCAAAACATGACACCATAACATCAATTAAATCACCAAAAAGCCATCAAAGTTCAAAACTCACGTGAATAACAGAATCAGAAATGATATTACTCCCAAAAATCCAAGTTCAAAACAAATCTGATTACCAAAAATCCAGGGTTTCCAAATAATCAAAGACAAAGTCAAAGAGTTCACTTTACATACAAAAGCAAAACAACCAAAATTTTTCAACCTATTTTCAAGAGTGAGGCTTTTAAGTTTTAAACCACTTTACTTGTTTTCTTTTTCAAAACGAAACCAATGGGAAATGGGTAATTTCTAACCACGTGAGACCATAAACGGGTATACCTGCGGACTTGATAATGATGTCATACAGACGGTCTATATAAAAACTAACAAAACCTAACCTAGACTCCAAAGAAATAAATGGAGTACCTTCGAACTAAACCGCACTGACAGGCAAGTGTACCTATCGAGTGTAGCACAACTTAATGGTAAACCGGAATATCGAACCCTAGAGACACTACTATAGCTAAACTAGACTCTGACTCGGACTAAAGATGATTTGGTTTTGGGGGGGGGGGGGGGTACTACACTACCGTTTAAACTAAGGAATGCAGAAAACTAACAATCGACTCGAACTATCAGACAAAGAACTCAGGAAATATCAAGAATTGGGAAGAATACCATCTAGGTCGGAATTCTACTTGCAAAGCTCAACTTCTACCGGTTGTGGAAACTATGATAGATCTGGGTTTCTAAGAATAACAGCTCTAGACAGCCTAGTGGATCCCTAATCACTCTCAGGGTGTCATCAACTAAGAAGCCTAAAGTGTACTAAACTCACCAGATGGTCGGATTACCTTTCAGTCTCTCCAACAATGATAAAGTACCCAAAAGACAGATCACCTTTCAGTCTCACTGTCCACAATACATCGAAGATGCACGGGGTATTCTCACGATAACAACTATGACACGAAATAGCAACAAACACTAAGACCACCTAAGGGAATTTCCTCTCAGACAATTCACTCAGAATCCTAATACCGAAGACTACTCAACTATCTCTCACTTCTCGGGTATTAAGACAGGATGAACACTCGGTCTAGCAAGGATCAACTAACACTCCTATGGCTTACTATGTCTAGCAATACCATCACGGTCACAAGCAACAAGCAAATAACCTAAACATGCATCTATTAATGAAAGACATTCAACAAGATAACATGCGGTACATTAATCAACACAAAACCGAATCAAGCATACATGATCATCATGATTTTTAACTCAAGATCTTTACAAAAATCATTAACCCATTATATGAATCCAAAAACCGATAAAAAATCAAGACTTTAACAAATATTCATCATAAACCTTAGGCAGTATCACAGATCTAGCCAAGAATCATACTCAAAACATCCATGACAAAAGTAAAAGCATAAAACATGGTTCAATCAAAGCAATCAAACACAAAAATCAAGACTTTGAAATCGAATACGCTATTACTAACGAACCCGGATCCAAAAGCTATGAACTTTCACTCCAATTGGCTTCCAGGCTCCCAAAATCGCCCAAAATAGCTCTGTAGATGGCCAAAACTCGAACTCTTATCACAATGGATATACAATTCTATTTAATTCGAAATTAGGTTTTTTTCTAGGAGATTCCATCTCTCGCGTATCGCGAGACAAGATAGCAAGTCTCTCGCGTACCACGAGAGCCAAAATAGTCGCGGTCGGTTTTTACTTTCCTCGCGTACCACGAGAGTTATCCTCGCGTACCGCGAGGGAATGATTTTCCAACTTTTTTCTTTTTTTCTCTTGGGTTTTCTTCTCTTACTCGGTTTCTTCACGATATAGCTTTCTATTCCACACGAGCTCCTGAAAATATACAATAGACAAAAATACAGGCTTAAACGACTCAAAACGAATATAAAACTAAGTAAAACGCACGAAAACTATAGGATAAAATATGTGTGCTTTGCACTACATCAAACATCCCCACACTTAACCTTTTTTCGTCCTCAAAAAAGATGCAATGGAATCATAACTCAGATCTAACTTAACATTAATCAATTACCAATAAACACAAATATACTCACGCGTTAAAAAGCAATAATTAGTATTTATGTCCGATTAAACCCAAACACCAAGTATTAAGCCCCCGTAATGTGTTCTAATTCCAATTTATACAGTTACTAATCAACCTATGTGACTCACACTTAGAAGCTACAGTTCTACCTAATCCCGTCTTACGGTCATGTCTAGGCACAGATTAAACCATATAGATTTCACCTACCACGTTGACCTAATATTTACAGGTTTTAGAAATTAGATGAAATCATGAATGAATGACTGATAATTGGCATTAGTAAGCAAATTAAACTTCATCTAGAGGCGTTTCAACCAAGTCGCTATCCCGGAAGGTAACACATAGACTAAGTTATAATCAATAAAGCACATAAGTATCACATATGGGTGTTTTCTCCAAGTGGCCATCCCGGAGGGTAACACATAAGCAAAACTCAGTATTACTAACAAATAAGCTCAATAACATGGAATTTATGGATGCGGGCGCCACCAAAACTCGGATTTATTCTCATAAAAAGAGAGTGGTGTGCCAAAAATTTCAAAAACCTTTAAATTTTAACTTAACATGGTGCCTATCACCCTATGTTGACAGTTTCAGTATTACCGATTACCCTAAGATGAATACCCACAAGATATCATGAATTAATTCAATTATTAATCTTATTTAACACAAACAGGCTATTTAAGCTCTACTAGTTGATTGGGTCTACCAAAACATCACTAATTAGACGCGTTTTCAATTATTTATTTCATTTAAAACTCAACAAGCAGATCCAGTTGTACTATCATTTTCCATTTATTATGCAAAAACTTTTAATTTCAAGGGACATTTTTTCAAATCTTTTTTTCAATTTTTTTGTATTTTTGTATTTTTATAAAAGAAAACAAACCTAGACAAACTAGACTCACTAGATGCAGTCTCATCCCCACAATTAAAAACAAACATTGTCTCCAATGTGAACTGAGATACAACTAAAAATAAAAGGAATCGACTTAGCTGGTAACGTAGCATGAACGGTCCAACATTACTCTTCCACGTGTGCACCGTATAGCATTTCGGTCGCGGTTGCACACACGACTATCGGGTTGCCTTTACAAGATAGATAAGATGAGAATCTACCCCGCCAGAATGGAGATTGAGTACGGACGGAGCGATCAAAACCTGGAACTTCGTTCCTGATGATTTCCTTCACCGAATCGAGCACGAATCCCTGTAAGACACGACACAAACAAAGCACAAATACCGAAAAACACAAAAATGACATGCAAAATAAAACCAAGAACTATACAAAATCTACATCCCGGGCATTTACCCGAGACTCAAACAAGCCTATCAGGAGGCTTCTCCTTGATCCTAACCGGCACCGCCTTCATCCTGCGCGATATCCTGGCTCTCCAAACCACTGACAACCCATTACTCCTAACAAACAGTGAACTCATATCACATTTAGCACCCAGATCCTTCCACCATAGCTTAAACTTACCCGGCCCAAAAATGATATGCATCATATAACCAAGTAAATTGTCACCCCTAGACGTCCCCACACTCGAGGTTTGCATTCTCCCTAAATCAGATGAATCTATCAAAGCACGGGTTCTCTTTCGGGGTGGCTTAGACCTACGGGGTGACTCGGTCTCTCTCCCCTCAGTACGAAGAACAGGTAGAGGTTCAGGAATAGACACTTCTAACGGTATGACCTCTGCACTCTACACCGGACCATCATGATCCTCTAAGCTCTCTAACGTGGGTATGTCACAGATTATCAACCCAAACTGTGCTAGTATCTCACTTAAACCGCAATCATCACTATCAGCACCTAAAAACGGGGACCCTACCAATTTCTTTTCAAATGCAGGAAGCCAATCCGGATGGTCCTTTATCATTCCTCCCCTATCTCCATCACTTAGGGTTTTGCTTATCATCTCCTCCAGATCTGCCATCATCCCTTGCAGATCACTGGGCACCCCATCTCCGTATTCATCCGGCACATCTAGCAACTCTTCCAAATCCACCTCCCACTTGGATAACTCTCCTAAATCAGGGGCGGGTTCACCGACTTCTATCTTACATGGATCAGAGTCCTGATGGTAGTCCATGAAGGCATCAATCATGCACACGAAGTGGCTCTGCTCGCCAGCTTCCTTCACGGACTTCATAGCATCGAAAGTAACAAACTCATCCCCCACACGAAGTGTGAGTTTCCCATCGAAGACATCGATCAATGTCTTGGCGGTACGTAGGAACGGGCGTCCTAGGATGAGCGAGACTCTATCATCCACATCCATATCCAGGATGACAAAATCCACGGGGAAGAAAAATTTGCCTACTTTCACTAAAAGATTCTCCACAATTCCCCGTGAATGCTTGACTGAACGGTCAGCCAAGGAGATGCTCATGCGCTTCGGCTTCGGTTCGCCTAGGTCCAGCTGCTTATATATAGAATATGGCATCAGATTGATGCTAGCACCTAGGTCGACCAACGCGTGGTTCAATGGCAAACCGCCGAGCAGACACAGGATAGTGAAGTGACCCGGATCTGCCAGTTTGTTCTGAACCACTGCAGAACATCGCTCACTAAGTGAGACTTTAGAGACCTCCTCTAGTTTCTTCTTATTGGAAAGAAGATCTTTTAAGAACTTGCCATACTTAGGCATATGCTGGAGGACCTCTATGAACGGGAGATTAACCTTAAGTTGCTTAAACATATCAAGGAAGTGACCGTATTCCTTAGCATACTTATGAGGCATCAAGCGTGCTGGGTAGGGAACACGACTCAAGTCAATCTCGGGGGTCTTTATCTCACCCCCACTATTCTTCTCCTCTGCCTTCTCGGCAGGTTTCTCAACTAGTATTTCCTCGTCCACCGACTCTTCCTCTTCTACCGGTGTCTCCTCTACCATCCGAGCCTCGATCGCAGCAAAGTGAGCTCTTCAATCTATCTTCCTCACCTCTTCCTGCGACGGAATGTGACGAACAGTCGTGTGGGAGACTTCCTCTACAGTAGGAATCAATGTATCAATAACAGTCTCCACTGCTTCTTCTTCCTCATCTATTTTTTGACTCCTAATCGATACAGCCATCACTAAAGCATTAGGGCATGAAGACGGACCTCCCTGTCTATCCTTCAAGCTCTTAGCGATGTCTCCTATCGTGCGCTGCAAATCCTGGAATGTTGACTGCTGATTCTTTAATAAAGTGTCGTCGGCATCCAGTCTCTTTTGAGTCTCCTTGTCCTTAACCACCAAGTGGGCGAGCATCTGTGTCTGTGTCTCCAACATCTCCTCGATTTTCTTCGTGTTGACACTTCTTCCTCCACTTGGTCCTGCTTCTCCTCCACCTTACTGACTAAGGCGGGCATTAAACCCAGGTGGGTTATTTCTAGATCTCCACCCTGAGCCATAAGCATTATTATAATTATTGTACCCTCAGTTCTCGTTGCCCGTAAAGTTTACCTGCTTCTGCTGACTGACGGGGCAGTCCCTGGTGCAGTGGCCTCCTCTGCACACCTCACACCATTGAGCACTGAACTTTAGCTCCTCTATCTCATTCGCCATAGCTGCGAGTGCAGCAACCACGCTAGTATCAAGGTTGACATGATGCACACCTCTAGGAGAAGAGGCTGGTGCCCTAGCATTAGGAATGGAAGTCATAGTGAATGGCCGCTGTTGTTCCGCCAGAGCAAACCTCTCGAACATCTCTTCACACTCGGCTGGTTCTAGCTTGTCCATGATATGGCCTCCCGTAGCTGTGTTGAACATTTGCTGCTTTTCGAAGGTAAGACCATTGTAGAACTTCTCCACTATCGCCCAGTCAGAAAGAACATGCTGGGGACATCGGCTCAACAACGCGTTGAACTGCTCCCAGGCCAAGTGAGAAGACTCGCCAGGGTCCATCCGGAAGGAGTGGATTTGGTCCCTAAGGAGAGCGGCCCTTGAATGTGGATCGTACTTTTTCAGAAACTTGGCTTGCAAGTCCTCCCATGTGGTGATAGAATTTTTGGAGAGGGTGTCAAGCTAAGTAGAAGCACGCCCAGAGAGCGAGAATGGAAAGAGTCGCAAGTAGATTGCGTCCTTAGATACACCCATGATATTAAAGGTATCACATATGTGCACGAAGCGGGACAGATGTCCGGGTGCATCCTCATCCTCGAGGCCATGGTACTGAGTAGACAGAGTGATCGTACTCATGACTTGTGATGGTACCTGCCAAGTATTGGCATTAGGAATAGCGGGGCGGGCGATCGAAGATCTCGCCCCGAGGACCCCATCACTGGCTCTATGGTGCACGGTACGCCTCGTTGGTGGGTCAGCGTCGTCCATGTTAGGAAAAGGATTTGGGCTAGTAAGACGTACCTTGTTTTTGCACAACTCTTTCAAACGCCTCCGAAAGTCGCGGGTGCGCTCGTGAAACTCTCGTTCGGGCTCTTCGTAAGCTGAATATTAAGGCGATCCCTGCGAACGAGTATGATGCATAAACTGACACACAAAAATCAAAGGAAACAAAATAAAGACTCAAAACAAAAAGACTCGATCCTATGTTAGACACTCAGATAGGACACACAAGTAGTAAATAGGACAACGACACACAATTAAGACTCACAAATAAAAGAAACAAAACAAACCAAAAATCAAAAAAAGATCTAGTCAAAGCTAATGTTGCTATTGCCAAGTGTCCCCGGCAACGGCGTCAAAAACTTGATGTCGTCCAGACGGTCTATATAAAAACTAACAAAACCTAACCTAGACTCCTAAGTAATAAATGGAGTACCTTTGAACTAAACCGCATTGACAGGCAATTGTACCTATCGAGTGTAGCATACAGCTTAATGGTAAACCGGAATATCGAACCCTAGAGACACTACTATAGCTAAACTAGACTCTGACTCGGACTAAAGATGATTTGGTTTGGGGGGGGGGGGGTTGTTACTACACTACCGTTTAAACTAAGAAATGCATAAAACTAACGATCGACTCGAACTATCAGATAAAGAACTCAGGAAATATCAGGAATTGGGAAGAATAACACATAGGTCGGAATCCTACTTGCAAAGCTCAACTTCTACCGGTTGTGGAAACTATGATAAATCTGGGTTTCTAAGAATAACAGCTCTAGACAGCCTAGTAGATCCCTAATCATTCTCAGGGTATCACCAACTAAGAAGCCTAAAGTGTACTAAACTCACCATATGGTCGGATTACCTTTCAGTCTCTCCAACAATGATAAAGTACCCAAAAGACAGATTACATTTCAGTCTCACTGTCCACAATATATCGAAGATGCACGGGGTAATCTCAAGATAACAACCATGACACGAAATAGCAACAAACACTAAGACCACCTAAGGGAATTTCCTCTCAGACAATTCACTCAGAATCCTAATACCGAAGACAACTCGACTATCTCTCACTACTCGGGTATTGAGACAGGATGAACACTCGGTCTAGCAAGGATCAACTAACACTCCTATGGCTCACTACGTCTAGCAATACCATCACGGTCACAAGCAACAAGTAAATAACTTAAACATGCATCTATTAATGAAAGACATTCAACAAGATAACATGCGAAACATTAATCAACACAAAACCGAATCAAGCATACATGATCATCATGATTATTAACTCAAGATCTTTACAAAAATCATTAACCCATTATATGAATCCAAAAACCGATAAAAATCAATACTTTAACAAATATTCATCATAAACCTAGACAGTATCACAGATCTAGCCAAAAATCATACTCAAAACATCCATGACAGAAGTAAAAGCATAAAACATGGTTCAATCAAAGCAATCAAACACAAAAATTAGGACTTTGAAATCAAATACGCTATTACTAACGAACCCGGATCCAAAAGCTATGAACTTTCATTCCAATTGGCTTCAAGACTACCAAAATCGCCCAAAGTAGCTCTGTTGACAGCCAAAACTCGAACTCTTATCACAATGGCTATGCAATTCTATTTAATTCGAAATTAGGTTTTTTTCTCGGAATTTCAATCTCTCGCGTATCGCGAGACAAGATAGCAAGTCCCTCGCGTACCGCGAGGGCCAAAATAGTCGCGGCCGGTTTTTACTTTCCTCGCGTACCGCGAGAGTTGTCCTCTTCTTCCTCGCGTACCGCGAGGGAATGATCTTCCAACTTTTTTCTTCTTTTCTCTTGGGATTTCTTCTCTTGCTCGGTTTCTTCACGATATAGCTTCTTATTCCACACGAGTTCCTGAAAATATACAATAGACTCAAATACAGACTTAAACGACTCAAAACGAATATAAAACTAAGTAAAACGCACGAAAACTATATGATAAAAGATGTGTGCTTTGCACTACATCAATAATGTGTAACAGGTACCTAACGGGTATGAGAGGGTATGCGACCTTACTTAACCACCCAAATTCTAGATCACCCCAAGTTCCTAAACCTACATGAAGTAATTCACTGTCAACCAACTGTTC
Organism: Smallanthus sonchifolius; assembly: GCA_023525975.1. Classification (NCBI taxonomy): domain Eukaryota; kingdom Viridiplantae; phylum Streptophyta; class Magnoliopsida; order Asterales; family Asteraceae; genus Smallanthus; species Smallanthus sonchifolius. Next base: position 68,713,814 of record CM042031.1, on the reverse strand, counting down.
GACAAAATGCCTCAGAGAAACAAATAAAACCCATTACCTGAAAGCCGCCTGTAAGATGTCCGGAAGTGGCGAGGTGGAAGATTAGGTAAGGCTGAACAACGGACGGTGGGAAAACGCGGTAATCTGATGGCAGTACACTCCATTGAATGGGAGGTTGCAGTCGTCGTCATTGGAATCATTAAATGAGAAGAAAATTTCCTATCTACTCCAATCTCCGGATCAATATTAAAATTTTTCCCATCCACACTTGCCTGTATTTATCAAGAAAAAAATGTAAGTGAGGCAAGGGCTTCAAATAGATGGGTCCTTGATTCAAATATCAGGTTTGATGTTAACAATCCAGAGGCATCAACAGATTCACACATGACCTCAATTACTCAAAGAACAAAATCAATCAATATAGCCTTTTTTAAACAGTTTTTGAAACAAATTCAAAATCAACATATAAGCAGTAGCAACACAAAACCATATGGCGTTAAAACCCCAAATTTATTACCGTATTTCATAAGCCACCGAGACTCCATAGTTCAACCTCAGAAAACATAACCCAGAATTCAAACGGCAAGAAATCGCAAAAAAATGAATTAGAGGTTGGAATAGTAAGAACCAAAGCGAAACCCTAACGTACCTTTATCTGAAGAAACATAACAGGAAGAAGAGGTCGAGCTAGAATCTCTCAATTTCTCTCATCATCTTCGTGCGTTGATATCTCTCTAATGTGGTGTAAATCGGAGGTGGAGGGCCGGCAACCAAGAAGATGATGAAGAAGGCGATGATGGTGGGTGAGATCTTACCCGCGTGAACTTCTGTTTATCTCCGCCCTAGTTCCCTATCCCTAATTTCCCTAACTGGTAGCACAGCTCATAGGCAAACCTTGAAAATCATAAACTGATACTTGTTTCCTTTGATGCAGCGATCATCCATCGAAATTACAGGGCCGCTGTAGTCCTCTTCTTCATCGCAACATCATCTCCTCCTCACGGTCGCTGCTGCTGCCATGAGGACAAAGAAGAAGATGGCACTTTATGATTCACACTTAGGCATCAAGTGGTTGTACTAAGAGCATAATAGCTTGTATGTTACTGTTCACGCGTTGGTAAATGTTTAGTAATTAATAATAATCATATATATATATATAAAGGGCAAAATGAATATTCTGTTTTTTAGATTCGAAACCAACCAAAACTACGCCTTTATTAAATATAACCAAATTTTATTTTATTTTTTTATTCAACTATTATTCTCCTTAATTTCTCACATATGTGCTCGCCTCACCCAACAATCCACAGCCTTTCATAAAACTATAAACCCAATCATAAATTATTATGAGTGTTTAATCCAATCCCCTAGATCAGATACTGTAATTAAATATATATGAAGTGAAAATCAAATTTTGTTTAAACAGCGGATCGTGAATATCAATTTCAGTTCAAAATCTGAAATGGATTTGAGGCAAACCTTGAATCAGGACCACTACCAAAATTTCTCTCTGACTATTAGGTTAGTAATGTTAGAGTTAGAATGGATAACATTTTTTTATTAACATAATCATAGTTTGACCGAGGATGATCACATAGAATGGTGATGTAACCGTCAGGGAAACTGAAAATTAGGTAACTCTATTTAAGTCAGTGTACATGTTTGTTCATCTTTGATTCAGGAAGATCCATGCCTAGGAGGTCCCGTAAGAGAGAGTGGTGAAATTGGGGATGAACTGTACGTGAGAAACTAACGGGATTAAATAATTAAAGATAAAAATTAAATTAAATTTTAGTTAGATTTAATTAAAACGACGTATTTTTGATTGGTTTCGCATCTAAGTTACATGCATAACAACACCATATTCACTTTCCCAATATATAAATTAGAGTAAATTACACAAATCGTCCTTTATGTTTATAGACTTTTTCAGATATTGTCCTTTAGCAAAAAAATTGACATATATCGTTCTTTATGTTTACAAATCTTGTACTTTACGTTCTTTGTCCCTAACCCAGTTAAAATTTTTCGTTAAGTATGATCATGTGCGAGGCACATGAGGGTACTTTGGTCTTTTTACCTATTTATAAATAAAAAAAAGTTAAATTATAAAAACCCAAATATCTCTCTCTCAACACACACTCTCTCTCTTCTCTCTTTCTTGTTCAAGACAACCACCACCACCACCGGTTGAAACTTGGTCTGATGGCCTTCACATGAACCAGAAGATGATAATGTGATGCTCCCCGACTCTGATGACAAGTGTTGGTGGACCAGAAGCCATATCCGCCACCACCATTATCGTCGCCACCACACACCACCACTACACACCACAAAAACGCCCTATCTCTATCTCTACCTTATCTCCTCTCTGGATATCAATTCCAACCACACAAAAACGCCCCAAATGGTTGCGATTTTAAATATATGGATTAAGGGGTTATGTCATTAGGGTTTCTAGAGCAGAGAGAGGTGGTCCAGCGGTGGTGATTTCAGGTGGTGGTGGTCGCTAAGATGGTGGCGGTTTGAGGCCATCATCACCGTCGTTTTCGATTAGAGGTTGTAATCGGAGGCAGGCGGTGGTTAGGGTTCAGGAACAGGTATGACGGATCACGGCGGCAGCGGGATTCCGACTAGACGGAGGCTACACGGGCGGCGGCGCCATATCAGACGGAAGAACCGGGAGCCTTCTAAGTGAACCAAACCCTTGATCAAAAGCCCACCAGCAGTTTTCACTACTCGCGATCATCAAAACCGAAGGCTCGATGAGCTTGTTATCGCGTCTGATTTTGAAAAGCTCACCGGTTTTCACTTACGCCGAGAACCTCTTATTGACATATGATAGTTTCTAGTATTCTGATCTGGGAAATCTAGCTAAGTAAACTTTTAACTGATTCCAACCAGAGAGTGAGGAGAGAGTGTTTGTACTTGAGAGAGAGAGAGAGAGAGATATTTGGGTTTTATATTTTTTTTTGTTTTTTATATAAATTGGTAAAAAGACCAAAGTACCCTCATGTGCCTTGCACATGACCATAGTTAACGAAAAAAATTAACTGGGTTAGGGGCAAAGGACGTAACGTGCAAGATTTGTAAACGTAAAGAACAATATCTATAAATTTTTTGGCTAAATGACAATATCTGAAAAAATGTATAAACATAAAAGACGATTTGTGTAATTTACTCTATAAATTAATTATTCAGTAAGGGTCAAAATATACGTTATATTTAATATCGAGAAAAGATTTCAAATCAAATTAAAATGACGAATTATGTTATTACAATATAAAAATGACTAATTTGCATTCCATTAATCTAATCTATACTAAAGAATAAATAAAGGTTTCTCATACCACGTGTCGCCTCCACATTCATTCTCATCATTTTTTTCCGTCTCTATCTCTTATTAAATACACCTCTTTTTTTTAAATAATAAAATATATTTTTAAAGATAATACTAATCTTTATATTAATAAATCTCCTGACATATTTTGACGAGTGTATATATTAACAGATTATATTGTATTCTATGGGTTTATTCGACTTGTATAAAACACGAGTTTTTAAAAAAATAAATTTTTTATTACTTAGTATATAATATTATATTTATTCAACCCGTGTAATGATTAATATACAAACGTGAACTTAAAAGCAATAATTTTATTTACGATGACTAAATTGCAATGATTTCATGTTTCTTTTTAGAGTAAATTTCGCATTTGTCTCTTGTGGTTCGGCCTGTTTAACATTTTTAGTTCAAAAAATAATCTTTTAACAGCTCCTGAGTAGGGATGGGTATGAGCGGGGTAATCGGGTATGGGACCGGGCTTAGGATTACATTTGACATTTTTCGCGGGTTTGGGACGGGTCCGTTTACCCGCCCCGATTACCCGATAAAATATACCCGTTTATCCGATTATATACCCGACATATATATTTTTTTTTAATTTAAGTGTATATACCACGTTTATTTTAAGTATATATATATACCGTATTTATTTAAAATCTATATACCAAACATGATTTTATTTTATTTCGTTTTTGTTTTAATTACAACTTTATATATACCCGATAGATACCCGACGGGTTTTACGTCAAGTATACCCAACGGGTATTTTTTATAAACTAACGGGTTTACCCAAAACCCGCGGGGATACCCGATACCCGACAGGTAATTACCCGATAGAAACCTGACGGGTTTTGGGCTGGGTATGGGACAAGATTTTATAACCCGGTATGCGGTTGGGATTATCTTAACCCGTCCCAAACCCGACCCATTGCCATCCCTACTCATGAGATTGTATTTTTGTAACCATTTCAGTTCATGACACTAACCCTGATAACTTTTTCTATTAAGTATAGGACATTTTAGTCATTTTATTTCTAAGTGAACTAGTTTATCCTTTTCAGTCGAATAAAAAAAATTTAGGCTTTTTCATAAATTTCTTTTTTACCTTTTTAAAAACGTTTTTTTTTTACTTTTTTAAAATCATTTTTTTAGTTTTTTTCCATAAAAACGTCTTTTTTGAACATTTTTAAAAACGTTTTTTTTTACTTTTCTAAAAATATTTTTTTTTTTTTTTTATTTTCTTTTCATAAAAAAAAGGTTTTAAAAACATTTTTTTAGTTTTTTTAACTATTTTAAAAACTTTTTTTTAAATAGTTCTCTATTTTAAAAACTAGTTCACTTAAAAAATTACAAAAAAGCGTTTTTAAAATAGTTAAAAAAACATTTTACGAAAAAGCTAAAAAAACTGAAAAAATGTTTTTAAAAACGTTTTTTATGAAAAAAATAAAAAAAAAAAATATTTTTAGCGAAGTAAAAAAACTTTTTTATAAAGGTTCAAAAAAGCCGTTTTTAGGGGAAAAAAAGTAAAAAAAAAAAAGTTTTTTTGAAAAAGCCTAAAAAAAGTTTTAATTAGACTGAAAATTTTAACTAGTTCACTTAGAAATAAGATGAGTAAAATGTCCTATACTTAACAGAGAAAATTAATAGGGTTAGTGTCATGGACTAAAATAGTTACAAAAATTCAATCTCAGGGACTGATATGTTAAAAGATTTCTTTTTAGACTAAAAGGGTTAAACAGGTCAAACCACATGTGTCACACCCCGTCGAAGGCGGAAACACAGAGTGGGACTGGTATATCGCATTGAACACAAGTACAAGATAAACTAAAAGGAAAGTTGTGCATTACATTGAACCATACTACATGCTTTTAACGAAAGTACGAATACATGAAAATCCCGAATCAATACGAAGTGTCTAAAATGTCTGACAACAACCAAAGGTACACAATAATAATTCTTCCCAAAAGCAAGCCGTTTAAAGTTCGTAATCCCCTTAACTGATTACCTAAAAAGCATGTTTCAAAACCGGGTCAACTATAAAAATAGTTGGTGAGTACGCATGTTTTGCGTCTCGATAAAAAAAGTAAGTAAATAAATTTCAAAATGTAATACTAACCATCCGCAGATGATCAAGTACACGTGTTAAGATATAATTATCTTGAGCCACAATCAAAACCGTCAGACTAGGTGTCGAATGTGAACACCTACTATAGCTAATTATACGCCCAAATGAAACTACAAATGTGGTTGGCGCGACCAACCCAGGGCGGGGGCGTCAACCCAAATAGTACTATCCATAATTCCCATTGACTATCCAAGCTAATTGATTGTGTTAAAGTGGGGACTTAATACATTCATTGGTAAACCCAGGTAACAACGTGTAGTGTGTGAAATGTAATATCCAGTAAGTTTCCGACGTACCACTGTTTGGTTAAAAAGAAAATTTTCAGTTGTAAACCGTACATTTTGAGAAAGGATAAACATATCTGGTGGATTTAAATCTTAATAAAACAAATATGCAAATTTGTGAATTTAAATCTTATTTAGAATCTATTTTTCCCTTTTTGTTAATAAATGCTAATTGTTTTGAAATTCATTACGTATATATATACCTTATAAAAATGGCAACACTTTATAGAGTTTATAATTTCGGTTATGTAAACAATATAGTTTACGAACTTTATTATTAATGTGTAAATGTCATAAATTATTTTATAGAAATTATAAAATAATAAAAACTTATAAAACACTTTTCATTTTATATAAATATATATATATATATATACACATTTAGATCGTTTTATAAACTTCAGGGACTGAAACTGTCATCCTTAAAACCGATTTCAAACCAAAAAAATCCAAGTTTTAATATAAAATAATAAAAACTGAAACTTCAGGGGCCTGTTTGCAATAAGCCGAAACTTCCAAACCCAGATTTTCAGTCGTGAGTTCGAGTCCCGCTACCCCCGGTTCTCGCCCCTTTTCACGTGAAACTCGTAATTTCGTCCAGGTTCACTGAACCTCGGGCTCGTCCCTCGCGTGCGACCCGTCCCCAAGACGCCATGATGATCAACCTCGATCGATGCTTGGCGTGGAGTGTGAATTACCTCCGAACGGCCCAACCACCCGCCTCGACTCGTTCACGCAATTAATGCCAAAATTGGCTATAAATAGCGACTCCCTCTGCTCCTAAACATCATCCCTAACCTCCCTCCACTACCCATTTCATCCATCCGAAGCTGCACTGACCGGAATTGAAGTCGCGACCGCCGACTCCAAGCCGAACCCAATCTCTCTCAAATCAACACCAAATCAGGTAATACTTGTGCCCATTGTGATCGAATTCGTGAAAGGATCAAAAGCCCTCTGTTTAATCTCATAAACAGAGGGTAATCCGAGTCGAATTTGGGGATTGAAATATTAGGGTTCATACGGATTGGGGGGGTGGGGGCGTTTGGGTTTGTGTTTAAGGATTTTGTTTTCCGGATTAAAACACAAACAAGTCCCTGGTCCAGCGGTGGTGCGTGTGTGCAGATCCCAACCCGGAGCAGGTCGGGTGTTCGAACCCGGCCGCCCGTTTTTCTGATTTCGAATTCTTTTATATATTTTTAATCAGTTTTAAAAATTCCCTGTATTTTTATAAAATATGTGGAACATATATAAACTAAAAATCGATTTTTATTTTTGTCTTCCTTATTGGAAAACATTTCAACCAAATAAAAACCAAATTTAAAAACTATAAAAAAATATATATATATAATATTTAACATTAGTTTTAAATTCCTAAAATCTATAAAACAACCCCAAACTGTTATAAACTTAATACTTGACAGAAAATAATTTATAAATTATTAGTTTGGTTTATAAACAAAGACTATCTATAATTTTGAATAATAATTACAACTTTCGTTTATATATAAAAAAAAGGAGAAAGTTTATTCATTTATACTTCCCTTTAAAATTTATTAAATTGTACATGTTTAAAAACTAAATACTCTACCTGGTAAATACATGGGATAATTGTAACCTTGAAGGTTTATGAAAATATTAAAAGGGTTGTATAAAACATAATTAATACTTGTATATTTAATACTTATTTAAAATGTAGTCAATAATTTAAATATTATTTAGCAAAATTATAAATGGTGATACTTTCTTAAATAGATAATTATTTTAGAAAGTTATGTATCTATTTAAAAATGGGTATTTCCCTTCTTAGATAATTAATAAATTACACTAATAGTAAAGCTCCAAGAAACTTAATATCTCTTATAAGTATCATTCTCTAAAACATTTTTTTAAAACTTACTAAGTAATTCCCACAATTAAATACTTGTTTACTATTTAACTTCAATACTTGAGAAAAACTATTTAAAAGTCTTGATATGATATATGAGTATTCATTTAAACTTCAAATGTAACGATTGGTTATGAAGCTAAACTTTGTAACACGACTACTCCCACTTCCCAAACCAAGAACCCTAGTCAATCCCAAATCTCGAAATCCTTGTTGTAGAATTTCTATGAATAAACTTTAAACTTTAAACTTATCGTTTAGGCTTGTGGTGAGGATATCTTTCCTCAAAACTTCACTACATATAACCCTTGTTTGGATACTCTTACATCCGCTACAAAGTGAGTATACTTAACCCCCTTTTGTTTTCATTTTTGCTTTTAAACTTGGGGTGGAACATGTTTATACTTTTTAGACTTATACAATTCAAACTTCACTATGATTATATGCTTTCTTTGTGTTGAATGCTTTTGAGACTTGTATGTTAAATTAAACTTAATTCTAGCATGTTCATTAACTTTGGCCGAGCCTATAGTAACAAAGATAGATCTATTGTATTTGACCAATCCACCTTGATTGATTGACCCTTCGGGGGGAGCCCTTGGTGTTTGTTACTGAATAAAACTTATACTTGAAACTTATAAGGGTAACCTTCGGGTTATGCCTAAACTTGGTTGGAGGATTGACGTGCACAATGTTTAACTTACTTGTTTTTCTCACATTTATGCTTAGATACATTAATCATGGTGAATTGTAAAACTTTTAAAAGACTTTGTAAAAATGGTGTCAAAACCTTTGTATCTCACCAACTATTTTTAGTTGACAGTTACTCAACATGTTTCAGGTGCACAAGAGTGAGGCTTATCTATGAAAACGTAGGACGCTTGGACTTAGAAAGACCATCAAGAATTAATCTTATGTTTATTTCTCTGTTGAACAATATGTTATTTTTGCCATGTTAAACTCTTTAAATTATTAATGGAATATTTCAATATCATTAGTCAACCTTGTGCTTTTGAACAACCGTGTCCACCCCGACGTATAATCCGCCGTCGGTTGGGGTGTGACAGATTGGTATCAGAGCCTTGGTTATAGGGAATTAGGTTATTAGACACATGACCTAGACTATAACTTAGGATTCCACATGACATGAGTCGTCTCATGTACTTATTAGGAATCACTCCTCTATTCTACCCTCTAAACCCTACACATACTTTTACTTGGAAAACTTACTACTACATCAAGTCTATATACTTAGGTTTCCAAACTAACTCTCATCAAAAGTAGTTGAGTTCCAAATAATGTATGAGAACTTGTGCGGACCGGAAGGGTGGATGCCTGTATTCTAGGAAATTCTGTCAAGGAAAGCATTTCGTACAAATCCAGATCAACCGTTGGACCCGTATGCTTTCCTGGGAATTCTTGGGATGAGTGTCCACTTATAGGAATGCGCGACTTCTCTAACGTTTGAGAATTTAAACCACCTTTGATATGGCAAGGTACCTGTTTAGTAACATGAACTAAGTAGGCACCATCTAAAATCCTTATACTTCATAACCTCATCCTATGATCCTTACCCTATTATTCTTATGTCCAAACTTTTTCATTTTATAGTATGTCTCCCCGTCGTAGCCGAAGCAGAGTCATGGCAACCCTCATCGCTCAACAAATGGCTGAGATCCTACCTACCCTAGTTACTCAACTAAACCAAGCAGCAGCCAGCAACAGTGCCAACTCTGGATCTCTCCAATCAGGTTCAAACCCTCCGTGCACTTTCAAGCATTTCAACTCCTGCAACCCCGCCAAATTCTTTGGGACTGAGGGAGCCACTAGCCTCCTCCAATGGTTTGAAAGCATGGAGAGCACATTTCTGAACAGTGACTGCCCGGATAACCTCAGAGTTCGTCATGCATCAAGTGTCCTGCAGAAGAGGGCATTAACCTGGTGGAACGGAGAAAAACGAAATAGAGGTGCTGACGCTGCTATGTCACTGACCTGGGAAGAATTCAAAGAGCTAATGATCGAAGAATTTTGATCGAGAAATGAAATGAAGAAACTCGAGGCTGAGTTCTGGGATCTTGCCCATGACAGTGGAGAGAATCTGGTGTATACAACCCGTTTCCATGAACTGAGTCTGCTAGTGCCACATATGGTTACCCCTCTGTCTCGAGGTATCGAAAAGTATATCAGTGGACTACCGATGAAGATTCAGGATACGGTGTGGGGTCGGAACCCTGCCACACTGGAAGACGCTATCCGCCTCTCTGCTACCTTGACGGATAATCACGTAAAGGCTGGAACCCTATTCAAAAAGGGCTCCAAGAAGCCCGTTAATACCTCTACTCCCGAGCCTCTCAAGACGGTTAAGACTGAACCCTAGTTCAATAAAATGCGAAAGGCCAGGAACTATGCGGTAGTCACACCGGCAGCACCTTTGGCACAAGTTGCTCCTGTTAAGAAGCCCTATGGGGGAGCACATCCCCAATGTAACACCTGCAAGTTTCATCATCCAACCACCTTGCCATGCCGATTGTGCACCCTTTGTGGTCGCTATGGGCATTTGTCCACTACCTGCTTCGCCAACAAACCTCCAATGGCTCAAGGAAATCGTCCCAACGTTCCGGCACTACCAGCTTTGGCAAATGGCCGAGCATGTTTTGGATGTGGTGACCCAACCCACTTCCGTAACCAGTGCCCAAGGCTCGTAAATCCAAACCCAAACCCAGGAGCACGGGGACGTGCCTTTAACATCAACGCTAATGAAGCCCAAGCCAACACAGAAGTAGTCAACGGTACGTTTCTAGTAAATCAACAATATGCTTCCATTTTATTTGATACCGGTGCCGATAGAAGTTTCGTTTCTTTGGAATTTGAGTTATTGCTTGCCAAAGACCGTTCTAAATTAGAAAAATCCATTACGGTAGAAGTAGCCGATGGAAATCCTGTAACTATTGACTCGGTTATCCGTGACTGCGTTCTTAACCTTAACGATCACGACTTTCCAATTAATCTCATCCCGATGCGTCTTGGAAGCTTCGACGTAATAATAGGCATGGATTGGTTAGCCGAACATCATGCAGAAATCATATGCTTTGAAAAATGCATCCGTATTCCCTTACCATCCGGAAGCACATTGCAAATCTATGGTGAAAAACCATCAAGCGGTCTAAAACTCATGTCTTGTACCACGGCCCGTAAGTATCTACGGAAGAATTACGTGGCATTTCTAGCTAACATAGTGGAAAAGAAAGGGAAGGGAAAGAACATTCAAGACATCCCTGTCATCCGTGAGTTTCCCAAAGTGTTTCCCGAATACTTACCAGGCCTTCCTCCCATACGACAAGTTGAATTCAGGATCGACCTCATCCCAGGGGCAAATCCTGTAGCAAAATCACCATATCGCCTTGCACCTTCGGAAATGCAAGAGTTAGCAAGCCAACTTCAAGAGCTTTCCGAAAAAGGGTTCATTCGTCCTAGCGTCTCCCCTTGGGGAGCACCTGTCCTGTTCGTCAAGAAGAAGGATGGATCATTTCGTATGTGCATCGATTATCGTGAGCTTAATAAGCTTACCGTTAAAAATCGTTACCCATTACCCAGAATTGACGACCTTTTTGATCAACTCCAAGGTTCTGCATGCTTTTCCAAAATCGACCTCCGTTCTGGCTACCATCAACTTCGTGTCCTTGAGGAGGATATTCCAAAAACAGCCTTTCGTACAAGATATGGCCACTATGAATTCATGGTTATGCCTTTCGGCTTAACTAATGCACCCGCGGTATTCATGGACTTAATGAACCGTGTGTGTAGGCCGTACCTGGAAAAATTCGTAATTGTTTTCATCGACGACATCTTGATCTACTCAAAAACAAAAAAAGATCACGAGGAACACCTACGGTTGGTGTTAGACCTCTTAAAGAAGGAGACCTTGTTCGCCAAATTTTCCAAGTGTGAGTTTTGGCTAAATGAAGTCCAATTCTTGGGTCATATAGTCAATGAGAAGGGAATTCATGTAGACCCTGCAAAGATAGAAGCAGTGAAAAACTGGAAAGCTCCAAAGACCCATACTGAAGTCCGTTCATTCCTTGGCCTAGCTGGCTACTACCGACGTTTCATTTCTAACTTCTCGAAAGTTGCGGTGCCCCTCATAGCCTTAACCCATAAAGGAAAGCCTTACGAGTGGGGACCAAAACAAGAAGAAGCCTTTCAGACTCTCAAGCAAAAGCTTTGTGACGCTCCAATCTTGACACTTCCTGAGGGTAATGATGATTTCGTGGTTTACTGTGATGCATCCAACCAAGGTCTCGGTTGTGTCCTTATGTAACGAGGCAAGGTTATTGCTTACGCGTCAAGGCAACTCAAAATTCATGAAAAGAATTACACGACGCATGACCTCGAGTTAGGTGCAGTTGTCTTCGTTCTCAAAATTTGGTGACACTACCTCTATGGTACAAAGTGTGTGGTTTTCACAGACCACAAAAGCCTTCAGCATATTTTTAATCAAAAAGAACTCAACATGAGGCAACGTCGTTGGGTAGAACTACTTAAGGATTACGACTGCGACATTCGTTATCATCCTGGAAAGGAAAATGTTGTAGCCGATGCTTTGAGCTGAAAGGAACACACCATGTTGCATTGTGTGAGAGTTCAAAACGATATTCAAATCCGCATCCTCGAAGCACAACACCTTTCGGTCACCGAAGGGAAGATGTACGAAGAAATGGCGTGCGGAGCTGAACTTCAATTAGAGACTAAGCCCAACGGCCTACTCTATTTCTTGAACTGTATCTGGGTTCCTGATCGTGATGACCTCCGTACTATCATTATGAACGAAGCTCATAAGACCCGTTATTCGGTTCATCCTGGTGCAGACAAAATGCACAAAGATCTTCGTCACCAATACTGGTGGCCCGGTATGAAGAAAGACATTGCGTTATTAGTAGCAAAGTGCCTCACCTGCTCCAAGGTTAAAGCCGAGCACCAACGTCCGTCTGGCCTTCTAGAACAACCAGAGATTCCCGTGTGGAAATGGGAGTGTATAGCGATGGATTTCATTACCAAACTACCTCGTACCACTCACGGTCATGACAGCATCTGGGTAATCGTTGACCGACTAACTAAATCTGCACACTTCTTGCCTATCCGTGAGGATTATGGAGTCGAGAAGTTAGCTCGAATTTACATTAATGAAATAGTTAGTCGTCACGGTGTACCTCTCAACATTATCTCTGATCGTGACGGTCGTTTCACTTCCCGTTTCTGGCAATCCTTACAACCTGCTCTTGGCACTCAACTAAATCTCAGCACAGCTTACCACCCTCAAACCGATGGTCAATCTGAAAGAACCATACAGACTTTGGAGGACATGCTTAGGGCATGCGTTATTGACTTCGGTGGTAACTGGGATTCGCACCTACCGTTGATTGAATTCTCTTACAATAATAGTTACCACACAAGCATCAACATGGCACCCTTTGAAGCTCTTTATGGTCGTAAATGTCGTTCCCCTGTTTGTTGGAACGAGATTGGTGAATCACAAATCACCGGACCTGAACTCATTCAAGAAACATCTGACAAAGTTCATCGTATTCGTGATAATCTCCTAGCAGCTAGAAGTCGGCAAAAGAGCTATGCCGACAAGCGTCGAAAACCGCTAGAATTCCAAGTCGGTGATCTTGTACTCCTCAAAGTGTCACCTTGGAAAGGAGTAGTTCATTTCGGAAAGAAAGGAAAGATAGCTCCTCGTTTTGTGGGCCCTTTTAAGATCCTCGAAAGGATAGGAAAGGTGGCCTACAAACTTGAACTACCTGAAGGCCTTAGCAATGTTCATCCAACTTTCCACGTCTCTAATCTCAAGAAATGTCTTGCGGACGAGAACCTCCACATACCCCTCGACGAAGTACGCATCAATGAAACCATGCACTTCGTTGAGAAACCCGTGGAGATCATGGATCGTGAAGTCAAGCAGCTCAAACGTAGTCGTATTCCAATAGTCAAAGTGCGTTGGGAGTCCAAACGTGGCCCAGAGTTTACTTGGGAACGTGAAGACCAGATGAAAGTCAAGTACCCGTAACTTTTCTCTAAACCCTCCTCTTAAATTTCGGGACGAAATTTCCTAAAGTAGGGGAGACTGTAATATCCAGTTAGTTTCCGACGTACCACTGTTTGGTTAAAAAGAAAATTTCCAGTTGTAAACCGTACATTTTGAGAAAGGATAAACATATCTGGTGGATTTAAATCTTAATAAAACAAATATGCAAATTTGTGAATTTAAATCTTATTTAGAATCTATTTTTCCCTTTTTGTTAATAAATGCTAATTGTTTTGAAATTCATTACGTATATATATACCTTATAAAAATGGCAACACTTTATAGAGTTTATAATTTCGGTTATGTAAACAATATAGTTTACGAACTTTATTATTAATGTGTAAATGTCATAAATTATTTTATAGAAATTATAAAATAATAAAAACTTATAAAACACTTTTCATTTTATATAAATATATATATATATATATATATACACATTTAGATCGTTTTATAAACTTCAGGGACTGAAACTGTCATCCTTAAAACCGATTTCAAACCAAAAAAATCCAAGTTTTAATATAAAATAATAAAAACTGAAACTTCAGGGGCCTGTTTGCAATAAGCCGAAACTTCCAAACCCAGATTTTCAGTCGTGAGTTCGAGTCCCGCTACCCCCGGTTCTCGCCCCTTTTCACGTGAAACTCGCAATTTCGTCCAGGTTCACTGAACCTCGGGCTCGTCCCTCGCGTGCGACCCGTCCCCAAGACGCCATGATGATCAACCTCGATCGATGCTTGGCGTGGAGTGTGAATTACCTCCGAACGGCCCAACCACCCGCCTCGACTCGTTCACGCAATTAATGCCAAAATTGGCTATAAATAGCGACTCCCTCTGCTCCTAAACATCATCCCTAACCTCCCTCCACTACCCATTTCATCCATCCGAAGCTGCACTGACCGGAATTGAAGTCGCGACCGCCGACTCCAAGCCGAACCCAATCTCTCTCAAATCGACACCAAATCAGGTAATACTTGTGCCCATTGTGATCGAATTCGTGAAAGGATCAAAAGCCCTCTGTTTAATCTCATAAACAGAGGGTAATCCGAGTCGAATTTGGGGATTGAAATATTAGGGTTCATACGGATTGGGGGGGGGGGGGGGCGTTTGGGTTTGTGTTTAAGGATTTTGTTTTCCGGATTAAAACACAAACAAGTCCCTGGTCCAGCGGTGGTGCGTGTGTGCAGATCCCGACCCGGAGCAGGTCGGGTGTTCGAACCCGGCCGCCCGTTTTTCTGATTTCGAATTCTTTTATATATTTTTAATCAGTTTTAAAAATTCCCTGTATTTTTATAAAATACGTGGAACATATATAAACTAAAAATCGATTTTTATTTTTGTCTTCCTTATTGGAAAACATTTCAACCAAATAAAAACCAAATTTAAAAACTATAAAAAAATATATATATATAATATTTAACATTAGTTTTAAATTCCTAAAATCTATAAAACAACCCCAAACTGTTACAAACTTAATACTTGACAGAAAATAATTTATAAATTATTAGTTTGGTTTATAAACAAAGACTATCTATAATTTTGAATAATAATTACAACTTTCGTTTATATATAAAAAAAAGGAGAAAGTTTATTCATTTATACTTCCCTTTAAAATTTATTAAATTGTACATGTTTAAAAACTAAATACTCTACCTGGTAAATACATGAGATAATTGTAACCTTGAAGGTTTATGAAAATATTAAAAGGGTTGTATAAAACATAATTAATACTTGTATATTTAATACTTATTTAAAATGTAGTCAATAATTTAAATATTATTTAGCAAAATTATAAATGGTGATACTTTCTTAAATGGATAATTATTTTAGAAAGTTATGTATCTATTTAAAAATGGGTATTTCCCCTCTTAGATAATTAATAAATTACACTAATAGTAAAGCTCCAAGAAACTTAATATCTCTTATAAGTATCATTCTCTAAAACATTTTTTTAAAACTTACTAAGTAATTCCCACAATTAAATACTTGTTTACTATTTAACTTCAATACTTGAGAAAAACTATTTAAAAGTCTTGATATGATATATGAGTATTCATTTAAACTTCAAATGTAACGATTGGTTATGAAGCTAAACTTTGTAACACGACTACTCCCACTTCCCAAACCAAGAACCCTAGTCAATCCCAAATCTCGAAATCCTTGTTGTAGAATTTCTATGAATAAACTTTAAACTTTAAACTTATCGTTTAGGCTTGTGGTGAGGATATCTTTCCTTAAAACTTCACTACATATAACCCTTGTTTGGATACTCTTACATCCGCTACAAGGTGAGTATACTTAGCCCCTTTTCGTTTTCATTTTTGCTTTTAAACTTGGGGTGGAACATGTTTATACTTTTTAGACTTATACAATTCAAACTTAACTATGATTGTATGCTTTCTTTGTGTTGGATGCTTTTGAGACTTGTATGTTAAATTAAACTTAATTCTAGCATGTTCATTAACTTTGGCCGAGCCTATAGTAACAAAGATAGATCTATTGTATTTGACCAATCCACCTTGATTGATTGACCCTTCGGGGGGAGCCCTTGGTGTTTGTTACTGAATAAAACTTATACTTGAAACTTATAAGGGTAACCTTCGGGTTATGCCTAAATTTGGTTGGAGGATTGACGTGCACAATGTTTAACTTACTTGTTTTTCTCACATTTATGCTTAGATACATTAATCATGGTGAATTGTAAAACTTTTAAAAGACTTTGTAAAAATGGTGTCAAAACCTTTGTATCTCACCAACTATTTTTAGTTGACAGTTACTCAACATGTTTCAGGTGCACAAGAGTGAGGCTTATCTATGAAAACGTAGGATGCTTGGACTTAGAAAGACCATCAAGAATTAATCTTATGTTTATTTCTCTGTTGAACAATATGTTATTTTTGCCATGTTAAACTCTTTAAATTATTAATGGAATATTTCAATATCATTAGTCAACCTTGTGCTTTTGAACAACCGTGTCCGCCCCGACGTATAATCCGCCGTCGGTTGGGGTGTGACATGAAACAGCTTTTCCCCTGTGAAACAGTAAAAATTAAAAAGTGGGGCCGTGAAACTCACCTGAGTGCGGTAATACAAAAAGTATGGTTAACCGAAGAAACCACAAATATGATGCCCTAACCGAGTCCTACTAACCAAGTAGACACGAAACAAGCATTTAGGACACCTAACGTGTGTGAATAAGTTAACAAAACAAAAATGGCTATGCAGTCGGTTGCATACCCAAAACCCTTGCATACGCGTACGAACTGTTAGAAATTGTAAAACCGGCTTTTATATAAATTCATGACCTTAAAACCTTAAGTTTTAGATTTTAATAAAGAACATCATTAGTTATAAAATCATATATGATAAAACCTCAAGTCACGGTTTCGTTTGATCAAAAACGCGGTTACGCGAATAAAGTCCGGTTTATGGTTTGAAAATCCGATTCGTCTGAAATTAGGGTTTTAGTGTGATTTTAGCACCCAATTAAAAAGTCCAAATTTAAGTTTTTAATATGATCGTACTTCTATCCAAAATCCCTTAAAACTTTTATAAAATTAATTTTAGATAAAAATTTCCATAATTAGTAACTTTTTATAAAATTTTAATGGACCATAATTCCAAAATCATACTTAGACATAAAGTTACTGTGAAATTTATACCAATTGATCATATACATAAATAAAATTTTGTAACCAATTTTCATATTTTTCCAGTATTTTGATTATTTATTATGAATATAATATTGTCAAAACTTAACAAATTCGGGAAAAATAGTTAAACTTATCAAAACTTTACTAAACTTTTACCAGATTAGTTTTAGGTCCATATGAGATCTCATTCCAAGTTTCAAGTCCAGAAGTATATGATCTCAAATTCAATCGTTAAAACTTCATAAATACTAAAAACCTACTTAGACACATCCAATTTTCACGAAATTTGGACATGAGTCATGTTTTATCATATACTAAACACTATCCAAATTCCATATTCCATATTTTTCTAATACTCATAGGTATTTTCCCAATTTTTATGTATTAATCTTGTAGGAATTTTAATAAATAATCTATAAAGAGTTAAGTAGCCAAAATCTCCAGATCCTCATTTTACTCCATATACTTCAGTTTAAAAATAAATTTGGATGTTAAATCACACTTTTATAAAAACCCATCAAGAACATGAATGTTCTTGATCACATTAGCAAATTAACAACTTTGATCTAGATTATACCTTCAAATTCAGCTTTATTTGGTGTTGTTGGATGCTTTTCTCCTGTGATTCTTTGATATAATAACCTACAATCACAATGTCGTTCCAATCGAAGACAAAAACTAAAAAATCACCAAAAACTCAAGAAAACCCAAATGATGAACATCAAATGTTCATACTCTTGAACATCCAAACTTTTGTAAGATTTATACTAGATAACTCATTGTGGATAATTAAAAATAGTTTCCATCTACAAATCTTTGTTAAAATTTCAAGATTCAAGCTTTAAAAACATCAAAAACACCAAAACTTGAAAATCAAAGTGAGTGTGTATAGTGTGTGTGTGTGTGTTCTTGAGAACACATGTAACCATTAAAACAGAAAATTAAACATAAAAATTATGATGAAATACCTTAAAATCCCTGAAATGATGCTAAAAAACAACTAAAAACCAAGAATTAAAGGTTAATGGAAGTGTTTTTGAGCTAGATTTCAAAATAGGGGGTGTTTGGTTACAAGGGGGAGGGGTTCACGATTTTGGAGAGGGGGAGAAGAGGGGAAAATGGGTGGGGAGAAGGGTATTTATAGGTGGAGAGTTTGTCTTGATTTTTAAAAGAAAGATTTTTATAAAATATACCTACTTTTTATAAAATTTACACCCCTAAACATGTTAATAAACATTTTTATCCAAACACAAAAATCTAGTATCTAAAACAATGAATCTAGGAAATTTTTAAAACATAAAAACTCAAAAGAATTTTAAAAAGTTATACCGGGTATTTACCGAGAGAACCAACTGTGATCGTTAGTTTGATAAAAAATCACAAAATTTAGCACATATAAAAATTATAAAACATATTTCTCAACTAATTTTAAATATAAAAATTAATTTCGAGAAATTAAATTTTTCCGTTTATTTAACGCGTTCACGCGATGTATGCACTTAACCGGGTATTCTAATTGTGACCTTAGTGTTCGTCTAAGGCAATGCTCATAGAACTTCTAAAAACTCATAAAATATAAACTCTTAAAGTATAAAAATATAAACGTACAAAAAGTCGAGAAACGGTAAGGACCTGAAAATCTATTATTGTCACAACATGGGCCAAAAACAAAATTTACTCTTCATATCAAACCTTGCCTAATTCTGAATACTCATATCACAAGACGACCAAAAACGTAATCATCGACCATCATCTACGCTGTGTTGCCGAGTCCCTTTTAAAGAGAGAACTGGAAGGAAACTGGAAAAGATTTATGTTTCTGAGTTTTTTAATGGGATGAAGTGGAAAGAAACTCAAAAAGTTTGTGTTCTTGAGTTTTTTAACGGAAGTAAGTGGAAAGAAGAGAATGAAAGATTTTTAATAATCTTCCCTCTCAACTTTCCTTCCAAATTGGAAGGAAGTGGAAACACATAAAATCTCTAATTTCTTTTATTTTTCTTCGAACTCTGGAACACGAAATTATATTATATCTTTCTCTTTCCATCCCTTTCTTTTCTTTCGTTAATTCTCTTATTTTCCTTCCCCTCCCTTTCTTTTCTCTCCTTAAAGGGTGTTTGAGATTGCGTTGAAAAACTGCTTATTGACTTATTGGTTTTTTGAAAAGCCAATAAGCTAAAAAAATGTTTGACAAACATAAAAGCACTTTTTGATAAAGCTAAAAAGTTATTTTTTAAGAATTCATAAATTCCTGACTTTTCAAATGGCCTTTGGCTTTTGCAATAAAATATTATCAATCTACCCCTAACAATTTCTAACAAATACATATATATCATTATATTACGTGAATATTTTTTAATAATTTTGGTTTTAAATATAAAAATGTATTTTTTGGTCATTTTACGTGAATAAGCTAAGCCAAACACTTTTTAAAAACAACTTGTTAACTTATTGGCTTTTCCCACCACAAAATCTAATCTAAACACTTTTTTTAAAACTCTTTTTCAAAAAGTCATAAGCTAATAAACACTTTTAACAAAAAACACTTTTTGAGTTAAATAAGCAATCCCAAACACCCTCTTAGTTTCCTTTCTCTTCTTTTTTCCTTTATTAAACCCGGGAACACAGCGCTAAAGTCTAACCAGGGGCATAAATAAGGCGAGCCGAGCCCAAGCTCGATTCGTTTAACTTTAGAGAGCTCGAGATCAACCCGTGAGTAGTTTTTCAAGCTGGAGTTCGACTCATTTATTATTTACAAATCATTACTTTTTAATTATTTTATTATTACTTTAATAATTATTATTGTTATATATATGTATATTTATTCTTATAATTATAATTTGTATATACAACATAATATATATATATATATTATTTATATCATAACTATATATATATAATAATAATCATTATGTAAAATATATTTAATATATTGAATAAAATTCTATAAATAAAAGGCTCATTTAACCTCTCGAGAGCCAGCTCTAGATCAATGCCTAAATCTCAGGCTCATTTAATTTTTCTAGCAAACCGATCTCGAGTGACACATGAGCGACTCGGCTCATTTATACCCTTATACCTCTAAGAGGTGAACTGAAGGGTACGAGAAGTTTGTTTCGTCTTCAACAGCTTTTATCTCGAGTTTTTATTGCTGCAAAATGAAGTTGAAAATTAAAGAATAGTTTGGACTATTTATATTTATGTAATTCCCTATTGCCACCATATGATCATAAGATGAAGACACCCACTGAACACCCCTCCCTCCTATGAACTGTCTGTATACGGAAACTAAAAGTACTAATTCACGTTTTAATCGTTTCCGGTTTCATAATCGGAATCTACCGCTCAATTTTATACACAGAAACCGTATGTTTTAGAGAGAGAAAGTGAAAACAAAAAAATTGAAATTGAAACTGGCGGCTGCCACCATCTCATGGCGGAGACAGACGGAGGTTCAGCAGCACCATCACCACCACAACAGCGGCGAGTCCCCCCGATGATTGCGCTACCGCCACAATCTTCGTTCGAAACCCTATTCTCCGATGACATGGAGTCCCGCTCGTTTTCTCAGCTTCTCGCCGGCGCCATCGCTTCCCCTGCAACTGATTCTGAAAAGAAAGGTGGGGGATTTAAGCAAAATCGGCCCATGGAGGTGATTGCTCAATCTCCATCTTCTGTTTTTAGTCCTTCTGGATTCCTCTCCTCACCTCTTCAGGTAATGCATTTCTTTCTCCGTTGACTTTTGAGGTCAAATCACCTAGTTTTCAACTTCAAAATTGACCAAAGTCTGAACCTTTTTAGAGAAATTTGTACAGCCACATTAACCATTACAACAAGCATTGAACATGGAAAATTATTAGTCTCTAGATACGCAACACACCGAGTCAATTTATATGTTTGACTATCTTTGAAAAGACTCTGTTGTTATTTGTATTCTGGCAGAGTCCATTTGGGATGATGTCTCACCAGCAGGCCTGGCTCAAGTTACTGCCCAGGCTGCATTATCTCAATCTTACTTCAATCATATTCAACCTGCTGATGAACAACCACAGATGGTCAACGCGGTCAATGCAAAATGGGACCTTGACGATTCGCAAATTGGATCACCGGTTGATGTTACTGAACCTCAGCAAATGGTTTCTGTGTATGCTGATACGAATGACGGCTACAACTGGAGGAAGTACGGTCAAAAACAGGTCAAAGCAAGTGAGAATCCTCGAAGCTACTATAAGTGCACGTATGTTAACTGCCCGGTGAAGAAAAAGGTCGGGCAGTCGCTTGATGGTCATGTAACTGATATTGTGTATAAAGGTCAGCACAATCATGACCCGCCTCAGCCTAACAAGCGCACTAAAGAGGGTGCTCATGTGAACAAACCGAACAATTCCCAATTGGAAAAACCAGTAGCTGATCATGGATCTAACCAGTTGATGAGAATTGATCAAGGGTTTAATCATTTGACAATTGATGACTCAGATGATGAACCTAATCCAAAAAGAAGGTATGTTGATGCAGGACATAAGTATTTTAGATACATTGTAGCCAAAGATTGTTAAACACGTGCATGTTCCCCCTAATTCATAAATGTATTAGTTGCTTAATTTGTTCCCTGTTATCATATGCGTATCTATGTTAAATTTAGGGGTGTAAACGAGTCAAGTTCAGCTCGTTTAACTTGAGCAACTTGGCTCATGTCGGGCTTGAATCGTTTATTATTTATTAAATATTTAATTATTTTATATATATTTATAATTATAATTTTTCTATATAACATAATATATATTATTTAATTATATTTTATATGTAATAATAATTATTATATAAATACGCATATAATACATTAAATTAAAATTATATAAATAAAATGCTCGTAAGTTTGCTTGATATGTGAAGCTCGGGCTCAAGCTCATTTGTTAAATGAGCCCCAATAAAAGCTCGAGCTCGGGCGATTCTATTTTTTAGCTAGCTGATCTCGAGTAGCTCATGAATTGCCCGGCTCGACTCATTTACACCCCTAGTTAAATTTGACATTTTGCACATTGGTTGACTTTTTTCACATGGATTGAAGGAATACGGAAGTCACGCCTGTGTCTGCGCCTGTGGAGTCGACTTTATCCAATAAGATGGTCTCAGAACCAAAATTTGTGGTCCAGACAAGAAGTGAAGTTGATCTTTTAGATGATGGGTTCAAGTGAAATATGGGCAGAAAGTGGTCAAGGGAAATACTAATCCAAGGTGATCTTTATCTGACTTTTTACCTAACCTGTTGAACCCCGTGATAATGTTTCATGTTTAGTAGCCATGCATATCCTATCCTCGGTTATGAAAATGGTTCAATTTGATTATATGAAGTTTTGAAATGTGCAGGAGTTATTATAAATGCACATTTGCAGGATGCAATGTGAGAAAGCATGTAGAAAGAGCTCGATCAGACCTGAAATCTGTAGTAACAACGTACGAAGGGAGACATAATCATGATATTCCAGTATCTAAGCATCGAGGCTACATTAATAACGGTGGTGGGCAAATGGGCAAATCTACAAAACCATCACAGCACAAAGACACCAAACATGGAAATAGTGAAAGACGGGCTCTTTTACAGATGAAAGAAGAGGCAATAACCGTGTAAGTTGTTCTGAATCTGGTAATGTAAAAGATGTCTTTTGAAGTTTATATAGTTGCCAATAAAATAGTACATTTTGGATCAAAGTCTACTTTTCTTTTGTTTGATGGTTTATAGAAAACAAGTGTTTGTACAGATGGTTGTGTTGCTTGTAACGAGCCCATCGCGGGCCTTATATACCTTACTCGCCCGAGTTGTTGTACACAGAGTGCTTTTGTATAGTTAATAATGTACTTTGGTTTAAGGGTAGATGATGTGTTATTATTGTATGCTCTTAAAGGGAAATTTTGGAATGTTGTAGGGCATAGTTGTGATTTTGTTTAATATGGTAATGTATGTTCATGTGTCAACATTCTTGATTAGCTTTTGTGGCACCCATGTGGAAGCCTTCTTTTGATTCGATACAATTTTGTTTAGTATTTAAACAACAATAATGAAAGCTTTTGATAGTTCATTCACCTATACATAATGGCGGCAATCTTTGACATCATGTTTGGGCAAAAATAAATTTTATGAGTTAATTTGAGTCACCTCATATTAATCAAGGGGTGAATTTGAGTCAACTTAAATCAGTCAATGGGCTAAAAGGGGCATCTCTTATAAAACTTGTTAATTTAAAATGGTTAGCACCATCTATAACCATTGTTTGTCTCTACCACCTACTTGTTGCCGCTCCCGCCACCTCCACCATCGCCGCCGCCACTCCACCATAGGTGCCACCATTGCCACCGACACGCCCACAACCGCCACTCCACCATTGACGCGCCCACCGCTGCTACCGACACGACCGCCGGCACCGCCTTCACTACTAACATCGCCATTCACTACCATAATATATATAGTAGGTGAACATATATTGATACTTTTTTTTCTAAAACGACTTATTTCAACCCGACTCCATTTTGGTCACAGCCTATTTTGACCCGAACCAAATTAGCATAGAGGGTTAGGCTAGAAAAGAACAAAACCATAGAAAAGGTAGGAAGCCATCATCACGCGCCACGTGTACAAAGAAGGAAATAAACCTGCACATGCGGCTCATATACAAGTCACATTAGTGGGTGTTAGTAGTGGTAATATTAGGTTGTTAAGTTTTTTTTAAAGCTTTAAATAGTGAGGAAT
This sequence comes from Smallanthus sonchifolius, assembly GCA_023525975.1. Taxonomy (NCBI): domain Eukaryota; kingdom Viridiplantae; phylum Streptophyta; class Magnoliopsida; order Asterales; family Asteraceae; genus Smallanthus; species Smallanthus sonchifolius. The sequence goes on along the minus strand of CM042031.1, from coordinate 68,689,712 downwards.
AATATTATAAATTTATTAACCATCCACTCTTCTGTCCTAAATCTTCTCAGTATATATATTTGGTGAGAATATTCATTTACATATATTATAAAAAGCACTTGAATAATATAAAGATGCTAATATTTATTAAGCGGAAGTCAATGGAAACAAATGATTAATTTGGTGACCAATAAACCAAATTGGACCACCCACATGATGGCTTAACCAAAAAGGTGCGCCATATTTTCAATTTAAGCTGTTTGTTGAGCCAAGCATTCTCACCTTCTCTCTTTAAAACCATTGTTCTGTTGCAGAGCACACCAAAATGGCGATCATCAATCTGGACCCACAACTGTTCCTCTCTCACTCTTTTACTTTCCTTTTCTTCTTTCCCCCTCTCAATTTCATTTTCTCTCCGCATTTCTCGCCACAACCGGATGCCAATTTTCAAAATTCCGCATATTTTCCCGTTAGGGTTTTCTCAATCTGTTTAGTTTAAAACACGATTCTCCCCAAAATGTATCAATTTGTTTGATGAATTTTGGGTGAATGTAATGGGCTGCGTCAATTCAAAACCTGTAGTTAGGTATTTCAGTTCTTTAGGTTCTTCTTCACCAAAGAATCATGATCATAATGATAATGGTAATGGTAATCGTGTTATTAAGCCATTGAAGAAGATGAAGAAGCGAATACAAGATGATGATGATGATGATGATGATGGTGATGGTGATAAGATCAGTAAGGATAGAGATGATCATGCTCTTATCATTAATCGAGATGGAGAGTCTTCGAATTTCAATCCGGTTAGTTTGAGATTTGAAAGGTTTAGTGAAGCAGAACATGTTGCTGCAGGATGGCCTTCTTGGCTTAGTGCGGTTGCTGGTGAAGCCATTGATGGTTGGCTGCCTTTGAGATCAGATAGCTTTGAAAGATTGGAGAAGGTATGACATTGAATTGCTTATGATTCAAAGATCTTAAAATCTTGAAAATCAATCATCATATGGTCATATATCCTATTATCCTTATATGAGCATGAGTGTGATTCATTTTTTGTAGATGATTATTATGGAATGTTAAAAGTCCAAAATGCCCTGGGTGATGTAAACATAATAGATGTGTAAAGTTGTGTTTGGATATGTGTTTTCAAAGTGACTTGCAAATTGAAGAACCAGAATCACATAATTAGATAAGCAGTTACTTTCTTATTCAATTTTGATTGTTTTAACCTTAAGTAATCGGATAACCAGAATCATACTTGGTTTTTGCCAGCACTTGAACTGGTTATTGCTAATTCAAGTCAATATTCAGTTAAATCCACATCCAAACACCACCATTAATAGTTAGATAAATATAGATTTATTTCATAAAAAGTCAGTCTTCTTATAGCAACTCTTTACATGCCATTAGTTTTGCCCTAAACTATAAGAAAACCAGAATCATAATCAGTTTTTGTCAAGCACTCCAAACCGATTACAACACATCCAAACACCTATGGAACACACATCGAAACACTGGTTTTTGTCAAATCACAATAATATATATAAACACACATCCAAAAACCTATTAAGAAACTATTTGTTCAAGGGCACTCATGGAACCAACCCTTTTGGTTATTTTTCTTATGTAGATTGGACAAGGTTCATACAGCAGTGTCTACAAAGCCCGTCATACCAAAAGTGGTAGATTTTTTGCACTAAAAAAGGTGCGGTTTCACAGTTTAAAACCAGACAGTGTAAAGTTCATGGCTCGAGAAATCACAATCCTCCGTACGCTCAACCACCCAAACATCATGAAACTTGAAGGGTTAATAACTTCCAAATTATCATGTAACATATACTTTGTTTTTGAATATATGGAACATGATCTCTCTGGATTACTGTCATGTCCCGACATCAAGTTCAATGACTCCCAGGTTTTGTAACATCTAACTGATCAAAAAATTAAAATATAACAAAGATTAAATGTAACCAAGTTAAGTTGTTTTTGGTGCAGATTAAATGCTATATGAGGCAATTATTGAACGGTATCAAACACTGCCATTCACTTGGGGTTCTACATCGAGACATCAAAACAGCAAATATTTTGGTGAATAATGAGGGAATTTTGAAGATTGGTGATTTTGGTCTAGCAAAATTCCATAGTCCTGAATGCAGGAAATCGTTGACTAGTCATGTAGTGACTTTGTGGTATCGGCCTCCTGAACTTCTTTTAGGATGCACAAATTACGGGACTTATGTTGACCTTTGGAGTGTGGGATGTGTTTTTGCTGAACTTTGTTTTGGCAGACCGATTCTCAAGGGTCGAACTGAGGTGAAAACATACAAAAACTGTAATCTATACATATACTTCTAATAGGTGAAAAAATGAGCAGGTTCAATGACAGGTAACTTTTGTGTAAATCATCTTTTTAGGTGGAACAATTGCACAAAATCTTGAAGCTTTGTGGAACTCCCCCTGATGGATACTGGAACAAGTCCCAACTTCCTCTTGCAACCATGTTTAAACCTCATCACGCTTATCAAAGTAGTCTTCGGGAAATGTGTAAACAGCTCCCGGAAACTGCAGTTGACCTTATCCAAACGTTACTTTCTGTAGAGCCTTGCAAGCGTGGGACCGCTGCATCTGCCCTCAAATCTGAGGTATCTTTGCACAACAATTTCATTGCCCAAAATCAAGAGTTGACTTTTCTAACCAGATTGTGTTAACAGTATTTCCATACGAAGCCTTACGCGCGTGATCCCGCAAGCTTGCCAAAGTACCCACCTAACAAAGAGATTCATGCACAGGTCCATGAGGAAGCACGTAGGTGAGTAGTTAATTGGGGTTTTAGTTGTTTCCAGGAGAGTATGCTAAGTAATTCAAACTTGTATGATGCAAAAGTAGACGGGTTGGGCAGGTTGTGTAATGGATCATACTGGTTTCGGGAGAAAACGGGCAAAATTTTAGAGCAGGTTAGGCTGAGAACACTTTTGTACCCATTTTATTGGAGTTCCATTAGTAATTAATATGTTACTATGATTTTTAAACAGTACTATTAAAACAATAATCCAGTTTTTATGAATCAATGTATGAGGCTGTAAACACTTAAATCTGAATTTGCTGCGGAAAATTTTCAGTTTGACCTTTTCTTAGTTTTTTTTTTGTTTTTTTTAATGTTTCCCAATTTCGTTGCTATCAATGAAATATAACCCATTTTCATATAAACGAGTTGAAATTGCCTCCTGTACTAAAACTGGTAAGCCTGGTCAACCAGTTGAATTATTGGGTCAACGGTTTCACGGGTTGTGTGGACTGTCCCAACTTGATTTTCTATAAACATTGTGGGATCAGAGATGATTGGGGTTAAGTTAAGATGTGTGGATGAAAAAAGAACATCTTTACTATCAGTGAATTTTAGTAACATGATTCAACAAAGCTCTTATTTCAGAAAGAAGCCAGGTGGCATGGTTTGGGGATCTGGAGATTCAACAAGAGTCCACAAAACATGCCAAGAACAAACTTCTTTCTGTAAAGCAGTCCCTACAGATGCCCCTCGATTTGCAAGAAGAAACAATGGTGATGGTTCATATTCAAAAGCATCACTTGACACAGTGTTGGGGCTTCCACAAACTACACAAGGGTCTAAATTTGAAGGCATTTGTGCACTCCCCGTTCAAGCAACAGCTTCAAATGGTGGTTTTCTGTGGGCAACAAGAAGGCGGAAATATGGCGGCAATTCGACCCTAATTGGCGGTGTAGGGGCGGTGCGTGCAGTCTCCCAACAGATGCCTGAAAATGGAGAATCTACAAACATTGTTTGCAGTGGATTTAGAAATTGTAGGCTGCAAAGTCTTAATCAGCCCGGTTCTTTTGATTCATCAAAAGTACACAACTCTCAGGATTTAATGAATGTAAGTCTCCATTAGATTGTATCTTTGCAAGATATGGCTTTTAATGATAGTTGTACCACATATTACTTTTCAAATTCAAAAACTAATTCAGTTGTTTTGTTGTATGATTGATTGATCCCATTGCCTTTTATTGATGTTGAAGATTGTTCATTCACAGGATGAACAAGAAACCTTTTTTGACACTCGCTCCCACTGTTGACTCGATCACACAAAATTTTGGGATCAAGATCTCGTAAATCCCGATATTGATGGAGGTACATACAATCCCATTTGCTAATTAGTTTGATAGTTTAAAGTTTTAGTTCATTAAACACAAGAAATGTTTTTTTTTTCAAACTTCTGGGAACTGTAGGTGTAGACTTATAATGTAAAAGAGACATCAAAATTTATTCACCTACAAAAGTCAGCAAGATCACTCTTTTGCTAGGCATCTATTAGGAGAATAGTTCAAAGAAAGTTTCAGAATATGTAAAATTACTTTTCCTCTTATTTTCTACTTTTTTTCATTTGTCCATGTCACCTTAAGTTTTGTAGCAATTCTAAGTCAAGTTGCATATATAAGGTTCTATTGAAGATAAAAAAAATTTATTATAAGATTTCCCTAATTGTGAACATCGTAAACAAGCAATTCATAGTCAGTAAATGATTTGAAATGAAACTATAAAAAATTGTCCCAAGCAGTGTACAACGATGATGAAAAATGATCCTGTATTTACGAAACCAGTACCGACAATGTCAATGGTTACATTAAAACTTCAACAGTGATTGTTAGTGAACCATATGGTGGACTCAAAAATTGACATATAGAGGAAAAATCGTTCCTTTTTCTTTTCTTATTCTAAGCTCAGGAGACAAAAAAATTCACCTTGTTTTTAAAGTAAATCCCAGGATTGAGGTACAAATGGCCAAGAACAAATATGAAGAAGGAATCAAGAAGATGAAGTTTCATCGGCTGCTACTAATGTGGGTATTTGACCACGATTAACAAAGTCAATCTTGTTTAATCTCAAGCAGCAAAGAATTTTCTCTGGCAACTCTTCTGGTTTCTGAGCCTGTTGTTTCCAAAGCAGGTATTCTAAATCATTTTTATTCTTGTTTGTAGAAAATGGATAATGATGTTAGTTTACAACTTACCTGAATTGTTAGGCCTAGATTCATTATCCCGTCTTTAAGGCGTTCACGAAATGCATCTAATCCCTTTCTTGCTATGTAACTAAACCGATGAATGTCCAGGTCAATTTCAAAGTAATTTGATCCCTGTAATGGATAATTAAAATTTTAAGCATATGAGATAGTTAGGAGCTGTTTCACCTGATTAATCTCGAGTTTGAGAACGGAAAGTACCCGAAAGAAGTTATGTTGAGGGCGTGAGAGGACGGGTTTTTCATTGTAGGCGTGCACAAGCTTTCTCTCGGTACTGTTAGAAAGAAGGTCATCCGGGTTGACCACACCCACCACTATCTTCAACCGTTCCCTGAAAGCCACCATCGTTTCTTTTCTGAAACCCTTCACCTTCTCCATTTCATCCTCCACTAAACTCTGCACACATCATCATTGTTAATAGGCTAAAAGGGCTAAACCGGCTAAAAGGGCTAAACCGGCTAAACCGAATAAGCCAGAAGTAAACCTTCAAGAGGTGGCACAATGGTAAGCATTTGATTCCTCTCTAGCAGAGGTCTCATGTTCGAATCCTGCTAACACTAGTTTTGTGCTATAACCTCTTGAAGGCCACCTGCCCAGCGCAACTGCGCAAGCTATGATTTACCTGATCCCGTTGGTTAGCAGGGTATTAGCAGGGTCCAGTGAGTTTTCCGGTAACGGGTTCTCATGGTTACCCAAAAAAAACTAGCAACTCTGACATCTTACGTACCTTAATGCTCTCTTGAAACTGAGCAGGTGTGTCTTTCTCGTACGTTTCTGACAGTTTGAAATATAACACGAGGCTCAAACCCTCACCGTCACTGTCACTAAGAAACATCTGAGCAGCATAACTAGGTAACTGTAGCAAACACACACTCACACTCAACATTAGACCTTGCATTAACTAAAGTTCTATTGAATCAAACCGCCACTAAAAGCACAAACCTGAATATTGACAATGAGGAGAGGCGGAAGTTTGCCATCGCCTTTTAACGAAGGAAGCTCAAGGTATTTGGCAATGTGGTTGACTTTTTTCTGGCATACAAAGAGATCTACACCAAATGGAGTGTAAGGGCTATAACTTGGAGCAGGTTTTTTTGATTTATCTCTGCAAATTATGGAAATTGATCAAGTTATAGTTACATATATGTTTCAAACTCAAGGAAGATATTTCATTTGCAGATGACTTAAGAATATTTGTTTCTTTTAGTTTTGTAAAGCATAAAATTACCCAAATTTATATTTACATTACATAATAAAGATCAAATGTTATATGCATGTCACATGAAAAAAAATACAGTTTAGATGATTGGCCCAGAGGACTGGGTGGGAACCAGTTCTATGGTTGGGCCTAACTGGGCTTCTTGTTCAGATATAAGAACTGATTGTAACTTTCGGGCTCAACCGGGCCTGAAAGGACCAGGCCGAGCCCGAGACTGATTGTGCATCTCCAAAATGACCCAACGTTTATATAGGTAGGGAATTTGATGAAATACTTGAAATATTTTTCGCTTCTGAGAGTGAAATTGGATGGGTCAATAGCAGACCAACATCCAGGGGTCGGCTTCTCGTCTGTACAACATGGAATCAAGAATCCTGCTCGTGGACGATAAAAGAACTTTTCTGTAGCACCTGCATTTCATTTCATTCATATTTTAGCTTCACGGTTTGAAACCAAAACCATAAAAGTAAAATCTTTACAAGTTTCAAGTGTTGTATACGTACGTGTTCCATTGAGATCCTCTGCATTGGTTCTTTTTACCGCGAGCTTAATAACAGTGGGTTTTCCTGTCAGATTCTGTGAGCCTGAATTTGATGTGTTAGTGATGTTATCATGGAAACTAGCAGAATGAAGGAAATGGGGCGCGCCAGGCTTCAGGACCTGGGCTTGGTTTTTATCACCATTATAGCTGCTATAACTACGTCCTAACTTGTTTGAAGGGCTAACTTTCTCGATCTCGCCTTTAGTTGGTGTATTCTCTTTGCTCTCCCAGAAACATGATGAAATCTCATCGTCCCGGTCGTCTTTAACCAATGAAAAAAGTAGAATTTAGTTATGCAATATTAGTCACAAAGTTATTGACTCAATTGAACAATACTATTTTTAAGAAGCCATTAGTTACCTCCATGCACACTAGTAAAGTCATCATCTGATCCAGAATCTTCAATGCTGCTGACAGAATCAAACCATGGCTCCTCTACTGCAAGAAGACGACAATGTGCATGTCATCTCCAGTTGGTAACAAAATATTTTACTTTTTCGACTCATTTACTTACAAGCGGGTCTAGTGAGGTTATGTCTTTGATGGGTAAAACTAAGAAAAACAACTTTAAAAGAAAATGGGTCAAATGTGTTTGTTGAATATGTCAAAAGTCACCAAAGTTATAAAACTTCCCACATCATTATAAATAGAGTTAATTACATGGATAGTCCCTGTGGTTTGTGAAAAGTAACAAGTATGAGTACTAAGGGTTTCAAGTTACAAATATGAGTATTATGCTTTCAGTTTTGTAACAATATTGGGTATTAAGACTAACTTCCGTTAGTTTTTTTGTTAAGTTGAAGGGTAATTAAGTCATTTCATATTGTGAGCTAATTAAGTAAGTTTTCATATATGAGGGACCATTTGTGTAATTAACCAACCCACCACCCCCACCACCACTACCCCTTCTCCTTCAGATTCAATGCAAACAGGGATCAAAATCACACATACCCAAATCTGAAACAGGGACCAACGTCGTTTACCCCCTTTCTCCAAATCCTAAATCAAAATCATATTCTTCAAGTCAAGAACAAATTTGAATGAATTCCATGCTCAATTTATCCAATTCTTCCAAGATTTCCCATTCGTCTAGCAATCGATTTCTCAACGGCTTCAAATCCAGCCTTCAAATCCAGTTCATTTAGGCATAAATTAAACACACACAGTTAACGTTCGTCTCCGGCAACGGGCTTCCCCTTCATCTAGCAACCGATTTGTCAACGGCAACTGGCTTCCCCTTCGTCTCCGGCGTGGTTTCGATCACTCAGATCTCAGGAAGCGTTCACTAATCAACCGACGTTCACTTCGAGCGGCAGTAACAAGGACGGGATGCTCTCCATCGTCTCTGGCGTGGTTCCGGCAGTAACAAGGACGGGATACTCTCCCTCGTTTCCGACGTGGTTCCGCAACTACCAACCACCACCGATGGCATCCTCCTTCCAACCACCATCGTCGGCCTCCTCCTTTCAACCACCACCGTCGGCCTCCGCCGGAGAAGCTAGACCAGTCCCGCCGGAGTGTGATTAAAATGATATTTCTTGTGGTTTTATACTAAATTTTTATTATTAGTCCCTCAAATTTACATATGTTACAGTTTTGTATTAAATTTGATGACAAGGGTATTTTGATTATTTTAGAAAAACTTAACAAAAAAACTAACAGAAGTTAGTCTTAATATCCAATATTGTTACTAAACTGAAAGCATAGTACCCATATTTGCAATTTGAAACCCTTAGTACCCATACTTGTTACTTTTCACAAACCACAGGGACTATCCGTGTAATTAACTCTTATAAATAAATAAATAATATGATTTGCTTACTCATGTCTGACACACAAATCATTTATAAAAAAACAAAATAAATAAATAAAATACTTTTTTGGACAAAAATTGTTCAGGGTCAACAACACTGACTCGTTTTGACTTGTTATCCAACCCATTAGTTTTGCCACCTCTAATTTTGAGTCAAACCGAGTTAGAATAAGAAATAAAAAAAATGTACCATTAGCAGCACTCGGGCTAGTGTGTAATTCCAAGTGAGTTGGTTCATGAGTACAATCAGAAGACACTGATTCCCTGCTAGTGATGGTTGTGTCAACGTTCTCAATAACTGCAACGGATTCTCCTCCTGCATCGGTGTTCTTCTTCAGTTTGTCGGGTCCACGTATCTTTTTGCTATGGTGGCGGCGTGATTTCCTTGGTTTGATTGTTTTAACAGGGCTTGAAGTACAGCCTCCCATTTTTCCTCTTTTATGTTCTTGATATCGTATCAAGCAAGTCCCTGCTTAAATCAACCAGAAATCGTTTGATCTCGAATAAATAGTTGGAAAATAGTCAGGAAATTTGGCATTTATCTCATAAAGATGGTGCTTGAATGTGTGTTTTGATGTAGAAGAACTTACCTTAGCAAGCTGCAAGATATTCCAACAATGCCAGTATCAAGATTCTTAATGCAAGAATTCTGCAGATTAATATCAATCAGGAAAAATATGAAAATTAACAATCTTTAATATTTTTATGTATATATTTATAAAATAATAATGACGAAATTCAAAAAGGATGAGAAGAAAATAATTATTTCTTATGCTCCATGCTGTTCACATGAAATGTTGTCATCCTCATGAAACCAGGATACATAATATGAAATAAAATTTAAGCCACTAAGGTCTCATATTGGTACATATAGAAAATTGTCAAATATTACAATAATTGGCAACTGATAAAATAATTGAAATCATGCAAAAGATGCCATTTTATATGTTTTTAAATTGAATCTTGCTGTAAAAAGAAAGAAACGGGTTAAATAAAAAAAATTTGGGGACAATAATGGCAAGAAATTCATCCCATTACATAATAATATGCATCACATTGTTATTTATTTAGCACTCGTGTAATACATAGGTTCTAACACTAGTCTGATTATATAAACAATGAATTATAGATAAAGAGAGAAAGAAGAGGATAAACCTGTAATAGATGAAATTATCAAGAGTTTAATGAAGTTACAATCTCCTCTCTCTCGCTCGATCAAGTTGAAGGAAACCACCATAGGAGGAGAGGAGAGGGGAAGCAGGCTGAAGGAGGACCCGACTCTTGTCGGATTTGGGTTCAACGATCACAACAAAATTAAGCTATTGATTGATTGATTGATTGTTGTTGTTTCTCAAACCAATTGGAAGTTTGAGAATTTTTGAATTTATAGAAATGAAGGTGTGTCTTTGAATTAAAACCCCTGATTTTTCCTTAAAAAACGATGGGAGGAAGAAGATTCCCACCTCTCATTTTCACTCTTATGGTTTAATGCAAGTCAAAAAGAGGTGTAATGAAATTCTGACTTTTTTTGGTTAATTTATCCTTTTCATAGAATTTTATTTTAGACAATCTACTTTAACCTTTATAATTGATAGCAAAACCAAGTGTACATACACAAGGATATTAATACATGATAAATATGGAAGATGAAGATGAAGAGACTAAACCATTCATTATCTCTAATATGTCCTGTCAAGCCAGATGCTGACAATACGTTAGCTTGGATTGAATCGATACATGATAAACTCTTAGTGTACTCCCCAACCAAATGGTTGTGAGTTCAAATCCTGTGAAGTACATGTGTGGTGATTTTAGAAGTAGAGTATGTGTAAAGTAGAGATTTTGTGTTCGCGGGTCAAAAAATAAAACAAAAACAAATTCTTGGTGGGAGTATCAACAATCTAGACTATAGTGCGGACATATCGAACCGTGAGATGATGTGCTAGCACCATATCTCGAGTAAAATGCATGTTAATCTTAAGGTGCTTCATACATTGATAAAACAAGTGACTCGATGCTAAGTATATAGCACCAATATTGTCACACCATAGTGAAAGTGAACTAACATGAAATAAATGTAACTCATGAAACACACAAGTAATCCAGCAACGCTTAGTAGCATTATGAACAAGAAGCTCAATTAGGCCCGGTTGAGCCAAGTTGCAATCAGTTCCCCCAGGGCCTGGGCCCATTACCTAAAATTGTATTTCTTTTTTCCATGTAACATGTAGATAACATTTGATCTTTATTATGTAAAGTAAATATAAATTTGTGTAAATGTAACTATAACATAATCTAGCAACACTTAGTAGCATTATGAATAAGGGCACGATACTCAGCCTCAATACTAGAACGAGCAAATGTACTCTTGCAACTCCAACTGATTATATAGTAGACTCTAATTCATCTAAGCCCAGTCAACATTCGTATAAGCATATATAACAAGACTCGAAGGCTTGCAAATAGTCAATCCATGTGTGATGGTGTGCTTAAGGTATCGAAGGATATGTCTGACAACGATCTAGTTGTGATAGGTAGGTTTTAGAAGAATTGGTGAAACCTCAATAACTACATAAGCAAAGCAATCTCTGGTTGAGTCAAGACAAGGTACTTTAAGACTCCGTGAGAATACCAGAATACCGTGAGCGTTTCTGTTCGGGAGAGACATGGGTAGATAAGGGCTAACACTAACTAAAACTTATACATTGTAAAAGCTCTAGTAAATATCGCTTCTGAGATATATGAAAAACATCACCATTGAATGTGTCATGTAGCCTCAAGAAATAGCTCAACCCTAAATAGCTCAATTTTCCCCAAGTCTTTGAGCGTAAATTAAGAGTATAATCACTCAATAAAACCAGTTAAAAAGGATGAAGAGTTACCGGTAATAATGATGCCATAAATACGTACAAGTACATAGCAGGTAATAGAGTCTCGACAGTAAACAAACAATGATGTACCAGAGACGCACTATGTAGAGCTAAAAATAATGAGGATCGTAGATAGCTTAGAAAACCAAACTTTCTATGCTTGCTTAGGCCTTCCGCAACAACCAACAAGCAGACATGATGCGATCAACCAGAATAAAAAAAGATAGGAAGTTGTGTCATATATACAGTCTCAAGTCAAATCTCCATGAAGAAAGACGTTATGAAATAGAGAAAGTGGAGTCATGAAATGTGACATGGCAGGAAGTGTATGTACGAGACATGGTGAGAATCATAACATAGACATCCTTGATGGTTATGGGCATATTTTGATAAATATGTAATGAATTGATTTGGGAGAGAGTTTATATGGTCGGATAACAAAGGCACCCAAGTGTGCGTAAAAAATGTAATTAGGTTTTATGGAAAGAAATGAGCTAGGGCATGGGCATGGGCAGGTAAACCATTGATAAGAACAGGGTTGTGGCATATACATCATACCAATAATTTTTTGGTAGATACACATGATTCATGTAAGGCTATAGCGCCAGAATTGAGGATCCAAGTGTATCTGTGTCAAGCCAGAATCCTAATGATTTAAGGAGTCCAAGTAATGAAATATTTGGGGGCTTGAACTTTGGATTAATGCATTGATCTAAAATAATCAAGTGACCGACGGTTATACGATCGATTGAAATTGCATCATATCTTGAGTATTGTGCGTGGTTGGGAGAGAAGATAAAATTGACTTTAGACTAAATAGTGAGTTTGACATAATCATAATCAATAGTAGACTTTCGAGCATGCTTCGATGTAGTTTTCGAGTATATACTATATACAAATTCTGGATTCTTTGTAAGTCGTGTAGATTACTTTCAGATCGAAACAATTCGATTGTTCTCTCAAATTTCTCAATCGGATAAAACGCAAAGAAACCTCTAGAACAAGAGTATGAAAAATCTAATGATTTTTGTATGAACCATATATATGACCAAAACAACGTATTTGTATATGGGGAATCAACAACGGCTATCAAGCAGTTATTTTTCAAATTTAAAACCGTTTGAAAATTAACCGTTCTTAGTTTACGCCGGAGTATCATTTTGATCCGGATGACCAAATTGGTTCGAATGACCATATCTACTCCTTAGAAACCCCGTTGATTAAGGACTTTGTCCCTAAGAACCAGTGAGATCCCTAAATACTTAAAATCATAATAAACTCAAGCAAGCGCACCTCCTGACTTGTTTGATGTACATTATGATTCACCTTGATCAACAAGTAAATCCAATTACACTAAAATATTCAACACATCATATAACAGTTCAAAGTTATAGAAATCGGCATAGTTGTCAACACCCATTGATTTTAACAATATTTTAACAATCTTGGCATCTCTTGGCAGACCTCTTCCCCATCAGCCATTCCTCAATTTTCCTATTTCAAAATTGTTGATAAATGTTGATGATGAACTTAAAGAAGTTATGAAGGAAGCTTTGTTCAAGCGCTACTTTAAAATAGGACAAGTGTGGACTTTCTTGTAATTACTTTGATCTGCACCTCCCTAAAACATTCTTATGCCAAAGCCATCAATGCATATGCTCACCACCTTAGGTTTATGTCCAAATGCTCCATAACCACTTATATGATTAAGCTGTTTTAGATGATGAAAACCAAACATCAAAAGTTACCGTCTTATACGCACATATATTATGATGTTAGTGTGTCCACTTTTTCACTACTTTATGTCCCTCTTTTGTGGAAACAAAATATTTCGACTTCTTCGATCATGTCGTCGCTTACCATAAAACCACATTCCCTTGCATACTTTTGATAGACATCTTCTGCAGGTTTCATATTTATAATAATGTTTGCACATTAGGTATGTTGTCACCATTGTAAGAGAGAACAAGCATATATGTTCAAAAACATTAACAAGAATAGCTTTTTAGATCAAAAAGATACCATTAAAAATAACAAATTTTAAAAGACGATAACAAAATTCATTCATGATTGTGATACACCCACATAAGATTGATGATCCAGTAAGTAGCTTTAAGTTTTTAACCATCTTAATGAGATTATATCTGGTTAAAAATTGTGATTTAATTCCCTCATGGCTATAAACTTAAGCTACTCCTTCATGGACCGGACTATGACCACACGCAAAACCATTGGAATTGGCTCGTCTCGACAAGCATTCTAGGCTGAGCTTTTGACCAAACCCGGAAGACCAAGGGAATGTTGAAAGATAACAAGTCAAAACCCTTACTGTATATTGGATCCCAAAAAATCCATGAAATCTTAACAAACACCACAAATCCCAATTACGTTATGTTCTTTCTCACTATTAAAACGATTAACAAGTGTCATAAACTATATAAACCCTTAAGTTTGAGTCTAACTAAAATAGCAAATTGTAGGAAGATCAAGGGAGCTCCAAAGAGAGAGTTCTCCATCAATAACATCACTTGCCTTTTGTTTTCAACCATCACAACCTCAACCTTTTCGGCTTCTTCATTTGCTTGATATTCGGTTCATTGCATTTCGGGTTCCAAATTTCCGCTTTAAGCACTCGGGAATGCCATTGAAAGCATAAAGAGAAGCCGAGAACCTGCGCTCGTATTTCATCCTTTTCATTGCTTCACTTATTGTCAATGGCTTTTCTCCTTCTTCTTCCCTTGGCTCTAAATCAATTTCTTGAGCTATGTCAAATGGAGAAAAGTTACAAGCAGATCTAACTTCATCAACAAACTTGAAATCAAACGTGTCTTCTTCGTCTTCGTCTTCTTTTATTACACTTCCGCCATTTGAATCTTCACTTGAACTCGGAGCTGCAGCTTGATCATCATAACGATTCACATGAACGGGTATAGATGGCTCAAGGTTCATGTTGCAGTAAAGATCACCAGTATCATTGATAGGTAGGCACCAATCAAGATCCCTGAGAAGGTCGGTAAAGCACGTATCTGAGAACTCTGCCACGTCATCTCTGAATTTCACCGGCTGTGCCACCTCATCATGATGATTAACAGTCAGCGTAGAAGTAGTCTGTGATGATGTAGCTGCCGCTAAAGACTTATTCCTGGCTTCAAGCCTACGAAGAAGAAGGCTTGCGACTCTGGAGGGAAGGGCGGGTGTGGTTGAAAACGGTTGAGAAGGCCAGAAATTTGTGCAAGTGTTGGCTCCACGTAGCATGCAAGCAGCTTCATCATAGGCTCGAGCCGCTTCCTCAGCTGTGTCAAAGGTGCCTAACCATACTCTAATCTTCTGTATGGTGTCCTTGATTTCAGCAACCCATCTGCCAGATGGCCGCAACCGGACCCCCACAATTTTTTTCCGGGCTCGCCTGGGGCCACCTAGTGCTGAGCTTACCACTGCTTCGGTCAACATCCCGTCCCAAGTCATGGTGAATTCAGGACTCTGTTCTTGACCAGTGGCTAGCTTTCTCTTCCTAGCCATACCCCTCTCTAAAAATGTTTTAAAGAAGCTAAAAGTGTTTGATTTCTGGGGTAGTTGAGTTGGTGATATGAATAAGCTAAATCATGATGTGTTTATATATAGATGCAGAAGGAGAAGAGCTTGTAAAAATAATAGTAAGGAGGTGAAGAGGTCATGATGTATGTCCCATCTCTTTGTTTATTTTAATGATCATTTCTAAAAGGTAAAATTAGGACACTTCTTCCTGACCTATTCAAGGACAAGAATAATCAAGGATTCAGATTTACAACCATTATTTATCAAGTTAACTCTTTAGAGTTGAAGAGTTCATATTTCTTTTCAGTTGTCACATCTCTTAGATTATTCTAATAATCGATTCTAAAAGGTAAAGTTTGGACACTTCTGCCATACCTAATCAAGGACTAAAATATTCAAAACAAATTTATAAATATTCATTCTAAAGAGTGTTTGACCCATCTAGATTGGTTAGTACTTCTTTATAGTGCCTTTTCGACCTGACTAGTCTTGATGTAGATGTGAAGAAATGGGCTTGTTGAACGACTTGAATAACGGGTCAAAACAATGTTAGTATGGGTTGAAACGGGTCAGTCAGTTGGTTTAATCCGCACACACCTTCTGTTCATTTTCACTAACTAAATAATGCATTAGATATGATAAGAAAAACTATTACAATATAACCTACTTTTTACTAATGTGATCTAGGAGGTTGCAACTTTCAACCTGTTTGATCCTGGTACCTTTTCAGCTATTCGATTGTGAAACATTTTAAACCAGTCACAAGCCTTATCTACCATAATTTAACCCCTTACGGATGTTCTGTCCTGCAAGGGTTTAGAAGGGAAATAGTTTCTGATATATAAACAGGGCCACGAGAGCCAACCAACAAGTCGGGCCTGTGGGATTAAGTCTACTTTGATTATTATAATGCAAAGTGGATCTGCATCAGAACTTGTAATCTGTGCAGATATACATATATATATATATATGTGTGTGTATATGTGTATAAGTAATAACTAATAAGTAATAGATGACATATTGTTGTTTTATATTTATACCTTAAACCCTAAAACCAATGGACTTGGCTAGTCTCCACAAGCATCCTAGACTGAGCTTTTGACCAAACACGGAAGACCAAGGGAATGTTGAAAAATAACAAATCAAAACTCGTATAGCACCTTATAGTATATTGGATCCCAATTCAATGGACAAAAAATCCATACAATCTTAACAAACAACACAAATCTCACGTCAGACGGATATGAACATTCGGAAACAAAGTATTAGGCATCTTCATTCTTCAGGATTACTTTTCTCACTATTAAAATGATTAACAAGCATCATAAACTATATAAACGCTTAAGCTCGAGTCTAATTAACATAACAAATGGTAGGAAGATCTAGGGAGCTCCAAAGAGATAATTCTCCATCACTTGAAGAGGAAACCAAACCCACCTCACTTGCCTTATTTTCTACCATCACAACCTCAACCTTTTTGGCTTCTTCATTCGCTCGACAATCGGTACTTTGCGTTTTGGACCCTCCTGTTCCAAATTTTCGCTTTAAGCACTCGGGGATACCATGGAAAGCATAAAGAGAAGCCGAGAACTTGCGCTCGTATTTCATCCTTTTCATTGCTTCACTTATTGTCAATGGCTCTTCTCCTCCTTTTTCTTCTTCCCCTGCATCTAAATCAATTTCTTGAGCTATATCAAATGGAGAAAAGTTGCAAGCAGATCCAACTTCATCGATAAACTTGAAATCAAAAGTTTCTTCTTCTTCATCTTCTTTCATTACACTTCCACTATTTGTATCTTCACTTGAACTCGGAGCTGCAGCTTGATCATCATAACGATTCACATGAACGGGTATAGATGACTCAAAGTTCACCAGTATCATTGATAGGTAGGCACCCATCAAGATCCCTGAGAAGGTCGGTAAAGCAAGTATCTGAGAACTCTGCCACGTCATCTCTGAATTTCAACGGCTGTGCCACCTCATCATGATGATTAACAGTCAGCGTAGAAGTAGTCTGTGATGATGTAGCTGTTGCTAAAGACTTATTCCTGGCTTCAAGCCTACGAAGAAGAAGGCTTGCGACTCTGGAGGGAAGGGCGGGTGTGATTGAAAACGGTTGAGAAGGCCAGAAATTTGTGCGAGTGTTGGCTCCACGTAGCAAGCAAGCAGCTTCATCATAGGCTCGAGCCGCTTCCTCAGCTGTGTCAAAGGTGCCTAACCATACTCTAATCTTCTGTATGGTGTCCTTGATTTCTGCAACCCATCTGCCAGATGGCCGCTGCCGGACCCCCACAAATTTCTTCCGGGCTCGGCGGGGGCCATCTAGTGCTGAGTTTACCACTGCTTCGGTCAACATCCCGTCCCAAGTCATGGTGAATTCAGGACTCTGTTCTTGACCAGTGGCTAGCTTTCTCTTCCTAGCCATACCCCTCTCTAAAAATGTTTTAAAGAAGCTAAAAGTGTTTGATTTCTGGGGTAGTTGAGTTGGTGATATGAATAAGCTAAATCATGATGTGTTTATATATAGATGCAGAAGGAGAAGAGCTTGTCAAAATAATAGTAAGGAGGTGAAGAGATCATGATGTATGTCCCATCTCTTTGTTTATTTTAATGATCATTTCTAAAAGGTAAAATTTGGACACTTCTTCCTGACTTATTCAAGGACTATAATAATCAAGGATTCAGATATGCGACCATTATTTATTAAGTTAACCCTATAGAGTTGAAGAGTTCATATTTCTTTTCAGTTGTCACATCTCTTAGATTATTCTATAATCGATTCTAAAAGGTAAAATTTGGACGCTTCTGCACTACCTAATCAAGGACTAAAATATTCATTCTAAAGAGTGTTTGACCCATCTAGATTGGTTAGTACTTTTTTATGGTGCCTCTGCGGCCTGACTAGTCTTGATGTAGATGTGAAGAAATGATCTTGTTGAATGACTTGAATAACAGGTCAAAACGATGTTAGTACGGGTTGAAACGGGTCGGTCTGTTGGTTTAATCCGCAAACACTTTTTGTTCATTTTTACTAACTAAACAATGTAGTAGATATGATTAGAAAAACTATTACAATGTAACCTATTTTTTACTAATGTGATCTAGGAAGTTGCAACTTTAAACCTGTTTGATCCTCGTACCTTTTCAACTATTCGATTGTGAATCATTTTAAACCGAAGTCACAAGCCTTATCCACCATAAGTTAACCCCTTACGGATGTTCCTCCTGCAAGGGTTTAGAAGGGAAATAGTTTCTGATGTCTAAACAGTGCCACGAGAGCCAACCAAAAACTCGGGCCTGTGGGATTAAGTCTATTTTGACTATTATAATGCAAAGTCAATATGCATCAGAACTTGCAATCTGATGGTATTGTCACCATTAGTGAATAACTAATAGTGTTCAAAGCCAGGGGACAAAATGGGCTAGTGGAAACTAATGCTGACATCCACATAATTTTAATATTACAAATTGGCACAATTAACAAAGATGAAAACATAAATAATGCAAGTAATATATATTATACCTATATATTAGCAATTCATTAAGATGGTTAGGTTTGACTATATATATATATATATATATTAGGGAGAGGATCAAGAGAAAACTTATCTTTGGTGAGAAAACTAGAAAACTCCTCCCCCTTCAACTTTTAAAACCTTAATAACTTTTTCATATGTTATCATTTTTTTTAAATTACACCATAAAATCGAGCATTTTTTTTTCTTTAATTTGAGTATAATGTTGCTATATTAAAAAAAAGCTTTTTTCACGTTTCGGATTTATTCGATACTACATATATGCAGTATGATGATACTGCATATATGCAGTATGATCTTACTGCATATATGCAGTATCGAAAAAGTTCCGACACGCTAGATTTTTGTTTTGTATAGACCAACATTAAACTCAAATTGAGGATAAAAAATGCTTAATTTATTGGTGTATTTTTTTTTAAATAATGATGTATGAAATAGTTATTAAGCTTTAAAAATTGGGGGGAGGAGTTTTCTAGTTTTCTCAAGAGGATGAGTTTACTCATGAACCCAACCCTATATATATATATATGTGTGTGTGTGTGTATGGCTGTATTAAATTTTTTAATAGAGTGATAAAATAAGATAACTTTGTAAATTGTGAAATACCATTATCATACAGTAATTATAGGACGGATAAATAACTAATTTTATGGTGAAACTTTGAGATACTAAATCTCTCATATTTTTGGGCTATACTTTGGTAAAATGCCACATGGAGTGATGAGTTATTTTCTTAATGGGCATTGGACTTAAGATAGATATGTCATGAAGGGATTTGGGTTTGGGTTTGATGTTTTTTTAGGAACAAATGGCAATTATAAGTCAAAAGGCTATTCTTATTCCTCCATGTGGCATTCCATACCCTCAATCTAACTATATTTAATAAGTTTTAAAATTACATGGCTGTATATTCAACTCTACTAAAAGGACCATACAGGAGAATCTGGGCATATGCCATCTTGTGCAACTACCTCAAACTTGTCAAACTACATATTTATATAGAAAATTAGAAATTATTATAATTAACAAGATTGAGCTCACAAAAGGATCCACTGACCTTTTGAAGAGCTGAAATAACCAGGTCCGATGCAAGGTATAACTTTCACTGCACAAGGTACAAGTCACCGTATAGCTTTATCATTCGGGATTTGATCGTTGTAAAATTTGTGCAAGTCATAATTAATCGAGTGTAACACAAGGTAAAACAAGGTGTTAGCAGGAATTTTAGCAAGCATAAATTGAGACTAAACAACTGAAACACAACATAAACATAAAAAGAAATATAAAGGTTCTCGAGCCTTCAGTTTTTAGGAAAAGGGATCGGCAGAATATATACCTCATGGTCGTGAAGTAACATATACAATGTCATAGTGCATAAAATAAATAGTATTTTCTCAATACTATTAAAGACTTCAAGAAAAGCGTTTGATGATGTATTATTTTATTACCATCCTCTAGAAATAACAAAACAAGCTTAACATCGCAAACCGGACATTATTGTATATTCAACATGACAAAGCTATTTTACATCCCAGACAACAAAAAAGAACCTAAAACAAGTACTTTGGTCACATCAAGCCAGGTCGTGTCTCATTTCTATAACTATGATCAGACCAAAAAGAGTATTGAAGGCAATTTCATCAGTAAAAGCACACATATCCCATCCATCCAAGCAGAAAGGTATATAGACTATTGGGCCAAAAGTGATGATCCTACCGGGGCATGTGTCAAACTTGTAATATGATGCAAACAAATTTAACCTGTTGAAAAAGCACGGTCACGTCTCATAAGCAAGAAGTGGGGCATTGGAGCCATCAGTTCTTCCAGAGAAATGGATTGGCTTTAAGAATGGATCTTGATATGCAGTGACTAGCTTCTCATGAAAATCAGACATCGCCTCATCACTTCTGTCTTTCTTTATCATGCACTGTACAACAAGTAGTATATTTAGCAAACACAATGGAGGATGTGGCACACTTTCAATGTTTGTTTAATGTGGATAATAATGTTTTAACAAACCTCAGCAGGATATCCCTTGAAAACTGGCAGGAAACGCTTCCGGCAGTAGCTGTTAAACAAAAGAGTGATGATTGGGAGTGGAACAGTTAAACTGGAAGCCAAGGGAAGTTTCTTCAGACCAAATATACCCACAGAAATCATGTGCATCAATATCAAGGAAAAAATTGTTGAGTTGTGCACAATTGGCCAAAAGGTTCCACCAGTCTCAAATTTTGGTGAATAAACATTCAGCAACTGTAAAGAAATAAATTATTAACATTTATTAATGATCTAAACAGTCTAAAATGATGGAGTTGATCATAATTCGATGAACATGTGAAACAATTTGAAAAGTGGGTGAGTCGATAAACATGGAAGAAAAGGAGATAATTCAAGGGTCAAAGATAATTACGGGTTTTAGATAGAGATAATGTTTAGAGATTGCTATTCGAGTCAAATAGGTTTGTTTACGCTTATCAGTTAGATTGGTTTGAGTTTGTATAGGATTGAGATTAGTATTCGAGTAGGATTGACTCATAGTTTTTAGTATAAATAGATGGGTAGGGTTAATGTAACTTGGTGTTGTTTTCGAGTTTAATATAAAGAAAGAGTCGTGGTTGGAGTTAACCACAAAATTGGGTGTGTTGCGTTTTTCATCTCTGATTTTCCAACATAAAACACATCAGATCAACATTTATGCAGCTCAAGATGGAGGCCACTAGGCAATATAGCTTTTCACATTTAGGCCATAAATTAGAAAGCAAACACTTTAAGGCCACTAAAAGTTAATGAAAGCCTCAAAGGCTCCATCTCCTGCAAAAATTGCAATGAAATGACTACTACCCCCTCGTTAAATGGATTCAGAGACAGATTTTCCAATAATTTTTAATTCATAAAAAAGTGTGATTCTCTGATTAACAAGGGAAAAGAGGTAATTCAAACCGTAATGGTGGAGGTCTGGTGGTGGACCTGGTGGTAAAGGGGGTATAATGTACAAGTGGCAAAGCATACGTACAAATGCATGTAACAGTTTGTTACCCATACATTGTAGTAATAGGTTCTTTATAAAATAAAGTTTTTAATTAGTTTTTTAAGTTTGGCAAACAAGATCCTTGAGGTTTAGGTACTTTTCATTTTAGTGACCTATAAAAACAGAAATGAATTGAGGGGGTATAATGATGGTTAGTAAATGCAAAATTGGCTAGATTGGGCACGGAATAACTTGCGCCAGTGTCCTAAAGAGAAAACTTTTTGATTTATACCCTAAATATAAAAGCAACATAATTTGGTAGCAATTTTATAAGTTGAACAAAAAATCACAACTGTATCTAGATTAGTGTTTGTTAACTCACTCCAGCTATTCTCCACTAGAGAGAGATTGCATAAAGCAAGGTTCCATGGAGAAAATATAACATCTCGAGATCTCCAATAAATTTTCTTGAAAAGGGTCGAAGGTGTTTTTTTTAATTCCTAACAGGAATAGAACAAGTAAACAAAGCAAAAGGAAGAGAGGTTTGTACTTCTTTATGTTCAGTGAACTTCGATACTTCTAAGTACCCAACAACACAACACACCCTAGAGGAGGCAAAGTGTGAGGATCAGGGAGGATGGGTAATGGGTCAAAACTGGGTCCGGTAAAAATGGTCAATTTTTGCAAGGG
Organism: Smallanthus sonchifolius; assembly: GCA_023525975.1. NCBI lineage: Eukaryota > Viridiplantae > Streptophyta > Magnoliopsida > Asterales > Asteraceae > Smallanthus > Smallanthus sonchifolius. Next base: position 68,667,529 of record CM042031.1, on the reverse strand, counting down.
GCAAGCTTCTTGTCAAAATTCTTTAGAACTTTCTATAATAATCTGTGTCAAATATAATTACATATTATGTTATTTCAATGTTATAAAAAATATTGAGGAGGTTTAATGCTTTAGAATACACTATGGTGATGGTTGAACATGTGAAGCACATTCAGCCCATTCGAACTGTTCTATTTTAAGCTAATATTTTTTTATTTTATCTTATCTGTTTGACTTGTTAGATAAAACATAACCAGAATCAACCTACTTACAATAAATGGATCAAAACTTCCACATCTAGTATAAACAAAATCAATTTCATGAATCCATCTAACCTGGTGACTGTAAATTATGTACGCCAGACAGTAATAAACCAGTAGAAATGGGAGAATTAAGGGCGACAAGAAAAAGTATGTAATGCCAAGAAGTCCAAATAAGAGAATGCTGGGTATCTCACTGCTGTAAGGGAACGAAGGCGCTTCAAACTTTTCATCAGCTTTAGTGAAAAAAATTCTTCGCATGAAATTGGAAACAAGGGCCATCGAGCGCAAAAGTTCTGAAGCTGTACTAGTCCAGCCAGACGTCACAACATATGTTATGAAGAATGTAGCCTGTAAAAAAGGCATTCAAATATTAGCATCGCCTTTTAATAGAGATCTCACAATTTATAATATGATTACATGAGGCTATCTTTTAGCATGCATATACCTGTCCTGGAACAGCAACAGCTAATATATTTGGTATTTCCTTTGGCTCCAGAAAGATATTAACCCGATATAAAACTGATCCTGATAAAGCATTTGCAAAGAATATGTTCCAAATGGTAAACCAGAGCATCTTGTTACATGCACTTTTCTCTATCTGGCTGTGCGCCACATACCCTTGAATAGAGGATAACATTATCATGACAGGTGGGACCATATATAGAAACATCTTGAGAATCAGACTAGGAAGATATCCCGTGATAACCTGACTTATAAACGCTCTGCAAGTCATAAGAGGTTAGGAAAGTCATTTCAGCATGTGGATGAAAAAGATTATTAGAAAGTAGTGATCTGACTACTCAGCACTCACATATTCAGTACGCCTTCCAGAAAAGGGAACCAGGTCTCCAATTGATCCAAATTAGTGAGACCTTGCACTATGATAACAGGAATGAGGAACAGAATTGTAAGAATAACACACGCAAAAACCACTATGACATTCCCGATCCATCTGCTTATGAAAGATGCAGAAAAGCAAGGCCAGTATACGTCATCCGGTTCTGGGGCCTGCTCAGTTAGCCACTCTGTAGGATTTTCTCCTTGTTGGACGTGTAAAGCTACTGCAGCACCAAGCCGTGACTTAAAAGATACAAAAGCAGCAGGAACTTCCTATTGAAAATGATCATTTAAACACAAGTTTATGTCAAAAGTAAGTCCTATAACCATAGCTTCCATTTAATATGTGGTTCACATACACTCACCTCCCCACTAAGTAATGATTGTTGTGTCCTCACATTATCTTCTAGATCTTCCAACTTCTTTTCATAATACTCCACGAGGTCAACTTTGGGCCCAAAAAGCCCAAGAAATCCAACACGCCCAAACCTTTGAGAAGTTTTTTGTGTTGACCTCAGAAAAGCAAGCCTTCTGTTCACCTTATCAGCATCACTCTAGAATGACATTACAATACAAGTAGGAATTAGATGAATTAAATGGATCACGAACGTTAACAACAGGATCCTAATTTGATATTCTGTAATTGGGAAGAGAAGAATGACAAGACCTGTATATATAGTCTTTCAGATACCTATGGAAGTGGTTCTAAGAATTATTTTGTTGGTAACAGGGGATCGTTCAAGTAGGTGGTGCCAGTGATGGGTGAGGCAGACTACGGGATTCAATTACAATGAGGGGCAAAGTGGTAATTTTGGAACCGGACTTTGAAAATAGAGAATTTTTTAATAAATTTGGGGCATCCCAAATTGTTGCAGTACTTGTGAATGGAGGGATTTATTTAGTGGGATGTGAATATAAAAAGGATGAAGGCCCATAAAAATTAATTGGTGGTATTTCAGTGTTAGTTGGTAAACCACAAAATACTGCTAGATACTAATAGCTAGTGATAAAATGGATTTTCCTTCTGTTGAGGATAAATTCTATGTACAAGTCCAAATTTTTACTTAGCATGCCTATAGGACTTCAAAATACTTCATTTTTTTATGGATATATAATAGTGGGAAATAAATTATATGCCAGCAAATCTAAGTTCTATTTTCTCTGCTACTATGGTATGCAACAACCAATTTGTCTAAATATACGAGAACATCATGTTACTTGATATGTCTCTTGAACCACACGTGTAAGCCTCAAAAGGTCACTTACAATTAGCTTCTGAATCTTGGTAGTGTGATACACCATGTAATGTGACAGGTACAATGAAGGATAATATTCTGAGAAAAATTTCTCAACACTTTCACTTAAGCTGTCTGTGGACGACTTTGGAACACCTCTGACCAATACAGTAAATTGATCTGCCTTAGGCTCGGATGAGTAATAGTATGCAAGCCTTTTCAAAGAAATATAACGATACTCCTGCAGATTGTGATAATTCCTCGGTAATTCAATGGGAAACAGATTGAGTATTTATTGGAGAAAATACAATTATACAAACGCTTACCAGATAAAGAAGATAGCAGACAAATGCAGTGAAGGCATATACTGCACCAAAGTGAATCCATAACCTTCAGCAACCACAGAAACATGCATCCAATAGAACAAATTATTATCTAAGATAGAACAGGTGATATCTTGCTTAAGATTAGCATACAAAACTAGAATACACAATAACAAATGGCTGCAATAGTAACTGTTCAAGAATCAAGATGGTAAACACTCACTTTTTCGAACCATCATTGACATTTGAAATACTGAATGATTCCAGAGACTTGTTTGTGAAGTCGGAAAAATCAATGACTATCTGACTTCCCATATAATTGATTGGTAGAAGAGCACAGAGGCCAACCACCCCAGCAAAAGCAAATACTTTCAAACTGCAATCAAGTAAGACCAACAGATTGTTTTCTTGTGTATGATAGGATAAAAAAAATTCACAAGTTTTTTATAGTTTAAAAGTCGGTTACCTGAAGATAATAATGCGCATAAAGACAACACCATCTAACCCAGCATGCCTGAGGAGTTCTTCTTCAGAGGGATGCCATGACCTGTTCACCCAACTAGTGGAAGGCAGTAACCTTTCCAAGTTGAAATTATTTCTCGGTTCAAGTTTTCCTTCAGCAACTAAGCGTGGTGCGTAAACGTCAGCATTACCAGGTTGTTTCCTCAATATGGAATATAGAGTGAAGAACAGAAAACATAAACCAAGATTTATTCCAACAGAAGTCAAAAGAGCAGAAAGAATCATCCTTCAGAATGCTGAAAACTGCAGCTATTACATGAAAATATCGAAAATCAATCTCTAAATCATTTAACTGGTAAATCAAACATGATCCAATAAGAGGAACAGTCAAATCCAACGAACGAAAGGAACAATTAGCAAGTTACTTCATGAGCTAAAAATGCATAAACCCTAGCATAAAATCAAAAACTGAAAACACTGTCTAGTAACACTGCAACAGTAATACTCCCTTTATTCTTGCCTCTCTATCCAATAAAAACCGTTAGAACATGTAAATCATAACTGAACAACAAACACGATTAGACAGCTTAATATTTTCGAAGTTACCTGAATTAACGATAATTGTACGGCAACAGATACGGATACAGAAATGAAGAAGAAATCACAAGCTAGAAACGATAACTGTATAACAAATTCCTAATTGAATAACAGAAAAACAATGAATTACTACAACTAATAAGAAGTTGAAATGAATTTTAGCAATTCGATCAGAAAATGCAATAGCGATGGATTAGACAAGTGGATATTTTCGAAGTTCATGAGATTATCACCTGAATCGACGATAACTTTCCGGCGATAGATATGGATAGGGAAATCAAGGAAGGAATCTTAAGGTGAATCCATCTTTAAGCTTAGTCGTGAGGGACTATTTTAACTGACTCAAATCGGAGTACGTGCCAGATTTAGAGGGTGTTTGGGATTGCGTTGGAAAACTGCTTATTGACTTATTGGCTTTTTCAAAAGCAAATAAGCTAAAAAAAGTGTTTGTCAAACATAAAAGCACTTTTTGTTTTAACTTTTTGATAAAGCTAAAAAGTTGTTTTTTAAGAAGCCACAAATTCATGGCTTTTCAAATGGCTTTTAGCTTTTGTAATAAAATATTACCAATCTATCCTTAACAATTTCTAACAAATAAATATATAAAATATAAAAATGTCTTTTTTGGTCATTTTACGTGAATAACTTAAGCCAAACACTTTTTAAAAAATAATTTATTGACTTATTGACTTTTCCCACCACAAAAGCTAATCCAAACACTTTTTTTAAAAACTGTTTTTTAAAAAGTCATAAGCTAATAAGCACTTTTAACAAAAAGCACTTTTAGAGTTAAATAAGCAATCCCAAACACCCTCTTAGAAAGGCTACCGGCTACGTTTCACCGTTTAACACCGTCAAAATGTTTTTATGAATTTCATGGACCTTGTGTCTTTCGTTAACCATTAAACGGAATCCGTAAGTTAAGAGATATGTACGACCTTGTATAGGAATCCACGCCTATTTTCTTTTTCTTTTTTTTCTTTTTTTTTGGTCATTACTTTTTTTTTTTTTTTTTTTATCTTCAGCAAGATTTGAATCCACATGAGACAACCACTAGACCCAACCCCCTATCCTATTGTGAAAGCTAAAATGGACTACTAGGTTAGTATTTTATAGTTTTAAATTTATTTAAATTCCTTAACTTATAAATAAATTCATGAAAAAATAAGTATACTAAATTTTGTATAGAGTAAACTTACATTTTTTTTTTTCATAAGGTTTGAACAAAACATCAGGTTTCGTCCACCTGTGCCACATTTGATCCCCGACATTTGATCTTGTAACACTTTGCGTCCCTGTTCCTTAACTCCGTTAAAATTGTTATTAATTTTTATATAAAATTACTGCCTACCCATTCTTCTTCACCAGACCACCACCAACCCAACATCATAGTTTTTTGGAAACAAGCAACATCATTTTGGTGGCTTTTTGTGTTCGTCGGATTTTCGCCGGAAGGTGTTTGAAAACAGAGACCGGAGATGGTGGTATAGGTTACCAGAGATGGTGGTATAGGTTACCAGTGGTGGGGGGTGAAAAAGACGAAACGGTGGCCGAGATACTAACTAACAACATTTTTAGCAAAAGCACCTGCAGATATTTATAAAATTCTACATTTTGCTTCAAATTTGAGGGGGCGTTTGGGATTGAGTTTTAAAATAACTTATTCGCTTTTTCAAAAAGCTAATAAGTTAAAAAAGTGTTTGGCATGGATAAAAGTTCTTTTTATTTTGGCTTTTTGATAAGTATTAAAAAGTTGTTTTCCAAAAGTCATAAATCCGCCTTTTTAAAACTCCTTATGACTTTTTGAACATAAAATTACCAATTTACTCACCTTTTACCCTATAATAAAAATAAGCTAAGCCAAACACTTTTTAAAAAATAACTTATTGGCTTTTTCCACCACAAAAACTAATCCAAACATTTTTTTAAAAATTCCTTTTGAAAAAATTATAAGTCAATAAACACTTTTGACAAAAAAACACTTTTAGAGTTAAATAAGCAATCCCAAACACCCTCTCATTATTTTGGGACCAAAAAATTTAGTAATCCAACAACACAAAACATATAGATGCTAAAGTAAAGTGTAAACCAGTACTTTTAAAATCAAATCAATTTACTATGTGAACGCATAAAAATATTGATAAATCCTTTATGATGCGTAACTCATTACACTACTTATGTAATGTCCGAGATTTTCTGACCTATCTTTTGCACGTGTTACTAAATAAAAACTCGATTTCGTATTAGAAATTATTTCCTTAAAACAATAGGCATAAATTTTAAATAAATAATTGAAACATATATATGTATGTATATGTATATGTGAAGTTTATTTAAAAGTGTGAATATATCTATATATACATATATATATATATATATATATAGATTCTTAAAACTTTATAAAGTTATAAATAATATAAATTTATGTTAAACTACTTAAAGTTATAACAAATCTTATAAAAATTTATAAGATAAAATCATTTGAGAAAACTTATTAAATTTTTACATATTTGATTTTTATAGAAACCCATTTATTTTATAAAGTCAAGGGACTGAAACGGTCATTATTGAAACTTGTTTTAAACTAAACTTTATACTTTGACAAAAACTCAAAACTGCAAGGGCCTGTTTTGCCATTCAACCAAACTCTCAAACCAGAATCAAATCACGAGTTTGATCCCGGCTAGGCCCGGTTTTTCGTCCCTTTTACACGAAATCGCAATTCCGGCCCGATTCAGTGAACCTTGAGTCTCACTCCCGGCGTGCGACTCCAACCTAACCGTATTCAATGCTCGACATTAACTCTAATCACCCGGGGATTCGAATTTAGATTTAATTCCCTCAACCGTAATCCTCCTAACCGTTCAAGCATTAATCGTCGAAATCACTTATAAATACCAGTTGCAAACGACTAGCGACATCACCCTCTAACTACACACATCCTCAATTTAGTCGTTCATCATCGGCATTGCCGGATTTGAAGCTCACGACAGCCGACTCCAAACCCAAGCTCGATCTCCCTCATCCTAACACCAAATCAGGTAATTCGTAGGTCCCTCGTCATCGTTTTCGTGTGAGGATCAAAAGCCCTCTGTTTAAATTCATAAACAGAGGGTGATTCGATTCAATTTTTGGGAAATTCGATTCTAGGGTTCATAAGGAAAAGATGGGTGATTTGAGATCTTGTTTAAGTATTTTATTTTCCAGTTATAACACTAACGAACCCGTAGTCGGGATGGTTAGTGTGCATGTGTGTTTGGTGACCCGGGCCGGCGCAGGTTTCGAGCCGGCCAGCCCAGTTTTTTTTGATACTTTTATTCTTTTTTATGCTTTTTCACCCAATTTTAAATGCTTTAATTAATTTTATAAATTCTGTGAAGTTTTTATAAACTTAAATATGATTTTTAATTACACTTTTACATTCTGAAACTATTTTTAATTAATTAAACTTGGTTAAAAACTATAAAAATAATTCTAAACTTTATAAAACTTATACTTCCATCGCAAATGATTTTTTTTAGAAAAAAATCACGAACTTTAACTTATTATTGCTTTCTATATTATCTATGTTTTAAACTTTAAATTTACAAACTTTAATTAAAAACAGAAAACTTTTGCAATAGTTATAAAAAGTCGAATAGTTTATGAAACTTACATATTATTTAGAAAGCAGAAACTTATAAACTTGTGCTACTTATATCTATTTAAACCAAGGCTTATTTAATTATTTATAAACTTTATAAAAAGAGAAACTCTGATTTAATAAATCCTAACTTACACATTTGTAAAATTTACATTTTATAAACAGAAATTTATTTGTTTATATAAATTTTAAAAGGGAAATAATTATACTTTAGTTATTTCCTAAATAATTTTAAACTTATAAACTCTATAAAACTAAAAGGAGACTTTAAGTATTTATTAACTAGTAAACTCTATTTTAAGATACTTATTTAAAAACATTTTTAGAACTTATAGTTTTATCATTAAAACATAAACTATATAAGAAATTCTATTTTACAATCTTATAGGTACTTAATATTTATTTACATATTAATTTGAAAAATAAATATTTAATACTTGAAACTTTAATGATTTATATGGTTTATTCTTATAAATGATTAATTATCCTTAATGACTATATACACTTTAAATAAATTCTATAAATCTTAAATCACTATTTAGTCTTTAGATACTATGTATTTAATAATTATTTTACTCTTAAAATAATTATTAACTTTAATTCTTAACTTAAATAATTTTTCTAAAACTATAAACTTATTAAGCTATTGAGATCCAAGTCTTACATTCAAAACCTTCCTTTTAAAACTAAGTTTAAACTTTATAAACTCAATCAATCCCATCCCATATATGGAACCCTAGTCGATCTTGAAATCCTAGATCCTTACCATAGACTTATAGGATCATACTTAAATCTTTAAACTTGCATACTTAGGCTTATCGTGAGGATATTCTCCCTCCCAGTCTTGCAAATACTTATCCGTGTCGGATACTATTCATCATTCAAGTGAGTATACTTAGCCCTTTTTCCTTTCTATGCTTTTGGGGTGAAACATGTTCAAAATTCTTAAACTTATACAATTCTTGTACAACTATGACTACGTGTTTATTCTTATGTTAAACTTGAGACTTGTATGCTTAGATTAAACTTAAAACTAGCACATTCATTAACTTTGATCAAGCCTATGGTAACAATGATAGATCTATTGTATTTGACCAATCCACCTTGATTGATTGACCCCTTCGGGGGGGAGCCCTTGGTGATTGTTACTGAATTAAACTTTAAACTTGAGACTTATAAGGGTAACCTGTGGGTTATGCCTAAACTTGGTTGGAGGGTTGATGTCACACCCCGACCGATGGCGGAATCATCGAGGCGGACAATAGAATGATTGTTCATAAGCACATGATCTACTAAGGTTGCATAATTCATTAATAAGATTTAAATACCAAATATCCAAATACAATTCAAGTTACAACACCCTATTCTAGAATATTACACATAATTATTTTACTAGGTCCAAAAGCCTTATGTGTAGCACCTTCAACACATAGTCACACAATCACATATCTTCACCTGAAACGTAATCCAAAACAAGTGTCAACTACGAGAGTTGGTGAGTTTACATATGTTTAAATAAGGTAAAAGTTTAGTTAAAAACGTTTATACAATTCATAGTTTGACATGGTATGATATGGCATAATGTGGAGAATTTGTAAGGCCCCTTTCCTGAAAGGCCTCACTTATTGGATTTACTCATCAACACATAGAACTTAATCATAAGACATTCATTAACACAGCGGAAACGATTTAAAACTTCAACATACGCAGCGGAAATACATAACATGTCTAAACATATCTTGTCAACATACAACTGAAACTTGTCTGAATCAACTAAAACAATAACATAAACAGGATGCCAGACTCTGGTCTTCGGGTAACTCTTCTCGCCAAGCCAAGCATCCACTTCCATCTACTGCCACCTACACTTAACTGATGTGCATACTAAAAATCAGCAACGCTGAGTGAGTTCTAACGTTTACTTTAAATCAATTTTACAAAAGATTTACTATTACATACATACTGCCCTTAAGGCCAAAACTTTACATACTTTACTTTTCAAAACATATATATACTGCCATTAAGGCTAAACTTAACACACTTTACTTTTCAAACATATATATATATACTGCCATTAAGGCTAAACTTAACACACTTTACTTTTCAAACATATATATATACTGCCATTAAGGCTAAACTTAACACACTTTACTTTTCAAACAGTTTAAAACGTATAATAAACCGTCAATTCCTCTTTACTGTACTGCCCTCATGGCTTACATCCATGAACCGACAAGTACCTGGTCAATGCCCCCATGATCAACGACCATGAACCGACAATACCGCTTATCCGTCAATTCCTTGTCACTACTGTACCGCCCCCATGGATTCATCCATGAACCGACGAGTACCTGGTCAATGCCCCCATGGATTCATCCATGAACCGACAATACCCTGGTCAATGCCCCCATGGCTCACGTCCATGAACCGACAATACCGCTTAACGCTAAGGGGAGGTTGCGTGGACCTCCCGAGCAACCGCCGTCACTCATCCCAGTTGTACAACCGTTAACGAACCCAAAGGTTCTTACTAATGGGTAGAACCCATATCTGACATCTTGTACAAGTAACATCTGTCCCAAGGACCTTTATAGCTGGTACATATTCCCGAAGGAAAACTGTTCACTTTACTGTTCATAAATATTTCTGTAAATCTTGCTCATAACTTAACATATATCATGCCTTTGTTTATGTATATAAAAATATAGTAAACGCTTGCCAAATGATATATCTTTGCTTTTACTGAAACATAGCTTATCATAAAATACATCTTACTTTCTGAAACATAGCTTATCATATATATCATGCCTTTGTTTATGTATATGAAAATATAGTAAACGCTTGCCAAATGATATATCTTTGCTTTTACTGAAACATAGCTTATCATAAAATACATCTTACTTTCTGAAACATAGCTTATCATATATATCATGCCTTTGTTTATGTATATGAAAATATAGTAAACGCTTGCCAAATGATATATCTTACTTTACTGAAAACATACTTTTGCCTCTTTTAAACCTTTCACTAAAAATGGCTTTTCTCTTCAGTTTATAATATATAAAATATAATAAACACTTTACACTAAGTATGCACACCACCCCTAAAGAAGGCAAAAAGGGGATTAGAACTCACCTCTTATCTTAGCTGGAATGGTCTACTGGATCTCACTCAATCTGAACAATCATAACAGTTGACACATATCAGACCTAATCCCGACTCTAACGGTTTACTCGTTCTGTTACAGGTGAATACACTGACTTCACTTACTGATGCAGACCTATCGAAACTACTTAGTTTCGACAGGTGCAGGCCCATCGAAACTTCTAGTTTCGATACCTGCAGGCCGCTCGAAACTTCTAGTTTCGATACCTGCAAGCCGCTCGAAACTTCTAGTTTCGATACCTGCAGGCCGCTCGAAACTTCTAGTTTCGATACCTGCAGGCCGCTCGAAACTTCTAGTTTCGATACCTGCAGAACTCAGCTATCTTCCCCGTGAAAAACCCTAACTTTCGCAATGCAGGTCCGACCTGGTCAAGATCCGGACTTTTTACATTCAAAACGTTTGTTTTTCGTTTAAGAACTCAAATCTATGCTTTTCTTTCAGTTTCATCTGTAAAAACGTTCCCGTTTCACCCAAAACCCGAAAAACCCAAAAATGAACTAAAACTCAGATCTAGGAGAATCGGTTACCTGTAATCACTTCCTTTTCGTTGCTAAACACTCGCGAGACTCTTGCTAACGATCCTTGAAGCTCTAGTCCGAAAACCGGGACTTTCTCTCTCTAGGCTCTCTCTCGCTTTCTCTCTCTAGAATTCCGAAAATGGTGTTGCAAATGAGGGTTTGGGGCTGGTCTTGAGACTTATAAGGGCCCAAACCCTTGTCCCTTTCGGCCTATACACCCCGGCCCAAGCCCGCTTCCCTTTTCTTATATAAGTTTTAAATTTTTCGTGAATTCTTTCACACTCTAAAACTCGGGATGTTACAAGTCTACCCTCCTTACAATAGGTTTCGTCCTCGAAACCTGCCATAAGCTATACCGATAGCAAATCACAGAATGGGTGGCATAAACCGTAGCTATGCAAGGCAGCTTGGTCATGAAGGCCATTGTGATTAACTACCGCTGAGGATCTAATCCGGGTAATATCTAGTTCTAAGGCTCCTAAGCTGATGGGGCTAACTAATCATTCAAGGAAATAAAATCATAAACTTGGCATATCACAAATAAGAGTTTGCAACGTACCTTACTGAGTCATCTGGTAAACCCTTGCTGTGGCCTTGTTGATGTAAGGTTCTTTCTCTGCACCCTTACCCTTTCCGGATCCTCCCGCTTCCGGCTCTTTGCGCTTCCTACAATCTCGGCTCACGTGTCCCTGTCCCCCACAATTGTGGCATCTTGGCCTTTCCGGGCAGTCCCGTGATTGGTGTCCAAACTTGCCACACCTGAAACATCCCACCTGACCCGCCTTACATTCACCTCCATGTCTCCTCCCACATTTACCGCATAGACCCTCTGCTTCTACCCTTGCCCTCCTATCGTTAGGACCCTGAAGTTCCTCAGCAGTGCGCTTAGCTGCTTGTTTCTTGGGTGCTTCAGCAATGACTTCAGAGGCAATGTCATCATAGACAACTCCGCTCAGAACAACCACCGACTCAAAGGTACTCGGTGTGTTGGCCTTTACAAAGGTACGTATCTTTGGAGGCAACCCCTGAACATAATAATGAATCCTCCTCTCCTCTGACGTTACAAGATGACGCACCAGACGCGCCAACTCATTGTACTTTGAAGTATATTGCCGGTGAGTCATGAGTCCGGCTTGCAGAGTCAAGAATTCCCTTTCCACCTTGTGGACCTCATTCTTAGGACAAAACTTTTCAGTTACCAACGCTTTCAGGTCACTCCACTTCATCAATCCGACCGCTTGGTCACCCTTAGCCTGTTTCACAGTTTCCCACCAGTGTGCGGCTTCCCCTTTCAATGACTTTGCAGCGAACATGACTGCTTGTTCCGGTCGACATTCACTAAGACGAATGGTCGACTCCATGCCGTTAATCCAATCTAAGGTATCTGATGCTTCCTTTTCCCCAGTAAGCACGGGTGGATCACAACCCCGAAACGCCTTATAGTCACAGCCGCGAGCAGGCGGTGCAACGTGCTGTACCAGGTTTGGTCCTCCCATTGCTGGGAGCACCACAGGCTCTTCAGTGGCTGAAATTGGGTTGGGGTTCTCCTTGGCTTTCCTCAAGGCTTCATCTAGTATGTCCGGTAAGGTTTCCTTTAGCAGTCGGGTAAATTCACGGCCAAGAGCTGCTTGCACGGCCGGCTCGAACTCGAATGTCTGATCATCTCCTGCCGCATGCTCAACATTGTGCTGACTGACTACCGTATTGGTATGGGTAGTGTGAACACTCCCCTCAATCTCCTGGTTGGTACTAGCTCCACCGCGGCGGCCTATACGCCCACCACGTCTTCCTCCTCCACCTCCTCTAGTTCCTCTACGTCTAGCCATTTCTAACTGAAAGATAGAGAACAAAGGATTTAATTTCATCATGCTAGGGAATATGTAGAACACAATAAGTAAGGTAAGATGTTAATATACACTGGCCATCTGCAATTAACCATTACATCACATCTTGTTTTCTATTTATTCGCTTTCATGGTTCCACTAAAGCCTCTATTCTTATCTTGACACTCTAAAGGTAAACTTTACTTACTATACGCTTCTGATGCTTTGACTTGAGTTACCCGTACTGGCATCCGCTTCTTGTCCCATTCTCAGTTTAAGTCTGGACATCGGGGATGTCCAAATCTCTCAAACTATGGCTCTGATACCAACTTGTAAGGCCCCTTTCCTGAAAGGCCTCACTTATTGGATTTACTCATCAACACATAGAACTTAATCATAAGACATTCATTAACACAGCGGAAACGATTTAAAACTTCAACATACGCAGCGGAAATACATAACATGTCTAAACATATCTTGTCAACATACAACTGAAACTTGTCTGAATCAACTAAAACAATAACATAAACAGGATGCCAGACTCTGGTCTTCGGGTAACTCTTCTCGCCAAGCCAAGCATCCACTTCCATCTACTGCCACCTACACTTAACTGATGTGCATACTAAAAATCAGCAACGCTGAGTGAGTTCTAACGTTTACTTTAAATCAATTTTACAAAAGATTTACTATTACATACATACTGCCCTTAAGGCCAAAACTTTACATACTTTACTTTTCAAAACATATATATACTGCCATTAAGGCTAAACTTAACACACTTTACTTTTCAAACATATATATATATATACTGCCATTAAGGCTAAACTTAACACACTTTACTTTTCAAACATATATATATACTGCCATTAAGGCTAAACTTAACACACTTTACTTTTCAAACAGTTTAAAACGTATAATAAACCGTCAATTCCTCTTTACTGTACTGCCCTCATGGCTTACATCCATGAACCGACAAGTACCTGGTCAATGCCCCCATGATCAACGACCATGAACCGACAATACCGCTTATCCGTCAATTCCTTGTCACTACTGTACCGCCCCCATGGATTCATCCATGAACCGACGAGTACCTGGTCAATGCCCCCATGGATTCATCCATGAACCGACAATACCCTGGTCAATGCCCCCATGGCTCACGTCCATGAACCGACAATACCGCTTAACGCTAAGGGGAGGTTGCGTGGACCTCCCGAGCAACCGCCGTCACTCATCCCAGTTGTACAACCGTTAACGAACCCAAAGGTTCTTACTAATGGGTAGAACCCATATCTGACATCTTGTACAAGTAACATCTGTCCCAAGGACCTTTATAGCTGGTACATATTCCCGAAGGAAAACTGTTCACTTTACTGTTCATAAATATTTCTGTAAATCTTGCTCATAACTTAACATATATCATGCCTTTGTTTATGTATATAAAAATATAGTAAACGCTTGCCAAATGATATATCTTTGCTTTTACTGAAACATAGCTTATCATAAAATACATCTTACTTTCTGAAACATAGCTTATCATATATATCATGCCTTTGTTTATGTATATGAAAATATAGTAAACGCTTGCCAAATGATATATCTTTGCTTTTACTGAAACATAGCTTATCATAAAATACATCTTACTTTCTGAAACATAGCTTATCATATATATCATGCCTTTGTTTATGTATATGAAAATATAGTAAACGCTTGCCAAATGATATATCTTACTTTACTGAAAACATACTTTTGCCTCTTTTAAACCTTTCACTAAAAATGGCTTTTCTCTTCAGTTTATAATATATAAAATATAATAAACACTTTACACTAAGTATGCACACCACCCCTAAAGAAGGCAAAAAGGGGATTAGAACTCACCTCTTATCTTAGCTGGAATGGTCTACTGGATCTCACTCAATCTGAACAATCATAACAGTTGACACATATCAGACCTAATCCCGACTCTAACGGTTTACTCGTTCTGTTACAGGTGAATACACTGACTTCACTTACTGATGCAGACCTATCGAAACTACTTAGTTTCGACAGGTGCAGGCCCATCGAAACTTCTAGTTTCGATACCTGCAGGCCGCTCGAAACTTCTAGTTTCGATACCTGCAAGCCGCTCGAAACTTCTAGTTTCGATACCTGCAGGCCGCTCGAAACTTCTAGTTTCGATACCTGCAGGCCGCTCGAAACTTCTAGTTTCGATACCTGCAGAACTCAGCTATCTTCCCCGTGAAAAACCCTAACTTTCGCAATGCAGGTCCGACCTGGTCAAGATCCGGACTTTTTACATTCAAAACGTTTGTTTTTCGTTTAAGAACTCAAATCTATGCTTTTCTTTCAGTTTCATCTGTAAAAACGTTCCCGTTTCACCCAAAACCCGAAAAACCCAAAAATGAACTAAAACTCAGATCTAGGAGAATCGGTTACCTGTAATCACTTCCTTTTCGTTGCTAAACACTCGCGAGACTCTTGCTAACGATCCTTGAAGCTCTAGTCCGAAAACCGGGACTTTCTCTCTCTAGGCTCTCTCTCGCTTTCTCTCTCTAGAATTCCGAAAATGGTGTTGCAAATGAGGGTTTGGGGCTGGTCTTGAGACTTATAAGGGCCCAAACCCTTGTCCCTTTCGGCCTATACACCCCGGCCCAAGCCCGCTTCCCTTTTCTTATATAAGTTTTAAATTTTTCGTGAATTCTTTCACACTCTAAAACTCGGGATGTTACAAGTCTACCCTCCTTACAATAGGTTTCGTCCTCGAAACCTGCCATAAGCTATACCGATAGCAAATCACAGAATGGGTGGCATAAACCGTAGCTATGCAAGGCAGCTTGGTCATGAAGGCCATTGTGATTAACTACCGCTGAGGATCTAATCCGGGTAATATCTAGTTCTAAGGCTCCTAAGCTGATGGGGCTGCCGTCGGGAACCGAAGGGGGGGGAGGAGGGTGGCGCTGGCAGTGGATGGTTGCCGTGAGTAGAGGGTGGGGTGATGGAGAGGTTGGTGATGGTGTTTTGTCTTTGTCGTGAGAATCCAACAAGGAGAAAGTAAAGAAATTTTATGGTTTGTTTTGTGAAGTGTGATGGATTGTGAACCAGAAGAGGCATCAAGCAACCAAGTTGCATGGTTTAGTTCTTTCGAATGGGGTGTGAGGAGCCGAACAAGTGCAAGAGAGAAAATAGTTAGGTTGGTGTGTGGTTGGTTAAGAGTTGCATGCTTACATACTAATGTGTGGGTTTTTTTTATCCAATGGGTTAATTGTTTCTTTGAGACCAAGTTGTAGCATTGTTGGGGAACAAGGCAACATGAGCCCTCTTTTGTTGTTTGTCGGCCGGAGAAAAAAAAAAGAAACGCATGGGGGTAGGGGTAGGGTAAGGGGTAGGGGGTAGGGTAGGTGTTAGGTGTTACCCGTTAGTACAAGTCCGGTATAATACCCGCTAAGTGTAACCCGGTTATTAATAGTCGTTATATGTCAGTAGGGTACGGGTCGGGTATATATATAAAAAAAATATAAGTTTAATAGTTTTGACATAATACGAGTATGTGTAAAACACTTAGAATTAGTTTTTATAAAGTTTGGTATTCTCAAAAAAAATAAAGAGAATGTTTTCGAGCGGGTTATTTTATTAAATTTTAAATGTTTTTATAAACTTATTTTATAAATCAACTCATTTTTTTTGTCAAATCATTTTATTTGTTTTCAAAGTCATTTATTTTTATAAAATTTTTAAAATGGTTTTAACTTACAAAAAAAATATATATAATAATGATAATATAAATGAATAAATAGAACTTTTTATAAATACATAATAACTACTTATTTAAATCAATCGAAACTAAGTAGTTTCGATAGAAGATAATTTTGACAGCTCTATGATCAATCGAAACTAGTAGTTTCGATTGAACATAGTTTCGACAGTTCTATGATCAATCGAAACTAGTAGTTTCGATTGAACATAGTTTCGATACTTTACACTACCAAAAATAGTTTCGATCAAATCAGAAATTCCAAGTAAATCTGAACCTACATTTTACGCAAATAATTTTAAATTATAACTGAAATTTTTGAAATGTCACAGTCTCCCCATGTTGAAGGAATTTCATCCCGAAATTCGATTTACGAAGGTTATAGAAGCGGGAAAGAGATGTCAAAAGACTTAGGATGGAATTACTTCACCAGGGAAAGATTCAGCGGGGAAATAGCGTATGATAACGGATGACGATGCTAATTCGAGTCGAGTTGTCAACTAATTGCTCTAATAGTATAGTAAGACTTATGCATACAATTGTTCATACACGCATGAATGTAAACTACATGAAACCATACTTAACAATATTGGTGCCAATCACCTCATGACATGGCATTTTCCTTTAAAACTCCACTCCACGGGTGTTCATATTTTCAAAAAAAAAAAAAACCGATCCTCCTCCTAGTACTTATGCATGGTTTATACTCGTTATATTAAATGGGTTTATGTATAGGGTGTACCAGCGGCTAACCCACCACCCCTTTGATATACCGGGGATTCCCCGTGCATAATTACTAGGATTTAGAACTTCAACAATTTAAGTAAACTTTAACAGAGCTAGCAAGTTGTATGACTGGATTTAAACATAATAGGTTTGTTTAACAAAAGTATAGGAATGAGATGAATGGTGATATCATAGCTGTTATATGCAATCACGGGTTATAGAACTCATAGCAATGGATTTCCCATCCGCTATTTCCATGATATACGAGTTATCAAGATTAATTGGTTGTTTAGCAAATAGTTGGTTAAAAGCATGAGACACAATTTTTCTATTGGCATGAATATTAAATAAAACGGATGTATAAAGATAGTGATCAAAGGAACTTACCGTTGACAGTGTCGTCATTGGTCGGAGCCTCGTTAGCATTTATATTAAAGGCTCGTCCACGAGGACCACCTTGATTTTGAAGTTTTGGACATTGGTTTCGAAAGTGGTTTGGGTCTCCACATTCGTAACAGGCCCGTCCATATGTGACAGTGAGAGGCACTGGATGATTGCCTTGAGTAGCTTGATTAACGATAGTGCGAGCACGACAAGTAGTAACAACGTGTCCATAGCGTCCACATTTTGAGCATAGACGGCATGCAGCATGCGGGGCATGATGATACTTGCAAGTAGGGCATTGGGGAAATGAACCTACATAATTTCTCAGAATTTGACCCGCAGGAGTAACTTGGGTCACAGGTACGGCAGGAATGATGGCCGCAAAGTTTTGGGCCTTGCGCTTCCTATCATGATGGGAAGATTTGAGCTCTTCGTTTTTGTCGGACACAGAAGTAGCAGCTTTGTCGACCACTTTCTTGGTACCCTTCCTGGATAAGGTACCCGCTTTGACGTGATTGTCAGTCAACACAGCAGACAAACGGATAACGTCTTCGAGAGTGGAGGGATTACTTCCCAATACGGTGTCTTGGAGCGGCATAGGCAGTCCACCTATGTATTTCTCAATTCCCCGCGCTAAGGGAGTAACCATGTGGGACACGAGCAGACTTAGTTCTTGAAAACGAGTGGTGTAAGCCAAATTCTCTCCGCTATCTTGGGTGAGATCCCAAAATTCAGCTTCGAGCTTCCTCATTTCGTTGCGAGGACAGAACTCGTCAGTCATAAGTCGTTTCATTTCGTCCCAAGACAAGGACATAGCAGATTCGTTGCCTCAAGTACGTTTTTCACCGTTCCACCAGGTGAGTGCTCGTTTTTGGAAGACGCTGGCAGCATAACGGACTTTGAGGTTGTCGGGACAATCGCTGTTTAGGAAAGTACTCTCCATACTTTCAAACCATTGAAGAAGGCCAGTAGCACCTTCTGTCCCGAAGAATTTGGTGGGGTTGCAAGAATTGAAATGCTTGAATGTGCAGTACGGTGGGTTTGCACCATTCCCTTGCGTATTAGACCCATCACTGTTGTTGTTAGCTTGGATCATTTGGCCTATTAGTTGAGTAAGTAGTGCAGCAAGGTCAACGTTGGAGTTGCTAGAGTTAGCATTAACCGCGCGACGGGGAGGCATTCTATAAGTACTACAAGAAAGACAAGAATTTATGAGACTTCGGATAAAATAGGCATGTATGTGCCACAGTTGGTAGACTGTTCACAATAATACAAGCAGGAACGTGAGATGACACTCATCATGTCGCGTGATAATGTATGTAAGTTCTGACTAAAACTGATCACATAATTCATTCAAAATTTATAACACTAAAGGATAGGGGAAATAAGCCATGAAATCTATTCCTGGGAGGATATGATAACATAGATCATTATTCGCGCAATAGGAATGGCCGGGATTCGCATGCACTACAAATCGTTATTACGTGTGCACCCGTAATAATGATTTGTTTTTGCATGTTCGTCTAGTTCTTCCTATCTTGCTATAATGTCCCCAAATTTTGAGTTTAGGTTTGGATCGTATTCTTGCGAATACCATGACTTATCAACGTTAAGCAATTCCTCAAAACTTTCAAGGAGACATGCTTTAGCTTATAGGTAAACACTCACT
The DNA here is from genome assembly GCA_023525975.1 of Smallanthus sonchifolius. Classification (NCBI taxonomy): domain Eukaryota; kingdom Viridiplantae; phylum Streptophyta; class Magnoliopsida; order Asterales; family Asteraceae; genus Smallanthus; species Smallanthus sonchifolius. Next base: position 68,648,156 of record CM042031.1, on the reverse strand, counting down.
TCAGGAATTCCCAGGAAAGCATACGGGTCCGTTTATTTGGATTTATACGAAATGCTTTCCTAGACAGAAAACCCGATGTACAGGTGTCACCCTTCCAAATTGCACGTGTCCTTTACTGGTTTCAAGAAATTAAGTTGTTGATGAGATTTTCAAGATTTTAATAGACTTGAGAGTCTATGAGTATAAAATGTGTAGGAATTTTGCAATTAATTAGGGAAGAGTATGGGTAAGGATGGGTAGTGTATTTGTTTGCATAAGTTTTGTTGTCAAATGTGTATGTAAAGTATGTATCATGTATTAAAGCCTTGTATGTATGTGTATAAGTCTCATGTACCAAACTTGGGAAAATTCAAATAATACCTAACTACAAATAATTCACATAGCAATTAATCATTTAGCACATAACACATAAAAGGGAGTCCTAGGGTTATAGTCTAGGTCATTGTGTCTAATAACCTAATTCCCTATAACCATGGCTCTGATACCAATCTGTCACACCCCGACCGATGGCGGAATCATCGAGGCGGAAAATAGAATGATTGTTCATAAGCACATGATCTACTAAGGTTGCATAATTCATTAATAAGATTTAAATACCAAATATCCAAATACAATTCAAGTTACAACACCCTATTCTAGAATATTACACATAATTATTTTACTAGGTCCAAAAGCCTTATGTGTAGCACCTTCAACACATAGTCACACAATCACATATCTTCACCTGAAACGTAATCCAAAACAAGTGTCAACTACGAGAGTTGGTGAGTTTACATATGTTTAAATAAGGTAAAAGTTTAGTTAAAAACGTTTATACAATTCATAGTTTGACATGGTATGATATGGCATAATGTGGAGAATTCACTATATGTATACCAATTGTAAGCATGTAATTGTGTATATAAGCATAAAGGTTTAACGTGATAGGCATGGAATCAAGACTATGTAGGTCACACACAGTTTAAAACCACCCTAAAAGTATCCAAAGCATGCAAGTATGTATAAGCACAAAGGTTTAACGTGATAGGCATTGAATTAAGACTATGTGGGTCACACACCGTCTAAGAACCCCCTAAAAGTATCCATAGCATAACAAGTGACCATGCACAAAAGCACAATAATCTACGCATGTAAACACAAGTTGAATTGTATGTAAGTATGCACAGATTACGTCTCACCCCAAAATGTTTAAAAATGTAAATAGGGGATATGTAACTCACCTGTGCAAACAAGGTAGTGATGCGGTATGTAGCAAAGTCCAATAGTGTATCCCGACCTACTCGTGTCCTAAATATTTAAGACACCATAAAGTCTATGTAATGATTCTACCGTGTGTTGATCATGCATTCAATTCACCCAACTAGGCTTGACATGAACCCGTTTTAGGTTTTCAAGTGGTTTGACACGACGATCGTTGGTGACGGTTTGGTGATAACAAAATACATTTATATATACTTATATGATAAGATGTGTATTCCAAAACATGTCATTACATTCACGTATCATTATTAAGTTTAAGGATTGAAATTTAGTATATACTATAAAAATAAAGCTTTGGATATCAAACTAGTTGTTTAGAAAAGTACTCGGGTTTTTAAGTCAACTTAAGACATGATTTTTGTTATCTAAGCAAATTCAATAAATTACGGAGTTCTAGACATGCATAACTATATGTCACGGGTCTATAAAAATGTAGGGCTTACAATATTTGGATGGGTTTAAGGGTTTCAAATATTTAAAACAACACAAGTATGCTAACAGATCCGGTTTTCTGGATAGGTCCTTGAAATTTCGTTGTTCTGGAAATCAAAATGTTAGTTTCAAGAGGGGAGGCCATATGGGTTTTAAAGACAACACAAAATCCTAACTTTAGGAAGAAGAATCAAGTTAGTTGGACTATTATTGAACAAGATATGAATCCAACAAGTTTGCTTAATAATTCTGCCATAAAACAAGATATGTATCACCCTTTTGGGGTATCAAAACTTATCTAAAAATTATGAATCCAAATAGGTTGGAAAGAGGACTCTTTAAAATTAATCTTAGACTCAAGAAACGTTCAATTTGGTTGAGTTTTGACCAAGATATGACCCTCTAAAGTCGACCAAAATTTCTGCCAGCTACTGTTTGGTTAAAGGAGGTGACTTTCTCTTTGAAACAAGCACTACTTGGGTGAATTTACAACACAAATCAACATGAAATCTTAAAACAATACTAAGTTTTAGTAAAACACTCACTTAAGGCAATCAAGGAGAAGGTAAGATGATTGTAGAAGGCTTGAACACTTGTAAAGTCGCTTAAATGACACTTGAGAGCAAAGGGTGGTGAAGGGTGGTGCTGCCGTCGGGAACCGAAGGGGGGGAGGAGGGTGGCGCTGGCAGTGGATGGTTGCCGTGAGTAGAGGGTGGGGTGATGGAGAGGTTGGTGATGGTGTTTTGTCTTTGTCGTGAGAATCCAACAAGGAGAAAGTAAAGAAATTTTATGGTTTGTTTTGTGAAGTGTGATGGATTGTGAACCAGAAGAGGCATCAAGCAACCAAGTTGCTTGGTTTAGTTCTTTCGAATGGGGTGTGGGGAGCCGAACAAGTGCAAGAGAGAAAATAGTTAGGTTGGTGTGTGGTTTGGGTTAAGAGTTGCATGCTTACATACTAATGTGTGGGTTTTTTTTATCCAATGGGTTAATTGTTTCTTTGAGACCAAGTTGTAGCATTGTTGGGGAACAAGGCAACATGAGCCCTCTTTTGTTGTTTGTCGGCGGGAGAAAAAAAAAAGAAACGCATGGGGGTAGGGGTAGGGTAAGGGGTAGGGGGTAGGGTAGGTGTTAGGTGTTACCCGTTAGTACAAGTCCGGTATAATACCCGCTAAGTGTAACCCGGTTATTAATAGTCGTTATATGTCAGTAGGGTACGGGTCGGGTATATATATAAAAAAATATAAGTTTAATAGTTTTGACATAATACGAGTATGTGTAAAACACTTAGAATTAGTTTTTATATAGTTTGGTATTCTCAAAAAAAATAAAGAGAATGTTTTCGAGCGGGTTGTTTTATTAAATTTTAAATGTTTTTATAAACTTATTTTATAAATCAACTCATTTTTTTTTGTCAAATCACTTTATTTGTTTTCAAAGTCATTTATTTTTATAAAATTTTTAAAATGGTTTTAACTTACAAAAAAAATATATATATAATAATGATAATATAAATGAATAAATAGAACTTTTTATAAATACATAATAACTACTTATTTAAATCAATCGAAACTAAGTAGTTTCGATAGAAGATAATTTTGACAGCTCTATGATCAATCGAAACTAGTAGTTTCGATTGAACATAGTTTCGACAGTTCTATGATCAATCGAAACTAGTAGTTTCGATTGAACATAGTTTCGATACTTTACACTAACAAAAATAGTTTCGATCAAATCAGAAATTCCAAGTAAATCTGAACCTACATTTTACGCAAATAATTTTAAATTATAACTGAAATTTTTGAAATGTCACAGTTGAAGTGCACAATGTTTAAGATACTTGTTCTCATACTTACAATATAGAATGCATGAATCATAGTGAATTGTAACTCTTCTCAAATACTTGTTAAACTGTGTCAAAACCTTTGTATCTCACCAACTATTTTGTAGTTGACAGATTCTTTCACATGTTTCAGGTTCTACAACATGAGACTTTATCGTGATCACATAGGATGCTTGGACCTAGAATGCTTAATCAATTAGACTTGTATTCTTGCTATGCATTTGATTTATTCTTTGTATTGAACCTTTGAATCTATTTATTAATGAAATATTGAAACTTTAACAGTCAACCTTGTGCTATTGAACAACCGCGTCCACCCCGACGTATAATCCGCCGTCGGTTGGGGTGTGACAACTTAATCCGATCATCGGAAATCCCAGACGTATTTAGCAATTAAAAAAATCAGACTGTAGATCGATTATACCTCAGGAACTACAAAATTAAGTTGATCTGAGCCAAATGCTTGATCAATCGACGATTTTCACACATGAAAACCTAATTTATGTGAGCCGATCGGCTCTCAGATCCTTCTGTTAAGAACAAAAATCGTTATCTGTGCCTCTTCGTTCACCTTATCTTTTGAAGATAAAAGGATATATAAAATCTTCTGGCACAAAAATCAAAAGTTGTTAGTTAGTTTAGGGATTTAGCGAAGAAGAAAGAAGAAGAAATGATGATATTGATGGATTTAGAGGAAATAATTGTGTTTTGTGGTGGGTGGTGGTCTGATGAAGAAGAGGGAAGGGCATATCGGTAATTTTACATAATTAACAACAATTTTAACGGAGTTAAGGACTAGGGATCCAAAGCGTTAAAACATCAAACTTCGGGGATTAAATGTGTTACAGGTGGACGAAACTTGATGTTTTGTTTAAACCTCAGGGACAAAAAATGTAGTTTACTCTTTTGTATATTATAGACCTAAACTTAGGGGTGTTCATCGGGTCGGGTTGCGGGGTTTTCGGGTTGGGATTTTTTTGTTGGAACCACAATCCGAACCGAACCATATTTGAGGAAACCTAATCCGAACCTAAAACCACATTGTAATTCGGTTTGGTTTTCGGTTTGAACCTAGCAAACCGAATTAGCAAAAAAAAAAACTTTTTTTTTTCTTTTGGGTTGTTATAACTTATTCGGTTTAAACAACACAATATTTTAGGAAAGTCTAAACAAAAACATACATTTATCAAATAATGATTTATAATTCATATATGTGTATTGTTTATTGATATAAACAAATTGGGTTAACTATAAAATATGGATTAAAATAGTGATATAACCCAATTCGGGTTTTTCGGTTCAAACCGAATTCAAAATCTTGAAACCTAAACCAAACCAAAAACCAAATTACATATTCGGTTTTCGGTTTGAACCAAACCAAAAACCAAATATGTAATTCGGTTTGGTTTTAAACGGTTTCGGTTTTGATTCGGTTTAATCGGTTTGAAATCAAATATTAAACACCCCTACCTAAACTTGTCTAAAATATACGTAATTTAAAAAAAATTAAAATAATTTGTTAAAATAAGGCGATGTAAACTTTTTCTTAAAAATGTGGAGGTCATTTTATCATATTTTAACGAATTTAAGAATTAACAAAGCTATTATTTAAAAGGAAATTACAAGGATATGCATTTTAGATAAGTTTAGAGACTTTAGTATACAAAGGTTAATTTAATGACTTTTATGTGTATTTTTTATATGTTGGGTGACTTATTCATTAAAAATAACTAGTAGGGAACCCGTACGATGTGCGGCCCCGATAAATTAATTATGTGCAAATATTTGCTTAATTAAATAATTTTTTTTTTATAAATTACACCTCATTTGCAAACGCACATGTAAGTTTCTTATAAAATATTTATATGAGGTACGACCACACGTAAGAGGTATCCCGCGTGTTGCCGTGGAGAATTGAACGTCTTTAATTGATTTTCTCTATTTAATATATTGTCAATTTAATCATGGGTTAAATTATAGACATTGGTTAGTAGGTAATTGTAAACAATTGAGGCATTGCTAATTTGTACACTATGCAAAAAAAATTGTGCTAGGTGTCTTAATTTTTTAAGTAAATGAGAGAATTAAGTGTATGGGTTAGTAAATGAAAGAATTAAGTGTATGGGTTAAAGGGTAATTATTAAGCTTTAATTATAAACATGGGTTAGAAGGTAACATATTTGAGTCATTGCTAATTTGTACACTATGTAAAAAAAATTGTGTTAGGTGTCTTAATTTTTTGAGTAAATTACAACAATATCCTTTAAATATGTATTATATAGTAGTATAGATAAAGTATGGTGGTTTTATTGTACTAACACTTTATTGTAAGTTTTGTATTTCTTGAATGTTTGGATATCTCTTTGCATCGTGTTAGACACTTTAAGTTGAAATATTTTGTTTGTACACACAAGAATTCAATTAGATAAGACAGGGAGATTGTCAAGAACGAGTTTTGAAATTCTTTTATGAAAGTTGTACAAAATTTGTAGTGAATTCAATAATCATAAACCATTTATCATGTGCCAGTTCTTTTAATCATCGATTTCAAATAACTTTTCACCATCCACGCAGACCTGATGCAATTCTTTTGAACAATGGACCCCCATCAGTGGCGTTGCCCCTTGGACCCTAACAGGGCCAGCCCCCGACCTCGCCAGGGCGGTGCCCCATTGGAACCCCTTGGTCAATAAGGGGCTTCACCCTTTTAAATCACCAGGTTCAAAGTAATTAAAATGTGCATATTCTTGTAATAGTGTGTACTCCACATCTTCTAACTTGAATCTTTATACTTATTTTTCTTTAGTCTTAAATAAATCAAACTAATTAGAATTACTCTAATGATACTAAAATCACAATATATTATACTATTTATTTAAAACACATGAGAGTGAATAGTATAATACAACAATCTTTAAAACACAATATAGTAGGAGTGAATAGTATAATACAACAATCTTTAAAACACAATAGAGTAGCAACAGGATAATACAACTTTTTTTGCATTGAGTACAAGTTTGATTTTGGCGCTTGCTTTACCTGTGTTTCCCTTTTCACAACCCAGATTAGGGTTTCCCCAAAACCATCGAGCCATTTGGGAACCCAATATGGGTATGGTGGCTTTCCTCTTTCTTCACTTTCTCCATGCTTCTGCGTCGTAGTAAGCCTTCGAGATTTTCGTCCCCTACGCCGGTTTTCTGCCTGATGACTTCGGTCCGCCGGTTTTCTGGGTTCATCGCTTTTGTACGTCGGTGAGTTGCCCCTTTATCTCTCTCTCTGTGTATTCTCTTGCCTTTACCGATCACTCTTGCCGGGTTCTGTGGAACCCTAGGTGGCGGTGGTATGGTGGTGGTTTTTCGCAACTAGATCATTGTTGCCCTCTCTCTCTTTGTACTCTGTTGCCTTTACCGATCACTGTTGCCGGGTTCTGTGGAACCTTAGGTAGCGGTGATGTGGTGATGGTCGTGGTTTTTCTCAACAAGATCATTGCTGCCATGTATTCCGAAACCCTATGTGGTGGTGGTGTGTTGACTCTGTGCCTTTGGTCGGCCGACTATTTGATTTTGTGCCTCTTTAATAGAGGATAGTAACCGTACAAGATGCAAGGCATCATATACAGCTGGTTACTGCGTTCATGTGGTTGGGATTTTTACAAGTGATGGAATTTGGTCTGATTTCTGTTTCTCCCCCAAAGGGTTAAGATTTTTAACAAGTTTGTATTTTGGGATTTTTACAAGTGATGTTGTTTTAATAAAGAGGCTGTGATGATTACTTTTAATCGAAATTTGTGAAAATCCGCATTTTGGCGGGGCAATCCGGATGGTAATGTGAAAGGAGCAACTGTTTCTATCACATTGCAACCGGTTGATTTGCAGCCATGGTGGGATTATGTTTCTTTATTCAATTGTTTACCGATCTGAGCCTGCTAAACTGTTACGTGACTTATAAATTTTGTCATCGGTGTTTTGATCTTGCGGGGTATGGAGATTAGGTTTTGTTTTGTTACCATTTTTTTACCAATTAGTTTGCTTTTGGTGAACCCTAAATCTGGAAACATATTTATTTTACTCTTATGATTATTAGACGGGGTGATAATAATTTAGTTTTTAAAGGTTTAGGGTTTAGTGGAATTGAAAATACAACATTTTTCTTTTGTTCATGGGATGATAATAATTTAGTTTTTAAAGGTTTAGGGTTTGATGAATTTTGCAGAAGATGATGGAAATCAGATAAGTTGATTTTTGGGGGTTTGACTCTTATCAAGATGCTACTGTTGGTTTAAATTCATGTTGAAATTTTGGTCCAATTTGTTGGTTATTGTAATTATTGCTTTTTTGTTGAACAGGGTATGAAATTTTGATTTTTGAGTCCAAGCTGTTGAACTCCTATGCTGTTCTTGGTTCAATTTGGTGAAAATGGATTGAGATGTAGATGGACAAAAATGGGTGGCCAAAGTCATGATGGTCTTTCAGAATGGAAAGAAACGGTATTAGTACTTGTAATACTTATGATCTTATGTATTAGTTTTGTTGATTTTAATGCAGACAATAACTGAATCTATCAAAGGAATTACTAAATGACCTTGGTTTGCAGGTTTGGTACGTATTCTGATTAAAAATACTTGTAACTATGGCAACATTTCCTTATCATCATTACCAAGAATTTGCTCATTATCATCATTACAAAGAATTTGATGTGATTACTTTCATATATCCAAATTCATGTTATTTTTTTTAGTTTTCAGTCTTCCATATATTTCTATTCATGTTTCATATGGTTGCAAATTAAAGTTTAATCATCTAACTAACGAATGTAATTTTTGTAGACATGGAAGGAAGGCAACCGTGAATGACTTTTATGGTTAGTCATTCTATCTATACTGGAGGTTACCATTTACTTATGCATGGTTGATTTGGGATGTGGTTTGCCTCAAATGGGTCAAATACAAAATTTTGCTAAAAGGGGAAATGGGGAACAGTTTGAATTGGTCAAACATGAGTTGATTTGTAAAGCAAACAACTTCATATATTTTGTTGAAAAATTTAGGTTAATGTTATAATAATATTGTCTTCTGGTCATTTAACGCATAAAATATTTATATCTTTTGGAAATTTTTTAAAAAGAAAATGACCTGTTTTAACCAGCCTGACTCGGGCTGTACAAAAAGAGACCCGTTTTAGCCATAATTCGTTTTTTATTAAAAAAAGAGAGTTTGCGGGCCAATCGATCTCCTATATTGTCATATTCAAATATTTAGATTCTTATTGGATTAATGTTGTTTTTTTAAATATAATTAACACATTAAGTCTTTATATTATTTTATCTGACCCAAAAATAAGCGACCCGATCCATTTTGTCATGTACTAACTACTAAATGTGACCCGCTTCAACCCGACCCATCAATGTTATCACTTCTACATGTAAATTCTGTTTTTTTATATGTGCGTGATGGATCTTTTTGCGTGATGACCCGCAAGCTAAAGGCTTTTTTATGCACACATGATAAAACTAACATCCAATTTGCCGAGTGTTTTAAAAATGTGCAACACCACATTAATGATTAATCTTGTACATTTCTTTCCAAATTTGCAGGAATTCGAGATTAGCATCATGCCCGTTTTGTCGGGGGTAATATAAAGAGAGTAAAGTCACGAGATTTATGGGTTCTCACATGCAATGCTTTTGGCCAATTTATTTTACCCTAGGTACAATATATGAACCGGCTTACTACATATACTTTTATTTGTACAGGTTGAAACAGCTCGAAGTGGACCCAAAACTTTTTTTAGGGTGTTCAGTAAGATGGGTTAGTATTTGATAAATATGATTTTAGGGTTTTGATTAGATCATTTTCTTGGAATAATGTGAGTAAATTTATTAACTTTTTAATTTGAGATTAGTTTAAATGAATTAATCTTTACTGGGTTTTGATTATTAGGTTAAAGAGTGAAGATTTGATTCTTATTATCAAACACCGTGCATTATCATATTATCAAACACTGCTTGTATGCAGAAATTTTGACCCACAACAAACTTGCTGCCTACTCACATGCCTAAACAAAAAGATGACAAAATCGGTAAACAAAAAGATGACGAAATCGGAAATTCCTCGCCGCAACGCACGACGGGAAAATACTAGTTTATTATATTCCTGAATATAGTCATTAACTTTGTAATATTATAACCATGTTATGTATATTTAAGTTTAATTAAATTGAATAATTGTTGTAATTATAGATTTGGAAATTCACGATTGCTTGAATTTTCTCTAAATCGTGTTGGCCGCTATCAAATTGAAATATTTTATTGGTAGTCATTAAGTTCTCAATCGGATGAGACAGAGAAAATGTCAAGGACAAGCATGGGATTTTGTTAAGAAAATTGTACCATAATTCGTATTGAATTCGTTGAGAAAATCTAACCAAATGAATCATTTATATAAGGGTCGAAAAGTTACAACGAATCGTTTTAGCTTTTCATGAAAAATGAGTAACAGTTGAAGGTTATAATTGTTCGTAACTGTAACAGTACGAACATCAGTAGAAAATACCATTGGTAGTAACTTAGTTACCACCGAGGTACCAAGTTGCATCGAGGTACTAAGTTGTTACCGATGTTTTAGTGGCTACCAATCATCATTTGCTACCGATCGTCATATTTGCTACCAATGATCAGTAGCAAATTTTTAATGTTTCATCTGTTCCTTTTCATCATTGATTTCAAACAACTTTTCACCATTCATGCAAAACTGATGCATTGCCAAATTAGCAACTTTTGGCGTTGTCCCTTGAAGCCACCCTCAAACACCCCCCCCCCCCCAACACCGGCCGGTGCCCCCTTGGAACCCCATGATGTAGGGGTTTCATCCCTAACAATCTTAGAGGTTCCTAAGTATAGGAGTTGGCATAATCTTGACCGAGTGTGCAATCCGCACCTCCTAACTCGTATCAATGTATATTCTAACTTGTCATTTTTATTTGGCTGTAAGTAAATCCAACTAAATTAAAATGGTCTTTGTAACACAAAAATCACCAACATTAATTAACAAAGTTAAAGATACTTCTAAGGCATAATTGAGACCAAGCAAGACGATTTCACAAAGCCTAATACAACCATCTTGAAGCAATTAGACTAAACAATGGACCGATTTGAGTATCAGTTTGTAATCCAATAAAAGAGCATGCGTTGGACAAATACAAAGATACCCGAGACTATGGATCGAGTCCATATCTACGTGAATAATGGGTTTCTCCATTTTAAAACTCCCAAACAAGTATTAAATGAGGGTGGTAATCATGAAACATTCTTTAAAGAATGAGCTTATCTAGGTAAAAAGAATTAACAATGGGTCTACTAAAATTATACGAGTTAAAATGGTTCACTTTTATAAAACTTTCTAACCTATAACAGGTACATATGGGTAAGAAACACCCACGACCATTAATCGCCAATAACACCACCGCCACCATCAGCGCCGCTACCGTCACTGCACCATCGCCGACGCCGCCACCGCCAACACCATCCACACCATCATCTTCGTCGTGATCACCATTGTTGTCGCCACACCACCACCACCACCACTTATGTTGTTGTCTTTGTTGGCTCCCCTACCGCCGCCACCACTCGTTGTTGCTTACACGGCAACCGTTGCCGCCAACACCACCTAGTTGTCGCCACCACCACCGTCGTCCACCACGACCGCCATGCTACGACCTCTACCGTCACCGCTACCATCCTCACCACCTCCACCCGTTGCCACTAGCTACCGTAAAAAAATATAGATGGTGATACCCAGGGCCGGTCCCGAGAATCCTCAAGAGGTTCTGGGCCCTGGACATGTAAAAAAAAAGTTGGCCCCTATAATATAATCATCATATTATATAAAAAACCCTTAATACGACAATAATAGTTATAACAATAATTACTAAAACAAAAGTAGTGTACCAAAATGATCGAGATTACTTACTTATGCGAATCTTGAGGCTCTCCTAGCGTTTTTGGAAGCAAAGCTCTCGATCAAGTCTTCATAATTCATAGTATCTAATATATCACTTTCAATAGATATCAACGCTAAACCGTTAAGTATTTCTTGGGACATTGTCGATCTTAAGTAGGACTTCAACAACTTTAACTTTGAAAAACTTCTCTCCGCCGAAGCCACCGTTACCGGAATACTCAACAACACTCTATATGCAATTAATGTATTAGGAAAAAAACCGAACCGGTTCAGATTGTTTAAAGCATCAATAGGGCTAATGATTTGACTAGCTAAAAATGTCTCAAACAACTTCAACTCAAAGTATAATTCATTGGCATCAATATCAGATTCTTCTTTATACTTCAATGCATCTTGAAGGCGATAACAACACGATTCGAGATCTTTTTCATCAAGTTCCCTCAAATTTTTAGGAAACAAAAAGCCAAATAGTTTTTCAAAATCTTTGTATTGTTCGACACGTGTTTCAAGGGAAGCAATCGCTTAGTCAACAATACATAAAAAGTAATTGACTTTAAAATCCTACTCGGGTGAAAATAAAACTTCTTCACTTGAAGTCTCATCATATTGTTTTTTCCTATGTACCGGACGCCTTTGCGGGAATACCGTATCAACACCCAATTCATTTGCAATTTCTTTAGCTTCGTCAATCGCCTTAGAAAATCCCGTTTCTTTATAATTCTTGAAGTATTTAATCAACTTGTCTACTTCTTCAATACCAACATCAAGAAGCATATCATTCGATTGCATCCTTTTACTCACCATATTAACCTTTGTTAATATTTCATACCAAATGACGATTGATACCAAAAATTCAAATTCACCAACTTCTTTCATTGCTAGTGATTTAGCTTCGCTTTGAATTTTAGCATCATTATCGTTGTCCCGAACTTGAAGCAAAGCTTCTCTTACATCTACAAGTAGTAATCTAATAGGTGTAACACTATCTACACGACTTTCCCAACAAGTGGTAGACAATGACTTAAGAGTTAAACCTTTAACATTGTCTTTCAAAACTTGCCATCTTTTAGTAGAATTGGCAAAGATAGTATAAATCCGTTGTATGACTCCAAAAAAGTCTCTAGATTTAGTACAACTATTAGCCATGTCACATAATGTGAGATTAAGACTATGACAACCACAAGCAGAATAAAAAAGCTCTAGGATTTATATCCAAAAATCTTCTTTGAACTCCATTATGTTTCCCTTTCATATTTGAACCGTTATCATAGCCTTGACCGCGCATATCATCAATATCAAGACCAAGAGACTTTAATTCCTCAACCGTAACATCAAAAAGTCATTTACCAGTGATATCATCAACAATAAAAAAACTTAGAAAAGATTCCTCAACGGTAAAAGAATTAGACTTGGCATTAACATACCTCACAACGATGGACATTTGTTCTTGGTGACTCATGTCGGGGGTGCAATCAAGTATGATGGAATAATACTTTGCTTGCTTTATCTTCGTGATGATTTCTGATTTAACTTGATGAGTTAGTAATATTATTAACTCGTTTTTTATCTTGTCCGGGTCCGATCTCTGCGCGTGCAGCTCTGTTCCGATCACTGAGAGTCCTTTTTCTGATCGCTGTGTTGCCATCCGTTCCTTTCCTTCGTGTGAGGTTGCGCCGATTGGAGTGGCACTGCCACTGGGTCGCTTCTTTTCTTTTGTTTCACTTTCACAGCCCTTCGCAACCCAAGCCCAGTTAATCTTATTATCTAATTGGGCCTTTTTTAAATTTTGAAGTGGGTAAATACAAGAATTTCTAATGTTAATAAGATTGGGCCTTTTTTTATAAAAATATATATGTAATATATATATATATATATATAATTTAAAAACTACAGGCCCCTCGGAATACCGGGCCCTAGACGGTTGCCCTCCCCGCCCCCCCTCTTGGCCGCCCCTGGTGATACCATTTTGATACATTTTTTTAAACAACTAATTTCAACCCTAGTCCCTTTTGGTCATAACCTAACCCCGTTTTAACCCGAATTAAATTCTTACCTTTTTAAAGCGACACACTTTGACCCTTACCTGTTTTTACCCGAACACATCTTTATTTGTTACCCGATTCGACCCACCAGTTTCGTTATGCTTACCATGGAACACCTAGTCTGATGTTGTGTATCCAATAGAAGCAATCAAGTCGACAGTTTTGTCACTGATAAGAAGTTTATAGGAATGTCAACACCCTCCAATTTTAACTCCAACGATTAACCCAGATGGCCTAATTTTAGGACATAACAGAAGATGGTGTCCAGTTTATGAAGTTATGGGAAAAGATAATTCTTCTCATTCATTTGCTAAGAATAAATACAAAGATGTACCATGATTACAGGAGCTAATTACAAGGAAATTATAAATCAAATAGGAAGAAATAAATGGGTCAATATGTAACAGAAAAGTAAATGCAAATTCAAATATTCAAGTTGTTGAGCGGGAATTGGTTTTGGGTTTGATATCCTCCCGCAAGATGGACAATCGTGAGAGGAGGCCGATCTTGGTTATTAGAGTACTGTGACGTGGTTTGAGTAGTGGCTTTGTTAATGCATCGCTAATTAGTCGTCTCCTGAAATATGGGTGACACGAATTGTCTTATCTTGGACTTTTTCTTTTACAAAATGGAAATCAAGAGCCAAGTGCTTCATTCTAGAATGGAAAACTGGATTTGCCGAGTAGTGAGTTGCACTCAAATTGTCACAAAAAATTGTTGGCGTGAGTTTGGATGTCCATCCAAGTTCAGAAAGTAGAGAGATGATCCATTGCACTTCGGTAGTGGCGGATGCTACCGCTCTAAACTCAGCCTCGGTTGAGGAACGAGCTAGTGTAGGTTGACGTTTAGAGCTCCAAGAAATAGGATTAGAACCCATATAAACAATGTATCCGATGGTGCTACGGTATGTGGTTTTGTCCCCTGCCCAATCTGCGTCCGTAAACGCGTGAAGGTGTAGTGGCGAATCACGTCTAAAAAAAAGACCATGGTGTAACGTTCCATGTAGGTAACGTAACAATCTTTTTAAAGCTATCCAATGGATGTCGGTCGGTGAATGCATAAATTGGGAGAGTTTGTTGACCGTGAAAGCGACATCAGGACGAGTGAGGGATAAGTATTGTAATGCTCCCACAAATGTCCGATATTCAGTCGGTGATGCTAAGGGTGAGCCTTCTGTGTTGGTAAGGTGCATTGAACATGACATTGGGGTGGTTGTTGGTTTACAATCACTCATGTTGGCGCGTTTGAGAAGATCGATAATATATTTGCTTTGGGATAGAAATAGTCCATTTGGATGGGGAATAACTTCAACACCTAAGAAGTATGAAAGTGGATCGAGATCTTTTAGAGAAAAACGAGTAGAAAGATTTTGTATGAATGTGTTGACTAGAGAGTGGTTGGGTCCGGTGATAACTATGTCATCAACGTAGACAATGACGAAGATTGGAGATTTTGTTTTGTGATTGACAAAGAGGGAGGGATCGGATATAGTTGGTTTGAAGTGAAGCAATAGTAGGTAGGATTTGAGCTCGTCATACCAAGCCCTTGAAGCTTGTCGAAGACCATAAATGGCCTTGTTTAACTTGCATACGTGGGTGGAAAGAGACGGATCGGTGAAGCCCGGTGGTTGAGACATGTAAACTTGAAGGAAAGCATTGTTGATGTCGAGTTGGCAAAGACACCAATTATGTGAGGTGGCTAGAGCTAGAATGAGATGAAGGGACGTCGGTTTAACAACGGGACTAAAGGTTTCCATGTAATCTAACCCGGGTCGTTGATGGAAACCCTTAGCTACCAATCGGGCTTTAAAACGATCTACGGAGCCATCGGGTTTGTATTTAGTTCAGAATACCCATTTACAACCTATGAGGTTGGAGGCAGAATCGGGCGAAACAAGTGTCCATGTTTGGTTTCGTTGTAAGGCATCGAATTCTTCTTGCATTGCCTTACGCCAATGAGGTTGTTTAAGTGCTTGAGTGATTGTGGACGGTTCAGAGAAGGGTTGGGAAGTGGTATGATAGAGAACGTAGTCTGAGTTATGGTATTTTGGGTTAGGCTTTTTGGTGGTTCTAGTATGAGGTGCTGAAATATGAGGTGGTGCGGAAGCGGAAATTGGTTGTGAATCGGATGAAGGTTGGTTATTAGGGGATGATGGAGATTGAGCAGTAGGTGAGGTAGGAGAATTAGTTTGTTCAGTAGTTGAGGTAGGAGAATTAATTTATGCTTTAGTGGTTTGTGGAGTTGGTGCAGTTTTGGGCGTAGGATGAGGTGAGGATTGAGTTGTAGGAGTAGTTTGATTGGTAGTGGAAGTGGGACCGTTGGATGGATGTGGAGGATTTGAAGTGGGTGTTGTAATTGTGTTGTTAATGAGCTGCACAATTGTGGGCAGCCATGTATTAGGAGATGGAGGTGGTGGTGTAGGTGAGTTAAGTAAGGATTCATAAGGAAAAATATGTTCCACAAATTGAACATGGCGGGAAGTGTAAACACGGTTTGTGAGTGGGTCAAGTAAATGATATGCACTCTGGGAAGATGAGTATCCGACAAATATGCATGGTTTGGATCGTGGTTGGAGTTTGTGATTCGAGTAGGGTCGTAGCCACGGGTAGCAAAGGCAACCAAAAACACGAAGTTTTTCATAATTTGGAAGTTTGTGGAAGAGACGAAGAAATGGTGAGTCATTGTTAAGAGTTGGAGTAGGTAGACGGTTGATTAAATAAGTAGCGGTGGTGACGGCAAATGGCCAAAATTTGAGAGGAATTTGGGAATGTGAGAGAAGTGTTAGGGCCGTTTCGACTATGTGACGATGTTTACGTTCCGCATAGCCATTATGTTCGGGTGTGTGAGGGGGAGATGTGAGATGGGAAATCCCACAAGAGGATAAATGTGAGGATAATTTGATATATTCGCCTCCGTTATCCGAATATAGTTGTTGAATTTTAGTTTGAAAATAGTTTTCAACAAGAGTTTGAAAACGAATAAAGGTGTTTAGAGAATCGGATTTTCGTTTAAGGGGATAAATCCAAATATATTTGGTAAAATGGTCAACAAATATTATATAGTATTTGAAACCATCAAATGATGTGATTGGAGACGACCATACGTCCGAAAATAATAATTGCAAAGGTGCATTTGATGTTAAGGAAGAAACATGAAACGGAATTTTATGACTTTTATTAACACAACAAGCATTACAAGAGTCTTGTTTGTTTGAAATAACATGAACAATAGAAGCTAAATGTTGTAAAACTTTGGAGTGTGGGTGTCCAAGGCGATGATGCCAAAATGAACCTTTATTTGCTTGAATATGAAAAGCACGAGGTGGCATAGTTGAACTGAGCTCGTATATCCCGCGACTAGACGTGCCCTGTAGGAGGGGTAGGCGGGAGTGGAAGTCCTTGAGAACAAAATAGAAAGAGAAAAATTCGATTAATATTGGGTTATCAAGGCATAAACGAGATATAGAAATAATATTACGAGATATAGATGGAACATGAAGAACATTTTTTAAAATAAGAGGCACATTAGAAAAATAAAGAGATGTAGAGCCAACATGAGCAATAGTAAGTGACGAACCATCACCAATTACAAGTTCGTCTGTACCGTCATATGTGTTGTGGAGAGCCAAGGAATTAAGATCATTAGTAATGTGGTGAGATGCACCACTATCCCATAGCCAAGAAGGGTTGGAACCACTGTTGGAGTTAACTCCCATCATATTTGCTTGTGGTCTGTTTGAAAATGTTGGTTTAGGGTATTGTGGAAGGGTTATTTGTGGGTGAAGTTTCTTGAATGCAAAACAAGAAGTGAGGGAATGTCCTTTCATGAAACACCATTGACATTTGCCTAGGAATTGACGGTTAGAGGCAGCAGCGGGTTGGGGAGTGGGTAGGAGACCGGGTTGTGGATTAGGGGGTCGGTTAAGCCAAGGTTTCTGGTGTGAGCGGGTGTGGGCTGCAAAAGCAGTAATGGGTTGGTGAAGGGGTGCAGTGGGTGGGGCATTTTGAACAAGAGAGAGCTCATGGTTGATGAGCTTCTCGTGAATTTCATGGAAGGCAATAGGAGTGTCTCGGGCATGTACGGCATCAATGATTGATTTGTAGGTTTTGGGTTCTAAACCATTGAGAATGATGTCGGTTATGTCTTCCGGGTCCATTTTCTTACCAAGTATGGCAAGTTCATTGACAAGAATCTTTACCGACTGCATAAAATCAGTGATGGATTGGTCCGATTTCTTTCAGCCTATGTTGAAGTTGTTTGATATGCCCACGAGAAGGCGAGGCATATGTGTTGGATAGTATTTTCCAGGCATCAAGGGACGTACTTGCATTAATGATGAGAGGTACTATGGGAGCGGATAAACTTCCCACGATGGCACCGAATAGAAGACGTTCTTGACGGTACCAAGTGGCGTAGTCCGTATGGGGAGTGGAGGAACCATCGGCATTGAGAGTTGGGGATGGTGGGCGACAAGTTCCATTGATGTATTTGTATAAATCTAGGCCTTGGAGAAGTGCTTCAATTTGAGTTTTCCAACTCAAGTAGTTAGTGGAGGTAAGTTTTGAGGATGAAGGGAAGGTTACAAGAGTTAGGGATGGAGGGTTAATTGGGATGGTGGAAACAGACGAACTGGTATTTGTAGCATCAGTAGCCATTGCAGGTTTGTAGAATGGAGGTGCAGGTTTGTAGAATGGAGGTTGTCGCAAGCTTTTAGAAAAGAGGTGTATTTCTGGCTGATACCATATGAAGTTATGGGAAAAGATAATTCTTCTCATTCATTTGCTAAGAATAAATACAAAGATGTACCATGATTACAGGAGCTAATTACAAGGAAATTATAAATTAAATAGGAAGAAATAAATGGGTCAATATGTAACAGAAAAGTAAATGCAAATTCAAATATTCAAGTTGTTGAGCGGGAATTGGTTTTGGGTTTGATACAGTTTAGTGTCCAATCTAGTGTTCAAATAAAAGCAACTTTTAGTAGAATTGATTTTAAGACTCGGAGCTTCTTGAAAGCACCCAAGAATTCGAATAAGATGTCGAGTAATTTTAAATGACTATTCATCATATTAAAAAGTTGGCATCATAATTCCCAAAACAGATTCCTTGGGAAGCAACAAGCTTCTAAACTAGTTAATTTAAAGGACATCTACAACAAAAAGAAACAAACAAAAAGGGATTACCTAAGACCATTTTCCATTTTAAATTCTTTAGTTGGACCAATTGACATAAGTAGGTCTACTTATACCCTTAATTAGATGAAAGAACTCGGGTCTACTTATACCCTTAACTGAATGTCTTGCTAACTTTTTTCTAGGAGCACCTCCAATAATAGGTGTTTTTGAAGGACGTTTTAGCTCAGTTAGCATCTTTGGGCTTTTCAACCATTGGTAGGTGTGTCATTTGGGAGTTTTTGGATCCTTCATCTATGTACAAGGATGGGGTCGAACTCTTAAGGTTTATACGGTCACCTTTTGGTATAAACCACAAACTGAACCATTCAGTACAGTTTGAAGCTAACCAACCGAAACATTTTGAAAAAAATAAACCGATAGCCGGTTTGGACGGTTTCACGCTTATAAACGAACCATGAATGCCACTACCTAAAATCAACATTGTTTTGATCATCGAAGGTGGCCCTAAGATTCATGTTTTCTGCATAGGTGGTTTGACTGTACAAAAAATAAGCTAAAGGTTGGGGCACATATTTAAGAGGCCTCTATTTTTAAGGTTTAACTTCGTTTAATTTTTAAGTTTTGACAAAAAATAATGTCTTTCTTTTCGATAAAACTCACTCAAACTTAATATGTAATTGTATGCCTTTTATTTTCTTGTGTTAAGATCTTAAAAAAAGAATTTTTTTTAAAAAAAACCCGATTTTAAATTCCGCTTAACAAAAATAGATTATCCTTTTTAGCCCAATAATAACACTTTGAATTTTTCACAAATCACCTCAATACATCCAACAAAAACTAGAAACAAAATGATGAAAACATGTCATGTGATTTGAGTCGACGTGGCAAGAGGCATATCGTCTACCAGCAGTCGGTATATCATCGTCGTTAATTCTAGAAAATAACATTTTCCTTCCAATTATAATAAAATACATTCAGAAGAATTCAAATTACAATTTCAGATCCACTGCCGGAATCCATCTAATCGTCCGATCATCTCATTTTCTAATCCTTCGTCAAGTGTCAGGTTCGTCTTATTATTTACAGTAATAATGTTTTGGTGTTTAATCATACACGTGATTCGATCCGCAGATTATTATATTGATTAGCATATAACTGAGATTTGATTGTTATCCGAAATTGTTATTTAATTCGTGTTTTCAATTGAAGATTTGCTGCCGGCGAGATGAGTGAGGTGTTTGAAGGTTACGAACGCCAATACTGCGAGCTTTCGGCGGGATTGTCGAAGAAGTGTACATCGGCTACTCTTCTTGATGGCGGTGAGTCAAAGCCTTAATCCGATTCACGATTTCGTTCTATCTCATTGTTATAATGTGCTGCTTAGGCAATGGATTGATTCTTCTCTAATTACTTTAGATTTTAGATGTAACGTGCGACTAGTAAAAATGGCCCCGAAAATATGTTGTATATATAAAAAATTCATTATTACGATGTTAATCGCTATAATAATAATAATAATAAGGCAAATTGGTTTTTAATAATCTAAACTATGGCTAATTGGTTGATAATAATCCAATCTAACAGTTTGGCTGGTGATAATCCAACTTTAACTTTTGTTGTCAATGACAATCCCAGTAGTATAATCATCATATATTTACACTCGATTCTCACTCGATTTCGCTTGTACGTTTCTTCATTTCATTTAAAATCGTCATTTTGAGCCTATGTGTAAATCTATGATGATTATGCTACTGGAACTGTTATTGACAACAAAAGTGAATGCTGGTATTATCACCAGCCAAACTGTTAGTGTGGATTACTATCAGCCAATGAGTAATAGTTTGGATCATTAAAAACCAATTTGCCTAATAATAATAATAATAAGTTTCAATAAGTAATGAAAAGTTGAACCAATAATAAGTTTTGTATTAGTAACGAGAAACTGAGCCAATGGACCAATAATAAGTTTCAACTGCTATCATGATGTGGTGACTGAGGATGTAAATGCATTTTTCGCACTTGCAGAGCAAAAGAAGCAGAAACTTTCTGAAATAAAAGTTGGGCTCGACGAGGCTGAATCGCTGGTATTGCATTGGAAATGTGGTACTTGTGAAATAATTTCTCGTATATTTGTCATGGATTGATGTTATATTGGTATATTGCTCTAGATACGGAAAATGGACCTTGAGGCTAGAAGCCTGCAGCCAAATCTGAAGGCTGTGCTCCTTGCCAAACTAAGGGAGTACAAATCTGATCTGAATAATTTGAAAAGTGAAGTTAAACGAATTTCATCGACCAACTTAAATCAGGCTGCTCGAGATGAGTTGTTAGAATCAGGAATGGCAGATGCTGCAACGGTAATTATGCTTTGTTTCTGACTTACTGTTATTGTTAGTATAAATTGTCTGCACAGGTAATTGAGAAGAACAATACTTGGAAAATAAATGTCTCAAAATGGTAACAGGATCCAATTTTATCTTCTGGAAGTACAGAAACCTTGTCTTATGTTGAAAAATTATCTTTCGATTCGAATTTTTACAAATCTCTGATGTAACAGGTTTCAGCAGATCAGAAAGGAAGGCTACTAATGTCAACAGAAAGATTGAATAAAACCAGCGATAGAGTGAGGGACAGTAGAAAGACAATGCTGGAGACTGAAGAACTTGGGGTTTCAATTCTTCAAGATCTAAACCAACAACGACAGTCTCTCTTGCACGCCCATGGAACAGTATGTCTATTTAACATCATTCATATTTTATCTGGTTTACTTGCGTGTACTACTAAAACACTTAACCACTCACTTAGCACCATGGCAATACTAATTTTCTACGAATGCTTGATTTTATGTAATTCTTGTGCTTTATTTCAAACAGAGAATATGTTGTTGTTTAGGTAATGTGCACTACATCTTGGAAACTAGAGGTGGCAAAATGGGCTGGTCGATCATGTTGGTTAACGGGTCAAAATGAGCTGTTTTAAGTTCGTGGCAAAACAGGCTGTGTTGAATTTTACATTCTTTTACAAACAGTTAATGTGTTAAAGATGATTACAAAAAAATCTAGGATTTTATGACAGTTATCTAATATTGTAAAATAAAATGATACAGGAGGCCTTCAACTTTTTGACCCGTTTCCTTTTTAGCTAAATTTGTTTGATTTGAACCGTTTACGGAGAACCCATAACACAAATCAGCTCATTCACAAGTAAACATGTTTAAAATACTGGAAACTGAAACTTATGGTTTTGCCTCTCTGCATCTCAGCTTCATGGAGTGGATGACAACATAGGCAAGAGTAAAAAGATTATGACCAACATGTCAAGGAGGATGAGCAGGAACAAGTGGATTATCGGTTCCATAATTGCTGTACTTGTTCTAGCCATCATCTTGATCCTCTACTTCAAGTTGAAGTAATGTTTCAAGTAAGATTGTTCTGTTTGGTACTTTTGTTTATGTTATTGTTGCGATCGTAAGTTCGTCTCTGCAATCTTTTACATTGTTGTGAAAGTGTGAGTGGATCATAAATCTTGAAAATGTATTTTGTATCGGATTTTTTCATAATGGAAGAGGTTATTCTTGTTCACATACACCTAGTGAAGTTTGAAACCAGTTCAGTTTGGTCATGGATATGTTATCAGCTGCCCAACTAACCAGACATTTTGTTAAAGATTTTACAAAAAAAAAATAGTGTTTTTCTAAAAAAAATATTAATAAAATGGGGTTTTCTTCCCTAATATCTATTTCTAATAGATCCGTAGTTTCAAACCATTGATTCTAAGCGCTTCACGGGAATGTGCTCACCCCCCGCCATAGGGGGGCGGTGTTTTCATAGGGATCACGGCGTGAGGGGCTCACATGGGGGTACCCGTGAGGGTCCACCCCATACCCTAAGTAAATCATTGTTGCAAAACCACATGTTCTCTCTCCTTAATCTTTAATAAAAAAATTTTTAATTTTCATTTAATATGTAAAGTACTTTTTGATATTATTCAAACCAAGTTGTATCCAAAATAAATTACTTTTGGATATCATAAGAAATTAAAAAGTAGTTTTTAATAAAATTTATATCAAACTTAGAAGAAAACAAAACAAAACTATATATTAAATTTTTTTGAATATTAAATATCATAAATTATATGTCAAATGAACATTAAAAAATATATATAATCTAGAATTTCTGAGATTGATAAGAGAGAATATGTGTGGTTTGCACGTACGGATTCACTAAAAATATAAATAAATGAATCCAACCCATTTTTATAGATAGTTTTTCAAAAAAGACTATTTTTACCATTTTTTTTTTCATTTTGCTACCTCTGATCTGATGGTAATCATTTGCAGAGTTTTTAGTGGAAAAATTATTCAAACCCATTATACTTCTCTTTTGCTTCAATCAACCCATTATAATTTTTTATATTTATGACAAACTCATTATAAATCTTTTGTCTATTTTTTCTTCTATCAACCCACTGTAAATTTTTATCAACCCATAAATTTTTATTTTTATTAACAAACTCATTGTATTTCTTTTTTTTTCTTCAACCAACCCATTATAAAATTTTGTTTTTTTAACAAACTCAATATAATGTTGGGCAGAATATATTATAAATCAAAACAAATATCGATGCAATCGGCTTTAAAAGAAGTCATTTATCGATTCTCCCATAATACTTTAAAACCATGGTTTTGATTAGTGGTGAGATCAACTCATAACAAAACCACCAAAAATATCCCGAGTGGCATATCTAAAAGAACAATGTCAGTATTGACTGTTGGAAATTGGATCGAGCACAACAACACAAACCAAAGTTTTTTTTTGTGTCTATTCCTTGTCAGGAATAGCGTAGAGCTTCTACTACTATCGGCTATCTAACCCTCGGGAAATAGGGGGTTTTGCCGGGGAATCGGTGTCGTGGTGGTGCTACTCCTCAAACGACGACTCTTTTCATTATATTAAATTGAAAACCACAACTAAAACAATTACATAAACCATGTATTTATACTAATCAAATACGTATCATAACAATCTCTAAAACAAATAAAATATATTGTTTGCAAGCTCTAAACAACTTACATCTAATATTGACCAAAAATAATTCAAACTTGTTCTCCAAGTTTTAGAAGTACACCAACGAATACTTGTAGCTTGGGTCACGAAGGCTAGCCCTCGCCTCTCGGCTGATGATCAAAAGACCCCAACTCGACCAAACCGGTCAACGATTAATCGCGCAATTAATCCCGATGTTTAATTTATGTTTTTTATTAATAATTTATGAATGTAATTTTTTTAAACATAAATCACTAAGTTATGTAATGGTTTCACTGCCACGTCGGTTGCGTTTGTTGTGTTTCGGGGACGGTTTTGGGCGGTGTTTTCGGGGACGGTTTCTGGTGTGTTAGGGTTTCGGTTTGGGTCATTTTGATCGAGAGGTAATTGAGGAACATAAACGTTGGGAAAATAAATAGGATTAAAAAAAGCTGCTCGAGTCGTTTTGTTTGTTAGCGTAAAACGTGGTGTTTGGGTTCCAAACATTCATGCTCGGGTCGGGTTGTGGGTTGGTGAATTGACGGTTAGCCCAAAACGGGTTGTTTGGGTTCTAAGCATTTGTATTCGGGCCGTTTTATGGGATGTTTTGAGGGTGGTTGGGGCAAGCTTTTAGAGTATCGTATATTGACATTCTAATTTTAATTCTCACCCCTAAATTAAAAAGATAAAAAAAATGTGTATGAGTTAAGATTCTATAAAAAAAAGCAATTATTTTTGTAAAAAACCAATAGAACTTGTTTTAAATAGATCACTCGTATGTTGTTGTATGTAGAATTGATGTTTAGGGTATAACTAAAAATTAAGCCCGCGCGATGCAACGGATTTGCGAACTTCGTTACTAAGTACATAAAATAAACGTATGAAGTTGTCGCGACTCGGTTCTGGAGATCGAAAAATAGATAAATTGTTACACGAATAAGAGTTAACATTAAAACGACAAATACGTTAAAGAAGTTAGTAACACAGTAAAAACAAAATAGAAATATAAAAAAATATTTTTTACAAACGAATCTAAAAAAAGTAAAAGAAAAAAAATAACCATGATTCTCAAACCCTAGACTCGAACCCACGTCGATGGATATATATTACAAGGGTAAACTTGAGAGAGTAGAAATTTGAGGGATAGAGTTGAAAATTTTGTCCAGTAGTAAACTTGAAACTTTAGATACTTGAAGGATATATTTTAAAATTTATAAAGCTGAGGGGTATTATTTAAAAATGTTGAAACCTGAGGGTTGCATATGAAACCATGGTCGGTGTCTTTGGATTGGCCACCGACATTGGTTATTGGTTTTTAAGGGTTGGTAAATTTATAACAAATTTGTAAATTCATCTATAGAAAATATTGGTCAAATTTTATTTTTAGAACAGAGGAGGGCTGCTAAAAGCATAGGCAAAACACATATGGGCTACAAAATTTTATAATACAATACAATATCACAATCATATAAGAAATCATCTTCATATTGTTTACCACAAACACAATCTCAATCTCAAGAAGATGGATTATAAGTTAAAACCCGACCCTTTTACCCGAAGTAAAACCTTAACAATCAGGACAGATACACCATTATGACAACGTGCTAATAACAATATAACCATACCAATTCGACAAATAAACTCATCTTTATTCTCTATATTATAAATGGTCATAAAACTTTTCTCACAAAATCTTACGTGGCAACTCGGAATTGGAATTCTTTTAGTTGATTTTGAAACAAACATTTGTCAAATTGGTTGACTATCATGGTTATTTGTCAAACTGACTTTTGGTAATTAAACCATATAGATATATCTATGGCAACACGCAGCTTTGCTTACACTAATATGTGTAATTTAAGCAGAAAAAGGTACCCGCAGAGCCATTCTTTGAGCCAACCAAGGCCTTTCTGAGTTCGGGTCAATGAAAGAATGCATCAGGAATTGGTCAGCTTCTTCATCAACTAATTCTCTTGCCCATGTTACACGTTTATCCGGGCAACTCCCTGGTCCAAAACATCTGCAATGTTTATAAAACATATCCCTAGTTAACTAACCAGAAAAATATTTTAGTAAATAGGATTTTGAAATATAAACTTTATGTATCCACACCTGTACTCGTAAAAGCAAGCAGATCTCTCATTCTCGGCTTTTCCCCAGTTATGCCAACCATGGTGCTTGATACATGCATCCATGTGTGTGTATGCAAAAACCACTCTCCCAAACGGTCCCCATGGCCGCCCAAGATATGAATATTGTGTTCCTCCGTTGCCAGTAATGACACACCTATATAAACAAAAATGCTAGTTAGTTGCCATGTTTTAGGCCAGAAAAAACATCAATCGTTCAAAAATTTTGATTTAACCGGTTACCCTGTCAAAATGATGAATAATGTTGATGGGGGTAAACTATTATATCATTGCGTTTATGCATACATATGTATTCAACGATTAAACAAATGTTGATAATGAAAGGTAGTTGAGTGCAAACCTTAGAAATACATAACCGGTTGTCTCTTGAGAAGATTTTCGACTTTGGGCGGTTATGAAACCAGCTGATTTGCAGTGGATGTGACAGTGTTCCAGCAAGGCAGTGCTATTCCCAAAAATGAAATCCACACTTCCCTCAATATAACAATCTTTCAAATATTGTTTCCCATGATGCAAATAAAGGGTATCCTTCACAAAGATTAAAGCTTTAAACAACTCCTTCTTGTGGGAATTATAATAGCAACTCATATATGTCACATTTGGTTAGTTTAA
Source organism: Smallanthus sonchifolius (assembly GCA_023525975.1). Classification (NCBI taxonomy): domain Eukaryota; kingdom Viridiplantae; phylum Streptophyta; class Magnoliopsida; order Asterales; family Asteraceae; genus Smallanthus; species Smallanthus sonchifolius. The sequence goes on along the minus strand of CM042031.1, from coordinate 68,621,701 downwards.
TTTACCTTTTAGCTTCTAATACAAATCTAAGAAAGAAAGTCATTACCTGCCACCCAAGAAACCTGCAATTGTAGAAAGCACATCGATCCGCTGTTACTCTGATAGCCACGGCCTGCCCAGAACCCTGAATACAAGACTTGGTGAGAACAAACAAACTGAAATACAGCATCATTTCTTTTCAACTACAGAAAAAGATATAACACCTCAGGAGCAGAGTTCTCAAATGTGACATTTTCAGCAATGAAGTCCTCTCCTTCAACAATGGTACTACCACATCCAAATGTTCCAGTTCCAATCAGTCGTGATGGCTGTAAACATATCAATTACATGAACACAATTAAACTGGTGAAAATTGGGGAAAACTGCAGGTAATTGGTGCAAATCGGAAGCCATTAGATTCTATTCGTAAAAAAAAAAGCAATCCCCAAACAATTAGTAGCAAAATTACAACAAAATCATGATTGTTTCGACATTTAATTCGATATTTCAATGTATCAGTTAAACCTGAAGTGAATTTGTGATAACCGATAAAACGAAACCCTAGATTAATCGCATAAAGCCGATCACTCATGCACATGGAAACATTATGTATGATTAGTGAAAGAGTAGGGTTTGGACCTGGTGATGATCAATTTGAGTGGCGGTGTTGTTCCAGGTGATAACAGTGAGTTCGGGGCTCAATCCGGCGATGGTAATGAGGTTTTTTGTCTTGGGCACGTACACAGGCTGCCTGTAGATCCCCGGGGATAGGCGAATGACAGTCCGGCAAGTGTTGGAGAATGGTACGCTGTCTATTGCCTCTTGCAACGTCCGGTAATCACCGGTTCCGTCCTGCGCCACCGTCAGTACTCTGGCCATCGATCTGTTTTGAATTATAGCGTCGCGTGGAAGATGTTGTTGATTGATAAGAGAAAATACTAAAGAATTGTTGCGGTAGAGATCGAATATCTGTCTGCAACAAATGAGATGGTAAAAAATTGCCGACGTTTTGCTTTGTCGTATTTGGCAAATGATATTCGAGTTATACGTACCCTTTTAACCGTAAATAAATACAATTAAGACATTTTTTTTTCTTTTTTTTACGTTTATTATTTTTAAAGGCACTTTTATATTTTTATTAATTAGTCATTGTTGGTTAAAATTTATTTCTTCATGAGTTATGTATAACCTAACCCGTTTTTATTTTATATAAAGGGTTTTTAATCTTAAAAAAACGGTTTTATAAATAATGATTATTCTAAGTGGGTAAAATGGGGGTGGGGGGTGGGGTATACGTTTTTATTTTATAGAAACTATTTTAAACTTAAAAGAACGGTTTTAGAAATAATGATTTTTCGAATGAGATAAAATGACAAGTTTAAAAATTAGTTTTTCAGGGGGGTGAGATAAGTAGGAGGGGGGATATGTATGGCTTAACCCATTTTTATTTTATAGAAAGTGCTTTTAAACTTAAAAAACGGTTTGGTTTTATAAATAATGATTATTCGAATGAGGTAAAATGAGGGTGAGGGGTATACGTTTTATTTTATATAAAGTGTTTTTAAACTAAAAATAACGGTCTTAAAAACAATGATTTTTAAAGGGGGTAAAATGACAAATTTAAAAGTTATTTTTTCAAATGAGGGAGAGGGGGTACGACAAGTAGGATATGGGGGTATGTATAGCCTAACCCTTATTGATTTGTAAGATGATTTATCAAAAAATATGTTAGAAAATGCATGCAAGGTTAAGCTTTGTGTAATGGTCTTGTGAACCGATGATAGGGTTGACGTGGCGATCAGAGGGGCGTGGAACACCGTGCCACCCCTCCGTGAGAGGGATCGTGAGACGGGGGCTGTCAGAGGGATCACGACGTTGAGAGCTCCTCTCTACGTTTTGTTGAGTTGGACCAACAAGAAATGAGGGTGGGGAGTGGGGCATTGCCCCACTACACGTAACCTTAAATTACACATTTACACTTAGAGTATTTCACAATAGTTTGTTTATCCTCATCCCTATAATTTAATTAAAAACATCATTTTCTAATTTTTCTTTCATTTTTTAAAAATCTCTCACATCTCATTCCTCATTCATATCTCGATATTCTTTTTTTATTATTTATTTTCTTTCTTCTATTTATATTTTTAACTACTAACTTATTTGTCTTGTTATCTTTTTCTTATAAAACTGATTTGTAATAATTTTTTATAGAACAGGCCCATTTGAAAATGGTCATTTTGGTTCGAGTTAGGATGGATCGATTTAAAAACAACAATAAAATCTAAAGATTAAGCCTACGAAGAGCGCGTCGAAGAACTGGCTCAAGTGGGAGATCCATCTAGTAAGTTGTTGCTTACAAAGGATGTTGGGAAGGAAAAAGGGAATGGATTGTTTTGTGAGCACTCTGGTCAAGGAGGTTCGAGTGTGAAGATAATGGACGTGGTCGGGATGAAGGTCGCGGGGCTGATAAAGGGAAAGACGGTAAACTCCAACAAAACAAAAGTCAAAGGGAGTGTGACAAAAGTCGTGTACGGTGTTACAAGCGTAACAAGCTTGGGCATTATGTGACAGAGTGCACCAAGTGGAAGGAAGAAGCAAATATAATTTAAAAAAAAGGATGTTGGTCCACTGCTGACGAGTTGAATATTATTGTGAATAGACAAAGATTTAGGGGTGATTGTTAGACTAATCTTTGTTGGTTCACTTACGAAAAAGTCCAAATGGATTGGGGTCATAGTTTCTGATTGTGGGTCTATTTTATTATCTTTATTTGGGTCGGTTTGTTTGGTATTTTAGGGTAAGAGTATTTATTTTGGTATTATTTAATTTATGGTATGTGGGTCTATTTTGGTGCGTATGATTAGAGGTTAAGTTAGGGATAAGTTTGTTTAATCTATTTAATTGGGTCAGATTTATGCAGTTGTATTATTCAGTTTTATCAATAAAAAAATAGTAGATCAAATGTTTTGATTAAAACCGTGATTTCTTATTCATCTTTTCTATCCGTGACTTTTATTGGGTATGTGCCATCATTTGTCGTATTTCCAGTTTTGTTATAAATAATTAGTGTTGAATATGATTAGAAGAATCATATTATTACAATAAAAAACTATTTTTTGTGCATGAAGTGGTTTTGTTGACACATTTGATCCGCTAGAGGTAAAATATAACCCAAATTGACTCCTATGTCAATGCTGTATGGGATCAAGTTTTTGTTTATATTTACTGCACCTCAGTAAATCAGTAGACTAATAAACTTATAACTTCTTTCACTTTCTATTTTCAGTAATAACTGAGGGAGACCACAATGCTATAAGAAATAATCACCAGCTTCCCATGTTCAATCTCATTTAGGCCAAATCCAATGTACCTATTCCATATTCTTTCTTGAACCAACGGTTTGAGTGATGGATTAACATGGGGTTTAACCAGGTCGTAGATGAGATTGAATCATTAGTTTTCCTTGGCAGGGGCGGATTCAGTAGTGTCGGGGGGGGGGGGGTGCACAGGAACCCCCCGAGTTTCGAAATTTATATAGAACGGTATGTTAAAACACTGAGGTGAACCCCTTAAAAAACATAGAGTGAACCCCCTGGATAAAAATCCTGGATCCGCCACTGTTCCTTGGGTTATATTTTGAAATACTTCAAATGGTCAAAGCACGATGTTAGTTTTCCTTTTTAATATAATACATACAATTCATTACTTATTTAATAATTTTACTAACTTTAATTGTTTTGTAAGTAAATTATTGCTATCATTCACTATAAAACTAAAGGCTGAATAGATGTGGTAAAATAGGTGGTTGTTTTAGGTAATGTGTCAAAACAAAGTCGGCTAAAAACATTTCTTTTCTTAACCAAATTGATCGGCTTCGGCTCAAAATAGGCCAGGGTTAAAAATAATAGAAATACAAGTCTTAATCAATTAAATATAATTAATAAAATTAATTATTTTCCGATATTCGAATATCCGATTTTTTTTAAAATTGATATCCGAATCCGAACCGAGTTTTTGATATCCGAATTTTTGAATAATTCGGTTTTGGAATTTTGGGCTTTCCGTTCGGATTTTTAATATAGTAATTACTTGACAAACGATTGTGAAACATTTCATTATTTTGAGGACGCTTAAGATCTCCACCACAAGAAACAAACGGACCCACAAAAAGCGTAAGTTAGTTAATAAACGACTGGTTCCACAACCTCATAACAAAACGTTCACATTAGCATATATACACCACTCTTCCATCGTTGATTTCAACCCTAAGCATCCAACCATGTCGTACTACCCAAAAGGCCACCAATTCAACCCCAACGACGATGAAGACGTCAACGATTTCGATGAGCATGATCCAACCCCATACGGCGGCGGTTATGACATGGCACTAACCTTCGGCCGCCCTCTTCCTCCATCCGATGAAATATGCTACCGTCCCTCCTCCTCCTCCTCCTCCTCCACTTCCTCCGGTTCCAGCCGCCCTAACTACGGTGGCGGGGGGCGTAGGCAGGAGCAAGGTTCGGAATATGGGTCGGGTGGATATGGTTCCGAGTATGGGTCCGGGCACCCTCGGAGGAATAATGAATCGGATGAGTATGGATCGGGAAGTTATGGTGGTGAAGGGAAAACTTATGGGCATTCCGATCATACTTATCGTAGGAATGATGATGATGGTGACAACAGGAGGCCTACGTATGGCAGGCGTAATGATAATGATGAAGATGATGATAATAGGAAAACGTATGGCAGACGGAATGATGATGAAGATGATGGTAATCGGAGAAATATGTATGGCAGGCGGAATGATGATGACGACGACGGTCAAAAAGCTAGGTATGGTCGACGAAATGATGATGACGATGATGATCGGAAGCCTAGGTATAGTAGGCGCAATGACGATGATGATGATGACAACAACGATGGTTATCGTGGTGGTCGCAAGAAATATGTGAGTTTTAATGGTCGATGTTATTTACATCAAACTTTTTACTAATAAGTGATGTCCTTTTAGTTAACATATATTTTTGCTTTTTTTCATAACTTTTAATATATAAAGTTTTATAAAAAAACGAATATGACGTTTCAATGTGTTTATTTTTATCAACATTTCGATATAAACTTTATAAAAAAACAGAGCCTTATCAAATATATATAAACCGACCAATACTATTTTATATTTGATACAACTCTATTTTTATAAAACTTATATCAAAATGTAGACAGAAATAAATATATTGTAACAGCATATTCATATATTTATAATGCTTTTGATAGAGCTATGTTATTTTATAAATTTTATATTGAAATATAAATAAAATAAATATATCGTAATGTCATATTCGTATTTTTATAAAGCATTATGTATTAAAAACAAAAAATATACTAATTAAAGTCACATCAATTGATGTAATATTAAAAGGTTTGTTGCGAATAGAATCACCCGTTTATGATATCTATCACGTTTTTTCAAATTATATATGATGTCGCTCAACATTGCGTTAAATTTGCAGGGGGACGATGGGGACGATGATTACAGGAGGAGGAATCAGTATTAACAACACAAAAACTACAATGGATGGTCTAGCATCAACATGCATTTTGATACTATTAATCTATGAGGGTTTTTTGTATGAGTCGTTAATTAACACTAAATAAGGTACAACCTTAACATTGGAGTATCATTTGGATCACCAATGTGAAGTTGGTGTTTGTGTTCTACATAGAAAACTATGTATAGCATACATTCTTTTTAATGTTTGTTGGTTTGTTCAATAAAAATCTCAAGTAATCAAGTGAAGGTGGGTTTTCGGTTTGATATACATTTCTTTTTTATTTTTATAAAAGAGATAAAAATATGAATTCTTTAAGTTTATAGATGTGCTACACTCAAACTTAATTACTCTTTATTTAAGTCGCTTATATTTATGAAATTAGAAAAGAAAACAAGTTTTTAGTTTTTTTTTATTTTAAATTGCTAAACAAACAAACAAACAACAATCAATAAGTTTCACTTTTATGTTTTGATGATATAGTGTTGCAAATATAGTTTTTTCCTTTTTTTAATATTTGATTAATTGGATTTTTTTTTATTTTGGTTGATTTTCTTTTTGGATATTCCTGAGATTCCTGAGTCTTGGACTTTATTAATCAATATTTTTATTTTCTTCACCTATTATATTAAGAATCTTGCCAACAGTGATTCATAAATATAGTTTCACTTTTATGTTTTGATGATATAGTGTTGCAAATATAGTTTTTTCCTTTTTTTAATATTTGATTAATTGGATTTTTTTTATTTTGGTTGATTTTCTTTTTGGATATTCCTGAGATTCCTGAGTCTTGGACTTTATTAATCAATATTTTTATTTTCTTCACCTATTATATTAAGAATCTTGCCAACAGTGATTCATAAATATAGTTTCACTTTTATGTTTTGATGATATAGTGTTGCAAATATAGTTTTTTTCCTTTTTTTAATATTTGATTAATTGGATTTTATTTTTATTTTGGTTGATTTTCTTTTTGGATATTCCTGAGATTCCTGAGTCTTGGACTTTATTAATCAATATTTTTATTTTCTTCACCTATTATATTAAGAATCTTGCCAACAGTGATTCATAAATATAATTTATCTCTTTATTTTTAGTTTTAGTATTCATAATCTATTTTATTTTAGTTTTTATATTGGCTAAATTAAGATTTGGATTCTTTCTATTACTTACTATATTATCTTATTTAACTACGTATAATGCAATAAATTTAATATTTTTATTTGGATATCAGTTTAATGTAATATAAATCAAACTCATCATTTATAAATTTATTAAATCTATTTTGATAAACTATGAATAAAAACTATAAAGCGTATGGTTCTTAAAATTTTAATCATTATCCATTATACTAATACTATATAATAAATTAAAGTTTAAGTATTTTATATTTAAATATAAGTTTTTATTCTACATTGTTTTACACGAGTCAATAAACTTAAAATCAAAAGGAAATAAAAAAAATAATGTTTTTCGGTTAATGATTTAATAGTAACCCTACATTATTTATTATTATTATTATTATTATTATTATTATTATTATTATTATTATTATTTCAAAGCAATCGTAGGTTTAGATATTAACCTCAAAATTTCCTCGAATTTTAGTCAAATATGCACAATATGAAGTTAGATCATGCTAAAGTAAAAAAAGTCCAAATTAGCCGATAACGAACCCAAAAAAAAGACATGTTTATTGATTAAATTCTAAACCTTATAAACCTTATGACAATATCTAGTAAAACCAAGTACTAAAGGGGTCATCTAGATCGTGTTCGACACCATTTTGTTGAACCAGTGACTCACTTAGGCTCGATGTTGGTTCAACTCCTACAAAATTAGCATCAAGAAAAGAAATTTCCGCTTGAGCTTTTGCTAGTTGGCTTTGTGCTATTTGTATTTGTCGATGCAACGATGTTATTATTCCAACACACCCGTACACAGGATCTTGTATTCTACATTTGGCTTCGTAGTACAATGACTCAACAGCATCGGCCCGTAGTTGCACGGGCATTTCCTACATAAAGTAATCAACCCGTAAACAATAAGAATATTTAATTTGTTTTTATCATCTAAAAAAGTAAAAACCAATGAATATTCAAATAAGATTACGGTCAAGATTTACCTCGAGCATCTTTCCAATGTTGCTAGCACCATAGAATCTATGAACACAAGTGAACCTTTGCGGGTTATCATTCGGGAAATATGGTGCGAAAATGCAATCGGGAGGACATCTTCGTCTAAAATACTTGCAAACCGCACATCGAGTGGAAGTCATCTTATCAAGCTTGTGAAATCTATGCATGAAGATCTTGAAAATCGAAAATTACTGTCGATATCTTGAAGGAATCCAATGGAAGATTTGGTTTTCTTGAACTTTTTATATTGGAAATTTTGTATTAAGATTGGAATAGTAACGGTTAGAATTTTAAATTTTGGTTGTAATAAGGAAGAAAGTTACATAATCAAAATTGGTAAGAAAATAGTTGTCATAATAATAATTGTGAAAAAAATAATAAAATTGATTAATTTAGTTTGTAACGGTTAATTAATTTAGATTTTTCAAAATAGTAGAATTTTGGCTACTTTTCAGCATATTTTGACTTTTTTTACGGTTTAAGCAATCAAATTTTGACCTTATTTTGTCGGATAGTTAGATTTTGCGGAACCCATTGATCATTAAAAAAAAAACGAGTTTTCCGGACTCGCTAACCGGCCTGCGATACCCACGCCCAAGAAAAACTTGAGTTATATGTTTCGAACTGCTATCTCTGTCCCACGATCGTTTTTTTCTCAGCCAAAGTTAAGGTGTGAGGTCCGAACTGCTATCTCTGTCCCACGATCGCTTTTTTGCTCAGACCATTATTCAGTTATATGTTTCTTAGCAGATGATATTTTGTTAAGGAATATAATCCATTAAAAACTTGAGTTATGGTTTTTTTGCATAAACTTGTCTTCTTGTATTTACATTTTATATATGTTTAGTATTAAAATATCTTTAATTCTTTTTATAAAAATATATAGGTCAACAAATAAATCCTTCAAGTTAACTCATATCTACTCATTTAGTTAAGTATGTTCGTGGGTTCGACCTGAGAATAACTCGAACTTAGTATACACCCAAATTTATAAATTTTATATTAAATTCGTAATGCGTCAAAAATTAACAACTCTAATTTACACTCTTTCATTCTACTAGTATTACATTAATTATAACTCTTTACAGAATATATATATATATATATCCTAATTTATAATATATATTATGAAATAATATATATTCTGTTTAATAAATAACATGAAAAACTCTTTAATAAGATCAAAATACATATAACATAAAAAATTTCATGATTTTTGATTTCATTACAATTTATAAAACATATAAATATATGTAAAATATAAAAATCTAAAACCTCACTTTTTTATAACTATTTATGTTATCAACTAGCATATTATCTTTTACTTTATAATCACCCAATTAATAGTGGGATAAATAAAATATACTTTTTTATGTTTATATAATATCAGATAAGAAAATTAATATATGTATTTCTAAAATAAATATTGTTTTAAAAAAAAATTAGTTTGCTTTTAAAAATTATATTTGTTATTGGTATTAATTTATGATCTCTTATGTAATAAATTAAAAACGACTATTATATATTGATGTTAAATTTAGTTTGTTGGTGTCATGGTGATTATTTTTTTATGTACGTGAACTACGTTACGCTTTTAAGTTTTGATGATATAGGGTTGCAAATATAATTCTTTTTAATATGCGATTAATTGGATTTTTTATTTTATTTTGGTTGATGTTCTTTAAGGCACATATTTCGAAGTTTGGTTCTTTTAGGATATATATTCTCATATTCCTGAGTCTTGCACTTCATCAATCAGTGTTTTTATTTTCTTTACGTGTTATATTAAATTTCATACATTTATTTATAAATATTATCTCTTTGTATTTAGTTTTAGTATTCATACTCCATTTTATTTTAGTTTTTTATTTTGGCTAAATAAAGAATTGGATACTTTCTATTACTTACTAGATTGGAATAGTAACGGCTAGAGTTTTAAAATTTGTATGTAATTAGGAAAGAAAGTTAAATAAACAAATTTGTAAAAAAATGGTTGTCATAATAATAATTGTGAGAAATAATGAAATTGATTAAATTAGTTTATAACGGTTGTTTTTTTTTCTTTTATCAAGATTTGCAATTTTTTAACCCAGACTTTCTCATTCAAATCTATATCCAAAGTTGGACACTTTTCAATGTTTTATAAACGTATAAATAAGTCATGAACAAATATGGAATCAAGGTCTTTTCAATCATTTTTTTTAAAACTTGATCATTTTTCACAATTGCTTAGAGTCGTTACATATGAACGAATGTTATAAAGTTTAAATAAACAAAATATGAATGTAAAAAATGTAAAAAATTCGTACGATGGTGAAACATCGTTTAGAGAAAAGTTAGATGACCTTCTTCTTCTCGAAGAACGTCTTCAAATGCCAGAGTTGCATAGCGGCGACAGCTAAGCAAACGATGAGCGAGAAGAAACTAAACGTGGCCATCTTTGCATTGGTTGATCTAATCAGAATTTGCATTGATTCCTCCCTACACTCCATATGAAAAAAAAGATATGATCAAGAGATTGATTTTGTTTATAACTTATAAGTATGATGGTTGATAATCCAAATGCGCAAACTGAGCTTTGTGTGCTCACCTCTCGCGAAGATAATACATTTCATCATGGATGATGGCAATGGTATCAAACAGTTTTTTCAAGTCAAGTTCCATCATCTGTGGAAAGAAATACAAAGCTATTGATACATATGGAATGCAAGAAGAAACATCTAATGATATTGCAGTTATAGGTGGCAAAACGGATGGGTTGGATAACCAGTAAAAACATCTATGATCAAGCCAGTAATTTGGCATGGTCAAAATGGTCCCGTTAAGTTGACCCGTCAACCCCTTTTTGGCACTTTTCAATTCCATAAGTACCTAATTTTATATATAATTACAAAATCTATTTTTTGAAATAATGAACCAGTTTTTTGAAATCATGTCCTTTTTATAAATCTTTAATTTTACTTGTATGACCCGTTAATAATCAAGTATAACCCCAACTGACCCGTTTTAACACATGAAAAAGTGAAACTCGCCTCAAGTTGATATCTAAACTGCGCCATGTAGTAATAATCTCATGACTAGGAACAAGCGTAAGAGTTCATAAAATCGACTATATTAACACATGAAAAAGTGAAACTCGCCTCAAGTTGTCCTCTTTTAGCTACTTTAGACCAATCCTTTGCTGCCAGACCAGATCTCCAATCAAACTCAATAGTCAGTGTTGTAGACGGATTGTGTTTAGCAACCCAGAAACATGCCATATAATCCCCATCCTCATATGCAGTGAAAGCAAAGTCACCAAATTCTTTTAGATCTGCATAGTGGCAGTTGTTCCCGAGTGGCGAGGTTATCTGTATCAGGACACATTACAGAACCAATTTCCATCAATTTGGTGATTTAGAGACCATGAGTTCTTTACCTTAGAAGTTAATGTTAAAATCCTAGTAATTCTTTTATGGATATGTTAATGGGTTTAGTATTTTATGGGTCAGACATTTATTTGGTTATTGGGTCTAAAACACTTGTTTATGTTTCTCAGGTTATGGCCATAAGAATCAGTGTCAAAGGAAACGGCGACATTACAGTTACTCATAACTGTCTAACGAAGCGTTGTGACGATAGCCTATTACCATAATCCTTGACAACGGTTCATGGCATATATATTCATCTCTGTGTCGAACAAAAGAATGTAATGATTGTGAATATATGTTCAATCAGTTTGTTCCAGTATTCAATTCATATTTCACAATTATATTTGTGTTCAAACTTAATTCTTGCTTTCAATCATAAGTGTGTTTCTTGTTCAAGATGGATTCATTTGATTCTATTTAATATGCAAGTTGTTAATTATAGTTACTAGTTAGTTACTAGGATTTAGTTATGTTCAAGGTTTAAAAGTACGGAAACGCGCCTCGAGGCGTTTTCCCTCCGCCTCACGAGGCGTAAGCCTCGAGGCGAAACGAGGCGTAAGGCCGAGGCGGAATTAAAAAAATAAATATAAAAATTATATATCTTAAAAAATAATAGTAGGTATATGAAGTTAATATTACTCCCTAAGTATTTACCACATTGTAATACTTAAATACCAGAAAATATGATAATAAAAAAACTTGAGATAATTTAGTAATAAAAAAGCTCTAGAAACAACCAAGTAAATTTGATATACAACTGGTTAATAAATAGCAAAAAAGAATCGAAGCTTAAGGAACAAAAACTAAAGAAAATAAAAAAGGAAAAGAAATATTGAATTAAACAAAAAGAAAAATAAATTGTCAACCCACTTTAACCAGTAAAAATATGCCAACCCCCTCAACCAATAAAAAAAGATATTGCCAACCCCCTTTAACCAGTAAACATTTGCCAACCCCTCTAAACCAATAAAAAAGTGAGACAATTTACTTTTAACTCCACCCTCCCTCTCTCATACTATCGATGCATCTTCTACTTCCCCCCCTCTTTCTATTGTGACCTGCAACTCAAGAAAAACGCCCTGAAACTTAAAGAAAAAAGCTCCTGCGATTCTAACAACCTCGTCAAAGGATTAAGGAGCAAGCCGATATACTAGTCATCTCTAATCAGCAAACCCGCAGAAGGATTAAGGAGAAGAACAGACTTATTTGCCGCCTAAATGATTGGGAAAAATACCCAGCCCCTTTGAACCGCCTCAGCCCAGCGAACCGCCTCAGCCGTTTTCCGTACCGCCTCAGCACTAGAGGCGTACGAATTAAAAACCCACCTGAGGCGCCGCCTCATATACGATATCTGACCGCCTCGCCTCGAGGCGCGCCTCGAGGCATACGTTTTTTCCGTTTTTTTAAACCATGGTTATGTTTAACCCACGGGCCAAGTTAGTCTATAGTTTCTTTCCTATATATTGAGGGTTCCCCTCCATATCTCCATATTGTAACTTACAACATTTACTCTGGTTATTTTACACAAGGGAAGGAGGCTGTCTCATATTTTAGAGTTAATTACCAAAAATATTTCATAAATTCGAACGATGATCGTTTATTGAAGGAGTAATAACGAGAAAATTAGTGCCCGCGCTCGTGACGGGAAGCGGACCTTAAACGGTTGAGGTAGTGACATTAACGTGGCTAAGCAAAAAAAGAAACGTGGTTAAGTAAGAAACACATGAATTTACGGCGACTCGGGTTAGCCCCGCGCCGGGAGGCGGACAAATTTTTTAGAAAATTTAAGCGGTTGAGTCAGTGACATTAACGTGTAAAGTTGAGGAGGGAGTTGTGGGTTCGGTGGCAAAGGCCACCGCCACTTGTAAATCAGTAGGACAAAATTTATACCAGGATGCCAAGAAAAAAATATTAAAACAGCCACAAATTATTATTTCTTTTTTAAATTAACGAACGGAAGTTATTGAGAAAAAAATCAGATTATATACATTGTAGGGAGTAAAATTGAAACTTTATAAACTTGAGGGGTCATTTTTGCCAAGTTACAAAGTTGAGGGGGAGGTGTGAAACTTAAGAGGTCATTTTTGCCAGGTTTACAAAGTTGAGGGGGAGGTGTTGTCACTTCCTTTTAAAAGTATTGATAATATCTTTGATAACACACTTGGCAAATGAACTTTTGTAACCAACCATACTTCACCATTAGATGATGTTTAAAGTTTATACACACTTGGAGAATTCATATAAAGATCTAATAAACAAACCGGGATAGAGGCAGGCTTAACAGCAAACAAACAAACATACCCAGTAAAATCTCACTCATAGCAGACTTATTGATAAAGATAGAGAAGATGCTCCCACCGAGACCCCCGACTCCAAAAATAATTTTTTGACGTGTACAATAAACAATATGAATCCAAATAACATAAGATGCGGCTACTAGCATCAGAGCAATAACCATACATGAGTACTAATAACTACCGCTAGCATAAAGTGTCGTAAAACTTCCTAATAATCAACTCCCTAGTGTGTTGAGAAATTTTAAATTTTATTTTAATTATATGACTTTTTAACCCCTAAATTAGCATGCCATTAACATAGTTATCAACATTTAATCACTTTATTGCAACTAAATTATCTTAATTCTAATTGATAATCACTTAAGGAAGGCAAATCCAAACAGTCTTGCTTGAAATTACCCTGACAGTGATGCGGTGAGAATCCGGCAAAGGATAGTCTTGATCAGGATTGATGATGGTGTATTTCCCGACAGATAACGAGTCCGATTGAATGTCTTCGGTTATGCATTTTGTGGCTCCTGTTTTGATGTCGAATCTCATTCCCTTCACTATAGGTAATGAAACTAACCCTAATATCACAAACACTGTTATCGATCTCCACATTGTTTTTGGGGGAAATATCAAAATAAGAACCCTAGAAATTGGGGGAGTTATCTGCTATCGCGGATCAGTTGTTTTCTTTTGCTCTTCTTGTCACTCCTCAATGAATGTAACTTCCGATTAACGAAAATATCCTCGAAACGGCGTCGTTGGTTGGGTAGGACAGCCGATAGATTTTAATAATTATTTTTCCTTTTTGCGAATAATATATTGATGATAGGTTTAGTCATATATAATTACCACTTCAATGAAATCGTGTATATATACATAAGGTTCATAATAAATAAATATTCTTCTTTTATTAAAACTAGTAATTTTACCTGTCGCGTGTTGCGGCGGCTTCGAAACATAGCCTAACTCAAATTCTCTTGTCACGTGGTGTGAAGCGGATCTTAAATGGTTGAGACGGTTACCAAAAAATATAGCTAGGTACATAAAAAAACATATGAGGTTATGGCTACTCGTTTAACCCTTAAAGAAAATGTAAAAAACAAAAGAAGGAAACCAAAGAAAAAAAATGTTTTGACGTTGACACTAACGTACTTAAGTACATAAAAGTAACGTATGAATTTGAGGCGCATCGGGTTTGGAGATCGAAACATAGATAAAAAAATGTATTATGCCTCTAACATTGCGACTAATATTTAAAAAACAGTAATAAAAAGAAATTTTTTTAAAAAAAGAAAAAAAAAGTTTGCTTGCCGTGAGTTTCGAACCCACGACCTGAAGCATAGGAAAGAAGGCACCGAACCACTACACCAAAGTTTGATTAACGTTGTGTTCCCGAGTTTACTAAAGGGAAGAAAAGAAAAGAAAAAAAAATGATTTATTCCCCTTCTTTTCTTTTCCCTTTTTTTCCTTTTTCTCCAAATCTCTTCAATTTAGGAGGATGGAGATAAGACTTGTTTTTTCTTCATTTCCTTCCTTAAAAAAAAATTCTGGAACACTCTTCCTCCCATTTCCTTTCTTTTCCCCCCTTAAAAAAATAACTCTGGAACAAGGGTTTCATTCCCCTTCCTTTGTTTGCCCTCCTTAAATGAGACTCGAGAATACAGCGTAAGTATTAAAAAAAACTATTATTAAAGACATAAAATTGTTGCTATAGCCACCAAAATTTATTTGATAAAGATGGTGGATAACATGCTCAGGGAATTTTACCACTAGGTCAAGTAGTAGAATTGTTTAAAAGCTTTGTTTTTGTTTATTTATATAAAATGTTAATTTAATAAAAAAACTAATATATTACTGTTCCTATCGTTGCCTTTTAAAAAGGTTTGTAATGTATTATTAACAGTATAAGATAAAAAAATATAAAAAAATGAAATAGATAAGCAACAAAAAATTAATTTTGATGAACCATTGAATGTGAGCTTATCACTCATATAACATACTGGTCTCAAGGAGGGGCCGTTTCGTAGGTTTCGGATGCGATGTATGACCGCTAAAAATTGGCCCCTAAAATGAAACTTATATATATATATATAAATTATTAATAAGACGATAATTGTTATAACAATAAACAGACAAAATTACTTTTACAAAATGTATATTATACATAGTTGTTTGGGAGACATAATATCAAAATATCATATAACAATAACCTAATCAAATAAGTTTTAAGCAATCAAGCTACATAAACAATTAAAATTTAAACATATAACAATAACTACATGATTACATAAACAATTAAACATGTTAATTGCCACATAAACAATTAAAAGTTTTGAAACTAACTACTCCTAAAAGGGTTCAAATTGAATTCCGCCCTCTAGAAACTTATAATTACTAATAATTTTATAACTTTAGTAATTATATATATATATATATATGGAGGGTTAGGCTATAAAGGAAGAAAACCCTACAAAGTGTAGGAAGTCACCACAATGCGACACGTGTACAATGTGGGAAATGGCAATTGCGTCAAAAGTCTTAAAACAATGGTAAGGAATCTACACATGCAAGTCACATGCCATTTCACCCATTTTTTTAAAACGACCATAACTTTTTTATACGTCATTATTTTTTTTTTTAAATTCACCATAAAATCGATCGTTTTTTATCTTTCCAACGAGTATGGTATTGCTATATTTAAAAAAAAAGGACCAACTGGGTGTTATTTGAAATTTAGAGTTTTTATGGTGTTTTATGGATTTTTATGTTTATAGTTTGAAATTTTAAGCTAAAAGTGCAAAACACCATGACAGAAGCAAAACGTCATAAACATAAACACGTCAAAATATCATGACCAAAAAAGCCAAAAAAGACCATTTTGAAATTTGTCATTGTGAAAACGCCATGACCAAAAAAAATCTAAAACACCATGTTCAAATTGTCTCCTAGGTATAAAACACCATGACCAGAAAAACTTCATCTTGAAAAACACCATGACTATAAAAACTCAATGTTGAAAAACACTCAGTTGAAAACACCATAGATTTAAAACACCATGTTGAAAAAACTCACTTTAATTCGAACACAACCTTAACTAAGTTTATGTTTATGGTGTTGAAATTTAAAGCTAAAAGTGTAAAACACCATGACAGAAGCAAAAACGCCATAAACATAAACACGTCAAAATACCATGACCAAAAAAGCAAAACAAAAATCATGTTGAAATTTGTCATTGTGAAAACGCCATGACGAAAAAAGCTAAAACGCCATGTTCAAATTGGCCTGCAGGTGTAAACACCATGACTAGAAAAACTTCATGTTGAAAAACACCATGACTAGAAAAACTCAATGTTGAAAAACACCTAGTTGAAAACACCATGTTGAAAAAACTCACTTTAATTAGAACACATCCTTAACTAAGTTTATGTTTATGGTGTTGAAATTTTAAGCTAAAAGTGTAAAACACCATGACAGAAGCAAAAACGTCATAAACATAAACACGTCAAAATACCATGACCAAAAAAGCAAAACAAAAATCATGTTGAAATTTGTCATTGTGAAAACGCCGTGACTAAAAAAGCTAAAACGCCATGTTCAAATTGGCCCGCAGGTGTAAACACCATGACTAGAAAAACTCCATGTTGAAAAACACCATGACTAGAAAAACTCAATGTTGAAAAACACATAGTTGAAAACACCATAGATGTAAAACATCATGTTGTAAAAAACCCACTTTAATTCAAACACAACCTTAACCAATTTTATGTTTATGGTGTTAAAATTTTAAGCTAAAAGTGTAAAACACCATGACAAAAGCAAAACGCCATAAACATAAATACGTCAAAACCATGACAAAAAAAGAACATGTTGAAATTTGTCATTGTGAAAACACCATGGCCAAAAAAACTAAAATGTCATGTTCAAATTGGCCCCCATGTGTAAAACACTATGACCAGAAAAACTATATGTTGAAAAACACCATGACTAGAAAAACTCAATGTTAAAAGATACTCAGTTGAAAACACCATTTTGAAAAAAAAAACCACTTTAATGTCATTTAAACAAAAAACGATTTAAAATTATATATATATCAATACCATACTCGTTGGAAAGAGAAAAAAGAGCTCGATTTTATGGTGAAATTTAAAAAATAATAATAATAACGTATAAAAAAGTTATGGACGTTTTAAAAAATGGTGAAAATGACATGTGATTTACATGTGCAAGCTGGGGTTGGATCGTCCTATTCTACCCCTCCTGGTGGTTTCCAAGTTTCAACTATTTACCAAAATGACATCGTGTTAATTTCCACCACAAATGACCATGATCTAATGACCCAGATTGCTTTATAGACTTTGTAGGGTTTTGCTCATTTCTAGCCTAACCTCTACCTATATATATATATAGGGGAAGGAACAAGAGAAAACACTTTATTCGTGAGAAAACTCGCGAAAACCGACCCAAACGAACTCCGAATGAACTCATTTCGGTGACGTTGGAATCGGCTCGTCGAACCTAAATATATATATATTTTGGGTTTAGGGTTTAGCTTTAGTGTTTAAGGTTTAGCTTTAGTGTTTAAGGTTTAGTGTAACCTCCAGGATTTATCCGACCCTTGTTTTACTATTCCGGTACTTGTATTTCCATTATCCTATGATTTGTATTTTTCTATTTCAATGGAAGCTATCATATTTGTTGCCTATCTTAACACATGAGCATATACATACATAAGTGCATTTGTATACAATTGTTTCATTTCAAAACATAACAAATAAATAATTGTTTAAAGTTTAAAAATAAATCATATATATTTGTTAGGTATTTACTAAACCTATATATATACACACATAAACTTATAAAAACTAAATTATAAATAAATTCTATAAATAAAGTAGGATTTATAAAAGTTATTTTATTAATTTCAAAGAAAATGGTTTAAAAGAAATAAAATGTATTTCTATTTTTATAAATTATAAAAATCAATCCTTTTACATTTATAACATTAAATATAATATTAAGATTTGTTAGATTTTATAAAAACTTATAAAATCTAATGATTTCATATTTTATAAAAAGTTCAGGGTTTAATTTGCAATTTCTGAAACCTTAAATTAACAAAAACCTAAGTTTGTACATGAAATGATAAGCTCTTGAAACATCAGGGACCTGAATGCAATTTCCGGATTTCCCCTTCTCTATTTTAGTCGTGGGTTCGAGCCTTGCGCCACCCGGTTTTCTGACCTTTATACACAAAATCAGTCCTTAACCCATTTTCGTGCAAAATCATAACCGACAAAACGTTATGGACATCCAAACGATTCGACCCTCGAAGTTAATTGAGAAATTATGAACTAATCATTATCAAACTCGTAACCGTTTTCCCCTTAAATCACATTTAATCGTTCGATCCATTTCAGTACAAATTGAGTATAAATTGACACTTCTAATCATCGACGAGCTCATTTACGAACTCCCCAAACTCCCAATCGCATCTCATTTCCTCTCTGGAACACCCAAATCAGTCGAAGAACTCGGGTCTGCGCACCTCACCTCATCCAATGGTTATCCATTTCAGGTAATTCTTGTACCGTTGGACTCGTCTCAATCCGGGGAATGAAAGCCCTATGGATTTAGGGCTGATCGTTTTGCATAGACGGGTCAGTTGGAGGGCTAGGGTTTACGGGTTTCATTTGGGGACGATGAGGGTTGGGGTGTTGTTTTTAATTTAAGCGGGTCTGGTTCTGGACAAGGCATCAAGCCCTGGTCCAGTGGTTGCGCGTGTGTGTGTGTTCAGAACCCACCCGGGTTCTAGACCTGTTGTTGCCGGTTTTGAGCCTAAACCCCCTTTTTGTCATTTTAACACATAATTTAATATTTATAAATCATGGAATAATTTTTATAAATCTTATAAAAGTATTTAGCAACTTTTATAAAAACAGGAAATATAAAATAATGCTTTATTTATTTTAATTTATTAAAAACATATTATAAATATTATAATCCTTAAATAAACAATATAGAAATGATTTATTTTAAATAAATCTAATTATGTTGCTATATTTATAAAATAGTAATGTTTATAAGACAAATTTTAAATAATTATTTAAACATTATTAATCCATTTCTTAAAACCTATAAATAATTATTTAGCAAAGAATAATTTTTTAAAACATTTAAAAATTTATAGAAATACCTAAATAATTATTTTTAGATAATTAACTATACAAATTCATTTAGTTTCATTTAAAGCTTACTTATATATCTCTTTTATTTATCATTTAAGTAAAAGAAATTCTTTAAATAATTATTTTATTTACATAAAACAATTATTTAAACCTTCTTCTAATCCACAATTTATTTATCCTTAGAATAATTATTTAAATAAATTTAAACGTATTATTATAAATCCTATACTTATATAAAAATTCTAATTAATTCTAATTAATTTTATAAACTACTTTATCATTATTACTTCAATACTTGTGATAAACATATATATATTTCTAAAAACTTGTACAAATCCTATATCCGATCCCAAATTCTAAGAATCCTTAGAAACTCAAATAAACTTAGAATTCCTTATTTTCATTTCCATTTAGACGTACATTGAGTATAGAATACAATTACCTATGTAGGTTGATTGTGAGAAATCATCACGAAACCTATCTTTCATTTACAATTCATACAACCTACTAGCTTCATTACAAGTGAGTTTCATAGCCCCTTTTACATTACTTTTGTTTACAAATACTCGGGGTGGAACATGTCTACAATACATTACTTATATAATTCAATTACTATGTTCTTATGCAAAGTCTATGTGTTTTATGTCTTAAACTACTTGGTGATAAATGTGTTCATGTTTTAGTACAATCATTAATTTGTGTTGCAATCCTAAGGTAGTACCTTTTATGATCATTTATATGAGAATCCGATCAAATCTTGGCGGATTTGTGTATACATTTTGGTACCTTACATAACACAATCAGGTGGATTGTGTATACATTGTTCATATTACATGGCTTGATTGTACATTTGGAACCTTGTATGTTTTCACATTTATGCCTCAGATTTGATTTGGACATATTGAATTGTAAATCATTGTCAACTTTTGTTGGTGTCAAAACCTATGTTACTCACAAACTACTTGTAGTTGACATTTACTTAACATGTTTCAGGTGCACCCGTTTGAGGACAAGTCTTGATCACTTAGGACTATGGACCTAGTTATAATAAATTCAAGTTTTGATTATGTTATGTTTCTTTTGAACTATATGTTTCTTATATCCTTGTAACAGATATTTAACATGGTTGAATAAATATTGAAACTCATTTAGTAGTTGATCATGTGCTTTTGAACAATCGCGTCGGCCCCGGCGTATAATCCGCCATCGGCCGGGGTGTGACATTTAGGGCTTAACTTTAGTGTTTAGCTTTAGGGTTTAGAGTTAGTTTTTAGGTTTTAGCTTTAAATTGTAGCTTTAGGGTTTGACGAGCCGGTTCCAACGCCAAAATGAGTTCAATCGGAGTCCGTTTGGGTTGGTTTTCGCGAGTTTTCTCACGAAAAAGAGATTTCTCATGAACCCTACCCTATATATGTATATTTAACTAGCAACTACTAGAGGGAAGTTCATTTCAAAATAAGGAAATTTTGTGAGAACAGAGGGAACAAACCTAAATCGTTTAATTTTTTGATCCATGGTAAAAAAAAATTAAATTTTATACTTCTTACATACAAATATGTATGTTTATGTATATAAAAAACCATTAAACTAATTTTTTCATATGTTTTTATATATTTAAAAGTTTCCTACACATGTGTAGGTAAAAAAGCTACACATGAATTACACATGTGTATGTATGTATATAAACAAAGTTTGTTCACATTTGGTGTTCTGAATTGAATCCTCCCAACAACTACTAATCATAACTTATAAACTTAAACTAATAAATACTCGGTTTGAACTCTTTATCAACATATTAAAAAAAATACTATCTCTTAATGATGAAAATGTTATCTAAATATATGATAGTTAAAGGAAAATATTTTTTTAATAAACAAATAAACTAATAAGTTATGAATTAAATAAAAAAATGATAAACATATAAGAAGCGAAATGTTTGAATACAAATGATTTTTTTTCATGCGAATGTGTGAAGGATTTTTGATCATTGATCTAGGAAATCAAGGGTTAAAATCAAATGTGATTGTTTTAAGCGTGAAAATATTCTGAAAATGATAAAATTGAAATAGCCTACATTTGTTGACTTTTTTCAAGTTCCTCCGTTTTTTTAAAACACGTATAACTTTTTTATACGATATTATTTATTTAAAAAAATTACACCATAAACTCGAACATTTTATTCTCTTTAATTTGAGTATTGTCTTGCTATACTTTTAGTTAAAAAAATTGATTTTTTAAAATGTCGATGTGCTGTGCGTATAACATACATGATTACAGTCATGCGTTATTATAAAACATGCGTGATTATACGTATAACAAGCGTGATTACGGTCATGCGTTATTATAAACAAGCGTGATTATGCGTATAACATGCGTGATTATGGTCACATGTTATTATAAACATACGTGATTATGGTCACACGTTATTATAAACATACGTGATTATGATCATGAGATTTTATAACGCGGACGCATTTACCCCTCACCCACTGAACACGTGTCGCATGTTGATGCCTTCGTACGCTAAAACCCTTTTGTACAATAACCGGACCCATATAAAAAAGTTAAATAATCTAAAAAGACAAATAAAATAATAAACCTAAAATACTAAATCATAAAGAAAGTTCACTTAAAAGTTATACAGTTGAAAGTTATGGAAATAAAAAAAAATCGAATATAATAGAAATGTTTCTAGTGTCAGAGTTCAATCAACTACCCCTCATTAACTAACACAACGTTGAAAAAAGTAATATAATAAAAGGATTTTCTTTATTTATAATCTTCTTCACTGCAACAGCACCACCACCATTGCCGCTCCTGCCGGCCGGAAGAGAAAAACTCCTGTTTTTCTTTTTTGCTATTTTCTTTTTATTCCAACTGCCTTACGTTTCTACCGAAGATATATGAAGGGTCAAACTATAAAAAAAAGGAGTAAATTACTCTTTGCGTCCTGTGGTTTACACGATTTAACATAATGTGTCCCTAACACGAATTTTTAACGCTTTGAGTACCTGTGGTATACAATCTGTAACACTCTGAGCCCCTGGGCCTAACTTCGTTAAAAAATTCCGTTAATTTTAGTTTCGACAGGGGTAAGATGGTTACTGAAATTCACCATAAACTACTAAGTTTAGTTTCGACATGCTGCGGATAGTTAAGTTTTGCTGCTGATATAGTTAAGGCTATCCGCAGATACCCCTGTTGAAACTAAACTTAACGGAATTTTTTAACAAAGTTAGGCCCAGGGGCTCAGAGTGTTACAGATTGTATACCACGAGTACTCAAAGCGTTAAAAATTCGTGTTAGGGACGTATTGTGTTAAATCGTGTAAACCACAGGGACGCAAACGGTAATTTACTCAAAAAAAATGAAAGAATGCATTCATATACCCTACTAAAAGAAATTTGGTAACCCTCCTGTAAATCCACCCATGCACCGGTTCGAACTCTCCACTGGTTTTGTCCCCCCGAAAGTTTAGGCCCTGAGCGGTCGGGTCAGCCCTGGTCTCACATGTCTCTTTGTCATGATGTTCTTCATTGATCACATAGTGCACTCCTATATATTTCTAACAAACTGGACGAAGGGTGGAACCAGGGGCGGATGTAATAGTGAAGCGGGGGGTGCACAGGAACCCCCCGAGTTTCGAAATTTTAGTGTAACGGTAGGTAAAAAAACTGGGGTGAACCCCCTAAAATATTATAGGGTGAACCCCCTGACGACGCTGCCCACCCCACGGCCCACTGCAGCTCGCTTGATCCGGTTGTGAAGCTATAAAACTAAGAACTCTTTCTTAAACTAAATGTGTGTTCTTGAGCATTCATATGATTAGAGGTAAAAAATTGATAGAAACAAATGAGTAGATGACTCTTAAATACAAATTAGTTGATTTTGTGAACATTTTAAGCATAATTTTCATGTTTTTTTCTTCGTTTTAGGCCTCCAAAAATGGTTGAGCCGCCCCTGCCCGACCCGACCCGACCCGACCAATCGAACCGAACCGAAAAATTTTATGTCCGGCCCTATGAAATTGGATCATCTAAAAACAGTGAACCCCCTGAAAAAAATTCCTGGATCCGCCACTGGGTGGAACATTGGGCTTTAACAAAAAGGTTAAAGTTTTAGGGCCAAATAAATTAAATGAGAAAGATGACTATTTGTCTATTTCCATAGTTTAGGAATTAAACGAGAAAAGTGACACGATGCTGATGTAGAAAAGAGAGTGTTAGGTATGGGAGGGACGACAACCTCCATCCTAAGGCTATGTGTCACGTTAGCAAAAGTGTGATACGTACCCACGTTGTCCACCTTTTCCTTTTCTGGTTGATTCCTATCCCATGCCCACCTTTCCACGTTGCTCATGCAATCTATACGTTTCCCTTGTTGCTTATGTTTGTTATTTTTGCTTCCTGTTATCTAGAGTAGTGTGTTTCGAATGAAAATTATGAATTAGTCTCAAGTATCTCTCTAAATTTCTATCTGGGTTCTTACTACTTTTTTTGGCCAACGATTAACCGTTGGAACCACATCAAAGTGCAATCACTAAATTGAATCACTAAAGTGCGTAATGTTTTCACTATCCACTATTAATTATTTTAACCACTAACAATGATTTTATTTGTTGAAAGACCCTGCCCAGCGCCCCACGTCCCGTGATTTGCCTCACAACCCCGCTCTTCATGCCCAATAACGCCCTAGGCTAGGGCTGCAAACTAACCGAACTTTTAGCGAATAGTTCGTGAACCGTTCGACGGTAAGTTCGTTTATGCTTGCTCGTTTAATAAATGAACGAACATGAATAAGAACTTTCGTTCTTTTAGTTAAATGAATGAACATGAACGGAGGTCGTGTTCGTTCATTTATGTTCGTAAACATTCGGTATTGTGTTCATTTATGTTCGTTCATGTTTGTTCGGTCTTTAAAGGTTTTTGTATTGTATATTTTATCAATTAAAAATGTTTGTTAATTGTGTTTATGATAATTATGTCAAATGTCAAGTACCTCATTTCTATTTTTGGTGAATTTTGTGTAATGTTAATTTGAGTTGAAAATGTTGATTTTATTCTCAAATGAATTGTGTTCGTTTCTGTTCGTTAGCGTTCATTTGTGTTCGTTTACGTTCGTTACATAGAATTATCGGACGAACACAAACGAACACGAACATGTTCATTTCCTTCATGAACGAACAAAACATGAAATCTCGTTCGGTTATGTATTCGTGAATAAGAAATTTCCTTAATGAACAAATATGAACAAGGCTTTGTTCGTGTTCATTCGGTTCGTTTGCAGCCCTACCCAAGACGGATGGTGTTCCACGCCCAATCATGTCTAATAACGCCTAAGGGGGGAGGGTGGTATTCCACGCCCAATCACAGGCCACGTGGTCCACACCCCCCTTAATCACACCCACTACACATGGTGTATTTATAAGGATGGGGATGCTAATGTTTAAATTCGAAGAATAAATGTATTTTTTAGTTAAAATATAGGGATGATGATGGAGAGGCAAATATGAATGCTCTAAGAATTGATTAACCATTTGAAAACAAAAAAAAATGTTAAATTGAGATAATATTGATTGATTGGTGTATTTATAAGAAATTGAAGAAATGGGTGATAGTTAGGTCTTTCACCACCAGGGTCCAGGGCTCAACATCAACATAATTGAAGGAGTCAGACTCAGACCCCGCAACGGAGAGGACAATCAGATAGATGTTAACAGTCACTCGACCAAATATCCAAATTTCTTCTAGAAAAAAATATATATTTTTCTTTCTTTAAAAAACTTTTATACACATAATAAATTAATATATATGTATATAAAAATATAGGTAATTGACAATATAAACACATATGATATAATTATAAATAATATATAAGTTCATGTGTCTAATAATTTATTTGGTGTATGAATTACTAATTTACTATCCTTACATTTAAAAGATATTTTATATCTTTAGTATCTCAAAGAACACTAAAGCAGTGAAAATATAAAATTCCTGTGCATTTTGGCAGAAAAAAACTTGACCCGACGAGCAACCCGGTTGGTTTGTCCCAATTTTGAATATAATGTGAAAATACAAATGTTCATCTCTATTTGAAGTTCTAATTCAGGAAACAAACCAACAATGAAGTTCGGAAAGGAATTTGCTTCACAGATGGTGCCTGAATGGCGAGAAGCATATATGAATTACAACTACCTCAAGACTCTCTTAAAACAGATCTTGATTTTCCACCGGCGGCAGACAAGTTCACACGTGAACTCACTGCCGCCATCGAAGGCGGCGTCTTTGAAGCGAAGGACGTCTCTTTTTAGAGCTTTTAGTGGACTAACTAATCGGTATGGTAACAGTAGTCCCAAAAAAGATAAAGAAGATGAAGTGATTCTAGTGAGTGCAATGCAGACGGTAGACGAAGAACAAGGGGAAGATGGTCAGAGTTACCAGACAACGTTTCTACGGTCGCCGGAGGAAGGAGGAGAGCTTGAGCTTGTGTTCTTCAGGGGACTTGATCATGAGTTCAATAAAGTGGTTCATTTTTATAAAACCAAAGTGGATGAGGTGGTGAAACAGGCTGAAGAGCTGAGTGAACAAATGGATGCTCTCATTGCTCTTAGAATCAAAGTCAACAATCGGGTCAATCCCCGTGCTGCTGCTGTCTCCCCCTTCATCAATGAAACAAACACAGGTATTTAATTTTAACTAAAAACATTAGAATAACATAAACAAAATATTTACCAACTTTAGATAAATTTAAGGTTCATATCCATTGGACGCGATTCATGAAGAACAACAAGAAAAGAGATCTCATGATGCCAGGGGATACAAGATGGCTTCTTTAGAAGTCCTAAAACATGTAAAATTAAACGCCACCCCAAAAACACCGCGATCCACCATTAAAAATGTTTTCAAAAGTTTAAATCTAGACTTGCGTTTTAACAAAAATGAAGTCAGAGATGCACAAGAAAAGTTGAAGCAAGCTTTCATTGAGTTCCACCAAAAGCTTCGGTTTCTACAAAACTACGCGTAAGCATCGATCAACCACTTTAAATATGACATAAAGATTGATTTTAAAAAATATATATATATATATATAACTGAATTGTGTGTTGGTTTTGAAACCAGTTTCCTGAACCAATTGGCCTTATCCAAGATAATGAAGAAACATGATAAGGTTAGCGATTTCTTTTTTTTTTTTTTTCATTTTATCTTATGTGTTAATTTCTAACCTAATTGTTTCTCCAGATAACATCAAGGAATGCATCTGATGCTTACTTAAAGATGGTTGAAGATTCTTACTTGAGCCAATCTGATGAGGTATGTTATATGATGTTTATGTCATCTCTGTGAACTTTGACCATGTTACATATAACAAATAAAATTTCCTTCAGGTTGCTAAGCTCATAGGGAGAGTCGAATCAGCATTCGTAAAGCATTTTTGTAATGGGAATCGGAATCAAGGGATGAACACCTTAAGGCCCAAAGCTAAAAGAGAAAAGCACCGACTAACTTTTTTTGTGGGTAAGATAATCGAAGACCACAAGAACCTATTATTGACATGTACAATACAAGTACAACTTTGACAAATGTATTTTCTGTTTCAGGTTGCTTCTTTGGATTCTCATTAGCACTTGTGGTGGCGATTATTGCAAGTGTACGTGCTAGAGATCTTCTTAAGAGTGAAGGACGAACTCAGTACATGAATACCATCTTTCCGCTGTACAGCTTGTTTGGATTTCTGGTGTTACATATGCTCATGTATGCTGGAAATGTATACTTTTGGACACGTTATCGTATCAATTACTCATTTATATTTGGATTCAAGCCGCATACAGAATTGGGTTTTTTACAAGTTCTACTCCTCAGTTTTGGTCTATCAGTACTCACTCTTGCAGCTGCACTATCAAATCTTGAAATGGAATTGGACCCAACAACTAAAAGTTACAAAGTAGTAACTGAATTGCTCCCTCTGGCCTTACTCATTGTAAGAGATTCCTCTTTTTCCTTGTATTTTTATAGTATATATTTATGTATTTGTGTTTTAATTTAACTGTAAACTATGTTTTGTAGGTTGTTCTTTTGATAATAGTCTGTCCATTTGATATCTTCTATCGAGCAAACCGATTCTTCTTCTTAGTCTGTTTATATCATTGCATTTGTGCTCCTCTTTATTCGGTCACCCTCCCTGATTTCTTCTTGGCTGACCAGCTTACTAGTCAGGTAAGATGGGAAATAATGATCATACCTCAGATCAAGGAACTAAGAGTTGTTCAATTTTTATTGTTTCAGGTTCAGTTATTGAGGAATTTGCAGTTCTATGTATGCTACTATGGCTGGGGAGATTTCAAGAAGAGGAATGCAGAAACTTGCAACAATAGTGACGTTTATGATGTTTTTTTTATACTTATTGCTGTTGTCCCATATTGGATTCGACTCGTACAGGTACATATTCTACAGTATGACCCTCCAGTGATTGCATTTTTGTTCATTATTGTCCGTATGAATGTGTAGTGCATACGACGCTTGTGTGAGGAGCGTGATTCTACACAAGCTCAGAATGGATTCAAATACTTCTCAACTATTGCTGCTGTTGTTACAAGGGCACTTTATAGTAAAAAAAAAGGAATAACTTTGAAAATCATAGCTGCATCAACCTCAGGAGTTGCAACAGTTTTCAGTACCTACTGGGATATAGTGATGGATTGGGGTTTGCTATGTAGGAACTCTGAGAATCCATGGTTAAGAGACAAGCTTATATTGCCCAACAAATCTATCTACTTCATAGCAATGGTGATTTCTAATTAGCAATCTTTATAAACTAGGATTAAAAAACGATCCATTTAAGATGCAATTATCATTTTGGATCTTAATTGACATAAGGTAATTTGCAGGTATTAAATGTGATACTGAGACTTGCCTGGATGCAAACTGTACTGGATTTCCATGAAACTCCTTCCGTCCATAGAAATGCACTAATTGCAATATTTGCGAGTTTGGAGATCATTCGACGAGGCATATGGAATTTCTTCAGGTCTAGTTCCATTCCTAACTGTGCATTCATAAAATCAAAATCAAGAAAACATAATCTAACCTCTATTAATCAAATGATTCAGGTTGGAGAATGAGCATTTGAACAATGTTGGGAAATTCCGAGCTGTAAAGTCAGTGCCATTACCTTTTAGCTACGAGGACGGATACAAGAATCTATAATCTGTTAGAAGAATAATTCAAAGCATCAGGTGTTAAGAATAATTCAATGTAGCTGTTTTGGGTCATAACCGATTGAAAGATGTTGCAGTTAATTCAAGAAGTTATGTTGGTGGAGTGTTGTTGAAAGATGTTGCAGTTAATTCAAGAACTTATGTTGGTAGAGTGTTGTGGAAATCATAAGGATGCCAATTGATTACAAAAACTAAGAGGGTTGCTAGTTATTAATTTTTTCAGTTTCAATGTCTTTCTTGTTTTCCTTAGGCTATTATTTTAACTTTCAGTTTTCCTTATGTAAACTATTTAAACCTGTGTAAAGTGCTAAACAAGATAAGTTTTCAGCCACAATGTATTCCCTTGTGTATTTACAATCCTCACACTCCAACATTGTGGTATAAGAGTCATGGTGGTTCGAGTGTTGAGTGAGATGTGAGGATAGAGAGATCTAGACTCTGTTCTGGGCATTGGAATCTGGATGTGTAAAAAAAAAAAAACCAAAGACGTTGATGGTGCAACTCCAAAGGCAGGTGATGCATAATCTGGTGAATTTTGGCAAAAGAAGTTGTTCTTGAAAGATCTCCAGATTTAGGTGTAAGTGTGTGGAGAACTATATAGGAGAGACAAGCCGAGAGGAAGTCATCATGGGTTAACTCAGCAAAAAAGGCAAGAGATCAAAGAAGCATTTGTGAATTTTAAAACTGATGGATCTGGGAACATTGATGCCAAGGAGTTGAATATTGCTATGAGTGCCCTTGGTGTCAAATTGACACAGGAGCAAATTAATTAACTAATTGTTGATTTAGGCAAAGATGGCAGTAGTGTTGCAGTTGCTGCTGGAGCGGGTGATGCAATTGCACCAGCAGTTGCTGCGGCCGCTGAGCCAAAGAAAGAAAAGAAAAACGGTTAGGGAAGCTGCAAAGACTGATAAGCAAATGGACCAAGGACGATAGAGACGTCGTGTATGGTTGATGTCGAGAGA
This sequence comes from Smallanthus sonchifolius, assembly GCA_023525975.1. Classification (NCBI taxonomy): domain Eukaryota; kingdom Viridiplantae; phylum Streptophyta; class Magnoliopsida; order Asterales; family Asteraceae; genus Smallanthus; species Smallanthus sonchifolius. Next base: position 68,591,970 of record CM042031.1, on the reverse strand, counting down.
GAGAGAGAGAGGCTGCCAAGGGTGGTCTGTGGCGGCGAAGACCTGTCAGCCACAAACAGAAGCATCATGATTGCTGAAGAGGAAAAAAATGAAGAAACAGGACAGTAGTCTTGATAAATCGAGAGAGAAACACTGCAGCAGTTTTGTTGCTGGGTATGAGAAACAAGCAAGACAGATGAGGAAGAGGATGGCACTCCCTCCAAATCGATAGAGAGACGAGACAAGGGAGTCTCAAAGAAGAAAACGCAGAGGACGAGAGTTAAAGTTCAAGGTAACTATGGAAACGGTTGAAGACGAAGATAATAAGCTGATTGCAGGTTGCCCTCATGGTAGTTGATGAGGTAAGAAACACAAAGTTTCATATGGAACCATGTAGTCACAGCAATTGAGGAATCCAGGTATTTGACAACGGTGCGTAGGCAGTAGTGGAATGCAACATAAAAAAAGGAGAGAGATGGGATGGGTTGCCGTCAGCAGCAGCAACAGTAGTGGATAATAACTCATCAGCAACAGCAGCAGGAATATTAACAATAACATGCGTGATGCATGTGATAATACTGTTAAAAGATTTGTGGTTTCCCATGGAAACTCACCGTGGAGACCTGTTGTAACTAGAAAATGCAGTCAAACAACTTGGTTTCCAGTCGGTATGCTGAAGGGCATAAGCCAAACAATCCCAACATCTAAAGAAAGAAGTGTAAGCGTCACTCGTGATAGGAAACAGATCGAGCTAGCAAGGTTAGATAATACAGAGTGGAGATATGGAAAACTCTTCTAGCTTCATGGCATGTTGATTACCTGTTGTATATTCAGTTCTGCAAATTGACTAGGCATTGCAAGGGTTTGGTGGCAGATGGAATTGATGCATCTCAAGGGCGATTTGATGATGATTGGCTTCATGCTGTGTGATGGCTGATGGGAGCAATGGTGGTGAAGATATTTCAACAGTTTTAGATCAAATAAGGCTTCAAGAAGGAAATGAGATTGGAAATGTTAATGAAGAGTTGAATATGACAAATGAAAGTGTTGATGCATCTTCATAAGAGGATGATGATAGTAGTGAGTGAGCAAGTAAAGATTGTTGGATTAATGTTGGTTTAAATTAGTGTCTTATGTGTCATGTAAATAAACATTTAGTTTAGGTTTAGTCATAAAGGCGTGGGCTTTAATAAGACAGCCATGACCCGACCGTTGGTCATGGGTTGGCGCCTATTAGCAATATGGATCTCTGTCATTAAATGTCTATAAATAGCCGTGTAACTAAATGTCGAATGCTTTGTGTTTTACGTGTTCATATTGTCTGCAAGTTTACATAAAGCATTTCTGTGTTTTCTCTTATCCGAATCTCAATAAAGATTAACATTATTATCTACACTTATGTTGCAATAAATTATCTTTATTCTAATTCTTAATCACTTAAGAAACGCATACTAACATCAGTGATCATGATCATAAGCACAGAAACCCTCGGTTAATTAGGATATGACTTTGACTTACAAAGGATAGTCTTCATTAGGATTGATGATGCCGTAGAAAACGAATTCGATTCAATATCTTCTGTTAGGCATTTTGTGTCTCCTGTTGTGATGTCCAATCTCATTCCCTTTACTAACTAACCCTAATACTGTTGATTTTGGGCTAAATCAAAATAGGAACCCTAGAAATTGGAGGAAGGAATTATAGAGTGACGGGAGCTATCTGCGATCTCGGGTAAATTGTTTTCTGTTGCTCTTGTTGCTTCTCCTGAATGTAACTACCAATTAACGAACATACCCTCCAAACGGCGTCGTTGGCAAATATAATAGAAGAAGGAACAACTCTTTATCAATATGAACATTTTAATTATTATTTTTCTTTTTGCAAATATAATATATTCATGATATGTTTAGTGATATATAATTACCACTTCAACAAAATCACACACATAATAATACGTATATTAATTGTCGGGTTAAGTGACTTAAAGTCCTAGTTTCAACAAATGAAGGTAGAGCATAGTGATATCCCATGAATGGTATCATTTCATTATGGCTACTATGGGATTGCGGATATGCCTTTTGGCTTATTAGAAGTTGTGCGGTTTATGTGGACCAATGTGAAGGGTGTGTAGGCCCCTGTATGCTCATTTGGTGGTCGTCTTAACGATGATAGTCGTTTCTATCTTCGAAGCATGATCGTTTACGTTCATTATCTATGTAAGCTTCCTGAAATTCTCAGAAAGGAGAGGCATTTCTTTGGAATGATTTGGTGTGCCATTTTGGCTTTAGTGGAAATCCATTGTTGGATGAGGTGGTGAATTCTGAAGACATATCTGTTGACCCAATAATGGTTGAAGTAATCAAGGGGTAAATGGTGTTTGGAGTCTTAGAACTTCATAAGTGGCGTCTGATGTGACACCCGACAAATTTCGAAAAACTTCGTTAACCCAAATACAGTTATCTTATAACTCAGTTAATTAATTACAAACTACAAGGACCAAATCTGTCAAATCTCAAACCAATTACACATAAACTTTAAGGACTAAAGCTGTAATTACCCAATACTCAATTTGTTGACTTTGTAAAGTCAAAATTGAGACCTTTGATCCGAAATCAAACCCGTAACCCCCATGCCTGTCTAAATTCACGACTGTTTTGCATGTTAATGACAAAGTCGATCATCATTGAAGCATTTAACATCGTTATTGAGTACGAACTAATTCTATTAATCATCTTAAACCCGTAACCGTCGACCCCCTTGACAAACACCATCGAATTCAAGCAAACTCGTTTATCATTCTGCAATCAATCACTCTGTGCACCTCATTCGCACTCCTTTGAACCTTTTGCACAATCCAATTCGGCCGGACGCAGTCGGAGTCACCAGAGACCAAGCCCTTCGAAGTCGGAACCCCATTTAGTCGAGCATCATCAATTCGAACTCGAATCAGGTAATTGAAACCTCCCTCACATTTGTCTTAGTCTGTTGATTGGGAGCCCTAACCTAATTGAGGCTTTTAACATCGACTTGATCATGAACCAATTCTAGGGTTCATATCATTTCGGGTTTAATCGAACTCTACCCTAGACACAACCTCAATTCAATTAATCTATATGGTTAGATTCACAATCTCGTACCCAGTGAAAGCCCTATGATTCCAACCATTAATATCATCGGATTTAAGCAATTTGATTTCATGTTCAAACCTAGGGTTTTCGGCTTTTCAAAACAGAAATTAACGACCTTATATGCAATGATTTTGCAATTAAATGCACCCATAGATTCATAATTCACTGATGAACAAAACCCCTATGATCTCTTGGACAATCGTGATCGATTTCAGGAGATTTCGGGTTGAGTTTTGGTTCGGATCGCATAAAGGGGAAGAACACAGTGGCCTGAAATGTTAAAACAAATCTGATCCGGGTCTTGTTGCGATTACCCTAGCGGGTGGACTGGTTAAGGCTTTGGTGTGTTGTGGGAGTGACCCGGGTTCAAGTCCCACAACCCCCATTCTTTTTTTTGAGCAGCTTTTTATATTATATTTTTAAATAAAATCAATCCCTATGTTATTATAATAATATATTAATACGGTTTGACACCGAAAAACACCCGTGTGCTCGGGATTAATTTCCTAATTCATTCTAAGCATTATTTTTAATTAAAAATAATATATTTATTGTTATTATCACTTAGATAATTAATTATATTATCATTTAAACATTATTTCGTTCATAAGAACACACGAATATTTAATTAATATTATTATCTCGTGTTTAGTGACGTTTCACACGTACCGCATCTGTATTGGATACTAAACTAGGGATTCTCTAATCTCTATGACAACATGTCTATTCGTTATTCATAAGCATATTAGGACATTCGATCTTTCCCGTATCGTCGTCACAAAATCCTACGTGTTCCTAACAATCGTAAACATATTCTAGGGCATTCGTAGACTATCCGCTTGCAAACTATTTGTGGTTTCGTTGCATCCTTGTGTGGTGCTAGTTACTACATTCTACACACTCAGGTGAGTTTCACGGCCCCATTTAATGTTTTAAACTAGGGGGAGAAAACATGACACAAACATTAGATTCGTGTAGTTCTTATATATCACTTGTTAAAGCTAAGCTTAACACTCTATCATGAAAGTCCTTACACATTGAACCATTTAATATGAACTTAGCGAGATAATCTTGAGTAGTACTACTGGGTTTGACAAACCCCACCCGCGTTAGTCGCGCTAACTTGACTGGAGGTCGAAAGGGTGTAATATTGACCTAAACACATCACCACTGTTGATAGACATGGTGGAAGGCATCAAACACAACAAACAGTCAGCTTCGGTTGCGAGCGCTTTAGTAACTTGAACATAGGTTAGCTACCTATTGATATATATTGAATGTACATAATCTGGCAAACACTATTACGAACTGAAACATGTGAACTCACCAACTTAGTGTTGACACTTTTTCTTACATGTTTTCTCAGGACGCTAAGGCACAGGTGCATAAATAGGACATGCATTGGAGTCCTTTTAGTTATTGCAAACATTAAACAATTTATCTGCTTTTATTAAACTTAACTTTTGAGCGCGTTTGTTTTGCGCATTAAATACTTTATTTATCGCTTCCGCATTTACTCTGGATAATAAATAGCTTTTATTAAACTCATATAGTGTCGTTTGATATGACTAATGACTGAGATCTTGGTTTGTCACACGCCTCGCGGTAAAACTCCATTAGTGGATTTTGGAGGCGTGACAGATTGGTATCAGAGCCATTGGTTATAGAGAACTAGGAATTGCATACTAGACTATAACCACACACATGGATTAGTTACATGACACAGACACTCAAACATGGCACTTACACCTTACGTTATAGGAAATGTCTATTCCACCTACATCACCAGTTGCGAAGGAACTGATGTTCCTACTATACCTTCACCAGAGCCTAAGAGGCGTCGGCTGACCTCGATAGACGACACCATCATATACGATGAGCCATTTCATGTATGTGTTAAAGATAACACGCAGGGTTGGGAGTGGTATCCTAACCTGATCAGGAGCTGGATTCGTCAGGAGCGGGTCTCATCACCACATGTTGCTGAGTCTACCTCTTCCTCTTCACAGACTCTACTACCTTTGGCTTACCCACTAGATCAGGCCTTAGCTGCCTTTGTAGCCACTATGGACCGGGAGATCCGGAATATGCGAGATGCTGCACGGGAGATCAATGGCCTGTTGGAACGGGAAATTCAGGCGAATGAGAAGATTGAAAAGCTGACAGCAGAGTTAACAGAAACTGACCATTACCATGAGAATTTGGTGACCTCATTCCATGAGATGGAAGCTCAAGTGAATACACTAGAGTTCAACCTCGAAGTAGCCCAGACCAGGATTGAGCAACTCGAGGCTGCCAATGCGGCAGGAGACGCGCAAGATGTTGAGCCTGAAGGAGAACAAACTGATGACGGGGATGACAGATCAATTATTTCTTCAGCCAGCAGTGGCATTTGACATCCTATCTTTACTTATTTCTTTTCTTTCTAAACCTAGATGGGCAGTGTTGTTCTTATCCAACAGATATTTCTGAATTTTGATGTTTTGGTTGATTTATTTTGTAGCCGTTACAATTTATCTAGTCAATGATTATTATTAAAATATTAGATGTTGTGGTTTAATTTTCATTTATTTACTCGTACTTGTATGATGATAATATGCGATATATTTTCTCATTATTGTATTTGTGAATGTGAAGAATCATGTCTGGACGCGGTCATGGCGGTCGTGGTGGTCGCGGTAATATAAATATGTCTGCAGCCGAGCTTACGACACTCATTAATGAACGTGTGGCAGAAGCTGTGGCAGCAAGCCAAGCTGCACATAATGCTGCAGGTAAATCTAATATCCGTTGACTCTAACAAGTCAATTCATCACTCCAAAATCGTTTCCAAACCTTGTATCCTCAATTGTGTGTTGTTTCAATCCAGGCCAGCAGACTTGCACCTTCAAAACTTTCATGGACTGCAAGTCCCACACCTTTAGGAGCTGTCGGTTTGCTCCGCTTGTAACACCTGCCATAAAAATGTCCGGGAAATGCCAAGGTTAGAACCTTAAGGACTTATTATATTTATATGCATAAGTTCAGGGTTAAAAATGAAAAATATGGGATTTAAGACCTTAGCGGACCGCTAAGGAACACCCTAATGGTCCGCTACGGGTGCATAAGGCTGGTAGAGGTCTGCTAAGGAACCCCCACCCTGAATCATTGGGTGGCGGACCTCCACCATACCCGGTAACGGTCCGCTACTTGGTCGTTAAGCAAGTCATCCACGTGTGACACGTGTCCAATGACTAATAGGCTTTAATCTTGACACGCGTACTCGTGGCGGACCGCCACGACAGATGGTAACGGTCCGCCTGCCGCAAACTTCTCAGAATCTACCAGCAAATTGATGTTCGGTCCAATCAGATTGTGACATTTAGGGCTGACGCCATCCAAGGCGATGGAGGACCGCCACCCCATATGTAGCGGTCCGCTACGGACCCAGTTTTCTGCCTATAAATAGTTGCTCAAGTTCAAGCCATTTTCTCATCCCACAAACGAATTCAACTTCCAAATTCTGTTCCAGAGCTCTCTTAAACGACTCCCGACGATATCCGGTTCGATTCCCGCTCCTCGTAATACCCGGTTAAGCAAGAAACGCTTGTAGAAAGGTCGAGACACTAAAGAAAACAAGATAAGAAGCTAGTCTATAAGTTTCCAACTCTAGAGGCTCATTCCTATTACAAGGTGAATACTTTATCTATTTCAAAACTTGTGTCAAACATTTACGTTTACGAAAATGGCCAAATAAAGGTTAAGGGAATAATGCTTACCGTTCTTCTACGAACAAAGTATTCAGGCCATTGGTATGCGTAAAACTTGCAAGGGATACACGGATCTCGGGTGAAATTCCAGGATTGCGGCTGATTCTTGTCTTATAACAACTTCGGAGGCAAACCTGTCCCTTTTTATAAGACATGACGTTAGTGTATACTGTGGTGCGATTGAACAGGACGTGCCTGACAAATTCCGGATAACTCCGTTAACCCAAATCCAGTTATTTTATAACTCAGTTAATTAATTACAAACTACAAGGACCAAATCTATCAAATCTCAAACCAATTACACATAAACTTCAAGGACTAAAGCTGTAATTACCCAATACTTAATTTGTTGACTTTGTTAAGTCAAAATCGAGACCTTTGATCTGAAATCAAACCCGTAACCCCCATGCCTGTCTAAATTCGTGACTGTTTTGCATGTTAATGATAAAGTCGATCATCATTGAAGCATTTAACATCGTTATTGACTACAAATTAATTCTATTAATCATCTTAAACCCGTAACCGTCGACCCCATTGACAAACACCATCGAATTCAAGCAAATTCTTTTATCATTCTGCAATCAATCACTCTGCGCACCTCATTCGCACTCCTCTGAACTTTTTGCACAATCCAATTCGGCTGGAGACGCAGTCGGAGTCACCGGAGACCAAGCCCTTCGAAGTCAGAACCCTATTTAGTCGAGCACCATCAATTCGAACTCGAATCAGGTAATTGAAACCTCCCTCACATTCGTCTTAGTCTGTTGATTAGAAGCCCTAACCTAATTGAGTCTTATAACATCGAATTGATCATGAACCAATTCTAGGGTTCATATCATTTCGGGTTTAATCGAACTCTACCCTAGACACAACCTCAATTCAATTAATCTATATGGTTAGATTTGTAATCTCGTACTCAGTGAAAGCCCTATGATTCCAACCATTAATCTTATCGGATTTAAGCAATTTGATTTCATGTTCAAACCTAGGGTTTTCGGCTTTTCAAAACAGAAATTAACGACCATAGACGCAATGATTTTGCAATTAAATGCACCCACAGATCCGCAATTCACTGATGAACAAAACCCCTATGATCTCTTGAACAATCGTGATCGATTTCAGGAGATTTCGGGTTGAGTTTTGGTTCGGATCGCATAAAGGGGAAGAACATAGTGGCTTGGAATGTTAAAACAAATCTGATCCGGGTCTTGTTGCGATTACCCTAGCGGGTGGACTGGTTAAGGCTTTGGTGTGTTGTGGGAGTGACCCGGGTTCGAGTCCCACAACCCCCCCTTTTTTGAGCAGCTTTTTATATTATATTTTTAAATAAAATCAATCCATATGTTATTATAATAATATATTAATACGGTTTGACACCGGAAAACACCCGTGTGCTCGGGATTAATTTCCTAATTCATTCTTAGCATTATTTTTAATTAAAAATAATATATTTATTGTTATTATCACTTAGATAATTAATTATATTATCATTTAAACATTATTTCGTTCACAAGAACACACAAATATTTAATTAATATTATTATCTCGTGTTTAGTGACGTTTCACACGTACCGCATCTGTATTGGATACTAAACTAGGGATTCTCTAATCTCGATGAGAAGATGTCTATTCGTTATTCATAAGCATATTAGGACATTCGATCTTTCCCGTATCGTCGTCACAAAATACTACATGTTCCTAACAATCGTAAACATATTCTAGGGCATTCGTAGACTGTCCGCTTGCAAACTATTTGTGGTTTTGTTGCATCCTTGTGTGGTGATAGGTACTACATTCTACTCACGCAGGTGAGTTTCACGGCCCCATTTAATGTTTTAAACTAGGGGGAGAAAACATGACGCAAACATTAGATTCTTGTAGTTCTTATATATCACTTGTTAAAGTTAAGCGTAACACTCTTTCATGAAAGTCCTCACACATTGATATGTCCTAAATTATACATGTTTTGCATGCATAATAATCCCCATATTATGGTACTAATTGATTAATAACCTTACAATTGATATTTAAAACGTTAATATTTCACAATTGCAGGTTATTCGGTGCTCCAAGATAAACAAAGCAAAAACCAGCTTAAAACATGAATAAATCAAGCTTTTGAAGGACCAAAACCCGAGCATTGACCCCCAAGAAGTCAAACCAGGTCAACATAGTCAAACCAGCAGCTAAAAGACGAGCCAGGGGAGCTGGCAGAGCATTGCACGGTCATGCAATGCCATGCATGGTCGTGCAACCACTGTCCAGCCTCCCCAGGCTCCAGTACATCGTCCTTTGTACCCTGTTTGATTCCCGAGGTGTTTACACTCCCGTGCAATCCAATGCACAGCCGTGCATTGCTCATTTTAAGGCCTATAAATATATTGCTTGAGCTCTTCATTCCACACACCCATCCACATCTTAGAACAGCCATCTAAACCTCATTTGAGAGCGTATTTCATAGTTAGAGTAGAGAGTAGTGAGTGGAGGGGCCATAGCTATGTCAACACCCCTATTCCTTTTCTCCCCATTCCACCATGTAAGTGCCCGTTTTTGTAGGACACTTGTAGCATGACGAACACGGAGGTTGTCGGGACAGTCACTATTGAGAAAGGTATTCTCAATGCTTTCGAACCATTGAAGGAGTCCAGTAGCTCCTTCGGTTCCATAAAACTTTAGGGGATTGCACGAGTTGAAGTGCTTGAAGGTGCATTGAGGTGGATTGTTACCACCATTTCCACCATTATTACCATTTCCACCATTATTACCACTATTGCTTCCATTTCCACCATTGTTGCCATTGGTGGCACCATTGGCTTGGGTGAGTTGTGTCACCAATTGGGTGAGAATAGCAGCAATGTCGGTGTTGGCGTTGGTTGCGGGAGTACGACGAGGAGGCATTCTACAGATTTTCACAAGACAAGAAAAGATTGTAAGAACTTATGAGAATTACTAGGATTTAATAGAATGAGATAACAAAATAAAAAAAAATAGATATTCATAGTTTGGATTGTACTCAAAAGTGACAAAATCACTTGAATACTATGGCACATTAAGGTTAATTTAAACTTATATAATTTTTCAAGGAGACATGTTTTAGCCTATAAGTAAACACTCATCTCGGGAATTCCCAGGAAAGCATACGGGTCCCTCGGTTGATTGGGATTTATGCAAAATGCTTTCCTAGACAGAAAACCCAAAATACAGGTGTCACCCTTCCAGATTGCACGTGTCCTCAATTAATTTAACAAGTTTAAAAACCTTAACGAAGAAATAAAAATTTTAGATATATATATATTTTTTTTGCTTCAAGAATTTTCCACATGCTTAGAAAGGATAAAGATAGAAAAGAAGATAGAAATATTATGAGGTTTTAGAATATAAAAAAAGGATATTATTTATTTAATTATTAAGAATATCCTAATAAGTCATGGATTTAAAATACATAAGTCATCATAATGCAATAAGTAATCGTGCTAAACATGTAACATATAACATATAGCACATAGCATGTAACACATAGCACAAGAATCATGAAGCATAGTATAAGTGGGTGTCCTAAAGTTATAGTCTAGGTCAAGTGTCTAATAACCTAATTCCCAATAACCAAGGCTCTGATACCAATCTGTCACACCCCGACCGATGGCGGAATCATCGGGGCGGGACATGTAAGACTGTTCATAGCACATGGTTGACTACATTGAAATATATTAAAGTTAAATTTCCATTACAGATAATCCAAGTACAAAATCAAATTCAAACAAGAAACATAAACAACTCATAAAATTCTTGATTTAAATTGCTAAGTCCAAATCCTATGTTGAACACGTCTTGAATCAATCTCACATATTGGGGCCTGAAACATGAATAAAATAAAGTCAACTAAAAAGTTGGTGAGTATAACACAGTTGTATGTAGATAGCATATAGTTGAAAACAAATCCTTTACAAAACATGATAAAATAAGGCATTTATGGGGAGCAGCTATTGTGTAACCATGTACAATCAAACCTTGTAACTAGCATGCAAAACAAATGTGTTGTCGGTTTCAATCACCGCGTACCATGGGTGGGTTTGTCAGACTCAATAGATCTATTATTGAAAACCGTCGGCTTGTATAGTTAATGATTGCACATAAGAGCATACAAAGGTTAGCACACCTAGCACTCGGGCACAAAGCTCAAATTTTGCACACATGTATGTCAATAGGATTTTTGCACTTGTGTTGTTTGTGTAAATGTAAATGTGTAATGTGTAATGCGTATAGAGTTCATGTTCCACCCCAAAAGTGTAAAAGAGTAAAAGGGGTTGTGAATACTCACTTGGTATGGACGTGTAGCTAACAAAGATTATAGATAGCAAATATGATCCTCGAAATGCACAATTTAACCTAAAGAGTAATGTGTATAGAATCAAATAGATGCATAAAGTTTAAGTCTAAAATGGAAGTTAAGTTTGTGTATAAAACTATTGATTTGTATTTAAAAGTATTGAATAAAATATATAGAGTTTGAAATAAAATATTTTTGAAACAATTTGATTAGGTTTAAATTGGATAATTGAATAACTATATAATTATAGTTTATGAAATAATGTAAATATTAATTGTAATTAAGTATAAATGAATAAATAATTTTGATTTAAAAAATATAAATTAAATAAATAATCATTATCTTATTTATTTATAAACTTGTAACTTAATCATTTAAAACATCATTTAAGTGTAAGATAAATTTAAATTTAATTTTTATAAATTTTTAAATAAACTTTTAAATAAATAATATTTATCTCTTCAAATACAGAAAACATATTTTTATAAAATTTGAAACATTTATTGATTGAAAAATATAAAATTATAATTTTGTTAAAGTTTCTGAGTCACACACGACCGTGCCTCGGAAGGGCACGATCGTGCTCAAGCCAGGGGCGCGACCACGCTAGTCGGGGCACGACCGGGTTGATCAACAGAGGGTACAAACTAGACCAGTCAACATGCACGACCGTGCCTTGGCCCGGCACGGTCGTGTCTATGATCTTTAGACACAACAGAGACTAGCCCAGAGGGCATGACAAGGTCTGGACAGGAGGACACGACCGCGCCGCTAGTCGGCACAACCGCGCTCTATGAGGCACGGCCGCGCTAGATGATTAGCGCGACCGTGTCTCTTCCAAATCAGACACGAATTGACAAATGCTTGTATTTTAAACGCTGGAATTGTTAGGGCTTTTGATTAATGGGTTATTACGAGTCTTTTGGGATATTTTAATTGTATTAACAACATTTTTAACAGTGGATTCGATTAAATTATTTTAAATAAAACATGGTTTCTGATTTAGACAGATTTACGAATTGAAAACCCAAATTAATAAAGGGCTTTTGATTCAGATACTGGAATGAATAAATTAGAGGATTCAATTAACCTGAATAGAAGCGAATCGATAGAGAACGATAGAGAGGGAGTTCCGGTGACGGCGGGATTGAGCTCCGGCGTCTTCTGATGTGATCCCGATTGTTTCAACGGTTCCGTAGCTTCAGGAGAGATCGGATGGCGTGACGATGATGCTGGATTTGAGAGAACTTGGATTGAATTGCTTGAGAGAGTTTCCTTGGAAATATTTGAGAGAGAATCCTTTGAGTTGAACGAATTTTGGTTATTTGGTCGAAAAAGAAATGATTGGTAGTATTATTTTGAAAGTATAACGTAAAACGGTTATGAATTCGAACAATCGGACGATTAAAATTGCAGTTACGCTTCAGCTGTTTCACAGGCGCGACCGTGCCTAAATATGGCACGACCGTGCCTAGGTACCGGGCGCGATCGTTCCAGGACCAGTCGCGCGATCGTGCCGAGACACTTGGCGCGACCGTGCCAGGACGAAGCACGACCGTGCTAAACTAGGGTTTCTTGACATTTTTCAACTTTAGTCCTTGACTTTTCAGGTTTAATGTGTTTGAATTAGATAGTTTCTTGCATAGTGTTTAAATGTATATAATCGAGCAAAACTTGTAAATTTGTATTGAATCATTGCATTTCGTTTAAGGTAAGCAAAATAATAAGGCAGTGCACGAACATTGAATTTGAAATTGCATTACATTGAATTGAAATATGAATACTAAATTCCGAGATGTTACAGTCTCCCCATGTTGAGAGAATTTCGTCCCGAAATTTAGCTAGAGGTTACAACAGAATCAATAAAGAGATGAGGGTACTTGAGCTTCATTTGGTCTTCTCGTTCCCAAGTGAACTCAGGACCACGCTTAGATTCCCAACGAACTTTGACAATAGGAATGCGACTTCGCTTGAGCTGTTTGACTTCGCGATTCATAATTTCCACCGGCTTCTCAACGAAGTGCATCGTTTCATCAATGCGCACGTCGTCAAGCGGTATATGGAGATTTTCATCAGCGAGACATTTCTTCAGATTAGATATATGAAATGTAGGATGCACATTGCCAAGAGATGGAGGTAACTCGAGCTTGTAGGCCACTTTCCCAATCCTTTCAAGGATCTTGAATGGACCAACATAGCGAGGTGCTAACTTGCCTTTCTTTCCAAAACGGATCACGCCCTTCCATGGAGACACCTTAAGAAGAACAAGATCACCGACTTGGAATTCCAAGGGTTTTCGACGTTTGTCGGCATAACTCTTTTGCCGACTCCTCGCTACTCGAATATTGTCACGGATTTGAATAATCTTGTCGGATGTTTCTTGAATTAACTCGGGACCGGTGATTTGTGCTTCACCAATCTCGTTCCAACAGATAGGAGAACGACACTTGCGACCATAGAGAGCTTCGAATGGAGCCATGTTGATACTTGTGTGGTAGCTATTGTTGTACAAAAACTCAATAAGGGATAAATGTGAATCCCAATTGCCACCAAAATCGATTACACAAGCTCTAAGCATGTCTTCAAGAGTTTGGATTGTTCGCTCGGTTTGACCATCAGTTTGCGGATGGTAAGCCGTGCTCAAATCCAATCGAGTACCAAGAGCCTTTTGGAGAGATTGCCAAAATCGAGAGGTGAACCGAGCGTCTCTATCGGATATTATGTTCACGGGAACACCATGACGGCTCACAATTTCATCAATGTAAATTCGGGCTAACTTCTCCACTTTGAAGTCTTCGCGGATAGGCAAGAAATGAGCGGATTTAGTGAGACGATCAATGATCACCCAAATACTATCATATCCACTCGAGGTGCGAGGGAGCTTGGTAATAAAATCCATCGCTAGATTCTCCCATTTCCACACGGGAATTTCTGGTTGTTCGAGCAACCCAGAAGGACGTTGATGTTCGGCTTTGACTTTGGAACAAGTTAAGCATTTGGCCACATAAAGAGCAGTGTCTTTCTTCATACCGGGCCACCAATAAAGTTGGTGAAGATCTTGGTACATTTTATCCGCACCAGGATGAATAGAATAACGAGTCTTATGAGCCTCGTTCATGAGAAATGTACGGAGATCGTCGCGATCGGGAATCCAAATACGGTTCAAGTAATAGAGTAAGCCATTGGGCTTTGATTCAAGAAGAAGTTCAACACCACACGACATTTCTTCATACATGTTACCCTCGGTTACCGAGACGTGTTGAGCTTCTAAGATACGGGTTTGAATATCGGTTTGAATACGGGCACAATGAAGCATAACATGGTCCTTTCGACTCAAAGCATCGGCTACAACATTCGCTTTGCCGGGATGGTAACGAATCTCGCAGTCGTAGTCGTTAAGGAGTTCGACCCAACGTCGTTGCCTCATATTGAGTTCTTTTTGGTTGAAGATATGTTGAAGACTTTTGTGGCCGGTGAATACCACACATTTCGTGCCATATAGGTAATGTCTCCAAATCTTTAACGCGAATACGACCGCACCCAACTCGAGATCGTGCGTCGTATAATTTTTCTCATGAACTTTGAGTTGCCTAGATGCATAAGCGATTACTTTGCCTCGTTGCATGAGAACACAACCAAGACCTTGGTTAGAAGCATCACAATAGACAACTAAATCATCATTTCCATCGGGGAGAGTCAATATGAGAGCATTGCACAACTTTTGCTTGAGGGTTTGGAAAGCTTCTTCTTGTTTCGGTCCCCATTCATAAGTCTTACCCTTGTGGGTCAGAGCGGTAAGAGGGACAGCAATCTTTGAGAAGTTTGAGATGAAACGACGATAATAACCCGCAAGACCAAGAAATGAACGAACTTCGGTAGGAGTCTTCGGGGCATTCCAATTCTTAACCGTTTCAATCTTAGCAGGATCAACATGAATACCCTTGTCGTTGACGATGTGACCAAGAAATTGAACTTCTTTTAGCCAAAATTCGCATTTGGAGAACTTGGCATATAGTTGTTCTTTTCTCAAGAGGTCCAAAACCAATCTAAGGTGTTCTTCATGGTCGGCTTTAGTCTTGGAATAGATTAAGATATCATCAATGAAAACGATCACGAATTTATCAAGGTACGGTTTGCACACACGATTCATGAGATCCATGAAAACTACGGGTGCATTGGTCAACCCGAAAGGCATAACCATGAACTCGTAATGACCATACCTTGTTCGAAAAGCAGTCTTGGGAATGTCATCTTCTTGAACACGAAGCTGATGATAACCGGATCGAAGATCAATCTTTGAGAAACAAGTAGAACCTTGAAGTTGATCAAAGAGATCATCGATTGTAGGCAAAGGATAACGGTTCTTGATAGTAAGCTTATTAAGTTCGCGGTAGTCAATACACATGCGAAATAATCCATCCTTCTTCTTAACAAATAAAACGGGTGCACCCCACGGTGAATGACGTGGGCGAATGAAACCTTTATCGGAGAGTTCTTGAAGTTGACTTGCAAGCTCTTGCATTTCAGAAGGTGCAAGACGATAAGGAGCTCTAGGAACGGGGTTAGCTTCAGGTATAAGATCAATACGGAACTCTACTTGACGAACGGGAGGAAGACCGGATAAATCCTTAGGAAAAACTTCGGGGAAATCCCGAATGATCGGAATGTCTTGGATACTCTTCTCCTTGACATCCTTTTGAACAATATGAGCTAAGAAAGCAATGTACTTCTTTCGTAAGTACTTTTGAGCGGTAGTACACGACATCAACTTAAGTCCCTTGCAAGGCTTTTCACCAAAAACCCTTAAGGTTTCTCCCGATGGTAGCGGAATTCGGATACACTTTTCAAAGCAAATGACTTCGGCATGATGATTTGATAGCCAATCCATACCTATGATAATATCAAAGCTTCCTAGTGGCATTGGAACAAGGTTGATTGGGAATGAATGGTCATTTAGTTCTAAGGAGCAATCATAAATAATAGACTCAATTGTAAGGGAGTCACCATTTGCTATTTCAACGGTGAAGGTTTTCTCTAATTGGGATCGTGTCTTTGCAAGTAAAGGCTCAAAATTAAGTGACACAAAACTTTTATCGACATCGGTATCGAACAAAATGGAGGCATATTGACTATTAACAAGGAACGTACCATTAACCACGTCGTTGTTGGCTTGAGCTTCGTTGGCGTTTATGTTGAACGCACGCCCACGAGCTCCACCTTGTCTAGCATTTGCAAGTCTTGGACATTGATCACGAAAATGGTTCGGGTCACCACACTCATAACAAGCACGCCCATTAGCAATGGCGGGAGCACCTTGGTTAGCCACTTGAGGTACGGTTCGGTTTGGAGGGTTGACTTGGCCCGCAAGAGCTTTGGTCCTACAAACACTAACTGTATGACTATATCTCCCACAATAAGTACAAAGGCGACATGGGATATTTTGAGGATGATGATAATTGCAGGTGGCACAAAGAGGGTAGATCCCAACATATGACTTTTTGGCCGGTGCTTGAACTACGAGTGCAACTTGATTAACGGGGATAGCAGGAGTAATCACAGCAAAATTTCTAACTTTCCTCTTTTTGTTATTGCGAGAGGGCTCGGTTGTGGCTTCTTTGTTGTGGGTAGGAGGGGTTACGGTTTCAGAAACTTTCTTAGAACCCTTTTTGGTAAGAGTTTCAGTTTTCACATGATTATCAGTTAAGGTAGCAGATAGACGAATAGCATCCTCCAGAGTAACATGATTTCTACCTAAGACAGTATCTTGGATTTGTCTTGGTAGCCCCCCAATATACTTTTCGATACAACAGGACAAAGGAGTGACCATGTGGGGCACTAGAAGACTCAACTCATGGAACCGAGTTGTATATGCTAAGCTTTCCCCACTATCTTGGGCAAGATCCCAAAATTCAGCTTCTAACTTTTTCACTTCATTTCGAGGACAGAACTCCTCGGTCATAAGCCTTTTGACCTCATCCCAAGGTAAGGTCATAGCTATGTCAACACCCCTATTCCTTTTCTCCCCATTCCACCATGTAAGTGCCCGTTTTTGTAGGACACTTGTAGCATGACGAACACGGAGGTTGTCGGGACAGTCACTATTGAGAAAGGTATTCTCAATGCTTTCGAACCATTGAAGGAGTCCAGTAGCTCCTTCGGTTCCATAAAACTTTAGGGGATTGCACGAGTTGAAGTGCTTGAAGGTGCATTGAGGTGGATTGTTACCACCATTTCCACCATTATTACCACTATTGCTTCCATTTCCACCATTGTTGCCATTGGTGGCACCATTGGCTTGGGTGAGTTGTGTCACCAATTGGGTGAGAATAGCAGCAATGTCGGTGTTGGCGTTGGTTGCGGGAGTACGACGAGGAGGCATTCTACAGATTTTCACAAGACAAGAAAAGATTGTAAGAACTTATGAGAATTACTAGGATTTAATAGAATGAGATAACAAAATAAAAAAAAATAGATATTCATAGTTTGGATTGTACTCAAAAGTGACAAAATCACTTGAATACTATGGCACATTAAGGTTAATTTAAACTTATATAATTTTTCAAGGAGACATGTTTTAGCCTATAAGTAAACACTCATCTCGGGAATTCCCAGGAAAGCATACGGGTCCCTCGGTTGATTGGGATTTATGCAAAATGCTTTCCTAGACAGAAAACCCAAAATACAGGTGTCACCCTTCCAGATTGCACGTGTCCTCAATTAATTTAACAAGTTTAAAAACCTTAACGAAGAAATAAAAATTTTAGATATATATATATTTTTTTTGCTTCAAGAATTTTCCACATGCTTAGAAAGGATAAAGATAGAAAAGAAGATAGAAATATTATGAGGTTTTAGAATATAAAAAAAGGATATTATTTATTTAATTATTAAGAATATCCTAATAAGTCATGGATTTAAAATACATAAGTCATCATAATGCAATAAGTAATCGTGCTAAACATGTAACATATAACATATAGCACATAGCATGTAACACATAGCACAAGAATCATGAAGCATAGTATAAGTGGGTGTCCTAAAGTTATAGTCTAGGTCAAGTGTCTAATAACCTAATTCCCAATAACCAAGGCTCTGATACCAATCTGTCACACCCCGACCGATGGCGGAATCATCGGGGCGGGACATGTAAGACTGTTCATAGCACATGGTTGACTACATTGAAATATATTAAAGTTAAATTTCCATTACAGATAATCCAAGTACAAAATCAAATTCAAACAAGAAACATAAACAACTCATAAAATTCTTGATTTAAATTGCTAAGTCCAAATCCTATGTTGAACACGTCTTGAATCAATCTCACATATTGGGGCCTGAAACATGAATAAAATAAAGTCAACTAAAAAGTTGGTGAGTATAACACAGTTGTATGTAGATAGCATATAGTTGAAAACAAATCCTTTACAAAACATGATAAAATAAGGCATTTATGGGGAGCAGCTATTGTGTAACCATGTACAATCAAACCTTGTAACTAGCATGCAAAACAAATGTGTTGTCGGTTTCAATCACCGCGTACCATGGGTGAGTTTGTCAGACTCAATAGATCTATTATTGAAAACCGTCGGCTTGTATAGTTAATGATTGCACATAAGAGCATACAAAGGTTAGCACACCTAGCACTCGGGCACAAAGCTCAAATTTTGCACACATGTATGTCAATAGGATTTTTGCACTTGTGTTGTTTGTGTAAATGTAAATGTGTAATGTGTAATGCGTATAGAGTTCATGTTCCACCCCAAAAGTGTAAAAGAGTAAAAGGGGTTGTGAATACTCACTTGGTATGGACGTGTAGCTAACAAAGATTATAGATAGCAAATATGATCCTCGAAATGCACAATTTAACCTAAAGAGTAATGTGTATAGAATCAAATAGATGCATAAAGTTTAAGTCTAAAATGGAAGTTAAGTTTGTGTATAAAACTATTGATTTGTATTTAAAAGTATTGAATAAAATATATAGAGTTTGAAATAAAATATTTTTGAAACAATTTGATTAGGTTTAAATTGGATAATTGAATAACTATATAATTATAGTTTATGAAATAATGTAAATATTAATTGTAATTAAGTATAAATGAATAAATAATTTTGATTTAAAAAATATAAATTAAATAAATAATCATTATCTTATTTATTTATAAACTTGTAACTTAATCATTTAAAACATCATTTAAGTGTAAGATAAATTTAAATTTAATTTTTATAAATTTTTAAATAAAATTTTAAATAAATAATATTTATCTCTTCAAATACAGAAAACATATTTTTATAAAATTTGAAACATTTATTGATTGAAAAATATAAAATTATAATTTTGTTAAAGTTTCTGAGTCACACACGACCGTGCCTCGGAAGGGCACGATCGTGCTCAAGCCAGGGGCGCGACCACGCTAGTCGGGGCACGACCGGGTTGATCAACAGAGGGTACAAACTAGACGAAGCACGACCGTGCTAAACTAGGGTTTCTTGACATTTTTCAACTTTAGTCCTTGACTTTTCAGGTTTAATGTGTTTGAATTAGATAGTTTCTTGCATAGTGTTTAAATGTATATAATCGAGCAAAACTTGTAAATTTGTATTGAATCATTGCATTTCGTTTAAGGTAAGCAAAATAATAAGGCAGTGCACGAACATTGAATTTGAAATTGCATTACATTGAATTGAAATATGAATACTAAATTCCGAGATGTTACAGTTGCCGGGGACACGGTAATTTCAAGAAAAATTCAAGTTAACGGATTAGCCTTATCAAAAGTAAAAAAACAAATCACACGAAAATATCATCATGAATCCTTATAATGAAAACTTTATCGAAGAATAATTCTTCAACTTCGACAACAATTTCTCAGATTCATGGTGTGAATTATGTGGGGGATCACACTACATTGAGGAATGCTATCTCTCCGTATGGCGCCCCATGGATCATGAGATAAATCTCCACCTGTCACCATTTGAAGAAATACTTCCTTCACCACCTCCATCAGTAAACACAGACAGTGCTTCCTATGAACTAGATTCTTGGAAACCAGATACATTGTTTCGTAATTTGGAGGAAATAAAGAGTCAAATCATTAAACTCTACGCTACGGAACCAAATAAAGATCCTTCTGAAATTCTGGATCGTCCACCATGTGTCGAAGTAAATCAAGCATCACAAGAACAGAATGTAGAGGTAATAACTATGATACCCGTGGGGAACATGGAGAATATAGGTGAAGATGACGTATTAAGGGCTGAAATCATACAAGAAACCTTAGAACCAACAAGAATGGAAAAACAGTTCAAACGCTTTCAGTCTTTATTAAATCAAATCCATCTAAATCTCCCCTACGAACTATTTCTCTATAAGATGTCTGCTCATGCAAAATTTCTCAAGGATATGCTGACTAACCGAGAAAAAATGGAAGAACAGCCGCAAATCCCGTTGAACGAAGAATGTTCAGCTATTATGAGAGGAAGAAAACCTCCTGACCAATTCATGATCTCATGTCTTATAAGCGACTCAATCTAAGGTAATACTATTGCTGACCTACATATAGGCGTAAATATTTTACCTAGCACGATATTTGACAAAATGAATCTCAAGAAACTTCTACCCACAAAATTAGAACTATGCCTAATCAATAGGACAGTTCGCTATCCAAGGGGAATCACTGAAGACGTACTTATAAAGATTAACGAATTCGTCTTCCCTGTGGATTTTGTGGTAGTCGACATAAAAGGAGGAACATGATGCCCTCTTATTCTCAGGAGACCATTTATCAATACAGCCCTTGCCCTTATTGACGTCTGGGGAGGAAGATTGGCATTGAGTATCCAGCAAGAACGAATCACATTTGATCTCAAGAAAGCCATGTAGCGACCAAGTAGTCATGACGATCTAGCCTTTCTTTTTGACGATTTCGACTACCTAGTAGGTTATTACATACATGACGTCTTGGGAAAGGAAGAAGAATGGCCAGCAGAGGAACAAGAAGAATATCTAGTTTGCGAAGGGTTTATGATAAAACACACTAATCATAATGATGAAACAACAGACATTGAGGAGTTGGAAGATATAGACGAGAGTGAGAACGCAAAATCGTCTATCGAGGAACCACCTACACTTGAACTAAAGGAACTTCTTCCTGATTTATCGTACGCCTTCCTAGATAAAGAATCCAAGCTTCTAGTTATTATCTCCTCCAGATTGGAAAACAACGAGAAAGAAAAACTACTACAAGTTTTGAAGAAATACAAGAAAACTATCGCCTGGAAGCTAATGGATCTTAAGGGAATTAGCCCCTCATTCTGCACTCATAAGATACTTATGGAAGACAATTACAAGACAAGTGTGCAGCACCAAAGACAGCTGAACCCTAAAATGCAAGAGGTAGTGAAAAATGAGTTTATCAAGTTACTTGACGCAGGAGTAATCTACCCCATTTCAGATTCAGCATGGGTCAGTCCAGTTCAGGTTGTACCAAAAAAGGGAGGTATAATAGTAATCACAAATGAGAAAAATGAGCTAATACCAACCCGCACAGTCACTGGATGGCGGGTGTGTATTGATTATCGCAAGTTGAATGAAGCTACCCGAAAAGACCATTTTCCACTACCCTTCATTGATCAAATGTTAGAGCGACTATCCGGAAATATGTTCTATTGCTTTCTCGATGGATTATCGGGATACTTTCAAATCCCTATCGCCCCTGAAAATCAGGAGAAGACTACATTTACCTGTCCCTTTGGCACCTTCGCTTATAGGCGTATGCCATTTGAACTATGCAATGCACCCGCTACATTCCAGCGGTGCATGATCGCTATATTTCATGATATGATAGAAGAGTCAATGGAAGTATTTATAGATGACTTCTCAATTTTTGGAAACTCCTTCGACCATTGTCTACAAAACTCAGAAAAATGCTAGCAAGATGTGAAGATTCAAATCTAGCACTAAATTGGGAAAAATGCCATTTCATGGTCAAAGAAGGGATAGTATTAGGACATAAAATTTCAAAGAATGGTATTGAAGTCGACAAAGCCAAAGTAGAGACTATATCAATGCTTCTACTGCCAAATTCAGTAAAAGGGATCAGAAGCTTCCTCAGTCATGCGAGGGTTCTATAGGAGATTCATAAAGGACTTTTCATCAATCGCCAGACCCTTGACACAACTGTTGGAAAAAAATCGACCCTTTTTCTTCTTTGAAGATTGCTTAGAAGCATTTGAGACTCTCAAGAAGAAACTCATCAATGCACCTATCATGACGACACCTGACTGGACTAAGCCTTTCGAACTCATGTGCGATGCAAGTGACTATGCAGTAGGAGCAGTTTTAGGTCAACGAAGCGAAAAGCATTTTCACCCGATTCACTATGCAAGTAAAACCTTAAATGACGCTCAAGAAAATTACACTACTACTGAGAAGGAAATACTAGCTGTAGTTTTCGCCTTTGATAAATTCCGTTCGTAGCTAGTCTTATAAAAAAACTATAGTCTACACCGACCATGCCGCCTTAAGACATTTCTTTAACAAGCAAGATGCTAAACCAAGGTTAATCAGGTGGATCCTCCTACTACAACAATTTGACATCGAGATAAAAGATAAAAAGGGAGCAGCGAATTTGGCAGCAGATCATCTATCTCGACTTGAAACGACTCAAGAAAATCAAAAGTTTGCTACAAATGATAGTTTCCCGCATGAATACATACTGCATGTACAAGATATCAATGAATACCCATGGTTTGCAGACATCGCAAACTTCTTAGCAAGCGGAGAACTAGTGAAAGGATTAACATTTCAGGAAAGAAAGAAATTCTTCGCAGATACCAAGCATTATTTCTGGGAAGATCCATATCTATTTTGTGTTTGTACAGATCAAATAGTACGACGATGTGTGCATGGGAAGGAGGCACACGAGATATTGCGATAATGTCACGAAGGATCAACAGAAGGGCATCATGGAGCCAATTATAGTGCAAGAAAAGTCTTTGAGGCCGGATTTTTCTGGCCAACTGTTTTCAAGGACGCACAAAAGCTTATAAGCAAATGCGACTCATGTCAATGGTCAGGAAGTATTTCAAAGCGTGACGAAATGCCCCAGATAAACATCCAAGTTTGTGAAATATACGACGTCTGGGGAGTTGACTTTGTTGGACCATTCCCTCCATCTTGTGGAAATCAATACATCCTAGTAGCAGTTGACTACGTGTCAAAATGGGTTGAAGCACAAGCATTACCAACTAATGACGCAAGAGTCGTCATCCGGTTTCTCAAAAGACTATTCACACGGTTCGGTACACCAAAAGCTCTAATCAGTGATAGAGGAACACACTTCTGCAATTCACAATTGGAAAAGACACTTAAACGATATGGTTGTACCCATAAGTTGTCCACACCTTACCATCCCCAAGAAAATGGACAAATGGAAGTTACAAACAGAGGACAAATGGAAGTTACAAACAGAGCAATCAAGCGTATCTTGGAAAAAGTTGTAAGTCCAAATAGGAAAGACTGGTTTGATAAACTAGAAGATGCATTATGGGCCTTACGTACGGCTTACAAAACACCTATCGGAACCACTCCTTACCGAATGGTTTATGGAAAGGCTTGTCACCTGCCAATAGAGATTGAGCATAAAGCATACCGGGCGCTTAAAGCAGTTAACCTAGATCTATCTAGTGCAGGAGAGCACCGCCTTCTACAAGTTCATGAATTGGAAGAACTGCGAAACCAGGCATATAGGAACTCAACAATATACAAGGATAGGACAAAGAGACTTCATGATAAAAGACTAAGGAAGGGGGAATTCCAAGAAGGAGAAAAATTCCTACTTTATAATTCAAGACTACAACTATTCCCAGGAAAATTGAGATCTAAGTGGACGGGACCATACATAATTCGAAAAACATTCCCTTATGGAACACTGGAACTAGAACAAACAGACGGGGCAACTTTCAAAGTTAACGGCCACCGAGTCAAGCGTTACCTCGAAGGACCAATTGATCAAGTAGTGGACGAGGTTCCACTAGAAGAGTAAGACTGATGAAACACGTACGGGTCAGGCTAAAGACCCTTAAATAAATGTAGCGCTTCCGGGAGGCAACCCGATGATCTTGAATAAATTGAGAGGTTGGTGCATACGGCAGAATCATGGATATCAGGTTTGACCTTTCAAATTTAAATTTCTCATACTTCAGCCCCAGGTATGCCCTCTCGATACTAGGACCTTAGTAGCTTAACTGCTACCTTTTATTTTCCTTGTCTGCTTTTATGTTTTCCCTTATGTGTCAGGTAGAATAGCATCACCAGATAGTCTCTCTACTTCTTTGAGGAATCACACTCCATCTCTACAACGTGAGGAATCGGAAACAACATCGAATTTCTGTGAAATTCGATGAAGTCTTTGAAGCAAAGTGTTGACATCACCAATAAGTTTTGGACTTAGGTTATACACCGAATTGACCGGGGGAGTACCAGTTTCTTTTCCCTTAAAACTTTATGCATTTAAATTCCTGCATAACATTTCATTACATGCATTTGTACATTGAGGGCAATGCGCAGTTTTAAGTGTGGGGTGGGGAATTAGAGATTCATGACTACTTGTAACCTCAAAGCAGTAAAATTTCAACTTGTGATTTTTCTACCCATTTGACTAAAACATTACAAAAACCTACCTTTTGCAAAACCCAGAAAATTTTCAAAATTTTAAACTTTAAAACCTCTTTGAGTTCGCACCTAATTAAATAAAATGAATACATGGAAAGTAGAAGCAAATAAATATTATGCATAACGATTCGCCAAACCCTATTCCATCCGTTTTCATGTGAGGAAAATCAAGCCTATTACACAACATCAAATTTTTGGCGCAATATATAATTATTCGCATGCTCTTGCGTTTGGCATTACTGAGTGTTTTTCGATTGAATTTTATGCATAATTAGAACTTGTGTGACTTATACATATCAAGACCATGAACTAGGTATAAATATGAAAGTGATTGAGGCACCTAGGACTTAATTACCCTTATCCTTAAATCCAAAAATCTCAAAAATATAATCCTCTTAGATTGCCCTTTGAGCCTTAGCCTTTTCTCTTCTATTACCTACAATTATCACCCAACCAGCTTTTCGTAAACACCGGTTATTGGCTAACTGTATTCAAAATGGAAAAATTATCCTATGTCTTTGTTTCGTATTTATTACCATTGAGGCAACTTCAGAAAGAATCTGTTTTACTCAAATTAATTGGAATATACAAGAAGGTGGATGTATTAGGAAGAAACAGCCGAACTATGTGCAAGGAATTGATGGAAATATTATTTCAAGGAAATTGAGGAAAAAAAATTATTGAAGAATTTGTCTTGATATAAAAAAAAAAGTTGGTCTTTTACCGGTTAGACCTTAAAGAGCTGGATATGCATTCTTTTGATTTTAATTTGCTTTTCTGCCTTCATTTTGCAAAGCCTGAATTACCACCCGAACTCCGAGAGAAAGTTTTCAAAGCAACTAGTGATGTTAGAAAACGGTGGCGCAAGCAAGAACAACTGCCACCATTCTGCGGCTTATCAAAAAGTGCCGCCAAAAGAAGAGCCAAAAGATACGAAAAATGTGTGAAGTGTGGCAACTGGAGCCACAATGGAAAATGTAGTAAGAATCAAACTCATTCCCAAAGTGAATATACGCATCTGATCAAAGTTGGAGCTGTTAGGCTGCAAGCCGAAAGTTCCATACGAAGAGGCAGTAACGTGTACTACGCAGTAAGGAAAGAGTTGGCACTAATGAGAGATCTAGGTCTTGGCAATCTGACCATAAACGAGCCCCCGAATTTGTTATACCCTCATGATCCGAGTACCGTAAAGGGACCTGCTAGTATTTTACATTTTAAGCCATGAAGCCGTAGCTGTGTGTTTCACGATAGCTGCAACCTTTCAAACCTTTAAATCCCTAAAAACCCAAAAATATTTTCATCTTCACCCCCTTTATTTTAATTCTAGCCACATTACAACCCTTTTAAAGTCCTCTTGATTCATGCATACTACTTAGTTAATTGGTGGAGACTTGATTTGCATACAAGCTTATGATCATTGCATAATTCGATTCGAACTTGAGTGTTCCACTTAACTTACATTATCCATACATATATAACCCTAGAGTTGAGTGAACATTGCTAGGAGTGAAAGTTTATGCATAATTGAAGTTCTAGTAGGCTTGTCATGGATTCCATCATAGAAAAATACAAAAATAGAATAAGCAACTCAAGAGCTATCCTGGAATTTCCAACTACTTGGAGTTCCATTTCCCTTGTAAAGTTTTTAGTTATGTGTATGATCATGCATGAGTTTGCTTGAGGACAAGCAAAGTCTAAGTGTGGGGTATTATGATATGTCCTAAATTATACATGCATAATATCCCCATATTTTGGTACTAATTGATTAATAACCTTATAATTGATACTTAAAACGTTAATATTTCACAATTGCAGGTTATTCGGTGCTCCAAGATAAACAAAGCAAAAAACCAGCTTAAAACATGAAGAAATCAAGCTTTTGAAGGACTAAAACCCGAGCATTGACCCCCCAAGAAGTCAAACCAGGTCAACATAGTCAAACCAGCAGCTAAAAGACGAGCCAGGGGAGCTGGCAGGGCATTGCACGGCCGTGCAATGCCATGCACGGTCGTGCAACCTCTGTCCAGCCTCCCCAGGCTCCGGTACATTGTCCTTTGTACCCTGTTTGATTCCCGATGTGTTTGCACGCCCGTGCAATCCAATGCACGACCGTGTATTTCTCATTTTGAGGCCTATAAATAGACCTGAGTAAGTCTACGTGCATATAATATGACCTCGTCATTCATAGACACACAAACTGCTGAACCTTACTCACCATGACGGTAGCCCCTGCCACATGTCATCACATACTCACATAGAGTTTACTCGGTCGTACCCATACGGGTCGTACCCATGCTTCAAGACGACACACTACTCAGTCTAGACACAAAACATCCCTAAAAATTCATACACACAAGATATAAAAATATCTTACTTCCCCACAGGATCTGGTCCTGAACAAGCATACCTAAACATAAGGTATGTAGCTACAATTTCCCACAGGACCTCGTCCTGAACATTTATACATACCAAAGATGTATATTTATAATTTCCCACAGGACCTCGTCCTGAACAGTTATACAAGGTGCAACACACCCCTTACACTTCAAACACCACCTAGACATAACACATAGGTGACACTATCTTAAGACCGTAGACACAAACAAATTTATAACTCATGTCTATACAAGTCTACTCACACCATCTAATCAACCATGCTCTAGTTATCACAGCAAAGATCACATTTAAAGCTAACTCATATCATTAAGAATGCAATCACACAATCACACCATACCGCACATATACCACTATTGTAAACACAATCTTGCGCCGTCACAAACACAATTATCATTAATTATGTTCAAATAACTATGCGGTAAGACTCACCATAAATGTCAAAATCAAATAATCAATATTTGAATTGAGCATCACTCCACGTAAACGCCTAATCAATCATAACGTCAAATGACCCCGAAATCTCTCGTGACAACTGCCACACTATTTAATCATCAAGCAATCGAGCATCCCAAACACCGTCCGCAAGATCATTGCTAGATTGCGTCTGGTGCATCTGGCGTGCCTCCTCTTGTTTCTCCTGAAATAGAGCTCTCTTAACCGCCGCACGTGGTCGATCTCTCAACCATGCAGGTTCACATCCTGGAGGAAATCACGTACAACTGACACTACTCATCTTGTCCATCGTGTCTTCCCCATCATAGCTCCACGCAGTATGTCGCCGACCGAAGCTCTGGTCACACTTGGCGCGAGAAACGCCAACACCACCTCCATCTCACTAGCAGTTTCATATGCGGCATTCGTTGTATTGACCGGTCGTTCTGCATTCCCCTTAGCAAGAGCTCCACGCTTGACCGATCTCGCGTGCTTCATCTTAACCATATAATCCTACTCAAGATAGAACGTTGGAGTGATTACCATGAGCGTCAAATTCAGAATATGAGAGTAATCATAGACTGCCAAATCACGGTGATTAAATGCAATTTGGTGGTCCACATTACTGCTCGGATTCTAAACCTTCCCCATCGTATTCAAACTAACTTCCTATCTTTCCACACCCCGTATGCACATGCATCCCACACAACTCACATAGCACCACACGATAATCTAGCGAGTCATCATCTTTATCACAATTTCACACCATCCAAGGTTACACACAAAAATACTAAATAATATCGACACACCAAACTATCTCACATAGTTACAATTAATGCTACTCCACATTAATCCACTCACATCATAGTCTCATTTAATCACACCACACAACTTCAAGTAGTTCTACATAATACTACAACACATATCCCTCCACATGATCCCACATGGAACCATAAATCACTTTACCTAGTGTAACACTACACAATTGGTAAATAATAATTACTGCTCAACTCGAAAGACATACCTCTTGGCTCGCGGTTACTCGTGGTGGCATTCGTTTCACCCTCGTCCCATTTTCAGTTTAAGTTAAGGCATTTTATTTGTTTAAAAACACCAATTTTCTCTTAAACCTCGGCTCTGATACCAACTTGTAAGGCCCGAAACCAGACACCCTACAGTTGGTTCTCATCACTAGGTAAACTCATTAAAAACACTTAACTTTCATTTATATAAACAGCGAAAGACTTTCTCAAAATAGTATTATCTTTAAACTCATTAATTTTCATAACGTTACCTGACGAATGCATGCGCACCAACCCAAGTAGCACCGCTCCCGATCCAAAATACCTCGTCTAGCAGACTCACCTACAAAGCAATCTAACGTACATACAAAGTCAGCTACGCTGAGTGAGTTCTAATAGTTTAAATTATCAAGAGCCAACTTGTCCCATTCATATAATTACTTCCATTCAAGACCGTCTGGTCCTTAGAAAATAGTTTATAGACTTTCATCAAATAAATAACCCCCGTCATTTTATATTATCCCAAAAGATTCACCACCCTAGACTCTATCCACCCTTTGACTCGGTAAGTCTCTCCGACATGGATCGAGCATACTACTCTGATGACTCATACTTTACTATATGTATTAACCATACCCTGGTTAACTAAACCAACCTCTAGACACCGACTTACCTGTCCTAACCAGGACTCTCATAACCCAACTAACTCAACAGTTGTACACAATGTACTCATCCCGACACAACGGTTAATCTATCTTGACACATCACATTCATATAATCTATTTGTCACATAAATACCATCTCATACACAATTAATATAACTCACTTGCATGCAATTTAACACATATATATGCACACAAACACATTACATCCTCGTCAAGGTTATCCCCGTCGGGATACTCTTCATAAGCTCAACTCCACCCTTGTTACAGGGCCCCGCCATTAAAAATAGCTACACACTCGTCATCTACGATTACTACCCAGCCACCCACACGGTGACTATATCATATACCATACGGTGACTGCCAGGGCACATGTACAATGATGACCCTGAAGGACTCCGTTTTCCACACCACTGTTGACCCAACACGTGGACAACAATGCAAGCACATAAAGCAACACATAACACTACCTGGATATGTACTATGACTCACCACCATTTCACGGATCCCTTACGTGTTTAAACCAACACATACTTTAGACGTATCCTTTTTAACGTCTAGACGCATTACCCAACCTTTCCGAATAGGTAATTATTTGACACACAACACCATACTGGCTTCTAGCCCGTATATACTATGGATACCACCTAGACCCATGCAAACACGATACCCGCCGTGTCACGAGGATAACGACACAATACACACAACTTCAGGCACATGACGCATAACAACATACTAGCATATACTTGACTCGTTAATAAACCACGTACGGGTTCCCATGCTAACTCTCCTTATATAACCATCACAGGTTTAACTAAATTCCCGACTAACTCATAAGGTGACACACTGTAACACCCGAAAAATTAAAACATAAATTTATACATCATGCGGAAAATAGGCCCATAATTTTCTTTTTAAATAAGAACTCATTTCACTAAAAGTAATACCTTATATAATATTTCACCAACATTCACCCAAAAAATACTCATAAAACGCACCCAGGTTTTCTCATAAAATTTCGACATGACCCGTTCGTAAAATAAACAACCCTTACGGAGCATTAACCTGTTTAGACACCAATAAAACCAAACCAAGTGACCAAAACATCCACAGACACATCGACAAGTAATAAATCAATATGGAGTTTAAACTCCAAGACGCCAATACAAAAACATAATGTGAATGAAACGATTTTACAAAACGACCATGTAAAATCATGCACCACACCAAATCCAAATCTACATCCTGTTGACCCGATCCCTTGACTTGATCACCAACGCCTTTCACCATCCAAACTGTCACATGACATCACCCAATGATTAGTTAACTCACAATTCAAATATTTCTATGGTATTAATGATCCCTTGACTTGATCACCAACAAAACGACCATGTAAATATTTAATCACATTAGGTCTATGTATTTACTATTTCACTCGCGACATGGAATAGTCACTTAGCACTAATGATTCCTTGTTGTTACCATGTGATGTTTCAAGTCATAAAGTATATAGAAATTACTTACTTTTTTTTAAAATTTCGTTTATAACTAAGTCATGTAGGTTTAACCCCCCACACGTTTTCACACCGTATGTTATATACATATATTCATTGCCTCATTTTGATCACAATCTTGTGATTTTTCACCCGTATTTGAGATTCAAGATCTCAACTCTCCAATTATTTATTTAGGAGTTCTAGACTTCAAATCACCCATGGAATATTTAACTCCAATTCCTACCATCCCCTTTGTACTTATGAACTATGACCGGCATTTAGACAAGTATATACATCATACACGTCATATTAATCTACCAACAATCAATTAATCATTTAGATACATCTAATGTGAGAACCACATCTCGCTTTTCTACATATAGTAGTTGACTCCATGTCCACCCATGAAGTATTTCACTTCACTATCACCCATTTCAACCCAATTACTCCTTAGGCAATTTAACACTTGCATAACACTATACAATTTTCTTTCTTTCCATAATGATCACCCCATATTTGGTCAAATTTCATTTCCCTTATGGCACAAGACCATAACTTCTTTACATTTCCATCATGGTACTTAGACCATAAATTCACCACATTTCCGTTATGATACTTAGACCATAAATTCACCACATTTCAATTATGATACTTAGACCATAAATTCACCACATTTCCATTATGATACTTAGACCATAATTTCACCACGTTTCCATTATAGTATTTTAACTATAACTACATTCATACACGTGTTCATACCACATTCATACAACAATCATACCACATAAGTTAATTATGCAAACATTCTACACATGTAATTATACTATATCAACATCACGAAGTAAGTGTGAGTACACTTACCTTTTGGATTCGAAGATCCCACTTCTCCTCCTCGATGGGCAATTAGATTACTTGCAATTCCACCCTTATTACTGGAGATCACCGTCTCCAATTCCCTAGAGTTGTCGTCTCAACACCTCTCGGGACCCCCGTCCCTTTAACTTTAAAGTTCTTCGTCTCTAAATTAACCCGGAGGTTATTTCACCACTACTGAGATCATAATACACCCATGTGACTCCCATATTTACCACCACTATGAGGTCACAAAACACCCATGTGACTCCCATATTTACCACCACTACTTAGGTCACAAAACACCCACGTGACTCATAAGTAGCTCCCTACATGTGATCAGCATGTAGTATCGCCCACGGATGATCAGTCCGCGTAATCCGGATGGTCACCACCGTGACTCTTACAACCGGTCACACTAAATATCACCATATCAGCAGCCAAATGTCACACACAAGTGACAACCCCATTTAATGGCCTCTTATCCGCATTATATTGTTTCATCTTTTCATGTCATAATAAAATTCAACACCATTAGTAGGATATGCCCACTTACTTTACAGTACTTTCAACACAATCATTACAATAGTAAGAACATTCTAGTTTATGTGTTGATCAATACACTGGCCATGCATACCAATCAACACATTATAAATAGGTGTTCCTATTATCACCACAACGTGTAAAAGACAACGAATTTCAGTTTCGTATCCGTCAATATTCATAGCAATAAGCTTCCCCTTTAATATATCAACTTCACCTACAAGGGAAATTAAAATCCCATTTCATCCCACATACACCACCCATTGGTCATAAGGCTCTAAGCAACAGTTGATATATATATATATATATATATTAAAATAAATAATCGACAACCATAGAAATTTTACTAACCTCGTGTATTCGGTTGCATGATCAAGTCTCGGGTCAACGCTTCCCCCATCAAGAGCACTAAGTATGAGTTTGAATACCACCATATATTCAAATCCCTCAACCTACGGCTCTGATACCAAGTTGTAACACCCGAAAAATTAAAACATAAATTTATACATCTTTAGAAAAATAAGCCCATAATTTTCTTTTTAAATAAGAACTCATTTCACTAAAAGTAATACCTTATATAATACTTCAACAACATTCACCCAAAGAATACTTATAAAACGCACCCAGGTTTTCTCATAAAATTTTGACATGACCCGTTCGTAAAATAAACAACCCTTACGGAGCATTAACCTGTTTAGACACCAATAAAACTAAACCAAGTGACCAAAACATCCACAGATACGTCGACAAGTAATAAATCAATATGGAGTTTAAACTCCAAGATGCCAATACAAAAACATAATGTGAATGAAACGATTTTAAAAAATGACCAAGTAAAATCATGCACCACACCAAATCCAAATCTACATCCCGTTGACCCGATCCCTTGACTTGATCACCAACGCCTTTCACCATCCAAACTGTCACATGACATCACCCAACGATTAGTTAACTCACAATTCAAATATTTCTATGGTATTATCCTTGTGACCAAATATATATAAATATATATATATATAGACACACACACACACACACATCTAATTATGTGTTTATCACCCAAACCAAATAATTGGAAATGATTTATTTATTCACTTATCTTTTAAGTGGGGTTAAGTCACTTGTTACTCCAAAATAAATGCCTCCAATTAATCCCTATAGATATGCAATCCAAGCCGACCCGCTTAATCCACGTATCTTGACCACCTCCGTATATAAACGACTGTTTATACGTGCACATCACCACCATCATAACTAATTAGCCGAAGCTAAGTGAGGACTCACATTCCACATATAATTATACGTATACGATTCAAATATATAAACTTGAAGCGTGTCAAGCTTCACCCCCGAGGTACGACTCCCACAACGGTTTACAACACCGTTGTATACTTTTTATTATCTTCTTCTCCCGACCCCAACGCCGAGTCGTTTCACCTTTAATAACCCTGTTAGTACGAATTTAAAACACAACACCATTAGTAGGTTAATTCGCACCATAAGAATTAAACAACATAATAGACCGACATTCATTGAGCTTCACATCGCAACTCGTCCGGTTAACAACTTATTATTACCCCGCCACACACCCTTATTAAGATTGTAACATTCACCTGTCTTTAGTTTGTAATTCACATTAAACGCCACGTATGGTAAAAATATAAAATATATTTAGCCGGGTTAAAAGAACTTGCGACGCCATGATTACATCAAACCCCACATTTAACCAAAAATCCCACCATTTAGTTTATTCTAAACCAATATAATTCTCATCCCCAACTCACGTATAGAGTTTTAGACACCTCGAGGTTTACAACCATATAAAAGACATCCCCAACAAATCCTCGGTTACTCCTCAATAATTTTATAATTACTATAAAATTCCTGTTTCAACACAGCCTTGCGCGGCTGTAGAAATTTAACGTTTACACCCACTTACACTAGGTATACTCATAGAGCTTTCCGTAGATGTATAATACACCTCAAAAGGACATCTGGTTAATTTACTATGAATATTTCAAAACCGGTTAAATTCTAGAAATATGCTGAATTTTCAGCACTTGGGTCACTCGACTCATTGCCAATTCACACCCTTTCTTTATGAGTTTAAAACCCCAAAACGTCATCAAAAAAATACGTTATTGTTATGTTAAACCATATTTAATAATTTATATTAAACCACGTTAATCATAAGAATCCCAAGTCATTAATATGACTATTCTAATTGAACTCAAATTCGAGTCACTCACCTTTGCCGATGTAATGGGCCGCGCAAGGAGTCCAATATATGCGTGGATATTTTTCTTCCACAAGTTTGTCTATCAATGGAAAATAAGTGTTAAGGGATTTGGGAATCTTAAAAATTAAAATAATAAATTAGTAGTTTGTTATAAACTTACCGACACTAACATTATTATTTGTGCTATCCATCACAATTTGAATGATATGTTCCCGCCCAACCCTCTTGATGAACCAGTCAAACAATTTGAACATGTTCTCACCGGTGTGAGAATAGCTAGAGGCGTCGACTGACTCAATGTACATACTTCCTCGAGGAGTGTTTACAAGGAAGTGATTAACGCCCTTCCTTTCCGATCCCTCCATCCATCGGCCATTAAAGAACAACCATAGGTTGACTTCTCAACCTCATTATATTGCATAATCTGTTTGGTATGTTCCATCTCTAGCTTCAACATCAGAACACGTACCTCATGATAGCTAGGGGTTTCATTTCACAACTGTATCGGCCAATCGCTTCAATTGTGGGGCCCAAACTATCGTACTTCACCACATTGAAAGGAATACCAGCATCATACATCCAACAGGAAAACTTTTGCACCGTATCGAGTCTTAGCTTCTTTTGGACGTCGTTGTATTCTTTACTTCCAACTAAGTTCCCCCCTTTCTTCCCCGATATGACCGATGGCTTGAATACCGAATATAAGGTGCCTTTTGCTTTTTTTATTAAAAGCATCTGTTGTTGAACAGGCCGATGAAACAGGTCTTTTTCCCTTTGATTTAGCTTCACTACGATTAATCTCTAGCTCATTGATCGATGTCGTTAGGTCGGTCAAAAACAATCCTTAAACACTTAACTAGTAAGGGTAAGAAGAGTATCGTATCCACGAGGAATTAGTGGTTAGTGAAATTGCTTAGTTTGATAATTAGAATGAAAACACAGATCAAATAAAAATGCAACCTCCTCCAAACTTCAGGTTCTAGGTTTCACATAAAACTCAGTTGTTCAATTGGACACCACATAGACATAGTGTTTGAAAATCAGTTAAAATAGTAGATGAAGACAGGTTGTTGTCAGCAAATCTATATAACCAGTTTTGTCATAAACCAATATAATTCAACTACCCAATTTATAAGTGCCAAATTTATCTCCTTTAGTCACCCAACCCTGCTACTAGGTTTTGTCATCAACCGAACAAGATCGAAAAGCAAGCAAACTCAAAGCACTCAAATAAAATGTTTAAAATAACTAATACATCAATCTATAAAGTTATTGTCAGAAACTAAATATATTCAAAATATAAATAACTGAATCAAAACATGAAACCCTATACGAACCGTCCGCCTGGAGGAAGCCACAAGTAATTTTAGCCACACATAATAACAACAAACTCAAATACCATCACTCCTCTCGTGACCTGCTTACTTGCGTCGAGTGTTGTTTTTTTTTTCGTCCAATTCCCAGCCGTCAAAGAATATCTTCCCAAAATCGTGGCATGCTTCCTTTATTCCTTTCCTGGACTCCATGGCCTAATAACGATTTAACAGCCCAATCTTAGTGTGCACATATGAGCCCGTATCTCTACTTTTGTTCCAGCCCAATACATATGAATTAATGGAGCCCAAGTTAATTTTTCATTTGAATCTTGAAGTTAATCCACCTCACGTTCCTAACATTTGCAACATATGTATAAATCAATGTTAAATTGCTTTTAGTTTAACTATTATCAACTATTTTCTTACTTATATATATTATATGCATTTGAGTGTTTTTAATCTATTATATATACGAACCTATAAAATATAAAAGACAATATAAAGTAAACGGTTTCTCACATAATTAGGGCTAAAAACATATGATTATATACCATTAGCGTTGGTTTATCAATCACTCATCACATCCCCACACTTATCTTTTTTTCGTCCCGAAAAATATTTGCAATGGAATCATAATTGGGAACCTGCTTTTCACACTCTCATTCATTTAATCATTTCAAATATAATCACGCGCTAACTGTAACAATTGATATTTCTATCCGACTAAACCCAACCACCGACTCTCGAGAACCCGATTATGTGATCTATTATTAT
Source organism: Smallanthus sonchifolius (assembly GCA_023525975.1). Classification (NCBI taxonomy): domain Eukaryota; kingdom Viridiplantae; phylum Streptophyta; class Magnoliopsida; order Asterales; family Asteraceae; genus Smallanthus; species Smallanthus sonchifolius. The sequence goes on along the minus strand of CM042031.1, from coordinate 68,555,379 downwards.
ATCTATTACCAAGCCAAAAATCTATCTATGGGTCTCATACTCAGAAAACTATGACTTAGCCTAATTCCATCTCAAGGTCATGTTTAGGCCTGGGTTAAACCATATAGATTTCCCACCATTATAAACACCAATTTATATGTTTTTGAAAATTATGTAAAGCATGTTTTTAGCTTTTATTATTATTATTTTATGAATGAACCTAACCCAGTGGTGTTTCAATCACGCTGGAACACGATATATGACACGTAGGTTGCAGTTCTTAAGCAATGAAATTCATAAGCTTCGGAATAGGGGTGTATCCTTCAAGTCGCCATCCCGAAGGGAAACACATAAACCTAACTTAGTCATCCAAACTTATTGATCACCTAAGTCCCGCCCATGGGTGTATCCTCCAAGTCACCATCCCGAAGGGAAACACGTAGGCGAAACTCAAGCTTTCAATTGATTTAATTAAGCTCATGCAAGATGGATTATGGAATGCGGGCGCCACCAACTTTCGGATTTATTTTCAAAAAAATAAAGCGGTGTGCCAAATAATTTTAAAAACTTATAAATTTTTGTTTATAAAGGTACCTATCACCCTATGTTGACAGTTTCGACCTTACCGACACCCCTAGGATGAGAACCCACAAGATATTCTGAATTAATTATTCATTTAAACCTAGATACATTATCAGGATGTTTAAGCTCTTAAGTCGGTTGGGCCTACCAAAACATTACAAATCAGACGCACTTTCTATTCTTTATTTATTTTTATTTCAATTCACAAGCAGTTTCCAATTCTACCTATCATTTTCCATTTATTTACAAAAATTCTAATTCAATGACATTTTTGAATTTTTTTTATGGATATTATTTTTTATGACTCAAAATACAGACTCAGTTTTATGACTCAAAATACAGACTCGGTCTCCCCTCCCCACACTTAAACACTACATTGTCCTCAATGTAGGATGAGAGATTATGCAAATATATAAATAAATAAATAAATAAATAAACAAAACTATACAGAGAATTGGAAAGGACTTAGCTGGTTTCGAACTGTAACTGTCTTCAATCCAACCTCACACGATCGTATAGCATTTCTTTCGCGATCGTATTCAAAATCTGCTATTGGGTTGCCTTTTACATGAATACGAAGCTCGAACATCACCACCCGAATGGAGATTGAGTACGGGGGGATCAATCTAAACCTGGAAAGTTAAACTCAAACCAACCTAAGAGCATCAAACTGACTTGAAAACCCATGAAACTTCCCCACACTTGGCCGGCTCGCATACAAAAAAAAAAAAAAAAAAAAATCAAACAAAGTCCTAACTCACTTTTGTAGGAATCACGGATGCATTTAGCATATGAATCAAGCCTTTTAAACCCCTCGGTAGCCCGAGTGGACGAGTTGAGTCTCGTGAGGGTTTCTATTGAACACACCCGCAAAGTTCATTTAACTAGACATGAATGTAAAACATACCTTAGGCTACCTCCTAAGAGTCCTAAGTTTAACGTCCTCAGCCAGACGCAGTGTACCTTACTTAGGTCATGGTGGTCTGGTAGGATGCTTGCAGTCCTCCTTCCCCGCACTCAAGTTCCTCTCATCATCAAATTTTCTCCAAGCCTTCATAAACAAAGAAAAGAGTTCTTGATCTACATCATGAACTCGCGGTTTCTTCCCTTTCCGCCTTTTCTTTCTGACCCGTTTAGTTCTTCCACTGTCTGGCGTTTCACCATCCTTCTGCTCAGCTAACCTGTCATTCACAAAACAAGCATTCTCGACTGTGTGATTCACCTTTTCAGGTGATCCACACTTGTTAGCTTTCGGGTTTGGCAAGTTTGGAAATATTTTAAGACTCATTTTCTGAGCCCCAAACCTCATCCTTATCATTCCCTCAACACAGTTAATATTTGCCTGAGCAGTGGCCAAGAACGGTCTACCCAAAATGATAGTTGGTTCTGTGTTCTTCACACAATCCAACACCAAGAAATCCACTGGGTAATAAAACTCTCTTACTTTCACAATCACATCCTTTACAATCCCTCGAGAATGTGCGGGAGTCTGATCGGCCAACACCACGGTGGTGTTAACTCTCTGTAATGGACCAAATTCATGCTGATCATACAGACTCCCTGGAATTATGCTCACAGATGCTCCAAGATCCAGTAATGCTCTATTCAATGTAATTTCACCTATTTGAATTGAAATAATAGGTGCCCCTGGATCTTGGAGTTTCGGGGGAAGGGTACCCGTAAACACGGCATTCACACTGACACTCAATTTTACTTGCTCGAGACATTTGTGCTGTCGTTTTCGAGTACTCAAACCTTTTAGACATTCAACATTATCAGGATCTTGTTTAAGCGTATTTAAAAATAACGAGTTAATTTTACGCTTCTCAAACTTTTCCCATCGTTCATTCTGTGTTGGATCTTTTTCTTTTAAAAACGGTTTGATTAGAGCATCTGGAAACGGGATTTTTACAGGTTTATTCACATTTTCAGTTTTCAAATTATTCCGTGAAATAAAATCCTGATTAGGGTCGGACTCAGATTCACTATGCTCCACCACTCTTTCTACAACCGGTGGTGGAGTCTGTTCACGAGCAGGATATTCAAATGAAGAATGGAAACTTACATCATTGAGGTGGGCACTGGTTGTGGTTTCAAAACAGGAGGACTGATGTGAACAGCGAGGCTTACCTACTTCCTTGATGAGTGACCCGACAATCCCAGTTAGGTTGGCAACTAGATCTACCAAAGCTTGATAAGCTTTGTCCTGGCTCTCCTGTTGCTGCACCACTGCTTGTATCATCTTGGCCATCTCCTTCATGTTTGACTGGATAGCATCCAGTTCAGAATGATAGTTGTCTTGATCAGGTGGCCTGCTTGGGTGGTAGTCTTGGTTGTAATCGTCCTGATAGTTTGGGTACTCAGGACCACCACCATATTGATTGTATCTTGGGCAATCTTGTGCCCAGTGGCCAGTGATGCCATAGTTGTTGCATGGTTCATAGTAGTCTTGGTCACCATAATAATTACTGTCCATGTCAACCTGCACACGTAGCACAACCGAGTAGCTCTGAACAAAGAAATAAACAAAATAAACAACAAATAAAAACAGAAGTAAAGAAAATCTTTTTGGGTGTTTGGTAAGAATTAAAATCAACTAAAGACAATAAACTAAAGCAATAGAACTAAGCGCACCGATTCCCCGGCAACGGCGCCATTTTGATCGATGTCGTTAGGTCGGTCAAAAACAATCCTTAAACACTTAACTAGTAAGGGTAAGAAGAGTATCGTATCCACGAGGAATCAGTGGTTAGTGAAATTGCTTAGTTTGATAATTAGAATGAAAACACAGATCAAATAAAAATGCAACCTCCTCCAAACTTCAGGTTCTAGGTTTCACATAAAACTCAGTTGTTCAATTGGACACCGCATAGACATAGTGTTTGAAAATCAGTTAAAATAGTAGATGAAGACAGGTTGTTGTCAGCAAACCTATATAACCAGTTTTGTCATAAACCAATATAATTCAGCTACCCAATTTATAAGTGCCAAATTTATCTCCTTTAGTCACCCAACCCTGCTACTAGGTTTTGTCATCAACCGAACAAGATCGAAAAACAAGCAAACTCAAAGCACTCAAATAAACTGTTTAAAATAACTAATACATCAATCTATAAAGTTATTGTCAGAAACTAAATAGATTCAAAATATAAACAACTGAATCAAAACATGAAACACTATACGAACCGTCCGCCTGGAGGAAGCCACAAGTAATTTTAGCCACACATAATAACAACAAACTCAAATACCATCACTCCTCTCGTGACCTGCTTCCTTGCGTCGAGTGTTGTTTTTTTTTCGTCCAATTCCCAGCGTCAAAGAATATCTTCCCAAAATCGTGACATGCTTCCTTTATTCCTTTCTTGGACTCCATGGCTTAATAACGATTTAACAGCCCAATCTTGGTGTGCACATATGAGCCCGTATCTCTACTTTTGTTCCAGCCCAATACATATGAATTAATGGAGCCCAAGTTAATTTTCCATTTGAATCTTGAAGTTAATCCACCTCGTTCCTAACATTTGCAACATATGTATAAATCAATGTTAAATTGCTTTTAGTTTAATTATTATCAACTATTGTCTTACTTATATATATTATATGCATTTTAGTGTTTTTAATCTATTATATATACGAACCTATAAAATATAAAAGACAATATAAAGTAAACGGTTTCTCACATAATTAGGGCTAAAAACATATGATTATATACCATTAGCGCGAGTTTATCAACCACTCATCACTTATCTTCATCATCTTCTTCTAAATCGACCACATCATCAAAATGTGGTATGCTATCATTTCTTTTGAACGTTTCTTTTTCTCAAAATGTTCTTTAAATAAATTTTTGACTTCATTGGGAACTTTGGGACATCTCGACACATCCGGGGAATCCCAAGCAAGGTGATGCTTGTGCCTTGTAATCCCGACTTTTGAAACAAAAAAACAAAAATTACATCTAACCGAGTTCTTTGTTCGTTCTACCAAAGTCTCGTGAGTCCAACCTGGATCAGCATCCTTTCCCATTCTCTTTAGTCTTTATAAATAAAAAAAAACAAATAGGAACAGAAGTCAAAATCAAACTGAAAGTAGGAACAAGCAAAAAAACAAATAGGAACAGAAGTCAAAATCAAATTGAAAGTAGGAACAAGCATAAGAGAACTGGAATCGAAACTGAAAATTGGAGGATAAGAAGTGAAGAACGAACTTACGAACCTGAAAATTGCAATTGAAAGTTTGAAACCAGAAATTGGAGACCAGAAGGAGAACCAAACGGAGAGATAGACGTTGGAGACCACCTGACCAAGTGCTAGAGAAGGTTTCGCAGATGAAAGCCGAGAAGAACGACCTGATTACCTGAAGGTTGAAGGAGAACGAACGACCTGAAGGCCGAAGGAGAGAAGAATGATCCGGAAGTCGCTGCTTTCTTTCTTAAAACTCTAGCGCTAATCGCTAATTTTATTAAAAAAAATACTAATTCCCAATATCAGGTCGTTATTACGTTGCTATAACCCAAATAGCAGAGATATGGCGCGTCGCTACGCTCGCTATCGACAACTATGCTTACCATCATCAACCGGAAGCAGTTGAAAGCAACATTCACGGTTGCTCTCTTTTCTACCAACTTTGGCCGCCACATCATAGAAGTGATATTTGTTTTCAATGGCAAACTTTTCTGATACTCTCTCCGACTATTTTTCCACCTGGTTTCTTTAAACCCTATTTTCTTCTCTGGAATCTTGGGCCGCCATTTCATAACATGATGACATAGAGAAAGGTAGGCTAGACCATGATGATCCAAATCTCCACAAAGATTAAAGTCAATGTCTTTTTTCAAGCCGTATGTGAAATCTATACCCTTGCGGTTATCTATTAAAGCTTCTTTACCCTAAAAGTTAAAATAAATAGATAAATAATAAATAACAAGAGATGAAAAGATACAAATGATGGTGTAAACCACTCAATCAATCAAGACATTGTTGTACACCACAGGAGATGGAAGAAGACAAAGTGATCCATTGTTGTTATTGTTGTTGTGGTTGGTGTTTTTGTTATCTCCAAACCCCATCAAACATGATCTAGCATGACTATCCATTTGATATCTCTCTCTCTTTCCGCTATCTCTCTCTCTCTATCTCTTTCTCTTTCTCATTCACTGCAAGTCTTAAGTGCTTCAACTACTTCATGGGTGGGCATTGAGTTAAATACTTCATGGATGACTTAGAATATTCCATGGGTGTACGTGGAGTTAAATACTTCACGGGTGATAGTGTAGTCAGATACTTCACGGGTGACATGAAGTCAAATACTTCATGGGTGGGCATTGAGTTAAATACTTCATGTGGAAAGCGAGTTATGGTTCTCGCATTAGACATGTGAAAATTTCTAGATAATAATTGGTAAAATATTAGGACTTGTATGGTGTTAATATTTGTGAAAATAGTAGGCCATTGTATGCTTAAACAATGAAATGGTAGAACTTGAAGTTAAACACTTCATGGGTGAAGAACGAGTAGTGGTGCTCGTGCTTGGGGTTGGATAACTGACAAATTTATGTTAGTATATGTGGGTAAACTTATATGTGGCTAAAATATGATTTTATGATTGTTTACGGTTCAAAAATGCAACCGGGTCGGGTGACGGGGGGTTGCATAGGCTGATAAAAACAAAATTGGGCATGCTTGACTTGGTAGGGGCGCATCATACGCCCGAGGAGCATATCATACGCCCGAAGCGTATGATACGCCCAAGTGGTTCTGTCAGACGCTGAAGTTTTCAAAGTTTCGGGGTTTTAGCCAGTCGTTGTTGTACGGACTTGTGCGAGGTCCCTAGGGCTACTTATCTTTACTAACCATATTCAAATTGATGTTTTGAATGCAGGGACAGCTCCTAAGTGATCTCCAATCTCGCATCATGTGGATTGGATTCTCGTTGTGATGTTTTGTAATTGGTTTTTGTTAATCTTCTCGTGTGGAGTCCTTACAAACTATTTGTGGTCGTTACAAGTTGTGGATAACTTGATGGTAACTTTTGTTTAAACTAATTTTGTGGAAATTATGTTTGTTTAATTCGTGTTTGTAAAACTTATCGTGTGAATACGTTAAATGTTGTTTTGGGACCTAACTTCCACGTGTTTTAAAATGTTTAAATTTTGTTGAATTTTTGGGTGTTACAACTGTATATCAGAGCAATGGTTCGAGGAATTTGGTGTATGAGACGCTGAACTCAAACCTATAATGCTTTTTATCCTTTTTAATTTTATCAATGTTTTTATGCGTAACTAACGATTACATAAATAATTAACGTGACCCTAAGCAAATACATATAAAAAAATTGTTTTACAATAATTTAGTATATTTATAAGAGTCTGGCATTTTAAATGCATTTATAACATATTTATTGAAATAAATATTGATATTATTAACTCTTTATTTGCCATGGAGGGGAATAGTATCTCTTACATTAACTGGTTGTCAAGTGTTCAACCTATCACTAAGGTGAGGCCACGTGTAAAACATTATTATTATTTTTTTTGTTTCAGCAGATTTTTATGTGACATATGAGGGTTTAGAAAAGTAAATTAATCATTTTGGTGTCTTGGTTGGAGTGGTTTTAGGTTTGCCCACCACTAACCCGGGTGGCGCGGGTTTAAATCTAAGCTTTTGTTACTTATTTTTTAAAATCAAAATTTTCTTTGGCTTTTTATATTCATTTCTAAAAAAATAATAATATTTTTTACTTTTTGGGTTTTTAGTTGGGCCAATAACATTGGAGTGTTTGTCAAAAGGGAATGTTACAAGTTCTAACCTTTCCGTCGCATATCGCGGGTTAAATTTTTTTTTTTCAACGTTTGAAAACGGAATTGTATTCAAGATCAAGTTTTTTTCGTATCGTAGGCTATAGTGAGCCTGTGTTTCTACGTAAGTTTTATCCCCGTAAACGAGTCGAATAGATAATGACCAAACTCTCGCCACGTAGGACGGTGGGCGGGGGAAAAACTAGTTAACTTCTAAACGTGACAAGGAAAGGATCACCAGACTCTAAACTATCACACTCACCAAAGCCATCAAGTACATACCAATACAACTTGAATCCAACACTATAAGGCGGGAGTGGTTTCACATTTTCACACCCTTCATGTCAGCGGCACATCAGATTTTACAGCTTTTCTACATTTTCCACATTAGAGGGAAATGATTTCATATTTTCACACTGTCACGTCATTTTCTTTTTCTAATTTAATTTAATATTAATTTGTTTTAATAATTTAAAAAGTAATTAATAATAAAAAAAGAAAATAACATTAATAATAAAAAAAAGGAAAATAACATTAATAATAAAAAAAAGGAAAAATACATTAAAAACTTAATAACAAAAATAGACTTTAATTGTTGCCCGAGTCGAGATGGAGCACCAAATCCTTTAAAAACGATTTCGGAATGTCTTCGCGTTATAAACCAGCTCGTCACAAAAGTAATCCTTTATTAAACGCTCATGAGCGGCTTCACGGTCTCGGTTAACAGTTGCTCTTCGTGTGAACGTACGTGTGTTTGAACTTTCGGCATCGTCTCTAATTATTTCAACGAGAGTAGCGGCAACCGTTTGGAAAAAAAAATGTAGCGACACCTTCGGATTCGGAAGATGGTGAATTGAGGGAATCCATTTGAGAGTTTGCTTGAAATGATTTGGAGAAAATTGTATATATATAGAGGTGATTAAATTTATATATATAGAGGTGATTAAATTTGAAAAAAATATATTTATTGTTTTTACCGTTGGGCAACGGCTCATTGCCACCCAACGGCTACATTTGTGAAGACCACGAGCGTGCTTTTCTCCACGGTGAAGACCCACGAGTGTGGACCACGCCAGGCGGGCGTGGTGTTCCACGCCACCCACGCCGTCACCTCACTTCCCACGGCTGTTCCACGCTCTCATTCCCCTCAGCCTAATGTGTTAGAATAATTAATGGAAGGGATACTATTCCCCTCCATGGCAGAGGGGTGTGGTGTTGAATAGTTAATGGAACAAAACGCTCGTGGACCACGCTAGAGGGCGTAGTGTTTCACGGTAGCCACGGTGCCACATCACCCTTCACGGTGCTTTCATGCAGGTAGTCCCCACGGTCTAATAAGTATAGTTTTAATGCTTTTAAAACATAATACTAAATAAAAAATAGATAATAAGTATAAATATTATAAAGAAACCTATTATTATCGATTGATTTTAACTTTTCTTACCAAATAGAAAACCAAAATAATTTTAGAACCCTTTAAAATTAAAATATTTTTAGAACCCTTTAAAATTAGCAATTCTAGTATAAAGTAAAAAATTATATAAATCTTTTAGTAAATTACAGAAAACAACTTTTATGTATATAACAAATTAATATAAAAAATTATAGATTTAGTTCTTAATCTTTATTTAATTATATTTAACATCCTTAAGCTAAAGGGTTTGTAACACATTGCATCATTTCCACCAACAAATATTAGCTTTTTCTGTTAGTTTTTTTTTCTCTAAGTGACCGTTTTACTCGTGCCACTTAAAGGACTAAATGTGTAATTTTCATTATTCTTTTCTTTTCTTTACTTTTGTTATTATTTTATTACTTTACTTTTTTTTGTTTTTCTTTTAATTTGTCGTCACTTTTAGTTTATAAACTTATCTTAAATATTATTAACTAATTAATTTAATTCTTCTCCATAAAATATAATTTTACTTATAGGTTTTTATTTTATTACAAATTTTTTTTTCATTTGCCCAATTTAGTTATTTACTATTCTAAATAAAACTAATAAAAATTAGTGACCACATAATATTTTTTTTCGTGTTTATAAAAATTAAACTTTGTTTTTTAAAATAATTTGTGATTTTTATATAATAAAATTAATAAATAAAAGGGAAAATATTTTTGTGATTGTTTTCTGAAATTTCCTCTAATCCAATATACAAAATAAGTGATCACTTTTGAAAAGCATTTTAGGGGTTTTATAATTTCATATTAACATTTTAAAACTTTTATTTACATAATTGTTAATTATTAATATATTATGGTAATTGCCTTTTTTTTAATAAGCATTTCATTTCACAATGTCCACTTTTTATTGACTACTTTTCTTTACATCATACAGTATTGTAAAACTAACGATTTTTGGTAATTATAGTTTCTTACGAAATGCAATTGTTTATTTTCTTTAATTAAATATGCCACTACCGCATATTTATGACATTTAAGTTTTTTTTTTGACAATCATTGAATTTTGGTGTCATTGTAAGAGAGGGACCTTTCATAGCTACCTTTTATTACCGTATTTATTATGATATTAATTTTATAAATATGGATTTTTGAAAACAAAATTTAAAATGTGACTATTTAGTTTCTAAATTTTAATTATTTTTGAGCTTTTATCGTCACATTATTAAATTCATATAAATACACATGAAAAAGGGGACGGGACTCAATTGGGAATATTAGATAGGCTGCCATTTGTACCGGGTTGCGAGGAACATGATTTTTAGATTGATGGATTAAAAATACAACTAATATATTTACTTGTGTTAAAAACATCAGTCTTATTCTAGACGCAATTAAAATAATGTTATACTCATGTCGTTTAGGTTTGATCGTTTTAGACTTTTAGCGTTACTTACTTTTATTTATTATTTATTATTAAATTATTAAATACTACTTGTAACGTATTTTTTTTCTTTTCCCACTGTATATAATATATTTACATTTGATATAAATAATTATGCAAAATGATTACAATGGTTTTCTCCATAAGAAATGATCTGCATCAAATATCATTGACGCATTTTAATGTTTGTGAATGAGAGAAGAACTTCACGGATAAGCCTGTTTAATAGTACCAAGAGGGAAGTCTTACTGGGAAGTCCCTACCGTAGCAACCAAAAAGCAAATGCTTGAACTCCTTGTAAGCCAAACGGAAAATATTGATGGTACGAAAGGGTCGGATGCTACAACATGATTATGATGATCTTTGGCAGAGGGCAACAACGTTGATTAACTTGAGTGTGTTGAAGTCAAGCATGACTGTGCTCACTCCTCTAGCATAATAACATGAAAGGCTAATACCTACAATTCAGAAATGGATAGAAACACATATAAGAGCTCAAAGGAAATGAGTTGGAGACTGGGTACACTAATCAAGGAATGATAAAGCGAATAGCGATAGTTTAAAGTCTGCATATGTGTAACTTGGGAGCTTAACGGAATTAGGGTATTATAATGAAACTTGGATGATAACACAAGTGACTATTGAGGGATAGACCTTAACGGAATTAGGGTATTATACCTTAATGGAAAACCCTCAGTTTGTTAGTGGGATGAAATGAGTAATATTGGGTATTTTACTGGGCGCTTAAAAAATTACATAATGAAATGACGGTAAACTGATCTATTAAAGGAATGTAATGGTCATACTAAGGACATATCACATGGTTGAGAAGTCAAAACGACAAACCTCGATTCAAAGGAGATTCGACTGTTGAATGGCATTAACAGTGAAAGAAAACACTAGAGAAGAATGGAGAATCAGATGAAATCACTAAAGGAACGGGGGTGTTATGGAAAAACCTTGTTCTATTGGAACAACAAGAAGATGTTGATAATATCACCATAAAGTAGATGATGTTATAGTAAAGAATTACATGGTGTAAGGAAGACACGTGTACAAAAAATGAGATTAGTCATCAAAGGATGACCAAATTTAAAAGAAGCAAGGATTATGAATTGTTGAAAGCGAATGAAAGGCTATGATATCAAAAGATGCAAGAACTGAAATAGAATGGCTTCGATAAAGGAAATTAGTACATTGGCAGGCACTGAAGGGATGTAATATACAAGTGTGACGAACACAAAGATGGACATGTATATAAGAAATAAGCTTTTGGCTATATTCTTCCATTCCCGAAAGTCAAGAATATTCACTACATAAAAACGACTGTCTAGGAAAGGTAGAAATCTATTAGTGAGGCATGAGGCCATCCCTAATGTTAGGATTCGTATACTAGATTGGAAAAAAAAAACTTTTAGTATAAATATAATAGCGGAAGAGTGTATACAAACCACATCAAACTGAAACTTTGATCTTCCCACTAGGAGTCTAGATGCAAAACCAAATAGAAACAAAACCAATCATAGAGTGTTTAAAGAGAACGTACATTTTCAAGTAAACAGCCAACCAAGTTAGAAACACCTTGAGATCAACGAATCCGTCGCTAGATTCGATCACACGAAAAACAACTCTAAGCACTCGAACTCTTTCGAGTCTTGATCGCAAACCACCCAGGACAAAACGGGCTTCCCGCCGGTGGATCACACGTCGACGGAAGGGTGGCGTAAGTCGGCCGGCGTATGGTGCAAGGCAACGGCGACGTGCAACGTGCGGCGTTGACGGCGGCAGGTGGCCTCAAATCTTAGGGAACAAGTTAGGGTTTTTGAAATTCAGATTTGGTAATTATCAATGATTAATAATATATTTGAATTTCACAATTATTATATAATTAATTTAATTAATAGTATAATTATCAACTAACTTGATAATTAAATAATTAATTATAGTTATCAACAATTTGATAATTAATTAATCAAGTAACTTGTACTCAAATTACAACTAATTAACTACAACCTTTTCTTATAATTTCATAAATTATATATATATATATATATATATATATATATATATAGGGTAGTATTCAAATCAAAACCCATATTTCATGTCAAAACCCTAAAACCATATAACAATCAAGGATCAACTTTACCAATCATGATCCAAGGGTTAAAAATAAATGATGTAATTAAAAAAACTTCTAAAAAATTATCTTTTAATAAAAGGGTATTATAGTCCATTTACGTCTAAATTTTTTTATCCCTTTTATACAGCCAAAAAGTAATTATTCCATTTACCCATAAAACCATTATTTACTTTATATTATTTGAAGTATCTTGTACTTTCCCAGCCAAAAAGTAACTCAAACCCCTGGTTTGCTCACTAAAATTAAAGATCTCAAAGGCCTTACAGCTCCTCGATCATCATCATCGTCGTTTCCCCGGTTTCTTTCTTCTTCCTAGTTGAAAATTGGTTCAGATCTGGTAATATTACGTATTCTATGTCTCAAATCGATTCAGCCAAGTATTTTTGCAGGAATCGAATGCTTCCAAGCATTGGCGCTCACGTCTCAAACTGCTGCTAATCGAAGAGTAAATCCGCACGATGCGTTTTTTTGTTAGGGTTTTCAGTTGGGGCAACTCCACTAGTTATGTGAAAGATAGATCTAAATCTCACTATTTTGCATTGCAACTTCACTGGTTATGTGAAAGAAAGATCTAAATCCGCGCGATCCGTTTTGTTCTCCTGTTTACAAATTGGAGGTGATGAAGATATTTGCTTATATTTATTTATTTATTTATTTATTTTTATTGAGAAATGAAACATAAAATGCATTTAACTTTGTTCTTCTGAGTTGACAAAGATATTTGGTTATATTTATTTATTTACTTTTATTGAGAAATGAAACATAAAATTTATTTAACTTTTTCGAGCACAGGTCACCTGGAATTATTTCTTGGTTTCGAATTATGCATAAATCTTATTTATTTATGACACCAATTATTTATAAGATTTGGTTAGTCCAAGAGGTTATGATGATGAATTTTAGTGAGTCTCGTGAATTCTAGCTAAGTTGAGATTACCTACATTTTTGTTATTTTACACCGATGTAACGATCTGTATCACATCAATGTAATGATCGTAACACTAATGTAACTAGTGTATTACACCAATGTATTTTTGATGAACGGTAGTTTGCATTTATGTAATCCAAGTGTGTTACACTAATGTAATTAGTAGTTACACCGGTGTAATTACGGACGATTGAAAAAAAAATGGCGAAACTATAATGAAATTAAAGAGAAAAATGTGATTAGTTTAATGGTGTAATTTTTATAAAAAAATAACATAGAATAAAAAAGTTATCAACTTTTTTTAAAAAAAGGGGATGGGGGGAATTAATTGTATTTAGAAGGTGATACATGTCACAATCTTAATGAAGTTGACTTTTGTTTGGTGTGTTAAATGACTATTATGTCCTTTTCATATAAAAAATGAGGTTCACACATGACATTATCTTGTTCAATCTTGTTATTATCAACCATTGGATGGTGGTTTTAGGGTTTTGACATGAAACATGGGTTTTGATTTGAACACTAACATATATATATATATATATATATATATATATATATATATTCATAGTTGCCCCCTTTTCGTGTTAGAATATCTAACTTGCTTAAATATTTGTTTGTTCGATGCTCGAGGAGTAAATATTTGGATCGTACCTTATTAGTAGCTTTGACGAATGTCGTTACTTAGTCATATATGTCCAATAGACTTTCACTTGCACGAGTCTTGATTATAAGTTAACACACACAATGGTGGACGTCTAGCTACATCTCATTGCTCCTAGCAAGGTATGACGCTTTACAAGTTGTCAACTATTCTCGATTAGTCCAATTACCCTTACTTTTCTATCTGCAATAGGCATAGTTATATCAGTTATCCTTTCTGTAATAGACATCTCGTTAAACATGAGACACGGATCAATCTTTCATTCTCATATATTGTTCAACTATTCTCTTTCTTGATCGAGATTCAAAGTGGTCTGACAAACACTAGTATGAATCAACGAGGGTCCTAAAGATACCAGCCTTTTACGTTAGTAAGGGAACAATTCCACCTTGACTACATACAACTCTCACTAAACTTCATATTAGTTCCCAACTATTATCCTTATTACTGTGTGTTCAAAGAACAACGTTAGACAATGTGAAAGAACAACCATCCATAGAATCGAGTTCTAGTACGTATCTCAGGTCAGAGGATACAAAAATAATACCATTTTCAAAATCTACTTGTGACTGTGATCCATGAAGTAGTTTTGAAGCGAGGTACGTCCAATATTCATTCTCTAACAAATATATGTGAATTTGGCATTCATCCCCTTGAATCTTCCTCTTATGAACCAACCAAAAATTCATAATAGTCTGAATTCAAATTTATTCTCATAAATCTGACCGACTACGTATATTTAGAATAAATGTTATTCAAGGATTTGAACGTACTAAAACATGAACACAATAAACATCGATGAACATAACCATTTATTCATATCAAATCAGATGTTACTGTTATAGTTCATAAACATACAAACACTAAATATAGATCAACTTCCTCAAGATTCATTTAGCCTCAATCTCCTTTATAAAAGGTCTTGAGCTCTAAGGATTTGGGTATATGTAACATCCCAAACTCCTAAAAAAAGTTGGGACAAGTGTCGGCTAAAGCACGCGACACTAGAACGTAACCGGATGCGAAAACAGAAAGACAGTCCGATCAGAAATAACCCAAAACTTCGCATAAGCATATCTCGGGCTAGAAAATGAGTTACTGAAGCCATAATATATGAAACTTAGGTGCCTAGGCGAGAAGAATTTGAAAATGGCGCTATAACGGACCGTCACAGGCCGAGACGGTCCGTCACGCTGCAAAATAACGAAAAAGTACCGTTTTTCGCCACGTATCACTGACTCATCCCACCCTAAGTCCATGGCGGACCGTCATGGGCTGTGATGGTCCGTTACATGGTTAGGAAGTGCTTGGAGGCCAAGAAAACGGTAACGGACCGTCACCGGTAGTAATAGTCCGTTACAAACTCATTATTTTGCCTATAAATTGATGTTTGAAGTCGTTCACTTTGAGAAACACACACCCAAACACCATATATCATAGACACACTCTGGAGAGGATTAAAAGAGCTAGTTCGGCGCGTTAAAGTGTGAGTGCGGTACGTTGCGAGTGCGGTTCGTATTCAGAGGAATGTTTAAGCGTGGAACGAGCTTAGAAACAACCCGATACTATTGTAAGTACACTGGACCCGTACCTTAGATAAATTATTATGTGATTACGTTTTTATATGTTATGTGTGGAACTAAGGTATGGGGTAATGGTGGATTAGTTTAAACACTAAACTGGAATAATGTAGTAGTCACGAGATATCAAAGATGTGGAGGGAATGCTACGGATAACCCTATATATAAACCTCTTTGATACCTCGTGGTGAAACGATTACAAAGGTTTAGGGGTATAGACTAAGGATAAATAGCATGGCACGAGTGCATGCTAAGTAAATATGAATACATAACGGAAAGCTTAATTCCAAATAAAGGAGTATTCATGAAATGTTAAAGGGGTGGTGGGTACGCTGCTGTTAGACCCTATATATAAACCTTTTTAACGTGACGTGGAGAAACCTTTACGAGGAATTAGAGCAGGGATGGGATAAAATCATGATAAGAAATCATGCTATATATGACAAGTGTGTGAACACGTGGTATAGCCAAGTCTAGGCTCTAAACCCGAGCAACGGCGTAACCACGAAGTAACAAAGGGGTGGTGGGAACGCTGCGGGGAACCCTCTATATAAACCTTTTTGGTACTTCGGGGCGAAACCTTTACAAAGGTTTATGGTAAGGTGTGACACCCGACATTTCAGGTCAATATCCGTACATGTTATAAACGAGTTTACAGTATAATTGTTTTCGCGATTTACTTAATTTCATAAACAAGGACATTAAGGTCTAGCAAAAACCGTACATGGTCTCATTTCATATTTGGTAATTCTATGAGTTACCGGTTTACGTACCAGGATAACCCGACTAAATACGAACACTAGTGGTTAAATTAAATAACCAGAAATATATATATATATATATATATATATATATATATATATTACACAAAATTTACGTTGAACTATAATTTATTTTTAAGACTAAATCATATAATATACGTAAAAGTAAAATAATGGACTTTTCGAGGACGTTACTATGTAGCGCCACCTTTAGGTACTCATACCTACAAATAATCACCTCAACGAATTATACAATTCAAGATTTCAATATTTTTCTTTAACGAGCCATAAACTTGATAAATTTGTAATACCGTGAAGAACCCAAACCGAATTTATTTACCATGTAAAAACTCTAATCAATATTAAGCTACACTTAAATCTAATTATTTGATTTATTTAACCCTAAACCCAAATATATCAATAGGACGAGACAAGTGGGTCTTTTCCCCCCAACTCCTTGACTTTCTTAACCAAGTTTTAGAGAGAAACCCATACCTTAATAGTGAGAATTCTGATATAAACCATACCACTTCAATCACCTTTCTCATAATTCCTTTTTATCTCTCATTTCTTACGGCAATCTTCCCCATTTCTCTTCAAATCGAAGTCAAGTTTTAAGGCAAAATCCACCATATTTCGGTATTATAAGGAGCTTCCAAGGATTTCTAACCAAGAGAATTCAAGACCATCTTCTCTGTTTCTCTCAAAAATCATCATATCTGTTTAGAGGTAAAAACTCAATATTATTCATATTATTTTCTTTAAAACCGTAGCTAAACATACAGTTTATTCGAACGTAAGAAAAATAACCAGAAAAGTGTGTCGAATTCAAGATTAAAATATGAATATATGCGTATATGTATGAATAAAGTTTTGAAACTGATTCTGTCAATCAAAATTTTAGTAATCGAAACTATAGTTTCGATACCTGTTTACTCAATCGAAACTAAGTAATTTCGATACCTGTTGTTCAATCGAAACTAAGTAGTTTCAATACCTATTACTCAATCGAAACTAGGTAGTTTCGATACCTTTCTTACCCAATCGAAACTAGGTAGTTTCGATACCCAGTTTGCTCAATCGAAACTCGGTAGTTTCGACATCTGTTCTGTTCAATCGAAACTAGGTAGTTTCGATATCTGTTTCAAGCCCATTGGGCAGTAACTTAGAACTATTTTATAACGAAACAAGTTTTGAAAAACTAAAAAGATATTTAAACAAAAGCAATCAGATTTGCTAAGTCGGTGAACAATTTGCATATGAGACATTCGGTCATAACACGAATTACCCTTTTGTAATTAGGGTACGAATAGTCAAGTTGACTAGAACAATTATCATTGCAAGCATACACAAACTCAAGGTGAGTTTCACGGCCCCCTTTTTACTGTTTTCAATATTTGGGGGAAGAACATACTTACAACTATTTTTATGTGATAACAAGAGAATAAGACTCGACTTTTATGTTTACATGAGTTAAACGATTTTAGGCCGCTAAAGTCTCCTGGAACAATTTAGTAACCATTAACTGTAGCCTAGGGTCCTATGAATAGTACTATGGAGAGTGACGTCTCCCGGTCATGGTTAGTCGCGCTAACCACAATCTGGAGGATTTATGGCCGCATAGAACCGAATAACGAAATTAGGGCGAAGAACAATTGTCATGGTTTGGTTACGGCTCATGTAGGAACATATTATTTGTATTCCTAGCTAGTTTACAAATGGGTCAAACAATTCTTATTCTGATTATCACATGCACCTGAAACTATTTACGAACAATTGAATTTTACAAAGAACTATATGATTAAACCTGTGAACTCACCAACCTAGTGTTGACATTTTCAAGTATGTTTTTCAGGAAATTGAACGTGATCGCAAGGTTAGCAATGTAGATTACATGCATGCACGATGGATACAACTTTTGGGGGATTTCTCTTGTATAACTCAATGTAATAGAGTCATATTTGCGAAATCTTCATTTTTTGTAAACTCAATTTACATTTTGGAATGTAAAACTTTAAACTTGTTTATGTATCCATTTATCATGTATGTGTTTGCGGTAATCATATGCTTTGGAAACCATGAACGTCACGCCTCGCGTTTCCGCCTTGGCGGGGTGTGACAGATTTGGTATCAGAGCCATTGATTATAGCGAACTAGGTGTCTAAAACGGAACCTAGTCTATAATATAAATGACTCACTAAAACGTTTTCATTGCATAAGCATTGCATAACCAGTCATCATGTCATGTGGATATTGTTGTCACAAGCATGTCGTCACATTCACACTCTGACCCCGACTCTACCTCTGAAACCAACGAGGAACTTTCCGCCACACGCCCCAAAAATCGAGTACAAGTTCGTAGCTCCACATCACCCAATGTTGCCCTGGGAGAACCGCCTATCGTCTACCGAAAGAAAAGCGGAGGACCAGTTATGGTAAAGAGTGCTAGGAAGAAGGTTCGATTTCCACGCAAGAGAACCCTGGCAGCCCGTGACCCGGAAAACTTGGAGACTGATGAGGAACCACCTAAGCAACGACCCTGCTACCACCCTACTGTGGGGACTATCAGCTAGATGCCCCGTACACTGGCACGATGGAGGGAGATGGAGAGCATCCCCTCTACCCTTGAGCTCGGAGAGTCCTCCAACTCCTCAACACCCCTACCCCACACTGGGGAAGCCATGGAGCTCACAGTGCCTACATTGGTAGCACGCGTTCATACGCATGAGGAACGTCTTGATGACCTCCTAGATGATATCCGGGTACATGGGGATACAGCCACGCGACTACGTCAAGGGCTCGGATCTCGAGTACAGACTCTGGAGGACAGCACCCGAGACATACAGGGTGCCACTGACTATCTAGAGTTGAGAGCTGATATGGACTGGCAGTTCACTGTTACGGTCCGAGACATGGTGGAGGCGCTGGAAGAGAGGACTTTGGCTGCAGAGTTTGTGGCTAGAGCTAGCTTTGTCATGGTGGGACTTGCCATGATGATTGGGTTGTACTCCCACATCTTCTTTTAGACCTATTACGGGCGGGTTGTGTCCGTAGCGCATTATGTAGTTTAAAACTTTGGTACTGATGTGGTCATGTGAACCCATCCCTTTTGTATCCTTGTCTTTTGGAACAATGTACTATGCATGTTTTAACTATGTATGTGATGGTTTATGTTGTAATGATGGTTGTTTACGTTTGATATTGTTGTATCCTTATGTCATGATCTATCATTATTATTATATAATGTTGTTTCTTTTTAATTGATATGTTAGAAAGAACGTCATGGCACCTAAGCGTAGGACACCCCGTAACACTACTGGTGACAACAACGAGACGATTTCCCCAAACGTGAAACAACTCATATCACAGCGAGTAGCTGCTACCATGGAGCAGTATGAGGCAAATCGAAATAGTGGAGGAGGAAACGGCAGTGGTACCGGCGGAGGAGGTGCAGGAGGTAGCGGTACAGCCGGAGGTTCCGAAGGTAATAGAATAAATAAGTCATAACACATAGTCATGATCCGAATTAATGACGTTATGACTTGTAATTCTACAGATGCTCCAAATAGGAAGTGCTCCTACAAGGCCTTTCTATCTTGCAGCCCCCGCAACTTTAATGGCACCGAGGGTGCAGTTGGGCTAATGAGATGGATAGAAAAGATGGAGTCGGTGATTGATATTAGTGAATGCACCGTTGACTGCATGGTGAAGTATTCTACATGCACGCTCACTGATAAGGCTTTAACTTGGTGGAATTCACAAGTGAAAACCCTGGGAAGGCAGATTGCATACCAACTAACTTGTGAGGAGCTGAAAGCCATGATGACTGAGGAATACTGTCCTCGAAATGAGTTGCAAAAGATCGAATCTGAAATGTGGAATTTACAAATGATAGGAGATGATGTGGCTGGTTACACTGACCGATTCAATGAGTTAGCAAGTTTAGTTCCACACATGGTTACCCCATAATACAAGAAGGTTGAAAGATATTTGTGGGGTCTCGCACCTCAAATCCGAAGCCTGGTGACTTCATCGAACCCTATGGATGCCAAGAGCGTTATAACTCTAGCATTCAAGCTAAGGGATAATGCTGTGCGTGATGGTTTGTTTGGAAAGAAGGAGACCGAGGAAGGAAAATCTGGAGAAAAGAGGAAATGGTTTGGAAAACCAAGTAATCAAAACAAGAATCAGGCTTACAAGAGACCTGAAACTATGAAAGCCTATGCTGCCAACATTGAAGGACAAAATGGATATCTTGGAACACGACCGAGGTGTGACAAGTGTGGATATCATCACAGTGAAAAGTGTACCCAATGTGGAAAGTGTAAAAAGTATGGGCATCTAGCCCATAACTGTTGGAGCAATGCAAATCCTAATAAGATTAATCAAGTAGCAGGAAAGGTCAAACCAGGAACAGGAAGGATGAATCAGGGATGCTTTGAGTGTGGAGATCCAAAGCACTTCAGAAAAGACTGTCCAAGATTGAAGAACCGAAACGACAATCAGGCCCGTGGAAGAGCATTTGTGATGGGGGCTGGTGACGCTCGACAGGATCCGAACATTGTCACTGGTACGTTCCCGATAAATAATCACTATGCCTCTATACTTTTCGATACGGGAGCTGATATGATTTTTGTGTCAAATGACTTTAAGTCCCTACTCGGTATTAAGCCCAGCAAACTAGACCAAAATTATACAATTGAATTAGCAGACGGGAAATTAATTAAAACTGGAGAAGTCATTCAGGGTTGTACCTTATGTTTTAAGAACCACACATTTAGTATAGACCTACTACCTGTTGACTTGGGAAGCTTTGACGTTGCTATTGGCATGGATTGGTTGTCGAAGAATCATGCCGAGATTGTTTGTTTTGAGAAGATTGTCCAAATTCCACTCCCGAACGGAGAAGTTCTTTCGGTTCAAGGTGAGAAGAGTGGAGTGACATTGAGGATGATAAACTGCATGAAAGCTCGTAAGTACCTACGTAAAGGCTATTGCGTGTTCCTGGCTCACGTCGTCGAGAAGAAACCCGAGGAACGTCGACTTGAAGACATACCAATCGTTAAGGATTACCCCGAAGTTTTTCCTAAAGACTTACCTGGATTACCACCACTGAGGCAAGTCGAATTCCGAATCGACTTGGTACCAGGAGCCGCCCCGGTTGCGCGATCACCGTATCGATTAGCACCTTCTGAAATGCAGGAATTATCAAATCAACTCCAGGAGTTGCTTGATAAAGGTTTCATAAGACCGAGTTTCTCACCTTGGGGAGCTCCGGTCCTATTCGTAAAGAAAAAGGATGGAACCTTTAGGATGTGTATTGATTACCGAGAATTAAACAAGCTTACAATCAAAAACCGATACCCACTTCCTCGAATAGACGATTTGTTCGATCAACTACAAGGTTCTAGCTTCTACTCTAAGATCGATCTACGTTCGGGGTATCATCAACTAAGAATCCAAGAAGGAGATGTACCAAAGACGGCATTTAGGACTCGTTATGGCCACTACGAATTCCTAGTTATGCCGTTTGGTTTGACGAACGCACCAGCTGTTTTTATGGATCTCATGAACCGAGTGTGCAAGCCATACTTGGATAAATTCGTGATAGTATTTATTGATGATATATTAATATATTCACGAACCAAGGAGGATCATGAACATCATCTGAAATTAATTTTGGAACTACTCAGCAATGAGAATCTTTACGCTAAATTCTCTAAGTGTGAGTTTTGGATCCGAGAAGTGCATTTTCTTGGACATGTCATCAACAAGGAAGGAATTCACGTTGATCCATCTAAAATAGAAGAGATCAAAAACTGGGAAGCACCAAAGACTCCGACAGAAGTACGTCAATTTTTGGGTTTGGCTGGCTACCACAGACGATTCATTGAGAATTTTTCAAAAATAGCCCTGCCCTTAACCACATTAACCTAGAAAGAAAAGAAGTATGATTGGAGTGACAAGCAAGAGTCAGCTTTCCAATTACTGAAGCAGAAGCTGTGTAGTGCACCGATCTTATCTCTTCCGGAGGGAATCAACAATTTTGTCGTATACTGCGATGCATCACACCAAGGACTTGGTTGTGTGTTAATGCAAAGAGACAAAGTCATCGCATATGCCTCGCGACAACTAAAAGTGCACGAAAAGAATTATACGACCCACGACTTGGAGTTGGGCGCAGTTGTGTTTGCGCTCAAGATCTGGAGACATTATCTTTATGGTATGAGATGCACTATTTTTTCTAATCACAAGAGTCTCCAACATATCTTTGATCAAAAAGAACTTAACATGAGACAACGTCGGTGGGTAGAACTACTAAACGACTATGATTGTGATATCAAGTACCATCCTGGGAAAGCCAATGTCGTAGCAGACGCCTTAAGTCGCAAAGAACGAGTTAAAACTCTTCGTGTTCGTGCCCTCGGATTAACAATTCATACGAGTCTTACTACTCAAATCCGAATAGCACAACAAGAGGCACTAAAGGAAAGGAACATCTAAGCTGAGGCACTACGTGGAATGATCAAACAATTGGAGTCTAAGTCGGATAATACGTTTTACTTCATGGGCAGAATTTGGGTGCCGAGTAACGGTAACTTACGTGGGTTGGTTATGGATGAAGCTCACAAGTCCTGGTACTCCATTCACCCAGGTTCAGATAAGATGTATAAGGATCTAAAAGAATTATATTGGTGGCCCAATATGAAAGGAGATATTGCCACCTATGTCAGTAAATGCTTAACGTGTTCAAAAGTAAAAGCCGAACATCAGAAACCGTCTGGCTTGTTACAACAACCCGAAATTCCCCAATGGAAATGGGAACAGATTTCTATGGATTTCATCACGAAATTACCCAAGACGTCGAGCGGATATGACGTGATATGGGTAATTGTCGATCGTCTGACAAAATCAGCTCATTTTCTACCCATCAAAGAGACGGATAAAACCGAGAAACTTGCAAAGCTTTATATCAAGGAAATTGTGGCTAGGCATGGAGTGCCAATTTCTATTATCTCTAATAGAGACAGCAGATTCGTGTCTAGAATCTGGAAATCATTACAAGAAGCCATGGGCACACGTCTTGACATGAGCACGGCATATCACCCACAAACGGATGGTCAAAGCGAAAGGACCATTCAAACTTTAGAGGATATGCTCCGTGCGTGTGTAATTGATTTCGGAGGAAATTGGGATACTCATTTACCGTTGGCAGAGTTTTCCTATAATAACAGCTTCCACACGAGCATTAAGGCAGCTCCGTTTGAAGCTTTATATGGTCGTAAATGCCGCTCACCGCTATGTTGGGCGGAAGTTGGTGAAAAACATTTGACAGGTCCTGAGATTGTCCAGGAAACCACTGATAAGATCTTCAAAATTAAGGACCGTCTGAAAGCGGCCCGAGACAGACAGAAGAGTTATGCTGATAACAGACGGAAACCATTAGAATTTCAAATTGGTGACCGGGTAATGTTAAAAGTCTCACCATGGAAAGGCGTTGCAAGGTTTGGTAACCGTGGTAAACTCAACCCTGGATACGTTGGACCGTTTGAAATACTGGCTAGGGTTGGCCCTGTAGCCTACAAGCTCAAGCTACCGCAAGAACTAAGCAACGTACATGACACGTTTCACATATCGAATCTCAAGAAGTGCTTGGCAGACGAGACCTTGATCATATCGCCAGATGAAATTCATATTGATGATAAACTTCATTTCATCGAGGAACCGATTGAGATTACAGATTGGAAAGTTCAAAGGTTGAGACGTAGTCGTATCAAACTGGTTAAAGTACGTTGGAACTCAAAACGTGGTCCTGAGTATACATGGGAACGAGAAGATCAAATGAAAACAAAATACCCCTCCTTGTTTAAGGATACACCAGTTCAAGATGACACGAATTGAATTTCGGGACGAAATTCTTTTAACATAGGGAGAATGTGACACCCGACATTTCAGGTCAATATCCGTACATGTTATAAACGAGTTTACAGTATAATTGTTTTCGCGATTTACTTAATTTCATAAACAAGGACATTAAGGTCTAGCAAAAACCGTACAAGGTCTCATTTCATATTTGGTAATTCTAAGAGTTACCGGTTCACGTACCAGGATAACCCGACTAAATACGAACACTAGTGGTTAAATTAAATAACCAGAAAAAAAAATATATATATATATATATATATATATATATTACACAAAATTTACGTTGAACTATAATTTATTTTTAAGACTAAATCATATAATATACGTAAAAGTAAAATAATGGACTTTTCGAAGACGTTACTATGTAGCGCCACCTTTAGGTACTCATACCTACAAATAATCACCTCAACGAATTATACAATTCAAGATTTCAATATTTTTCTTTAACGAGCCATAAACTTGATAAATTTGTAATACCGTGAAGAACCCAAACCGAATTTATTTACCATTTAAAAACTCTAATCAATATTAAGCTACACTTAAATCTAATTATTTGATTTATTTAACCCTAAACCCAAATATATCAATAGGACGAGACAAGTGGGTCTTTTCCCCCCAACTCCTTGACTTTCTTAACCAAGTTTCAGAGAGAAACCCATACCTTAATAGTGAGAATTCTGATATAAACCATACCACTTCAATCACCTTTCTCATAATTCCTTTTTATCTCTCATTTCTTACGGCAATCTTCCCCATTTCTCTTCAAATCGAAGTCAAGTTTTAAGGCAAAATCCACCATATTTCGGTATTATAAGGAGCTTCCAAGGATTTCTAACCAAAAGAATTCAAGACCATCTTCTCTGTTTCTCTCAAAAATCATTATCTCTGTTTAGAGGTAAAAACTCAATATTATTCATATTATTTTCTTTAAAACCGTAGCTAAACATACAGTTTATTCGAACGTAAGAAAAATAACCAGAAAAGTGTGTCGAATTCAAGATTAAAACATGAATATATGCGTATATGTATGAATAAAGTTTTGAAACTGATTCTGTCAATCAAAATTTCAGTAATCGAAACTATAGTTTCGATACCTGTTTACTCAATCGAAACTAAGTAATTTCGATACCTGTTGTTCAATCGAAACTAAGTAGTTTCGATACCTATTACTCAATCGAAACTAGGTAGTTTCGATACCTTTCTTACCCAATCGAAACTAGGTAGTTTCGATACCCAGTTTGCTCAATCGAAACTCGGTAGTTTCGACATCTGTTCTGTTCAATCGAAACTAGGTAGTTTCGATACCTGTTTCAAGCCCATTGGGCAGTAACTTAGAACTATTTTATAACGAAACAAGTTTTGAAAAACTAAAAAGATATTTAAACAAAAGCAATCAGATTTGCTAAGTCGGTGAACAATTTGCATATGAGACATTCGGTCATAACACGAATTACCCTTTTGTAATTAGGGTACGAATAGTCAAGTTGACTAGAACAATTATCATTGCAAGCATACACAAACTCAAGGTGAGTTTCACGGCCCCTTTTTACTGTTTTCAATATTTGGGGGAAGAACATACTTACAACTATTTTTATGTGATAACAAGAGAATAAGACTCGACTTTTATGTTTACATGAGTTAAACGATTTTAGGCCGCTAAAGTCCCCTGGAATAATTTAGTAACCATTAACTGTAGCCTAGGGTCCTATGAATAGTACTATGGAGAGTGACGTCTCCCGGTCATGGTTAGTCGCGCTAACCACAATCTGGAGGATTTATGGCCGCATAGAACCGGATAACGAAATTAGGGGCGAAGAACAATTGTCATGGTTTGGTTACGGCTCATGTAGGAACATATTATTTGTATTCCTAGCTAGTTTACAAATGGGTCAAACAATTCTTATTCTGATTATCACATGCACCTGAAACTATTTACGAACAATTGAATTTTACAAAGAACTATATGATTAAACCTGTGAACTCACCAACCTAGTGTTGACATTTTCAAGTATGTTTTTCAGGAAATTGAACGTGATTGCAAGGTTAGCAATGTAGATTACATGCATGCACGATGGATACAACTTTTGGGGGATTTCTCTTGTATAACTCAATGTAATAGAGTCATATTTGCGAAATCTTCACTTTTTGTAAACTCAATTTACATTTTGGAATGTAAAACTTTAAACTTGCTTATGTATCCATTTATCATGTATGTGTTTGCGGTAATCATATGCTTTGGAAACCATGAACGTCACGCCTCGCGTTTCCGCCTTGGCGAGGTGTGACATAAGGGGCCGGTGTAGAAAAGCATGACAGAGATACATGCTATTACGTGATGAATGTGAATATGTGAATGCATGATAATAAATCATGCAATACGTGTTAAGTGTGAATGTATGATGGGAAAGAGTCTAAACACTAAAATGGAGTAATGGAGTACTTACAAAGCGTTAAAGGGGTGGTGGGTATGCCGCTGGTACACCCTATATATAAACCTCTTTAATGCATCGTGGGAAAACCGTTATGAAGTTTTAAGATGAGGACTCGTTGGGAATAAATCAAGCATAAGCATGCAATAATAAAAGTAAACATGCATGTCATAAACAAATGTTTGATACATTGGGAGGCTGTAAGTCTATGATACTCATGATCCCAATGAAATATGTCCGGCGTACGGGGTGGGTCTCAATAATAAATGAATGAAATGAGATGTCCAGCCTATGGGGCGAGTCTCAATAAGAAAGGAATGGAATGAGATGTCCTGCCTATGGGGGGTCTCAGGAATATAACAAGATGTCCAGCCTACAGGGCGGGTCTCGAGGATGAAATAAGGTGTCCAGCCTATAGGGAGGGCCTTATAAACAAGATGTCCAGCCTACGGGGCGGGTCTTGTGACAAGATGTCCAGCTTACGGGGCGGGTCTTGTCTAAAATTAAACGAGTGACGTGACTTGAGGTACGTCCTATGATGGTTACAGGGGCATGTCTGCCCGGTGAAACTTGAATAAGGAACCTAAAGGTTCCATAATAAAATAAACAAGCAGTGTACTTACTTAGCGAAAGCTAATGTAAAAATGTTTTCCAAACGCTGCAAAAAAAACACGTGGAATAAAGCTTCCTAAGGACGTGACCATCGGAGTTGAAGAATCCTTATGATATGTGTAATATAATATTGTATGTAAAATAATATTTATAATAAAATATACCTATGTCACTACGGTGGCAAGGTTTTGAAAAATTTGAGACCAATTTCATCATTAAAACTCTGATAAAATAATGAGATAAAAGTAGGGTGTTTCAGTATACTAGATCTGATCTATAGTTTACTTTGTATAACAGAGATACCTTTTGAACACTCATTTGAGGTTCATAATGAATTCATTCTTTTGAAATATTCCCCCTTTGTATTTACCCAAATGACTTGTATTTGAACTCTTTCATACAGGTTAGTTATGTCTCAGACCATGTTTTATGTCTTATACATAAGTCGGATAATTGTGCTCTTCTTGAACCTTTCAAGTAGTTATCCTTTTCATACAACTTCATATCAAGAATCATCTTGACTAAGGAAATATATACTAATATTTTCCTCAACAATGTATTTCCCTTTTATTAATTGACACCTTACCTTTGCTATTTCCAAGGATTTTATCAATGACAACTTGAATATAAATTTGGAATTTGGTCTGTCTACGAATATAAATTGGCGAATCATCTAATGCTTCAGTGTAGACACTGTTGACTTAAGTCAGTAAACCACTAATCGACATAGATCTCTGTTCCTTAACCGTTGTGGTTCAACATTATATATTCCTCTTACTCAAAAATGTTCTTAAATCAAGAGAGACATCTTGCATTATTAGTATGTCATATACACATAACACTTTGAAGAAATAAAGTTTGCTCCCACTTTCCTTCTACAAACGAGAATGTTATGATATGATGAAACAACTTTTACTAGATTAAAAAATGTTCTCTGAGATGTTCAAACACAAGTGGTTCCTTATGTTTTAGTTCCTTGTTTTGGAATCATCAATTGCTCACATACAATCTGCCATTAAAGATCCCCCTAGGAGAGCCTTTTGTTATCCAAATTCTATGTATTCCCAATACGCTAAAGTTTTAATCATCATTATGATTATTCAAGCATTGTTGTATTGATGTGTGTGTTATGTGGTATACATATATTTTAGGGATTTTTTTTAATACAGTTCATGTTTTAATATTTATAAAATGATTATCACTTTAACTAACTACACACAAAAGGCAAGTGCACCTATCGCAGCATAATATAGTTTATGTAAGAACCAAGTATCAAACTAATGGTCACAATGGCTTTTGGTACTCAGTCGTTGTTATCGTTTCGTCTAATAATAAGGATAGTGGTGTTTAAAAGTAAAAACAAGTGAGGCAACATGACGAGACAGTGGGTTTATAAATAATCAGATCAAATGCATTTTACTTGGGTTAGAATCCACTTGGTAATAAATTGTTATATTAGAATTAGCTTAATGATGCGATCAATTACAGAGTTCATAAAGTACCCGATGTCGGGCTACCTGTCTAAAGCCCAAACTAACTAATTTACGTTCTTTAGTGATAAAATTGAAGGGTTCCTAGGTAGGGTTACCATGACCCTCAATCTATTAGAAAGCTAGAATGATAAGACACGCTAGCCACCTTAAGGTCGGAACAAAGACATTTTTACTAAAGCATACTTTAATTAATACTTCCACCAACTCAGGCCTTAAACCCCATGACTCCCGCTAGAAGTCCTCTGCGAGCCAAGACAAAAGAATAGAAGAAGTATCGACACAAAACACAAGGTCCATCTAAGACTCAAAATGCCTTGCTTGAATACCCAAATCCCAACTAACCAAAGTTTAAATCTTTTACTAACTGGGCCTAGTATAGTATCAAAGATTTTATATAAAGACGTTCAACTTTGAATGAATGTTTAAACAAGATGTCTTGTTCCCGACACACACAAGATTCAAGATTTTAAAGACCAAAAATCAAGCACTCACGTCTATAAAGGAAGATCATAGTAAAGAACAACCAAGAAACATAAACACATTTTACTGATGTAAAATATTAATTTATACTAAGTTTTATCCTCACCCAATTGATACAAGAAGACTAGCCAATTATAGCCATAGATATGAATACACAAACACTTGTTGATGTATGTATCATGGAATGAAAACAAGTAATCAAATCAAAGACACGTGTAGTGATTATGAAATGCTTCTTGATCTTGGGTGAAATGACTAACTCTCTCTTTGCTACTCTTCATGGAAGAGACCTGTAGGAACTCCCCCAAGTTGTTACTTGTGAAATTAGGAGTCCAAGGCCTCTATTTATAGGATGTTCCATAGGGAGGCACGACTGTGCCTTCATACGTCTGCCATGATGATGAGAGAGCTGTTAGAAGTAAAATCAAAGGAAAAGGGTTCGAAACTTACAAGAAACAGTGATGGTTTTAACCACTAAATCGTGAGTTGAATGAAAAGGAATAAGAGACTTATTTCTTGCTTATTTCTAGCAGATTTTGGGTCTTCAAAGGCCTCTAAACAGGGGCGGACCTAAAGAGGGCGGAAGCGGGTCAACCAGCACGCATTAATTTTTTCTTGTATGTAATTGTGAACTTACATACACATGTGAATACTGGGAAATCATATCGGGTCGCCATATGCTAGGATCACGACAATAATCTAACGACCGAAAGAAACATATACGTTTTCTGTGCGAATCACCTTTTGTACGGAGATCAACTTTTTCTGTCACTTCTGAAAAGATGCACGGCCATGCATACCCATGCACAGGCATGCATGGTGTTGACTGGCTTCTAAAATTTTACTGACTTGATCTAAGGAGGCACGACCGCGCATGGTCATGCATTGGCGTGCCTTTCTTCCGACTATCACAAATTGTTGACTTTTTCTTTGACTTTTCCTTCTTTTTAGCATGATAAGCCAAATAACCTGCAATTAGATCGTATTCTAGTGTAATTTCTCAGAAATCAACCAAATATGAAGATGATTATGTCTGTAAAATATGTGTAAGTGTTAGCATATCACATATCCCCACAATTGAACTTTTGTTTGTCCTTAAGCAAACTCATGCATTGATCAGACCCATGGCTTACAGGATAGAAGTTTCTTGGCGATAAGTAAACAGATGAGTCAATTATTCTATTTTTGTATTTTTAAATATGGAGATAATAATGAAAGGGGCGTAACATGCCTATTAGAACTTGGATGATGCATGACCTCACTTTCCTCATAATGTTTACTTAACACTCGGATATAGTATACAGATAACTCGGATTTGAGTGGAACACTCGATGTCAAATTAAAGTATGCAAATCAAATCTCCATCAAATATCATAAGTGTAATGCATGAATCAAAAAGATTTTTCAAGGGATGTAAATTGGCTTGGGTAAAAGGGAGGAATTATTTTTGAGAGAGTGGCTAAACATTAAAAGATCGGCTTAGCTTATTAGGATATGACTAAAAGGTAAAGGAAAGCTAATAAAGGCCCTCTACAAAACTCAGACTAGGAGGGTATAGCTAATATGAGGACTCTTTTAAGGTAAGTTTGTCAAGACCGAATATCCTTTTCAAGAACGCGACTTCCTCATCTTTCCTTATGGATCATTCAGCTTTTAGCCTAATAGCACCATATCTGATTAGCTCTGTATACTCATATTGGGAGTATGTTTAGTGCTTACTACATTTTCATTAATGAGACCAATTTCCACAATTTAGATATTTTTTGTATTTTTTTTTTTGCCCTTCCTTTTACAATGTTCTTCAAATTCCATAGAATGATGACTTTTGCTCTTTTTGAAGCCACTTTTTCCTTGTCTCCTTGGACAAGAGAAAACCTTTTCTCAGATTTTTGGGGGTAAACCTGGCTTCACGAAATGAATACTTGAAAGCAAATAGAAATCAAATGAATGCATCCAACTCTTTTAGGTTTTACCGATAAAATACCGTATATATATATATATATATATATATATATATATATATATATATATATATATGGGAGGGTTCTAGAGAAAACCACATAGTTAGACGAAAACCTAGAAAACCACTAAAAAACCAATTTTAACCAAACATATAATAATATTTATTTTTTTATTTTATTTTATTTTTATTTATTTATAAGAGTATCAATGTAATATTACACATTTTTAGCAAAAAAATCATTTAAGTATCGGCTTACATATACGTAAACAGAAAACAAAAAATTTTTTGGTTACGTATACGTAAAACACAATATGTAAAATGATTTTTTAGTAAATTGTGTAATATTATATTAATACACTTAGAAATAAATAAAAAAATAAAAAATCTATAAATTATTTGGTTGGCTTTTAGTGGTTTCTCGGTTTTCGCCTAACTTTGTGGTTTTCTCTTGATCCCTCCCCTATATATATATATAACATAAACACATGGCTACAGACTAGATATCCTTAAGTCAATGCCAAGTTGACCAAAACCAGATTTTAACAAAAAGGGTTAAAAAGGCTAAGTGTAGAGTCAAACACTAAAGGCTGATATTCACAAGTTCACATACTCTGGAACAGTCCCGGTTGTACTCAGGAACAACAAACATCTCCGGTGAGAGAGCCACTCAGGAGAGGTTGCTGATAAGAAAAGTCTAAGATCTACTCAGGAGGAGTAAATCTACTTCAAGAGAGAACTACTTTGGAGAGGGGATTTAGTCCTGAGTGACATTGTTGCTGCTGGTAAAGAAGAACATAAAGACAAGAGTGCTAAGTCAAGTACTCCGGAGTGTCTATCTACTTCGGAAGAACAATTTGTTCATCCTGCGTAGAAGGCATACTCTCCGAAACAGTTTGTGCTTCTTCACCAGACTGCGACTCCGGAAGGCAACTATCAACTGAAGAGTTAGTTGAGTTAGTTATGCCAGCCTAGCTTCTAGAAGAGTCTAGAAGGTTAGGTAGTTACCGTCAGTTGTATTCAAGTCGATAAATAGAATGTAACAGTTCATTTGTAATTAACACTTTGATATTGTCAAGTCTTTCTTATTAACAGAACTTATAATCAATACAATTGGTCGTTGATGTGATTCTTGTGTTCTTGATTCAACTGTTTTGTATTTAGTTTAGATTGTTGTTTTCGCCATCAATCTAGATACATATTTTTTGTTCTTAATAGAATTCACGATCCTACAAGTGGTATCAGAGCCTGAGTGCTCTAATTTCTGATTTCAGAAGAGTTTTCGATACAAATTTGTGAAGTTCGTCTTCGGAGAAGCATTTTCATCAAATTGAAAGTATTTTGATCATCTTTTGCAAATTTCAATGATGACAGTTATTCAAACCATTGATGCAGACATTGGAACCACCAACAAACCACCTAGACTTCAGTCTGCTTCAATATACATGAATTGGAAGCAGAGAATGCAAAATTTTTTGTTTGTTACTAATTTCAATATGTGGAGATCAATTGTTGATGGACCTTCAATTCCTTTGGTTCCTGCAACAGAAGCAGATGGAGTAGCAGTTCCAAAAGATCCTTCAAGATTTACTGAAGCAGAAATAAAGCTGAGAGATAGAGACATGAGAGCTCTTGGCTTGCTCACTATGGCTCTTCCGAGTGAGATTTATCACAATTTTAACACTCATACTTCTGCCAAAAAACTCTGGAATGCTTTGTCTAAAATGTATGAAGGAAATACTGAGATGAAGAAAAATAGGAAAAAAATGTTAAAGAGGCAATATGACACTTTGGTCATATTTCTGGTGGGGATCTGACAACTTAGTTTAATAGGTATGTGAGGCTAGTTTGTGAATTAAAGAGTGCAGATGTGGAACTAGATTATGTTGATATGGTAAAACAATTTTTGACTTCTTTTCTATAGAAGTGGCTGGGTTATACTATTCCAATTAGAAAAACTGAAAATATTAACACCTTTACTCTTGAAGAGGTGTATGATACACTGTAAAATTATGAATTTGAAACTAAAGGTTTTCAGGATTTTGTTGTGAGTAAACCAGTTGGAGCAGCTTTAACTACACCAATAATTGAAACTATGTCAGAACCTGTGGCATATCCTAAAGTTCCCCTTTGCTTTATCGCAACACATTTGGAGCTTTACAATATTTAGTTTTGACAAGACCGAAGATCGTTCATTCTGTTAGTGAGGTTTCCCAGTTTCATCAGAATCCCACTAATTGACACCGGTTACCAGTTAATCTTATTCTGAGGTATCTTAAGGGTATTATTACTCATGGGTTAACTATCTAGCGTTCCTCTATGACTACTATTCATGGCTACGCGGATGCTGATTGGGTTGGTTGTCCTGATGATCGTTGTTCCACTACCGGTTATTGTGTTTTTCTTGGATCCAACTTTATCAGTTGGAATTCCAAGAAGCAACACACTGTGGAATTCCTGATGATCGTTGTTCCACTACCGGCTAATCACGTCCATTAGCGCACTAAGCATCTCAAGATCGATCTTCATTTCATTCGGGATATGGTTTTGGCTCGTTCTCTTACAGTTTGTTATGTTGCTACTACACATCATCGTGCAGATATCTTCACCAAAAGATTGTCCTCTACTCAGTTTGCATATTTCATAAACAAGCTGCACATCGTATTGTCGATATTAGAGATAGTTAACATTTCATTTATCTTGATTGTTTCATATTCTCATTGTTCATCTTTTGACTTTTCGTTTCTTTGTAGACTCTATATATAGTGAGAGATGTCATAGGGTGTCATGAGATGAAAGATATATACACAAACACATATTGATCATGTTTATCTTCTTTATAATCTTAACATGGTATCAGAGCTTGTAACTTTTGGCTTTGGAGATGTCCTGAAGAGTTTCTAAACCATCAAACAGCAATTGCATATGACATGGTAACCATTATGTCATAGTGCAATTAGAAGTAGAGTACCTAATGGTCACTATTACGTCACTAGGGAATCACCATAAATATCTGTCTGAATATGGATGGCAAACGATGTATATGCCGCGTCTTGACATATATACTCAATTTAATCGTTATTTTCAAACATGTAGGTAACTTGTTATCACTATGGAATAAATATATTAGTAAAATTAGTAACTGGGGTACATATAGTATCACAACAATGTTTTCACTGATCAACACATTAATTTGAGGCAAATTCTGTCATTTCTTTGTACTTTGCAGTCTTCAAAGAATTGATTAACCATCTGGAGACAAAAAGTATTAAGTTGAGGTAAATATTGATTAATCGGTGTATGTCGGCAGAAATTGCTTTTAACAAGAAATGGATGCTTTTAATAAGAAATTGCTTATTCAGGATAAAAACTGTTATTTCTTCTTGAAAAATAGTATGTTTTCTTTCTTTAAAAAGTTATATACATACACACATATTTTTTTTTGAAAAGCAAATTTCTTTATTCAGGAGACTTGAACCCATGACCTAC
This sequence comes from Smallanthus sonchifolius, assembly GCA_023525975.1. NCBI lineage: Eukaryota > Viridiplantae > Streptophyta > Magnoliopsida > Asterales > Asteraceae > Smallanthus > Smallanthus sonchifolius. The sequence goes on along the minus strand of CM042031.1, from coordinate 68,520,715 downwards.
TCAAACCTTGGTGTTTTAAGACTCTACCATTGTACCACCAACCCAATGGAATATATACACACATATATCAAATAATTTATTATGTATATAAAAATATACGTGATTGACAATAGAAAACACATATGATATAATTATAAATGAAATAAAACTTGATGTGAAAAAACAGTTATTTGGTGTATGAATTACTATCCTTACATTTAATATGTAGTTAAATAAACGAAATAATTATATCTTTGGTATGTGACAAAGGTGACGAATACGAATTTCAGTTGGAGTAAAATATATGTTGGTAAAAAATTGGTCGGGTAAAAAATATAATTATTTCTATCACTCATTCTTCATCAAATCTATATCTGTACTATATAATAAATAAAAATCTCTTATGTCACGTGTCGCCTCCATATATCTTCTCACCATTTTTTTTTCCTTCTTCTCTCTCTTATTAAATACACCTCTTTTTTTAATAATGATTTATTTTTAAAGAAAGTATTAATTATACTAATAAAACACATTTATTTTAAACTAGATTAAAATTTCGTGTATTACACGGCTTGATAAAATGTAATATTATATACTTAGTAATAAAAAATTTGTATTTTAAAAAACCCGTGTATGATAAAATGTAATGTTATATACTTAGTAATAAAAAGTTTATATCTTTAAAAACCCATATATTACACGGTTTGAATACATTAATTTCTATTTAATATAATTTGACTTACATCACTATTTAGTTAAAAACAAAAATTACATAATTAAATTTTAAAGTTTCTTAAAATAGAAGGGAAATTAAAATAAATGTGTTTTATTAATATAATTAATATTTTTCTTTAAATATAAATCATTATTAAAAAAAAGAGAGATGTATTTAATAAGAGAGAGATGCGGGAAAAAAATGATGAGAAGAGATGTGACGCGACACGTGGCATGAATGATTTTTATTTATTATATAGTATAGATTATCTCTTATTTTAAAAAACTTTAAAATTTAATTCTGTAACTTTTTTTAAACCAAATAGTTAATGTAAGTCAAATTATATCAAATAGAAATTAATGTATTTTCGAAACACAATTATATATTAATATTTACATATTTTTGAACTTTTAAAAAAAATCATTAGTATATATAATATATTTTTCCACTTATAAGATGTACATCAAGATTTAAGAATTTTATTCAACCCGTGTAATACACGGGTTTTTAAAAATATAATTTTTTTATTATTAGTATATAACATTATATTTTATCAAAACGTGTAATACACGTGGTTCTAACCTAATAAGATATATAGTAAATGGCCAGTCTAAAAGTAGAACTTAAATTCCAACCACATGCTTGATGAATATTGTTGGGATGCATTTATGATTTACCTTAAAAAAAACTAACAAAAATTATAAAACATTATAGTAACATATGCGTTCTTATAATGCCTTTACGATACAATTTAAATGTTGGGGAAAAAAATTTACAAAGGATTTAAGGAAATAGACAGTCAGGCTGTTTCAGCGCGGTTGACGGTTGGTGGTTGGCGGGTAAACTCGCCCCTTAAAGGGAAACAATTATATTTGTAAAATATTTTGAAAAATATAAAGATTTGACAGTTTAACAGAATGTGTTAAATTCCACAACTAAATAAATAAATGTATATATCAAAATAAATTTTAGTAAAGAAATTTTGTATTTATTCAACAATATTTGATGGGAAGAATCCTATAGAGCTGTTGGTTACAAGAAAATATAAATGTTCATCTCTATTTGAACACTTAATCATCTCTATGAATTTTAGTTTTTGGGGTTCTATTTGAAGTTTTAGTTCTGGAAACGAACCAACAATGAAGTTTGGAAAGGAGTTTGCTTCACAGATGGTGCCGGAATGGCGAGAAGCATATATGAATTACAACTACCTCAAGACTCTATTAAAAGAGATCTTGATTTTCCACCGTCGACAGACAAGGTCGCCGGAGAATCAGGTGAACTCACAGCTGACGCTGTCAAAGGCTGCTTCTTTGAAGCGAAGGGCGTCCCTTTTTAGAGCTTTCAGTGGACTAACTAGTCGTTATGGTAACAGTAGTGACATAAAAGATAAAGAAGATGAAGTGATTCTAGTGAGTGCATTGCAGACAGCAGATGAAGAGCATGGAAAAGATGATCAGAGTTACCAGACAGTTTTTCTGCGGCCGTCGGAGGAAGGGGGAGATCTTGAGCTTGTGTTCTTTAGGGGACTTGATCATGAGTTCAATAAAGTGGTTCATTTTTATAAAACCAAAGTGGAGGAGGTGGTGAAGCAGGCTGAAGAGCTGAGTGTACAAATGGATGCTCTCATTGCTCTTAGAATCAAAGTCAGCCATCCGGTCAATCCCCATGCTGCTGTCTCTCCCTTCATCAATGAAACAAACACAGGTAGTTAGTTTTAATTATAATCATTACAATAATATAAACAAAATATATTTGCTAACTTTAGATAAATTTAAGGTTCATATCCATTGGAGGCGATTCATGAAGAAGAACAAAAAAGGAGATCAGATGATGCCAGGGGATACCAGATGGCTTCTTTAGAAGTTCTGAATCATGTAAAGTTAAACGCCAACCCAAAAACACCGCTATCCATGATAAAAAGTGTTTTCAAAAGTTTCAGTCTAGAGTTGCATTTTAACAAGAATGAAGTCAGAGATGCAGAAGAAAAGTTGAAGCAAGCTTTCATTGAGTTCCACCAAAAGCTTCGGTTTCTACAGAACTACGCGTAAGCATTAATTAAGCACTTTAAATATGACATAAAGATTGGTTACAGATTAACTGAACTGTATCTTGTTTACAATCCAGCTTCCTGAATCAGTTGGCCTTCTCTAAGATAATGAAGAAGTATGACAAGGTTAAGGATTTTTATTTTTTGACTTTTATAAGTGTCACCAGGTGTTAACTTCTAACCTAAATTGTTTGTCCAGATCACATCAAGAAATGCATCTGATGCTTACTTAAAGATGGTTGAAGAATCTTTCTTGAGCCAATCTGATAAGGTATGTTACTATGATGTTAATGGCGGTTTTTTTTCTGAAACGGTGTTGTTTCATATTATTCTTTCATAACCGGTGTTATTTTTTTTTCACTTTCACAAATGGTGTTTCCAAGGTTGCTAATCACGAATTGTGGGTTTTTGTGTTACTTCGTGGTTGGGAACCACGAATTGTGGGTTTTTGTGTGATTTCGTGGTTGGGAACCACGAATTGACTTGTAACCCTCTTTGCTAACCACGAATTGATGAAAGCTCCTCTTGCTAACCACGAATTGATGAAAGCTCCTCTTGGTAACCACGAATTGATTGCTAACTTCTTTTCCCAACCACGAATTGTTCAAACAATAATTCCCAACCACGAATTGATGTTCAAACTTAATTTCCCAACCACGAATTGAACTATTTTTTTATTTTGATTTAAATATTTGTTTCCTTTTATTATTTTTGTTTTGTTTGTTTTGATTTAAACGGATATTTATAAATAATAAATGGTTATGTTATAAATATTTTTTATGTGTTATTTGTATATAATGTTAAAATATTTTATTTTAAATGGTTCTGTTAAAAATATTTTGACAGATTTAGAGAATCAGAATCTTACTGTGTGAGAATCTCTGTGAGAGTTCACTATATATTATGACAGGTTCATGTTCAAGATTATAACAGGTTTGTGAGAATCTCTATGAGAGTTCAATATTATGACAGGTTCATGTTCAAAAGAAATCTCTGTGAGAATATGATAAGATTAGTCTCTGTGAGAAATGTGATAATGTTGGTAAACGTGATAGAAGATGTGTTCAACAAAGCATATAACTTCAACGAAAAACAGATTATCTCAAACTCTTTCATACTCTTTCAACTATCTTCAATGAAAAAATGTGATAAGATTAGTTTCTGTAAGAATTTAAATATCCGTTTAAATCAAAACAAACAAAACAAAAATAATAAAAGGAAACAAATATTTAAATCAAAACAAAAAAATAGTTTAATTCGTGGTTGGGAATTTAAGTTTGAACATCAATTCATGGATGGGAATTATTGTTTGAACAATTCGTGGTTGGGAAAAGAAGTTAGCAATCAATTCGTGGTTACCAAGAGGAGCTTTCATCAATTCGTGGTTAGCAAGAGCAGCTTTCATCAATTCGTGGTTAGAAAAGAGGGTTACAAGTCAATTCGTGGTTCCCAACCACGAAATCACACAAAAACCCACAATTCGTGGTTCCCAACCACGAAGTAACACAAAAACCCACAATTCGTGGTTAGCAACCTTGGAAACACCATTTGTGAAAGTGAAAAAAAAAATAACACCGGTTGTGAAAGAATAATATAAAACAACACCGTTTCAGAAAAAAACCTTGTTAATAGCATGTGGGAACAATAGATATTCTCATTGATATAAAATTTTCTATAAATATGAATTATTCTCTAATTACCTAATTAACAGTGAGACGTAGTGAGAAAATGTAGGAACTGACTTGCCTAATTAACAGCATAGGACAGGTCCAGTCTTGTAATCGTGAGGTACTGAAGAGCACTAACAAGAGACAGAAATAGTGTAGGGTCGTGAAATAGAGTGCCTTAAAGGCATCGGAAGTGGTTAGCGGTGTGGCAACTGGTTTGGCATCGAGAAGACCGGCTCTAGCAAGGATGTCATAAGCATACTTTGCTTGGCCAAGAAAGAGCCTGATACATGTATAGCTAACATCAAGACTCAAAAAATAGTTGAGTTGTCCCAAATCTTTGATAGCGAACTCACGGTGAAGATGAGTAATGAATTTCTGAATGGCAGCATCGTTATTCCCAGTTAGAATAATATCATCCATGTAAACTAGCATATAGATACGACATTAGTTTCGCTTGAACACAAATAATGATGTGTTGGCACGGCTACACGAAAAACCAACGTTAACAAGAAAAGTGCTAAGCCTTTGAAACCAAGCACGCGATGCTTGTTTTAGGCCGTATAGAGCCGTTTTAAGACAACACACATAATTTGGGGCATGAGAGTCTATACCCGTAGGTAGAGGTGCACAAAAAAAACCGGTTTTTTTTACCCGGTCTAAACCGGCAAACCGGTTTGGGATAAACCGGTTTGGAGCAAACCGGTTCGGGTTAGGCTAAAAACGCCGAGTTGAAACCGGTTTGAAGCATTTAGGAGTATACCGGGTTGGGGACCGGTTTGTGTGAACCGGTTTGAAAAACCGGTTTTTGCGCTGACAAAAACTAGCCGTTGGGGAACGGATTTATAGCCGTTGGGGTCGATTTTGGCCGTTTTTTGGACCCCATTTGCACTCTTAAAACACTATAAATAGATGGGGGTGTGCATTTGCTTGAATGACCATTTGGATGCGATAGATAGGATACAAGACCAAACTTCTCTCGAAGACGAAATTCAAGCCGAAGAAATCATACACAACAACGAGGTTGGTCTTGGAATATCCGAACCAGTCACCGATGAAGAACTAGCCGAAGATGCAAGGCTACGAAGCTCTAGTTCCGAATACAACGCACAAGAATAATCAATCAATATTTCAAAAAATAAAAATATATATTGTCATTTGTAATGTTTTACAATTTTATAACTTTATCTTTTCATATTTTTTAATTTTCGAACTTTCCAAATATTAATAAACGTTGAACTTTATGTTTTATATTTGTTATTTTTTTTATATTAAAAATATAAAATTTATTTGAATTTATTTTTTTTTTTAATAAAAACCGGTTTGTAACCAACCCTAACCGGTTTGACCAGTTAGTCATTCTCCACCTACCAAACCGTTTTAACCCGAACCGGTTTAGGCCCAAACAGGTTTTGACTTTTCGTTGACCAAACCGGTTCGGTTCGGTTCGGGTTGAACCGGTTTGGGTTAAAAAACCGATTTGTGCACCACTACCCGTAGGTTGCTCCATTAATACGGGTTTACTGAGATTGCAATTTAAAAAGGCATTTTTGACTTAGATGCTTCTGATGAATGGTAGCCAATGCCATAACAATTCGGACCCTTGAAGCCTTGACAATGGGGCTGAAAGTAAGAGAGTAATCCAAGCTCGGAACTTGTGTAAAACCTTATGTGACCAAGCGTGCCTTGTATTGATGAACCGAACCATCCGAATTATATTTTGTCATATAAACCCACTTTGAACCAACGATATTTGAATCCTTGGGTCGAGGAACAAGATCCCAAGTATGATTCTTTTGTAAAGCACCCATGTCTTCATGTATGGCAGTCATACATTTAGAATGTTTAGTTGCAGTCTTGAACCCTTTAGGATCCTTCGAAGAGAACAGGGCATGATGTAAGGGACTTGAGCTAACTATTGCTATATTAGCAAAATGATTTGGTTTGAATATTCCGGAACGAGCCCGAGTCATCATGGGATGCAAAGAAGTTGTGACTGATGAGGAGCGCTGAAAGGTTAATGAGGCAGGTGAAGATGGAGGGACTAGTGCAGCTGAGGAAGCAGGGTCGGGTGGTGGAATGAAGGTACACTACAAGGAAATGACCCTGTGACCTATGCCGACGACTAGTGTCGTCGGTATAGGCGAAAACCAAAATTTTGAATGGGACACCCTGCTATACTGACGACAAGTCGTCGCTATAGGGTCAAAAAAAATCGTCGGGATAGGGTGATAATGTTGTAATAGTAGGAGTGATTAGTGGTGGAGATGAGAAATGCGGTAAACAAAGAGTGCATGGGTGGGAAGTTGGATGGGAACAGTGAGGTGATGGGTGCGATGGCACTGTTTGAGGTAGAGTTTTTGTAAAGACAAGTTTATCAAAATTTGAGAAAAGAAGCTTGGCCTAATCACCGGAGGAACAACTCCACTAAATGTAAAAACTTCTTCATCACATTGTGCATGACGAGTAATATAAACCCGATTTGTAGATGGGTGTAACATCCGACCTCTCGTACCAACAATATTGTCCGCTTTGCCCCCTAAGATCTCACGGATTTGTTTTTGGTTGCCAGGGTGAAAACTTCCCAGGGGTCATCCATCCCTGGATTACTACCGCCCGAGCACGCTTAACTGTGGAGTTCTCCTCTCATTCACTACATTAAGCCCCAAAATGCGATGTGGTATTTGAGGCGGGGCATTCCTTATAAACCAAGAATCTCTCTTGTTCACGACCGATGTAGGATTTGCCTAGGGTGTTACAAACACCCCCTTTTGGACTCATCGTCCTCGATGAGGTTTGCCCCGCCCAATCAGAGGTGTGGGATTTGCCTAAAGTGTCCCTCTAAACACCCCTGGGGACTCACCATGCTCGATGAGGTTTGCCCCACCATCCCGAACGGCACAGAAGTGGCTCTGATACCATTTGTAACATCCGGTCTCTCGTACTAACAATATTGTCCTCTTTTACCCCTAAGATCTCACAGATTTGTTTTTGGATGCCAGGGTGAAAACTTTCCAGGGGTAATCCATCCCTGAATTACTACCACCCGAGCACGCTTAACTATGGAGTTCTCCTCTCATCCACTACATTAAGCCCCAAAACGCGTTGTGGTATTTGAGGCGGGGCATTCTTTATGAACCAAGAATCTCTCTAGTCCACGGCCGATGTGGATTTGCCTAGGGTGTTACAAACACCCCCCTTTTAGACTCATCGTCCTCGATGAGGTTTGTCCCACCATCCCAATCAGAGGTGTGAGATTTGCCTAAAGCGTCCCTCTAAACACCCGTGGGGACACACCATGCTTGATGAGGTTTGCCCCACAATCCCGAACGGCACAGAAGTGGCTCTGATACCATTTGTAACATCCGACATCTCGTACCAACAATATTGTCTGATTTGCCCTCAAGAGCTCACGGATTTGTTTTTTGTTGCCCGGGTGAAAACTTCCTAGGGGGTCACCCATCCGTGGATTACTCCCACCCGAGCACGTTTAACTGTGGAGTTCTCCTCTTATCCACTACATTAAGCCCCAAAACGCGTTGTGGTATTTGAGGCGGGGCATTCCTTATGAACCAAGACTCTCTCCTGTCCACGGACGATGTAGGATTTACCTAGGGTATTACAATGGGTCAAGGCACCTATATCCTTTAAGTTTTGGACTATGCCCGATAAAAATGCAGGAGACACTTCTAGGAGAAACCTTATGACGAGCATAATCACGAAGGTAGGGACACGCCCGAAAACCAAACGTTTGAAAGTTTGCTTAAGACGTGACTTGATTAAAATAAAAGCTCAAATGGAGACTTTTTAGAGAGCAATGGAGTTGGAAGTCAGTTAATAATGTATGTAGTTGACATAAACGCATCAACCCGTAAAGATGAGGGGGCATGGGCACTGAAGAACATGGCAAGATCAGTTTCAGTGACATGGCAGTGCTTGCATTTGACCCGCCCATTTGTTGAGGCGTATGCGGGCAAGAAAGAGGATGATGAATACCATTGTCAAGTAATAGCTTTTAGACACGATTATTAGTAAATTTTGTCCCACCATCGTGATGTGGTTCCAACCGGAGAACTTCAATTGGCCAAGAAAATAGAGACGAAAACCAGAAAGAATTTAAAGAGGAAACTTGATACTAATTTTCTTCATAGCTATTCTCAAAACACAATTGCCTTTTGTAGGCTTACATAAGAAAATAAAAAAGATGACAAATAATACCACTAATTCATTACTACTAATCTTACGGAAATAGAAAACATGTAAATAACTAAAAGAAACAAAAGAGTGCAACTAAGTGAGCCACGTTCTTTGCGGTTATCATGGAAGTGCATGAGTGGCTACGTGGACTAGGTAGGCACGTAACTTTCCATCCCCCTTGGAATCGGTCTCCTCAAGAACGGAACCGAAACCAGCCTTGGCAGTGCACCACGGAGGCCGCCAGTTGAGGCATCCAACGACATCAGGACCCGTCAAAATAAAGCTCCACTGTGGCCGCCACTCTCGTTTGTGGGCTGCATCTTCACCCAGTGCCGTTTTGACCACATTCTTTGGTAACGTTGCGGCCTTATTATGTTGTCCATTTGGTATGATGGTGGTGGCTCATGCTACGGGGTTCGGATGTGATGGAGGGACAAGAACATTAGTTGACAGTGCGTGTGTTGATGATGGTACAATTGTGGGAATTGGTGGTGGTGCCAAAGAGAGCTTTTGGGTTGTTGCTGGTTGGGATGGTGATGTAATGTTTGGTGTGGGTTTGATCGGAAACAACACGGGTGGAGGTGGAGGTGTGACGGAAGCGGGTGGCGATGGTGTCGATGTAAATGAGGCGGTGGGCTCGGTGGAAAGACGATGTCGGTTCAGGGAGTTGTCAAGGGATTGAACCCTGGTGCGAATGTTTTGTAGAGTAACGAGGATATGATTGAGTTGGAACTCATACCGAGCAAACGTTTCGTTCACATACCGGCAGAATGCCTCCTAGTTTTGGGTTTGAGCGTCCATTGATGTGGAACACGACGGCTCTGATACCACTGATGTGGTTCCAACCGGAGAACTCCAATTGACCAAGAAAATGGAGACGAAAACCAGAAAGAATTTAGAGAGAAACTTGATACTAATTTTCTTCATAGCTATTTCAAAGCACAATTGCCTTTTATAGGCTTACATAAAAAAATAAAAAGATGACAAATAATACCACTAATTCATTACTACTAATCTTACCGAAATAGAAAACATGTAAATAACTAAAAGAAACAAAAGAGTGCAACTAAGTGAGCCACGTTCTTTGCGGTTATCATGGAAGTGCATGAGTGGCTACGTGGACTAGGTAGGCAAGTAACACGTCGCTTTGAAAGCATTTAACCTTGCATGAAAATTGTGTGCACAACGGATAAAACCCACTAAATCTTGAAAAATCTTTAATAAATATCACATAATAAAGATAGCCATCAGTGGAAATAATAGGTGCCGATCCCCGTAAGTCACAATGAATTATATCCAAAACATGCAAGCAACGTCTGGGATTTTACATAAAAGGTAATTTATGAGTTTTTGATAATTGACAAGAAGAACAAATGCTCGGTTTTGGAAACAATGAAGTAATAGATAGATGTCATAGCTTATTTAACTAGGAAATAATGTCAAAAAAAACATGACCCAGATGACTATGCCACTCGAAGATGGCGTGAATTTGCAACTGCCATAAAAGCCTTATGACCTTGTTCAAGAATATAAAGTGATGGGAAAAACGCAACCGACCACAAACGGTAACAAAACAAATGCTCGGAAGCAAATCTAGTTTGGTCAAAATTTTTCCGACCCGAATGAACCTGTTAGGATGCAAACAAATAGGGTATTCCAAAATAACCAAAACAACCCCAAATCACTATGCAAATAAAATACAGAGACACCGAAATTTTTAGCGTGAAAAACCCCTCAAACAAGAGAGTAAAAACCACGGGACTACTAGAGCCGCTTCAAATCCACTATCACCAAATCAAGAGCAATACAGAGTCTTCTCTAGGTAAACTAGAGGCATACAATGAACATCATATACTTGGAATCACTAAACATTAAGTATATGGAATCATAAACAAAGACAAAGGAGAGGGATCATCAAATAGAGTTACTCCAAGGCTCGATCTTGAGTACCCCGTTTCTTCTTTCTGTCAAACGAACCCACACCCAATCGTGTCTCTAAAATGGCAGAAAAAGACAAACTCTCCCAAAACTCTTTTCTTGCTCTCTGTTGTTCTTCTTCAAAAGATAGTAGATAACCCATACGACATTTATGTTGTTGTTATCTTAAAGTGAAGATGGCAACCACATTAATTGCGCTCACCAAACAAACTTATCCAATTTAACTTTTGGATTCTCGACAGAAGCAACAAACAACATGGACATCTATTTTTTTTTTTTTTTGATAAAATTAATTGGGCTAAATATAATTTAAAACCCTCGTGGGACAAAAAATAAGCCCAACAAATCTCCCCATTTTTGGCCTATGAGAAAGAGTTCGGCATCTCGGCGATCGAGCAACAAGTCTTCAACTTTTCCCTTGCCAAAGCTTTAGTCAACATATCGGAACAATTATCATTGGTATGAACTTTATCAAGCTCAAACAACTTGTCTTCAAGACCATCTCTAATCCAATGATACCTCACATCAATATGCTTTGTTCTTTTGTGAAACATAGAATTCTTAGCAAGGTGAATAGCACTTTGATTATCACAAAGAACCACGTAGCGCTGTTGCATAAAGCCAAGCTCTTGCAGAAATCTTTTCAACCACAATAGTTCTTTGCAAGCTTCAGTTGCTGTCATATACTCAGCCTCGGTGGTGGACAAAGCAACACACTTTTGAAGTCTTGATTGTCATGACACAGCTCTCCCTGCAAATGTCATCAAATATCCAGAAGTAGATTTCATGTTGTCCTTATTTCCTGCCATATCCGAATCCGTATAACCAACAAGCATCGGCTCTCCATTTCCAAATGATATACCCAATTTGGAAGTACCACGTAGATATCTAAGAATCCACTTAACTGCTTCCCAATACTTCTTACCCTGATTTGATAGAGACTGACTAACAACACCTACTGCATGGGCAATGTCAGGTCTTGTACACACCATTGCATACATTAAGCTTCCAACTATTGAGGCATATGGAACTCTATCCATTTCTTCAATCTCCTCCTTAGAAGAAGGGCAATCTTTATCAGTTAGCTTAAAGTTGGGAGTAAGAGGTGAACTGGCCTCTTTGGCTTTAGCCATGTTGAATCTACAAAGCACCTTCTCAATGTATTGCTTTTGTGACATGTGTAGCTTCTTTGAAGCTCTATCTCTAGTAATCCGAATGCCAAGAATTTGTTTTGTTGGCCCCAAGTCTTTCATAGAAAATGACTTGTTCAATTCTTTCTTCAGCTGAACAATTCGCTTTGCATTCTTGCCAACAATCAACATGTCATCAACATAGAGTAGTAAGATGATAAAATCATCATCACCAAACCTCTAAAAGAAAACACAGTGGTCTGAAGTAGTCTTTCGGTAGCCTTACTCCCCCATGACTGACTCAAATTTCTTATACCACTGTCTTGGTGCTTGCTTCAACCCATAAAGACTTTTCTGCAGTTTACAGACATAGTCTTCTTTACCCTTAACCTGAAAACCTTCAGGTTGCTCCATATAGATTTCTTTATCTAAGTCACCATGAAGGAATGCTGTCTTGACATCCATTTGCTCAACCTCAAGATCAAGACTAGCCGCCAAACCAAGAATCACCCGAATGGAACTCATCTTCACAAATGGAGAGAAAATCTCATCAAAATCAATACCCTTTCTTTGACTGAACCATTTGACAACCAATCTAGCCTTGTACCTAGGCCGTGAGGTATGTTCTTCAGTCTTCACTTTGTAAACTCACTTGTTTTTCAAAGCTCTCTTGCCTTTAGGCAGTTTTACCAACTCAAATGTATTGTTCTCATACAAGGAATTCATCTCATCTTGCATGGCTTCAACCCACTCCCTTTTATACTCATCTTCTATGGCCTCGGTATAACACTCGGGCTCTCCCCCATCAGTGAGTAAGACATACTCATCAGCAGAAAAACATGTGGAAGGATGACGATCTCTTGTAGACCGCCTGAGTGGGACAAATGCTGGCATATTAGGTACTGGTAGTTCAGGGTGGAAATCCTCACCCGGCTCTAACTGCTCTGGAATATCAGCATTATCAGTACCATGTTGTTTATCATTTTGAACATCATCTCCATTATGTGTCTCGGTTTGCTGAGGAGGAACCGGATCCAAATCAGTAAGATCATTAGTTTGTTGAGGAACTATCTTTGTCTTCTCAATATCTTTCAAACCCTGATCATCCATGAACACCACATCACGACTTCTTACGAGTTTCTTCAGAATTGGATCATATAACCTGTATCCAAACTCATCTTGCCCATAACCAAGGAATATACAAGGCTTGGTCTTCACATCAAGCTTTGATCTTCCATCTTTGGGAATATGCACAAAATCCTTGCATCCAAAGACCCGCAAATGACGATACGAAACATCTTTGTTACTCCAAACCCTATCAGGAACATTAAAAGAAAAGGTTACACAAGGAGTTAGATTAGTAACATGTACCGCCGTATTCAAAGCTTCACCCCAAAAGGAATTAGGCAACCCTGCATGCGAGAGCAGGCATCTAACCCTCTCAGCCAATGTTCTATTCATCCGTTCTGCTAAACCATTCAATTGTGGTGTCTTTGGAGGAGTCTTTTGGTGTCGAATACCTTTCTCTCTACAATATGCATTGAAAGGACCAATGTACTCACCTCCATTATCTGTCCGAATACACTTAAGCTTCTTCCTAGTTTATCTCTCAACTAGGGCATGAAATTGCTTAAACACATCTAATACTTGATCTTTAGGTTTCAAAGAATAAGCCCAAACCTTCCTTGAATGATCATCGATGAATGTGACAAAGTATAAACAACCACCAAGTGATCTAGTCTTCATGGGACCACATACATCAGAATGCACCAAATCAAGTATATTTTCTTTTCTAGAGGGGGGATGACTCTTAAAGGAAACTCTAGTTTGCTTACCTTCCAGACAATGAGAACACTTCTTCAAATGAACATCATACACACCAAATAGGACATTTCTCTTCAACAATAGAGACATCCCCTTTTCACTCATGTGACCAAGTCTCTTATGCCACAATTCGGTCATATCAGAATTCATCAATGAGTGGACCGAGTCTCTAGAGATCTTCGGATGTGTCATGTATAACTGTGAACTTCTTTTACCTTTTTCCACGATCAAAGAACCATGAGTGAGTTTCCACATTCCATCACCAAGGTTACTGTGGTAGCCATCATCATCAAGTAAGCCTGCGGATATCAAATTAAGTCTAATATCTAGAACATGTTTTACATTGTGTAAAACCAACTCCATCCCAGTATCAAACTTCAAGCAAATATACCCAACACCAACAATCTTAGATAGTCCATTATTACCCATCTTAACACTCCCAAAGTCACCAGGAGTATAAGATGAAAAGAAATCCCTTTGTGATGTCACATGACAGGTAGCACCACTGTCGACAACCCAACTCGAAACATCATGTGCAAGGTTAACCATATCATAATCACAACAAATAAAGAACTCTTCGCTAGCAGTATTAACTTCAGCAGTGTCATTACCACCATCATCTTTCTTATGGTTGTTCTTTTGGTTGTTGTAATTGGCCTTTTTGTTCTCCTTTTTCAATTGTCTGCAGAATCTAATTGTGTGTCCTTTCCGATCACACTGATAGCACTCAAAATCAGCAAACTTTCCTTTAGACTTACTACGATGTTTCCCTCTGTTACTCGGACCTCTACTCAGACTTCTCCCCCTGTTTTATGTGACTAAAACATCTCAATGTGAAGAGGAACCTTGTGACTTTCTTCTCGTCTCTTTATTTTAAAATACTGCTTTTAGCCAATTTCATAGTGATAACACCATTTGCTGCAGAGTTGGACAATGATGTCCTAAAAGTTTCCCAAGAATCTGGTAAAGTGTCGAGGAGCCATAAACCTTGTAACTCGTCTTCAAACTTGATACCCATTCCTGCAAGATGATTAACAATTCCCTGATAAATACTCAAGTGATCAGTAACAGGAGTACCATCATGGTATTTCAAGTTTATCAACTGCTTAATCAAGAACAATTTATTATTCCCAGTCTTCCGAGCATACAACTCCTCAAGCTTGTTCCATAATGTACGAGCATGAGTCTCCCCGCTAATATGGTTCAAAACATTATCATCAACCCACTGTCGGATATACCCGCAAACCTTTCTATGCAAAATATTCCATTCTTCATATGTTTATCTTCAGGTTTATCAGTGGTAAACACAGACAAATAATAATCCTTCACATAAAGAAGGTCTTCAATCTTGCCTTTCCAAACATGATAATTAGAATCATTCAGATTCACAATCCTACTTGTATTAGCTTCCATTGTTCAAACAAGTCTAAACCCAATAACAAGAGCCAATGACTCTAATACCAGTCTGATGGGAAAAACGCAACCGACGACAAACGGTAACATAACAAATGCGCGGAAGCAAATCTCGTTTGGTCAAAACTTTCCCGACCCGAATGAACCTGTTAGGATGCAAACAAATAGGGTATTCCAAAATAACCAAAACAGCCTCAAATCACTATGTAAATAGAGTTATTCTAAGGCTCGATCTTGAGTACCCCGTTTCTTCTTTCTGTAAATAGAGTTATTCCAAACGTAACACAACCGGTGCCCAAATATGATGTGGATGAGTAAAGACCATTAGAAGAAGGCATCATATGAGGGATAGCCCCGGAATCGACAGACCAATCCAGAGAATTGTCTATAACATTATATTGAGAATAAAAGGCTTGAGCCAAATTTATACCAATAGATGGTCCCCGTTGAGCAAAGCTGGCAATATTCGGACAGGAGTTAGCATAGTGGCCTTCCT
Organism: Smallanthus sonchifolius; assembly: GCA_023525975.1. Taxonomy (NCBI): domain Eukaryota; kingdom Viridiplantae; phylum Streptophyta; class Magnoliopsida; order Asterales; family Asteraceae; genus Smallanthus; species Smallanthus sonchifolius. Next base: position 68,505,306 of record CM042031.1, on the reverse strand, counting down.
TCCGACATAATTGACACTACGATGGTCTACGGGTTTAGCCACGACCAACAGTACCCGCCATGGGATCTGCCATGGAAACAACGGGATGGGGCTGTCATCAGGGCCGGTCCCGAAAATCCTCAAAACGTTTTAGGCCCGTGACATGTAAAAAAAAGGGGGGCCCATAATATAAACTCATAATGGCATAATCAAAAACTACAACAAACGATTAACGAATCATACATAACGATTAATGAATCATGATGCATACCTCGAATAGTCGATTCGACGATTCCCGATCGGCTCCCTGCTCGATTACTCGATTAGTCCCTGCTCGATTAATCATTAATCAACTATCCATATTCAATTATCATTAACAAATCTACAATAACCATAATAAAAAACTACAAGTTTACAACAAACGAATAACGATTAACGAATCATACTATGAAGGCTCAAATAGTCCCTGCCTCCCTGCTCGATTACTGATTATTCGATTAGTCCCTCCCTGGCCTTCTCGATTAGTCCCTCAGACCTCAGAGCCAGTCCTTGGCCTGCGGCTTCTAGCCTAGTGGCATTCTTCTTCTGCTGCCGTTATTGAATCAGAAAGCAAAGCCGACTGCCGTTCAGTTCTTCACTTCTTCTTCTACCGACTGACGTTCTTGCATCCTGCCTCCTACGTCTTCTGAGTTCCATTCCCACTCCAGCCCCAACCCACTTATTTTGTTATTTTTTAATAATAAGTTTGAAAATCTAGTGGGTCTTTTTTAATTTCTAAGTAAATTAATAAGATAAATGGATGATACAAGTAGTGGGCATTTTTTAATTTCTAAGTAGGTTAATAGGATAAATGGATAATACAAGTAGTGAGTCTTTTTTTAATTTCTAAGTGAGTTAATAGGATAAATTAATAATACAAGTAGTGAGCCTTTTTTTAATTTCTAAGTGGGTTAATAGGATAAATTAATAATACAAGTAACTTTTTTTTAATTTATAAGTGGGTTAATAGGATAAATGAATAATATAAGTTGGGCCTTTTATAAAAAAATATATATACATGTATAATTAAAAACTACGGGCCCCGGACGGTCGCCCCCCCCCCCCCCCAAGGGCCGCCCCTGGCTGTCATGGGTCGAGGATGTTGAGCAACAAAAGCGGTTTGTGAGGCTGGAGAACTATGAATGGGCTACAAGAAGAGTTCATGGCTTTCGGCCTGTGATAAAAGGTCCCAAAACATAGGATGAGGGTGAATAGCTCTGATAGCAGTGGATTATAACTGTCATCAACCGGATGACCTATAGCAGCAAGTTGGTCACATAGTTCCTTAAACTTGCGACAATATTCAGAGACAGAAGATGAACCTTTTTGAAGTTGTCAGAGAGAAACTCTGAGCGTATGCATACGTTCCAGAGAATCATGTTGGTAGGCAGATTCAAGAGCACACATACCTATCGAAAAGTAGAGAGTCCAAGTGCTTCAGCCATAGATTCTTCGGTCAAGGATGATAGAAGAGATAAGAAATACTCGTTGATCAACCTCCTTCCAAGTTATGTAATCCGGATTTTGAGAGGATTTTCCATTGTTGGTTAAAGTTTTAGTAGGCGACAGATTGGTGCCATCCACATGGCCCAAGAGGGAATCATTTGATTTTTTCATAAAAGATAATTGCTTGAAGAGAGTTTGATATTGGTCATATGAAGAAGAGTATGTAGGGGAAGGGAGGTGGTATCAGTGGCAGTAGAGGAGGAAGGAACACCGGTCATGGCGGCAAAGAAGAGAGAGGCCGATTAGGGTTGTTGGAATAGACCAATTCTTTAGGCTAATACTATGTGAACAATCGATATTCTCATTGATATAAAATAATCTCCTAACAAAAGGGGGATATAAAAGGAAAACATATACTGATCATCTACAACAAGAATATATTTTCTGTAATTGTCTGTAACTTTGACCATGTTATAGATTTTCACTCCCAAAACATTTAACAAAGATAATTTCCATCAGGTTGCTAAGTTCATAGAGAGAGTTCAATCGACATTCATAAAGCATTTTTGTAATGGGAATCGGGACCAAGGGATGAACACCTTAAGGCCCAAATCTAAAAGAGAGAAGCACCGACTAACTTTTTTTATGGGTAAGTTACAGGCATCCTGCAAGATAACTGAAGGCCCCAGGAACCTATTTTCTATTTCAGTCTATTTTCTATTTCAGGTTGCTTCTTTGGATTCTCATTAGCACTTGTGGTGGCGATTATTACAAGTGTACGTGCTAGAGATCTTCTTAAGAGTGAAGGGAGAACTCAGTACATGAATACCATCTTTCCTCTATACAGCTTGTTTGGATTTCTGGTGTTACATATGCTCATGTATGCTGGCAATGTATACTTTTGGACACGTTATCGTATCAATTACTCATTTATATTTGGATTCAAGTCGCGTACAGAATTGGGATTTAAAGAAGTCCTACTCCTCAGTTTTGGTCTATCGGTACTCACTCTTGCAGCTATACTCTCAAATCTTGAAATGGAATTGGACCCAAAAACTAAAAGTTACAAAGTATTAACTGAATTACTCCCTCTGGTCTTGGTCATTGTAAGAGATTCCTCTTTTCCCTTGCATTTTTATAGTAAATATTTATGTATTTGTGCTTTAATTTAATTGTAAACTATGTTTTGTAGGTTGTTCTTTTGATAACAATCTGTCCGTTTGATGTATTCTATCGCGCAAACCGTTTCTTCCTCTTAGTCTGTTTATGGCATTGCATTTGTGCTCCTCTTTATGCAGTCACCCTCCCTGATTTCTTCTTAGCTGACCAGTTAACTAGTCAGGTAATATTCAAAAAACATTTGGGAAAAGTTTATTGATGAATTGTAGGAAAGCGGGTTGCTTTTTTATTAAAAATACTAAAATAATCATAACGATACTCTCATTATCGGTGGAAATAGATATGTACAATATCGTTTACAAAACCGAATGGGAAAAAGAATATAAAAATACAATATTATAAAACTTGATTCTAACGGTATCTTCAACAAGAACTTCAAAAACGCCTTCTTGTATAATCTAGACACTAGTCTTCGACTTGTCCCTGATGAAAAATCTAAATGTTGAACGGTTGTGGCCACGCACCCGAGGTTGCACCAGGTAAAGTGATGTTTTCTTGTGTATGGAAATAAGAGGAGGAGGAGGAAGGAGAAGAAGGAGGAATGGAATAGAAAGTACTCATCTCTAATTCTCTATAACATTTCAATATGGTGTTTTTTTCTCTCTTTTTCATCCTTTGAAAAATAAATCTTAAGATTCTATTTATACTCATACCATGACTCTATATTTATTTATTTTTATTTAAACACAATTATGACAATTTTATTAGTCAAAATAAAACATTCATTTGATTCAAAACGTGTTAAAGTCAATTTATATAAAATTATAAGGCATAATCAAAACCTTCATAATGATTCATGAAAAAGATTTCAGAGTCAAAAACAGAACATCCATGTGATTCATGACATGCTTTTATGAGTTAAAACCAAAACAACCATTTGATTTATGACAAAGATTTGTTAGCATTAATAAAAAAGATGCAACAAATTCTTAGTAGAATCACTCAAGTTTTAGCAATATTCATTTCAACCACTCAACTTCGAGCATTGATATCTCATTCATCATAACTTCATTTTGGACACGGTTTGTTTCGTTACGAAGCTCTCACGTAATAGAATACAGACCCATAAATAGTTCATTATATAACATATATATATATATATATAATTATTTGTGTCCAAAGTTAGCGAAAACTCACTTTTTCACTAATTTTTTCAACATAATGATCATACTCGGATCAAGGAACTAAGAATTGTTCAATTTTTATTGCTTCAGGTTCAGTTATTGAGGAATTTGCAGTTCTATGTATGCTACTATGGTTGGGGAGATTTCAAAACTAGGAATGCAAAAACTTGCAAGGGTGAAGTTTATGATGTTATTTTTATAGTTATTGCTGTTGTCCCATATTCGATTCGACTCCTACAGGTACATACTGTACTCTATGACCCTCCAATGATTGCATTTTAAGATGCATTTTTGTTAATTATTTCCCGTATGAATGTGTAGTGCATACGGCGCTTGTGTGATGAGCATGATTCTACACAAGCTCTGAATGGACTCAAATACTTCTCAACCACTGCTGCTGTTGTTACAAGGGCAATTTATAGTCAAAAGAAAGGAATGACTTTGAAAATCATAGCTGCATCAACCTCAGGAGTTGCAACAATTTTCAGTACCTACTGGGATATAGTGATAGATTGGGGTCTGCTATGTAGGAACTCAGAGAATCCATGGTTAAGAGACAAGCTTATTTTGCCCAACAGATCTATCTACTTCATAGCAATGGTAACTTCTAATTAGATTATCATTTTGGATCTTAATTAACGTTAAGGAAATTTGCAGGTATTGAATGTGATACTGAGACTTGCCTGGATGCAAACTGTAATGGATTTCCATGAAACTCCTTCCGTCCATAGAAATGCACTAGTTGCAATATTTGCTAGTTTGGAGATCATTCGACGAGGCATATGGAATTTTTTCAGGTCAAGTTCCATTCCTAATTGTGAATTCATAAAATCAAAATCAAGAAAACATAATCTATCCTTGTATTTATCAAATGATTCAGGTTGGAGAATGAGCATTTGAACAATGTTGGAAAATTTCGAGCTGTAAAGTCAGTGCCATTACCTTTTAGCTACGAGGAGGGATACAAGAATCTATAGTTCGTTTATTGCTTGTTACCATTCCTTTCTTTATAAAGTTTATGGTTTATTATTTGTTGTTTTAATTACTTATAAAATAAAAAGAACAGAAAGATTATATTATTTATAAAATTAGTTTAATAATTATTACTTTAAATTTTATTAGATTACAAAAAATAAGAAAAATAAACAATCGTATGTTAACTTGATCGACGCTATATTTGATGAAACTTGTACGGAAATGGACTTTAGAAACTCAAAATACAAAGCTATTGATACATATGGAATGCAAGAAGAAACATCTTATGACATTTCAGTTGTGAAGGTAAAAGAGAGGATTTCTATATCTCATTACGTGATACAATGTACTAAGTATATATTAGACAGAGAAACAATAACAGCCAGTGACGGATCTAGAATAAAAATTCAGGAGTATCGGTCCAAATTTTTTTTTTCATTCAAGTAAATGTAACAAAAAATAACATTATATTACAAGATGATAAAGAAATACCTAATAGATGATCTCATATCTGTTCTCTTCGACATTTGATAACTTGAAATCTAGCCATTACATCGTCATCCGTCACTTTATCAAATGTTTCTCTTTCGATCGCACAAACTAGAGCATTGTTCAAAAATTCATCATCCATTCGATTGCGTAAATCTGTCTTGATAAGCTTCATTTTAGAAAAACATCTTTCAACGGTTGCGGTTGCAACCAGTAAAACCAAAGCTAGCTTCAATATCCGATAAACCAAAGGAAGAGATTTATGTTTTCCGGTTTCCACCATTAGACGAGCAATGTCACATATTCCATCCAAATTTTCAAATCTATCATCTTCCTTTACACTATGATAAAAGACCTTAATATCACCCAAAAGACACCCTCTTTCCTTCGTGCTAAAATCATTCGGATACATCTCAGAAAATGTCACTATCTTAGATGTGTCAAACTTAGAAAACCAAGCACAAAGATTTAAACCTGACATATTTTCTATCAAAGTAGTTGTTAACTCATTGAATCGATTTCCCATTTCTTGAATTTGCATATCCAAAACCATATTAAAGATTTCAACTTCAAAATGATGTCTATTAGTAAAGACATTCTTTCGGTTTCTTGGGTTATCATAACTTGCCATCATATCTAACATCGTAATATTGTATTTTTGACAAAAAAAAGTCATTTTTTTCAACATCTCATCAAACCCTTTTTGTCTTAACTCATTCAATGCTCCTTTTGTTTCGTTTATCATCTTAGCCACTTCTAATAAGTCTTGACTTTTTTTAAGATGTTTTGAGAGAGCATTTGTGATGCTTAGAACATCTTCCATTAAGTGTGCATAAAAAACAAATTCAAGTTTTTTTAAAATATGAAAGAATACCTTTTGCATTACTACGTTGTTCATATGCTATCTCCTTCTTCTTTAACGTAATGAAGTACGTCAACAACTTCCGGAAATAATTTAATCAAACTTGTGATTGTTCCATGATGAGAACCCCATCGTGTATCTCCGGCTCGTGCAAGGGAAACCTCTTGGTTTGATCCTTTTCCGGTCTTGATTACACCTTCAAATATTTCTTTTTCCACTCTCTCTTTTCTTGCCTCACATAACATATCTTTTCGTTTGCAAGAAGCAGAAACCGTATTAACAACAATGGAAAGGTATTCATAAAAACCTTGAACATCGGGATGTTTTTTTGCAACAACCACAATCACTAACTGAAATTGATGAGCAAAACAATGTATGTAATGCATCGATGGATTATCTCTCAAAATCAAAGCTTTTAAGCCATTAAACTCTCCTCGCATATTGCTTGCACCATCATAACCTTGACCTCTGACCTGTTTTAACAAAAATAAACTATAAGATAAATGAAATCTCTATTAATGTTTATGTAATGAAATATATTACTTACTTGATCTATGCTCAACTGATTATCTGCAAATAAAGAAATAATGGCTTGTTTAAGAGTTGCAGAAGATGTATCTTTCACATGAGCAATTCCAATAAAACTCTCTTTAACAACTCCGAGTTTATCAACATATCTCACAACTACAGCCATTTGTTCCTTCAAAGATACGTCACTAGACTCATCTATTAACAACCCAAACACACCATCTTTAATTTCTTCGCAAATCATTTTGGTTACTTCTTTCGCAAAGCAATCGATAATCTCTTTCTGTATTGATGGAGCTGTAAATTTATTATTCTTTGTTGCTTTCCCTAATGTATGCTTACCTCGTCCGTCTTCTCTCAGCCTCAGGTCTGCGCCTTCTTTTTTTTTTGGTCGATGGTAAGAATGAAGATGGATTGGTTGGATTATTGGAATTTGGGTATTGGGCTTTTAGGGATTAGGCTAGAATTAAAATGTTTCTTGGGTTTTTATAAAGTTTATATAATTAAAGCCCAAATTGTAAATTTAATTAGTAGAATACCTTTTTTTTTAATTTCTTGGATTTTTATAAAGTTTATGATTTTAATAAAATTTTAAGGTTAGTGTTGGGATTTGTAAGAAAATTTTAGGGGTATCTAAAATTTCGTTCAGGGGTATCGAGAAACATAAAACGGTAAAAAAAATCTCACTACGCGTCGAAAATTGAGGAGTACCGTCAGGTACCCCTCCCCTCCCCTTAAATCCGCCCCTGCTAACAGCCTTATGACCGTTAGCCCTAATATGTATTCTAACACTCCCCTCAAGCTTAAGCGTATATATCAAATGCTCCTAGTTTGTTATATATATATATATATATATATATATAGGGGATGGATATTTTAAAAACCCACTTAAGTTGTGAAAACATTTGAAAACTCTCTAAAAAAACGTGTTTTTACATGTTTAAAAAAAATTGGAAACCATTATAACCAACTTTTATAAGATTTTCATCAAAAAAAATAAAAAAAATGCGAGCCAATTTTTATAAAAAAAATGGATAAAAATCCACGTTTTTGTGTAAACAAAATCGTGTTACTTAAGTAACACAACATGTTACATATGTAAAACAATTGGGCATAATTTAAAAAAAAATTATAAAAACATCTGCTCGGCGCTTTTTTGATTTTTTTATAGAATGTTTTGAAATTACATATAAAAACTTTTTCAAAAAAAAACCTTGTAAAAACCCATTTTTTAGAGAGTTTTCAATGTTTTCATAACTTCATGAGTTTTCATCTTATACATTCCATATATATATATATATATATATATATATATATATATATATGGGAAGGTTATATTGGAAACTCATTTGAGTTGAGAAAACTCATGGAAACTCAATGTAACTTATGTTTTTTTTTGCCTTTTTTATTACTATTTTCGTATCAAAAAAACCGAAAAAAAAACTGAAATTAACGTTACACAATGACGAGTATTTTATGTAACTTCATGACCAGACCAGACCTGACATTACACAATGACGAATATTTTATTTTAAAAAAAATAACTGAAATTAACGTTTTTTAAAATATTGGTCAGCATGACGTCATCAGTAACATATGTAACACATGAAAAAATGACAAAAATTCACGTTTTACATACGTAACAACGTTCAGCGAATTTATAAAAAAAACTACTCGGTGCTTTTTTTATTTTTCTTTTGCCAAAAGTTATAAAATTAGATATAGAATCTTTATAAATTTTGTATTTTTTTTTTAAAAATTTCACCAATTTTTAGCAGTTACATACGTTAAAAGAGAGTTTCCATAGTTTTCTCAACTCAATGGGTTTTCTCCATATACTTACCATATATATATATATATATATATAAGGGGGTGGTTCTAATAAAAATCCACTTGAGTTTAAAAAACCCACTAAACCTTGTTTACATATGGTTTAGTTTTTTTTGGGTGGGGGGTTTAGGTTTTTGGTGGTGGGTGGGGGTGGGTTTAGGTTTTTTGGGGGGGGTGGGTTAGGGGGGTTTAAGTTTTTTGGGGGTGGGGTAGGGGTTTAGGTTTTTTAGGGGTGGGGGTGGTGGCTTTAGGCTTTTCGGGGTAGGGTTGGAAGGGGGTTTAGGTTTTTTGGGGTGCGGGTGTAGAGGGTTTAGGTTTTTAGGTACGGGTTATGATTCGGTAAGACGGTTCCAACGCCATTGGAAAGAGCTCAATCAAAGTTCGCTTGACCCACTTCTTAGCGGTACCGTCCCATATATATATATAGGGGAGGGATATTCTAAGAAGGCCAAAATGTATAAAAAGTGTAAAAAGTCTTATAAAAACCCCACCCCCCCCCCCAAAAAAAAAGCCTAAAATCCCCACCACCCCCCCCCCCCCCCAATGCCTAAAAACCCCCACCCCAACCCCCCAAACCCTAACCCCCACCCCTAAAAACCTAAATCCTAACAAAAAAAAACCCTAAAAAGCTGAAAAGGACGTATAAAAACACAACCACCACCCTCAAAAGCCTAAACCCCCAACCCAACCCCCCCCCCCCTCTAAAAAAAAACCTAACCCCCACCCCACCCCCAAAAACCTAAAACCCCCACCCCCCCAAAAGCCTAAATCCTAAAAGCTAAACCCTATGGTAAAAACTAAACTCTAAAAGCTAAACCCTACAAGCTAAGATCGTAGAGTTCGACGACACGGTTTCAACGCCACCAAAATGAGTAAAATTGGAGTTCGTATGAGCCGGTTATAAGCGTTTTAAAATCCTTCCTATACTTCTCACAATTTTAGGCCTTCCTAGTGGATCCCTATATATATATATATATATATGTGTGTGTGTGTGTGTGTGTGGGGGGGGGGGGGGGAGGTTCAAATAAGAAGTGATTTTTCGCTAATAAACCTAAGAAATGACAAAAACCTTAAGAAACGATATCAAACGAACTCAGATTAAGCTCATTTTAGCGGCGTTGAAACCGTCTCGTCAAACTCTACCATCTTAGATTTTAGGGTTGAATTTTAGAGTTTCAGCTTTAGGGTTTAGATTTTAGGATTTAGATTTTTTTAGGAGGTGGGGGGTTTAGGTTTTTGTGGGTGGGTTTAGGTTTTTGGGGGGTGGGGGTGGGGGTGGTGGTTTTAGGCTTTTTGGGGTGGGGTTGGAGGGGGGTTTAGGTTTTTGGGGATGCGTTTAGGTTTTTGGGGGCGAGTTAGGGTTTAATTAGACGGTTCCAAAGCCACTGGAATGATCTCAATCGGAGTTCGTTTGACCCGTTTCTTAGCGAAAAACCACTTTTTGGTGGAACCTTCCCATATGTGTGTATATATATATATATATAGGGTTGGGTTGATGAGAAAACTCATTTTAATAAGAGAACCAAGAAACTCCTAATTAATGCCACTTTTGTAATTACACTATCATTATATATTCTCAAAAACATAACCCTCTCATACACCCCAAAAACCTAAACCCCCACCCACCCAAAAACCTAAACCCCCAACCCCCCAAAAAAAAAACCTAACCCTCCCTTCAAAAACCTAACCTAAAAGCTAAACTAAACCCTAAAAGCTAAACTAAACTCAAAAAACTAAACCATAAATCTAAACCGACTATTTTTTTGAGTTTTTTTTAATTAAACGAGGCAACCGAGAGAAATATTTTGGTTTTTTTTAGTTTTAGTTTTTTTTTATTATTTTTTTAGGGGTTTTTTTTTTGTTTTAAAAAAAATGTGTCATTAATTACGAAAATGCCATTAATGAGGAGTTTCTTGGTTCTCTCATTAAAATGAGTTTTCTCATGATCTTCTCTCTCTCTCTCTCTCTCTCTATATATATATATATATATATATATATATAGGGTAAGGTTCCTTTCAAAACCCACATTTCATGAGAAAACCCTAAAACTCTCATCCAATGGTTGCTTTAATCTTAAACACAGAAGATGTTGCCATGTGTCCCCATTGATAATTTAATTAAAAAGGGTAAAAATGTCATTTTAACCACTAGTGTAACCAGATTCAACAAGAGTGTGACAAGTGTCACTCTTAAAATCCCCACACTTTCCTTTTTTTTATAAAAAACTTCCCCCTACTTTTTATATCTTTAATAACTTTTTTATACTATGTTATTTTTTTATAAAAATTGCACCTTTAAACTAGTCTCATTTTTCTCTTTAATTCCGTTATAGTCTCGACAATTTTTTTTTATTTTTTAAAAAACGAACGAGATTACATCAATGTAACAAATACACCAAAATTAACAATTACACCAAAAAAACTAGTTACATCACTGTAACTACTAGCTACACCGGTGTAATCGAGACGTCTTTAAATTATATCAATATAGCTACCAGTTACACTGGTGTAAGGAACATGAATTATATAACACACAAACAATCTCATAACTCAATTTAAAAAAAATAAGGTCAACATAAGATTCAGAACATTATATTACATTAAAAGAAACTCAAGAATCAAAAAGTTCCCATTCTGTGAATAAACTCATATCTACTCCACAACTTTTTACAGATCCAGATTCCGTCAAGAGGGTACAGAAAAAATTTAATGAAACAAAAAACTTATCTTCATCAAGAATGCAAGAAATTAACCAAATTTATGTCAATGATAGTAAAAGACTACCCAATGTACAGTTATGATCACAGCATCAAAAGATTGCTGAAATTGTTTGTTCTGATCTAGAGCATAATAAATTGACCTGCTCAAAAATTAATAGAATTAATAGAGAAAATAAAGCTTTAATATAATCAAATTAGGGCAGAAAATCAAATCACTAAAATAGAACTCTAACCATATCAAAGATGAAGATTCGTTGAGCAGTCCGACTTCAAGTATTTGAATTCGTGGAGCACACAACTACACAAGTGAAAAACACAGAAGGAAGCGAGCGTGGATTCATGCTCCAATAGCTTGAATCAAGATTTTGTATTCAAGAATGCAACAAGGGATGAGAAGAATCATAACCTTTTTATGCTCCAATAGCTTGAATCAAGATTTTGTATTCATCCTCGTGGAAAAAGCGGCCACGCAGTGGCTCTCCTAACCGCTTGGTCTAGATCTGGATCTCAACACTACCAACGTTTAATCGCCGGATATCCATCACGGTGGTGTCCAACGTGCCTCCTAAGAATACGTTCGCTAAAGAGCTACCGGAGTGTAGACGGATCTGTAATTGGTGCAGCTGAGGATGGTGGCGGACAACGACGGAGGAAGAGACGACACCCGATGGAGGAAGAGATGGGTTTGGTCGTGTACATCATGGTCGATAGCAGAGTTACCTTTGAAATATAGTCGGATCTGTAGTTGATTCGTAACAAGGGGAGGGGCTAGGGCTTGGTGGTGTCTGGTAGAAGTGTGGGATGATTTTTGAAAGAGGGGTTTAGGGTTAAGATGAAGATCTGAAGTTTAAATGGAGAGAGAGAAAAAGGGATCTGATCTATATATGGGATGTTGTATTATTAAAAAAAGAAAAAAGGGAAAATAACCAAAATGACTATATTACCCTTGACTTAATAACAACCACACATCATTTACAGAATTAATATGGATCACACAATTATTTTAATAATTAATATGGACCAATCAGGTAGAGTTTTAGAGTTTTTAAATTTGGAGTGAGTTTTGATTTGAACACTCCCCTATATATATATATATATATATATATGGTGAGGTTCAAATACTAACCAATATTTATATGATAACCATGATAACCACTCTCACACATAGTGTTACGTATATGTAACAATTATCATTATTTTATGTTACATATATGTAAACACTATGTGTCACGTATATGTAACATTATTTGGTACGTATCCGTAAGACTCATCATTTCCGTATTTACATTCAAAATATTTATTCAAGATACTTAAATACTATTTAACAATTAAAAGAAAAAATAATTTATAAATTATGTGATTGTTTATAGCAGTTATCACATAAAAAGTTGGTTAGTATTTGAACCATTCCCTATATATATATATTATATATATATATATATATATAGGGTTAGGTTATGGTAAAAAGGGTTTTAAAAATAAGAAGGGTAAGAAGAATTCTGGGCTTGACATATGTCATTTTATTGTTTTTAAAGGGAGAGCATAATGGTCATTGGTAATATGCTAGGTCACTGTGTAATATCAGGTCTGGTCATTGTGTAATGTCAGGTCTGGTCTGGTCATTTTGTCAAATAGTTTTCATCATTGTGTTATATGTATTAATCATTGTGTTTTATGTTTTAGATAATTTCAAAAAACGCAATGATTAATACATATAACACAATGATGAAAAATATTTGATAAAATGAGCAAATTACACAATGAGTTGGAAAACATAAAACACAATGATAAATACATATAACACAATAATGAAAAATATTTGACAAAATGAGCATATTACACAATGAGCAAATTACACAATAATGTCTTTTTGTATATAACGACACTATACTTGTTTTTTTAATTTTTTTCGTTTTTGTATATAACGACTCTATACTCGTTTTAAAGATAAAAATGCTCGTTTTTGTCATTGTGTTTTACGTTTTAGATGATTCCGTGTTATTTTTGACATTACATAGTAACCAAACCTGACATTATTGTGTAATTTGCTCATTGTGTCAAATATTTTTCATCATTGTGTTATATGTATTAATCATTATGTTTTACGTTTTTCAGCTCATTGTGTAATTTGCTCATTTTGTAAAATATTTTTTATTATTGTGTTATATGTATTATACAATGACCAGACATGACATTACACAATGACCAGACCAGACCTGACATTACACAATGACGAGCAAATCACACAATGAGCTGAAAAACGTAAAAAAAAATTGTTTTTGTATATAACGAGACTATACTCGTTTTAAAGATAAAAAAACGCTCGTTTTTATGGAGTAAATTTTAAAAAAAATAATGTTGTATGTAAAAGTTATGAACGTTTAAAAAAAGGGGGAGAACTTGATAAAAAGTCAACAAAAATGGCCATGAATAAAATAACTTTTCAACAACTTTTTCTTCTACAATTTAAACTCAACCGTTAAATACTTACTACAATTTGATCTAATGGCGCTAAATCTTTCTCACCTTTCTTATTTTAAAAACCATTTTTATTTGAACCTAACCATATATATATATATATATATATATATATATATATATATATATATATATATATATACATATATATATATAGTGGAAGTGTAAAATAGAAACCCACTCCAGTTGAAAAACCTTGCAAACCCAAACACTTGGCCTACATTGCTCCACGTGTCCCATTATTATTTTAATGAAAAGGGTAAATTAGTAATTTCAAACTTATCTTGAGATATCTAGTTTGTGATACCAATGTACATCACTTCACCTTTTGCTATTTTCTTTCACCTACTTTCCCATTCTAGTTTCATCTCTCTCACATGAGAGTAGAGAATTCACAGACCCAAATTCAATCTAGACCAATTCAAGATTGAATTTGTAATGCACAAATAAACCCACAAATTCAATCTAGACAAAATCTAGAAAAATAGAGTAGAGAATTCACAAATAAACCCACAAGCCCATCTTTCAAAACCCCTCGGTGCACACACCCAAACCCTCCTTCCGCCAAGAAATTACCCTCCGAAAACCCCTCCGTAGCGTCTTCAAGCTCCATAAAACTGAACCACTTCGGTGGCGTCCCAAACACCGGCGCTTTATGCCGGCAGATCGAACACAGCGGCGGAGATCTCGGCGGCAGGTGTCTCATCAACGGCACTATGTCCATCATACACGTAGCGCATAGGTGATCCATGGAGAATTTAGCCGGCGACGAAAACGACATGAACGTACATAGTGCCGTTAAAGAAGCCATGTGTTTCTAGATATGGGAAGTTTCCTTTTATGATAAATTTAAGAGGATATTGGAGCACACACAACACCAAGAACACACAGTGAAGGTGGGAAGGAATAGTGTTTGAAAACCCTAAGTTTGTTGTTGAAGCTGATAATGATACTCAGGTTTGGCTAAAGCTTTTTATTTTCTAAATTGTTTTTTTTTTGTTCATTTAGGTTTCTAAATTGATTTTACATATGTATCATTTGATTCTTAGATATGTAACGTTTGATTTTGACTTTTGTGCTTAAAAATTTAGAATCCATAAATATTTATCAACTCATTTGTTTAGTGCTTTATTTCTTACTTATTTTGCTTTTTTTTATAATTACTTTTGGAGGTTTTGATTATATTATTCTTTACATTTTTTAGTTTTAGTATTAGAACTTATGAGCCATATTACATGTGAAAAAAAAATATATTAGTTTCAGTATTAGGATACATATTACATGTGAAAAAAAAAATCAATATTATATGAAAAATATAAATATTTATTTGTCTTGCTTATAAAACAATCAATATTTTACATATGTCAATCGTTTTTACATACGTAACATTTGATTCTTACATATGTAACATTTTGATTTTACATATGTTAAAAATTGCTAGTTACATATGTAATATCCTTTACGTAACATTTGATTTTACCTTCTCCTTTGCCTTGCTAGAAAGTTTGTTAAAATAATATGATATAATACTTCATAGTATTTAAATCAACTTATTAGTATTTAACCATCATTTACTCGTTAAGTTTCGACATATCTTTATGTAGTGGCTAAAAAGAAGTCAAGCTCATTTACTTCGCGCTCAACATGAAGACTACAGTCGGGTAATATTGTTTCTTTAACATATATAGTTACATATGTTACATTTTTTGGTTACTTATGTAATCCCAACTGTAAATTTACATACATAATTTTACAGGACCACTAGTTATTTTTTACAATTTACATACATAAACCCATAAAAGTTCTATTATAACATACGTAAATTTATTTATGTTATAAGTGTTACATGCATTCTAAGTTACTTTATACCTAATATATGTTTATATATGTAAGTTGATAAACTTGTTTTCTTCGTATGTGAAGGTTTTTGTGTCAGATGAAGATGATTATCAAGAAATTAAGCCTATTTAGGTTTTATGTTTTTTGTTAGCTTATTATAGTTTTTGGATCATTTTTAAGTATTTAAGTTTGTATGAAATACCTTGTTACGTTTTTAATGTTGATTGTAATGATTTTTTGTAGATTTAAGTTTGTATTAACATATGTAACAATACGTATGCAGAACTATTATAGTTTTTGGATCATTTTTAAATATTCAAGTTTGTTTTAACATATATAACAACACGTATACTGGTATCACGTTTAAAATATTAGTTTTTTTTTTAAGAATTTAATTTTCATTCTTAATTACTAGTTTTTTAATTAAAAAAATAAATAATATAATTTAAAAAGTATGAGAGATAATATATGATGGATGTTTATAGGGAAATGTGAAATAAAGTAGGAGAGAGATGATATGATGGTGTTTTGTCAAATACCCAAATTACCCTTTTTGTACTTGTTTTGTATAAAATAATCCATTAATTTGAAGATTTAATCTCCACCCTAGGATCAATTCAATCAATGGATCATATAGGGTTTACAAGGTTTTTCCAACTCAAAGGGGTTTTTATTATAACCACCCATATATATATATATATGGTTAGGTTCAAATGAGAACTCATAAATACTTGAGAACTCGCGAGAACTCGTCAAAAAACCAATTAAAACCATTTTTTTGTTTTCACTATCTTCATTATTAAAATATAACATAAAAAATGATTTATCTCTTCAATTAATTCATCTCTTCTCTGTAAATTATCCTTAAAAAAATTTATATAAATGTGTAAATGGTAAACATTTACACATGTGTAAGTGGTAAACTTACACAAGTGTATATTTTTTAATATATGAAGACATGTAAATTTTGTAACATCCCAAATAATGACAAGACAAATAGAAAAGGGAAATAAAGTGGGCTTGGCCAAAATTTCGGCCCATGGGCCGAAAAGAAAAGGGGGAAACCCCATTACAAAACAGCAGCTTCAACCCAAACCCCTCTCATTTCATCTTCCTGCGCAAGAATACTAGAGAGAGAGAGAGAGAGAGCGATCGGCTTGTGAAGAAAACCGCAAGGAGAAGACTCAAGGGCTCGGGAATCATCCGACTCCACCATTTCAGCGCATAGCAACAGAAATCGGGCCTGTTGAGGTAAGCATCGCCTCTGATTCTGAGTCTTTGCATGTCTCGGGTTTAAATCAAATAAAGATACGATTTTTGCATATGAAACTTGAAACAAATCACGTATTTGAACTCAAGAACGATAAAGGAAGGTGTTTAACGTAAAATGTTCAAGGTTTAATCGATTGGAAATAAGTTGGCTGGAGCAAGGTTCTGGTCAGGGAAGATGCAGACCCATGACTCGAAACTATAGTTTCGATACATGCAGACCCATCGAAACTACTCTAGTTTCGATAGTCATGTTTGACTCGAAACTATCTAGTTTCGATAGCAGCCAATGACTCGAAACTACTATAGTTTCGATAGGAACTCAGGACTCGAAACTACCTAGTTTCGAGTGTCACCTTGAACCTAAACTAAGATTTTTCATAAGTTAATGACTCGAAACTACCTAGTTTCGATAGAAGGATTATGACTCGAAACTACCTAGTTTCGAGTGTAAGACCATAGCTCGAAACTACCATAGTTTCGATGCGACCCACCTCCCGAAACTACTGAGTTCAAGAACAGTAATGTCTAGTGTCATTTAGGAGCCCTACCTTATATGTATGACTTTATTATACAGATAGTGGGTGACCTTAGTGACGTTTCGAAACCAGCTATTATACTTCAGGGACCCGCCCATCAGGTGAGTTCTATGTGCCCCCTTCTAAGTTATGTGCAAATGATTTATAAATGTTTTGGGGCTGAAATGTATACACTAAATGAATAAATGAAATGAATGTCAATGTGACCATACGTGATATATTAAGGTATATGTGTAGATACATATGAAAGTGAATAATGAATTATGAACAAAGAACAACACGTATGTTTACAAAGAATGAATGAATGAATGGTATAACGTAAATAAATGAAATCTTGCTTTATAAATATATATATTGCATGCTAAGAATGTAAGTATACGTTATGGACGGAAACGAAGCTAACGGCTACTACGGTAGACGGACGACCACTTGACTATTATGCAGCTAGAGAAGGAAGTCTAGAAAGTTAGACTAATTAAAGGCCACTACGGTGGAGTAAGTCGCTAAAACAATATGCGGCTGCATAATTAGCTCAAGTGGGAAACGGATGCCTTATGGCAGACGGGCGAATATGACGGACTACGACGGTAGGACGGTAAAGAAGGACGGCCGAAGGTTGGCCGGACCAAAGTTAAGGCGGACGGTTTCTAGGACCGGACGAGTAAAAGGGCTACGACGGTAGCTCGAGGGCGTATGTCTTTGTGATATACGTACCGTAAGATGGGTTGATCACCCTTATGTGTATGACCAATAAATGGTAAAGAAAGTAAAGGTGAATGCATATCTATGTAATCACGTAAGAAAGATAAGGAAAGAATGTTAAGAAAAGTGAAAAGAAAAAGGGTGAACGCATATATATATATATATATGTAATCACCTTAATAAAGATAAAGAAAGATGAAAGAAAAGCAAAAGTTATGAATACGTATTTATATGAATGACTTTATAATAATGCTTACTTATGAAGTAAAGAAAAGAATGTTTATATCTAAACGCATTAAACTAGAACTCACCAGCGTTAGCTGACTTTAGTATACATTTCAGGTAAAGGAAGAAAAGGTCGTGTGATGGCGTGAAGGTTACCCGACACAAGACTGACATCCCACTTTAATATATGTGTTAAGACTTCCGCTGTCAAGTTATGTTTTGATTATGTAATTGAATGATGAATGTTTTAAATTTAAGTTCAGTATTTATGACTATGTTTATGAGTAAATCCAACAAGTGAGGTCACCCGGGAAAGGGGCCTTACAAGTTGGTATCAGAGCAATAGTTTGAGAGATTCAGACATCCCTAAATGTCTGGACTCAAACTGATTATGGGACCAACGCACGGATGTCAGTATGGGTAACCAACGCCAACGCAGCACGGTAAGTAAGTACTAAAGCTAATGCTCTAAATAAGGATAGATACCTTAACTTAGAACAAATAGATGTCAATGTCACAACCGATTTGAAGAGTTTTGAACCCGAAAAGCAATGTAAATTAGTAATCACAAACCGGTCACTGTAATTAAAAATTTACCTTGCTCGTACTGTTCCAAACTATGATCTGAAGTAATGACATTGATGTATTCCCTTTATGACTATCAGGAAATTAAGAAATTATGGCTGGCGGAGGAAGAACTGGACGCCGAGGCGGTCGCACTGGCCGACGAGGTAGACCTCTGTTGAATCAAAGACTAGAAGAAGAAGAGAGTGTGCACGCGGAACACACCGAGAGTGTACACGAAACAGAAGTGACCCCAGCTGGAGACGACAATCCAGGGCCGATACAGTTGGAACCCGAAGTCAGGGATGCTATTGCCCGTGAAGTTGTGCTCACACTGAAGAAGGTATTGCCTGATCTACTATCTGAGGCAATAAAGAAAAGTAAAGAGGAGGATGAAGGGAACAATGAAGAGAAAATTTATGATAGTGACGGGGATGAAGTAAAAGTGGCAGCAAGCAATCGTGGGTGTACTTACAAAGGATTCAAGGACGGAGACCCACCTAAGTTTGATGGAACCAAGGATTCGGTGGCCACGTTCGAATGGATCGAGAGGATGAACGCAGTCATCAACATCAGCGAGTGTCGACCAGACCAAGCTGTTAAATATGTTGCTCATTCTTTCACCAATGAAGCACTAGGTTGGTGGAGAAATATTCAAAGAACAAAGTCACCACATGCTCTTGCCAGAATGACATGGGAGGACTTGAAAAAGCTCGTAATCCAAAAGTTCTGCCCACAAAATGAGATTGATCGTGTGGAGAACGAGTTCCTGAACTTCAAGGCTGGCAACAAGACTCATCGCCAGTATACATCAAGATTCAATGAACTGGCTCAACTAGTACCACACCTGGTGGAAACTGAAGATCGTTTGATCAAGTACTATGTTAAGGGATTGCCACAGCGGGTCCGTGTTCATGTAAAAGCTAACCTACCCTCGACCTTCGAGTCGGTAGTGAATCTGAGCGGAATCGTCTACGACGATTATGCCAATGAGGACCCACCAACAGAGACCCAAAAGAGAAAGTGGGAGAACCCGTCTAGAGGCACAGGAAGAGGGAACGTAACAACTGAAACTAAGAAGCCAAGGTCGGACGAATATGAAACATGCAAGAAATGTGGAAGGCAACATCTTGGCGAATGTAAAATCGGCACCATCACATGCTATAAGTGCGGGAAGCCGGGGCACTTCTCTCGAGAATGTGTAAGAGACGTCAAGTGTCAAGTATGTGGATTGTTTGGACATCTGACAAAGAACTGCAGGAAGGCCGGCCAATCTGGTTCGGGAAAAGAAAAGGAAAAGGAACAGCCAAAGGCTAGGACTCGGGCCTATGCTTTAACCGAGGAAGAAGCAAGAGGAAACCCTGACGTCGTGTCGGGTACGTTCCTAGTAAATGATGAACATGCTGCTATTCTGTTTGATTCTGGTGCTAGTAAAAGTTTTATATCCACTGCATTTAGCCGCAAATTAGACTGCACAATCACTAGCCTTATAAGGGCCTTTAGCGTACAAACTGCTATTGGTAAAAACTCAGTAGTCATCCAAGTGACTGACGATTGCATGGTAGAAATAGAGGGCCATAAGTTTCCATCTAAATTGTACCTTCTAACCTTAGGAGGATTCGATGTAGTATTGGGCATGGATTGGTTAGCTGCCAACGAAGCTCAAATCATATGTAAACGAAAGATGATACATCTCAAGGCCACTGACGGCAGTCCGATTACGGTTTATGGTGACTGGAATAGCACAATGCCGAACGTCATCTCGATGATCAAGGCCGAAAGTTACATGAGGCGCGGTTGCGAAGCTTATCTGGCGTATGTTATTGACGATAGAATGAAAACGAAAGAGCTAAAAGATGTACCCGTGGTGTGCAATTTTCCAGAAGTGTTCCCAGAGGACCTACCTGGTTTGCCGCTCGATCGGGAAATAGAATTTCAGATTGACTTACTGCCAGGAGCTGAGCCCGTTGCCAAGGCACCATACCGATTGGCTCCGTCAGAAATGAAAGAATTAATGTCCCAACTTGAAGAATTAACAGAGAAAGGATTTATCAGACCGAGCATCTCACCATGGGGCGCTCCGGTATTATTTGTAAAGAAAAAGGACGGCAGCATGCGCATGTGCATCGACTACCGTGAACTGAACAAGAGAACAGTAAAGAACAAATACCCACTGCCTAGAATAGACGACCTCTTTGATCAATTACAAGGCGCGAGTTGGTTCTCAAAGATTGATCTCAGGTCGGGTTACCACCAATTGAAAGTAAGAGAGGAAGATGTACCGAAAACTGCGTTTCGTACGCGTTATGGGCATTATGAATTTCTCGTGATGTCCTTCGGATTAACTAACGCACCAGCAGCATTTATGGATTTAATGAACAGAGTATGCCGACCCATGTTGGATCGATCAGTAATAGTTTTTATAGATGACATCCTCATATATTCAAAGAATGAAGGTGATCACCACTGTCACCTAAGAGAAGTATTGGAGGTGCTAAAGCAGGAAAAGTTGTACGCAAAATTCTCCAAATGCGCGTTCTGGCTTAGGGAAGTCCAATTCCTAGGTCATGTAATAAACCCAAACGGCATCATGGTGGATCCTGCAAAGATCGAGACAGTAAAGGAATGGAACATCCCAAAGACACCAACAGAGATACGAAGCTTTCTAGGGTTGGCAGGCTACTATCGAAGGTTCATCCAAGATTTCTCAAGAATTGCCTCGCCGCTAACCAAACTGACACGGAAGGAAGCAAAGTATGAATGGGGTCCAACCCAAAACAACGCGTTTGAGGAACTTAAGACACAATTAACTCAAGCTCCAGTATTAACACTACCTGAGGGAAATGAAGACTTAGTAGTCTACTCTGACGCTTCAGGGCAAGGATTAGGGTGCGTACTCATGCAACGAGGAAAGGTAATTGCTTATGCATCGCGGCAACTAAAGGTTCATGAAGTTAACTACCCAACACATGATCTAGAATTAGCAGCAGTAGTTTTCGCGTTGAAAATATGGAGACACTACTTGTATGGAGTTAAATGCACCATCTACTCCGATCACAAAAGCTTGAAATACTTTTTCGAACAAAAGGAACTAAACATGAGGCAAAGAAGATGGTTAGAGCTACTGAAAGACTATGACTGTGAGATATTGTACCATCCAGGCAAGGCAAACGTAGTGGCTGACGCTTTAAGTAGAAAGGAAGAATCGGCACCTATCCGGATCAAAGCGTGTCAGTTAATTATAACGCCAGACTTAATGGGTGAAATATCAAAGGCACAAGATGAAGCATTGTTAGAAAGAAATGTGAAACGGGAAAGAATAGTAGGACAACAAGGGAACTTAGATGCGAATGCATACGGGGTACGAACTAGGTTTGGCCGGATGTGGATACCTAAGATTGGTAAGCTTAGAGCCAAAATACTCGATGAGGCCCATAAGTCTCGCTATTCTATCCACCCCGGGACAAACAAAATGTATCAAGACTTGAAGAAAGAATACTGGTGGCCTGGCATGAAGAATGATGTGACAGAATACGTGAGCAAGTGCCTAACGTGTTCTCTAGTTAAGGCCGAGCACCAGAAGCCATGCGGTAAAATGCAACCTTTGCCAATACCGGAATGGAAGTGGGAGGAGATCACGATGGACTTCATTACCAAGCTACCGCGAACAGCTAAAGGCAATGATACCATTTGGGTGATCGTCGACCGCTTGACAAAGAGTGCTCACTTCTTGCCAATACGAGAAACTTCTTCTTCTGAAAAGCTAGCAGAAGTATTTATCAAGGAAATTGTGAGCAGACATGGTATGCCGCTGTCGATTGTGTCTGACAGGGATACTAGATTCACGTCAAGGTTTTGGAAGAAATTCAATGAAGCAATGGGCACTAGACTGAACATCAGCACCGCTTACCACCCCCAAACCGATGGACAATCGGAAAGGACCATTCAGACCTTAGAGGACATGCTCCGGGCCTGTATCATTGACTTCGGTGGGAGTTGGGACAGCCATCTACCATTGGCAGAATTTTCATATAACAACAGCTATCACTCGACTATTGGCATGCCGCCATTTGAAATGTTGTATGGGAGGAAATGTAGGACCCCGGTTTGTTGGGGGGAAATTGGACAGAAGGATTTTGCAAGTCTCGAAGTGGTCAAAGCTACTTCTGAGAAATTTGATCAAATCAAGGCTCGTATGAAAGCCGCAAAAGACAGACAGAAATCATACGCGGATAAGAGAAGGAGGGATTTAGAGTTTCAAGTAGGGGACATGGTACTGTTGAAAGTATCACCGTGGAAAGGAATCATTCGGTTCAGAAAGCGTGGCAAACTAAGTCCAAGGTTTGTCGGACCTTTCGAGATTGTAGCAAGAGTGGGTCAAGTTGCTTACAGACTCGACCTACCCGTCGAGCTTAGTGGAATACACCCTACATTCCACATATCACACTTACGCAAGTGCCTTGCTGACGATACGGCTCACATACCTTATGACGAAATCGAAGTGGATAACAGCTTGAACTATGTAGAAGAACCAATAGCTATTCTTGACAGAGCCGAGAAACGATTACGCAATAAGTCGATCCCTTTAGTCAAAATACAATGGAAACACAGAAAGGGGTCCGAGGCTACTTGGGAGAAAGAAGACGAGATGAAGGAACTGTATCCCCAGTTGTTTAACGTGTAACAGGTTTCGAGGACGAAACCTCATTAAGGAGGGTAGACTTGTAACATCCCAAATAATGACAAGACAAATAGAAAAGGGAAATAAAGTGGGCTTGGCCAAAATTTCGGCCCATGGGCCGAAAAGAAAAGGGGGAAACCCCATTACAAAACAGCAGCTTCAACCCAAACCCCTCTCATTTCATCTTCCTGCGCAAGAATACTAGAGAGAGAGAGAGAGAGCGATCGGCTTGTGAAGAAAACCGCAAGGAGAAGACTCAAGGGCTCGGGAATCATCCGACTCCACCATTTCAGCGCATAGCAACAGAAATCGGGCCTGTTGAGGTAAGCATCGCCTCTGATTCTGAGTCTTTGCATGTCTCGGGTTTAAATCAAATAAAGATACGATTTTTGCATATGAAACTTGAAACAAATCACGTATTTGAACTCAAGAACGATAAAGGAAGGTGTTTAACGTAAAATGTTCAAGGTTTAATCGATTGGAAATAAGTTGGCTGGAGCAAGGTTCTGGTCAGGGAAGATGCAGACCCATGACTCGAAACTATAGTTTCGATACATGCAGACCCATCGAAACTACTCTAGTTTCGATAGTCATGTTTGACTCGAAACTATCTAGTTTCGATAGCAGCCAATGACTCGAAACTACTATAGTTTCGATAGGAACTCAGGACTCGAAACTACCTAGTTTCGAGTGTCACCTTGAACCTAAACTAAGATTTTTCATAAGTTAATGACTCGAAACTACCTAGTTTCGATAGAAGGATTATGACTCGAAACTACCTAGTTTCGAGTGTAAGACCATAGCTCGAAACTACCATAGTTTCGATGCGACCCACCTCCCGAAACTACTGAGTTCAAGAACAGTAATGTCTAGTGTCATTTAGGAGCCCTACCTTATATGTATGACTTTATTATACAGATAGTGGGTGACCTTAGTGACGTTTCGAAACCAGCTATTATACTTCAGGGACCCGCCCATCAGGTGAGTTCTATGTGCCCCCTTCTAAGTTATGTGCAAATGATTTATAAATGTTTTGGGGCTGAAATGTATACACTAAATGAATAAATGAAATGAATGTCAATGTGACCATACGTGATATATTAAGGTATATGTGTAGATACATATGAAAGTGAATAATGAATTATGAACAAAGAACAACACGTATGTTTACAAAGAATGAATGAATGAATGGTATAACGTAAATAAATGAAATCTTGCTTTATAAATATATATATTGCATGCTAAGAATGTAAGTATACGTTATGGACGGAAACGAAGCTAACGGCTACTACGGTAGACGGACGACCACTTGACTATTATGCAGCTAGAGAAGGAAGTCTAGAAAGTTAGACTAATTAAAGGCCACTACGGTGGAGTAAGTCGCTAAAACAATATGCGGCTGCATAATTAGCTCAAGTGGGAAACGGATGCCTTATGGCAGACGGGCGAATATGACGGACTACGACGGTAGGACGGTAAAGAAGGACGGCCGAAGGTTGGCCGGACCAAAGTTAAGGCGGACGGTTTCTAGGACCGGACGAGTAAAAGGGCTACGACGGTAGCTCGAGGGCGTATGTCTTTGTGATATACGTACCGTAAGATGGGTTGATCACCCTTATGTGTATGACCAATAAATGGTAAAGAAAGTAAAGGTGAATGCATATCTATGTAATCACGTAAGAAAGATAAGGAAAGAATGTTAAGAAAAGTGAAAAGAAAAAGGGTGAACGCATATATATATATATATATGTAATCACCTTAATAAAGATAAAGAAAGATGAAAGAAAAGCAAAAGTTATGAATACGTATTTATATGAATGACTTTATAATAATGCTTACTTATGAAGTAAAGAAAAGAATGTTTATATCTAAACGCATTAAACTAGAACTCACCAGCGTTAGCTGACTTTAGTATACATTTCAGGTAAAGGAAGAAAAGGTCGTGTGATGGCGTGAAGGTTACCCGACACAAGACTGACATCCCACTTTAATATATGTGTTAAGACTTCCGCTGTCAAGTTATGTTTTGATTATGTAATTGAATGATGAATGTTTTAAATTTAAGTTCAGTATTTATGACTATGTTTATGAGTAAATCCAACAAGTGAGGTCACCCGGGAAAGGGGCCTTACAAATTTACATATATAAATTCATTTTTTTATGTTGTATTCTAACAATAAAAATAGTAAAAACAAAAAAAAATGGTTTTGATAGGTTTTTTGACGAGTTCTCAAAATATTTAAGAGTTCTCAAATGATTCATTCTATATATATATATATATATATATATATATATATATATATATATATATATATATATATATATATATATATATATATATATATATATATAGTGGAAGGATCATAAGAAAACTTATTATTCATGAGAAAACTAAAAAACTACTTATTAAAGGTAAAAAAATAATAAAAAAATCATAACTCAAAATATAAATCAAAAACTAAAAAACTGGTTCGGAGACCATGTTTTTCACGTCGTCCTCGTTCAAAAAAAACTCGAAAAAATAGTGGGGTTAGCTTTTGGGTTTAGTTTAGCTTTTAGGTTAGTTTTTTGGAGGGGGGGTTTAGGTTTTTGGGGTGGGTGGGGGGTTTAGGTTTTTGGTGGTGAGGGGGGTGGGGTGAGGGGTTTAGGTTTTTGGAGGTGGGTTAGGTTTTTGGGGTGTACTACACATATGTAGTACCTTTAATGAGTAGTTTTTTTGTTTTCTAATGAAAATGAGTTTTCTCATGAATTCAACCCTATATATATAGGGGAAGTGTAGAATAAATACCCTCTTGAGTTGGAAAAACCCTAGAAACCCTTTGAAAAAAATTAGAAAAATTGATTATTTACCCAAAAAAATTAAAAAAACGCCGAATAAATATAAAAATAAAAAACATGTAAAAACAAAAATCAGCGTTTTTTTATCACGTATACTTACGTTAGCACTTACATATGTAAAAAACGTCAGATTTAAAAAAAATATTAAAAAAAACCGCTCGGCGTTTTTTTATAATTTTTTCACCAAAAGTGTTAAAATTGAATGCAGAATCCATCCCAAAAATAAAAAGTTTTTTTTTTACATATGTAAATAGGGTTTAGTGGGTTTCTTCAACTCAAGTGGGTTTTTATTAGAACCACCCCTATATATATATATAGTGTGAGGTTTCGTTAAAAAGTTTAAAAAGTGTAAAAAGTGTAAAAAGTAGTTTAAACGCTCATAACCGGCTCATACGAACTCCGATTTTACTCATTTCGACAGCGTTGGAACCGTCTCGTCGAACTCTACGATCTTAGCTTGTAGGGTTTAGATTTTAGGGTTTAGTTTTTGCCTTAGGATTTAGCCTTAGGCGTTTAGCTTTTAATATTTAGGCTTTGGGGGGGGAGTGGGGGGGGTGGGGTGGGGGTTAGGTTTTTGGGGGGGGGGGGGTTGGGTTGGAGGTTTAGGCTTTTCGAGGGGGGTGGTGGTGTTTTTAAACGACTTTTTCGGCTTTTTAAGGTTTTTTTTGTTAGGATTTAGGTTTTTGGGGGTGAGGTGGGGGGTTTTAGGTTTTTCGGGGTGGGGTGGGGGTTTTAGACTTTTAGGGGGTTGTGGTGGGGTTTTTAAAAGATTTTTTACACTTTTTACAGTTTTTAGACTTTGTATAATAACCATCTCATATATATATATATATATATATATATATATATAGAAAGACATAACTATATATAATTTTAATAAATTTATTAAACTTAATATTTAAAAATCTAGTTAGACACATTTTTTATGGAAAAAAAAACATTGATTTTTATGGTATTAACTGTATATGATTTTAATATGAATATCAAATAATAAGATTTTATTTTGTTTACTGACATTTTGTTAAAATAACTAAGCAAAAAATTAGAAGTTTATTTGGTTTGGGAAAATTGGATTAAAGTAAGCAAATATCTTATGATTTCATCTGAGAAAAAAAAAACATCTGAAATGTTTAAAAAAAAGAAACTAAAATATACCAAAATCATGCAAAATACATACAACCAATAAATTTATAGCTGAAGTTAGTTGGAGATTGCCAAACCTATAAATTTCATATATTTATATTAGTAATAAATATCATGATGTATGAATATCTTTTAATTAATGAATCTACCTCTCCCTTCCCTAAAGTGCAATTTTTAGAATTAAAGATTATGATAAAAACAAATTCTACTGAAAATTAAATTATTATTTTTGTAGAAGACGGCGCGATGCGGCGGCGACAACAATTTACAACACGGTACTCATTTTTTTGTTATTATTATGACTATTATAACATAACCCTAGACAAATTGCTTAACAACTAAATTGATATGAGTCCAAGTAAAATGACCAATTTGGAACATTAATATTGTAAGGTTTTGAAATACTGCCAAATAAGTCGAGAGGACTCGGCACGAAATCAACCAACCCCTAGTCTTGGTGCCATCTACAAATGGAAAAGCAAAAGGTGGAATTAGTAAATATATATATATATATATATATATATATATATATATATATATATATATATATATATGAAAATAATTACATGCATTTCAAACTAATATCATAAACCATGGAAAAGCAAAACTTTTTGTGAAATATATGAGAAATGAAAAAAAATATAAAATAGATCCATTGCATCATCTTCTGCCCCACCAATGGCCCCACGAAACCGTTTTCGATACCCAAAGGCGCGGTACCGGTAGCAATTTCATATTTTCATGATGCATTTAAGCATTTTAGATATTTGTTCACATAAAAATTGTACAACAAAATCTGTTATGAGTACATGAGAGTAAGCTTACCCAAGAATACAAATTCTGGTAATCTAATAAAAAATGGGTCTTGATTGTTGGGTGTTTCAAATAAACAAATAAAAATGTACAATTTAACTATTTCCTCACAAATAAGCCAACGTACTTATAGATCCAATAATAGGAGGTTGGACTATTTGCTTTAGCTTCAATTTTTCATACCAATACTCCAAAAAATGCTTTATCCACATATAAAAAGGAAAAAAAACATTTATTATTAAATGATAAAGGCATATTAACATTCCACCTACATTTGTAGCTCTCATTTACATGCATACATATCAACAGCCTCAGTTTAATTAACCCAGAGAGATATAGAGATAGTATGTATAAAATGAAGAATAAAGACGAATGACATTTTACTATTGCATTGGCTCATACCATATTTCTTAATTCTACATTTTGTGGATCTCATCTTTATTACTCTATACCTCAAAATTTGGCGCCATGAAAGCAGACCCCCCCTACCCCCTCATACCATATTACCCTATACCTCATACCATATTTCTTAATTCTACATTTTGCCAGGCCAGCTTCAACCATTTATGGGTAAACGGGTAACCTTTCCTCTGACGGGTCAAAATAGGTAAAACTATATGAACTGCTTAAAATGGAACCATGTCGAGCACATAAAGTAGATCAAAAATCACCCAAAATGTATATAACCTCCTAAACTGTTTTATTTTTAATCGTATGTAAAACATTATTTATTTGTAAAATTCAAGAAACAAACAAACAAAATATATGTTCGAGTCAACCCGGCCAATTTGACCCGTTAACCAACCCATCCATTATGTCACCTCTACATTTATAAATGAAACATGTTAATTAAGACTTTTTGTACTCCTTGCTTTAATAGTTGTAAATGTCTTAAAATTAAGACTTTTTGTTAAAAACACTGTTTTGTCCTTCTAATATGTATATTATATAAACTAGTAAAATGCCCGCGCGCGTTAAACTCGGGAAAAATTAACGTCCTCAGAAGTCTTTAAAAGCTTGAAACGCTACTTGCATCGTGATGAGATAAATTTTAAACATAGTAATTTAAAAGTAAAAATCCGAGTGTCAACTACTTGCATCGTGATGAGATAAATTTTAGTCGTAAACCTTACACATCTCAATTATCTCATCGACATGGTTCAACCACCATTCTTCATCAAAAGAGTTACCGACAGTTTGCAACCTGGTACTTGTTTCCGCTAGTTTATCAATTCTCTTTTGCAACACAGTACTTGTTTCCGTTAGTTTATCAATCTTTTATATTGTACAGTACTTCTGTTAGTTTTTTTACTCGTATAATAATTTACAAAAGTTATTATGTTTATTGTTATATTTTTCTTAAAGTTGTCGAGTTAGTAGTATTAGTGTGATCTATCTATGTCATAAGTTTTACACATCTCAAGTAAATAATATTTAACATTAAAATTATCAACTACTTCCAGAAACCATTGCATTGAATTATTAAAATAACATATGAATAAGAAAATATCAGTAATCTATACTAAATTATTTAAAATCAAAAATCTAGGTGTCAACTACTTACATTGTGATAAGATCAATTTTATTCATAAGCCTTACAAATCTCAATTATCTCATCTACATGGTTCAACAACCATTTTTCATCAAAAGAGATACCGGGAGTTTCTTTTATCTCTTACTGTATAACTGCTACATCTATTGGAGGATGAGTTTCTTGTATCTTCTCTTCTTTGACCGCTACATCTACTGGATAAGGTTTGGACACTGAAAAAAATAATATTCAGTCTCTTACATGTGTTTTATCAAAAACAAGCAATGTTATATATATTAAGTATAGATAAATTAAACTACAATTATTGAAGTTAAATTGATACCTGAAATGCAAGATGTTACCTTTATCTTATTAATTCCAGATAAGACCAAATTTTAGCTAGGTCAACGGAAACACTCTAAAGCTGGCAATTGACCGAACACTTTACCGAAACTTCCCATCAACATCATCATTTTTCAACTTTATGTTCTCGTAACTTCATCCAAAATGCAAGATGTTGGAATTATTGTGGCAGCAAGTTAGAAGTAAAAGAAGTTGATAGAAGCATTTTAAACATGTAAAAATAAACCCAATACACAGAAAAATCTCTACTTTAACAACATACCAATTACCACCCAATCATCAAATTAAATGTCAAAAATAACAAATACACATATTGAGCAAATAGATTGTAACAAATGAAGCTAAGCACCTGACCTTCTTCAAGATTGACAGTTACAGAACCAGTAACCATGCTGCCAAATTTCACATCAACAAACTTATGTAAAGACAAATCATCAAAGCCGATTTGAACACCCTACAGTGGCAAATAAGCTAACATAAATTGCTCAAGTAGGAAGCAGAAATTATGGGGCTTCACTGACAAAGAAAAATAATCTGCAAACATACCTGACATGAATTTTTTAATGGTCTCTTCTGATAAAGTTGAATCTGCCAAGACCCAAAAAACGCAAAATCTAGTGACAAATAATTTAATAGTTTAGTGTGTAGGTAGAGGTGGCAAGATGGTCGAGTTGGGTAACGGGTCAAAACTGGTTTAGGTTGAAACATGTCAAATTTACTATAGTCCAAAAGGTCGGGTTGTCGACCCACAAACAATTCTTTGTCAAACTTTAAACATATAGCTAATGCCTAAACATGATTACAAAAACGATACTTCTACAACAATACTCAGAATCTTTGAATAAAAACTTCATGATTGACCCGTTCGAGATTAAAAAAAAATCATCAGTAAATCGATCAAAATGGCCATCTGTATGAGCAAGATTTCCACCAAATGACACATTTTTCTTGCCCCTTAATGATAATGATACGGACAAATTAATAACTTACCATCATCATTGAAGCTCTCAGTCTCTTCCTCTGAATGAAACCGTTTTAAGTACATCCGACATACATTATCTGTGATAAATGATTCTGTGCATCTGGAACGATGAGACTACAAGGATTGTCAAACAAAACTTTATGAACACAAAATGTACAAAATTCCACACAAAATGTAACGAATAGTAACAACCATTTCTATTCGAAATACGAATATAAAATCTTAAAGGTTACCTTGTAACATGGAAGGGAACAATAACGGGCGTTACATCGTGGGCATGTATATTGGGAAAACTGTGCCTAGGATCTGCAGTTAAACTCAATCACCAAAATAATTATTTGTTATTGAATTTCCCCTTATATATTATATCAAGAGTAAACTGCCATTTTCGTCCCTGTGGTTTGGTCAAAATTGCCACTTTCATCCAATAGTTTGTTTTTTTGTATCTGGGTCCTCATGGTTTTAAAATATTGCCATTTTCATCCTCGTGGTTTTAAAATATTGCCACTTTCATCCAGTCAGCTAACACCGTCCGTTTTTCTCAGTTAAATGAGGGGTATTTCAGTCCTTTTACTTATTTGTTTTATTTTTTCATCTTTTTTACTCTCACTTTTTAATCATCCCCAATTTAACCTCTAATTTAATCATCCACCTGCTGGCCTTCTTCCTCTTTTCCTGACCAGTTTCCGACGAGCACCACTGGAACACCTCCGTCGCTTGTTTCTATGATTAAAAAGTGAGAGTAAAAAAGATGAAGAAATAAAACAAATATGTAAAAGGACTGAAATACCCCTCATTTAATTGAGAAAAACGGACGGTGTTAGCTGACTGGATGAAAGTGGCAATATTTTAAAACCACGAGGATGAAAATGGCAATATTTTAAAACCACGAGGACCCAGATACAAAAAAACAAACTATTGGATGAAAGTGACAATTTTGACCAAACCACAGGGACGAAAATGACAGTTTACTCTTATATCAATATTAAAAATGAGATATATAATAGTTAAATCAAACATTAAATTTTAAATAAATTAAAATAATAAGTTACATATCTTAATTATTTTTATAAGTACTGTTACACTGCCCTGCAGTACATTCTGAAAAGATTTATCCATTTTATGCACATGTAAATACAAAAATAACGGATATGTTTGTTATTTGTCCAATTGTGTTCAATTTTTTCACAAATAGAATGAATTTAAAGAAGGTAAAAAAAACATAGAAAAGGTACTGAATAATAAAGAAACACTTTGCTACAAAAAATGGTCACCAGTAATCTCGACACGAGCACTCATATTTTGTAAAGAGATGAAACCGGTTATTATCTCTTACAGTGATCTCTCTATTAGTGATACCTGAAATGAACTTAAAGGCAGTATGGCAATCGAAACAAATCCTGAGATTCTTGGTTATCCTGATGGGAAGTCCAAGGGGGATTACACACAGCCCAAAAGCAAGCGCTATCATCTCACTGTGACCACCTCTGATTCTCTTTCTTCTTCTTCTTCTAAATCAAAGAGGGCCAATGAGGTAGCAGCTACATATCCAGCACCTTTCATTTCCATCTTCAGCTTCCTTAGCATTGCTTGGATCTCTGTGTTTCTTTCATGACCCGTGTCCTTTGCTTGAAACATGTGCACTGAATTCTTTACGGAGATCCAACTGACCCTGCACCTTTATTGATTCCTACTTGTTTCATCTCCATCCTTACCACATTGGCTTCTTCCCACCTGCATAATTGCCATGTTAATCATTTACTAAAATGTCTTGAAAAAGGGTGCCAGAAATTGGACATGTAGTGAGTGATACCTGCCAGCAGCAGCAAACATATTTGAGAGGATGATATGGTTTCCAGAGTCCTGAGGATCCAGCTGGAACAACTTATCAGCATCTATCTTACCTAGTTTGTTATTTCTATGCACTTTACACGCACCTAAAAGAGACCCCCACATAGATACTGTAGGATGAAAAGCCATTCTCTTTATGAACTCATAGGCACGCTCCACCATTCCTGCTCGCCTCAACATATTCACTACACCCGCACATTGCTCAACCCCTGCTTCAATTCCGTATCTTGATCACATTGACTCAACAACAGTCAGACCTACATCCATTGCTCCAGCCCTGCTACATGCTGCTAAAATAGACACAAAAGTAACATAATTAGGGATTGCCTTTCCACATTTCATTTCCTCAAACAAGGCAAGTGCCATGTCTGCATGTCCCAGATGAGCATAGCCACCAAGTAAGTCATTCTATTTAATCAAATTCCTTTTGGGCATTTCATCAAACATTGAAACCCAATCGAAATTTCCATAATTCCTTTCATGAGCACCGTTGCCTAATTTATTGGGGCAAATTCAATAAAATTGAAACCCAATTGAAATTGCCAACCTCGCCACTTACTCTTAATCATCTTCATCTTCTGTCAAGCATTGCTCCAAGGAGGGTTTCAAATTATTCATTAGCACCTAATAAGAATAATTATCCAATCACTTTACACATGCTAATCCAGTATCATAATTCGCTATTTAATCATGATAAAACCCCTAACATAACCTAACTATATATTAGGGCATTTGAAGCATCCCATCAATTAGGGATTTAAAGCATACCGTCAATTAGCGATTTTGGGGATTTGAAGGTAGGAGCCTAGTTTGAAAACTCTATAGGGGTGATGGGGTCATTAACTCATACTCATTTACTCATCAAAACTATTCAATTGAATTCTGTCACCTCAAAACTACTCATTTACTCAAATTTCATTGGAAACACCCTACTCATTTAGTCACCAACTTTTTTTTTATAAATAAACATTTAAATAAAAAAACATATTTTTTATTAATTAAAAATACAAAAGACAACTAAAAATAACAAAATACAATAGTAAGTTACAAAAAAAAATAAACGAGAAATTAAACATAATCATTTTCTGAATCGCTGCTGGCCCACTCCGGTAGTGTAGCAAAATGTTCAACAAGATCATATCGTAGTCTAAAGTGTGTCTCTTGATCCCGCAATTCATTAATTACACCATCGTCTACTACTTCATTGGTTGAAGGGTCCATCACGTAGCTGGATGAGATTGCATTTCCGTCATTTTTTAAAATCATATTATGCAATATGATACATGCGTAAACCACATTTCGTTTGTGCTCGTCATATTATGCAAAATTTGAGTTTTACAAAAATATATGGGTGAAAAGAGTGATTTGTTTTAAAGAGGAAAGTGAGATATATATATAGATAGAATTAGATTTTTTTTTTAAACCCTCACCCCCAACGGCTCTCCAACGGCTCAATCCCACCCACCACACCCGAGTAAATTAACTCGGGCATTATACCCTAACCCGGACCCAAAAACCTAAACCCCCTCCATCCGCACCCCCAAAAACTTAAACCCCCTCCAACCATACCCCAAAAAGTCTAAAACCACCACCTCACCCCTCAAAAACCTAAACCCCTCACCCCATCCCTCAAAAACCTAAACCCACCCCCACCCCATCCCTCAAAAACCTAAACCCACCCCCACCCACCCTCAAAAACCTAAATCTAAACCTTAAAAGCTAAACCCTAATAGCTAAGATGGTAGAGTAAGACGAGACGGTTCCAACGTCGCTGAAATTAGCTCAATCGGAGTTCGTTTGATATCGTTTTTTAAGGTTTTTGTTATTTCTTAGATTTTTTAGCGAAAAACTACTTCTTATTTGATCCTCCCCCATCGTATATATATATATATATATATATATATATATATATATGGTTGAGTTCATGAGAAAACTCATTTTTATGAGAAAACCAAAAACTCCTCATTAAAGGTACTGCATATGTGTAGTACACCCCAAAAACCTAACTCACCCCCAAAAACATAATTCCCCACCCCCACCCAAAAACCTAACCCCTCACCCCACCCCCACCCCCACCCCCACCCAAAAACCTAACCCCACCCCACCCCCCACCTACCCCCAAAAACCTAAACCCCTCACCCACACCCCCCATCCAAAAACCTAAACCCCTCACCCACACCCCCCATCCAAAAACCTAACCTAAAAGCTAAACTAACCCCACTATTTTCTCGAGTTTTTTTTTGAACGAGGACGACGTGGGAAATATGGTCTCCGAACCAGTTTTTTAGTTTTTAATTTATATTTTGAGTTGTGATTTTTTTTACCTTTAATAACTAGTTTTTTTTGTTTTCTCATGAACAATGAGTTTTCATTATGATCCTTCCTCTATATGTATATGAGGAAAGTAATATGGTGCTGTTAGGCATGTAACTTAGATGCGAAACCATTCAAAACTACGTCGTTTCAATTGAATCTAACTAAAAGTTAATCTTATTCCTTATTTCTTCTACATTAATTTTGCAATTAATCTTATTCCTTATTTCTTCACCGTTAATTTTGCAAAGTATAGTTTATTTTCCTGCTCTCAACTATCTTCAATTTTGCCATTAAAGGACTTATAAAGACAACTCATATATTTCTTCCTCTATCATTAATCAGTTAAAGAATTGTTTCTCCGATCGAAACAATATTTAAGTTTCAAGTTTCAACAGGAAGCGGTTTTAAATATTTTTTTCTTTAAATATCGTGATTACCTAAAGATTCGAAAAAAATAGAAGAATCCAGAAAACACCAACCCACTAGGAGCAGAACCGAAATAAATGAAATCTAAATTATGATTTTAGGTGAAATTTTGACAAAAAAGATGACAATAGTATAATTTTATTTCCACATTCAAGAACTTAGAGTTTTGTTTTATGTAGAAAAGAATAAAAAAATGTATTGCTTGGATTTGATTCTATGAGTATGGCCTTTGGGGATGCACGGATCTTCGAACCAATACAGATGAGAAGATCTGGAGAGTAATTAGAGAAACAAAATATTTAATTTATTTTTTTAGTAATATTTAATCAAAACGACGTAGTTTTGAATGGTTTCGCATCTAAGTTACATGTCTAAGACACACACACTAGGTTAGAATGTTTTTTACACCGGATGAATAAAGAAAATATTAAATAATAATGGAAATTTAGAAATTATAAAGAAAATATTAAATAGTAATGAATATTTATGAATTAATAAAATATTAAATAGTTAGTAATGAAGAAAAATAAATGAAAAAAAGAATTTTGAACTAACAAAATTATGACACATGATGCAACCATGTATTTATGTATTATGTATGTTGGGGTTTTTCGCAATGATGATCAGTTAGATTAGTTATTAAAAACGGTTGATATTTAATTATAGATTAATAATAATTTATTTAGTAATTATTAATACGCAGCGGAATGAAACAGATTCAACACAATATAAAACCCGACAGGATCTGGGTTACGAAAACATACGAACACGGAATAAATTAAATCTAACTACCAATGAGATTAATTATACCTTAGTGGTTAATGATTAACCGATCGAGACACCGAGGTACAACGAACCGATACTAGATCACGAACCGAACGCGAGACACAGGAAGCGCCAGAGCTGGCCGGAAACGGGCAGGCAGCGGTGGCTGGGGCCGGCTTGGTGGTTTCGGGTTTGGTGTTTGGTGAGTCGAACAAAAAAGAAAAAAAAATGTTTCTGCTTCAAATAAATGTTTCTGCTTTCTTCGATCAAAAAGGAAAAGGAAAACAGCCTATGCGGCTGATCTTCGATTCACCCTTTTTACAAAAACCAGAATTATTATATATTTATAATTTAGATTGAAACCCTAAATCATATAATAACCCTTTTAAATCACTATGGGGCCTCAAGCCCAATAGTTCTCAAGCACAATAGTTAATGACAAGCCCGAAACCATTTAATTTGTTTTAATAAAAGATTAAAACAATAAATATATATTTATTATTTATAAACCTGTATAAATAATAAATCCCGTGTAACGAATATATATAAAATATATCGTCTCGCTAACAGATCGTAATTACCAGTTAAACGGGTTAAGTGGATTTAAATGTTCGTTGCCCAAGGTGTAACTCTTACGGGTCATAACTCGGTCAGTCGCGTTGTCCATCGGGTCGGTCCATATATCCAACAATCTCCCACTTGGACGATCCACGATAAATCAACGCAAACAGTCAGCGGCGCTCTAGCTGCACATGGTTGTCCCTAACAAGGTATGACGCTTTAAAGTCATTAACCAAATATCTTGGTGTTAGTTACAGCTAACTAAAGCAAGACAATAGACTTATGGCAATAGTTGTCATTCATCATTTCCATATAAGACATCAATTGAATCAATGAGACATGGATTTAGTTCATTCTCATATGGCGTTCAATTATTATTGTTCTCGATCAAGAATCAAAGTGGTCCAATCAAACACACAGTAAGTTTGGGTAAGGCCTTACACTTCACCAGTTTGATTCACGAGGGCGCCACGATGTCTAACTGTTACATATCATGTAAGAGTACATAATCCCTTATCGACTACATACAACTCCCACTGAACTTCAGATCTGTTCCTAACCAATGCCTTTATGACTGGCAGTTACGCGACAGCGGTTGACAGTGATTAAAGAACAGTCCTTGGTAAACGAAAGTTCTAGTATCCATCTCAAGTCAGAGGATACTACATGAGTATACCAATATCAAAACATCTTATGATTAAAATCCATGAAGATGATTTGAAGCGAGTTACATCCAACGTCATCCAAGATGAGGTCTATGAAATTGGAAGTCAACTACTTGAGTCCAAGTTCAGAATAGTCTTAATTCAGAGTCGTTCCCACGATTCTGATCGACTACGGATGATTAAGAATACAAGATTCATGGATTAAGCGTATTAAAATCGAACACAGTTGTAAGAATTCAGAATTGCATTTAAATCAGTAAACCAAAAGAATTCAAAAGTACAACTGTTTAATTATTCACACATTCAAAATACTAAATCAAAACATATCACTAGCAAATCTAAGACCAATAGCATCTCTGTGAAGATCATGCTTGTCCTGAGTCATGGGCTTAGTAAACGGGTCCGCTAGGTTTTGATCTGTGTCTACTTTGCTTATCATGATGTCACCACGTTCCACAATTTCCCGTATATATTGGAACTTTCTGAGAATGTGCTTGGCTTTGTGATGAGATCTGGGCTCTTTGGCTTGAGTTATAGCACCTGTGTTATCACAAAGTATCTCGATTGGTTGGCGAATACTCGGAACCACATCGAGGTCAGTAATGAATTTCTTCATCCAAGCAGCTTCCTTAGCAGCTATATACTCAGATTCGGTGGTTGAATCCGCCACCACACTCTGCTTGGAGCTCTTCCAGGAGATAGCTCCTCCGTTTAGAGTGAATATGAATCCTGATTGTGAGCGAGGGTCATCTCGGTCAGTTTGGAAGCTGGCGTCAGTGTAACATCTTACAGTGAGCTCTTCTTCCACTCCTCCAAATATTAAGAACATGTCTTTAGTCCTTCTCAAGTACTTCAGGATGTTCTTGACTACAGTCCAATGGGCAATGCCAGGACTTTGCTGAAAATGACTGGTCATGCTTAAAGCATACGAGACGTCAGGCCTGGTACATAACATAGCATACATGATAGAACCAATCGCCGAAGCATATGGAATTGCTTCCATACGCTTGGTTTCAATGTCCGTTGAAGGAGATTGCGATTTGTTCAGCACGGTGCCTTTAGTCATAGGAACACCTCCTTTCTTGGAGTTTTCCATATGAAAGCGTGCCATGACTTTGTCTATGTATGTGCCTTGACTAAGCCCTAGAAACCGCTTAGATCTATCCATGTAGATCTTGATTCCTAGAATGTAGGCTGCTTCTCCAAGATCTTTCATTGCAAAACAAGTTCCCAACCGGTGTTTAACATCGTTAAGCATAGGGATGTTGTTTCCAATGATAAGTATATCATCCACATACAAGATGAGGAATGATATAGTGCTCCCACTAGCCTTTCTGTAAACACAAGGCTCATCTTCATTTTTGACAAAACCAAACTCTTTGATCTTTTGGTCAAAACGAAGATTCCAGCTTCGAGATGCTTGTTTGAGTTCATAAATAGACTTATTCAGTTTACATACCCTATTAGAATATTTTGGATCAACAAAACCATCAGGTTGTACCATATAGACATCTTCAGAGAGATGCCCATTAAGGAAAGCGGTTTTAACATCCATTTGCCATATCTCGTAGTCATAGTACGCGGCTATGGCAAACAATATCCTGATCGATTTGATCATAGCAACGGGCGAGAAGGTTTCATCATAGTCAATGCCTTGAGTCTGAGTAAAACCTTTCGCAACTAGCCGTGCTTTATAGGTGTGTATATTTCCATGCATGTCGGTTTTTCTCTTGAAAATACATTTGCTCCCTACTGCCCGAGATTCGGGGGGTAGCTCAACCAAGTCCCAGACTTGATTATCAAGCATAGATTGCATCTCGGCATTCATGGCTTCTAGCCATTTTGCAGATTCTGGATCTGAAATAGCAGATTTGTAGTTAGTAGGTTCGTCATTAGACTCGGCTACTAATAGGACCTCGGTACTATCAAGATGCCATAGGTATCTGTCAGGTTCTTTGCGAGTCCTTACACTTCTGCGAACGCTTGTGTTTATGTCTGATTCACCAGCAACAACTTCTTGTTGTTCAGACGCTCCGACTTCATCAGCGGTTGTTTGTGGTTCTCGAATTTCTTCAAGATCCACTATATTATCTCCAGTTCCTCGTTCAAGAATTTCTTTCTCGAGGAAGTGTGCCTTCCTTTTGATGGAAATAACATTTGCATCAGGATGGTAGAAATAATATCCGCTTCTGTTATAGTATCCAACGAAAATGACCTTTTCGCCTATAGGATCGAGCTTGTCATCAGAATCGCTGGTGTCACACCCCGCCAAGGCGGAAACGCGAGGCACGACGTTCACTGGTTTCCAAAGCATATGATTACCGCAAACACATACATGATAAATGGATACATAAATGAGTTTAAAGTTTTACATTACAAAATGTAAAATGAGTTTACAAAACATTAAGATTTCACAAATATGACTCAATTCAATGAGTTATACAAGGGAAATCCTCCTTGAGTAGTATCCATCGTGCATGCATGTAATCTACATTGCTAACCTTGAAATCACGTTTAGATACCTGAAAAACATACTTAAAATCGTCAACACGAGGTTGGTGAGTTCACAGGTTTAATCAAATAGTTCTTTGCAAAATTTCATTGTTCGTAAATAGTTTCAGTTGTATGTGATAAACAGAATAAGAATTGTTGACCCATTTGTAAACTAGCTAGGAATACAAATAATATGTTCCTACATGAGGCGTAACCAAACCATGACAATTGTACACGCCCCTAATTTCGTTATCCGGTTCTATGCGGCCATAAATCCTCCAGATTGTGGTTAGCGCGACTAACCATGACCGGGAGACGTCACTCTCCATAGTACTATTCATAGGACCCTAGGCTACAGTTAATGGTTACTACGTTGTTCCAGGGGACTTTTCCGGCCTCAAATTGTTGTTCTCATCTCATGTAAACATACAAGTCGTGTCTTATTCTCTTGTTATCCCATAAAATAATTGTAAGTATGTTTTTCCCCCAAATATTGAAAACAGTAAAAAGGGGCCGTGAAACTCACCTTGAGTTTGTGTATATACTTGTGATAAAACTTGTTGTAGTCAACCTTGACTATTCGTACCCTAGATACCAAGGGTAAATTGTTGTTAAGACCAACGTCTTAATTGTAAATTGTTCACCGACCTTGTAAATCTGGTCGTTTTTGTTTGAATATCTCCTTAGTTGTTCAACACTTGTTTTGTTATAAAAACAGTTTTGAGTTACTGCCCAAATGGGACTGTTGTACAGGTGTCGAAACTTCTTAGTTTCGATTGGGCATATGTGTGTCGAAACTACTTAGTTTCGATGGAGTGGTTAGGAGTCGAAACAATCTAGTTTCGATTGAGAAAAAGGTATCGAAACTACCTAGTTTCGATTGAGTATTTGCTATCGAAACTACCTAGTTTCGATTGAGTAAAAGGCATCGAAACTCCTAGTTTCGATGGATCAACAGGTATCGAAACTCCTAGTTTCGATTGAGTTAAATCGAAACTCCTAGTTTCGATTACTGGACTTCTGTTTGACAGAATCAGTCCTGCATATTTTTATGTTTTAAACTTGAATTCGACACACTCTTCTTGTTATCTTTCTTGCGTTTAAATAAGATGTAAGTTTAGCTACGGTTTTAAAGAACATAATATGAAAAATATCGAGTTTTTACCTTTAAAACCGAGATGAAAATGATGAAGAAAACAGAGAATGGTCTTGACTCTTTTGCAGAAACTCTTAAAATTCTTCTTAAAACACCGAATGCGGATAGGTTTTGCCTTGGAATTTGACTTCGATTTGGAGAGGATTGAGAAAATTTGCCGTAAGAAATGAGTGATAAAATGGAGTTGTGAGGGTTTTTGATTGAAATGGTATGGGTTATATCTGAAAATATGGTAAAATGGGACGTGAGAATGGGGGGGATGGTTTTCTCTGCATTTCGGCCGAGAAGTCAAGGGTGGGTTGGGGGGTTTGGGTTATAATAATAAAACAATTAGATTTTTGATATTAATACCAATTAGAGTTTAAAAAAAAAAGGGGTAGTTTAATTCGGTTTATTTTCCCCACGGTATTATAGTTTTATTCTAAAAATAATTTATTGACCAACTTAAAATTTGTGTAATATATATATACGCCTGGATATTTAATTTATCCACTATTGTTCGTCTTAGTCGGTTTGTACTGGTACTTGCACCGGTAATTCCTAGAATTACCCAAGTATGAATTGAGACCATGTACGATCTTTGCTAGACTCTAAAGTCCTTGTTTGTGAAATTAAATAAATCACAAAAGTAATTATAATGTAAACTCGTTTATTGTAATGTAAACTTGTTCATAATGTATACGGATATTGACCTGAAATGTCGGGTGTCACAGCTGGTGACATATGCATCACATCCCCATACTCTAAGGTAAGACAGATTGGGTTTAGACCCATGCCATAACACATATGGAGTCTTGTTTCCCTTCTTAGTCGGTGCCAGATTGACAATGCGGGCGGCGGTCATAAGAGCATAACTCCAGAAGGAGTGAGGCAAGTTTGTTCTACACATCATCGATCGAACCATATTAAGTAGGGTTCGATTTCTCCTCTCGCTCACGCCATTAAGTTGGGGTGTGCCAGGTGGAGTAGGTTGTGAAACTATTCCACGCTCCTTGAGATGATTTATGAACTCTGTGCTGAGATATTCACCACCTCGATCTGATCGAAGTGTCTTTATCATTTTACCGAGTTGGTTTTCCACTTCGTTTTGAAACTCTTTGAACTTTTCAAAAGTTTCATGCTTGTGTTTCATAAGATAGACATAAGCATATCGACTATAATCGTCGATGAATGAAACGAAGTATCTTTCATGATTTCTAGACATGGTTCTGAAAGGGCCACATACATCAGTGTGTATGAGTCCTAGCAGATCCTTGGCTCTTTCACCAACGCCGGTGAAGGATCCTTTAGTGAGTTTGCCAGCTAAGCAAGACTTGCAGTCTTCAAAGGATTCTTGTCCGGTGGATTCAAGGATCCCTTCGGATTGGAGCCTTTTCATGCGGGCCTTGCTTATGTGACCAAGTCTACAATGCCATAGAAATGTATCATTAATGCTAGATTTGATACGTTTAGAAAGATTGTATATGTTATTATTAGTTTGAACATCAACCTCATAAATTCCATTTCGAGGTTTGGCCTCAAAATAGAAAATATCATTTAAGTAAGTAGAAATATTAATTTCATTAAAAACGTACTTAAAACCTTGTTCAAACAATAAGGAAACTGAAATAATGTTTCTGGTTAAACCAGGTGCAAACAAACAGTTATTTAAGATAACTACAAGGCCAGAAGGACATGAAAGGTGAAATGTTCCAGTTGCAAGAACTGGTACTCTCTTCCCATCACCAACGATGAGTTCCATGTCGCCTTGTTTCAGCTTCTTCCACTTTTCAGGCTCGTGCAATACATTAACGATGTGATAAGCACATCCGGTATCAAATACCCATGTGTCGCTAGAGATAGTGAAAAGTTCAATAACATAGATAGAAATACCAGAAGAGATGCCTTCACCATTTGCTCTCTTCGATCTCAGCTTAGCTAGATATTCAGAGCAGTTACGTTTCCAGTGCCCCATATTGTTGCATTCAAAACACTGACGCTCCTTAGGAGGGGGTGCTTTTGCAACTTGCTTGTTTTTGTTGGTGGAATTCTTGGCAGCAACAATAACTTGCTTCTTACCTTTGCTGTTATAACCCCTTTTCTTGGTTTTGGGCTTGTTAACACCAGCATATTTGACCATCAACTCTTGATTAGTCTCACTTGATATTCTCATCTCGGCCGTTTCCTGCATGCCGTGGAGTTC
Source organism: Smallanthus sonchifolius (assembly GCA_023525975.1). Taxonomy (NCBI): domain Eukaryota; kingdom Viridiplantae; phylum Streptophyta; class Magnoliopsida; order Asterales; family Asteraceae; genus Smallanthus; species Smallanthus sonchifolius. Next base: position 68,461,754 of record CM042031.1, on the reverse strand, counting down.
GGGCATAGTCTTCTCCCATGTGTTCATATTTAAGTTCATTACGAAGTTGTCATAAGAACTAGGGAGAGAGTTCAAGATGAGGTTGGTGTCATTCGGTTTTTCATTCTCAAGCAAAGACTTGAGAGAGAAGGAGGAGTGAGATTCCTTTTCAGTAGACATCTGTTAAATAAGCAAATTAAATGTTAAATAGTATTTTGGATGTAATAAATTCTTATATTAATGACCCATGGCAAGAATAGATTAAGAATAGAGAATATGGTTATATCAATTAGTAATGGCGGCTGTGGCACGCAACATTAGTAAGTGATTTAGGCAGACTGACAATAATTGTCAATTGTGGAAAAATGCACAATTCTCGAGTATGAGGCCGCTAAGACAACTCTTGTCTATGCATTAATACGTTTAGCCTCATCTATGCCCACTTTTGGTCTCCATACAGCTGGGGCATGTAATAGAGAGAAAAGTAATAGTCGCCCTAGTACAGGTACATGTGGAAGGGCCGGATGTGTCAACGAAACCATTGCACCTTGGAGGGATAGGTTACGCACCAAGTGCGGTGCTGTGGCTCCAAACACTGGTGTTTCACGTTATGCCCCAAGTGTTCCTTATAGTAGGATGGCATAGACTAAAGATTTTAAATATGGGATTTAATTTTAGTGTTTACCGAGTAGGGTCAAACACAACGAATGATAAATCATATGTGTGTTGTAAAATCCAGTTTTACTATATATTAGATCATGACAATGTGATGAACACTTTCATCTCTCAGGACACTTAATTTTAAATAACATATTAAAACTAAGTTTGCCGCGATGTAATTAACCAATTAAAAGTTAATAGTTTAAATGAACTATTAAGTTATTCGTTTTGAAAATTTAAAATTAGTTTAAATTGCAAAACTTTATTGGTTATAATTTATTTTAAAAACAAACTGTTTGTTTTAATATAAAGTATCCACAAGTTGTAAAAAAAAGTTTAGAACTTGTTATTAATTTGATTGTGAAAATTTTGGTATTTGGTCGGTACGTTATAACATTTATAAGATAAAAGCAACCACAATAGCAAAACACAAAAAACATGTAAATCATATGGCCAAAGAAAAAGTGTTTGATCTTGCTAGAGTCTAATAGCAAGACCAAACTAGGTCACGGGGTCACAACACACAAACAACCACAAGGATGAACTTCGTGCATGCATGTAGCTGTTCCATGTGACTCCCACTAAATCCAAGATCCTGTCTCTGTCTTCTGTTTTGTCTTCGGGTCTTTATCTTTACAATATTTATACAGAATACAAAAAAATAAAACCCTAAGCTATTACAACTTTAAGCCATCAAAGTGGGCCAAAACATAAAAGTTAATCTATTACAATTTTGAGCCATCAAATGGGCCAAAACCAAAAACAGAAAACAAACACAAGACAGGGTCGGGCCAGATTTACATATTTAATACAATCAAATAACTGGGCAATCCTTTTGGTCAAATAAAATAAATAAAAAACTTTGACTAAAATAAATAAATAAAAATTGCCCTAAAAAGATCTAGATCAGAAACTTTAAACAAGTTAAAGTTTGTGATCTATAACCGGTTAAAAGACCGGATCCGATTTGTATGTCGTAACCAAGGCTCTGATACCACTGTTGGGGTTTTTCGCAGTGATGATCAGTTAGATTAGTTATAAAAAACGGTTGATAATTAATTATAGATTGATAATAATTTATTTAGTAATTATTAATACGCAGCAGAATGAAACCGATTCAACACAATATATAACCCGACAGGATCTGGGTTACGAAAACATACGAACACAGAATAAATTAAATCTAACTACCAATGAGATTAATTATACCTTAGTAGTTAATGATTAACCGATCGAGACACCAAGGTACAACGAACCGATGCTAGATCACGAACCGAACGCGAGACACAGGAAGCGCCAGAGCTGGCCGGAAACGGGCAGGCAGCGGTGGCTGGGGCCGGCTTGGTGGTTTCGGGTTTGGTGTTTGGTGAGTCGAACAAAAAAGAAAAAAAAATGTTTCTGCTTCAAATAAATGTTTCTGCTTTCTTCGATCAAAAAGGAAAAGGAAGACAGCCTATGCGGCTGATCTTCGATTCACCCTTTTTACAAAAACCAGAATTATTATATATTTATAATTTAGATTGAAACCCTAAATCATATAATAACCCTTTTAAATGACTATCGGGTCTCAAGCCCAATAGTTAATGACAAGCCCGAAACCATTTAATTTGTTTTAATAAAAGATTAAAACAATAAATATATATTTATTATTTATAAACCTGTATAAATAATAAATCCCGTGTAACGAATATATATAAAATATATCGTCTCGCTAACAGATCGTAATTACCAGTTAAACGGGTTAAGTGGATTTAAATGTTTGTTGCCCAAGGTGTAACTCTTACGGGTCATAACTCGGTCAGCCGCGTTGTCCATCGAATCGGTCCATAAATCCAACAATGTATAGATATATACGTGTATTACATGGATAGTTTATCAAATCATATCCATTGAAAATCTAATTCATTGATAGGTCTATTGTCAATATCCTTCAAGATAAAGACGGTACTTTGTCAATATCATTATCGTCTTTTCTTCATTTTTTTTGAACGAAAACACATAGATGTTCTAGGATAATTGAGTTTCCCCGTGGTAACACCTAGAATATTCAGGGCAGCCCACCCTAGGAGAAACCCCCCAACTTGGTAAACCACATGACCTGGTCCCTTTTTTGTTGTGGCCATGATTCGAACACAAGACCTCCACAATGGGAAGTCTTGGAGCTACCATTATACCAAATGCCGAACGGTTCATCTTTTCTTCATTAGTAAAAATATTAACACGTAACATCATATCTTTTGGATATATGTTAAAGATGTCAACTTTTGAATATATGATGGATTAATTCATAGACTAGTTTGTTTCGTTATTGTCAAAAGATAGGCAGATGAATTTTGATTGATTCAAGATTATTATTAAAATAATATATGTTATTTTAATCAAAGAAGAAACGGATTGTCAAACAGATTTAACAGAATTATAACTTCATTTTTTTGTTTGGTTCGGTTTTTTATATAATTTAAACGGTCCAGTTTTATATTATATGAATTGTAATTTGGTTTCACCTGAATGAATTATCTTGAATTGAACCATTAATCCTTCAAAAACCACCAACAAGTCAATTCCAAAAATCTTAAACTAACAATTAGCTACGAAATACGAATCCAAGAGAATAGCGATCTAAAAACATACCAATCCAAACTTAAAAGAGATTAAAAAAAAAATTAAAATAGCCAACCGGTTCCCGGCCCAACCGGCCTGGTTGCTACATGCCCATTTCAACACACATAACCGGGCCGCACAAGTCTCCGGTTCCTGGTCCCACCGGTCGGTCTGTCCCACGTTTGAAAACATTGGTTGAATGACCCGATATAAGTAGTCTTTTGAAGAAGGTCAAAAAGAAAAACCTACTCCATAGTCCTCAAAATGAAAAACATGCTCCATAATCCATAGTTTCATCATTGTTATTACTGTATACTAGTGGGTTGGCCCGTGCAAAGCGTCGGGTATCACCAAGGTGTAACATCCCGGAAATTCGTAAAGCTAATGAAACTGGAAATGGGTGACCCGAGCCCATATTAAAGTGAAGCAAAGGGCATGGATTGCCACTAAAGGTGCGTTTAACTCCTATATGAAAACCGATTAACCGTTTACAACACTGTTTGGGATCAAAACGTACAAAAAGGGAACACATGGACCCGGATGTTAAATTGTAACATTTAAAAAAGCAAAGTTGGGAGAAACCCTAGGCCATTCGGCCTAGGGGGTTGTGCGACGGCTAAGGGAGAGATCGGAGAGGAGGGAACGACTGGAAAAAGGAGGTCCCACGTCGTTATCGAGCAAGGAACTCCACGTCTCATCCAGGTAACACCCGTTTAACCTCCACGCGTATTTTTTTAGTGTTTTGTTGCGTGTGTTGTCCGAGAACCCGATTAAAGGTTTGTTTGGTGGGTTCGACGGGAGATGGCGTCGTAGGCAGAGGCGAGGTGGAGGCCGACGATGTTGATGTTAGTGGCATGTGGTGGTAGCAACCGGAGTAGGGGGAAGGCCGACGGCCGAGAGAGAGAGTGAGGGAGTAAGAGGGAAAGGATTCGGACAGAGTTGGTGGTGGCTTCGGAGGTGCCGGAAATCAAAGGCGACAACATGGGTGGTGCCAGTGGCCACGGCAGCCGTCCATGGTGTCGCTTCACGGCGGCGGACGACGAGGTGAAAGTGGTAATGGTGCTCTCACGTGAAGGAGAACCCGATTAGGGTTTTGATGGATAGAAAGGTGACAGAGACGTGAGGGTGATACGGGATGACGGAACACCGTGGTGGTTCATGGTGGAGATGTACGACGATGGTGGTTCACGGCGATGGACAAGGATAAGGATGGGATCGGGTAACACCCGATTAGGGCTTAGCGAGCATAGGGTTTGCATGGCGGATGTTGAACGTGCATGAGGAGCTCGGCTCATGTACGAGTGACCCGTGAGACTAGGATATTTGCATGGCACATGTACGTGCATGCAAGCGGGTTCCAAACGGGTCTAGGGTAACCCGGTTTGGACGGTTACGTGAATTAGAGTTCTTGCATGAATGAAAGGACGTGCGGATGAGACAAATACCGGGAATAATTATACTTATACGTAATTGACACATGTCTAGGGCATACTCTGACTATGTGATCTTACGTTGACAGGTTCGGGTTTCGTGTGAGGAGACCGTTGCAGTGCAAGGGTCAAATCTTCGTAACCGGTGAGTTTCTAATCCCCCTCTTTTAAACGTTTTACTGTTTTTGGAGCTATCGTACATACTTACCAGGGATGTTAACGTATTAAACGTGTTAAGAGTTTTGGGTGTTAACCCGAGATGTTTATGAACTAAAACATTCAGTAATGAGTCAGATGGTCTACGGGGGTGTTTATGAGATCATGTGATCTAGGTCTAAAGGTGGTTATATGGTCACAGATCATATAGTGACCTAACAGGGGTGAGTCGGGATTGTAGTTACGGGTCGTACATGTATGACTAGGAGGTGCCACATGGTGTGCATGTACGTGGTACGTGCTTAAATAATGGGATATAATATTTGTATGTGTGTTGCTACATTAGCAGGGTATTGTGTTATGAGTTAGTCGGGGTGAGTCGGGATATAAGCTAAACGCTTATGAATACGTGTAGGATATCTTGTCCTAGTGCTATGTGTGAAGTGCAGATGCAGTTAATGAATCATGTATATAGGATATATTGTTATGTGTTTATACATGTGTTGTGTGTATTGTGTCGTTGTCCTTGTGACACGACGGGTATTGTGTTTGCGTTGCTGTCATTATGACACGGCAAACGGGATTGTGGAGGACGAAGACCTTTGGGAGGTCACCAAAGGTGACGATGTCCAACAAAACAGTGATGAGCTCGGGGTGTGTCGAACGCCCTAACGATGGTGAAGTAATGAGGTATGTGTTAGTGTACTTATATATTTGTGCTAAATTGCATACAAACGTTGAGTTATATTTATTGTGCATGAGGTAGTATTAATGTGGTGAGTAGAGTTAGATTGACCGTGGTGTCAGGATTGTGATGCGGTGTTTACAACTGTATGTCAGTCGGTTTGTGACAGTCTTGGTTAGGGCTGGTTAAACCGGAGTATAGAGAGTGGTTGAGATAACCATTATGTGGTTGATATGTGTGGTAAACTTTGAGTTATCAGAGTGGTAAGTTCGATCCATGTCGGAGGGATTTACTGGGTTAAATGGTGGGGTGAGTCTGGGGTGGTGAATCCTTTGGGATAATTGTAAGATAACGGGGGTTATCTATCTATTATTAAATGATAACTATTTTATAAAGACCAGAGGGTCTTGAGCAGAAATAAACAATAAATTAGACGAGTTGGCTTTTAATTAAACTAAACTATTAGAACTCACTCAGCGTAGCTGACTTTGTGTGTACGATAGATTGTTTTGCAAGTAAGCATTACATTGACGTGTCTTGGCTTGGGAGCAGTGCTACTCGGATTGGTGTGCAAGCATTCGGGAGGTAACTTAATGACATTAAATAGCAATTAATGTTTTTAGAAAGACTTCCGCTGTAGTTTAATATATCTAAATGAGTATTTTTAAGGGAATAACCCGTTATGAGAACCAACCGTAGGGTGCTCGGTTTGGGGCCTTACACAAGGCTCTTTTGGAGAGCGCAATCTAACCCAAACTGTCTTAAACACTGATTATATTTGGGTATTATTATTATTATAACTATGTAAATATTTAGTAATTATATACTTAAGCATTTAAATAAGATAATACCTAATTTAAATAGTATTTAGTTATAAAAATATAAAATAGTAAATGTAAATTTAAATTTTAAGTATTATAAATAAAATAATACTTAATGTAGTGAATTAAATAATCTCATGTGCATTAAATAATGGTAATTATTGAGTGTTGAAATTTAATTGTAGAGATGTGGTTAAATGATAATTGAACACATTTTATACATTAGTAAGGTGTACCTTATGCACAACAGTTTATGTTAGGTGTCTTAAAAGTTTTGATAAATTACAAGCATGTTCTTACAATATGTTTTATATAGTAGTATAGATAATATACTACAATTTACAATCATTATTAATAATATAATTTACATTTTTTTATAAATTAACTATACAACTTTTGCACTTAGAAGATTGGACTTAAATTTTTAATAATTACCAAACTCCCCCCACCCCCCCCCCCCCCCGTTTTTAATTAAACTTACAATGTACTTTAATCAATTTATTATTATTTTTTTAAATTAATCACTAACTTTTTCCCTATCAACTTTAATTAAACTTTCAATATTGGGATGTTTTTAACCACTTTTATCATACGTTTCGACATTAATTTTATTCGAAGCACAAACATATAAGTCATTAAAACTACTTCACGGTTTCGTTTTTATATAAAGTGACGCAGTTTATCCTTCTCATATACTCTTGCGATATTCTTCTTTTTATCTACATTCCAGACATATTTTTTTTCTAAAGCGAGAGTTACAAATTTCTCACAACATCAGCACCCCACGCAACGCGTGGGTTTACATCTACTAGTTATATATATACACACACAAGGAAATCTATCTCTTTTTAACTTATTTGATGTAAGTTGTTTACAAAGTTTTATAATCAATTTTCTTCTGTTTTTTTTCCTTTCATTTCACAAAATAGTTAACCTAATTATTTTTTCTTATAATTGTTATGAATTTCAAATAACATTTTATTTGTTATTTAAAAATACTTTTTATGCGAAAACATTGTTACATAAATAATTAGCATGACTTTTTAGAAGATATATTCATTTAATTTAGTATGTTTAAAACGATATCACCCTCCATCATAATACATGAACAGTTCATTATCTTCCTCTTATATCAAACATATCGGGGATGTGAAAAAACATTTGTTCAATTTATGGTGAAATGGAGATAATGTCCAACAACCTTGACCAACTCATCAACGAAACATCCGACTTTGACACTTTATTCTATCAGCTTCACTATCAAATACTTCGTTTCTCCTCACTCGGTACCTATTTTGCATGGAATAGTTTAGTTCCGACTAAAATCAACTTTTATTTGAATGGCAAACATTTTTAGATATCCAACTAAAGATTCGTTAGCAAAATGGGGATTTTCATGGACTCTTTGTCATGTTCGGGGTGCGACATCCACGATGAGTCCACTCAACACTTGCTTATTAATTGTGGCGTTGCAAAGCAAGTTCGGTCTCACTGGTGCAAACTTCCTATGGTGAGTGCTTTATCGATTAGTGAGGCTCTAGAACTGGTACTTTTCACTTCCTCAACTTTTTTAAAGAATAAGCTACTTCATGCCATTCATCTTATTGCATTATGATGTCTTTGGCGCTCGAGAAATGATAGATCTTCCCTACTTAAACCTATTTTCTAGCATAAAATTGTGGATGAAATAAAGGTATTGGGTCATTGGGATTTCTTTGGATTATAAACCGAGAGATGTTGTCTACAGTAGATTGGAGTACTTCACCGTAAGAAAACAGTACTATCACCAACGGCATTTTTCTGACGGAAGTCGTCCCAAAACAACTTTTATTATTATTCTTTTTTTTAAATATTCCGTCCGTTGGTGATTAGAGGCCAATAATTTTCTTGGACACCCTTTTTCAGATTAGATTCCGGTAATTTTATCCGGTTATGTTTTCCCACAGATTTACCGACGAAATCCACAAAATATAATTAATTTTTTTTTAATTTTTATTCAAAAATTTATGGACGGATTTAACATCGGAATCCAAAAAAAAATATTTTTTGTAATCTTCTACTTTCCCTCCCAAAATATTTCCTCCTATCATTCACATCAGTGTCTTTATATTCATCTCTATCTCTGTTATTTAGAGAATTCTTCTATTTTGCAACTCTATCAGGATTTCTATCTACATCACCATCTTTAAATTTTAGAGTTTAGTAAATAGAGATTTTTTAAATATAGAGATTCATTTTCATTAATCTCTATATTTTTTGTGAGTGTATACGAAAGAGAAAAATAATAATAAAATAAGTGTTTGTGAGTGAGATAAAGATAGAGATAGAGAATAAGATATGAGAGGTTAAACAAATTTAAAGAAAACTTTGAAAAAGATGATATTTAATTAAAATATAAAGATAGAGATGAATAAGCTGATGTAAATGCTCTAAAACTTTCTTCCCCAAATGATATTCTCAATTAAAAAACTTACATTATTTAAAATAAAGATAAAATAAATCTTAGTACATATTTATAAGAGTAAATTACCGTTTGCGTCCCTATGGTTTACACGATTTAACACAATGCGTCCCTAACACGAATTTTTAACGTTTTGATTACCTGTGGTATACAATCTGTAACACTCTGAGTCTCTGTACCTAACTTAATTAAAAAATTCCATTTAAATTCAGGTGAAATGTTCGTTGTACCCTTTTACTGTATAACAGTCTGCGTCCCTAGAAACATGTAATATCTGTTTGCGTCCCTGTCTGAGTCCCTGGACCTAACTCACCCGAAACTACTACATTCGCCCGAAACTACTAGGGACGCATTGTGTTAAATCGTGTAAACCAAATGGACTCATTGTGTTAAATCGTGTAAACCACAGGACGCATTGTGTTAAATCGTGTAAAACACCCTAGAAACTACTATTTTGACTAATAACCTGTTGATTTTGACTTAATGAACCAAACATCGTAGTTTTACAATTTATTTACAAAAAATGATTTCAAACCACTCTCGTAATCACATTGTTATCAAATCACTCTCGTAATCACATTGTTAGTTTTTAATCTGTTTTACATTTATTTTTGTTATGCACAAATATCTAAACCGAACTTATAAAAAAATATGATTTGTAATTAAATGGTTCATAAAAAGTTCATCTGAAACAACAATAACCAGGTACATAAATTTAATTAAGAGTTAATTACACGACTAGTTCATATGGTAAACACATTTTACGGGTTTAGTTATCTCTTTCCGGAACATACGGATTTTGGTCGGGAAAAGTGTGTGGGTGTTTACGGTTTTTAATAATTTTTAACACGAGTAGTGTGTGGGAAAAGTTTGGTCGGGAAAAAAATAATTAAATCTATAAAACATGTTCATCATAAAAAATCATTTTGTGTAATTAACCCTTTGACTAGACTATATAATTTTAATTTAAATAATTTTAACTAATAACCTGTTGACTTTGACTTAATGCAATCTGTTAACACATATAGTCGTCAAAAATATGTCTTTAAAAAAGTATAGTTTGAAATATAGTAGTTTCTAGGGTGGTTTACACGATTGAACACAATGCGTCCCTGTGGTTTACACGATTTAACACAATGCGTCCCTAGTAGTTTCGGGTGAGTTAGGTCCAGGGACTCAGACACGGACGCAAACATATATTAAATGTTTCTAGGGACGCAGACTGTTATACAGTAAAAGGGTACAACGGACATTTCACCTGAATTTAAACGGGATTTTTTAACGAAGTTAGGTCCAAGGACTCAAAGTGTTACAGATTTTATACCACATGTACTCAAAGCGTTAAAAATTCGTGTTAGGGACGCATTGTGTTAAATCGTGTAAACTACAGGGACGCAAACGGTAATTTACTATATTTATAAATTCAAATTATTGTTAACTCTAAATATTATAATTTCTAAATTATGGGATTTGTCATTTGATAGTCTTCCAAATTTAAGAATCTAAAATAGTAAAATCCTAGTTTTATTGATAAAGCTGAGGACGGGATAATCATCATCTACTATTAATTTCCATGCTAATTGTATTTGTTAAAATTCAATACTTTGATTGCAAGATTTTTTTTCATGAAAAAAATACATTAATATATTGTGGTATTTGCCTTTTTCTAACGCGTTTCATTTCACAATGTCCACTTTTTAGAGCCTGACTACTTTTCTCCGCAAACGTAACAACTAAGACCTCACCTCTACAATTTAACTAAAAATTATTATTTTTTAAATTTATATCTCACTTTTTAAAAAGTTTCCACATCAGACTTCCCGTATCTATCCCTTATTTCAATTAAATAATACTTATTTATTTATTTATTATTATTTTTTCTCTTTCTTCCACTCACACACACTTACAAAAAGTATAAAATAATGTATAGAGGATGGAGATGGGGTGAATGATGACTCTTTAAATATAAAAGATGGTTATAGTTTGCTCTAAAAATATAGATGATAGAGATGAGGATGAGAGAGTTGATGTGAGCGTAAAATTACATGATTTTTTGTGTTTCCTTTATAATTTAGATATGAGAATAGAGGTGAGCAAACTGATCTGAATGCTTTAACAAACATACATTATTATAAAACTTATGACTTTTGGTAGTTATATATTCTTACGTAATGCAATTGTTAATCCACCTTATTTTTTAATACGCAACTACCGTTTACCGCAGAATTATGACATTAAGTTTTTTGTGGCCAATAATCATTAAATTTGTTGGTGGCAAATTTTAAAGGAAGCGACTTTTCTTAACTACCTTTTTAGTTTTTATTACGGTATTTATTATGACATTAACTTTATTAATTTAGATTTTTTTTAAAACAAAATTTAAAATGTGATTATTTTGTTTCTAGAATCTAATCAGTTCTCACTACTTTTTAGGCTTATTTTTGTCGCATCATAAAATTCATATAAATACAATTATACAAACGAAAATGGGGACGAGACTAAGATCAAGAGGTATACACCTGTGAAATGTGGCGTGATCCGACGTGGGATAATGATTCACCCCGTGATTCAATTTGATCACCGCCCCCTTAATATTTTTTTCACGCCGTGATTGTAGGACATGATCTTTTTCACGGGTTGCTTCAATGCTATATTTTGTTACTGTTGATGGAAAAAAAATAAATAAATAAATTTTCTTTTACCCGCTATAAATACCAATCTTTCACACACTCATTTCTACTCTATTTTTTACTCTTCAAACACTCATTTCTACTCTATTTTCTTGTAAGGCCTAATTCTCGGGAAACCTCACTTGTTTGATTTACTCATAAACATAGTTATTAAAGTGCTGAGCTTAAATTAAAACATGCAATCGTAGCAGAAGCATACATCATTCGGTTACATAACTGCGGAAGTCTTAATATCAAAAGAAACATTGTCTTAACATATAATCAAACAAAGTGGGATGTCAGTCTTATGTCAGGTAGCCATCACGCCTTTGCACACCCCTTCTTCTTTCCTTTACCTGAAGTGCATACTAAAAGTCAGCTAATGATGGTGAGTTCTAGTTTAATGCAAATAGGCATGAACATTGTTTGTTATCATATTTTCATAAGTATAAATATATATGTGTATATATTTACCACTTCAATTCTTTCTTTCTTGTATCATTCATATGTGGGTACGTATATAAGTACATACATTCTTACATTCATATGATTATTTATTGGTCTTACTCGTAAGGGTGATCAGCCCGTCATTTCTATTCGTAAGTCACGAAGATAAACGTTTCGGCCTACCATCGTAGTCCGACATACTTACAACCGTCCGGCAACCTTCGGCCGTCCGTCATTATTCTTACAACCGTCCGGCAACCTTCGGCCGTCCGTCATTATTCTTACAACCGTCCGGCAACCTTCGTCCGTCATTAGTCTTACAACTGTCCTACCGTAGTAGTCCGTCATATTTTACAACCGTCCTACCGTAGTAGTCCGTCATATCTTACAACCGTCCTACCGTAGTAGTCCATCATATCTTACAACCGTCCTACCGTAGTAGTACGTCATATCTTACAACCGTCCTACCGTAGTAGTCCGCCATATCTTCGTACCGTCCATAATGTTTTAGTCATACATAGCATGCAATATATATCATCATATAAAGCAAGATTTAATTCATATATGTTATGGCATACTTAGCATGCAATATATATCATAATATAAAACAAGATGTCATTCATATCCGTTATGTCATACTTAGCATGCAATATATATCATAATATAAAGCAAGATGTCATTCATATTTGTTATGTCATACTTTCATTTCGTTATTCGAAAACATACTTTTCATTCTTTGTTCATCATGTATTGCCATATAACACGTACGGTTCTTTATAGAATTCATATCATTCATTCATTTTATGTATACACTTCAACCCCAAAACATTTAAAATGATTTGCACGTAACACTTAGAGGGCACATAGAACTCATCTATCTACCGATAATCAACCTGAAGTTGATGTTGTAACTATTGCTAGCGCGTATACAGATCTGTACATAAGCCAAAGTACGAATTCTATTATTTCATGCAAGAATCGGCTGAGACATGAGAGTGTCGGCTGAGACATGAGAGTGTCGGCCGAGAGTGTCGGCATTCACACATGAGTGTCGGCAAGGAGAGTCGCCAGACACTCATAAGTGTCGCCTAGCCCCACTAGCACAACACCAAGTCCTGAACTTGCGTTCAGGATCAGGACTTTGTGTTATGCTAGTGGGGCCGATACTCAGCGTGCTTATCCTGAGGGCTGACTCTCAGAGGGCCGACTCTCAGGATTCGATTCTCTGAGGGCCGATCCTTCTCTTTCCTTCGTCGAGTGTCGCTACATGAAGGTGGCCAACACTCGAGAATCGGCTCAAGAACATTGATTATTTGCAGGTCCGTTTTTGATCCAAACCCTTAACTTTTTACGTTCAAAACATTTATCTAGCTTCTATGAAGCTAGATCTGAGCTTTAAATCGTTTTTCATGCGTAAAAAGTCAACCTTTATGTTATAAAACCCCATAAACCCTAAAAACTCATTTTGAAAACAGAAACTCGGATATGAGGTCGTTTTGTTACCTGTTGATGCTTGTTTCCTTCTTCTCCAACCTCCTATAACGTCCCCTGATGATCTAGATGCAAGATGTAGGCAAAAGATGAAGATCTTGAGCTCTCTCTCTCTCTATATATATATATATATCTAGGGTTTCAAGGTTGAAGATGCAAATGAGAGAGGGTTGTGAGATTGCTGGAATACAATGGGGATTTTCCCTTGATTTCGGCCCATGGGCTGGCCCATGGCCAAGCCCTTCTCTTCCTCATCCATTTCACGTGTTAAGTCTCGCCCTTTCATTCTTTTATTCGGGTTAAATTATTTAGGGATGTTACATGTCTACCTTCCTTATGAAGGTTTCGTCCTCGAAACCTGTTACTAGTTAAACAATTGAGGGTATAGCCCTTTCATTTCGCCCTCTTTTTCCCAAGTAGCTTCTGACCCTTTTCTGTGCTTACATTGTACTTTAACTAAAGGAATCGACTTACTACGTAGTCATTTCTAATCTCCGTCAAGAATAGCTATTGTTTCTTCTACATAGTTTAAACTGTTATCTACTTCGATCTCGTCATATGGTATGTGAGCCGTGTTGTCGGCTAAACACTTGCGTAAGTGAGACACGTGGAATGTGGGGTGAATGCCATTAAGCTCTTTGGGCAGGTCAAGTCGGTAGGCAACTTGACCAACTCTTGCTAGGATTTTGAAGGGTCCGACAAATCTTGGACTTAGTTTGCCACCCTTCCTGAATCGGATGATTTCTTTCCAGGGGACACTTTTAACAGTACCATGTCCCCTACTCGAAATTCTAAATTTCTTTGTCTTTTATCCGCGTATGATTTTTGTCACACCCCGCCAGCGGCGGAAACACGGGAGTACAACGAAATTGAATAAGAGAACACAAGGCAATAAAGACATTTACTATTAAAGTTTCATATTATTAAAAAAAATCCAATTACATAAGTCTCAATTTAAACCAAATAACATGTTCAAAAGACAAAACAACTTAAAATAAAGTTTCTTCAATTGATATCTAGGCAAATTCTATGTGATCTTGACTTGACCTATCACGAGCTTAATCACCTAAAACATGTACGAAAAATAAGTGTCAACTACAATAGTTGGTGAGAAGTCACAGGTTTAATAAAAGCATATGTTTGGCAAAGATAACAATTCACAATTCAAGATCATCATATAGTACGTAAAATAAAAAAAACACATGATTAGCAAATCCAACCTAAAATGATGAATAACGAATAAGTGGTACAACTCGCAAGTTGCACTAATAACGAATAAGATGTCCAACCAAAAGTTGTCCATAAAGTGTATGCGGTTTCCATCCTATAGCCCATATATGTATTACCGTTGGCTTGAAAACTTCAAGTTAAGGATTTGCAAGTTTAACGTTTATCATGTTGTGTTTATTTACTCACATACATATAAGATTCTCTTGTTTTAGAATTGTTTGAATATGTGTTTTAATGCGTGCCAACGCGTACATGTTTCCCCCAAAGAGATTTGAATAAAGTGGGGCTATGAAGTCTCACCTTGATAGCTAGTCGAGATAAGAGGCTTGAACAAATGAATGAGGTAATCACGGATCAGACCCTAAACAAATAAATAAACTAGTTTTAGGGCAGGTTCGATGATTACGAGTGCTACATAGGCGGTTCAGGTCATAAGGTTAAGAATTAGTTGTAATAGATAGCGTTCTAATCGATTTTTAGATTTGGACAGCAAAGTAGCTGAACAGAAATGGGCTTGTTAAAAATATCAAACGACGTCCAAAAATTATAAAATTTTACAGGTGATTAGTTTAAGTCGTTCCGAACATGTTTCGTTTAGAAAGTTTTCCATTTGAGACTCGGATAATAGCCAAAACAGTCCAACAAGACAGAAGGTACTGAAAAAGGTTTCTGTCCCGTTTTGGCTACTACGGAGTCATACTTTTGAATTAGAAAAGAGCCAATTATGGTTGGAAAGAAAATTCGACAAACTACGTCTTGGAATTTGAGTTTGCTCAGTTTCTTTTAATTATGATCAAGTTATGCTCGGTTAAAGTCAGCACAGTTTGTGTCCAAAATCAACGGTTGCACTTAAGTGGACCGTTTAGGGTTTTAAGATTACCGAAACGTAAAAATAAAATTAGACGAATGTTATTATATTATTATATTACATAATATAATCAAATTATGTTAGCCAAAACGTCCCATGTCACCAGTCTAGCCATGATATTCACAAAAGCGTTTTGGAGAATCACAGGATGCAATCGACATAGCCGAAAGATATATAAACGCGATAAGCTGATTATATTTGTTTACGCAGAAGTCAAAATCGTGTGCGGTTAACATTAGTGTTGAGCCTAAAATGATCCACTAATGGTAAAATAAATATTAACGTAGCGAATTTTATTAACGAATCGTAAACCCGTATGTTTCACCAAGAGAGTGTCCTTTGATAAAAGTATATTTATTATTAGACGGGAAAGCTTATTCATAAACATATTGTCGGTTAAACTAGGATATTGAAGTCGATTAACGAATGATATGTATTAGTATTAAATAATATTACTTAGACGTGATAACGATTTTGTTATATTAGTGATATAAAGTGGTCTATATAAAATAAATACATAAACTCTCATCACACAAAATCAGACTATTATTTGTTAAATATAATATTCAGATACGAATATAGATAAATATATTGGGGTTTTTGATTATATATTGATAAGAACAGTTTCGAAACATAACACGTTATAATATCATTAAACAATTAGTACAAACGCGTATGTAATTATATGTATATATATATATATATTCATATCTCCTCTTAAACGATATTTCACATATATACATAGAATATAAAGATATGTTTTGTAGAAAACCAACGGGTATACGGTTACTCGAGACGATTATATTCCATGAGTGAAGTTATATATACATACATGTTTTCGGTTAAGACTCGGATAAATAAAATATATTAATTGAATATGCTAAACTAAGTATATTTACGCGTACATGTTTACGTAAAGCCGAGCAAACCCTAATAAGTAACGTTTATTCGAGAAATACAATACGATACAAACATATTTGGGATTTTGAAACTATTTAAATATATGAGTATGCATATATTTATAAGGACTCGTACGAATATATTATTAAGTCCTGAAATGGTTTTATTAAGATATAGAGTTGCACACGTTCTGTTAAGCGTCACATGAATACGAATTATTAATTCTTACCGTAAATGCATATAGTTATGCACGTTTGGGTGTGTGACAAACTAATACTTTTGAACATAACTATGGGAACACGTGTGAGCTAAGAATCCCGACTCCATCTTAATACCTAATATTACCCATCGTTAAACTGACATCGTATACTAAATTAGTAATACCGTTAATCATCAACAGAGCTCAACCACACACTTAATAACTAGACACGAGTTTAGACTTACTTTGTAATATTAGAGTTAGTCTATAAAGCTCATTAAGTACCTACAGATGTCGTAGGACTCGAATAGGACGTAAACCCTTGGACATTGGTTTCCATTGTTAACAGAAGGACATTAGTGTTCCTGACACGTCACTAGGTGAGTTCACCGCCCCTTTTTATTTTTAAATGTTTTAGAAACATTGGGGGAGAAACATACTTGCATAACACGTTTGAAAACATGAAACATCATTGTTTGATATATTTGGGAACATCATTACTTGATACATTTGAGAAAACATGAAACATACTTACAAACATTTTCATATGGTAACAAGAAAACAAGACCCGACCTTTATGTTTGCATGAGTGAACACATTTGGAGCTCGTAGACCATTATATTTATAACCATTAGCTATAGATTAGCCTGGGATTCTATGGATAGTACTATTGGTTTTGACACCCCCAGTCATGGTTAGTCGCGCTAACCATGGGTCCCTTTGGCAAATGACCTCATAGTGTTCAAACATTGCTCGTGAGGTACGAGCGAAGGGCAAAACACCTGTGTCATGGTTTGGTTATGCCTCATGTATGTACATATTATTTGTATTCCTAGCTAGTCTACAAATGTGTCAACATTACTTGTTTTGTTTATCATATACAATTGAAATTATTTGCGATCAATTGGATTTACAAGGATTTCATCTCATGTTTTCATCGGGAAAAACGACTCATTTTATGACTATTAAGTCATCACATGTTTTCATGGGGAAAACGACTCACCTTATGACTATGAGGTCATCACATGTTTTCATTGGGAAAACGACTCACTTTATGACCATGAGGTCATCACATATTTTCAAGGAAAACGGTTCCATAATAAGCCCATAACACATTTTAAAGGTTTTTGGAAAACAGTTTCATATTATGGCTATGTACACCTTTTCAAAGTTTTCAGGGAAAAAAGGTTTTATAGGACGGCCATGTACATGATATCAAGGTTTTCAAGGAAAACTACTTTGCACTGAAACAACTAAACCTGTGAACTCACCAACCTTTGTGTTGACATTTTTAAGTATGTTTTTCAGGTAACACATAGGTACGACACGGTTGGAATATACTAGCTATTGGGATTACACCCTAGAAGTCGAAGAGCATAATTGTCAAAACTCAAGTCTATTTTGGATTTAGATCATTGTAATATTTCATGTTAGTATTGTAATGGCTTAGAAGTCTTTAGTTTAGCTTCTGCTGTTGTGTAATGCTACCAATCGTTACAACCTGGATTTATTTATTTATTTATTAAGTGAATAAATTTGGGGGTTTGACAATGGGCCGTGGGTGGCCTTTGACTCATGGTTGATCCAACGGTTCAGTTTCGCGGTTTTTGATCATTTTTTGAATTTCGAGATTTATTTAAGAAAAGTTTTGCAAACAAACTTTTTTTTAATTAATGAAATGAATATGTTAAAAAAATTAAAACATAACTTAGTGTCTTGAAGGATGTATTTGTCGGTTGTGGACGGTACGGAGTCAAACTGCGGTTTAGAAGACGAACGGATACGTATAGGCACTAACTAACATACTAGGGCATCCATTTGAATTATGTGACAACTTGAATGAGTTAAATAACTATGCTAGACACATATGGTTGATACATTGCCTTTGAGTTAGTAGTGGGTGAGTTTTCGTGTCGGTAAACGAGTTATTAAACGGTTTACAGGTCCAAGTTGCAATTTAAGGCAATTCCAAGCGTTGCAGTCAACATGTGACCGTGTAATAAGTATAATGTGCATGAAATATGTATGTTTCAAGTATGATGTGAACATGAGCTATGATGAGGGTTTCAAGCTTCATTGATTCACGAATATGGTAAACAGAAATGTTACAATTTTTGCGTGTCTTTAGCGGCTTTCATGCGAGCTTTGATTTGTTCAAATTTCTCGAAAGTAGATTTGACCACTTCAAGACTCGCAAAGTCTTTATGTCCAATTTCTCCCCGACATATCGGGCTTATATCTTCTTCCGTACAACATTTCAAATGGCTGCATGCTGATGGTCGAGTGATAGCTGTTATTATATGAAAATCCTGCCAATGGCAGGTGGCTGTCCCAGTTCCTACTGAAATCAATGATATAGGCCCGGAGCATGTCTTCCAATGTTTGAATGGTCCTTTCAGATTGATCATCGGTTTAAGGGTGGTAAGTGGACGACATAACCCGCCCGATCGGAAAGAAAAAAAGTAAAAGCCCAAGCATTGGGCTCGGGATCGGGTTCGGTTCTAAGTCACATCGAAATCGGCAACAAATGTTCAAACAACTGAAACTATTTAACAATGCACAACAAGAGAGGATGGATTGGAAGAGAACAAAAGAGTAGATAGAAATTCTAGGCATCGATCTTGATAATCTCTCCGACTCGCAACGATTTTTAATCAAAAAAAAAAACAAAAGGAGATCAAGGAACGCCATGGTATACCATAGTTTTATTTATTATTTTCAAGTATTTTTAGTAATGTAACTTTTTTTAAGTAATTTGATTAATGTATTTTTATTTTTTTAATGAAATATTATTTAGGTTTAATTTTATTATGTTTTATTGTTTAAATGCATATTAAAAAAAATTAATGATCACACCACCTCAATCACTTAGGTATTTCCCTTGCCAAGTGATGGATGGTGTGATAATTGAAGGGTGTGACGTGGCACCATGTGACATGCACTTTTATATCACTTGATACCACCATCACTTGGGTATACCTCTTGCTCTAAGATTACCATTATATTAACAAGAAGTGTCGATTCAGTTATGTTTGGTTACCGGTTGGCATGTTGAGTAATTTAGGGTAGGGTTGAAGGATTGAATAGGTGAACTAGACATAACTCACAAATTCAGGGTGGAGGGGGTGGAACCCCCTTCAACCCTTAACTACCCTAATAATTAGTCAATCTAAACACGCCATGTCATGCCATGTCATTTACCCTAAACTATCATAAACTTTCGTAAACATAAGGGGTGGAACCCCTAACTACCCTAACATTTTTTTAATAAAATTTAAAAACATAAATAAAATACATTAAATATAAATAAATCATAAAAATAAAAATAAAATTAAAATTAACTAAAATAAATAAATAATTAAAAACAAAAGTAAAAACAAAATAATTAAAGTCTAAAAATCGCAAGGCCCTCCATATTTTGCGGCTATATCCAGTTTGCTTTGTAGGACGATTTGCAAGAACGGTTCGGGGATACTGCCATGCGGTTCGAGAAATGTCTTAGTGTCCCGATCATATTGTTCTTGCTGGATAACCTCTCGTTGTTTTTCCGTCATGGCCAATTTTGTTTTGACTAATTTCTTTCGAAATTGTTTTTTTTCCTTTTTCTTTCTTTTTCATCGTCTTGTGGTCGGAAAAAATTTCAACCAAACTTTCCTTACTCTTGCTTGATGACTCGGTCACTTTTTTCCCTTTACGTGTCGGTCGTGTCGGTGTTGAGTCTTCGTTAAGGTCGGGGAACTTGCTTGTTAAATCATCATTTGAACTTGTGTAATTGCCCGACTCCGATGTCTTTGTTCCCTTTTGGGATTGATATTCAAATTCCGCACCAATAACCAGAACGGGTTCCCATTTGTCATAGTCTTTTACAATCTTCCATACGGTTATGTGGGAGAAATCTCTTTTCTCGTATTATTTTTTATACTCCTTTAACGCCTTTTTAATTATAACTGCATCATTGGTTCCACTAGCCCATCGATATTTCTACATTTAAGAAAAAAGTTAGTAAATTAAAACGAATATTATAAAAATAACAACTTAAAATTAAATTAAAATAAAGTATACCGCTTGGATGTATAGTCCGTTGAAATGGTACATCTTCGTATTCATCGTGCCCCATTTTGAATTTAGTTGGTGGAATGTTCGTTCGGTTCCACCAATATTCTTATTAAAATGCTTAAGCACTCGTCTCCAAAACGATGAGTTTTTTTTTCTGATCTCCGGTTTTAGGGTATTCAGAGACCCGAATCCAAGCCTTGGC
Organism: Smallanthus sonchifolius; assembly: GCA_023525975.1. Lineage (NCBI taxonomy): Eukaryota > Viridiplantae > Streptophyta > Magnoliopsida > Asterales > Asteraceae > Smallanthus > Smallanthus sonchifolius. The sequence goes on along the minus strand of CM042031.1, from coordinate 68,440,899 downwards.
CAATGCAACCTCCTCATAATCCTCCCAAACCTTACGAGGCGTCCGGTTTGCAACTTCCCTTTACTTTGAACGGTGTCATCTTGTTGTTGTTGTTGTTCTTCTTCTTCTTCTTCGTCAACTTCTTATTCCACCGCGTAATCTTGTTCTTCCTGATCTTCATTACCCTCATCTTGTTCCACCTCATATTCGGTTTGTGAAACAGGATGGGTTGGGTTGGATTATGAAAGGGTAGATTTGGGTAGAATGGAAACGGGTTGGGTTCTTCGGGTTGGGGAAGCACAAAATGACCCGGTGCAATTTCGACGGGCATGGACGATTGGGTTGGATGATTTTGCTAGAATTGGGGATATTAAAATGCTTGTGGTGGAGTCGGTTCACTTGGACCCGAACGGATTTTTGGTCTATAGGTTTTTGTAGGTGGAGGATGGTTGTTTCCTTGAATCCATGAGTAGAGTAGAAAAAAATAAGAGTAGTAGACAAGTAGGAGTGAGAGAGTATTTGTTTTGTATAAAATTTGTTAAAAAATGTTATATTTATAGGGTTTTTTTATTTCAAAAAAGCCTCAACGGCTACTCCCCCTCCAACGGCTTCCCCAAGCCATGGGGCTTGCGATGGTGTTCCCGTGTTACACGCCCCAACCCGAAGCCGAACCCGTCTCGACCCCCTCCACCCATTCATGCCAAAGAGATTACCATTAGATTAACTAGTTTCTATTCTTGAAATGAATAGTTGGAAAATTAAAAATCAAAAGTGTTGAACTTTAAATGCTAACACTTTTTATTAGGAGTATTCATAGTTCGTTACCAACCCATGTGAAACCGCCCAAACAGACAACCGGTTTGGTTTCATGACCTGTTTTTAAAGTTTTTTGGTCAATCGGTTGAGGATTTCTCAAATTGTTTGCTTTATAGTTTATACTTGGAACTGTTGGGGGAAAAAAATCAAACCATACCATATATTTTTCTACTATGTAACTTTTTATATTTTACTTAATTTTTTACTTACTTTAAGTTAGACTACACACATGATTGAGTTCTTAGCAATACAACAAATGGAGTTGATCTCTTAAATTTTAACCGTCAAAATATTATCGCTTCTTTATTTTGATCGTATTTTATGTTTTTTAATGTAAGAGTCAAATAATCCCAAATTGTGAACCAAACCAAAGCCGAACTGCTAGTAACAGTTCGATTTTAATTTATCAACAAATTGGTTTTTGTTTTCAATAAAAACGTCATTAACGGTTGGCTCACGGGTTAACCTAAAAACTATAAATCTAGACTGTGAATACCACTACTTTAATTAACTCTTCATAAAATCTAAATAAGAACTTTTTTTTATCAACCCTTAAATTTATACATGCGAATGGGTCAATCTGGTTTATTAAACGGGCCTTGTTTGATTAATCTTTTTTTTAGACGGGTCATGTTAGTTTGAATCGTTTAATGAAAGGGTTATATTATCTAATCCAAAACCAAATTATTCTCTATTCGTGTTTTGGATGGTGTCATAATATAAAATAATTATGTTAAAAACACAGTTGATACAATTGTTTATAAGAACCGATTATGATTTAACGTGAAAATTAATATAAAATGATTAATTTAATGTTAACTAGTTTAGATCCCGTGTCTACACACGGGTGAAATATAACAATACATAAAAATTTTAATTTTTTATGTATATATTATACATGTGTAAAAATTTATTACATATAGTAAGGATAGAAAACAAATTCAAAATATGTAAAAATTACTATATAATTGGGTTTCAAAAATACGTTAATTACTATTTTTTTAATATAATTTGAATTTTATTTAGTATTTGATTGAAGATAAAACTTATATAATTAAATTTTAAAGTTTTTTATGATAAGAGATAATTTAAAATAAATGTGTTTTATTAGTATAATTAGTATTTTTTATTTAAATATATATTATTTACCGGTTGCGTCTTTTCTCGTGCAGGTTCTGCGAGGAAGTTACGGAGACTGCTATCCATTTGTTTACCGGTTGCGTCTTTTCTCATGAAGTGTGGTTTCGTATTGAAGCTTGGTGTAAAATACAACATGGCTTTATTTTTGACATTACGGATCTGTTACAAATGCCGAAGAATTACACTAGTTCCAAAAGTGCGAGGCACATTTTAGATGGCATCGTTTACACCACTTTATGGGGGTTATGGAATGAACGCAATGATCGGGTTTTTAATAAGAAGAAGCAAAGACCGTGAGAGGTGGTTGAGATTGTCAAAGCTAAGACTTATTTCTGGATACGCAATAGGTCTAGGTTTAAAGATATCGATTGGAAAAACTGGTGTATTTGTCCTTTAGTTTGATGTTGTTCTCGTTTGTTTGGCTCGTTGGTCCTCGCTTTGAGGACTTGTCGAGCGCGTGTTAATGAAATTTTCTTTTAAAAAAATATATATATATATATTATTATTAAAAGATAAAAGTGCATTAAATAGGAGAGATGTGCGGGAAAAAAATGATGAGAATAAATATGGAGGCGACACGTGGCATGCAAAAAGCTTTATTTATTATATAGTATAGATGTTAAAACAATTACGGCACTTTCATAGTTTAGTTGGTTTTTGGGATAATCTTGTTTTCACTAGTCAACACATTCGAAGAAACTTATGTCCTTTCTTCGTACATTTCAATATTCTAACCGAGTCAAGAATTGATTAAAATTTAACCATTTGGAGAAAAAAGTGTTAATTTGAGAAAAATAGATAAAAATTAATTGATTAGTATATTTCCGCGAAATTGTTCCTTGATTATCTTCTATAAAAGTATTGCTTTTAATACGCGTGTTTTCCTTTTTTAAATACAAGAAATAAATGGGTGGCGGGTGTCTCACCGCCGGGGCTGAAATTGACGGAGTCAGGCCGCCCGCGACGGAGAGGACGATAGATGTTAACAAATGGCTTCATCGAATATTCAAGGATACGGCGATATTGTTGACCACAAAAGACTATTATTTCTTCTTCAAAAAACAATCTCCCTTTATAAAAAGTATACACACACACACATATATATATATATGTATATATATATATATATGTGTGTATATATATATATATATATATATGTGTATAAGGGACGTATCAAATGAAAACCCTGTCTTATTGTGTAAACCCTTAAACCCAATGTAGGCCAAACATTCATTTGTTAATATTTTAATATGTGGTTGTGATTAATTTTGTATTTTTAATATATTTAATAAAAAAACATGTGGCTTAGATTAAAGATGGGGGTAAAAAGATAATTTCATATTTTTCTTTTTACAAATCAATGAATATTTTAATTTCTTCTCTCTCTCTAAAACAGATTAAAAAAAGTGACATATACAAATATGTGTAAAATCAGTTTACACAGGTTTAATGAATCAAATACATGTGTAAAAACATATACAAAAGGAGATGGAACCCATAATCAAATGCCAGATAAAAAATGTAGAATAGATCATTTGAAGTAATCAACTTGTTCGTAGCCTGCAAAAAAAAGAACATTTATGTTAGTTTATTACATTCTTAAATTCATGTTCTTTAAAGTTTACACGTGTAGTAACCCGAAAATGAATAAGAGTCGTTTCAAATATGGATTTTCCAGGTTTACACAGAAGTCAATTCAAATATGGGTTAAGAAAACATTTAACCAGGTTTACACGTGTTGAAAATAAAAAAAATCAATTGTAAAATGAAACTACCTAGTATCAAACCTTTTAGATCTTCTACCTGAAATTCAAAAAATAGAATCAAGATACACTAAAATTATTTATATGTGTAAATCGAATATAAAAAGTGTATATTACCTTGTGTAAATCGAACATACACATGCGTAAATCGAATATACACATGTATAAATCGAATATACACGTGTAAATATATAATACCATATAATAATCAGTGACTAACCTGATTTACCGGCACCGACGAGTGCAAATCCGAAGAGTGTAGGAGTGAAGATGACGACCTGATAATAAAACCACAAAATAATTAGTGATGAAATTAGTTAATTGATCTTTCAAGGTAAAAAAATGATAACAATACAATCAACGATAAAAATATTGTTATGATATTTTCCAATTTACATATATACATAAAAAATAACTCTTTACAAATCTGTAAAATCAATTTACACTTGTGTAAAAAAACCTTAAATCTTTGGTAAAATGTAGAGACGGTTTGCAGATCCATGGAAAATTAAATGAACAGGTTCGTTACAAATGTATAAAAAACAAATACACATTTTTAAAGACAGTTTACACCTGTGTAAAAAAAAGATATGAAAATAATATAACATATATATATATATACACACATGAGTAGAAAACAAAAAACACATCTAACATATATCCCAAACACTAAGATTGAGAAACAAAAAGACAGTTAACATATGCACAAATCAGAAAAAAAAAATTAGATCCAAATACACAAATGTCTTTACAAATACACAAGTGTAAAATAGAAATACACAAGTGTAAAATAAAAAACATATGTGTACAAACAAAATACACAAGTGTAAAATCAAAATACACAAGTGTAATATCAAAATACACATGATCAACTTCCAAACCTGTTTCCTCTTACACTACTTTTTTTTCTATCTCAGATGGTTGATCAACAAAACAAGAAACTTTTGTAATCCTGAAATAATAGAGTTTCTTAGAAATTTCAAAATGTTTGTTATGGAAAACTAATAATTAACATCGTACCTGTGTTAATCCCAAAATATGAGAAGAAAAAATATGAGATAACTAAAAATGAGGAAAAAATACGAATGACCACCGGATTTTTTTTCAAAATTTGTGTAAAAACTCAGATCTACAAGCCCATACTGTTGGAAATATATGACATACACATTTTGAAGCAGTCATCAAAATTGGGATATATGCTATGGTTTCTTCTGCATCAAAAATACCAAATTATTGAATTTAAACAGTGGCAATAATGTAATAACAGTTCGGCTATCTTGACCTTCAATCAAAACATCGTAAAAACCATAAAAAATTGAATCTAGAAAAAACAATTCAAAAATGAATCTAGACAAAAAAAAACCCTCAAAATCAAGAGGGAATGACGTGTTTTTTTTTTTTTCAGATCCAAACCTTTAAAATTAGATTTGGTTTGTTACATTGTCTCAGATTTGAGATTGATGAGACTAGATCTACTTAATCTTTTGTTCAAGTTCAAAATACTAACAAAACTAAACAAAATTTTCTAACCTGTCGCCCCCTTCATCGGGAAACAAGTCGCCCACCTCCATCGGCCGGGAACCAAAACAAAATGGCGAGCAAATCGGTGGTCATGGCTTCATCGTTGACCGGAGAAGCCTTCAAATCGCAGCCTTCAAATGGCTTCATCGCCCAAAGACCGGTGCGAAAACCCCTAGCTACCACCGATCGGAGAGGCGGCGGAGGGTGAGAGGCCTGGTGTAACAAACCCAGAACCACCACCGTAACAAACCTAGAACGATGGTCTAGAGAGAGGACCACCATCGTTTGAAACCCGATCCTCGTGTAATAATCTTCACCGACGTCGGTCCTGGAGAGAGGAGGCAGTGTGTGTTTGTAGAGAGAGGAGGCGTCGTTGTGTAGAGAGAGCAGATCGGATCTGGTAGGGTTTATAAGAGGCCAGATTAAGCTCGATGAAGATGGTGGATGTTTAGAGAGAGGATCGAAGATGGGAGGCTGTATTTTTAGAGAGAGAAGGGGGTAACATCGTTTGAAAGAGTGAGAGAGAATATATTAGGGTTTACGGAGGGTAGAAAATGACCCTTATACCCTCCGGTTTAAAAATAAAACAAAAAACCAATAAATAAAATGTGTGGCCTACATTGGGTTTAAGGGCTTACACAATAAGACAGGGTTTTCATTTGATACGTCCCCTATGTGTATATATATATATATATATGTGTATATATATATATATATATATATATATATATATATCAAGTAAATTATCTATACCATATAATAAATAAAAATTATTTATGTCATGTGTCGTTTCCATAACTTTTCTCATCATTTTTTTTCGGCATCTCTCTTATTAAATACACTTATCTTTTTATTAATAATGATTTATATTTAAAGAAAAATATTAATTATACTAATAAAACACATTTATTTTAAGAAACTTTTATTTTTAACTAAATAGTGATTTAAGTCAAATTATATTAAATAGAAATAAACCGTGTAATATACGGGTTTTTAAAGATATCAACGTTTTATTACTAAACTAGTTTAGATCCCGTGTCTACACACGGTGTGAAAAATATTAATATATAAAAATTTTAAATCTTTATGTATATATATTTTATAGTTGTAAAAATACATTACATATACTAAGGATAGAAAATAAATTCAAAACATGTAAAAATTAATACATAATTGGGTTTTGAAAATACGTTAATTACTATTTAATATAAATAGACTTTCATTTACTATTTGATTGAAAAAAAGTTACATAATTTTTTTATAATAATGGATAATTTAAAATAAATATGTTTTATTAGTATAATTAATATTTTTTTAAATATATATTATTATTAAAAGATATAAGTGCATTAAATAAGATAGAGAGACGGGAAAAAAATTGTGAGAATAAATATGGAGGCGACACGTGACATGTAAAAACCTTTATTTATTATATAGTATAGATATAGATTATTATCATTTTCTTTAAAAATATATTATTATTAAAATATGAAATTGTATTTAATAAGAGAGAGAGACATAAAAAAATGATGAGAATGAATATGGAGTCGACATGTGGCATGGAAAAACCTTTATTTATTAGATAGTATAGATATATAAGATTACATTTTATCAACCCGTGTAACACACGAGTTTTTTAAAATACACATTTTTTATTACTAAGTATATAATATTACATTTTATCAACCCGTGTAATACACGAGATTTTAACCTAGTTATGTAAATAAAAATATATGTGATGGACAATATAAAACATATATATGGTATATAATATATATAACTTAATGTCTGTATTATCACTTATATTTATCTCGTCGTCCCCACATCTTATCAATAACTCTTATCAATAACTCTGTTAATGATGAGATTTTTACATAATATGATTGATATTGTTTATTTCGTGGTTGAATTAAAAAAATATATTTTCTATCTTTAGCATCCCAACATAAAGAATATTTTATATGGTTAAGACGAAACCAATATAAGATTGGATTTTTTATATCATTTACTTAAAATGTAAAATATTTTTTTAATAAATAAAAAACAAAAATCTCGACGTGCGGATTAATCGGTAAGATTTGAGATCTTGAGTCTCACCTTTGACCAATATGTTCATAGTTCATACTATTATACAAAACGTGTGGCCGACTAATTAGACATAATGTGTTAAATTCCATTATTAAAAAAAATAAATGTAAGAATCATAATAAATTCTGCTATTTTAGTAATTGAAAGGTTAAAAAGTAAATCTTTGTTCAAAATGTAAGAAAAGTTTGTATTTACTACCAAGATTTGTTAAATAAAATATTATTTAAAAGAATTGTTCAACAATATTTGTTTTAAAGAATTGAATATTCTGTGTCTTTTTGCAGTAAAAAAAAACCGGTCCGGACAGGCGACTCTGTTTGATCCATTATCTAAAACACGCAACAAAGCTGGAAGCAGGTTGGTTTCTTCCAAATTTGAATCCAAGCCTTATAACTGTTCATCTCGATCTGAACACATATTCAATTTGAAGTTTTAATTTAGGAGAATGAAGTTCGGAAAAGAATTTGCTTCACAGATGGTGCCGGAATGGCGAGAAGCATATATGAATTATACCTACCTCAAGATTCTATTAAAACAGATCTTGATTTTCCACCGGGGACAGACAAGGTCGCCGGCGAATCAGGTTAACTCACGGCCGGCGCCGCCGGCCAAGGCGGCGTCTTTGAAGCGAAGGATGTCGCTTTTTAGAGCTTTCAGTGGATTGACAAGTCGTTATGGTAATAATAGTCCCAAAAAGGATAAAGAAGATGAAGTGATTCTAGTGAGTGCAATGCAGCCGGCAGATGAAGAACAAGGGGAAGATGGTCAGAGTTACCAGACGATTTTTCTCCGGTCGTCGGAGGAAGGAGGAGATCTTGAGCTTGTGTTCTTCAGGGGACTTGATCATGAGTTTAATAAAGTGGTTCATTTTTATAAAACCAAAGTGGAAGAGGTGGTGAAACAGGCTGAAGAGCTGAGTGAACAAATGGATGCTCTCATTGCTCTTAGAATCAAAGTCAACAATCCGGTCAATCGGCCGCCTCCTGCTGCTGCTGCTGCTGCTGCTGCTGTCTCTCCCTTCATCAATGAAACAAACACAGGTAGTTACTTTTAATTTTAATTTACAACAATATGAACAAAGTATTTACTAAATTTGGATGAATTGTAGGTTCATATCCATTGGAGGTGATTCATGAAGAACAACAAGAAAAGAGATTAAATGATGCCAAGGGATACAAGATGGCATCTTTAGAAGTTTTAAATCATGTAAAGATCAACCCCACCACAGAAACACCGTTAGGCACGGTGAAAAATGTTTTCAAAAGTTTGAATCTGGACTTCCATTTTAACAAAAATGAAGTCAGAGATGCACAAGAGAAGTTGAAGCAAGCTTTTATTGAGTTCCATGAAAAGCTTCGGTTTCTGAAGAACTACGCGTAAGCATTGATTAATCACTTTAAATATGACATAAAGATTGACTTTAAAATATATATAAACTGAATTGTATGTTGGTTTTGGTTAAACTAGTTTCCTGAATCAGTTGGCCTTCTCCAAGATAATGAAGAAGTATGATAAGGTTAGGGATTTTTTATATTTTGTTTTTTTTGTTTTTATGTTATGTGTCACCAAGTGTTCATTTCTAACCTAAATTGTTTGTCCAGATCACATCAAGAAATGCATCCGATGCTTACTTAAAGATGGTTGACGAATCTTACTTGACCCAATCTGATGAGGTATGTTACTATGATGTTTATGACATGTCTATAACTTTAAACATGTTACAGATTTTAACTGATGTGGCTTTTGAAAACAGTTTAAGTCACCAACTTTATAAGGTTTAACACAGAAAATTTCGTTCAGGTTGCTAAGCTCATAGAGAGAGTCGAATTAGCATTCGTAAAGCATTTTTGTAATGGGAATCGGCATCAAGGAATGGACATTTTAAGGCCCAAAGCTAAAAGAGAGAAGCACCGGATAACATTTTTTGTGGGTAAGTTACAGGCATCCTGCAAGTCTGCAAGATATTGATTTGTATAGTATAAGTACAACTTTGACAAATGTATTTTCTGTTTCAGGTTGTTTCTTTGGATTCTCATTAGCACTTATGGTGGCGATTATTGCAAGTGTACATGCTAGAGATCTTCTTAAGAGTGAAGGGAGAACTCAGTACATGAATACCATCTTTCCGTTGTACAGCTTGTTTGGATTTTTGGTGTTACATATGCTCATGTATGCTGGGAATGTGTACTTTTGGACACGTTATCGTGTTAATTACTCATTTATATTTGGGTTCAAGCCGGGTACAGAATTGGGTTTTAAAGAAGTTCTACTCCTTGGTTCTGGTCTATCAGTACTCACTCTTGCAGCTGTAGTCTCAAATCTTGAAATGGACTTGGATCCAAAAACTCAAAGTTACAAAGCACTTACTGAATTGCTTCCTCTGGTCTTAGTCATTGTAAGAATATTCTCTTTTCTCTTGTATTTTTATAGTATATATGGGGTAATTGTTTTAGAGGTATGCCCATGATGCATAAATACTTTATATGGAATGCAGAGAGCCCATTGCTTGACTTACAGAGTGGTTGTCGTGCTCCATAAACAGTCACCTTGTAGGTCAGCATAGGGTTGGTTAAATGGGCGGGTCGGGAAACGGGTCAAAAGAAGTAATTTTTGGTATAGATTAAAACGGGTCGAGCTGGTTGAAACTTGACCCGGAACAATTTTTGTCCAAAATTTTCTTATGAGCATTTAGTGTGTCCAATAGGTTAATTGATATTTCAGTAATGTTCTAGTTATTTGAATGAAATGATTTATGAGGTTTATACATTAAAAGTATGTTTGGGTGAATTTCGCCCCGTTTGACCCATTTCCTTTTATCTGGATTCTTTTTTTTATTTGACTCATGTGAGATGAAACAGTGGTGGTAATTTCCATCTCTGGTTCCAAATTTGGACACTACATATCGTGTCTGCAAGATAATTTCTTTAAGCATTTCTCATCATGTATTAATTTAATTGTAAATATGTTTTGTAGGTTGTTTTTCTAATAACAATCTGTCCATTTGATATCTTCTATCGTGCAAATCGTTACTTCCTCTTAGTCTGTTTATGGCACTGCATTTGTGCTCCTCTTTATTTGGTCACCCTCCCTGATTTCTTCTTGGCTGACCAGCTTACTAGTCAGGTAAATTTCAAAAACACATCCAGAAAGCAATAATCATACTCAGATCAAGAAACTAAAAAACAGTTAATATCTTATCGTTTCAGGTTCAATCATTGAGGAATCTGCAGTTCTACGTATGCTACTACGGTTGGGGAGATTTCAAGAAGAGGAATGCAGAAACTTGCAACAATAGCGAAGTTTATGATGTTATTTTTATAGTCATTGCAGTTCTCCCATATTGGACTCGAGTCCTACAGGTACATATTTACATATTCTACAGTATGACGCCTTATTGATTACCTTTATAAGATATGAAGACGCATGTTTGTTAACCATTGTCTGTATGAATGTGTAGTGCATACGACGCTTGATCGACGGGCGTGATTCTACACAGGCTATGAATGCACTCAAATACTTCTCAACCATTGTTGCTGTTGTTACAAGGGCACTTTATAGTCAAAAAAAAGGAATAACTTTGAAAATCATAGCTGCATCTACATCAGGAGTTGCAACAATCTTCAGTACGTATTGGGATATAGTGATGGATTGGGGTCTGTTATGTAGGAACTCTGAGAATCCATGGTTGAGAGACAAGCTCATTTTGCCTAGCAGATCTATCTACTACATAGCAATGGTAATTACTAATTACTATTAAGATGCAGTTAAATTATCCTTTTGGATCTTAACCGACTAATGTAAGGTAATTTGCAGGTACTGAATGTGATACTGAGACTTGCCTGGATGCAAACTGTACTGGACTTCCATGAAGCTCCTTTCCTCCATAGAAACGCGCTGATTGCAATAGTTGCGAGTTTGGAGATCATTCGACGTGGCCTATGGAATTTCTTCAGGTATAGTTTAGTTCCGAATTTATAGAATTAATATCAGGAAAACATAATCTAAGTTTGTGTTAATCAAATGATTCAGGTTGGAGAATGAGCATTTGAACAATGTTGGAAAATTTAGAGCTGTGAAGTCAGTGCCATTACCTTTTAGCTACGAGGACGGATACAAGAATCTATAATTCGTTTATTGTAAATAATAATAACCAGTTTTGTGTCTATACAGGTTCCATTTTAGTGTTTCAGGTTGACTGCATTACTTGTTAGTTGTAAATTTTTGAAGTTAGTTATTTGTTATTTTGATTATTTATAAAATATTAATATAAATACTATTTTATTTAGAAAGTTTAATAATTAATACTTAAAATTTTATTCGAGTATAAAAAATGAGAAAAAGAAACAATCGAATCCTACAAAACCATGGGCACTACTTTCAAAAATAAAGAGAGATCGTCGTCTTAAAAAACATGACGGAAGTGTTACTTAGTTACTTACATTCATCTTTAAGGCTATGTGTAATGTTTCATTAAAAGGTGAAAAACGTTCTACCACGTTCTGTCTGTGAGAGAAGAAGCTGAGTTCTGTGAGAGGGGAGGGGAGGGGAGGGGAGGGAGAAAGGTGTTGCGGTCCGTAACTTTGGAGAGATAACGAGGTCGTTCGTGGGGGCAAGCATCGAGCTTGCTAATGTGGAGCCCTCCAAGAACCCTAACATTGTGGACGCTCTAAATACATAATGGGAGATGACAACGCTGAGAGATAAAAAGAAAACCTCATGCTTTCTTTTACCCTCGTCCCTACCAAAATAAATGTCAGAAGGCGGGGTATATATCTAACCAAATTTTAAAATATCAAATATACTATTTTTTTTTAATTATTACTTTTTTCTACTTTATGACAGTTTCATTTTTTTAAATTTATTATAATTTATAAGTTCTTTCAAATTTGTTAATGTTTTAAGATCATTTTAACGATTTTGAGTTTTGATTTGCTGATTAAATAGTGTTGCTAAACTAGGTATTTATTAAAATGCTATATTTGTTTCGTAATATGTATGATTTTTTCCCCTTATGCCAAGTAACTTATCTGTGCTAAAATGATATTTAAAGAACTAAGTACACTTTAACTGAATTAACATTTATCAGTTATATAAAAGAATTAATACCCAGTTGAAAAAAAAATATTCTAAAAATTAACTTAACAGAATTTATAATTGTCATGCAAAGTTCGTTTTTAAAGACATATCTTGATGATTGTATATGTTAATAGATTACATTATATTTTATTTAACCCGTGTAATACACATATTTATTCAACCCGTACTACAATACACGTGTTTTCTTTAACCTTTTTAATACTAAGTATATAACATTACATTTATTCAACCAGTGTAATAGACGAGATTCTAATCTAGCAAATAATATATGATGATCTTTTTCACTTGTAGCAACAATATATAATATTCTTAAGATTTGGGGGGGTAAGAATTTGATGAAAACAAAGATGTGGGTTAAAGCTATATAATGTAATTTCTTAATATTTGGATTAAAGATGTTATTGTTAAACAAGAACATAAATTCAATTAAAATAATGGACAAAACCCTAATAAGGTGAGTCAGGGGCGGATCCAGGAATTTTTTTCAGGGGGTTCACTGTTTTTAGATGATCCAATTTCATAGGGCCGGACATAAAAATTTTCGGTTCGGTTCGATTGGTCGGGTCGGGTCGGGTCTAGCAGAGGCGGCTCAACCATTTTTGGAGGCCTAAAGCGAAGAAAAAAATATGAAAATTATGCTTCAAATGTTCACAAAATCAACTAATTTGTATTTAAGAGTCATCTACTCATTTGTTTCTATCAATTTTTTACCTCTAATCATATGAATGCTCAAGAACACACATTTAGTTCAAGAAAGAGTTCTTAGTTTTATAGCTTCACAACCGGATCAAGCGAGCAGCAGTGGGCGGCGTCGTAAGGGGGTTCACCCTATAATATTTTAGGGGGTTCACCCCAGTTTTTTTACCTACCGTTAGACTAAAATTTCGAAACTCGGGGGTTCCTGTGAACCCCCTCGGCTCTTACTAGGTCCGCCCCTGAGGTGAGTTGTGGGATTGGATGATTGGTTTGGTGAATTAGCTAGAGGTGTGAACCTAACGAGTTAAATGGATTAAATGGTGAATTGTAGTTTATGTCTACAAGGTGTTTGATTAAATACTTAAACAAATAAAATGGTGAAAACTTAAATGATTTGCAATGTTTACTTGTATGGCATGATTTGTTAAATTGGTTGAACCAGTGGGCATAAGGTTTTGATGAATCTAGTTGGTATCATTGAATGATGCGGGTTATGAAAATACAAAATTGAGTTCTATTTGATAGAGGGGAAAGTTAATCCTTCGAAATGGGTCATTTGGGTAAATGGGTTTGAAATGGTTTAATTATAATCATAGCCATTGTATTATTGCTAATTAGTTATTTAAAAGTAATGCATCATAAGTTAAATGGTGAAAATAACCCATAAGACTTCGGTTAAACCAAGTTGGATGATAACGGGTCAATCGGGTGGAGGTGGATGTAATATATGATTTAGAACACGTTAAGATATGAAGTGGATAAATACTCATATTCTAGATGAAACGAACATCTACATTTTGTGTTCTAATTGTTTCAAAATTTGACTTGTTTCAAGATAGGTATTACATAGTTTGGAAGGCAACGGGTGACGAGGCAACAACAGTCCTACGGGCAAAGGCGAGTGACTCTAGTTATGTTGGTTGAAGCTAGCGGGTTGTGACCAGCCTTATGCCATGTAGGTTATTGTTACTATTTCATGCATTCTATGTTACTATGTGCATAATAGTATACTACTTGAGATGTTGAACTTGTTAAACTAGATAGGGTCACAATGAGTTTAGTAACCATATGCGAGAGGTTTAAATATGAGAACCTCATCAAAGAGTTAAATTATACTAATGAAAGTGTATTTTGGTGTCATCATAAATATGGTATTAGTTTGATTACTTTTTTAAAGTTATTTAATCTAATAAGGAGGACATATTCAACTATCATAACTCCTATAGATAACATTATGTTTTATTAATTTGTATGCTGGTATGTTAAGTTTAAGTGAAATGTTGGGATTATTGAGTTTTAAAATGAACTAAAGGAGATGTGAGTTTTATGTAAATGAGGAGTATAAACAAGGTTTTATAACTTTTAAAGGTGTTGTAATCTAAGGAGTTTGTGTTAATTATTTGCTCAATATATTATAGGAGTTTCAAACATTGTTTGCTCTTGTTTATACAAGTAGAACCTAAACCGGTTACCAAGCCACGAGAACCTAAACCTGTTGAATCGGTCCGGGTAGGTTCAAGACCGGTTTGCTAACTAAACCGGTTTTTTTTTTAAATTAAAAAAATTAAAATAAATTAAAAAGTAAATATATAACAACTAAAAACATAAAGTTCAACGTTTATTTATCTTGTCGAAGTTCGAAAATTACAAAACATTACAAAATAAAATTAGAAAATTCGAAAATACGAGAAAATGAAATATATATTTTTATTTTTTGGAGTTTTTATTCTTTATTCTTCTACGTCATGCTCGGAATTACTAGCGGAGCCTCGTAGTCTTTCATCTTCGACGAGTTCTTCATCCGTAAGTGGGTTCGCCATTCCTTGATTGACCTCGGTTTCGTGTATGAATTCTTCGACTTGAATTTCATCTTCAAGCGAACTTGTATCTTGTATCCTTTCTACCTCATCAAAATGGTCTTTCAAACAAATGCACATTTCCATTGCCACATGAGTGAGTCTAGTTCTTCGTATCGATAACACTTTGCCACTAACAGAAAAAGCGGATTTCGAAGCTACCGTAGAAGCTTGGACGATTAGTATATCATGGTCCATGGCGGAAAGAATAGGAAAATTAGCTTCGTTTCCTTTCCACCAAGCCAAAATATCAAAGTTCTCAAAAACATCTGGACTCATAAATGAGAAAAAAGTTTGTTCCAATATACCTTTCGAGTTCGCTACTCGGGGTGGAACCTCGAGCTCGTTTACTAAATTCATTTCGTATTTCGTTATATAAATTTAAGTTCACATTCCTCGAGCTACTACTTGATGAGCCCGCGCCCTCACCTATCGTATCATGCGGGGTTGATGTTGTACCATATTTATTTAAATAAACTTCAAACAAATCTTATAAACATTTGTTAAAATATGTTTTTGTTATGGTTGCAAAATTAAAGTCTTCACAATCTAAATCCAAATCGTGAGTTATTTTATCAATCAAAGTTTCAATCCTGAAAACATTAATTGTAGGGTTTAACGCAGCGGCACAAGTTATAACAGAAGACATTTCTTTAAAATATTTAACAAATTTAGCTTTCATCGGTTTTATCATGTTCGTAAAAAAAGGACTTTTAAATTCAAGCTCGGCTAATTTGTTACACATTAGAAATATTTGTTTAAGAACTAAAGGACATGTGGAATAATAAACCCTAGATAAAAAAGTGGTGACGGTTTTGAAAGCTTCGAGCAATTCGGTTATATCTTCAAGAATGTCCCAACTCGTAGACGAAAATTTTTGAATTCTACGACGTGGTTTTGAGGAAAGCATTTCATGGAATATTTCTAAAGTTGGTATTTGTCGTATAACACTATGAAACATTTTATGAGTTGAATTTCATCTTGTCGGGAAGTCCCAATTGGAACCTAAGCAAATAAATCCCGTATCACGATAAAGTTTAATATATTCATGGTATATTTTTTTGCTACTACTAAAAACGTCTTTAAGCATGACTCGAAAAACATTAGTTAAATTAAAAACGACGTCAACCGTAAGCCCGTCTTGCACGGCCAAGTTAATGATTTGTGCAACACATCGACTATGGAAAAAACACCGTTGCAAATCGGTTTATATTTTAATATTAGTTTTTGAACCGCATTTGTATTATTTGAGGCATTATCAAAAGATATTGAAAAAAATTTATTTTGTAATTTAAATTCGGTTATCACACCATCTAAAATATAAAATAAATTTTCGCCGGTGTACGGATATTCAAACAAATCAAACCCGATTGTATGCTTCATCATTTGCCATGTATTGGGATCAACCCAATGAGTGGTAACGCAAAGATACGAATCAGGAGTACCACGTTGAGCTGACCAAACATCGGTGGTTAAATTCACACCGGTTTTCAATTTTTCAAAACTTAAAATTAATTCGTTTTTTGCTTGTTTCCACATTTTTAAACAATCCTGTCTAAGAGTAGTGCGGTTTACTTGATAATAACGTGGTTGAAGTGTTTCTTGAATCATCCTCGTCAAGCGCGGGTTGTCAAAGTGGTTGAACAACAAACCTTCTTGAATCACTAACTTCGCCATTCTTTCTCGAACCGTATTTGGATCAAAGTTCCAAATTCTTCCCTGGTTGTCATTGATGCTGACCGTCACCTGGAATTTTCTTCAAAGTCGGGCAATATTTTTCCATATGAGTTTTCAAACTAAAGTTTGAATCCTTTTTAAAAAACCTACCACACATTTTGCACCGAGCACGTTCCATCCCGTTAGACAACAAACATAAATCGTATTTTGACCAAATTGCGGGATTCCTCGTTGTTGGTATGATTCTCACAACGGTAACTTCGGAAGAGGAAACACCAAACCTTGAATCGGTCATAGTTTTTTTTAAAGCGTTTGAGAGCGTTTTTTTGATATTAGAGAGTGTAGAGAGCGGGTTTGAGAGGTGTGATTTAACCAAAACACCCCTACCTATTTATAATGTTATTTGGGGGTAAAATGGGTGAAAAAAAGACAAAAAAGGTCCCCAACGGCTATATAGCCGTTTTGTAACGCCTAGAATTTTGGTTCAGCGAAAAACTGGTTCACCAAACCGGTGTGGAAAAACCGGTCCTGAACCGGTGCAAATGGAGAAAATGTAAACTGGTCCTGAACCACCGGTTTAGAAGGGTTTGAAACCGCTTTGCCTTAAACCGTTTTGATATCGGGTCGGTTTGAAGTTTTGAACCGGTTTGGATTTCGAAACCGGTTTTTTTGTTCACCTCTTATTGAGATTATGAATGGAATGCTTACTTAACCAATGTTAATCTTTCTTAAGTAGATATAAAGTTTATGTATAAATGAGTTTACTATTCTAAAGACAAGTATGTAATGTTGTGTTCATGGAGTCACAAGATTGTGAGCCAAGCTAGATATACCCTTCATAATAGGTGGCTTTTAATGTGATATGTGTGCTAAATCAGGGGTTGTGTGTATGGATTAATAAGGGTATATGATGTGATAACGACTAGCAGATAATCGTATACAACATAGATATGAGGCGGAATAATATATTATCAATATGATGTGAATTAATCTAATAATGGTGTTCTTTGAAGTGTTCTTGACTCTAATAGAGCAGGGATAGCCAAGGGAGATGGGTGAAATCTATTGGCTTAAACTTGGGGAAAACTATGAGGCGAGTGACTTGAGATAGTGAGGTTGTGGTTCAGTGCTGTTTTGTGGGCATCATAAACATTAAGAATTTCTCTTTGTTTGACATAAATATAATGTTATGAGTCCTCAATTAGCTATAGCTAACTTTCATGGTGTCAACATGTAGGTGCCATGATTGTGAAATATGAGAAGAGTGGTCGACTCATAAAGGACAATGGGGTAGCTTTTAACCGGCAATGTGAAAGATGAAGTGAATTCTTGGGAATTTCACAAGATATTCCTGTTAAACATTATATATAGTCAGTGATGTGTGTTTACCATAGAAATATGTGATAAAATTATATTTCTGGCTAATGATATGGTGATGATGCATGACAGATTTGTGTGGTGAAAGGCAAAGGTGATCAAGTCTCGGTGTCACACTCCAACCGACGGTGGAATACGTCGGGGCGGACGTGTAGACTGTTCATAAGCACATGATGAAGCTAAAGTTTCATATATTAATTACATCAAGATTTCGTTACATAAGTTCAATCAACAACCAAAAACAAATACATCAACATGTTCAAGTTCTTTATTCACTAAGTCCAAATCCTATATGTTGTATCTTGCATAAGATCTCATACACTAGTACCTGAAACATGATGAAAACGGGGTCAACTAAAAATAGTTGGTGAGCATACGTAGGTTTTGACACCACAAGTAATATCAAGAGTTTGTGTACAATTCATATGATGCATGGATTAATAAGGTAATTATGGAGAATCACTATTGTTTAAAATGGGCGCAAATCAAACCTTGTGACTGTTAGGCATAACACGCAGGTTATCCTTAAGTGTTTTCGGCAACAATCACCCTAACCGAGTGGGTTGGTCAGACACAATAGATTAATCATTGTATACAGTCGGCTTATACTGAGTTAATGATTGCACTTGCACTATGCACAACAAGTATGTGAATGTTGTTTGCACTAATAGTATTCAAGCATAAGGCACAAACTGCACACATGATCATAATGTTTGAATTGTAATAATTGCAAATAGTTTGAATGTAATCATGCTTCGTAAATATGAAAAAGGGGCTATGTAAACTCACCTTGCAATGAGTAGCTTGAATGTCACACAAGTATGTTGTTGTTGCATAAATAATCTAGCTAACCACAAGGTTAACCTATGTTTGATGGTATAAGTGTATCAATGATTTGTACAAATGAAATAAGGAATTCTAATGCGCGAAGGGATTTATGTGGGTGTCCTTAATAGTAAAATAATTATGTGTGTTTTCAAGTAATGCTTATGTAATTCTTTGATAAATAAATAGTTGTATTGTGATAAGTGTAGGTATCAAGGGTTGTATTAGTTTGTAAATAATTGTGTAAACGTGTAAATAAATAATTAGGGTTCTTTTGTAAACAAATGCATAAATGAATAAATAAATAGTCTTTCATTTGTTTAAATAGGTTAAATAATGGATGAGTAAATAAAAGAATAAATAATTAGTTTAAGTAAATAAATAATTTAACCATATAAATAAATAACTAGTGAATAAATAAAAAAAATCCTTTTATTTATTTAGTTTGATTTAAGTGTTAAAAGTAATGAGGATTTAATTTATTTAGTAATTAAACCAAAATTTAAAGTATATAAAAAAAATATAATGACCCAAATAATTAATAATTAAACTAAAATTATTAATTAAGAGTATAAAAATATGATTTAAATACTAAAGATAAATCATATAAAAGATGTATAATTCTTTACAAAATAAATGGGTTTATAAAATGATTATGTTCTAATTATAATATATAAACCAAGGGTTAAAAATAATTTAAATAAATTAGACTTTATTAGGTTTTTAACCTAATACTAATGAAATAAATTGTTTTTCCTTGAAAACTTAATAATTAAATTTAATATAACAAATTCTAAGATTTATAGGTTTTATAAAAGAATTAAAGGTTAAAAATGGTTTTAAAAATAAAAGTTGTCGCTGTGACTCGAACCCGGGTGGGTTCGGTGTGGACACAGGCGCACAACCACTGGACCAGTGGTCCATTAGTGTAATTATACTGGTTCACATAAATGTTAAGCAAGGACGAAGGGGGATCCAGGTTTTAGGGCTAAAACAAGCGCAACAGAAAAAGGTGTGGGGCTGAACTCGAACCCGGCGACCTTTTCTATATGAGTCAAGTGTGTTAACCAGTAGGTCTGGGCTAATGCCTTGATAAAGACCCGTTCGATTATTGATTTAAGACACAGACCCCGACTCCTATCTTCCCTAATTCGTGACTGTTAACCCTAGCCCTCCAATTAACGTGATCAAGCAAACAATTGGCCTCGGAACCATAGGGCTTTCAAACCCCGAATCAAAACGAGTCTAAGGCAACAATTTTTACCTAAAATGGTTGAGGGATGGGTGAGATCGATAGGAGCCGCAGGATTCGAGTTCTTCGGTTGTGAATTGTGATCCAGAAGTGTTTTAGAGTGAAATGGTGTGTTCGTGAAGTGCAAATGGGTTGTTACAAGCGTGTATGATTAAGTATTATGATTCAATATCAAATGAAATGTGCAATTGAGGTTCGAGTTTAAGAGGTCGGTTACGGGTAACGATTTTAAGTTAATGCGCTTGATTTCAATTGAATTGGTTCGTTATAATCATTTGGATTTGGTCGAGTAACGTCTGCACACAATCCCCAAGCATTATCAGCTTCGAATTCGAACGATTTAAACGAATGTGTGGTCGTGTTTGACTCCCAGAAAGTTAAAATCGGCTTCATGGTTCAATCAACTTGATTGGGGGGAGGGGGGGTGTCAAATGAATCAGATGGGGTTCAAGAGGTGTTGAGGGGGTTCAGAGGTGTTGAATGGGTTCAAGGCCTAATTATCTGTTTTAAATTATTTATAAACTTGTTTTTATAAAAAATTATAAAACTTAAACATTATTTGTTCAATTATACATTTTATAAAGGAATTCCATTTCTATAAAAATTACAACTTATGTAAATGGTTTTATTAATAACATCAAACATATATATATATATATATATATATTACATATATATTTTCCCTTTTTTTATATATAAATAAATACATATAAAAGTTATAAATACATGATTAAATTCATAAGTTTTATTTTTGTTATATTTATTATAACAAAATATGAACTTCTATATATACATGTATTACATATATATAACAAGGTTGAAACTTTGAATTAATACACGTTTAGAATGGTAATTAATGTGGTAAGTACGGGTTTGAAATGAAATGTCATTATTATCTAAAATGAAATAATGTTAGAAAATCGTGGATGTTACAGGATCCCCGAGTTGAGGGAATTTCGTCCCGAAATTCAACTGATGGAGGCTACTGAATCAGTAAGGAGATGAGGATTTTCAACGAGATTTGACTGTTGGTTTGAGGAGTACAATCGTTATCTGTATTTAGATCTGGTATTCAAAGTCAGGTCTAGTCATTGTGTCAAGCATGAATGATGATAGTGGATTTAGTTTGAAGAGAATTTATGTGGAAAGAAGGATGTTTGTGATGATTTTTGTTCATCAAATATATGGTTTTTCTTAATGGGTCATAGGGACTTAAAACATTGTGTTATTGTTGTGTTTTTGTGTATAAATTTAATGTTGTTTTAGCTAAACACATGTGTGTCAATGGGTTTATAGGTCATGCTTGTTTTGTAAAAGTTTTGATTATCAAACAGGTTTTGTTTCATAAAGATTGTTTGTTATGTGAATGGGTTATTCACAAATTTTCTAAAATTTGTATTATTCACTTTTATCGTGTAAGGAAAAATGAAAAAAATTCGGGCCTAAATTCCGCAAGGTGACTAAGATTGTGTTTTAGAATTTCGGGCATTACATGGGAGAGTGGGGATAATGAGGGAGTAGGGAGTTGGCGCTGGAAGTAGTGAATTGTGTAGGAGGTAACCGTCTTTAAAAAAACCCACCTAATTTAAACGGACATGATCTAATCTTGGCTTGATCCCACCATCATGAAGTTTCCGGCCAACGGTTACACTGCTGTCAATAGAATATATAATATGATAATTACAGAATGATAAACAATATATTATTGTTTAAAAAACTAAATTTCAATTATAAGAAATCATATATAATTATAAATTGTAATGTCAGTGGCAGACATGATTTTTACTGTTTATTCTTTAAATTTCTTAAACAGAAAGTATAACTTGATAATGCATGAATATATATATATATATATATATATATATATATATATATATATGAGCCGGTTATTGTATAAAGAGTTTTAGCATACGAAGGCACCATCATGCGACACGTGTTCAGTGGGTGAGGGGTAAATGCGTACGCGTTATAATAACGCATGGTTAATAATAACGCATGACCATAATCACGTAATCACACATGTTATACACATGACCATAATCACGTAATCAACATGTTATACACATGATCATAATCACGTAATCATGCATGGTATACGCACAGCAAGTCGACCATTTAAAAAAAATCGTTTTTGTTTTAATAAAAGTATAGCAAGATTATACTCAAATTAAAGAGAATAAAATGCTCGATTTTATGGTGTAATTTAAAAAAAAATAATGCCGTATAATAAAGTTACGCTCGTTTTAAAAACAATGGGGGAACTTGTAAAAAGTCAACAAATATAGGTTATTTCAATTTTACCATTTTCAGAATCTTTTCACACTTAAAATAATCACATTTGACCTTAACCATTGATTTTCAATATTAACGCTTCAAAATCCTTCCAATAGTAACTCCTCTGCTGGTATCAGGTTAAATTTTTTTTTTGTTTTTTTTCCTGTTCATTTTTCTTTTTAATATTTTTTTAGAGTAAATTACGGTTTTAGTCCATGTGGTTTGATCAAAATACTTCATTTAGTCCAATAGTTTAAAAATTACGATTTATATCCAATAGTTTCACCATTTGTTTCAGTTTTAACCAATTCACTAACCTTCATTCATTTATTCTGTTAAGTTAAGGTGAAAAAACAAAAATACTCTTAAACCAATTATGTAACTTATTAACATGTTTAATAGTTGAAGGATTATTTGTGTAATTTATTTAAAATAATTAGAATAATACAAAAAAAAAACCTTAATTACAGATTTTAAGTTGAAGGAACATTAAAGCATATGCAGCTCTAGCACCCCCACACCACCGTCACTGCCACCACCACACCCCACCACCGCCACCCCACACCATCACCACCCCACACCACCGCCGCCATATCCATCGACGTTCTCTCTCTCTAACCCTAGATCTACCACAAAAAAATGTGACGATTTCTGTTTCCCAAAATTGATGTTTCAAGTTGCTGTAAACAAAGATTTAATATCTTTTCAAGATGTAAAGAGGAGAGATTGATGGCATCTAGAATTAGGCTTCATGTTTCAGAGGAAAGAGGCGCTAACTGGTTTCCTTCTCGGCAACCACTCCCGCTACACCTCTCTCTATGTTTGATTTTTGGAAACCCCCCCTTTCATTGTTCGATCTGCCCCCTCTCTCTGTACTTGGAAATAAAGGTGTTGCGGGAATAGGCTTGAACTCGCCGGAGAGAGTAGAAAGAGAGTTTAGGTTAAAACCCTCTCCCCCTCCACTCCACTGTTCATCCCTACCGCAGCCATCTTCAACGCTGAAACCCAAATCAAAAACTTAAATCTGAAGATGATTAGAGAGGAAGCAGAGAGGTACGATCGAGGTGGGATTTGAATCTCGCCGCCACCAGAACCCCTAACTGCTGCTGCATAATTTCCGGCGACAACTAATTCGGCGAGGATCTTGCTAGGGTTTGGTGTGTGGAGAGTAGAGAGAGTAAAGAGAGAAATAGAGACACAGAATATGAAAAGGGTTGGTGGTGGTGGTAGAGAAGAAGAAAGTAAATCAGGTTGAGAGAGAGAGAGAGAGAGAGAGAGAGAGCTGCTGCATAATTTCCGGCGACAACTAATTCGGCGAGGATCTTGCTAGGGTTTGGTGTGTGGAGAGTAAAGAGAGAAATAGAGACACAGAATATGAAAAGGGTTGGTGGTGGTGGTACAGAAGAAGAAAGTAAATCAGGTTGTGTGAGAGAGAGAGAGAGAGAGAGAGAGAGAGAGAGAGAGAGTTTTAATATATGTTTTTGTTTTTTTATGTAATTTATATTTTATTTATTATCAGGGTATTTTCGTCTTTTCATGTTAACTTAACGGAATAATTGGATGGAGGTTAGTAGATTGGATAAAAATAAGACAAATAGTGAAACTTTTGAATGTAAATCGTAATTTTTAAACTATTGGACTAAAAACGATATTTAGATCAAACCTTATGGACTAAAACCGTAGTTTACTCTTTTTTTTAATATGTTGATTTATTTTATTGCTTAACTTTTTTTTTTCTTTTTTACGTATATATAAAGTTTTGAAAACGTTAATTTATTTCGATGTTTAAAGTGCCAAAGTGCCATATAACACGCATGTTTTAATACTAGTTATATCAAAAAGTAGAATACATCTTAAGGAATTAAAGAAAATTCTATGTTAAAAGAAATTAGCTGTAACTTGTTTTATTGTTATTATTATTATTATTATTTTTAAATAACTACAACTTTATATTAACTATTATTTTTATAAGATTTTTGTTTAAGTAAATATATTTTAATTAAAGAGACAGTTGTATAATTTTATAATGGTTAAATATGAAATCATAAGAGTTCTACCTTATCAATTATTTTTATTAAAACAAATCAAAATTAATAAATATAATATTTAATTATTAGAAAAAGGTATATTTGATATCATAAAGTTTGATTGTGTATATATGAAATTAAAAAGGTTTAAAAGGTGGTATATGAAAATTTTCATTTCTTATTTTGATTAAGTAACCATTTTTAGTTTTTTACTCATTGTTTCGTTTTAATCTTTGTCGTCATATGGAGTGATCAATATGGGTGGTTGTCACCAACCAAGTGTTCTGTGACAAGAACTTCATTGTGTACCACCAACTCTTGTAAATTTAAATATAAATGACTGAAGACTTCTTTCAGTTTCTTTTATTGACCTTTTCGAATCATATCTTCTAACAAAATATACATATCATATCAATGTCGTAAAAACCGGTTCAAACCAGCTGGTAATACCAGTTGAATCTGATCTCGGTCACTAGTCCGGTAAGTTTGAGTCCGGTAAATTGGAAGAACGGTTTGTAACTTGAACCGTCGGTATTACCGGTAATACCATGTTAGACCGTTGTACCGGTTTTAGACCAAAATAAAATTTTTGATTTAAACCAAAAAAATTAAGTTTTAGGGGCCTGATAGTGATTTTTAAAACATTGACCATATTCATTAAAAATCACTACCATTTTAAATAAATTTCAAATACCGTTTTAATATTTTTGCAACTATCACAACAATTAATTGAAGTTTTGAAAACAATGTACATAATACTAGGAGATTTCTTGCAAAATTAAAGTTTTTAAACCATTGAATTCTTCGGATATATTGCATGCTCCATCGTAACTTTGACTTCTAACCTTAGTTTAGGGCTGTTTGGTTCATTAAAAACTAAACCATTAAGAGCTCTGAATAGTTTAGTATGATTTCTGTGCTGAACCATTAAGAGACTGGATGAACTATTAAGAGACTGACAAAATCTGGAAAAAAAAACATCCACTACCTCTGAGCCTATTAATGGAATCATTAAAAGGCTATCAAACAGCTCTAAACTCAGCCAGATAGATTAATCTTGTCTAATTAATTCTTCACATTTCTAAGTACTATTGTTAAAAATACCAACATCATCCACACGTGCAAAAACTCTCTCTTTTATTTCAATTCTTAACACCTTATTTCTCCAATGTATCTTTTTTATTCTCCCCTTGTTCTCTAAATAAGTAATAACATGCAAGTAAACAAAATTATTTGTTTCAATACTACACTATAACCGTTTTCCGTATTGATCAAACTAATTGGGACAAACATATTAACGTACACTAACAATTTTTGTGGGAAGTAATAACCACATGGTTGATATGAATCTCTAATAAAATATGTTCATCTAACTTTATCATTTTAATTAGGGGAATAAAACGAAATTATTTTTCATTATAAGTCATTTAAATCAATTCGTTCTAGAATATTATTGAAAGATTTGAGTTTTAGATTGAAATATCCGAAAAAGTATATAAATATATATAATAGTAATAACAATAATAGTTAACAATAGTAAATAAATACTTATACAAATGATAAATTTATAAATGAATGAAAATGTATGTGAATACTACATATTATGCGAGTTGTAAATAAATTAAAGTAAAAATAAGAATTTAATATCTATATCTATACTATCTAATAAATGATAATCTAGGAGGACACTTGTTATAATTCTAGGCCTTTTTATTCTTATTTTCCCGCCTCCCTCTACAATTAATAATCAGTTTCACTATTTTAGACAACTAATTAATTATTTGTTTCAATTTTTATCTTTTGAATTTAAAATTGTGTTTATCATTAATTAAATTGTTCAATAATATTTTTATTAATCCTACAAACTAAAAACAATTTTATAACTAGATAGGATCAAAATCAAAAACTTTTAATCATATATTTATAAATTCAAAAATCTAATATTTATTATGATTTGTTAGATCTCACGGTTGGAAATGACTTGCTAGGATTTTAAATACTATACCGAGTAATATATACACCTTACTACCTTAGTGACACTTAAGGCTTTCCTTGAAGTAAGTTTATATTATGATTTATTTTAGCTCTTTGGATATGTTTATATATGTTTTGTAGATGTGACAACTTCGACTTATTTTCTTATTAACATGTCGATTTGGGTTATGTTTTATCTTTACCTGGTTAAAAGATTGAAAATTAAATAAAAGTATCTAAAATGAGAAGTCAGATCGTTTTATATTTCATACAAATAATTATATTTAGATTATTATATTATAATCAAAATAATATAAATTTTTAGTCGTATTTAACACATTAATTTTGTGAGCCTAAGATTCTTTTCTTGCTTATTTTATCTTAATTATTTAATATTTTCTTTATTAATAATTACTTTATTTAATATTTTATTTCTCAACTATTTCTGATTATTACAAACTATTTAATATTTTCTTTATTTAACACGTTTATTACACGGGTTTCTAACCTAGTAATACAAATAAAGAAGATCTCTCCAACGATCTAACTAGCCTCATTTGCACTAGTTGTACCAATAAGAGAACATTCTTGAATTATTTTTCGCTGTACATTTTGCTTCAATTTGCATCTTCACAAATAAATTGTCTTCATCTATTTGGCTATAAATGGAGATGAAAGAAGAACAAATTTCTTCACACAAAACAAATCTTTTTCTTTAGTCCCTTTTAAAATAAACCATCTCCAGTTCGTGAAGCACCGGAAACATTTGGGAAGATCACCGATAACAGCCGTAATCGACTAAGGTAACTTTCGACTCCATTGTTTTTACCGTTACAAACCATAATAATAATAATAATAATAGTAATAATAATAATAATTATTATCAAAACTTAAATAAATATATTTATAAAGGTTGCTTGAAATGATTAATGACCATTTGAGAAAGTATTGTTGACTAACTATTAAAGAAACTGATATAAAAGAACTCCAAACATCCTGTTGAACCACCGTTAAACACTTGCCGGTCAACTCTGAAAGTAGTTTCGATAAACTCTTGAACTAGTTTAAACTCTTCTGAAGCATCTAAACTAGTTCTGAACTCTTGTTAAGTATCTGAACTAGTTTTGAACTCTTATAAAGTTCCTAAAAGTAGTTCTAAACTCTTATAAAGTGTCTATAACTAGTTTGAACTGTTCTGAAGTGTTTGGAAAAGTTTCGAACTCCTCTAAAGTGTCTGGAACTAGTTTCGAACTCTCCCAGAGTGTTTAGAACTAGTTTCGAACTCTCCTAAAGTGTCTGAAACTAGTTTCGAACTCTTTTAAAGTGTCCGGAACTAGTTTTGAACTTTTCTGAAGTCTATGAACCAATTCTGGTCAACTCTGGTGGGTTGCTAGTCAACTCAGTTGATGTCACACCCCAACCGACGGCGGAATCATCGGGGCGAGACATGTAGACTGTTCATGAGCACAATGTTCACTAGATTTCAATTTTTAATCATCAATTTCATTTCAAACAATTCAACCACAAATAGCAAAATTCAACAAGTACATAAATAAAAACACAAATTGTTCTTTGAATTTAAATTAGCTAAGTCCAAACTTAAGTGCAGCATGTCCTGATCAAACTCACACGTTAGCACCTGAAACATGAATAAAATAAGGTCAACTAAAAAGTTGGTGAGCATACACAGGTTTGTACATAGATAGCATATAGATTGTAAATAAACAAATCCTTACATAACATGATAAAATAAGACATTTATGGAGAGCAGCTATTGTGTAACCAAGTACAATCAAACCTTTGTAACTAGCATGCAAAATTGTGTTGTCGGTAACAATCACCCCAATCTGGGTGGGTTTGTCAGACTCAATAGATCTATCATTGTTTATCGTCGGCTTGAATAGTTAATGATTGCACATAAATCGCACACAAAAGTTATCACAACTAGCACTCATTCATAAAGCTCAAATTTGCACACATGAATATAAAGAGGATTTGTACTTGTGTAGTTTGTGTAAATGAAAGCAATAGATTGTATATTGTTCATGTTCCACCCCAAAAATGTAAAAGAGTAAAAGGGGCTATGTAATACTCACTTGGTTTGAAGGCATAGCTAATACGAGAGACTTGATAGTAATACGAGGTCCTTGTAATGCACAACGTTAGCCTAGAGTGTAATATGTATATAATCAATAGTATGCACAATAGTCTATGTCTAAGTCTAAGGTTAAGTTGGATGTGTGTATAAGGAATTTGAAGTTGTAGGTGTTAGTGGTTTGTACTTGAATGGTGTTGTATAAAATTAAGGTTCAAGTTTGGAATAACTAAATAACAAAACAAAATTATTATTTATTTACTTAGTTATAAAAAATAATGTAAGTATTAGGGGTAAGTAAGTATAACCTAAATAAATGATTTTTGTTTAAATGTAAATTAAGTACATAATTGTTACCTTATTTATTTATTTATAAAATATGTAACTTAGTCATTTTGTTATAAAAACGTATTAGATGTTTTATATTAAATATAAATTTCTTTACTTTAT
Source organism: Smallanthus sonchifolius (assembly GCA_023525975.1). Lineage (NCBI taxonomy): Eukaryota > Viridiplantae > Streptophyta > Magnoliopsida > Asterales > Asteraceae > Smallanthus > Smallanthus sonchifolius. Next base: position 68,411,992 of record CM042031.1, on the reverse strand, counting down.
TTTCATAAAGATGTTTAAATAAATTGTGTAAATAATAATTAAGTGTAGGGTTTAACCATAAATATAAATTAAATTTTTATAAGTTTTAAATAAATAATTTCTATTTATTTTAGAATAGAAATTTGATCTTTTTAAATAACGTCAATATAAATATTTATAAAATCAATTCTTTTTATAAAAAAAATTAATCTAAAATACTTATTGTTTTTAAAATACGGAAATAATTATTCTGCCAAGACTTTTCTCACACACACGACCGTGTCTGGGACAAGGCACGATCGTGCTAGAACCACGGGCGCGACCGTGCTAGTCAGGGACGCGACCGTGTTAACCAAACAGGAGGCATAATAAGGTTGTTCACTAGGCACGACCGTGTCTAGGGCTCTGAGGCACGACCAAGTCTAGCCAAGGGGGCATGACCGGGTCTGAGTGTTTGAGGCACGACCGCGCTTGGGATTAGCACGACCGTGTCTCATGAAGCACGACCGCGCTAGAAGACTAGCGCGACCGTGTCTGTTCCAAAACAGAAACGAATTGACCGATTCTTATAATGTTAACGTTGGATTTCATAGGGCTTTCATCTGTAGGGTTATTATGAGTTTATTAAAATATATTAATTGTATTTAAAATGTGTTCAAAGCGGGGTTCGATTAAATCATTTTAGCATGAACCCTAGATTCGGGTCTGTGTTAAATTGGATATTGTAAGCCCAAATTAGGTTAGGGCTTTTGATCTATAGACTAAAAGGGAAGTGTAGGAGGTTTCAATTACCCGGAAGGACGATGAATTGATAGCGTACGGTAGAGATGAGTTCCGGTGATGACGGTTTGATCTCCGGCGTCTTCTACTGCAATTCCGGCTGAAATCAACGTGTTCAGGAGCTTCAGAGAGGATGATAATGCGTTTGCTTGGGAGGATTAAAGTCAGAATGATGGATTCGATGAGCAAAAGAGGAAGAGGTCGACGATTTTTAGTTTAAAAATCTGTAATTGGTTTTAATTCAGGTGTAATGTCGATGTTTAATTGACTAATGATGGTTGTTAATAGATGAACGTGTAGAACCGTTACAAAGTTGAACGAGTTTAGGATTAAAGATCGTTTTTACGTTTCAACTGTCAAGAGGCGCGACCGTGCCAAGACACCGGGCACGACCGTTCCAAAGCAAGGCGCGCGACCGTTCCAAAGCAAGGCGCGCGACCGTGCCATAGCACTTGGCGCGACCGTGCCAGAACGAGGCGCGACCGTGCCTATTAGGGTTTCTTGTTAATTCATTTATAAAATCAGTCCTTGCAAATTTCAGTATTGACAGATTTGTATAAATATGAATTTGTGTAGAGTTTAATAGGATGTACTCGTGTAAAATTTGTGGATTTGCATTGAAACATAGTATTTATTTGTTGGTACGAATAGAACAAGTCAGTGTACTAGAATTTGGTCTAAAATGTATCACATTGAACTGAAATTTAGATAATGAAAATCAGAAATGTTACAGTATCCCCATGTTGAGGGAATTTCGTCCCGAAATTTAGCTAGTGGAGGCGACGACATCAGTGAAGAGATGGGGGTACTTGAGTTTCATTTGGTCCTCTCGTTCCCAAGTGAATTCAGGACCACGTTTAGATTTCCAACGAACTTTGATAATAGGGATACGGCTTCGCTTGAGCTGTTTGATCTCACGATCCTTGATTTCTACCGGTCTCTCAACGAAGTGCATCGTTTCGTCAATGTGCACGTCGTCAAGAGGTATGTGAAGATTTTCATCAGCAAGGCATTTCTTCAGATTAGACACATGAAATGTAGGATGCACATTGCCAGTGATGGAGGTAACTCAAGTTTGTAAGCCACTTTCCCAATCCTTTCAAGGATCTTAAATGGACCCACATAGCGAGGTGCTAATTTGCCTTTCTTTCCAAAACGGATCACACCCTTCCACGGAGACACCTTTAGAAGAATTAGGTCACCGACTTGGAATTCCAAGGGTTTTCGTCGTTTGTCGGCATAACTCTTTTGCCGACTTCTCGCTACTCGAATGTTGTCACGGATTTGGATAATCTTGTCGGATGTTTCTTGAATTAGCTCGGGACCGGTGATTTGTGCTTCACCAATCTCGTTCCAACAGATAGGGGCTTGCGACCATAAAGAGCTTCGAATGGAGCCATGTTGATACTCGTGTGGTTGCTATTATTGTAGGAGAACTCGATTAATGATAGATGTGAATCCCAATTGCTACCAAAATCAATTACACAAGCTCTAAGCATATCCTCAAGAGTTTGGATTGTTCGCTCGGTCTGACCATCAGTTTGGGGATGGTAGGCCGTGCTCAAATCCAATCGTGTACCAAGAGCAGTTTGGAGAGATTGCCAAAAAAGGGAGGTGAACCGAGCATCTCTATCGGAGATTATGTTTAAGGGAACACCGTGACGGCTCACAATTTCGTCAATGTAAATTCGGGCTAGTTTCTCAACCCGATAGTCTTCACGGATAGGCAAGAAATGAGCAGATTTGGTGAGGCGGTCAATGATCACCCAAATGCTATCATAACCACTTGAGGTGCGAGGGAGTTTGGTAATGAATTCCATAGCTAAGTTCTCCCATTTCCACACGGGAATTTCCGGTTGTTCAAGTAAACCGGAAGGACGTTGATGTTCGGCTTTGACTTTGGAGCAGGTTAGACATTTGGCAACATAGAGAGCAATGTGTTTCTTCATACCGGGCCACCAATATTGTTGGCGAAGATCTTGGTACATTTTATCCGCACCAGGATGAATAGAATAGCGAGTCTTGTGAGCCTCGTTCATAAGAAATGTACAGAGATCATCGTGATCGGGAACCCAAATACGGTTCAAGTAATAAAGTAAGCCATTGGGTTTAGATTCAAGCTGAAGTTCAACACCACACGACATTTCCTCATACATGTTACCCTCGGTGACTGAGACATGTTGAGCTTCTAAGATGCGATTTTGAATGTCGGTTTGAATTCGGACACATTGAAGCATGACATGGTCCTTTCGACTCAAAGCGTCGGCTACAACATTCGCTTTGCCAGGATGGTAACGAATCTCGCAGTCATAGTCGTTAAGGAGTTCAACCCAACGTCGTTGCCTCATATTGAGTTCCTTTTGGTTGAAGATGTGTTGGAGACTTTTGTGGTCGGTGAACACCACACACTTTGTGCCATAGAGGTAATGTCTCCAAATCTTCAATGCGAATACGACCGCACCCAACTCGAGATCGTGCGTCGTATAATTCTTCTCATGAATCTTGAGTTGTCTTGATGCGTAAGCGATTACTTTGCCTTGTTGCATGAGGACACAACCGAGACCTTGGTTAGAAGCATCACAGTAGACAACTAGATCATCATTCCCATCAGGGAGAGTCAAAATAGGAGCATTGCACAACTTTTGCTTGAGAGTTTGGAAAGCTTCTTCTTGTTTTGGTCCCCATTCATAAGGTTTACCCTTGTGGGTTAAAGCGGTAAGAGGGACAGCTATCTTAGAGAAATTTGAGATGAAGCAACGATAATATCCCGCAAGACCAAGAAATGTACGAACTTCGGTGGGGGTCTTCGAGGCATTCCAATTCTTAACAGCTTCGATCTTAGCAGGGTCAACATGAATTCCCTTGTCATTGACGATATAACCAAGAAATTGGACTTCCTTTAGCCAAAATTCACATTTGGAGAATTTGGCATATACTTGTTCCTTCCTCAAGAGGTCCAAAACCAGTCTAAGGTGTTGCTCATGGTCGGATTTAGTCTTGGAGTAGATTAAGATATCGTCAATGAAGACGATCACAAATTTATCAAGGTGCACACACGATTCATGAGGTCCATGAAGACCGCGGGTGCATTGGTTTGTCCAAAAGGCATGACCATGAACTCGTAGTGACCATACCTTGTTCGGAAAGCAGTCTTTGGAATAACTTCCTCTTGTACACGGAGTTGGTGATAACCAGATCGAAGGTCAATCTTTGAGAAGCAAGTAGAGCCTTGAAGTTGATCGAAGAGATCATCAATCCTAGGCAAAGGGTAACGGTTTTTGATGGTAAGCTTGTTGAGTTCGCGGTAGTCAATACACATGCGGAATGATCCATCTTTCTTTTTGACGAATAAGACGGGTGCACCCCACGGTGAATGACTTGGACGAATGAAGCCTTTTTCGGAGAGCTCTTGGAGTTGACTTGCAAGTTCTTGCATTTCAGAAGGTGCAAGACGGTAAGGAGCTCTAGCCACAGGGTTAGCTCCGGGTATAAGGTCAATGCGAAATTCCACTTGTCGAACGGGTGGAAGACCGGATAGATCTTCGGGAAATACTTCGGGAAAATCCCGAATGATGAGAATGTCTTGGATACTCTTCTCTTTGACATCCTTTTGAACAACATGAGCTAAGAAGGCTACATACTTCTTTCGTAAGTACTTTTGGGCGGTAGTGCTTGACATTAACTTGAGTCCTTTGCAAGGCTTTTCACCAAAGACTCTTAACGTTTCTCCCGACGGTAGAGGTATTCGGATGCACTTCTCGAAACAGATGACTTCGGCATGATGATTTGATAGCCAATCCATGCCTATGATGATATCAAAACTCCCTAGTGGCATTGGTACAAGGTTGATTGGAAATGTATGATTATTAAGTTCTAGAGAGCAGTCGTGAATAACAGAGTCAATTGTAAGGGAGTCACCATTTGCTACTTCGAAGGTGAAGGTTTTCTCTAATTGGGATCGTGTCTTTGCAAGTAAGGGTTCAAAGTTAAGTGACACAAAACTTTTATCGGCATCGGTATCAAATAAAATGGAGGCATATTGACTATTAACAAGGAACGTACCGTTGACCACATCATTGTTGGCTTGAGCTTCATTGGCGTTTATGTTGAAAGCACGCCCACGAGCTCCGCCTTGTCTAGCATTGATTAATCTTGGGCACTGATCACGGAAATGATTTGGGTTACCACATTCATAACAAGCACGCCCATTTGCAATAGCGGGAACACCTTGATTGGCCACTTGGGGGTTGGTTCGGTTTGGTGGGTTGACTTGGCCTGCAAGTGCTTTGGCTCTACAAACATTGACTGTATGGCCATATTTCCCACAGTGAGTGCAAAGGCGACATGGAATGTTTTGGAGATGGTGATAGTTGCATGTGGCACAGAGTGGGTAGATCCCAACATATGGCTTTTTGGCTGGTGCTTGAACCATAGGCGCAGCTTGGTTAACAGGGATATCATGAGTGACCATAGCATAGTTTCTAGCCTTTCTTTTCTTATTATTACGGGAGGGTTCAGTTGTGGCTTCTTTGACGTGAGTGGGAGGGGTTGCAGTGTCGGGAACTTTCTTGGTGCCTTTTCTAGTCAGAGTTCCCGCTTTCACATGGTTGTCGGTTAATGTAGCAGATAAGCGGATAGCATCTTCGAGCGTTGCGGGATTTCTCCCTAAGACAGTATCTTGGATTTGCCTAGGTAACCCACCAATATACTTCTCAATGCAGCGAGATAAAGGTGTGACCATATTGGGCATATGGAGACTCAACTCATGGAATCGAGTTGTATAAGCTATACTTTCACCACCATCTTAGGCAAGATCCCAAAACTCGGCTTCCAGTTTCTTTACCTCATTTCGAGGGCAAAATTCTTCGGTCATTAGCCTTTTAACCTCATCCCAAGGTAAGGCCATTGCTACTTCCACACCTCTATTCCTCTTTTCCCCATTCCACCACGTGAGTGCCCGTTTTTGTAAGACACTTATGGCATGACGAACACGAAGGTTATCAGGGCAGTCACTATTGAGAAAGGTATTCTCAATAATTTCGAACCATTGAAGAAGTCCCGTAGCTCCTTCGGTACCATAGAACTTAAGAGGATTGCATGAGTTGAAGTGTTTGAAGGTGCATTGTGGTGGGTTGGCACCACCACCCCCATTAGCTCCATGGTTACCATTGGCGGCCCCATTAGCTTGAGTGAGTTGATTCACAAGTTGTGCAAGGATGGTAGCAATATCGGTGTTGTTGTTGGTCATGGTAGCACGACGGGGAGGCATTCTACAGAATGGCACAACACAAGAAGAGATGTAAGAACTTATGAATGTTGTTTGGATTTAAAAGAATACAATAACAAATAAAATAGTTAATCATAGTTTGGATTGTACTCAAATAGTGATATAATCACTTGAATACTTTGACACATTAAGGTTAATTAAACTCATATAATTTTCAAGGAGACATGCTTTAGCCTATAAGTAAACACTTATCCCGGGAATTCCCAGGAAAGCATACGGGTCCCTCGGTTGATTGGGATTTATGCGAAATGCTTTCCTAGATAGAAAATCCAGAATACAGGTGTCACCCTTCCAGATTGCACGTGTCCTCAAATAATTTACAAGTTTAAAAACCTTAACGAGGGTATAAAAAGGTTTTTTTTTTATAGTTTTAGATCCATGAAGTTTCCACATGCTAAGAAGATGATGATAGAGAAGTAGGTAAGAATATTATGAGGTTTTAGGGTATAGGTAGGGATATTGTTTATTTAATTATTATTTAATTATATCTTAATAAGTCATGAATTTTTAACAAGTAGGGCATCAAAAATGAAATAATAACTAATCATAATAGCATGTAACACATAGCATGTAGCATATATCACATAATCATGAAGCATGGCATAAGTGGGTGTCCTAAAGTTATAGTCTAGGTCAAGGGTGTCTAATAACCTAGTTCCCTATAACCTAGGCTCTGATACCAATTTGTCACACCCCAACCGACGGCGGAATCATCGGGGCAGGACATGTAGACTGTTCATGAGCACAAGGTTCACTAGATTTCAATATTTAATCATCAATTTCATTTCAAACAATTCAACCACAAATAGCAAAATTCAACAAGTACATAAATGAAAACACAAATTGTTCTTTGAATTTAAATTAGCTAAGTCCAAACTTAAGTGCAGCATGTCTTTATCAAACTCACATGTTAACACCTGAAACATGAATAAAATAAGGTCAACTAAAAAGTTGGTGAGCATACACAGGTTTGTACATAGATAGCATATAAATTGTAAATAAACAAATCCTTACATAACATGATAAAATAAGGCATTTATGGAGAGCAGCTATTGTGTAACCAAGTACAATCAAACCTTTGTAACTAGCATGCAAAATTGTGTTGTCGGTAACAATCACCCCAATCTGGGTGGGTTTGTCAGACTCAATAGATCTATCATTGTTTACCGTCGGCTTGAATAGTTAATGATTGCACATAAATCGCACACAAAAGTTATCACTACTAGCACTCATTCATAAAGCTCAAATTTGCACACATGAATATAAAGAGGATTTGTACTTGTGTAGTTTGTGTAAATGAAAGCAATAGATTGTATATTGTTCAGGTTCCACCCCAAAAATGTAAAAGAGTAAAAGGGGCTATGTAATACTCACTTGGTTTGAAGGCATAGCTAACACGAGAGACTTGATAGTAATACGAGGTCCTTGTAATGCACAACGTTAGCCTAGAGTGTAATATATATATAATTAATAGTATGCACAATAGTCTATGTCTAAGTCTAAGGTTAAATTGGATGTGTGTATAAGGAATTTGAAGTTGTAGGTGTTAGTGGTTTGTACTTGAATGGTGTTGTATAAAATTAAGGTTCAAGTTTGGAATAACTAAATAACAAAACAAAATTATTATTTATTTACTTAGTTATAAAAAATAATGTAGGTATTATGGGTAAGTAAGTATAACATAAATAAATGATTTTTGTTTAAATGTAAATTAAATACATAATTGTTACCTTATTTATTTATTTATAAAATATGTAACTTAGTCATTTTGTTATAAAAACGTATTAGATGTTTTATATTAAATATAAATTTCTTTACTTTATTTTCATAAAGATGTTTAAATAAATTGTGTAAATAATAATTAAGTGTAGGGTTTAACCATAAATATAAATTAAATTTTTGTAAGTTTTAAATAAATAATTTCTATTTATTTTAGAATAGAAATTTGATCTTTTTAAATAACGTCAATATAAATCTTTATAAAATCAATTCTTTTTATAAAAAAAATTAATCTAAAATACTTATTGTTTTTAAAATATGGAAATAATTATTCTGCCAAGACTTTTCTCACACACACGACCGTGTCTGGGACAAGGCACGACCGTGTCTGGGACAAGGCACGACCGTGCTAGTCAGGGACGCGACCGTGTTGACCAAACAGGAGGCATAATTAGGTTGTTCACTAGGCACGACCGTGTCTAGGGCTCTGAGGCACGACCAAGTCTAGCCAAGGGGGCATGACCGGGCCTGAGTGTGTGAGACACGACCACGCTTGGGATTAGCACGACTGTGTCTCATGAAGCACGACCGCGCTAGAAGACTAGCGCGACCGTGTCTGTTCCAAAACAGAAACGAATTGACCGATTCTTATAATGTTAACGTTGGATTTCATAGGGCTTTCATCTGTAGGGTTATTATGAGTTTATTAAAATATATTAATTGTATTTAAAATGTGTTCAAAGTGGGGTTCGATTAAATCATTTTAGCATGAACCCTATATTCGGGTCCGTGTTAAATTGGATATTGTAAGCCCAAATTAGGTTAGGGCTTTTGATCTATAGACTAAAAGGTAAGTGTAAGAGGTTTCAATTACCCGGAAGGACAATGAATTGATAGCGTACGGTAGAGATGAATTCCGGTGATGACGGTTTGATCTCCGGCGTCTTCTACTGCAATTCCGGCTGAAATCAACGTGTTCAGGAGCTTCAGAGAGGATGATAATGCGTTTGCTTGGGAGGATTAAAGTCAGAATGATGGATTCGATGAGCAAAAGAGGAAGAGGTCGACGGTTTTTAGTTTAAAAATCTGTAATTGGTTTTAATTCAGGTGTAATGTCGATTAATTGACTAATGATGGTTGTTAATAGAACCGTTACAAAGTTGAACGAGTTTAGGATTAAAGATCGTTTTTACGTTTCAACTGTCAAGAGGCGCGACCGTGCCAAGACACCGGGCGCGACCGTTCAAAGCAAGGCGCGCGACCGTGCCATAGCACTTGGCGCGACCGTGCCAGAACGAGGCGCGACCGTGCCTATTAGGGTTTCTTGTTAATTTATTTATAAAATCAGTCCTTGTAAATTTCAGTATTGACAGATTTGTATAAATGTGAATTTGTGTAGAGTTTAATAGGATGTACTCGTGTAAAATTTGTGGATTCGCATTGAAACATAGTATTTATTTGTTGGTACGAATAGAACAAGTAAGTGTAGTAGAATTTGGTCTAAAATGTATCACACTGAACTGAAATTTAGATAATGAAAATAAAAAATGTTACAGTTGAGTTATGGTTGCTGCTGGTTAGCTGCAAGTCAACTCTAGTCCAAGTCTAGAACTCTTTCTGAACTCTCTGTAACTGCTCTCAAACTAATATGAACTCTCTGGAACCACTTTCAAACTATTTGGAACTGCTTTCGAATTAATGTAAACTCTCTGGAACTACTTTCGAACGGATGCAAACTCTTTGATACTACTTTCGAACTAATGCGAACTCTCTGAAACTTTTTTTTAACGAAAACATATAATTAATATAAAACAACTAGCAAGATGCTAGAAAACCATACACCAGGGAAAGAAAATTACAATGATCTAAAAAGTTAATATAGTGCCAATCTGGCCACTCCAACGCATTTAGTTTGGCTCTAATTTTTACCCAAAGATACCCCCCATAGTCTTTATTTCTCCAAGTAGCCTTTCAGTGGAGATGATTTTGCTTAAGAATATTAACTGGTTTCTTTCCTTCCAAATCGCCCAACATATGGTTAGTGAACTCTCTGGAACTACTGTGAACTGTAAGGAACTGTTGTGAACTCGCTAGAACTACTTCTAAACTCTTTAAACTAAATATAAACTGTTCTGAACTAAGTTGAAGTCTTCTAAACTAAGTTTGAACTCTCTGAACTCTTTTATACTCTTTTGAAACACTTTAAACTAAATCTGAACCCTACTGAACTAGGTTTGGGAAATAAACAACAAAGTAATTATTATAGAAATAAATATCACAATAAGTGTATTTGAAACTACTTAATTAACGAAACCATCAATCTAAATATAGGTGCAACTGAAGAACGATCAAAAGAAAAGGTTACTTTTACACCGTGATCAATATCTTTGGTACAGATTCTTACCCCCCCCCACTTTTGCTATCTCTTCAATTGATTAAACCCCTTTGATTATCACATTTCTTTGGAACTCCTAAACGTGTTAGGAATAATAATCAGATCCATTTGACCGTTCTTCATTTCATGATCTGGTTATAGTCGTTTGGACTCGAAATATGGATTTGATATTATTTGCATGCGATACAAATTTTTGTTAATTGTACTCATTATCGCATGTTCCGAGCATTATTATACTGTAACATCCCAAAAATCCAGCCGTAAACAGTTAACGGTCAAAGGGACGTCAAACGTAAAGCTACGAATGGTATCGGTAACGAAACACGATACCAAAAGCTTAACGGGGGGAGTTGGGATTGAATAATAATAAGTTGGGATGAATTTCGGTTAAGAAACTTGACCTAAGAACTTAACCGGATGTGAAACGGAAAGACTATTCGCCCAGAAATAGCCCAAAACTTCATATAGGCATATCCCGAGCTAGAAAATGAGTTATAGAAGATATTATATATAAAACTTGGGTGCCTCGATGAGAAGAATCTGAAACTGGAGTCATAACGGACCGTCACCATGTATAACGGTCCGTCACGGGTGTCAAAAAAGTCATAACGGACCGTCACCGTCCGTGACGGTCCGTCACGCCACAAAATCGTGAAAAGTCACCGTTTTATGCCACGTATCAGTGACTCATCCCACCCTAAGTCCATGACAGACCGTCATGGGCCGTGACGGTCCGTTACGTGGTCAGAAAGCCCTTGGGGGCCAAGAAAGAGGTAACGGACCGTCACCGGCGATAACGGTCCGTTAAGGGATCATATTTTTGGCTATAAATAGATGGTTAGAGCCGTTCACTTGAAATCACAACACACAAAAACACCATATTATACACATACAAACTGAGGAGCATTAAGAGACCCGGTGCTGTGCGTTTAAGTGCGAGTGCGGTTCGGATCCGGAGAGACGTTAAAGCGAAGAACGAGCGTAGAAAACAACCCGAGACTATAGTAAGTACACTGGACTCGTAACTTAGATAAATGTTTATGTGAATTATGTGATTATGTGTTTTGTGCTATGTGTGGAATAAGGTACAGAATGACGGATTAGTCTAAACACTAAAAGGGAATAATGGAGTAACCACGACGTATCCAAGGGGTGGTGGATACGGCGCTGGTACTTCCTATATATAAATCTCTTTGATACTTCATGGTGAAACCATTATTAATGTTTAGGGGTATAGACTAAAATATAATAATGAAAATATAGTAAACGAACAGGAGAACTTCCGACCGGTATGTAGTTATCTGAAAAATGGAATGTTCTGTCTAAGGAAAGAGTGTGTATAAATCTCTCCTAGACCCGTCACTCTTTCCTGGGAACATCTCTGTTGGAGGTACTACTTTGGAAGGATAATCACCCAAGTTTATAATATATGATAAGTATGAATAAGGGAAGAGCTTAATTCTAAATAAAGGAATATCTGTAATGTATTATAAGGGTGGTGGGTACGCCGCTGGTACACCCTATATATAAACTTCTTTAATGCATCATATAGACGCCTTTAGGAGGAATTAGAGCAAGGATTGGATAAAAGCATGAGGAAGTCATGCTATCAAATAAATGATGAGAAACGCTTAATCTTAAACAAAGGAGTATTCATGAGATGTTAAAGGGGTGGTGGATACGTCGCCGGTACTTCCTATATATAAACCTCTTTAACAAAAGATGACGAAACCTTTGTAAGGGATTAGAGCAAGAGTTAAGATAAAATCATAAAGAGATCATGCCAATAAATGAGAATTAGATGGGAAAGCTTAATTCTAAGTAAAGGAGTATTTATGGGACGTTAAAGAGGTGGTGGATACGCCGCTTGTACTTCCTATGTATAAACCTCTTTAACGTAACATGGAGAAACCTTTATAAGGAATTAGAGCAGGAATGAATATGAAAGTATGACAAGAGGTCATGCTATATGTACGAATATGCAATGTATATTAAACGTGAATATGTGAATGCATGATAGATAATCATGCCATATGTGTAAATATGAATGTATGATGGAAACGAGTCTAAGTCTTAAAATGGAATAACGGAATACTCACGAAGTGTTAAAGGGGTGGTGGATACGCCGTTGGTACTTCCTATATATAAGCCTCCTTAATGCGTCGTGGGGAAACCGTTACGAAGTTTTAAGGTAAGGACTGGTTGGGAATACATTGGGAGGCTGTGAGTATAAGATACTTAAGATACCAATGCAATGAGATGTCCAGTCTACGGGGCGGGTCTCAATGAATGAATAGAAGGAGATGTCCAGCCTACGGGGCGGGTCTCAATGAATGAATGAAATGAGAAGTCCAGCCTACGGGGCGGGTCTCATAAAAACTCGGACCGGAGGTACGTCCGAAGATGGTCGCGAGGGGGTTAACACACCCATAAAATATACAAATGACGTGACCGGATGTACGTCTGGAGATGGTCACGGGGGCGCCGAGAGCCCAGGAAACTTGAACAATAATAAGAACCTAAAGGGTTCATAATAAAATGAACGATGCAGTGTACTTACTTAGCGTAAGCTAATATAAAAACGTTTTCCAAACACTGCAGGTTAAAGACACGTGGAATAGAGCTTCCTGAGGACGTGGCCGATCGGAGTTGAAGAATCCCTATGTTACATAATGTAATAGTTTATGTAAAGAAAATATTTCTAATAAATAATACCTTTATCACTTTAGTGATAAGGTTTTGAAAAATCTGGGACCCATTTTCCGCATTATAAAACTCTGATAAAATGAGAAATAAGTAGGATGTTTCATATACCGTTATGACATTGTTGTTTTTGATATGTGATGTATGACCCAGATTTACTTGTACTCCGATACATTGAGTTCTACGTTTCATGTGGAGTGTCCCACATGCATGACATTAAGGCGTCGATGTTGTGTGCACTATCTGTGACGGTGAGATCAGTTCGTGGCGTCTCCATTTGTACTCTTAGGTACTTGGCTATGTAGGCGTATGGATTGATCCTAGGTTATTATGGATATGTATGTATGTTTGTGGATAGATGCATGTATGCCAACACCCTAACGCATTGCCAGTAGGAGAAAAGTCTTCAACTATATATATATATATATATATATATATATATATATATATATATATAAAGCCCATAGTCGTGTTGTTAATAAGTGGGAATTGGATGATTACTTCCCTTTCATAATTGATATGTTTGAAGGTCTTTTTGTTTAAACGTGATTTTAAACAGTTGCTTGTTTATGAACTCACCAACTTATGTTGAATCAATTTCTTTTAAAACTTTTTGAGCACACATCTCAGGTGAACAATAGTGAGGTTAGATGGCTTTAGCTTTTGGCATTCTAGGTTGGGCTTTTGGTGAAACAAAGTGAGTTGCAGATGGTTGAAGGCATGTTATTGAACAATAAGTCCTATAGTTTAGAATTTCTTGATAGGAATTGGTTGTATGATGGAATTAGTCTTTCTTTTTAGCATGTAAGTTCATCAATAGAAAGACTTTGATGTTTTAAGTTTCCACTATGTGCTTTCTATATCAATCGTCACGAATAACCAGTGTCTAGGCTGGGGTGTGATAAGTTGATGGCTTGAAAAGCGTCATGCCTTACTAGGGGAAAATGAGATGTAGCTAGACGTCCACCATTGTCTGTATTAATATCTGATCGAGACTCATGCAAGTTGGAGTCTGCTAGACTAGTATGCTCAAATAACGTCATATAACAATACTATTATTAAGGTACGATCCAAAGAGTTACACTTCAAGTAACAATCATAAAAAGTTTTAAGAAAACATTTAGACACGAAAGATGGTGATAATAATAAATTAAATAAAAACATTTATGGGCGAGTGATTAGTTTATTTGGAATAAATTAATTAAAAAGGTTATTAATTAATTAAATTATTTAGTTAGTAGATAATTAATATTTAAATATGTTTTGAATTTAAAAATAAAACCCCTAAGTTCATAAAGTTTGAGAGGTTTGTAAATAGGAGAAGATTTAGAGAATGAGTTGCACAAGACAAAACCCTAATCTCTCTCCTCCCCCTCTCTCTCTACGCCGTCCACTGTCACCGGGCATTAGTGTCGCCGTCGCCATTGCCGGCCACCGCTGCCGCCATACCTCTTGCGGGTTTTTTTATTTTCGTGTTACGGATCTAGCGACCGAATTGTTGAGTTTGAGATATTCCAACTTGGTTAGCTGTCAACTCGTAAGGTACGTTTATCTGATTTTTCAACTTGGTTAGCTGTCAACTCATAAGGTACGTTAATCTCATCTAATCTATGGTTGGTTAAAATTTTGTTTTATTTGGACCGCATCTGCATTCCTGAAGGGCGGACCAAAGATTAGTTCGATCCGATTCGTATACCCGCTTCCGTTATAATGTTTATTAATTTAATTGTAAAACTTGTATACGATTCCGGACGTAATCATGGGTAATACATGGTTGGTGAATGTACAAAATGTGTTATTTGGTGTAAAAAAACACATATTACTTTTGAGTAATGGTGGCCTTCCCATGAAGTCAATGAACTTCAAAAATGTGGTTGAAGGATAATGGTGTAGTGAGATCTTGAATCTCACAATAAGATCAATGGATCTCACATGATGCGTAAGCTCGACTTACAAAACATGGGGTGATAAGAGCAATGATACGATGGTTAAGGATGCTAAATATTCATGAATATGTTTAGACATGTGATAATGACTTGTTTAATATTTTTTTTCATAAATTCTAACATGATTATATGCATTTGTTTGTGTTTGAATACAAATTGAATTATTAATGCACATTCATACGCTACATATATTGTTAATTGCATTGTGTATAACATGCATGAATGGGTGAATTTGGGTTTAATTGGTATATAAAAACACTTGAATTGTTGTTGTTTAGAGTTCTGCACAGAGTCGCGTAGCCCTACGCCCACTCGCATAGGTATACGTCGGGCAAAATTGGGGTCCTGCCTTATATCGCCTATACACTGCTCATACGCCTGAAATGGGGCTTTCACCGGGCATGGCTAGGGCTGCAAACGAACACTAATAAAACCTTGTTCGTGTTCATTCATTAAGAAAATTACCTGTTCACGAACACATACCGAACGAGATTTTCTATTCGTGTTCGTTAAAATGAAGGCATTCGTGTTCTTTTGCGTTTGTCCGATAATTTTATGTAACGAACATAAATGAACACAAACGAACACAAGTTCATTTGAGAATAAAATCAACATTTTTATTTCAAATTAATATTATACAAAATCCATCAAAAATAAATATGAAATATTTAACAATTGACATAATTATATCCACATACTTGACATAATTATCATAAACAAAAATAATAAAAATTTTTAATTGATAAAATATAAAATATAAGAACCTTTAAAGACCGAACGAACATTAACAAACACAAACGAACATAAATGAACACTTTACTGAATGTTCACGAACATAAATGAACGAATTAAACAAACAAAGTTTCTTGTTCATGTTTGTTAATTTATTAAACGAACGAACATAAACAAACTTCCGCCAGAACGGTTCACTAACTGTTATCTGAACGTTTGGTTCGTAATTACAACCCAGAAAGTCCCATTTTGGGCATATTAACCCAAGATGATCGTGTTTTTACCATAACATTAATCAACCTTGTCATTCATGTTTTTTCAACTAATCTAAGATGATTCATTAGTCTATATTATCTATATACAGATTTATGGATCAAAACCTAAAAAGCTTCAAACTTTATCATCAACAAAATTAAACAAACTAATTTTCGTATTCTGTAAGAAAATTTAGGTCAACTTGATTCGATCATAACTTCCTCAATTCTTATCCAAATTAAGTGATATTTATATCACAATTTAGGTTATTGAGTTAGCTTTCTAACACCACTGATTTCAACTTCAAACTCGAAGTTTTCAACCTCCAAACTGTTGACGCAAGATCGGTGCGCCATCAGCTCAATTCTGTCAAAACCCTAAATTATAGGAATCTTTTAAAAACTTTAAATTATGTAATAATATGTAATATTTTATAACTAAATCACTAAGATAATAGTCTAACCCTGAGTTTAATCCCTTGATTTTAAACCTCATAATCCTTAAGAATTATTGCTTAAAGTTTAGGGTTTATCTTCCAAGCATCATTGGAATTTTCTATCTTTTGATCTTTAAAACTCGATTCGCTTGACTATTTTGTGTACAATAGAATTATATGCAAGGCGAGAGTATTTATATGCCAATGAAAAGTTCTGGCTAAGGAAAGAGTTGGTACTTAAGTGTGTACGTGTGACCCACCTCTCTGTTTCCGCTTTAGCGGGGTGTGACAATTTAGGTGTGTTCTCGAATCATTGTGCAGCAGTGTGCACAGGCATCCGAAAGCTCTAAAGTGTCAACTCGTAAGGTACGTATTTTATTATTCAAGACTCCCAAAAGCTATTGCTAATGCAAATTGAAACAACTTACATTATTTACTGACAAGCCTAAAAACAAGTTTAGAGAATGGAAAGCTGTCGCCATTTGAATTGACGATAACTCCATATGTGTTTGGTAATTGGAAACAACCCCTTAGGTGATTAGCAGATGCCTTATGACCCATTTATGTAGAAAAAATCAGGTATCGTACCATGTTTACGTAACGCAAAACGTTTTTACTTATTTTACATTTATGTTATTATGGTATTGCTTCAAATTTCTGTAGGTGTTATAGTCCAAAATAAGTCATGTCACTATAATAAAAAAAAATTATTGATGTCATGAGAAAAGGTCGAAATAAGATTCTTGTTGGTGGGTACGTACGCGTATATGGCTACGGTCGGGTGTTGTAAAGTTGCAATAACAGATTGATGAGACACCTTTTTTTTTCATATATATATATATAAATTGACCAAGCATTAGAAAGGATAACGACGATCACACGGACACCAGTCATACTTTGGATTATTTTGACATTTAAATTCAAACTCTAGAAACCAGTATACTATTTGACTATTTTTATGTGTTAAACGTAGCAGAAAGATATGGATTTTTCTGCTTTTACTATTCGGTCAACCTACATGAAAACTTCTGTTTTTGGTTTGTTAGTATTTAAATTTATTATTATGTAAGACTTAACTTAAATAATATAAATTATATATTTCTCACTCTATTATTTATTTATGAGACCAAATGTCAATTTACTTTTTCATTTATTCTAAACGAGACAATTTAATATTTAATTTTGTTAATTACTGAGTTATAAAAACACGTTTTTATGTCTCATTTGGGTCACCAAAGACTTTTATATAAAGTAACAAAATATAAATCTAACGGCATTATGTATAAAATTAATATTTTTATTACTAATTATCATTTCTAAACTATATTCATTGTAAATACATCTTTAAATGTTATATTTATGTATAAACTATAAAACTATTAAATTTATATTCAAAAAATGGTAGATTTACTATATACTGATAAATGTTATGTTAAAGAACTAACTTAAAAGGTTTTAATGACCAAACGATAAATAAATCCATCTTATATAATAATCTAGTGGGAAAAAGATGTGTAGAAATGTAAAATTTATGTTGGATTAGGTTTTACAGTTCGCAACTTTGATTGCATATGCCGACGAGGGCTATGCCTCGGGACCTAAACTCTTTATTTTCTTTTTAAATCCATTAACAATCATTTAGCCTAAATTAACTTACTAAAACAATGTAACTGTATATGGAGTTGATGAGGTGAGATTTAAGGAAGAAAGGGTAAATTCTAGTTTTGATCATAATGCTGCAATGTCTTTCAATAACTTCATAAGGACAGCCGGTCTATTAGAATATCAAATGTGTGTGTATGTATGTGGGGGGGGGGGGAGATATACGTTTATGACAGAAGACGGTTTAAAACTAAGCAAAATAGACAAAATTTTAGTGAATGAGGTGTTTGCCAGAAAGTGGCCAGCTGCATCCTTCAATGCTTTGGATAGAGAACTCTCAGATCATTGCCCATTGGTGCTACCAACCTCGGAGATAAATTTCGGTCCAATCCCGTTCCGTGTTTTTAATTCTTGGTTAGATAGGAAAGAGACACTAGAGGTGATTACCAATGGTCTGAACCAAGAGGTGGTAAGTCACGGTGAAGTGTTAGCTTTTGCTCTAAGGCTAAAAAACGTGAAAGAAAAAATCAAACAATGGAGGAGGAAAGAAAAAGAAATAGAGGAAAGAAAATATAGAGGAGATTGCAGAAAACCGTAGACTGACGGTCGAGGAAAGAAAAAGTAGAATGGAGGCAAGAACACTTTTGAAGGATATGGAAAACAAGAAGATCAGAGATTTATTCCAAAGGGCTAAGACGAAATGGGTGACTTACGGGGATGAAAATTTGGCTTATTTTCATGGAATAATAAATTGCTGGAGAATGAATAACCGGATCAATGGGCTCAAGTTTGATGGAGTTTGGATAGAAGATCCGAAAGCTATCAAAGAAAAGGCAAAGAGCTATTATAGAGACAAATTTGATGAACCGATGAAGAGGAGACCAAGAATGGGGGCTGAAGGTTTTAACAAACTTTCAGACATGCAAGGCGAATTTCTGACTAGGAGATTCTCAACATAGGAAATACAGTCGGTAGTATGAGAATGCGGGGGAGATAAAGCACCCGGACCAGATGGGATCACTTTTACACTTATTAAGAAGTTCTGGATACATTTCCAACCTTTTGTTAGCAAGATGATGGATGAATTTTATATTCATGGAGCTTTGCATGTTCCTTGTGGTTCCTCGTTCATTGCCTTCATTCCCAAAGGTGTGGACCCACAAATCATTGAGGAATTCAGACCTATTACGCCCATTGGAGTATTACAAAAGATGATCACAAAAGTCCTCACAAACAGAATGAAAAATGCCATATCGGAAATTGTCAAGCCGGCACAATCTGCATTCGTGGAAGGCAGGGCAATCATTGATGGGCCCTTGATCCTAAATGAGACGATTTCGTGGGCCAAAAAGATTAAAAAGGAGATCATGATAGTAAAGGTTGATTTCGATAAAGAATATGACACGGTAAATTGGAAATTCCTTTTGTCAATCATGTCTCATATGGGTTTTCCGGCAAAATGGAGAAATTGGATCCTTGGCATTTTAATGTCCGGTCGGGCCTCAATTATGATCAACGGCTCACCATATCAGGAGTTTAGTTTGAAGAGAGGTCTTCGATAAGGGGATCCAATCTCCCCTTTCCTTTTTCTATCGATCATGGAAGCACTGAACGTTATGGTGAAGAAAGCTCTTAGGATTGGGGTGTATGAAGGTATAACTTTAACAGGTTCGGAGGTGGTACTATCACACCTGTTTTATGCAGACGATGCGGTTTTCATAGGCAACTAGAGCACCACAAATTTAAAGAATCTAAACAGAATAATAAGGGTATTCAATCTTTGTTCCTGTTTAAAAGTAAATCTATGAAAAAGCATATTGTTCGGGGTCGGTCCGGATCAAGATACAATCGACCACTTGGCCTCAATCATATCTTGTAAAGGAGAGGTATTGCCATTCATTTACTTAGGGCTACCGGTGGGGGATAACATGTGTAACATCCCGTATTTTGAAAGCATGAGATCGGGCACGAGATTTACATTTAACCATGGAAGGGGAATGAAGTAGGCCACGAGCCTTAGGCTTGGGTCGCATGGGTCGAGAAGAAGGGAATGGGCTCCTTAAAAACCCTGAAATCAACCCTTCACCCCTCATTTGCAATAATTCCATACAATTCTAGAGAGAGAAGGATGGAGAGAACCTAGAGAGAAAAAGTCTCGATTTTCATTCTCGAGCCTCAAAGATCGTTGGTGTGAGTCTCCGGAACGTTTAGCAGCTTAGAGGAAGCATTTTCAGGTAATAGTTTCCCCTAGATTTGAGTTTTATGTTCAAAATGTGTTTTTAGGTTTTCATGAAGTTTTTAACTTAAATGTCGGATTTTTATGTGTAAAAAGAGGTTTTAAACTAGGATCTAGATTCATGGTTAAGATTAGAACGTTTTGGAACGTAAAAGTTATGATGTTGGACTGAAAACAGGTCTGTATAGTTATAGTGTTCTTGAGCCGACATTTGAGTGTCGCTACCTGCAAGTAGCGACACTCAGCAAAGAAGATGAAGTGAGAATCAGCCAGGGAGTATCGGCCAAAGAGAATTGGCCAGGGAGAATCGGCCAAGGAGAATAAGCTTAGAGAGGATCGGCCCTTATAGCACAATACAAGTCCTGAATGTAAGTTTAGGCGACTCTCTAGAGTATTAGCTGACTCTATCAGCCGACGCTTGAGAGTATCGGCCGACTCTGTCAGCTGACTCTTAAGAGTGTCGGCCGACTATGACAGCTGACTCTTGAGAGTGTCGGCCGACTCTTGAGAGTGTCGGCCGACTCTATGAGCCGACTCTCCAGTGTAACAGCCGACACTAGCAAGTTTAACCGATTTCATGTATTGTATTCGCACAGATCACGTAGCACTCGTGTAGCCCGAGCTTTTAGTTTTAGTAGACAGTGTATCAGGTGAGTTCTAATCCTCTTTTTGCCTGCTTTAGGGGTGGTGTGCATACTTAGTGTAAAGTGTTTATTACATATTTTATATTAATAAACAAAGTGAAAAGCTATGTTCTAGTGTAAAGTTTAAAAGAAGCAATTGTACGTTTTGAACAAAGTATAAAGGTATTTATGGCAAGCGTTTACTATATTTTCATATACATAAACAAAGGCATAATATACGTGTTAGTATTTTAAAGTAAAGCAAGATATATCTTCATGGCAAGAGTTAACTATATTTTCATATACATAACCAAAAGCATGATATATGTGTTAAGCTATATTTCAGTAAAAGCAAAGGTATTTATGGCTAGCGTTTACTATATTTTCATATACATAAACAAAAGCACAATACATGTTAAAGTTATGATCAAGTTAAAGAAAGTTGTATGAACTGTATAGTTTTCCTACGGGAAAGTGTACCAGCTTGTTATGGTCTTTGGGACAGATATTACTTGTACAAGATGTCAGATATGGGTTAAGCCCATTAGTAAGAGCCTTTGGGTTCATTAACGGTTGTACAACCGGGATGAGTGACGGCGGTTGCTCAGGAGGTCCATGTAACCTCCCCTTAGCGTTAAGCGGTATTGTCGGTTCATGGACGTGAGCTATGGGGGCATTGACCAGGTACTCTTCGATTCATGGACGTGAGCCATGAGGGCGGTACAGTAGTGACAAGGCAATTGACAGATAAGCGGTATTGTCGGTTCATGGCCGTTGGCCATGGGGGCATTGACCGGGTACTTGTCGGTTCATGGACGTGAGGCATGAGGGCAGTACAGTGTAAAGGAATTGACGGTTACTACATGTTTTTTTAAACTGTTTTGAAAAGTAAAGTATGTAAAGTTTTGCCTTAATGACATTATGCATGTATTAGTAAATCTTTTGAATAATTGATTTAAAGTAAACGTTAGAACTCACTCAACGTTGCTGATTTTTAGTATGCACATCAGTTAAGTGTAGGTGGCTATAGATGGATGAGGATACTTGGCTTGGAAAGAAGAGTTACCCGAAGATCAGCATATGGCATCTCGTTTATGTTTATGTTTTCAAGTTCATGTTGTTTAAGACAAGTTTCAATTTGTATTTGACAAGTTATGATAGACATGTTATGCTTCTGTTGTTACGTTAAAGTTTTTAATCGTTTCGCTGTGATGCGTTGAATGTTTTGTGTTTAAGTGTTATGTGTTGATGAGTAAATCCAATACGTGAGGCCTCCCGGGTTTGAGGCTTTACAACATGAATAGGATTAAGGCATGGAAACCGGTGATAGATAAATTCAATAAAAATCTCTCAAATTGGAAAGCAAGAACACTATCTATTGCAGGAAGAATTACACTAGTCAAAGCAGTTCTTGGCAGCTTACCTAATTACTACTTATCATTGTTCAAAGCGTCGACGGGAGTGATAAAAACTTTAGAGGGCATTAGGAGAAAATTCCTTTGGGGAGGTGGAGGTTCAAACAAGAAGATTAGATGGGTGGCATGGGATAGAGTTATGGCCTAAAAAAATAAAAGGGGGGTCTCAGAGTGGGAAGCATCAAAGATGTAAATTTGGCATTACTAGCGAAATGGTGGTGGAGATTAAAGAACGACAATACACATATTTGGACAAGAATTATTGAAGCAATACATGGGGGTCAAGATCCACAAAATCATTTCCATGAAAGAAAAGCATATCCGGTGTTTGGAAGAACATTATGGCAATCGAAAAAGATTTTTTGAAATCAAATATTGACATTCATCAAAAAATCAAAAGCAACGTGGGCGACGGAAGGAATACTGGATTTTGGATAGACAATTGGCATGGAACTGGGTGCTTGAAAACTGTTTTTCCAGATTTATTTACATTGACAACTAACAAAAAAGTTTTCATTGCAGATTGTTACAGGGGAGAAACTAAGAGCTGGACATGGGAGTGGAAATCCTTCCCTACACAGGGAACAAATTTCACACAACTTAACCTTTTGCTTGACTTGTTATCGCATGTTGATATCTCACAAAGAAAGGATGAATGGAGGTGGTATAACAATGAAGAGGAGGCTACTTCAGTCAGATTATTCAGGAATGAATTGGAGAGCTTAAGAGATACAACAAATGTGTCATCCGACTTCAGATGGAACTATTGGGTCCCTCCTAAAATCCGATTATTTACGTGGAGAGCATCAGAAAGGAAAATAGCCACAATGGACGCTTTAGAAGCTAGAAGGGCAATTGTTATCAACCCAAATTGTCCCAACTGTGGAATTCATCAGGAAGGAGCAGATCATTTATTGGTGTCGTGCATTTTTGCAAGATCAATTTGGTGACAAATATGGGTATGGTGCAAAATTCCCGGTCATCCTACACTTGGTTTAGTCAAGGAAGTTTTAAACTACGTGGAAAATCTACAAGTACCAAAAGAGCGGAAGAAATTAATCCACGCAATATCGCTTACAACAATATGGCATTTATGTTTATCCCGGAATAAAAGAATTTTTAAAGGAAAAGCAACGAAGGATTATAATTGTGTGACACAAATCAAGGAATCGACATATCTATGGGTTTCAAATAGATCAAAAAACAACTTCACTTGGAAGGATTGGAGCAATTTTCAGTTTAGAGTTCATTAATGTTTAGACGTTTTTATTTTTGGTTTGGATCATTATTCGATTTGGTGTAATTTGCGGCTCCCCTTAGCTGTTGACTTGGGGTAGTAGTTTGAGTAGTATTAATATCAATCCCCCCAACTTATCCAAAAAAAAAAGTTGATGGAACATCTTTTTTTTTTTTTGAAGCTTCATGTTTATTAGTTTCATGTTTTTACATTAAATGAAAAGCAACAATCATAGAAAGAATCCAATATACCACTAGGTCCTATCTACGAAGGGCTACAGCAGCTTCCAGCTGATCGATTGTCTTCTTATTTGGCTGTCGTTTTAGTGGCTTTAAATCCTTTACTTTTTATTGTCCATTGGTCAACGCAGGCTGCATATATATATTTTCCTGGTTTGGGTGCTAGTTTTGGATTCATTGTGCATGTTGACGTATCTTTCTTAGGTCTGGTGGCCCCAATGTGGAGCGCATAATTAAATCATTTAATGAAATTAACTGTTAATTCTTTTCCTACTAAAACGATGACAGATAGTATCTTTTAGGTCTTACGCTACTGCTAAGGCAGAAAAATATGCATGTAATCTTTGCCACCGGAAATTAAAAACCAAAACTTAAAAAAAAAAATCTCTAAGCTAATAAAATTGTGACACGTGAGATTTATTTATTTATTAGGTATAAATATCAACTAATTCTAGAAACTAAATATCTTTTAAATAATTAAAAAGGTAATTTAAAAAAAAAATATTTAAACTAGTAAAACTTATTTCTTTAATATCCTAAAGAAATAAAAACTAAAAGGTAAGCGTATGCATTGCGTTTTAAAAGTATTTAAAAACTTAAAATGATTAAAACTAATTTAAAAAAAAATATTTAAAAAGTTAAAATTAGTAAAACTTGATCGACTTTTTAATCTTTTGTGTTTTAAAATAAAAAAAAGTGCAGAGAATCTTAACGTAGAAGCATGTGTATGGAATTTTGGTGAAAGGCCCTTTATGGCTTTTGAAAAAGATTGGTATTTTAAAAAGATTTTTAAAAATTGTTGTTGGTCTTTTTTAATTTTTTATATTTGGGTGCGGTTAGTTTGACCGGTCGATCCACTACTGACCAACTCACCAACTCTCTGTTTAATTTAAAACTCCTGTTCCAAATGAAAGCTATATATATATGTCAAACTAAAACACAATAAATCATCAAAGGGGGAGACACATTTCATCTTTCCTGTAAAATTTCCAACTTTTAATTCTTGAAACGAACCAACAATGAAGTTTGGAAAGGAGTTTGCTTTACAGACGGTGCCGGAATGGCGAGAAGCATATATGAATTACAACTACCTCAAGACTCTCTTAGAAGAAATCTTGATTTTCCGGCAGCGGCAGACCAGTTCACAGGTGAACCCGAAGCCGTCACGGTCGTTGAGGAGAAAGGTGTCTCTTTTTAGAGCTTTTAGTGGGCTAACTAACAGCAGCAGCCCGAGTAAATATAAGGAAGATGAAGTGATCATAGTAAGTGCAACGCAGCAAGCAGATGAAGAACAAGGGGGAGAGTGTCAAAGTTACCAGACAAGTTTTCTCCGGTCATCGGAGGAAGGAGGAGATCTTGAGCTTGTGTTCTTCAGGGGACTTGATCATGAGTTCAATAAAGTGATTCGTTTTTATAAAACCAAAGTGGAGGAGGCGGTGAAGCAGGCTCAAGAGTTGAATATACAAATGGATGCTCTCATTGCTCTCAGAATCAAAGTCAACAATCCAGTTGAGGTGATTCAACAATCCAAAGAACACAAGATGGCTTATTTAGATGTTTTGAATCGCGTAAAGATCAACACCACCACAGAAACACCAGTATCCACTGTGAGAAGTGTTTTCAACAGTTTAAATATGGACTTGAATTACAACAAAAATGAACTCAAAGAAGCCCAACGAAAGTTGAAGCAGGCTTTTCTTGAGTTCCATGAAAAGCTTCGGTTTCTAAAGAATTATGCGTAAGCATCAATCAACCACTTTAAATATAACATAAATTAAAGATTGATCTACTTTAAGATATATATAACTGAATTGTATGTTAATTTTGAAACCAGTTTCTTGAACCAATTGGCCTTCTCCAAGATAATGAAGAAGTATGATAAGGTTAGGGATGTTTGGATTTTGTCATATATATGCACCTCCAGGTGTCCAATTGCTGATCTAGATGTTATTGCAGATCACATCAAGAAATGCGTCCGATGCTTACTTGCAGATGGTTGACGAATCTTACTTGAGCCAATCTGATGAGGTATATTATCTTTGAGTTTTTCTAACATGTGATAGAAATGTTATAGAAAGCATTTCTTTAAACATGTTTTTTATTCTAAACCATAACCCTAGCTAATGACGTCGTGTTCATCATTGGGTTTTAACTGCTTTTAATTTAAATTATTTATTAAACTCTAAGCGGTGATTTTTAATCGCTCTAAACTAAACTAAATTAAACTGTTGAAACATTGAAATGGCGGATTGTTCATTATTCATCGATGTATTTCTACCTACGGACTGTTCCGTTTAATTCCACGTTTCCAGTTAGTTTTTGGATTTTGGTCAAACTGTCAGAACTCCCTCCGTAATTACCGACGGATACTTTTCCTGTTGGTAATTAATAGTTCTCTGACAAGATCCTTTTTTAGAAAGATTCTGCCCCATTTGTCCAAAAATCACAAGTCGGTAGAGAGTGAAACTGTGGCCTGAGAATTGAAACTGCGTGAGCAATACATCGGTAATGAGTAAAACTGTGTGGTTGTAGAATATTTGTTGGTGATCCGCTAGGATCACCGACGAAGTTCCATTGGAAAAGGTATTACCGGCCACGTCAAATTTGCCAACGGAGCATCACCGACACACTTTTGTCTAATAAACTAATTAAATGACATTTACTAATATATTATTTGATTAAATAATAACATTTAGTAATGTTATTTGAGTTTTAAATATTAAAATCCTATTCAAATATATATAACTAACATCAAGTTGCTTGTGTATGACCATATATGATTATGTAAATTTTTGCAACAAGCAACTTATGTACCAAGCAAGCTCATACCAAAAAACCTAAAAAAGGTAACTAATTAAAACATATTTATAATTAATGTTAACTAAGCCCCTTGAAAATTCTGGTTGTGCTTGACTTTTAACCAAAAATTTCTTTCAGGTTGCTAACCTCATAGAGAGAGTGGAAGCAGTATTCATAAAGCACTTCTGTAACGGAGATCGCCAACGAGGAATGAACACCTTAAGGCCGAAATCTAAAAGAGAGAAGCATCGAGTTACATTCTTTGTTGGTAAGTTATGAGCATCCTGCAGGATGATTATTATACACTTGTGCAGTGCAACTCACCACGACCTATTTTCTTGTGCAGGTTGCTTCTTTGGATGTTCTTTAGCACTTATTGCAGCCATCGTTACAAGTATACATGCTAGAGATCTTCTCCAGGGTGAAGGACAAACCAAGTATATGAACACTATCTTCCCACTATACACCTTGTTTGGATTTCTTGTGTTACATATGCTGATGTATGCTGGAAATGTATACTTTTGGACGCGTTATCGCGTCAACTATTCATTTATATTCGGGTTTAAGCAAGGAACAGAATTGGGTTTTAAACAAGTTCTGCTCCTCAGTTTTGGTCTATCAGTACTCATTCTTGCAGCTGTACTCGCAAATCTCGAAATGGAAATGGATCCAGAAACCCAAAGTTACAAAACATTAACAGAATTACTCCCTCTGGGCTTAGTCATTGTAAGAAATCCATCTTTTGCCCCTTATTTATTCATGTATAAGTGCTTCAAACTGATTGTAGTCGCTCTTTTGCAGGTTGTAGTTCTAATAGCAATCTGTCCATTTAATATTATGTATCGCACAAATCGTTTCTTCTTCCTTGTCTGTGTATGGCACTGCATTTGTGCGCCTCTTTATTTGGTCACTCTCCCTGATTTCTTCTTGGCTGATCAGTTTACTAGTCAGGTAAGAATTAAAATTAACAACTGGGAAGTACCATAAAATAATAACAATCATTGATCAAGAACTAAAGATCATCGTTTTTTTTATGGTTCCAGGTTCAGTTACTGAGGAATGTGGAGTTCTATGCATGTTACTATGGATGGGGAGATTTCAAGAAGAGGGATGCGGCAACTTGCAATGATAGTAACGTTTATAAAGTTCTTTCTATAGTTATCGCCGTTGTCCCATATTGGATTCGAGTTCTACAGGTACGTGATCTACTCATGCAATATCAAGCACGACCCATGGATGATTGCATTACTAAATTCTAATACAAAGGGTTTGTTGATTATAGTGCATACGACGCTTTTGTGAAGGACGTGATTCTACACAAGCTATGAATGGACTCAAATACTTATCTACCATTGCTGCTGTTGTTTCAAGGGCAATTTATACTCAAAATAGAGGAACAACCTTGAGAATCATTGCTGCATCAACCTCAGGAGTTGCAACAATTTTCAGTACCTATTGGGATTTAGTGATGGATTGGGGTCTGCTATGTAGGAATTCTGAGAATCCATGGTTGAGAGACAAGCTCATTTTGCCCAGCAAATCTATCTACTTCATAGCAATGGTAATTACTAATTAGCAATCTACGAATTCAAACAATGACATGCAATTTATTATAGTTTTGGATCTTAATCTATGTAAGGTAATTTCCAGGTATTGAATGTGATACTGAGACTTGCCTGGATGCAAACTGTACTGGACTTCCATGAAGCTCCTTTCCTCCATAGAAATGCCCTCATTGCCATAGTTGCGAGTTTGGAGATCATTCGACGCGGAATATGGAATTTCTTCAGGTTTAGTTCCATTCATAAGTGTGAATTTATAAAATCAATATCTGGAAAACATAATCTAACCTTGTGTTAATCAAATGATTCAGGTTGGAGAATGAGCATTTGAACAATGTTGGGAAATTTCGAGCTGTCAAGACAGTGCCATTACCTTTTAGCTACGAGGACGAATACAAGAATCTATAATTCGTTCATTGTAAATAATGACAAGATTTGTGTACATAGGTTTCATTTTTGTGTTTTAGGTCAACCTCATTGCTTGTTTCATTCCTTTATTTATAAATTTAATAATATACACTTTCGTATCAACAAATGAATATATAAACCGTGTCCAGATTCAATTCATACTAAAAATATATCACAACTTCAAAAATCATACAACACATGTTATTTTATAAACGGCTCACAAAAACTCTATGATTAATCAAAGACTACAATCGAAGCAAAGTTCAAAACCAAGTTCATACATTCAAACTCTAAAATTCATCCATCATATGTAACAATAAAGAAAACTTATAGTGTTTAAACCCACAAGATAATGCAAAAATCCCTAACAAATAGAAGATAACGTACAAAAAAGGGAAATAAATAAAATAACTCTTCACATTTAAACTCCTTGAGGATACGTAAGCTTGTTTCTTCGTATCCCATGAAAGTTTAAATTTCAATTTCAAACTATGTTGAATGTAGATAAACATCCAACTTGTTCTCCTTATTAGAGGTGCACAAATCGGTTTTTCTCAAGAACCGGTTCCGGTTCTTATCGGTTTCGGTTTTTACCGGTTCCGGTTTCAGATCCGGTTCTTTTTTTAAAAACCTAAACCTATGTACCTGGTTCCGGTTCTTACCGGTTCCGGTAATTCAAGGTGGATATTTCAAGAACCTATTTCGTCCAATAACATTAAAAACTTAAAATGTTACAAAATAAATAAATGTTTAAAATATAAACTCATAAAACATAAATAAATTATATAAAAAAACTAGATTGTCTGACCGTTTGACTCATAAAACCTTTTTTTCACTTTTAGTTTTAACCAATTTAAGTTTTACCATTATTAAAATTTTAAGCATATACGCGTCACGAATATGTAAAACATAGATGAATTAGTGTCACAGGGCACAAGGGTAGAGGTGTACAAATCGGGTATTCTCAAGAACCGGTTCCGGTTCTTACCGGTTCCGGTTCTAGGTCCGGTTCTTGGTTGAAAAACCGGAACCTATGTACCCGGTTCCGGTTTTTCAAGAACCGGCTCGGTTCCGGAAAAACCGGTTTTCGGGAAGAACCGGTTCCGGTTCCTTGGGCGGTTCCGGTTCCGGTTTTTTTGTTCACCTCTACTCCTGATTATGATTAAAGGTTCATAGTCTTTCGGTCAACTATTTCTGGGCTGTCTCCACCTGGTTCTGGGCCTCTTGAAAGCGGGCCGACACCATCTGTTATAAACTTGATGCTCTTGCATCAGTTACGTTATTTGTTTTGTTGGTTCATTAATTTCCAATAATGAAGACTTTTTGATTCTTGCTATATTTATTACTAGTACACGATTAACGAAAAAAAACATATATCATTCATAAGTGTCTAAAACATTTTCATAAATAAAATAATTATTTACTTTACATAGAAAAAAAAATAAAATTATAATTACATTCACAAACCTAAATTTTTTTAAGGTAAAATTTTAAATTGTGAAAAGTTGATTTTGATTACTTGTTATTTGCTTAATAAAGGTACATTGTTAAGATGTTTGAAAATTGTCAATTCAATTATCAAATTATAGTAAACTTGTAGAGTTAATTTATTGATTTTGCTATAATTTAATTTTGGAAGTTCGAAATGTTCAAATCAAACAGTTTTTCAAGTTCTAGTCAAATGATGTTAAATAATTTTAGCAATTATTTTTATTAAGCATTTGTTAGTTTGTGAGAGGTTTAAAATATTAAATTATAATTAAATTAATAATCAATTAATGTTAGAAAAACTTATTTGGATCCATTCGGGTTAGATGACACGTGAAACAAGGTTTTAGATCCAAGACTTTAGATGGGAAAAACCATTTTACATGCTCTAGAATTAATACAAATGTCCAATCAAAATCTTTATTTATTAAAAAGTATAGATATAGATTGTATATTTTGCTTAATAGTTATCTAAACGTTTTTAGAATCCTTAGTTATTAACATTTTCTTATTTATTAAGGTTTTATTTTTATTCTAAAAATCATAAAATTCAATTCACATTTTATTATAATCGTGATACGAACTTATAAAACTCTATTGCATTTTAGAGATCACAAAACATATATATATAATATTTATAAAACTTTTGTTTTTTAAGAAGATACTAGAAACTGTACTTCGCGTTCTGTGGGGGGAACTGGACCTTAAACGGTTGAGGCGGTAACATTAACGTGGCTAATCACAAAAATAAATGTGGTTAAATTCAAAATTTTGCTCCGCGTAGGGAGGCGAACTTTAAACGGTTGAGCCGGTCACATTAACGTGGCTAAGCACAAAAAAAAATGCATGAAATTATGGCGACTCGGTTGTGGAGGTCGAAACATAGATAAAAGACACGGTTGTCAGTCGATATAACCCACGATACCTAAAAATACTCTATTTTGAATACGACTCCGTTTTTAACAACATTTACACCGAGACGTCAACAAAAAAAACAAACAAACCCGAAAGTTAGTGAGGAAAAATCAGATTATATATACTACCGGGTAAACTCGAAACTTGAAAAACTTGAGTAGGTCAAAGTTAAACTTTACAAAGTAAAGGGGTGAGTTTTGTCATTTGGCTAAAGTATGAGGGGAGAAGTACACTTCTAATTGAGTTTATTAATACTATGTAACTACTGCATAGTAAAACATTTAATAACAAATTTAGTTATTTCCGTGCTCTGTTAATTAAGTCATACATTATATGTTTCTTTCTTTACTGTCAACAAAGAACTTCTTTTGTTCATAAATGACACTCTTTCTTTGCAAGTATTGTTCTTTAAGGCTCACCATCTAAAGACCGATATTCACTTCTTGGTGTCCATGAAGGACTTCTTTTCTTAGGTGACCGTCATCATCAGAGCAATCGTCGTTACTCATATTCTTACTAGTTGCAACATCACCAGTTACAATGCCATGCCGGTCACTGTCCCCGTTATTCATATGGCAGGCATGCAACTCATGCAATGACACCACCATAGGCGTCAAGTAGCACTAGTCTCTAGGACTATGTTACTACCTCAAGACTTGCTTCTGTGTAACCATACTCTGACAGATTAGACAATGTATTCGACTTATCTCTTTTTTCTCTTCGTTTATAAAACGTGTAGTTAAATAAACCTTTTTCTTTCTCATATTTCTGTTTATAAAACGTTAGTTAAATAAATCTTGTCGTTTTTCTCTTTCTTGCTTATAAAACGTTTAGTTGAATAAACCGTTATCTTTCTTACCTTTCTTGTTTATAAAACATTTAGTTGAATAAACCGTTATCTTTCTTACCTTTCTTGTTTATGAAACGTTTAGTTAAATAAACCACTATCTTTCTTTCTCTTTGTAAAAGTTTAAGTAATAAAATACATTTATTATAAACGTCAAATTCTTGAGTATGTACACCACCCTAAAACAGTAAATATAGGGATTCTTGACTCACCTGATAAGCTAGCTCAAATGTACTATCAACGGATCAACCGGTTTCGTTTGAAATCTGGATTGATAGTCAAAATATATCAGTTCTAAACTTCATTCTAATCTCAGCGAAACTAGATTAGTTTCGCTCCATAATTCTCAACGAAACTATGACACTTTCTCTTTCTAAATCTCAGCGAAACTAGGTTAGTTTCGCTCTCACTACCTCAGCGAAACTAGGTCTCAGCAAAACTAGGTTAGTTTCGCTTCCCATGAACATAGCGAAACTAGTCAGTTTCCCTTCTCAGCTAGTTTCGCTTCTCTGTAGTTTCGCTTGGCCTCGTCTTCTCCAGCAGAAACTTAGGGTTTCTGCATGGAAATGGCGGCCAATGTTCAAACCAATCAACTTCCAACTTTTTATGTTCAAAAAATTCCTTTTACTCTCTTGAAGCTTGATCTAAGGTTTTTTTCTCGTTTATATGTAAAAATCTGACCTTTTGATTAAAAACCATAAAAACCCACAAAAACTAAAAACTCATATCTAGATCGGATCTTACCTCAAAATAGCTCGTTTTCCTGGCGAATCTTCAAGCAAGCAATGGAGAAAGGTGTAGGAGCGATCTTGGTTCAAAATAGACACTTTCTCTCACTAGACTCTCTCTCTCTCTAGAATTCTTGAAAGAAAAAGGATGGAATGAGTTGCAAAGTGGGGCGGCTAGGGTTTGAAGGCCCTTTTCCCTTTCTCCTTTCTTGCGTGATTAAACATGTCCGACTCCTCGGTTTTCTATTTCTTTTATCCGTAACCCGTCATTTAGTTTTTATTATTTTCGGGATGTTACATGTACGTCTTTATACAAAATCTTTAATACAACACTAGACCTAGTTGGTAAAGATTTATACTCTTGTTGGTTTGGGTTGGGTATTCAAGCAAAGCATTCAAGTTTTAGGCAAACTTTGTGTTTTGTGTAGGTATTTCTTCTATTCTCTTGTTTTTAGCTTGTGTAGGACTTTTAGCTGGAGCCATGGAGTGTGAAGCTTGAGGTGGAATATATATATTTATTTAAAGCATGTTGTAGTCAAAATGTATTTATTCCGGCCTGTGTTGGTTATTATGTCTAGCAACATTCTAGCTTTTCAATATGTGTTATGGTCATGGTAACCCTAGCTGGGAGCCTTGCCGATCACCCCTTTACTACTTGACCACACCATTAACCTATTTCTAAAATATAGATTTACTACTAAGTGGATTCCAGCCCATGTGATATGTCGTTTGATTTGAATATCTATTAATATTCTATCTCTTTATGTTGCATGCTTATTTACAAAATCACTATCTTAAGTATCCGACTAAACAATGACAACAATTGAGTACTGAAAGCCACCGTGTCTATAGGTTCAATACTTAGTTCTTACCTAGACTATATTACGCTGCGATAGGTGTACTTGCCTACTGTGTGTACTTAGTTAAAGTATTAAGCGTTTTATAAATTGTAAAACCTGAGAATTTTGTTAAATTATAACCCTAAAATATCTACTGCAGTTAACACACACATCAAACATTTTTCGTCGTTGGCGGGGACACGGTGATATCAAGAAAAATTCGAGTTATTGAATTAGTCTTTAGTTTTTATCTTCATTTTGACCTACTCATGTCTTTACCGTTTGTTTCACGTAGTGTATGAACCGTTCCTAAACTACTAGGCTCTTTGAACCTCTAGCTAAGCCCAAAAGATCCTTACATGCTTGTTTAAGAGAAAAATCTAGAGCGACCACTCCTGCCATTGCAGATTCTCTAATGGAAATCACCAACGGTGAAAATCGCACCATTTCTGATTTTGCACGATCATCGCTTGACGCATTGGGATCTAGTATCACAAGGCCGATAGTCGACGCCAAAAATTTTGAAATCAAATCCCATATTATCCTAATGTTTCAAACATCATGTAATTTTACCGGCCTGCCTGATGAGGACCCCATGCCCATATTGCAAACTTTCTCGGAATATGTGATACTTTCAAACTGAACGGAATTTCTAATGACGTCATTAGACTCCGAACTTTCCCCTTTTTACTACAATATCGTGCAGAGGCATGTCTTACCTCTCTACCTGCATGCTCTATTACCACATGGGACGATCTCGCACAAAAATTTCTTTTTAATTATTTCCCACGAACCGCCAAATTAAGAAACGACATCACCTCTTTCACATAGTTACGTTTCAAGGACATGTTGAGGAAATGCCCTCATCATGGACTTCAAGTCTGGCTACAAGTTTCGACCTTTTACATTGGTTTATCTAACCAAGCTCGTCAGACTCTTTACGCCACCCACTGGCGGCATCTTTGGAAACAAAAGGCTCCATGAAGCCTACAATCTCAATGAAGAAATAGCAATGAATGGCTATCAATGGTAGATCGAGTCCTAGAAACAGTTAGGTGTCTAGACACATTGTGCACCACGTTGATACAGTGACCTCTCTTATTTCCCAGATCAAGTCCCTTTCAACCAGAGTAAATCAAACGAGCAAGGTTCCGGCTAGTAATGAAGTAACACGGGGGACGCCTCCTAACTGAGAATGCCAAAAGGACCTATTATGGAATACTAGCTGGTTGATTATATTAGAGGAGTACATAGCCAGCAAAATAATCCATACAACAACACATACAACCCCGAATGGAGAAACCATGAGAATTTCAGATGGAAGGAAGGTGGTAACACAAACCAATCACATTCTGGTTTTGGGCAGTAGACTCAATATTAATCACAATGACAACCCTAGCAGAACTTTCAGCCCATTTGTAAGGACAGATTCAGGTAGCCAATGCCAAACCAAACGACGGTTCCAACTTGGAGGAGATGGTAACCAGATTACTAGCTAGTTTTGAAGGTCAAGTTCTCCTGTATGAGGCTCGCCACACACATTACGGAGAACGATTCTAGTTCTACAAAGCAGAATATAGAATCAAAAAGCGTCCTAACAAGCAATTGAAACTCAGGTGGAGATGATTGCGAAGCTTCTATTCGAAAGACATCTGGGTAGCCTCCTAAGCAACACCGAAGCTGACCCAAAGGCAAACATGAGTGCAATCACTCCTAGAAACAATAAAGTCTATCTCGATCCAGTTATCGACCCGCCACCTCCGCCAGTCACAGAAACTCATCTTGATGACCCTATCGAGGACCTAAGACAAGTCCTAGCAAGCACTGCGCGTGAAGGAGCGAAAAAAGCATACAAGCGACAGATACCTTACCCAGGCCAGTTGGTTAAACAAAAGACAGATGAGCAATTCGAGAAATTTATTAAACTCACCATTTATCGGTGTCATACAACAAATGCCAAACATGCAAAGTTCCTGTATGGATTTCTGAACAATAAGAGGAAGCTGGAAATAGCAGTTATTAGGACATTAGGTGAGGAATGTTCGGCCATTATGCAACGAAAACTACCATGCAAGATAACCGATCTTGGATGATTCTCTCTCACGTGCATGATTGGCCAATTACGAGTGACGTATTCCGTGGCTAATTTAGGGGCTTGCGTCAACTTGAGGCCTAACTACATATACCAAAAGCTAAACCTCGTAAAGTCAAACCACTCCGTTTGGGCAAAGAGCTCGCTGATGGGTCAGTTAAATACCCCAAAGGATTCATTGAAAACCTATTGATTTTAATAGGTTAGTTTGTATTTCCTGTTGACTTCGTCATTCAGAAAATGAGAGAAAATTGCCCAATACCCTTGATCTTGGGTCGGCCATTTTTGGCCACTTCTTGAGCAGTAATTGATATGGGAGAAAGAACTTTAAACCTGAAAGTAGGAGACGGGACGTTAAGTTTTTAATGTTGCAAACTGGGCATGGCTAATGTTTTGTGTTTGTTATTTAATCGTAAACATTCTCTAGTGTTTTTAAGTAGTGTTTAAATATACTATGTATGTATTTACTTAGCAATTGCTAATGTTATTTAAATCATTGTTTTTAGAAAAAGCACCCCAAGGCGCAAGGGGAAAACCGAGAATAATAAAGAGAATAGTAAAGAGAGTGAGTATGTTTGAGTGGATCGAACAACATATCATAAATAACCAAATTTTGGTGTAATATGTTTATCGGGTTATATTTTGTTGTTGTTGTTGCATACTTACCCAACTTATTTTCGGTTTTGTAACCACGTGATGTGAATTGCAAGTACAGTTTGTAATCATGATAAACCTTTTCAATATGCTTCCACATGTATATATTAAAAATGAAAAATATGGGACCAATTTTTGAGGAATTTTATATAATGAATAAAAGGATTTTAAAAAGGGGGATTCTATTCGGATACGAAATATTGCTAATTGGACACGTCGTCGCCCTATACGTCCTTGTATAGGCCAATACGAAGCGTATAGGTTTCAGTTTCTGATAACAGAATGCCACTTGTCATTCCCTGCTGACGGCTGGGTCCCATACGTGGTGTATTGAGCTATACGCAACGTATGGGTCACAAGTTATATTTTTGCTTCAAAAGTTGGCAGATTTGGGATTTAAGAAACCTATACGTGACGTATTGCCCTATACGCCACGTATAGATTTTTTTATTTAATTATCTTTTTTAATTTAATTTATATAACTTTGTTAATATAAGTTTGCTATCTTTTTTAATTTATATAATTTTTACCTATTTTTTATTTATATAATTTTTTTTATACATTTATTATATTTTTACATTTATAATTTATCATTACAACCAAACAAAAAACCAAAACATTATATACATTACATCAAAAAATTAAATATATACATCAAAATGTTTTTACATACATAACAGAAGAAACAAACTGAATACAAATAAAAACAACTAAGTCTGACCCACTCCGCCGTCAGCCTGAACCACTCCGCCGTCATCCTGACCCGCCCAGCCCTCATCCTGAACGGGGTCGCCAGGATAATGACGTGGCAGTGGTAGTGGTGGTGGCTCGATGCCGGTGGCTCGTGACAGATCCAAGAGGCGACCAACCGCCCACATCATCAGGTCCTCCATGCGTTCGCTATGACGAGCCTGTCGCCGTGACAGACCTATGTGCGTGTCGGGATGTTGTGGCGGCTGGTCGTGGATGGGCTCGACGTGCGGCTGTGACTGCGTCAACGGTACACCATGTAGCGAGTCAGGCATAGGCGGGTCCCCCTGTCCCGGCATCGGCGGCAACGGCACCGGGACCCAAACCTGATCCTGGACAGCCCCTACGAACCGAAGGCCGAGCCCCGGGAATCAGTGGGTAATTCGCATGCCGCTCGCCGTAAGACGGTCTAATCGGACGGGGGAATGGGCGCTAACATCTCATGCTCGTGACCATGCCACGGTGTAAGAACACGCATCAGATGAGTGATGAAAGCGCCGCCATACAAAAGCCCGCGCTTCTGCCACATATATGCAGACGCAAAATAAATCGCTAGGCATGTGGACAGGGCACACTGAGTTCCGGTAAGCAGGCAATAGAGAAAGAAGAGGTCTCTGTCCGTGCATCACTCACGGCTTTTCTGATGTGGTGAGATCGACGACAAGATAAGCCGGTGAAATATCTATAGAGGGGGTCTCTAATCCCCTAGACCCTCCCCTTGGTACCCAACCAAGGGCTATCTGAAATCAAACCCCAAAAAACAAGGAGATCCTCCTTCTCCACCTTAGTCACCGCCGAGTTGTAAAGTGGCGTGACCGTCTCGGGCTCGAAATACAAGCCCATCGCGGCGGCCCACTGACGGAGGGTGAGACGGTAAACGTGCCCAAAAATACGAAAGGAGACCTGATCCGGCTCCTTTGCCTGCTCCCCCCTCTCTAGAGGCGCCAGCCCCTCCTCTGAATACAAGAACGTCGAAAGAAACGCGACGACGATCTCTTAGTATGTCTCCGTGTATGCAAGATCGAACAGACGGTCCCACGGTGTGTTCTCGCCGATGATGCACCTGGCCCGCTCCGCCTTCTAGACCTCCTGGAGAAGCTCCCAATCAACCGTTGTCCCCAGCCCCATCCTTACCTCCCGTAGCTTCTGGCATCGGCTAAAAGCGTCCGAGTCGGGACGAAAATACAAATACGGGTAATGCGCAAGATCATCTAGCTCGACCATATTAATATTATCATCGTGACCCGCCATATCTGAAAATAATATAAATTAAAAATAAATTATTATTTTAATATTTTAAAAATTAATATTAAAATGTATTTTAATATAATTTAAATGTTTTAAGAAAATATTTAATTTTAAAAAAAAGCTATACGCCACGTATAGCCTAATATGTGGCGTATAGCTTGTTACCGGGGAACCAAGCCATACGCAGGCAACCCAAGCCATACGCAGGCAAGTTGTCGGGCAACCCAAGCCATACGCGCCAACTACAGACCATACGCGCCAACTACAGACCATATGCAGGTCTTTACCGGGCAACACAAGCCATACGCAGCGTATAGGTCTATACGTGGCGTATGGCTTCATCTTCTTCCGCAGATGAACTATACGCTATGTATAGGGCTATACGTAGCGTATAGTTCATCAATTTCAGTGTTTTAAAACCTATTCTACCCAATTTTAACGGCTAATAATCAAAATTAAACCTATATTATCGACCGGGAGGCTAGAATACGTACATTTACGAGTAAAAGAGAAGATTTCTGACCCGACAATCTTAATCAAGCGAGGCTTCGTATGTGTTTGTGTGTAAAAGAGGGGGCGCGTTTGGATCTGTACGAGGGGCCTGATGTGTATATCAGAGCTCTATACACTTTGTATAGAGCAATACGTAGCGTATAGGACTGACCTTTGGTATTCCCTAGTCCTATACGCCACGTATAGGTCTATACGTAGCGTATAAGATTTTTTTTTAATATTTTATTTTTTGTAACTGTCACACCCCAACCGACGGCGGAAACGTCGGGGCGTGAAGCGTGCAGACTGTTCATTGCTCATGGTTTGCTAATGTTTGAATAATTAATAATCGTTTTCATTGCAATCAAACAAGTTCAATAAAACATAGATTCAATCCACCAAACAATAATGAAAATTACATCAAAATATAACTGGTTCAATTAAAACTAGGTCAAAATCCTATGTGTAGCATATCTTGATCACTTCAAACATTGGTACCTGAAACATGGTTAAATGAGAGGGTCAACTACAAGAGTTGGTGAGAAAACATAGGTTTAATCGTGTGATAGCAAAATACGTGTTGTGTGCATACAGTTCAATACAATCATGACAATTAAGGCATTTATGGAGAGAAAACATCGTGTGACCTATACAATCAAACCTTTGTAACTTGCACTCAAAATTTGTGTTGTCAGTAACAGTCACCCTACCTGGGTGGGTTTGTCAGACTCAATAGATCTACCACTGTTCACTGTCGGCTGTTAGTTAATGATTGTACATGAAGAGCATAATAATTGGTCTACAAAATGTACTCAAGCACAAAGCGCAAAACTGTAGACATGTATAGGATGGAACTGTATATGTGTATAGTTGAAAACATGTAAATAGAACGCATGTTCCACCCCAAAACGTTTGTAAAATAGAGTAAAAGAAGGGCTATGTAACTCACGTGTTATGTAGCGTGTAGGTTGCACAAGCAAATGGAAAACAGCGATGTGTTGTAGATTGCTAAGTTCGACCTAATGAACAATGTATATGTGTTATTGATTTGCGTTATTTAATGACGGAAGTGAATTTGTCATTCTTAAACGTGTAGGGTTTGTCTTAAAATAATTATTTAAACTGTTATTTATTTATCAAATTAACAGAATAAAAATAAAAATAAAGATTCTGTTTAAGGGATGAGCACGACCGTGCTTGTATATGGCACGACCGCGCCTGGCACGTACGCGACCGCGCTTGGTCGGTAACGCTGCCCGTGGTTGGTCAGAAGTCAAAACAAGAGTCTGGTCCTGAGGCACGACCGCGTCCGTATCCGGCACGACCGCGCCTAGGGTTTTGACTAGGTCAGGACTTGGTTTGATCGGTAACACGACCGGGCCTCTTACGGGGCACGACTGTGCTTGGTCAGGCACGACCGCGCTCATAGGCTGGCGCGACCGTGTCTGGTCAATTCCAGAAGCAATTCGCCTGATTCTTGTAATAAAACAGATTAGAAACTTAGGGTTTTCATTGATATGATGTTTGCGAATCGAATTACACCATTTAATTAGGTTTATATCCTGTTTAACGTGTCGATCGTTTAAAACCATTTTTTATCAAACTCAGATTCAGTTCTGTAAAATCATGTAATGTGGTTACGAATTGAGTTAGGGCTTTCGATTAACTTGGATAGACGATCCTAATGAACTATTACTAACCTGTTTTGAATGGGCAACAAGTGCAGACGGCTACGGGGAGACTTCGCGGCTTTTTCTTGATCGACAGACGAGATAGAGATGATGGAATGATGGATTTAGGGTTTAGGGAAGTTTATATATGACTCGGGTAGGTATGGGCTTAACTTAATTCGTTTGATTCTTGCCCCAATTACTTGATTTGTTTTTAAAAAAAGAGTCGGTTTAGAATTTGCGAGTATTGGGACGATTGCATGTGTATTTGGTCGTGTTTTAGTCTCAATTAGCCGAATATCTTCTTCTGCAAGTTTCGCGACCTTCTAAACGTGTTTACAATCTATTTTTGGACAAGATTTGAGTCGGTTTGACTTTGCGGAGTCAAACTGTATCGAGGCGCGACCGTGCTTAATGTTAAGCACGACCGTGGTCGTGGCACAAGCGCGACCGTGCCTAGGACTAGGCGCGACCGTGCTCGTGTTGGTTTTTGGAAGTTTCAAGACTAGTCCTTGTAGTTTTGTAATATTGATGTTGTTTTGAGTTTTGGTCAAGTTTAGGTCAAGTTTGGTCCTCGAGGTTTGTAAGATTGTTTTCGTTAATATTGTATTATAATGAACGCGTGTATGCTTGTAAGTGTATATGAACAATAAATGTAAGGTTGAAATCTTTTATTGCATGGCATAAAATACATAGGAAAAACATGAAAATCAGAAGGGTTACAGTATCCCCATGTTGAGGGAATTTCGTCCCGAAATTCAACTGGTTGAGGCTACTGCTTCAGCAAAAAGATGTGGGTACTTGAGCTTCATTTGGTCTTCTCGTTCCCAAGTAAACTCGGGTCCTCGTTTAGATTCCCAACGAATCTTGACAATAGGAATACGGCTGCGCTTGAGTTGTTTTATCTCGCGATCCATAATCTCGACTGGTTTTTCAACGAAGTGCATCGTCTCATCAATGCGCACATCGTCAAGAGGTATATGAAGGTTCTCATCAGCAAGACACTTCTTGAGGTTGGATACATGAAATGTAGGATGTACGCTGCCAAGTGATGGAGGTAACTCGAGCTTGTAAGCCACTTTCCCAATCCTTTCAAGGATCTTGAATGGACCCACATAGCGAGGTGCTAGCTTGCCTTTCTTCCCAAAACGGATCACCCCCTTCCAAGGAGACACCTTTAGAAGTACAAGATCACCAACTTGGAATTCCAAGGGTTTGCGTCGTTTGTCGGCATAGCTCTTTTGCCAACTCCTCGCAACTCGAATGTTGTCACGGATTTGGATAATCTTGTCGGAGGTTTCTTGAATTAACTCGGGACCGGTGATTTGTGCTTCACCAATCTCGTTCCAACAGATGGGAGAACGACACTTACGACCATAGAGAGCTTCAAACGGAGCCATGTCGATGCTGGTGTGGTAACTATTGTTGTAGGAAAATTCGATAAGTGTCAAATGTGAATCCCAATTGCCACCAAAGTCGATGACACAGGCTCTCAGCATGTCTTCCAGGGTTTGGATTGTTCGCTCGGTCTGACCATCAGTTTGGGGATGGTAGGCCGTGCTCAAATCCAATCGTGTACCAAGTGCCTTTTGGAGAGATTGCCAAAACCGAGAAGTGAAACGAGCATCTCTATCGGAGATTATGTTCAAAGGAACGCCGTGACGACTCACGATCTCGTCAATGTAAATTCGGGCCAATTTCTCAACCTTATAGTCTTCACGGATAGGCAAGAAGTGTGCGGACTTAGTGAGACGGTCAATGATCACCCAGATGCTGTCATAACCGCTCGAAGTGCGAGGGAGTTTAGTGATGAAATCCATAGCTAGATTCTCCCATTTCCACACGGGGATTTCCGGTTGTTCAAGTAACCCAGAAGGACGTTGATGCTCAGCTTTGACTTTAGAACATGTGAGACATTTTGCTACAAACAAAGCAATGTCTTTCTTCATACCAGGCCACCAATATTGTGGACGAAGATTTTGGTACATTTTATCCGCACCAGGATGGATAGAATATCGAGATTTGTGTGCTTCGGTCATGATGAATGCTCGGAGATCGTTACGATCGGGAACCCAAATACGATTTAGAAAATAAAGCAAGCCATTGGTTTTAGTCTCTAATTGGAATTCAGCACCACAAGACATTTCCATATACATATTGCCCTCGGTAACCGAGACATGTTGAGCTTCTAGAATACGAACTTGTATATCGGAATGGATCTTGACACTTTGAAGCATGACATGTTCCTTGCGGCTTAGTGCATCGGCTACAACATTAGCCTTGCCGGGATGATAACGAATTTCGCAATCGTAATCGTTGAGGAGTTCAACCCAACGTCGTTGCCTCATGTTGAGTTCCTTTTGGTTGAAGATATGTTGGAGGCTTTTGTGGTCGGTGAACACCACACATTTCGTGCCATAGAGATAATGTCTCCAAATCTTCAATGCAAATACGACAGCACCCAACTCAAGATCGTGCGTCGTATAATTCTTCTCATGGATTTTGAGTTGTCTTGATGCATAAGCGATCACCTTGCCTCATTGCATGAGAACGCAACCAAGACCTTGGTTTGAAGCATCACAGTAAACAACTAGATCATCTTCACCTTCAGGAAGGGTGAGGATAGGAGCATTGCATAACTTTTGCTTGAGAATTTGAAAGGCTTCTTCTTGTTTCGGTCCCCACTCATAAGGTTTACCTTTTTGGGTTAAGGCAGTGAGGGGAACAACGATCTTGGAGAAGTTAGAAATGAACCTTCGGTAATAACCCGCTAAACCAAGAAATGAACGAACTTCGGTAGGGTTTTTAGGAGCTTTCCAATTCTTAACAGCTTCAATTTTGGCGGGGTCAACATGAATTCCCTTTTCATTGACGACGTGACCCAAAAATTGCACTTCCTTTAGCCAAAAATCGCACTTGGAGAACTTGGCGTATAGCTGTTCGGTTTTCAAGAGATCCAAAATCAACCTAAGGTGCTGTTCATGATCTTCCTTGGTCTTGGAATAGATCAAGATGTCGTCAATGAACACGATCACAAATTTATCAAGGTATGGTTTGCACATGCGATTCATGAGGTCCATGAAGACAGCAGGTGCATTGGTTAGCCCAAAAGGCATAACCATGAACTCGTAGTGACCATATCTCATTCGGAAGGCAGTATTGGGAATATCCTCCTCTTGCACACGGAGTTGATGATAACCAGATCGAAGATCAATCTTCGAGAAGTAGGTAGAACCTTGGAGTTGATCGAAGAGGTCGTCAATCCTAGGTAAAGGGTAGCGGTTTTTGATTGTAAGCTTGTTGAGTTCTCGATAGTCAATACACATGCGGAATGAACCATCCTTCTTTTTAACAAACAAGACTGGTGCACCCCACGGTGAATGACTCGGCCGTATGAAACCTTTGTCGGCGAGTTCTTGAAGTTGACTTGCAAGTTCTTGCATCTCGGAAGGTGCAAGCCGGTATGGAGCTTTAGCCACCGGGTTTGCTCCAGGTACAAGATCGATGCGAAATTCCACTTGTCGAACAGGTGGAAGACCTGGTAAGTCATCAGGAAAAACTTCAGGAAAATCCCGAACGATGGGGATGTCTCGTACACTCCTCTTTTTATCTTCTTTTTGGATAACATGGGCTAGGAAAACCATGTACTTCTTTCGTATATACTTTTGGACGGTGATGCATGACATTAGTTTGAGTCCTTTGCAAGGTTTCTCACCAAGGACCTTCAACGTTTCGCTGGATGGGAGTGGTATACGGATGCATTTTTCGAAGCACATGATTTCGGCGTGGTGCTTCGACAACCAATCCATACCTACGATGACGTCAAAACTTCCTAATGGCATTGGTATGAGGTTGATTGGAAAAGTGTGTTTATTTAGTTCTAGGGAGCAATCATAAATGATGGTGTCAATAGTAACGGTGTTACCATCGGCTACCTCAACGGTAAAGGTTTTCTCTAGTGTAGATCGGGTTTTTGCAAGTAAAGGTTCGAAGTCTAGTGACACAAAACTTTTATCGGCTCCGGTATCAAATAGTATAGAAGCATAATGATTATTCATAAGGAACGTACCGTTAACCACATCAGTGTTGGCCTGAGCCTCATTGGC
Organism: Smallanthus sonchifolius; assembly: GCA_023525975.1. NCBI lineage: Eukaryota > Viridiplantae > Streptophyta > Magnoliopsida > Asterales > Asteraceae > Smallanthus > Smallanthus sonchifolius. The sequence goes on along the minus strand of CM042031.1, from coordinate 68,367,810 downwards.
GTTGATGTTGAAAGCACGCCCACGAGCTCCGCCTTGGTTAACATTGATCAGTCTTGGGCATTGGTTACGGAAGTGGTTCGGGTCACCACATTCGAAGCAAGCACGTTCATTTGCAATGGCGGGGATGGCTTGGTTAGTTGCTTGATGATTGGCTTGATTTGCTGGGTTGGTTTGGTTAGCAAGTACCTTGGCTCGACAAATATTGGCTGTGTGGCCATGTTTCCCGCAGTGGTTGCAAAGGCGACAAGGTATGTTTGGAGGGTGATGATAATTGCAAGTGTTGTAAAGTGGGTAGCTGCCCCCATAGGGCTTCTTTGCTGGGTTTGGAGCTATGGGTGTAACTTGATTCACTGGAGCAGCCGGAGTGATTACAGCACAATTTTTGACCTTTCTCTTCCTAGTGTTGCGGTATGGTTCAGTTTGGACTTCTTTGACATGAGCGGGAGGTGTTGTTGTGTCAGAAACTTTCTTGGCACCCTTTCTTGTAAGTGTACCCGCTTTAACATGATTGTCAGTAAGTGTGGCTGACAAACGGATAGCATCTTCTAGAGTAGCAGGATTTCCTCCTACCACAGTATCTTGAATTTGCCTAGGTAGACCACCAATGTACTTTTCAATACACCTAGACAGAGGTGTAACCATGTGTGGCACAAGTAGACTCAGCTCGTGAAAACGGGTGGTGTATGCTAAGCTTTCACCACTATCTTGAGCAAGATCCCAAAATTCCGCTTCTAGCTTTTTCATCTCATTTCGAGGACAGAATTCCTCAGTCATGATCCTTTTCAACTCATCCCACGGCAGTGCCATTGCTACATCCACTCCCCTAGTCCTTTTCTCACCATTCCACCATGTAAGCGCCCTTTTTTGAAAGACACTAGTAGCATGACGAGTACGGAGGTTGTCGGGACAGTCGCTATTGAGAAAAGTGCTCTCAATGCTTTCGAACCATTGAAGGAGTCCCGTGGCTCCTTCGCTGCCATAGAATTTGAGGGGATTACAGGAGTTGAAGTGTTTGAAGGTGCATTGTGGCGGGTTGGCACCACCACCACCTCCAGTAGCAGCACTTCCACTGGCATGGCCATTATTGTTTTTGTTGGCTTGGGTAATTTGGTTCACCAGCTGTGTGAGTAAAGCAGCCAGGTCAGTGTTATTGCTGTTGTTGCTGTTGACACGACGAGGAGGCATTCTACAGATTTAGACACAATAAGAGTTGTGAGATTTTCTTGGATTAAATAGAAGAATAAATAGATGCAAGTAGTTCATAGTTCGGATTGTACTCAAATAGTGACATAATCACTCGAGTACTATGACATATTAAGGTTAATTTAAACTCAGATAATTATCAAGAAGACGTGCTTTAGCCTATAAGTAAACACTCATCCCGGGGATTCCCAGGAAAGCATACGGATCCCTCGGTTGATTGGGATTTATATGAAATACTTTCCTAGACAGAAAACCCAGAATACAGGTGTCACTCTTCCAGATTGCACGTGTCCTTTAACAATTAAACAAAGTCTAAAAAGCCTTAACGGGTGTAAGAGAAAATTTTATAAACATGGAAGCAGGCAAGAAGGATGTGTGGCTTAGGATATGGGTAGGGATATTGTTTATTTTATATTTATATTTACATATAAAAAAAACATATAGTATATATCATATAGCATGTAGCACATAGCATGTAAATCATGTAGCATGGCATAAGTGGGTATCTTAAAGTTATAGTCTAGGTCAAAGGTGTCTAATAACCTAATTCCCTATAACCAAGGCTCTGATACCAATCTGTCACACCCCAACCGACGGCGGAAACGTCGGGGCGTGAAGCGTGCAGACTGTTCATTGCTCATGGTTTGCTAATGTTTGAATAATTAATAATCGTTTTCATTGCAATCAAACAAGTTCAATAAAACATAGATTCAATCCACCAAACAATAATGAAAATTACATCAAAATATAACTGGTTCAATTAAAACTAGGTCAAAATCCTATGTGTAGCATATCTTGATCACTTCAAACATTGGTACCTGAAACATGGTTAAATGAGAGGGTCAACTACAAGAGTTGGTGAGAAAACATAGGTTTAATCGTGTGATAGCAAAATACGTGTTGTGTGTATACAGTTCAATACAATCATGACAATTAAGGCATTTATGGAGAGAAAACATCGTGTGACCTATACAATCAAACCTTTGTAACTTGCACTCAAAATTTGTGTTGTCAGTAACAGTCACCCTACCTGGGTGGGTTTGTCAGACTCAATAGATCTACCACTGTTCACTGTCGGCTGTTAGTTAATGATTGTACATGAAGAGCATAATAATTGGTCTACAAAATGTACTCAAGCACAAAGCGCAAAACTGTAGACATGTATAGGATGGAACTGTATATGTGTATAGTTGAAAACATGTAAATAGAACGCATGTTCCACCCCAAAACGTTTGTAAAATAGAGTAAAAGAGGGGCTATGTAACTCACGTGTTATGTAGCGTGTAGGTTGCACAAGCAAATGGAAAACAGCGATGTGTTGTAGATTGCTAAGTTCGACCTAATGAACAATGTATATGTGTTATTGATTTGCGTTATTTAATGACGGAAGTGAATTTGTCATTCTTAAACGTGTAGGGTTTGTCTTAAAATAATTATTTAAACTGTTATTTATTTATCAAATTAACAGAATAAAAATAAAAATAAAGATTCTGTTTAAGGGATGAGCACGACCGTGCTTGTATATGGCACGACCGCGCCTGGCACGTACGCGACCGCGCTTGGTCGGTAACGCTGCCCGTGGTTGGTCAGAAGTCAAAACAAGAGTCTGGTCCTGAGGCACGACCGCGTCCGTATCCGGCACGACCGCGCCTAGGGTTTTGACTAGGTCAGGACTTGGTTTGATCGGTAACACGACCGGGCCTCTTACGGGGCACGACTGTGCTTGGTCAGGCACGACCGCGCTCATAGGCTGGCGCGACCGTGTCTGGTCAATTCCAGAAGCAATTCGCCTGATTCTTGTAATAAAACAGATTAGAAACTTAGGGTTTTCATTGATATGATGTTTGCGAATCGAATTACACCATTTAATTAGGTTTATATCCTGTTTAACGTGTCGATCGTTTAAAACCATTTTTTATCAAACTCAGATTCAGTTCTGTAAAATCATGTAATGTGGTTACGAATTGAGTTAGGGCTTTCGATTAACTTGGATAGACGATCCTAATGAACTATTACTAACCTGTTTTGAATGGGCAACAAGTGCAGACGGCTACGGGGAGACTTCGCGGCTTTTTCTTGATCGACAGACGAGATAGAGATGATGGAATGATGGATTTAGGGTTTAGGGAAGTTTATATATGACTCGGGTAGGTATGGGCTTAACTTAATTCGTTTGATTCTTGCCCCAATTACTTGATTTGTTTTAAAAAAAAAGAGTCGGTTTAGAATTTGCGAGTATTGGGACGATTGCATGTGTATTTGGTCGTGTTTTAGTCTCAATTAGCCGAATATCTTCTTCTGCAAGTTTCGCGACCTTCTAAACGTGTTTACAATCTATTTTTGGACAAGATTTGAGTCGGTTTGACTTTGCGGAGTCAAACTGTATCGAGGCGCAACCGTGCTTAATGTTAAGCACGACCGTGGTCGTGGCACAAGCGCGACCGTGCCTAGGACTAGGCGCGACCGTGCTCGTGTTGGTTTTTGGAAGTTTCAAGACTAGTCCTTGTAGTTTTGTAATATTGATGTTGTTTTGAGTTTTGGTCAAGTTTAGGTCAAGTTTGGTCCTCGAGGTTTGTAAGATTGTTTTCGTTAATATTGTATTATAATGAATGCGTGTATGCTTGTAAGTGTATATGAACAATAAATGTAAGGTTGAAATCTTTTATTGCATGGCATAAAATACATAGGAAAAACATGAAAATCAGAAGGGTTACAGTAACTAATTAAAACTAATTAAAATTAATTAAAACTAATTAAAACATAATTAAAACTAATAAAAAATAATCAAATAAAATACAATTTTAAACAAACATCATCCGTAATTCGTAAAGTATTGTGGAAAATTATGTCTAGCACTAGCCATTATCTTATTAAACCGTTCGATACGATCACTTTATATATTTTCCCATTCTGCTGCAGCATCATTTCGGTGCAAATTCCAAAGTGCATTCGTAATGGGCATTGGCAAATCTTCGTCTAACTAGACGTGGATGAAATGAGCATTGTTGACGTGAACGATCGATACTATTTGATGTTGAGCGTGAACGTTAGGACCAAACCATAATGGGAAAAATGTTTGATTTCCGGCAATGCTTAAAAGATGAACAATCACCCCAAATCTTTGAGCAATTAGGAGTCCTGTGTATGGCAGTGCGGCTTTCACATCCTGCCAATCTATCGTGTAACGTAGCCTATCATACTCTTGAAAGGCGACTATGTCGAAAACAATTCTCCACCATTCTTCTTTATTGTCCATCTCCTGTAGAAGCTGTTGTCGAATAAAAAACCACCGGTTTTCATTTTACCCTAAGCTCACAGCTACCGATCGAAAACCACAGTTACCGTCGAGATTTATATCCTGTATACGTGAAATGTAGGGATGAAACAAAGATGGAATCGAATCCTTAAAACAATTTATATTGTTAACCGCATCTTTCCGCCATCATCAATGGAAACCCATGACGGGCGTTATCATCTTGTGGTTGCTTTCCTTTACCCGTCGTTGAACGACGGTGTTGAATGACTGAACTCGCTTGTCGAGAGTCCTGTGACGCAATATAGGAGCTATGTCTCGCAGGGTCACATATGCTTTATTGGGATCCTGTGAACAAGCTGTTTCTCGCGACATCCTGTTTCCCTTGTTGTTGCTTTTTCAAAGTTGGACGACCGCGAGTATCTTCTTGTACCAAAGGCGCTTTCTTGTTACTTTTGCTAGGAAAGACCACCCTTGCGATTCTCGACAACAGACTTTTTTTGACCTGATCGGGTTGTGACATAATTTTGTTTCTCACTTGACCAAGTACTTTATCCATGTCTACATTTTCATCCTCGACAAACGACGATTTTAGATCAAGCTTCCTTCGGAAGACGTCCACCGCATCTAGCGGGATTCTGCCACCTGTATTAAAACGAGATAGTCAAAACATTTTGAAATTAGAAAAAACAAGATAAAAATTAAAAGGTTGACCTGTATCTTCGATATTTGCTAGACGACAAGCACACGACAACCTACAACTACTAAAAAGTTGGCAACCACACGTTGCATTTTGTTTCCGTATAGTTGATAACTTGTACCACTCGGTTTCTAACAAATTTAGAGCTTTATGTGAAACTTTACCGTGTAGGTTATCAAACATTTCAATAGTTACGTGGCTGTCCATTTTACTTATGAGGCTTGTTCCAAACCCAAACTATATACTGATCTGTTACAATTTCATCAACAAACCCAATAAGTCTATCTAGCGAGCTGTTAGCATTTCTAAGATAGCTCTTTAGGAGCGAATGCTGGCTCTCGACTCGGTTCGTTGTATGTTGACCAAAATTAATGTTTCTGTTGGACCAGGCGGATACAAACTTCTCTTTATATGGGTCCAACCAATTTTTGGTCACATAGTCTATAACTCCTGGAAAAATAATTTAAAACCTAATAAATATTTAATATTGAAAATAATTTAAACCCAAATAAATATTTAATATTCAAAACTTACTTCCTCGTTTGGCTGCATACAATCGTTCGTAAAGCAGGTTGAAGTTGTACTGGTATACATCTGGCATGGGAGACTTACACAATACCAACCATGAATACTTGAAATTTGCCCAGTCTTCGTCTGTAAACGATGCCTTGCAATGTTTTGAGATATTCTCGTGTATGTGTCACATGCATAGGTTATTGGAACTATCCGGGAATATTTTATCACACGCGTTCATAAGTGCTTTGTCCCTGTCTGTTACTATCACACGCGGCTCCATACACTTTTACAACATACCTTTGATTTGTAGTAGCACCCAAACGAAGTTTTCCTCCCGTTCTTTAGATATAAATGCATGAGCGACGCAAAACGACTTGTGTGTGGAGGTCACACCGACCACTTGGACAAATGGAAGTCTATACATGTTTGTTTTGTATGTCGCGTCGATCATCAACACGTGCGGGAACGCACGCCACATCTCGTACGATTTCTGATGAACAAAGAATACCTCCTCCACGATATTTGTGACGGGATCCTCCCGGGTATAGTAGACATAATCTTTAGAAGAAAGCGGGAACGCACGCCACATTTCACCGACTCTCGTTTCGTTTTTTATCTTTTGCATCGCATTATAAATGTCTTTTTTAATGCAACTACTCTCTGGGTTTTGTTCCCTTATGGTTGCCAGAATATTTCATGGCAACATGTTTTGCGAATACAGCTTCGCCACCAAAAGTTGTTCCGACTCAGATAGTCTCCTGGCAAACGAGTGTGCCTCAAGATGCGCCTCAAGATGTTGACTAGGATCGTGGTTATGACTGTCATCCTTCACCGTTAATTTCCAATAACCAGTGTTATACCTGGTCATTTTTATACGACACGGTTGGATGAGTTTGTTCCTCGTCTTTGGAGTCGTTAGCCGGCTTGTTCCCCGCGTATACGAAGTTTTCAGTTTGTTGTGTCGGGTAAGAGACTTCACCGTACACGAAGTCGTCCGTGGGCTGTGTAAGGTAAGAGGGTTCACCGTATACGAACTCGGGATTGCTTAGTGGCTCGTTCAAATGTAGAAGCCTTACCCGTTGATTAGAATAAACGTCGGACGAGACCTCCTCCCGGTTCACATCTTGAAATCCAGAACTTTGCGGGTTGTTTTCTAGCGACTCATTAGAATTTACCTGAAAACCGTAGTTACCATCCCACCACCAAGACATGGTTATAATTTTTTGAGGGAAATTGTTTGAAATTTTTTTGAACGATACGTTCAAATGAGAATTCTGCATGGTTAAATACACAAAATTTGTCCCCTATACACATTGTATAACCCTATATGATGCGTATAGGATCCTGGTCAAACCGACAGCCTCGTACAAAGTGATCATTCCAACCCCTATACGCATCGTACAGGGCAATACGATGCGGCAGTATAGCGATGTGATGGATGACTAGTTGCAAAAGGTACCTCGTACCCTAAATCGCATCGTATTGCCCTGTACGATGCGTATAGGGGTTGGAATGATCACTTTGTACGAGGCTGTCGGGCATGGGAAATTGTGAAGGGATATACACATCGTATTGCCCTATACGATACGTATAGAGACCGGTCCAAATAGCAATTCACGTGTGCGATTAGTAGTCCCTTTTACAAAACATGAGTGTTAAAATTAAACATCATAAGATATTCAAAACTATATCAGAAATAATTTAACAAAATTAAACAAGAAATAATAAAAATCACCACCATTAAATTTGATGTAATCCCATAGCGTTAAAGTGATGTGCAACCCAGAATTCCGGTCTTGTTTCTCCTCCTATCGATCTACTTGTTTAGGCTTCCACTTGAAGAAACAGACTAAGAGGTTCTTTACAAAAACATCCTAGCATGCCACGCTGCTAAGCAACAAATCAACTATCCATCAGGTTTAGGTTAAACAAAAGTTTTTTATTTCTTTTACACTTACAGGGATTACGTCAAATTTAATTTTTTGGATGTCACTGTAACAAAAATAATTATTGATGCTAGGAGATAGGGTCGAAATAGGCTGCACCTTCTCTTGCTAGCTTGTCGGTGGTGCCTGCCCAAATACGGTGGTGGTTGGGTACTGTTGTAAAGCGACAGATTGACGAGACACTTTCTTTATATATATAAATTGATCAAGCTTTAGAAAGGATAACGATAACACGGAAATTAAACCGGTCATACTTTGAATTATTAAAACATTTAAATTCAACTCTTGAAGATATTTGATTATTTGTATATGTTAAACATAGCAGACGGTTATGGAAGATTCTCCTTTTACTAACTGGTCATCCTATATGAAAACTTAGTTATCGGTTGATTAATATTTGAATACTTTTTGTAACACTTCAATAATATAAATTATATATATTTCTCACTCTAATATTTATTTGTGAGAAAAAAATGTCAATTTACTTTCTCATTTGTTCTAAACGAGACAATTTAATATTTAATTTGTTTTACTGAGTTATAAAAACACGTTTTTATGTCTTCATTTGGGTTACAACTTAAATACTTCTTATATTATGTCATATAAAGTACATTAAAAATTATACAAATCTAACGGCATTATGTATAAATTAAATTAATATTTTTATCACTAATTATCATTTCTAAACTATATTTATTGTAAATACATCCGGTAGCGGACGCATAAATTTTTTTCATGTGGGTCAGAAAATTTTGAGTCGGTTGTATATCGATAAATATTAAATATTAAAAAAAAATTATCCGGTTCAGGTAAAGTCGGGTCGGGTCACATAATAGAAAGATAAAGCCAAATTAAATACTAAATAATCTAGCAAAAATATAAATTATTAGATAAAAAAACCTATAAAGAGTAAACCTCAATTGGTGGCCTGGTTGTCGGTCGATCGAACATTCGTTCTGTCGTTCACTTCTACGATTCATCGTTGACGCAAAAATTCAATTGGAGTGCTCCAAGTTAACTTTTTTAGACTTTCGCTAATTTCATGTGAAACTAGTGTAACTTTGATAAGACAAAATAAGTTTTGAGTGACTAAAATGTAACATACGAGATACTTGTTTACTATTATGTAAAGTTATCTCTTTTTTAACTTACTTGTTTAAATTTGTTTATATTGTGTTTATTTATTTTGTAACAAATATTAATTTATAAAACTTCAATAAATTAACGTGGCCGGTCTTAAAATTTCTTTAAGGTCAGTGTTAAAATTTCTTGAGGGTTCGGTATCAAAACTCCTTGTGGGGGTCGGTCAGGATTAAATTGTATATATACTAATAAAAAAAATTCATAGGGGTCCGCCCACCTTAACCCCCAACCTAGGTACGCCCCTGAATACATCTTTTAATGTTAGATTAATATAACATCTTTAATATTGCTTCATTTATGTATAGTACTATTAAATTTATATATAAAAAATGGCATATTTACTACATATTCCGATAAATGTTATGCTAAAGAACTAACTCAGAAAGTTTTAATGACCCAAACCATAAATAAATCCATCGTATAAAGTTACAAATGGTCACAACCCTAACTACTCAAACTAGTTTAATGACTCTAACCAATGAGCGACAACTATCTCATATTTACCCAAATTCAACCCAAAGTACCCTAATTCTTTTTTTAATTGGGTAACTTTGTAAAATAATAACCAAGTTTCAAAAGTGTTCCAATTAGGTTACTCAATACGCATTTTACACGGTATACACCCTCGGGTATACTATGATGAGTGACCTAATTGAAACATTTTTTTTTAATCTTGGTTACTATTATGTGGTGTTTTCCCTTTCTTTAATTAAAACTTATATTTAAACCTAATTTCACTAATTAAAAAAATATACATAACAATAAAAAATTACATAAGTTTGCCCCTACAACGGCTACCCACCTCATTCACGTGTACTAATGCCCGAAACCAATACCCGCAAGACGCAAGGGGTAACCGAGACCCATGCGACGGTGTACGTAGCCGAGGTACCCGAAGTACCCAAAGCCACTACCCGAAGGTAGAGGTGCTCAAAAGAACTGGAACCAAATCCGATCCGATGGATTATCCGAAACCGGATCCGTCTGGAACCGGTTTTTTTGGGACCGGACCGGATTTTGTGAGAACCGGCTTTTTCGGACAATTTGGAACCGGTTCAGAACCGGTTATAGCCGTTGGAAGAAAAAAAACGGCTATATAGCCGTTTTTTTTAGCCGTTTTTTTGTATTTTTAAGGCTTGAAACTTAGTATAAATAGGTATTTGGTGTATGAGTTAGTTCACCACAACATTCTAGCTCTCAAAACTCAAAAACGCTCTCAAAACGCAAAAAAAGCTCACTTTACGCAAAAAAAAAAACGCTCTCATGGCTTCCGCTTCCGCAAGCACTCAAAATTCGGTTGGTGGTTTTACTAGCGATGTCACGGTGGTGTCAATACTTCCTTGCTCCCGAAACCAAGAGATATGAGCTTATTTCGATTTATGCGAAATGTCGAACGGTTCGCAAAAGGCTCGTTGCAAACGTTGTGGTAGAATTTTGGGTGCGGCGGGAAATAGCACTTTGAGGAAACATATTGCTAGTCACGCAAAACACACTCAAGGTGAAGATCAAACTCAAATTGGTAGGGATGGAGGAGTTTGACAATACAATGTCGAGAGGGTTCGTGAGAGAATGACACATTTCGTCATTCAAGAAGGATTGCCTTTTGATCACTTTGATAATCCGCGCTTGACGAGGATGATACAAGAGACGCTTCAACCGAGTTACACAAATGTAAGTCGTTCTACTTTGAGAAGAGATTGTTTAAAAATGTGGAAAAGAGCTAAAAAAGAATTAATTTTAGGTTTTGAAAATTTAAATACCGGCATTAACTTAACAACGGACGTTTGGTCCGCTCCACATGGTTTACCCGAATCGTACCTTTGCGTTACCGCACATTGGGTTCAACCGGAGTCGTGGCAAATGATGAAGCGTACGATTGCGTTTGATTATTTTGGATATCCACATACCGGTGAAAATTTATTTTATATTTTACACTCGGTCATTCAAACTTATAAAATTCAACCAAAAATATTTTCAATATCTTTTGATAACGCTTCAAATAACACAAACGCGGTGGAAAAATTAAAAATAAAATATGAACCGTCTTGTAACGGTGTTTTCTTTCATAGTCGATGTGTTGCACACATCATTAACTTGGTTGTGCAAGACGGTCTAAACGTCCAAGAAATAAGAGACGTAAAAGAAAATTTTAAAGTGATGTTACGTGAAGTTTTTAGCACAAGCAAAAAAAGATATATAAACTATAGAAACTTGTGCCAACAAACGGATTTCATCTTTTTAGGTCCGAATTGGGACGTACCTACTAGATGGAACTCAACATGGAAAATGTTTGAATCGGCCTTAAGGCAAAGAGTTACTTTAAAACATTTCCATGATGAACTTGTACAAAAGAAACGTTGTTCACAAAAATTTGATAATATAAGTTGGGATATGATCGAGAAACTAACTAATTTGCTTGAGGTTTTTAAAAATGCAACTACATGTTTATCGGGAGTTTATTATCCCACGTCTTCGCTAATACTTCAACAATTATACTTAATATGTAATAAATTAAAAGAGTTTAAATATCACGGCCCTATTTTTGAAAAAATGGTAAAACCTATGAAAGCTAAATTTAAAAAATATTTTTCGGAAATGCCGGCTGTTGTTACATGTTCGGCTGCCTTAAACCCAACGATTAATGTAACCGGTGTTGAAACATTAATTGGATCAATATCGGATGATTTAAATATGTTCGAGGAAGACCCAAATTTTGAATCAAAGGCAATAAGGGATTTCAATTCGGCTTTTAATAATATGTTTGATTATTATTTACGCAAATATGGTGGAAGTGGTGATCCATCAAACATACGTGAATCAATGGGTTTGGGTTCAAGTTCTAGTAGTTCAAGGAACCCGATGCTAAATTTATTTAACACTTTAAGAAACGAAAATACTAAACGAGCTCGTGGAACCACACCAAGTAGCGAGCTTGGGAGATATCAAGCAACCGACTTTATTTCAACTCTAAGATCCGAAGAGTTTGAAAACTTTGATATCTTGAGTTGGTGGCAAGGAAGGGAATCCCAATATCCCGTTCTAGCCGCAATGGCCCGTGACTTACTAACCGTCCAAGCTTTTACGGTAGCTTCGGAATCTGCTTTTTCTCTTAGTGGCAGAGTTTTATCTATTCGGAGAACGAGGCTTACACCGGAATCTATGGAGATGTGTATTTGCTTGAAGGACCATTTGGATGCCGCCGAACGTGTACAACATGTTGCAAAACTAGAAGGCGAGCTTGACATTGAACAAGAAATACATGAATTCGAAGTAGAACAAGGGGCGGCGCATCCACTTTCGGACGAAGAACAAGCTTATGATGAAGCCCAACGTATCTCAAGCGAAGAAGAATGAAAACCGATGTTACGAAGACTACGACGAAGAAGATTGAAAACATAATAAATAATATATATTTTGTGATTCAATTATGTTTTTTGTATTTATTTTTTACGAACTATTGTTAAATCACTTAAAAAAAGCTACAAAATAAATAAAACATGTATTTTATAGTGTATCTTTGTTAATTTTTTTAAATTTTTTTAATTTTTTAAAAAAAAAAAAAAATCCGGTGGAACCGGTTTTTTTTGTCCGGTCCGGTTCCATAAATCCGGTCCGGTCCCAATAGGTTCCAAGTCTCCACTCTCTTAACCGGATCCGATTCGGAACCGGTTGTTAACCATCGTTGACGGAACCGGTCCGGATCCGATCCGGATCCGGTTCCGAAAAAAAACCGGTTTGTGCACCTCTACCCGAAGGGTGCCTTTTTATATCCTAATAATCTAGGGGGAAAAAATAGTAAGCAGTGTCGTTACAAATAAGAAAATACACCTTGATTATATGTAGAAATAGGTTACAGTTCGCAATTTTCATTGCATACAGTTTAAAAAAAAAAAAAAACTCATCATATTTTAAAATAAAATTTTCTTCTTTAAATCCATTAATAATAATAATTTAGCGTAAATTAACTTACTAAAACAATGTAAGTGCATATGGAGTTGATGGAACAGCTACTTGATGTTTATTAGTTTCTTGATTTTTATGAATGCAACGCTAAAAAAAACGAACAAACATAAAAAGAATCCAAAATACCACTAGGGCATATCTACCAAGTGTTACATTCAGGGGCGAATTTATGTAAGCTCCAGCGGGGGGCGAGCCATTCGCTGAGATTCATCTGCGTAGTAGGAAATTTTCGATCTCTATTAGTAGGCACCTTCCTAAATATGCTAATAGGCACCCATCATCCGATTTTCAACAAACCAAGAGAGAAATAATCCAAAGAGATTGATGATAATTTTAAGTAAAGATGGTAATTTTCTATAAAACCATGAAAGCTTAAAGCTTTAATGGAGAAAAAAATTAGAGAGAGGGAGGAAGATGATGAAGTGACATAGGAAAGTGGGAAAGTGGGAAACTCAAATGTTCGTTGATAATTAAAAGAATAAATAAAAATTTCACATTAACCCTTCTAATACAACTAAATTTACACATTAAACATTTTACTTTCATTTGATTTTTACATAGTCTTATATTAAACATCTAAATAATAGACATTAATCATAACAAATTAAATTTTGTAGATAAATAATATGTTTTATTATTGATTATTCAATTGATTTATAAGTTTTTGTTTTTTATATTTTTTACTTTTGGTTTATAATTGCATTTTTTTTCTTCTTATTTATGGTTTACAAGTGTTTTTTTTCCTTATTGTGTCATATTCTTGTGTTTAATCAGTTATTTGTACACGTTTAAATAATAAGTATAAATAGTTTTACAGTATCTTTAAGTAAATAGGTATAAATATTTGTATTATATCGTTATGTAAATAAGTATTTGTTTTTACCCGACCCATTTTGAACCGATTTGTTTTGACCAAACTCGCTTTGATACTTTAGGCATCCGCTCACAAAAACTTTTGAATCCGCCACCGGTTACATTCCAGCTGCTCGGTTGTCTTCTTATTTGGCTTTAGTTTTGGTGCATGGCTTTAATTGCTGTACTTTTTATTGTGTATTGGTCAACCCAGGCTGCAGAGATTTTCCTGGTTTGGGTGCTAGTTTTTGATCGTGCATGTTGACGTATCTTTCTTAGGTCGATCTAGTGGCCCCAATGTGGTGTTTCAGTTTCCGGAATATCACCAAACCAGCGCTATAATCAACTCGTTTAATGAAATTAACTGTTAATTCTTTTTCTACTTTTTTTTTGAACGACAAATTTCTTTACTTATGTGGGACTTGAACCCATGACCTTGAGATCTTAAAGTGTTTAAAAGGCTTTGCCTCTATCATTGGACCACCACCCAAATAGCTTAAAATTTTTTCCTACATTTTGTCTTTTTCTACTAAAACGATGATAGATTGTATTTTTTAGGTCTTGCGCTACAACGTAGGCAGAAAAATATGTAATCTTTACGACTGGAAAATAAAAACCAAAATTTTTTTAAAAACTTAATTCTTAATCTTTATTATTACTTCTACAAACTAAATATATTTTAAACATTATTACTCCACAGGAGATTGTAAATGAGGAAGGAATGAGGATTATTTGGTCTCTGGCAGTCAGAATCAGTCATGGGATGAAGTTTGGTACGTGAATCCTTCGTAAAAAATCACATGACAAATAATTACGATTTGTTTACTTCTTTTAAGATAAACTTTGGTGTTGAATCATGAACACCAAAAAAAACATCATGTTTTTTAAAGGAATCGAGGAAATTAAAGTTAACGTTGATGGGAAAATAAAATCTATACCAAGTGTATATTATATTTCCTCTATCACCCGAAATGTGTTCAGTTTAGATCAACTAATCCTAAAGGTTATGAAGTAAAATTAGAATGGGATACTTGTCATGTAAAAGAAATGTTCTCTGAAGAAAGCAAGGAATTAGAAAAGGATATCTTTGCTGTTTATATCAGTGATTACCCTGGAATAATCAATCCTGACCCAAATGAATCAGAAAGGGAGAAAGCATACTTGAATGCATACCATGAACAATTAGGTCATACAACCAAAAGGGATGATGTAACATCAAGCAAAATAATGGGAGAAGTCGTTTATCCCACTGATACTTCCAACATTGAAGATTGTATGGTTCTTTTAGATGTGTTGCAGATCTATCATGTTATTGACAAGCATAAGGAAAAGGTCAACGAAGAAATTATGTTCTTGGTGAAGTGGTTCATCAAAGACTTTATGATGAGAACAAATGGAAGACCATTCCCCTTGAAGCTTGATACAAGAGAAGAAATAGTCTTTGATCTATTTATGCTTGTTCAAAAGAACAATGTATTTCAAGAAATATGCACCACCACTATATGGAAGATGATGGCAATTGACCTCGGATTCAACTTCAATGCTGAAATGAATCTCAAGTTAATTTACATGCAATATCTTGAAGTCCTAGAATGGTATCACGGAGACTTAAGGAAAAGAAATTTGGTTGTTGTCACCCCCCGGTCTCAGGACACCCCGGGCGTGCGACCAGATTGGTACCTCCAATCTTATTTTATTTAGAAAACCAGAGTGATTTTAGCAGCGGAAAACACTTTTGGATCGATCTTGTAATAAACCACAATCCGAGGGTTGATATTGTATATTTTCCAAACCCAGGGATAAACAAAATATCATTTCATTTCATGGGGATTTAAATATCCCTTCAGTATACAAAACCATGGTCCTCGACCATTTACATGTCACATGCGTAAGCAGGATAAAACTTGAGCCACAAGTTAGTTGGCATGTGCCTGGGGAGTTAACCCTTTAAATACCAAGCCTAACTTGCTTAGGTGTCCAGGGGTTTTACCTTCCGACACCTATCCATGTGTATAACAAGGGAGTATCTATATCTGGAAAATCATCATCCTAAACATCTCATCTTGTTTCTATTCCCACAGAGATATCTTAATGCTAAGGAAATCATCATCTGAAGCACATAAACCCGTCAAAATTCTTTATATACACATTTATCCACAAGACTATCCCGTAGGATTAGCCTTACAAATAATCATTGATTATCTGAAAAATATTTTGGAAAATAACACGTCAGCGCGAACGCTGGTGAATATGTCCATCAGGACTCAATTCGTTTGGCAAATACAGTATCAAAACATTTAACCATAATGCGGATACAATCTACTATTCAACAAAACTATTTCATCCTAGTGTACAACTATGGTTTACACCGATAATTTCCGTATTAGGATTGCTGGCATTACCAGGCTTACCTACCGCGATGTCCCATAACCGAGACCCCGTCTTACGTCCCATTATAGACAATTACCAGCCCCAATATGGGAATTTCACCCATAAAGCGTGTATCCCTTGATCAAGTTTTACATATACTTATGGCTTGAATGTTTCCCGTACACGCCCTTATGCATCAAACTTTTGAATACATGTATTGCCATTTTATTAACGTAAAGCTTTCAAGGTTTTGAAAATAAAGATAGATAAACATATTCACCTTAATGAAAGCTTGTGCTTATCTCAGGGTGATCCTTGATAGCTAGGGTAAACCTTAAAGCAAGTTCTAGATAAGTTAGTTTCTTAACGCTTGAGTATGGAAATAAGCGAAACTCGAAAAATAAGCGAAAGTCAGATAAATTACAGGAACGAGGGCACGCAAACAAAGGTAGAGCTGGTCCAGGAGGTTTGGAAGAGTGGAGTGTGTTTGTGTTGTGCCAAAATGAATAACCGAGTGGTTCTATTTATAGGATATTCGCTGGGTCAGTGGCGGACCGTTAGCCCGGGTGATAGCGGTCCGCTACCGCCCAGGGCTTTTGAGTCAGCCCTACGGGTCACTTCCTGATTAGACCATTCCTCGGATTGCGGCTGGCGGACCACTATGGAAGAGGGTGGTGGTCCGCCATGAGGACACGCGTCAAATTCTCCGGCTCAGGCACCGGACACATGTTGTCGAGATTGGGTTTTTTTTTAATTACTTTAATTAGAGTTAAATACGGTTTTAGTCCCTATGGTTTGACAAAAATAACAGTTTTAATCCAATAGTTTCATTTTTGTAACCATTTTCATCCAATTCGTTAACGGCGTTAGTTTTGTTCCGTTAAGTCAATGTAAAAGGACTATAGTGCCCCTAATAGCATAAAATAAAACAAACTATATATATATTTCAAATAAATCTCTCTCTCTCTCTCATCATCATCCTCCATCATCAACACCCTAAACCACCATCGATATTTTCAGCCACCTAGGAAGAACCACAAATTGCCTTAAATTGAAATCAATGGCAGGAACACAATCGATAAGGGTTACATAATCCCTAAAATGAAATCGACATAATCATCCATCATCATCAAAGGGGTTTCACCCACCACCATTTCAAGGTGAAATCGACCTGGCGGGAACACAATCGAAGCTTTCCCTAGAGAGAAACCCCAAATCTAAGCACGATCGTAGCACCCTTCCTGCTATAGTTGAATGCCTCCACCCCCATCGATCAGAGCAAGATCAGATTGCAGAAAACTAGGTCTCGATTTGGGTCCAACCGCCTTAGAGTTGGACCGGCCGGTGAGAAGCGCCGCGATGTAGGACAAAGGGACAAGGTCGCCTGAGGCGGTGATGGTACCACGGAGGGGCAGTACCGGAGTGACGTTATGGTTTAGGAGTTTAGTGATTGCTTCCAGGATTTCGAATCGGATGTCGGAGTGACCCTGGAGGAGGGTGTTGATTCTAAAGAGCATTACCGCCCTTGTTGCTGAATTCGGTAGGGTGTGGCCTGATTCTCTGGCGGGTCTGTCTAATGGAGAAGGGCTAGCAGGGGCTAGGGTTTGGGGTTGGTGGGTCGTCGACGGTGTAGCGACGGCGGTGGTCTGGCCGCCGGTGGTGGCGACTGGTGGAGGCTGGTGGGGAGGATTAATTCTAGGGTTGGGGTGGAGATAAAGGAGTTGGAGAGATTTGGGGAGGATGATAAGAGAGAAGAGTGTGTGGGAGTATTTAATAGCGGTATTTTTGTCTTATTGTAAAAAATAACATATTAAATTAAACGGTGTTAATCAGCTGGACTGTAATGGTTACAAAAATAAAACTATTGGACTAAAAAAATTAAATTTAAACTTTTGGATTAAAACTATTATTTTGGTCAAACCACAAGGACTAAAACCGTATTTAACTCTTTTAATTAATTTAATTATTAAAGTAAAATGATTTTTTATTAAACACCTATCTCGACTACATGTTGGTGAGAATAGATAATTTTCTTAAATAAACAATATTTAGTATTCTACCAGGCAAAAAAATAATTATTATTATTATCAATCTCGACGACATGTCGTCGAGACTAGTGCAGCATGAGCGCCAAAAAGCTTCACCATTTCCCGTTTGACCATCGTCGACGACATGTCGTCGATAAAAGGTGAAAAAAGTCAAAAATGGGGCTGGGACCATCGCCGACGATATGTCGTCGTTTTTGAGAGCCCTATCTCGACAACATATGTTCTCGAGATTGCTCCGAAGAAACTGCTAACTTTTCTTGTAGTGGTTTTAAAAGCTTAACTTTTAAACGTATTTTCAAAGTTATACTTTTAAATATTTAAAAACTTGAAAAATATTAAAATGTAATATTTTAAAATTATTAATAAAGTTAAAATTATTAAAACTTGATTTTTAATATTTATTAAAAAAGTTTTTACCTGGTATTGGTTGGATTTTTTATGGACACGGTTATTGTTCTTCTGAAAAGTTTTCAATCTTTTGTGTTTATTTATTTTAATAAAAAAGTGCAGAGAAACCTTAACGTAGAAGCATGGGTATGGAAATTTTGGTGAAAGCACTATTAGGCTTTTGAAAAAGAGGAAGTCAAAGGCTGGTATTTTAAAATGATTTTTATTACTGTTTTGGGATTTTTTTGGCCTTTTTTTCTATTTTTTATTTTTGGGTGGGGTTAGTTTGACCGGTCGACACTACTGACCAACTCAGCAACTCACTGTTTAAAAATTAAAACTCCAGTTCCAAATGAAAGCTATGTCAAACTAAAACACAATAAATCATCAAACGGAGACACATTTCCTCTTCCCTGTACAATTTAGAACTTTCATCCTAGAAACGAACCAACAATGAAGTTTGGAAAGGATTTTGCTTTACAGATGGTGCCGGAATGGCGAGAAGCATATATGAATTACAACTACCTCAAGACTCTCTTAGAAGAAATCTTGATTTTCCGGCAGCGGCAGACCAGTTCACAGGTGAACCCGAACCCGTCACGGTCGTTGAGGAGAAAGGTGTCTCTTTTTAGAGCTTTCAGTGGGCTAACGCGTAGCCCGAGTAAATATAAGGAAGATGAAGTGATCATAGTAAGTGCAACGCAGCAAGCAGATGAAGAACAAGGGGGAGAGTGTCAAAGTTACCAGACAAGTTTTCTCCGGTCATCGGAGGACGGAGGAGATCTTGAGCTTGTGTTCTTCAGGGGACTTGATCATGAGTTCAATAAAGTGATTCATTTTTATAAAACCAAAGTGGAGGAGGTGGTGAAGCATGCTGAAGAGTTGAACATACAAATGGATGCTCTCATTGCTCTCAGAATCAAAGTCAACAATCCAATTGAGGTGATTCAACAATTCAAGGAACACAAGATGGCTTCTTTAGAAGTTCTGAATCGTGTAAAGATCAACCCCACCACAGAAACACCACTATGCACCGTGCTAAGTGTTTTCAATAGTTTAAATTTAGACTTAAGTTACAACAAAAGTGAACTCAAAGATGCCCAAGGAAAGTTGAAGCAGGCTTTTCTTGAGTTCCATGAAAAGCTTCGGTTTCTGAAGAACTACGCGTAAGCATCGATCAACCACTTTAAATATGATATAAAGATTAACTTTAAAATCTATAACTAAATTCTATCTTTGTTTTCAAACCAGTTTCATGAACCAATTGGCCTTCTCCAAGATAATGAAGAAGTATGATAAGGTAAGGGATTTTTGGTTTTTGTCATATATATGTACCTCCAGGTGTCCAATTGCTGACCTAGATCGTTATTGCAGATCACGTCTAGAAATGCGTCTGATGCTTACTTGCAGATGGTTGACGAATCTTACTTGAGCCAATCTGATGAGGTATATATTTATCTATGAGTATTTCTATCATGATAGAAAGCATTTATTTAAACATAGGTTTTTCTAAACCATAGCCCTAGCTAATGATTCCGTGTTCATCATTCGGTTTTGATGGTTTTTAAGTTAAATTGTTATGAGTCAAAACTCTAAGGGACCTATCCCGACGACGGATGTCGTCTGGATAGGCTTCATCGGTGTAAGGTCAAATCCTTGTAGTGAAATGAGTTTTAACCACTCTAAACTAAAACACAACCATTAAAACATTAAAACCGGAACAAACCAAACCGTTATCATGGTTTGGTGTCCGATTAGTTTCAAAAGTTGTATCTATTAGACCTTAAAAAAGATGTAACTTTGGGATATGGTTAAGTTGACAACAAGTGTTCGGGGAAAATACAATAGAAAAAATAAGTTTACACAAGTATAACGAGAAAACTTTAAAACTTTATAACGTTAAAAAAATATTTTTTTAACGTTTTGTTACTAGGATTTAGTTTTTTTTTTTGAAAGGCAGATTTCTTTTTTCTATAAGAGTGAAACTTGAACCTATGACCTTCTCAAACGTTAATGTTCTTATTGCAACAAGCAACTTACGTACCAAGCAAGCTCATACCAAAAAACGTAAAAAAAGAAACTAATTAAAAACACATTAATAAATGCTAACTAATCCCCTTGAAAATTTTGGTTGGTCACTTCTTTCACGCTTGAGTTTTCCCAGTCTGAGTAGATGTTGCGCTTGACTTTTAACCAAAAATTTCCTTCAGGTTGCTAACCTCATCGAGAGAGTGGAAGCAGTATTCATAAAGCACTTCTGTAACGGAGATAGCCAACGAGGAATGAACACCTTAAGGCCGAAGTCTAAAAGAGAGAAGCATCGGGTTACATTCTTTGTTGGTAAGTTATGAGAATCCACTACTAGAAAACCGGGAAATTGCGATCGAAAATGCCGGTCTCAATATTAGCCACAGAAATCATAGCGATCGCAAAATTAGCTACCGGAAGAGATCTGGTGGTAAAACAGTCACAAAATTTGCAACCATCAAGTTTCTGCGCAATTCCGTCGCAAATATTGTAAAAATTAAAAATAATTAATCAAAATTAAATTACGAATACCCGTCCGGTCGCAAATGTTGCCACCACCTAGTTCCTGCAAAATGATTATATTATAATAGACTTGTGAAGTACAACTCAACAACCTATTTTCTTGTGCAGGTTGCTTCTTTGGATGCTCATTAGCACTTATAGCAGCGATTATCACAAGTATACATGCTAGAGATCTTCTCAAGGGTGAAGGACAAACCAAGTATATGAACACCATCTTCCCACTATACACCTTGTTTGGATTTCTTGTCTTACATATGCTGATGTATGCTGGAAATGTATATTTTTGGACACGTTATCGCGTCAACTACTCGTTTATATTCGGGTTTAAGCAGGGAACAGAATTGGGTTTTAAACAAGTTCTACTCCTCAGTTTTGGTCTATCATTACTCATACTTGCAGCTGTACTCGCAAATCTCGAAATGGAAATGGATCCAGAAACTCAAAGTTACAAAACATTGACAGAATTACTCCCTCTCGGCTTAGTCATTGTATGAAATCCATCTTTTGCCCATTAATTATATATTCATGTATATGTGCTTCAAATTGATTATAGTCTCTCTTTTGCAGGTTGTAGTTCTAATAGCAATCTGTCCATTTAACATCTTGTATCGCACAAACCGTTTCTTCTTCCTGGTCTGTTTATGGCACTGCATTTGTGCTCCTCTTTATTTGGTCACTCTCCCTGATTTCTTCTTGGCTGATCAGTTTACTAGTCAAGTAAGGTTCAAAATTAACAACTGGGAAGTAACATAAAATAATAATAATAATCATTGATCAAGAACTAAAGATCATTTTTTTATGGTTCTAGGTTCAGTTACTAAGGAATGTGGAGTTCTATGCATGTTACTATGGATGGGGAGATTTCAAGAAGAGGGATGCGACGACTTGCAATGATAGTAACGTTTATAAAGTTCTTTCTATAGTTATCGCCGCTGTCCCATATTGGATTCGAGTTCTACAGGTACATGATCTACTCATGCATTATCAAGTACGACCCATGGATGATTGCATTACTAAATTCTGATACAAAGGATTTGTTGATTATAGTGCATACGGCGCTTTTGTGAAGGGCGTGATTCTACACAAGCTATGAATGGACTCAAATACTTATCTACCATTGCTGCTGTTGTTTCAAGGGCAATTTATACTCAAAATAGAGGAACAACCTTGAGAGTCATTGCTGCATCAACCTCAGGAGTTGCAACAATTTTCAGTACTTACTGGGATATAGTGATGGATTGGGGTCTGCTATGTAGGAATTCTGAGAATCCATGGTTGAGAGACAAGCTCATATTGCCCAACAGATCTATCTACTTCATAGCAATGGTAATTACTAATTAGAGATCTACGAATTCAAACAATGACATGCAATTATATTATACTTTTGGATCTTAATATACGTAAGGTAATTTGCAGGTATTAAATGTGATACTGAGACTTGCCTGGATGCAAACTGTGCTCGATTTCCATGAAACTCCTTTCCTCCATAGAAATGCCCTAATTGCCATAGTTGCGAGTTTGGAGATCATTCGACGCGGAATATGGAATTTCTTCAGGTCTAGTTCCATTCATAATTTTAATTCATAAAATGAAAACCAGGAAAACATGAACTAACCTTGTGTTAATCAAATGATTCAGGTTGGAGAATGAGCATTTGAACAATGTTGGGAAATTTCGAGCTGTCAAGACAGTGCCATTACCTTTTAGCTATGAGGACGAATACAAGAATCTATAATTTGTTTATTGCAAATAATCACCAGATTTGTGTGTACAGGTTCCATTTTTGCTTGTTTCATTCTTTTATTTGTAAATTTAATAATATAAACTTTAATATCAAGATATAGATGTAAGTGTAATCATGTAAACTATGTCTAAATTCAATTCATAGTAAAATTATTCAACTCCAAAAATCCTACAACTCATAAATAAACCACAAATATTGTAACTCTATTGATTGTTGTTAGAGTTATAAAATGGGGTCTGAATATATAGAGTCCAGGGGCGGCCCTGGGGTAGGCCGAGCCGGGCCGCCAGCCAGGGTTTTTTCGGGGGCCTAAAATTTTTACGGGGCCTGTATATATATATGTTTTTTTATAAAATTTTAAATACCGGTTTTATATATTGAGTATTTTTTATGAAAACTTAAAATATATTGAGCCCTTTTTATAATGGTTGGACCCTTTTTATAATGATTGAGTCCTTTTTTATAATGTTTGGGCCCTTTTAATGTTTATATTGGTTGGACCCATTTAATCTTTAGAATGTTTGGGCCTATTTAAACTTAAAACCCGTTAACCCATTAACCCTTTAATAAAAAAAACGAATTCTGCAAATAGGGAAGGAATTTTCTTGTGCCTGTTTGCCTCCCTGGCGTCTCCACTTGAAGTTGGGGAAAAAGATAATGATGTTGCAATTGCAAGTGAAGCAAATTCAATAGCAGAAAAAGAAATTGGTGAATTTGACTTTTTGGTTTCAATTGTTATCTGGTATGAAGTATTAGACAAGGTGAATGAAGTGAGCAAAAAGTTACAATCAAATGATATGCATCTCGAGACTGCTATTAAAGCAATAAACAAATTGATTGAATACTTCAAAGGATATAGAGAAACTGGTTTTTCAAAAGCAATTGATGAAGCTAAGGAGATTGCTATTGAAATGGACATTGATCCGAAATTTCCAGAAAAACGTTTGATTAAAAGGAAAAAAACATTTGGTGAGAGTTCAACTAGCCAAGAAGCTTCATTTACACCCGAAGAGAATTTCAGAGTAAATTATTTCTTATTTATTATTGATCAAGCTATTGCTTCTATTGAGACTAGATTTGATCAATTTAAAAACTATGAGAATTTATTTGGTTTTTTGTTTCCACACAACTTGAAGGGAATTGAAGATAAAGATCTTAAGTTGTCTTGTCGTTTTCTTGAAAATGCACTCAAGTTTGAAGGAAGATCGGATATTGATTGTGATGAACTTTATATGGAGTTGAAGTCATTTGACACCTTAGAAATCAGTGAATTTAACAACCCTATAGATGTTTTGAAGCATTTGAATGAGTTACAAGAAAATTTCCCAAATGCAAGGATTGCATATAGAATAATGTTGACTATTCCAGTCACGGTGGCATCAGCAGAAAGGAGTTTTTCGAAATTGAAGTTATTGAAATCATACTTACGATCTACAATGACCCAAGAAAGACTTAGTGGATTGGCGATGATAGCTATCGAGAACGAAATTTTAGAGAGTATAAATTGCGAAGAGATGATCAAAGAGTTTGCTGTCAAGAATGCTAGGAGAGCTTCGCGAATCATCCGTTAGCTATTACGGTATGTAATATAACATACTATATTTTTTTTCTATATTTATTGCTATAACGTTAATCGTCGTTTAAAAAAATTTTAGTTTATATATTTTGTTCGTATGGGCCTTTTTTTCGGCTTCGGCCAAGGCACTTAAATCCTCGGGACCGGCTCTGATAGAGTCTAATATTACATTTTATCACCCTAAACTATCACTAATAACATTGTGATTTAATACTATGTCTAAATTCAATTCATAGTAAAATTATTCAACTCCAAAAATCCTACAACTCATAAATAAACCACAAATATTGTAACTCTATTGATTGTTGTTAGAGTTATAAAATGGGGTCTGAATATATAGAATCTAATATTACATTTTATCACCCTAAACTATCACTAATAACATTGTGATTTAATATTCTCCCACAAGCTAAGCGCGAGAGAGATTTAGCTCAAAATTTAAAGACTTGAAAATATAAAAGACATTTTTTTTTGTTTTGTTAACCTAATCTGATCGGAAAAAAGTAAAAAGAAAACGAAAACGTAGTAAGGATATCATGAAGGAAAGAGTTGGGTTGTTCGACGAGGTTTTGGACAGAGTGGCCGCAGCCGGCCACCCCATCTAGGGTTCAAGTGACATTGAGCTCTCCTAGTTCTGATACCAAAACAAACCACAAGTATTGTAATTGTACTGATTGTTGTTAGGGTTACAAAATGGGGTCTCAATATATAGAGCCCAATATTACATTCTAGCACCCTGAAGTATCACTAATAAACTAACCTACCTCACAATTATCACGAGCCGCCGCCTTCACAACACAATCTTCGCCACCAGTTGCCACCACACAACCACCACTTAACCCTAGAGCCGCCGCTGCCGCTACCACCCCCTCTTCGATGGCTACCTATATATATATATATCTATATCTACATCCATAAATGGAAAAAACTCAGATCTAGTACGATGGCTACCTATTTTGAGCCCAACTCTTCGACTCTTAGATTCTGTTGGTGACGAAAATCAATCCTTGAGCTTCACTATTCGAAATCCCAACTCTCACTCTAGCTCGTCTCTCTCTCTCTAGTGTCACTAGAATGGAAGGAAATGAGGACGGTTGGGGATGGCGACTTGGTTAAGCCCCTCCCCTTGCCCTTTTAGTTTCTCCTCCTCCCCCTTGTCACGTTTAGTCCCCGTTGCCTTTCCCGTTTACTCATTTAATTCCTGTCGTTTATTTCCTGAACCTCGTTCGTAAACACTTATTTCCTATTATTATTTTCGGGATGTTACATATGCATGTAGATATATATATATATATATATAAAATGAACCGTTTGACCTGAAACTTGTATGTATGTAGATAGATATATGTAAAATGCACGTTTTGACTCGAAACTTGTATGTATGTAAAATGAACCGTTTAGACCCGAAACTTTTATGGATGTAGATATATATATATATATATATATATATGTAAAATGAACCGTTTGAACCGCTTAGACTCTAAACTAGTATGTATGTAAAATGAACCATTTAGACCCGAAGTTTGTTAAATGTTTGTTTTAAGTATAATCTAATTTAATTGTAGGAACTAGCTAACATGTTGTTTGACGACCTGAATTTTAGAGATAAATTCAACAAATTAATCTTTTACAAATGAGACAAAGTAGTAGAGATGAAGACGAGGGCAACGACGAGAATGAAGATTAGTTTAGATTTTATGTTGTTTTAAGATTTGGAATAGCTTGACTTAATTAGACAAAAAAACTAAGACATTATGTTCTAATTTTATATATTAATGTTTATGCGTTTATGTTTATGTTATATTGGCCCAAAAAACTGGAAAATATGCAGGTTTTGTAATGTATATATGTATGTTGGAAAAAAACTACAAAAATGGGTCAGAAGACATTAGCGGCGACAATGGAGTATTAGTGGCGACAGTTTTCGTCGCTAAAAGCAAACCAGTAGCGGCGACAATTTATCATTAGCGGCGATAATGTTGTCTTTGGCGACGAAGAATTAGTGGCAACACAATAACTGCGACATATGGTGGTATTACCGGCGACGATTGTCGCCGCTATTGAGTGGATTCTTTGTAGTGTATGCTTGATACATCATTAGGATTACGATGTATGACCATAGCCCATTTGGAAAAGGTTAACCGATAGATGGTGATCAGAAAGCAATATGCTTGATGCATCATTAGGATTCTGAGCTAGTGTTTCGTTCCAATTCAGGCTTCGAATTAAACTGCAAAACCAATCACCCGTTTTGTAATGCCCCGATCCCAGGAAGTCTCACTCGTTGGATTTACACAATAACATATAGCTCAATCACCGGAACATTTTTAAATTAACATCATGCATCAGAATTACATCACTATTGAATCATAAAAATGCCAACCAATTAAAACTTTTAAGCATTGTTCTTTAACCTAACATAAACATATGTCGGGAAGTCAGTTCTTGTGCCGAGTAGCCAATCACCTACTCCAGCCAGCCCAAGGAACATCATATTTTTTATTTTCCTTTACCTGAGATGCATACTAAAAGTCAGCTAACGCTAGTGAGTTCTAGTTTAATCATTCAAGTAATCATCATACATATATCATTCATTCATCATATTTACTTAACATTCTTCCTTAAACATAAATCATAATAATTCAGTTTAAGTATAAACATTCCATAACATCCGTCTACCGAAGTAGTCGTTTCCTCCTTCTACTGAAGTAGTCGTTTCACCGTCCGTCTACTAAAGTAGCCTTTTAACTTCCGTCTACCATCCTAGCCGTTTCATCCGTCTACCGAAGTAGCCGTTTCATCATCCGTTTATCGTAGTAACCGTTTCATCCGTCCTATCGTAGTAGTCCGTTTAACATACCGTCTACCGTTGTAGATGTCTAACATTCGTCTACTATACACGGTATAACCGTTTCATCCATCTACCGTTGTAGCCGTTTCATCCGTCTACCGTAGTAGCCATTTTACATCCGTTTACCGAAGTAACTGTTTCATCCGTCCTACCGTTGTAGTCCGTTTAACCCATCTACTGAAGTAGTCGTTTCGTCCGTCTAGCGAAGTAGCCATTTCATTTGTCTACCGAAGTAGCTATCACATAATCACATATTTCTCTTTGTTACATTGTCATCCGTTTGCCACTGGGACCGTTTCATCATTCATTGAATTAACATATTAATATGTTTAACTTCTTTATTCTATACATCTGTTTACCTCGTGGGTAACAGTTTCATCATTTATTATGTTGGCACGTTTACACGTATAGACCTTTGTACTTTAACTATGGTGGCACGTTTATACGTAAGCCCTTTATACTTTGTTAACTATGGTGGCATGTTTACACATAAACCCTTTTACACTTTATCTTTTATGTTGGCACATTGACACATTTAGCCACATAGCACATCATCATTCATATAGGCACATAATTACACATAGCCTATTACATTCTTTAATATTTAGCACATTAGCCATAAAAAATTCATCATCATTCGAGTATGCACCCTAGCCCAAAAATTACAGACAAGGGGGACTTAGAACTCACCTCGTGCACGGTTTACTATGTGAAACTAATAAGCTTCGGCTAGACAAGTGCTACGTGTTCTGTACAAATTCAATACGTGAAATCTGTTAAACTTTGCTAGTGTCGCCACACGCAGTGTCGCATGGGTTAGTGTCGCCAAAACTTAGAGTCGTCCAACATTGTTGCCTGGTGACGCCTGCCAGCAGTGTTGTCAGATCAGTGTCGTCAGAATAGACTTCTGGACTTAATGTTGTTTACATAGTGTCGTCTACTTAATGTCACCAGATAGCTTAGTGTCGCCCATTTAGTGTCGCCAAATGGAATGTCACGTGTCCCAATCATTGGCAGACCTCGGGAACACCACCTCATCATCCCCGACTAGTGTCGTCGGATGAAGATGGCGACACTATTAGTGTCGCCCCAAGAACACAAACCCTAACAGCTTGATTTTGATCCAAAATCGTAACATTTTTACGTCTAAATCATTTATCTAGCTTCAATGAAGCTAAATCTATACTTTGTTCATCTTTTAACATGTAAAAATCTTGTCTTTAATGTGAAAACCCTACTTTTATCCCAAAATCTCATTTTAAGCAAAAACAGAGATTTAGGTTGGATCCATACCTCAAAAGACTACATTTTTGTCACACCCCGCCGAAGGCGGAAACACGGAGGTGAGACGAGAGCGGTGCATCGAACACCTAGGCGCAAGAGAATGTTAATGGGTACACTGCAAAATTTCAAAGAACCACTACAAACATACCCAAGAAAGTAAAGTGTCATACAAACCACGAAAACCAAAATACAAATTCAGGTTGTCTACATAAACCAAACATCCTAAATGCAGAATACAAAACCAACAACCAAGTCATAATCCAAAAGAAAGTCCCCAAAAGCAATTCACCAAACTAGTCATTTGCTTCAATTCTGTTTACCTGAAAAGCATGTTTCGAAAACGGTCAGCTATAAAAATAGTTGGTGAGTACGCAGGTTTTACGACTCAATAAAATAAGTAAATGAATTTCAAAGTGTAAAAGTAACCATCCGCAGATGATATAGTACATGTGTTAAGATTTTAGTTACCCTGAGCCACAATCAAAACCGTCAGACTAGTTGTTGCCCCTGTATCCAGGTGTTAAATGCGAACACCTACTATGGCTAATTATGCGCCCAAATGACCCTACAAGTCTGGTTGGCGCGACCAACCCTTGGCGGGGGTGTCGAGCCAAATAGTACTATTCATAATTCTCATCGGCTATTCAAGCTAATTGATTGCGTTAAAGTGGGGACTTAATGCATCTAAAAGTAAACCCAGGTAACACTAATCCCAAGTAACAACATGTAGTGAAACAGCTTTTCCCCCGTAAAACAGTAAACATTTAAAAGTGGGGCCGTGAAACTCACCTGAGAGTGAAACGCGAAAAAGTGCGGTAAAACAGTGAAACAGCCAACGGTGGTATCCTAACGGAGTCCTACTAATAAGTAGACACAAAATGTATTTAGGAAACCTAATATGTGTGGCTAAGTCAACAAAAGTCAAAAGTGGCTATGCAGTCAACTGCATAGTCAAAACTCGTGCACGTGCGTACGAACCGTTAAGAATTGTAAAACCGGCTTTTATATGAATTAATAACCTTAAAACTTTAAGTTTTAGATTATAATAAATAACATCAGTAGTTAAAAATTCACATTTGATAAAATCTCATGTCACGGTTTCGTATGATCAAAAACGCGATTACGCGCGTAAAGTTCGGTTTACGGTTTGAAACTCAGATTCGTCCGAAATTAGGGTTTTAGTGTGATATTAGCACCCAATTTAAAAGTGAAATTTTATGTTTTAATTGAGTTTATACTTCTGTCTAAAATCACCTAGAATTTTTATAAAATCAATTTTATATAAAAATTTCCAAAATTAATAACTTTTTATAAAATTTAAATGGACCATAATTCCAAAACTATACTTAGATATAAAGTTACTGCTTGAAATTTATACCAATTGATAATATATATATATATATAAATAAAAATTTCTGACCAATTTTCATATTTTTCCAATACCCATATTATTTAATATGAATTTAATATTGTTAAATTTTACAAATTCAGGAAAAATAGTTAAACACATCAAAACTTCACCAAATTTTTACCATATTATTTTTAAGTCAATATAAGATCCCATACCAAGTTTAAAGTCATGATTTTATCCAGAAGTATACAAACTCTAAATCGTCCGTTTAAACTTTATAAATACTAAACGCATACTTAAATAACTCCAATTTTCATAAAATTTGGACATGAGTCTTAGTTCATCATATAACAATCACTGTCCAATTTCCAGAATTTTTCAATATTCAAAAGTATTTTTCCCAAATTTACATGTATTAAACCTGTGTGAATTTTAATAAATAATCTATAAAGAGTTAGATAACCAAAATTTTCAGATACTCATTTTAAAACATATTCTACTGTATAGAAACAAATTTGGGTGCTAAATCAATCATTTTTAAAAATCCACCAAAAACATGTTTGTTCTTGATCATTTAAGCTAACTACAAGTTTGATCAAGGATTATACCTTCCAAATTCAACAAATGGTGATGAAATTTGATGCTAAGCTACTGAGTTTTCCTTGATTTATAACCTACAATCACAATGTGGTTCAATTCCAAGATCAAAAACTCAAAAATCAACAAAATGCTCTTTTAATTCAAGAAGATGCAAGTATGAACACCCAACTGTTCATACACTTTGATCATCAAATCTTGCAAGATTTTCACTAGATAACTCATTGTGGATAATTACAACTAATTTTTATCCACAAATCCTTGTTAAAACCACAAGATTCAAGCTAAAAACTCTTAAAAACAATAAAACTTGAAAATCAAAGTTAGTGTGTGTAGTGTGTGTGTTCTTGGTGTTCTTGAGAACACATGCAAGAATCAAAACAGAAATTTTAAAGATGAAATCATGTTAAAACACATGTTTATACCTTCAAATCACTAGAACAAAGCTCGTCAACAACAATGATCCAAGAATTCAAGGTTGCAATGGATGATTTGAGCTTGTTCTTGAGCTTAGAATTCAAATTGGAAGAGTTTGGGAGTGGTGGTGGGTTCTCAAGGCTGGAACAAGATGGGAGAAGGGAAAAAAATGGGTCGGGGGTTGGGTATTTATAGTGGAAAAGCAAGTCTTGCTTTAAAATACCATTTTTATAAAAAAAATACCCACTTTGTATAAAAATTACACCCCTAAACACTCTAATAAATATTTTTATCCAAACATAAAATTCTAGTATCCAAAATAATGAATTTTATAAATTTTTAAAACATAAAAACTCAAAAATTTTCAAAAAGTTATACCGGGTAAATACTGGGTTTTTAACGGAAGAACCACCTGTGATCGTTAGTTAAATCAAGAATCACAAAAGTTAGCACATATAATATTATAAAATATCATTCTTAACTAAAATATAAATATAAAAATTATTTTAGAGAATTTAATTTTTACCTTTTATTTAACGCGTTCGCAGTATACGTAGTGTATGCACTTAATCGGGTTTTCTAGTTCGGACCTTAGTGTTTGTCTAAGGTAGTATTCCTAGAAACACTAAAAATATATAAAATCATAATATTTAAAAATATAACGTATAAAAAATTCGAGAAACGGTAAGGACCTGAAAAACCGCGATTGTCACATTATCCCCCAGTTGAAAGGAATTTCGTCCCGAAATTCAACTGATGTTGGCAATGACCGCTTCATTCACAAAAAGTTGAGGATATTTCTGCTTCATTTGGTCCTCTCGTTCCCATGTGAATTCGGGTCCATGCTTCGAGTTCCATCGGACCTTCACGATAGTGATACGGCTACGTTTAAGCGTCTTGATCTCGCGATCCAAAATCTCAACCAGTTCTTCGATAAAGTGAAGCTTTTTGTAGACACGAACTTCCTCATGTGATATTACCAAGCATTCATCGACTAAACACTTTTTGAGGTTTGATACGTGGAAAGTATCGTGTATACCACCGAGTTCTTTAGGCAATTTCAATTTATACGCCACGGGGCCAATTCTATTAATAATTTCAAATGGTCCAATATACCTCGGATTGAGTTTACTCCTCTTTCTGAACCGAATAACGCCCTTCCAAGGTGAAACTTTTAAAAGCACCCTGTCACCAATTTGAAATTCCAAGGGTTTCCTTCGATTGTCAGCGTAGTTTTTCTGTCTGTCTCGTGCGGCCTTTAATCTATCCCGAATCTTAAAAAAAATTTCCGTAGTCTCCTGAATAATCTCGGGACCAGTTAAACGATTGTCACCAACTTCGGCCCAACAAAGTGGTGATCGACACTTACGCCCATACAAAGCTTCAAACGGCGCGCATTTGAGGCTAGTGTGATAAATGTTATTATAAGAGAATTCAATTAACGGCAAATGGGTATCCCAATTTCCGCCAAAGTCTATCACACATGCCCTTAGCATATCCTCCATGGTCTGAATCGTTCGTTCACTTTGACCGTCAGTCTGAGGATGGTAAGCCGTGCTCATATCCAAGCGCGTTCCCAAAGCTCGTTGTAGTGTCTGCCAAAATCGGGATGTAAAACGACTATCCCTATCCGAGATGATGGAAACGGGCACTCCGTGCCTAGAAACAATCTCACCAATGTACAAACGAGCTAACTTTTCCATCTTAAAATCCTCTCGGATGGGAATAAAATGAGCAGATTTCGTCAACCGGTCAACAGTGACCCAAATTGAATCATAACCGCTGGAAGTTCGTAGTAACTTAGTGACGAAATCCATAGCAATTTGTTCCCATTTCCACTTAGGGATGTCGGGTTGCTGCAAAAGTCCCGACGGTTTCTGGTATTCTTCCTTGACTTTAGAACAAGTCAAGCACTTCCCAACATAACTTGCAATTTCTTTCTTCATCCCGGGCCATCAATAAAATTCTTTCAAGTCTTTGTACATCTTGTCAGCTCCGGGATGTACGGAATATCTAGACTTGTGAGCTTCATTAAAAATCAATTGTCTCAAGTTATGGAAATCTGGAATCCACAATCGATCCAAATAATAAATTAACCCATCGTTTTTCGGTTCGAATTTCCTCTCATCACCACATAAAAGTTCGTCTTTCAAATTATTTCTCTCTAGTGCTTCTTTCTGTGCCTCAAGAATCTGAGCTTTCAAGCTCGTTTAAACTATCATCCCCAAAGCACGCACTCGATGAGGTTTTATTCTTTCCTTCCTACTCAAAGGATCTGCCACCACATTTGCTTTCCCAGGGTGATATCGGATATCACAGTCATAGTCGTTGAGTAGTTCGACCCATCTCCTTTGTCTCATGTTCAACATCTTTTGATCAAATATGTGCTGGAGGCTTTTGTGGTCGGTAAAAATAGTGCACTTAGTGCCATAAAGATAATGCCTCCAAATTTTAAGTGCAAAGACAATGACACCCAACACCAAGTCGTGAGTTGTGTAATTCTTTTCGTGCACTTTCAATTGTCGGGATGCATACGCGATAACCTTGTCCTTTTGCATCAACACGCAGCCAAGACCTTGGTGTGAAGCGTCACAGTATACGACAAAACCATCCGTTCCTTCGGGAAGAGTTAGAATTGGAGTGTTACATGACTTCTGTTTCAATAATTGAAATGCCTCTTCCTGTTTGTCACCCCATACAAATTTTCTATCTATCTGAGTCAAGAAAGTTAAGGATTGAGCTATCTTCGAAAAATTCTCAATGAATCGCCTATAGTAGCCTGCCAAACCAAGAAATTGACGGATCTCGGTTGGGGTCTTAGGCGTCTCCCACTTCTTTATCGCCTCAATCTTGGCCGGATCCACATGTATGCCCTTCTCGTTAATCACGTGGCCAAGAAAGTGAACTTCTTTTAGCCAAAATTCACACTTTGAGAACTTGGCATAAAGTTTCTCATTCCGAAGCAACTCCAAAATTAACCGTAGGTGTTGCTCGTGCTCTTCCTTACTCCAAGAATATATCAAGATGTCGTCGATAAAGACTATCACGAACTTGTCTAAGTAGGGCTTACATACCCTATTCATCAGATCCATAAACACTGCCGGAGCATTAGTTAGGCCGAAAGGCATAACCAAAAACTCATACTGACCATACCGAGTCCTGAATGCCGTCTTCAGTATGTCATCCTCCTGGACCCTTAACTGATGATAACCGGATCTGAGATCGATCTTAGAGAAATGAGTCGATCCCTGCAATTGGTCAAACAAGTCGTCGATCCTCGGGAGTGGATATCGGTTCTTGATTGTCAATTTATTCAACTCCCGGTAGTCGATACACATCTGAAATGATCCATCCTTCTTTTTCATGAACAAGACCCGAGCTCCCCAAGGTGAGAAACTCGGTCTAATAAATCCTTTCTCTAAAAGTTCCTGCAACTGATTCGACAACTCTTGCAATTCAGACGGTGCCAAACGGTAAGGGGATCTAGCAATAGGTGCGGCACCGGGTACCAAGTCGATCCTAAACTCAACTTGCCGTGAAGGGGGTAATCCGGGTAAATCCTCGGGAAAGACTTCCGGATAATCACGCACGATTGGGATATCTTGAATTTTTAACTCCCCCGACCTCTTCTCGACAACGTTAGCAAGAAATGCGTAACTCCCTTTCTTCAAAAATTTCCAAGCCTTCATACATGAAATAATGTTCAAGCTCCTTCCAGGTTTATCACCATGGACATCTAGTACTTCACCGTTTGAGAGCGGAATTCGAACTATCTTTTCTGAACAAATAATCTCGGCTCGGTGTTTGGACAACCAATCCATGCCAATTACAACATTGAAGTTACCAAGATCAATCGGAATAAGATCTACACTAAATGGATGATCATTTAAATTCATAGTGCAATCTCGGACAATATCATTAGCCTTAATCAATTTACCGTTTGTTAGTTCTATAGTGTAGGCATCATGTAATTTTTTTGACTCAAGACTAATCAATGATCTAAACTCAGTAGAAATAAAACTTCTATCAGCCCTTGTGTCAAATAGTATAGATGCATGGATATCATTGATGAGAAACGTACCCGTCACCACATTCGTGTCCTGACGAGCGTCTCCAGCCCCAAGTGTGAATGCTCTACCCTTAGCTTGATTCGTATTACCACCATTACGTCCTAGTTTAGGACATCTGTCTCTGAAGTGACTAGTCTCCTTACATTCATAACATGATCTCTGAGGTTCCAAGTTGACCATGCAGTTCTTGGCAAGATGACCGGTCCTGTTGCACCTTTCACAAGTAACAACTGCGCATTGGCCGGTATGGTGAAGGTTGCATCTATTACACTTAGGTAAGTTCCCAATGTACACCTTCTTTCCTTGTGTCACCGCTCCATAATTCTTCACAAACTTGCGCTTCTTACTTGGACCACCAGTAGTTTTCTTCACAACCTTCTCCTCCGATTTCTTTCCAACTGTTCCTTTCTTAACCAAGATTCCATTTCTCACCATTTCATTAGTTAATTCACTCGCCAGCTGTATCACACTTTGCATAGTAGTGGCTTTGGCCGAAGTAACCATTCCCCGAATTTGGGGCACTAATCCTCATATATACCTTTCGATCCTCTTGGGTTCTGGTGTCACCAGATGTGGCATCACACGGGACAACTCGTGAAATCGAGTCGTGTAATCCAAGATCTCTGCTCCATCCATTTCCAGATTCCAAAATTCAACTTCAATTTTCTTTAATTCATTCCGAGGACAGTATTCCTCAATCAACATTTTCTTAAACTCGTCCCAAGTCAGGTTATCAGTAACCTGTTCTTCTAACGCATCAACTTGAGAATTCCACCATGTTAGGGCTTCGCCCTGTAGAGAGCAAGCAGCATACTTAACCTTCTGATTTTCCAAGCAGTTACTGATTTTTATGACAGACTCCATCTTTTCTATCCAACGAACAATCCCAACTGCCCCTTCAATTCCATGAAAATCCAGGGGTTTTCCCGTAGAGAAGTCTTTAAAAGTGCATCCGCGGTTGGTGTTACCAGTATTTGTGCCACCACCAGCACCACCACCGGCTCCACCACTGTCAGAAGCACCACCACTAGTGCCGCCAGCACTCCTGATTAACCCTGCGGTGATCTGTGCCACTATTCTTGGTATAGCCGCATCTATCCCTTGATTTATCAGCTGGGTCAGATCTGGTTGAGCATTCTCTGTCTCATTATGCTGCGGTTCTCTCCTCGGCGGCATTGTCTAAAAACAGAAACGAATAGGAATTTTATAAGAGTTTGAGTAAATGATGGTACTTGATTAGAAATAACTCAAACATAGCAAACAATCTATATATAAAAGACATGTTTTTGAAAAGGATGATAAACATTTGGTTGAACCATGTACACAAGGTAACAATTAAGAATGATGACAATACACAAATAATAACAAAATGAATTTTATGACATACAAGGATTCATCAAAAATATAATTCATTTCCATCATCCAAAATTTACAAAAGTGCTTCACCGAGCATAGAAAGTAGCTAGGGTTTACAAGAGTTAGTAATAATTTTTACAAAATTAGGCATTAGTTAGAACTATGCCAAGATACCCCAAAAGAAACAAAGTTTTGTAACCCTTCAAAAGGACTTGAGCACAACCCGCTCAGTGTCTGAAATAGAAACCTAACACAACAGCAACCAGTAAAACAAAGAAAGCCACAAAAATAGCCAATCTGGAGTAGACCCTCTTCTCAAATTGATCCATGCGCTGGTTCCTGTTCAGCTCTGACGCCTGAAGAGTAGTAACATACTGATATAGCTCCGGTATCCTCTCTAGAACATCCTCCAACACAGTATGATGATGATTCAGCCTCATCTCGTGTCCAGCGTAAGCCTCCACTAACTCGTCCATCTTTACCTCCCTACTAGTCCTGGTGTGTCCTCGAGCTCCTCCTCTTCATCCGATGATAGCTCTATAATAACAGGTTCAGTCCTAGAAGATGATCCTCCGACCTCGAAGGTCGATCCAAGAAACAGTGACTGTCCAACAGCGGGAGTAGCAGGGTGTAGAACAACAGTCACTTGTGCTACCTTGGGAGGGGGTAGGACCGAAGTAGGTGACGGTAGACGGCTCCCTAAATCCTCTGAGCTAGTAGCGTAGCTAGACTCACCGGGCACATAGTGCTCCGACGGATCCTCCTCTGACGTATGACTTGGCTCGGGCGCACTCCAATCACCTGATGATGTAGGGACAGGTACAAGAGGGATGCTGTTGAGGTTGTCCGCCTCATCGTCCGAGAAGTACTGCTGAAATGAAGATGATGAAGATGAAGACATGCTGTGACGGAGAACGTAAAGCTGGTAAGAATAAGAAATGCGAAATGATATGCAATGCACACATAGTTCCTAAGGTTCTTTGAAATGTTTCTTAAGGTCATAGTCTAGGTTCGAGTCTGGGTAAACCTAATTCTCTATAACCAGTGCTCTGATACCAAGTCTGTCACACCCCGTCGAAGGCGGAAACACGGAGGTGAGACGAGAGCGGTGCATCGAACACTTAGGCGCAAGAGAATGCTAATGGGTACGCTACAAATTTCAAAGAACCACTACAAACATACCCAAGAAAGTAAAGTGTCATACAAACCACGAAAACCAAAATACAATTTCAGGTTGTCTACATAAACCAAACATCCCAAATGCAGAATACAAAACCAACAACCAAGTCATAATCCCAAAGAATGTCCCCAAAAGCAATTCACCAAACTAGTCATTTGCTTCAATTCTGTTTACCTGAAAAGCATGTTTCAAAAACGGTCATCTATAAAAATAGTTGGTGAGTACGCAGGTTTTATGACTCAATAAAATAAGTAAATGAATTTCAAAGTGTAAAAGTAACCATCCGCAGATGATATAGTACATGTGTTAAGATTTTAGTTACCCTGAGCCACAATCAAAACCGTCAGACTAGTTGTTGCCCCTGTATCCAGGTGTTAAATGCGAACACCTACTATGGCTAATTATGCGCCCAAATGACCCTACAAGTCTGGTTGGCGCGACCAACCCTGGGCGGGGGTGTCGAACCAAATAGTACTATTCATAATTCCCATCGGCTATTCAAGCTAATTGATTGCGTTAAAGTGGGGACTTAATGCATCTAAAAGTAAACCCAGATAACACTAATCCCAAGTAACAACATGTAGTGAAACAGCTTTTCCCCCGTAAAACAGTAAACATTTAAAAGTGGGGCCGCGAAACTCACCTGAGAGTGAAACGCGAAAAAGTGCGGTAAAACAGTGAAACAGCCAACGGTGGTATCCTAACGGAGTCCTACTAATAAGTAGACACAAAATGTATTTAGGAAACCTAATATGTGTGGCTAAGTCAACAAAAGTCAAAAGTGGCTATGCAGTCAACTACATAGTCAAAACCCGTGCACGTGCGTACGAACCGTTAAGAATTGTAAAACCGGCTTTTATATAAATTAATAACCTTAAAACTTTAAGTTTTAGATTTTAATAAATAACATCAGTAGTTAAAAAGTCACATTTGATAAAATCTCATGTCACGGTTTCGTATGATCAAAAACGCGATTACGCGCGTAAAGTCAGGTTTACGGTTTGAAACTCAGATTCGTCTGAAATTAGGGTTTTAGTGTGATATTAGCACCCAATTTAAAATTCAAATTTTATGTTTTAAATGGGGTTATATTTCTGTCCAAAATCACCTAGAATTTTTATAAAATCAATTTTATATAAAAATTTCCAAAATTAATAACTTTTTATAAAATTTAAATGGACCATAATTCCAAAATTATACTTAGATATAAATTTACTGCTTGAAATTTTTATGATAAAAATTTCTGACCAATTTTCATATTTTTCCATTATCCATATTGTTTAATATGAATTTAATATTTTTAAATTTTACAAATTCAGGAAAAATAGTTAAACACATCAAAACTTCACCAAATTTTTACCATATTATTTTTAAGTCAATATAAGATCTCATACCAAGTTTAAAGTCATGATTTTATCCAGAAGTATACAAACCCTAAATCATCCGTTTAAACTTTAAAAATACTAAACGCATACTTAAATAACTCCAATTTTCATAAAATTTGGACAGGAGTCTTAGTTCATCATATAAAAATCACTGTCCAATTTCCAGAATTTTTCAATATTCAGAAGTATTTTTCCCAAATTTATATGTATTAAACTTGTGTGAATTTTAATAAATAATCTATAAAGAGTTAGATAACCAAATTTTCCAGATACTCATTTTAAAACATATTCTACTGTATAGAAACAAATTTGGGTGCTAAATCAATTATTTTTTAAAATCCACCAAAAACATGTTTGTTCTTGATCATTTAAGCTAACTACAAGTTTGATCAAGGATTATACCTTCCAAGCTCAACAAAAGATGATGAAATTTAATGCTAAGCTACTGAGTTTTCCTTGATTTATAACCTACAATCACAATGTGGTTCAATTCCAAGATCAAAAACTCAAAAATCAACAAAATGCTCTTTTAATTCAAGAAGATGCAAGTATGAACACCCAACTGTTCATACACTTTGATCATCAAATCTTGCAAGCTTTTCACTAGATAACTCATTGTGGATAATTACACTAATTTTTATCCACAAATCCTTGTTAAAACCACAAGATTCAAGCTAAAAACTCTTAAAAACAACAAAACTTGAAAATCAAAGTTAGTGTGTGTAGTGTGTGTGTTCTTGAGAACACATGCAAGAATCAAAACAGAAATTTTAAAGATGAAATCATGTTAAAACACATGTTTATACCTTCAAATCACTAGAACAAAGCTCATCAACAACAATGATCCAATGATTCAAGGTTGCAATGGATGATTTGAGCTTGTTCTAGAGCTTAGAATTCAAATTGGAAGAGTTTGGGAGTGGTGGTGGGTTCTCAAGGCTGGAACAAGATGGGAGAAGGGAAAAAAATGGGTCGGGGGTTGGGTATTTATAGTGGAAAAGCAAGTCTTGCTTTAAAAGACCATTTTATAAAGAAAATACCCACTTTTTATAAAAATTACACCCCTAAACACTCTAATAAATATTTTTATCCAAACATAAAATTCTAGTATCCAAAATAATGAATTTTAGAAATTTTTAAAACATAAAAACTCAAAAATTTTCAAAACGTTATACCGGGTTTTTAACGGAAGAACCACCTGTGATCGTTAGTTAAATCAAGAATCACAAAAGTTAGCACATATAATGTTATAAAATATCATTCTTAACTAAAATATAAATATAAAAATTATTTTCGAGAATTTAATTTTTACCGTTTATTTAACGCGTTCGCAGTATACGCAGTGTATGCACTTAACCGGGTTTTCTAGTTCGGACCTTAGTGTTTGTCTAAGGTAGTATTCCTAGAAACACTAAAAATATATAAAATCATAATATTTAAAAATATAACGTATAAAAAATTCGAGAAACGGTAAGGACCTGAAAAACCACGATTGTCACAATTTTCTTTGTTAATCTTGTTCCAAATCGATGGAGAAACAGTTTAGGACTGATCTTGAGCCAAAATGGCGATTCTTGAAGTATTCCCTTTCTAGAACCCTCACTTTCTCTCTATACGTTTTTGGGTGAAGATGGTGAAAATGAGGCTAATTAGGGAAGATGGCTAGGGTTATGGAATCCTTGCGGGCCAAGCCCACTCTCCCCAACCTCATTTCCCTTATTCTTTTCTTTCTTTTTAGCCTATAAGGTGTCGGTTTTCGAGTGTTACATGTTTGCTATATGTCACCCAGTTTAAGTTTAACAAAATGTTGGGTTATTTTCACGCATGCTTATAATTGCAGGTGCATATATTTTCACCTAAGAACATATAATCGAGTTCACAATTAGCCACCTAAGAACATATAATCAAGTTCACAATTAGCAGAATCCTTTTTACTTTACTACACTTTTGAACTCATGATTGATGAAGATCTTAATGTACAAAAATAAAGCTCAATAAAACAGAATTACCTTAATTTATATGGCTAATAGTGTATATTTGTCTATCAGCACATTACCTTAATTTAAAAAAGAAATTGAAAATGTTGAACTGTAACACCTGTCACGAAAATGTCCAAGATTTGGCTAAGGTACAAATCACAAGGACTACAAGTGTAAATAACCCATAGATAAAGGTTAAAAAAGTAGAAATCTTGAAAATTCAACAGTAACGGACGGTCACAAGACGGTAACGGATCGTCACGGACGGTAATGGTCCGTTACGGGCTGGGCACGCGAACCCTGATGAAGCGTCACGTGTCCAGTGACTCATCTTTGAAATCTGACGCGTGGAAACCCTAGTAACGGTCCGTCACGGCCCCAGACTCACCCTGGTGTGCCACACATCAAATCTGTAACGGACCGTCACGCCTGGTAACGGTCCGTCACGACCCAAAATGACCAGAGGGCGACACGTGTTTGATGACTCATGAAACCCTAATCTGGTGACAGACCGTCACCAGATGTAACGGTCCGTCACGGGCTCAGAACTTGCCCTATAAATAGATGATCGAGTTCATACCAATTCTTCACACCAAAAACATTCTCTCTTCTCAAATTCTGTTCTAGAGCATTCCTAGGCGACACCCGACGATCCCGGGTCGATTCCCGCTCGTTGTAGTACATGGTTTAAGAAGAAACGCTAGTAGAGGTGCTGAAATGCTAGAGAAATCAAGTCAAGAAGATAGTCTATAAGCTTTCAACTTAGAGGCTCATTCCTATAAATCAAGGTGAACAATTTATCTCTCTAAAAACTTGTGTCAAACATTTTATTTACGAAAATGGCCACATAAAAGTTAAGGGAATAATGCTCAACGTTCTTCTACGAACAAAGCATTCAGACCATAGGTATGCATAAAACTTGCAAGGGACACACGGGTCTCGGGTGAAATTCCCGGATTACGGCTGGTGCTTGTCTTATAACAACTTTGGAGGCAAACCTTTCCGCTGTTATAAGACATGACGCCAGTGTATACTGTGGTGCGATTAAGCAGGACGGTCAGGCTGAATGTGTAGATTGAACACAAAGTTGTGATTATGAAATTAATACTTGTTTGTGCCAAATGATTTTAATGTCAATATAATTGTATTCACCGGCGTTCGCGCTGACGTTTTATTTTCAAAATGTTTTCAGAAAATGAATAAACTGAAATAAGAATGGGGTATGTGCAGACATCAGATCTAACCCAAGAAAAGAAATTGTGAGAGGCAGACTTCAGTTCTGACCTATGAAAATGATAGACTTGCACGTTAGATTCTCAAGCCTTGTGTATAAAAAATCCTAAACGAAAGAAAAGGAGATAGGACCAGGGAATTGATCAACCCTGGATAGTTCTATTTTCGTTGGCTATTGTTGTATTTGATTTCAAACTCTGTTTTGTAATCAAAATAAAAAGGGTATTTAAATCCCTATATTTATAAAAGTAAATATAAAACTTTTGTCTTCCAACTGAGTTTTGATATTTACAAATACAACCCTTGAGGTTGAAAGAGTGTTGAAACGATCCTTTTGAGAAAGACTTCTGCTGTATTTATAAAAACTCTGAAATCAAAGTTCAAAGATGATACCAATCGTGCTCGCACACGTCCAGGGGGTGCCTGGGGCGGGGTGTGACAGGGTTGGTATCAGAGCCACAGGTTTTAGCG
Organism: Smallanthus sonchifolius; assembly: GCA_023525975.1. Classification (NCBI taxonomy): domain Eukaryota; kingdom Viridiplantae; phylum Streptophyta; class Magnoliopsida; order Asterales; family Asteraceae; genus Smallanthus; species Smallanthus sonchifolius. The sequence goes on along the minus strand of CM042031.1, from coordinate 68,325,385 downwards.
AATTAGATACTTGTATCTAGTATCTAGGCTTTAACCATAAGTTTATCTATTACTTTAAAATTAAGATAAGAAACCAAGGTAACCTTCTGACCGGTATGTAGTTATCTAACAAACGGAAGTGTTCTGTCTAAGGAAAGAGCGGTGTATAAATCTCTCCTAAACTCGTCGCTCTTACCTGGGAACATATCTGTTGGAGGTACTACTCTAGAAAGATAACCATCCTTGTAGAGCTTTAGTTAAGATAAGGATACTGACTTTAGTATCTAAGTCTTGACCAAAATAAGATAAGTACTAATATTTTAAGATTACAGATGTCTGTAGATAATTATGTACCTGTTTATTATGACCCCAATCGTCCGATTAAACAAGAATCACCTGAGTATTCATCCTTTAGGATCTCGAATGAACCCTATCTCTTCACCCTATTATAACGACGATCCATTTGCCATTCTCCCTAATAACAACTCTACAGAATACCACCCTCAATCTTATAACTCATCTAGTCAATGGATGGAGGTTGGTTCATTCTTCAGCAACTGGAATACAAATAACCAACAACTGCAAGGAAACAATGAAGCGGAATCAAGTTACATCCAACAGAATAATTCAGCAGAAGAAGATCCATCTGAGGAATCCCACCAATATGAACTTGCTTCTGAAAACCCGAAAGACTATCCGTTCAATAATCCTATTTCAAATAGTTCTGACTATCAATCTTATAATTCTGAAACTCCTGTTTTATATGATCCCTATATGTATCCTGAACCTCCATATGATGGCCCTTTCAAAGAGTATTTCCAAACTCCTCCGGAATACCAAAATATTTATAATGAAATTATGATGGGACTTCGTAAGCCCCCTCCTAAATATGGTTATCCAGAAAGTATGCCCTCTTCTCCTATTGAATGTTTAGACCGTTCATTGCGTCAAACGAACGAAGTAACAAGAAAGAAGATAATGGACAAAGCAAGAACCAAATTTTATGGGAAACAAGTATACGAATATGGAGAGGACTTGATGACTCTTGGAAAAGAGCTTATGAAAGATTAGAATCGTTTTTGTTATATTTTGTAATATATTTTGTATAATAATAAAATATCGTTTTGTTTATTTTTCAGAAATAGTCGGAAAAGGCAAGGGTCCTAGCTTTATTCGTAAATTTGTTCCAGCTAGTTATCATTAACGAAAAACCAATGAAACAACTATAGAAAATAATGAGGAAACTAAAAGTTCAACTTTTAGAAGCCTCGGAGAAATAGGAAACCCTAGTGTTCCCTATAATCATTCTATAAGTTTTCATTCTACTCCTACCGCTGGAAGTTATAATGTCACTCCGTTATATTCCCGAAATTTTCATGAGGAATATGCCGATATACCTTATGAAAATAATCCTGAAAAAGAAGAACGTGCTGACTCTAATATACCTTACAATCCATACTATGAGACGATTCCCATCCATGCTTCTCATATAAATGAGAATGCATCGAAAAGTGAAAGGGAACGAATGTTGCTGAACAGAATAGCTGAATTGGTGTCACACCCCCAAATTCCACTAACGGAGTTTTACCGTTAGGGATGTGACACACCAGGATCTCAGTCATTAGTTATATCAAACGACACTATATGGGACTTGAAATGTCATAACATAAAAGTTCAGAGTTAATGCGAAAGCGATTTACGTCAAGTTGTTATTGCGCAAAACAAACGCGCCCAAGTTTAGCAAGTGAATCGTTTTAAATGTTTGTATATGAATGAAATGACAGTAGAACTCCATTCATGTCCTAGGTGTGCAACATGTGCCTTAGCGACCTGAGAAAACATGTAAGAAAAAAGTGTCAACACGAGGTTGGTGAGTTCACAGGTTTCAAGTTTGTAATAAAAGCGTTGCCAGATTATGTACATTCAATATGCATATCTATAGGTAGCTAGCCTATGTTCATGTCTTACTAAAGCGCTCGCAACCGAAGCATGACTGGTTATTTGCCTCCTGCCAGGTCTATCAATTCTGGCCAAAAGAGTAGGCTAACATTTCACCCGTTCGACCTCCAATCGAGTTAGCGCGACTAACGCGGGTGGGACTAGTTGTAGCATCCAAAAAAAATAAAACGACAGTTATAAAAACGGAATAAACGAACGAGGCATGTCGGGTCGGGCCGGATGAGCCGACGGGCTGGAAGGGGAGCCTCCCCTATAAATAGCCATAGTCACCACCCATTTCTCTCATTTGCAACATCTAGAGAGAGAAACTGTAGAGAAATAAAGGTGTCGAATCGACCCGTGATTTGAGAAATGTGTTGCTCCAGAGCTCGTGAGAAGAACCTCCGGATCAGAAACTCGATTCAGGTAACGATCTGGCCTAAATCTGAGTTTTTGTTCGTTTTTGGGTTTTTCGGGTTTTGGATGAAAATGTAATGTTTTTACAGATGAAATTAGAAGGAAAACATATATTTAGATTCCTTAATGAAAAGCAAACGTTTTGAAGTAAACAAGTTCGGGATCTTGACGTGATCAGACCCGAAGGCGAAAGTTAGGGTTTTTGCGAGGAAGCAGTTCGTGCGTACTTATCAAGTACGCATGAAGATGATCCTGCGTACTTACCAAGTACGCAAGAAGAGGACCCTGCGTACTTATCAAGTACGCATGAAGAGGGTCATGCGTACTTATCAAGTACGCATGAAGCAGGTACTGCGTATTTATCAAGTACGCATGAAGCAAAGTCTGCGCACTTATTAAGTACGCAAGAACAATTCCCTGCGCACTTGCTAAGTGCGCAGGAATCAGGCTGAATAAGTAAAGTCAGTATGTTTAGAATGGTTAAACCATTAGAATCAGGATTGGGTCTGATGTGTATTTAACTAATCAATTCAGATCGGAAGTGACGTTGTTGGACCTTTGTTTAGGACAACCCAGATTAGCTTATACGGTGAGTTCTAGAAGCCCTCTTTTAAATGTTTTAATAATGTTTTTAGGCTGGTGTGCATACGTAATGATGTGACTATTTTATAAAACGATGTTTATGAATGTTGTATGTGACGTTTTATAAAATGATGTTTATGAACGATGTTTTGGAAAGAAGGGTTATGAAAGAAGTGTTTATGAAATATTTTACCAAAAGAAGTTTATGAAGTGTTTATGAATGAAGGAATGATTTTTAATAAAACGTACGAATGCTTTAACTGAAGTTTTGAAGTAAAAGAAGTGAATGTTTACGAAAGTCACAAACGAACGAATCTTCCAATATTCCTTAGGGAATGAAGGTTATGGGTATGGGAAGTATATTATGGGCCTTTACCTTTTATGGGCCTTTGTGGCTGGCCAACTGTTGTACAACTGGGGTGATGACGGTCACCAAGGGGATTATCGTGATCCTTGAAGTTTGGTACGATTTACCTTACGGGGTAGTCGTGCTTGAAGTTTGGTACTTACGCCTTACGGGGTGCAGTGCTTGAAGTTTGGTATGTGTCATCCTTGTGATGTCGTGCTTGAAGTTTGGTGCTGAATAACCTAAGTATCGGGCCCTATGAGTTCCTCACCCGAAGGACAGTACGGTGGTGATGGGCCTAGTGATGGTGATCTTTAGGTTCTTCCACTAGTATGTGACGTATGGATTTGACGGTTACGAGAAGGCGCAGATTCGATATGTTCATTGACTTATGTTTTGATGTTATGTTATGTTATTGCATGTTTTTGTACGCTTTTATTAATGAAGTTAAATGATATGTTTTTGGCAAATATTTGAAGTTAAGGTTTTTGGCAAACATACTTTTTAGTATGCACATTCAGGTTAAGGCAGGTTGCAATGATGGAAGGTGATGCTGGGCGGCTTGATGAGTTACCCGGATGATACGAAGACTGGCATCCTGTTATGATTAGATTATGTTATGTTTATGTAATAGAGTATGTTACGCTTCCGCATGTTGAATTATACCGAAACCGTCGAACCATTAGCACAATTCATCAATTCGATCATTTCAATCATCATACTTACAAACTAATCACCTGCAAACTTCATTCGAACTCCTCAGAAGCATATGCACGCATCAATTCGATCGGAACAGTAGCCGGAGACACCGGAACTCAAGCTTTGGAGCCGCACCAGTGGTTTTAGTCGCGTACCATCAACCCGAACACCATTGTGGTAATTAAACACTTCTGTAGTTTCGTTTTCATACCAAGATCGTTAGCCCTATCACAATTGTGGCTTAAAACATCGATTTAACCATGAACTGATTCTAGGGTTCACCATGTTCACGGTTTAATCAAACACTACTCTAGTCGCGATATCAATCAAATTAATTTTGATGGATAGGTTCGCAAACCCTCTCTAATCGAAAGCCCTATGATAATTTAAACAAGTAACATCGAATTGTGTAACATCCAGTAATTAGGGTTCATCCTGAAAACGATTTGGGGTTTTCAATCTTAAACTCAAAAGAAATAAAATTAAACCACACAATCAGATTCGAAATGTCGTTTTTGTCAAAAGCCCTATGATCCTATCAAATCTTATTATCAAAATATCTCAAATTGATTCAGTGTTCATAATCTAGGGTTACGACCCCTAATTCTAAAATTAAACAAACTTAAACTTGAAGATTTTGAAATTAAACTTAACCACAGGACCGCCTCAAACCGATTATCAAAACCCCTCTACTGTTTCGATCGATTACCACCGGAAAAGATGGATCAGGGTCGGGTTTCGATCGCGAGTTGGTTTGGGAGGAAAACCACTTGAGCCTGGATGTTAAAAGAATTCAACCCGGATATCAGTCGCGATACCCTAGCGGGCGGGACTGGTTAATGGCTTGTGCGTGTGTGGGAGAGACCCGGTTCGAGACCGGGCTCCCACAATTATTTTTAAAACATTTTTCTGGATTATTAAATTAATAAAAATCAAACCTTTTAATATTGTATTATTATATAAATGGGTTTTAACTCGGAAAACAACCCGTAGGCTCGGGTTTGAAATATTAGTTTGTTTTTATAAATTATACCCACTTTTATAATTTATACATTATTATTATTAATAAGTAAAAATAATATATTTATATTATTTTTAAGCCGTAAACTCGTGTAAAATAATATGTTTATATTATTCTCAAATTGTGACCCGTATTATTAAATAATATATATTTATATTATTTCAAATCATTTTATAACGCCGTAAATCAATCGAGACTAAATAATAATATAACTAATTATATTATCCACTCGTATATATATATTATTATTTATGTCGTTCGTCGCGTAAAGTAATTCCTAAACCCGTGGACACGTTCGTTCACTCTCGTTTATTGGAGCGGTTCTTTATGACGTTCCTTCCGTGTCACAGTCACAATTCCCATTATCGTTCCTAATTTATATGTTTATAATTTTTGGACATTCGTAGGTCTTTTGAGACTTACACTCGTGGTTCCAACTTACTTCTAGTGTGAAACTACCTTCAACGCCAAGCAGGTGAGTTTTCACGGCCCCTTTTTACTGTTTTAACTTGGGGGAGAAAACATGCTTAACTACTTTTGAGATTTTGTATTTTGTATGATATCAATGTTAAAGCTAAGTGTAACACGCTATCACAGAAAGTCCTCATCTTATATCGAACCGTTAATATGGATCTTAGCGAGGTAATATTTAGTAGTACTACTGGGTTTGACAAATCCCACCCGCGTTAGTCGCGCTAACTCGATTGGATATCGAACGGGTGAAATGTTAGCCTACTCACATCGCCAGTATTGATAGACCTGGCACGAGGCAATAAACAAACAGTCAGCTTCGGTTGCGAGCACTTGAGCTAAACATGAACATAGGTTAGCTACCTATAGATATGCATATTGAATGATCATAAATCTGGTAAACGCTTACGTATTTATTTGAAACCTGTGAACTCACCAACCTTGTGTTGACACTTTTTCTTACATGTTTTCTCAGGTCGCTAAGATAAGACACAAGGTGCACGTTAGGATATGCATGGGATTCAACTATTTTACTTATGATATATTTTATGACTTCCTTGTATTGTATTTTGGTTGGTTGGACATTTTGGACTTTTTGGGCTTTGGTTTGGGCGTGTGTGTTTTGTGCATTTACTTTTCGTTACGCTTCCGCATTGAACTTTGATTATAATGGTATTTTCATTTGAGTCCCATGTAGAGTCGTTCAAAGTAACTAATGTCTGTGATCCTGGTTAGTCACTTCCCAAAACGGTAAAACTCCGTTAGTTGAAATTTGGGGGTGTGACAAATAGTGAGCGCGGCAGGACCCCTGCACACCAAGAGTATAGTGAAGAAGGAAGTGTTCACACTAAACCGACGGTTGGTGTGCATGGAACCGAGTAGACACAGGTTGAAGAACAACCTTTCACTTTTGAACCAGAAGTGAGAGCAACTATAGCTCGAGAGTTCACTGAGTTGATGAAGGTTTCCTTGCCAGGACTGTTGGCAGAAGCATTAAAGAAGGTTAATGAGACGGTTGGGTCTAACACGGCGGTTGACACCCCGAACACTGAGGCAATCAACGCACCGCTAAACCGTCGCTGCGACTATATGTCCTTTAAGGCATGTGACCCGTCGGTCCTGACTGGGAAGAAGGACACGGTGGCTACTTTTGATTGGGTAATCCGTATGGAAGCTGCCATTCGCCTGAGCGAGTGTCGAACGGATCAAGTTGTGAAATTTGCTGCTAACTCCTTGAGAGAGGAAGCATCCCATTGGTGGGAAGGTGTACGTCAAGCAAAAGGGAGCGAGGTTGTGGATGCAATGATGTGGGCTGATTTGAAAACCTTGGTGATCAAGAATTTCTGCCCAATGAACGAGATTGAGAAGGTAGAGAGAAAATTTCTAGGTTTGAAGGCCGGGAGCATGACGCACCATCAGTACACAACCCGATTCAATAAACTGGCACGTCTGGTGCCACATCTTGTCACGACTGAGGAAAGAAAGATTGCATACTACATTCAAGGACTGCCAGACCAGGTCCGCACCTATGTTAAGGAAAACGCCCCTACTACCTATGATTCGGTAGTAGAACTGAGCGGCGTGGTATTTGATGATCTGGCGCTGAATGTCGTTGCCATTGAAGAGCCTAAGAAGAAGCTGAGTTTTCCCGCTAAGCGATCGGGTGGGAAGTTGTTTGGGGCTCAGGACAAAAAGGCCAGGGTAGGCGAGACGACAGTATGTGGAAGATGTGGGGTAAGACATGCGGGTGAATGTCGGTTAGAGTCTAATCTATGCTTTAAATGCGGCAAGACCAGACACTATTCCCGTGAATGCCCGCAAGGATTCAAATGCTACAATTGTGGGGAAAGTGGTCATATGAGCCGGGAATGCACCAAGCCCAGGATGGGTGAAGCCGGAAAAGGGAAAGGCCCGGAGAAGACAGAAGAGAGGCCCCGAGCAAAGACTCGAGCGTACGTGCTGACGCAAGACCAGGCCAGGGCGGACCCCGACGTGGCGTCAGGTACGTTTATCCTTGACAACACTTTTGTATCTATGTTATTCGATTCGGGTGCCAATAAGAGTTTTATATCTGCAACTTTTTTGTAAAAAGGTAAAGTACATTGTGAGTAAACTAGAAAGGGCCTTTAGCGTAGAAACCGCTGAGGGTAGAACTGCGAGGGTGACCGATGTAGTTGACAATTCCATGATGAAAATAGAAGGCCATAGATTTCCCGTCAGGTTGTTTGTCATGGTTTTGGGTGGGTACGATGTCGTGTTAGGAATGGATTGGCTAACTGCCAATGAAGCACAAATTATATGTAAACGAAAGATAATCCGACTCAAGGCTCCGGATGGTTGCAAAGTCGAGGTTTTTGGAGATCATGACGCCCCGATGCCAAACGTCATCTCGATGATTAAGGCAGCAGATTACTTGAGGCGCGGATGCGAGGCTCATCTGGTGTACGTAATTGACGAGTGTAAGGAAGTGAAGGAACTAAATGATGTACCCTTGGTATGCGAGTACCCAGAGGTGTTTCCAGAGGATTTTCCTAGGATACCACCCGACAGAGAGATCGAATTTCGAATCGACTTAGTACCAGATGCCCAACCCGTGGCTAAGGCTCCATATCGACTAGCACCGGTGGAGATGAAAGAGTTAATGGTACAACTAGACGAGTTACTTGAGAAAGGATTTATCCAACCGAGCATCTCGCCATGGGGTGCTCCGGTGTTCGATTCTTCAATTTCTTGATACCAATCTTCAAGAATATGGTTCCTAACCTCCAAGCACTCCCAAAATCGATGTAGAAACTGATGATTCGAATTTAGGGAAGAAACCCCTCCTTAAACATTGAAAATCGGCTGTTTCACTAAAAATCCGCGTCTGAAATGCAACCAGCGTAAGCTTACGCTGGGGGCGTAGGCTTACGCCGTTTCCCTGAAGCCTGCTGTGAAGGAATTGGTTAGGCGTAGGCCTACGCTGGGCGGCGTAGGCTTACGCTGGACGGCGTAGGATTACGCCAGGTGGCGTAGGCCTACTCTGAATCCTGCATTTTTGCACTGTTTCCTCCGTCTTCCATTTAACTCTTGCATCTCTCGTATAATATCTTCTAAAATCGTACATTAAGCTTCCAACACCTGCACATGCATAACTACACAAAATCTTTGTATTCCCCATATTAAATTGCATAAATATAACATATAGCACCCTTTAATACATGAAACTTTGGTCACTTATCAAACGTACGGTGAAGAACAAGTACCCTTTACCAAGGATCGACGACCTGTTCGATCAATTGCAAGGCGCAAGTTGGTTCTCAAAAATCGACCTTCGGTCCGGGTACCATCAGTTGAAGGTGAGGGAAGAAGACATACCGAAAACTGCATTTCGCACGCGTTATGGACATTTCGAGTTCCGCGTAATGTCTTTCGGATTGACGAACGCCCCCGCAGCGTTCATGGATTTGATGAATAGGGTTTGTCGACCAATGCTGGATCAATCGGTAATCGTGTTCATCGATGATATCCTCATCTACTCCAAGAATGAGGGTGATCACGCGTGTCACTTGAAGGAAGTATTGGAAGCTCTGAAGAAGGAAAATTGTATGCTAAGTTCTCCAAATGCGCGTTCTGGCTTAGAGAAGTCCAATTCCTAGGTCACGTCATTAACCCGAACGGCATTATGGTTGACCCAGCAAAGATAGTGACGGTAAGGGAATGGAATATTCCTAAGATGCCAACTGAAATCCGCAGTTTCTTGGGATTGGCAGGCTACTATCGGAGATTCATCCAAAATTTCTCAAAAATAGCTTCGCCATTGACAAAGTTGACTCGGAAGGAGGTAAAGTACGAATGGGGTTTGACCCAGGACGAGGCGTTTAAGGAATTGAATGAGAAACTAACCCAAGCTCCAGTCTTGGCCCTTCCCGAGGGCAATGAAGACTTAGTGGTATACTCTGACGCTTCGGGTCAGGGATTAAGATGCGTGTTGATGCAACGCGGGAGAGTGATCGCGTATGCGTCACGGCAGTTGAAGATTCACGAAGCTAATTATCCGACTCACGATTTGGAACTTGCTGCTGTCGTATTCGCATTAAAAATCTGGAGGCACTACCTTTACGGGGTGAAGTTTACTATTTACTCCGACCACAAAAGTTTGAAGTACTTCTTCGAACAAAAGGAACTTAATATGAGGCAAAGGCGATGGTTGGAACTGTTGAAAGACTATGACTGTGAAATAATATACCATCCTGGAAAGGCAAACGTGATGGCTGATGCTTTAAGCCGAAAGGATGTGCCTACTCCTATTAAAGTGAAAGCTTGCCATTTGGTGGTAACATCGGATGTGATGAGAGAAATTGAAAAGGCTCAAGATGAGGCGCTTAAAGAAGAAAACATAAAGAAGGAAAGGATGGTTGTCCAACAAGACAAGTTGGAATATAACACCCTTGGTGTTAGGACACGTTTTGGACGGGTATGGATACCTATGGGTGGCGAGCTTAGAACCAAAATCTTGGATGAGGCACATAAGTCTCGGTACTCTATCCATCCTGGTACCAATAAAATGTACCAAGACCTAAGGAAGGAATACTGGTGGCCTGGAATGAAATATGAAGTGACAAAGTACGTAAGCATGTGTTTGACTTGCTCGCAAGTAAAGGCCGAACATCAGAAACCGTATGGAAAGATTCAACCACTTGATATACCGGAGTGGAAGTGGGAACACATTGCCATGGACTTCATAACCAAGCTTCCTCGCATAGTTAAAGGTCATGATACCATTTGGGTAATTGTGGACCGTTTAACGAAGTGTGCTCATTTCCTACCTATTCGCGCGACGTTCTCATCAGAAAGGTTAGCGGAGTATTTATTAGAGAAGTTGTAGCACGGCATGGGATGCCTTTGACGATCGTATCTGACCGGGACACACGATTCACATCGAGGTTCTGGAAAAGATTTCACGAGGCGACGGGCACGAGACTCAATGTTAGCACGGCATACCACCCACAAACGGATGGTCAGTCCGAAAGGACCATTCAGACATTGGAGGATATGCTTCGTGCTTGTATTATCGATTTCGTCAGCAGTTGGGACAGTCATCTGCCGTTAGCTGAATTCTCCTACAACAATAGTCATCACACGACGATAAGCATGCCGCCTTACGAAATGTTGTATGGGAGAAGATGCAGGACCCCGGTTTGTTGGGGTGAGATTGGACAGAAGGAATTAGGAAGTATTGAAGTCGTAAGAGAAACGTCGGAAGGTTTGATCAAATCAAAGCACGGATGAAGGCCGCACAAGATCGTCAGAAGTCCTATGCGGATAAACGACGAAGGCCTATTAAGTTTGATGTTCGGGACAGAGTAATGTTGAAAGTGTCACCCTGGAAGGGAATCATATGATTCAGGAAGAGAGGGAAGTTAAGTCCGAGGTTTGTCGGACCATTCAGGATAATGGCACGGGTTGGTGAAGTCGCGTATCGGTTAGAGTTGCCTGATGAGTTAAGTGGGATTCATCCTACCTTCCATGTATCACACTTGCGAAAGTGTTTGGCGGATGAATCGGCTCACGTACCACTTACTGACATCGAGGTCGACAACAGCCTTAACTACATCGAAGAACTCGTGGCCATCTTAGACAGAAAGGAGAAGCGTTTGCGTAATAAGATTATTCAATTGGTTAAAGTCCAATGGAAGCATCGAAGGGGATCGGAGGCCACTTGGGAAACGGATACGGAAATGAGGGAGTCGTACCCTCAACTATTTGACTTATGATAGGTTTCGGGGACGAAACCTATTGTAAGGGGGGTAGACTTGTAACATCCCAAAAAAAATAAAACGACAGTTATAATAACGGAATAAACGAACGAGGCATGTCGGGTCGGGCCGGATGGGCCGGCAGGCTGGAAGGGGAGACTCCCCTATAAATAGCCAAGGTCACCACCCATTTCTCTCATTTGCAACATCTAGAGAGAGAAACCGTAGAGAGAGAAAGTTGTCGGATCGACCCGAGATTTGAGAAGTGTGTTGCTCCAGAGCTCGTGAGAAGAACCTCCGGATCAGAAACTCGATTCAGGTAACGATCTGGCCTAAATCTGAGTTTTTGTTCGTTTTTGGGTTTTTCGGGTTTTGGATGAAAATATAACGTCTTTACGGATGAAATTGGAAGGAAAACATATATTTGGATTCCTTAATGAAAAGCAAACGTTTTGAAGTAAACAAGTTCAGGATCTTGACGTGATCAGACCCGAAGGCGAAAGTTAGGGTTTTTGCGAGGAAGCAGTTTGTGCGTACTTATCAAGTACGCATGAAGATGATCCTGCGTACTTACCAAGTACGCAAGAAGAGGACCCTGCGTACTTATCAAGTACGCATGAAGAGGGTCATGCGTACTTATCAAGTACGCATGAAGCAGGTACTGCGTATTTATCAAGTACGCATGAAGCAAAGTCTGCGCACTTATTAAGTACGCAAGAACAATTCCCTGCGCACTTGCTAAGTGCGCAGGAATCAGGCTGATTAAGTAAAGTCAGTATGTTTAGAATGGTTAAACCATTAGAATCAGGATTGGGTCTGATGTGTATTTAACTAATCAATTCAGATCGAAAGTGACGTTGTTGGACCTTTGTTTAGGACAACCCAGATTAGCTTATACGGTGAGTTCTAGAAGCCCTCTTTTAAATGTTTTAATAATGTTTTTAGGCTGGTGTTCATACGTAATGATGTGACTATTTTATAAAACGATGTTTATGAATGTTGTATGTGACGTTTTATAAAATGATGTTTATGAACGATGTTTTGGAAGGAAGGGTTATGAAAGAAGTGTTTATGAAATATTTTGCCAAAAGAAGTTTATGAAGTGTTTATGAATGAAGGAATGATTTTTAATAAAACGTACGAATGCTTTAACTGAAGTTTTGAAGTAAAAGAAGTGAATGTTTACGAAAGTCACAAACGAACGAATCTGCCAATATTCCTTAGGGAATGAAGGTTATGGGTATGGGAAGTATATTATGGGCCTTTACCTTTTATGGGCCTTTGTGGCTGGCCAACTGTTGTACAACTGGGGTGATGACGGTCACCAAGGGGATTATCGTGATCCTTGAAGTTTGGTACGATTTACCTTACGGGGTAGTCATGCTTGAAGTTTGGTACTTACGCCTTACGGGGTGCAGTGCTTGAAGTTTGGTATGTGTCATCCTTGTGATGCCGTGCTTGAAGTTTGGTGCTGAATAACCTAAGTATCGGGCCCTATGAGTTCCTCACCCGAAGGACAGTACGGTGTTGATGGGCCTAGTGATGATGATCTTTAGGTTATTCCACTAGTATGTGACGTATGGATTTGACGGTTACGAGAAGGCGCAGATTCGATATGTTCATTGACTTATGTTTTGATGTTATGTTATGTTATTGCATGTTTTTGTACGCTTTTATTAATGAAGTTAAATGATATGTTTTTGGCAAATATTTGAAGTTAAGGTTTTATGAAAAGCTAGAACTCACCAGCGTAGCTGACTTTTTAGTATGCACATTCAGGTTAAGGCAGGTTACGATGATGGAAGGTGATGCTGGGCGGCTTGATGAGTTACCCGTATGATACGAAGACTGGCATCCTGTTATGATTAAATTATGTTATGTTTATGTAATAGACTATGTTACGCTTCCCCATGTTGAACAATGTAATGGTCATGTTTTAATGAAGTATTTTCCGCTGCGTTATTTTGATATTCAAGTTTAAGAACTGTTTGTAAATGAGTAAATTCAACAAGTGAGGCCTCCCGGGTTTGGGGCCTTACACTAGTCAAACCCAGTAGTACTACTAAACATTACCTCGCTTGTCAAATTAACGGTCCGATATTTTGTGAGGACTTTCAGTGATAGTGTGTTACGCTTAGCCTCAACGGTGATAACATATGAATTACAATAATCAAAATAGTTTGTTTGCGTACCTGTTTCTCCCCCACGAGAAAACAAGTAAAAGTATGATTGTTTGCGTGTATGTTTCTCCCTCAACAGGAAAACAAGTATAAGATGTTGATTTGTATACATGTTTCTCCCCCAACAGAAAAACGAGTAAAAAGAGGCCGTGAAACTCACCTGAGTTTTGTACGAGTAGTAGATAGCACCACACAAGGATGCAAGTAGGAAACACAAGAGTTTGCCTGTGAACTACTTACGTATGCCCTAAAATTATAAGTATAATAGTTAGGGATACAATGGGGTTTTTTTACGACGACACGGGAGATTTGAATGTCCTAAAACATCGTTAGGGTTAACGAGTAGACGAACGTGTCCACGGGAATAAGGGTTTCTTTATTGATTATTAAGAAAAATATGTTAAATGTCGAACGTCTATAATTACGAATAATATGCGTTTATACCATTTAACGATAGCCTAAGAAAATAATATAATTAATATATTATTTTTGAACTCGTAGAAAAATATACGATAATCACTTAAGTTTGAAACGTTAAGTAAATAATATAAATAATTAGTTTGAAACGTTAAGTAAACGATATTTTTATTCGAGAATATTAACGTGAGTAAATAATATAAATAATTACATTATTAATTAGTTTGAAACGTTACACGATATTTAATAAACGAGACGAAATAATATAAAAAATATAATGTTTTATAATAGGAGTCAGAGGTTGAAAATAATATAAACATATTATTTTATTCGAAGTAGTGGTTTGAAAATAATATAATTATATTATTTTTAAAAGTGGAAATAATATTAATTATGACTTATAAAAACAAAACCGAGCCTACGGGTTGTTTCCCGGGCTAAAACACATTAATATAATATAATAATAATAGTGGGATGGTTTTTATATTAAAAATATTGCTAGAAAATGGTTTAAAAAAATAAAACAGTGTGGAGAGACTCGAACCCGGGTCTCTCCCACACAAGCACACACACTTAACCACTCCACCCGCTAGGGCTATCGCAAACAAACCCAGATCAAAATGGTTTTATCAAACAACTCTTCTGTGTTCATCCCCATTATCGCTACCCAATCCAAACTCCCTCCCAACACCACTGAATTCGATTTCGATTGTCTCAAATGACATAGGGGTTTTGTTAATCGGATGTTTGCGAACCTGCTGGTTAGTTTAATTTGAAAAGCATTGAGTTTTAGATCGTTTAATTCCTCTTTGAAATCGTCGAAACCCTAGCTTTGAACACAAATCAAATTGATGAATTTGTATATTGTAATCAGTTGAAAACATAGGACTTTTACTAAACGAAGGATTGCGAATCTGATCATGTGGTTTAATTTCATTTAAGTCGTGTCAAAGATCAAAAGCCCCAAATCCGATTATGAACAAACCCTAGAATCAGGATCTTGAACAATTCGATGTTATAAGGTTAAATTGATAGAGGGCTTTCATTAAACACATGATAACGAGTCTAATGGTGTAGGTTAATTGGATTTAAACAGGGTCAAAGGTGAAGTTCGATCAAATTGGAAACCTGAAGAATCCTAGAATCTGTTCTTGATCGAATCAGCGTTATAAGCCCCAATTTTTCACAAGGCTTATGATCTACGCATGAAAACGAAACCAAGGATGTAAGATTTTACCAGAATAGGATTCGAATTGGTGGTTCCCGACTAGAATAGGTGTCGACAGCAACTGGGTTGATCTCCGGCAAGCCTGGTTCTTCATCCGGTCGAGTTGATACTTGTAACGGCTTCAAAAGTGTTCGATTGGTGTGTGCAGGGTGTTCGTTTGCGAGATCAATGATCGAATTCGTTGGTATGAAATCATGGTGTCGACGGTTATGAGTTAATTTACCATTAATCGGTTTAATTCGCGATAACAACGATGATTAAAACTTTAATTAGGTTCGTTAATGTCATTAACGTGTATAACCGTTTCAATTCAAACAGAAAACGACTAGAGTTAGCGAATTCGATTCAAGAAAAGGTGTGTTGACTTCCAAAAGTCAACAGAAATCGACTTTAGTTGATTTACAGATTTAGTCCCTGCATCTTCATGTAAATAAGTTTGGAAATAGACAAAACTGGTCCCTCAAGTTCGGATTAAGTTAGAACAAGGTTAGTTGACCTTCAAAGTCCAACAGAAATTCAAGAACAAGTGATTTTGACTTTCAAAGTCAAATAAAAATAAGTTTTGCCTATTTACACAATAAGTCCTTGTGGTTTGAGTTTGAAAATAGACAGAAATAGTCCCTAGGGTTTGAGATAAGTTAACTAAGTTAAGAATTAACAGAGTTATATAAACGGAGTTAATCTGAAAAGTCCGGATTATCACTATTGGAACGAGAGAAAGCTGAAGTTGAGACTCGGAATGCTTTGCTAATAAAAGCTCTTAAAGAAAAGAATTTTAAAATTTTCTAGGATAAATAAATTCTATATATATCATCTTCTGTAATAAATTTTTATCAATAAAAAGGTTTTATTTTGATTCCAATCTCATTTCTATATAGTATGTCGAAAAATATCGGACCTTTACAACACACCGGACGGCATTTGAAAATACTGCTACTGAATCCCGGATGATCACGGAAGGGATCAAGGACTCTCTTCCAATGATCTTACTGAATTAGAAAAGAGACAAGCCGATAGGCTATCTGCACATCCATCAAAGAGACAACCAATTACTCTGAAACCCGAAAGTTCTACAACTCATAAGACTGAATCTACTAAGAAAGAAAAATATTACCATAACTCTTCTGAAGATGAGAGTATGGGTAATAACTTTGGTCATATAGAAAAGAAGAGAAAAGTAGTTGGTTGTACACACAAGATGTTTCAGGACTGCAAGTCATATAACTTCTCTAGGAGAGAAGGAGGAATTGCCACATTGAGGTGGATAGAAAAGACTGAATCCGTATTGGCTATCAGCAAATGTGCTGAAAAAAACAAGGTTCTTTATGCCTCGGATTTATTCAAGAACCAAGCATTAGAATAGTGGAACAACATCGTTGCTACCAAAGGAAGAGAAGCAGCCTATGCAATAGACTGGAATACTTTCAAAACCCGAGTAGAAAAGAAATACGTTCCCCGGAATGAGAGGGAACAGATAGAAGGAAAATTCTTGAGTCTTAAGATGATAGGAACAAATCATCAGGAGTATTCCACCAAACTCCTTAAATATGCTAGAATAGTTCCACATCTCGCTACCCCTGAATCAAACCTAATAAAGCGTTATATTTGGGGTTTGATTGGAGAAATTCGCGACATGGTCAAAGTCGTAAATTGTGAAAATCTTGATGATGCTATGGATCTAGGAGCATCACTAACCAGCAGTTTGATTAGAAACCAGGAAGAAGGAAAAAAGAAGAAGGAATCTGGGCAAGGCCCAAGTGGAACAAGGAAATCCAATTTTACTCCCCGAAACAATAACTCTTCCATTCCAAAATGTACCAGGTGTAGAAAGAGGCACTTAGGACAATGTCGTGTTGGACTTTTCTACAACTTTTGCAAGATGTCCGTTCACAAAGCTGAAAATTGTTTCAAAAAGAAACAAATAACTTGTTTTGAGTGTGGTGAAACCGGCCACATCAAAATCAATTGTCCCAAGCTAAAGAAACCTGATGGAACTGGTCCAAAACCTGCAGATGGAGTAAAGAAGAATGCGCGAGCATTCGTTCTCCATACTCATGAAGCAGCAGGTATGTCCGATGTCATTACGGGTACATTTCTTGTCAATGATATTTACGCTCGAGTTTTGTTCGACTCTGGTGCAAACCAAAGTTTTATAGATCATAGATTCTGTAGACTGTTAAATAAAACTCTAGCTAAATTAGACAAGAAATACGTGGTAGAAACTGCCAACGGTGACCTAGTCCAAATCTCTGAAATCTTAAAAGATTGTAATATCACACTATCAGGACATGTTATTCCTACACAACTGTTGCCAATGACTTTGGCAGGTTTTGACATTGTTCTAGGAATGGATTGGTTAGCCTCTAACCAAGCCCGTATCCTATGTGATAAGAAAGCTATAGAACTTCGTTCAAAAGGCAATATCCTGACTATACATGGTGATAAATTATCCAACTCTGTTGGAATAATTTCCATGTTAAAAGCCACAAAGTACTTACGAAAAGGATGCTTAGCATACCTCGTATCTATAACCACCAACACTAAAAATAAGATCGAAGATGTGCCGGTTGTAACTGAGTTTCCTGATGTTTTTCCTGATGAACTGCCTAGAATTCCACCAGAAAGAGAAATGGAATTCAGAATTAATCTAATACACGGTACGGCACCAATTGCCAAAGTACCGTACAAATTAGCTCCAACGGAGATAGTAGAATTAAAGGAACAGTTGGATGAATTGCTCGAAAAAGGATTCATAAGACCAAGCTTGTCGCCTTGGGGAGCTCTAGTCTTGTTCGTTAAAAATAAAGACGGCTCGATGCACATGTGTATCGACTATCGTGAACTGAATAAAGTCACAATTAAGAACCGTTATCCACTCCCCAGAATCGATGATCTCTTTGATCAACTCCAGGGAGCTCGATGCTTTTCAAAAATCGATCTTCGTTCTGGCTATCATCAATTGAAAGTCCAGGAAGAAGATATTCCCAAAACTGCCTTCAGAACTCGATATGGTCATTATGAGTTTACGGTAATGTCGTTTGACTTACTAATGCACCAACAGCTTTTATGGATATGATGAATCGAGTTTGCAAACCTTACTTAGACAAATTCATTATCGTATTTATTGACGATATCCTTATCTACTCCAAGAGTAAGGAAGACCATGCTAATCATTTGAAAATCTTGCTTGAACTCTTGAAAAACGAAAAGCTTTATGCTAAATTCTCAAAATGCGAATTCTGGTTATCAGAAGTTCAATTCCTTGGACATGGCATTAACGCTGATGGCATCCAAGTTGACCCAGTTAAAATTGAAGCTATATCCAAATGGGAAATCCCAAAATCTCCAACCAAAATTCGTAGTTTTCTTGGTTTGGTTGGTTACTATCGAAGATTTATCCAAGATTTTTCTCGAATTGTTGTTCCATTAACTTCTCTGACTCGCAAATCAGTTAAGTACGAATGGAGACCTAAACAATCTGAGGCTTTTGAAACTCTGAAATAGAACTGACACAAGCACCCATGCTGGCCTTGCCATATGGAAGTGAAGGCTTTTCAGTATACTATAATGCTTCATACACCGGATTTGGTTGTGTGTTAATGCAAGGAAGCAAATTTATTGCTTATGCTTCATGACAATTGAAAACTCATGAAAAGAATTATACGACTCATGATTTAGAATTAGGCGTCATAATCTTCGCACTGAAATTATAGAGGCATTATCTTTATGGAGTCAAATTTACCGTATTCACTGATCATAAAAGCCTAAAGTATATATTTAGTCAGAAAGAACTGAATATGAGGCAAAGACGTTGGATGGAAGTCCTAAATGATTACGATTACGAAATCTGTTATCATGAAGGCAAATCTAATGTTGTAGCTGACGCTTTGAGTGGAAAGGAACATGAGAAACCTAAACGAGTTTGTGCTTTAAGACTCGATCTCCAATTCGATCTTATCACTCGTATTAAAGAATCTCATAAGCTTGCTTTGCAAAAACCCACCCTTGAGAAGGAAGGATTGGGAGGAATGATCGACCAATTGGTCAAGGGTAATGATGGAATTATTAGAATGAATAAAAGAATTTGGGTTCCTATCTATGGAAACGTACGTGAAGAAATTCTTGAAGAAGCCCACAAATCCAAATATACCATGCATCCTGGAAGCGATAAAATGTATAAAAACCTAAAAGCCAATTATTGGTGGATAGGAATGAAGAAACATATCGCTATCTATGTTGCAAAATGTTTAACATGTTCTCAAGTTAAAGCTGAACACCAAAAACCTTCTGGCTTGTTACAGCAACTTGAAATTCCTGTCTGGAAATGGGAAATGATAACCATGGATTTCATTACTAAACTACCCCGAACCAATCGTGGGAATGATACAATATGGGTTATTGTTGATAGACTTACTAAGTCTGCTCATTTTCTTCCCATGAAAGAAACATTCAACATGGATAAGCTAGCACAATTATATGTCAATGAAATCGTATCATTACACGGTGTGCCACTATCTATTGTGTCAGATAGAGATAGTAGATTTACTTCTCGATTCTGGCAAAGTTTCCAAAAAGCTCTAGGTATAAAATTGAATCTTAGCACTACCTACCATCCTTAAACGGACGGACAAAGTGAAAGAACCATTCAAACCCTTGAAGACATGTTAAGAGCTTGTGTTATTGATCTTGGAGGAAGCTAGGATGACCACATACCTCTAATGGAATTCTCCTACAGTAATAGCTACCATACGAGTATACGGGCCGCTCCTTTTGAAGCCTTATATGGTCGTAAATGTCGAACTCCAATCTGTTGGTCCGAAATAGGAGAAAATCAGTTATCCGGACCTGAAATAGTCCTGGAAACGACTGAGAAAGTTACTCAAATAAAAGATAGATTGAAAGCGGCTCGTGATCGTCAAAGGAGTTATGTTGATAAGAGAAGAAAGTTGTTAGAATTCAACGTCGGTGATAACGTTCTGTTGAAAGTTTCACCATGGAAAGGCATTGTAAGATTTGGAAAGAAAGGAAAATTAAGTCCTAGATTCGTAGGACCATTCAAAATCCTAAAAAACTCGAATTACCAGAAGAAATGAATGGAGTATACAATGTATTCCATGTGTCAAATCTACGCAAGTGTTTGGTAGATGAATCTCTGGTAATGCCCCTACAAGATATAGAGGTAGATGAAAAATTAAGATTCGTGGAGCAACCTCTGCAAATCGAGGACAGGCAGGAAAATAAATTGATGATCGTGAAAGTGAAATGTAACTCCAGACGTGGCCCTGAGTACACGTGGGAACTGGAGTCTGAAATGAAAAAGAAATATCCTCATTTGTTCGAATGATTTCGAGGACAAGATTGAAAAAAGTTGGGGAGGATGTAACACCTGCCACGAAAATGTCCAAGATTTGGCTAAGGTACAAACCACAATGACTACAAGTGTAAATAACCCATAGATGAAGGTTCAAAAAGTAGAAATGTTGAAAATTCAACGGTAACGGACCGTCACAAGACGGTAACGGACCGTCACGGACGGTAACAGTCCGATACGGGCTGGGCACGCGAACCCTGATGAAGCGCCACGTGTCCAGTGACTCATCTTTGAAATCTGACGCGTGGAAACCCTATAACGAACCGTCACGCCTGGTAACGGTCCGTCACGGCCCCAGACTCACCCTGGTGCGCCACGCATCAAATTCGTAATGAACCGTCACGCCTGGTAACTGTCCGTCACGACCCAAAATGACCGGAGGGCGACACGTGTTTGATGACTCATGAAACCCTAATCTGGTGACGGACCGTCACCAGATGTAACGGTCCGTCATGGGCTCAGAACTTGCCCTATAAATAGATGATCGAGTTCATTCCAATTCTTCACACCAAAAACATATCGCCGATATTTTAAGAAAAAGTGTGACCAAAACGCCTCAAAACTGCGAGGAGCAAAAAATGGCCTCACGCGGGCCCGGGTTTTCGGAGCTGCATTCGTGTCCGCAGGACGTGCGGGTATGCACGAGTTCTAGTCGAAACCCAATCTTTCGCACCCCCCCCCCCCCTGCGCGAGGGTAGGACTAGTGGTAAAACACATCATGAAGCTTCAAATGAGTAGTGAAGGCTTTACCTTATAAACAACATCTCATTTTGTTCCCAAACCGATGTGGGACAAGCTTCTACCACTTAGACATTCATTCACACTTATGTTTTTGACTTTTGATTTGATTATTAATATTATATATATATATATATAAGTTTATAAATGGTATAAAAATTACCGATATCTCACCGATATCTCAGATATCGGTCCTTGACCGATAACCGATATTTTTCCGCATTAACTACATAGGGTTAAGGGAATAATGTTCAACGTTCTTCTACGAACAAAGCATTAAGGCCATAGGTATGCGTAAAACTTGCAAGGGATACACGGGTCTCGGGTGAAATTCCCGGATTGCGGCTGGTGCTTGTCTTATAACAACTTCGGAGGCAAACTAGTCCACTGTTATAAGACATGACGCCAGTATATACTGTGGTGCGATTGAACAGGACAGGCCTGCTGAATGTGTGGATTGAACACAAAGTTGTGATTATGAAATTAATACTTATTTGTGCTAAATGATTTTAATGTCAAGATAATTGTATTCACCGACGTTCGCGCTGATGTTTTATTTTCAAAGTGTTTTCAGGAAATGAATAAACTGAAATAAGAATGGGGTATGGCAGACATCAGATCTGACCCAAGAAAAGAAATTGTGAGAGGCAGGCATCAGTTCTGACCTTTGAAAATGATGGACTTGCGCGTTGGATTCTCAGGCCTCGTGTATAGAAAATCCTGAACGAAATAAAAGGAGATAAGACCAGGGAATTGATCAACCCTGGATAGTTCTATTTCTGGTGGCTATTGTTGTATTTGATTTCAAACTCTGTTTTGTAATCAAAATGAAAAGGATATTTAAATCCCTATATTTATAAAAGTAAATATAAACTTTTGTCTTCCAACTGAGTTTTGATATTTACAAATACAACCCTTGAGGTTGAAAGAATGTTGAAACGATCATTTTGAAAAAGACTTCCGCTGTATTTATAAAAAATCTGAAATCAAAGTTCAAAGGGGATGTCAATCGTGCTCGCACACGTCCAGTGGGTGCCTGGGGCGGGGTGTGACATGAACCGCCGTATAAATTCAAGATCAGAGGACAAATAAAAGAATACCCGAAGAGAATTTCTTGCAGCCGCAACACTTTTGCGTAAATGAAATTGAATCGGGGATTGAAAACCTACAACAAAAAAGCACAAATTTAAATATGTGAAAACAATAGATGATATTATGATAAAGAGAGAAGAAAATATGAAGAAGCTGACAAGCTGATTTTTGAAAGGTGACGATTTTCTCCACATATCCACGAGGAGAGAAAACTTGATGCACGACTTCGACAGTTATAGGGTACAACATATGATGAATGGTGACCAAAAGAATGTGATTCCGTTGTAGGTTAATGATTATATATCACCAAATCCCTAATTTTGACTTTACAAAGAACAACATAATTAATATCATAGCAAGCTAAAACCGATGAAAAAGCACACATACCGAATTCACAAAGTAATTAACTTCCTAAGCAAGCATAATATCCATTAAATTAACAACCAAAAGTGATAAGATCTCATAAATTTCTAGAAATGCAAAATAACCCTATCACATTGATTGGAAATACGCGAGAACAGATCGAACTCGATTCCTTACAAAACTTTCGAATCCTTTTGGGGAAATTGAATACTGACCTTTTCTAATTAGGGTTTGTGGCAATGAAAGAACTTCAACCAACCTCCTTTGCTATCATAAGGAGACCATCTTTATCCCCGTTTGGAAACGAACAAATATTACAAGCAGCTTGTTGAAAGGATCGAGGATCTGAAGAAATCTTATTGAAAGGATCGATTAAAACCAAGAGCAAAACAAAATCAAGTCAGTTGAAAACAAAATCAAAAGAGATGAATAATCAAAATCATTGAGTTAAGAAAAAAAACCACTAAACCTGAAGTAATTGAGGGATTTGAGATCAAAGATTCGTCGATTAACTTCCGTGAGATATGAAGCGGCGATGAACTTGCGTGAGAGATCGAGAGTTGTGCGAATTGAGAAAAAAAAAATTATGGTCAATCAATTTTAGGGTTTTTTAGGGTCGATCAAGTTAGAGCCGATTAATGGGTAATGGACCGGGTTTCGACCCACACTTTTTTTAATCGGGTTAGGGTGAGTTTGGGCGGGAAAACTTATGTAAGAGTGAAGGAGGTGTTGACACCTCACAAAACTTGGAATCAATTATTAAGTTAAGCATCTTAAATGTATATCCACAAATGTTAGGTTAGTATACAATGATTAAATCTTATGTGAAAAAGATTAATTTAGAAAGTTTGTATTGACCAGAATTATCTTTTAATATCTCCACCGAATAAAAATAAATGTAAGTTATCTGATTTAGCCTAGGGGTAAGGGTGTGAATTTCTAACATGGTATGAAAACATGACATGAACCTAACATAAAATTTGTTGGTTTGAGTTTAATATAAAAAGGTTTGGTCAATTTTGGGTTGTACCAACGAATACGTTTAGCTCAACGGATTGTTTTCGGATTAACCTCTCGGGGTCGCGGGCTGAACCTTTTAACCCATTTATTTTTTTTTAAATGTCTTTTATCACTTAAATTAATCTGATTGAGTATTTAATAATTTAAACGTAATTATTTTATATATATTTCTATTTTTTGTTGTAAATTTGTAATTTTAAAGTATTAATATGTAATATTATATATATATATATATGGGATGGTTCAATTCAGAACACTAAATATTGCGAGAACACGCATAACAAAACAAATCATTCACTTTTTAAATCTTAAAAAGTTTTAAAAAATAAGAAAATAATATAAATGTAATGTTTATTCGATTTTCATAAAATTCAAAACAAAATAATATGAACAAATTTCGTTTATATATATACCTACACATGTGTAATTCATGTGTAGGTTTTTTTACCTACACATAACCTACACATGTGTAGGAAACTTTTAAATATATAAAAACATATGTAAAAACTAGTTTAATAGTTTTTTATGTATATGAGCACACATATTTGTATATAAGAAGTATAAAAGTTTAAATTTTTTTACCATGGATCAAAAAATTAAAGAATTTATGTTTGTTACCTATGTTCTCGATGAATTTCCTTGTTCTGAAATGAACTTCTCTCTATATATATAAAGTATAAAAATTTGGGTTTAACGTTGTGTTCATTTCAACCCATGAATATTCGTGTTGTGTTTAGGTTCATGTGTCTAACATGTTTTTCAGGTTCGTGTAGTGTTGAAGCCGTCATGAGCACGACTCATTTAGCACCCTTAAATTTTAGACGGATGAGAAATTACATTGGTGCTTAGTGGAGAAAATAGGTTTTCATTTGGGCGTCCAGTTTTCCCTCCACCCAGCTAACCCTATCCTGACGACATGTCGTGTGGATAGGGTGTCACCTAGTCAAATTTTGGAAAATCATATCCCCACGACATGTCGTCGGTATAGGTCAACTTATGCCGACGACTATTGTCGTGTGGATAGGAGTTGTCGACATAGGGTAATATCCTTGTAGTGTTAACAAAAAATTCCAGTAGTTTGATTCAGTTACAGTTCGTGATTTTGATTAGAGACGGTTAACCAAAAAAGAAAATTATATTTTATATGTTATAATACAAATATTAATTTTTTTTAAATCCATCAATAAATATTTTGCTTAACTTAACTTGCTAAAACAATGGCACATATGGAGTTGATGGAAAGGTTAAATATATTTATTATATAAAAAGAATCCAATATATAAAATTCATAGCCTTTGCTATATTTTTGTTTTTTTATCTGTAAAGGCATGCAGGCTGCATGCACCCTTTTTCCTGGTTTGGGTGCTATGGTGATTGTGTACTGCACTATTATTGTTGAGTACCTTTTTAAGGTCATGTGGCCCCAAAGTGGTTTTTCTTTTGGGATTGGGTGCGGTTAGCTTTGCCCACTTTACCCTACCGACCAATTATCATATTAGTCTTTCTTTTTATTACTTCCGAACACAGTGGGAATGAAGCTGGCCGGAAGTAGGTTGGTTTGTTCCAAATTTTCAAATCTTTGTGAAACTAGAACACTAAAAATCATCAAATTAACCGAGACATATTGAAAGTTCATTCCTGTTTCTACATTCCAACAATGAAGTTTGGAAAGGAGTTTGCTACACAGACGGTGCCCGAATGGCGAGAAGCATATATGAATTACATCTACCTAAAGACTCTCTTAGACGAAATCTTGATTTCCCGGCAGCGGCAGACCAGGTCACAGGTGAACCCAAAGCCGCCGCAGCCTTCGTTGAAGAGAAAGGTGTCTCTTTTTAGAGCTTTCAGTGGACTAACTAACAGCAGCCCCGGAAAATATAAGGAAGATGAAGTGATTATAGTAAATAAAATGCAACAAGCAGATGAAGAACAAGGCGGAGTGTGTCAGAGTTACCAGACCATTTTTCTCCGGTCTTCAGAGGAAGGAGGAGATCTTGAGCTTGTGTTCTTCAGGGGACTTGATCATGAGTTCAATAAAGTGATTCATTTTTATAAAACCAAAGCGGAGGAGGCGGTGAAGGAGGCTGAAGAGTTGAATATACAAATGAATGCTCTCATTGCTCTTAGAATCAAAGTCCACAATCCCGTGGAGGTGATTCAAGAATCCAAGATCAGTGAAGAACATCAAGATCAGAAGAGATTGGAAGATGTGGACGAATACAAGATGGCTTCTTTAGACGTTTTAAATCGAGTAAAGATCAACGCCACCACAGAAACACCAGTATCCACCGTGAGAAGTGTTTTCAACAGTTTAAATATGGACTTGAACTACAACAAAAATGAACTCAAAGAAGCCCAAGGAAAGTTGAAGCAGGCTTTTCTTGAGTTCCATCAAAAGCTTCGGTTTCTAAAGAACTACGCGTAAGCATCGATCAACCACTTTAAATATGGCAAAAAGATTGACTTTAAAATATAACTGAATTGTATGTTGGTTTTGGTCAAACCAGTTTTTTGAATCAGTTGGCCTTCTCCAAGATAATGAAGAAGTATGATAAGGTTAGGGATGTTTGGATTTTTGTCATATATATGTGTTTCCAGCTGTTCAATTGCTGACCTAGCTAGATCGTTATTGCAGATCACATCAAGAAATGCGTCGGATGCTTACTTGCAGACGGTTGAAGGATCTTACTTGAGCCAATCTGATGAGGTATATTATATGAACTTTTTTTATACATGATAGAAATGTAAAGAAAGTATGTATTTAAACATAAGTTTTTCTAAACCGGCCATAACCCTAATGACGTTGTGTTCTTCGTCCAATTTTGATGTTCTTTTAGTTGAATTACAAGTCAAACCATTAGTAATGATTTTGAATCGCTCTAAACTAAAACCAAACCGTTGAAACATTGAAAGAGAAACAAACCAAACCACTTTCATGGTTTGGTGTCGGTTTAGTTTCACAGGGTTGGACTTATTAGACCTTGAAAGTATCTAACTTTTGGAATATGTTAGTCGACCCGAACCTTTTAAGATCATATTTACGAATATTTTATTGTTATTTTGCACTGTTCATATCTGTTAGTTCAACTAGCGGATCAATTAGAACTCAAAAATGTTTCAAAAACCACCCATAAACCATGTTTATAATTCTAAACCACCTATAACAAGAAAAAATTATCATATTGTTTGGGTTTAACATATTCAAATCGTATCCAAATATGTAATTGATGTCAACTTCTGACTCCCTTGAGTTCGAATTCACCTTTGATGTTGTGCTTGACTTTTAACCAAAAATTTCCTTCAGGTTGCTAAGCTCATAGAGAGAGTTGAATCAGTATTCATAAAGCACTTCTGTAACGGAGATCGTAATCGAGGAATGAACACCTTAAGGCCGAAATCTAAAAGAGAGAAGCATCGGGTTACATTTTTTGTCGGTTAGTTATGAGCGTCCTACAAGATAACCATCATAGACTTAATTGTATAGTACACCATTGGTACCAATGGATTCTCTTGTGCAGGTTGCTTCTTTGGATTCTCATTAGCACTTATGGTGGCGATTATTGCAAGTGTACGTGCTAGAGATCTTCTTGAGAGTGAAGGGAGAACTCGGTACATGAACACCATCTTTCCGCTGTACACCTTGTTTGGATTTCTGGTGTTGCATATGCTGATGCATGCTGGAAATGTATACTTTTGGACGCGTTATCGCGTCAATTACTCATTTATATTCGGGTTTAAGCAGGGAACAGAATTGGGTTTTAAACAAGTTCTGCTCCTTAGTTTTGGTCTGTCAGTACTCGTTCTTGCAGCTGTACTCGCAAATCTTGAAATGGAATTGGATCCAAAAACTCAAAGTTACAAAACATTGACTGAATTACTCCCTCTGGGCTTAGTCATTGTAAGAAATCCATCTTTTGCCCTTGTATTGACGCCCATTCTGCATTCATGTATTTGTGTTTCAAATTGATTGTAGTCTCTCTTTTGCAGGTTGTAGTTCTAATAGCAATCTGTCCATTTAACATCTTGTATCGCTCAAACCGTTTCTTCTTCTTGGTCTGTGTATGGCACTGCATTTGTGCTCCTCTTTATTTGGTCACTCTCCCTGATTTCTTCTTGGCTGATCAGTTTACTAGTCAGGTAAGATTCAAAAACATTTGGGAAATAAAAAAAACAAGAATAATTGATCAAGAAACTAAATATCATTGATTTTTTTTATGATTCCAGGTTCAGTTACTGAGGAATCTGGAGTTCTATGTATGTTACTATGGCTGGGGAGATTTCAAGAAGAGGGATGCGACGACTTGCAATGAAAGTAATATTTATCAAACTATATCAATAGTTATCGCTGTTGTTCCATATTGGATTAGAGTTCTGCAGGTACGTGATCTACTCATGCATTGTCAAGTTGTACAGTACGATCCACGGATGATTGCATTACTAAATTCTAATACAAAGGGTTTGTTGATTATAGTGCATACGACGCTTTTGTGAAGGGCGTGATTCTACACAAGCTATGAATGGACTCAAATACTTATCTACCATTGCTGCTGTTGTTTCAAGGGCACTTTATAGTCAAAAAAGAGGAATAACTTTGAAAATCATTGCTGCATCCACCTCAGGAATTGCAACAATTTTCAGTACCTATTGGGATTTAGTGATGGATTGGGGTCTGCTATGCAGGAATTCTGAGAATCCATGGTTGAGAGAGAAGCTTATTTTGCCCAGCAGATCTATCTACTTCATAGCAATGGTAATTACTAATTAGCAATCTACGAATTCAAATAACGACCAAATTAAGATCTTAACTGACTCATGTAAGGTAATATGCAGGTATTGAATGTGATACTGAGACTTGCCTGGATGCAAACTGTGCTCGATTTCCATGAAGCTCCTTTCCTCCATAGAAATGCCCTAATTGCAATAGTTGCGAGTTTGGAGATCATTCGACGTGGCATATGGAATTTCTTCAGGTCAAATTCTGTTCCTAGTTGTGAATTCATAAAATCAATATCATGAAATCATAATCTAAACCTTGTAATTGTTAAATGATTCAGGTTGGAGAATGAGCATTTAAACAATGTTGGGAAATTTCGAGCTGTCAAGACAGTACCATTACCTTTTAGTTACGAGGGTGAAGACAAGGATCTATAGTTCGTTGTTTCACATAGTTGTAAAGAATTACAAGTTTTGTATTTCCATAAAAAGATATGGTGTTCGATAAGAAGTAAAGTTCCAACAACTGAAAATATTAACATCCCACGAAAAGATTCATACAATACCAACATTAATAGTTTGAAACAAAGTCAATACTGAACAAGAAAACAAAATCGGTTACTTGGGAGAGTGAGAATCATCACAGTCTGGTTCTGATTGGGGATCGGTTATATCTCCAGTGTCATCGATGTCCTGGTTGCCAAAAATAGATGCAAACGATAACGGATTTGAGGTAGAACTTTCTTTCTTAAGACCCTTTATGGTTCTGATTGCATCAACCGTCCGCCTATACACATCTGAACCACCCTCCCCAACTGACAATGGTGTGGTGCTATTATCATCACTAGCCCCTGTATTTGCATCTGCATTCGTTTTGCTACTACTAGCAGATTCGACTACTTCAGCTTCTAGAGGGAAGAGGAGGTCAAGATTTTCCTCACACTCATGGACTAATCTTGTAAGAGGTTCTGTTGTGAAAAATGGTTGGCGAAGGGCGAGTTGTGTAAAATGTACACGCAGTAATCCACCCGTTCTTTTGTCATACTTTTTTAATATCTTTAGGATACCTATAATAAACCCAAAAAAATAAAAAGGATTAACACACAATATGTAATGGACTAAAAGATTGTCATTTTGACCTGGTTGTACCTGCAAAGTTTAAGGAGCTGTAGTTTTTAAGAAGCACCATCTCCCCGTGAATGGTGACGAATTCTTTTCTTATCGCCATTGTTTCGTCACTGAATTCAAATTCTGATGTAAAGACTCCATCTTTGCAGCTTTTCTCCTTCACTTGCTCGATTCTTTGTTTTAGCTCCTGGTTAGATCACCAAGTGAGATGGGTGGTTTCCGTATATGATAAATCAATGGTTTTCCACCACTTAAGATTATGAACGTCATAATAAAAGCACAAAGCATTCAACACTTACTGAACATGTAACACCTCAAGTCCAAAGTAATAAGCTGACTTAATAACCTCTAAACCAACTAATAGACAGGTGAAAGTTATTAGTAGGTCGTCACTAAGAACTAATAAAGGACTCCTTTTATAACTCATAACGGTATAAATTGGGCATCACAAAGAAATTCGGTTTGGTTTGCTTTTCAACTACAAGAACCAAACCGATGAACACCCCTAACCAAAAGTGGCAGACCGGTGAAATAACGTCTAAAGTCTAAACCAACTTAAAACCATGATGAAAGCTATAATTTTGTCATTATTAAGAGCACACAACACTTTTCATGTTCTTAGTTAGCAAATCTGCCTTTTGGCATGCTGGTGCAGTTTTGTACCAAAGATTAAAATTTTGCAGCCAGGTGGCAACTCGACACAACAGGTAGCTCTCGAGAACATAAAATTTTCAATATCTTAAGATAGAATAATAGAAAAAAGAAAAGCTTATTATACTTCAGACTTGTGTTATCTTGCTCACAAATATAAGTTGCAAGAAAAGAGAAAACCATAGGGGAGGGTTCATGAGAAAAACATATAGTTATTCAAAAACCAATGAAAACCAATCACATAAGTTATAAATTATTTTTTTCTTTTAATTGTCAAAAGGGTATTTAAGTATTGGTTACATATATGTTGAATATAAATACAGGAATCAGAAATTGTTACATATACGTAACACTTGTTACGTATATGTAACACTATGTCACGGTTTTCATTTGATCCCTATATACAGGACGGGGATCAAATAATTTATAAATTATGTGATTGGTTTTCACATAATTATGGTTTTCTCATGTAGGGTAACATTACAATTTACATAGTTTATAAATTTGCCCTTTATCTGTTTATAAAATATTAAAAGTTTAAAGAGGTCTATACAAGAACACACAATAATACTTGAATCCCCTGTTTTATTTTACATTTTGGAGTCCATATCCAATAATGTTTTCTAATTGACTTTAAAGAATTCAATACAAAAACACAATCTACAACTTGAATTAACAAGTTGAAAGTGTATAATCACAATCTCCTACCCAAAATTTTACCTATTCAACAACAATACTCATTCAAAGACACCCTTCATGAAGATTATGATGTTCAATTTTAGTCAACATAATATAAAATTGGAAGAAGAAAGGTTCAATTGCCACATAATTCAAAAGTCAGAGATCAAATCCTGATTCAAATTGGAAGTACCAAATTCTACGTATATTCAAATTCAAATAAAAAAAGTCAAAGAAACCTGAAATCGGATGACGAACTCTTCCTCTTTATCAACATAGAAATCATTGAACTTATCCAGTTCTTCATTGAGAATCCTGACAAACCAGTGCTGGAGATCGTGATCGAGGTTGCGATTGGGTGAGGGTTGAGGGTCGTCGGCGGTGGGGTTGGGAAGGTGTTTGAGAAGTTTTTTAAGGGGTTTGTAACACAGGTATTTGTCCTTCCATTCGGGTAGGGTTTGTTCCAGATGGATTCCGAATTCTTTACCGAATTTCATAACGAATTGACGAAGATCGATTGCCAGTGTTTGGGGTTTTGTTTGAAATAGAGTAGGAATTATTATGATAGAATATTCTATTGTTCTTGAACTGGAGGATAAGAAGACGGATATAATAATATACTGACCCCTCTTCAATTTTTGTTTTGTGTCTTATATCATGAATCTTTTGCTCCTTGGATGCTTGGAATTAATCTTTTGAAATCTTATTTTATGTTTTAATTTATAGGTAATTAAACGAACGAATATGAAGATATTTCTCATTTGTTTATTTATATTTATTTATGTTTTTTTCATTTATGTTTGTTTGCGCTTGTTTATCTCCATTCATTTATGTGCTTTCGTTTACGTTTGTTTAAATTTATTACTGGTATTAATTAATTTGATTTTCTAATTGTAATTTAAACTTGAATTTAGATCTTTTGCATTACTTTTAAAATCTTGAATGTGGGGATGATGATATTTTGGATTTTAATTTGGATATTCACTTTTACTTTTAATTCGTATCCGTTTATGTTTGTTAACTGTTCATTTAGAATCTTAACGAAGGAACATGAACACGTTTATTTTCTTAACGAATAAACACGAACAAGAATATATGTTCGTTTAAGTGTTCAAGTTCGTTCGTTTGTTCGGTTAAAGTAAAATGAACAAACTTGAGCAAGCTCCGTTCATGTTCGTTCGGTTCATTTACACGTCTACAACTTATATTTGAATTTGAATTGTTTTTTAAATATAATAGTAAGAAACTAGGAAAATACGGTAATTATGTAACCAAATAATTCACTCGATTATATCTTAACAACATTACTGATGCGGGTACGGAAGCAATCAAATGGCTCAAGATTTTAATGATAATCGAAGACTATAAATTGAACCAAATGTTCCAAGAACAATGTTCTTATATTTTATAAATTAATTAAATTTCTTTAAATAATAACCCTGGATCCCTTTTATAGTTAGGAATCAAAATTCAAATAGGAAACCATTAAGATAAAATAGGAAATTCAAATAATAAATATTTAAAAATAATCTTCAATTCAAACTTATAGATAACCCTACATTATACTCCCCGGGTTAAATGAAAACTCATCCTCGAGTTTTTCGTAAGCTTGAAAACACGAACCCGAACCAAAACCAGCCACCTGGATCGAAAGAAACATTAACCCGGTTCCTATTCATTATCATCATGACCCGCCTAAACAGTTCAACTTCACGGGTCGTCTCGCCAGGCTCTGGACCCGTACCACCTGGGTTTATTGGGTTGCTATGCACCTTTCTCCTCGTCTACTTCTCCCCATCTTTGAAAAAGGCTCGTACTCGAGTCTTGAAAACGTTGAAAATATTACCATCCCCATGAATAAACTGAACACCATCATTACCAACCTCATTTTCCTGAAAAAACAAGCATACCTGACTAAACCTTCGCATACTCATGATCAATATTATCCGTTTCTTGCATGGACTCGTCCTCTTTGATGGTAACTCCTCTAAGAACCGTTTGCACAAACAAACATTCTTCATCATCGAAATCAATCCCGTCTTCATCGAATACGGGTTTGTCTTCCGATAAGCACTCCTGAACATATTTGTTATCATAGATTGGTTCGAGGAAACAAGGGTGGGGCTGCCGAAAGGATGCTCCTCTTCCTCGTTCACATCGTCTCGGGCGATGGTTCCCGATTCGGTTTCCTTAATGCGCCTCTCCCGTTGTAACTCAAGATCTCAGACTCGTTGGCGGAGCCGTTTGATCTCAAGTTGAATTTCAAGATCTCAAACCCGTTGTCAGGGCCGTTTGATCTTAAGATCCCGTGGGTCGGGATAGACTCCATCGCTGCCTCGGTCGGCGATTCTACGAGTAGGGTGTTGATCATCTCCACGGGCAGCCATTTGATAACCAAAAGCTCTGATACCAAATGATGCGGGTACGGAAACAATCAAATGGCTCAAGATTTCAATGATAATCGAAGCCTATAAATTGAACCAAAGGTTCCAAAAACAATGTTCTTATATTTTATAAATTAACTAAATTTCTTTAAACAATAACTATGAATCCCTTTTATAGTTAGGAATCATAATTCAAATAGGAAACCATTAAGATAAAATAGGAAATTCAAATAATAAATATTTAAAATGTAGATAACCCTACATCAATTACTTACAAGTGTTTATGTAATTTTTACGATTATTTACTTAAAATTGGTTATTTAATGAATTCAATACATAACTATAAAGATTGTGATAACTAAGATAACCAATTTGAATCATTTATTTTTTCAATCATAAAAATTATACAATTATAAAAGATTACATGATTTATCTCTCATATCTCCTTCACTTGTAACAAGTTTCGAGCAATGTACGCGCATGTAAATAAAAATTTATAGTTAACCTACAGACATGACGATAAAAGAATTATAGCAAATTGACATATGTATTTATATTTATAATATGCATTTCTCATGTTTATTTTATTGTTGTAATTAGTATTGAAGCACATTTATATACCACTGCATCAAACTTTTAGTTTAAATGGATCAAATGACCCGAATCCAGTTTAATACATTTATTTTTTCAATCATAAAAATTATACAATTTTTACTTTAATACATTAATGTTGCTAATTTGTTAAACAAAAGGGAGTATGAATATGTAAATTGTCTATGTTATTAAGTTTAGTGGTTGACTAAACATAGTTAAATTAACTAAAATAATTATATAGATTTTGTTGATCATCCAAAGGAGAGAGTTATCAACATTTAGGAAAGGATTAGACATGTATTTCAGATAGCCTATTATGTATTTTTATACCACAAATGACTTATGATTTTATATGTTCATGTGTGTTTTACATGTTCTACAAGTTTATGAGTTTTATGTGTTTATGAGTTCTATGATTTTACAAGTCCATACATTACAAGTTCATGATTGCAGGTTATATGCTCAAGTTACATGTTTATGTTCATGCTCAAGTTACAAGTTCTTGATTGCAAGTTACAAGTTCAAGTTACACGATTACAAGTTTACATGTCTTATCACATGATTGATTATATTCAAGAACAATCGATCACATTGTATTACGTATATTAAAGGATGAAAGGGTTGAGTTTTACAATCAAATTACTGATATTTATATTAACAAACTATAACTAGCTAACGATGGTTTAACGGTAACTACCATAACTACCTAACGGTGTTAAAGATATCGTCGCTTGCTGCCGTCATCTTCTTTGACGGCATCCAATATCGTATTTGATTGTCGTAGGTCAATATTGTGTTATGAGAACAAGGCAATTTAACCCAACAACATGCATACAAGTTACGAGTCAATTTGTTTACAAGTTTATATGTTTTACGATTTTATGTTCTATTATTATTGTTTTTATTATCTGCCCACTGAGCATTATGCTCAGATGTGCTTTTTTTGTTGTTTTTATCCATGTTAGGTTATTAAGACTATCAGAGATGGGACATGGAAGAGAACACGAGAGTTAAAGACATGTTTACTGATTTAATGTAATGATTTCGGTTAGGTATTTATGTTGAATTTTGTAACGTTTTTAGCATTAATAGGAATATGTTTGTGATCTGATTCTGTATAAGTGATTTTGTATAAGTGATACGTCAACCCTATCCAGGTTGGATTGCTACACCCTTAGCACACTTAAGTTCTAACTTCAATTCACTTACATTTTATGAATTCTAATTTCAACAAAGGTGTAGGACTTTTACATTAACACATTTTATGCACAATTATAACAAACTATTGCATATAAATAGATGGTACACTGCCACTTATAAAATAAGCCTAAATAAGTACATAAGTTTGTGTTATAAGCGTGCGCGTAAATCGTAATATACATAGATAAAATATATAAAAAAAAATACGCCAAGAAAATTATGTTGTTTAATTTTTGTGAATTTTTTTATGAACGTTATTTTTTTTATAAATTAAATGGCTTAAATAAAACATATATAAAACTTGGTTATTATTATTTTCTTTTAAGTATAACCTAAAATAGAAGGTGATTGTGAATAAAAAGAATATACTAGATAATAATCAAGTTTTATTTCTATTTAAGTAAAGTAATAACTAAAAAGCAATAAGTTTCAGATATATTTCATTTAAGTCACTTAATTTAAAATACTTAAATACTTATAAGAAAATTTCAGAATAATGGAATAATAAATGAAAATTAAGTGGTTTTTTTAGTTAAAAAATATAAGTAAATTTATTAAAATAATTTTAATAATCGATCGTTATTCAGTGATTTTATTTTGAAGTATAAATTAGACCTGGGAATTATTATTATACTAAGATTTAAAGGAGAACCCATATCAACAGTAACATGCTTCATTCATCCATTGACGTGTGACTTTTTTTTTATTTTCTTTTACTATTTTCAGTTTCAACCTTATACTATATATAATATACAATTTTAGCACGTTTCATTTTCTATTAATTTAGTTTTCCTTTAATAACTTTTGTTCGTCAACTTTTTCTAAAATACGGAGTTCGCGGCTATTTTTTTTTTGTCAACGTTCCGATATATTTTTTTTTAAAACGGAGTTGTATTCAAAATATATTTTTTTTGTATCGTTGCCTATAACCGTTGTGATACCGTGACGAACCGAACCTATTATGAGCGAACAACATCATTGTCGGTATTTGTATTATCGTAACCCGTCTCGGCATTAACTTTTATGGTTTTCGATGACCCGAACCGGTAAATTTGTTTTTTCTTTTTTTATTATTTAGTTTTATGTTTCTCTTTTATTAGCATTCTTTTTACCATTGCGTGTAATTTTTCATTTAAATTTTATTAACGATGTGCCCGATACCGTTTTCTATGATAACTACCGTTTGTTAACTTTTTTTAAAAAACGAAATGTGCCGTTTTCTTAAACTTTTTTTTTTCAACGTTCTAGACTAAGTTCTATTCAAATTCGAGTGTTTTTTTGGTATCATACGCTATAACTATAACGATTATGTGATTCAATGTAAGTTTTATCCACACAAACCAGTTAAACCAACCCGCCGCGAAGCGCGGGAGGTAAAAACTAGTTTAAATAATTATCGAAGGTTGGGCCGATTGTAAGCTCACAAGTCACAAGTCCACACCCTTACCAAATTGGGCTTTCATAATAAGGTTTTCTTCAAATAGGCCGAAAACTGGGCCCATTTTATGTAACCAATTTTCTCTAGTAAAATCTAAAAATATTTTGTTGATGAGAAATTTAATTGTTCCATATGTTATCAAAATTACATTATGTAATATTTAATTTTGTTTTTCCCATGACGTATATGTGTTTTATACTTTGGTGTATTAAGTAACATGGTATTATTATATTTAATATGTAACTTTAATAACCATAAAATACGTTTAATTTATATTTAATATGTATCCCTATGTATTTGACACGGGATCCCTAATTAGTTGGTGTGCTTTATTGCATATTTATGGTGCTAAACTGCATTCAAAGCATGTCTACTTCATTTTGTTGAAAATTTGTTTCACAATATAAAGTTTAGGACCAACCCCGTCCTCTATACCTACGTTCACGCGTTTAGACCTTTTCACAATAACGCGTTTAGACGTCTAACTTCAAATTAATGCTTCAAAAAGGTCGTTATATGTTCTAGGAGTAATCTAAGGGAGCCCTATGTATTTATACGTCGATTTCAAATGAAAATGGTTTAAAACTACTTATAGATGGTAGGGGTCTAGTTCAAATAAAGAATTGTTTTCAAATCCTTTGGCTTAATTGACTGGCTAATTAAGTGTAGCTAGATTAGGGCTAGCCTATGGAAAGACACAAATTCACATGAGCCGACATGGTTAAATTCAGAGAGAGAGAGAGAATTTCTCCGACCTAAAATTAATTGTAAATATGATAGGAAAATAAAGGTTAAATAGTCGAATTCAATTAAATTAGTTGATGTGTTAGGTCTCCAAGACATTTTTCATTTAAAAAATCAAACTATCATATATGATTTTATCAAGGAAAATAATATTTTCTCCTACTAGTACATGACAATCATATAAATAAAAACAACTACTTTTAGATATACGGATTATTGTCATGTATAGCGTTTGTACGGGTGTAAACGAGTCGAGCCGAGTCGAGTCCAATCTCAACTAGGCTCGAGCACGGTTCGTTTAACTTACAGAGAGCTCGAGCTCGGCTCGTTTCAAGCTCTATTTATGAAACTCGAGCTCGGTTCGTGATTAATTTTTCAAGCTCAAGCTCGGCTCGGGTTCAGCTCGTTTATGATTTATTAATTATATATATATATATAATTACTGTTATATATTTTTTATTATATTTTTCATATATAACATAATATATATTATTTAATTATTTTTATCATAATTTTATATATACTAAATATAATTATATAAATATATATTTAATAAATTAAATAAAAACTATATAAATAATAGGCTCGTTTAAGCCCGCGAGCCAGCTCGAGGTTGATAAGTGAAGCTCAAGCCCGGGCTCGTTTATTAAATGTCACACCCCCACCGATGGCGAAATTTATGCGAGGGGTGACGAATTGAAATCATCACAATGATTAAAAGAAATACTATTAAATTAACCGAATAATTGCATTACATTGTTTTAAAAACACACAACCAAACAAAATAGATAAACAAATAGTCTTTATTAAACTTTATAAATAGCTAAATCTCCTAGAGCCAAGTCTCGAAGTCCCAGCGTGATTGTAACAGCAACCTAGTTATTAGTACCTGAAAAACATGCTAAAATATGTCAGCTATAAAGCCGGTGAGAACATAGGTTTAAGTAATTACATAGTATAGATAATGAAGATTTTTGCAATTCATAAACAAGATTCAATAACAAGTAAACAAACTTTTATACATCGATTCAACCAAACCTAATGACAAGATTGGGTTCTCATAGAATTGATATAGCATGAATAACAAGTTTTGCAGTTTCTGTATATCTAGTCTCAAGTTGATATCGTATCTCGTCAACTCAAGAACTAGATCGGCATGTCAGGCCCATAGATCTATGACTTACTCCCGTTGGCTTATCCCAAGTTAATGGTTGTAGAGTGTGTATAAAACCGTTTAAGTTTACAAGTATAGAAAGTTGTTATTGAAAATACAGAAGTAGTATTTGAGTTTGATATAGTTTGAATAACCTTTGATATACGAGCATGTTTTTCACCCCAAAGATAAAAAGTAAAAGGGGCTATGTGTCTCACCTTGCAAATGAAAGGATTGAACTTGAACTTGTAGTAACTTGGATCGAATGCCTTAACGACTCCCTAAGTTAAGTTTGTTACGTTAGAAACAAGTTAAGGATAGTTGAGGGGTTGACAATGTAATTAGTTGAAAGTGGTTGTTGTACACTAGAGTGGTTATCATTCCAGAGTAGTATCTCCAACATAAAAGTTCCCAGGAAAGAGTTGGTTGGATCGGAACCCCGTCTTTTCCTAGCCAGAACTTTAATGTTTGTCAGATAACTACATACTGGTTTGAAAGTTACCCTATTTGTATACTTGACCAAGTTTAGGGTTTGTTTGGTAAGTTTGGAAAGTAGAAGGGCTAAAGTGAAAATATAAGTTTAGTAAAGATAGAAATGAAATAAGTTAATTATTAGAGGGGTTTAATTTGAAGATAAGGAGTTTTACTAAAAACATGATTTTTGAAATTGAAAGTAACAAGAAAGATCAAAACCAAGTTTTTAAATAAAAGTTTGAACAAGTTTAATTAAAATAGGGCATTTGATCTTCGATAGCTCTATGATTATAACATAAACATGCTAGGGAATCATAGATCTAGCTAGTTATGAGGAATTTTTGAAAAGAAAAGTATGAACAAGCAAGAACATAAGAAGAACTTACTTAGAATGGAAGGATTTAAGCTAGAATCTTCCAAAAGATGAGAAGAACAACCTTTAGTTGCTAGAGAGCCCTAGAGGATTGTTGAGGTGTGAAGAATGAATGAGGTTTAAGGCTCTATTTATAGGGTGGGTTTGAGAGAAAAAAGGAGAAAAGTTGGTTAGGTTTTTTTTTTTGATTAGGATAACAAAGGTGATAAACATAGGTTTATAAATCTTAGAATTCTTTTATAAAACTTTTGAATAATGGATATAGGGGTTAGTTCACAAAATTTTGAGAATATGGATGATAGGATTGAGTTCAAAATTAGTTAGTTAATGGATGGAATGGATTAGGATAGGATTTAAGAATAAAAATAATGGTTTTAATTCATTTTGGATAAGCTTAAAGGAATTAATTGATTTTATTAATTTAAATAATAAATAATAATATATAAACTTAAAATTTCAAAAATTATATTAATAATAATGATATATGATTGAATTTACAAAAATTAACTAGATTTCGAAGACGTTACAAAAGGAACCCTGAAATTTACGTATGTGTAACTTTTACTCTTGAAATTATATTTTAGTCAAACGAAGTTACAAACTTGAACTGTTTTTATTAGGTTAGAGTCTAAGGCATCCAAAGCTACTATAAGTAGCAAGATTAAGAATGAATACGAGAATCAGATATAGAATCAAAATATAATGCGCAAGCCGTTCTATGCGCAATAGAATACTCGCTTTAGACTAGATTTGGAAATTTGAAATGAAATGATATCACAAGTGATATGAAGCATAAAAATGTTCATTGTATGATAAATCTATCAAGGTTACAAGATAGGATTATAGGATCAGGCATAAAAATCAGAGATGTTACATTAAATAACCTTATTTTTAGGCTCAAGCTCGGGCTCAGGCCCAATTTGAGTTTTTATCGAGCCAATCTCGAGTAGCTCACGAGCCGACTTGGCTCGTTAACACCCCTAAGCGTTTGAGATGATTTCGACATGTGAGGAGAAAACAGACGATGACATCGGTTAGAACCACGAAAACCCTCATAGTGGAAGGACGGAGTAGAGGTAGTCTGAAACTGCCATGGGATGAGCAGATTATTAGGCAAGACTTGCTAGATTGCACATCTCTGAGGAAATGATCGGTGATAAGACTTCTTGTAGACGTAAGAGTAAGGTTGTGGATTTCTAAGGGAGTATACTTGTTCAACCTAGCTTTTGTTTTTTAGTGTCTTAGATTCTTCTGGCCCGTTTGTACATTGTCTAATGTCTGCTTTGGTGTATGTGTTACTTACTTTCTAGGCGGTAAGTGCTCATGTTGTCTACTACTACGAATTAGTATGCATTGCTTTTGTTTGTTTTTGCTTAGCTACATTGGATGTTATTTATCTGCTATCTATAATTCATGATTGTTGCCTTAACAAATAGTTTTTTTTTGTTTTTGTAGGGGTCTCACTGGGAGCAACCTCCCTATCATCCTATGATAGAGGAAAGATTTACTCCCATCTCACCATCCTAGATACTGCCAACAACTTGTTACGAGTGAGATTTTACTAAGTAAGTTTGTTTGAATCAAATTAAACCATAAATGATTTTAATTGAAGTGAATTTCTTGATGGACTTTTATTATTTAGATCATTTTTGTTATTAAAGTATATAGAGATGGCATTTTTAAATCGTACATGAAAAAGAAACTACTTTGAGTACGTAGACTATCAAATTTGATAGCAATTGCTATAGTATAAGTTTGACTTAATGTAACCCATGTTAGATGTTTGATCACTTATGTATCATTATAACGTTTAAACTTAATTGATACCCTTAGCCTTCAAATAATCTCAATATATGATAAATATACATGTTTCAATTGAATTGGATATGAAAAAAAAACATAAAATCAAATTGAATTGGATATGAAAAACAAAATATAAAATCAAATCAAACGTACCAATTTTACAAGTTTTAATCGAATTAAATCATAACTCTATATAAAACCAAACTGTTTCCATCTTGTTTTGTAATTTGAGAATAGAAACATATGTTTACGTGTACCTAACAAACAATGACATCATATTGTTTTGAAGTCTTGCATAATGATTGCAACACTCTCTTTCATACTTACATCATCGTTCTTCTACTACAAAAACAAAACATATATTGTTTTTTTTATTTTTTTATTTTTCTTATTTTTATATTTTTTAGAACGGCATGTCGGTTAGGATGTCGCTAACCCCACTTAGCCCAGAGTTCAAGTCCTGCCACAGAGGATGTTATTGAAATTATAAAATGCACATTGTGAGGATTAAACCTGGGACTTCAATAGAAGAAAAGACTTATGACAAACGCCCTGACCACCAGACCAAAGGCCTGATGACAAAAAACATATATTGTTGATTGTTGATAATATTTTTTCTGTCTTAATAAAATGAGAAATTTCGTTATCATACTTAGGGTGCATGAAATGGGGTTCAGGAAGGGTCTGGCCCCGTCAGCCCTGCTCGGAAACACCGTTCCCTCCCCTTCGTCCCCGAGCTATGTGAAAGTAGTGTCAAATAATGTCAACAGGAAAAGTCAATTGTTTTACATTTTAAAGTCAAAGTAGCAAGTTTGATAAAGTTCAAGGGGGCTGTTTGCTTAATGGTCAAAGTTTGGAGGATTGAAGTTGTCAATCTGATTCTTAGTTTGTTAATTGTTCGTTAATAGATTGGGATTAGGTCTAAATAGCCGGTAGCTTTTGTTCATTTTGTTCTATAGTTTTTAATTTCGTTTCCTTTGTAATTTCCTTGTTTTCAATTCTTGAATAAAGTAATCGTTTCGTGGTTAGCTAATTGATTCATTCAATTTGATTGTTCTAGATTGCTTGGTGTGATTTGTTCCACTTTTACGTTCACAAATGGTTTGAAGAAAAATGGCCTAATGCAATGAAAGAGGAGATGGATTCTTTGAAGAAAAATCAGACATGGGTTCTTGTAACATCCATGATTTTTTCGACCATAATTTTTAATTTTATTTATAAACACTACGTTTAAATTCTATTCAAGCATATTATGTACACAAATATATTCATGTATTGGGGTTTAAACCTCGTAAGAAAATTTTTAGTTTAATAAAGTTTGAAATCGAGTTATAAAATATACACATACACATATTGGTTTACGAATATAAACATAAGTATATATTTGATTTCATTGAATAAATCATTTATATATATATATATATATATATATATATAGTTTTATGAAATTCTTATTAAATGCTAAACAAAAATAAAGTTATAAATATAAATAGTTTGAACCCTAACCATTTGAACCCCCCACACCCACAATTTTGACTTTGACCACCAATTTCGGCTATGGTTGACTCTCAAAAGTCAAACCAGCCGAGATGTTCACTACAAGACCCAATTCGATCAAATCGGGCTGCATGGAATTTTCATTCATGTAAAATTCTTGATCACACCATGCCCTAGCCCATTATCACACTAAACCGATCGATCGAGCGGCATAATTCAAATTTTGAAATCCTTTCCAAATCAGGAAATTCGAACAAAATCAATCTCGCAAACTATGCCCAAAAGATCATCGAATGCATTCAGACCAAGTACTAGGCCAGATACATTCATAATTGATTAGATTTACGCGGTAATCGTCCCCGACAGCTGTGATGTGCACCGTTTAATCAAATCATACGAATACGTTGAGATTAATCAAATTAAATCCATTCCTCACAGTCACGTACCCTCACCTAGACTCTCTGGAACTCTAATCGCACTTCTCTTCACTCTCGGCCGGCGATCAAACACCAAGAACAGCGGCCTCTGTATCTCAGTCGTGCGCACTCGTTCCTTCGTCAATCCAGTTACCAATGGTCTCGTTCGATTCGTAATCCCCTACCTGTCGAAAGCCCTCTGCCAATTCGTAATGGCAGAGGGTATCAATAACAATTGAAACTAGGGTTCTGGTTTATATGCATACGTTTTCTGAATTGGGGATTTGATAAATTTACGTTTTTGTATTTAAATTATTTTGCTTCAGTATAATCAGCGAACCACCGGTCCGATCGGTTAAGACCAAGCACCATCGGACCCGGTGGTGTGGGTTCGAAACCCACGGCCTGTATGACCGGCCGGCTTTTTGCACCTCATTTAAATACCCAAACCTGGTCACGCCTCAGGCGCGTGTTAAATAAATTCAGGATCAAACCTATTACAAGATCCGACCCTTGGTCCAGCGGTAAAACCCACCGGATTCCCTAGCAGACCCGGGTTCGAACCTTTGCGACCTGTTTGTTTTTTTACCCGTTTTCCAAAATCCTAAAAATTTTATAAAAATTATTTTTATAAACTATGCAATATTTTTAACAGAATAAGATCAGATTTATAAAATTTCAATATAAATTCGTTTTTATTTTGAATTATTGGTTAAAAATGGTAGATTAAATATTTAAAACAAAAACTTAGATATTTAAATTAATTCCCAAGTAAACACAATTGATTTTTTTTTAAATCTACAAAATATCAATTTTAATTAAAGCAATCAAGTATATATTGCAAGAATAATAAATAGATAAAATTTATTTATTTTAATTTACACTAAAAGATTAAATACACATTTTATTGATATTTTTGATACATAAACTACACAATTTTATATTTACACATAAATAAATAAAATAAAATAAAAATTTTATTTATTTAAATTATACATCAATAAATTTTACATACTTTTATAAATAAGTAAATAAAGTAACAATTATTTAGTTGTTTATTTAAATTATGTTTAAACATAAATGTCTACACTATGTTCTAACTAAATAAATATATACTACTTGTTTGATTTATTTAGTTAATCAAACCCTAAACCTTAATTCAATTATTTCAAAACCATTTATTAATCTTTCATTTTACACAACACATCTTCAAGTACAAACCACAATTTCCTACGCTCCTATACAACTCTTTGTACACACATCCAATTAAACCCTAGACTTAGGCCTATACTATCGTACACATTATTAATTTAATATGTATTACACACTAGGTTAGCGTGGTGAGTTACAAGGATCATTTTGCTACCTTGAATCAGGTGAGTTTTACATAGCCCCTTTTCCTTTTTACAAATTTTGGGGTGAAACATGATTACACAACAAACATTATTTGTAATTACACACGTACAATTCTACAATATGATCATATATGTTTATTTGTGCTTTATGCTTGAATGTTGTTTGTTAAGGCTACATATATATGACATACACGTGCAAACATAAATACATTACATCAGGATAACATGTGTTGTTATGCCCTACATTAGGATAACATGTGTTGTTATGCCCTACATCA
Source organism: Smallanthus sonchifolius (assembly GCA_023525975.1). NCBI lineage: Eukaryota > Viridiplantae > Streptophyta > Magnoliopsida > Asterales > Asteraceae > Smallanthus > Smallanthus sonchifolius. The sequence goes on along the minus strand of CM042031.1, from coordinate 68,280,906 downwards.
GGATAACATGTGTTGTTATGCCCTACATTAGGCTAACATGTGTTGTTATGCCCTTCAGTTACAAGGTTTCATTTGTGCAACTAGCTTAACTTAGATTCTCCATAAATGCTTTATAAACCATGCATCATATGAATTGTACACAAAACATTTAAACTTTACTTGTGGTGTCAAATCCTATGTATGCTAACCAACTATTTATAGTTGACCCTCTCATTTTATCATGTTTCAGGTACAAATGTTTGAGTTAAGATTCAAGCTACTTCACTTAGGGTTGAGTGCCTAGTCTTAAATTTTAATATGGAGATTTATGTATTCTTTAATTCTTGTAAATGATGTAATTGATTACTTGAGTTATGAAATAAAACTTATTGTTTAATTATTACAACTTTAGAAAACCATGAGCTTATGAACAGTCTACATGTCCCGCCCCGACGTTTCCGCCGTCGGTTGGGGTGTGACAGTTCTAGTGAATAAACCAAAAGGGTAGAAACTGGTTTCATGTAAGTGGATTTTCAAAATCAAGGAGGGGCTTAGTGGAGAACCTCCTAGGTACAAGGTTAGGCTAGTTGCACACAAAGAGAGGGTATTGACTATAATGAGAGCTTCTCTCCTGTAGTCAAGCATGCCTCTATCAGAGTCATTTTGTCTCTGAATGTAGTGAATGATTTGGAACTAGAACAAATGGATGTCAAGACTGCATTTTTGCATGGCAGTCTTGATGAGAAAATATTCATGAAACAGCCAATTGGGTTTGAACTAAAAGGTAATGATGAGAAAGTATGTTTGCTACAAATATCCTTTTATGGATTAAAACAATCTCCTAGACAATGGTATATTAGGTTTGATGACTATGTTGTCTCAAAGGGTTTCAAGAGATGTAGTTATGACAGTTGTGTATACTATAATGACTATGATAGTGGGAAGTTTGTATACCTGCTATTGTATGTGGATGATATGTTGTTGGCCTGCAATGACAAAGAACATATTAAGGCTGCAAAGACATGCTAAAGGCTGAGTTTGAGATGAAAGATTGGGATAGGCAAATAAGATATTAGGAATGGGGATAACCAGAGATAGAAAGGTTGGTACTTTGAAGCTGTCTCAAGGCTCTTATGTTAGGAATGGAGATAACCAGAGATTGAAGGCTGGTACTTTGAAGCTGTCTCAAGGCTCTTATGTTAAGAAAGTTCTTGGTAACTACTGGATGAAACAAAGTAAATGTGTTGCAAATCCATTGGCAATGCATTTCAAGTTATCCAGTAAAGATTCTCCAAAATCAGATCAGAAGGTTAGGCTAATTTCAAGTGTTCCTTACGCAAGTGCAGTTAGAAGTCTAATGTATCTTATGATTTGCACCAGGCCAGATTTGGGGTTTGTTGTAAGCAAATATTTGAGCAAGCCTGGTAAATAACTTTGGGAAGGAGTGAAGTGTATCTTGAGGTATCTTAGTGGTACTAGAGAAGTGGGGCTTGTGTTTGGTAAAAACAGTGAGCAAGATCCAATAATTCAGGGTTATGTAGACTCTGATTTTGCCAAAGATTATGAAAAGGGCAGGTCTATTAATGGGTATGTTTTTAAAGTCCTTAATGGAGTGGTTAGTCGGAAGGCATCACTTCAGCATGTACTAGCTTTATCTATAACTGAAGCTGAATTCATAGCTCTAACTGAAGGTTTTAAGGAAGCAATGTGGCTAAGGGGCTTCTTAACTGAGCTTGGGGTTAATATGGGTGAAACTTTGGTTAAGTGTGATAATTTGGGTGCTATTCAATTATCAAAACACCAAGTGTTTCATGAGATATCAAAGCATATAAATGTGAAGCTACATTTTATGAGAGATGTCATAAACTCCAAGGTTGTCAAGGTTTCATATGTTAATACAATCGAGAATCTTGCTGGTATGTTAACCAAATCTTTGCCTAGTTCAAAGTTTGGATACTGTTTGGTGAATCTGCAAGTGATTTAAGGAGGCTGCATTAAGTTGGTTGTGTTGATTCTTTGATTTGCACTAAGGTGGAGAATGTGAAAGTAGTGTCAAATAAAGTCAACAGGAAAAGTCAATTGTTTTACATTTTAAAGTCAAAGTAGCAAGTTTGATAAAGTTCAAGGGGTGCTTGCTTAATGTTTAAAGTTTGGAGGACTGAAGTTGTCAATCTGATTCTTAGTTTGTTTATTGTTCGTTAATAGATTAGGATTCGGTCTAGATAGCCGGTAGCTTTTGTTCATTCTATTCTTCAATTTTTAATTTCGTTTCCTTTGTAATTTCCTTGTTTTTAATTCTTGAATAAAGTAATCGTTTGGTGGTTAGTTAATTGATTCATTCAATTTGATTATTCTTGATTGCTTGGTGTGATTTGTTCCGCTTTTATGTTCACAAACTAAATCTTGGTTCAACCCCGAACACTTCTTTGATGGTGTTTTAACTTTTTGTTATAATTTCAGTCAATCACAATTGTCTATTGGTTTTAGGGAGTTTAGGGAGTGCATTTTCATCTATTTGAAGAGTTTGGAGGAAAAGTTGATGTGAGGCTGATATAGCATTTGAGGAATTTGAGAAAAATTAAAATCCTTGGAGGGCAAACCTCTCACAAGGTTTTGCTTTACCAAATGATTTATATTTTTGAAGTTCACATGACCAAGTCGACGATGCCACAACAGTGATTTAGAATCAGAAACTTTAGATAACAAGCAAGTAATGGATGCTTTTGTCTCGGGATCATTCATGTCGACCACGTAGGTGTTGTTCTTTCACGGTGTCCTCATCAAGATCAGATCATTAGGAACCACGAGTCCTGGTTTGAGGAAAAGACATTCAACATTGTTGAACAACACAAAAAGCTGTTTATCACAGATTTGTGATACGCTCATGAGATTGTAGCAATGTTCAAGAACGAGATTGACTTTCTCCAAGGTGAGAGTTCTATTGCACACATTTCCCTGTCCGGTAATTTTTCCTCCCTTTTTATCGCCGACAAAATCAACGTATCCTCCATCGATAATTTGGAAGTAAGTCAGTAGATCTTTCAACCCGGTCATGTGACGAGAGCACCCACTATCAACATGCCAAGCATTATGAATATTCCTCCTCATATAAGATAATTTATTGAGAAATCGGAACCCAAGTCTTTTTCAACTTAGGTGGAACAATTCTTTCAGCAGTTCTATCAAATCTTGTCCTCCACCAACGTGTGCCTTTTAAAAAATTATTACCATTTTGACAAAACTTGTTAAATTTGTGATAAAACGAATGTTGAACTTGTTGGTGTCTGTTATAATTACCCCCACCATTATGCACTTAGGGTCTTTGAAATCGGACCCAATCATTGTGATAATATGCATGATTGCACTGTCTAGCAGTGTGACCACCCTTCCCACAATAAAAACAGTTAACATGTTTAAAAGATTTTCTTTTGTGCTATGGTTGGTAAGACGATGAGGATGACTGCTGTTGAGATGGCACTTTGAATGGCTTTCTGAATCTGCCTTTGTTGTGATGATCTTTTCTTTGATCAACATGCTTTGTTGATGTTTCCTTTTCTGTTTCATCATCAATTTTGATTCCGGCTTCAATCTTTTCAATTACATATTTTGATTCATAATTGGATTCATCGTTTGATTCAGATGATGGTTCTGCTGAGTATTCAGAGTCACACTCACTTTCCTCACCGTGTTTAGTGGACAAATAATCTGAATCACTATGACTATCATTTTGGCTTGTCGAGGGAGTAAAAATTGGAATCTCCTCTGTCATGAATCTTTCAAATTGATTTCTTGCTTTTGAAACAACCGAATCATCAGAAGTTAAAAAATTAATAGAATTAAAATCGTTACAACTATTGAGTTCATTACAATCAGAATTTAAACTGTCTAAGCTAGAACTAGACACGCTAACACTACCAACAGAATCTGACATACATGATTCTGTATTCTTGGAATTTAAAAAAGAAAACTTAATGGACTTCGTATTGCAATCTATGTGGCCTAATCCAACACCACAATCATCCTTTATCTCATCATCTTGCCCTTTTATACCTGCATTATTCACATTAGTATCAGACACAAAGACACTAGCAAGATCATTTTTAGGATGAGGTGACGGAATAGGGTTGTAATGACCCTCTGTAGGAGGTTGAAACAACTTTCTTTCAAAGTCATTTGAATCCAAATACCCAACCCCCTTTTTCATAAATCCAGGATTTTGTTGACAATCAAGCATGGTATCATGTACCTTTTTACTTAAATTCCATTTGTCAATGAAGATTTGTAATTTGACGGTCTCGCTTCTTGAAGAAGTTAATTTTTCAGTTAAATCAGTGATTAAAAATTCTTTTTTGTACACAAATTCTTTTAGGATTTGGATTTCTTGTTGAGCTTTATTCAAATTGATTTTGAGAGCAACCTCACTTTTCTTGATTTGTTAAAGGAGACCAAGAGCATCGTCCTTTTCACGAATTATAAGATTATTCAAGGTACGATAGTGAACAATCATGTCAACACAATCAGGAGAGCATAAACGAGATTTTACCTTTGGCGGAATTAGCTCAGCAGCAGTCTTTCTGTAAATACATCCATGGTTCGAGCTTCCATCGCCTTCAGTTTGAGTTCCATCACAAGCACTTGTTGGAGAGTTAACTCGATCCATTGAGCCGGAACTAGAGCAAGCATTCTTCTTCTCGTTACAATCCTTCTTCTCATCAACACATTTGGCCTTCTTAATCTTCATATTAGCATTCTGCTTCATGCTTCCCTCACAATCAATCACTTGACTTTCAGTTCCTTGAATAGCAAATTGTTTTAGGTAAGCAGCTGGCCCGATTGAATCGGTGTTGATGATGATCTTTCTAAGCACCTGTTTCTTTTATTTTCTTTTTCAACAAGGCTAGCTTCCATACCATGAACAAGGAATTGAGTTGAAGGAACATTAGCCATGAGAGCCTTGTAAACCTCCACCTAAGCTTCCTCGATCTCATTACTCCAGTCAAATTCATTGACGACTAATGCATTAACCGGTTCCTTTCCCTTCTCAGTATGTTCATTTCCTTTAGTAATTGCAACAATGGTAGGAAGGGGCAGGGCATTAGTAATTGGATGAGGACATTCCATTTTGAAATGACCTAGCTGCTTGCAATTGTGACACCTCAACTTCGACTTATCAAAACCAACAGCTTTTCCTCCTAGACGCTTCTTACCGGTGCGATCCATGAATCTTTTCTCCCTCAGAGTCAACATTGCCATATGCCATTGTAGATCAACCTCTTCCATATCGTTAGGATCCACCTTTAAAACATCTTCAATATGACTAACACCGGATTTCAATTCTCCAGCAATAAGAGCTTCTTAACTGTTGACAAACAAGCCAAACAAAGCCATATATTCAGTTGACAGACTTGAAGCAGAAGTGTTGCTCTGATTGCCTTTGGATGCAGTACTTGACTAGCTTTGTTGATTTGTGGACGATGAGGAAACCATTGCGGGAATGACTCCTGTTGAACTTCCAGAATTGATTGATGTGGCAGGAACAATGAATGATGCGTTGGTTGGTGCCATGCTTTTGTTATAACCCAGTTTATTCATGTGGCGCTTCTCAATGTCCATTTCAAAAGATTTCAACGTATTGATCACATCAGATAGGGTTGATGCTTCATTAAGATACTGCCTTTTAATCATCATACATTGAATACTCCATTCTTATGGCAGATAATCTAACAACTTCTTGATTATCGTAGCTCCTGATCACAACACCAGCTTGTTTCAACTTTCTAGAGATTTCCATAAATCTTGCAATGTATTTCGATAGCCCTTCTCCTTTGATACTACCAAAAGTATCATACTGTTTTTGAAGCATGTCCTTCTTTCCCTCTTTTAAATTAGAATTGCCTTCATAAAACTCACATAACGCTTGCCACCGAGTTTGAGCGGTCTTACACTCTTTAAACATATTCATTATGTCGGACGGAAAAGCCATGTTCAAAGCACCAAACGCTTTATAGTCTCTTGTGATTAACAGTTTGTCATTCTCGGTGTACTCAGCAGGATCGGTTTGAGTATCGACTCCCTCAGTTCCAGTGGTCATAGGATAGTGAGGACCATTAGTGTTCGAATTCCACTGACTGAATTCAGTTACATAGAAATAAGCCTTCATTCGGTTCTTCAAGTTCGGAAAATCATCAGTGGACAGAAGCTTGGGAGATCGGGAAATGGATCCGGTTTCCAAATCAGCTTGAGTGATGGATGTAACAGACATTTTGAAATATAGAGAATCAAAACAGAACAAAAATAGAGAAAATCCCAGAGAGTCGGCTGGATCAAATAGACAGTCGGCTAGAGAGTCGGCTGGACAACGGTGAGTATCGACACTTCACCTTGAAAATTCAAGGAAACCTCACACTGAGTGTTGGCAGCTCACTTAATATAGTCGGCTGAGAGTGTCGGCTGGACAACTCAGTCACTATGAACTTAAGTTCAAGTGAGTCGTAAACTTGCGTTTACTAAGAGAATCGGAAAGACAAACGACAGTCGGCCCGAACAATCGGCCAATACAAACAATAGTCGGCTGAGACAGTCAATCAGAAAACACAACAAACGGCTGAAGCAAGAGAGTCGGCTCTGGACAGTCGGCTCAAGAACAAACCCACACTCTTTTTCTCTAAACAACACAAAATCAATCCATGAATGCTCATATCTAAACCAAAAAGCAAATCAGATCTGTCAAACTCTTTATAAACAATTTTTTGAATGAATTTCAATGCCAATTTCTGGACTTGATACAAATCAATCCAGATTTTGATGAAATACAGAACTTTTGAAAAACCACAAAACCCCCCAACAAAACCTCCATATAGAAAAGCGTTACTAACGTCCATCTGCCATAAATCCCAACTCTTGCTTGCTGCTATGGCCAGAATTACATGAACATATGTTAGTTTAGCTACGGGACAGAATGTATCATCGTAATTAATCTCGTATTGTTGAGAAAAACCTCTAGCAACTAACCGTGCCTTGTACCTCTCGATTGACCCGTCTGCTCGCCTTTTAATTTTAAAAACCCATTTACATGAGATGGGTTTTGCTTCATCCGTCTGCTCGATTGAACCTAACTTAGCCAACGTGTGCTATAGTATGCTTTGAATCATCAGCGATAACCACAACTTGGTTATCTTCGTATTTGACGGGATTTATTAAACGTTTATTTTCACCCGTCAAATGGTTCGAACATCCTGAATCCACTATCCAATCATTAAGTGAACTTTCAGAGGACTCCATCGTGACTGACAATGCATGTACAGACTCAGTTCTGGCAAAGGATGCCTCTGCGTCCCATGCTTCTTCGGTCTTGTTTTGCATATAGTTGCTGCATTGCCTTCCTCGATATCTTTTGATGGACAATTCCTTGCCATTTGGCCTCGTCTCCCACAATTATAGCACTTGAACGACGGACGTTTTCCGTGTTGATTACAGTGAGAAGCTTTTCGGTCATCAGTTTCTTCTCGTTGGTTTCTTTCATCAGTCCCCATTAGTTCTTCTTATGATGGCTATAGCTTGGTTTGTATTTTTCCTTTGCCTTTGTTGACATACAAGGCTTCTGTTTCTTGTTTCGGTACAGTTTGGGTGGTCATGTCAGACATCTGTTTGGCGCCTCTTGCCCGGCTAACAGATTCTCAAATTCTGATAACGTTGGTCGCATTGGCCACCCTTGAATAACGGCGACGAACGACTGAAATTCTGGCCTCAACCCGTGTATAACTATTCGTTTCATTCTGGCATCCCCAATTCTACATTGTTGGTCCATGTCTGTAATGACTCTACACAGACGCTTCACTTTATGAAAGTATTGTGGGATTAACATATCCTTTTGTGTTACCAACAACAGCTCGTTTTCAAGAACTGTAAACGAGTGCCGTTTTTCTTGGAGAATAATCTTTCAAGGGTATCCCACACCTGTTTAGGTGTTTCGACATCTTGAAAGAGATCTAACATCTCCTCTTCAACGGTAGTCTTCAGCAAAAACATAGCCTTCCCGACCTTCACTCGCCATTTTCTGATGGCTCCTCCGGTATCGTTTCTGAACCGTTGGTCACTTCCCACAAGTCCTGACCCTGGAGGTAGGACATAACACACGTCGACCAAACCCGGTAATTGGTTTGATTTAGACGCTTAATACCTGTGACAAACGACAGATCGGCTATTTGTTCTACTGAGCAATCAGATTCTTCTTCTTGATCGATTACAACAGGTGAAGGATGATCACGAGCACACTGATGATTAGGCTCTGATACCACTTTGTTAAATCAAAAGTGAACCAGTCTCTTGATCGGATCTGTACGCTATCAACAATCTCAATAACTTGACATATAAGTTTGCATAAACACATTATGCGGCTCTTTTTGATTTATGAAGAAAACGGAAATTGCGTACAAAGCAAAAACATAAGATTAAAAACTAAATGCCTATGTGGGTTTATATAATACCCGTACAAGACTTCCTTGGCCGACTCAACTTTATCTTATAAACCTTTTTCAAATACTAATTCAAACTAATAGATAAATTTTAACTAAACAAATAAGATAAACAAGACTAATAAAAATAAACTAATTATTGTATCTTGATCTCCACCAAGCCACCCCATGAGGTCAAACCGAACCACCCTAAAATATTGTCTCGTTCATCAGGTACTATAATATTGCGATTTTTAGTTAATTTTTATGTGTGATCATGATTATAAACCCATGTGCATTCAAGATTATTAACGACTCTTTGTTACATTAGTGATTTTGTTCATGCATGGTGAACAATATATGTGTTAATCCCTTATAGTTGTTTAATAAACTATATCATTACGACTTGAGGCTAGAAATAGTAATGACACTAGGATTCACTACAACATTATCATCATATCCCGACGATTTTTTTTGACCCTATAGCGACGACCTGTCGTCGGTATAGGGTATACCGACTATAGATGTCGTCGGTATTGCCTCGTCCCAATAGGTCAAAGATGTCGTCGGTATAGGTGTCGTAGGCATAGGTCGACCTATGCCGACGACAAGTCGTCGCTATAGGGTTTCATTAAAAAATTAAAAAAGAAATTCTATACCGACGACATGTCGTCGGTATAGGTTCTGGACTTATACGGACGACAAGTCGTCGGGACAGACCCAACTTATCCCGACGACATGTCGTCGGTATAGGCAATTTTCAATTTTTTTAATTAAATTTGGAAAAGACCTATGCCGGCGACATGTTGTCGGGATAGGTTTTTCTGTTTTTTTTTGTTTTTTTTAATTTACAAAATTTTCCAGAAATATTTAATTTCTAATTACAAAAACCTGCAAATAAGATAATTCAAACCATTCAAAAATTAAAATCTGAAACATATTGTTCGATACAAAAACCTGTTCGACACACAAACCAAATATTCAAACATAAAGTTGTGCGACACACAAACATAAAAATTGTTCAAACATTCAACAATAACACCGACAAAAAAGGCAAAGGCGCAACTTCAAGCTAATTATCGTCGCTGCTAGTTCGGCGTTCCCACATTCGACGCATTTCATCCAATTGTCGTTGCATTTCAAGCATTTGTTGATTATGCACACGACGTTCTTCATCTCGTTGGGATTCGCGTTGTTGTTGATCTTGGACTTGTTGTTGAAGTTGAGTTACACGCTCATCCACTTCTTGCCAATGTGGTTGTGGAGGGGGGTACTGAACAAATCCGGTGTGAGATTACTCACCACACGACCGACACCCCTGATATGGCCACGCCGCCCAATGCACGCTCCGTGCATGCAAACTCATCGACAGCAGACGAGTCACCACCAGACTCAGTAGTGGATCTTGTATACTCCTCTTGGATTCGGTCCTGCATTAAACAATGTAATAAACAATCACTTGACTATTTTACTAAAATTCGACAGCATAACTGCTGTAAAATGGATAACCAACCTGTTAAACTATAAGTTATAAACGACCCAAATTCATAAATTCCAATCAACCAACACTAATAACAACAAATACTAATAATACTAGCAAAAATATTCAACAATTAGGCTTGAGTTGGATGTTCTAAGTCTATTAAAGTGTGTTTGAGTCATTTTGACCCGTTTAAATTTAAAGTTGGATATTTTAAGTCTCTTAAAGTGTGTTTGGGTCATTTTGACCCGTTTAAAATTATAGTTGGATGTTCTAAGTCTAGTAAATCTAACAACAAAATCATTTAACTTACATAATCTGATTATGCATTCGTGTTGGCCCAACCGGTCCCTTCTTTATAATGGGTCGATTTGAACACATCAATTGGGCCGGTACCCTGTGAAAAACAAAAATAATATCACTAAGAATTAATAAGCATGTTTATATAATACTAACAATTGTATTTCATACCTCCATGTGTCGGCGCTGGGCGTATGATTTACTGCCATGGTAACTTGGGTAACGTTGTTGTGATCGGTTTTGTTTGTTCTTCTCCGAGCGGTTTTTATAGCTCGCATCTAAAAACAGCTCATTAATAAAAGTCTCCCAAGTTTCTTGATCAAGATCTTCTGGTGGATTATTCATCGCCGCCTCCACATCATCGTATCCCCCATTCTCCTCGAAGTGAACTTTCAACTCTCTCTTGTGATCTTTATACGCCCTCTGACACTCGGCGGTGATTCCGAGTTCAACGCCTCGCCACTTATCAGTGTTTCTCCAGGAGTCCAGATCAAAATAATCCTACAAATGAAAAGTAATTATAAATCTAATAGTTATGAAATTGTAAGTAATTATAAAACATCTATACTTACTATAAGAGTGGGATATACGGCCCGTTTCTTCTCATTTGGAACCTTAGCCCAATTTGGATAATATGAAGGAACAAATTTTTCAACCTCCAACGAGATAGCACGGATAAAATCCGAAGCGTTGGGACCCACAAACTTGTACCCCCCGCCATGAAGTTCTACATCAATTGGAAGAGGTTTCCTCCCATTTTGCTCAAATTTCTTATACAATTTTAGGTTTTTGCCTTTAGATCGTCTTTCCGGGGGGAACTACCTACATTGACACATGATATTCAAAAGTTATGCAATTATAAAGACATCTATTAAACAATAACAAGTAAGTTACCGCCAGATCCAGTCGCACAACCCGAGTCGAAGTGATACGGACCCCCATATATACATAATATTATATTACATACACAAACACAATTACATACATAAAAATACTTACACATATATACATACATATTATATACAAACATACATATATAAATGCTCAAATTCCCAAGTTTCATCTAAACCTAATTTCATCATAAAATTTCAAAAAATATTTATAAAATCATACATCTAAACCATATATATACATACATACAAATAAACACAAACATATACATACAAACATACATTTAAACCTAATTTTTAGAAAAATTACTAACCAAGTTTGCAAATTAGCTTCCTCTCAGCTTCAAATCCTTCAAAAATGGTTAAAGCTTAAAACACCTAACAATAATCAAAGAAATTAAGCAAAAAACGTCAAAATGTTGATTTTCTTGTTAAGGTTGAACAATAGATGTTAACTCACCTCAAAACCGAAGAGATTGGTGAAGATTGCTCCACAAAACACACCAAAAACGGGAAATCGCCAAAGAGAGAAGATGAGAGAGTTTTGAGGGTTTTTTTCGTGGAAATGGGAAGCAGAAACCTGTTTCCTGGTTTATTCACGCTGAGACCTATAGCGACGACATGTCGTCGGTATAGGCTCGAAAGTCGGCGCAATAGGTCCCATGTACCGACGACATGTCGTCGGTATAGGCTTCGTAGGGTTTTGACCAATCAATAAAGTAAAAAACCCTATGCCATGTCGTCGGTATAGGACATTCAAAAAAAATTTTAATTTAAAAAAAAAATTTGACCGAATAAAAATTATTATATAAAAAACAAAAAGAAAATCAAAATTACCCTATACCGACGACATGTCGTCGGGATAGGGTTGAGGCAAAAATTCATTAGGCGCCAGCTTTCCCTCCAATCTGGCTCAACCCTATAGCGACGACATGTCGTCAGTATAGGCTCGAAAGTCGGCGCAATAGGCCCCTGTACCGACGACATGTCGTCGGTATAGGCTTCGTAGGGTTTTGACCAGTCAATAAAGTAAAAAACCTATGCCGACGACATGTCGTCGGCATAGGGCATTCAAGAATTTTTTTAATTTTAAAAAAAACTTTTGACCGAAGAAAAATTATTATATTAAAAAAACAAAAAGAAAATCAAAATTACCCTATATCGACGACATGTCGTCGCTATAGGGTTGAGGAAATTATTCATTGGGCGCAAACTTTCCCTCCAATCTGCCTCAACCCTATAGCGACGACATGTCGTCGGTATAAGGTGTCCCATTCAAAATTTTGGTTTTCACCTATAGCGACGACTAGTGTCGTCGGTATAGGCGACGTCGGCACAAGGTCATTTCCTTGTAGTGATTAATAGTTTAAGAATCGTCGCTATAGGGTTGAGGAAATTATTCATTGGGCGCAAACTTTCCCTCCAATCTGCCTCAACCCTATAGCGACGACATGTCGTCGGTATAGGGTGTCCCATTCAAAATTTTGGTTTTCACCTATAGCGACGACTAGTGTCGTCGGTATAGGCGACGTCGGCACAAGGTCATTTCCTTGTAGTGATTAATAGTTTAAGAACTTGAATATGTGTGGATTACTTGAGGATGTTAATACATACTCAAAGTGGCAAGTAACAAAGACATTTGTATTAGCTTTCCAAGAGTTATAGGTCTAGGGAACATGTAAAACAACTCTATTCTAAATAAGACCCATAAAGTAACTAAGGTTGGATGAAATTATTCTGAATATGACTCCCAAAGTAACTAGGGTCGCTTGAAAATTATTCTAAATAAGACGCACAAAATAACTAAACTTATTTCAATAACTCACAAAGCAACTAAGGCCGGTTAAACTAATTAGCCATACCCATCGCCGGATCCATGAGCTTTTTCTATTATAAACTTAAATTAGGTTTTTAAACCCCGCATGTTGCGGCGGGATGGTTAAAATTTGTAATGTTCCGTTAAGACGACCCGTCTAATATTATTGACCAAACAGAAAAAATAACATACAAACGGTACAAAAAAAAAAGAAACCTAAAGTACAAAACATAATTATATTTTCAATTAAATATGTTCAACGTTGAATAATACGAAAACAATAAAAAAAACAAAAGAAATGGCTAATTAAAAAAATTCAAGAAGAGGCTCTCCCCAGACTTGAACCCGAGTCCCTTGGGTTACAGTCATGGGCGCAATCAAAACAAAAATGCGGCTAGAACAAAAAAAAAATTAATTGTGCCCAATCACTACGTAACATGTGGCATGGCGGCCCAATGACATGAAAGAACTATTCGACTTCTTCTCCTTTAAATGTTATTTAACTAGTTATTGCACAACCGCGTGTTGCGGCGGCAGCACGATCTCGAGCATCAAAACACATATATATATATATATATATATATATAACACGTTGCAGCGACTGTCACTCTGTCGAAAAACACTAAAATGTACCCCATTGTAAAAGCCAGCGTCACTCCACCGTAAAACCCGAAAGCATAGATTCAAGTAACCCGAACGCAAACGCAGATAACTAAATACGTTGCAATGACTTTACTCAAACGTAAAACCATAAAGCGTACCCCGTCGTAAAAGCGAATGTCACTCCGCTGTAAAACTTGAAAACGTAGTGTCAAGAAACCCAAACGCAAATGCAGACGCAACGATTAGAAATCTAAAACCAAACAATAAAAAAAACTGGAAAAGAAAAAAAAACACAAAAGTTAAAAAAAACTATAAGACAAAATGACACTATTCCGCTCCATGGTCTTATATATATATGTATGTATATATATATTTCATTTATTTAAAAGTTTGTGCATCAAACTCTTTTACGTTTTTATACAAAAAAAACCACTTTTTGTTATACAACAAATTACAGTTTTTTTAACAACCATAAGTTTTATTAATATAAAGTCTAGCAGGAAACTAGCAAATACACCAAACGAGCAAAACCTAAAGAACAAACAACCAAGACTATCCGGAATTTTGTAAAACAGAAATACTGTCCATAGGATTAGAGCATCACTTCTCCCGGTTAAAAGACAATTTGTGACTTCTATTTTGCACCCACATGAAAGCTTGGATTTTAATCTCCTCCAATATGTTTTCGACCGATCTTTTTAGTCTTTTTGAATATCCAAATATTGCGGGATTTCCAGATGATCCACAAGGAAGTGTAAAGAATGAGGGTAGTAGTCGTTTTCACCAAATTGGAACCACCCTGATGAATCCAAAATTTAACCATATCAACTATTGAGGTAGCCTTAGATGCATCGAAGTTCAGCCACCAGGTACAACAAATTTCATACAGATAATCAATCTCTTGTTACTTTTGTGTTTTAGCTATTTGAATCGTCAACATTAAAAAGTAACTAAATTTATAATTCAAAAGTAACTTGGTGAAATGATCATTGATTTCCTTTACATAAAAGTATAAAAAATTACAGAATAACCATAGTCTATTTCTATTGAAGTTACTAAAACTATAAAACTTATGATGAAAAACTTGATTTTATGTCAAGTAAAATAATAGGAGTAAAAAGTAATAAAAAGGTATAAATGAAGGCATGCGGCCTTAAGGATTTCTATATGATGCAATGCCTACTGCAATGTTTATGAAGATTCTTTGTAGCGTGATTAAAAAATAAACAAATCAAGCATTGCATTCCCCAAAAGCATTTTGTAGGGCAGAGATGTTTTATTCCTAGGTTTTAAAACTTCTTGTCCTCGTTCCATCTCCCAATTATTTATATTAATTTCTATCTAAAATAATCCATTAACTAATATTAAATACGCAAAATAAACTTAACATAAACTTCAATTATTGTGGAACAAGATAATTATAAAAATATATAATATTAGAAAATAATACCTTATTAACAAATTAGGTATGGAAACTAAAATTTATATAATCTAGGCTGTCGGGGTCCCTAATTAACCCTAACATGGTTAGTGAACAAAGCATTTTAATTCTTTATTAGCCATTGAATGTGCACTTGTGTTTTCATTTCGAGACAACCGGCTTAACTGGTCCACTTTTCTCTAACTCAAAGTTTGGGGAATAAATTGACACCAATAACAGGTGGAAGAGAATTAGGCCACGATGCGCTCAAAAACGAGTGTCAATTGTGAAAGGGAAGAACACTATTTGTGGTAATTTGTTCACTTCATTTCAAGAGATGCATTCTCTTGCTAAGCATGATGAAGAAATCAACAAAAGCTAGCAAACAACAAAGACTTTACTTGATCAAATCTTTTTCAAAGAATAAAGGCAACTTTTTCATATTTAAAGACGTGTAATTAGGGTTTATTACATAATCATGATGGTCAAACAATCTTAATTGCCATAGTTGTTATTAGGCTTTGTAGCCTATAGTCATAATCATATTTAATCAACCTAAAACAGTTTCGGAGGTGAAGAATCGAAGATTCATGGCCTATTTATATTGATATATTTCATTTTTGGAATATATAAGATGCATAATTTAGTGAAGTTCTTTTTAGAGTAAACTTCGTTTTTGGTCCTTGTGGTTTGATCTGTTTAACCCTTTTAGTCTAAAAAATAATCTTTTAACATATCAGCCTCTGAGATTGTATTTTTGTAACCATTTCAGTCCATTACACTAACTCTGTTAACTTTTCTGTTAAGTATAGAGGCATTTTAGTTATTTTATTTTTAAGTAAACTAGTTAATCTTTTCAGTTCAATAAAAAACTCTTTTAGGCTTTTTCATAAAACTTTTTTCCTACTTTTTTTAAAAAAGTTTTTTTTTTAATTTTTTAAAATCATTTTTTTTTGTTTTATTTTTTTTTTCTCGAAAAAACGTCTTTTTTGAATCTTTTTAAAAACGTTTTTTCACTTTTCTAAAAAATGTTTTTTTTAACTTTTTTCATATAAAACGTTTTTAAAGATATTTTTTTTACTTTTTTTTATAAAAAAGTTTTTTTAACTATTTTAAAAACGTTTTTTTTTACTTTTTAAAAAAAGACATTTTTGAATCTTTTTAAAAATGTTTTTTCACTTTTCTAAAAAATATTTTTTTAAACTTTTTTCATAAAAAACGTTTTTAAAAACATTTTTTAGTTTTTTTTATAAAAACTCTTTTTAGCTTATTCATAAAATATTTTTTTAACTATTTTAAAAACGTTTTTTTAAGTAGTTCACTATTTTTAAAACTAGTTCACTGAAAAAAGTAAAAAAAAACGTTTTTAAAAAAAAGTAGAATTTTTTTTATGAAAAAATATAAAAAAAAATTATTGAACTTAAAAAATTAACTAGTTTACTTAGAAATAAAATGAATAAAATGTTTCTATACTTAACAGAAAAGTTAACAGCGTTAGTGTCATGTACTGAAATGGTTATAAAAATACAACGTTAGGGGCTAATATGTTAAAAAATTACTTTTTGAACTAAAAGGGTTAAGCAGGCCAAAAACAAAGTTTACTCTTCTTTTTATTATCAACTAGCTTAGACCCCGTGTAATACACACGGGTGAAAAATATCAATGCATAAATTTCTCAAATTTTATTTATGTATTTTGCAGGTGTACAAATATATTACTGTATACTAAGGATATATAACAAAATTCAAAATATGTAAAAAATTATATATAATTGGGTTCGAAAATACGTCAATTACTGTTTAATGTAATTTAACTTTAATTTACTATTTGATTGAAAATAAAAATTACATAATTAGATATCAAAGTTTTTTTATAATAAAGGATAATTTAAAATAAATTTGTTTTATTTGTATAATTAGTAATTTATTAAAAGATATTGGTGCATTTAATAAAAGAGAGAGGCGGGAAAAAAATTGTGAGATTGAATATAGTGGCGACACGTGGCATATAAAAACGTTTATTTATTATATAGTATAGATTAAGAAAGAAGAATACTAGAAAAAATTTAAATAAATTTTAATTTTAAAAACAAAAAATGTTTTCTTAAGATGTTAAACAAGTTTCTTCATGCAGGATCGATAATAATTATTGTGCTATTTGCTTTTTCCGAAAATAGATGCCGTTTTATATGTGCCAATCATATCTCTTGTTTCTTTTTAAGATACATATAAAGATATATTAAGTTGTTTAAAATTAAAATCTTCTTATATCTCAATAGAAATATCATCTTTTAAATTATTTGGAAAACATATAATTATTAAGATAGCAATCCAAAAAGTTACGAATTTAAATCTTCTCTCTGTCTCTATACCTAATATATAATAAGTAAACTAATTGCGTCAAATGCTATAATTATGTGAGCCTAAGTTTTTTTTAGCTTATTTTTTTCCTTATTACTAAATATTTAATATTTTCTCTATTAAATTCTAAATCTTTATTACTATTTGATATTTTCTTTATAATTCATAAATTTTCATTACTAACTATTTAATATTTTATTTATTCAATCTTTGTAAAAATTAGTTTTTAACATCTATACTACTTAATAAACAAGTAAAATTATGGGACACATGTCACATTCTGGTGTATTCTTAGCATGATTTTCCCACCTTTCTCTCTTATTAAATAATGTCTTAAAATAAATATATTTTTAAATATTTAATATCAATCTAATTATGGATACTTTTTATTTAATTATGGATTGTTATAATATCATTAAACAAATGAATTTAATATGGATTATCATTTATCAATTACATAAAAAAAATTAATACCAAGTTAAAAAAATGTTTTAAAAATTAACTTAATATAATTTATAACTGTCACGTTAAAGTAGACATATTTTGACGAGTGTATGTGTTAAGAGACTACAATATATTTTATTCAACCCGTGTAATACACAGGTTTTTTAAAACGTAATTTTTTATTACTAATTATATAACATTATATTTATTTCACCCGTGTAGTGCACGGGATTCTAACCTAGTAGTATATATATATACACATATATTCTTTTAAATTTAGGAAGGATTTTTGTACATGTATGAATTTCAAGGGAAAAACACTTGGGGTTAATTTAACTATAAATGTTCTTCTAGCAATATGCTTAAAGTTTGACGTATCGTATGATAAATTGGACGAATCGTAAAAAAAAAAGATTTACGAAACTAAAACTCATTACAACATTGAATTAAACCTGAAAATTTAGAGACCCTTACTAATCCAAATTTCTTGCCAAACCTGTTGATCTTATTATATCTAAACTTTTTAACTTTTTGGAATCAATATTATTAGGACAATTTGTGTTTATATTATTTATTCAAGATTAAACAGAAGTAAATATCACTTCCGTCTGCCACATTTATAGCTAACGAACTCATCCAACAATCATTTTATCGTTTTGTTCTTTTTCAAATAATTGGTTTTCAACTTTTCATCGTTTTTTATTTTTTTTATTTTATAGAAAGTCTATCTTCTCCACACAAGAAAAAGCCGTTCCATTGTTCTTTATGCATCATAGTAATGCAATTTTGTTGGTATTTCTTTACTATCTATATAGAAAAAAAAATCAAAAATACGTGGCACAAAAGAAATTACTATTATATAAAATAAATTCTATATCATTTATAAATGGTAATTTTATTGGAAACGATAAAAAAAATTACAAGTTATCTTATACAGGTGTACTTAGTGTACTCTCATAACTTGAAAGCAATCAATAAATAACTTCATTTTTGTAAAATATTTCTTTAAAGGTAAAATAAATTAGAGTTTAAAAAATTATCACATAAACCCAACTTTACAAGTTTTATTTTAAATTATATTTTGTAAGTGTTATAATGATTACAACAAACAAAATAAAACTAGCTATAATAACAAATAGACCAAAGGAAAATATGTGTTTTGTTTCCATCATCACATATTCACATAGCAAGGTTACTAAGGCTAGTATGCCAGAAATGGTATATCTCATACAAATAACAACGTCTAAAGCTATTAAATCTGTAATACCAACTTTAATCTCTAAATACAAAGAATACAAATAAAAAACAACACAAGAACTAGACTCAGATCATCAAATGTTGATGACTGATACAACAAGACTACAAGAAACAAGGGAATATCACAACGACGAAACCCTACATTAGACAAGAAGATGGGAGCGTATCAGATGACACAAACGATAGAGACAAATGAGAGAATCCGTAATTTGTGTGAGTTTGACCAAATATGAGAAGTGAGCGTCAACCCTTGATCACTCAAATTGCTAAGTAATATATAGCCAAAAAAAACTTTCAAGAATTGACACATCCGGTCCTTGAGCTTCCACTGCTACATAGTTTTAGCCCATCAACTTTAGACACCTCCAGCTTAAGCCCCATAGCTTCAAATACCATTTTAACTCTCGCACATAAAATAACCAAATTAGCGAATCCTAATTTATACAAAGTTTGCAACATTAAATTGTATACTTTCAGTGTAATGTTTCACCACGCACGCCCCTCTCCGGAACAAATGGCCATCTCTCATTGGGCAAACTGGCTCCCGCTCACAAGACAAAGGCAACTCCCGTAAGTACACTCACAGGGCAAGAGCAACACCCCTTGCGGCGCGGTGTGCAACGTCCCCAACGCCTCTGGGTAGCTAATTTGGTGCTCACGCCCTCTCTCATGGGAGATATAACATTTCCTTGTTTTTTAAAATCATTTGGATACATTATCTAAGAGTAAACTTCGTCAACTTTTATGTCTAAAAATCAGAAAGTGAATCCCGAACTTAAAATCGTCACATTTTTCTAGCAATTAAGTGCTAACCTAACTAAAAAGTAACCAAACTCCTGAATTCTTATATCCAAAAGTGTGTAAAATTATTAACCTTAAAGTGACGTCAGATAGTATTGTTAGTCTCTCGATTTATTTAAGTAACATACCATTCTATCATTTCCAGCAGCAGAAGAATACGTATTTGAAGAAAAAAAATATAGATTTTCTTAAGAGAGATTATAACTAACACGTCAAAGTACATTATATTATTAATAAAATAAAAACTTATGAGACACGTGTCACTTTCTGATGCATCCTCAACATGTTTTTCTCACATCTATCTCCTATTAAATAATGGTATTAAAAGAATATATTTTTAAATATTTAATATAAATCTAATTATGGATAGTTATTATATTATTAATAAAATGAATTTAATATGAAGTAACATTTATTAGTTACATAAAAAAAACTAATACCCAGTTGAAAAATAAATGTTTTAAAAATTAACTTAACAGAGATTATAACTAACACGTTAAAGTACATTTTTTAAAGACATATTTTGACGAGTGTATGTGTTAACATATCACATTGTATTTTATTCAACCCGTGTAATAAACAAGATTCTAACATAGTATCTGTGTGTGTATAGATGAATGAGGTGAATAGTATAATTTTAGGCTTTCTTATTTTGGCCATAATATTTTAAAAAATTTCATTTAACGTTTAGGTTTTTTTTATGATGGGAATAGTATAGTTTTTGTCTTTCTGGTTTTTGCCACAAAACTTTAAATATTCTCTTTTTTGTCACAAAATTTCCTTTAAGTTTTTTTTTCTTTTGTTTTTTTTAATATTTCAATTTTAGATTTTTCTTTTATTTACGTTATGTTTATCTTTGTGTCTACGTTTGTATTTGGATTTCTTGACGCTCGCCTTTACAACGGAGTACACATTCGGGTTTTACGGCGGAGTGACAATCACTTTTACGACGAAGTACAGCTTTTATGACGGAGTACACATTCGGGTTTTATGGCGTAGTGACGCTCACTTTTACGACTAGGGTACGCTTTAGAGTTTTACGGCGGAGTGACAGTCGCCGACGGCCGGGTTTTCCATTCATCTTGTTCTATAAGTTGATGGCATTATTCTTGTTACTTCTTCTACTTCTCTCATTTGCATTATTGTTTCTTGATTGTTATCTAAGTTTGGAGTGATAGATCTTGATCATTTTCCATATTTCTTATATATTTCAGATACTAGTCTTGATATGTTTTGACTTTCTTTTTCTTAAACTTCTATTGCTTAAGACATCCTTGCTCTAACAGGTATAGTCACATGAAATCCTTGAAACACACAAGTTGATACGATATCCACCCATTCATTAGATCTTCGTCATTGACCCTACTAGTTATCACACGTGTTTTCAAAACCGAACCGGACTGACCGGTCGGACGAGGAACCAGACACATAACTGGTGCAGTTGTGTGTAGTTGAACTGCTTTAATTTGAAACGGCTGGTTACCGGTCGGACCAGTGAACGTGGTGAACCGGACCGGGTGGTCGGACTGGAATTCAAATTCATTAAAAATTTTTTTGTATTTTTTCATTCAAAAATCATTTTCTGACTATTTTAGTATTCCAAGTTACATATTTTATTTATTTAAATCTTTATATGTCATTAAAATTACAAATTCACATCAAAACAAAAAATATTTTAATATTTGTGTGTATATATATATAGTTTTAATTTTTAGAGTATATTAAACGGATGATCCCTGTGCTTTGGCCCAAATTTTTGATAATGTTCGTAAAATATGAAAATTACGAATATGGTTCCCATCCATCGAGTTTGGTTTCATCCATGGTCTCTGTGTCAGGTTAAACTACTATTTTGCCCTTTTTAAAAGTTACACTTTAAACCTTCTATAATTTTACTTTTCACAATTTAACCTTCTTGTTTATTATTAGAGTTAATTATATGTTTGGTCCCTGTGGTAGGGCCAAGTTGAAAATTTAGTCCCTAGGTTTCATTTAATACAAGTTTGGTCACATAGTTTAAAATAATGTAAGAAATGTCCATTGGTTGGATGAACGTTAAGTTTTTTTTGTTAAGTTAGTGTGAAATGACCATTATATCCCCTTAATAATAATAATAATGTAACACCCGCCAAATTTTGGTCTCAAATTGAGCAAAGAATAAACCCTAGGGGTGAAAAGTGTTAATAGATCAAGTTCTAGGGTCAAAAATCACATTTTTTGAAGAACAGGGCGGTAACGGACAGTCACCGCCCGTAACGGTCCATTACGGACCCAGGAAGGAATCAACCATGTGATGACACGTGTCCATGTGACTCATGATTGTGATCTGACGCGTGTAACCCTATAACGGACAGTCACGACCTCATAACGGTTTGTCACGCCGCAATTTGGCCAGAAGCTGCCACATGTCATGCTGACTCGCAACCCTAGTTCGGTGACGAAATGTCGCCAGCCATAACAGTCTGTTACGATGAGGCGGTGACGGACCGTCACCCCTCATAACGGTCCGTCACGGGTCCAAAGTTGGCTTATAAATTGGAATTCGATCTTAGTCCAATTCCACACATTCAATACACCAATTGACTCTCCAGTTTTCTTGGAATCCGAACCCACTAGCCTTTAACAAGTTGCACTCTCTAGAAATAACTTATTTTTTCTTAAGATTTGCACCTTTGCTTAAACACTCCTTCGCTTAAGACAAGGTACTAGGATTTTGAAGAATCTGGTCTAAGAGCTAGAGCCATCTTTCTAAACTGTTGTTATCTTCCTACAAAGTGAATACGTTTATTGCTTTCTAAACTTTCAAAACGTTTACGTTTATGAAAATGGCAGAGCATGTATTAAATACTTTAATGCATAAGGGCTTTCTATGGATAAGCATTCATACCATAACTGTACGTAAAGTTTTATCAAATGATACACGTGTTATGGGTGGAATTCCCATAACAGGGTCGGTACCTACTCTGTAATGTTGATGTAAAACGAAGGTTTTGCTAAACTACGTAGTAAGTAAAACTAGAACTGAAGTCTCCAGTAGTCACATTACAGAGCGTGTGACCAGTGTATACCGTGGTTGTACACTCAGGTGAAACAGTTGTGTTGAATGTTTAGACTGACTTAGAAATTATGGTTAAAAGCTTCAATACTGTTCATGCCAAAATATTTTCGTGTCAAGACAAATGTATTCACCGGTGTTCGCACCGATGTTTTATTTTCAAAATGTTTTAAGGTGATCAATAAAATGTTTTTAATTATTTGTCGAGACTAGCCCAAAGGATTCTGACTCCATAGGCATAAGAGATAGTCTCGAGGACAATTGTAAATATGTTTTTGACAGGGTTATGTGCTGAAGGGATTTCGACACCCTAGGCATATGAGATATCTTTGTAGGAAATAAATCAGGAGGAGGTGCCCGAAGGATGACGACTCCCTAGGCACATGAAACTCCCTTGGTATACACAAGGCTAGGTACCCAAATGATAAACTCCCTAGATACCGTGCTAAACAAGCACAATATTGAAAGGATAAACTCCCTAGGCAAAGATAAACTATCTTGTGGCTTAATAAACATGTTGTGATGCAAGGTATGATGTAATTTGATTTCAAACAATATTTTGTAATAAAAAAGAGTATTTAAATCCTAGTTATGAAAGATTTGGTTATTTAACGGAGATTTGAATATACATCAACCCACAGGTTAAGTATTTATGAAAAGATCGATCCAAATGTTTTTTCCGCTGCAAAATACTCTGATAATTCAAAAGGATGAATTCAAAAGGATTGGAGGTACTAATCGGTCGCACGCCCAGGATGTCCTGAAACCGGGGTGACAAATAATAATAATAATAATAAAAAAATGCGTAACCCACCCCCACCCCCCAACCCCTTTTCTCCCCCAGCCGGTTGAACCTCCCAACGACGGCATCCTTCATCGCCGACAAGCTTCAACCTTCAACTAACCTCCGCCACCATCTCGCCGACAACCAGATCTGAAACCATCTTCACCACCGTTGTTGCAGCAATCTAAGTGCCCTCATTTACAGGGAAGTCGGTTGTAAAGATGATAGTGGGTCGATTTGCAGGTCCAACGACTGACCACCGTCGGGTTTCAGATCTAGGTGGTGGTCTCAGACAAGGGTAACCATCTCATGATTACGATTCCACCTTTTCGAGGCGACGACGGCTTCGATGGTGTCGATGGTCTTTTTGACAGCGGTGGTAATAATCCCACATAAATGAGCTTTTAAAATAACTTTTAAAAATATAAAAAAAAACTTTTTAAAATAAATTAAAAAATACGCTTTTAAAAAAAGTAAAAGAGCTTTTTAAAATAGTTTAAAAAAGGATTAATTACATGGATGGCCCTTGTGGTTTGGTCAAATTATGGTTTTGACCCCTAGGAATGGGAAACTACAACTTTGGCCTAATAGTTTGCACGATTGTAACACGTTTGGCCCCTGAGTTGGATGTCAGTTAAGTTTTTTGTTAAAATTTTCAAAAATACCTAAAATACCCTTAGGTTAAAAAAAAGAAAAAGAAATTACAATATTCCCATTTGCTTCTTCTTCTTCATTCAGCTACCATCGTCCCCAACCTGCTCAAACCACATCAAATCGATTTGTGGAATAAGAAGATTAAACACACCTCCACCTTCTCCGGCCACCTCCGCCACCACCTCCACCACCACTCCAAAAGTCACCTTCACAACAAAAACCCCAAATCCAACAAAATGAAGCGTGGACAACTGGAAAGCCAAAAAGGCACTTCAATTTCCGGAATAGCGGATCAATTAGAGCTCGATTTCGTGCTCCAACCCTCGATTCGTTCCCCCAATTGTGTTCTCCGAGACGCACGCCACCTCTCTGAAAGATTAAACCCGCCGGTGAGATCACAAACGACGGCGACTCCCATCCGTCTCCTAATAGATCCATCACGCATCGCTTGAAACCCGCCGATACCACCTCTCTGAAAGTCGCCTCCGCCGGAAAAATGAAAACGTCGGACCAGTGAGGCAGTTGGTCGGTGGGGAGGTTCTAACAAGCTTTTTGCGGACGATTCGAAGGGGGAACAAGTTTGAACAGAGAAGGCAACAGGTGGTAGCTTTCAGGCGAGGCGGCGGCGGAGATATCCGGCTGCTTCATCTTCATTCTGCCGGAGTGGCTTGCCGGAAAAACGTGGGTCAACACACATCGGTCGAGTTCTAGTGCTAATTTATTTCTCCACCTCAATCGCACCCAAGGACCAGCTACAAAATCAACCCACCATCGTTTTTCCGGTCGTCTTCTCCGGCAGCCGTTTTGTTGGAGGTGGTGGATTGGTGGTGGCGAAGGAAGGAGGCGGTGGTTATGGTTGTGAGGGAGGCGGTTGGTGCTGTGAGGACCATCAATTTAATAGGTTTTAAATTTTTATTATTGAGGGGTAATTTAGTCATTTTACACTCACTTAACAGAAAAATTTAACTGACATCCAACTCAGGGGCCAAAAGTGTTACAATCGTGCAAACTATTGGGCCAAAGTTGTAGTTTCCCATTCATAGGGGCCAAAACCATAATTCTTTAAAAAACGTTTTTAAAAAAGCTTAAAAACTTTTTTAAAAAAGGTCTAAAAAACATTTTTTAAAAAGTTTTTATGAAAAAACTAAAAAACATATTTTGAAAAGTAAAAAATAATAATAATAATAATAATAATAATAATAAACAAGAGGGTTTAAATTGTAATTTTTAGAAAAATAAAATAGTAAAATGGTTAAAGTGTAACTTTTAAAAAGGGCAAAATAGTAATCTCTAGGTGGTTGGGGACTATATTCGTAATTTTCAAACTTTAGGGACGATATCCAAAATTTCGCTCAAAGCACACAGACCATCCGTGTAATTTACTCTAAATTTTATGTTATTTATGACGTTATCTGATCCGACCAGTGAACCTCTAAGATGACCGGTTCATTAATAATGAAGATTGATGAATTATAAAAAAAATATTAAATAGTAACAAAGATTTATGAATTAATAGGGAAAATATATATTTTATATATAGTGTTATATTAATCGTAGAAGTATAAATGTTATGGTGTTACTATCCATATTCTATTTAGGGTCTACTCATGATATGAAAATTACAAAGACATAATTAATCACCTTAAAAGGGTGATTGGATTGTACGAATTACGATTAAAAGTTTTAGTAGTTACTTTAATGTATATAAAAGCAAATCTCAAATTATATGTAGAATTACTTAACTATTAGTGACACTAAGCACATGATCATTTGAGAGCAAAACCATTTTAAGCCAACGAAAAACATTCTTTTAAGTTACACAACCAACAATAATAATTTTAAATTAATCAGATTAAATAATTACATATTAAATAATTTTAAAAGGAGTTGGTTACTACACAACTCTCAACTTATGTCATCAATTCTATTAGGCATCAAAGCTACTTGGTCGTTGGCCTACCAATATTATTTTTTATCATATTTGACATTCACATTCACACGAGAGAGATGATAATGCCAAATTAAAGTCTCCGAGAAAAACCTGTATACATGTTTAAACGATAATTTAATCTACTTTTAATTCTATATCACTATTAATTGTGAGACTCGAACCCTCAACCTTAAGAAGAGGAACATCTTTTACACTTCAAGATACCGCTAGATCGAAAGGCCCTTTAGTAGAGAAACCTGAATACTTAAAAGTGAAATCTAAACACTTAGGACGGATAGCATGATGGGTATTCGAATGCGAGACCAGATATGATATTAGTCATAAAAAATTTTATAGGTTTAACACGTGTATGATATTAGATAATACTTTTTTGTTTACTTGGAACCGATCTTGTATCTGTTTACTCGCATTAAAACCGAATATTTATATAATCTTAAAAACTAGATAATAAATATTATTCTAAAATTATTATAATCTTGAAATTATTAAAAATATGAAATTGTTAGAATTGTTTTCATATTTCAATGCAGTTTTTACATGAGTTTGAAATCGGTTTTGGATAACAGGTAACCCACCGGGTAGGTTTTAACTCATGAAGATATCCGATGCACATGGAAAACACACAAACCGAATGGATAATGATAATTGGGTACGAACTAATATATATTTAATTCATTTAAAATAAAATTCATGATTTTCTCTTAAATTTTAGTAAGAAACAGTAGTACCTTAGGAACAATATATGTTTTAAATGTGTGATATTTCGTTCATGAAAATTACATGCTCAATTTTCTTTTAACCATTAAAATGTGTTAAACAAAAACTCGTGAGACCCTGTCAATACTTTGTTAACCAACGGAATCGGACAAATCAAAGCTTGCCAGGAAGAAGAATTCGAACCAGAGACCTCTGCTTTAGACACATCACCCTTAAAGTTAAACAAAACTAAATATAAATAAAAACCCATGATTAGTTTAATAATTTACATGGTATTATAATCCCTTTGATTTTATCAAATCATTGCAATTAACCTAAAATCTATTAACAAACATCAATCTAAAATGAAAACCCTGAAACCAACATCTTTACTTCTATTCTTTTCACTAATTTCTTGCTCAATAATTCCATATGCAATCAAGATCAACTTGACCACTCAAATTCTTACCACAATCCACCATTTCGGTTTTCATATTCAAATCGTTGTTGGCATCAAGAAAGATCTTGAGGATCGATGGATCTTGCATCCACGTCGAGTCTTGACACTGAAAGTTCTCCATGTTTGAAACCATCGGATAGACGTTGTTGGTTCTCGACGCCATTAGAGAACCGCCCGAGCTCCAGCTTCCCATCATTCCTTCGTTGTTCGGTTCCTGTTCTTCCATGGATTCGGAGAAGCAGGTCACGTGTGAATTCTCTGTTCTTGATCCTCCATCGACACTTGAAGTTTCCGTTAATGGAGGCAAATTATTTCCATTTTTCATTGTTAATAACCTAGAAAGTGGGATCTTTTTACCACCAGAACTCTTGTGAAAAACCCTGCTAATCACCCATTCCCCCTGTAAAACACATGTTTTAAATTAAACAGTCAAGTTGTATAGAAACCAATGTTTTCATGACAAGACCAGACTGACCGGTCGGACCAGAAACCGATCCATGACTAGTCTGGTAATCCGGTTAGCTTATTTAAACCGTTTTTCAATTGAACCGATGAACAGATGTTCAAATAAGATTTTAATTATTATTATTAATTTTTTTTACTTTTTTCTTCATTATTAATATCTACACTAAAACATAAGATATTTTTTTATTTTTTTTAAAAATCAGATATACATATTATTTAAAATTTTAAAATATTTTTGAGTGATGTCATCTTTCGATTCAAATCTGATCCGGTCAGTGTACCATTAAGGTGACTCGTTCGTTATCTGATACGATTATGAAAACATTGATAAAACACGATTTTCAATTTTCATACCTTGGCCGATTTCGGGATGTTTTTCGCAGAAAACTTCCCGTCTAATCGATATTCATGCATGACCCAATCGGTCTTTTCGCCTTTCGGAGCTCTTCCTCTATAAAACACAAGAGTTTTCTTCATACCCACAAGTGACTTCTCTTGGTAAATTTCTTTATCTTTTCCTGTAGCTTTCCAATACCCCGCACTTGTCGCCCTGTTTGTTCTCGATCCCGTCGGGTACTTCCGATCACGAACACAAAAAAAGAACCATTCGTGCTCACCATGTTTCGCCCTCCCTGAGAATCCAAACACCAAATTTAATTCAATTTAAAATTTTAAAGATCGCAAAAACAGAGTAATAACAGGGGAAGATTAAAATTTGATTACATGGAAGCTCCCATGGCTCGACTTTGTTCAAATCAACTTCTCCGATCACACGGGCTACGAAATTCAAATCGGAAACCTTGGGATAAAGGTAGTGAGATATGAGTTCTTCGTCGGTTGGATGGAACCGGAAACCGGGAGGGAGGTCGATTTGTTCATCGTGATCGAAGGCGTGTTCCATTTTTGTCAAAATCTTGAGATTTTCTTCAAATATTATGGTGAGAATTGAAGAACAGAGGAATAATTTGTGGGTTTTGAAGGTTGAAAAAATGTTTGTGAAGAGGGGAGAAGAATAGAAGAACATAAATAGCGTTTTGGGGGAGAAAGAAACGTGTTTACCGAGTCTACTTTCGTTTATGTGTTTATTTATAATTTATTTTTTACTATTTATACTTTTGGACTGATTATATAATATTTTATTCGAAGCAATAGTTTATTAAGTTACTTAGTTATTGGTTGATTAAAGGACATACAAAAATCATTACACCCAAAATAAATAATATCAGTTTCTTGTAATAAAAATTAAACGGGAATTGGAAATAAATTAAATTAAATGTTTGTTTTTTAGATAGCTTTACCATCTCTAAAAAATAAAAAATATGTCATTTTCTATATGGATTCTCCCCAAGTATACAAACATTATTTTTAAAAAAGTTTTTTTACTTGATTTTATATTCTAGTTAATAGGAAACAAACTACAATAAAAATATGCTATACACCAAACGGTATCTTGGATTAATCCGATTAAGTAAAATAAATTTTAATTTTATCATGTGTAACGTATTAAAAGTAAAATAAATTCTTTTATTGGTATTATTTCTTTTGTATTCAATTAATCCTATTAAGTATTTCATGATAGTAGATAATTTTAATTTCTTAGTTCATTACAAAGAATGGATTTTTATTATTGAATATTCTATTTTTGGTTTGGAAAGTGAGTGATTTCTTGGTTAGTTTCTTCTTTTGGTTACAAGTTCATCTTTATCCAACTTTTCTGTGGCTTGTTTGTTCATTTATTTATAGTTTTATTTCTCATTTAAATAAGCACTGAATTAACAATTTTATTTAGTTTCAAAAAATAAATTGGATTTTTCTGAATATTGAATTCAATTCTATATTTTTAATGTAACTTTAAGTATAATAAATAAAATGTAAGTGCTACTGTGCTAATAAATTTGTAATAATTTCTATAAGATCTTATAGATCACTTTATTTTAAAATATAGTTTACTTTTCATAATTAAATTCTAGACTAATTATATTCCTATAGATTATCCTAGTATTTAACTATTTATGTGATTTGTCTTGTATCATATAATTTATTAATTTTGTATATGTAATATGTTCCACTAAAACTCTAAAAAATCGAGTAAGAAAAAGATTATAAGTATATAATATTACTCGGTTCTTTCTAATTATTATATTTAATTAATATATTAATAGTTTATTTAAATTAAATAATGATAAATAGTTTGACGACGTAATTCAATCCATATTTATAAACCCGTACTAATAATGGTAAATAATTGTAGTATAAAAGTCAAACTTTTATTCAAGTTTATAGTCTATCGGCCAATAACAAATAATCATGAACGAATGTGAACCAGGCTATTAGAAATTGTCATTGGTTCCCCCCTAAAATTTGGTTCTTAATGTGATTAATTAATAATTTTTGTTTTAAGTTATAGAAATAAGTTCAAGTATGAAATCTGTATAGTGTGTTTTAATTATATAAATTTTGAAACAATATATAAGTAGCTTACCTATAAATTTATATAATTTCATATGACCTTGTTATACATTATTTCTGACGTTTAATATATTTTGTTTCATAATTATGTTATTTTAGACAAATTTAAATACTTTAATATAAAAAATTAGGTTGAGAGACTTTGTTTTTATGAGATGTTTAGAGACTTTTAATATGATAAAATTATGTTAATGGATTTTTTTTAAGTTAAGAAAGTATATTAGTTTTTTATAATGTTAATCTTATATTTTAATTTAAAATATATTACGGCTTTTAGCAAATATTTATTGTGCTTCTTTTCCTTTGTTTTGATGAAAATTTTTTTAGAAAAAAGAATACATTTTATATTTAGTATTTTAAAACTCCCTGATACAATACTTTGTTTTTTATATGATTATATTTACCTGTCAATGATTTTTACTTAACACTATAAGATTTTACTGTTAATAATCAAAAGTTTAATGATACCAAACGATTTATGAGAAGTTAAAGTAACTATCACTAAATTTTATCTTTGGGTATACCTGTTGCTTGATTTATCTCCCGCATTCGTGTAGGGCCGGGAAAGGGCCAGATCGTTTCACGATCTGATGTACGCAGTCTTACCCTACACTTTGTTCAAAAGACTACTTCTACGGCTCGAACCCGTGACCTCAAGGTTACAAAACAACAACTTTACCAGTTGATCTAAGGCCGCCCTCACTAAATTTTGTCTTTACGTATTACTGATTCATCTTCAAAAAGTAATTTTCCACCAACTTTATTTATCACTTGGTTTGGTGGAGGTTTCGATTTCTTCTCGTTGATTCAAGTTTTCAACCTTCTCTCTTTTCGTAGATATATTCTAATATAGAATAATTCAGTGTCGAATTATTGTTATTTATTTCATGTAGATATGTACGCATCATTATTCATGAATGTTTTTTTTATCAAAATTTAGAAAGCATTTAAAATAAAATTGATAGATAAACAAAGATGTAGTTTGCCACTGGGTTGGTAGCCCAGTGATAAGAGTCAAAAACTCTTTGAAGAATTCCAATGTTCAAATATTAGAATGTGGTAGATTAAGAATTAATGTAGTTTAGGAGTAGCGGTAGATTGGTGTGTGAGTCACCATTCTAAAAAAAACAAAGACTTTTAATCTCAATTAGTGAATTTTATATTGTTAAATGTGGATGCATTCAGTAATGGGTGAAAAAGAAAATAGTGTTTAATGTTTATACGTGTTAAAAGATTCCTCTAATCTTATCCAATAATTAATTAAATACACTAATTATTGTTATTATTATTATATTTTACCATTAATTCCTTACCGCACCTAACTCAAGTCAAAATCAAAGATGAAGTTAGTCAATTATCTATTAACCAATCTCTCTACTCTATTATTGCTTTCATATACTCTTTCATATCCTCTTACATCAAAATGATTGTTCCAATCTTTTATTAACAAAATTCATGTATCACAAATATAGAAACATGATGAGTGCATGATAGATACATGCACAAGCACAATGATATTTGTAAATTCGATATGTGGGTTTTGTAAAGGGCCAAATAATTTTGGGCTGAGGGCCTAAGAGTTTTGGCTGAAAAGGCTTATAAACATTGAACATCGAATCGTTTTCATTTAAACCGACCGATTACTGGTCGGAGCTGTAAACCGGTGAACTAAACCAGGTAATCAGACATGATTTTAATATTTTTTTAATTTTTTCCATAAAATCTTATTTTCTGATTCGTTTACTATTTAAGCGCTCTCTCTCTCTCTCTATATATATATATAATAAATGAGTAACTAAGAGTACCACATGACACAATTCTAGTCCTCCTGAGTCTGGTTTTCCCGCCTAAATCAAAGGGACAATTTAGTCATTCTAATAACTATTTTTATTTTCATAACTTATATTAGCATTGAAGATTTTTCATATAAAATATGAAGATTCAGTTAAAGAAATTAAAGGGAAAATTGGAATAATAGTATTGGTCACGACAGTTTCGTATTGACTAACTTAAACCAAATCTCCTTTTGTAATTCTTTTTCTATTAAATTAATTTAGAGATTCAGAGATATTATAAAACTGGAAATAAAAGTATTTTAATACGCTTAGATACAAAATTAGGTGAAGTTGTTTAAATGGTATTATTTTAAAAATGAGAATTGATTTTAAAAGCACTATTAAAAAGATGGTATTATTTTACATGTTTTATGAATGATACTTTCGCATTGTCTAAATGGAAGGATTATCATACTTTAAAGAGTCTCTATTTAATTGTCAAAAATAGCACTATTGGTACAAACGTGTGTAAAAAAATTATCTATTTCTATTAGGTTGAGGGTTTCAGTCCTATACTTCTATTACGGATAAATATGTAGATTTAAAATGATGGGTAAGTTAGTTGTTTAAAATAAAATTTTCAATTGTCAAATACGGGTCGCTCAAATCATCATTCCGTACGTCTTAAATAGGATAGAAAATGAAACATTTAAACCGCGTTAAGTAAATGCATACTCTTAAAGTCTAAAAAGGCATAATTCACATTTAGAAAATAAAATTTAAACATGAAAACAGTCATTTTAAAAATATTTACTAAATTCACACCATTTCTAAAAAATCTTTAAGAAACTAATATACTATTCTATTTTTTTCTCAAAAGTAAACTGATTATTAGAGAAGACTAATTTAGCTGCAATTTAGTAAATAGTATAAAAGTAAATTGCTTATTAAAATACAAAAATTTAATAAAATAAATTGCTTATTGGAGAAGATTAAATTTGGCTACAATTTCTTACTTTCTTGATCCTTACATGTTCCCAATTCTGAGGCAGGTTAATGATGTTGATAGTTAAATATATTTAGTTGGGAATTAATCATTTTCTATTGGTTATTGCACGAAAGTACGTGTAAACCCAATCCTCACCACCGCCGGCGGACCAGCAACCGGAGCCGGAGAATAGAAGACTTCAATTACACCACGTAATTCAAAAATTCAACAAGCAAAACCTAATATTACTGCTGTGCTAAAAGGCCATGAAATTAAGCCATTGACTTTTAAAGTTTTAAGACGATTGGTGAGGAGACGGCGTCATGCCTGTGATTCGGCCGTCATGCGGCCACGGGGGGAACAGAAACGTGGCTGGATTGGGTTTGTTGGAATGACTAAATAAAAATTAAAAAATAGTTGTTGATTTGAGATATCACCTACGCAGACAAAATATTGGAATTTCAACTCCAGTTTTTTACTACATTTTTTAGATGTATTCACACCTGATAGAGGAGATAGCGACAAAAGGTAGTACCCGTCGGGTAAACAACTGATTTATTTAGACTTTAGTAATAGTGGAAATATAAATTTGACTCACTCTATAATAGTGGAAATATAAAAAAATTTTGAAAGTCGTTCGAGATTAGATCGTATATATAATAAACAAACAAAAATTCATGGGTGCGGTGGGCGACTCATTCCCATAGGAGCAGGGGCGGATGTAAGTGGAGAGCAGGGGTAGTACCCCTCAACTTTCGACGCGTAGTGGGATTTTTTATTTTTTTTTACCGTTTTATGTTTCCCGATACCCTTAAACGAAATTTTAGATACCCCTAAAATTTTCTTACAAATCCCAACACTCTTAAAATTTTATTAAAATCATAAACTTTATAAAAACCCAAGAAATTTAAAAAAAAAGTATTCTACTAATTAAATTTGCAATTTGGGCTTTAATTATATAAACTTTATAAAAACCCAAGAAACATTTTAATTATAGCCCAATCCCCAAAAGCCCAATACCCAAATTCCAATCCATAATCCAATCCATCTTCATTACTCACAATCGACCAAAACAAAAAAAAGGCGCAGACCTGTTCTCAGGCTGAGACGAGGACGAGCACAGGCAGCAGCAGCAGGCGCACACCACCAGGGGCCATTGGCCATCGCTCACCATCGCACAACCGTCCGGCTTCCGCTATTCCAATCAATTTCTCAATCCTCATTAAAGTATTCTACTAATTTTGATTTAGGGTTTATATGCAATTTTATGATTTGTGTGTAAATGTGTAATTGGGTGAAATTGGACTTTAGGTTAGAGTTTAGTTGCTTTTTTTAGTTGTTATAACAAGTTGTTATTGTATATTTGATATTTTGATTATAGGGAAGGTTAATTGATTTGAAAGATCTTCCTTCGGATCCCGTTGATAGGCCACATATTACTATCTATCACCCTAATCAATTAACATATAATTGGGTTTCATTTACTTGAATGTAAGGAAAAAAAATTTCCTTAAATTTACTTCAATACCAAAAAAAAAATTGTTTTATTTAATTGAATGTACGGAAAAAAAATTTGTTTCATTTACTTTAATACAAAAAAAATTGTTTCATTTACTTGAATGTACGGAAAAAAAAATTTTGGACCGATACCCCTGAATTTTTTTCCTAGATCCGCCACTGCATAGGAGTATCCTTATTTTTCTCGCTATCAACTCGTAAAACACATCTCTCTCTTCTCTCGTCGGTTTATGTTTCTGACAAAAATTAACTGAATGGAAAATTTGTCGGTGATTAAGAACGATGCCACAAAATCCTAAAAAGAAAAAAAAAATAATCATTGGTAAATAGTGCAATTTTTATTTGTTTTTTTTTTAAACTCCATTATTATTATTTAGTCGGTGATTCTTTACAAAAATACCCTACAGTGATCCGTCGGTAAAATTATTACCTTCGTCAACGGATTTTTCCATCTATAAAAGTTCTCTGATTTGCAGTACGATGGTGTGAGCCCTTATGCACAATTCCACTATCACCTCCCATCGTGGTACACCGCGTCAGATATCATCGTACAAAAATTAATCTGTTAACCCGTGGTTACAAGGCTAGTTCATGATGTAAGCTTGTTTTTTTATAATGTTTCACGTTTATTAATTTGGTCTCATTTTGTATTATTTGTGTCATGTATCCTATATTAAAATTATCTAAACAAAAGTTAGGCAAATAGAAAAGTTACCTATAGATAGGATGGGGTTAACTGTTAAAAAAAAGATAGCATGGGGTTATATATATAGTTCAATGCACCTGGTCATGATGTTACGGTAGGGCTATTCAAAAAGCTCGCGGTTCGTGGCTCGCTCGAAGATCACTCGGAAAAGCTCGGCTCGGAAAAAGCTCGGTTGTAAACGAGCCGAGTCGAGCCGAGCTGGCTCGAATTCTAATCGAGCCGAGCTCGAGCTAGGGTTGGCTCGGCTCGGGCTCGTCTCATGGCTCGGCTCGTGGGCTTGTCTAAATAACTAATATATATCTATATTTATACTATATAATAAATAAAGGTTTTTCCATGCCACGTGTCACATTCATATTCAATCTCATCATTTTTTTCCCGCCTCTCTCTCTTATTAAATGCACCTTCATCTTTTAAAAAAATGATGAGAATGAATATGGTGGCGACACGTGAAATGAAAAACCTTTATTTATTATATAGTATAGATTTTTACACCTGTAAAATATACAAATAAAGATTTAAAAATTTTATTTATTGATATTTTTCATCCCGTGTGTATACACGGGATCTAAACTAGTTATATAATAAATAAAGGTTTCTCATGCCACGTGTCGCATTCATATTCATTCTCATAATTTTTTTCCCGCATCTCTCTCTTATTAAATAAACCTCTATTTTTTCCATAATAATATATTTTTAAAGAAATTATTAATTATACTAATAAAACACATTTATTTTAAACTATCTCTTATTATAAGAAACTTTGAAATCTAATTACCTAGCTTAAGTTTTCAATCAAATAGTAAATGAAAGTCAAATTAAATTAAATAATAATTAATATATTTTTGAAACCCTATTATATAATAATTTTTACATAATTTTGGATTTTGTTTTCTATTGTTACTATATGTAATAAATTTTTATACCTATAAGATATATATAAAGATTTAGGAATTTTATATCTTATTATTTTTTCACCCTGTGTTGTACACAGGTTTTAAGCTAATATATATATATATATATATATATAATTTAAAAAAAAGAAATCAAAGAGTTGTAGGAATGCTTTTAATGCACTAAATTGAAATAGGTAATTTCATAATTCAAATTCAACTTTTAAAACTTAAAACCCTAATTGCCATTTGACAGCCTCCAGCCTCCATGCTCGAGAAGTCTAGAGTCCAGACTCCAGATTGCGTCTCTCCCTCAGTCCCTCTCCCCTCCATGCTCGTGGCTTGGCTTTGGTTTACCGTTGTATTTGCTCTCTAGTTTATAAGTTTTAGGTTGTGTATTAATATGTTAAAAAGTATTAATGTGTAAAAAAATTAAAAAAAATAAAAATAAACGAGCTAGCTCGACGAGCCACGAGCTGGCTCGAGCTTTTTATGAGCCGAACTCGAGATCAACTTTCAAGCTCGAAAAAAAAGAGCCGGCTCGTTTAATTTCGAGTTCGAGCTCATGCTCGAGCCAAGCCTGGCTCGGCTCGTTACAGCCCTATGTTACGGTGGGTTAAGTCTAGGTTTAAATAACTTTATTTATTTCAAAATAAAGTACGTTTTATATAAAATAAAGTAAAATATGTATGTGGTCGAAATTATTTTAGTAGGTAGTCGCCCTAAAATAGGCACCATTTTAAAAGGTGAACCATGATTGATACACCATGGAATTAAAAAAGGGGACTACTAATGGCACACGGGAATTGCTATGTGGACTTGACCATATACGCATCGTATAGGTCAATACGATGCGTATAGCCCTGTGCCCGACATCCACGTACAACCTGGTCATTCCAACACTATACGCATCGTATAATTCAATACGATGCATATACGAGGTTTGACCAGGTTTGACCCGAATCCTATACGCACCTTATTGACATATACGATGCGTATAGGGTCCAAATTTTGTGTATTTAATCATGCAAAATTCTCATTTGAACGTATCGTTCAAAAAAATTTCAAACAATTTCTCAAAAATTATAAACATGTCCTCGTGGTGGGATGGTAACTACGGTTTTCAGGTATATTCTAACGAGTCGCTAGAAAACAACCCGCAAAGTTCTGGCGTTCAAGAGGTGAACTGGGAGGAGGTCTCGTCCGACGTTTATTCTAATCAACGGGTAAGGCTTCCAGATTTGAACGAGCCACTGAGCAATCCTGAGTTCGGATACGGTGAACCGTCTTACCTTACACAACCCACGAACGACTACGTATACGGTGAAGTCCCCTCCCCGACACAACAAACTAACAACTTCGTGTGCGGTGAAGTCTCTTACCCGACACAACAAACCGACGACTCCAAAGACGAAGAACAAAACCATCAAAATGTGTCGTATAAAACTGACCAGAATTTTCAGTCTCGTGAACAGTTGGTGGATTGGGCTATCCGGAGAGGACGTGAGAATGGTTACGTCCTTGTCACCCGACGATCGAGGAGAAAAGGCGACGATCTAACGGAACCGTTTATCAAAGTGTGGCTTGTATGTGGCCGTCACGGCGAACGTGCGTCTACTGCCACGGTTAGACGTGCCGGTAGCAAGAAAATAGGTTGTCCATTTAAATTGGAATGAGAGTACCAAGAAAATACTGGTGATTGGAAATTAACGGTGAAGGATGACAGTCATAACCACGATCCTAGTCAACATCTTGAGGCGCACTCGTTTGCGAGGAGACTGTCTCAGTCGGAACAACTTTTGGTGGGGAAGTTGTATTCGCAAAACATGTTGCCACGAAACATTCTGGCAACTATAAGGGAACAAAACCCAGAGAGTAGTTACATTAAAAAGGACATTTATAATGTGATACAAAAGATAAAAAATGAAACGAGAGTCGGTGAAACTCCAATGCAGATTCTGGAAAACCTGCTTTCTTCTAAAAAATACGTCTAATATACTCGGGAAGATCCTGCCACAAATATTGTGGAGGATATATTCTTTGTTCATCCGAAATCGTACGAGATGTGGCGTGCATTCCCGCACGTGTTGATGATCGACGCGACGTACAAAACGAACATGTATAAACTTCCATTTGTCCAAGTGGTCGATGTGACCTCCACACACCAGTCGTTTTGCGTCGCTCATACATTTATATCAAAAGAACGAGAGGAAAACTTCGTCTGGGTGCTACTGCAAATAAAAGCAATGTTGCAAAAGTGTATGGAGCCGCGTGTGATAGTAACAGACAGGGACAAAGCTCTTATGAACGCGTGTGATAAAATATTTCCGGTCTGTTCCAAGAACCTATGTCGGTGGCACACACACGAGAATATCGCAAAACATTGCAGGGCATCATTTACAGACGAAGACTGGACAAATTTCAAGTATTCATGGTCGGTATTATGTGAGTCTCCCACGCCAGATATGTACCAGTACAACTTCAACCTGCTTTACGAACGACTGTATGCAGCCAAACGAGGAAGTAAGTTTTGAATATTTAATATTTTCAGTATTGAATATTTATTATATATTTAAATATTTACTCAATATTTAATATTTTTCCAGGAGTTATAGATTATGTGACTAAAAATTGGCTGGATCCGTATAAAGAAAAGTTTGTATCCGTGTGTTCCAACAAAAACTTCAATTTTGGTCAACATATAACGAACCGAGTCGAGAGCCGGCATTCGCTCTTAAAGAGCTATCTTAGAAATGCTAACAGCTTGCTAAATAGACTTGTTGGGTTTGTTGATGAAATTGTATCAGATCAGTATTATCAGTTACAGTTTGGGTTTGAAACAAGTCTCATAAGGAAAATGGACAACCACATAGCTATTGAATTGTTTTATAACCTGCACGGTAAAGTTTCACATAAGGGTTAACTTTTTTTGTTTAAATTATTGTTTAATAATCAATCATTTCAATAATCACTAACTTAAGTGGCTGTGCTTAAATTATTGTATTATAAGGGAGGTGGGAGTGGTACCCTCCCACTTTAAAGTACCATTCCAAACCCACCAATCACAAGATGTCACCTCATTTTGAAAAACTATCCTTACAAACTACCCTTTTAGGTGGGAGTGGTACCCTCCAACCCTCTTATTTAAAAAAAATTTAAAACAAATCAAATTAATAAACTAAAACTTTAATTAATTAATTAAAAATACATAATAAATTAAAAGACAATAAATAAAAATTCATCTAGTCTTCGTTTTCGTCCAAATCTGGGGTGTTTCTCGCAATATGTTCCACGACATCAAATCGAAGACTAATATGTGTAGCTAAATCGTGCAACTCCGAAAGGACGTTATCGTCAATAACTGGTTCGACTGGAGGATCCCGTATGTAGACATGTGATATTGCGTTTCCGTCATCCTTTAAGATCATATTGTGCAATATCATGCACGTATATACCTCGTTCCTAATCTTCGTCAATTTTAAATGCCGGTTTGGTCGACGAAGTATACCCCATTTCCCTTTTAACACACCGAAAACTCTATCAACATCTTTTTTTGCCGACTTTTGCACCTTCTTGAATGCCTTTTCTTGCACCTTCTTAAAAATAACCTCTTCGACATCCGAAATCTATCTCGAAACGTCGCTTCCCCGTGTGTTGGGTTTTCGTCAAAATAATCTCTTTTTAGAATCTGTAGAGCCTGTTCACGATCATGGCGTACATACGTCCTTGATGATATAGCTGTGTCTTCCTCTTCGGATTGGGCGGCAATATCACATAGAAATTGCATACTATCGCCGCCGAACACGAAGTCGAGCGATTCTTCTGATGATTCAGGTGGGAAGTATAGCGTACGGTTCATATTTTGGTTGAGTGGATACAATAGAAATGGTTTATATTTAGAAAAAATGTATTTTTTTGTGTAGTGAATAAAATGAATGGGTATGTATTTATAGGGGTAAATTATTTTTTTTAAACGGCTACATATAGTCGTTCAACGGCTATATTTCTTCCATTTTCAACGGCTTCAAAACATTGTTTCGGCGGGTATAAGTAGCCGCTAACCCAACCTGCCACCCACTACCCGCCGAACCCGCTTGGGTTGCGGCGGTGTACCCTCGAACCCGCCTTCTACCCTCCCTCTACCCGCTTACCACTCCCACCTCCCTAAGTTTTAACCATCTAAATCATAGCCTAAAAGCTATGTTTATGGTTTTCCTTAAATCAACAATAAGTTTTTTTTTTTTTTTAACTTAAAGTGATTATATGAAAGTCGTAATCATTTATATATATTTTGGACGACATTCTAACCCGCAGTTCAAATCATTTTGATCGTTTCATATTTTCATCTAATAACTTTTCATTTTACGCGTTTAACTCACAAAAAATAAACATAATCCATATCAACCAATAGTTCAATATACATCTATATTTTAAGAAGGTTATCGACATATATTAAGCTTCAAACTCGCTTCATAAAATATTAGACATATTTTATTTAAAATAATAGATGGTTAATGAGAGGTTGATTATTGCATTTTGTATGAATTGTGCGTAGGGTTGAAGATTTGGTGCATATGCTTAAAATAAATAAAAATAATTTTAGCATAAAATAAAATAAATTACGGCATGAGTAATTAGATACATATAATTTCCATTACTGTTACTTGATTCTATTATTTGCATATCTTTTTTTATGGTGTTATAGTGGTAATAGCAAATTTATAACTGGTTGGGCGGAGGAGTTGAACAACAACCCCCTTCTTTTCATATAATTGACTTTCCTTTTTTTTCGAGGGTTAGCGGTTTGCTAACCGGGTGTGTTTGATTTATAAAGATATTGCATAAAGATAATAAATTAATATAAAAATAAGAGATCATTATTTGAAAAAAAGAAAGGTTATTGTTTTTTTTTTGGCTCTTTTATCGTGTTCGATCTCCAATCAAATGTAAGGAATGGTCAACTTCTAAGTGACACCAATCATATGTTGCAAGGTTATTGTTTTTTTTTTTAAATTGGCACGTTGTTTTGAAGTGTATTTATTTATGTTGTGTTATATTTTTTTAATGAATTCAGTCATTGATATACATGCATTTCACATGATGTGTTTAAACTTTAAACCCCCTCGAATTCACATCATGAATTCTTGAATATAAGAAATCAATTATCATTGGTTTTATTCACATCCTTAACTTATTTCCTGTCACTACTCTTTATTTTGAGTTGTAATTTGGGTTGTTTCCTATATGTACACACAAAGTCTGTGTGGCTATATAGTACACGTAACTAAAACAACTATTTTAGGGCCTCAAATTTTAAGGGCCCTAAAAATTGAATAAACTAATTCAATCTATATTTAAACCTAAAAATATACATGATAATTTATTAACTTTTGTGTTTTTAGAGACAAATGATTATCTGTCAACTTTTGTGTTAACATTATACGTTTTCACGCTCATAAAATTACATTTTAGTAATTTTATATTTTTAGAAAACTTTCTTAAAAGCCATAATTTTGATTGTTCGCTTTAGACCTCAAATCATGTTGAGCCGCCCCTGTGTACACATGTTTATGTGTTTATATAATTTAGAAAATAGTAAATTAAAAAGATAAATAAAATATAGTTAAAAGAGATTAGAAGTCCCACTTATTCAAAAGTGGAAAGGAAAGGCATTAAGGTATTAGGACATAACCCATGTTACTCGTTTCTCATATCCTAAACAATGGCTAAAAAGCTAATAAGAGGTTAGTGTCCAACATCTAAATCATCTTCGCTACAAAGTATGTATTTTCAGTGACGACAAGATCTGTAGGAAAGTTCCCAACGCCAGTAAAACTTGGTGAGAAAACCGGACATGGGTAAAGATTTCATCATCGGATCACCGAAAGTTGTTTCATTGTGGATCATCGGCAAAATATCACCGATGGATCACTAATGGCCAAATCATTGAAGAATTAGTGACAAAGTTTCCATTGATAGATCATTGACGATAAGTCGCCGACCATGGTTTCACCGACATATCACTAATGGTCTTCACCGACAAAAAGTCGTATGTAATATGTCGATAATAGATGGTTTTAAAAATAAAAATTATTATTTCCTATAAATCAAAATTATTTACAAAATCTATAATAATTCCTGTAAATCCTTGACAACAATTCACCAATCTTTCAAATCCTTTGTAATCGAGGTATATGATGTATACTGCATTTTTGGAGCAGTTACGGGCAATTATGTTGCGGTTTTGAGTTATAACCCCCCTCACTACCCACTAACACAGTTTCAACTGTTTCAGAAAGTACAGTTTTTATAAACTGTACACTCTCTCCACTCCCCTATGAATATAATTATTACAAATATTTAATTTAA
This sequence comes from Smallanthus sonchifolius, assembly GCA_023525975.1. Taxonomy (NCBI): domain Eukaryota; kingdom Viridiplantae; phylum Streptophyta; class Magnoliopsida; order Asterales; family Asteraceae; genus Smallanthus; species Smallanthus sonchifolius. The sequence goes on along the minus strand of CM042031.1, from coordinate 68,238,320 downwards.
AAAAGACATAAATAAATATAACGGATAAAAGACACTTAAACATATTTACAAAACAATATATAAACTGTCTTCAAAATGCATTTATGTATGTACACCAATTATTTGATGAAATTTCTTAATTTAAAAAAATAAAATAGTTCAGCCAAAAAAAATGTATTACTTATCATGTATAGGTTTCACCTAAATGTTGCTTCCTTACTATACTTTTAATCAAACTTTCGATTGTGATTGATAGAGAACACAAAAGAAATTGTTGTATTTTTGTGATTGTGATCAATAAATACTACATAACATGTGTGGGCCATAATTTTTTTTTTTGTCAATTTTTAATATAGTTATGAAAGAAAAGTACATTTATATTTATTTTTTTCACACAGACAACCTTTTTTTTTGTGCAGTGTATAGATCCATACACTTAAAAATAATAATGAGGTGGTAGATGTTTTTTTTAACTTTACATTCATATATTAAGTGTGTTTATGTATTCTTATAAAATCAAGTGTAACATTTACATACATGATATGGTCTTATAATTATATGTATTTCACATTATAAGAACTTTATTTTTTAGAGGGGGACAATATAAAGCCATCTGTATAGTGAGTCAATATGACTACTATTTTATCTAAAATGGGTAAAATATGTTTTATTTATAGATAACTAGGTTAAAATCCCGTGTATTACACGTGTTGAATAAATATAATATTATATATTAAGTAATAAAAATTTATTTTTTAAAAACTCGTGTTTTACACGGGTTGAATAAACCCGTAGAATACAATATAATCTGTTAACACATACATTTGTCAAAATACGTGAGGAGATTTATTAATATAAAGATTAATATTTTCTTTAAACATATATTATTATTATTAAAAGATAAATGTGTATTTAATAAAAGAGAGAAGCAGAAAAAAAATGATAAGAATAAATATGAAAGTAACACGTGGCATGAAAAACTTTTATTTATTATATAATATAGATTTGACCATTCCCCTAGCTTGTATGTCATATTATTCATTCCTTACTATTGCTTCACAGAGCAAGATGTCCTTTGGTTGGAGTACTCTTTCCACTTAAGTATAGACACATTGTCTATCAATTCTTTGATGAAATGACTTTGTAGTATTTTGTTGAATTTATTGTTTAAATACACATGTAGGTAACAAGTTGTATTGTTAAATAAATATATTAATAATATCAAAAGGCTTCTAGTCTAGTGGTATCAAGGTGTGTATATAGTGGTGTTCCTCCTCAAGTAGTTTAGGGTTTTAGTCTAATAGTGGATAAAAGTGTAGATTTAGGAGTAGAATTAGTTAGTGTACGAGTTAGCCGTTCTAAAGAAATATATATATATATATATATATATATTATTTTTAATAATTAATTTAAATTAAATTATAAACATTTATTTTTAATAAATATTCAACTCACCTTCAAAATTTCACAATCAAATCTCACACTAAATATGAGTTCTGGTGATGATAATGTTTCTCAATCTCCGGCTTAGTGGAGCATATATGGTCTACTACGCAATAGTTGTTTTGTGTGATCTTTTTATGTTTTATTTGTGTGATTTTGATTTTTAGTTTATATAATTTTTTTTTAGTTTATGTAATTTTTTAATTTTAGTTTATCTAATTTTTAATTTTGTTTATTTTTAAATTAGCGGAGTATTATATTATTTTAAATAATATGAAATATAAAAAATAAGATTATAATAAATAAGTTTTTTGGTATATAGAATACTAGCTTAGAACCCGTGTAATACACACGGAGTAAAAAATATCAATACATTAAAGTTTTCAATCTTTATGTATATATTTTATAGGTGTAAAAATATATTACATATATTAAGGATTGAAAACAAAATTCAAAATATGTAAAAATTAATATATAATTGGGTTTCAAAAATACATTAATTACTATTTAATTTAATTTGACTTTCATTTATTATTTGATTGAAAATAAAAGTTACATAATTAGATTTCAAAGTTTTGTATAATAAGAGATAATTTAAAATAAATGTGTTTTATTAGTATAATTAGTATTTTCTTTAAAAATATATTATTATTAAAAAATAGAAAGTTATTTAATAAAAGAGAGAGGAGAGAAAAAATGATAAGAATTAATATGGATGCGACATGTGTTATTAAAAAACTTTTATTTATTATATAGTATAAATAAATGTAAAAGTAGATGATGTGAAAAATATAGGGGTGTTTGAAAGTGGATGTATGGTTGGAGTAAAAAGGTGAGTTTTTAAAGGATGAGTGGAAATCTGATGTAACGTGTTTGGTTTGGAGGATGGCATCCACCATTGTAGGTGCTCTTACAATAATTCAATTTAGTTATAATCTTTTATTTAAATTTTAATTTTTAAAATCGTAAAAAAATAAATTATTTAGCCCATTGTCATATTACCTAAATAAATATTTATTATGTATTTAATTATTTATGCTTTCACAAATTCTACCAGCCTTTTTGTTTGGGCTTACCTGAGCATATGGGCCTATAAGTGTCAACTGGTAATCAAAGCACAGCCCATTTCAACCGAAATTGATGATCAGGAGGCAAACAAACGACAAGACCCCCAACTTCCATCAACGTTCAGCTTTATGGCGCAAATGCACCACCTTCAAAAAACTTAGACAAATCCATGCTTCCATGATCATAAATGGCTTCAATACCAGTCTGTTTAATCTTAGAGAACTTATTTACGTCTCGGCTTTGGTTATTCCTTCAGGAATTAGTTATGCACACCAGGTGTTCGATCAAATTACCCAACCAGACCTCTTCATGTGGAACACCATGCTTAGAGGCTCAGCTCAAAGCCCCAACCCCGGTAAAACAGTTTCGCTATATACCCAGATGGAAAAGCGAAACATTCGGCCTGATCGTTACACGTTTCCTTTCGTGCTCAAGGCCTGCACTAAGCTTTCTTGGGCTAATGTGGGTTGTGCTGTTCATGGAAAGATTATGAAACATGGGTTTGAACATAATACCTTTTCGAAGAATACCCTTATCTATTTTCATGCCAATGTAGGAGATATTGATATCGCGAGTGCCTTATTTTATTCTTCGGCTACAACCCAAGTTGTTGCGTGGTCTGCTTTAACAGCTGGGTATGCGAGGAGGGGGAACTTGGGTATGGCACGAAAGGTGTTCGATGAAATGCCTGAGAAAGATTTGATATCCTGGAATGTGATGATTACGGGTTATGCAAAGAGAGGGGAAATGGAAAGTGCCAGGGGTTTATTCGATCAGGTGCCAAAGCGAGATATTGTAACATGGAACACGATGATAGCTGGCTATGTGAACTGTGGGTTGCACACACCGGCGTTGGAGATGTTTGAAGAAATGAAAAGTTTGGGAGAACAACCAGATGAAGTAACAATGTTGAGTCTCGTGACAGCCTGCACAGATTCAGGGGATTTAGACATTGGTGAGAAGATCCATCATTCGGTTTTGGATTTAGGTGGAGGAGAATTAAGCATTTTACTTGGTAACGCGCTTATAGATATGTATGCAAAGTGTGGAAATATTAATAAAGCTTTCAAGATTTTCAATAGTATGAAAGAAAAAGTGGTAACAACTTGGAATTCCATAATTGGAGGTTTAGCCTTCCATGGTCACTCTGAGGAAGCCATTCGTGTCTTCAAAGAGATGTGTAGATTAAAACTAAAACCAAACGATATTAGTTTTGTCGGGGTGTTGGTTGCATGCAGTCACGCAGGGAGAGTTGAAGAAGGTCGGGAGTATTTCCGTCTCATGAGAGAAAAATACAACATTGAGCCAAACATAAGGCATTACGGGTGCATGGTTGATCTTCTTGGTCGTGCAGGACTTTTAAAAGAAGCGTTTGAGTTTGTAGACAAAATGGAGATAAAACCGAATGCTATCATTTGGAGGACTTTACTTGGAGCGTGTAGAATTCATAACAATGTTGAGTTGGGTAGGCGTGCAAACGAGCAGTTACTTAAGTTAAGGTGGGGTGAAAGTGGCGATTATGTACTACTTTCAAACATATATGCCTCACAAGGCGAGTGGGTCGGGGCTCAAAGGTTAAGGAAAGTGATGGATGATAAAGGAGTGAGGAAAGAGGCTGCAAGTAGTTTAGTTGATGCTGATGAAGAGACTCTTATGGATTTCTTGTTTGACTCAAAAAGTCAAACAAAAGTCAACAAGAAGCCTGGTTTGATTCGCTAAGCGATTTTATATGTGCTATACTTGTTAAAACAAATTCTGATAACTTAAGTATAATTTTGGCCATTAGAAGGGCATAAACTAATGAAATTTTTTTCTAATCATTGGACTTCTTGTTGGTTAGGGTTTCCTCCTTTAATTTACTGAGTTTGTTTCAGACTGCAATTGTGCTCATATACAAAGCTTTAAGCTGTAATTTATATGTTACTTTCCCTGCTTGGTCTAGTGGATGAGAACTTAGCTAAAATAAAAGAAACGAGATTATAATAACATGCGGAAAGGCGTTAAAATTTAGTTTAAATGCTTACATTTTTTTAATAACTTTTACCAAGTTTTATAACCGTATTCAGTATATTAATCATTTATAAGTTCTATAAAGTTGAATAAAAGGTCGGCGTGAATACCATCCCATGTCCACCTTTACTAAAATCCACACTTCTTTTACTCGATACCTAATGAGGACGTTTTTGGCCGTCCATGAGGGAGGTGACACCAACATGGAGGAGAGAGAGTGGAAGGCACCCGTCTCCAAAGATGCCCTCGGATGGATTCTATGAGAGGGGAGGAGAGGAAGAGGAGGGCGTCTTTGACTGGGAGAAGGGCAAACTCTGGGCAGGTGTGACACGCATGTATTTTTAAAGCAATTGAATAAATTCTAATATGCTTAACACGTCCAACTTGAACACCTTTGTAAAAATTGACACAAATGTTTACCCGAACTTCTAGGGTCGGAATTTAAGGCGGGTCGGGAGCGTCCTTTGACCCTCCAGCCGAGCAAATTTCCTTTAAGATGGGTTTATAGCGTCGTCATCTAGATGAGTATCACCAAGTTTTTTTTTTATTTGAAACTTTTTATGAGAAAGAAAGAAACTCTGAAAAACCATAGAGAATCTCAAAAGTCAAAGTCACAGTGTCAAGTTTACATCAATATTACATAAATATGTAACTCTTTATTTAATTTTTTTTCCTTTATTAATTAACTTAAGTTAATCTAAAAGACTTTTCCTTTTTTGTTTGATTTGATCTTTTACCTTTTTTTTAACGGCTAACTACTAGACATGTGGAGGGTTGTGACAAAATTTCTCTCGTCAGGATTCGAACCTATGACCTCCCAGAAGGAAACCCTTTACAGGAAAACCTTCTAACCATCAGACTAGAAGCCTGATGGCTTTTACTTTATTTATGCATCTTTTTTATTAGTTTATGATTTATTATTTTTTTAATATTTTTTTTTTATTTTTTAATATGTTTATATATAATCGAAAGCACTTTTTATCACGTTGACATATTTTTTTTCTAAAGATATTTTAATAAAAAACTAGAATATTATTTACCAAAACTTTAAATACCGACTAAAGTAACATTTAAAGAAACTAACAATCATTCACGTGTGTAATACATCGATTTTTAAAAAAAGTAACCAATAAGTGCTTGTGAACGTAAAAACAAAATTCTATTCGGACCCCAAATTAAAAAGTTCTGGTTTCGTCACTGCAAACTTCTATCTTAAAGTGGAAATAGTTACACATGTACACTCCAGGTGTACATATATTTTTAAGAAAAAAAATATTAAAAGATATGTTACTGTAAATAATCACTTCAAGAAAAATTTTGAACGTAAGAACCATTGGTGTAGCAATAATCTATGTACAAGAAATTTTCTGAACGTAAGAACCATTGGTATAACCAGTGGCGGATCTAAAACATAATTTCAGGGGTAACATATTTTTTTTACCATACATTAAAAAAGCGGCGGGCGGCGACCGGAGACTTTGGCGGGCGGGCGGCGGCGAGTGGCGACATGAGCTAGGTGGGTGGCTAGGAGTGAATAGAAAGTCCCGACTTTTTATTTTGTTAATTGTTAAATAAGTTTATTTTGGGGTTTGATTTTAAGTTTAAATTAATTTAGGTTTAAATTTTTTTAATTAACTTAGGCTTTTTAGTTTTATAAACTTGGGCTTTAGAGTTTTAATTAATAATTAGTTTTTTTGCCTTTTAAAAAAAATATTGAGGGGTAGCTAAATATATTTTCAGATGTAACGTAATACATAAAACGTAAAAAAAAATTTCACTTCGCCGAAGAAGTTGAGGGGTAGCGTAGATCCGCCCCTGGGTATAACAATACCAAGAAGGTACTAACCAATGCCTGTGTATTTGCCTTTTCCAATCTTTTACTTAGCCATATTACATAGTGTTTAGTTGTACTACATAACTTTCTAATAGATGAAGATAATGAGTAAAAGTGGAAATAATCTTGGGGTTTATACGTTATGAAAATAGATTGGGATAAACATCTAGTAAAGTGATTAGTTTGAGTCTTCTCAATCAAGATCTTCCTTTTTTTAGGAAAAACATGTAGTAGAACCAAGCTCTAATGTTCCAAAAATGTTGTATTACGTTGTTAACAACTGTCACTAAAATCATAGGTCATAACATTGTGCAAACACTCTTAACATAACACAAGACGGTGATGTCTGGCAATCAAAAACATGTTTAACGACATTTTGTTGAAAGGATTGAAATGGTAGTATCATCAACCATGAGGATCATAAAATGTTTAAAAGACAAACTGTAGATCAATATGTTTCTTTGGTGGAACTTCTATAGAAAAATCTTGGGAATAGCAGTGGCGTTCCTCATGTTCAACATCTCAGCTTTTCCAGCTTTGCAGGTATTATTGCTTGCAATTCGACCAAAGTCGAAACCACTTGGATTATTGATACTAGTGCTAGTGATCATATGTGCTTTGATTTCAAACTGCTTACTAATATTCAATTAGCCCATGTGCCATCTACGTGACTTTCGTTAAGGACTTATTGTTGTCCCTTTACTGTCGCCCATATTAGTGTCGTCATTTGGTTTTGGCGACACTAATGATATGTGTCTCAATCATTGAGAACCTTGGGGGCTACACCACTACCCCCGTCGTCTTCCCCGTCAGAAGCGGAGAACGTGAACATATCCACGGGAACAAGAAAACGGATATCTGGTTGGTCTTCAGTGCAAATAACGGCTTCACTAGTTTAGGTCTGCGTGTTTTGAAAGATCTAAAATGGTTGAAAATTTTGGTTGTTACACTTTCTTCCTGTCTCTTGAGCTTTGTTTCTCGTTCCCAAGCCCAGTTAATCCTTTCTTCCAAGTTCACACATTTTCACGGAGAAATGAATTCTCGAATATCTGTTTTCAAAACCAGATGATATCGCATCATCTACATTTATGGAGTTGTAAGGAAGGAATGAGTATTTCACGTTGGGGTGCTCCGGTTCTGTTTTGTAAAGAAAAAAGACGGCTCTATGATGATGTGCATCGATTAGAGAATTGAATAAACGTACAGTGAATAACAAATACCAACTGCTCAGGATTGATGATTTGTTTAACCGTCTCTACTTGTTCAAGAGGATGTTCATGGAGTATTCGATCCAGATCTGATTCGTAGAGGCTATTCAGATCTTGTCAATTGGCATCAGAGAGAGGCAATTAATTAGACAATGGTGTGAAATTCCTCCCATCTTCGCCTTCTTGGTTAGAGATCTCTTGGATTTACATCTCTCTATCGCGACAGGAGCTCTCAAACGAGAGATGTTAAACGCAGTGGTGCTCACTTCCCTTTGGTTTATTAGGAACAAAATCTGGGCATCGAAGTCTGTTGGACTTGTATGTCCAAGTAACAAAATTTGACAATACTACTATCGAGATAAGATCTAAAGGGTTACACATTGAGCAACGATTACGAACAATGGAAACCGATATGCAACTTGTATAAGAGAATACAAATTGAGTAGAGGATGACCTTTTGATGAGTATATTTGTAAGTTGATATATAGATTAAGTCAGAACCATTACAATATAATATATAAGATGATGTAACATCATATCCCGACAATATATACAAAGTCAACATAATAATTGTTGATCTTCATTATCTTCATGTAATCATCGGTGCTATAGAAATTGTTGATCAACAACATTTTCTTTTAATTTCTTTTAAAATCGTTATATTAACCAAAAACTATTACTATTTTATGTTTTTGTTAAGTTAAAACTCCAAAGAATACAAAAAATTGAAAAACCGGTTTTATATCCAATGAATAAAATTTTACAGGTATGAAAAAAAGTAGTGTGTTTTGGTTCAACCTGTAGCCCCATATAAAAAACGGATGGTATAAATTTACGATGACCCTTCCCGACGGATCTCTTGTAGGGAAAGTGATAATCAACAACTTCGAGTTGTCAATTATATCCTTTTTTACAACCAAATTCTTGATATTTGGGACAAAATTATTCCATTAGTGCGGACTTCTTTAGTGTTGAAACGGGACCAAGGCAGAAATAAGGAGAGATGGTCTGATTAAAGATTTTCTAATAATCAACTTAGCGAAGTCACTTATTTCAGGATTGATCTCTGAGAATGGATCCGATGGAGCTAATGTCAATCCGTTTTCTTCCATTTACTCCTATAACAAGGCAAGGATTCAAGAACCCCTTAATCCAAATCAAGGAACTATTCATACATTATTAAATCAAAATAAGGAATCTCAATCTTTGATGATTTTATCATCATCCAATTGTTCTCGAATAGGCTCATTCAACGATGTAAAATTTCCCGATGTGATAAAAGAATCTCAAAAAGACCCCCTAAACCTAATTCCAGTTAGGAAGTCGTTAAGCCTCTTAGGAATAGGCTTTCCAATTTATAATTTCGATAATTTTAAGGAGTAATTTTGTCTTTTAAGTAATTTAAATTACAATTCCATTAACAAATATAATAACCAAACACATTATGAATTTCAAAGAAATTCTTTAAATTTCAAATCCAATTCAATTATAATTCCAACGAATTCTACGAACCAAACGCCCCTAGATAGAGGTGCTCAAAAGAACCGGAACCGAATCCGATCCGATGGATTATCCGAAACCGGATCCGTCTGGAACCGGACCGGATTTTGTGAGAACCGGCGGATCCAGAACCGGTTCTGGTTTTTTTGACGGACCGGATAAAAATCGGACAAAATGGAACCGGTTTTTTTCGGACAATTTGGAACCGGTTCGGAACCGGTTATAGCCGTTGGAAGAAAAAAAAAGCGGCTATATAGCCATTTTTTTTTGTTTTGTTTTTAAGGCTTGAAACTTAGTATAAATAGGTATTGGGTGTATGGGTTAGTTCACCACAACATTCTAGCTCTCAAAACTCAAAAACGCTCTCAAAACGCAAAAAAACGCTCACTTTACGCAAAAAAAAAACGCTCTCATGGCTTCCGCAAACACTCAAAATTCGGTTGGTGGTTCTACTAGCGATGTCACGGTGGTGTCAATACTTCCTTGCTCCCGAAACCAAGAGATATGGGCTTATTTCGATTTATGCGAAATGTCGAACGGTTCGCAAAAGGCTAGTTGCAAACGTTGTGGTAGAATTTTGGGTGCGGCGGGAAATAGCACTTTGAGGAAACATATTGCTAGTCACGCAAAACACACTCAAGGTGAAGATCAAACTCAAATTGGTAGGGATGGAGGAGTTTGACAATACAATGTCGAGAGGGTTTGTGAGAGAATGACACATTTCATCATTCAAGAAGGATTGCCTTTTGATCACTTTGATAATCCGCGCTTGACGAGGATGATACAAGAGACGCTTCAACCGAATTACACAAATGTAAGTCGTTCTACTTTGAGAAGAGATTGTTTAAAAATGTGGAAAAGAGCTAAAAAAGAATTAATTTTAGGTTTTGAAAATTTAAATACCGGCATTAACTTAACAACGGACGTTTGGTCCGCTCCACATGGTTTACCCGAATCGTACCTTTGCGTTACCGCACATTGGGTTCAACCGGAGTCGTGGCAAATGATGAAGCGTACAATTGTGTTTGATTATTTTGGATATCCACATACCGGTGAAAACTTATTTTATATTTTAGACTCGGTTATTCAAACTTATAAAATTCAACCAAAAATATTTTCAATATCTTTTGATAACGCTTCAAATAACACAAACGCGGTGGAAAATTAAAAATAAAATATGAACCGTCTTGTAACGGTGTTTTCTTTCATAGTCGATGTGTTGCACACATCATTAACTTGGTTGTGCAAGACGGTCTAAACGTCCAAGAAATAAGAGACGTAAAAGAAAATTTTAAAGTGATGTTACGTGAAGTTTTTAGCACAAGCAAAAAAAGATATATAAACTATAGAAACTTGTGCCAACAAACGGATTCCATCTTTTTAGGTTCGAATTGGGACGTACCTACTAGATGGAACTCGACATGGAAAATGTTTGAATCGGCCTTAAGGCAAAGAGTTATTTTAAAACATTTCCATGATGAACTTGTACAAAAGAAACGTTGTTCACAAAAATTTGATAATATAAGTTGGGATATGATCTAGAAACTAACTAATTTGCTTGAGGTTTTTAAAAATGCAACTACATGTTTATCGAGAGTTTATTATCCCACGTCTTCGCTAATACTTCAACAATTATACTTAATATGTAATAAATTAAAAGAGTTTGAATATCACGGCCCTATTTTTGAAAAAATGGTAAAACCTATGAAAGCTAAATTTAAAAAATATTTTTCGAAAATGCCGGTCGTTGTTACATGTTCGGCCGCCTTAAACCCAACGATTAATGTAACCGGTGTTGAAACATTAATTGGATCAATATCGGATGATTTAAATATGTTCGAGGAAGACCCAAATTTTGAATCAAAGGCAATAAGAGATTTCAATTCGGCTTTTAATAATATGTTTGATTATTATTTACGCAAATATGGTCGAAGTGGTGATCCATCAAACATACGTGAATCAATGGGTTCAGGTTCAAGTTCTAGTAGTTCAAGGAACCCGATGCTAAATTTATTTAACACTTTAAGAAACGAAAATACTAAACGAGCTCGTGGAACCACACCAAGTAGCGAGCTTGGGAGATATCAAGCAACCGACTTTATTTCAACTCTAAGATCCGAAGAGTTTGAAAACTTTGATATCTTGAGTTGGTGGCAAGGAAGGGAATCCCAATATCCCGTTCTAGCCGCAATGGCCCGTGACCTACTAACCGTCCAAGCTTCTACGGTAGCTTCGGAATCTGCTTTTTCTCTTAGTGGCAGAGTTTTATCTATTCGAAGAACGAGGCTTACACCGGAATTTATGGAGATGTGTATTTACTTGAAGGACCATTTGGATGCCGCCGAACGTGTACAACATGTTGCAAAACTAGAAGGCGAGCTTGACATTGAACAAGAAATACATGAATTCGAAGTAGAACAAGGGGCGGCGAATCCACTTTCGGACGAAGAACAAGCTTATGATGAAGCCCAACGTATCTCAAGCGTAGAAGAATGAAAACCGATGTTACGAAGACTACGACGAAGAAGATTGAAAACATAATAAATAATATATATTTTATGATTCAATTATGTTTTTTGTATTTATTTTTTACGAACTATTATTAAATCACTTAAAAAAAGCTACAAAATAAATAAAACATGTATTTTATAGTGTATCTTTGTTAATTTTTTTAAATTTTTTTTTAAAAAAAAATCGATGGAACCGGTTTTTTTTGTCCGGTCCGGTTCCATAAATCCGATCCGGTCCCAATAGGTTCCAAGTCTCCACTCTCTTAACCGGATCCGATCCGGAACCGGACCCATTGGATCCGATTGTTGATCATCGTTCCGATCCGGATCCGGAAAAAAACCGGTTTGTGCACCTCTACCCCTAGATGTTTGGAATTGGATTATTATTTTATAGCACCATATAATAATGAATAGTAAAGGCCTATTTTGTTAGCATGAACTCATAGGATTTTGATGAAATTGGAATTTAAATTCCATTTTCTTGACATGTTTAGTTGGCTAAGACGCTAAGAGAATGAATTGGAACTGAAATTAATTCCAACTAAATCCCTCAACTAGTGAAATTCAAAATCTCTCCACATTTCAATGAGAATTCGTAATCACATACCAATTTAAGGAGTGATTTTGTCTTAGGTACTTTTACATTACAATTCCATTAACAAATATACTAACCAAACACGTTATGGATTTCAAGAGATCCTTTAAATTCCAATTCCAACCAAGTCCATGAACCAAACGCTCATCAATTGTTTTCACATAAGATGATGTTAGAAAATAATGACTTTATGAAGTTAAATCAACCAGACAACTCACTTGACCTGCTCATTTTTCACTTGTTACGCCCACATATCTTAACCTATCCCACGACATCAATTGACTACTGATATGCCATAAGAGAATATAAAGTAAAAACTAATCAGCCGAACACAATACATCAAGATAAAAACCCTTTTTATATATAATCCCTAAAATGGATTATAAAACAAAGAATAAAAACAAAAACATGATATGTTGCAACATGACAGTACTTTCTACTCAAACCATCATCTGCACAAACCTTCAATCATCCTCCATTTCTAATTCCTTCAGACTGCCATCCCCCTCTTCTACTCACCCAACCGGTTATTAAACATACTCCATTAACCCAAAAGAGATTAGGAGAAAATAGTACACTATATAGAATAAACATAATATGCAAATAAACCTAGTGAAATCTAGATTTACACTGCCTCCACCAGGCTCGTATTTTGCAGAAATAATTACAAGTGACTAGACGCCTACACCTACTATAAGTTGCAGTCAATGCAAACACACCAACCTTAGACTTATTTGTGGTTAAGCCAATACATCTGTCCAATTTTAGACTATAAGTTATCTGCTAGAACATGCACGCACACGTGTAAATAAATGAATGTGTGTGTGTGTGCGTGTGCGCCATAAGAATTGGTAAGTTTGAGCAAAAATAAATGCAGGTCTATGCTAATAGCAAAAGCATGGTAAGAGATGGATGGAGGAATGATGGGAAGGTACGAAGAGGATAACATCAAGGTAAAAACTAATGGCAAGCTAGGGACCAAAATCACCTGATTGCTTAAGTCTAGAGCAATATCAACATACTAAGCAAGGCCTAGAAATCAACTTCAAATTGGCTTGGCCTCTTACGGGGTCGAAGGACCGGAGACAAAGCAATAAAATAGTGAACATTACAAAGTGTCGAAAGGTTTGGAAATTGGAAACACTGATCAAGGCACAGGTTCAATGGAAATCAAGAAATGAAAGCTTGGTAATGTAGTAGTGTCAGGACATGGACAATAATAATAGTAGTAAAATAATTACTTCAAACATAGGTCCTCTTAAGAAAAGCATGTAAGGTGGTGTGGTGGGCCATAACACTGGTTCGGTTCAACTGGTCTTCTGGTTTAGGCAGTTGGAGGCTGGCTTCGGGCTTCAGCTGGCTGTTTTATAGGGAATGGAAAGGAAACAGGGTTAACACATGAGGCTAGGTTTACTGCACATACTGTCATAAACTTAGCACTACGTTAAATATCAGCCACATCAAAACCATTGGAAAATAAAACCTTCACTCACCTGTGACAACACTTCAATAATTATAATCCCTCCTCCTAGAAGCAGGGTTATGCCTTGATCCCCTGGCAATAACAAATTATGCAAATGTAATAACTCAAGAGGGTCTCAAGCAGTATGCAATAATGATTCTGTTGATAAAAAGACTATGTATACTATTACTATAGCATGCGTTGGTTGGAACAAAAAGATACAATCAGTTCATTTGACCTTTTCAGTGGAAGAACCTGTCAGCTTGGCTAACCGTCCAATGACAGGTCAGCTAGCTTTGTGAGACTTGGATGTCATTTTTTATCAAGGTAAAGCCAGTTGTTTCACATCAATAGGCACTAATCAGACAAACACACATCTCTTGAAGATAACTAAGTAATCGGTACTAAGAACCAAACATGCAAGATAAATGAAAATACTAAATTCGGTTTACTTATGAATCAGCTTATGTTTTTTCTCTCAACAAAACGGGTTAAATTAGTAATAGAACCAAAAACTTTAATGTAAGTAAATACAGGTCGAAAGGTCGACCACAGTATATTTTGTAATGAGTATGGCTTTCAAAGTTGCTATACACAAAATCTTGGTTTTAAAAACCGCGAGTAAGCACGCTTAACTCGTGACTCGACCTAGGGCGCAGACTCTAGCGAGTCATGTAACTCAACTCGAGCAACGTACAAAACTCGCACTTTTTAAAAAAAAATCGCATTTAAAGGCTCGATTCTTGTACATGGGCTGTTTTTGTGCTTCAAAGTGTTATACATTTAGCTAAAGAGGTTGTACATGTAAGTAATTTATACATTAAATCATATATAAACCTTATTTATGGCTATATTTTGGGTAGGGAATGCTAAAAACCAATGGGATATATAAAAAAATTTATATAAGCATCTTGTGCTTCGCGTACGAAAATCGGTCCGCTTTTGCGATTTGCGCTTTGCGCTTCGGATTTAGACCTTGTCGCTTCGGTGCTCTTCTCGCTTTTTAAAACCAAGCACAAAATTAGATATTGTCACAATAATATAGTTTTTGTAATCATGTTTAACACACTAACTACTTGCAAATAGCTTTTGAAAAAATTGGAAAAGTGTTCTGGGTACCCAACCCACCCTGTTTCAACACGTACCAAAACGTACCCATTTGACCTAATACCCAACCCACCCGACTAGACTACTCGGCCACCTCTAGAACATAACATTGCATATACTTACCCAGAACTACCACTGTGTCCTGAAGAATAACTACCATAGGCTCCATAAGCATCTCCGCCACTGCGTCCCTGAGAAAAATTTAACATACAAAAACTTATATTAAACACCTGACAACTAGTCGATTGAACACATGTGTATGTGTTCCTTTATCAAACTCGATTGCCTAACATCCCAATGTAAGAAAGAAAATTATGCAACACAATTAAAAAAAAAAGTTAAGCACGTCATGATGCATCATCAAATGTGTAACATTCCACAAGTAATATAACCAAAAAAAGATCACCTTAATTAAGCAGAGAAAGATGGAGAAACAGAACAGAACTTAAATGTGACATTAAAAAGATAGCAAACATGACATGTAACTTTTGTTTAGATAATTTCGAGTAGGAGAATATGTACATGTACCTGCATACCACCATAGCTTCCATACCCATCATTAGTTGGCAAATCATTACGCCCTCGCCCATGACCTTTAGAATCTCTATTATCATACTTTGAAACATCAGGAACATCAGTAGCCACAGGAAGATAAGGAAGAACAGGAACTAAAGTTGACATTGCCCCTTCTCTTTCAAAAAGATTGGCCCTCAAACGTGAGATAACTTGTAAAAGTGCATCCTTAGCAAGATCAAGGTCTGCAGAAATCTATTTACAAATATAAACTAAAGGGTTATTGTGGTGATTACCCATACATATCAGATGATATCAACTAAAGCACCGACACACAAGTACATATTTGTATGCTTATGCTTACCTGTACCATCTCATCATCATCCTCAGCAACCTTTGGAAGGTTTTCTTTTGAAATAATCCTTATATTAGCTTTGCTAATTCTCCTGATTTCCGTGATTATTGCTCCTCCTTTTCCAATAAGACATCCAATCCGAGAGGTTGGTACAAGTAATCGAGTAGTATATGAAATAAGACCTGAATCTCTTTCAATTTTCTCACTGCACCTTGGTTGCAACCGTAATGCAGCCTCAATAGCTGGAGAAAATGTGTCTTCAAATACCTATACACATAAATAAATTACAATCACAGAATGCTTTATCTTTAATCTTCATGATTTTGCCTAAACTTACCTCCTTTGCTGAAATAGATATTATGCAATCGTCTGCCTCTGCTTTTGAACTGTCCACTTTGATAGTCGCTCCAGTTTCCTGTCTAATTTGATTGATTGCAGCACCAGCCTTACCAATTACACCACCAATGTTTGCAGTTGGACAGATCAACCGAAGAGAAAATTCCTTCGGAGGAGATTCATCCCTTGGACCTGGGTAGAAACCACCTTCACCCTTGTACCCACCATAAGCACCAACCAGCGAAGTCAAACTCATAATTGGTGCACCTCCAGGTGCACCCATAAGAGGAGCACCAGATGGATAAACATTATGTGTTGAAGAAGAAAGTAAGTGCTGTGACCGTGATGGATTATCATGAACGCGAACTGATATTTGGAAAAGTGCTTTTCTCACATTAGTAGATTCCCCAGATATCTGTATCATGACAGCAAATTTGACAGTTGAAAATGAAAGTCAAAAGTAAAAAACGACTGCAAAATGCATTACAATTTACCTGCACAAGTTCATCACTGCTTAAGGCACAAGCAGGAAGATGATTATCCTTCATAATCCGAATCTGACAATCAGTATCAGACCGTATAGTTTGAACTATTTGCCCACCTTTTCCAATAATGCATCCAATCTGATCCGATGGCACAAGGAGGCGAACCGTAACTTGTGGTGTTTCCTCATGGTCACTATCCACACCAGCAACTTGTTCATCAGTAACAACTCTGTCATGCACTTTGAAAAGAGCATCCATTGCTGGACACACACGATCATCATTCATATCAAAATCATTTGTTTCATCACTCGTGCTATGGATAGTGACCACACGCTCATCACACCCTGGAACCGTCTCACCAATTCTAATTTTCGCCTTAGTTTCAGATCTCAACTGTTTAACAATATCCCCACCCCTTCCCATTATACTTCCAATCTTTTTACTAGGACACAAGTAGCGATACACTGTATCATCTGAACCAATAGAAGAGTACCCTCTGTCATCACTGGTGTTTCTTCTCTTGCTTCTCCCATGATCATTGTGATCTGACTGCGAATGTGAACGTTTTCCATGACTATTTCTTTGTCCACCCATGCGGTGCAAAAAAGGTTCCTATTCCCACACAAGGTGTTGACCACAAAGTACCAATTTATGAGAAAACTAACCCATTTTACGACAATTTGAAATTGAGGAATCAGAAGCAAAAGCAAGAAAAATACAACCTAACCTAAACCACAATTTTAATAAAAACACTTGTATAAAACGTTATGTTGGTCATACTATACATAATCAAGCATATATCAGTAGTGAGTACCATTTACAAAACATGAATTATTGATCACAGGAATAGTCTAAGCTATAATTCATGGCATAAGCAAACTGAAAAGGACACATACAATGCTCTCCTACAAATTATATGAGCTTCTCAAGATCTAGAGCTGAAAACAGTAAATTATTGATAATCACTTTCAATACTAAGAAAACAACGAAACCTTATAGATATCATCGAAAATCACAACACATATGCAAAATTTCTCAAGAACTCCGTAAAATTATCCGACTGTGTACAGTTAAGATTCTGGATGAAAAAAATGTCTGCGTCGGAAGAATGTTAGCACGTAAAGTCAATTTTCGAAAGGAATCAAAAGGAAAAAGAAGAAAACAGATAAACCGGATTAGAATTTGATACCTTTCGTTAGATCGTAGAGCGAATTGTGAAGTCAATTCAACGTCGTAGAAGCGAGAGAGACGAGAACGTAGTGGATTTTGGGAATCTAGGGTTTCTGACTTTGGATCTTAATGACGTGCACGGAACATAAAAATCAACTCAAAAACAAGAAGCTATTTTGTATGAAAAATGTATATTATAATTATTAGGTTTAATTACATTATTTACATATAAGGCATTGTATGTCGGCTAGGGGTGTTCATCGGGTCGGGTTGCGAGTTATTCGGGTTGGAATTTCTTTTGGTTGAAACCACAATCCGAACCGAACCATATTTGCGGAAACCTAATCCGAACCTAAAACCACTAATTCGGTTTGGTTTTTGGTTTGAACCTAAAAAACCGAATTAGCCAAAAAAAAATAATTTTTGGGTAGCTATAACTTATTCGGTTTAAAAAACATAACATTTTAGGAAAATCTACACAGAAACATATTTCATCAAATAATGATTTATAATCCATATATGGGTATTGGTTATTGATATAAATGAATTGGATTAACTATAAAATATGAATTAAAATAGTGGTATAACCGAATTCGGGTTTTTCGGTTCAAACCGAATTCAAAATCTTGAAAACTAAAACAAACCAAATTACATATTCGGTTTTCGGTTTGAACCAAACCGAAAATCAAATACATAATTCGGTTTGGTTTTAAACGGTTTCGATTTCGATTCGGTTATTGATTTTGATTCGGTTATCGATTTAATCGGTTTGAAACCAAATATTGAACACCCTTAATGTCGGCTTAATAGCCAAGACAATAAACAACATAAAAAGGTCCCCAGGTATCACAAGAAACAACTTACAATGGTCTAGTACAACATAGCAATTATGATGAAACTGGACGTCTACTAGATTTTGGTATGTTGTAAGCATGTCAGTTATGGTTCGATTTTTTTTTTATTTGTAGCATTTAAAAAATAAAGATGTCTAAAAACATAATATGAAGTTGAGAATGACTCACTCATATGAAGATAACATGAGAACAAAAAGTGAAAGTATTGTGCCCTGTTGAGGTTTTAATACGAAAATCTAACGTGATAAAATTAAGTTGATTAAACACAAGCCGGGTGATAAAAATAGTTTTATCTAAGTGCAACTTCACAATTAGAAATGAAAGATGTGACATGACCAAGTGTGATACACTAAAAATGCATGATAAGGAACTTGATATATCTTTGCAATTAGGATACGTTCGTCAAGAAAATCGTCTTCCAATCCAAATCCGACTTCTACACAAAATCAAGTTCCAAACCCCCTCCCTATCCAAAATCGATTTCCATCTCAATTTCCATTCTACCATCTCTACGCCGCTTAATCCCTCTCTCCACTCGTAGCTTTATTGTGTTGCTGCTAACCTAACTTGTATTACATAAACAAATTAGGAGCCCTTAAAAATTAAGGGCCCCAAGCTAAGGCCTTTCATATGTAAAGGGCCAACCTTACAAGTATATTCTTTGTTTTCTAAACCTAAACATAATTTTCCACGTGTGTACAACAACTGCACCTCACGCATGTGATGTGTTATGTGGGCACCTCTCACCTCGGCTCCAGGGACCTCATTGCCGCAAGGTGCCTCAAGCCTTTTTAAACCAAGATACCAACTTAAATATTGGTTAGCAGTTGTCGCAGTGGCGGACCCAGGAAATATTTTCATGGGGGTCGGAATTTTTTTGGGTCGTTTGAGTAGTGATATATAACGCATATATAACACTAAAAAATTTACATTGGGGGCGATCGGGGGGCTATTTCAAAATTTTATGGGGGACAATTGGGATTTTAACGCGTATATAACACTGAAAATTTTTTTCATAAAGGACGGCTGCCCCCCATGTCCATAATATAGGTATGCCCCTGGCAGTTGGTTGTAGCTCAGCAAAACAAGGGTTCTAACTAATGAACCTCCAATTTTCTTCTAAACAATTGTTATGGGTCATAATGCATAGTGCACAGAGCTTTATATGGCATCTGATTATTGTTTTCTCCACCTAGTTTAGAGTAATGAAGGGTATGAAACTACAGACACATAAAATATTGTGTCTCCTAGTGTTTTGAAGAACATCTTCTATTAATGTATGATACTGGAAGTAATATTTTATGAAAATAAATATTTTCTTTTGTTTTATTGTGCTAGATTTTATTCCTTGACTCATGTCCATTAGCAATTTAAAGTCTTATCAAAATTTATTACAAATCAATTTTAGAAGAAAAAGATAATAAAAGAAAATAATTATTAGTTAAAATTGTAAATAAAAGAAATAGAAGAAATAATAAAAAAATAGAGAGAGAGATAAGGATGGGGAATGAGATGTGATATGTTTTAAAAAAATGAGAAATAAATTTAGAAAATGATGATTTTTAGTTAAATTATAAAGATGTGGATGAAGAATCTACCCGCAATTTGAACTTACTAGGAAATATGGTTCAGTTTACGGGGTGGATCAATTTAAGCCCATTTCAGTTAATAAATCTAATTAAGTTTTAAACCGGATAAAAACAATAAGACTTTTTAATTTATAAAAGAGAATTTAAGGACATGTAATATATTAATCTATAAAATATCCAACAATTTTCTTGACATATAATATATTATTCTAAAAGTTAACAAAAAATAATAGTTTAGTTTGATTATACACGTATAGCGACAAGTTAACTACAAAACTCGGTTATAAAAAATGATGGAATCATAGTTGTAATTTATTTCTGTATTTTCACTATGATTTGATTATTTGGTTTTTATTATTTAATTTATAATTTTCAGAGTACACGACCGACAAATGTCACATATATGTTTTTGGTTTTAAGACATTTTGGAAACACATGATAAGTGACGAGTAAAACGACGGTGTAGATTAGAAGGTGGAACCCTGTGCATTAAAGGAAGCAAACAATGTTTTCAGAATCGGACCGGTCTCTTTAGCGGTCCACTGGTCGGACCGGTCAGACCAGATTTAAGAACCGGACGACCTCATAAATATTATAAAAATATATCAATTCAAACAACAATTAATCCTTTCAAAAACCACCAACAAGTCAATTCCAATAATTTTAAACTAACAATTAGCTACGAAATACGAGGCCAAGAGACTTAAAAAAGTTTTAAAAAAAACAAAAAAAAAACTGTCAACCGATTCGTCCGATCCGACCACCTGGTTCCCGGTCCGACCGCCGGTTCACTACAGGACCATTTCAGCATATGTAACCAGACCGGCCAGACCACCGGTTCTCATTCCGACCGGTCCGGGTTTCAAAACAATGGAAGCAAAAGCCAACAGGCCCATTGATTAAAAAAATTAAATTAAATTAAATAGAATTAAATTTAAACCAATGGGTACATAATATAAAGGACGCCTAGTGCGGGGATGATTCTAAAATTCAATTTCAATCTTTAATTTCCCATGTGCATGCAACTCCTGTCCTTTATTTTTATGGTCCAACTCTATTTATAACTTTTATGACACTTTTTTTAATATTATTTATTTTTCTTTTAATTTTGTATCAATATTTCAAATTCAAAATCTCGTGTGAAGCTTTATCATCGATTTAGTCCTTGTATATCTTGAGATTTATGATTATATGCTTAAGTTTTGTAATTACCAACATGTTTGTGTTATTTAAAATTGTAACGATTAATCACTTTTTATGATGTGAGTTGTTTAAAACATTATTATTATTTAAATAACTAAATAGATGAATTAAGACTTTAAGAGTATTTAACTCTATACAATTTTATGTATAATAACTAGAGGGGTGTCCGCGCGATGTAGCGGGGAACACGTTACACTAAGACATACACGGGTAAAATGCTTGAACCATTAAGTGATGAAATATCATATAGATTTGAAGGTTTAATAAAAGTTTATAAAATAAAGTAAATATAAAATCATATAAAATAAAAACGATTTTAAGAATTTATTTAAACATGAAATGATTATTTACATAATTATATTTCAATTACTTTCTTTTGTATTTAATCACATAATTCATAAAAGACAATAATGTAAAAAGACAATCTCGTCCTCCACTCCTCCTCAAATGTATTATAATATAGTACAGTTAAGTTTATTCAGTCGATGAATTTCGCAATAGAACTCTTAATTTTTTATAGGAAATGAGAATATATGTTTTCTTAATGAATTAAAATTAAAGAAAAAGGATCTATGCAATAAAATAAGTAATTATTGTGATTATAATTGAAAAGTCAACTCATTTATTCTACTAGAAAATTTCACTTTTGAAACTTTTGTGCTTTAATCTGTTAAAAAATAAATATATCAATGTTGGTCTTCATCCATGTCCGGCGAAGTGCTCCGACGATTATGTTAAACAGCGAACTTAATTAGTTCGCTTTGCCTATGTTCGCTTAAGTTTGTTACAAAATTGTTAGCTTAATTTTGTTTGTTAGGTTTGTTTCAATTTCAACTTGTATTTATATCTTTCATTGTACTTCATTTATATTTGAACGAGAATCAAACTTTTATCTCAAACTACAATCAAATGATAGAAAATATTGGGTGAGTTTTAGAAGATCCATATTTTAGTGTTTTTATATTCTCTATATGTTTTATAAATAGTACTGGAAAAAAAGAAGAAGTAATTTTACGTTCAGTTTACCGTTGGAAAATATTAAAAAGAAAATGTAATATGTTTGTATATATTAGTAGTCAGATGGTTATATTTATGGATGTTTTTGTTACCTAACTTTTACTAAGAAAAATTAAGGTAGCGTTTGGTATGCAGGAATTGAATGGAATGGACGATTACGAGGAAATAAAAAAAATGGTGTTTGGTTGGACGATTGAATGGAATCACCCATTCTACAAAAAATGTCATTTCCTCTAAATCCCTCAAATTCATTCTATCCACCCCCCTTGTTTTTTTTCATTCTATCCCCTCTTTCACCCTTCATCACCACCACACCCTCCTACCACCACCCACCACCATCTCCCACCACTGCCTCCACTGCCGCCTCCGCCACCCACCGCCATCTCTCGCCGCCACCACCACCACTGCCACCCACAACCACACCACCGCCACAACCCACCCCCACCTCCACCTCCACCTCCCACCGCCACCTCCCGCCACTGCCACTGTCACCCCCACTCACCGCCACCTCCCACCACCGCCACCACCACCACCACCACCACTGTCGCCTCCTCCACCACCCACCACCTCTTACCACCGCCACCGCCACCCCCACCCACAACCACTCACCACCGATTTTATTCCTTTGTCTTTTCTAGCCTATCAAACAACATAAAGTAATAATTTATTCCATTCGCTCATGGTAACCAAAGAAGACAATGGAATGGTTCATTTCATTTTTTTGTCCATTCCATTAACTCGTTCATTCATTCTCTCGTCCATTCCATTACCCCATACCAAACCGACTCTAATAGATATGCAAGGAGTGCATATGAAAAGCTTTAGGAGTCACTAATGAAATATCGAATTTAGAGTGAGTTATATTTTACTATAGTAGTAAGATTTGAGGTTGATACTCATATTATATATAATTATAAAATGATAAGTCATTGCATCTCAAAACAATTACCGTTCATTTCTTACAAATTTTTAAGTTGTTGGTACAAGTTCTTGATGCATATATTACAACTTTTTTTTATATAAATACAATTAGCTCCTGAATCTAAACTAAAGTGGGCGGTTAGCCCATTGATCTGCACCTCCCCTCCTCACTCGCCAGACGTGGGTTCGAATCCCGCCCCACCCCCAACCTCTTCAGATGCTGACATCAGCTTAATTTTTTTTTAAAATTATTTATTTTTGTTTTATTTAAATGTTTTTTCAATGTAGTTGATTTATTTCACGGATTAACTTTTTTTTTATTTAAAGTTTCGAAAACGTTAATTTTTTCCGCATTTTAACGAGCTGCAACACGCGGGTTTTAATATAGTTATATAAATACAAGTCGTGTTACAACAAATACTTAATTTACTTTGTAATTAACAAAAAGACAAAAAAAAAGAAAAAAACTAAAAGCATGTTAATGTTTAAAAACACATTATCATGACTTGAAATCTTGTTTTTGGATGGTATTGTAACCTGTGCACTTGATCGTGTACCGTGTGCTATAAAAATTAAATTTAATAATATAAAAATACAAATTAAAAGGATTTGTTGACAATGTAGGTTTTGGATGTTGGTTGGTGAATAAACCACGTATCCAATGGACCCGTCAAAATTGAATGTTGCCATGTTAATTTGTTAGATTGGATACAACTGTTGCTCCTACTGTGAAAGGGAGACATCTACGAGATTGTGCTACATCATCTCTCTCCATCCAAGCAAATCAATTACCAACAAATGATGAGTGTATTGTTTTGTATGAACAATAAACTCAACAATAATACTGATCAAAGAGTCTGAACACACCGAATACCAGAAACTCTCAAGAACACAAAACAACACCTAGGCCAGATCAACGTGATGATCTGTAAGACTCTAACCAGAAGATTAGCTAGAAAGAAATGAGAATCACCATTCATGGTGAAACCCTAAGAATACAACAATACAGATGGGAGATAAAAATGAACAGACGCATGCCTAAAATACCAACTCTCTTGACCTACTCCCTAATATCTCTTTCTATTTATCTATACAAGGAGGACCATGACCCGCAACTCTTCAGCTGCTCCAAGACGGCTTCAAGCCCAATAAGCCCAGCTTCCAAATAGCCTTTAAGACTTCTGGCCATCAGAAGACACGGCCCACTCGTATATGCAAGGATATAATAAAATTGAATTAGAATATAAACAACGTCAATATTTTTAACACCACTCCTTAATTTTATTATCAGAAAGGATTACACATACCTAGTTGAGATGTCAAAGATTTATGCTGATTTGCAAACAAGCCTTTTGTGAACACATCATCTAACTGCTTTTCTGATTCAATCTGCACAGCTTTAACAACCTCTGCTGATATTTTTTCACGCGGAAAAAATAAATCTATTTCAAAATGTTTTGTCCGGTCATGAAACACCGGATTAGCAGAAATAGACAATGCTGCTTTATTATCACAAAACAAATTCATAGGAATACGTACAGTAACATCCCGAAATAACGACAAAATAATAAAAGAGTTACAGGAACGAATAAACGAAAGTATGAAAAGAATAACGGGAGGGAAGTAAAACCCTAGTCATCCCTCCACTTCCACATTCACCATCTTCACCATCTTGGTCTAGAGAGAGTAGAGAGAGAAAACTCAAATCGCACCCGAGACCTTCTTGTTTGAGCCCGAGATCATTGCTAGGCATTACAGAGGATCGAAGGATGAGGAATCAGACGAAAAACAAGTAACAAACTCGTCTAAGATCTAAGTTTTGTTTGTAAAAGTGGGTTTAGGGTTTATATGGGTTTTTCAATCAAAGTCGGGATTTTTACGTTTAAATTGCCCTAAAAAGTATATATCTAGCTTCATGGAAGCTAGATATAAGTTTTAGACGTAAAAAGATCTAAGCTTGAATCAAAAACAAAGAATTTGGCTAAGAACAGTTGAATCGTCCGAAAACTCTATGAATGGTCCGAAAACAATGATGCGTTCGAAAAGTATTTCGGACACCATAGATTTCGGACAGATGTTTTCTAGCGAATTAGTTTCCGGACAAAAGTTTTCGGACGAAATGTATAGGTTATAACCTTGTTCCGTTCGTGACCCTTGGACATAATGATTAGCATCCCACTTAGCTTGAAGTTCCATTGCTAAGTGAGATAAACCGCGTAGAAGTTAGGTGAGTTCTTATTCCCATTTTTCCCTAACGACTTTGGGTTGGCATGCATACTGGTAAAAGATTTGAAAGGCAAAATATAGTATTTATAAAAATGTTATTTTTATAAAGTGAAAGAGAAGATTATAGTCTTTATAAAAAATGTTATATTTAAAAGAAAGTTAAAGTATTAAAGAGTATAGTACTATCTTTGAAATACATTTTTAAAGAAAGTAAAGAGTTAAAATAAAGAAAGTAAAGGAGCTGCACTCCGGTGTAGCTTGTTAGTGACAGTGACAAATGCTATATTATATGCTTATGGGTTAATATGTGTTATTTGTCTATGTAATTATGTATTATGTGTTTCAATGACATTATATTATGTGACGTAGTATAATTGCATATTAGTTGCATTATAGTTGCAAAGCAAAAAGTCTTGTGTAAGGCCCCAAACCGGGCATCGATTCTCATAACGAGTTGTTCCCTTGAAAATACCCATTCTTGATATAATAAACTACAACAGAAGTCTTTCTAAAAACTTAAATTACTATTTAATGTCATTTGTTTACCTTACGAATGCTTGCACACCAACCCGAGTAGCACCGCTCCCAAGCCAAGATACGTCAACGCAAATCTTACCTGCAAAACAATCTATCGCACACACAAAGTCAGCTACGCTGAGTGAGTTCTAATAGTTTAGTTTAATTAAAAGTCAACTCGTCTCAAAAGTTATTTAAACTTTACTCAGGACCCACGGTCCTTATAAATTAGATCCAGAATTCATTAACCATTAGTTAGCCCCTGTTATCACCCGATATCCCATTATAACTCATTTCCTATGAATCCTCCCGTAATGATAATAATCCCGCAATCTCATCGACATAGGTAGAACCTACTACACTAATAACTCATGCTCATGTACACGTATCAACTCGATACTTGGTTAACACAACAAATCCCTAACGTTAACTTACTCAGCCTTAACCAAGGCTCTTACAAATCAACTGACATAACAATCATAAACACTACATCACAATTCTGATACAACGGTCAATCTAACTCTACTCACCACATTAATACTATCTCATGGACAATAAACATAACTCAATGCTTGTATGCAATTTAACACAAATATATAATCACACAAACACATACCTCATTACTGCACCCTCGTCAGGGCGTTCAACACACCCCGAGCTCATCACTGTCCTGTTGGACATCGTCACATTTGGTGACCTCCCGAAGGACATAGTCCTCCACAATCCCATTTGCTGT
Organism: Smallanthus sonchifolius; assembly: GCA_023525975.1. Lineage (NCBI taxonomy): Eukaryota > Viridiplantae > Streptophyta > Magnoliopsida > Asterales > Asteraceae > Smallanthus > Smallanthus sonchifolius. The sequence continues at coordinate 68,211,683 of CM042031.1, read as the reverse complement.
GTTACAATGACAACAATGCAAACTTAATACCCGCCGTGTCACAAGGACAACGACACAATACACACAACACATGTATAGTCACATAATAATATATTCTACATACATGATTCATTAACTGCACCTGCACTTCACACATAGCACTAGGATAAGATATCCTACACGCATTCATAAGCGTTTAGCTTATATCCTGACTCACCCCAACTAACTCGTAACACAATACACTGCTAATATAGCAACACACGTACAAATACTATCTCTCATTATTTAAGCATATACCACGTACATGCACACTCTGTGACACTTCCTAGTCGTACACGTACGACCCGTTTACTACAATCCCGACTCACCCCTGTTAGGTCACTATACGACACGTGACCCTATCCCCACCTGTAACCCGCACGTCCTATGGACACATGCAATCCCTTAGCCCCACATTTAACTATTTAACTTTATAACTCATCGGGTTAAACCCCAAAGCTCGGTATACATTTAATGTAATAAAACACGTCTCGAAAGTATGCACGATAGCCCCAAAACGTTAAAAAACATTTAAAAGAGGGGGATTAGAAACTCACTGGATGTGTCGAGTCCAAATCCTAGCTCTACACTCCGAACACTAGCTCGAACCCCGAACATGTCAAATGCATGATCACATGATCATGACACTTTCTAAACATGTGTCACTACGTAAAAACATAAATGTTCTTGATATTAGTCTCATCTACACGATGCCTTCACCATGCAAAAACCTTAATCCACGTGCCTGCTCGAATCGGGTTACTCTTGACTCGATTAGATCACGCATGGATGTATGTACACACGCCATGCAAAACCCTAACCTCACTAGTAACATGTACACGAGCCGAGATCTCCATGCATGTACGAATCCCTCCATGCAAACCCTATGTTCACAAAACCCTAATCGGGTGTAACCTGATTCCGCTCTCCTCCCATTCACCATCGTATACCATCATCGTGCTCCGCCACCTCGAGTCTCTCCATCGTCGCCTTCGTCCTTAAGCCGGATCTAAACCCAAGCGGGTCAACACCACGCACCACGCGTTGCCGTAGGCTAACCATGCAGCCACCACCATAGCCGGCTGCCACTACGTCAGGCCCCACTCTCCAGTTCTACATCCCCTCGCACCACCGCTGCCGTCATAGCCACCTTAGCCCTCGCCCTTGTCGGGCCTGCTGTTGTTGTCGGCGTCACCCTCTAGCCGCCTTCCACACTTGTGGCCATAACGCTTCGTCATCGTCGTCGGGTTCTGTGGGAGTCACGGCCACCGTCAGGCACCACTATCCTCCTACGCCACCACCCCGATCAATCACCAACCCTAAACCTCCCTCTCCCCTTCGCCGTCGATTACGACTAAACCACCACAAACCCTAATCAGTTTGCAACAAAACTATAACGAAAGAAACGTGTAGGAACAATGAAAGAGGATTACCTTAGCCACGCAAGAAGTTTCCCGCTCTAGAACCATTGTCGAACCACCGCCCGGAACCACCGTCGGCCTCCCCTCTCTCTCCCGTCTCCTTCTTGCTGCCGTCACAACACAACTAGGGCGAATGGCCTAGGGTTTGTGTTAACATTGCTATTTAAATCTTCCCAGCTTACATTCGGGTCCCTCCAATTCCGTTTGGCGCGTTTCGATCCCGTTTTATGATTACAACGACTAACCGTGTCAATTAATGTCATTATAACGCCCTACGCGCGATCAACCCTGCTCCTTATTACTTTAAAGATGTTTTCGGGTCTTCCACTAACCTGAACCGCCAGCTTACGGGTTTTCGGGATGTTACATCTTGCAAACAAGCAAAGTAGAAGTCTCACCCGAGGTGTGAGCAAGCAAAGTAGAAAGTCTCACACCCTGAGGTGTGAGCAGACAAATGAGTCTTACACTTAGGTGTAAGCGAGAAAGTCCCACCCTGAGGTGTAGGCATAATAAAGTAAAAGGTTTACCCTGAGGTGTAAGCGAGAAAAGGGATCTTCTCCTCGGACATTGATCCATATGTGATAGTTAAAGTATGTTATAGTCACTTGTCCTCTACGAGTGAAAAACAAAGTTGAAAGAGTAAAGGAGGACACCTTAACTGGTTTTCCTCAAAAGTAAAGTTTTAAAAGAATGATAGAAACGGAACGATTTTATAAATTGTAACGTTGTAAAGTTTTAAAGTAAAGTCAAAGGCAAAGTTGTTTTAAATTAAAGAAAGAAAAGCTTATTTTATTTTTATAAAACTAGCTATTTAAAGAATGTTTACAGTTTAAAGTAAAGATAGAACTCACCGGCGTTAGCTGACTTTAAGTATGCATGACATGTAGCAAAGGCAAAGCGAAAGTAAGGTAGAGGAGCCGTGAGGGCTTGATAGCATGGACTGTCGGGCTGCGCTGAAGGCTGACATTTCCTTATCCGACAGTTTATGTTTTGAACAATGAACTTATGACTTGGATTAAATGTTTTGAATTAAAGACTTCCGCTGTAATTGATTCTGATTAACGGTTTAAGAGCTATGTTATTATGTTTTGTGTCAACTATGAGATGTACCCGGTTTTGGGCGTTTCACCAACTCCCTTAACAGATTTATCAACCACATCAACTCACAAACTGCAGCACACATTGACCTGTATTCAACTTCAGCTGAAGATCTGGAAACGGTACTCTGTTTTTTACCTTTCCAGGGAACTAAACTGTTTCCTAGAAAGATACAAAATCCAGTAACAGATTTTCCAGATTCCAAATACTTTGCCCGGTCGGAATCATAAAATGCTACCAAATTAAATGATTGTCCTTTACTAAACAAAATACCCCTCCCATGTGCCTTTTTTAAATACCTTAAAAGTCTTAATGCAATTTGTAGATGTGAATTTAATGAAGAATGCATATATTGACTTAAGTAATGAACAACATACGAAATATCAGGTCGTGTATGAGACATATAGATCAGTTTCCCAACTAGTTTTTGATACCCAGTTATATTTGATAAAACTATATTGTCCTTTCTGCACAAAGATGTTACCACATAATGTTGTTCTATTGGAGTATTATCTGGTTTGTAACGGCTAAATCCAAGATGTTACCACAAAGGCAAATAGATACTTGTATCTAAGACTATGGATGTGCAAAGTCGGTTATGGGTCGGTTTTGGCCTCTTCCATAAACCATAACCGCTTGGTCGGTTAACTGTCGATTATGGGCCGGTTTCGGTTAATTTCGGTTAGTTAACCACTTTCGTTTCGTAATCACGAATCACATTTTTTAGTAAAATACTTGGGATTATGTTAGTAATATTTTATTTCTAGTCATAAATTTATAATTAATGTATTAGTTATCTATAAATTTCTTTGAAAATTGACAGAAAAAATTATGCATATATTTTGTGCACCCTTAACCATAACTATAGTGAATGGGGGAAACCATTTATATTTTGTGCATATATCTTATGCGTAGGGTTGTATCGGTTCGGTTAACGTTCATTATGGGACACCCTTAACCATAACCGCTTGATCGGTTAATCAAAGAACCTTAACCATAACCGTCGGTTAATTTCGGTTATCGGTTAATTCGGTTTGGTTACGGTTCGGTTAACGGTTAATATTGGTTAACTGTTAAGGTTTACTCACCCCTATCTAAGACTAAAGTATAAGAAATTGCAGGATGTCTAGAAATAATAGGTATGATATTAACTATTATAATATCGATCACCCTATTAAACAAGAATCGAGAGAAAATCCCTATAGAACTCAGGCGATGCCAATTTCGATTCCCGACGACAATGACCCCTGCACGATTGAATGGTACCATCCTTCTTCGGAAAATATGGTACAAGATGTATGTACAAGGTTGCAGATCCAGACGTTCTGGACACAACGAAGAGTATGATCAAAGTAAAAGTGGCGAACAGATACTCCTCCACCGAGGGTAAGCGGACTAAATCAGCCTAGATCCAGTTGGGCTACACAGCCACGAATGCAGGTGGTATGGCCAACCGAGATAGTATACATGCCCTCAATAGAAGAGATGGAGGAAATATATTGAAACTTACCTCAGGAGGATTATGATGAGGAGCCATGTTACTATTTCGATCCAAATATGATTCCGGTTTCTAAAAATCTGAAAGATTATGCTCTTTACAATTCCGATTCTCCACATATACTTCGAGATCCGTATATATTCCCTGAATCAGGAAGTTCAATGGACCATGATCCTTATGAAGATTATCTGAATAACGTTCCTCACTTGAAACCGTCAGATCCATACCAAAATGTATACAATAATATAGTGATAGGGATCAGAGATCCACCACCACAATACGATTATCCACCAATCCAACCACGATCACCTATAGAATGTCTCGAGCCGCGAAACAAATGAGGTTAACATCCTATCTTCTATAACCCGCCTAAAATGTTAGTTTTAGTAGTGTATAATTTTGATGTATCAAATAAGTTTCAAAAAAAAAGAAACGTTTTGGAATTGAATAAAAGACAAGAAAAAGCATAATGAAAGTGATGTTTTTGGTAGATGTGAAATATAATTATCGATATTTATACAACAATTTTAATATAAGGAACATTTTTTTTATAGGTAACTTTCATTTTTTACGTGGCAGTTACATCTTCAAATCGGAGACCCGTACCCCACAACCTGACCACTACGTTGTCTGAACCGGGCCCGCGTGTTCAATACGAGGGGCATAGGCTATCACCGGGAAACCATGGAGCCTGCTGCCACTTGACAACAGTTGCGCCGCTACACGGGCCAAACCCCGCTAACGTAACGCACTCCGGACTAAAACCCGGGGTGGCTCGGACTCGAACCTGCGTGGGCAGGTTGAGTCTTCATTGCCCGTAACCACTAGGCCAAAGCCCAGTAGTTTGACAAATAGAAAATCAAATGTTCCTAAACAAACTTGTACTTAACTTATTTTCGTGAGTGTTCCAAGAAAATTTGTTATCATATGCAAATGATCAATTATAATATATAAATCACCTCTTTTTATAAAAATATTCACTCTCTAATACATTATATCTGGAAAACTCAAGATGATATGTGAAAAAATGATGTTCATAGGAAAAAAACTATAGTTTTCTATTTATCCTTTTAATTTCAATTGATAGCTATCAAAATAAGTAAAAAATATGGGTCCTTTTGCTATATGCATGGATAATTGTTGTCATAATAAAAATTAAATAAGAGGATTTCAAAATTTTCATCCCATTAAAAACACCCACAAAGAGTAAATTAATTATATCAAAGTTGTAGCAAAAATATACCAACATTTTTGGCGTCGATCAACTAGAACAGCTAAACCTCTGACAACTAACCTGAGTATTTTCGTCTTAAAGTAACAGACTCATTATTGAAGTTTCTTGATGTCTATCAGTCAATTATTTGAGTGACACTATTTTTTTCTTTAGATAGCTTTGTGTTTATGATCATGGACGCAAATTCCAAATACTTGATCGGTCTAAATTCCATAATAATATATTCAAATGTTTATAAATCCTAACCTTCTTAATATGATTGTAAACATATTTGTTATTTCAAAAATATACTTTTAGTTCTCAAAATTTATACATTATTGCTACTTGTAAAGCTTATAAGAAGAAAGTGAAGTCGAATTAGAAATCATTTCAATTAGAGATGATATATATATAACACTAACTAGGTTATAATCCCGTGTGTTACACGGGTTGTATATTGAAAACGATATAACTTATAAATTTAAATTTGTAAATACGTCCTAACTTGTCAGACTATTATGATCGTCTCGAGATACATCAAATGGAAATGTGTGTATATAACAAATTAGTTTTTTTCTTTAATTAGTTATATTTTGATTTCCTATTATATATTCTTATTTAATATAATTAGTATTTTTCTTTAACAATATATTTATAATATCATTATTATTTAATAAGATACATACGTATTTATTAGGAGAGAGAGACGGAAAAACTAACGTGAGGAGGCACAAGTAAGTGACAAGTGTCCAAGTTAAACCTTTATTTATTAGTATAGATTTGATTTCCTATTATATATTCTTATTTAATATAATTAGTATTTTTCTTTAACAATATATTTATAATATCATTATTATTTAATAAGATACATACGTATTTATTAGGAGAAAGAGACGGGAAAACTAATGTGAGGAGGCACAAGGAAGTGACAAGTGTCCAAATTAAACATTTATTTATTAATATAGATGTAAAACAAAATACAAAATTACTTTTTTTTAGTATAGATTTGCAACATTAACAAAATACCGAGTCTACAATAAGCAAAATGGAGCGTGAAATAGTAAATAAAATTTTGGAAGGAAGAAAGTAAAAATAAATAAACAAAAATTGAAAATCAATTCGCTTCACCAGTTCAACCGGTCGGTGCCATAACCCCCCTCCCCAAAGAAAGACATTTCGGTAGTACTCAACTAAACCGATTGTGTAGGCGGTAAGTATCCGTATCTGAAATATCCGAAATTCCGAATCCGAATTATCCGAAAATTCGGATATCATAATTTTCGGATTCGGATAGCATTTTTAAAAAATTTCGGATATTCGGATATCCGAAAATAATATATATATATATATATATATATATATATATATATATATATATATATATGGGAGGGTTCCAGAGAAAACCACAAGTTAGGCGAAAACCGAGAAAACCACTAAAAAAACCAATTTTACCCAATCATATAATAATATTTTTTTTTGTTTTATTTTATTTTTATTTATTTATAAGAGTGTCAATGTAATATTAAACATTTTTACACATAGTGTTACGTATACGTAAACATAAAACAAAAAAATTGTGGTTACGTATATGTAAATCAAAAAAATTGTTTTTGAATACGTATACGTAAATAAATTTTTTTGCCTAAAATGATGTGGTTTTCTCAGTTTTCGCCTAACTTTGTGGTTTTCTCTTGATCCTTCCCCTATATATATATATATATATATATATTTAATATATCTTTTCTAGAAAGTGTTATGAATACAATATATATAAAGTATATAGTTTTTATGTTATGTGTTTAGCTCTCTTAATTTTTAAAAAATAAAACGTATTCGCGTCGTAATTTCAAAAATTATATTTTTTTGGTCAAATTTATATATTGTTTCCTAGAAAGTGTTATAATTATAATATATATGAAGTATATAGCTTAATTTTATGTTATGTGTTTAGCCTTCTTATTTTTTTTAAAAACTAAAACGTATTCGCGTCGTAATTTACTCAAAAATTGGTTTTTTAATTATTTCATAAAGATGATGTTTATTTAGTATATTTTATATATTTAGATTTTAATTTAAAAATATATTTAAGTAAAAAAAACGGATATCCGTTTCACTATCCGAATCCGAAATTTCGGATTCGGATACGGATAGTGAAATCCACTATCCGAAATTTTCGGATATCCAACTTTGAACACCCTTAGTAGGCGGTGCCCCGCTCAAAGCGGCCGATTTAGCTGGTCTGGAAAACACTGAATTTAATACACCGGTCTTCTTTATTTTATTCCATTAAATTATAATGGAATACGAATTAATACTTATTTATTTTTATTAATCTATTGTTAAAGTAAAACTTGAATATCTACAACCAAATATTGCACTTATATATGATGCTTTTTCTTAATCCACCGGTTATTTCAAAACCCTAAAACAAAATCGAAGGAACAATAGCCACCGACAGATGACATAGAATTTCAATAATAGAATTGTAGAACACTGCCTATATATTATATAAATTTCAGTAAAATGTTTGAAATATTGATATTCCTTTCCAAGATTATTTCATATATTCATAAACTTGTTCATTAAAAATAATTAAAGTATGTTTATCAGATTTATTATGTTTTACGAATTTAACTATATTTTATATATTTAAAAAATAATTACATAAATTTGTTATGACATGGTAAGTCTTATCTTGAAATCAAAGTACATCAATATGACTTTGGAAATAAGTTAATTAGAGTGCATGCATATTTTACGTTTTTGCTAATTTCTTTTCATAAATTATAGATTATGTTTTCACTTGTGTTGGTAAAACTGAACACCTTTGGTCCTTAACACAATTGAACGTTAAAAACATATTAAATTATTGTAGAATAATTATTTTACCTTACTTATTAAAATAAATAATAAATATATAAATTCCAACCCCTATCTATTCATACCCCTTTCGTCACACATAACCCCCAACCGATTCCCTTCTCATCCACCATTGTAAAATTCCTGGCGATCGAGATTCTCTTTTCATGAGAGAGTGACAACTCGACTGCCTCCAACACTCACCTTACCATTGCCGACAATGGTTTAAATCCTTGGGTGGAGGCATCAGAGGTGGACGAGCTACTGTTGGATCTCTATGCCTAAGAATCATCATATGGCAAGACATATGATCACAAACAGCTGCACACCGAGCGTCGTAAGTTGAGTATGCGTTTAAAATGAATTAAACGCATCAACGCGAGTCAAAGATCATTTGTATAATTATTACAAAGTTTCTAAAATATTAATTGTTATTATTTATAAAAATAATAATAATTAGATATCAAAATATTAAATATAAATAAACGTTTATCGTTTAATACTTGAAAAAATAAATTATTTATATAATTTTAAAGTATATATATATATATATATATATATATATATATATATATATATATATATATATATATATATATATATATATAGGGGTGGGTTTCAGAGAAAACTAATAGTTATGCGAAAACCGAGAAAACCACTAAAAAAACCAATTTTAACCAATAATATAATAATATTTATTTTCTATTTTATTTTATTTTTATTTTTTTATAAGAGTATCATATTAATATTACAAATTTTTACCAAAAAATCATTTAAATATTGGCTTACGTATAAGTAACCCATAGTGTTACGTATACGTAAACAGAAAACAAAAAAATTCAAAAAAATTGCGGTTACGTATACGTAACTCATAGTATTACACATTGTTTTAGTGGTTTTCTCGGTTTTCGCCTAACTTTGTGGTTTTCTCTTGATCCTTCCCCTATATATATTTATATATATATATATATGTATATATATAGTTTTTGAGAATATAAATAAGATATTGTGTCTGTCAAAAAAAAAAAAAAAAAAAATATATATATATATATATATATATATATATATATATATATATATAGGGAAGGGTTCAAATGATAACCAGTTTTTTATGAGATAACCGTGATAACCACTATCAAACAATCACATAATTTATAAATTATTTTTTCTTTTAGTTGTTAAATACTCTTTGAACATATATCTTAAATATAATACGAAAATGAGGAGTCTTACATATACGTTTCACATAATGTTAAATATACGTGACACATAGTGTTACATATGTAACACAAACAAAATTGTCACACCCTCAAAATCCACCTTCGGGGTTTTACCGCGAGGCGCGTGACACACCAAGATCTCAGTTATTAGTTACACGGAACGACTCTATATGAATTTAAATAAAATACTAATGCTGCTCATAGTCACGAGACAACAAAAGTTTAAGTTTGAAAACGTTGCGGGAGCGTAAATAAATTCAAATGCAAGAATAGTCATATGCGCAAAACACCGCGCCCAAACCAAAGTAAATGATAGAAATAATTAAATTCAGTGTTTGAAATATGATGGGACTCCATGCATGTCCTATGCTTGTGCTCAATACCTTAGCGACCTGAGAAATACATGCTAAAAGTGTCAACACAATGGTTGGTGAGTTCATAGAGATGTAAGTAAATAAAAAAAAGTTCATTGTTTGCTAGATAATGTAATTAATGTATACCGATAGATAGCTAGTCTATGTCATGCTACTACAAGTGTTCGAAACCGAAGCTGATTGTTTGTATATTTGTTTGCCTTCCGCCATGTCTACCGAACAATGGCAAATGTCTAGGCTAATCTTACACCCATTCGACCTCCGGTCAAGTTAGCGCGACTAACTCGGGTGGGGCTTGTCAAAAACCCAGTAGTACTACTCAAAATCACCTCGCTATGTTCCAATACTAACGGTTCGATAATGTAAGGACTTATTGGTATGTTTGCACTTTAGTAAGCAAGCGATAATACAATAATACAAAACCCAAAATGTTTACGTGTATGCTTTCTCCCCCAAAAGGAAAGTAAGTAAAGATAGGGGCCATGAAACTCACCTGAGTGCGAATGCAAATGAAAGCTAAGAGAAAACTGTAGAACCTCTAACTGCCACCTAAAACCATAGGTTTATAAGTGTGTGTTCATGCAAGTTTATATGAACCCTTAGTATCCAAACAATACTATTGTTTAAGTGTTTAGAAAAGGTTTGCAAGTTTAACTCAAGTTTGACCCGACGACCCGTTGGTGACACGTTGTATTAAATTATGTTTGTTCAGTATAACACTTCTATATTATACACAAATGATCATGTTGTAGCACTTAGCAACAAATCCTATTTATTCTAACAAGATAGCAGGTTTCTATAAATAGCAGGTTTCCATAAATAGAAGGTTTGTTCGAGATTCGTGTTTTTTGGAATTATCATTGTTAATATGCTTGTAAGATTACTATAACAGGTTCTAGATCACCACATCACATTACACTTGCCTAGAACTTAACATGTATGTCATAATTCCAAATAAAGTTTCCATCTTTAGTAACCTATGAGAGATATGCATGATTTCAAGCATCCAACACATTGCAACATGTTATTATGTCCTAACTAACATGTACCAATCATTAAACCATATCATGCATGTCTAAATAGCAAGCTATGAACACTTTAGACAATTAAAGTTTCCTTATTTAACAAGTTTGTAGAACCGGGTTAGGTTTTCAGAATATGATTTCACCATTCATCTGCACATGTAACAAGTAGCACATAAACCTCATCACATCATGAAATTCAAGTCTAACATGCAAGTTTCAAAACATAAAAAGTTTCCTCTTTTAGTAAGTTTGCAAAACCGAGCTAGGTATTAGAAATCTAATTTCACAAATCACTTATACATGTATCAAGTAGCATGTAAACATCATCATATCATTCAACACATGTCTAGTATGCAAGATATAATTTCTAAAAGGTTTCCATTATAAGTAAGTTAGGGTTTTTAAGCTTGTTTAACGAGATTCAAAGCATCAAATCCATTACATACCATCTATCTAACATGATTATAACCATAACAAGCATCAAACATCTCTAACATGCAATTCTACACCATCACATAATCAAAAAGTTTAATCTTTTAACAAGTTACTAATCATATGAAGCTTGAGTTTTCCAAATAACCATAAAATCAACAAATACATGCAAAACAATGATAAAGTTAGCATCTTTATTATAAAAATCCATGTTTTGATGAGCTAGGGTTTTGATCTAAAATTTAGGAATCAAAAAGTGACGGAATTGAACGAAACAACTTGCGTAGGAGTGTTAGAAACGTCGAGAGGAGTCCGAATACGTGTTTAATTGCAAGATTGAAGCTCGAATGAGGGTGTATGATTGCTTGAATGAAATCGGCCAAGGGGGGCTCTTGGGGTCGCGACGGCAAGGAGGAGGGTGGGGGATTAGGGTTTAATTTTTATAAAAATCCTTTTTATTTAATTGCATGGGTTTTAAAATGAGTTTAGATAATCCATGGGCCTAATTAAATGGGTTTTTAAATTATCTAACTAATCCACTAGATAACAATGTTTTTAAATAATTATTTTTATAAAACTTATTTTTAAAAATCACTAAAACAGTAAAAGTCATACGGTTCCGCGTAAACATACACGATTTCACGAAAGTCTACAATTTACGCATAAAATCAAATAACACGTAAAAGCACATAATTTATATAAGTTATAAATTATTAAATGTTCGAACTATTATTAATTAATTATCACCAATGTTCGGGGTTCGACTCGTGCGACTCGATAATTCTACGTGTTTGTGCGAATTGACACATCTAACTAATCCTAGTTAAATGAATTGCATGAGTGGATGTTTGAGATAACTGAGTTTGAATAAATAACTGTTTGAAATAACGATATTTGTGTTAACGGAGTTAACTTGAAAATGCCGGATGTCACAAAAATGATAATTGTTACATAAATGTAACACTATGTTTTAAAGTGGTTATCATGGTTTTTACATAAATATTAGTTATCATTTGAACCTCACCCATATATGTGTGTGTATATATATATATATTATTTATCTAGTGAAATAATAATATATCAAGTAAATCTGTTTATTCAAATCCCAAATATTAATTAATATACATATTAATATATAGGTGATGTATCAAATGTAAATCTTGAGTTGTTGAAAAACCCATTCCCATCCACTCATTTATTTTCTCATTTTTCTAATTTATTTTTATTCTTGAGGGGCATTTGATGAATTTTACTCTTACCCTACATCTGGTTTCCTCTCTCTTAAACTCGTCATATCCTCTCTCTCTTTAAACCACACAATCGCATTTTCGTCTCTCTATCTAAACATTGATCTCGTCACTCTCTCTAACCCCAGATATGAAAATCTGCATCTGAAGCCAGATTGATGGGTTCTTCGATGTCGCCTCCCTCCCACCCCACCCCTCTACTCTTCAACGTTTAACCAGATCGATTTCACAAACCACCACCACCACCAAATCCATATCTGAAACAAGATCAATGGGTTCTTCGACTTTACACACCCAAATATTGTAGGTCTGAGATGTTTGGGCAGATTACTCTCGTATTTCTCTTCTACCCACTCTACCCAACCTGCTGTTAGCGGCGGTAACCGTTAGGCTACTCCTAGGAGTGACTTTAGGTCGAAAAAATTAGAATTAAATAGTAAGTGGAAAGTCGAGTCGTCTCCACGAGGAATTGGTGGAAAGTTCAATTTTGATGTAAATTGGTTTTAGTTTAGAAATTACAAACTTTGATTAAAATTCAATTTAGAGAGAAAAGCAACCTCCTCCAAATTTTGAGTTCTAGGTTTCACACAAAACTCAGTTGTTTAATTAAACACCATATAGACATAATGTTGGAAAATCAGTTGACGTGGCAATTGAAGACATGTACTTGTCAGCAAACCTATATGGCTGGTTTTGTCATAAACCAGTACAATTCAATTACCTAATTTATTAGTGTCAAGTTAACCACCTTTAGTCACTCAACCCGCTTCTAGGTTTTGTCATTAACCGAACGTGATTGTACAGAATGAACTCAAAACACAAAGATAAACTGTTTAAATTAACCAATACATAAATCCGTTCTGTTATTGTTAGAAACTATACAGATCTAATACATAAACAAACCGAGTTAAGTGTAAAACCTATATGAACCGTCCGCCTGAAGGAAGCCATAAGTGGTTTTAGCCGCTCATAATCGATGGACTAACCATCAAAATTAAAGAGTACCTTAAAAACATGAAACCCAATGCTAAAAAATCGCCTGTAGAACCCCCAAAAAACAACTGGGAATGATAATGGTTCGAAACCCTAAAGTTAACCTTCAAATATGGCCAAAATCCCTAAAAATCCGCCATTGACCAACTTTTGACCGTACGGTACGCTGACCCCAGCGTACAGTACGCTACCCCTAAATTCTGGTACGCTGAGATTCTGTTAACTGCTCTTCTGTACGCTGCCTGGTACGCCTGACCGTACGGTACGCTTGATGACCGTATGGTACGCCTAAGACCACTTTTTCACGTCCGTCTCGCAGAGAAACTCAGATTTCATATATTATGGGCCCTGTGGTTCGACTCGTAGCTCATGATACACTCCTCCCATGTTCTGGGCTTTGTAACTTCCTATTTCGGCTCCATCTTTTGTATATTATTGTTTCTATTCTTCCAACATCCTTCCAAAACACATGTTTAAGCTCCAAACATCTGTAGATCATAATATACTCAAAGTCATTGCATTCAACACATAAAACTCAATAATAATGCAATATTAAACACATATAAGCACAAACAAACACCCACTCATCACCCTCTATCTATCTTTTCTCGATTCCTATGAAGATGTGTGTTTTATGCAGCGAGTTCATGAAGATGGCAAGAAGGTTAAGGATTCCAATCCGGTAATAACGTTAGGGACATGCAACAAGAACGGGTGGGTTATTCACTAGTTTGATTTACAGGGTTTGATTGCTTGATTCATGGATTTCTAGATAATGGAATTAGAATTCCTAGGAACTCCAAGGTTTTCACTTTCCTTGGGCTTATGAGATCAACCTAACAAGGAATGATATTAGGGTTTCACAAGGGAGCATCATAAATGGCAAGATAGATCACCACTCCATCATATTCCATCTTTCGTTGAGTTCGGTTTCATTAAAGCTTGGATTTTTTTGAGGCGGTAGCGGTCCGCTACAGGGGTCGAACTCAGCCTATAAATAGAAGGTTTGAGACCTTCAGTCAAGCACATAAAAATTAATGAAATTTTCATCTCATTAACATGCTCTCATTATTTAAGAGGAGGAAGTATAATATCATAGTTACTGAACATCATAGAACATTTAACCGATTATAAAATCCATAGTGATATGTTCCCACTTCCATTTTGGGATCTCTTATGGCTGTAATCTACCATAAGGTTTTTGATGTTCAGCTTTAACTTGTGAACAAGTCAAGCACTTAGCCACATACTTCAGGATATCAAATTTCATACTTAGTCTATGTGTAGATCTTGGTATATCTTCGTGGAACCTAGAAGAATGGAATATCATGTCTTGTGTGCCTCATCCAAGATTTTAATTCTAAACTCGCTAGTATGTGGTACCCACTATGATATTTTAAGATAAAAAAGAATGGGTGTTTCAGGGGGGGGTGAATAGGTTATTTTTAATTTCTCGATCACTTTTTATTAACTATTTGTCACACCCTAACCGACGGCGGAATCATCAGGGCGGGACATGTAGACTGTTCATGAGCACATGGTTGACTAAATTGTAATATATTAAACATCAATTTCATTTCAAATAATCCAAACACAACCAAATCCAAGAAAGAACATAATTGAAATACATAGAATTCTTTATTCAAATTAACTAAGTCCCAAAGTCTATATTTAGCATATCTTGATCAAATCACACATTAGTACTTGAAACATGAATAAAATAAGGTCAACCAAAAAGTTGGTGAGTATAACACAGGTTTGTATATAGATAACATATAGATTTTAATTAAAACAAATCCTTACATAACATGATAAAATAAGGCATTTATGGAGAGTAGCTATTGTGTAACAAAGTACAATCAAACCTTTGTAACTAGCATGCAAAATTGTGTTGTCGGTAACAATCACCCTACCTGGGTGGGTTTGTCAGACTCAATAGATCTATCATTGTAAACCGTCGGCTTGAATAGTTAGTGATTGCACATAAGTTGTTCACAAAAGTTAGCACACCTAGTACTCAGGCATAAAGCTCAAATTGCACACATGAATGCAAATAGGATTTGTATTTGTGTAGTTTATGTAAAAGTAAATAATGATTTGAATAGTGTTCATGTTTCACCCCAAAAATGTAAAAGAGTAAAAAGGGGCTATGTAATACTCACATGGTTCAAGGTGTAGCTAAACACGGGAGACTAGGTAGTAAAATGATCCTTGCAACTCACCACGTTAACATAATGTATAATGTATGTTGAATTATTAGAGGGCACAATAGTCTATGTCTAAGTCTAGGATTGAATCGGATGTGTGTGACAGTGTTAAAGTGGTAAGTATTAGTGATTAATACTTGAATGAGGTGTTTTATAAAATGAGAAATTTAAATAAATAGTTTTAGAATAATTAAACTATATTTTGAGTTTGAATAACTAAATAAATTAAATAATTATTATTTAATAATCTAGTTATAAAATTAGTGGTGTGAGTTATCTTAATTAAATAAATAATTTTGCTTTATTTATTTATTTATAAAGATGTGTAAGAATACTATTTATTTATAAAGGTGTGTAAAAAGTAAATGTATATTTACCTTTGTAATAAATAACTTTTATTTATTTTTTTTCCCTTAAAAATAAGTGTTGATCGTTTTAAGTAAAATTAGCATTTTATAAATTTTATTTAAATCAATTATTTTTATTTGTCAATTAATTGATTTTGAAAATAAAGTTTAAGTTTTTATAAAACTTTTTATAAAATTGTACCAAGTTTTGAAATTAATTTATCCAAAATAATTACTTATTTTAAATTGATCATTTAATGTATAATTTCATAAAAATATAGGTTTTTATGTAAAATTTGTAAAACTGAATTTATTCTGTTATAAATATTTCAAGGTTTATAAAAATATATATTTTTTTAATATTTTTGGAGCTTTAAAAACTGTATTTAAAAATATAACAGGCCACCCGGTTCGAACCCGGGTGGATCCTATGTGCGTGTTTCATGTATACCGCTGGACCAGAGGGGCTATTCGCTTACAAGACCCGTCCGGCTAACTGATAACCCGCAGCGAAAAGGTATCCGGGTCTGATGTTCAAGGTGCGTGCAAAAAGGCTGGTCTGGTGGGTTTCGAACCCACGCCACCTGGTTCGGCGGCGCAGTGACTTGCCGACCGGACCAGGTGGTTTCGCTGGATTATTATAGATTCGAAAAGTTTAAAAATACAATTTCAGATCGATGCCCAAATTAGATTAGCGCCAAGAACATGAAACCCTAGAATTTAAATTGGCTCGAATCTGTATTGTTAGCATGACTTGATAAAGGGCTTTCGATCGGGGTTTGATTACGATCCTAGTGATGTAAAACTTACACGTTGAGATTGGGCAACAAGTGCTGACGGCTACGAGGTCGGCTCCGACTGTTCTTCGTGATCGAGTGTATTCCAGAGATGAAATTCGGGTTCGCCAGAGGTTGGGAGAGTTTGTGAGGGCGTATACGAGGGTGGGTGATAGGTTTAATTCGATTAATTTTGTCTTAATTAGTCGATTTGATTATGGTTTGACCGTAACAGTTGTCGGACGAGATATACGTATCAAATCGAAGGTTTGAAAGTGAATTGGGTCTGATAATGGTCCAGGTACACTCGAGGTTGACTGATGCATGATTTCTGGAATTGATTACACGTTATTTACACGAATTAAACATAAATTGATACGGGTTTGACTATCCTAGTCAAATTCGTTCAAATTTTGAATTGTCCGCGTGAATGATTGAATTGGTTTGATGATTGGGTCTGGTTTGGGTCGTCTACTGATTGTGCATGGTAAGGGAACCCATTAGCAATCGATTGGGTCGACATTGGCGATGGAATTTTTGAATTCTGCCCTGTTTGACTTTTAAAAGTCAAACAGGTAATTTTTTTTTTGGTCGACCATAGCGTTTTTAGGGTTCAAGATGGATGCTAAGGGTTCAATTGGCTAGGGGTTCAAAATTGTAAATAGACCCTTGTTATTTTCACATAACCAAAAATAATTGAATATATATATATATATATATATATATATATATGAAAGGAAAAGAATTGTATGATGAATGTATGTATATATAGT
This sequence comes from Smallanthus sonchifolius, assembly GCA_023525975.1. Taxonomy (NCBI): domain Eukaryota; kingdom Viridiplantae; phylum Streptophyta; class Magnoliopsida; order Asterales; family Asteraceae; genus Smallanthus; species Smallanthus sonchifolius. The sequence continues at coordinate 68,194,182 of CM042031.1, read as the reverse complement.
GTCTCCTAGTGTGCAAGCTTGTGTATTTCAATTAATACTTTGGTCTTAATTGAGGGCATGAATGAATTTGAACGTTTCACTAGAATTGGAGTCAAAATGTGTTACAGTGAACTAAGAATAAAGGTAATAAAATCAAAAATGTTACAGTATCCCCATGTTGAGGGAATTTCGTCCCGAAATTCAACTAGTTGAGGCTACTGAATCAGAAAAGAGGTGGGGGTACTTGAGTTTCATTTGGTCCTCACGTTCCCAAGTAAACTCAGGACCACGTTTTGATTCCCAACGAACTTTAACAATAGGAATACGGCTTCGCTTGAGCTGCTTGATCTCACGATCCATGATTTCTACCGGTCTCTCAACGAAGTGCATCGTTTCGTCAATGTGCACATCGTCAAAAGGTATATGAAGATTCTCATCAGCAAGATATTTCTTCAGATTAGACACATGAAATGTAGGATGCACACTGCCAAGTGATGGAGGTAACTCAAGTTTGTAAGCCACTTTTCCAATCCTTTCAAGGATCTTGAATGGACCCACGTAGCGAGGTGCTAACTTGCCTTTCTTTCCAAAACTAATCACACCCTTCCACGGGACACCTTTAGAAGAACAAGGTCATCAACTTGGAATTCCAAGGGTTTTCGACGTTTTTCGGCATAACTCTTTTGCCGACTCCTCGCTACTCGAATGTTGTCTCGGATTTGGATAATTTTGTCGGATGTTTCTTGGATTAGCTTGGGACCGGTGATTTGTGCTTCACCAATCTCATTCCAACAGATAGGAGAACGACACTTGCGACCATAAAGAGCTTCAAATGGAGCCATGTTGATACTTGTGTGGTAGCTATTGTTGTAAGAGAACTCAATTAGGGATAAATGTGAATCCCAATTGCCACCAAAATCAATTACACAAGCTCTAAGCATATCCTCAAGAGTTTGGATTGTTCGCTCGGTTTGGCCATCAGTTTAGGGATGGTAAGCCGTGCTCAAATCCAATCGTGTGCCAAGAGCTGTTTGGAGAGATTGCCAAAAACGAGAGGTGAACCGAGCGTCTCTATCGGATATTATGTTCAAGGGAACCCCGTGACGGCTCACGATTTCGTCAATATAAATTCGGGTTAGTTTCTCAACCCGATAGTCTTCACGGATAGGCAAGAAATGAGCATATTTGGTGAGACGATCAATGATCACCCAAATGCTATCATAACCACTCGAGGTGCGAGGGAGTTTGGTAATGAAATCCATGGCTAAGTTCTCCCATTTCCACACGGGAATTTCTGGTTGTTCAAGTAAACCGGAAGGACGTTGATGTTTCGCTTTGACTTTGGAGCAGGCCAGACATTTGGCAACATAGAGAGCAATGTCTTTCTTCATACCGCGCCGCCAATATTGTTGGCGAAGATCTTGATACATTTTATCCGCACCGGGATGAATAGAATAACGAGTCTTGTGGGCCTCGTTCATGAGAAATGCACGGAGATCATCGCGGTCGGGAACCCAAATACGATTCAAGTAATAAAGTAAGCCATTGGGCTTCGATTCAAGCTGAAGTTCAACACCACACGACATTTCTTCGTACATGTTACCCTCGGTGACCGAGACGTGTTGAGCTTCTAAGATGCGGATTTGAATATAGGTTTGGATTCGGGCATAATGAAGCACAACATGGTCCTTTCGACTCAAGGCGTCGGCTACAACATTCGCTTTGCCGGGATGTTAACGAATTTCGCAGTCATAGTCATTAAGGAGTTCAACCCAACGTCGTTGCCTCATATTAAGTTCTTTTTGGTTGAAGATGTGTTGAAGGATTTTGTGGTCGGTGAACACCACACATTTTGTGCCATAGAGATAATGTCTCCAAATCTTCAATGCGAATACGACCGCACCCAACTCAAGATCGTGCGTCGTATAATTCTTTTCGTGAATCTTAAGTTGTCTTGATGCATAAGCGATTACTTTACATCGTTGCATGAGAACACAACCGAGACCTTGGTTGGAAGCATCACAGTAGACAACTAGATCATCATTCCCTCCAGGGAGAGTCAAAATAGGCGCATTGCACAACTTTTGTTTGAGAGTTTGGAAAACTTCTTCTTGTTTTGGTCCCCATTCATAAGTCTTACCCTTGTGGGTCAAAGCGGTAAGGGGGACAGCAATCTTAGAGAAGCTTGAGATGAAACGATGATAATATCCCGCAAGACCAAGAAATTAACGAACTTCGGTGGGAGTCTTCGGGGTATTCCAATTCTTAACCGCTTCAATCTTAGCAGGGTCAACATGAATTCTTTCTCGTTGACAATATGACCTAGGAATTGAACCTCCTTTAGCCAAAATTCACATTTGGAGAACTTGGCATATAGTTTCTCTTTCCTCAAGAGGTTCAAAACCAACCTAAGGTGTTGCTCATGAACGGATTTAGTCTTGGAGTAGATTAAGATATCATCAATGAAGACGATCACGAATTTATCAAGGTACGGTTTGCACACACGATTCATGAGGTCCATGAAAACTGCGGGTGCATTGGTTAGCCCAAAAGGCATGACCATGAACTCATAGTGTCCATACCTTGTTCGGAAGACAGTCTTTGAAATATCATCCTCTTGCACTCGGAGTTGGTGATAACCAGATCGAAGATCAATCTTCGAGAAGCAAGTAGTGTAATATCCGAGATATTCCGACCCATCCTTTGCACGTATTACTAAATTAAAACTCGATTTCGTGTTAAAACTATTACCTTAAAAAGACAAATATTAAATTAATATATATATTAATATATATATATATATGTGATAAATATATATGTATATATATAGATAGAATCTTAAAACTTTGTAAATTGATAAATAATATAAATTTATAAAAATAAATATAAACATATGAGACTTATTAGATTTTATAAAATAAATCTATCTTAATTATTTTATGAAAGTTCGGGGACTAAACTGTCATTTCTGAAACTTAGTTTAACTCAAACCAAAGTTTTAACACTAAACGATAAAACTCCTAAACTTCGAGGACCTGTTCTGTAATAAACCCAAAGTCCCAGAATCGATTCGGTCCTGAGTTCGATCCCGGCCACACCGTTTCTCGTCCCTTTTCACGCGAAAATCACGATTTCGTCCAGGTTCACTGAACCTCGGGCTCGTCTCTCGCGTGCTACCCGTCCCCAGGTGTAATGATGACCAATTTTGATCGAGGCCGCGCATGGAGTCGGCATTTACTACGAGCGGCTCAACCACCAGCCCTCGACCCGTTCGCACATTTAATGCCAAAATTGGCTATATATACCGACTCCTACACCTCAATAACATCACCCCTAACCTCCCTCGACTATCTATTTCATCGATCCGAATCTGCATTGCCGGATTTGAAGTCACGACCGTCGACGACAAGGACCAACCCGTTCTCCTTCATTCCATCACCATTTCAGGTAATTCGAAAACCCATCGACTTCGTTTCCTTGCTAGGATCAATTGTTAAAGACAGAGGGATCATCGGGTCGTATTTGGCCGGGGATCGTTCTAGGGTTCATACAAAATTGGGGCTTGATTTACCTTGTGTTTAAATATTTCTTTTTCAGTATGTTTCACTAACGAGGCCCGTAGTCGGGTGGTTAGTGTGTTTGTGCATCAGCGACCCGGGGCAGGGTGCTGGTTCGAGTCCGGCCGGCCTGGGTTTTGGCACTTCATTTTTTTAACACTATTTCGCCCATTTTGTACACTTCTGATTATTTTTATAAATTTTCTGATGCTTTTATAAACTTAAATTTGATTTTTATTTACACTTTAATATTCCAGAACTATTTTATTTAATTAAAATGTTGTTAAAACTTATGATATTTAACCATTAAAAATAGTTTTTAAATATTTAAGAACTGTAAAAATACTTGTAAACTTTTATAAAACTTGTATTTATACGAAAGCTATTTATTTAAAGTAAACTTTTATTATTATTTGTATTTTAAAGAATTCTTTTACCCTAATCTTTAATTTACACTTATAAACTTTTAAACTTATATAATTTTTGTAAACTCATAAAAGTTTATAAAAATTTACTTAAAAAGCATAAACTTATAAATTTATACACTTTATAATATTTATATAAACATAAATCCATTTGTTTATATAAAACGAGAGAAATAATTATACTTTATTTATACTCTAAATAATTATAAACTTAAACCTTATAAAAACTTTAAACATTTATGAACTTATAAACTTTACTTAAACACTTTAAGAAACTTTATTTAAAAATAATAATTATAAACTTATAAACTTTAAAAACTTATAATTTAAAGTATAAACTTTATAAAAAAGTTCCATGCAACATATTTGTTAAACCTATAGTTTCACATTATTTAAAACTCAAAACTTTTATTACAATTAGGTTGTAAGATAAATACTTGATGCCAAAAAAACTTAAATGGTTTGTTATTCTTGTAAATAGTTATTCTTGTAAATAGTTATTTATCCTTAATATTTAATTATTAAGCTTTGATAACTATTTATTCTTTAGAAAATTATTGTTAATCTTTAATAAGTATTTAATCTTTCAATTATCTATTGTTACGACCTTATACCTAGAAAACTATCGTAGATTATTGTAATTAATAATCATAAGGATTTTCTAAATGATTATCTTTCTAAAACTATAAACTTATTAAACTTTGATAATCAAGTCTTGTATCACTCCTTCAAAACCTTCATTATAAACTCGATTTAAATTTTACAAACACAATCATTCCCGTCTCTCATTTGGAACCCTAGTCGATCTTGGAATCCTAGATCCTTAACATAGACTTATAGGATCATACTTAAATCTTTAGACTTGCATACTTAGGCTTATTGTGAGGATATTCTCCCTCCAAGTCTTGCAAATACTTATCCGTGTCGGATACTCTTCATCAATCCATGTGAGTATACTTAGCCCCTTTTTCCTTTCTATGCTTTTGGGGTGAAACATGTTCAAAATTCTTAAACTTATACAATTTTTGTACAACTATGACTACGTGTTTATTCTTATGTTAAACTTGAGACTTGTATGCTTAGATTAAACTTAAAACTAGCACATTCATTAACTTTGATCAAGCCTATAGTAACAATGTTAGATCTATTGTATTTGACCAATCCACCTTGATTGATTGACCCCTTCGGGGGGGAGCCCTTGGTGATTGTTACTGAATTAAACTATAAACTTGAGACTTATAAGGGTAACCTGCGGGTTATGCCTAAACTTGGTTGGAGGGTTGAAGTGCACAATGTTTAAGATACTTGTTTCTCATACTTACATTATAGAATGCATATATCATAGTAAATTGTAATTCTTCTCAAATACTTGTTAAACTGTGTCAAAACCTTTGTATCTCACCAACTATTTTGTAGTTGACAGATTCTTTCACATGTTTCAGGTTCTACATCATGAGACTTATTTGTGATCACATAGGATGCTTTGGACCTAGACTACTTATCAATTAAACGTTGTATTCTTGTTATGTTTCCTTGTATTGAATCTTAAATTATTTATTAATGAAATATTGAAACTTTAATAGTCAACCTTGTGCTATTGAACAACCGCGTCCGCCCCGGCGTATAATCCGCCGTCGGTTGGGGTGTGACAAGTAGAACCTTGAAGTTGATCAAAGAGATCATCAATTCTAGGTAAATGATAACGGTTTTTTATAGTAAGCTTGTTGAGTTCGCGGTAGTCAATACACATGCGAAATGATCCATCCTTCTTCTTGACGAATAAGACGGGTGCACCCCACGGTGAATGACTTGGACGAATGAAACCTTTGTCGGAGATCTCTTGGAGTTGGCTTGCAAGTTCTTGCATTTCAGAAGGTGCAAGACGGTAAGGAGCTCTAGCCACGGGGTTAGCCCCAGGTATAAGATCGATGCGAAATTCTACTTGTCGAACGGGTGGAAGACCGGATAAATCTTCGGGGAACACTCCGGGAAAGTCTCGGATAATGGGGATGTCTTGAATACTCTTCTTTTTGACATCCTTTTGAACGATATGGGCCAAAAAGGCCACGTACTTCTTTCGTAAGTACTTTTGAGCAGTAGTGCATGACATTAATTTAAGTCCTTTGCAAGGCTTTTCACCAAAGACTCTTAATGTTTCTCCCGACGGTAGAGGTATTCGAATACACTTCTCAAAACAGATGACTTCGGCATGATGGTTTGATAGCCAATCCATGCCTATGATGATATCAAAACTCCATAGTGGCATTGGTACAAGGCTGATTGGAAACGTATGATCATTAAGTTCTAGGGAGCAATCATAGATAATGGAGTCAATTGTAAGAGAGTCGTCATTTGCTATTTCGACGGTAAAGGTTTTCTTTAATTGGGATCGTGTCTTTGCAAGTAAAGGTTCAAAGTTAAGTGACATAAAACTTTTATCGGCATCGGTATCAAATAAAATGGAGGCATATTGACTATTAACAAGGAACGTACCATTGACCACATCATTGTTGGCTTGAGGTTCATTGGCGTTTATGTTGAAAGCACGCCTACGAGCTCCGCCTTGTCTAGCATTGATAAATCTTGGGCACTGGTCACAGAAATGATTTGGGTCGCCACATTCATAACAAGCACGCCCATTTGCAATAGCGGGAACACCTTGATTAGCCACTTGCGGGTTGGTTCGGTTTGGTGGGTTGACCTGGCCCGCAAGAGCTTTGGCCCTACAAACATTGACCGTATGGCCATATTTCCCACAATGAGTGCAAAGGCGACATGGGATGCTCTGGGGATGATGATAGTTGCATGTGGCACAAAGCTGGTAGATCCCAACATATGGCTTTTTGGCTGGTGCTTGAACCATAGGTGCAGCTTGATTAACAGGAATAGCAGGAGTGACCACAACAAATCTTCTAGCCTTTCTCTTCTTATTATGTCAGGAGGGTTCAGTTGTGGCTTCTTTGTTGTGGGTGGGAGGAGTTGTGGTGTCGGAAACTTTCTTTGTGCCCTTTTAGTAAGAGTCCCCGCCTTCACATGGTTATCGGTTGAGGTAGCGGATAAACGGATAGCATCTTCAAGTGTTGCGGGATTTCTCCCTAGGACAGTATCTTGAATTTGCCTAGGTAATCCACCAATATATTTTTCAATGCAGCGGGATAAAGGTGTGATCATGTGGGGCACGAGGAGACTCAACTCATGGAACCGAGTTGTATATGCTAAGCTTTCACCACTATCTTGGGCAAGATCCCAAAATTCGGCTTCGAGTTTGTTTACCTCATTTCGAGGACATAATTCTTCAGCCATTAGCCTTTTAACCTCATCCCAAGGTAAGGCCATTGCTACATCCACACCTCTATTCCTCTTTTCCCCATTCCACCACGTGAGTGCCCGTTTTTGTAAGACACTTGTGGCATGTCGAACACGAAGATTGCCGGGGCAGTCACTATTGAGAAAGGTATTCTCAATACTTTCGAACCATTGAAGAAGTCCCATAGCTCCTTCGGTACCATAGAACTTGAGGGGATTACATGAGTTGAAATGCTTGAAGGTGCATTGAGATGGGTTGGCACCACCATTTCCACCATTACCACCATTAGCCCCATGGTTACCATTGGTGGCACCATTAGCTTGAGTGAGTTGAGTTACGAGTTATGCAAGGATAGTAGCGATGTCGGTGTTGGTGTTGGCCACGGGAGCACGACGGGGAGGCATTCTACAGATTTTCACAAGACAAGAAAAGATGTAAGAACTTATGAATGTTACTTGGATTTAAAAAGATGAGATAGCAAAATAAAATGGTAATTCATAGTTGGGATTGTACTCAAATAGTGATATAATCACTTGAATACTATGACACATTAAGGTTAATTAAACTCATATAATTTTCAAGGAGACATGCTTTAGCCTATAAGTAAACACTCATCCCGGGTATTCCCAGGAAAGCATACGGGACCCTCGGTTGATTGAGATTTATGCGAAATGCTTTCCTAGACAGAAAACCCAGAATACAGGTGTCACCCTTCCAGATTGCACGTGTCCCCAAATAATTAATCAAAGTTTAAAAGCCTCAACGAGAAAATAAAGAATTTTTTTTTAAGATTTAGATCAATGCAGTTTCCACAAGCTAAGAAGGTGATGATAGAGAAGTAGATAAGAATATTATGAGGTTTTAGGGTATAGGTAGGGGTATTGATTATTTAATCATTATTTAAGTATATTCAAATAAATCATGAATTTTAACAAATAAGGCATCAAAATAGAATAATAACTATCATGGTAGGCATGTAGCACATATCACATAATCATGAAGCATAGCATAAGTGGGTGTCCTAAAGTTATAGTCTAGGTCAAGGGTGTCTAATAACCTAATTCCCTATAACCAAGGCTCTGATACCAATCTGTCACACCCCAACCGACGGCGGAATCATCGGGGCGGGACATGTAGACTATTCATGAGCACAAGGTTGACTAAATTGTAATATATTAAACATCAATTTCATTTCAAATAATCCAAACACAACCAAATCCAAGAAATAACATAATTGAAATACATAGAATTCTTTATTCAAATTAACTGAGTCCCAAGGCCAATATGTAGCATATCTTGATCAAATCACACATTAGTACCTGAAACATGAATAAAATAAGGTCAACTAAAAAGTTGGTGAGTATAACACAGGTTTGTATATAGATAGCATATAGATTTTAATTAAAACAAATCCTTACATAACATGATAAAATAAGGCATTTATGGAGAGTAGCTATTGTGTAACCAAGTACAATCAAACCTTTGTAACTAGCATGCAAAATTGTGTTGTCGGTAACAATCACCCTACCTGGGTGGGTTTGTCAGACTCAATAGATCTATCATTGTAAACCGTCGGCTTGAATAGTTAATGATTGCACATAAGTTGTTCACAAAAGTTAGCACACCTAGCACTCAGGCATAAAGCTCAAATTACACACATGAATGTAAATAGGATTTGTATTTGTGTAGTTTATGTAAAAGTAAACAATGATTTGAATAGTGTTCATGTTTCACCCCAAAAATGTAAAAGAGTAAAAAGGGGCTATGTAATACTCACATGGTTCAAGGTGTAGCTAAACACGGGAGACTAGGTAGTAAAATGATCCTTGCAACTCACCACGTTAACATAATGTATAATGTATGTTGAATTATTAGAGGGCACAATAGTCTATGTCTAAGTCTAGGATTGAATCGGTTGTGTGTGACAGTGTTAAAGTGGTAAGTATTAGTGATTAATACTTGAATGAGGTGTTTTATAAAATGAGAAATTTAAATAAATAGTTTTAGAATAATTAAACTAGGTTTTGAGTTTGAATAATTAAATAAATTAAATAATTATTATTTAATAATCTAGTTATAAAATTAGTGGTGTGAGTTATCTTAATTAAATAAATAATTTTGCTTTATTTATTTATTTATAAAGATGTGTAAGAATACTATTTATTTATAAAGGTGTGTAAAAAGTAAAATATATATTTACCTTTGTAATAAATAACTTTTATTTATTTATTTTTTCCCCTTAAAAATAAGTGTTGATTGTTTTAAGTAAAATTAGCATTTTATAAATTTTATTTAAATCAATTATTTTTATTTGTCAATTAATTGATTTTGAAAATAAAGTTTATGTAAAATTGTACCAAGTTTTGAAATTAATTTATCCAAAATAATTACTTATTTTAAATTGATCATTTAATGTATAATTTCATAAAAATATAGGTTTTTATGTAAAATTTGTAAAACTGAATTTATTCTGTTATAAATATTTCAAGGTTTATAAAAATATATTTTTTTTAATATTTTTGGAGCTTTAAAAACTGTATTTAAAAATATAACAGGCCACCCGGGCACCTGTGTGCGTGTTTCATGTATACCGCTGGACCAGAGGGGCTATTTGCGTACAAGACCCGTCCGGCTAACTGATAACCCACAGCGAAAAGGTATCCGAGCCTGATGTTCAAGGTGCGTGCAAAAAGGCTGGTCTGGTGGGTTTCGAACCCACGCCACCTGGTTCGGCGACGCAGTGACTTGTCGGCTGGACCAGGTGGTTTCGCTGGATTATTATAGATTCGAAAAGTTTAAAAATACAATTTCAGATCGATGCCCAAATTAGATTAGCTCCAAGAACAATGAAACCCTAGAATTTAAATTGGCTCGAATCTGTATTGTTAGCATGACTTGATAAAGGGCTTTCGATCGGGGTTTGATTACGATCCTAGTGATGTAAAACTTACATGTTGAGATTGGGCAACAAGTGCTGACGGCTACGAGGTCGGCTCCGACTGTTCTTCGTGATCGAGAGTATTCCAGAGATGAAATTCGGGTTCGCCAGAGGTTGGGAGAGTTTGTGAGGGCGTATACGAGGGTGGGTGATAGGTTTAATTCGATTAATTTTGTCTTAATTAGTCGATTTGATTATGGTTTGACCGTAATAGTTGTCGGACGAGATTTACGTATCAAATCGAAGGTTTGAAAGTGAATTGGGTCTGATAATGGTCCAGGTACACTCGAGGTCGACTGATGCATGATTTCTGGAATTGATTACGCGTTATTTACACGAATTAAACATAAATTGATACGGGTTTGACTATCCTAGTCAAATTCGTTCAAATTTTGAATTGTCCGCGTGAATGATTGAATTGGTTTGATGATTGGGTTTGGTTTGGGTCGTCTACTGATTGTGCATGGTAAGGGAACCCATTAGCAATCAATTGGATCGACATTGGCGATGAAATTTTTGAATTCTGCCCTGTTTGACTTTTAAAAGTCAAACATGTAATTTTTTTTTTGTCGACCATAGCGTTTTTAGGGTTCAAGATGGATGCTAAGGGTTCGATTGGCTAGGGGTTCAAAATTGTACATAGACCCTTGTTATTTGCACATAACAAAAAATAATTGAATATATTCATATATATATATGTGAAAGGAAAAGAATTGTATGATGAATGTATGTATATATAGTGTCTCCTAGTGTGCAAGCTTGTGTATTTCAATTAATACTTTGGTCTTATTTGAGGGCATGAATGAATTTGAACGTTTCACTAGAATTGGAGTCAAAATGTGTTACATTGAACTAAGAATAAAGGTAATAAAATCAGAAATGTTACACTATTTGTTTGTTAGATGAATATTTCTTATGAGAGCTTAAAGATTAAACAACAATATGTAAAGAGTTTATGATTAGAGAGATATCACCACATAAACACGAGGATTTGTAGTGGTTTGGGTGGGTGTTAAGAAACCCTTCTTACATCAACTCCTTGACCTCCCACCAAGAGTTTTTCTTCACTTATCTTCAATTTAAACAGGTAGAGATCACAAGTACGTCTCACTAAAATGATAGTGATCACATCTTCTCATCTCACTAAGTTCGATTGTGATCACCACAAGGTCTCAATAAGAAGATCACTGATCACCTCTTCTCATCTCACTAAGTTCGATAGTGATCACCAAAAAGTCTCCCTAGTAACATAGAGATCACATATGCTTCTCCCTTGTTACACATTAGAAGAGATCACTAATCTAGGTAGTGATCACCTCTTGGACGTCTAACTAATTAGGTAGTGATCACCTCTTTATTCGCACTATGATCACTTCTTAAACACCTCACTGGCTTTCGTAGTGACACCACTTACATAAAATAATGTTTAATGAATATTACAATAGTAGCACGAACATTCTTTCTCTCTTGAACGTTTGGATCTTGATCTTCTAAAGCTGATGAAGTATATGAGTGGAAGAACACTTGAGATTCTATGATTTATGTTCTGAGTTCTCCAAAGGTAGGTTACAGAGTATGGTGGAGGCTGCTAAAATAGTTAAGAAGAGAGAGTCAAAAAGTGGCTCGTTACCAGATGGTCGAGGTACGTTCGTACTGTTCACCAACCGTGGATCTTCTAATCCACTTTTTTCTCTGAAGAATAAATTCGTTACGGTAAGTCTAAAACTAATTTTAAGCCTTTTTCGTATCTTAATCAATGATAAAAATCAGTTACACTTAAGTAGGATTAATCTTTAAAAAGGGAAGAGGATCAAAATTCGTTTTGCCAAGTACTTGGCTCTAAGAAAATAATTTGCCTGTATCCCTTTCCTTCTTAAGTTTATCACTTTATTGTTCGATTGAGCCATCCCCTTTAATTGTTTTGAAATTAAATTACTTTTTCTTAAACAAAATTCCTTATACCATACTTTGACTAAAAAAAACTCTAGCAATTTTTTAAGAAACTATGGCTTGTTTTATAAAAATAACCTAACCTAACAACTATATTAAAGAGAAATGATTTATCCAATTATCATATAAAAGTCAAGCCTAATCCGACATTGTCAAACAAAGGTTAAGCCCAGTCGATCACAAATTAAGCTAAACTTATTTGTACAGCCTAAATGGTAGGATATATTAGATTTTAATAATCTCATCTTTTACCAATTGACAAATAATAATCCCAACTAAGAATATTCTTACCATCAATCCCTACTTTCAAACTATTTTCTTACATTGGACCCCCCGTTAAAAAAACGTAACACCGTTTTATATGATGTGGACATCTCCAAACCGCCTGAAAGTCAAGTCAAGCTAGCAAAGGTCTCGTGGTCGGTTTTGAAATTGGCTCTTGTGGTGTTTAACTGGTCTCGTTAAACACCACCGTTGTCTCTGTTTGGACTTGCCGAAAAAACGAGACCAGTTAAACATGTCTACTCAGGACCTAATCCTCATGCGTGCTTCTCGAAGATTCAATACCTACAGTCTGGATATGAATAACCCACCAGGAATCGAATCCTGCTTTCTTTCAAAAGATTTAGAGGATGAGTCCTTTCTTTGGCACAAGAGATTAGGCCACGTGAATTTCAAGACAATGAACCGCCTTGTTCGAGGAAACCTCGTCACTGGATTACCTCTAAAAGACTTCTCACCCGTGGAACATTGTCTTTCCTGTTCCAAGGGCAAGCAGCACAAATCATCTCACAAGCCCAAAACCATCAATTCCATTGACTCCCCTCTACAATTGCTTCACATGGATCTCTTCGGTCCTGTGAGTGTCATGAGTCATGGAAGGAAATCCTATTGCTTGGTGGTAACCGATGACTTCTCTCGGTTTACCTGGGTATTCTTCCTGGCAAAGAAAGATGAGACGCCAGAGACTTTGAAGATTCATCTGCTACAAATCGAGAATATGTTCAATCTAAGCATGAAGACTATTCGCAGTGATCATGGCACAGAGTTCAAGAATGCCATTCTAGATTTTTTTTTCCAGTAAAAGTAAGGGTATCTCTCGGCAATTCAGTGCACCTCGTACTCCACAACAAAATGGTGTAGCTGAACGAAGAAATCGTACGTTGATAGAAGCAGCAAGAACTATGATCGTTGATTCTAAGCTTCATGTCACGTTCTGGGCCGAGGTAGTCAATACCGCATGTTTTGTACAAAATCGAGTTCTCATCATCAAAAGTTGCAATAAGACACCTTATGAAATTATGTACAAGCATAAGCCTGTTATTGATTTCTTCAGGAAGTTTGGGTGTGTTTGCACAATGCCGAATACTTATGATCAGCTGAACAAGTTTGAAGCCAAAGGGGATGAATGCTATTTCGTGGGTTATTCTTCTAACCAAAGAGCTTTTCGTGTTTACAACAAGAGACGAAGGATTGTGCTGGAGGATTGTGCCGGAGTCCATTGATATCAACTGGCATGAAAGCAATCATACGGACGCTGAGGACGATCTTGATTGGCTTTTTGATGTCGATTCTTTGTTTAAATCATTTAATCTTCCTGATTTCACTAACATATCTGTCTCAACTAATCCTCTTATGTATGTGAATATTCTAGGTACTTCTACTGCTTCAAGCTCCTCTTCATCATCCACTCAGGATTCTTCGAACTCTGTGGCAACAAGTGAAACTATTGAGAAAGAAACTCCTCCAATAGTGGATGTTGCTTCACAGTCATCTGTTGAAGGTCCTATTATTGAGGAAACTGTTCTTCCTGACAACAACATTACCAATCAAGATGACCACTTGGAAGAGGATGAGATTCCACAGTTGAGAATTCACAAGGATCATCCTACAGACAACATCATTGGTCTACTCAATGTGGGAGTCCGAACTCGTAGTGCCACCAAAGCAATGAATGACGGTCTCTTCACTTGCTTCATATCTCAAATTGAACATAAGAATATCAAAGCAATTGACCAAACCTTGTTCAAACGAAAGGATGGTGCGGATACCATTTTGGTGCAAATCTATGTTGATGATATCATTTTTGGATCCACAAATCCTCGGTTATGTAAAGAGTTTGAGGAAGTGATGCGTACTAAGTTTGAAATGAGTTCTATGGGAGAAATGAAGTTCTTTCTTGGTTTGCAAGTAGATCAGTCCGAGTCAGGAATTCTTATCCATCAAGAGAAGTATGTCAAAGAAATCCTTACCAAGTTCAAAATGACTGAGTCTCATCCTTACAAGACTCCCGTGGAAGTTCGACACTGTCTTTCTCCTGATTTGGATGGTGAAAGGGTTGATCAGCACCTCTATCGCTCGATGATAGGATCTCTCATGTATCTCACTACTAGCAGACCAGACATCATGTTCACAGTGTGCTTGTGTGCATGCTTTCAAGCTAATCCTAAACTCTCTCATTTAATTGCTATCAAGCGTATTTTAAGATATTTGAAGTACAAGCCAAAACTTGGGTTTGGTATCCCAAAAATAACTTGTTTGATCTTTTGGCATATTCAGATTCAGACTATGGGGGATGCAACTTAGACCGAAAATCCACTTCTGGGGGTTGTCAGTTCCTTGGCAACCGCCTCGGCTCCTGGCAATGTAAGAAACAAACCACTGTTTCTCAATCCACAGCCGAAGCCGAATACATTGCCGTTGTTCCCAAGTAAGGTGGATCCACCATCAAATGCTTGATTATGGGAGCACCTTCCATGAAATCCCATCCTTTGTGATAACACCGTCGTTCCCCATATCACTAAAAATATCGTTCAGCATTCAAAAACCAAACACTTTGAGATCAAACATCACTTCATCCGTGATCGTGTCGAAAAGAAACATATCAAAATCATTGAAGTCAAAACCGACAAGCAAACCGCCGACATCTTTACAAAAGCATTTGATTCTGACAGATTTGAGAAATTGGTGGAGATGCTTGGCATGATCAACTTTCAGTAACCCTTATGCATATTGTTTTTTTCTTTTTAAACTTGTTAATCGGAAAGATTTCCAAAAAGATTTTATTTTTCTGTATAGTTGTTTCCTTTTTCAGTTTGTGAAAGCAAAACTTTTGAGGGAGGTATTGGAATTTGCAGTTAGTAAGAAAAAGATTTGCTTTGTATAGTTAAAAGGAAAAAGAAAAATATTTGATTTTTTTATTGTTTGCTTAATAAAAACTCACTGTAAGTATTATGTTTTGTTTCAGGAAAATCGGATCCGACCTTGTGAGAAATGATAGAGTCTGATCACACTTCTTGAACATGGAATGGACCATAAGAGATGGTGCTTACTGAGGTATAGCCGGTAGGCCCGACATATGGTTATAACTCTTTAATAGTATGAAAACCTAATTCTCAATCATACACATGTGTTTGAACCCATTTTTGAAACATCTAACCTATTTTAAGCTAAGAAAACCGATTCAATCAGATATAGGCTCACGTGTTGGATTCTGATTCAGGCGTCAGGTGACCGTCAAAGTAACGAAAGTTACCGCCGATGACCCCATCTGTTTTGCTTATGCAAAGATTTCGGGAGTTCATCTTTTTACCATCCACTTGGATGATTTGACCCCGTCTGTTTTGCTTACGCAAAGATCTCGGGTGTTCAACCTTTTCCTATCCGCTTGGATAATTTTATGGCTTCTTCTGTTTTGCTTACGCAAAGATCTAGAATGTTCGTACCTTTTTAATATCCACTTGGATATTTTTCCTTTTACAACTTCTGACATTCAGTTGGATCTTATTTTACTTTTGGCGGTGACTTTGACTTACCAAGATGGTACCCTGGTTAACCTGTAAGAGATGATAAGATGAATGCATGTATTTCTTGAGGATTGATAGGCCTTCAAAACCATTTTATTTCCAAATGTGGGGTACACCGTGTTTCATGCTCAAATGGTACCACTTAATCACATGAAATTATTGTACAAGCAAATGTTCGGGTTTATCTTGCACAAATATCGGCTATCTTCATAGATTCATAGTAGCTGAGTGCAAAATGAAGTGTTTCAAGGGTTTTGACCAGACATGATCTCACGTTGGATCTTTTCCAAGGCTAAGTGTTTATATCTTTTATTGTTTTTACTTTTATTTTTCAATATATATTTTTTTAAATCTTCCTTATTAGCTTGTTTAAATTATATACATATGAGTGTTTTTCCTTTGTTTCTAATCAATTATCTCATGTCACCCGAAACAGCATCCCCATTGAAACTACTCAAACCGCCCGAAACTTCCTCCCACACGAAACTAGTTTGCCCTATCGAAACTAGTAGTTTCGACAGGGGCGTTTTGGTCCTTTGACAAGATCAAATTGAATGTCTTCACAATCAGGTTATTTTTCATGCTTCGTTCACTCTCACTCTTTCGAAACCTTTTCACCTTCATCTTCACACACAAAATCTCTCAATTCCTCGGTCTAAGTTTACGAAATCAGTATTTCTTATCTGATTCCCACGTCATCTTCTTCATCAGGTACTGTTTTTTGTTCACCTGTGGGCGTTGTTACAAAATGCCGGACCTAGGGTTTCAATTCTGAATGTTTCACGACTAAATCTTCATAATCTTGGTCATTTTGTATTTTAATCTTGTTTATAAACTCACCATTGTTGATATCTCATTCTTCAATGTTTAATTTTGTAGATTACCTCAAAACTCTTGGTAAGAAGGAGTTTCGACACCTCACAGGCTTCCTTTACCATTTTTTTTATTTCTGTTTATAGTTTGATAACCCATATATAGTTTTAACTTTGCTTTTTCTGGCTTTTTGAGTGCTTGAATATCTGTTCAGAATTCAGGTATCGAAACTAGTTGTTTCGATTAAAGGGTATTTTGGTTTTAAAATGTTTTTCAGAATCTGAACAAGTTTCTATCGAAACAAGTTGTTTCGATACCCTTTGCTGTACGAAACTTTGTAATTTCGACCAACTCTCTTTGCCCGAAACTATGTAGTTTCGATATGGTTTCTTCACCCGAAACTAGTAGTTTCGGTCAAGCTTTCTGAATTTTTTCCTAAGTGTTGGACTGATTTTTGAAAATTTTGTTTTTGTGCAGATATGGATCTTTTATTTGTTAAGAGGCACAATGTTTGTGTTGTCCTGAATACTACTGATCCCAAGAATGCAGACTTCCTACCTGTTCTCAACTTTTTAGCCAACTCCAACATCAGTTTTGCTATAAGCCACAACCTGCCAGTGTTTGAATCAACTACAAGGCAATTATGGAATACTGCAACAACAACAGTTATAGACAATGTGGAGCATATCCGGGCTATAGTTCATAATCAAGAAGTTCTACTATATGAGGCAACTATCAGAGAGGTGCTACACTTTAATGACAATCATGAAGCACCAGTGGAGTTTCCAAGTTTCTATGTTAAGGAATGTTTCAGAAGATTAGGTCACCCAAATGAGTTCAAGAGTGGGAAAATTATCAAGAATGCCCTTCCCCCTCTATAGAGATACATTGTACATGTCTTTATTCACTGCCTGTCTATCAGAAAAGGTGGATTTGATTCAGCCAATGCCATGGTGGCATCTGCAGTCTTAGGATTGATCAAAGGGAAGGACTACAACTTCTTTGGGCTAGTGTTTCGACAATTGAAAGAAAACTTGACTCGAGGAGTGAAGGAAACGTTCTTGGTCTATCCTAGATTTCTTCAGATTATTATCAATCATCTCTATCGTAACTTGCAACAAGATGGCCATATATTTGTCTTTGATCATATGACTGCCAAGACCCTAAGCTACATGAAGAGTTCAAGCAAAAGAACCAACAGAGTGATTGCTGATATTCCTCTGTTTGGTCATATCTTGGGTGAAGAAGAAGAGGATGTTCCTGACATAGATCCACAACTACTAGTTGAATCATCATCTGAAGAAGAAGAGGCAGAACAAGGTCAAGGGAACCAAGTGCGAAATATTGAAGTTGACCAACAAATAGAGCAAGATATTGAACAACCTATCTTGGAGGCTCCTTTAATGGATCAACTGTTAGAAAATCTTGAGCCAGTAATTGAAGAGCAACCTGCTGAAAACATAGAAGCAGATGTACATGATGAAGCCGAGTCAAGTGAAACCTTAGACGAAGGCATCTACGGTACTAAATACGATCAGTCGGACTATGAGTCAGAAGACGATGATCAAACTGTGCATCATGCATCTTCCTCCAAAAGACCAGCTGATTCTGAGTCCGACTACGAATTAGAGGAACCCCTTGCAAAGAAAATCAAGACCGGGCTGGAGTCTTTGACCTCTTCTGAAGAATCACTGTCTGACATTCATGAACACTTAACCCCCACTCACTCACCTATTCACATTCCACCACCTTCACCACAACCATCTCCACTACATACACCTGTTCCTACACCACTTACATCCCCTGTCCCTGATCCATCACCATCTGTACCAAGAGTTAAAACCCTAAGCCTGAAGGTAAAAAGGTTACAGGAAACAGTAACAAAGCAAGTTGAAGTGATTGAGAAACTAAAGGCTGAACTAAGAGAGAGCAATGAAGAAGTGAAAGATCTTAAACTGCAAGTTGGCGGCTTACATATCCAACTTGATGTTCAGCAAACCCAACTGGAAACCCAACAGAAGATAATCTCTCAGCAACAACAAGAATTTAAAGCCTTATCTAATATTGTTGAACAAATCAGGGTTTCAATGATTAAATCTTCTCAACAAGAAACCCCTTCAGCAACTCAGTGGGAGACCACTTCTGCGGGTGGACCCTCTTCCCCTGCCTTTGTTTCAAATACTCAGTCTACACTGACAATCTTCACTGGTCAAGTTGCCAAGACAAAGGATGATGTGGAGGTCAAGATTTAAGAAACCGGGTATAATCTTCCATCAGTTAGTGAAAGGAGAGCCAATAGAGAAAGAGGAAAAGGAATAGAATCAAGTATTGATGTGGTTATTCTTGATGAAGAAGAAATTGGATCGGATCATGAGTTGGATGAGCTGCTAAAGCAAGTTGATGACTTTGGAACAATTGAAGATTATCATGAAATTGTTACCTTAGAAGAAGAACAGGGAGACAAGCTCAAGTACTTTACTCAAGAAGGAAATGAATTTGATGCTCTAACAGATTTTGAGCTAGAAGATCAAGACGTCACAGTGACCTTCGTTGAGCCTGAAAACACTGCTGGGCCAACAGGCACAACTACAGAAACTCCAACAACTACTCCATCACCAACTGTCACAGGATCTAATACTCCATCTATCAAGGCCTCAGATCCTAGAAGTTCTTGGTTCAAATACATACAAGCTCAGGAACCACCAAAGCACTATGAGTGGTTTGCTGAGTATCAAGAGATGAAAAGGCCACCTGTCGGGTGGAAGTATGACAAGGAACGCTCACGTTTTATTGTTAGAAGATACAAAGGAGGATTGGAGCACTTCAAGTCTCCTCATGACTTCAACTCCCTCCCTAAATATGATTTAAGAGCTCTTGCCAAGCTACCTCTACAAAATCCTGGAAATGTGGGCATTGCAAAAGACTTTGAGACCTTCTTGAGAAACCAGACCTTCAATGATTTCAGATCCAAGACCACTGCTAAGCCAAGAAGAGTTATCTCAAAGACAAAAATCCATCCTAGAACTCAAAGGCCTTGGGTAAGCCTTAGGTACAAGCCGACAGAAACTGTCAAATCTATCATACTGCCATGATCTGTACCTGTGCAGCTTCAAAACTTTAGAAAATGATTTTACAACCCTACCATTGGAAGTGCAGTTATTGAGTGTGAAGGAATGGAGGACATCAACATTTTTGAGCCCATGGAGCTACTAACATTTCAACCTGAGGATATTGAAGTGTTATTCAACAACCCTATCAAGATCTTTAGTGATGATGACGAAGCTGATGCGAAGGCATATCAAAGGGTGGTGACTATCAATGCAAAACCTCACTTTTATAAACCAAGTCAAGCACCAACTGCTTAAAGTAGTTGAAGACACTGATGCATCAGCTTAGGGGGAGATTGTAGAGTCTTATTTTTGTATAAGTTGTTGTCATCAATGTATTTCTTATGAACATTGTTTAGTTTAAGTTTTAAATTACTTGTAATTTCATTTTATGTAATTTCCTGTTTTATTTCTAAGTCTGATCCATCGAAACTATCTAGTTTTGATTGATGTTTGTTCAATCGAAACTAATAGTTTTGATATATAGGAAGTTTCGATAGGAGGTTCATTATTTTGTAAATGCTCAACCGAAACTACTAGTTTCGGTAGCATAGTTTCGAGCCTGTCAACTTACTATAAATAGCGTAGTTTGAGAATGTTTAGGGTGTGAGTAGCGGCTGTAACCCTGAATTTTCTTTTTCACTGTTCTTGAAGAATCAATACAATCTGCATTTTTTTAATGCTTTGTTCTTACAATTTCACATCATATTTATGTTGATTCCTGTGTGGTTAGCTGTTATCTTTACCATTTCTGTTTCTACCCTCTATTTCACCACCATACACACAGATTCCGCCTGTGTGTGTGTGTAATCGATCGTCTGTGAGATTTCCGATTGAAATCTAGACCTATAACACCAGAGCCAATTTCAAAACCCACCACGATACCACTGCTAGCTTGGCTCGACTTTCCAGCGGTTTGCAGATGTCCACGTCATATAAAATCTAACAGCGTTAAGTTTTTTTAACGAGGGGTCCAATGTAAGAAAATAGTTTGAAAGTAGGGACTGGTGGTAAGAATATTCTCAGTTGGGATTATTATTGGCCAATTGGTAAAATGTTGGATTATTAAAATCCAATAATCCTTTCAAATTTTATTATCATTAGTAAATACTAAGGGTATCCGGTATACCCCTCGTGAGCGGGGCGTGGAACATCGCCCATTTCCTGTGTGAAAGGGGTGTGAAGTGGGCGTGAGAATTCTCATGAGAGAAAGCTTGAGCCAAGAAAGATGCCATTTGATTGGTCGAGAGGGGGCGTGAAAATTTTCACCTAGTGAGGACACCTCCCTCTCTTGTGTGAAAGGGCGTGAAATTCTCACATGAATGAGCATACTGGATGCCCTAATATTAATCCAGATGTTTTATATATTAAAAGTTAATTTTTAATCATTATACTTGTCAGTTCGGAACTTGAACAATTAAATTGGGGGAGGCCGAAAATATTACACATAACACTCTGAGTCCCTGACGTTACATTTCTTAACTCTTTTAGTCCAATTCACTAACTCCGTTAAGTTTTTTCAGTTAAATTCTTGTTAATTGACCAAAATACCCCTCTTCTTCCCCACTCCACCACAGACCACCGCAACCACCACCGACCGACCACCACCTGCCACCACCGCCACCTGCCACCTGCCACCACCTCTCTTCTGAAACCACCACAAGCAATCTCCACTTTCTCCGATATACAAGCAAAGTTCATCTCGTACGGTTCCCGATTGCTACTTCTTCGCAATTTAGGATTTCTACGATGATTGTGAGGGAGATTAAG
The DNA here is from genome assembly GCA_023525975.1 of Smallanthus sonchifolius. Taxonomy (NCBI): domain Eukaryota; kingdom Viridiplantae; phylum Streptophyta; class Magnoliopsida; order Asterales; family Asteraceae; genus Smallanthus; species Smallanthus sonchifolius. The sequence continues at coordinate 68,172,530 of CM042031.1, read as the reverse complement.
AGGAAAAATGATTACTATGATATATTAGGGTTAGAAAAATCTTCTAGTGTTGAGGATATTAGGAAAGCTTATAGGAAGTTGTTATTGAAGGTTCATCCTGATAAGAACAAAGCTCCTGGATCCGAAGAAGCTTTTAGGAAAGTATCGAAAGCGTTTCAGTTTTTGAGTGTTGAAGAGAGTAGACAACCGTACACATAAGACTCCGGTCCGCAATCTGCAACGGAGAAGGTGGTTTGTTGTTTATCAGAGAAGGTGGAGATTGCTTGTGGTGGTTTCAGAAGAGAGGTGGTGGCGGTGGTGGCCGGTGGTGGCGGCGGCGGCCGGTGGTCGGGTGGGGAAGCAGAGGGGTATTTTGGACATTTAACAAGAATTTAACTGACAAAACTTAATGGAGTTAGTGAATTGGACTAAAAGCATTAAAAAATGTAACGCCAGAGACTAAGAGTGTTAGGGGTGCACTGAACCTGTTAAAACCACAAAACCTCAGGGATGAAAACTAAAGTTTACTCTAATAATTTATTAGCCACTTACGTTGGTACCACAATAATAAGAGTCAAAAACTTGTTAAAAAGATGATTGTTTAAATCCTAAATGGGATAAACTAGAAAATATGACCCTGCGCGTTGCGGCGGGACTGTACGGTGATATTAACGTGTTTAAGTACATAATTAAAGCCCTTGCGATGCGACGGGTTTGCGAACCTCGTTACGCGTGTCGCGGCGAAGACAATAGCGTGTTAAGTACATAAAAGAAACGTAAGAAGTTGTCACGACTCGGTTCTGGAGATCGAAAAATAAATAAATTGCGACGCGAATAGAAGTTAACATTGAAACGACAAATTCATTAAAGAAGAATATAAAGAAAAAGAAAAAGAAAAAAGAAACGAAATTTGAGGGTAAACTTGGGAGTTTAGAAATTTGAGAAAGCTAAAGGGTAGTATATGAAAATGGAGAAAGCTGGAGGGTTATTATTAAACCATGCGTCGTATTAACGTGATTAAGCACAAAAAAATGTATAAAATTAACGTTGCGACGTAAAATGACTTAACATTGAAACGACAAACTGGTTAAAATATTTAGTAACAAAGACAATTATACAACGGCACCAATGTTCTTTAGTCGGTGTCAATCTCATTCTTCTAGGTACCAGCATGTTACTGCCAGTTGATATAACCAACGATACCTAAAAAATATATTTAACGATTTAAAAAAAAAGTTAATGAACAAAAGTTATTGGAGAAAATAAAATTTAGTAAACAAAATTAATGGGGTTAAAAGCATATATTATACATGATAAAGGGGTCAAAAGTTGAGGGTTTAGATGGTAATTAGAGCAAAGTTAAAGGTTGAAATGAGTCGGTGGCAGTTGCAAATTGAGAGAATAGGGAATTATGAATAAAAAAATTAATATTTTATTACTTTTCTATCGGGTTTGACAAACAAAAGATGTAAGGCAAGTTGTTTGATGGAATTTGACTAACAAAAAAATGTTGCGGAAAATGCTGAAGAATGAGCGATTATCTATTTGTTGCGTGAATTCCGCAAAAGTTTTCAGGACTTTCGACGTTAATAATATAATTCATTTCTACTCAACTCTGAATTCATTTATTTTTATTTTATATGAACCAAATTATAACTACGACAGTTTGTCATAACATTTAAGAGGTGCATTTTTTATTATTATTTACTAGGTTATAGACCCGTGTATTACACGGATTTGAATATTAAATAAGGTTCTTAATTTTTCATTTTTAATATTTTTGTCAGAATCTTAAGAACCATCATTGTAGACTGAAAGTGTTGAATAAGTAGCAAATCTTCCTAACACACACATGTCAGTAACAATAATAACTATGAAAAATTAAATATTTATATCAAAATGCCAGTAGTGCTTAAAACATAGTCCTAACAAATTGCACAATTGACGTTAAATGCAAACTCAAAGATCAAATCAAAAGTTAAGGTAATTCTTTCATACGAGTTGAATAAAAGATATAATGTCAAGTAAAAAAAGATTTCATAATATAATATAAGTATATGTGATATAAGTAATATGCTAATCAAAATACATTAAAGTTTTTATACAATCAAAATATAATATTAGTTAATAATTAATATTTATTCATATATTATACTGAAAATCTCAACTTGGAAATGGTTATGCGAAAATGCAGAACAACCAAATTAATGTCATCATATAAGTGCAGTGAATGGTGTGGGACGATGACGACATAAAAATATATCATATACGCAATAACAAACTCAAGCTAAACTCCTTTCTCATCTCCCTTCATAAGTAGCAACAAATTACAAATCAAAACTCAGATCTTTGCAACATAACTTTAATCTACAATGCAGAGTGCATACAATAGTTACCTCGCTAAACCATATCTAAAATCTGGCAGCGTTATCAGTTGGCTCACCATCTCCATATCTACAATGCAAAGTGCAGACAATATTTACCTCGCTAAACCATATCTAACAAAGTTGCCAGCTCTTTTTTTTGCTACCGTAAAAGGTCATCTTTAGACCATCACTACAAGGAAATGACCCTGTGCCGACGTCGCATATACCGATGACACTAGTCGTCGGCATAGGTCACCCTATGCCGACGACATGTCGTCGCTATAAGTGAAAACCAAAATTTTGAATGGGACACCCTATACCGATGACATGTCGTCGCTATAGGGTTGAGGCAGATTGGAGTGAAAGTTGGCGCTCAATGAACTTTTTCCTCAACCCTATAGCGAGTGGCGCCCAATTAATTTTTTCCTCAACCCTATAGCGACGACATGTCGTCGGTATAGGGTAATTTTGATTTTCTTTTTTGTTTTTTTTTAATATAATAATTTTTCTTTGTTCAAAAGTTTTTTTTTTTTAAATTAAAAAAATTCTTGAATGCCCTATATCGACGACATGTCGTCGGCATAGGTTTTTTTACTTTATTAACTGGTCAAAACCCTACGAAGCCTATACCGACAACATGTCGTCGGTACAGGGACCTATTGCGCCGACTTTCGAACCTATACCGACGACATGTCGTCGCTATAGGGTTGAGGCAGATTTGAGGGAAAGCTGGCGCCCAATGAATTTTTGCCTCAACCCTATCTCGACGACATGTCGTCGGTATAGGGTAATTTTGATTTTCTTTTTGTTTTTTTTTAATATAATAATTTTTATTCGGTCAAAATTTTTTTGTTTTTAAATTAAAAAAATTCTTGAATGCCCTATACCGACGACATGTCGTCGGCATAGGGTTTTTTACTTTATTGACTGGTCAAAACCCTACGAAGCATATACCGACGACATGTCGTCGGTACAGGGGACCTATTGCGCCGACTTTCGAGCCTATACCGACGACATGTCGTCACTATAGGTCTCAGCGCGAATTAACTCAGGAAACAGCTTTCTGCTTCTCATTTCCAACAAAAAAAAATCCCAAATCACTCCATCTCTCTCTCTCTCCGGCGATTTCACAATTTTTGGGTATTTTGTGGAGCAATTTTCACCAATCTCTTCGGTTTTGAGGTGAGTTAACATCTATTGTTCAACCTTAACAAGAAAATCAACATTTTGGTGTTTTTAGCTTAATTTCTTTGATTTTTGTTAGGTGTTTGAAGCTTTAACCATTTTTAAGGATTTCAAGCTGAGAGGAAGCTAATTTGCAAACTTGGTTAGTAATTTTTCTAAAAATTAGGTTTAGATATATGTTTGTATGTATATGTTTGTGTTTATTTGTATGTATGTATATATATGGTTTAGATGTATGATTTTATAAATATTTTTTGAAATTTTATGATGAAATTAGGTTTAAATGAAACTTGGGAATTTGAGCATTTATATATGTATGTTTGTATATAATATGTATGTATATATGTGTATGTATTTTTATGTATGTAATTGTGTTTGTGTATGTAATTTTAGAATTTGGGCATTGTTGTGTTTATTTGTATGTATCTATATATGGTTTAAATGTATGATTTTATAAATATTTTTAAAATTTTATGATAAAATTAGGTTTAGATAATATTTTGGAATTTGGGCATTTATATATGTATGTTTGTATATAATATGTATGTATATATGTGTATGTGTGTTTGTATGTATTTGTATTATGTTTATGTCTGAAATTGTGTTTATGTATGTAATTTGGGTATTTGTGTAACACCCAAAATAAAAAGAAAAGAAAAACTAAAAATTTCACTTCCTCGCGGTACGCGAGGGAGATCTTGACAAAACCTCGCGGTACGCGAGGGAACTGCTTATCGCCGGAAAAACACCTTCTCGCGGTGCGCGAGAAGATTCCCAACCAAGCCTCGCGGTACGCGAGGGGATAGTACACGCGTCAGGGCCAGAAAACACGTGTCATTCACCCTTGCCACCAGCCGCCACGTGTCATGCTGACTCAGCACCGTTCGTGACACCTCATCCTCTCGCGGTACGCGAGAGAATTCCTTGGACAGTCTCGCGGTACGCGAGAGACCGGAATTCCAGCCTATAAAAGGCCTTCAACGGGATTGAAATTCTGTACAGTTTCCAAACATTCGTTTCACACAAACCCGATCTCTCAAAACTCCACAACGTCCCGAAGCGCTGTTCAAGAATCCTACGACACCCAACTCAAGTCGTAGTTCTGTCCAAATCCCGCAAGGTAGGTATCGTTAAAACTATTCATATATATATAACCGCAATTATATATATATATTCTCTCATATATATTCTCGTTAATCGTGTCTTCCCTAGGAAGAAACGTGTCGAGGTTCTGCTCAAATTCCGAAGCCTACAACCCTACCAGCCATCAAAATCAAGGTGAACACATTTAACGCTTTTCAAACGATAAAACCATTTTATTTACGAAAACGGCATGAAACAAATTAAATGCTTTAATCATAAGGGTAATCTACGTGATAGCATTCAGGCCATAAGCATACGTAGATTTGATCAAATGGTATACATGTGACGGGTGAAAGTCCGGTCCGTGGCTGGGTACAGATCATGAAAGGGGGTATCATAAGACTGAGGATATGGTTCCTTAGCAGATTATACGAGGGACGAGTTCCTGAGTATCATATAAGACTAAGAACAAGGTTCTTAGCATCACGACCCTGGGAATAGGCTATCAGTCTGAGACATAGAGCTCAGCCAGTTGACCCCATGGCAGTTAACCCAGTGTATGTAGGTGGTATATACTTCAGGTGAAAAAGACTGCTGAATGTGTAGATTTACCATACAGAAACGTGCTTAAAGGCTTTAATTTGGTTTATGTTAGAAATCATTTTCGTGTCAGTTAAATGTGATTCACCGGCTTTATGCTGATGTTCATTTTCAAAACATTTTTCACAGGTAGTGAAAGAAATCATTAAATTCAGGGTGGTGCAGTAAAGACAAGATCTTTAGGCATATTTAAATCCCTGTGGCAGACTAATACAAGACCAAATGTTGGAACGGACGTAGATCCTAGACATTTTAAATGGCTTGTATTATGTAAATTAATTCAGCAGATGTACATTATATAATAGACTTTTGAATGTCTATTATCATGAAATGAAAAGGGACGTGGATCCCAAGTTTTGACAAAAAGTACAGAATTAACCCTTGAGGTTATTTACATGACATTTCATTACAAAAAGGCATCAAGTAAAAACAAAGACTTCCGCTGTCCAAATATATGGGACCTCATTCAGATACCAGCGTTGTCTCGCGACGCCCGGGCAGGGGTAGCCCGGGGTTGTGACAGGTTGGTATCAGAGCCACATTCAAGGGTTTTAGCAAAATTAGATACTTGTATGATAGTATCTAGGCTTTAACCAATAGTTGTGCCTACTAAACGAACGGTAGGAAGATGCCTTTAACATAACCAATAAATTTCAGGATGACAGATCCATACTATTACCCTCATAACTACCCAAACTTCTTTCCTGGAGAATTATCTAATCCAAGAAACGATCAAATAGTACCAAGCTATGATGATTATGTCCACTATCTACCAACCCCGGAGAATTGGAACAGAATGGTCGCAGAACAAGTGGAGCAGACTCAAGCAAGGCTTGAACCTCTGAGGGAAGAATCAGAGTATTCAGTGGAAATGGAAGATTCAAGAGAATCTTTACGTCCTGTTATGACATCTATGCCACCACCTCAATCATTAGACGTGATATAGATGCATATCTATATTTCTGTATTTGTAACAAATAGATGAAGTTTAAGCGATAATAAACTTCAAATTTTGACCCAAATTCTTGTCTTGTATTCTTAGATGTCTCAACAAAATGACAATAGCGGTCCATCTACCTACATTATCAAGGAAAAAGGAAAAGAAGTTAATAATAATCCTGAAATAACTACTCAACAACCAGAATTGCAACAACTGGTCAAACAAAGCATTAAAGAAATGCTTCCTGCCATAATAAAGGAAGTACAAGAAAACATCAAAACTCCAAGCCACGTAACTCTTCCTTCAAAAAGAATGGAAAACCATTCGAAAACCCACACAGAGCAAGTAGCAAGCTCTCGTAAACCTCAAACCTCGAAAAGATCCAGAACATCAAGCAATAAGTATTCTGAATCTGAAGAATCGTTAAATCTAAGCAGTGAGAGCTCAGAAGAAGAGAATGAAACAAAAAGGTATAGACACAAAGGGTGTTCTTATAAAACCTTTCAGGACTGTAAACCTTATGAATTTAAGGGCACTGAAGGCGGTATTGCTACTCTTCACTGGCTAGAGAAGATGGAGTCAGTAATAGCAATTAGCAAGTGTGCTAAGAAAGATCAAGTACTGTATGCTTCAAACTCCTTCAAAAATGAAGCGTTGGAATGGTGGAATTCAATCATTTCTGCCAAAGGGAGGAGAAAGACCAATGCCATGGATTGGAAAGAATTTCGGGCAAAGGTGAAAAAGAAATTTTGCCCCAAGACTGAAAAAGAACAAGCTGAAAGAAAATTTCTGGAGCACCGAATGGTCGGTACCAATGATCGAGAGTATACTACCAAATTTTTTGAATATGCCCGTTTGGCACCTCACCTGGCTAAACCCGAGTCGGTTCTCATAACTCGATATATTTACGGTTTAGTTCCAGAGATCCGTGATTTGGTGAAGGTTGTCTCACCAAAAACCATTGAGTCCACCGTAGAATTGACCGGTACCATGACGGCTGGACTAATCAGAAATATAGAGGAAAAGAAGAAAGTCGAATCCTCTATAAAATCAAAACCCGAGGCCAAAAGATTTAGCAAAAACTTTGGGCAAAAGGGGTTACCATTTAACAATCCACCATGCAAAACATGCGGACGCAGGCATAGTGGAAAGTGTGTTTTTGAAACTCCATTCTGTAATTATTGCAAGGTCTCAGGTCACTCTACTGAGAATTGCTTCAAGAAAAAGGGAATAACTTGTTTTAGTTGTGGAGAGCTGGGGCACATCAGCACTAATTGCCCTAAGTTTGCAAGGACCGGAAGAGCTGGAGGATCAGGAGCCAAGATCACTCCAGAAAACAAAAAGACCGTACGAGCTTTTGTCATGAATGCTAACCAAGCTGAGAGAACGCCGGACGTAATTACCGGTACATTTCTTCTTAATAATGTTTATGCTAAGGTCTTATTTGACTCAGGTGCGAACCGGAGTTTTATAGATTATAATTTTTGTAATCTATTAAATAAACCTTTAAGTCCCTTAGCTGAAACATATGAAGTAGAAACAGCGAACGGTGATTTGATAAAAATATCCCAATCACTGAACAATTGTTACATTACATTGGCTGGTTTCACTATCCCAGTACAATTGTTACCAATGTCAATAACTGGCTTTGACATTGTTTTGGGGATGGATTGGTTATCCAATAACCAAGCCGAAATCCTTTGTAATCAACAAGTTGTAAAACTCGTTACACCAACAAACAAAACTCTAACTATCCAAGGTGATAAACCCACAAAACCTATCCAGATAATCTCCATACTTAAAGCAACCAAGTGCTTAAGAAAAGGATATCTGGCATGTCTGGTATCAATTACTGCCTTGGAAAAGGAGAAGAAGATAGAATCAGTACATGTAGTATCTGAATTTCCAGACGTTTTTCCTGAAGAACTGCCTGGATTACCACCAGAACGAGAGGTAGAATTTCGAATCAACCTTGTACCTGGTGCAACTCCAATTGCCAAATCCCCGTACAGACTGGCACCCACAGAAATGGCAGAACTCAAGAAACAATTGGATGAACTTCTTGAGAAAGGTTTTATCCAACCAAGTTCTTCACCCTGGGGAGCTCCAATTCTCTTTGTTAAGAAGAAAGACGGATCAATGCGCATGTGTATTGATTATCGGGAATTAAATAAAGTTACCATCAAAAACCGATACCCACTCCCAAGGATTGACGATTTATTCGATCAACTCCAAGGAGCTTGTCATTTTTCAAAGATCGATCTTCGTTCAGGTTATCATCAGTTGAAAGTGCATGATAACGATATCTCGAAAACTGCATTTCGAACACGGTATGGACATTTCGAGTTCACGGTTATGCCATTTGGACTTACAAATGCTCCTGCCGCATTCATGGACATGATGAATCGTGTCTGCAAACCTTACTTGGATAAGTTTGTCATAGTTTTTATTGATGACATACTTATTTATTCCAAAACCCAAGTTGAACACGAAACTCATCTTCGAACCATACTTGAACTTCTTCGAAAAGAGAAACTATATGCTAAGTTTTCCAAATGCGGATTTTGGTTAACGGAAGTACAATTTCTTGGTCATGTCATCAACGTGAACGGAATTCAAGTAGATCCTTCCAAAATTGAAGCTATATCCAAATGGGAAATTCCCAAGTCACCCACCGAAATTCGTAGTTTTCTGGGATTAGCGGGATATTACCGCCGGTTCATTCAAAATTTTTCTCGTATAGCAATCCCACTCACATCCTTAACTCGGAAATCTGTAAAGTACGAATGGGGACCCAAACAATCTGAATCTTTTGAAACTTTGAAACAAAAACTGACAAACGCACCTATCTTATCCTTACCAGATGGTATTGAAGACTTCGTAGTTTACTGCGACGCCTCACATACTGGTATAGGTTGCGTATTAATGCAACGCAAGAAAGTCATTGCTTATGCATCTCGTCAGTTGAAAATTCATGAGAAAAACTACTCAACCCACGATCTAGAATTGGGCGCTATAATCTTTGCTTTGAAGTTATGGCGACACTATCTCTATGGGGTTAAGTTCACAATCTACACTGATCATAAAAGTCTCAAGTACATATTTAGCCAGAAGGAGTTAAATATGAGACAAAGAAGATGGATGGAAATCCTGAATGATTATGATTGTGAAATTTGTTATCATGAAGGAAAGGAAAATATAGTAGCAGATGCCTTGAGCCGAAAAGAAAATGTCAAGTCAAAGAGAGTACGTTCTCTCAGACTTGAACTACAAATTGATCTTGTAAGTCAGTTAAAAGAGGCACAAGAGTTAGCTTTGAAGGAAGGTAACTTTGAAAAAGAAGGAATGAAAGGAATGCTTGATTTACTGATCAAAGGAGAAGATAATATCCTTCGCATGAATAAACGTATTTGGGTACCAGTTACAGGTGATCTTCGAGAGCGAATCCTCGAAGAAGCACACAAGTCCAAATACACCATGCACCCAGGAAGTGATAAAATGTACAAGAACCTCAAAGAAAGTTACTGGTGGATTGGTATGAAAAAGAACATTGCTATCTACGTAGCAAAATGTTTGACTTGTTCCAAAGTCAAAGCCGAACACCAAAAGCCAGCTGGATTATTGCAACAGTTAGAATTACCAGTTTGGAAATGGGAATTGATAACTATGGACTTTATTACAAAACTTCCTCGAACCACTCGTGGAAATAATGCAATCTGGGTTATCATTGACCGTTTAACCAAATCAGCTCACTTTCTATCTATCAAGGACACCATGAGTATGGACAAAATGGCGCAAATTTACGTTAATGAAATTGTAACGTTACATGGTGTGCCTCTATCCATAGTGTCAGATAGAGATAGTCGCTTCACATCTCGATTCTGGCAAAGTTTTCAAACAGCTCTAGGAACTCGATTGAATCTTAGCACTGCTTATCATCCACAAACTGATGGGCAGAGCGAAAGAACCATACAAACCCTAGAAGATATGCTCCGAGCCTGTGTGATAGACTTTGGAGGTAATTGGGATGATCATTTACCTCTAATGGAATTTTCCTACAACAATAGTTATCACACAAGTATTCAAGCCGCACCATTTGAAGCATTGTACGGAAGAAAATGTCGAACGCCTGTATGTTGGTCAGATATCGGAGAAAATCAACTATCAGGACCAGAGATAGTCCAAGAAACTACCGATAAAATCTTGCAAATACGAGAACGTCTAAAAATGGCTAGAGATCGACAGAAAAGTTATGCAGATAAACGAAGAAAGCCGTTAGAATTCCAAATCGGTGACAAGGTGTTATTAAAAGTTTCACCTTGGAAAGGTGTTATTCGTTTCGGAAAGAAAGGAAAGTTAAGTCCACGTTTTGTTGGACCTTTCAAAATCATTAAACGAATCGGATCTGTTGCCTATCAGCTTGAACTACCAGTAGAGATGGGTGGAGTACACGATGTATTCCATGTATCAAACCTACGTAAGTGTTTAGCTGATGAATCCTTGCTTATGCCTTTACAAGATGTGGAAGTAAATGAAAAGCTCAAATTCATTGAACGACCGTTACAAATTGAAGACCGACAAATCAAAAAGCTTAAACGAAAGCAATTGGCGTTAGTCAAAATAAGATGGGACTCCAGGCGTGGCCCAGAATATACTTGGGAACTTGAGTCAGAAATGCGCAAAAAGTATCCACATCTCTTTCAATGAATCTCGAGGACGAGATTATTCTAAAGGAGGGGAGGATGTAACACCCAAAATAAAAAGAAAAGAAAAACTAAAAATTTCACTTCCTCGCGGTACGCGAGGGAGATCTTGACAAAACCTCGCGGTACGCGAGGGAACTGCTTATCGCCGGAAAAACACCTTCTCGCGGTGCGCGAGAAGATTCCCAACCAAGCCTCGCGGTACGCGAGGGGATAGTACACGCGTCAGGGCCAGAAAACACGTGTCATTCACCCTTGCCACCAGCCGCCACGTGTCATGCTGACTCAGCACCGTTCGTGACACCTCATCCTCTCGCGGTACGCGAGAGAATTCCTTGGACAGTCTCGCGGTACGCGAGAGACCGGAATTCCAGCCTATAAAAGGCCTTCAACGGGATTGAAATTCTGTACAGTTTCCAAACATTCGTTTCACACAAACCCGATCTCTCAAAACTCCACAACGTCCCGAAGCGCTGTTCAAGAATCCTACGACACCCAACTCAAGTCGTAGTTCTGTCCAAATCCCGCAAGGTAGGTATCGTTAAAACTATTCATATATATATAACCGCAATTATATATATATATTCTCTCATATATATTCTCGTTAATCGTGTCTTCCCTAGGAAGAAACGTGTCGAGGTTCTGCTCAAATTCCGAAGCCTACAACCCTACCAGCCATCAAAATCAAGGTGAACACATTTAACGCTTTTCAAACGATAAAACCATTTTATTTACGAAAACGGCATGAAACAAATTAAATGCTTTAATCATAAGGGTAATCTACGTGATAGCATTCAGGCCATAAGCATACGTAGATTTGATCAAATGGTATACATGTGACGGGTGAAAGTCCGGTCCGTGGCTGGGTACAGATCATGAAAGGGGGTATCATAAGACTGAGGATATGGTTCCTTAGCAGATTATACGAGGGACGAGTTCCTGAGTATCATATAAGACTAAGAACAAGGTTCTTAGCATCACGACCCTGGGAATAGGCTATCAGTCTGAGACATAGAGCTCAGCCAGTTGACCCCATGGCAGTTAACCCAGTGTATGTAGGTGGTATATACTTCAGGTGAAAAAGACTGCTGAATGTGTAGATTTACCATACAGAAACGTGCTTAAAGGCTTTAATTTGGTTTATGTTAGAAATCATTTTCGTGTCAGTTAAATGTGATTCACCGGCTTTATGCTGATGTTCATTTTCAAAACATTTTTCACAGGTAGTGAAAGAAATCATTAAATTCAGGGTGGTGCAGTAAAGACAAGATCTTTAGGCATATTTAAATCCCTGTGGCAGACTAATACAAGACCAAATGTTGGAACGGACGTAGATCCTAGACATTTTAAATGGCTTGTATTATGTAAATTAATTCAGCAGATGTACATTATATAATAGACTTTTGAATGTCTATTATCATGAAATGAAAAGGGACGTGGATCCCAAGTTTTGACAAAAAGTACAGAATTAACCCTTGAGGTTATTTACATGACATTTCATTACAAAAAGGCATCAAGTAAAAACAAAGACTTCCGCTGTCCAAATATATGGGACCTCATTCAGATACCAGCGTTGTCTCGCGACGCCCGGGCAGGGGTAGCCCGGGGTTGTGACAATTTGTTTATGTATGTTTGTAAAGGCTATGTATGTATATACATGTATGTGTGTTTGTATGTATTTGTATTATGTTTATGTTTATGTATGGAATTATGTTTATGTATGTAATTTGGGAATTTGGGTATTTGTTTATGTATGTTTGTAAATGCTATGTATGTATATACGTGTATGTATGTATTTTTATGTATGTAATTGTGTTTGTGTATGTAATTTTAGAATTTGAGCATTTATTTATGTGTTTGTATATAATATGTATGTATATTTGTATGTATGTTCGTATGTATGATTATGTAATTGTATGGTTTGTATGTATATAACTGTATATGTATTTATGTAATTGTGAATGTATGTATATATCTTTGTATGTATATGTAACTTTATTTAATTTTGTTGCAAGTTCGGAACTCATTGCGGTTGGAGAGGTGTGAATAACATCTTATTTGTATTTCATTGAATTTTTTTAAGGTACGCATCCCGACTTTTATACCTTTATGTATAGTACGTCTTATGTTGTGTACACTAATATGTTTATTTATGATAACTCTTTAGAATATACCCGTCTGAAATTTATCTGATAGAGATAAATTTTGGATTGTCCCCTTTGGGACTGCTTTTTGAATATTCTATCTTATTTAGGATATGTATATATTTTAACGGGTTGACATTTAAGAAAAAAATGGTAGATATTTCTCCTTACTCCTTCGAGTTTACGGTTTATCTGCATACTTGGGGAGTTAAGGTGAAATGCTGCTGATTTTTTCTTAAATAGTCAACTCGTTAAAATGTATACATATGAGATAGAATATTCAAAAAGTGGGTTAGGATCCACCGCCTTAGTGATGATTCTGATTGAATGTATGTTAAAAATGTATTATTTGTCTTTGTTAATTAGTAATTATTTGTGCTTACTAATAAATTTTGTTGTAGGAAAAATGGCAACAATGGCGCAATCACACGGTGAAGATGGTGGAGACGGTGGAGACGGGGGTCCGTATCACTTCGACTCGGGTTGTGCGACTGAATCTGGTGGTAAGTTACTTGTTATTGTTTAATAGATGTCTTTATAATTGCCTAACTTTTGAATGTCATGTGTCAATGTAGGTAGTTCCTCCCAAAAAAGACGATCTAAAAGCAAAAACCTAAAATTGTATAAGAAATTTGAGCAAAATGGGAGGAAGCCTCTTCCCATTGATGTAGAACTTCATGGCGAGGGGTACAAGTTTTTGGGTCCCAACGCTTTGGATTTTATCCGTGCTATCTCGTTGGAGGTTGAAAAGGTTGTTCCGCCGTATATCCCACTCTTATAGTAAATATAGATGTTTTATAATTACTTACAACTTCATAACTATTACATTTATAATTACTTTCCATTTGTAGGATTATTTTGATCTGGACCCCTGGAGAAACACTGATAAGTGGCGAGGCGTTGAACTTGGAATCACCTCCGAGTGTCAGAGGGCGTATAAAGATCACAAGAGAGTGTTGAAAGTTCACTTCGAGGCGAATGGGGGATACGATGATGTGGAGGCGGCGATGAATAATCCCAGAAGATCTTGATCAAGAAACTTGGGAGACTTTGATTAATGAGCTGTTTTTAGATGCGAGTTATAAAAACCGCTCGGAGAAAAACAAACAAAACCGATCACAACAACGTTACCCAAGTTACCATGGCAGCAAATCATACGCCCAGCGCCGACACATGGAGGTATGAAAATACAATTGTTAGTATTATATAAACATGCTTATTAATTCTTAGTGATATATTTTTGTTTTTCACAGGGTACCGACCCAATTGATGTGTTCAAATCGACCCATTATAAAGAAGGGACCGGTTGGGCCAACACGAATGTATCATCAGATTATGTAAGTCAAATGATTTTGTTGTTAGACTTACTAGACTTAGAACATTCAACTGTAACTTTAAACGGGTCAAAATGACCCAAACACACTTTGATAAACTTAGAACATCCAACTGTAACTTTAAATGGGCTAAAATGACTCAAACACACTTTAATAGACTTAGAACATCCAACTCGAGCCCAATTGTTGAATATTTTTGCTAGTATTATTAGTATTTGTTGTTATTAGCGTTGGTTGATTGGAATTTGTGAATTTGGGTCGTTTATAACTTATAGTTTAACAGGTTGGTTATCCATTTTACAGCAGTTATGCTGTCGAATTTTAGTAAAATAGTCAAGTGATTGTTTATTACATTATTTAATGCAGGACCGGATCCAAGAGGAGTATGCAAGATCCTCTGCTGAGTCTGGGGGTGACTCGTCTGCTGTCGATGAGTTTGCATGCATGGAGCGTGCATTGGGTCATCGGCGTGGCCATATCAGGGGTGTGGGTCGTGTGGTGAGTAATCCCACACCGGATTTGTTCAGCACCCCCCTCCATAACCACATTGGCAAGAAGTGGATGAGCTTGTAACTCAACTTCAACAACAAGTCCAAGATCAATAACAACGCGAAGCCCAACGAGATGAAGAACGTCGTGTGCATAATCAACAAATGCTTGAAATGCAACGACAAATGGATGAAATGCGTCGAATGTGGGAACGCCGAACTAGCAGCGACGATAATTAGCTTGAAGTTGCTGCGCCTTTGCCTTTGTTGTCGGTGTTATTGTTGAATGTTTGAACAATTTATATGTTTGTGTGTCGGACAACTTTATGTTTGAATATTTGGTTTGTGTGTCGAACAGGTTTTTGTATCGAACAATATGTTTCGGATTTCAATTAAAAAAATTGGAAATAGCCTATACCGACGACATGTCGTCGGCATAGGTCTTTTTCAAATTTAATTAAAAAAATTGGAAATAGCCTATACCGACGGCATGTCGTCGGTATAGGTTGGGTCTTTCCCGACGACTTGTCGTCCGGATAAGTCCAGAACCTATACCGACGACATGTCGTCGGTATAGAATTTTTTTTTGAATTATTTAATTAAACCCTATAGCGACGACATGCCGTCGGCATAGGTCGACCTATGCCGACGACATCTTTGACCTATTGGGACGAGGCAATACCGACGACATGTCGTCGGTATAGGCTATCCCGACAACAAGTCATCGCTATAGAGTCTAAAGAAATCGTCAGGATAGGGTGATACTGTTGTAGTGCATGCCTGTAATAACTAATAAAATCCATCTCCTAAACACGTGCAATCTAAGCTTGAGCATATATGATTGTTTCTTGAGCAACTTTATGCTGAAAAAGATAAAATGAATGGCAACAAAGATTGTTTCTTGAGCAATTGTATGCTGAAAAAGATAAAATGAATCGCTACACACAAATAGAGGAAAACCATAAACAGTGGCGGAACTTGAACAATTAAATTAGGGAGGGGATATTACACATAAAAAACCAATTTTTTTAGTGGATTTGTGGAACAGATTTGGGCTTTAATTTGGTCTGGATTAGGAGGGGTCAAAACACTATAACTAATATTAAATAAATCTAGTGGGCCGAAATCAATACTTTTGAGCAAAAAAGTGGGAAAAAAACAATTTTTAGTGGATTTGTGGAACAAATTTTGGCTTTTGATCTGGATTAGGATGGACCTAAACACTATAACTAATATGAAATAAACCTTGCGGGCCGAAATCAATACTTCTGAATTAAAAAATGTGAGGGTTGGGGGGGCCCCTCTAGCCCATATGATGTTTCGCCACTGACCATGAATCAATTAGATTAAAAAGCTTCTGCATGATGTGCTAAATAATGAAGTTTAACACACTAACTATTTAGGAAACGGGTAAAACATAAAGCAAATATTACCTGATTATGACATGTTACCCAACCAGTCCATTTTGTCACATCTAGTACAAAATAATCAATTAACCAATTACCAAATACTAATCAATTAATCAATACACCAAGACAAAACAAAACTAATCAATTACCAATTCAGATTGTAGTTACCAAATACCAATCAACCATGTAACATTCCGAAATAATAGAAATGGATGAATAATGGCAAAAAATGGAATTTAGAATAAAAGGAAGGGGATACGGGCTCGGCTTAGCCCCATGGGCTGAAGGGGAGCCCAACTATATAAGCCACAAATCATAAACCTCTCCTCATTTTCTCCTTGCATGCGCCATCTTTAGAGAGAGTGAGATATTGGGTTAGAGAGAGAAAGCTCCGGTTTCGGCTCAAATGCTCGGGGATCATCACTCTCAATCTCAGGATCGTTTAGCAACGAAGAATGAACGAAAACAGGTAACAACAAACACTCAGATTTAACTTTTAGTTTGAAAATGGGTTTTAGGGTTTGTAACAAGCTTTCACAAAAGATGTGATTTTTACGTGTGAATTAGCATAAAAAGTAGGTATTTAGCTTCATGGAAGCTAGGTACAAGTTTTAGACGTAAAAAGATCGAATCTTGAATCAAAAACGATGAAATCAGTCAAGAACATATGAATCGTCCGAAAACTCTATGAATGGTCTGAAAACTCTGAAATCGACCGAAAAGTATTTTCGGATGGAACATTTCGATCGAGAAGTATTTTTCGGACAAGACATTTCGGTCGAAATGTATTTCGAACAGAAAGGGATTTCAGATGGAATATTTCGAACGAAAATGCCAAGTAATAGAAAATAATTCTAACATAAGAGATTTCGATCAAACAAGATTTCGGACAGATAGTTTTCAGATAAAACATATAGGTTACCTTATACCACTCATGACCTTTGACAGATCTGTTAGCATCCCACCTAGCTCAGAGCCCCCTTGCTAAGTGAGATAAATCCCGTAAGAGTCAGGTGAGTTCTATGTGCCCCCTTTATGTTACGTGCAAATCATTTTAAATATTTTGGGGCTGAAATATATACTCTAAATGAATAAATGTTATGAATACCATTGTGATCAAACGTGTTATATATATATATATATATATATATATATTTATATGAAAATGAATGATGAACCAAGAATGAAACGTATGTTTACAAAGAATGAATGGAAGAATGGCATAACGTAAATGAATGAAATCGTGCCTTATATTCTAAATATTGCATGTTATGAATGTATGTAAACATTATGGACGCTTCGATGATAACGGCTACTTCGGTAGACGGACGACCACGTGACTATTGTGCAATCGGGACAAATACGTTCATTCATCAGCTAGGACGTATGAAAGACATTAATGGACGGTCGAAGCAATTGCCTTATATCATGTAGAACGGTTGCATAAATAATAGTACGCGTGGGAAACGGATGCCTTAGGGCAGACGGGCGAATAATACGGTCTATGACGGTAGAACGGTGAGGATGGCCGGTCGAAGGAATCCGGACGGTATAGCATGACGTATGGTCGAAGAAATCCGTACGATCATGGAGGACGGACTACGAAGGTAGGACGGGCGTCTGTCTTTGTGACTTACGCAAATCAATGTTGGGCTGAACACCCTTATGTGAATGACCAATGAATGTTTAAAGAATGTAAAGGTGAATACATATAATCATGTGCTCACATATGAATGATAAATAAAGGCAAAGGATTGAGTAAATGTGTATTTATATATTTATGCATATACATATGCGTATACTTATAAAGAATTAATGATTATACTTGACTGTTTAAAACTAGAACTCACCAGCGTTAGCTGACTTTTAGTATGCATTTCAGGTAGGAAGAAGAAAGGTCGTGCGAAGGCGTGAAGGCTACCCCACAACAAGACTGGCATTCCACTTACTTAAATTTCATGCTAAGACAATGTTTATGTTTAACGTTAAGACTTCCGCTACCATGTTATGTAATTGAATGCTTTCGCTGTGTTTGAATGTTTTTAATTAAAAGTTCAGTAATTAATAACTATGTTTATGAGTAAATCCAACGAGTGAGATTTTTCCTAGAAAGGGGCCTTACAACCAACTACCAAATTACCAACTAACCAAGTAAATAACCAATCCAATTCAATTCAACAATAAGATTAATAGATTACCTTGGGGAATGTGGATGAATTCAGCAACTGAACAATCCACCAGTTCAATCAATTCAACAAGGCATCAAATACCTCATACAGCAAGGCAAATGAGCAACGGAACAAAACATGAGATAGTCCAATTCAGTTGGATGGGCCTTGATGAATTTTTTTTTAATTCAGTCTGCAGTAAACAAAATTCAGCAACTGATGTCAATTCAGTCTGCAGTGCACTGCATCGCAGTCAATTAGATGATGTGATTTAAAAAAAAACTATAAGTGACAACAAATTAACATCTAAATTGTGAATTAGATGATCTAATTCAAGTTTCTAACATCTAAATTGTCAAAAGTACCAAAAATGTTGTCTATGTCAAACAACAACAAAACCCTATATTTTCTTTTTACAAACAACAAACAAGAGTGAAGAAACAAGTCAACAACTAACCTGGTGAGTGGTGGTAGCGGACCGGCGGCAGTGGCGGCAGGCCAGCAGCGAAAGAGCGACTGAGCGACGGTGGGCCGGTGGCAGTTGTCACTGGCAGGGGCGAACTAGCTTGTTGGCTGCTGAGTTTTGCTACGTTGTTTGCCTGTTCCTTTTTTAGTCGTATACCAAAAGAAAAAGGAAGTCCGGTCACAGGCCAAATAACTCTGAAACCATTAGTCCACCACAGACCCAAATCAATTAAAAAAAGGTTTTAAAAAAATGAAAATGGGGGATTCGAACCCACTACCTCTAGGTTATAAACCAAAGCTTAAACCACTACACCACTTGTTGAACTTTTTATAGGGGTTCACCCAATTTTTTTTACATACCATTCTAACAAAATTTCGAAACTCGGGGGGTTCCGGTAAACCCCCGATCAATGTAGGTCCGCCCCTACCCCCATCCCTCTTTCTGTTAGGTTTATCATGTCGATATCAAAAAATATACGATGTTATCATCTTAAATTCTAAATTAGCACTCAACCATCAAATATAAATATGACACAGAAGAGAACTTTCAAACCTAAATCCACCCGTGACGAAAAATATTTTTCTAATAATTAATGTATAAAAATGATGTAAAAATAGTTGCTCTTATGAAAATAGACAACAACATTAATTGTATACCAACTAGTGTGTCTTTAACGGCGCATTGCAGCGACTCTGTTCTAAACATATAAATGTAGATAAAAAAACACGTCGTGACGATATATTCGAAAATTACGAAATGTTCATGTCGTTGTAAAAATGAATGTTAAGAAAAAAAGTGAACTTTAAAAAAATTATTTAACGAAAAGATAAAACCGTGTAAAAGCGTTTCTCATTCAGATAACACTTTCACTTCTAATGTTTAGAAGACTATAAATCCGACAATATATAAAGTATCATTTAATAAGAGTTCTTATAAATCCAGATTAAACTAACAATTTTAAATAATGATTATGAATATCTAAACGGATATTACTTATTTGTAAATTATCTAAAATAGTAAACACCAAAATACACATATAGGTTGCATAAAAAGTTGAAAAAAACATAGGAATAGCAAATCTATGATGCAATCCAAATGTGCGGTTCTTGTTTGACCAATATTGTGAATTAATAAATAATAATAAAAAAGTATAAAAAAGAAGTCAAGTTCTACAATGGATAACCTTTAAAACTTGAAGGGTCAAAGTTGTAAGACTCGAAGTAAAAGAGAATTGAAAATGAAATACAAATTTGCAAGCCTTAAATTCACGCCACTTGATTGGCGCATCATTCAAGTACCAATGAATCAATAAAGCTTTTATGTAAGCCTTGATTCTAGAAGATCATTTTTATTGAATTTATTTATTCACAAACAGTTATTAAACTTAAAATTTTATAATTAAGCAGCGAAAACATTCAGTCAAATTACAACTTGCTCAAAATATAACAAAACATTGTCTTATCAGTCAACTTTCAATAAAACATAGCACACGGGATGCCAGAGATCTTTGATGCCGGGTAACTCCTCTCAGCCAGCTAAGCAATCCAAGAGCTATCATCGTACCTATACTTAGCCTGATATACATACTAAAAGTCAGCTAATGCTGAGTGAATCTAGCTTTACATAAAACATATCATTTAATAAAAGTAGAAGGATTTACACATACGTACTTCAGTGCTGATCAAGGCAAAAAATTTCACTATTCATTACTTTCAAGTAATACATTACATGTCTAAACTGTACATAACATAACCTGGGAAGACTCATCACGAAGACTTATCACACAGACTCATCACGTAGACTTATCACACAGACTCATCACATAGACTTATTACACATACTCATCATGAAGGCCTATCACACAGACTCATCACGAAGGCTTATCACACAGACGCTTATCACGAAGATGCTTATCACGGAGATTGGGGTTATGTGTACCCCATGAGTAACCGTCGTTACTCCTTATCACGAAGAAGCAATTGTACAACCGTTGGCTAGCCACCAAGGCCCCTAACAAGGTAATGCCATGACAGACATACTCACACATGACATACGCATGACATTCACATAACACATAACAACTTCTCCCGTAAGAACCTTTCCCATTTATAGACAATTAAATGACTTCTAACACGTTGACCTTCTTCATTTTATTAAAAACATTCTTTAACTTTCATCATCTTTCGTAAACAATCTTACTTGCATAAACATTCGCTTTGCCTATTTTCAAACTTTACTTTAAAACTTTCTTCACTTTCGTTTACAAACACACAGTTATAGTAAACACTTTCCTTTCATTCATCAACACACAATTATGGTGAAAAACTTACACGCTTTTATTTATTAACACACTTTTATAATAAACACACATAGTATGCACACCACCCTCAAAAACAGGCATAGAAGGGGTCTAGAACTCACATGTGATACGTAGTAGGGGTATTGAGCCTAGGTAAAGTCAGTAGTCTCTATGGATCACATGACCTGTACGGATACATTCTAAATGGTATCAGTTTCACATGTCAAGTATGCGCCCATTATTCCCTGCGAGAACTTCAAGTATTTGCAAGAGGGTTCACGAGAACCTGAAGTTTGGGCACAAGTATGTGCTTGTGAGAACTTCATGAGAACTTTGTGAGAGAACTTCACAAAAACCTAAACTTTTTTGCATGGATTAGATCTGGACCGTAATGGTATCAAGATTCAAATTTTTTACGCCCAAAACTTTCGTTTAACTTCCAGAAGTCCAGATATAAGGTTTGTATGCAATTCCATATGTAAAAAGACTACTTTTTTGATCAAAACCCCACTTTTGCCCGAAAACCCATTTCAAGCTAAAAATATGAGATTTTGGGTTCGATTCTTACATCAATCTCGTGTAGTTCCCGATTCTCTTCTTCCTCGTCAATATCTTGGCCAAAAAGGTAGAAGCTTGATACTCGTTTCTCTGTCTCTTCTCCGCGTTCTTTCTCTTTCTATCTCTAAAGTTCACGCAAGGTGGGTGATGGTAATGAGGAAGTTTTCGCAAGGGGGCTTGGTTAGGCTATTTATAGGGGCTTCCTTCCTTCTTTTGAAATTTAACTCATATAGTCCCTTGACTTTATTTCATATATATAAAAATATATATAACCCTTTTCACTAAAACTTTCGGATGTTACATTTTTGTTTAAAATCTCGTCTCATCACATACGTAATATAAAAAAATTGTTGTTACTGTTCACTCTACTCACAAAACCAACGTTAAATACTATATATATATATAGCTTATAATAAAACAATTTTCTTTTTTCTTTACCCTCGCGATGCGGAAGGAAACCTATTTGTTATAAAATAAAAAATTATTTACAACAACAGTATTAGAGTTAATTATACAAGTCATGTCCCGTGTAACCAAAACATTGCCGTAACATGCCCAAAAAGATACCGGGATGTGTTTTACATTGATGGTAGTTACGTACATTATTATGAAAAAAAATTTCGAATCTATCATTCCATTGGTACGCGAAAAGTAACAGTGACTTTCATTAACAATAATAATAATAATAATAATAATAATAATAATAATAATAATAATAATACAATACTAAGAAAAATTGAGTGGGAAATAACAAAAATGTAAAAAGAAAAAGGGTGCAATATATACAATACTCCTCTTGATTTGAGCGTATATGCTTCAATCCTTGAAAGCCTGTTTTATATACAAGTTGCCTAAAAATTGTCCACTATGATTTTATAATTAGCCCGGCAAATTGTCTTTTGATTTGTTTTGACAACCTTCAATTATGCCATCGTTTTGCATATCTCTATGTCAAAAAAGCATTTTCTACTATGAGATACACACAATCACACATCATCTATTTTCATAAAGTAAAGCCATATTTGTAAGACTTACTATTATTATGTGTCATTTATTATTATTTATTTATTATTGATTGTTGACTTATTTACCCCTATGATTTAATTTATAGTTATTCGTTGGACGTAATTACCTTTACTATCATTAATAGGGTTTCCCATTGGGTATATATATATATAGAGATAATTAGAGAGTAACTATTAATCACGAAATCACTTGCACCATAAAGTTTTCGGTGCTCTCTCTCTAATTCGTGAGACTCCTCTTTTTTCATAAAGTAAGGCCATATTTTCCTTATTTTTTGCAGGCTTCTTTTTTCGTGATCAACCTTAAGTAGACAAACTCTTGACTGATTTCACAAAGTGCAACTAGTTTAACATAGTATGACGAGTTGATGTTAGTGATTGTTTTTTTGATATATATGAAACTGTAGTCTCATGACTATATGTGTGGGTCTTTTGAAATCATCATGTGTAGTGTGAGAATCATCTGGGCTCTTTATTTCTTTGATTTCAACACATCAATTCCTTGCTCGTTTATTCTTTTGAGGATTCTTTTTTTTTTTTTAGAATTGGTTGGTCTATCATGCTTCATGCATATGCCATGAACTCATAGCAATTATAGGTTGTCCTTCCATATCATAAATCATAAGGGGAGCATTTATAACTAGCATATATGATCTAGTGACCTAGTGAGTAGAGGTGAACAAAAAAACCGGTTTGGAAATCCAAACCGGTTTCGATCCGAAACCCGACCCGGATGCAAACCGGTTTAGTCGAAACCGGTTTCAAACTGGTTTGAACCGGCGGTTTTGAACCGGTTTAATGTTATGTACGAGACACCGGTTTAGAACCGGTTTTTTTTTAACCGGTTTGCCAAACCGGTTTAACGGTAATATCCGAAAAATGACCGTTGGGTAACGGCTATATAGCCGTTTTTGACCGTTAAACCCTATTTTTGACCGTTTTTTTCACCCATTTTAACCCCCAAACACATTATAAATAGGTAGTGGGTGTTTTGGTTAAATCACACTTCTCAAACGCTCAAAAAACGCTCAAAAACGCTCAAAAAACGCTATAGCAACTTCTTCAAGTTTTGGTGTTTCCTCTTCCGAAGTTAGCGTTGTGAAAATCATACCAACAACGAGGAACCCCGCAATTTGATCAAACTACGATCTATGTGAGATGTCTAACGGGTTGGAACGTGCTCGTTCAAAAAATGTGGTGGGTTTTTTAAAAAGGATTCAAACTCTACTTTAAAAACTCATATGGAAAAATCTTGCCCGAGTTTGAAGAAAATTCCGGATGAGGGTCAAGCATCTATGACAAGCGAGGGTGGAATTTGGAACTTCGATCCAAATATTGTTCGAGATAGAATGGCGAAATTAGTTATTCAAAGAGGTTTGCCGTTCAACCACTTCGACAACCCGCTCACGACGAGGATGATTCAAGAAGCCCTTCAACCACGTTATCATCAAGTAAGTCGTAATACGCTTAAACGTGATTGTCTAAAAATGTGGAAAAAAACAAAAAAATAATTAATTTTAGGTTTTGAAAAATTGGAAACCGGTGTGAACTTAACCACCGACGTTTGGTCGGCTCCACATGGTATTCCCGACTCATATATTTGCGTTACCGCTCATTGGGTTGATCCCAATACGTGGCAAATGATGAAACGTACAATCGCGTTTGATATGTTTGAATATCCTCACACGGGTCAAAATTTATTTCACATTTTAGATGATGTGATAACCGATTTTAAATTACAAAATAAATTATTTTCAATATCTTTTGATAATGCCTCAAATAATACAAATGCGGTTCAAAAATTAATATTAAAATATAATCCGATTTGCAACGGCGCTTTTTTCCATAGTCGATGTATTGCACACATCATCAACTTAGCCGTGCAAGACGGGCTTGCGGTTGAACCCGTTATTGAATTAAGTAATGCATTTCGAGTCATGCTTAAAGACGTTTTTAGTAGTAGTAAAAAAAAATACCATGAATATATTAGATTATGTAACGATACGGGTTTGATTTGCTTAGGTCCCAATTGGGACCTCCCAACAAGATGGAATTCAACTTATAAAATGTTTCATAGTGCTATACGACAAAAAGATACTTTATCAATTTTTAATGATATGCTTTCCTCAAAACCGCGTCGTAAAATTCAAAGTTTTTCGTCTACGAGTTGGGACATTCTTGAAAATATAACCGAATTGCTCGAAGTTTTCAAAACCGCCACTACTTTTTTATCCGGGTTTATTACCCCACAAGTCCCTTGGCTCTTAAACAAATATTTATAATGTGTAACAAATTAGCCGAACTTGAAAATAAAAATACTTTTTTTACGAGAATGATAAAACCGATGAAAGAAAAATTTGTTAAATATTTTAAAGAAATGCCTCCGGTTATAACTTGTGCTGCCGCATTAAACCCTACAATTAATGTTTACGGTGTTGAAACCTTGATTGATAAAATAACTTACGATTTAGATTTGAATGCCGAAGATATTCATTTTTCAACCGTAACAAAAACTTATTTTAACAAATGTTTGCAAGATTTGTTTGATATTTATTTACATAAATATGGTACAACACAAACCCCACATGATACGATGGGCGCGGGCGCATCAAGTAGCAGCTCGAGGAATGTGAACTTAAATTTGTATAACGAAATGAGAAATGAATTTACTAAACGGGCTAGAGGGTCCACCCCGAGTAGCGAACTCGGAAGGTATACGGGAACAAACTTTTTATCATTTATGAGTCCGGATGTTTTTGAGGACTTTGATATTTTGGCTTGGTGGAAAGGAAACGAATCTACTTTTCCGGTCCTTTCCACCATGGCCCGTGATTTACTAACCGTCCAAGCTTCCACGGTAGCTTCGGAATCCGTTTTTTCTCTTAGTGGCAGGGTTTTATCTATTCGAAGAACTAGACTCACTCCCGCGGCAATGGAAATGTGCATTTGCTTGAAAGACCATTTGGATGCGGTAGATAGGAGACAAGATAGGGCTTCGCTTGAAGACGAAATTGAAGTTGAAGAACTCATACACGAATCTGAGGTTAACCAAGGATTGGCGAGCCCACTTACAAATGAAGAACTCGCTGAAGATGATAGACTACGAGGATCCACTAGTAACTCCGAGAATGACGGCTAATATTAAACAAAAAAACTCCAAAAAATAAAAATATTTTTTTTTCTCGTATTGTAATGTTTAATTTTGCAATGTTTTGTGATTTCCGAACCCCTACAATATAAATAAACGTTGAACTTTATGTTTTTCTTTTTCTCGTATTGTAATGTTTTGTAATTTTGTAATATTTTTTAATTTATTTTCTAATTTAAAAAAAAAAAAAAAAACCCGAACCGGTCTAGAACCGAACTGAACCGGTTCAACAGGTTCGATGTTTTATACTTACTAAACCGGTTTAACCCGAACCGGTTTTGGTCAAAACCGGTTTACTGTTTGCGTTGACCAAACCGGTTCGGGCCGGTTCGAAACCGGTTCGGTTCAAAAACCGGCTTTTGTGCACCTCTACTAGTGAGTATGTTTCTCATTACATTCGCTTTGCAATTAATTAATGATGCTTATCATTAGGGTTGGTGGCTCAGTGGTAAAGGAAAACGCTCTAGTAACACAAAGGATTAAGTAAGTCATGGGTTTAAGTCCTACTCCCACAGGCGGAATTAAGAATCCCACAGGCGGAATTAAGAAATTTGTCTTTCAAAAAAAAATTTTAATTAATGATGCTTAGTAAGCCTTTCAACAAAAACAATTGCTAGCATATATAATACGTTGAAATATGATTGTATTAATTGAGATAATAACTAAACAAACTTCAAGTTATGACTTCAACAATATGTTAGGGTGAAGGGGACACAACCCTAACAAAAAAATTATCCTAACAAAACCAACCAATGAGGTTGTGTCATCTCACTTTTACCCAAATGCTACCATAATACCCTAAAGTGAAGGGGGCACAACCCTAATACCCTCATTAATTTTTATCTTTTTTTAAATTAAAACTAATATATATAAAACACATTTTATTTATTCAATAAAATAAAAATAACAAGAAATAAAAAAAATTACATAGAATAAAATAAAATAATATAAAGTCAAACTAATCTTCATCTATAACTGGATCGTCCAAATGCATCATGCTATCAACATGTTCCACAAGATCCAATCGTAGTCTAAAATGCGCACTCGCATCGTGCAACTCCGGAAGGACATTATCGTCTATAACTGGATTGGTCGGAGGATCCCTAATATAGACCGGTGATATTGCATTTCCGTCATCTTTTATGATCATATTGTGGAGTAACATGCACGCATAAACCACATTCCTAATTTTTTCCGGCTTACGAGAGCGGGCGGGTCGCCTAAGTATACCCCATTTAGCTTTTAAAACACTGAAAGCTCGCTCGACGTCTTTTCTTGCCGACTCTTGCACCTTTTTAAACTTCTTTTCTTTTGGATCAGTTGGATAGGCGAACGATTTCACAAACGTAGACCAAGTAGGGTATATACCATCGGTAAGATAATATCCATGTTTGTATTCTCGCCAGTTGACATGAAATGGACATTTAGGCGCGGTTCCAAGTTGCTCGTCGGTAAATAATAGAGATTGTTGAAGAACATTGATGTCGTTGTTTGAGCCCGGCGGACCACAGAACGCATGCCAAAACCACAAATCATTAGAAGCTACCGCTTCGAGCATGATCGTCGGGTATTGGTGATCACCTCTCATATATTGTCCACGTAGCCGGGTCGGACATATTCTCCAAACGAAATGTGTACAATCGATGCTACCGAGCATACCTGGAATGCCATGTTTTTCTTCATGCGCGTTGTACAAAAGTGCAACGTCGTGACTTGTCGGTCTGCGTAAGAACTCTTTGCCATATAGTTGAACTATGACATTACAAAAATATTCTAGGCATTCACGTGAGGTCCTACAAGCCATACTTAAATACTCATCGTATTCGTCGGGAGGATTACCGGTTGCGAGTTGTTTGACCGCAGTTGTGCATTTTTGTAACGTCACGAAATTCTTTTTCATTCTCCCGTCTACGTCCTCTTGGAACCATTCAAATTTTGATTCTATATCTGCAACAATTTTTAAAAATAAACGTTTTGACATCCGAAATCTTTCACAAAACGTACCTTCATCAAATTTAGGATTTTCGTCGACGAAATAATCGTTCATTAGAGTTTTAAGGGTTTGTTCACGATCACGTGGCACAAATCTTTTTTTAGAGGTTGTCGTGTCTTCTTGTTCGGCTTGGGCAACAATATCCATGAGAAATTGGAGACTAGACCCGCTATCGTGAGGAAATAGCAACTCGAAGTCATCGGATGATTCAGGAGAATCAACAAATCGTGATCCATTATAGACGGTTTTGAGTAAAAAAGAGATGAAGGAAAGTTTTTTGGTGTGAAAAATATTGTATAATTGTATTATATTTATAATGGTAAAAAAAAGTTTTTTTTGTTTTAAATGCCCAACGGCATTATAGCCGTTATCCCCAAAAAATAATCAAAGAATGGAGCTCGGGTACATATACCCGCAAAAGCCAACAATTGCACTCGGGTAGCACGTCGGCGGCGATGTACCCGCGGCTACCCGCTTACCCGCATCCCTTACCCGCGTACCCCCCTTCACCCTTATCTTTTAGACTATATATGAATTTAAAACTATAAAATGCCTAAGCTTTGGTTTTCTGATGACATATAATTTAATTGCAATACTCCTTTTATCATACAAGTTGGATGAAGACTAAAGAAAATTAATGCATTATCAAATTAAACCTTTATGTTGAAAAATTCTTTATCTCCACAGGTTACCAATGTCCGAAAATATGTTGATATTCCATTTTTAGATGCACTGATATACTGATACACTATTTTTTTTTTTTTATTTAAAAAAAACGGTGTTTAATTATTATTGTACAATATACTAAACATTGTTGTTCCAAAAAAATAAAAAAATTAAATAAATAAAACAATCTACTAAACATCTGTATTTATTATTTATCATTAGATATTCATATGATCATCAAACAGAATAAATAAAGAAAAAAAACAAGCATCTTAACATCAAATATAAAGAAACGTATTTATGTATGATTAATCAAAAGATCATAACATAAAATAAAACTAAAATTACTTATTGTCTAAGTTAAAATTAAATAAGACTACATAATAAAACTTTCTATTAGTATTTAAATACTTACGAGTGCAAGATTATGTGGTATATAGGTGTAAAAAATTGCACTTAAAAAAATGTATTTGGGTCATTAATATAAAAGTTTGTTTCCACATCGTTTTCATTTTTCTTGATTGATTTTGGTTATAGTTCAATTAAGTGTTTAGGTGAGCGACATGAATGTGACCAATAATTTATCTTGTCTATGACAAAAATATCCTTTTTAGATTTTGAGTTTCACCCTTCATCTCATATCTTCCACTATTTCATATG
Organism: Smallanthus sonchifolius; assembly: GCA_023525975.1. NCBI lineage: Eukaryota > Viridiplantae > Streptophyta > Magnoliopsida > Asterales > Asteraceae > Smallanthus > Smallanthus sonchifolius. The sequence continues at coordinate 68,143,316 of CM042031.1, read as the reverse complement.
GTTTAAGATCATCATCCTTAACTCATCAAAAACTATTTCAACCACTCAATGATCACATCCTCTCACAGATTATGATATGTCACTACAACAAATTGACCCTGTCCCGACGCCACCTGTACCGACGACATTTGTCGTCGGCATAGGTCACCCTATACCGACGACATGTCGTCGGTATAGGTCAAAACCAAAATTTTGGCAGGGAGACCCTATAGCGACGACATGTCGTCGGTATAGGGTTGAGGCAGGTTGGAGGGAAAACTGGCGCCCAATGAATTTTTGGGGAAAACCTATAGCGACGACATGTCGTCGCTATAGGTTAATTTTGATTTTCTTTTTGTTTTTTTTTATTTAATAAATTTTCGTCGGTCAAATTTTTTTTTTTTAAAATTAAAAAAATTTCTGGAAAACCCTATAGCGACGACATGTCGTCGCTATAGGTTAATTTTGATTTTTTTTTTTATTTAATAAATTTCCGTCGGTCAAAATTTTTTTTTTTTAAAATTAAAAAAAATTCTGGAAAACCCTATAGCGACGACATGTCGTCGCTATAGGTTAATTTTGATTTTCTTTTTGTTTTTTTTAGTTAATAATTTTTTTTAAATTAAAAAAAATTCTGGAAAACCCTATGGCGACGACATGTCGTCGGGATAGGGTTTTTCCAAAATTTTGAATGGGACACCCTATAGCGACGACATGTCGTCGCTATAAGGTTGAGCAGGTTGGAGGGAAAACTGGCGCCCAATGAATTTTTGGGGAAAACCTATAGCGACGACATGTCGTCGCTATAGGTTAATTTTGATTTTCTTTTTGTTTTTTTTATTTAATAATTTTTTTTTTAAAATTAAAAAAAAATTCTGGAAAACCCTATAGCGACGACATGTCGTCGCTATAGGTTAATTTTGATTTTCTTTTTGTTTTTTTTTTATTTAATAAATTTCCGTCGGTCAAATTTTTTTTTTTAAATTAAAAAAAATTCTGGAAAAATTCTTTGTGTAATTAACGGGTTCCGGGCTTCCTCATGCCTCGTCGGACACCCATCCCCCCAACCGGCCACCTCTAGGGTTCGGCCGAACCCATGCACACACATGAAGGTTCCCTACGATCACAAACAAGCATTTAAACAGGAAGGTTTTCAAGATTATACCTCTAGATCGGAGAACCCGTGCCAATCAAATTCCCGAATCACCTCGTCTTCTTTGAAACTCAACTTCTCTTCTAAACCCTAGAATTATGAAACATGTGTAGTATTGATTCAAGGATCCCGACACACTAAGGATGATTAGGGATCGACAAAATACATCAAATCGGACTTGAAACGCGATGAACGGCTCTCTCCCTCTCCTCCTTGTGTAATTAACGGGTTCCGGGCTTCCTCATGCCTCGTCGGACACCCATCGGACACCTTTATTGACTGGTCAACACCCTACGAAACCTATGCCGACGACATGTCGTCGCTATAGGCCACCTCGTCGGACACCCATCCCCCATGCCTCGTCGGACACCCATCCCCCCAACCGGCCACCTCTAGGGTTCGGCCGAACCCATGCACACACATGAAGGTTCCCTATGATCACAAACAAGCATTTAAACAGGAAGGTTTTCAAGATTATACCTCTAGATCGGAGAACCCGTGCCAATCGAATTCCCGAATCACCTCGTCTTCATTGAAACTCAACTTCTCTTCTAAACCCTAGAATTATGAAACATGTGTAGTATTGATTCAAGGATCCCGACACACTAAGGATGATTAGAGATCGACAAAATACATCAAATCGGACTTGAAACGCGATGAACGGCTCTCTCCTCTCCTCCTTGCTCTTCGACGGCTGAATATGAAAATGGGGTCTCCATATTTGCGTTGCACCCTAAAGGGTGTTCTTCCCTAGGGCCAGGCTTGGCCCACGCACACCCAAGGTCTCCCGGGCTTGGTTTTGTTCACGTTTTTAAATAAAACCCGCCAAAACCCCGTTAATTACCCGTTAACCTTTACAATAATTTACATAATTACAAACCCAGTTATTTTATGAAAAACCGGGATGTTACATCTTGGGTCGTTGAACCCTTATGAGTTAGTGTTGAAGTGTGGGTTATTAACATGTCAATAAACGACAAATCGTTTTATAAAGGATTGTAATGTTCTGAGTTCAATCAACTGTAGGGTACCCAGTTTGGGGCCATACAGGCTGGTCTTGGGTGTTTCACAAACGTCCGAGACATCGTGAAGGCAATCAACAGACTTCTAATGTCTTGCACGGTGGGGTTCCGATTAAAAATCCTTCTTATTCCATGAATCTTGCTCAGGTAACGGTTTCGATTTTTATCACGAATTTCCCACTTAATTCTTCAGTGAATGAGATTTGGAAGTTCTGCGAGGATTATGGGATAGTTGCAGATGTGTATCTATCCGATCGGTTATCAAAGGTCGGTTCTGTGTTTGGTTTTGTGAGGTTTCTTCGTGTCAATGACGTGGGTCTTCTGATTGAGGATTTACATAACATCTGGATCGGGAGTCACTGACTTGTCGTCGAGATAGGGTTAATTTTGATTTTTTTTTTTTTTTTTTATTTAATAAATTTTCGTCGGTCAAAATTTTTTTTTTTAAAATTAAAAAAAATTCTGGAAAACCCTATAGCGACGACATGTCGTCGCTATAGGTTAATTTTGATTTTTTTTTTTTTTTTTTAATAATTTTTTTTTTAAATTAAAAAAAATTCTGGAAAACCCTATAGCGACGACATGTCGTCGCTATAGGTTAATTTTGATTTTTTTTTTTTATTTAATAATTTTTTTTTTTAATTTAAAAAAAATTCTGGAAAACCCTATAGCGACGACATGTCGTCGCCATAGGTTAATTTTGATTTTTTTTTATTTAATAATTTTTTTTTTAAATTAAAAAAAATTCTGGAAAACCCTATAGCGACGACATGTCGTCGCTATAGGTTAATTTTGATTTTCTTTTTGTTTTTTTATTTAATAATTTTTTTTTTTAAATTAAAAAAAATTCTGGAAAACCCTATGGCGACGACATGTCGTCGGGATAGGGTTTTTCCAAAATTTTGAATGGGACACCCTATAGCGACGACATGTCGTCGCTATAGGGTTGAGCAGGTTGGAGGGAAAACTGGCGCCCAATGAATTTTTGGGGAAAACCTATAGCGACGACATGTCGTCGCTATAGGTTAATTTTGATTTTACTTTTTGTTTTTTTTATTTAATAATTTTTTTTTTAAAATTAAAAAAAATTCTGGAAAACCCTATAGCGACGACATGTCGTCGGGATAGGGTTTTTACCTTTATTGACTGGTCAACACCCTACGAAACCTATGCCGACGACATGTCGTCGCTATAGTCCACCTGTACCGACGACAAGTGGACCTATGCCGACGACATGTCGTCGCTATAGGGTGCAGCGCGAACAAATAGGGAAACCAGACGACAGAACTTCATTTTCATCAAAAACTCTCCAAAACTCCCCCAATTCTGTCTCTCCGGCGATTTCAGCGTTTTTGGGCTATTTGGGAGCAACTTTTACACAAACTCTCGGGATTTAAGGTGAGCTAACATCCGGGTTCATATTTTAGCTAATTTTTTAAGATTTTGAAGTTTTGTTTGTTTATTTTGGTTAGGTTTTGGAGGAATTTCACTATTTCTTGAATTTCTAGCTTTGTGAAGGTAAATACTCGTTTTAATTACTAATTTGTGTTGAAATTTGGTTTAGATCAAAGATTTTTATGATTTTGTATGTATGTGTTATGTATGTATGTTTGTATGTATGAGTATGTATATTTGTATGATGGAATTATTAAATTATGATTAGTTTATGTCATTTGGTTTAGATGTGTGTTTATTTTATATAATTTAGTTTATGTAAATTAGTGTTTGTATGTATGTGTATGTATGTGTGTAATTTGTGTTTATGATGATTAGTTTTAATGTTTAGTTTGTATGTATGTATGTAATTTGTGTTTATGATGATTAGTTAATATGAATGTATATATGTGTATGTATGTTTGTATGTATATGTTTGTAATTATGTAATTGGACATTTATTTATGTTTGTATGTATATGTTTGTAATTATGTAATTAGGCTTTTATTTATGTATGTATGTATGTAATTGTGATGTGTAGGTATATAAGATGGTATTTATTGGGAGCAACTTTCACAAAAACTCTCGGGATTTAAGGTGAGGTAACATCCGGGTTTCATATTTTAGCTACTTTTTCAAGATTTTGAAGTTTTGTTTGTTTATTTTGGTTAGGTTTTGGAGGAATTTCACCGTTTCTTGATTTCTAGCTTTGTGAAGGTACGTTTTAATTACTAATTTGTGATGAAATTTGGTTTAGATCTAAGATTTTTATGATTTTGTATGTATGTGTTATGTATGTGTATGTATGTATGTTTGTATGTATATTTGTATGTATGATGGAATTATTAAATTATGATTAGTTTAGGTCATTTGGTTTAGATGTGTGATTATTTTATATAATTTAGTTTATGTAATTTAGTGTTTGTATGTATGTGTATGTATGTGTGTAATTTGTCTTTATGATGATTAGTTTGAATGTTTAGTTTGTATGTATGTGTATGTATGTGTGTAATTTATGTTTTTGATGATTAGTTTGGATGATTAGGTTGTATGTATGTGTGTAATTTGTGTTTATGATGATTAGTTAATATGAATGTATATATGTGTATGTATGTTTGTATCTATATGTTTGTAATTATGTAATTGGACATTTATTTATGTATGTATGTTTGTGTGTATATATTTGTAATTATGTAATTGGGCTTTTATTTATGTATGTATGTATGTAATTGTGATGTGTAGGTATATAAGAGGGTATTTATTCATATGCTTATGTATGTTTGTATGTATATGTAACTTTATTTAATTTTGTTACAAGTTCGAAACTCGTTGCGGTTGACGAGAGGAAGAACGTCGTACACATAATCAACAAATGCTTGAAATGCAACGACAAATGGATGAAATGCGTCGAATGTGGGATCGCCGAACTAGCAGCGATGATAATTAGCTTGGAGTTGTTGAGCCTTTGCCTTTTTTGTTGGTATTTGTCTTGAACAATTTGCATATTTGTGTGTCGAACAAGTTTATGTTTTGAATGTTTGATTTGTCGAAAAAATTTGTGTGTCGAACAAGTTTGTGTGTCGAACAATTTGAATGTTTGGTTTATGTTTCGGATATTAGTTTTTATCCGATTTGAATGTTTGAATGGTTTATATTTATGATTTGCAGGTTTTTGTTTTTAGAAATTTAATATTTCTGGATAAAATATTAAAAATTAAAAAATAAAAAATAAAAACAGAAAAGACCTATACCGACGACATGTCGTCGCTATAGGCCTTTTTCAAAAATTATTAAAAAAAACAAAAAAAGCCTATACCGACGACATGTCGTCGGTATAGTGTCAACCTATACCGACGACATGTCGTCGGTACAGGGTAGGACTCTATACCGACGACATGTCGTCGGTATAAGGTTTCTTTTTTAATTTTTTAATTAAACCCTATAGCGACGACAAGTCGTCGGTATAGGCTGACCTATCCCGACGACGCTTATCCCGACGACAATCTTGGCTATTGGGACGATGCAATACCGACGACATCTATACCGACGACATGTCGTCGGTATAGCCTATACCGACGACAAGTCGTCGCTATAGGGTCAAAAAAAATCGTCGGGATAGGGTGATATTGTTGTAGTGTGTATTCAGGAAATGGGTATTTCCAATAAGGCGTGTATGATGGTTTCTTGCTAAAACCTTTTTATTTTGTTCAACATAAAGAAGAATTAATATTACTTCATGATAGTTTTTACGGCGATAATTTCAATATTACTACTTCTGAAGCATATATACGGATCATGAAAAAAAGATTTTACTTAAGTCATCATACGTAATATCTTCTTGCATAATTTTAATTTGGACAATGAGAATTCACAGCAGGGTCTCTATCTCCATATCCATCTCTATTATTCAGAGATTTCGTCTATTTTGCACTTATATCAGGATCTCTATCTTCACCTCTATCTTTAAATTTTAGAGTTTAGTAAATAAAAATTATCTAAATATAGATATTCATTTTCATCAATCTCTATGTTTTTTTGTGAATGCCTAGAAAAGAGAAAAAAATAAAATAAGTGTTTATGAGTGAGATAAAGAATGAGATATGAGAGGTTAAACCAAATTAAAAAAAATGATATTTAGTTAAATTATACAGATAAAGATGAAAATGACGATGTGAATGCTTTTAAATATGTTGAATTATACTTCAATCTTTAATCTTTATAACCTTGCAACTCTGGTGCATCTATCTATAGCTATAATTTTGAAGAATTATTCGGCATTGATGATCGTATATTTAATTAAGTTTTATTATAATTCTAAAAGATGATTTGTCATTAATTAAGAACTTTCTTTTGAGGTCCTCATGAAGATGATGACTAGCATATATTATTGTTTTGATACACTACTCCACCGAAGACATATTTTTTATTTTAAATGATTTATCAAAATCATATTTATTTATTTATTTTGCCTTATATGTGAAGTTCTAACTATTGTAACTACAAATAAAAGGTTTCCAGATGTTAATCGTTGCAACATTTTTTAAAGTAAAATATTTGGAAGCCCAGTAAATGTAAAATTTTAATCATTTCCTTTTGTTACGACATGATTAACTCTAGTTGGAAGTAACTATAACTGTCAAAATTGTGACAATCATAGTCGGTGGAGGTCCAGGAAAGCTGTACGAAATTTATGCGCATCATGATTATAGACTATCATAAACTTGAATTTAAAAGTGAATTCTAATTTTAAATAGTTATATAAGTGTTGATATCCATATTATTTTACACTCCAAGTTTTTGGGACAATGATCTAGATTAGAGTCATAAAATTTGATGAATCAAATGTGTAATTTTATTTTTCCACAAGTCATAAATCACGAAGAAAATATAGAAAGACTTGATAAATGTAAGTAAAAAAAACATGTCAGGCTGTTAATCGTAAGTGTAGTAATATTAGCAAAGAAAGAAAATAAGTCGAACATAATTAAAAAAAAACAACAAATTACTATATTAACAAATACAGTTTAGTGAAGAGTTCCACCTAAGAGAAAATTGACTATATATATCAAGTTCCCCTCTTTTTTTTAATATTCATAACTTTTACATATGACATTATTTTTTTTTAAATTACACCATAAAAACGAGCTTTTTTTATCTTTAAAACGAGTATAGTGTCGTTATATACAAAAAAGAAAAAAAAATTACGTCTTCCAGCTCATTGTGTAATTTGCTCTTCATTGTGTATAATGTCAAGTCATTGTGTCTAATGTCAGGTCATTGTGTCTAATGTCAGGTCATTGTGTCTAATGTCAAGTTATTGTGTCAAATACTTTTCATCATTGTATTTAATGTCAAATATTTTTCTAATGTCAGGTCATTGTGTCAAATATTTTCCAACACTTTGTTATATATAATACATAAACATCGGTAACAAAAATAACATGAAGTTATCTAAAACGTAAAATACAATGATGAATACATATAACACAATGATGAAAAATATTTGACACAATGACCAGACCTGACATTAGACACCATAAAAAGGAGCGTTTTTTTTATCTTTAAAACGAGTATATTGTCGTCATGTACAAAAACGAATTTTTTTTACGTTTTCCAGCTCATTGTGTAATTTCCTCGTCATTGTGTCTAATGTCAGGTCATTTTGTCTAATGTCAAGTCATTGTATCAAATATTTTTCATTATTGTGTCTAATATCAAATATTTTTCTAATTAACTCTAATATAATTCATATAATTCTAATATTTCATAAAATTATAATATAGTTATTATTTAGAGAGTAACTAGATGAAAACATAATAGAAAATTAGTACTGAAATAAAATTAAAGAAAATTAGTACAGAAATATAAAACTAACAAAAAATGTGATATTCACTATTTTTTTAGTACCGCGACTCACACAACGATCTACTCAACACCTAAACTACACCAATTCATAATATACCCCATGTTAAGATTTGAACACTGGTATTCTCCAAACAGTATTTAACTCTTTTCACTAGACAACCAACCCAACCCAACCAAACCAAACCAAACCAGCAAATATTCACCATCTAATCACTCATAATTTTTTATAGTTAAAGATTATGATTACTGGTTCCAAAATTTACTTTTCAATATCTACATATCTAAAAATAATTACTTAAATACCAATAATTGCTGATTGATGTGACGTAACACCCAAAATTCAACCCGATTTAAACTTTTAAAACAACTCGGAAGTTAAGTCCCAAAACGACATTTAATGTATCCACACGTTAAGTTTTACAAACGTGAATTAAACTAGCATAATTACCTTAATTAGTTTAAACAAAAATACCAACAAGTGATCCACAACTTGTAATAACTCCACATAGTTTGTAAAGACTCCACACGAGAATATTAACAAAAACAATTGCAAAACACAACCACGAGAATCCAATCCACTTGATGCGAGACCCGAGATCACTCCGGAGCTTTACCTACATTCAAAACATTAATTTGAACACGGTTAATAGAGATAAGAAGTCTTAGGGACCTTCCACAAGTCCCTACAACAACAATAGGCCAAAACCTCAAAATCAGCCAATTGGCGTCCAACTTGACGTCCAACAGCCCTGATTGGCGTCTGAACAACGTCCAAGACCCCACTTTTGGCGTCCTAGACTCAAGCCCAGATCAGCAAACCCAATTTTGCAGTTTTTGACCCTTTCGATGTAATGAACCAATTTTTGGGTTTATAATATAATATGTCAAACATATTATAAGGGTGTAAATAAATATAATGGAAGTTGAGGGTTTGTTGCAAAAGGTGGACTTTCTTAGTTTTGGAAGGAGGAGCCAAAACTGAAAGTACAGGGACCGATTGTTTAAAATTTGCAAATCTGATTACATATGGGGTAAGGGGGTCACACACCACACACAAATGCGTGTGTGTGTCGTGATTATGAAGGGAGCAAGAGGAGGAGGGCTATGATCACTAAACTGACGAATTGCATGAAAAATCCGATCAATTTTGAGTGTTCCTCTTCTTCAAGATTGCAAGTAAGTACCTCTTCAATCTCTAGAACCTCCATTAATGGAGTTCTTGGTGGGTTTTTGGTGAAAATGAATTTGGGGCTGAATTGAGTGGTCTAGGTGGTTAACAACTTGTTTAAAGTTAAAACACAACTTGTTTAAAGTTAAAACCTAACTTGATTAGTGTTAAAGAGTGGTTAATAACACCCTTTTAACACCTAATTCAAGAATCATAAAGTTATGGTTCTTGAAGGTGATTTGGGGGTTTTATATTTGGGGATGTTTAATTGATGGAATGAAGATTGGTAAGTGTCTATGGTGGTAATAGACACTTTAATTGATAAGAAACCTCAATCAATTTGTTGATTTGAAAATTAGGGGTCTTAAGAACCTAATTTGGGGGTTTTATAATCAGAAGTGTTCAAATGGTGAATTGAGTATGAATAAGTGTTTATGGTTTAATATAAACACATTTTCAAGTTTAAAACTCAATTGAATTGGTGAATTATGAATTGATGAGATTGTGGAATTTGGGTGAAATCCTTAACGGGTCAAAATGGGCGGATTTGATTTAGAATGGTTGAAAGCTTGTGTAAAGCTAAATAAACCAAGATTAGATGATATTGAAGATCATAAGATCTTGGGTGGGTGTCAAACCTCAATTAAGGAATAATTGGGGATATATTAGATTACTAAATCATTGTGGAATAATGATGAAATTGGTGTAAATTAACTTATGTGGTATATAAGTCAAACCATTGTGGAATAATGGTGAAATTGGTGTAAATTGACTTATGTGGTATATAAGTCAAACCATTGTGGAATAATGGTGAAATTGGTGTAAATCGACTTATGTGGTATATAAGTCAAACCACTATGGAATAATGATGAAATGTTGTAAATTGACTTAATGTGGTATAAGTCAAACCATTGTGGAATAATGGTGAATTAGTATAATAATAGGACTTGTATGATGTCAATACTTGTCTAAATGTCGGTTTTGGAGTCAATTACTCAATGACATAACTTAACGAGTGTGGTAAAACTCGGGTGGTAAGCTTGTAGTCAAAGACTCCAAATAATAACGAATGATTCAGATTGGATAAGGGGTAAAAACGAGTTGTGGTTCTCGTATGAGGAGTTTAAAACATTTACAAAATGTTTTTGGTGGTTTAAAACAAATGAGGGTCGAGTCGGGAGGGTTGAAAATGCCAAAACTACAAATTTGGGGTTGGCTGATGCAGGGCTGGTCCCTGGGACGCCCCAAGTGGGACGTCTGGTGTCCCTGGGACGCCTGATGGCTTCTGTTTGCTTCTGGGACGCCTCAAGTGGGACGCTCATTGGCTGAATTTTGAGTTTTCTTCCTAGGACACTTTAGGGGGTCTTGGGACTTGTTGTATCATTACTAATGGTTATTTGTGGTGTTTTTGGAAGCAGGGAAAGCTCCGGAATGATCTCCGGTCTCGCCAAAGTTGGACATCAGATTCTCAAAGTTGTTTTAGATGTTTGTTTTGATTAAACTTCTCGTGGTCGACTTTTACAAACATGTTGGGTTGTTTAACACTTGTGGATAAGTGTGACTAACTTGACTTCTTTTGCGTATTTTAGAAAGTCTAAACTTATGTTGTAAATCTTAAACGTGTGGATACGTTATATTTTGTCTGGAACCTAAATTCCGTGTTATTTTAAAAAGTTTAAATTGGTTTGCAAATCCGGGTGTTACATTCGACCCTTTCCACGCGACCCCCAGTCGTTTTAAACCACCAACAACATTTTGTAAATGTTTTAATCACCAAGGGTCATAATATTTACTATTAGACACACCCGACACGAGAACCACAACTCGTTTTACACCCATGAAGTGTTTAACTCCAAGTTCAATTAATTTGTTGTTTAGGCATACAACGACCTACAACTTAGACACGTTTTGACCCATACAAGTCCTAACGTTTCGCCCTTAATCAATTTGACATATCCACATGTCTATCGAGAGATCCACCTCTCGCTTTCTCACATGGTGTATTTGACTCCATGCCGACCCATGAAGTATCCACACTTCATGTCATCCGTGAAGTACTTAACTTCACTTTCACCCGTGAAGTACTTGACCTCACTACCACCATGAAGTATCCATACTTCACGTTACACCTCTATGAAGTATCCAAACTTCAAGTAATCAACTACTTTACCGTTTTACTACTAACGGTTGACTTTCACCACATAAGTCAATTTTAGTCTAATATTAACACATTCTACATTTCGGTTGACTCTTGATCACATTGAGTCATTTACACCATTTAACCACATAACACCCATTAGTTTGACCATTAACCACATGAGTCAATTTACAACTATTTACCACATTTACACATTCAAGTTTGACTATTAACGACATAGTCTAATTACACATATTTACCACACTTGCACATTCAAGTTTGACTATTAACCACATAGTCTAATTACACCTATTTCAACATAATAGTTTGACCCTATACCACTGGATTGACTTATACCATATTAAGTCAACTCTATATCAATTTCACCATTTATCCACAAATGGTTTGACTTATACCATTCTAAGTCAATTTACAACAAATCACCACATTTAGTTTGACTATATACCACACTAGTCAATTACACCATTTACCACGTTTAGTTTGACTATTTACCACATTAGTCAACTATACCACTTTTACCACATTATGTTTGACTATTTACCACCTTAGTCATTTACGCCACTTTTACCACATTATGTTTGACTATTTACCACTCTAGTCAACTCTACCACTTTAACCACATTTCACACCTTAGTTTGACCATATGCCACATAGTCAAAATTAACACACAACATGTAAATAGAATTAACACATTATCTACTTACATATAAACTACTTATCCACTACTAAGTAAGTGCAAATCACTTACCTTTGCCAATGAAGATTACAATTGTTCCTCAAAGCTAACTTCTTTAATGCCTTGATCACGTAAGCATTCCACATGTTTTAGTAATCTAATTTACCTCAACACATTCATCAAATGTAGTTAATCACCCACCCAAGATCTTATGATCCTCACCCATCATCTAATCTTGGTTTACTTAGTTTTACACAAGCTTTTATCCTTCTTAATAAAAATCAACCAATTCTGACCCGTTAAGGGTTTTCACCCAATTTCCACCATTTCATCTAATTAATAATTCACCAAATCAAATAGGTTTTCTACTTGAAACTGTGTTTATATTACACCATAAACACTTATTCCCACTCAATTCACCATTCAAACATCTTTAATTGCAAAACCCCTAAATTGGGTTCTCAAGAACCTTAATTTCTAAATCATCAAATTGATTAAGATTTCTTATCAATTAAAGCGTCTATTACTCCCATAAACACTTACCAACCATCATTCCATCAATTAAATATCCCCAAATATAAAACCTCCAAATCACCCTCAAGAACCATAACTTTATGATTCTTGAATTAGGTGTTAAAAGGGTGTTATTAACCACTCTTTAACACTAATCAAGCTAGGTTTTAACTTTAAACAAGTTGCTAACCATAATCAACCACCAATTAAGCTCTTAACTTAATTTTTATAAAAACCCACCAAGAACATGAATCAATGGAGGTTTTGGAGAAGAGTTGATACTTACATGAAGTCTAGATTAAGATGAACAACTCAAATCCCATTGATTTCACATGTAATTCCTTGATTTCAAGTTTGAGTCTTCCTCTTCTTCTCCTTGAGCAAAAATCGCAAAAACACACACTCATGTGTGTGTTCTGAGCTACCAACACCAACCAAATAAATCAGCTTTGGCTGATTTACACAAATGGTCCCTCAACTTTAGTTTTGACCTCCTTTTTACCATAAGTTAGTCAAAACCCTTAACTTGTAACATAATACCATCAAACTTCCATTTTATTTATTTACACCCTTTTACAATATAATAAGTATATTACATGATGAAACTCGAAATTTGGTTCGTTATATCTGACAAAAGCAGTAATACATAAACCCAATAATGCTAAAAAAGTTAGTTATAAACCATTAAATATTGATTGAATGTGGACTTAAAGTACACCTTACTTTTGCACAATTGCATCAAAATTTAGCCGGTTTTATTTATATTTTTTTTATATAAAATGATTTTTAAAACTTATTTTTAGTAAACTTTTAAAACATACCTTTTCATGTATTTAATTAAAAACTACATGTGAAAGGAGAACTTTTAAAAATTATTTAATATTTATAATGACATAATAACCACATACATTATCGCATCATTAAATTTGTGTCATCTAATGCTTTTTTAACTATTTTTTTAATTTTAAGTTATCATCATCTTTTAGTATTAATTACGTATTATTTCTCATCTCGTGATTGTTTAGTTTTAAAGAACATTCTTCCTCATAATCACCCATCCTGCGATCCACAACACCGTTAACTTCTTTTTTTTAACGGCAAACGTTACTCATACTCTACCTTTACACCAATAATCCTAAACTACTCCATTGCCCAGGTTTGAACCTGAGACCTCCCATCTAAGAGACATATGCCTCTACCAAGTGGGCTAGCCCCACGTTGACACGTTCTCCACCAACTTCTAAGATCCGAAGAAAGGGCGGTGACACCCTAAAAATAACACCATCGATTTGTTACAAATGCAAAACACAAAACTTGAGACAAAACACCAAAGGGGTGTTTAAGGTTGTCATTAGGGGTAGCTCAACATATTTTGGGGTCTAAAGCGAACATTAAAATTGTGCCTTTTTGTAAAAGTTTACTAAATATATAAAAAATATTAAAATGTAATTTTATAGAGCGTGAAAACGTATAATATTAACACAAAATTTGATACACTATCATTTCTCTCTAAAAACACAAAAGTTGATAAATTATCACATATATTTTTATGTTAAAATATAGATTGAAATAGTTTTTCAATTTTTTTGGCCCTTAAAATCTGGAGACTTAAAACGGTTGATTTAGTTGCTTATAATATAACCACCCCGGGTTGTTATTAGATATTTAAATTGATTAAAATCAATAAAAAATAACTAAATGGTAACTTTTTTTTTGTCAAATCCTTATTCCAAAAGATTAACAATTGATGGATACATTCAGGATCTTACATATATAAACAACATTATATTTTTTTCAAGTCTTCAAATTTCCGACAGAGTAAATTACCGTTTGCGTCCCTCTGGTTTATATGATTTAACACAATGCGTCCCTAACACGAATTTTTAACGCTTTCAGTACCTGTAGTATACAATATGTAACACTCTAAGCCCCTGGGCCTAACTTCGTTAAATTCTTTCCGTTAAGATTAGTCTCGACAGGGGTATCTGCGGATAGCCTTAACTAGATTAGCAGCAAAACTTAACTATTCGCAGCATGTCGAAACTAAACTTAACAGAAAGAATTTAACGAAGTTAGGCCCAGAGGCTCAGAGTGTTACCGATTGTAACCACAGATACTCAAAGCGTTAAAAATTCGTGTTAGGGACGCATTGTGTTAAATCGTGTAAACCACAGGGACGCAAACGGTAATTTACTCTTTCCGATATGTTAAAGATAAACTGTGTTACATTTCAAGATCTTACATATATAAACAATTATATTTTTAGATATTAGAGATAAATTACTTTACATCTAGATCTTACGGATAAATTACATTACATTTCTAGATCAAACACATACTAACATATTAGTATGTGATTTGCATTCAAGGTCAAGATTTGTATTAGAAAGCTCTGCTATCGGTCGTCTAAAGACCAATTTCAGCCCGTTATTGCTCATAACTGCTATGAAAGCACACACTTTCATTTTGAGTTGGATCATGATTAAACCTACTAGTTTATAGCATTGTTTCCATCGATGACGAGTCCTAGCATTTCAACAAGGTGGAACATTCTTTACGCCTCTTTGTCTGGAAATCCCAAATTACAAGAATACAATGCTCATGTATCACTAGGAATAATTAATCTAAGGCAAGAATTACATGGGAACCTAAAGCAGATCTTACAAATAAATTGCATTATATTTCAAGATCTTACAAGTTAAGACGAGAAATGGTAATTAACTAAAACACATAAATGTGTGCACATGGGAGAACGACGAACACATGGTAACTCCTCTCCTTGTATGAGCTTGCATCTCATATCAAGAGTGTAACACCCCAAAATCCTAACACGTTATGATTGGTTCAAGAAGGTAAATGGGAAAAGAAATGGGTCGAGGGTTGGTTTGGGCTTGGCCCGTAGGAAGGAAAAGAAGGGGAGGGCCTTAAACCCTAGCCATCACCACCACCTCCTCATTCTTTCACAACTTCACCCATCAACCTAGAGAGAGCATTCTAGAGAGAGAAACCGAGCATTGGAAAGATTTAGCATCAAGCAACTAGCTCTAGCAAGGGAGAAGGAAACATCATCATCATCAACATCGGGTCAACATTCGAGGTAAGATCAGCCTCTAACTCTCCATTTTAAAGATTGATATGGGTTTTGGGTAAAAATGGGATTTTTATCCATAAAGGTTATATTTTTACGTATGGAATTACACAAAAACCATAGATCTAGTTTCCTGGATGCTAGACGGATGTTTTGAATGTTTAAAGTTCGAATCTTGACGTCAAACAATCTAGATCTAGACTATGCAAAAAGTTAGGGTTTTTTGTGAAGTTCTCGCAGAAAGTTCTCTCACACAGTTCTCGCACAAAGTTCTCTCACACAGTTCTTTCACACAGTTCTCTCACAAAGTTCTCATGAAGTTCTCACAATCACATACTTGTGCACAAACTTTAGGTTCTTGCGGGGAATAATGAGTGCATACTTGATATGTGAAACTAATACCATTTAGGATATATCCGTACAGGTTGAGTGATTCGTAGAGACTACTGAACTTACCTAGGCTACATACCTCTACTGTGTATCACATATGAGTTTTAGAAGACCTCTTTTAAATGCTTTATAATGTTTTCGGGCTGGTGTGCATATCATATGAAATGAATGTTTATGAAATAAGGTTTATCAACAAATGCTTATGAAATGTTTAAAGAAAAGAAGTTTATCAATGTTTATCTTCAAAATGTTTACCCAAGGAGTTTATGAGGCAATGATGAATATGAAGTTATTTAATGAATGTACAAATACTTTAACTGAAGTTTGAAGTAAGAAGTAAACGCTTTTAGAAAGTTATAATATGAACGAATCTTCCATGATTTCCTTCGGGAATGGAAGCGAAGCTATGTTACGAAAAGAAGCGAAGTATAATATGAATGGAAACACCTTAATAGGGGACTTGTGGGTGGCCAACTATTTTACAACTGGATGGTGACGAAGGTTATCTCAAGGTTAACGTGACTTTGGAAATTTGATGCTTGTTTACTCTATGGAGTCTACTTGCTGGAAGCTTGATGCTTGTTTACTCTACGGAGTCTACTTGCTGGAATATTGATGCTTGTTTACTCTACGGTGTCTACTTGCTGGAAGATTGATGCTTGTTTACTCTACGGTGTCTACTTGCTGGAAGATTGATGCTTGTTTACTCTACGAAGTCTACTTGTTGGAAGCTTGATGCTTGTTTACTCTACGAAGTCTACTTGTTGGAAGCTTGATGCTTGTTTACTCTACGGAGTCTACTTGCTGGAAGATTGATGCTTGTTTACTCTACGGAGTCTACTTGCTGGAAGCTTGATGCTTGTTTACTCTACAGAGTCGACTTGCCGGAAGTTTGGTGCTCGTTTACTTTACAGAGTCGACTTGCTGGAAGCTGGAATTTACGGTATACGGAATTGATGGTTACGAGAAGGCGCACATTCGACATATTCGTTATATGTGAATGGTCTATGTTTATGTTTTGATAAGTTTACGTACGATTTTAGTAATGAGGTTAAACGCCTACATTTTGTTAAAAAGGTTTTGAAGCTAACGTTTTATGTAAAACCAGAACTCACTCAACGAAGCTGGCTTTTAGTATGCACATTCAGGTTAAGTGTAGGACGGATGTTGCACAGATGCTTGGCTAGAAATGAGGAGTTACCCGCCAGCATCCTGTTATGTTTTGATTTATGAACAATGTTAAGGCAATGTTATGTAGGGATTTTTATGGACAAGTTATGAAATGTATGAATGGATTTTCCGCTACGTTATTAATTTCAAACTTTAAGAACTACTTGTAATTGAGTAAATCTAACGTATGAGACCTCTCGGGTTTGGGGCCTTACAAAGAGTTAGGGAATCCTATTGGCTTATCACATCGATTCCTAGTTTTGTTTCAATCTGCAAGCTCATCAACAACGACTTCGTGCCGAGCTATATTGAAACGTATGCCACTTGACCTTATTCAAATTCAGAGACCACCAATTCCCACTAACCCGTTAACACCATACTTGCTACTCAGATGACGGATTCAACGTCACATTCGCCATATTTAACTTTTGAGACCATCAATTCCAACTAAAAGTATGGTATGCGGAGTCTATATTGGTATTTAAAGAAGAATACATATTACATGATATATAAATTTAAAAACTATAGAATGCGTTTGAAAACAATAAAGGTTTACTTATAGTGAAAGTTTGTGACAGATTACCGACGGACCGTCCGTCGAAAATTCTATCCAAACAAACGACGGGAATCTTTCTGGAAAAAAACTTGATCAATGGAGTATTTACTATAGTTTACCGACTGAAAATCCGTTAGAAATGCCATCATAACAAATGACTGGACTTCTTTTTTTTTTTGAAAAAGGCTGTGGTGGGAATAATATCTTTAATCCACCGACAGATTACCGGCGACATTTCAAACGTTGTAATTACCAACGGAACACTGACAGTATCCACCAAAACAAAAAAATAATTAAAAAATTGAATATTAGTTGATTCCACCAGTAATTAATAATATTCCATCGATGATACTCAGTGTTACGCATGTCAATTTAGTTAAGCTTGACTACTCTCATCCATTTTTATGTTATTTTCAATCCTTTTATTGTTGGTGTTAGCTTGCTATTGTTGCTGGTAGTTCTAATGTTGCTATTACTATTGTTTTGTTATAATGTGTAAATATAAGGAGCACCAGTTAGTCAACGCTAAAACCAAAATCACAATTTAGTGCATACGGGCTGTGAGCCGATACATATATATTTTTTATCTTAAAACGATAAATTTCTTTACTTTTATAGAACTTGAACCCAAGACTTTCAAACCTAAGTGTTCCAAAAGCCTTTGCCTCTTTAAGCCGATATTTTAGAAACAAAATCCACTACTGAAACCGAAAAATATGGAGAAGGACGACAATAAAACTACAAGGACTCAAGTATGATTAGAAAAATTTTAAGAAGTTTAATTAATATTAATCTTTTATACAACCAAACATCTTATCTTGAATCGATTTAAATGCATTAAATCATTTAGGAACAGTAGAATTAAATGTGGAACAAGAAATTAATAACTAAAGCCCAAGTCATTTAACATAGAAGTGATAGAGTAGGACTTAGGAGGCACGTTGGGTCATACACCGACAAGGACACCCGACCCGTCACGCGGAATCACCAGCTTGCCACTGTTTCGATGTCTCCTATATATCACCTTGTCAGAGCTGGAATCTAGTATGTCTGTCCAAACAATGTAATTCTCATGTTTTCTTTTGTAAAATCTTCCCGGCCACAAGCTGTTCATTAATTTACCCATCGCGATTACTTGTACTTCACGCTAGTAAACTAGTACCCATCATCTCCGTGCCTTCAAGGTGAAACTTGGTTTGTAAATTAAAATAGAATCGACCATGTGTGTGAGTGAATGAAAAGGAAGACATTTGGTTACAGTTCTAGTTTATATTTATTGAAAATCAAGTAATGTTTTATTATAGAAACTAAAAAGTTCGTCAATAATATTGATGTAATTACTAAGAGGCGGATTTAAAATTTGTAAAAAGTAACTAAAATTTAAAAAAAAAACAATCTGTTATTTTCTTCCCTATAGTTTAGTTATTTTTATCAGTTTCATCAAAAAAGTTTATTTTTATTCTATGTATACTTGTGGTTTATAAAACTTGTCATTTTCATCAAATCAGTTAACTTCATCCATATTTTAATGTTAAATGAGGGATATTTAGGTCTTTTTATATGTTTCTTTACTTTATCAATATTTTAAACTCTTAATTACTCCACACATCCCCTTAAACCGCATTAACCCATCCCCTTAAACCGCATTTACTTTATTAATACTTGTTGATTCTAAAACTGAGGGAATATGTTCCAATTACATGTTAATTACAAATTATGTAAGGATTAAATTCAGATTTCAATTTCATTAAGTTGCACCAAATTCAAACGTCCCAAACGCCCCTAATTCTCTTATTGCATTCTAATTATTAAATGATGCAATAATTAGTTTAATAGTATATATCCATCCATACCTTTTTTTTGAAAGGCGAACATTGAATGTTGTGACGTCGCACCCCCAGTCACATGGAGTGTCTCGTCTAACTCCAACCAATATGTTGTCTTAACCGGACCCACTTGGCGTCAGAGTTGGAGAGATTTCAAGGAAAAACCCCACCCAATACGTCTCCTTCCGGGCTTGAGAGAGAGCCGAGGCTCGAATCCTGGATCGCCGTGGGTAAAACCCTGTTGCATCAGCCTAAGAGCTAGCTCTCATTTGCGATGCCACGGAAATTAATGGTGGTGGCAGGGATCGAACCCGGGTCCCTGGGACTCGGGCCTTACCTCAACCATCACCTCCTTAATCAACTCTTAAATCCAAAATATTATTCGTTATCAAACAGATGCACTACGGTCAAATGTAAATATGATATGTTGCGTGTTTAATTCGTTGGTTTGTCATGGTAGTTTGAATGTTTATGTACAAACATACATTTATACATTGATGGGATGACTTTACATAATAGTAATCAAGTTTTTCAATTATTTCATTTAAGTCATTTAAAGTTTTTTGTAACTTTAAAGTTACTCAACTTTCAGTAGTTGTTCCAATCTTATGTAATACTTTTATAAATGTTTAAATTTTTTAAAATTGAATTAGATAAATGAAACATATATGAATCTTGTTTACTATTTAACAATTATTTTTTTCAATTTGACTTAAATATAACAATTTTGAAATTTGTTTATTATTTGGTGAATTTCTTTTATTCAATATAATTACCTCCAATTTTAAGTTAATTGGAATAAAAATTTTACTTATTAGTAACTAATATTTATATTTATTTCATTTGGCTCATTCAATTTTAAAAAATTTAAACATTTATAAAAATATTACATAGGATTGGAACACTTAGTGAATGACTTTAGAGAAACTTTACATATAAAAATATTACATAGGATTTAAACATTTATAAAAAAAACTTTAAGTGACTTAAATAAAACACTTAATAAACTTTGTTACTATTGGATCAAGTTTTCCTTGATTAAAACTATAATTAACTTTAATATTTTAAATAAATTATTGAGAATATATAAAGAGAAACAGTTTTTAGTATCTTATGTATATAATTTTTAACGTCATATTAGAGTAATTAAATAGATTAAGAGATGACGTATTAATGAGTGACAAGATCCCGAAATTCAAGACTTTAGTCTCATAAGTAATTCTCATATTTCAACCTGACAGGGCCGGCCCATTGGTTATGCGTTATACGAGCAACACACTCGTAGTGGGCCTAACATTTTGAGGGACCCAAAAAAAGTGAAAAAACAAATTTATTGGGCCTTTTTAAAAAAGTAATTTTTGAGGCTTTTTTTAAAAAATTATTGGATCAAATATATCAAGAAAAAACAATTGGGCATTTTTAAAAGTATGTTAGGCTTCAAAAAGTTAAACGTGTTTAGGCCCATTAATCCAATCTAACCCAACACTTAGTAATTATGTATTAGGATTAAAATATATATATATATATATATATATATTCTTAAAAAAATGTTAAATGTGTTTAGGTCCACGGGCCTTTTTTTTTCTGCTCGTGTAGGGCATTCGAATCATCGGGACCGGCTTTGCAACCTGAAATTTTAAATAAAGTTAATACCCTTATATACATACATACATACATACATTATACAGAGTCATCAGTATAGAATAGTGGGTACCGTATAAACACTTTATCTTTTGTTTTAACAGTAGTATATAAAACGATTATGTATAACAGTTTACCTTACTCTGCTTCTAATTCTTTTATATCTCGTAAATATTATGTAGTTCTCATGACTTTTTTACTTGAATTTGTTTTCTATTAAATACCTCCGTATACATATTTAGGAAAACAAAAATAATTAGTGGATCCATCAGTATTTTGTTTAGAGTAAATTATAAAAATCAACATTTATGTTTATATCTAATTTCAGCTACAGATCTTAATTTTAATTAATTACACTGTACACCATTTATGTACAAACATTGTAATAAATTTAGACCTTTTGTGTAACTTCCGTTTAATTTCTCCGTTAAATCAAGGCACGTGTGTATCACGTGAGGCCATATTTATAATTTCACCTTTCGTCTAACTTCCGTTTAATTTCTCAATTCCTAAATAACCCATATTGTGAACTATAATCACCGTGGAGTTGTGACATAGCTTTGCTTTTTGCCTAAAAGGGGGAGGTGAAATTACAAATATGACTTCACGTGATACACATGTGCCTTGATTTAACATAGAAATTAAACGAAAGTTAGACGAAATGTCTAAATTTGTTACAATGTTTGTACACAAAGAATGTACAGTGTAATTATTGAAGATTAAGATTTGTAAATGAAATTAGGTGTAAACATAAAGGTTGATTTTTGTAATTTACTCTTTTATTTATTATTTTTTTATTTCATACTTATTTTGAATAAAAAGATATTTAAGAAAAATACAACGGTTAATTAAATCAGGTTGGGTGAAGTTTTAATGATTACATGAAAACATGCAACTAATTTCAGAACAATTTCCCATTTGTAATTGTGTAGGGGTCCATGCACACTCAAGAAAGAACCTCTATTTAATCCTCCATCTACATTTCATAAAAACTATATCCTTTCATGATCGACTTCTTTACTCACTTGTAATCCTTCTACTTTTCATTATATTTACTTCATTTTTTTCCTTTCAATTTCTCCAATCCTAACATGCTCAACGAGTAATACAAGATCAAGTTTTCGATTCTTTTTTCGCAGGAAAATACGCAAAAATGGGTTTGACATTCATCTCGGTTATGAGCTTTTTGTCGGTGTTATCACTGGTTAATGGTTACTATGTAACTCCATGGAGCACCGCCCATGCCACCTTCTATGGTGGTGGTGATGCCTCCGGAACAATGGGTATGTTATATGTACAACTCTTCATGCACCATGTATAACATTTTGAATTTGGTTTGCATTAAAAATTATATATGTTCTATATTGTAACAAGGGTTCTTGATGTACTTGTAGGTGGAGCTTGTGGATATGGGAACTTGTACAGTCAAGGGTATGGTACAAACACTGCTGCACTGAGTACACCCTTGTTCAACAACGGGTTAAGCTGCGGTGCGTGCTTCGAGCTTAAGTGTATCAATGATCCGCAATGGTGTCTTCCTGGCACCATTGTGGTTACTGCCACCAATTTTTGCCCTCCCGGAGGATGGTGTGATAATATTCATTTCGACTTGTCGGAGCCGGTTTTTCTTCACATTGGTCAGTACCGAGCCGGAATTGTCCCTGTTGCTTACAGGAGGTACTTACTTGTTTTAACTATTAAGGGTAATTTAGTCATTTTACATCGATACAGTATTTAGGTAAGTGGTTTCAATTCTTGTTTATACACATCAAAGGTACTTTAGTTAGCTAGCTAGCGAGGATAGTTTGGTCATTTATGGCAAACACGGCAATTCATACCTAACTTTTCTTTTATAATTTGAAACCATGGCTTTTGAAAGGGTAGATTCGTCAAAAGATCATTATTCGTGTCGAAGGTTTTTATTCTTTCGTATGCTTAGATCCGTAATTGACCATGCAAACTGTCATTCAACCGTCGTTGTCATTAGTGGTAAATTCGTCTTTTACATTATTACCACCACCACCATTCACGGCTGTTGATTTGGATTGTCGTGAAGGGCAATTTCGTCAGTTTAGATATCCAGTAGGATCCTCTTTAAATACTTTAATTAGAAGCGGAGTCAATATCAACGACAATTTTGTCTTTATCACATACTAGTAGCCAGTCAGTACCCGGTACGGCGGTACCCACGTATTTAACAGTTATCACAGCTGTGTTGTAAAGGGTAGTTCCGTCATAAAGTCGTGATATTTTCATCATAGTACATTTTACAAGGGTAAATATGGGAGTTTTTGATAATATAAAAACAAACGTAAATAATGAACTCATATTTAAATATATACTAGGAGGATTTAAATATATACTAGGAGGGAAAGGATAATATGAAACTCATTTGAATTGAGAAAACCTATGAAATTCTTATAACCTTTTTAGGTACTTTTTATATGTATTTTCATCACCAAAAAATCAAAAAAGCGTCGAATACTTTTTAAAAAAAATCCTGAAAAAATGACCAAAAATCATGTTTTTATATTGTATGTCAGCGTTACGTCAGCATGTTACATACGTAAACAGGTACAACGTTTTCGCAAAAAATATTAAAAAAATCACTCAGCGCTTTTTTGAATTTTTTTCAAAGTGATTAAATTAAATATGGAAGCTATAAAAAAATGTACACGTGTTTTTAACTGTTACATATGTTACATAGGGAGTTTCTAGGGTTTTCTCAACTTAAAAGGTTTTCACCATAGCCCTCACTATACTAGGATACATATAGATTAAATAAAAATTATTAAATAGTTAGTAATTAAAATATAAGAATTATAAAGAAAATATTTAATTGTAGTAAAGATTTAGCAGTTAATAAAAAATATTAAATAGTTAGTAACGAATAAAAAATAAATAGGAAAAAGAATACAGGCTTACAGAATTGTGACAGGTGTCCCAACCATTTACTTAAAGGGGTGCGTGTGTGTGTATATATATAGAGAGAGAGAGTGTGTGACGTTCATTTGAGAACCAATACTATGTTGAGAACTACGAGAACCGTATCATCTTTTTTACTTTTTTATTATGTTTTTTTAACGGCAATTTGGATTACTAACGAGACACTGACCCACCCGATCATCTTCACCTCCCTCAGGAGAAAACCCACCATATGTGAGAAAACCTCATGGTCCAACCTGGACCCCCTTTTTATTATGTAATTGATTATAATTCATGTAGATTTTAATAAACTTTACATTTATTTTTTTTAAATATGATACTTATACTTAAAAAAAATTTTATACATGTATATATGCATATACATGTAGAATTTAGTAATATATTATTGTACTTCTATTTGTTGTATTATATAATGCAAAATATTGGTTTTTATTATTTTGTACGATATTAGAGGCTTAAAACTTTTGTGTTTCTTTTTCTCACTTTCTATTTGTATTCGTCGTTTTGTTATCGAATTTTGGTTGGTTGTCTATCTTTTCCCCTTATCGTACCACTTGTATGGCGATATTTTTTCTCATCCTCTTGGTCTTCCCCTAAGAGTTGGTATATATACACTTATACATGTGGATTAGGGTTTGATTTGTTTATCTTTCTCGACTAGAAGTTACCATCGCAAATTCAAAGTTAGTAACTCATGCCACCACAGTCGTAGCTGTTGTCAACACGCCCTGATTGTGGCCACGGTTATCCTTTCCGGTTTTTACCTTGTATTACCTTTGAAATATCTCTTCTTGCCGCTGCCGTTGTTTTTTCTTCTTTCTTCCGTCGGTTATGTAAATTGAATTGCCGCCGCTTACTTTGGTGGTATTTCACCGAATTGATTTGGAATCAACCATGTCTAATTTTGTTTTTCTCTAGCGACCGTTGTTGCCATGTTAGTCACATTCAGTGGCATGTTTCTTTGCTTTTCCTTTTTTTATCTAATTGTCGGCCAATACATTTGTCTTTCTTTATTATTTTTTGGCTTTCTTTTTGTTTTCTTTTATACATTTAAGATTGTTCGTTTCTTATTGCAATTTAAAATTATGATATTTATGTTTTTTTTTAAAATTCTATCCTAAATACATTTTAATATATATATATATAGGGCTATAAACGAACCCAACGTTTAACGAACACGTTCGACGGGAAGTTTGTTATGTTCGTTCGTTTAATAAATGAACGAAACATGAACAAAGAATTCTTATTCAATATTAGTTAAATGAACGAACATGAACAAATGTCTTGTTCGTTTAATTAGGTTCATGAACGGTCGTTCATTTACGTTTGTTTACGTTCATTTATGTTCGCTCGTTTACGTTTGTTAATGTCGTTCATTATAGATTTTTTTATATATTAAATTTTATTTAAGCTTTTTATAGTTTTATATATTTTGATTTTTATTTTATTACTCATTAGACCATTTAAACCTTTTTTTTTATAGATAATTATGGTTATGTAATATGTCAAGTATTTTAGGATAATTATGTTTAAGTATTTAAACTTTAATTTATATTTTCGATGGTTATGTCTAATGTTTAGGATTAACAATGTTGTTTTGAATTTTCAAACTAACATGCAGGATTAACATGAGATTTCGGGTGTCCTGTGCGAGTTATAAAAAATGGGCCCCTAAAACATAAAGTTATATATAAAAAAATTCATTAATATAACGATAATTGTTATAACAATAAACAAAACAAAATTATTGTAGCAAAATAATCTATGTTACATAGTTAAACGAATCGTAAAACTCTCATACTTAGAGCACTGACTTGAGACTTTCGTAAATTTCCATCTAATTTTCTCTTCTTATGTTTTTGACAACCGGATAGTTGAGGCACAATTTCTGTAAATCATATAACAATAACTTATAACCTAATCTTGTAAGTTTCAAGTAATCAAACTAGATGAACAATAAAAATGTAAACATATAACAATAACCAAAACATGAAATTTAACATTTAAACATATAACTAATTGATAGATATAAGTATAAACAATTGATGAATTGAAAATTAAGTGAAAATTGAAAACATAAACTGATAAACATAATTAATAAATTGAAATATGAAAAACAAAATAGAAGATATAACGTTGGCTATTTGGTGCAATGGTAGCCCCAAAACTTCTCATAGTGGAGGTCTTGGGTTTGAATCCTAGCCACAACAAAAAAGGGGTCTGTGGCCAGGTCAAGGGGTTTACCCAGTTGGGGGTTCCTCCTGTGGTGGGCTGCCCTGGATATTTTAGGTGTTGCCCTGAGGAAACCCAATTATCCTATAATATCTAGGTGTTGCCGTTAAAAAAAAAGACATAAATATCTCATAGCCATCAGCGACATGAGAAGTGACACTCCAAAACATAAAAACATGAAAAGTTTAAAACAATATAAAAAAAACTAAAACAAACTTACATGGGGGCTGTCGGGCTAGGTATCGAAATCAAATGATGGCTTCACCTTGGCAGGACTCAGGTTGGAACTTGAAAGGTCGATTGTTGACGAAGGTAGGGGCAGGAAGTAGCGACTACCGATGATTCGTATAATATATTATTGGGTTAATTATGTTTATTAATTTATTGGTTTAATTGGACCCCTATATAAGATGTTATTGGGTTATCATATGTTTATTAATTTATTAGGTTAATTGAGCCCCTACATAAATTATTATTTGGTTTTCATGTGTTTATTAATTTATTGGGCATATCTAAAACATATAATTATCATTTACTAATAAGTTTATAGTTTTTTTAAATATGTTAATCGACACAAGGTATATAAACAAAATAAAAATTTTGGGCCTTGAGCGGTTGCCCACCCCGCACATGCTCAGGGCCGACCTTGCTAACATGTGTTCGTTGTGTGTGTTCCTTTACAAAGTTAACGAACGGACACGAACAAATCCATTTCTTTAATAAACGAACATGAACATGAAATTTCACTTTCATTTATTGTTCGTGAACAAGTTTAATGTTAAACGAACGAACACGAACAATGCTTCGTTCAGTTCATTTACAACCATATATATATATATATATTAAATTTAAATTTTATTTTCTTTAATTTGAGGCGGTTTCATTAGCTTAAAGATTGTTTTGCTACGATATTTTAGCAATTAAATAAACAGATTATTGTTTTGACATGACGTTTGGTGGCATTATGTTATTTATTCTATGTAATCACTAGGAAATTAGCATTTTCACGACGGTATACCATAAGCTTCGATTTAAATCTGCATCTCCTTATGATAGTTTCATGATATATGTAGTTATAACTCATAAAATGACCATTGTACGACCTTTTTCTTGTAGGGTACCCTGCAGGAGAAGTGGTGGGATTAGGTTCACAATAAATGGACACTCCTACTTCAACTTGGTCCTTATCACAAACGTAGCTGATGCTGGAGATGTGAGATCTGTGTTCATAAAGGGGTCAAGAACAGGGTGGCAACCAATGTCTAGAAATTGGGGGCAAAATTGGCAAAGCAATAGTTACCTCAATGGACAAGCCCTATCCTTTAAGGTCACTACAAGTGATGGTAGAAGTGTAGTGTCCTACAACGCGGCTCCTTCTGGTTGGTCTTTCGGGCAGACCTATACTGGGGGCCAGTTTCGCTAACCGGTCATTAAGCATCTAGTTTGATGGTATCTGGTATGATCTTGATCTTGATTTATCGAACAACAATATTAACTTTAAAAATGTTATGCGTTTAAATTCTTCTTTGGGTTTATTAACTCGGAAGGAATCAATAGACCCGAGAATGGAATAAACGAACTAAAGAACGGTGTCCTAATAGCAATTATGTATATGAGTTTGATGAGTATAATGTTGTATCTTGTTCACATAAATAGATCGTATTGTAAGTGTTCTTTCCGTTATATTGAATAAAATTAAACTCGAGCCCGTTACAATCCTACATGTATATAAGAATGTATTGCACTTTATTAATGTGTTAAAGTATGATTTTTATAAAACGTATTTTTATATAGAATACACTGTTGAATAGTTTTTCTAATTGATTTGAGGGCAATTTAGCTTGAAAACATCATTTTATTGTTGGATATTTTGAAGAGGGTTGTTAACAGTTTAAGGAAAGTTACAATTGAGGAATGATATAAATGCGAGTAATATGTATTTTTGTATCGGCGATTGTAATAAAATATAGGGTAGAAACATAGGTAACTATTTTATTGTTTTATCTAGACTATTAATTATGTTTTTTTTAACTGCGAATATTGAATGTTGTGACGTTACACCCCCGTTACATGGGAGATCCTCGTCCAACTCCGGCCAATATGCTGTCTTAACCGGGCCCACTTGGGGTCAGAGTTGGAGAGCATCCAAGGAAAAATCACACCCAATACGGCCCCTTCCAGGCTTGAGTGAGAGCCGAGTCTCGAACCCTGGATCGGCGTGGGTAAAACCCAGATGCATCAGCCTAAGAGCTAGGCCTCATTTGCATGCCGCAGAAACTAATGGGGTGGGTAGGGATTGAACTTGGGTCACAAGAAACACAGGTCTCTCACTTACTACTCCATCACCAGCTTATTGACGTCTATTAATTATGTACTTTTACCAAGGTGAATTTAGCCTACGAACCACTAATTAATAGTTATATATTATTTTTCTTTTAAACTTAGAACTTACATCTCTTAGTGGTTCTAAATTTAAAAGAAAAATGATATATGCGTGTTTCTTTGCGGAGATTAATGTTATTATATGTATTAACTAACAAATTTATTTTTAAGTAAATCGAGCCTTGGCTCTCCCTCAAGCCCGGAAGGGGCCGTATTGGTTGAGATTTTTTCTTGGATGCTCTCCAACTCTGACGCCAAGTGGGCCCGGTTAAGAAAACATATTGGCCAGAGTTGGACGAGACTCTCTCATGTGACGGGGGAGTGTGACGTCACAACATTCAATGTTCGCCGTTAAAAAAAAAGCTACTATTTGTATTTAAAAATTTTAAAAAGGTTGAATAGTAAATGATGGGACGAAAGATGGTGGTGATATGATGCTTAGGTGACACATATTAGTGAATGGTGAATGATAGCATTTCATGGCCTTATTTACACAACCAATGTTACTCTGAGTTTGGGTGTTCAATCTTTTCATGGCTAGAGGTTGACAGGCAGTTTCTTATGTTCATCTTGCACCATGTGGGGTTGATGAAGTGGCACGCGGGGGTGAGCGGGAACACATGCCTCTGCTAGTGGCGCCACAAAAGATGATGTGTTGGGGTGTGGCACAGTTTGAAGAAGTCATGCCGGGTGATATTCAATTGTTTATTTTTTCTTTTTTTATTCTATAATTCATTAAGAAACAATTTGATTTTTCTATAATAATTTGTAATATTTAATTTTAAAAAAAAATCTAAATACATCATTTTATTTAAATTTTTTTTATTGACATTCCGATGTAAATTTTTTATTGAAAACAAGTTGTTTTCAAAAAAAGTATTTTGTAGTCTTGTAAAAATAAAAAAAATAGCTTTATTTTGAAAACGACTCGGTTTTCCATAATAATTATATCTGAATGTCGACAATTTTTTTGGGGTAACTTTACATAATAGTAACCAAGTTTCTCATCTGTTCCATTTTAGTTACTAAAACTTTTTTTATCTAATTTTAGTCATACAAGTTTCTCATGTGTTCCATTTTAGTCACTCAAACTTTTTTTTGTCTCATTTTAGTCAATCAAGTTTCACATGTTGTTCCAATCTTTCGTAATTACTATGTTACGAGTTACTTTTTTTTGGATTTCATTTTATAGATATGGTGAAAATGAAATCCAAAAAGAGTAAAACAACATTTTAACCATATTCATAAAACAAAATCAAAAGAAAATAACACGTTAACATCGTCATTGTGCAAGATTGAAACAACATGTGAAACTTGAGTGGCTAAAATGAGACAAAAAAAATTTTAGTGACTAAAATGGAACAGATGTCCAACTTGAATAACTAAAATGAGACAAAAAAATTTGAGTGACTAAAATGAAATACATAAGAAACTTGAGTGACTAAAATGAGATAAAAAAATTGAGTGACTAAAATGAAACAGATGAGAAACTTGAGTAACTAAAATTAGATAAAAAAATTTTAAGTGACTAAAATGGAACAGATAAAAAAACTTGGTTACTATTTTGTATAGTTACCATTTTAAATACAATGTAACTTGATAAAATGTTACATTATAAACTTTTATAGAACTAATTACTTTCCTTTGTATAATTGATTAAATCAACTCTTTAGTTCAAAGTAGATCTCATAAAGTTTGAAAATATTCTTAGAGGATGTTTGAGATTGCTTATTTAACTCTAAAAATGTTTTTTTTTGTCAAAAGTGCTTATTGACTTATGACTTTTTCAAAAGAAGTTTTTAAAAAAGTGTTTGGATTAACTTTTGTGATGGGAAAAGCCAATAAGTTGTTTTCTAAAAAGTGTTTGGCTTTTGGAAATGGTGGTTAGATTGGTAAGCCAATATTTATTGTAGGGTAAAGGGTGGGTAGATTGGTAATTTTATGTTCAAAAAGTCATAAAGAGTTTTAAAAAGCTAGGATTTGTGACTTTTAGAAAACAACTTTTTAAGACTTATCAAAAAGTCAAAAAAAAGTACTTTTATCTATGTCAAACATTTTTTTAACTTATTACCTTTTTAAAAAAGTCAATAAGTCAATAAATCATTTTCAAACTCAATCCTAAACACCCCTTAGTTCCAAAAGTTAGCAAAAAATGCAATTTTTGTAAGACATCAAAGCATTCAATTTCTGAAACACCCTACTATTTCCTTTATTATTTTATCAGAGTTTAATGTGAAAAACGGGTCCAAGATTTTTCAAACCTTATCACTAAAGTGACGTAGGTATATTTTATTAGAAATATTGTCTTTACATAAAATATTACATTATGTAACATAGGGATTCTTCAACTCCGACCGGCCACGTCCTCAGGAAGCCTCATTCCATATGCTCTTAACCTTCAGTGTTTGGAAAACGTTTTTGAATTAGCCTACGCAAATTAAGTACACTGCATCATTTATTTTATTAGGAACCCTTTTAGGTTCTTATTGTTCAAGTTTTCTGGGCTCTCGGCGCCCCCGTGACCATCTCCGGACGTACCTCCGGTCACGTCATTCGTATATTTTATTATCATTCAATTTAGATCCTTCCGCCTTATAGACTGGGCACCTCTACCGGGTCCTTCCGCCTATAGACGGGGCACCTTTTCATTCTCATATTTAAGGCCCTTCCGTCTTGTAGACTCGGCACCTTTTTCCATTCATTCTTGAGACCCGCCCCGTAGGCTGGACATCTCTTTTCATTGGGATCTTGAGTATCATAGACTCACAGCTTCCCAATTTATTCCCAACCAGCCCTCACCTTAAAACTTCGTAACAGTTTTCCCACGACGCTTTAAAGAGGCTTATATATAGGAAGTACCAGCGGCGTATCTACCACCCCTTTAACACTTCTTGAGTACTCTGTTATTCCATTTTAAGACTTAGACTAGTTTCCATCACACACTCATATTTACACATATAGCATGATCATTCGTCATGCATCCAAATATTCACATTTAGCACATTGCATATTCGTACATATAGCATGACCTCTTGTCATACTTTCATATTCATCCCTGATCTAATTCCTTATAAAGGTTTCTCCATGTTATGTTAAAGATGTTTATATATAGGAAGCACCAGCAGCGTATCCACCACCCCTTTAACATCCCATAAATACTCATTTACTTAGAATTAAGCTTTCCCATCTAATTCTCTTTTAGTGGCATGATCTCTTTATGCTTTTATCTTAACTCTTGCTCTAATCCCTTACAAAGGTTTCGTCATGTTATGTTAAAGATGTTTATATATAGGAAGTATCAGCGGCGTATCCACCACCCCTTTAACATCTCATGAATACTCCTTTGCTTAAGATTAAGCGTTTCTCATCATTTATTTAATATCATGACCTTCTCATGCTTTTATCCCATTCTTGTCCTATTTCCTCGTAAAGGCGTCTCTATAATGTATTAAAGAGGTTTATATATAGGGTGTACCAGCGGCGTACCCACCACCCCTAAAATACATCACAGATATTCCTTTATTTAGAATTAAGCTTTCCCTTATTCATACTTATCATATATTGTAAACTGGGGTAATTATGCTTTAAGAGTAGTACCACCAACAGAGATATTCACAGGAAAAAGTGACAGGTCTAGGAGAGATTTATACACCACTATTTTCTTAGACAGAACATTCCGTTTGTAAGATAACTACATACAGGTCAGAAGATCACCCGTCCGTTTACTATATTTTAATTATTATCTTATAGTCTATACCCCTAAACATTAATAATGGTTTCACTACGAAGCACCAAGAGATTTATATATAGGAAGTACCAGCGTCGTATCCACCACCCATTGGATACGTCGTGCCTACTCCATTATTCCCGTTTAGTGTTTAGACTAATCCTCATTACCTCGTACCCTCGTCATATTCATATCACATAACGCATACCATTTAAGCACGTAATTCACATAATCATGTCTAGGGTAAGGCTTTAGTGTACTTACGATAATCTCGGGTCGTTTCCTACACTCGTTCCATTCTTAAACGTCTTTCCGGATCCGAGCCGCACTCGCAATGTACCACACTCGCACTTAAATGCGCCGCACCAGGTCTTTTAATCCTTCTTAGAGTGTTTGTGTGTGTTGTTTTCTCATTTGAATGGCCTCAAGAATCTATTTATAGGCTAAAATGGGACTCATGTCGGAGTGACATGTCATGCCAAGTCGGTTCGACTTCGGCTGAAGTTGGTGACACGCGTCAAAATCTCTTTTATGCTTCAGGAACACATATCGGACCGACGTGTAATTCATATCGGTCTGACATCCACATATCGGACTGAGGTGTAAATCATATCGGTCCGACTTCCAGATGTCGGACCGACGTGTAAAGCATATCGGTCCGACTTGAGTGTTGAGTCATCAAAAGACGCGTTGAAGCCTCCTAGATTGCTTTGGGAACACATACCGGACCGTTATGCTTAGGATATCGGTCCGACATACCTCATTTTTTCAGATTCTCCTCTTCGAAATACCCCATTTTCATATATTATGGCTCCCGTAACTTATTTTCTAGCTCGAGATATGCCTATATAAAGTTTTGGGCTATTTCCGGGCGAATGGTCTTTTTGTTTTCGCGTCCGGTTACGTTCTAGCGTCGTGTTTCTTAACTGACACGTGTCTTAACTAATTGTAGAAGTTTGGGATGTTACAAATCTACCCCCCTTAAATTAGGTTTCGTCCTCAAAACCTGTTAATGAGGGTAATTCTTTCTCATTTCTTCTTCATTCTCCCAAATCATCTCCGATCCTTTTTTGTTCCTCTACTGTACTAATACTTGTTTGATCTTCTTGTGACGTAACTGCTTTTTCTTGGTGTCTAGAATCTTTACGGATTCTTTGACATAAGTCAGTTTCTTGTGAACTTCTATCTTTTTTCAAAGGTATTTAAGCAGTCTTGTCTGCTATCATTTCTGTAGATGTGGAACGTGTCTTGGTTCTTCAGGTAACTTTATTTGATAAGTTACTCTTCCGACTTGTTTAATGATCCTTAAAAGGACCAATGAATCATGGACTTATCTTGCCACGTTTCTTAAGTTGGATTAGACCTTTCCATTGAGACATAAAACATAATCTCCTTTTTGGAATTCTATTGGTCTGTATCTCTTGCCTAAAGGTTCTCGTAGTGACACTAATTCCTTTATTCCAGTAAGTTTGATTGGTAATGAGTCTTAGTCACTGGCTTAGCTTCAGGATTTAAGTCGAATCCGATCTTTCTCTTAGATGGAACACTTGGAAGATCGTCCGGAATTCTCCTGGGAATTTGGAACCTGCTTCAGTTCTTTCCCTTTTATCTTCACATCGGCCGTATAAGCTATGAAGGCTCGGTGACCTTGTCTCGCATAGCTTATTATCTTGACCGCCATACATAATGTAATTTGGTTTCATCGTTTGCCAATGACACTAACTTCTTTTCCTGCAGGCGTCGTGAATCGCACGATCTTTGATTGCATATAGTATGCGAAGATAACTAGTCCGATCATGTCAAATTCTTGTATTAGCATCAGAATCAAGTCGACGAGATATTATTCTCCTTCTGTTAGTAGTTGGTAACCTCATCACATTTTGGTTATTACGCAGTTTCTATCACTCGTGGTTTTAACCTCTAATGCCCTAGCCAACTTGCTTCTATTGAAATTTCTACAATCTACTAGTTCTTGTATGAAACGTGAGTAGGTAGAATATTTCAAGAGGAAGATACCTGACACATCGTCAGGGGTCTCTTGCTTCCTCATTAGTGATCTGGAAAGCCCTACCTCTTGGTTTCGGAGCTTCGATCCTTTTGATTTCATTATTTGCTACTCTTGACCTTTCACCGGCCTTCTCAGTCTGAGATCGTAGTTCAGGACATTCTCTGCTGAAATATCCTAGCTTGTAACAAGTGTAGCATAATCTAACTGGACATGTACACTGATGTGTCAGATGTCTAGTCTTCCCACACTTCATACAAACTAGAGTCTTGAATCGACATTCTCCAAGATGTCTCTTTCCACAGACTCCACAGTTGCTTATTTCTTTTTCTTGAAAGGAATCACCTTCAGGTCCTTTAAATTTAATTCTTCTAAGAGGCATAGGAGATGGATAATATTCTTCTTTTCTCTTCCTCTCCTTCTTGCTGCCTTTTAAGCTCTGTTTCTCGTTCTCTAGCCCAATCAATCATTTCCTCCAAGTTTGCGCACTTGGACGGATGAATGAACTCTCTAATTTCTGTTCTTAGAATGAGATGGTATCGTGTCATCCACATCTCAGGAGTTATTAACAATGCGGGACAGAATCTGACTTTATCGAAGAAAATGCCAGTAATATCGTCCACTGATTCATTCGTTTGACGGAGTTGAAGGAACTCCTCAGTGGTTCTGTCTATTGCCTCTCGTGGGCAATAGTGCTTCAGAAAGATATTCTTGAATTCTTCCCACTTCATATCTTTGATCTTATCTCTACCTTTCTCTCTCTTCATTACGCCCCACCAATCGTCAGCTCTTTCTTTGAGTTGGTTGGTGGGGAAGGTTACTTCGTCCTCCTTACTATAATGACAAGTATCAAATGTTGTTTCCATTGCAACTATCCATCTTTGACTCTCTAAGGGATTAATGGCTCCCTTGAACTCCATCGGTTTGCACGTCATAAAGTCCTTATACGTACATTGGTTTGATTTAACATTTCTATCTTCTCTATTCTGGGATTTCTCTATCTCCTTATGATTCTCAAACCAACTCTCCAGTGAACTTTTCAGTTCTGCTTGCATAATTAGGAGGTTTGCATCGAACGCCTTCCCTACTTCTAACGCAATTTGTCTCCGGATATTTTCCGGGACCTGTTCTACTTCGTTCTCATCGTGAAGTGGAGACGCAGCTTTCCCGTGGCTCCCTTCGTCGTGTACTTCATTGTTCTAACGTTCAGCCATTGTTGCTAATACACGAATTTCGTTTAATCGCTCACTTGTTCAGCTTAATTATAGTCTAGGGTTTCATATTTACAGGCCTCATACTATTCTAACCCTAATTAAGCATTCTAGGGTTTTATGTAAGGCCCCCTTCGTATATTTACATATACTCACATTCACTTATACATTTCAATCATGTATAATCACATTCCTGGCTTACTATTTGTTGAAATAAGTTATCATACGATGTTTGTGTTATCACGGGGTTCCATACATTAGCTCCAATATTGGCCAGTAATAAGGCAATGTATGTTACGCGTCATGATACTCCCAACTATCATATGGAGCTTATCTCATACAAAGTTCAGCCCACGTATACTCACACATGTATGTTTAAGCACTGGAATTTTAAACATACCTGCTTCCTGGGACGGCCTCGGATTGAATCCCTATTTATATCATGAGCACTTATGGTTTGAGTTTAAGTAAACTTTCAATACTCAAATCCCTCAAACCGTGCTCTGATACCAACCTGAAACACCCTACTATTTCCATTATTATTTTATCAGAGTTTAATGCGGAAAACGGGTCCCGGATTTTTCAAACCTTATCACTAAAGTGACATAGGTATATTTTAATAGAAATATTGTCTTTACATAAAATATTACATTATGTAACATAGGGATTCTTCAACTCCGATCGACCACGTCCCCAGGAACCCTCATTCCATATGCTCTTAACCTGCAGTGTTTGGAAAACGTTTTTAAATTAGCTTATGTAATATCCATGATTTTTCATATGTTGTGTTTAATTGCAATACATTGTGTTACATGGACCACGATTTCAAGTGTTTCAATTTCCGATTCCATTAAGACAATTTCATGTTTTGTTGGGAATCAGGGTACCAGTTTTAACTTTTAAAACAATAATTATTTAAACCTTTTTAAATAAATAAATCAGATATATTTTGTGGAAGCGATTTAATAATACCTTTACCAGATCAGATCTGGATTCCTTTCAGTGATCTGATTACACGCGAATAAACAATATTAAATAACCAACCATAGGGTGTTCAGATTTATACCTTGACGATAACTAGATGTGTAACACCTTAGTACAACCAACGTCACATTAGTTGACTCCTACACGAAAAACCTACAGCAAAACGTCACACGGTTGCGCGAGGGGAAGCCGATCACAGCGACGGTGGCGGTGGCGGCTCGCGACGATGGTGGCTGGGCTAGGGCGTCGTACGTCGGTGGTGCTTGGTCGGCGTCAATCTCGCAAGGGGAGGGGATGGTGGCGCCGATTTTGGGTGTAGTGGGATTAGGGTTTAGGTTTTGATTGTAATATTATATTTATAGACATTATAATTACACACTGGTCCCCTATGGTATTAACAGTTAATACCCAGTAATAATTAACCTTTAATTATTAAACCCTTGTATTTTACTAATCATATATAATCAGTAAAAATCTAATCCTTTAATGTTTAACTGATTAAACATTTATACCCCGCAAATTATCAATTAATCAGATAATTAATTATCTCAATCTCCAATAAATATTTCTCTAAATATTTATTCACCATTTATTATTTCCGTCTTTCGTGAATAATATTTAACAATTAAATATTATATATATTTGTTTGTTGACTAAGGTGTGACTCTTTGGATCGTACCTTAATAGTAACGTTGAATTAATTGACCATCGGACATCATATATCCAACAATCTCCCACTTGGTCGATTATTCAGTTAATCGGTTCAACGTAGAAAGTGGTGGACGCCTAGCTGCATCTCACTGCCCCTAGCAAGGTATGACGTATTTATAATAGTCAAACTATTTTCTTGTGGACAAGTAACCTTTACTTTACCAAGTCTAACAGTCCTAGTAAGCATATGTATCCTTTCTGTTTAGGGCGTCCGTTGAACATGAGACATGGATACAATTCACTTATCACATGTGGTTCAACTATTCTTGTTCTCGTTCTCTAATTCAAAGTGGTCTAAACAAACTACTCTTTAGTTTGAGCATGGCCATGCGTTTCACACCAGCTTGAATCAACGAGGGCACCAGAATGTCCAACTCCTAGTTAAAGAAGAACTGAATTCTTATGGCCACGTACAACTCCCACTAAACTTCAGATTGCTCCTGATCATACCCTTATTACTGCCTGTCAAGGTACAACGTTAGATAAGATCAAAGAACAACCTTTAGTCAGAGTTAGTTCTAGTAAGTGCCTTGGGTCGAGGATCGACAGATCTTACTTTATTCAAAACATATCAAGACATAGATCCATGAAGATAGTTTTGAAACGAGTTACATCCAATAATTATTCTCTAATATTGTCTGTGAATATGATTTCCAACTTCTTGGTCTTTCATTCACAATGAACCAACCATCTGATTCACAATAGTCTTATGTTCATATTGATTCCCATGAATCTGATCGACTACGGACATTTAGAATAATCTATATATTCAAGGATTTCTAAAACGTATAAACTATCGAACACAATAACATTTAGTAATAATGCATTTAACCATTAAATCAAATATTAAAAACAATGTAACTGTATTGTTCGAAAGCACCAAATACTAAATACACATCAAACCCACTGTCTAGCAAATCTAAGGCCTATCTTGTCAGCATGCTCCTCATGTTTAGAATGAGGCATAGGCTTAGTGAACGGGTCGGCTAGATTCTGATATGTGTGAACTTTGTTTAACACGATGTCTCCTCGTTCTATTATATCTCGGATATAATGAAATATTCTGAGTTTGTTCTTAGTGCTGTGGTGTGACCTTGGTTCCTTAGCTTGAGCAATGGCACCGGTATTGTCACAAAGTATCTCGATCGGTTTCTGAATGCTAGGCATTACTCCAAGATCAGCAATGAACTTCTTCATCCAAGTAGCCTCCTTTGCAGCTTCCGAAGCGGCAATGTATTCTGACTTGGTGGTGGATTGAGCAAAAACACTTTTCTTAATACTCTT
This sequence comes from Smallanthus sonchifolius, assembly GCA_023525975.1. NCBI lineage: Eukaryota > Viridiplantae > Streptophyta > Magnoliopsida > Asterales > Asteraceae > Smallanthus > Smallanthus sonchifolius. The sequence continues at coordinate 68,104,695 of CM042031.1, read as the reverse complement.
CCAAGTGATCGCACCACCATTAAGAACAAAAACAAATCCCGTTTGTGATCGAGAATCATCCCGATCAGTTTGGAAGCTAGCATCTGTGACAATCTAGACTTTTTCGGTTAACTACGTTAACTAAATACAGTTAAATTTCAACCTATCTAACCTTATCCCAAATTCAAGGACTGTTTTTGCCAATTTTCAAACTCAAACCACAAGGACTAATTGTGTCATTAGTCCAAACTCAATTCTGATTGACTTTAAAGTCAACATTTATACATTTGTGTTCCTGTTGACTTTTGAGAGTCAACTAACCAAGTTCTAACTTCAATTCAAACCCTAGGGACCAGTTCTACCCATTTCAAAACTTCACAATAGGAAACTAGAGGGACTAGTATTGTAATTAATCCATTTTTGGTTTCTGTTTGATTTTCAGAAAGTCAAACTCGCAGGATTATCCAAATTCAAACCTCATAATCGAAATTCGTCAAGATTGTAACTGATATTGCACGAATTGTGTCATTAACGGCCATAATCAACGAATAAAACACCACCATTGCACGAATTAAACCGATTAATGGCTAATCAAACCATAACCATCGAAACCGTCGACCCTTACTTAATAATTCCTCAAAATTCAATCTTCTGGCATTGCAATCTCGCAAACTAACCACCTGCGCACCTCAAACGATTCTGTCACACCCCCAAAATCCACTAACGAAGTTTTACCGTTAGGAGCGTGACATACCAGGATCTCAGTCATTAGTTACTTTGAACGACTCTATATGAGTTTAAGAAAAACCACTAATATTGCTCATAGTCACGATGCAACACTAGTAATGAAAATATTGATTTAATGTAAGACTGCGGAAGCGAAAAGTTAAATGAAAAGCATGCGCCAAAACAGTTGCGCCAAAAGTAAATAATCCAACGATAAATAAAACAAGTAATTATTGAGTTTGAAAACGATGGACTTCGAATGCATGCATGCCTTAGCTTGTGCTTGTACCTTATTGACCTGAGAAAACATGCTAAAACGTGTCAACACTAGGTTGGTGAGTTCACAGGTTTCAATGTTTGTAAAGTTTACTAGATAATACCATTTACAATTATATCATAGGTAGCTAACCTAGTACATGTTACTAAAGCGTTTCGACACCGAAGCTGACTGTTTATGTTTGTACTACCTCCCACCATGACTATCATAATCAATGGTGAATGTTTAGGTCAATGTTACACCCGTTCGACTTCCCGTCGTGTTAGCGCGACTAACGCGGGTGGGGCTTGTCAATGCCCAGTAGTACTACTGAAGATTACATCGCTAGCCCATTTACTAACGGTTCGATAAGTAAGGAATTTCATGATATGTTTGCGCTTAGTACACAAGTGATATAAAAGAAACGTAAGATCTAAATGTTCGTACCCATGTTTTCTCCCCCAAGTTTAAAACGTAAGAAAAGGGGCCGTGAAACTCACCTTAGAGTATGTGCGAAAGAAAACGAGCTTAGAATGCTTGGCGACTAAATTCCACCTATAAACACCGGTTTATAAGTGTATATTTGTGCAAGAGAATAGGAACCCTAAGTATCCAAACAAGCCCATTGTTTAAGTGTTTGAAAAGAGTTTACAAGTTTGACTCATGTTTGACCAAGTTTGACCCGACGACCCGTTGGTGACCCGTTTAACGATTAAATGTTTGTTCAGTATAATACTTCTATATTATACACAAATGATCATGTTGTAACACTTAGCAACAAAATCCTATTTGTTCTAACAAGATAGCAAGTTTCCAAAAATAGCAGGTTTGTTCGGGACTCATGTTTCCTGGAAACTATCATCATTGATATATTCATAGGATCACTCTAACATGTTCTAGCTCATCACATCACATTACAATTGTCTAGAACCTAAACATGCAAATCATAATTCAAGACAAAGTTGTTATCTTTAGTAACCTATGACTAGCATGCGTGATTTCCAACACCTAACACGTTATAACAAGTTATTGTGTCATATCTAACATAGATCTATCATCAAACCATATCATGTATGTCTAAATAGCAAGTTATAGCCACTTTTAACAATTAAAGTTTCCTTATTTGGAAAGTTGGTAAAACCGGGTTATGTATTCAAAATATGATTTCACAAATCATCTAAACACGCATCAAGTAACATATAACCATCATCACATCATCCTAATCAGGTCTAGCATGCAAGATAGAAATCATAAAAAGTTTCCTCTTTTAGTAACTTGTCCATTACACGCTTAGTTCATCCAATTAACACGTCTAATCAATTTTAAATCTTTCAACTAATATAATTTCAACTATATTAATCATAATCCACGTCTAGCATGCAATTCCTATACTTCACATAATCAACAATATTCAATTTTCAACTCGTATGACAACTAGGGTTTCATATACGTTCATCAAATCATCAATACAATTCAACAACATCAAACAATTAACGAATTCATTATCATATTTCAAAATCATTACGTTTGGATAATCTAGGGTTTCGATCTCAAAAATAATAATGAAATAACGACGGATTTTTATAAAATAACTTATGTAGGAACGTTAGGAATGCGTAGACTAGCACGTATCTACTTCCGGATTCACAATCGGGGCTCGAACGAAGGTTCCTTGGCTGTTTCTTGATCTCGGCCGATTTGAGGAGTGAGGGTGAAGTCGATCGCGGCCAAGGGTGGGGTAGGGTTTGATATATATATATATATATTTTTTAAGTTTTATCCTTATCTCATACTTAATGGGTAATTAATTTGGCTTGTGGGCTTAATTAAGGCTCATAAGTCTAATTAGTTAGTTAATAACTTAATTAATTATTAAAACATTCGGTTTTTATTTTTATAAAAATACTAACTTTTATAAAAATACTAAATACGATTTACACACGATAAACACGTACGAAAACAATAATAATCACATAATTCACGTAATCACATAAAAAAATCACATAAACTCGTAATTTATATTAAATATAAATTATTAATGTTCGTAATGTTAATTTCGATTAATCACCAACGTTTCGGGTTAGACTCGAGTGCGATCCGATGTGTGCGAACTGACTGACACATTTAATTAATCCTAATTAAATGCAATGGATGTGCGACTAACTGATATAACTGAGTTTGCAATGAATCATGTTTGAACTAACGAGGTTTGAGTTAACGGAGTTAACCTGAAAATGCCGGATGTCACAGATTCCCACAGAAGCTTTTGCACAACCCAATTACATCGGAGGAAGGAAAAGAGTCACCGGAGGCCAAGCTCACGCAAGTCGGAACCCCATTTACTCGTACACCATCGATTCTAATCCGATTCTGGTAAATTCTTGCACCCTCGGTTTTGTTTTCATCCCTAGATTGAAAGCCCTATACTAATTGGGGCTTATAACACTCAATTCGACCAAATCCAGATTCTAGGGTTCATGTTAAACCGATTTAATCGAACCCTAATCTAAACACGTTCTTAATTCAATTAATTCACACCTGTAGACTCGTAACCATCTACTGAGTGAAAGCCCTATGGTAATTCGTTATTTTCACATCGAATTGATCTTGATCCGGAATCTAGGGTTTATTCATATTTGAATTTGGGGGTTTTGATCTTTAACTCAACCTCAATGAAATTAAACCACGGGGATAGGTTCTCAAGGCCTTAATCTGTAAAAGTCCCATGGATTCAACAGTTTTGAACCTAAGAATTGATCGATTTGATTCTGTGTTCATAGCTAGGGTTTTCAGCTCTTATTTCAGTAATTAAACAACCTTAGACTTGTTAGTTTTGCAATTAAATTCACACACAGATTCGTTATACATCGATTAACAAAACCCTTTAACCATTTTAACTAACCGTGACCGGATTTGTGGAATTGGGACTGGGTTCGATCTTGCGTGCATATGGGAGGGAGACTCACTGGAGTTAATGATTAAAACTAAATGGATCCGGATACCTTTTCGATTCCCTAGCGGGCTGTGATGGTTAGATCGTTGGACTGATGGGGAGGAGACCCGGGTTCGAACCCTCCTCCCCTGTTTTCTTTTTTAATAGTTATTTTATTGGTTGTTTATTTATCAAATCAATTGTTATATTATTATAATATTATACTAAAGTGCTTTAGCACGGAAAACAACCCGTATGCTCGGGTTTGGTTTTATAACTTGTTTTAATATTATTTACCACTTATAAAAATAATATATTTGTATTATTTTCAACCCGTAACTCCTATTATAAAATAATAACAATTCGGGCCTATAAATAATATGATTATTTATATTTTCACCCGCGTTTATATCCCCGAATTAAAATAATAGATTTGTTATTTTTGTCACGCAATTAATTATCGTGTTACTTTTCCAAACTTAAAAATAATATAATAAACTATATTATTTTCCTAGGCCATCTTTAAATGGCACAAACGTACGAATATATTTAATAATTATTATTATTCGTAATTAGAGACGTTCGGCGCGAAACGTATGTATCTTAATAATTATATTAAGAAACCCTTATTCTGGTAAACACGTTCGTCTACTCATTAATCCTAAGCATATTCTAGGACATTCAAATCTTTCGTGTCGCCGTCACAAAACCCCATTGTATTCCTAACTATTATGCTTATAATTCTAGGGCATACATAAGCCGTTTATAGGCAAACACTTGTGGTCCCAATTGCATCCCTGTGTGGTGCTATCTACTACTCGTACGCAACTCAGGTGAGTTTACAAAGCCCATTTTTTTCACTTTTACATTCTTTGGGGTGAAACATGATTACATTCAAACTATTTGCAATTATTACAATTCAAACCTTATGATCATGTGTGCAATTTGTTCCTTATGCCTGAACACTATTTGTGCAAACAACATTTACATACTTTTTGTGCATATTGCAAGTGCAATCATTAACTCAGTACAAGCCGACGGTATACAATGATAGATCTATTGTGTCTTACCAACCCACCCGGTTAGGGTGATTATTGCCGAAAACACTTAAGGATAACCTGCGTGTTATGCCTATCAGTCACAAGGTTTGATTGTGCGTCCAGTTTAAACAATAGTGATTCTCCATAATTGCCTTATTAATCCATTTATCATATGAATTGTACACAAACTCTTGATATTACTTGTGGTGTCAAAACCTATGTGTGCTCACCAACTATTTTTAGTTGACCCTGTTTTAATCGTGTTTCAGGTACTAGTGTATGAAATCATATGCAAGATACAACATATAGGATTTGGACTTAGTGAACAAAGAACTAGAACATGTGGATGTATTTGATTTTGGTTGTTGATTGAACTTATGTAACGAAATATTGATGTAATTAATATATGAAGTTTTAGCTTGATCATGTGCTTATGAACAGTCTACACGTCCGATCCAACGTATTCCGCCATCGGTTGGGGTGTGACAGCATCAGTGTAAGATTTAACAGCTAGTTCTTCTTCCAGTCCTCCATATATCAAGAACATGTCCTTAGTTCTTCTCAAGTACTTTAGGATGTTCTTTACAACTATCCAGTGACTCTCACCAGTATTCTGTTGATATCTGCTTGTCATGCTTAAAGTGTACGTTACGTCAGGTCTATTACATAGCATGGCATATATGATGGAACCAATTGCAGAAGCATATGGAACCTTTTCCATTTTCTTCTTGTCCTCATCAGAGCGAGGGAACTGTTTATTATTCAGTATGGTTCCATGCGCCATAGGCAAAGACCCTCTCTTAGAGTCTTGCATGAAAAAGCGTCAAATGACCTTATCAATGTATGTACTTTGACTTAAAACTATAATCCACTTTGATCTATCTGTATAGATCTTTATTCCCAGAATATAAGCAGCATCACCATAATCTTTCATTGCGAAATATTTACCTAACCAAACTTTATGTCTTTTAGCATATGAATATGGTTTCCAATGAGCAGTATGTCATCTACATACAGAATCAGAAAAATCACATGGCTCCCACTTGCCTTCTTGTAAACACACGGTTCATCTTCGTTTTTGACAAAACCAAACTCTTTGATTTTCTGGTCAACGTGAAGATTCCAACTTCTGGATGCATGTTTTAATCCGTAGATGGATTTGTTTAACTTGCATACCTTATTAGGATTATTTGGATCTTCAAAACCTTTCGGTTGAACCATATAGACATCTTCAGTAAGACGTCCATTTAGGAACGCGGTTTTGACATCCATTTGTCATACCTCGTAGTCATAATACGCAGCAATGGCAGGCAAGATTCTAATAGACTTAAGCATGGCTACGGGCGAGAAGGTTTCATCATAATCAATTCCTTGAGTCTGAGTAAAGCCTTTCGCTACCAGCCTTGCTTTAAAGGTTTGCACATTCCCATCCATGTCGATTTTCTTCTTGAAAATCCACTTGCTTCCTACGGTCCGACTCTCAGGAGGAAGATCAACCAAGCCCCATACATGGATTAGATTTCAGCATCCATGGCTTCAAGCCATTTCCTAGAATCAGAATCTAAGGTTGCACATTTGTAACTAGTGCCTCTGCCTGATTAACTATCAGGATGTCGTCAATTTGGTGAATCCCGATATACCGGTCGGGTTTATGACGATCCCTAGTATTTCTGCGAACAGTTTGTGTCATGGTTGAATCTTGAACATTTCTAGATTCAGTTTCAGCAGTCTCATGCTAAATGGCAGGGTCATATTGTGGTTCTTGGATCTCATCCATATCCACATGGTTATCTCTAATCCCTCTCGCAAGAAGTTCTTTCTCCAAGAAAGTAGCTCTGCGTTTAATGAAAACTCGATTTTCAGCAGGATTGTAGAAGTAGTAACCGATTGTTTTAGGGTATCCGAAGAAAACAACTTTATCGCCACAAGGATTTAGTTTATTCGTAGATTCACTTGTAACAAATGCGTTACATCCCCAAACCCTAAGGTAGGACACTTTGGGTTTCTCCCCATGCCAAATCTCATAAGGCGTCTTGTCCACTTTCTTTGTAGGAACTAGATTTATGATTCTCATGGCAGTCTCAAGAGCAAACTCCAGAAGAAGTGTGGGAGGTTTGTATGACACATCATAGACCGAACCATATCTAATAGAGTTCGTTTCATCATTTCGGATACAGCGTTAAGTTGAGGTGTTCCTGGTGGAGTAAGCTGAGAAATGATCCCACATTTCTTTAGATGTTCGTCAAACTCTTGACTAAGATATTCACCACCTCGATCAGATCGAAGCATCTTAATTGTCTTACTAAGCTGATTTTGTACTTGGTTCTGGTACTGTTTGAACATTTCAAACGTTTCATGTTTATGCTTCATAAGATAAACATAAGCATATCTACTGAAGTCATCAGTAAATGTCACGAAGTATCTCTCTCCACTTCTAGACATTGTTCTGAACGGACCACATACATCAGTATGTACAAGTCCTAACAGATCCTTAGCCCTTTGACTGATACCGGTAAAAGGAGCCTTGGTTAGCTTTCCACTTAAACATGATTCACAATCATCAAATGACTCTTGACCAGTGGAATTCAGAATTCCGGCGGTCTGGAGTTTCTTCATGCGATTCTTGTTTATGTGTCCAAGTCTACAATGTCATAGATACGTATCATCGAAATCATATTTCGTATGTTTGGAGGAGATATTAAATATAACGTTATTATCATGGACTTCTATCTCATAGATTCCATTATGAGGCTTTGCAGAAAAGAAAAACAAACCATTCAAATATGCATAAATGAAATCATTATCAAAAGCATAATTAAATCCTTGTTCCCGCAAAGCGGATACTGAAACAATATTTCTAGTCAAAATAGGAATGAAATAAACATTGTTCAAAACAAGTTCTAAACCAGAAGAAAGTAAAAGAGTGTATTCTCCTACAGCCTTCACATCAACCTTTTGTCCATTTCCCACATGGAGCTCCAGGTCGCCTTGTTTCAGTCTCCTAACCTTCTTTAGTCTCTGCAAATCATTACAAATGTGATAACCACATCCAGTGTCAAACACCCAAGATTTGCTAGACAAAGAGAAGATCTCAATAATGAACATACCTGAGGACTGTCCTCCAGCAGACTTCTTCTGCTTCAACTCGGCCAGATACTTTGGGCAGTTTCTCCTCTAGTGTCTGACTTCATCACAATGAAAACACTTGACATTCTTTAGAGGTTTTTTGGCAACAGTTTTGCCTTTGCCCTTGCTCTTGAAGCTTTTCTTTCCTTTTCCCTTAGCTTCAGATTTCTTGACCCGACCCTCCTTAATCATTAGCACTGGACCAGACTTAGCAGGAGCTGGTATGTTCATCTCAGCAGTTTTCAACATCATATGCAACTCTGGGATGGTCTTGTCCCAAGCATTCATATTGTAGTTCAAAGTGAACTGATCATATGACTTCGGCAACGAGTTAAGGATAATATCCCCGGCCAATTCATTGCTTAAAGGGGAATCAAGACGTGCTAGATTATCAATGTACCCCTTCATCTTCAACACATGAGTGCTGACTGAAGAACCTTCTTGCATACGACATCTTATTAGTGATCTTATCACCTCGAAGCGTTCATGACGGGCCTGCTGCTGGAACATTTCCTGTAGCTGCCTAATCATATCGTATACCGGCATGTCCACCAGATTCTTTTGAAGTTCTGGTATCATGGACGCCAGCATCAAGAAAGAGACCTTGATAGAGTCATCAACATTCTTATCTCAGGTCTTACGAGCTTGGCCCGTAGCAACAGCTGGTTCTTCCGGGATTGGTTCTTCGAGAACATACAATTTGTTCTTAGCCTTGACAACAATTGTCAAGTTTCGGTACCAGTCCATGAAGTTGGAGTTGTCAAGTTTATCCTTCTTAAGGATAGATTTCAGGGAGAATGAGGAATTTGTATTAGATTCGTTAGACATCTACAAAATTCAAAATAAAAGTTTTAGTATTTTCATGCATAATTTCATAATTAAAATATATGACCCAATTGCAAAATAATATAATTAAGAATGAGATCCCGGTTCCCCATGTCTCAGTGAGTGGCTGAGCACTCTTCACTGGCATAACTAGACAGGTAGGTAACGATTACCGATTGTATCAACTATACAACTCGCGGTTTGAGGGGCATGACGAGTAATGTCAAGCTTTGGATACATTTCCCTCAACTACGCCCGCTTAAACGACTTAAGTGATATTTGTCCTTCAATTACAACTGTAGACCCGGTCTAAGTGACTCAGGAATCACGGTTCTACCTTCAACTAAAACCGTAGGGTCGGATGCAGGGTAATTCACTAACACCGGGGGTTCAGATAAATTAGTTGAAGTGTTACAATAAAGGGTGGCACAGAAATATCGATTTTATATATTGGGATTTCTTTCATGTTTTTAAATATCACCGTTTCGGGTCAAAAACATTTTGGTCGACGAGTAGCATGATACAAGTCGCGCAATTTTAGTAAACCAATTTTACTAATTAGTTCGTGAAACACTTTCAACACTCGACACGATCCAATTTGAAATACCCTATTAATCTAAATTGATCATTCGTCGCGAACTGATTTTAAACTAATAAACTCATTAATTAATTTAAAATTGTTTTAAATAAAACTATTAAATTTAAAACTTGTTTTCACTTTTAAATAAAACACCTTTTTATTTAATTACCTTTTCGAGAAAAATAAACAATTTAATAATCTCGTCGTTTTATATTGTGCCAAAAGTTTTATTAAAAATTTTGCAGTTTAGTTATTATCCTAAATAATTATATCACAACCACAAAATAAATAAAACACAGAATCGAGCAACTAGGAAAAAATTATCCGGTTTCGTTCGAGCCATCAGACGAATAACCACACTGGTCTAAGGGATAACAAAATAACAAATCTGCTATCTCCTACTTAGTCCAAGATCTTCATCTTTAATCCTGTCATTGTCCGCGTTGGTCTTCTAGTCTTCGTCTCTTTAGGATTACAATATTTATTTATAAATACACTCAAAATAAATAAATAAATAAAAACCTAACTATTACATCGGGGTTCTAAATAACACATAAAAATACAAAGAGAAACAACCAATCAACAAACAATACAACCACATGTCTCTAGTGCCCGATTCATTCAACACAATAACAAGAAACGAAAAAGGCTCGATCTTTTTTCAGACAAAGTTTTGACAAATAAAACAATAGATCGATAAAAACAAATATGTCTAAACGCGCGTAAAGGTGGCTCTGATACCACTATTGGGAATCAGGTTACCAATTTTAACTTTTAAAACAATAATTATTTAAACCTTTTTAAATAAATAAATCAGATATATTTTGCGGAATCGATTTAATAATACCTTTACCAGATCAGATTTGGATTCCTTTCAGTGATCTGATTACACGCGAATAAACAATATTAAATAACCAACAATAGGGTGTTCAGATTTATACCTTGACGATAACCAGATCTGTAACACCTTAGTACTACGAACGTCAAGCTAGTTGACTCGTACACGAAAAACCTGCAGCAAAACGTCACACGGTTGCGCGATGGGAAGCCGATCACAGCGGCGGTGGCGGTGGCGGCTCGCGACGGTGATGCTTGGCCGACGTCGATCTCGCAAGGGGAGGGGAGGGTGGCGCCGATTTTGGGTGTAGTAGGATTATGGTTTAGTTTTTTATTATAATATTATATTTATAGACATTATAATTACACACTGGTCCCCTATGTTATTAACAGTTAATACCCTAGTAATAATTAACCTTTAATTATTAAACCCTTGTATTTTACTAATCATATATAATCAGTAAAAATCTAATCCTTAAATGTTTAACTGATTAAACATTTATTCCCCGCAAATAATCATGTAATCAGATAATTAATTATCTTAATCTCTGATAAATATTTCTCTAAATATTTATTCACTATTTATTATTTCCGTCTTTCATGAATAATATTTAACAATTAAATATTATATATATTTGTTCGTTGCCTAAGGTATAACTGTTTGGATCGTACCTTAATAGTATAGTTGACTTAATTGACGATTGGACATCATATATCCAACATGTTTTAGTATCACAATAATCACACATATAAGATATAAATGTTATGAATTATAAATAAAGGTGTATAAACATATCTAGGTATATATTGAAGTTATAAATCAAATTGGTTTCAAAACAAAGTTATGTATTAATACATTTAAATAAAACCATATAAATTTGGTTAAATCAAATAAGTTCAATTTTATAAGACTTTATAAAATCAAATTAGTTTTATACCTATTAATGACATTTAGGTCAATCCTAATGTTTTTAAACCCCATTACATTGCAATTGAACCCCCCTCAAACAAACGAACCCCCAATTTTGAACCCTTACTTTTCAAATTGAACTTATACCTAGATTTTGACCCAATCCCCGTCACTTTGACTTTTTGAAGTCAACAGGGACGAATTTATGCAATCCAATTCTTAATCGATCAATTCCGAAATCTTAGGACTTTCCATGAATGCTTGAACGTATCACGATCGATTTTCGACCCGATTAACAAACCTATTGAACAGAATACGGCTAAAATTCGAATTCAAGTGAGTTTGACCCTCTAGAGTCAAACCGAGCAAAATACAGTTTCAATCCATGGAATTAAACATGTTTAATGACCCTTGATCATGCTCAGACGTTACTCACGCGTTTTTAAACCCAAATCATTACCCAATTCATTGAGAATCAATCGAATTGATTTAGAAATCATCTGCATAATCGTTTCATGAGATCTCGACTTGATTATGAGTTACGAGTGAAATTGGACTATAAGAACCCGTCCCTCACCTTCGCAATCCCTTTTGTAAGCTCCCTAAACACCCACACCTTCGGCATTTCACCTCTGGAATTCGGTCAAGCTCCGAAGTGCTCGAACCTGTACGCTTCGGTCGATCTCCCTCCTCACGCAATCACTTCAGGTAATTTTTTCACCAATCGGTTCGTTGTTGTATCTAGATTAAAACCCTATATATCCGTGGACTATCATGGGTTTAAAGCGGGTTGATTGGGAGGCTAGGGTTTGGGGTCTGACGATTGGGGAAGACAATGTAGGCATGGGGGTGTTAGTTTTAAGATTAAGCAATCCCATGTTTACCAAGGCATTAGCCCAGGTCCATCGGTAAGACACTTAAAACATCCAGTAAAGGTCGCGGGTTCGAGCCATAGCCTCGCACCCTTTTCTACGCGTTTTAGCCCTGAAACCCGGTTCCCACCTGATTACACGCTTAACACACTTAGCACCCGATTGTGTTTGCATGTGAGGTTACCAGTCTACCGGTTGAGTGCTTGAACTTGCTCAGAAACCACCCGGGTTCGAACCGGGTGGTCTACAATCTTTTTTTTAAGTTATTTTCTTATTATTTCATTACATTAATCAATTTTTTTTTATAAAAACCTATAACCCCTAGGTGCATTTTAATAGATCCATTGACAAGTTTTTAGGGAAAAACAACTATTTTGTTATTAATTGTTTCAAAAACCTTAATAAAACATGGAAGTTATTTTAAAACTTAAATTAAATAAAATTGGGATTTAAACAAAACATCTAACTTAACCCCCGCTTGTTTTATAAAATGATTATTTTAAACCTTTATCTTGTAAAGTTGTACACGGTCATTCTTATAATCTACAAAATCATATTACCCTAAATTATTAACTAATTAGGGTTCATAAATATTAAATATTTAAATCGTATTTTTTCACATTTTGGACCATGACTATTATTACTAAATATTTAGATCATTGAACTTCCCTTCCGAAACACATCTCATGATAATAATTAAACAAATGGAAGGATTTTATCACATATTTATTTAAACAATTTAGTTTATAAAATCTTATTCGTTTATTATCATTTTCTTTTCATAAATAAAGATACATACTTTGATTAACCGATTTGCTCCTAATATTTTACTCAAAACAAATACAATCATACACATTTCTACACACATCCTTCACATATGATTTCCTAAACACCTCTCGTACACAAACAAGTCTCCACATTCGTTCAACCAAACTTTTACTCTAACCCTTTGTAAAATAGGTTTTCCCCTAGTCATTTGTGCATGTCATTGATACATTTATACAATTCAATCTTAGGTTAACCATGTGGTTAGCTAATAACTTATGCAACACCTTGCTCGTGTGATCTACAAACTACTATTACATGTGAGTTTATGATATGACGTAAATTATACATGTTTTGCACGCATATTTATCCCCGAAATCATCACAATTAGAGACAATATGCTAATAATTGATGCCTAATCCGCTCATTTGTGTTCCGATAGTATAATTGACCTGGATATGCAAAAACATGAAGAAAACACTCAAAAACAAGGTAAAATCAGTATTCGGGGGCCAATTGAACGAAACCGGACGCAGAAGGTCAAACCTAGAGGTCAAAAATTCAACAGGGACCAAGATGTGGCAATGCACGGCCGTGCATTGCCGTGCACGGTTTTGCAATCCTCATCTTGGCTCCCTATACTCTTCTGTACTACCAGATTCCGCACGTGAAAGAAATGGGTACTTTGCACACCTGTGCAATCCAATGCACGGCCGTGCATAGCCAAAATCTTAGCCTATAAATAGAAAGCTCATTCTAGTGTTTTAAGGGTCCATTACCAAGAGGTGTGAAGGCCTTAGTGCTCTGCTAAGAGCCGGAACTCTCTCGGTTTTGGTCCGTTTATCTTTTCTTTGTTTATTTCCTTTTTAAAGTCTTGTAATACGAAGCGATTCTTCTCGTTCGAGTAAAACAAGAGGCATTCTATACCCGCTCTCCCTTGGTGTTGGAATACTTCCACATTATCTAAGGATTAGTGGAGTCACTTGTATGGTCATTCATGGCTAGTCCTCTTGTGTTTCTCAAGTTGGTTGAACTTTAATTAATTAATGAAGTATTTTTAGTAAGTTATGTTTTTAAAGTCTTTACTATGATTTATCTTAAAAAGACAAGAATAAGTGATCTTTAAACCAATCTAATTATCTTAAATCTTGTGAGTTACTCAAGCAAGACTTTTTGTTTAGGAAGCTTATTCGATGTTTGTACGGTCTATATACAAATCTTGGTACTAGCACGGCCGGTTAGTATAGATTTAATATTATGGGTTGATTGTAGGTTTGGGTATTCAGCAAGTCGTTTGAGCCCTAACCAGACCGGGCAGTTTGTGTCGGTATTTCTTTACTTCTCTCGTGTCGGCTTGCAAATGACTTTTAGCGGGAGCCATAGGGTTTGATCTTGAGAATGAAAGTCTTATTTATTTAAAATAATATTATAAGTAAAGACAACTATTTAAGAATATAATTTGTTAGGTCCGAGCGTTCATAAAGTAGCCCTGGAGGGAGTTGCGCATTCCGACTTTCCAAAGGAAGTTAAAAGACCAGACGTACGTCATTCACAGAGATAATATTAGTCCGAATAATGAATTGTGAGATACCGACGGACTTGAGACCCCGTTTAGGGTCCGTTATATTCATTAAGGAACAGTTGGCCGACCGTATCCACTGTTCCGTTATGAAATACTAACTCCCCTATCGAAAGGGTTAGTACTAGTAACTATGACCAACCTTACTTTAAATATATCATTAATTAACAAGAGATAACAACTAGAGTAACACCTTAAACGTGATAATACTTCAAATTACATTTCTTACCCTTTTATTTTCCTTCTAAAACAAAACTCATTTCCAACTTATTATCTTAGTCAGACAATAGCGAGGGTTAAGTACGGGATCCGTATCCACGGTTCGATACTTGGTTCTTACCCACACTGTAACATCCATGGTTTTCTGATAATATTTTTATTGTTTTGTTTAAAAATGACACTCCGCTTCAAACTCGTATTTATCCAAAACTATATGACACATTAGTTATTATCTAACGTGTATAAATTCAAAGTTTCAACAATACATTTACATATTATTTTCTATATAACATTTGTGGGTTTATTTATATAGATATACTTAAATACTTTGTATGTTGATTAAACCAAAACTTATGAACGTCAATGACGTAATTACATATTTTTACATATCTAAATATATATATATATATATATATATATATTTGATGAACATTTAAACAAATTGTAATTTAAGTAGAAATGAAAAATTAGTTCTTTATAAAATTTTCAAAGATAAACAATTTAATAAATTATATGAATTTTATAAAATTAGATATATATAAATGGAATTGTAATTCCTAGAGTTAAGGGGCCTGGGTGTATTTTTATCAAAGTTCAAGGGGGAGAGAGTTCACATTTCAAAACACCTTTCACCCTCCCTACTACCCCCCCCCTTCTCGTTTTTCCGGTGACTTTTCCGGCCACCCCTCGCATTTTTCGGTTACGCGTTTATCCCCCAAATTCGACCTAATCAAATACAGAAAACGCTACCATTTGACTCGCACAGGTAATCCTTGAATCACGCATGCGTTACAAGATGTCAAACCTCTGTTACGCGTTTCAAATCTTCGGTCGAAATCACGGAATTTTCCGTAACTTCGAAAACGCGTGTTTAGACCTGTGCTCCTATAATACCAATGAACTCGTTCAATATAATAGAACCACTCTCGTAAAACCTTTCCTCCACTCAAAATCACTCTCATGTGCTCCTGTGTAACCACGCCACCACTGGAACTCCGGCCTTAGTTGCCAGCGACTTATTCAAGCGCCATTGCAGGTATTCAAGCCACCATTCTACTCGTGTTTACATTACAATGCAAAGCCCTAATGTTTTGATTCCAACCTGTGACTAATCGATGTCAATTTGGGGGTTAGGGTTTCAGTCATTTGAATTGGGGAAGATGACACCTAAAACCCTTTTGTTAAAAAACTATTAGTTCCCATTCTTTAACAAATTAACAGCCTAGTCCAACCGGTTAAAACCCTTCACTCTCTTAACAGAGGTCGCGGGTACAAACCCCGGCCCCTGCCTTTTTCTTTTAATTACTTTCTAATGTTACCTCTATTTCACTCTCACACACATGCATACATACATACCTATATGTATATATATATATATTTATATAAATAGTCTTATGTATACCACGTTTTTATTTTATTATAAACTTTTAAAAGTTTTATAATTAATATCCTCATTAAATGAAAAGCATACATAAAATTTTGTTTAATCATTTTCTAAAATCGTTTTTAATTTATGAGCATTATTATCTTATTCATTCATTCCTACTACATATTTCAAAAGACTTGACAAACATTATTTTATTGTCATAAACTTTATTATTTTATAACCTTTAAAATTATAAAACAATCGTATTTTGTAACGTCAAAGATTTTATTAATCCAAAAGGGCTATAGTTATGTTAGTAACCTAAACCGTTTAAACAACATATTATTTTTACTAATTTTAGTAATTGTTTATCTATCACGTTATTACTTTCACTAATGGCATGGATTTCCTAAATAGTAATATTATAATTGCATAACTAAGTTATTTATTTCAAACCTTAATCTTATAAATATCATTTTATATAATATTTCAAAATAATGATCATTTTAATGTCTAGTTTTAAACACCTTTGACATTGTCTTAAAAACAAAATAAATATTGTACTAAGATATTTATTATAATATTATTTTTACAAATAGTATTTATTATTGACACGTTTTCACCTTTTATATATAAACTTTATAAAACATCATTTACAAACTCTATTCATATCCTCGATCACTCGTCCATTCCAAAACCCTATAATCCCAAATCATTCCCTTGTTATTTCCCTTAAATCAATCCTACATTTTAATAACATATTTAATTCAACTTAGGGCATCCTTAATTCTTGTCGCTACAAGTTACAAGTTCGACCCTCTATTATCTAAGGTGAGTCTACATTGCCCTTTTTTCTTATTTACATATTTGGGGTGAAACATAATTACATTCAAATACTATTTGCAATTACACACGTACAATTCTACAATATGATCATATGTGTTTATTTGTGCTTTATGCTTGAATGCTAATTGTTAAGGCTACATATACATGATATACACGTGCAAACACAAATACATTTCTTCAGGCTAACATGTGTTGTTATGCCCTACATTAGGATAACATGTGTTGTTATGCCCTACATTTACATCAGGATAACATGTGTTGTTATGCCCTACATTAGGATAACATGTGTTGTTATGCCCTTCAATTACAAGGTTTCAATTGTGCATCTAGCTTAACTTAAATTCCCCATAAATGCTTTATAAACCATGCATCATATGAATTGTACACAAAACATTTGAACTTTACTTGTGGTGTCAAAACCTATGTATGCTCACCAACTATTTATAGTTGACCATCTCATTTTATCATGTTTCAGGTACAGTGTTTGAGTTAATATTTCAAGTCGCTTCACTTAGGATTGAGGACCTAGTTTTAAATTTAATAAAGTTATTCATGTATTTTATTTCTTGTAAATGATGTAATTGATTTCTTGAGTTATGAAATGAAACTTATTGTTTAATTATTACAACTATAGCAAACCATGAGCTTATGAACAGTCTAAATGTCCCGTCGCGACGTTTCCGTCGTCGGTTGGGGTGTGACAAATACTATACTACGCTACGATAGGTACACTTGCCTATTGTGTGTTTATTTAGTTGAAATTATTTTCATTTTAATTTATAAATTTAAAACCTATTTTGTGTAGCTCTAAATAGAATATATGTATTACTACTAAAAACATGCCATCATGTATTTGGCGTTGTTGCCAGGTTATAAATATTTACATTTTTATCTACATATAAAACATACCATCAAGTTTTTGGCGCCGTTGCCGGGGACACGGTAATTAGGCGAAAGATCAAAGCCGCTGGACTGACTATTTCTATTTTCTCTTTGTTTTCTTTCTGCTTTATTTTTCTTTTTCATTTTTATTTTCATCTTTATTTTCTTTTTTTTATTTCAACTTTATTTTCCCTTTTATTTTTCTTTTTATCTTTCTCACTTTTATTTTTATCTTTACTTTGGTACTTGTGTTAGTTGATCTATCTTTGCAGTAACTTTTAAGGATCGTGTCCGCGAAATTATTGTTGAGAGAAATGAATGGATATAAGTGTCAGAGTTGTTTGTTTGGTTGTTTGACCGGATACACTATGGTTTTTTACCGGTTACCTCGGTAACCGTTGATACGGTGGCACCACCACCCTTTCGGCCGCTTTATTAAGCGAATATTAGCGTAGTTATTTTTATTCCCGTACTTAGTTTATGTTTTGAGCATTGCATAGCGTTACAGGTGATACAGATTTTGGTACGTGCCCAGAAATGCAATCTTGGCAATGATGAGAATCAACTACACGCATGAAAATTACGTCTCATCAGGGGAGTATCAGTTTCACCACACCCTTATTATTTATGACACATATCATATTACATACATTCATACTGTCAGAAACTAAGTGTGGGGTAGAACTCGTTGATAATTTGGCTGTCTAATCTTGTTCTAAGTATTACAATTGCATCAGTGACGGAGCTTGAAAATTTTCGTAGGGGGGGCCGGGAATTTTTTTTCATATAGGGGGGGCCGGAACTATAAAATTTTCGGCCGAATACATTTAAATTAACACTACTGAGCGAAAAATCGACCGAATACGTATATATTAACACTTCTGAGCGAAAAATCGGGGAGTGGGGGGGGGGGGCGGGGCCCCCTCGGGCCCCTTATATCTCCGCCCTTGAATTGCATGATTAACAATTACCCAATTCATGAAATCAAAATTTATTTAGAAGTAATAAAAATATTTTTCTTTAATAATCTAAAAGCAAGCGTCTTAAAAATCATTTGGCATAATCGTACTTATAAAAACAGCAATTTGGAATACCGTTGAAGTGAATCAAGGAAACAAATAGGGAAGATTAGGGAGACCAACAGAAAGAAAGAAATAAGTTTATGCACATTTTTACTTTATTACCCTCTACCTTCCGTTTCCATGTGAGAGATTTGAACCTATCCGAGCATAATCACGAATGCATCAAGTTTTTGATGTTGTTGATTATTACATATTTCACATGCTCATTTCGTTTGTTAGAGTAATTGCTAATTATTG
The DNA here is from genome assembly GCA_023525975.1 of Smallanthus sonchifolius. NCBI lineage: Eukaryota > Viridiplantae > Streptophyta > Magnoliopsida > Asterales > Asteraceae > Smallanthus > Smallanthus sonchifolius. Next base: position 68,085,636 of record CM042031.1, on the reverse strand, counting down.
CTTTGCATGTTAAAACTTGTATAAAATATATATTTCAAGATCATGGACTAAAATAATGCGTAAAAATGATTGAGGCATTAGGATTAACCCATTCTCTTTAGCCTTTTCTTTTACCTACCCTAAACATTACCCCTAGTTAGCCCCTTTGAGCCTAAACCTTTTTCGTTTCTAAACCCACATCTTAAAACCATTAAACCCGAAAAATCAGCCTTTTTATCTTTTAACCCTTTTCGTTGAAATCAACTTGGCTATGAATGAAGAAATGATTATCCACCGAAAGACTATAGATCCATCCTATGTTCGAAAAAAGAAACTCATGAAAAGAAGAATTATTGTGATAAGAAAAAGGGGCAACCAAAAGGAAATTCATAATCGCCCAAGCTAGTGAAGAAATCTCATCAAAATAGAATCAAACTTACTTGAAAAATTGGAGTATGCAAAGCTGATCAAAATGAATGTATTAGGAAGAAACAGCCAAACAATTCATGGGAAGCGATAGCAATGAATATTTCAAATATAAGAAGAAGTTGACATTCTTGAAGGAAGGGATTTGGTCTTGAAAATCTGACCTTAAAAGAGTCCTTAGATTAGTCACAATGTCTAATCTAAGTTGAATAACGGAATCATTTTCATTTCTACCATTAAGCCAAGTCAGATTTTCAACATTTAGCCACTATTCCCAAATACTTCCTACCCTAACCCTAAGCCAATCATTACAACCCTTTATAAATCCCTCTTGATTTATGCACATATTTTATGTCAATTGGTGGAGATTTGATTTCTATACAAGCCTATGATTATGCAAGCATTAATTGTAGCATTGAGTGTTCTTCTTAACATACATTATCCATATATTTAACCCGAGTGTTGAGTGAACATTTGTGAGACTGTAATTTTGTGCATAATCATAGTTCCATCAAGTATGTTAGGCTTGCTACCCTATTGTGGAGAAACACTCGAAATGTGTAATCCTCAAATCATTGTTTTTTATGAAGGGCATTTAACCATTTGGGACAACAGCTTTGGATTAACATTTAATTAATACTTTACTTCTGTGGGTATAATCATGCATGAGTTTGCTTGAGGACAAACAAATTTTAAGTGTGGGGTTTTATGTTATGACATAAATTATAAATGTTTTGCACGCATAATTATCCCTGAAATCATCACAATTAGAGACAATATGCTAATAATTGATGCCTAATCCGCTCATTTATGTTATGATAGGATAATTGACTTGGATATGCAAAAACATGAAGAAAACACTCAAAAACAATGTAAAATCAGCATTCGGGGGCCAATTGAATGAAACCGGACGCAGAAGGTCAAACCTGGATGTCAAAAAGTCAACATGGACCAAGATGTGGCAATGCACGGTCATGCAATCCTCATCTTGGCTCCCTGTACTCTTCTGTACTGCCAGATTCCGCACGTGAAAGAAATAGATACTTTGCACGCCCGTGCAATCCAATGCACGGCCGGGCATTGCCAAAATCTTAGCCTATAAATAGCAAGCTCATTATAGTGTTTTAAGGGTCCATTACCAAGAGGTGTGAAGGCCTTAGTGCTCTGCTCAGAGCCGGAACTCTCTCGGTTTTGGTCCGTTTATCTTTTCTTTGTTTATTTCCTTTTTAAAGTCTTGTAATACGAAGCGATTCTTCTCGTTCGAGTAAAACAAGAGGCATTCTATACCCGCTCTCCCTTGGTGTTGGAATACTTCCACATTATCTAAGGATTAGTGGAGTCACTTGTATGGTCATTCATGGCTAGTCCTCTTGTGTTGCTCAAGTTGGTTGAACTTTAATTAATTAATGAAGTATTTTTAGTAAGTTATGTTTTTAAAGTCTTTACTATGATCTATCTTAAAAAGACAAGAATAAGTGATCTTTAAACCAATCTAATTATCTTAAATCTTGTGAGTTACTCAAGCAAGACTTTTTGTTTAGGAAGCTTATTCGATGTTTGTACGGTCTATATACAAATCTTGGTACTAGCACGGCCGGTTAGTATAGATTTAATATTATGGGTTGATTGTAGGTTTGGGTATTCAGCAAGTCGTTTGAGCCCTAACCAGACCAGGCGGTTTGTGTCGGTATTTCTTTACTTCTCTCATGTCGGCTTGAAGAGGACTTCTAGCGGGAGCCATGTGGTTTGATCTTGAGAATGAAAGTCGTATTTATTTAAAATAATATTATAAGTAAAGACAACTATTTAAGAACATAATTTGTTAGGTCCGAGCGTTCATAAAGTAGCTCTAGAGGGAGTTGCGCATTCCGACTTTCCAAATGAATTTACAAGACCAGACGTACGTCAGTCACATGGATAATATTAGTCCGAATAATGAATTGTGAGATACCGACGGACTTGAGACCCCGTTTAGGGTCCGTTATATTCATTAAGGAACAGTTGGCCGACCGTATCCACCGTTCCGTTATGAAATACTAACTCCCCTATCGAAAGGGTTAGTACTAGTAACTATGACCAACGTTACTTTAAATATATCATTAATTAACAAGGGATAACAACTAGAGTAACACCTTAAACGTGATAATACTTTAAATTACATTTCTTACCCTTTTATTTTCCTTCTAAAACAAAACTCATTTCCAACTTATTATCCTAGTCAGATAATATCGAGGGTTGAGTATGGGATCCGTGTCCATGGTTCGATACTTGGTTCTTACCAATACTATACTACGCTGTGATAGGTACACCTGCCTATTGTGTGTGTATTTAGTTGAAGTAATTATCATTTTAATTTATAAATTTAAAACCTGATTTTGTGTAGCTTTAAATAGAATATATGTATTACTACTAAAAACACGTCATCATGTATTTGGCGTTGTTGCTAGGGTTATATATATATATTTACATTTTTATCTACATATAAAACACATCATCAAGTTTTATTTTTCTGTAAAATTGTAAAACAGTCATTATTATAATTTTAAAATGATTATTTTAAACCTTTATCTTGTAAAATTGTACACGGTCATTCTTATAATCTACAAAATCATATTACCCTAAATTATTAACTAATTAGGGTTCATAAATATTAAATATTTAAATCATATTTTTTTTCACATTTTGGACTATGACTATTATTACTAAATATTTAGATCATTGTATTTCCCATTCTAATATTATTATTATTGTTCGTATTAGAGTCGTTCGACACGAAACGTTTTCATCTTATTAATTATATTAAGAAACCGTATTCTCGTGGACACATTCGTCTACTCATTAATCCTTAGATTGTTTTAAGACGTTTTAATCTTCCGTGTCGTCGTCACAAATCACATATGTTCCTAACTTATGTGTTTATAATTCTAGGGCATACGTAAGCCGTGCAGGCTAACACTTGAGGTTTCAAATCTCATACTTGTGTGATACTACCTACTACGCAACGTAGGTGAGTTTCACGACCCTTTTTTACTTGTTTTCCTGTTGGGTGAGAAACATGTACACAAACTATCATACTTTTACTTGTTTTCCCCGTGGGGGGGGGGGAGAAACAGCTACGCAGACAAACATTATTTTACATGTTTTTCCCGTTGGGGGAGAAAACATGATGCAAACTATTTTGATTATGGTACTTCATATGATATCACTGTTGGGGCTAAGCGTATTGCAACTATAATTGAAAGTCCTCACACTCACATCGTACCGTTAATATAGATCTTAGCGTGGTAATGTTTAGTAGTACTACTGGGTTTGACAAGCCCCATCCGCGTTAGTCGCGCTAACTCGATTAGAGGTCGAACGGGTGAAATATTAGCCTAATCACATTAGTCAGAGTTGATAGACCTGGCTGGAGGCAAACAAACAAACACATGTCAGCTTTGGTTACAAACGCTTTAGCAAGACAGGAACATAGGCTAGCTACCTATATATATGCATATTGAATGTACATAATCTGACAAACACTCTATTATTGCAAACTTGAAACCTGTGAACTCACCAACCTCGTGTTGACACTTTTCGTACATGTTTTCTCTGGTCGCTAAGGCACAGGTTGCACAACTAGGACATGCATAGAGTCCTACTATCATTTCACTCATAAGCAAACTGTTAAAGCAATTCACTTACTTTTATTAAACTAAACTTTGGAGCGTTGTTTTGTGCATTTACTTTCTTGTTTAAACGCTTCTGCATTAACTCTGAACTTTTATGTTATGACATTTCAATTTCCATATAGTGTCGTTTGATGTAACTAATGACTGAGATCCTGGTTTGTCACACGACAAACGGTAGAACTCCGTTAGTGGAATTTGGGGGTGTGACAGATTGGTATCAGAGCCATTAGTTATAGAGAACTAGGATTGCATACTAGACTATAACCGCACACATGCATTAGTTACACGACACAGACACTCATACATGATACACATGGTATCCATAAATACATTGTATTGCAGGCATGATGACAACATCCATATCACCCTCTTCTGAAGAGGAACATGTCATTATCGTTATATCATCATTCCCGGTGGCGACACTCAGGGAGTCACCAAAACAACATCCACTCCCGTCCGAGAGCAGCAAGACGGAGCCTTCGGAGGAGTCTCTCACACCACCATCATCTGTCGGGTATGGTGGGCTTTCTCAGGTCCATGTTATGGACGACACTCAGAAGTAGCACTTGTCTCTTTGGGAGTTGGGATCATCGGAGGCGAGTCCCTACCGTACCCACTAGCAACGATACGTCGGGTGAAGGCAGACTGTTGCACGCATCATTGCAGAATCCATTGACACGTAGATGTCAACACTTTCCTGAGCCGTGGTCTCACGCTTTGGTCGATATTCTGTTGAAGAAAGATTGACCACAAGGTTGAGAACGCCTTGCTCATTGCATACTCAAACCCTATCATGACTCAGTTGGAAGGACGACTACTTTGCTTCTTCCAGTGACACATATCCCTGAACTAGTTTCACTTCTCGAAACCGCCTTTCTTGTGCATGTTTGTTTCATATGCATGATTCCATCTACAATCTGCTGGATTGGACAATCGTAGTGTATTTCAACTCGAATGAATACTCGGATCAAACGATTCCCGACTACTCATCCGATATGAGTCCTAGTTAATCAACATATGGCTGATGACTAAGCCTTTCGATGACTTATCATATCTGACAACACACAGTACTCAGCAATACAAACTAAAGGACATTTTGACACAGGACAGGGAGAAGCCAGGGTGAGCATGCAAAGCAAATTATCATTACGGGTGCACACGTAATAGAAATTTGAGGTGCATGTAAGTCCTGGTAAAACCTAGTGTGTGGATAAATGGTCCTAATCTGTTATCTACAGACTATTATTTCCACTGTCAGCAGAAATTCTCGTAACCCGCACAACGATTAGTTGGTGTAGTTAAACCTGTTCAACAGTTGATAGACACGACTATCAGGTTGAAGGTGTTTACAGACACACTGAACTACCATTAATGGGATCCATCATGTTATTTTCACTCATGTAAGAATCTTAGTGAAATTAAGACTCTCATCCAAACGTGATTACAAAAACCAACTCGATTGAAACTCTAGTAGAACCTCATGGTAAACCCATCGACTCCAAGTATGTAAGCGGAATTGGAAGAACTCCTTCCTGCTAACACGTTATTCCCTACACCCCAACAATAGATTCCATTTGACCTTGTTACCTCATCCTGTGACTAATCCTCAGCCTAATTTGATTGATACCCCAGGATATCCAACTCTTTAAACAGACTTCTCTCTTCGCAAAATGATCCCGTTGTTCCGATGACATTAGAAAAACGGAGATTTAACCAAACCAACCATCGGTTGAACGCGACTACTTAAACAGACAACCTATCCCTGGTACTACTGGAATCTGTAAAAAAAAAATCTTTCCTACATGTGAACCTCTTAGCCTTTGTGTTGACCGATGCTTAAATTATAAACGCGAGTCTCACTAGAAGTTTTATTGTAACCTCAAAAATTTTCTTCTCGTAAAGTCGTACACCAACTTTATTGGACAGTTAGTACACTATGGAGATAACAGACGGTCAGATAATCGAAGCAACTCAAAATCCATAAGAGATGTAAACTAGAATTGACTGGTCATAAGCTTGACATTGACCTCACGCCAATTACACTCAGCAACTTCGACATAATTGCCGGTATGGATTGGTTATCTAAGAACCAAGCCGAGATTATCTGTCATACGATAATTGTTCGCCTTCCTCTCCCGAGTAGAGAAACCCTTTGTGCATAAGGCAAGAGGAGTGATGCAGCCATAAGCATCATATCTTTCGTGAAAACGTAGAAGTGCTTACGTAAAAGCCATACTGCCATTCTGGATCTCATCACCGAGCAACCATCTGAGGAGAAGGAGATTGACGACATCTCGATCGTTTGTGATTACTTGGAAGTATTTCCCGAAGACTTGCCTGGTCCTATTCGTCAAGAAGAAAGACGGGACTTTCCACCTGTGCATTGTTTCCCATGAGCTAAACAAAGTAACCATCAAAAACCGTTATCCTCTACCCCACATTAAGGATCTATTTGACCAACTCCAAGGATCAAACTTCTATTCCAAAATAGATCTTAGATCCGGTTATTATCAATTGAGAGTCCGAGAAGAAGACATCTCTAAAACTGCATTCAGAACTCGGTACGGCCATTGCGAGTTTTTGGTCACGTCGTTCGGATTAACCAACGCACCCGCGGTGTTCATGGACCTCATGAACCGTGTGTGTAAACCTTACCTTGATTGTCATCGTTTTCATTGATGACATCCTTATCTATTCTAAGAACAAGGAGGAACAGGAGGAGCATATGCGTTTAATCCTTGAATTGCTAAAGCAATAGCAATTGTATGCCAAATTTTCAATATGAGAATTTTAGATTCGCAAAGTTCAATTCCTAGGTCATGTAGTCAACGAGAAGGGAATACATGACGATCCAGCTAAAGTAGAAGCCATCAAGAATTGGGCGGCACCAACGACTCCGAAATAGGTGCGAAAAGTTCTAGGATTGGCTGGCTACTACCTTCGATTCATCGAAGATCGCTCAACCTCTCACTGCCCTAACTCAAAAGGGTAAAACCCATAACTGGGGCGATACTCAGGAATCAGCATTCCAACTGTTAGAGCAGAAACTCTGTAGTGCACCCATCCTATCTCTTCTCGAGGGAACGGATGACCTCGTAGTGTATTGCGATGCCTCCATTCAAGGTCTTGGTTGTGTGTTAATGCAACGCGAGAAGGTTATCGCATACGCTTCCCGTCAGCTAAAGATTCATGAGAAGAACTACACGGCCCATGACTTGGAATTGGGAGCTGTAGTGTTTGCATTGAAAATCTGGAGACATTACTTGTACGGTACCAAATGAACCATCTACACCGATCACAAGAGTCTTCAGCACATCTTCGAACAGAAATAGTTGAACATACGACAGCGTCGTTGGATCAAACTCTTGAACGACTATAACTGTGCAATCAGATATCATCCAGGAAAGCCTAATGTGGTAACCGATGCCCTAAGCCGTAAGGACACCAAACCTAAAAGAGCTTGAGCATTACAACTTACTATTCACACCGGATTACCTGACAAAACCCAAAGTGCTCAACTCGAAGCCCTTAAAGAGGAAAACCTACCGCTGGAAGCCACAAGCGGTATGGAAGAACAACTCGAGGATAAATCAGATGGAATTCGCTACTTCGTTGAGCGAATATGGGTTCCCGTGTATGGAAATCTAAGAGATCTAGTTATGGATGAAGCTCACAATTCCCGATACTCTATTCATCCTGTTCCGACAAGATGTACCATGACCTTAAGGTGTATATTGGTGGTCGAAGATGAAGGCCGATATAGCCACCAATATGAGCAAGTACCTGACCTGCTTAAAGGTCAAAGTGGAACCAAAATCCTTCTGGTCTACTCCAACAGCCAGAGATCCCAATGTGGAAATGGGAGCAAATTTCTATGGCTTTTATCACCAAATTGCCCCGAACTCCTAGCGGATGCGACACCGTCTGGGTGATCGTAGATTGCTTGACAAAATCTGCACACTTCCTTGCAATCAGAGATACTGACAAAATGGAAAAACATACTCGTGTTTACTTGAAGGAAGTAGTCTCTTGGCACGGAGTGCCAATCTCTATCATTTCGGATCATAACGCTCAATTCACATCACGTCTCTGACAATCATTGCAAAAAGCTCTAGGCACGCGTCTAGATATGTACCATCCTCAAATCGATGGCAAAACAGAACGTACCATTCAAACCTTAGAGGACATGCTACGAACTTGTGTGATTTATTTCTGTAACACTTGGGAATCTCACCTGCCTCTAGTGGAGTTCTCCTACAACAACAGTTATCACACTAGTATCAAATCAGCACCATTCGAGGCATTTTACGGACGTAAATGCCGATCTCCTATCTGTTGGGCTGGAGTTGGTGATAGACAACTTACGGGTCCTGAACTTGTGTTTGAAACTTCTGAAAAGATCGTTCAAATTCGAAATCGTATGTCAGCAGCTCGTGATCGTCAAAAGATCTATGCCGACAAGCGTCGTAAACCCTTAGAGTTTCAAGTAGGTAATATGGTTCTATTAAAAGTCTCACCTTGGAAAGGTGTAATCCGCTTCGGGAAACGAGGCAAACTAAATCCTCGTTATGTTGGACCATTCAACATAGTAAAGAGAATTGGCCCAGTAGCGTATCAACTAGACCTACCTGAAGGACTTAGTGGTGTACACGATGTCTTTCATGTCTCGAACTTGAAGAAATGTCTAGCAGACAAGACACTCACGGTTCCTCTTGAGGAGCTGCACATCGATGAACAATTGAGGTTCGTTGAAGAACCGATAGAAATCATGGATAGGGAAGTCAAAACGCTCAAAGCAGTAAAATCCCTATTGTCAGAGTTCGTTGGAACTCGAATTGTGGACCGAAATTCACATGGGAGCGCGAGGATCAGTTGATTCGCAAGTATCCTCATCTATTCAAGCAATCCACGTCAAACTCTTAAGGTACTATTTCAATTTTCTGGACGAAAATTCTTTCAACTAGGGGATGTTGTGACACCCCAGAAATTTTTTTTTGTTTTAATTTTCGGGACGAAAATTCTTTCAACTAGGGGATGATGTGACAATCCGGACTTTTCCAGTTAACTCCGTTAGAAAAATTCAGTTAAAGTTAACCTATCTAACCCTATCTCAAACTTCAAGGACTATTTTTGTCATTTCTTCAAACCCTAACTACAAGGACTAATGGTGTGATTAGCCCAAACTCAATTTTAATTGATTTTGTAAAGTCAAAGTCAAAATTTAAGTTCCTGTTGACTTCTGAAAGTTAACTAACCAAGTCCTAACTCAATTCAAACTTTAGGGACTATTTCTGTCATTTCTCAAACTCAGAAATAGGAAACCAGAGGGACTAATTCTATAATTAACCCTAATTTGATTTCTGTTTGACTTTCTAAAGTCAAACTCACAGTATTCAATCCAAATCAAGTCCACGATCGTTTCTATGTAAAAATTGAAACTGAATTCGCATGAATTATGGCATTAATGGCCTTAACTACCGATTAAAAACACTATCATTGTCTAATTAAACTCAATAATGGGAATTAAACCCCGTAACCATCGAACTTAATGCTAAATCAACCGAACTCGACAAATTTCGATTACCAATTCATGTACAAACACCCTACACACCAAAATCGAGCATCCCTGAACCCGTTGCACCATCCATTGTGATCGAAGATGCAGCTGTGAACGCCGAGGAATATCTAGATAAGCTGTGACTGACTTTTAGTCGACCTCCACTTTTTCGATATCATCACAGGTAATCGAATACACCATTAACTTCGTTTTTATCCTCTGAATGAAAGCCCTAACCTTTAGAGGCCTATAACATCGAATTGATCAAGACCCTGATCTAGGGTTAATGTTCATTCTGATTCCAATCGAACCATATCAATTCGATACCAATTAAGGAAATCAATCAAGTCCTCAGACTTGTCTCGAGGTCTAGATTGAAAGCCCTATCAAACCAATGGCTTATATCATCAAATCGATGATGAACCGGATCTTAGGGTTCTTCGTATGACCAAGTTAATCGAATCCTGATCTACATTCGTTTTAAATCCAATTAATTTATACCAACAGATTCGCAATTCCATTTTTGTTAAAAGCCCTATGATTCTAACAACTTCTAATATCAGAATCCTTCGATTTGATGTTGGGTTTAAAGCTAGGGTTCGACGATTTCATAGAAGAATTTAACGATCTAAAACTCAATGTTTTTCCAATTAAACTGGCCAGTAGGTTCGCAAATAATCCTTGAACAAAACCCCTATATGTAATTGAGGCTGGATTGGATTCGGTTTATATGGGGGAAGAACTCAGGGGACTTCCTTGTTAAAAACAATTTGATACGGATTCGTTTGCGATTCCCTAGCGGGCAGAGATGGTTAAGACAATGTGCTTGTGTGGGAGAGACCCGGGTTCGAGTCTCTCCACACCCTTTTATTTTTAAAATAAGTTTTTAATTATTATTTTAATATAAAATCAAACCCCATAATAATAATATATTAATGTGTTTTAGCTCCGGAAACAACCCGTAGGCTCGGGTTTGATTTTATAACCTATTTAATATTATTTTCTTACTTTTAAAATAATATATTTATATTATTTTTAAACCGCGACTTCGAATAAAGTAATATGTTTACATTATTCTCTCACTTTTAAAATAATATATATTTTTATATTATTTCGCCTCGTTTATTAACCTCGTATAATGCTTTAAATTAATAAATGATATAATTATTTATATTGTTTATCCACGTCGTATACTCGAATAAAAATAATATATTTATTATTTTGTCACGTAAATGTTTATCGGATATTTCCTACGAGTTCAAAAATAATATATATGTTGTATTATTTTCTTAGACCATTAATAAATGATACAAACGCACGAATTTATTTACTTATTTAATATTATTCGTATTAGAGTCGTTCGACACGAAACGCTTTCATCTTAATAATTATATTAAGAAACCCTATTCCATGGACACATTCGTCTAGTCGTTGATCCTTAGAATGTTTTAAGACGTTCTAATCTTCCGTGTTGTCATCACAAATCCTATATATCCCTAACTTATGTGTTTATAATTCTAGGGCATACGTAAGCCGTGCAGGCTAACACTTGAGGTTCCAAATCTCATACTTATGTGATACTACCTACTACGCAACGTAGGTGAGTTTCATGGCCTCTTTTAACTCGTTTTCCTGTTTGGGGAGAAACATGTACACAAACTATCATACTTTTACTTGTTTTCCCCGTGGGGGGGGGGGAGAAACAGGTACGCAGACAAACATTATTTTACAAGTTTTTCCTGTTGGGGGAGAAAACATGACGCAAACTATTTTGATTATGGTACTTCATATGATATCACTGTTGGGGCTAAGCGTATTGCAACTATCATTGAAAGTCCTCACACTCACATCGTACCGTTAATATGGATCTTAGCGTGGTAATGTTTAGTAGTACTACTGGGTTTGACAAGCCCCACCCGCGTTAGTCGCGCTAACTCGATTGGAGGTCGAACGGGTGAAATATTAGCCTAATCACATTAGTCAGAGTTGACAGACCTGGCTGGAGGCAAACAAACAAACACATGTCAGCTTCGGTTACGAACGCTTTAGCAAGACAGGAACATAGGCTAGCTACCTATAGATATGCATATTGAATGTACATAATCTGGCAAACACTCTATTATTGCAAACTTGAAACCTGTGAACTCACCAACCTCGTGTTAACGCTTTTCGTACATGTTTTCTCAGGTCGCTAAGGCACAAGTTGCACAACTAGGACATGCATGGAGTCCTACTATCATTTCACTCATAAGCAAACCGTTAAAGCAATTCACTTACTTTTATTAAACTAAACTTTGGCGCGTTGTTTTGCTCATTTACTTTCTTGTTTAAACGCTTCCGCATTAACTCTGAACTTTTATGTTATGACATTTCAAGTTCCATATAGTGTCGTTTGATGTAACTAATGACTGAGATCCCGGTTTGTCACACGCCAAACGGTAGAACTCCATTAGTAGAATTTGGGGGGTGTGACATACTTCATTATTCCCGTTTAGTGTTTAGACTAATCCTCATTACCCCGTACCCTCGTCATATTCATATCACATAACACATACCATTTAAGCACGTAATTCACATAATCGTGTCTAGGGTACGGGTCCAGTGTACTTACGATAGTCTCGGGTCGTTTCCTACGCTCGTTCCTTGCTTAAACGTATCTCCGGATCCGAACCAAACTCTCAATGTACCGCACTCGCACTTAAACGCGTTGCACCGGGTCTTCTAATCCTTCTTAGAGTGTTTGTGTGTGTTGTGGTGTTTGTGTGTGTTTTTTTCTCATTTGAACGGCCTCAAGAATATATTTATAGGCTGAAATTGGACTCATGTCGGACCGACATGTCATGCCAAGTCGGTCCGACTTCGGCTGAAGTCAGTGACACGCGTCAAAACCTCTTTTTTTGCTTCCGGAACACATATTGGACCGGCGTGTAATTCATATCGGTCCGACATCCACATATCGGACCGACGTGTAAATCATATCGGTCCGACTTCCAGATGTCGGACCGACGTGTAAAGCATATCGGTCCAACTTGAGTGCTAAGTCATCAAAACACGAGTTGAAGCCTCCTGAATTGCTTTGGGAACACACGTTGGACCGTTATGCTTAGGATATCGGTCCGACATACCTCGTTTTCAAATTCTCCTCCTCGAAATACTCCATTTTCATATATTATGACTCTCGTAACTCATTTTCTAGTTCGAGATATGCCAATATGAAGTTTTGGGCTATTTCTGAGCGAATAGTCTTTCTGGACGAATAGTCTTTCTGTTTTCGCGTCCGGTTACGTTCTAGCGTCACGTTTCTTAACTGACACGTGTCCTAACTCATTGTTAGAAGTTTGGGATGTTACAATTTCGCTATGTTGCAAGACATTTGTTTTCTTTTTCGAGAGGCAGATTTTATTAGAAAAGGGACCCCAAACAAAAAAGAGAGGAGCCAATACAACGAACCAATACAGAAAGTATAATGAAATTACATCTAATTACACGAAGTTGAAAGTATACCAATCTTTCAAGAGGAGAGATTTATGAGATGACCTGTTTTTAATCCATAGAAAGCCGATAGATTTTATATCCTCAATGATTTTTTTCTAATTTTACCACCACATTTGAAAAAAGAGCTTCATTCCTCGCTTTCCATATACACCAACATGAGAGAATAATAATACCTTGAATTACCTCTTTTTTTTTGCCACATCCACAATCACTGACTTGTGTAGATTGAAAAGGTCTCTAACCGTGAACGCGTAAATGGTAGGGATCTTGCACCAATTGCTTACGAATTGCCAGATGATTGTAGATGTGAAACAGACCGTAAAAACATTTGTTACAAACTAAGTTTCTTTAAGATTGTTGTTTCATTCGTTAAAAACGTAACTACTACTACTTGTTACTTTAAGGAGAGTGCTCTCTTTCTTTAAGGTAATTTCGCCTCCTTCTGTCTTTTTGACTTGCGTGCTTTGGGTGTTTGACGAGTTGTTTCCAAGGTACAATGAAGCAACGTGTGTATAATGTTAATTAACTTTGCACGTAGAGATAGATAACTCCATGAATTTGTGAGTGTCATAAGAATTTCGGTATATTAAAACTTTTCTTCTATCACAACAAAGTTTTTTTAGTATTTTTATTATAAAAAGGGAGAGAATGAACAAGTATTCGGTATTTGATTTTTGTTTGGTTTTCTTTTATAGTGACACCAAATCAAATCGAAACCGGTTTGGTTAACAAAAATAAAAAAGGGGGGTTGACAAGTTTTCGAATCGGTTTCAAACTAGATTTTGAGGGAGTTTGGATCGGTTCGGTTTAAACCGGTTTCAGTCATACAAACCAGTTTTAAACCGGTTTGAGATCCTAAATCGTTTTTTTATGCACCTCTTGTGACAACCGACAAATGGGAAGGTTCGGGTTGCAAAGATAAATGGGTTTGGTTAAAAGATGCATCAGGGAACATGGGTCAGCCCGACTTGATTTAAGGAGGCCTAGAGTTCAAGGTAAGTTGTGGGGATATTATGGAACTCTAAGCCTCATTTTATGTCCAATTATGTTGTGGGCTTTTCAACTTTTTTGACCATTTTTTTAAATAACACACTACGTAACCTAGTAATCAATTTTTTTATTAAGCTAATAAACTCATTATTAAAAGTGAATTTCGTTTTTGTTCCCTGTGGTTTGACCATTTTAACCCGTATGTACATGATTACTCACACAACAAAGCGAAAAGAAAACTCGATTTTAGAAACTTTTGTAACGAAATAGTTTATAGAGTTAAAAAAATATGAATTTATATGTATACGTATATTTTAGAGGAAATTTAGTTTTTAAGATTTATTTTGATACAAATTGTTTTAATAATATTTTTTAATCTATTACTTCTAATAAATCTTTTTTGATTAACAAAATAATTAATATTTTAATCCTTCTTATGACATTATAGATTTTAATTAAATTTTTATCGAGAAATTTTTTCTTTTATAGAAGCAATCATTATAGTAATAATTAACATGCCATTATGCCTAGGTATGCCAATTCGTGACACCATTCAAAACACGATATAACCACAATATGTTAATAATCAGGTTTTTTTATTGCAATATTTAACATGTTTAATAAACATGTCTTGTTCGAGTTAACATGTTTAACCCGTGTAAATAAAATAACTATTGGTGTTCATCCCCGACGAAACTGTTTTGCTGATGTTCATCCCCGGCGAAACTGTTCCGGCGAGACTAAGCCACCGACGAATCTATTAGTTTGTTTGTTTCGCTTAGTTTGTTACTATAGTTTGTTAAATTTCCAAACTTGTATTTATATCTTTATTGTAATTCATCTTACCTTTAAATGAGAATCAAATATTGAAAATTACCATAGTATCAGAGCAAAAGGCTTTCGATCATCATCATCTTCAACATTCTGCTTCATCATCTTCATCATTCCGCATTCGTCTCCAAGATTTTCATTCCATTTAATTGCAGAAAATGATATCATACATCAAATTCATGGCTCTGTAATTATCTTATCAAGTCCATTCATCTTTTTCATCAATTGTTCTTTGCAATTGATTTCATTCGATTCAGTTGAATCGAATTCACTTTATTCTATCCTAATCGGATTGAATTTCATCTTATTCATTCCTAATCGGTTTGAATTTTCACCTCATTCATTCCTTTTCGGTTGGAATTTCATCTCATTCATTCCTATTTTGGTTTGATTTCAGTTCACTCCTCTCGTTCCTCACTCTCTGTTTTCCAAAAAAAAATCATTCACCATTTCCTTCATTCGATCAATTTTAGTGTTCATATTCACCTCGCTCCCCTGCTGTTCACAACTTTCTTTTGGTTAATTACGGTTTCGCTTATCCGTCTGTTTCATATATTTTAGCTTTCAACTTTTATGCTCTATTTCGCTCATTCGAGTGCAAATCTACTCTTGAGCAGGCGCGCCTGAATTGCCATACTCACTCGTTTTCATCATTTTTTTATTGTCTTTGTTTTCCTCCTTCACAGTTCAAATTTTGATGTTTCGCGGCAAGTTCACGTTTCTTTTTCCGGCGAAGTTGATTCCGGCTCCACATGTTCAATTTATCATTTTTCACGCTCAACATCATGTTTCATCTTCTGTTTGCTATTGTCGGAAGTTCTCAAGTTGGAGCTTGAAGCGCTTCCAACTTGCGGGGGGTGTTGGTGTTCATCCCTGACGAAACTGTTCTGTTGATGTTCATCCCCGACGAAACTGTTCTGGTGAAACTAAGCCACCGACGAATCTATTAGTTTGTCTGTCTCGCTTAGTTTGTTACTAGTTTGTTAAATTTCCAAACTTGTATTTATATCTTTCTTGTAATTCCTTTTACCTTTGAATGAGAATCATATATTGAAAATTAACAATAACATATAATAATAATATATATCAAAGAGTAAGAGTTAAGTGCTTTTTTCATCCCTGTGTTTTTCTAAAAATTGTCATTCGAATCCAAATGTTTAAATCTTGTCATTTGAATCCAAAGGTTTCATAAAAATTGTCATTTTAATCCATTTGACTACAACTAATTAACATTGTTAAAATTTTCCGCTAAACTTTCCCCACTTGAGGGGTATTTTAGTCAAAACAATTACAAAATAAAGAATCAGCCTCACGTGAAGGGTTTTATGCGTTCAATCTCTTTAGCAAGCCATATGGTGACCACATATCTCTACCATTTATACGATCAAATGTATGCTTATATACCTTCTTCCAAGTATCCAGCCAACAAACCTGATAGACCTAAATTTTAGGAACGCCAACCTCGATACCATGGACTGCCATGTTCCAGTTGACTGCCACTACATGCTTACATGGCATGCCAGTCAACTAGCCTTAAGAAACACTATGGACCCTTAAATCAACTTTAACAAAATTCAATAATAACTCGTAACATAGCTAGAAGAAATCAGTACACAACCTCCTGAACATGATGAAAACAACAACGAAAACAGAACATCTAATAGCATCAGTCATGATCTATATCATCAGATTAAATTAGCAACAAAATTTCAACAGCAAAATAATACAATATCAGTTGGTAAATTCAACACCAAGATCAGTGAGCGATTCTTCATAGTTACATAATTTTGCCCAAATAGTAGCATAATCATAAAATCAAAAACAATGCACAATAGGGACAAGACACCAAATCAAACACCAGGGTCGATTACATTCGATTATATAATAGTGATAGCGACTGTGGCAACGACGAGCGAACTTACCATAAAACTCATGTGGACCGAAATTGTTCATAGGGACACGAACAAACCAAAGTTCTTCAAACATTACTTGCGATTGATTTTGGGGACGGAATTGCGATGGCGATTACTATGTTTGTTGTTGATTATGGGGACGAAAGAGATTGATTTTGGGGGTGGGAATTCGTTTTTTACAATTACCTAAAGAAATTGAATGCATAAAACCCCTCATGTGGGCCTGGTTTTTTATTTTGTAATTGTTTTGACTACAATTAGGCCTGTCGATTTTACCCGTACCCGATTAACCCGACCCGACCTCGACCGAACCGATTAAACTCATACCCGAATAACCCGTAACCGATTAACCCGAAAACCGATTAAACCGATTGTTATTAGGGTCGGGTTTCGGTTAGACTTTCAAACATCAAAAACCCGATTAACCCGAACCGATTAACCCGAATAAACCGATTGTTTGTTCACAAATATATCAAGATTTTGTATTTTTTTATTTAAAGTTATCAATTTTGACTTCTGATCGATTTCTTCCATGGGTTGTTCATGTAGGGATATCTTGCATTTCAACTTGTTATGGACTTGAGACAGAATGGTATAGTTTTTAGATTCATATTTGATTTCATACATTTTGTTCCTATACAGAAATTCAGTTTGACTTCTTTAAAACTCAAACATATTATTGGGCATCTACTGTTTTAGTATGACTATTAGGGAAAATTTTGTAAATTTGATTGCACACTACACATGAAGAAGTGTTTGGTCATAAATTGATTGAAAAAAAAAACTATGAATAATCAATAGACGTCAAGCAACACACTATATTGACCATTTGAAGGACTAAATAGGTACCTCAAGAGTTGAGATAGCTGTAACATTCACGGGCTAAATTGTAAAACTTCACCGAACAACCCGACCCGTTCTACCCGACAACCGAATAACCCAAACCCGATCTACCCGAAAACCGAACTACCCGAACCCGATCTACCCGACAACCATACGGATCGGATATCGGTTATAATATAAAACATGAAAAACCCGAACTACCCGACCCGATCTACCCGAAACACGATTAATATACCCGAAGAACACCCCTAACTACAATAACCCTCAAGTGGGGGAGGTTTAACGAAAAATGTTAACGGTGTTAATCAGGTATAGTCAAATGGATTCAAATGACAATTTTTATAAAACATTTGGATTCAAATGACAATTTTTAGTAAACAATAGGAATAAAAAAGACACTTAACTCTGTATCAAATTCATGTACATTTGCATTTTCAAAGACAAATCAACTTACTCATTAATTTATTCTGGTGGCTAATTCATTTTTAACGACTACAAATTATTATTAGCAAGCATCACATAGGAGTTTGAATATGATATTAAAAAGAGTTAAGTACACGGCTGTGATATGATTTTGGATTTAGTCCTTAACTTTGAGAAACTACACCGACAGTCCAAAACTATGCATAAACGTAACACGTTTAGTCCTTGTGTTGGATGGAGGTTAACCTTTTCTGTTAAGTGGGTGTGTATTGACCAAAATACCCCTTAACATTAAAAAATAAATCCATCAAATCTTCTTCTTCAGTAGGTCGCCACCAATTTCGTCGACCAACAGCTCCGGCCACTACCACCGTCACCAAAGCCAAACCCTAGTACCTTTCTTACCTGTATCACGGATCTCCAGGTCCAAATCCAAATGATTATTTCTTTTTAATATATTGACCAATTAATAAGAGTGGGACACAACAACAGCAACAAAATATGGAAAAGAACAACAATTATAAAACAAGAATCGTAAAATCAAAGCGTGGAAAACATGAATCTAAAACTCAAACCAAAATACGGAAAAGTTGAAAGAATCATAAAACAGAAATCGATCACCACCCCTTACATATCTCCTCAAAAGAGGGTCCCTCTACAAACCCCTTTCAATCGTCAGATTAAGTCGGTTAGGACGGGGAATCGAATCATTCTTACGATGATTCCACCACCCCATCACCGCTGTTATCTCCTTGTCGGCAAACGAATTTTTCAACCACCACACCATCCTTATCAGGTTCGATTGGAACAAAATTGGACACCGTCCGACGGACGAAGGTTCCTTGATGACCAATCGAAGGTTGACATGAGGTTTGTGACCTAATCTAGGTTTAGAACGCCACCGAATGGTCTGGTAATGCGGATCTGATGAAGGTTTTGAGAAAGATCAGAGGAAGGGAAGGGGTTTTTGTTTTCGTCTGATTAGGATGGAGTGGGGGTATAGCCGAGTGAGGCGAAAGAAAAGAAGTCAGAGGAGGAGGTTGACGACGATTGTTCGCCGGCAGGGACATTGATTTCGTCGGATTCCGGTTGTGATTATATATACATATATATATATTAAAAAGAGGTGTGCTTATTTTTTGGTATTTTGGTCGATACATACCCACTTAACAGAAAAAGTTAAGCTTCATTCAACACATGGACCAAACGTGTTATGTTTATGCATAATTTTAAACTGTTGGTGTAGTTTCTAAAAGTTACGGACAAAATAAAAAATATGAACATATCAGATGGACCATCCGTCTACTTAACTCTATTAAAAATGATCATTACCATGAGTCACATGTATGAATAGCTAGATTTTTTTAACGGGAAAGATTTTTATAAAAGAAATATCGAAGATAGATATACATCTAGCAATCAATGCTTTTATGAATAGCTAGATATTTAATTATTTTTAAAATTCAGTCATGTTTACATTCCGTCTTATTTATAAATCTAATAAATGATCTTAAAGTATCATAAACTAGGGTAAAAATAATCATTTTTACAATAAGGGGGTGTTTGGGATTACTTTTCAAAACAACTTATTTACTTATCATCTTTTGAAATAAGGTAATAAGTTATAAGTTTGTTTGATAAATTCAAAATAAGATGGAAGATGTGAGAAGGAGAAGTCAAAATCCAAAAGTAAGAAATTCTTACTTTTGGAAATGACTTTTTGAAAAGTCAAAAGTAGCTCCAATAAGTAATCCCAAACACCCCCTAAATCTAAACATCATAGATTTACAATTATCTAAAATATAATTTATTTACAATTATTCTTGCACCAAATAGTTAAAATTGAACAAAATACATAATAACACCCAAAAATAACATAGGAATTCTGGGTTCGTGTATATGATGTGACTTGGATTCTCTGACAATCGTGATATTTCACTTTCAGATTGAATTATTTCGATGGTATACACAAAATTCAATCGGATAAGAATCGGAGATTTAAGAACAAATATGTGAAAGTCTGTTAGAGATTCGTATATCATATAATGACCAAATTCGCAATTACATAAGGGGTAAACGGTTACATTGGAACGTTATGACGGTTATTGACTGAAAACTGTCACTACCGTCAATCCATAACTGTTAAGCCATTCTACTCAGCAGAGGTAATCCACTCAGGCGAGCCAATATACTCCGACGAGCCAATCTACCCTGGAGAGGCAAAACTCACGTAGGAGAGCAAACGTACTCAGGTGAGCAAACTTACTCAGTAGAGCAACTTTACTCAGGAAGAGTAAATTTTACTCCGAAAGAGTAAACTGGGTCAACATGAACAATTTGGTCCGGAAGACCATCATTCAGCAGTTTTCATTTCCAAACTGGGTCAGCGTGACCAATCTGGCTGCCGCCCCTAGGACCTTGCTAACCAGGGGCGCTGCCATTTCAGTGGGCTTCGCCCCATTGACACAACAATGTCTTAAGTAGCATAAGTCATAATAAGATTACCAAATAATTGTGCACTCCACACTTACCAACTTGTTTGATGTTTTAATATGACTTGTTATTTGGTCACTAAGTAAACCCAAATACACTAAATAGCTTGATGACACTAAAATCACCAACAAATAAATCTCTAATATATTATAAAAATCAGCCTCACGATTATTTTCTTTTCTAGTTTTGTTTCTTTTTCAAGGTAACCTTCATGCAAACGTTTTAATACGTATAAAAAAAGTTATATTTTAAAATGGTGATATAATTGTCTGCTCTATTTTATTTTCAGTATACAATGTTCGTGGAAAACATTTTAACACGTCAATTGGAAAAAAAATCTTCCTTTTTTTTATCCCCTGCAAAACTAAATGATGTGAGTTCCTAATTAAAACTTAAGAACTTTTACATCGAAATAGAAGACAAACGTCCACCAAACTACACTGCTAGCCTTTTTTGAATAGCAAAACTAAGTATTTTAAAAACAAAATTTCATATAGATTAAATGTGTAGAATGTGCTTTATAAAAATAAGTTAGATAGAGGCGGTGATGGGGTGGTTAAAACGAGTTGATTAAAAAATATAGATCAATGTTGGTGATTTTGTTAGAACTTAATGAAAAAAAGAGAAAACTACATAAATAGTTGCCGGTGAGGGTTCGAATTCTGCAGTGTGAAGTTTTGTGGTGTTAGTTAATAAGAGTAGATTAAGTGTTCTTAAAAAAAATGAAAATAGTTGCTTTTTAGTTATGTTTATACGTTTATAGTCATAACACATAATTTTATACCTTAACATTCATCATATATATATACGTACAATTATTTCACAATGTACTTCATTTGGTACATCATTATAAATGTTCTTAAATATATAAAACTAATTCCTTTTTAATAAAATAAAGCTGATATGAAAAAATAAATTGATCACTTATATATAACCTATAAATATGTGAAAGTAAGTAAAAGTTTGATAAATAATATAATTTCTAAATGAAAATAAATTAAATACATCAAATTTATTCATTTCTATTATGGGTGAAGCCTCTTAATCCTTTGAGATAGATATAAGATTTGTCATTATCTCATCTTTTCCGAACCATATTGACTGAGTAAGATTTTACTGTGTATGTTTATTTATTTGTAAATTTATTCACTTCGGCCATACAAATATAAGTTATATTGATTTTCTGGGAAAAGGATATTGTTTGGAAAAAGGTTTAGAAGTATGAGACATGACTCACCAACAGAAACTTGTTTTATGTGTGTTTTTCTAGAGATTCTGTCCTTTTCTTTTTGTTATGTATTTATATATGTTTCTTCGTGTGGAGGAAGGGCGTGCACCTTGTTTTATGATCATTGTTTCACTTTTCTTTCCATTACAACACCCCGTACGTACGCCTTCACAGCACAAACTACAACTCATTATAAAAATTTCACATATATAATCATGTCCTAAGCCACAACACAGTCATAAATGTAGGAATTCTTTTCGTGTATGTTTTGGATTCTCTGGTAATCGTGGGTTTCATGGCATATATGCAACATTCACAATCTTTAGAAGCATAGGCTGCCTCGAATTGGGTCTTTGATGATCTATGTACTTCGTATTTAAAATACTCTTCAATACATTTCATCCATAACTCAACCTTTTTTTTTCGAAGTAATGATCTAAAACAACATGTGAAGAAGAGTAACAACTTTTATGTGCTGAGGTTGAGGTATCTATATCTGCTTTTGACAGTGGACCAGCCATAAACCAAAACATATTACTTATATGAGTATTATGTTCTTCTTCATGTCAATTACAACATGATCAGCTCGATTGATCGTTATCTATTGATTCAAAATCCACCGGGCAATCCTCCTAGTGAAGTTTTCGAGAAAAGTGAAATATTGAAACATTCTTAGAAACAAGCAAAGAAATCAACATTGTTAGAAAAAACATAGAAAGGAAGAAACATTGTTAACGACACAAATAAAAGGAGTATTGTTAGGAAGATACCCGAAAATAAGGAACACTGTTAAGAATAAGTAGAAAGGTAGCAACATCAATAGAAATATACAAAAGGTCAGAACATTATTAGAAACATACATTAAGGCATGAACATTGTTAGAAATAAGTAAAAATGCGAGAACATTCTTAAAGCCTAGAAGAAAAGCATGGACGTTATTGGGAACATGAAAATAATTTAAGAACATTACTATTGTGATTCAAACCATGGGTGGTTTGTACCGTGTTGATACATATATGATTTCTTCATAGATGGACCAACACGATATGGTTCTTGATTACTTCCGATACGAGAATAACCAATATGATTGACACTGGTTTATTGAGCAACATACAAATTTATCATTTTCTTCATAAATTATAAGGACAACCTCTAAAAACATAGAATGGTAATCAACACCTAGTACATCTACGTGCTAGTTATAAGTATAACTTTTGTAAGATAACCCAGTCTCCATCAAGGTCTAAACAACACCTTTTATGTTTAACAAATGGCAAAAACCTAATAGTTTATATTTGAAGGCAAAGATACCAAACGTCTATAACATGATGACCATGTTTTCACAAGGGCTATTTTCACATTCTCATACTTGGATTCTATTTTAGTATTGCAATACTAGGAACATGAATCTTTAGAGAGTATAAGAAAGAAACATTAACAATATGTAAAACAAAAGGAGGGAAAAAAATGATAGATATGAAAACACCTTTGGACGTACGTGAAAATTAATGTTGTTCACAATTCGATCTCACGCACATTCGAATATTCTTGCAACATTTGTTCATGTACTATTATCAAATGTAAACCCTTGTGCGCAAGTAATAGTTGATATACAATGGTGTTGTCACATAGGGCATGATTATATGTGTATGTTTTTTATAACTTGACCATATAGGTATAACACATGTAGGGAAATGGTTCCCTTCGTGATTCACTCTTATAACTTAGAGGTTGTTCGTAAAAGTACCCAACGTATATAAGATGAAAGATGCATATAGTCATTCACTCCATAATGTGACCGCTACAACCCTCCGCTAACAAGGACTATTTTCTCATTGTCACCCTTAGATTTCTTTTTCATATTACAATATTTATATGAATCTTTGGACATTAGAAGATATAAATAACAATATATAGAACAAAAAGATGGTAAATGTGAAATCACTAACGGATAAAAAAAAGTATCAATAAGAGAGGGATATTCGTGTAACATATGTTTTTCTAATATCATAAGCGTAAATGATTATACGAAAGTAAAGTTGATACACGGAGGTGTCATTACATAGAACCCGACTTATAGATATCTAGAAAACAGCTAGCTAGCTTGTACGTGATTTTCTCTTATTCCATGTTGTTCATAACCAAGATATAGCTAAGAGCTACACATTAAATACTAGTACTTAAACATTTTTTGTCCTAAAGTAAAGATGATGAAGAAGAGAACTTTAATCTCCTACTCCAAGAAAGTCGATAAATGACATTGGTGGTGGCGGAGTGACAATGGCAACGCCACTAGTTATATGGCTAGGTTCTGTGTTCAATTTCAAATTTACAAACGGATCGATGGTGGTGAGACGGGATGGTGAAGATATGAATGCCTTGGATTCGACAACTACATTTCTGTGTGTCCGGGCGTTCAAAACGTGCCAGTGATTCTTGATTGCGTTATCGGTTCTTCCCGGAATAAATTTAGCGATCTGAGACCATTGGTTGCCGAGCACGGCATGTGCTGCTATTAAAATGCCATCTTCTTCTCTACTGAACACCGTCTTCTTGATTCTTGGATCCAGTTGATTAACCCATCGCAGTCTGCAACTCTTGCCTGAATTCAACATTTCACGCAGATTAATAGCTTATTTAAAGATTATTGTTAGGGAAAATCCCCCGAATATACTTTTGAAAATTCAAGTTCCCCTGTATGAACATTGACTTTTCAAAGTACACAAATGTACTGTACTATTCTGACGAAAATGTCGACAGAAGGGAATGGAAACGCCAACCACGTAGACCGACAAGATTATGACAGGTGGAGTTTCGTCCGATAAAGTAAACTTTTTCGCCGACAATAAGTGAACTGTTCCCGGCAAAAAAACACCTTTGTAAGATATTTTGCAAATATGCATACATAGTGCAAGAAATATGAACTTTTACGCCGGCATACGCATTGACATGTGTCATTTTCTTGTTGGTTCACGTTGTCGACGTTTCCATTCCTTTTTATGACATTTCTACCGAAATAGTACGAGTATATTTTGAAAAACTAAAAAGTCAAAGTTAATTTTCAAAATTATGAACGTTCACTTAGGAGATTTTCCCTTATTAGTTATTATTATTATCCTTTTGGAAAATAATCGTTCACGTCCTAAACTATTTTCCAAAATTCCCATATATATCTGTAGTTACATTATAAAATAAAAAATAGTAATTTTAAATACAAGGACAAAACTGAAAATTTGCAAAGTAAAAAGTAAAAACTTTACATTTCTATTAGAAAAGCTTTACCTGATCTTCCTGGGAAGTGCTCTGATATGAGATTCCAGTTTCTTGGCCCATGAAGAGCTACAAGATCTCTTAGCTTAACATCCTCTGATGGCTTCCAATGGCTTTTCACCATCAACATTCGTCGTGAATCACCGTCTTCTTTTGCATACGCATTTGGTTTTTCAGCGATTTTCATCATCAAAGATGGGCTTATTTGGTTTTGAATATCATCTACACCTGCTTGAGTACTGTAAGCAAAAGCAAAGATGTAACTTTCGTTATTTGATCACAAACGCAATTTAGATTTGGTGAATATTGATGCAAAATAAAGCAAGATTACTTTGGCGCACACGAGGGTGGTGTCATGATGATTCTTGTTCTTGGCGAAATCAATGTTCTTCAGCTATTAATAGAAAGAAAAGGGCACACATATTGAGATTCATCCACAGTGCAAGATAATCGAGACGAGAGAGAAACCGGAAGATACGTAGGGAAGTGTAAGAATTTTGTTAAAAGGTTACTAATATTGATGATTTACCAACTACATTTTTTTACTAATATTGATGATTTTTTACTCCTAAAATATCACCAAAACCATTTAGGGTGCGTTTGGTTCGTGAAATTCGTCAGAATTTGAATTAGAATTGGAATTTTAAGGAATTAGATTTGTATTTGTAATTGTCCAAAGGATTTGAAATTTAAAAGAATTGTAATCTATTAAAAAAATTTGAATTCCTAATCCATTTGATTGACAAAACAATCATAAAGGAATTGTAATCTATCACAATGACCACCACTTAACTAATGTAGTCGGCCCCGCCAACTACCGCAGACCGCCGCCCCCGACCCCAGACCGCCGCCCCTGACTTCGACCACTGCCGCCGATTCCCACCACCGTTGCAGCCCCCGACCCCCCACCGCCGAAACCCGACCGTCGTAGCCCCCAACAGTTGCCGCAGACCGCTGTCGTACCCGACCCTTGACCGCCCGGGCAAGGGCAGTAGTCGAAGCAGTGAACGGAGTTTGGAGCGGCGGCGATCGGGGGCAAAGGTCGAGGCGGGGGCGGGGGTTCGGTGGCGGGGTTGGAAGCGGTCGGGGTTCGAGGGCGGCAACGGCGACGGTCGGAAGCGAAGACGGCGGCCGGGGCGATCGGGGGCGGAGATCGGGTACGACGGCGACGATCGCTGGCGTGGCGGCGACGGTCGGGGGTCGGGGCGGTAGCGGTCGGGGGTCGGCGGAGGCGGCGGTCAGGGGTCGGGGCCGGTGGCGGCGGTCGATTGCGCGGTTGGCAGCGGTCGGTTGTCGGAGGCGGCTGTCGGTGGCGACGGTTAGGGGTCGGGGCGGGGGTTGGGGTTCACGGGTGGCAACGGTCGGGGGCGTCGTCGGTCGGGGGTCAGGTGCAGCGGTCCCAAACTTCTTCTCAACTTCTTACTCGAAGTTTAGCCGAAGAAACGAGCGGATTTGAAGTAAGAAACTCGTCCAGATCTGAGTTTTTGGTTTAAAATGAGTTTTAGGGTTTATTGGGTTTAATCACGAAAAGGTCGGATTTTTACGTGTAAAAACATCTGAAAAGTATAGATCTAGCTTCATGGAAGTTGGAGAAATGATTTGAACATAAAAAGTTATGGTTTTGGATAAAAAAATGAGTCTGATTAGACTCTGTGTTCTTGAGCCGACACTCGAGTGTCGCTACCTGCAAGTAGCGACACTCGGCGAAGAAGAAGAATAAGAAGAGAGAATCGGCCAAGTGAGAATCGGTCAAGAGAGTATCGCCCGTCTATAGCATGACATCTCCAGAGTATCAGCCGACTCTTGAGAGTGTCGGCCGACTATGTCAGCCGACTCTTGAGAGTGTCGGCCGACTCTCTTTGCCGACTATCCAGTGTATCAACCAACACTAGCAAGTTTAATCGAATTCACGTATTGTACTCATACAGATCACGTAACACTCGTGTAGCCCGAGCCTTTAGTTTCAGTAGACAGTATACCATGTGAGTTCTAATCCCCTTTCTTGCCTACTTTTAGGATGGTGTGCATACTTAGTGAACAATGTGTTTATTATATATTTTATATTAATAAACGATGACGAAATTCCTGATTTAATAACAAGCTAGGTTTAAAAGAGGCAAACGAAGTTTTATGAATGATAATATGAAACGTTTACGAGCAGTAAAGATGTTTTTAAAAGAAGAATGAATGTAAAGTCTTAAAGAAAGTCATTTCGTTAACAAGGAATGTAGTTCATTCTAATAATAAATATCAAGAATATCATCTACGTTGATAAATCATTTTAACAATTATAATTTTGCTGAGTTTGTTCACGTGCCAATTATAATGTTGCTGAGTTTGTTCACGTGCCTCTAATTTTGGGTGTCTAGGGAGGCAAAGCGTAGGGAAATTCTTCCTAATTTGAATTAGGTTTGTTCACTTCATTTTATTTGAATCTAACTTATAACTTGTTGCGTTATGCGAAAAAATAGTCTTCCTTTTGACTCTATTCATGTATATATTAATGCATTTATATATTCACTTTTGTTCAAAAACTAAATAGGAAGCTTATGCATATACCAATGTTAGTGATTTTAGTGTCATCAAGGTCATTGTAGTTTAGTTCGATTCACCTAAGACCAAAGAGAAATGATGTTGCAAGTTAGAAGGTGTGTAGTGTACACCTATACAACCCTGTACTCATTCGAACCCAATGGTTCAAGGGGGCCCCTAGTGACTACGAGGGTTCCAATGGGCACGACCCCTTGGCGGAGTTACGATCGCAGCGCTCCTGGGGTAGGGTCCAAGGTTCGACAGCCGCTGGTGGGGTCCAAGGGAAACACACCTCGTGGAAAGCTACTTTGAATGAAAGTTGTTAACGAATTTATGATTAGATGGATGAAAAGTTGCTTTGAATTAATGATCGGTAGTAACTATGAATATTAATAGTAAATATCAACATTGGTAGTAACTTAGTACGTCAGTAGCAACTTAGTACTTCGGTAGCAACTTAGTCATTTGATAGCAATTTGGTACTTCAGTAGTAACTGTGCATCAGTAGAAACTAAGACATCAACATCAACTGCAGTAGTAACTTGATCATCAGTGGTAAATTTGTTCGTTTCTACTAAAGTATTTTCTACTGTATAATTGCCTAAATGTTGGTATTTATAACCTCCAACTGTTAACATCCAACGTATTGAAACTTTATGATGATTGGTCCCCTATAAATAGATGATCTTTAGTCTGGTTTAAGACGTTGATGTTAATCTACAAAGTCTGGTCTAAGATTTCATAATGAAACTTGCATACATTTTCTTAACAATTTCTTTTTCTCTTATACGATTTAAATTTTGTGTGTATCAAGAAATATTTCAATCTGAAAGTGTCTAACATGATTTTAAGAGATATCCAAGCATTGAGAAATACAAATCCTACAAATTGGGATCTCTTTCGCTATCGATTTCACTATATTCGACATTTCGACCTCTCTTGGTCAAAGATGATATGCCATGCATGATCTAGCTTTGTTACCAGAATTTGCATTTGATAAGGAGTTTTTTTCTTAACATTTCTTCGACTAATAGAAAATCATGATTAGTGTTTAATCAGAACTAGCAAAATTGATGAATTGAATATATCCAAGAATAAAGTACATTCTCACTTGTGTTAATTAGTGTGCTCATTTATATTCTTGTAATCAATTCTAGTGAAGATGAATAATGAAACATGGATAATAAGTATTTGAATTAAGAGAAGATAGAATAATGAAACATGGATAATAAGTATTTGAATTGAGAGATACATAGGAAAACAGGTCAGCTGTTGTTTTCTAATGTGAACTTACTAAATATTGAATTAGTAGGATTGGTTTCTGAACGTGGATTATCTAATTTCATCATATTCTCAGTGTTTTGATCGTAAACAAAATAATTGGTTTTAACTAAAAGGGCCTTCATTCGTTTTAAGCCCCAAAAAAGTTAAGGCGTCCATCATCGCATCTTTTTTTTTACCCGCGAACACACACTCTCTACTCTAGACTTTCTCTACTCCTAACATCACCACACCTGCACTCCACAAGATGCCCCTCGTCCCATCTAACCGCAAAACAAAAAACGAAATTCAAGATGGAGGTTGTATCTGAAATTGAATCACATAAACGGCCATTTGAAACTTGTAATAAACAAATTTATTAAACATGTGAAACTCAAGTTGTATGTGGATCAAGAACAATGAAATTAGAAAAAAGTTTTATTAGTTGAAGAGTATATATAGAACAAGAATTAGGGTTGAGGTGCTGGTGCATCAGGATCAGGAGTAGGCAGAATAACTCCAGATCGGTTGGTGTTTGGGCCTGCATCATCGTAATCCAACTCTATCATCTCCCTCGATTTTCCTCCGCTTTCCTGTAGATTGTACATTTCTGGTCAAGTCAGTTACATTTTTATGAGCCTTATTTTATTTATACTTTATATATTTTAGTATAAAAGTACTTTTTTCTTGTCATAAAACCTAGAGATCATTTTTCTTTTTAATCATTGAGTCCTAAAATTCATATTTCTTCATTTAAGAATCATAACAAAAGATTGATAACAAAAGGTTCACATCAAATTTTGACAAATGCAACAGCAAGTTGCGTTTTACTATTGATGGGATCCCGTGAGTTTACATATTCATATTGACGCAACTTTTGTGGTGCCCGTCACGAGTTTTCTCGCTCTAAAAGGCATTCATATAAAGGTGGAAACATTTGAAATCTCTCAGAAATATTAAAGATAAATGAGGAAAATTTGAAACCAATACCTCAAAAGGAGAGGGAGGAGAAGGAGATGCAAAACCATCTCCAGTTGTTGTAGATTGCATCAGTTTTCTACTAAATCCTAAAATACAATTGGAAACTTAAACAAGCAGGGATAAAAGTATAGGATCTACAAAAATCATTTGAAATGAAACAATTTGAGAAAGTTTAAAGGCTTACCAGTTGATAGTAACAGAAACAGAAGAGCTACAATGGTGAAAGCCTTTTGAGAAGACGATGAAGACATTTTCATAAGCTTCTTCTTCAGCTATTAGTATTATGAGTCGATGTTATGAAAGAAGATCCAGAGGATAAGTAAGATATTAGAGGAGGGTTGAAGCTTTTATAAAGGCCTGTGTGTGTATGTGATGATTTTACAGGTAACAAATGGTTGTCGGCGTGCACTTGCGTTGACAAATGAGAGAATCTTGGATCACCAGCTAGTTGTTGCCATGAGTTGAAACTATTAAACTAATGCTACATCAATCTCAAAATAAAAACATAAATTTATCAACACAAATATAAATTAATCGATATCTTCGTGTGCATGCACGTAATTTTGTTTATAATTTAATATAACGGATCATGATAATAAGTGAGTTGAGTAACAATCAAACTTCAATTCGTTAGTTTCTAAGTCCTTAACAAGACATGAGATCGGTTAACTTATCAACATATTCTTTCTTAAGTTTTTTTAATTGATATTATAAAAAATGTAAACAATTTATCTTTTCATAAAACTACTTATAAGTTCTGAATAGTTGAACACGAGTGACTTTTTACACATAAGTTTATAATGGTGTGTCAAATATTTACAAAGGTACATTCAACATTGTAATTTGGTTAACTATTTTCACTACGACAAAACTTCTCTGATACCTCGCATCTATATCGACGACATCTGGCCAAATGTCGTCGGGATATCCTATGTCGACGACATGTACGTCGTACGTATAGGTTCCACCGCTATTAGTTGGACCCTAAAAGTGAAAAATATCGTCGGTAAAGTGTCATCGGGACAAGTTAGGCCTATCTCGACGACATGTCATCGCTATAGGGTTGTCCCAAAAAAGTTTTTTAAGAATAAAATAATCTCATTGGGGCAAGTCAGACCTATACCGACAACTTGTCGTCGCTATAGAGTCGTTACAGGAGTCTTTTTTTAAATACAAATAAGTGAATAATAAATCATTTATGAGCTATACAGACGACATGTCGTCGGTATAGAGTCATTTATTTTTTAAAATACTAGGTTAGAAACTCCGTGTATTACACGTGTTGAATAAATGCAATGTTATAGTAATAAAGATTTACATGTTAAATATTTATGATATATTACATAGTTTTTTAATACAAATTTTAGAACACTATATAGTTATTTTTTAAAAATGTTTTATAAAAAGAATGTAAGAAATGTTCAATTTATAAAAAATATTTTATGAACAACACTATTTTTTTTAAATAAAAATTATTTTATAAAAAGAATTATAGAAATCATTATCATTTAATAGGAGAGAGAAGCGTGAAACAAAAAAATTATAAAAACAATTAAAAACAATTGTATAATTAATATGATAGAGAAGTGGGAAAAAAAGATTACGGATGCATAAGAGAGTGACAAGTATACAACTAAAACCTTTATTTATTATATAGTATAGATTTGTAAAAAAATCCTGAATTTTTACAGAATAATAATATTAAAAAACCTGTAAATTGGCAACTAATTTTAACTAAAAACGCCATATAAGTACAAACCGTCAAATTATAAATACAAACTAACAATTATCTTAATCACCGTCATCGTTTTCGTTTGACGACCCACCTTTGTTGGAATTTAATTGGTTGATCTCGCCTTGCATCCGTTTCATGTTCTTATTCATTTGGCGGATAGTTTCTTGCATTTCATTACTAACATATATACATACATACACATATACATATACATACATAATGTCAGAACGGGTCAAATGCTTGGTGTTCGGGTCAAGCAAGTATAAGTATATACGTACATACACACACATATGTAAATATATAAAAACATATACATACATACAAATAGAAACATATAAAAATACATACATATATACATATACATACATAATGTCAAAACAGGTCAAACGGTCCGTGTTCGTATTACTAATATATATACATACATACATACACATATACATATACATACATAATGTCAAAACGGGTCAAATGCTCTGTGTTCGTATTACTAACATATATACGTACAAACATACATACATAAAAACATACAAACGCATACATCAATGTAAAAAAAAATTCAAAGCAACCTACATACAAACATACATACATACATAAATACAAACATATATACATACACATAATATCAAAATTGGATATTTAAAGTCAATTAGAGTAACTTCAAGTCATTTTGACCCATTTATGCAAAAATACACAATAATATCCATCTTTTAGTAGATTCGGGTCTAAATGACCAGAACAAGCTTTAATTAACTTAAAATATTTAACTTTTAGTTTAATTGAGTCAAAATGACACGAACACACTTTAATTGACCAAAAGTTAGATATCTTAGTCTATTTAAGTGGGTTCGGGTCATTTTGACTTATTTAAGCTACAATATGCAATAATAATAACAACATACTTACCCAATTTTGTGCCGCCCTATCGTTAACCCATCCATTTGGCATCTTGAAAGGCATTGCTCTCCAACCCTCAAAAAGACTCGTGCTTCCGGTTGTTTGAATCTGTAAACAACAAAAATACTATTTACTAAGATTTGAATGAATTGAATACATCTTTAGATGATACCAACAATTTTCCTTACCTCCTCGTGTCGCCTTTGAGCATATGACCTCCTTCCACCAGAACTTGAATAAGGTTGTCTTGATCTATTATTTGTATTCTTTTCGGAGCGCTTCATATATTCAGGATCGAGGAACAACTCATCAATAACTTTGCCCCGCTCCTATGGAGTTTGTATCTCGGGGGGATACATCTTTGTTGTTTCAACATCATCATAACCTCCATGTGAAACAAAATGCTTTTTTAAAGATGTTTTACTGTCCCGGTATCTTCTAGCACAATCCTCATTAATTCCCGCTCTTAATCCATTCCATTGCTCTGTATTGTACCAGCTCGTGAGATCAAAATAATGTTGTAACTCTAGAAACCTACCACCCTGCTCTTCCTTCTTTTCCCTCATAAGCCTACTCGGATAAGGCATTGTAGGCTTATACACTCTCAGTGGTGTAGATTCCCTCGTCTCGGCCTCCCCCGGCTGTGTTGTACTTGTTAGGCCTCGCCTAGTCTGGTGCACCGTGCCGGGAGCTGGCTCCATCTCAATCTCCTCGTATACCGGTTCCTCATCAACTGCAACCGGTGTCTCAGAAGCCACTCCTCTACCACTTCTAGTGGTGACTGCTTTCACACGCACTCTAGGATTTGTCTCTGTATTGCTAGGAAACCCCCTACTTGCATGCCATTCACTTGCTCAGCTATCTCTCCTAAAGTCCTCTCCAGATTCTTCAATGCAGCTTCATGTCCTTGTATCTTCTAGCACAATCCTCGTGAATCATCATCCTCCAGCAAATGATACGCGCCTCGTAGTCAGACAACCAGTCCATACCAAACACCACATCGAACCTTCCTAAAGTTATGAAGAATAACTTCACGGGGAATCTATGACATTCAAGTTTAATAAAGCAGTCACCTGTGGCTTCTACTATTTTAGTAGTTTTACCTGTGGCAGTTTCTACTTCAAAGGCATGTTGAACTAATTCAGTCATTATACACTATAGGGGACTAAAGGTAGAGGCCACAAAACTCATACTAGCACCAGAATAAAAATGAACAGAAGCGTAAACGTGGTTAATCTGAAACGTACCTGATACAACGTCAGGATTCTCTTTTGCTTCTTTTGGGGTGAGCTGATAGGCTCTAGTCTTCACCTGAGGCCTCCCATCCTCTTCTCAACCTCTTTCCTTTTTCCTGATCCATCTGCTCTCGGCTTAGTACAATCTCTGCTCATGTGCCCCGTCCCCCCGCACTTAAAGCACTTAATGACTCTCAGACATTCTTGGGAAAAGTGCCCAGTCCTCCCGCACCGGAAACACAGGTTGGTCACCAACTTACACTTGCCCGAATGCCTCTTCTCACACTTTCCACATACCCCAATAGTTCCACCACTTGTGCCCAGACACAAATCCTCCCGCCCTCTTGCCAGACCACTCAACCTTTTTCTCTGTCTCAACCTTCTTCTTGGGTTCAACGATAACTTGGTCGTTTATGCCAATATCATCCCACACAATTTGGCTCAGATCGACAACTGAGTCGTAAGTGTTTGGTTGGTGGGCTTTGACATGAGTATGAACTTTCGAAGGTAGTCCGTTAATATAGAATTTGATTCTTCTCTTCTCAGGAGTGATCATATGAGGAACCAGTCTCGACAGCTCATCGAATCGGGAAGTGTACTGACGGTGGGTCATGACACCCACCTTCAGTGAGAGGAATTCCCTCTCCATGTGGTCGATCTCACTTTAAGGGAAAAAGTTCTTGACCACTAGCTCCTTCAAACTTTCCCATTTCATCAACCTTATCGCCTGCTCTCCTTTAGCTTGTTTCACCGACTCCCACCAGTGTAAGGCTTCATCCCTGAATGAATGATCAACAAACTTGACGATTTGATCTTTGCGGCATTCACTCATATGGATGGCGGCTTCCATTCTCGTTACCCAAGTAGAGGTGAAGGTAGCATCTTTCGTGCCATCAAGGATCGGTGGGTTACAATCACGGAGCCCCTTGTAGGAACAGCCATACAGGGTCCTCCCATGTACTCCTCGTCACTATCACTGTCCGTAATCGGACCAGAACCCGAACTCTGAACCGTCACTTGGTTTGTTTTCTTTAGAGCATCATCTAGTAGAGCAGGCAGAGAGGATTTCAATATCCCACTCACCTTTCATGCTAGAGCAGCTTGGACCAAAGGTGGAGGCCACAAAACTCATACTTGCACCAGAATAAAAAAGAATAGAAGCGTAAACGTGGTTAATTTGAAACGTACCTGATACAACGTCAGGATTCTCTTTTGCTTTTTAGGGATGAGTTGATAGGCTCTAGTCTTCACCTGATGCCTCTCTTCCTTCTTCTCAACCTCTTTCCCTTTTCCTGCCCCATACGCTATCGGCTTAGTGCAATCTCTGCTCATGTATCCCGTTCCCCCGCACTTAAAGCACTTAATGACTCTCGGACATTATTGGGAAAAGTGCCCAGTCCTCCCGCACCGAAAACGCAGGTTGGTTCCCAACTTACACTCACCCGAATGCCTCTTCTCACACTTTCCACATACCCCAATAGCTCCACCACTTGTGCCTAGACATAAATCCTCCCGTCCTCTTACCAGACCACTCAACTTTTTTCTCTGTCTCAACCTTCTTCTTGGGTTCAACGATAACTTGTTCATTTATGCCAATATTATCCCACACAATTCGGCTCAGCTCGACAATCGAGTCGTAAGTTTTTGGTTGGTGGGCTTTGACATGAGTACGAACTTTCGGAGGTAGTCTGCTAACATAGAATTTGATTCTTCTCTTCTCAGGATTGATCATATGAGGAACCAGTCTCAATAGCTCCTCGAATCGGGAAGTGTACTGACGGTGGGTCATGACACCCACCTTCAGTGACAGGAATTCCTTCTCCATGTGATCGATCTCACTTTGAGAGAAAAAGTTCTTGATCACTAGCTCCTTCAAACTTTCCCATTTCATCAACCTTATCGTCTGCTCTCCTTTAGCTTGTTTCACCGACTCCCACCAGTGTAAGGCTTCATCCCTGAATGAATGTGCAACAAACTTGATGATTTGATCTTTGCGGCATTCGCTCATATGGATGGTGGCTTCCATTCTCGTTATCCAAGTACAGGTGAAGGTAGCATCTTTCGTGCCATCAAGGATCGGTGGGTCACAATCATGGAAACCCTTGTAGGAATAGCCATACGCGGGTCCTCCCATGTACTCCTCGTCACTATCACTGTACGGAATCGGACCAGAACCCGAACTCTAAACCGTCTCTCGGTTGGCTTTCTTTATAGCACCAGCTAGTACAACAGGCAGAGAGGATTTCAATATCCCACTCACCTCTCGTGCAAGAGCCGCTTGGACCAAAGGTAGAGACCACAAAACTCATACTTGCACCAGAATAAAAAGGAACAAAAGTGTAAACGTGGTTAATCTGAAATGTACCTGATACAACGTCAGGATTTTCTTTTGCTTCTTATGGGGTGAGCTGATAGGCTCTAGTATTCACCTGAGGCCTCTCATCCTTCTTTGCAACCTCTTTCCCTTTTCCTGACCCATATGTTCTCGGCTTAGTGCAATCTCTGCTAATGTGCCTCGTCCCCCCGCACTTAAAGCACTTAATGACTCTCAGACATTCTCGGGAAAAGTGCCCAGTCCTCCCGCACAGGAAACACAGACTCGCCTGAATGCCTCTTCTCACACTTTCCACATACCCTAATAGTTCCACCACTTATGCCCAGACACAAATCCTCCCGCCCGCTTGCCAAACTACTCAACCTTTTTCTCTGTCTCAACCTTCTTCTTGGGTTCAACGATAACTTGGTTGTTTATGCCAATATCATCCCACATAATTCGGCTCAGATCGACAACCGAGTCGTAAGTTTTTGGTTTGTGGGCTTTGACATGAGTACGAACTTTAGGAGGTAGTCTATTAATATAGAGTTTGATTCTTCTCTTCTTAGGATTGATCAAATGAGGAACCAGTCTCGGCAGTTAATCGAATAGGGAAGTGTACTAACGGTGGGACATGACACCCACCTTCAGTGATAGGAATTCCCTCTCCATGTGGTAGATCTCGCTTTAAGGGAAAAAGTTCTTGATCACTAGCTCCTTCAAACTTTCCCATTTCATCAACCTTATCGCATGCTCTCCTTTAGCTTGTTTCACCGACTCCCACCAGTGTAAGGCTTCATCTCTGAATGAATGTGCAACAAACTTGACGATTTGATCTTTGCGGCATTCGCTCATATGGAAGGTGGCTTCCATTCTCGTTATCCAAGTACATGTGAAGTAGCATCTTCCGTGCCATCAAGGATCGGTGGCTCACAATCATGGAACCCCTTGTAGGAACAGCGATACACGGGTCTTCCCATGTACTCCTCGTTACTATCCTTATCCGCAAACTAGAACCAGAATTCTCAGCCATCTCTCAGTTTACTTTCTTTAGAGCATCAGCTAGTAGAGCAGGCAGAGAGGATTTCAATATCCCACACACCTCTCGTGCCAGAGCCGCTTGGACCTGTGGCTCAAAGGTAAACTCTTCCTCTTGGTTCTCATCTGACAGAGCCCTCTCAACCGATGGAGCTCTTTCGTCCTCCTCGTGAAAAACCAGAGATCCTTCACGACGCCCCGCGTGTCCTCCTCCTCTCCTGCCACCTCTTCGTCCGCCACGTCTACCAGCCATAATCGTTAACTGAAAGATAAACAAAAGGAAAATGTGTGTCATCATTCTTGGAAATATTTAGAACACAATAAGCATGTAGGATGTTAATATACACTAGCCATCTGCAATTAACCATTAAGCTACTTTTTGAATTCTAGATATTCCCATTTATGAGTAGCATTGGAACCCTAACACTTACCCCTTCTTAAGTTACAAGGTATGCTAAGGTATATACGTCCATGATGCTCTTGGCTTTGAATTACTCGTACTGGTATCTGTTACTTGGTCCCATTCTTAGTTTAGGTTTAGACATCGGGGATGTTCAAATCTGTCAAACTATTGCTCTGATACCAACTTGTAAGGACCCAAACCCGGGATACCTCACTCATTGGATTTACTCATAAACACATAGTGAATTAAACTTTGAATAGAATAAATTAGCGGAAATATCATTCAAATTACAGCTTGTCTTAACATAGCGGAAGCATTGTCTTAAACATAAATTCCAATAACATAAATAAACGAGATTCCAGTGTCATTGCTTGGGTAATCTCTTAGCTCAAGTTCTGCATCCAACAACTACATCAACCTACACTTAACCTGAGGGCATACTAAAAAGTCAGCTAACGCTGGTGAGTTCTAACTTTACATAAAATATTACATATCAAAAACGATTTACCAAAACATAACATGCAATAACGTCAAACATGAGTCAACCATACGTGTCGAATCTACGCCTTTTTCGTAACCGTCAATTCCATTAGGCATTACACTAATTTCTCAAGACCTAAACATTTCACGCCTTCATGGGATAGTTTCGCGCCATCATGCGAAATATACGGAATCGTGAGACCCGTCATCATACCAATTGTACAGTCGTTGGCTAGCCACTGGGCCCCTTGTATAGGTATAGCCTATCACTCGTCATGTCTAGGACACCCAGTCTCGTCCGGAATCCTAACTTAGACACATCATTCATTCATCGCATTTGTTCCCAAAGGAACCGTTGGCAGATCTGACTTACATTATGACTTTCAGCATTCCTTCATTCATAAATCTCTTAGTTAAAGTATTGTACGTTTTATCAAAACATCTTTCGTTCTTAATCATTTAAGGCAAACATTTGATAAACCATTTCGTTTCATAACATTTTGTAAGCATGCGATCAGTCCCAAAAACATAGTAAAACTCATAAAAAGGGACATCTAGAACTCACATGAGATATATAATATTTAATTGTTAAATACTATGGTTCACGAAAGACGGTTTTATTAAACGGCGAATTAATATTTAGAGAAATATTTAAACGGTAAATGCGCTAATTAATTATTTAGAAAAATAATTAAAGCATAGATGATTTAAACGTTGGGTTAAACGTTAATTGGTTGGTGTTTTACTGGTTATTTATAATTAGTAAAAACACAAGGCTTAAAAGTAATTAACTGTTAATTCCTAGGGAATTAACAGTTAATACATTGGGGTGCAGTGTGTAATTATGGGATCTATAAATACACACTTAATGTTAAACCCTAAAACCTAATCTAGCCACCATCTAGTTTGCGCAAAGGAGAAGGCCACCACCCCTCCCTTTCGCCGTCTGTCGATCACCGCCGGCCTCCTAGCCGCCGCGTTCCGCCGTCCGCCTCCCCTGCCATCGCCTACGCAAGTCGCAGTCTCCATCGCCGGTTCCTGAGTGAGATCCAGATCTGATATGATATTCATACTAAAAGTGCTTCCGCTGATTAAATCTAATTTATTTATTTAAAGCGTTTAAATTCAATTATGTTTTAAAAGTTAAAACCGGTACGATGACTCCCAACAAAGGTAACCGACGACGAATATGGCCAATGGCGATGGAGATGTTGACAAAAGAGGAAGACGTCGGCGACGTCTGGCGACGCATGGAGGTGGAAGTCCTGGGCGGTGATCGGTGGATGCGTTGCAGTCACCGGTGGTCCAGACATGTAACACCCCGAAAAATCCCTAAAGTTAATGAAGGGCTAGGGTTGTAAAAAGTCAAAGCCAAGGGACCTAAAGCAACAAGGTTGAAAGAACAAGGACCAAAAATGAAAATTTGGAAAATCCGCCTGTAAAAGACCGTCACCAATCCATAACAGCATGTTACGCCCATAACGGAAAGTCACCAACCTGTAACGGTCCGTGCCGCCAAAACCAGAAGCGGTTTAGGGTTTCTGACACGTGTCCGATGACTCAGCTCCATGACGGACTGTAACGGTCCGTTACGTAGTCCGAAAGTGCGTAGCCGCCAAGCAAAGCCGTGACGGACCGTTACGCCGGGTAATGGTTCGTTACAGACTCAAATCTTGCCCTATAAATAGCTCAACGACCTCAGGCCATTTTACACCTCTCGTACACCACAAAAACACACACTCTCTTGAACTTCGATCCCGAGCCCTGGTTCGCGTACGAGAGTCCGGTTTCTAGCGTTTCAACTTCAAATTTGCCATAGATAGTGCTGAGGTAAGGTTCCGACTTACTGTTTAGATTTGGTTATATAACATTAAGCTAGGGTTGTGTGATTAAGTAATATCGTTATATATCTAGGAGCTTTGTCCGAGGTGTTTGCCATATTACAGATTTGATAAGTAGAGATACTGCTGAGGTGAGTTATGCATTTGAACTAGCCATGGCTATCTTACACTCCATTTTAAAGCATGGTTGATTTTATGAAAACATTTTGAGTATCTTGAAATGATTGCACCGATGGTATATATATAACGCATTCTAAGCACTTATTGTGTTTCACTTGACCCGTAGAAAGGCATGATGGACAGGACCTGTGGAACGGTGTTTGGTTATATATATATATATATTGAATGATTATTCATTGTTGTCTATGAAATGGGGGTGGAACCTCATGAATGTGTTCAAGATACTTTGGCGGGTCATTTTAATAAACTATTTTTGTTTATGAATTCACCAGCTTTGTGCTGACCCATTTTTATCAAATGTTTTTTAGCGCATCACAGGTAGTCAATAGAAGGGGATATTCCAGGACTAGAATGAAACGATGAATGAAACAGATGATGGGCATGCCTGTAACTATAAGTCCCAAGATGATATGTTCCTTGTTAGGAACAATGATAAAACAATGTAACTTTTGTTAACCATGATGTAAACAATGTTTTAATGTTATAATAAAAGTTATGTTTTAAGCCTTCCGTTGTGTGTTTTGATATCAACGTCACCAGAGGGTAACATCCAACCGGTATGTATTATCTAACAAACAGAATGTTCTGTCTAAGGAAATAATGGTGTATAAATCCCTCCTGGACCCGTCATTCTTTCCTGGGAACATCTCTGTTGGAGGTACTACTCTGGGACGATAATCACCCTAGTTTACAAGGTGTGACAAGACATGACGGGGATAATGATGCACGAGGATGGTGGGGCATGACGGTGACTGACAAGTACGGTTTTGGTGTTGGTCCGATGGCGCATGACGGTGTTATGGAGATACACCGTGGTGGACGGTGAGAGCCACTGTGGTGGCCTTCATGGTGATGCTCGATGAAGACGATGACCGGGGACAGTATTGGCTTTTGTGGTGGTTCATGGTGGTAACCCGACAACTTTGGCAGGGTGATGGGTGATTAGGGTTTTGTCCCGGCAAGGAAGACGAAGAGGGTGGTGCATGGTGGGGGAGACGAAAGACGGTAGCGAGGCAGGTTAGGGTTTTACCCGGTTAGGGTTTTACCCGGCTAGGGTTTGCATGGTGTGGGTTATGTGCATGCATGGGAACCCGACTCGAGTACATATGTTTCAAGGGGTTAAGGTTTGAATGGCACGTGTAAGTGCAGGCATGTAGCCCAGTCCGAGTACACGGGTTGTAAATGGGTCAAGAACGATCTGGTATGCGTACTCGTGAGACTAGGGTTTCGTGGGGATGGAATGACGAGCAGATGAGAGCGGGTGTCGGGATTTATTTATTTATAATCATACGTGTCCGACATATGTTTAGAATGTATTCTGATCATGTGATCGTACGTTTAACAGGTTCAGGATTTGAGCGAGAGATCAGGGTGCAAAGTAAGGGTTTAGACTCAACGTAACCGATGAACTGTTTTACTGTTTTGGGGCTATCGTACATACCTGCATGTTTTATCTTATTAATTAAATGTGTTATAGGTTTTCATTAAACCGGAAGGGTTTTACAAGTTAAATATTATATATAACGAACTTAAGGGTCTATGTGGTGTCCTTTTGTGGTATGGGCTAGAAGTTGGTATGAGACTTGGGTATCGTGTAACGACTTATGCGGGGTAAGTCGGGTAATAAGCTTAGACGTGATAAGTGCACATCTAGGATGTGTTAGCATTAGAATACGTATGCGGTTTGTGTTTAGGTAACGAGTAATGGTAAGTACTTGTGTAATGTTATGTGTTTCTTATTTATTGTTGTGTGTGCTTGCGTCGTCATCCTTGTGACACGACAAATGATGATGTGAAGTACGAGGTCCTTCGGGTGGTCACCAAAGGTGACAATGCCCTTTAGGGGTAGTGATGAGCTCGGAGTATGATGAAAACCCTGATGAGGGCAGTTGTGATGAGGCAGGTAAAATCCTTCGAAGGTAATTGTTGTGTGCATAATTGTTGGGTTTAAATGCATGCAAAATTTAATTGATATTTATTGTGTCATGATGTTATTGCTTCGGTGTTAAGCATTTGATTTGACTTTTGTGTTGGAATGATGTCATATTTATGACTGTTGTGTTAGTAGGCCTTGTGAGAGTCTTGGTTAGGGCTTTTCAGGTCTATGTGTATGAGTTGGGGGAGATAACCGGACTTTGTGTTGATACGTGTGGTAGATTACAGGTTAGTAGTGTAGAAAGCTCGATCCATGTCGATGAGACTTACTCGGTTAGGGTTATGAGGTGAGCCTTGGGATGTTAGATTCTTACGGGGAATGGTAGGTAACAGGGGTACCAATATGTTAATAAATGACAACCCGTTTTATAAAGGACTGGAATGTCTTGAGTTCAAATAAATGATATTTGTGACAAGAAGGTTTCTTTTTATAATAAACTGTTAGAACTCACTTAGCGTAGCTGACTTTGTATGTACGTTAAACTGTTTTTCAGGTGAGCTCCGGTGAAGATGTATCTTGGCTTGGGAGCGGTGCTACTCGGGTCGGTGTATATGCATTCGTATGGTAAGGTGGAACAAGATAATAAAGTTTTAAATGATAAATACTATTTTGAGTAAGACTTTCGCTGTATGTTTTTATAAAAAGATAATAACGTTTCAAATAAAACCCTGTGATGTGACCCAACTGTAGGGTGCCCGGTTTGGGGCCTTACATACATGATCTCAAATCTGGTTC
The DNA here is from genome assembly GCA_023525975.1 of Smallanthus sonchifolius. Lineage (NCBI taxonomy): Eukaryota > Viridiplantae > Streptophyta > Magnoliopsida > Asterales > Asteraceae > Smallanthus > Smallanthus sonchifolius. The sequence goes on along the minus strand of CM042031.1, from coordinate 68,042,953 downwards.
AGTTATGGTTTCAAGATTCAAACTTTATACGTTCAAAACATTTTTTTAGCGTCCATAGTGATAAATCCAAAGCCTTTACCCGAATCTAAACGTAAAAACTCATCCTTTTTGGATTATAGTCCCAATAACCCCATAAGAACAAGAGATGAAGATTTAGGGCAGATCCTTACCTTAAAACGTGTAGAAACCGTGTATATTCTTCTCAAACGAAGCCGAATGGTGGCTTAAACTTGTACTAATTCCACTTTTTCCTCCTATCCGAGAACTTGCACCCAAAAGCTCTCAAGTTTGTGTGTGAAATGAGGATGGCTAAGGGAGGTTAGAGCTGATTAAGGGGGAAGGCTAGGCATGTAGGGGTGTTTCCCAAGTTACCCCAAATAGTCCCTCAACTTCAAGCTTTACATAATAACCCCTTATATTATTCCTTTATGATTATTAGGGTGTTACATAAACTTCCAGTTTGAGCACGACCATGCATTTATGAAACACACCACTTTTAAAAACTATACTTTAACGCGCGGAAGTCTTAATCCCAGCAAGTTTTTTTTTTTTTACCTCTCGCGTACCGCGAGAGTTATTGGTCACCTCCCTCGCGTGGCGCGAGGGACCTGTTTTCACAGAAAGTTTGCAGGCTTCTGCAGGTTTTCATACTTAGCCATTTTTCCAACTTTTTCCAAAATACAAGACAACAAATTTGCCCAACACATGGGTTTTAACCAAAAACCCCTTCAACAACATGATCACAACCCAAAAACATGTTTTGTTTATCAAATTACAATCAAAAAGGGGGAATTCCACCAAATCATCAAAACATGAAAATATGCATACGAGGATCCGCCAACGCCTTGGACTTGACTTTGACTACCTCGGAGCTTTTCCTACATTCACCACACATATCACCATTAGTAATGAAGATAAATTCATAACAAACAAGTAAATTCCTACTTGTTTCACCCATTCACCCATTTGACCCGTTTCCACCCAAATTGTCATTTAGGCTACATATTCTTGCACCCTTACTACAAGTTTCAATTATGATCAACACATGATCCATTTCCATTATGGCACAAAGGCCATAACTCCTTTTCATTTATGATCAACACATGATCCATTTCCAATATGGCACAAGGCCATATCTCCGTTTCATTTATGATCAACACATGATCCATTACCATTATAGCACAAGGCCATAACTCCGTTTCATTTATGATCAACACATGATCCATTACCATTATAGGTTAACAATATAACTACATTCATTCATTGCACATACTAAATCATTCACAATTTATCATATCACAAGTATGCACACAATCACATAACACATAATCCATAAAATTCACCATTTATCATCAATACTAAGTAAGTGCATAGGCACTTACCTTTTGGGTTAGACGACTCCGCTCCGCCTTCTAGACCCACAATTTGATTGCCTAAACATACACACCTAGTTTAGTAATCTAATCATTCATTCAAAACACATACAATTGAGTTTACCACCCAAATTTCCATTTTCAACCCAAATTGACCCGTTTGGGTTATTTCCATATCCAAACACCCCCTTTAATCAAGAACTCAACTCAACCACTAGAATTCTCTTTCCAATACCTTGACACTAATTTTTATCAAACTAGTTTCTTTAAGTTAATTTGGGGTTTGTTTAAGTGTCTAACACCTCTATAACACTTAATCATCATCAATTTATCAATTTTTCATCAAAACCCCAAAACCCCCAATTTCCTCCATATGAACCCTAACTTTCAAAAATCAAAATCAAAGGGTTCCATGGTGTTGTTCACCTTCCTACACCTTTAGTTTAGCTAGATTATCAATAATCTAACACCATTTTACCACATGCAACCATAATTTCGGGTTTTCAACAAAACCCAACAAGAACACCATAAATGGTGGATCAAAGAGGAAGAAATCACTTACTTGATGTTAGAAAGGTGATGTGTGAGCCAACACCTTCAAGTTACAAGCTTCAAACACACGAATTTTGGCTTCAACCCGATTTCTCCTCTCTTCCTCTTCTCTTGAACGACCCAACTCCAAAATGAAGTCAATTTTGACTTCTAAAGGTCAAATATGGCAGATTTGCCATGTTTCACCTTTAGCCCCTCTACTTTCAATCTTTTCCATTTCCTTCCATAACTAGTTAAAACTAGTATATCCCCGTTACTAACTTGAAACCCGCTTGTTTCAACTTATTTCTAAAATATTATTTTCACCATAATATTTATTAGAATTATTTATTTATTTATAACGAGACCCGGATTTTGGTTCGTTACAATTTACATCAGTTTGAATCAACGAGTCGCCCAGACGGTCTATAAAAACTACTAAATAAAACCTAATCTAGACTCCTAAGTAATAAATGGAGTACCTATGAACTAAACCGCACTGACAGGCTAGTGAACCTATCGAGTGTAGCACAGCTTAATGGTAAACCGGATTATCGAACCCTAGAGACACTACTTTAGCTAACTAGACTCTGACTCGGACTAAAGATGATTGATTTGGGGGTTTTCTACACTACTGATTAAACTAATAATGCAGACTCCTAAAGATCGACTCTAACTATCAAACACAGGAACTCAAGGAATATCAGGAATGGGAAGAATACCACCTAGGTCGGAATCCTACTTGCAAAACACAAACTTCTACCGGTTATAGAAACTATGATGGATCTGGGTATCTAATCACTCTTAAGGTGTCACCAACTAAGGAACCTAAAGATGCAGTAAACTCACCAGATAGTCGGATTACCTTCCAGTCTCTCCAACAATGACAATGTACCCTCAAGACACATCACCTCTCGGTCTCAATGTCCACAATACATCAAAGATGCACGGAGTAATCTCATATCAATAAGCTATGACTCGGACTAGCAACAATTACTAAGAACCTAAGGCAACTTCCTCTCAGACAGTTAACACTCTGAATCCTAATACGAAGACTAACCGATTACCTCTCACCTTGCGGGTATCGAGATAAGAAGAACACTCAATCTAATTCAACACCAATTACTCTCCCTATGGACTACTACGTCTAGCAATACCATCACAATTACCAACAATGAAGCAAGCAACCTAAACATGTGTCTATAACTAAAAGACATTCAACATTCAATTAGAATAAAGCATGCACATACATCACAATTATCAAACCAAGATCATTACAAAATCATTAATCCATCATTCGAATCCAAAAACCGATAAAAATCAATACTTTAGCGAATATTTATCATAAACCTATGCAGTATCAAAGATCTAGCCAAGAATCATAATCCAAATCAAAACATAAGTAATAGATAAGAACATGGTTTCAATCACAGCAATCAAACACAAAAGACGTAATCTTGAAAATCAAATAAGCTAAACCAACAAGATCGGATCCAAAGCTTCAATCTTTGCACTTGATTCTCTCTCCAAACCCCCAAAATCGCCCTCAAACCTTCTCTTGACGGCCAAAAGATCGAACTCCTCAAAGAATGGCTATCAAAATCTATTTAATTTCAAAATCTAGGGTTTTGCGGAATTTCAGGCCCTTGCGTATCGCGAAAAAATTTTCCTGCTCGTTCGCGTACCGCGAAGGACAATATAGTCGGGTCCTGATTTAGAATCTCGTCTTCTCCTCTTCGCGTACCGCGAAGGACAGAATTTCTAAGTTTTTGACTTTTGTTTCTTGGGCTTCACTCTCGTGCTCGGTTTCTTCATGATTTCACTTGTAATCCATACGAGCACCTGAAAACATAACAAAGACTCAAATGTACACTAAAACGACTAAAAACGAATACAAAACTATATAAAAACGCACGAATACAAAGGAAATAAGATGTATGCTTTGCACTACATCAGAGGGCCATAGATGTCTTCCGCTTGCGTAGTAACATATCTCGTACTGACTACATACAACTCTCACTATACATCTGAATATTCCCAACTATAGCCGTTATGATTGCCTGATTAAAGAGCAGCTTTAGACCATTGTCAAAGAATAACATCCATACAATCAAGTTGTAATATGTATCTCAAGTCTAAGGATACTATTGACAAAACCATTTCAAAGTCTACTTATGACAACGATCCATGAAGTAGCTTTGAATCAGGTTGGTCCAACACTTATCTTCACAAGTATTTATGAACTTGGCTACAAATTTTGCCTATTTCAATTCTATAAAAAACCAACTTTTCACAATAGTCTTAATTCAAATCAGCTCCCACTAACCTAATCAACTAAAGACATTCAGAATAAATATTTTACTGAAATTGACCAATCATACGATGACACGTACCTCTACGCCGGCTAAGTCGAGTGGTCTTAGCTTGCACAGAAACTCATATGAAAAACATCTGGACTGACTGTTGACCACTAGCAAAGCGACACGTTTAACACTTTTAGCCGACAGTTTATGACTTTAGTCGACCGTTGAAGAACCAACTTGCAACATCAACAAAAGCTTCTGAAAACAATTAAGACTAAATTTTGAAGGAAACCTCGAAGCATTAGCGAAACTCCTTAAGAAGCCAATTGACCCAAACATAACAAATGCTTCATTGTTAGCCATTTACCATATGGTCACTCCATCAACTTCTTTTAACCAAAAGGAAACCCTAATTACAAGATTAATATCTTGAAATGGGATAACCGAAAACCTCATAGAAATTCGTTTATACTGCACACGAGGTGTATGCGAAAAGGCGTTATGCGTACTCGAAGGTATTTGCAGCATTGATAAAGGGCTCGAGAAAGCTTACACCAATGCATTAACCGTCTCGGCCGGTGCTGGTGAAGAAACTGCTGCGTGTTTCCGATATTGTGACTGAATTTTCTGTTTTTAATCATTGGAAACTGATTAAATGTGATAAGAGTATTGGAGATGAAGAAGGTGTGGCCATGGAAGCACTTCAAGTAGATGGTTTTCATAAGCTTTTGTTGTTGTTGCAAGTTGGTTCTTCAACGGCCGGCTAAAAGTGTCAGCTAAACTGTCGGCTAAATGTGAAACCACTTGCTAAATTTCTAAACGTGTCGCTTTGATAGTTGTCAACAGTTGGTCCAGATGTTTTTTACATGAGTTTCTGTGTCGGCTAAGACCAACCAGCTTAGTCGACGTAGGGGTACGTGTCGTCGTATGATTGGTCCATCTCAGTCAATGTCTATAGGATGGTCGGTTGAAAAAACATGTCTATTTTGGTAAAGTCAACGATCAAAATGTCTATGTTGGTCGAGTACAACAGGACAAGAGCCACATAAGGTATCACAAATGTCAGGAACTTGGACATTACAGGAATGAATGTCCAAATTAGGAAAAGAAAGAGGAAGCGAATCTGATCCGTCATGAAGATGATGAATCAACATTGTTGTGATCAAGAAATGAAGAAAAGTTGAAGACCCTGGTTGAACTATATTTAGTTTAAGTGGTAGTATTGGATGTTAAACTAAATTTTAAGTATAGGAGTCAATTTGTAATTGTTGTAAAACTATGTTTAAGGTAAATATGTCATGATGTAATTATGTAGGGTCTTGAAGGTAATTAAGTTATAACCAGTTATATGCAAAAGTCGTATCCCTTTGTTTGCACTGGTTCGTAGAATATAAAAACCCTAGATGTGGTTGATCATTTGTATCAGATTTCAATCAGGGACGAAGCCAAATAGGTAATAACGGGTCAACCGACCCCATTGAATATATTTTTTTATATGTAATATACGATTGACCCCATTGATTTTTGGAAGATGACCTCAATATAAAATCAGCTGAGGGAAAGAGAAGGAAAGGGTTGTAGCCTGGTGGTTAACGGGTGTTTTTGTAAATGACAGGTCTTGGGTTCGAAACTATTTGAGCATGTATTTTTTTGTTTTCTTTTTTCTGTTTTAAATTCTAACTGGGCGGGCCTTTTTAAAACCCTAAGGACCCTACATCTAATAAAACCGACCCCAAATCTACTCTCTCTTCGTCTTCTTCGGCAAATCAAGATTTTTCCGAAGTTCACCCCTAAACCTACCCCATTGCCACCATCGAAGGTTTTAATCACACGATTGATTCCAATTTCAATCGATTGAAAACCTTCCCCATCGCAAACGTCGAAGGTTTTCATCACACCGCTCGGTTCCATTCATGAAGAAGTGTTTTCTTTTCAATCGTTTACCCCGTTGTGACTTGCGACCAGGAAACTCGACCGACAACCAGGTTTGTTCATTTATTATTATTGTTAATATTATTATTTTCTGTTTTAATGCTAAACTAATTTTCTTGATTTCTATTCAATTAAAAGTCTTGTAAAATTCATCTAATGCAAAGGAGGAAAGTATGTTGAATAGGCTGCAATTCAGGCTGCAACAAAAGAGGCAAGTACATTTTATCACATAGTTTCTAGGCTATCTAACTACGTATCATCATAGAATTGTGGAGTAAACTACCTATATGGCTGTATCAATTAATCGTTTAGCGTGTGACTTCCAGTTGTTAAGGGTGAAGGGGGCACAACCCTAACAAAAAAACTACTCTAACAAAACCAACCAACCAAAGAGGTTGTGTCACCTCACTTTTATCTAAATACTACCTTAAAGTGTTGGGCGCACAACCCTAATATACTAAATATATTTTTTTTTCAGTTTTTAAATTTAAACTAATATATATTTATTTAAAACTAATTTCATTTATTCAATAAGTTAAAAATAACAATATATAAATAAAAATTACAAAAAATAAAATGAAAAAAACATAAATACTCAAAATTAACAAATAAAATATTTTTATTTTCTGAATTTGCTTTGGGGTGTCCCACAAAAGGACAAATCCAACCACTTTATATTATTTTATTTTTTACCCATCTCAGCATTCAACCATTGTCTTCATCTTTTGTACTTCTGCAACTCAGTCGAAAAATTCAAGCTCACACTCAAAAAAATCAAGCCCTAAATGCATTAATTGATTCACCACCTGAATATTGATTCACTACCTGCATACGGGTATGTTTACCCGAAGTTGCCTACCCGATTTGCTACCTGCACCAACGGCGGCGGTGTACCCGCAGGGACTACCTGAAGGTGCCCCCTTCACCCTAACAAGTTCATTATTTGGTGAAACTTGATCCGGATAACGGATGAAGGTTTTTAATAATGAAATTTGGAAAAAAGAGCCATGGATTTTTTTTCGCTTTGAGTCCCTAAAATGGTTGAGCCGCCCCTCCTTACTTAAACCCGATCCGACCCAAAATTTTACCGTCGGGTTGTTAGAAATTTGAGCACCGAAAAGAGCGACTGGCGCCGCCACTGATTTCAATAAACATCCGTCTATCAATGCATAAATCTTTTTCTATTATTTCATTACTTTCTTGATTACCATCATTTTCAAGCAAAACACTTTTTGAAAGTTGTTATAGTGAGTTGATGATTATTACTAAAACAAATAGACAATACTAACATGATTATTGATGTAATTACCCCATGTGCCAAATGTTCATAAATACCGTTATTCAAGTTACACATCAACTAAAATTGCAACGAAGGATGTACTTTCGATCTGTTCAGGATAAACTACCCAGCCTTTCAACCTTCTTCATCAGCACAAACTTTTGTACCTTACCTGTAGAATTTCGTGGCAAATCCTCAAATATAACAGTACGAGGTGCCGTATAGTGCGGCATGTGATCTCGGCAATATTGAATGATTTCTTGAGCATCAACATGAACACCTTCTTTCAACTTCACAAATGCACATGGAGTCTGACCCCAATGATCATCTGGACGTGCCACAACAGCCACTTCCAGAACCCCAGGATGGCTATAAATCACAGTTTCCACCTCAATCGTGGATATATTTTCGCCACCAGATATTATAATATCCTTCAACCGATCCTTTACTTCTATATACCCATCTTGATGTTTAACCCCAAGATCGCCACTTCGAAACCATCCTTTAACAAAAGCCTCTTGGGTTGCTCTCAAATCCTTAAAGTACCCACTCATGACCGTGTTACCTTTAAACATGATCTCCCCTATTGATTTCCCATCACATTTTACACTCTCCATTGTGATAGGATCCTTTACATCAACTTCCTCCATTCCAAAATGTTTCAATCCTTGTCGTGCTTTAAGTTTTACTTGTTCTCCAAGAGGCAATGAATCCCAGTCGGGCTTCCGTAGACACCAAGTTGCTGGACCGTAAGTTTCAGTGAGACCATAAATGTGGCAGACGTGAAATCCGAGCTCTTCTATCTTGGAAAGAATTATGGGAGGTGGACGTGCTCCTCCGGTCATGATCTCAACTTAATGTGGAAGTTGCTTCTGATCAGTCACCAAAGAATTTGCAATCATGTTCAAGACAGTTAGAGCTCCACACATATGTGTGACCTTATGAGTCACTATGTTCTTAGACGAGTGTTAAGAGTGCAAATGATGGCACCAGCCATAGGAACTGCGAAATGAGGTTCTAGCATTACCGGTCATTTGGTGCTAGTACGGCTACCTGCACTCCACAAGTTTAATTTTACTTAACAAACACTACGAATTTTTTTTGCTGAAATGGGGATTTTAGAAATAGCAAATGGTTTGCAAGTGAAAAATGAAATTCAAATGGTTTCCAGGCAATCTGCTCCTAGAGGTAGCAGATTCAAATATTTCTGGTTTGAATCTGCTCACGTGGCAAGCGGATTAGGGCATCTACTTCTTGAACCACCGGATTATGAAGCTGCTTGTTCTTTGAAGTATTCATACGTGATGAGCTAATCCACTTGCACGTGAGCGGATTCGGCCAGAAGTACTTGAATCTACCTCAAGGAGCTGACTTCCTAAAAACCATTTAGATTTCATTTTTCACCTAGAAACCATTTGCTTTTTCCTAAATCCCTCATTTCAGCAAAAAGTTCCAAACACTACAAAACAAGAATTGATTTGACACATGGCAAGTGATTTCACGTGCCAGCTCAGCAATTTCACATTCCACCTCAGCGATTTCAAACATTCTATGTCAGAACTTTATAGAGTTCGCTACCTAGGGTACCAAGCTCTCTAAGAACCTAGATACTTTCAAAAACCTCCTATAAGTTTTTATGTTTTCTTTAGACCATCTAGAAATCTAAAAACTTCTAGGAATCTAAAAACTTTTATGAAACAGTGAGTTTTTACTAACGGCGCATACGTTGGAAATCTCCCGGTAGACGTAATAACCCCGTTAACCCGTCCCTGATAGTCTGTCACTAAATAATACCTTGTGAGTTCTTGTGTTACTAAATGATACTTAGTTTGTAGTAGCGTATGTGTGTTGTTGTTTATCACGTTTCATATTACAAGAAAATACTTACAACATTGCCACTTGAAATCCCTAAGTGGTTAAGAGCATATTCAAGCTTGACACACCTGCGGTGCGTTTTTTTCCATGTGTACTTGATGGATCCATAAATCACAGATGTCGTCTCTATAAACTTCAGCCGCTCTCTCCAAGAAGCTAATTGGTGATAAAGGAATGTAATTTGCTGAGCAACGGGCCACACCCTCCAAAGGCCGACTTGGACCCCTATGCAATTCTTCCCTTGATTCAACCTGGGACACTTTGGGCGAGCTCCGGCATTGAACCTTGCATGAACGGTTTGTAATGGTTGAGTAACCATGGTGAACCCTGGTGCTTGACTTCTTAAAAATTTTCTTCATAGTGAAAATGGTAGCATGGTAGTAGGAGATCTGTGTGATGTTAGGAATTTTAAAAGACTTAATTTCGATCAAGTTTGTTTTCAGAGAACGTAAGTGATGTTAAAAAAACCATAAAGGTGGCATAGATAGGACCGAGTTATTGACAAACTAATGGATAATACCGTTATATTAATTTCATATTTTCTTTAGTACACAGGAAAAAATATTTTATAACTATATTATATCAGGTTAGATAGTGGTGTTTAAAATTATAAAATAATATTAAATAGTAATAAAGATTTAGTAATTAATAAAGTAAATATTAACAAACTATGTAAATATAATGAAAAATCTAAATCATTACAAATGTGCATTTAAAATCACTAGTAATTTAATGGATGCATATACCTCGAACTAATGTACATGTGTCGCATATTGGATTATTCGGGCGCTCACAAAAATATATGTTTATAAAGGATCGGTGTCTCTCTCTCTATATATAAATTATATATAGAAGGGATAGAAGGGATTAAAGCTTAACAAAGTATTATGAGAACAGAAATGAATCATTCTTTTCTTTTAATCTTAAAATAATTAAAATTGAAAATAAATGGTAAGATATTAATTATTGTTTTTCATTCCTCTCTCCTAAAATTCAAAAGAAAATAATAACTAAATTAATTTGATTGTTTATTTATGTATATATAACATTGTAACATCACGAAATCCCGATGTTTATTATTACTATTATTTTTTTTTTTTTTGGGATCGTGATTGAAAGAAAAAGGGGATGGAGCCCTTAACCCTAGTCGCTGCCCCCTTTCCCCTCATTTCTTCACCACCTTCATATTATAGGGAGAGAAAGTTGAGAGAGTTTAGAGAGATAAAGTAGATAAAACACTCAAGATTGCTTCCATCCACTTCTTGGTCGATTGAGAATCTATAGCACGAGATTCTAGACGTTTGGGGGTAAGAATCGAACCCTTAATCTTCAGTTTTGTTGAAATGGGTTAAATGTGGGTTTTGGTTTAAAGATCGGATTTTTACATATAGAATGATATGAAAACACTATATTTGGCCTTGTGTGAGCTAAACAAAGAGTTTGAACGTAAAAAGTTGAAATTTTGGGTCAAACCCGTCGTTTTTGTCAAAATCCGTGAATCGACCGAAAGTACGTATGAACCGGCCGAAAGTTTGTAGTTCAGACCGAAAGTATGTTCCGGCCGAATGAAAGTTCCGGCCGAAAGTACAGTTCCAACCAAAAGTTCTCTAGATTTAATATAATTCGTGTTAAACCCTTAGTACAGACTATTAGACGATATGCCTAGATTCCTTATCATCAATCTTGTAGCAAGCTAGCAGGTGACTTCAAAAACCCATTTTTTATTGTTATAGGATGATATGCATGCTGTTAAAATGATTTATAAATAAAAGTTTTACACTTATGAAACGTACAAAGGTTTATGAACATCTACAAATGTTTATAAAGATAATGTTTTTAAAAGAAAGAGGGTAACGTTTTTACGAACATCTACGAATGTTTATGAACATCTACGAATGTTTATATACATCTACTGACGCTTTCGAGATGACGCAGAATCTAGACATTTATGTAAGACTTGTGTTGTATGTTTTATGTACATTTCATTTTATAAAGGTTTATATGTTTTGTGCTTAAATCCCTCTTCACATGTTTATGTAAATAAGAACTCACTTAGCGTAGATGAATTTTAGTATGCATGTCGTGTTAAGTGTAGGTCTTAATGAAGGCTTAAGATGGTGCTTGGCTCGAGGCGAAGGACTACTCCCCCGATGGAAAGAACTGGCATCCCGTTTATGTTTTATGAACTTTACGTTATGGATGAATGGATTATATTCCATTGCTTATTTATTGAAATTTTTGGTTTAAGATCTATGTTATTCTATGATTTACTAACTATGAGACCTTCCGGATTTGGAGCCTTGCAAACACACACATGTTTTACGCAATAATTTAGTATTATATAATAATCCCCGGCCTATATATATGACAACGCTAATTTATGATTAATAAAAAAAGTTAATAATAAAGGAAGACTTTGTTTTCTTTAAAGTGGTATATATCATGTGACTAGAATAGTTAAAATCAAAGACTGTATTTATATGTGAACTGTAAGAATAAAAATAAGGTATTTGATGTTTATTTATATTCCAAGATGTTAAAACAGATGTTTAATTATGAGTGTATATAATGCAGTTAAAAATTGAGGGGTCAAAATTGTTAAAATTATCAAAACTGTAAAGATTAAGTCCAGAGGGCTAAAACTACCAATTGACAAACTTGTGCCATACGGGTTATAAGGTAACCACACGGGTCGTATTGACACCTGTAGGGACCAAAATTAAGTATTTAAGAGCTAGACACTTGGCCCAATGACTCAGCTTCAAGTTTGGCTATAAATAGCAGCTTAAGGCTTTGGTTGTCTTGCTCAAATTGCATGGACTAAACAATGGTACACGTCAGAACCTTTGGACCCACTTTCAGGTGTATCGAAATTATAGTGGGTGTACTTAGTAAAACGAGGTGTACCTCAATAAGTACTCTCGATGCACTACAAGAAAAGTAGGCAGATTCAACGACCTTTCTCGACGACGACCTTTCTCGACGACATGTCGTTGAGAAAGGCTATTTCGACGACATGTCGTCGATAATGCTTCGTCGGCAAAGCTTCGTCGAGACTGCTTGAAAAGTCGTCGAGAAAACGTCGTCGAGATAGATTATCCTTTTCTCGACGACATGTCGTCGATATTTCCCCGTCGGTAATAACTTTTCACTTAAAAAAAAAGATTAAATAAAAATTAAATAGACCAATATCGACGACATGTCGTCGAGAAAGGCTATTTAATTTTTATTTAATCTTTTTTTTTTAAATCTGGAAACCTCAATCTCGACGACATGTCGTCGAGACTGAGTTATTTTTTTTAAAAAAGTTTTTTTTGAATTTTAAAAATTTCCAGTAATTTAATACATAAAATATCAAAACCTGTCAAACCTGTTGCAAATCGGTCAAATAATACATTTCACACAAATATATTACATAAAACATCTAACAAAAGTATACAATTTGTATAAGTTATTACAAATCGTTCAAATAAAAGTTACAACCACGTTTATTCATCTTCCTCGTCGTCATTTTGGTTGCCGGATTGGTTGCGGTCCTTTTGCATCTGTTTCACGGTCTCATTCAGTTCACGAATTTGTTCTTTTAATTCGTTGAATTGAGACTCGGAGAGAGCCGAAACATTAGTGGGCATGTTTCTAACTTTTCTTCCAAATCCTCGGCTCCAACCGCGTCTCTCGTCAAGGGCACGTTTTAGGACCTCTTCCTCATCAACATCTCCGCCGTCTTGTTGCATCCGGGTCAATTCTTCTTGAATTGTATTCTGTAATAAACAAAAAATACACATATCAATAAAAATTTAAAAATCCGACAGCATAACGACTGCAAAATTGATAGCCAACCTACTTAACAATACTCAATAAACATAATAATTCAACAAAACTCAATAAAAACCTATATTAACACCAACAATAACCAATATGATTAATATTCTAGTGTATTTCCCAAACTTGGAATTCCCTCATCGATATATATACTTACCCAATCGTTTTGTGCCCGATCGTTGACCCATGTGCCGTGAGACGTATGCATACGTCTCCAACCATCAATCAGACTGACGGTTCCACCTTGTTGTACCTATAAACAACAAAAATAATGTTACTAATATTTGACTAACTTATGAATTCATTTTTAGAATAATATTAACAACTTTTGTTACCTCCTCATATCGCCGTTGAGCAAATGACTTGCTCCCACTAGTATTGGCGTATGGTTGTTTAGCTCGGTTTGAAGAATTTTGATTGCAGCGTGCAATATATGTGGGATCAAGGTACAATATGTCGATGAGGGAATTCCAATTGCCGGAACTGGTGGACTCATGAGGATGATTCCTTGCTTCTTCCACATCCTCGTAACCACCAACCGATTCAAAATGTCTCTTTAAAACAGACTTGCGGTCACGAAATCTACGGGCACAATCATCATGGATGCCCGCAGATATTTGTGGCCACTTCGGTGTGTTACTCCAGCTTTCTAAATCAAAGTAATTCTGTAAAAAAAGGTAATTAGGAAACACTTAATAATTATGAGTGTTAAAAAATTACATTTTATACTTACATGAAGATTGCGAAATACGGTGTTTTGATGCTCCCTAGGAATAAACTCCCAACTAAAATAGTGTGATGGGATTTTCTCTAGAGCAATAGTTATTTGTCAAACAAACTATCGACCGTTCGGACCGACAAACTTGTATGTCTCATGGGTTGGATCAAGCTCAAGTGGAAGTGGCTTGTTGCCATTTTGGGCGAACGCCTCCAGCATATCAAGGTTTCTTCCACGGCCCCTTACTTTTTTTGAGGAAGCTGTTACATGAATTTAAGACTCGCAGATGTTACTTGAATTTGAAGAATTATCAAACTAAAATAAGTAACTTACAAGACTCGCAGATGTTACATGAATTTGAAGAATTAGCAAACTAAAACAAGTAACTTACAAGACTCGCAATCTGTAGGGAGCCTCCTAGAATTCCCCCGCGGATCACGACCCCCACCGTCACCACCATGTGAACGAGCATAAGTCGCCATATATACCTACATAAAATTGAAGTCAATAAAATGTCAGTGTCTAGATACATCAATAAAATATAAGTGTCGATAATAGTCAGATTATCCTTTTTAATTATACGGCCGTTACCCAACGCGTTGAACCATTTACAAAGAAAGACTACAACCGAGTAATTACTTAAATAATTCAACTCTATGATACTCTCAAGTTCACCATAATATGGTGTATCATCTTCTCCGAATGAAACAACACCACTGTTTTGGGTAGTGCGTCCGAGATCACGACTTTGTACCACAAATCTAACACCATTAACGATACAAGCAGTGTAAGAATATGCACTCAACGGACCATGTGCCAATGCCCTGAGTTCGTCAAAAAATAATGCATACAAGTATTTGAGTCAAAACAAGTGAAAGGTTCGTGTTCTAATTACTAACATCTATACATGCACATATTCATCTATACTCATACAAACCATACATACATAACACAACCAATAATACATTTCACAAATACATATAAATACCCAGATAAATAATACATACAAACTATATATTAAAAAAAATAACATCATACAAATAATATATACATAACACCACCAATAATACATTTCATAAATACATACAAAGACCCAAATAAATAATACATACAAACTATACATTACAAAAAATAAATAACATCATACAATTCATACAAATAATATATACATAACACCACCAATAATAAATCTATACAAACCTACAATTCACCAATTTCACAAATAATTCATACATTTATATACTTATACATCTATATAAACCATACAAACTCTACATATTTATAAATAAACTATCAATTTCACAACATTAACTATCAATAAAAAAAATAACCAATTTCACCAACATACTATACATCTATATAAATTAAGCATCAATTTCACAAAATAATAAATATATTCAAATAAAAAACAATTAAAACATTTATACAAAACTAAATTTCTCAAATCTAAACCTATTACCAAAATACTAAACAAACATTTATAAATCTATATAAAACTACCCAAATACACCTATAAACACAAAAAATATACATATTACCTCCGGAATTTTTTGGAAACGACGACACGTCGTCGGAAAAACCCTCAATCTAGCTTTCAATCCGTCCACTTAGCCAAAAACTTCACCTACATAAGATTTATATTAAAAATTTACAATAATAAAGAAAATTTTCAAAAAAAAGTCAAAATCGGGTCTAACCACTTGATTAAGAAGAGTAATGGTGGAGGAGGAGGTAGAAAACGGTGGAAATTGAAGTAAAATGGCCGGATTTGTGGGTATAAGTCGATAGGGAGGTTGAGAGAAAAAAGAGGGGAAAAATGAGGAGGAGAAGGGTTTCTGCGTGGGTTAATACCAAGTAGGACCAGTCTCGACGACATGTCGTCGAGATTGGGTCCTTTTATTTTAATTATTTTAATTATTAAATAAAAATATTTTTTATTATATACCAATCTCGACGACATGTCGTCGAGATTAGATATTTTCTTTAAAATTAATTTTTTTAATATTTTACTAGGTAAAAAAAAGGAAAAAAAAATTAAAAATACCAATCTCGACGACATGTCGTTGAGACTAGTATCAGGTAGGCGCCAAAAGTTTTCACCTTCTCCCAGTTAAGCATCGCCGACGACGTGTCGTCGAGAAAAGTCGGAAAAAAAATGAATTTTTTTTAGACGATCTCCGACGACATGTCGTCGTATTTGGTCCACCTATCTCGACGACATGTGTCGTTGAGATTGCCTCGTCGAAACTGCTTAAATTTCTAGTAGTGATAGTAGTAGTAGTATGTTTTAGTACTAAGTGTCGGGTGGTGGACACACGGGACTGTTAAGCGGAACCTAGCGCCGGTAGGTAAAATTCTATAACCTAAGCCTATAGGTTGTCTTATCTTAGAATTTCGGTGTTATTCTAGTATTTGGGTTGTAAATGGGTAATATTATATACATGTTAACTATCCGGTTAGAATTGGTTATATACTCGGGGTATAAATGGCTTAAATACCCGGTTGTTATAGTCGACAGTTATTTAAGGTTATTTTTTTTTTTGAACGGCGAACATTGAATGTTGTGACGTCGCACCCCCCATCATAGGAGAGAGCCTCGTCTAACTCCGGCCAATATGTTGTCTTAACCGGGCCCATTTGGCGTCAGAGTTGGAGAGCATCCAAGGAAAAATCTCACCCAATACGGCACCTTCCGGGCTTGAGGGAGAGCCGAGGCTCGAACCCTGGATCAGCGTAGGTAAAACTCTGGTGCATCAGCCTAAGAACTAGGCCTCATTTGCATGCCTCAGAAATTAATGGTGGTTGCAGAGATTGAACCCGGGTCCCTTGGGACTTCAGGCATCACCTCAACCACTACACCAAACCTTTGGCAATTACAGGTTAATTAATTAGAGGTTATGTGTAGGTTCCTATGATAACCAAGATGATGATGATGAAGAATATTATAACCTTGTTAGGTGAACATTTAGTGAGTTAGAGGTGTTTAACTTGAGGAGGATTGGTTATCAAGGAACATCTGTTTATCAAGTAAGTGTTGCATACAGTTTATATATAATGTAACTCGTAAAACTGAAATATATGAGTGTTTACATAGTTCTATCATGATTAAACCTTGTGGGTGAATTTGAAATTTGGTTTGATGTATTACTTATTCGCATGAGAGTTTTTATAATATCAGTATGATACCATAATCCCATGGGAGTTTTCGTGATTTCAACATTTTCTTGTATTATTGAATCGGATGGGAGTTTTTCAGGATTCTGATCCATATGGGAGTTTTCATGGTTCCAAGGTGTTATGTGATGGAGTTGTCGCTATGGAATTATGTGACATATATATATTGATGAATTATTGTACTCTCATTTAGCAAAAGCTAATATTTGTGTTCACATATACATACTTTCATGTAAATTGTCGGGGAGGAGGAGGAGGAGACTTGCGGGTTAAAAGTCGAATAAATCAACCGTTTTATTTGGAATATTGTAAATATTTATGTAAAACAATAAACAAGACAATTTTTTTTTTAAATTTATAAATAAATTTTGGGGGCATATATGGTCATGGTCTTTCCACGCTAAAAGTAACGAATTTCTAAATGTTCTTATATTAAATCATCAAATATACACTCTTTTTAGTTCTGTAGTATTAAGTATAAAAAAGTATATTATGGATAAAATTATAAAAATGAAATGAATATAAAGATGGAGGACGTTCCACTAAAAATGGTTTTTCGCTAATAAATCCTAAGAATTTGGTCAAACGAACTCCGATTGAGCTCATTCCAGCGGCGTTGGAACCGTCTCATCGAACCCTAACCCGGACCCAAAAACCTAAACCCCCTCCACCTGCACCCCCAAAAACCTAAACCCCCCCCCC
The DNA here is from genome assembly GCA_023525975.1 of Smallanthus sonchifolius. Classification (NCBI taxonomy): domain Eukaryota; kingdom Viridiplantae; phylum Streptophyta; class Magnoliopsida; order Asterales; family Asteraceae; genus Smallanthus; species Smallanthus sonchifolius. The sequence continues at coordinate 68,025,244 of CM042031.1, read as the reverse complement.
CTCCAACCCTACCCCGAAAAGTCTAAAACCACCACCCCACCCCCCCCCCCCTCCAACCCTATAACCTCATTAATTACAATAAATTTTTGCCACCTTTAAAATATATTTATACGAAATAAAGTGTAACAATATTGTTACATAAAACTGAAATGAACTATAAACGATTTGGCTCAATGGTTGGACCCAACAATTCCCAACCCTGTGAGGTATACTTAATTTTATCTATGTTTCGATATAAATTTTATTTAAAACCGAGTCGTATCAAATATAATTGATTTTTTATTTTTTTATTTTTAATGTAATTTCGTTTTCCCCTTATAACTTTTAATATATAATGTTTTATAAAATTCTGATATAGTGTTGCGATGTTCTACATTTCGATATATATTTTATTTAAAGTTCGTGCATTTTCCACACTTTTATATAGGGGGACGTCAAAGGTTTTATAAAGTTTTTTTTTAATTTCCAAACATCAGTTACATAAAACTGAAACGAATTATAAACAGTATTTAGGATTTAGCTCGATGGTTAGACCCAACAATCCAACTTGTACCTCAAGGTTCGATCCTGGTTGACAGCAGATTTTAAGGGTTTTTTTTAGATATAAATTTGTTTTTTTTTATTTCTCAAATATAAAGTATTTACTAATTTTAATAAGTTTGACTGTAAATCATATGGATTTTTACTATATTTTTCAGACACAAAATATTGTGTTTTTTTCAAATACAAATTATTTGCTAATTTCAGTTAGGTTTGACCGTAACCGTTACAACGTGCTTATTTTTATATATGTTTCGTTAATAAAGTTATTTAAAAACGAGCCGGGTCAAATATAGTTGATTTTTTTATTTTGTTTATCTTTAATACAATTTCGTTTTTGTTTTATAACTTTTCATATATAATGTTTTATAAAAATCTGAATATAAAGTTTCGACATTCTAATTTGTATATACGTTTCGATATAAATTTTATTTACAGTTGGTTCCTTTCATACACTTTTATAGAGGACATTACAGGTTTGGATCTCTCCCCGGCATTTCTCTCCTCTTTTATAAGTTATCGAAAGTCGTCAACGAAACTTCAGCGAGTATTTTTTTAGTGAGAGCTCACATTATAACATTCTCGCCACACTGCGTGGATAAACCCCTAGTTAATAATCAAAACGGAGTTGCTTTAAATACAACTAGTATAACTTCCTTCATATAAACAATGAGATTTTCTATTCATTTGACACGTTATAGTCTACAACTACTTTCATCTTGTCTAAATGTTAACTTTTTGTTATATAGACTACGTTATAAATACGTGTAATATATGGGTTTAGTTTTGGACGATCAATAAAACCTACAACCCCATCCATAGTCCAGTGAGGTTACTTTGTTTCTAATAGTTAGTTTAACATGGATCTCGTTGATGAATTAGTTTTGTAAAAACCCAAAATTTTAAAAAAATAATAATAATTTAATATTTTAAATTCCCAAATATGTATATTTATGTGTATGAGTAATAAGACTTAATTAATTAAAAAATTTTATTTATGAAACATGGATATTGTAATTATATGTTATAAACTTATTTAAAACAAAGGTTTTAAATAATGGTTTCTATAAAATTACGGTTGTAGTCCAATGGTTAAATCTCTTGCACAAACAAGTAGGGATGAGATCGGTATCGTACCGGTACCGTTACCGAATTTATGAAAAAGTGGGTACTGGTACCGGTACCTAATTTATCGGTACGGTACGGGTACTCGTTACCAAATGTTCAACTCTATATGGTATCGGTAGCGTACCGCTACCGTATCGGTACCGAATTTATGGAAAAGTGGGTACCGATACCGGTACCGAGTCTATCGGTACGGTACCGGTACTCGGTATCAAATGCCCATCCCTACAAACAAGCACGAGGTCTCGGGTTTGAGCCTCCTGCACCCCTTCTTTTTCTGTTTTGTTTAAAACGCCCTTTCAGACACACTAATGCATACTTTATCTATATAATGTAACATTCGAAAATCCTGACGCGAGTAAGTGGACCGAAAGAGACAAAAAGAGAGATGGTGGGATTGGGTTTGGGCTTGGGCTTGGGCTTGGGCTTGGGCCTGTTGGTGGGCTAGGGAAGGGAGGGAATAAACCCTAATCAGCTCCATGGCATCCCCCATTCCCCATTCTTCACCATTTTCATTTAGAGAGAGAGAGCATTTATGGAGAGAGAATATCAAGAAAAACTCCAAAAAGCTTGAAGATCTACTTCAAGTTGTATCTCCAGTGTTTGTGAAGAAGATTACATGAAGAAACGTCCGATTTGAGGTAAGAATCGAACCTAAAACCTCTGATTTTCAGTTTAAATGGGTTTTGGGGTAAAACTAAGGTATTGAACTCAATGTATGGATTTTTACGTGTAATATGGGGTTTAAAGACCAGATCTAGCTTCATAGAAGCTAGATAAATATTTTGGATGTAAAAAGTTGCAATCTTGGAACAAAAATGAGCATGTTTGAGATTTATGTTCATCAGGCGACATTGTAGTGTTGCCACATGCATCTGGCGACACTAGTTGGGAGAAATTGAGGAAGAAGGGTGTGATGCACGAGGTGTTTCAATTATTGGGACATGTGTCATTATGAGTGTCGCCAATGCCAATTAGCGACACTAGGGGGACGACATTGTGTTCCACGACACTAAGTTTAGAACGCAAATTCTAGTGACACTGATAGTATGCCTGGCGACATTGCCTAGGCGACACTAAGTGTTAGCGACATTAGATGTTAGGTGACACTAAGGTGTCAGGCGACACTGTAGGAGACACTAGTCAGATTTGATAGTTTTGCGTCTTAACTCTTATGTAGATTGACTAGCAAGCAGCCTAACTTAGGACTTACGTTCAGGGTTAGTTATCCAATGATCAGGTGAGTTCTAGACCCCTTTTATGCTTGCTTTTGGGGTGGTGTGCATACTGGGTGTGTTTATTATAAACGTGTGTTACAAAAGGGTGTGAAGTACTTACCATAATTGTGTGTTGGTAAATGAAAGGAAAGTGTGTTACTATAAATGTGTTTTAGTGAAGGTTTTAAAGTAAAGATTAAAAAGAGGCAAAACGTGTGTTTTAAATAATTTTTTAATAAATTAAGAAGGTAAATGTTTAAGAAGTCATTACATTGTCTAAGACTGGGAAATGGAAGGGAAGGGTTCCTACGGGAACAAGTGTCAGGATAGTTACGGGCTTTGCCCCCTCTATAAGAGCCTTTGTGGTTCATTAACAGTTGTACAACTATAACACCTGCCACAAAAATGTTCAAGAAATGCCAAGGTTTGAAGCACAGGGACTTGTTGTGTTTAAAAACCAAAAGTCCAGGGTTAAAAATAAAAAATAAAAATTTTGACACCTTAGCTAACCGCTAAGAAAGACCCTAACGGTGCTAAGAAAGACCCTAACGGTCCGCTACGGCCATTGTTTCCTGGAGGTCCGTTAAGCAGGTCCTCCAAGCTGAAATTACACCGGTGGTGGACCGCCACCATTCCTGTAACGGTCCGCTACTTCGTGGTTAAGAAATCAACCGGTGAGTGATACGTGGCTGATGACTAGTGGGCAAGAAACTGACACGTGTACTCGTGGCGGACCACCATGCCACCCGGTAACGGTCCGTTAGCCACAAATTCTTAAGAATCTGACACGTAGCAGCGTGGCGGACCGTTACGCCCTTGGTTAACGGTCCGCCAGCCACAAATTGAGGAACGGTCCAATCAGAAGTTGACATCTAGGGCTGACGCATGCATGGGCGGTGGCGGACTACCACACTCCTGTGTAACGGTCCGCTATGGGTTCGTTTTTCACCCTATAAATAGATGAATGATTTCGGTACACTTACTCATCCTAAACTCGTAACCACTTCCACAGTTTCATTCAAGAGACCTTCTAGATAATTTTGCTTGTCCCGGTTCGACTCGCATTCGCTTAAGTCCCACAATGTCAAGGAAACGCTCGTAGAAACCAAGAAACGCTTGAAACGGCCAAGATATGAAGCTAGTACCTTATTTTCAAGCTTAGAAAGGCTCTTCTAAAGTTGTTACTCTCTATTAAACAAAGGTGAATACTTTATTTGCTTTTAACACTTTGAGTCAAACGTTTACGTTTACGAAAACGGCCAAACAAGTGTTAAATAATTTATGTATAAAGTTCATCTACATACAAAGCATTCATGCCATAAGTATACGTAAATTTTGATCAAATGATACACGAGTCTCGGGTGAAAGTCCCGGACTGCGGCTGATACTTCCCTTGTAAGCAATGGGAGACGAAATTCTAGCCATTGTCTTATGAGACATACTACCAATGTATACGGTGGTACACATCAGTCAGGGGGTAAGGACCTGCTGGATGTGTGGATTGAACAATAAATTATGGTTGAAAGTTTAATAACTGTTTGTGCCAAATGATTTTACTGTCATGATAATGGTATTCACTGGCGTTCGTACTGACGTTTTATTTTCCAAATGTTTTTAGGTAACAAGTGAAATGTGTTATAAATATTATAAGTCGAGCAGACTGTTGGTCTGGCCTGAGATCAAATGTATGTATAGAACATGATAAAAAGTGCAGGGTGGATTAAAATGCCATAAGCAAAGTGCGGGGTGGATTAAGTTCCCATAGGCACAGGAGATCCTGATAAATGAAACAGGGATAGTGCCAAAGGACTGATCTTCCTTAGGCATACTATTACCTGATGGCTTTAATCTTGTCAAGTGATAAGTGTTGTATTTTGATTTCAACTGTGTTTGTAATCAAAACAAAATGGGTGTTTAATCCCCAAGTTTATAAATATAAGATCTTTGTTTATCCGACTAGGTCTTTATATTTACAAAAGCAATCCTTGAGGTTGAGGTTTATAAAGAGCGATCCTTGAAAAGTCTTCCGATGTTTTATAAAACTCTTAAATCAAAACAGGTGCCAATCGTGCTCACACGCGTCCGGGGGGTGCCTGAGACGGGATGTGAAAACAACTTTATAGTTGACTCGTTTTCTACATGTTTTCAGGAAATAATGCCTGACGATAAGCTTTGGATTGCAAACTTAGGATTGGCCTAGATATTACAAAATGAAGGCTTTAATTATTGTTTCCTTGTCGTTTCGAACATGTCCTTTTATTTGATTATGTGTTTGACTTTTGAGACTTATGTAATACATTTAAATTCTATGAAATTAAGAGTAAATTTCTTTATGCCATGGATTATTGATTCAATTAGTCACGCATCGTGTCTGACGTGCACGGTGAGGGTGTGACAAATGTTCTCGGGCTACGTTCTTGGAGAAGCCTATACTGAGAACATGGAGTTCTCGGCTTCAAAGATCTCGATTGGGAGATTATAGCATAAACGAGAACTTTATAGTCCTCGGACAGTTATCCCGAGAACTCCTCACTACCCAAGAACTTTGTAGTTCTCGGAAAGCTATCCCGAGAACTACCCAACCTAGCGAGAACTTCATAGTTTACGGATTAACGTTGCAAGTACTTTACCAAGTTCTCGCCTATGAAACCACGAATATTTAGAATGCAAAACTGAGTCCTTAGAATGTATACGTACAGGTTAAAGGAATCCATAGAGACTTTTAACTGTGCTTAGGCATGTTAAACCCTATCACATGTGAGTTCTTATTGCCCTTTTTTCCTATGGTTTTGGGCAGGCATGCATACTGACTGAAAGCACTTTGAAAGTTAAAGAATAGTTTTATAAAAATTGTATTTTTATAAAAGAAAGGGAAAGAAGATAAAGAGTATAGTACTATCTTTGAAATAAATATTTTAATAAAAGTAATGAACGAAAGTTAAAGAACGGTAAATGAGTTGTACTTCGGTGTAGCTCGACGGTGACAAATGCGATGTTATATGTTTATGTGTTAATATATGCTATTTGTCTATGTGATGTTATGTGATTGCATTATATTATGTGTTGTAGTTAATACAAACATGTTTTTAGGCTATATCTACGTAAATCATAAACCTTTATACGTAAATCTTAAGCTTTTTACTCGAAACCTGTAACCCCACCGTTAAGGTCCAAAAACAGAGATTTGAAAGGCGATTCATACCTCAACAATGTTCTGAACACCGGCTCTCTCTCTCTCTCTCTCTCTCTCCCTCTCCCTCCCTCCCTCCCTCCCTCTTTCTCTCTAGGTTGTAAGTTGTAAATGTGTGTGTGGGGGGGAGAATGGGGGCTGCCTTGGGAAGGAAACTTTCCTTTTATAGGCAAACCCCACCCCATACTTACCCTTTCCACCCCAACTACCTTTAAAAACAGCCATTTGCACATCGTTCCTTATTTAATACAATGTGGATGAGAACGGGATGTTACAGAAATTATGTTTGTTTATCGTAATTTGTCGCACTAAACTGTTGAACGTGACTAACCGAATGTGTATAAGAATGTGTATGTAATTACCGTTTGATAGTTATATTATTAAGTTTTGATTATTGTATAGTTGTTGTCCACCCACTTAGTAAAGCCACGTTTACTCACGTGTATATTTTCTATGTTATGTACGTTAGGTTACGATACTATCCGGGAAGACTTGGAAAGAGGGCTTGAGAGATTAAAGACCAATAGTTTTTCATCAAACAAATTGTAATGTTTTGTACTTTATTTCAATAAATGTAAACGTTTTATCATTAATGGATTGATGTGTTGAATTTGGATTACTGTATAAGTGACACGTCAGCCCTAGAATGGGTGGGTAGTACAGGAAACAACAAACAAACATTCATCAAAGCCAATAAACGAAGAGAACGAAGACATCTGCTTGAAGTGACTACACTACTTCGTCGGATGCTAACATATGTTTCGACCTAACGATGATACTCCTCTATTGGTAAACAATTACAAAACTGGAGTTGATGAACAACCTCGTTCTATAGGTACAAGAGGGCTAAGGCATGATCATTAAAAGGTAAAGTCGTAGATAATGTCACTTTATACTTAACATGTTCAACAAAAAAGCGGCTAGACTAGATCAACTCAATAACAACATGATAGAAATGATTAACTTGGAAGTGGAAAAGATTCCAATGAGTGAACAAGAAAGTCTCTACAGGGATACAAGCAAAATGGCACCAAAAATGCTTGCATACCATAAAATACGGTGTACCAAAGTTAGGGCAAAATATGAAGAACTAATTTATTTTATGTAATTTTTAGTTTATGTAATATTTTAATGTTTGAATTTTAAAATTCACGCAATTTTATAATATTTAAATATATTTTGTTATACTTTTTAAATATATTTTATTATATTAAATAAAATGAAATTAAAAAATAAAGTAGTTTATTGTAATAAATAATTTGGTTATAAAAAATAAATTTAAAAAGTAGTGATGATATGGTAATATTAGGATGTTTTGAAGGATGGACTATCGGAGGGAAATGAGTGTTTTTTAATGATAGGTGGATTTATGGCGTGTTAGTTGACTAGACGCGACGTTAAGCTTTTTTAGCCTTTCCAACCGGAGATGCTCTAAGATGAAAATAACGCACTTTTACGTTTTTCTAACGCACCTTTTCCACACGCAATACACATATTGCTCACCCTTACCACCATTAGGGGTGTTCATGATTCAGTTTAAATCAGTGAATTCGTCCAAATCAGTTATTGGTTTGGTTTCTTGGTTGGATTTTTAAAAAAAGTTACGTCCGATCAGCTTATGAATGTTCAAATTGAAATTTGTCGGCTTGATTTACGGTTGAACTAATGACTGGCGTTGAAAAACCATACCGGGCTGGTGATATTTTTACAAAATTGTTTTCAAATAATTTTAGTAACATATGTTTTGACATGAAAAACAACTTTCTACTTTATGTGTTAGAAGACATAATGGAAACAAGTGACGAATCCATAATTTTTCGTCAGTGAGGGTAAAACATGGGTCATGTTAAAATAGATAAGGTGAGAACATGTTGGGTTGTAACGGGTCGGGTCAAAAAGTTATAGCAAACAACTATAATTACTAAACATATATCAACAATGAGGTTTATTTTGAAAACTTGAGTCCATGTACTTTTCTACAGCAATGAAATGAATTATATGAATTCCAACACAAACTTGAAAGTTGGAACACAAAAACAGAGCATTCTTTGAAATGAAATAAGCTTCAATCCCACATTCTGATTCTTGAAATCAAACCTCTCAAACACTAATAAATACAAATTTTAAAACTAAGTATATCAATATACATGATAAAGCATCACAATGTATTAAGAGTTTGTTTGATTATACTATCAAATATTAGAAATACCTTTAATAAAAGAATTCATAGACTAAATCAAAATCTTCATCACGAGACTCCATATACGGATTCATTGCATCTCTCATTTGATTAGCTTTAGATGCTTAAACTAATAAGCTTATCATCTTTTTGCCCCAATTACCTTAAACTTTAAAACCAAACCATTGTAACATGTTGGTTTGGTTCGATAATAATTATAAATGCTTTTGTTCTTGTTTACGGTGGTCAAAAAGTTAGTGACTTTTTGACTCACATGTTAAACTAAAACATGTCCAAACCAGACCATAAACACTCTTTCACGTAAATTTAAGACACTCTCAACCCGTCTAAGTATTTATTAAAAAAATATTAAAATATAAGTTTACGGTAATATATTATTATTTTATATAAAATATTAAAAAAATACTTGATTCATATGTGGTAGAAGAAGGAGTCCCAAGTAGGCCCATAATATAAAAGTATCTATCATTAACGAATTATTGAACCTTGTTTTCATAATTACTAGTTTAGATCATGTGTCTACACACGGGGTAAAATATATCAATACATAAAAATTTTAAATCTTTATGTATATATATTTTTCATGTGTAAAACTTTATTACATATAGTAAGAGTAGAAAACAAATTCAAAATATGTAAAATTTAATATATAATTGGGTTTCGAAAATACGTTAATTACTATTTTTTAATATAATTTGACTTTTAGTTATTATTTGATTAAAAATAAAAATTATATAATTAAATTTTAAAGTTTTTTATGATAAGAGATAATTTAAAATAAATGTGTTTTATTAGTATAATTAGTATTTTTTTTTAAAATATATATTATTATTAAAAGATAAAAGTGCATTAAATAAGAGAGAGAGGCGAAAAAAAATGGTGAGAATAAATATGGAGGCGACACGTATCATACAAAAACCTTTATTTTTTATATAGTATAGATTTAGATAAGAGGCCCCAATTAACTCTTCATTCAGCCCAAAACTTCATTACATGCGGCCATGGCGAAATGCCTTCAAACAGAGACGATGACCAATAAACAAATCGATTCATGACTCTTTATTTGCCTCATCAGCCGGCAATTTACCTAACTCTTATCACTCTTCAAAACCCAACAAAAATTCCCCAAATTCCGATCGAATTTGCTCAATCATATCCGGTAAACTCGGTGGGATTTGATTGCTTCATTGATCTGACAAATCTTGATTTCACAGGTGAATTTTTAGTTTTAAATCGTTTCTTATTTCGTATTGGGTTGATCTGATTTCGATTTAATTTGGTGGGTTTGTTCCAAATTTGGATAGGATTATTGGGTTTTGATCAAAATTTGATCTTGTTTTTTATTTTGAATTTTTTTATTATTCACCCAAATGGTCTGTTTCCATTCACAAAAACCATCAATCAGAACTCCAATCTCATCATGTGAACAGTCTCCATCTGCTTTGATTGATTTGATCATTTTGATTGCTGTGATTGGTGCTTGTGGGTTCCTTGTTTATCCCTATGCAAATCTTTTATTCTTTCAAAGCTTTGAGTTTCTTAAAGCAATCTTTTTTATAGTCAAAGATGATGTTTTAGAAGCACCCATGATCTATGGGTGTTTAGGCCTTAGTATTTTCAGTGCATCAATGGCTGTTTTGGCAATCACTATATGCACATCTCAGAAATGTGGTAAACCAGGCTGTCGCGGGCTGCACAAGGCGGCTGAGTTCGACATCCAGCTGGAAACTTGCAATAGTTTGACCATTTCAAGCTCTTCCAATGGTGGTGGTAATTTGAGGAAGATTGGGTTGAAGAAAGGGTTGTTTGAGTTGCCAAGAGATTACCATAAGGAGCTAGAGGCTGAGCTCAAGAAGATGGCGCCGGTTAATGGGCGTGCGGTTCTTGTTTTCCGAGCCAGGTGTGGTTGTTCTGTTGGGAGAATGGAAGTTCCTGGCCCTAAGAAGAACCACAAAAAGATCAAAAGGTAGATAAAAGATGATTCTGTGTTTAGTTGGGTATAATACATGGTTAAAATAAGTTGTACGGATGTGAATGGCACATATACAATCTTTAGTATATACTTTGTGATGAGATTTTGATATAAAGGTTTATGCTTTAATGTTCATATCATGTGGTGTGGTTTTTTCTGATATTATCCTTGGAAACGTTTGCTTTCCTGGTTGACAAGATTATGGTTAGTGGGAAAATCATACTTTTAGATTAATCATGTTAGATATAATGTATTAATATATTAATCACTACAGATAAAATATGTCTATTAAGATTTATCAGGAATATATACAAGATTTTTGGTAATTATATTTATGATAGTTCTAAGTTATAATTTGATTAGTTTTTCTTTTAGTTATTATCAATATATTCTTGTAATGCGTAATACTTTATGAAGTTCTTATTATTCTATATGGTATTGGGGCTTAATGGTTATGCTTAGACCTTCTCCTTCTCTCTCCTTTCATATACCTTTCCGTTACTGGCGTCACCCAATCTTGATCGACCGTCGACCCTCGACCCTCTTTCTTCTATCGCCCCCATTGGCTGACGACTTTTTTTAATCTTCCTCTCTCGTTTTGCCCTGGAGATGCATTGTGTATAAACAAACGCGGCACGCGCGCGTGCATACATACATATGTATTTTGTTCTATATTTTTTTTGTCATCATCGTCATGACGTCTTAGTTGTAGCTCCTACCTCCAAAGTCATATCTCATGTCCATAGTCATAGCTCTTGTCGTTGGTGTTGTGTCGTTGTGTTGCCGTCATACCTTTTTATTGCTATCGTCGTAGATGCAGTGTCACCGTTTGTCACTTTGTTGCCGCAAAGTTTACTCTTACGTCAGCGTCTTCATTGTTCTTCGCTCCACTTTAATTGTCCGGTCTCCTCCCACTACGACTGCGAGGAGTATTAGATAGAATATATATTGGTTAATATTAGATATATCATATACCGTGTGAGTGATTATTTAGGTAAGGGTTTTTGTTATTCATATTGTCCTCGTGTAAATAGTTAGAATAATAATATAGTACTTTTATTATTCTATAAAATCCTTCATAACTGAGAAGTTAGATTGAGATTATCGAAGAATGGTTAATGTTGTGTTTCAAGATATCACATGAAAAGTTAGATTGTGATTTATATAAATCTTTGGCCGGTTAAAAATAATTAGGCCTGATTTTCGAACACTTGTTCACCCCCCTAAATCCCAATCCATTGGCACGAACACGTTATTTGACATCACCAATTACATCCACCGACAGCATGTATATAGACAATGGAGATCACCTGTGGATCCACAACCATTTCATCGTACTGTAAGCATACACGTGCGCATTGAACTAAATATGCATATAGATTAATTATGTCTAATTATATATAAATTAAGTGAGATGCAATTACTTGGTATTTAGATGTGCCCATTTCTTTTCAAATTGATTACTATGATTAAAAATATAAACAAATAGACAAATACAATTGGGATAGTAGTGGCATGTTTAATGATGGGTCACACCCAAATTGTTACGAAAACAAACAATTTAAATAATATCACAAGGGAGCTTTGAGGGTATACTGAGCGGGCGATCGCACATGGCTTACGTTCTAGAAGGTGGTAAAAAAAATTCTCATTTAGGTATCGTAGGTCGATTAACATATATAAAAAAATTATAAACTTATTAATAAATACATGTTCTAGAGGGAGCCAATAAATGTAGGGTGAAAAGGTATTCTAGAGGTGCTCAATAAGTCAAATTGTTTATCAATTTGGTTAAAATATATTTATTTTTTAATCTTTATATTTTGAAAAACAAAAAAAGGAGATAGACTATGAGATTGGCGATTGCGATTGGCGTCTGGCAATAATCGATACATAAAAAAATCCCGATAGTCGACTATCGATAAATGAAAAAACCTAGGCTGATCGCGATTGGCGATTGAAGATTGTTCGATACATAAATAAAAAACCTACTGATGTTTTAAAATATTTGAAACAAGTTGATTGCTTTCCTAATGCATTAATTGTAGATATAGTCTTGTTGGCTATTCCAGTAATGGTGGCATCTGCATAAATAAACTTTTTAAAATTGAAGTTGTTGAAGTCTACTTACGATCCACAATGTCTCAAGAAAGACCTAATGGATTGACAATGATAGCTATTGAGAACGATTATTTAGAGAGTATAAATTATAAAGAGTTGATTAATAACTTTGCTTCCAAAAATGCTATGAGTACCTTACGATGATTCCTTTAACTATGTAAAATAAATCATTTTGCTACAGTAATTTTGTTTTGTTTATTGTGATACCAATTATCATCGTTTTAATGAATATATATATATATATATATATATATATGTGTGTGTGTCTATGTTTATATTTTAGGGGCTCATTTTTATTAGTCACACAAAGTATCTGAAATCCCAGGAACGTCTAGAAATCGATGGTGTCAAATCGGATTCTTTATTGATAATTGTTTTTCAATCATAATAACAAAGAGCCAAGGAAATATAAAACAAAGAACCACCCAAAATATTGGCAAGTGAATCGGCTAAATGTGAGAAGGAGATGAGGAGAATATTTGAATTCCAATACTCCCTCTCAAGTTGGAGCATATAGATCTTTGGTGCCCAACCTATCAAGAAGAAACCTGAGTTGTTGAGCTCCCAAGCCTTTTGTGAGTAAATCAGTGATCTGTATTTACTCTCAACGTGCATGGGCACAATCTCTTTGGACTCCACTCTCTCTCGAACAAAATAGCAGTCCATTTCGACATGTTTGGTTCGCTCGTGGAATACTGGATTGTTTGCAATATGACGCGATGTTTGGTTATCACAAAATAGAGGTGTTGGAGTTATGAGGACAACCTCCAAGTCTCTAAGAAGCCATCTCACCCATAAGATCTCACTAACAGTGGAAGACATAGCTCTATATTCAGCTTATGCTGAAGAACGAGAAACAAGAGATTGTTTCTTTGTTTTTCAGGATATAGGAGCACCACCCAAAAGGAGAAGATACCCAGCTCTTGATCTCCTAGTATGAGGGCATCCAAGCCAGTTAGCGTCACAATAAGCGGTTAAAACCAACTCGTGGAAGAAGGATACCCTGACCTGATGTCGCCTTTAAGTAACGTAAAACCCGATTCACATCCTCCATGTGGTTTTGTCGTGGGTCGGCTACAAACTGACTTAAGACGTTGACTGCATACGCAATGTCTGGCCTGTGACCTGCAAGTACAACAACCGACCAACCAGGCATCGGTATAGGCTCGCATCAACTTAAGCCTCTTCTTCTCCTTTGTCCAATTTCAAGTTTGGTTCAATGGGAAATGTACTCGGTCGACAGCCCAACATTCCAGTTTCCTTCAATATGTCTAACGTGAACTTTCGTTGACTTAAAACCAAACCTTCCGATGTCTTTGCCATTTCAATCCCAAGAAAATACTTCAACGAACCAAGATCCTTGATGCAAAATTGTTCATCAAGATGTTTCTTAGTCTGTTGAATCTTCATAGAATCATTCCCAACCAAAATAGCATCATCCACATAGATGAGAACCGCAGCGAAAAAACCTCCTTTCTTGTGAGTAAACAACGAATGGTCGGCCTTGGACTGTTTGAAATCTAAACCAAGGAGAGAAGTTGTAAATTTTTTGTACCGATTACGTGATGCTTGTTTCAAGCCATAAAGGGACTTTTAAAGACGGCAAACCCGAGTCTCATTTTCTTTAGAGAAGCCTTGAGGGATCTTCATGTATATTTCTTCATCCAAGTCTCCATGCAGGAATGCATTATTCACATCAAGTTGGTGAATAATCCAATCCTTCTTAGCTGCTACCACTAGAAGAGTCCTAACAGTTACTAACTTTGCAACCGGGGCAAATGTGTCATGAAAATCCACGCCTTCCATTTATATCTTTCAACTTCTCCATTGGGCTTATATTTTATCTTATAAACCCATTTAGAATCTATGGCACGTTTTCCCTCTGGCAAGGTCTCCAAAGTCCATGTTTCACTCTTCATGGCCTCTTTCCATCTTTCGTCTTGAGCCGCTTGTTTGAAGTATTTTGCCTCGTTATTTGAACTAATGGCTGTTAGGAATGCCTTATGGGAGTCAGAGAACTTATCATAAGAAATATAATTAGCGAGTGGGTATATCGTTGAGGTCCCTTCACTAGTGGTGGGCCGAGCATGGTCAACAGATGGTGGAAGTTTTACATCATAATCATTCAGGTGCTTTGGTCAAGTTTTGGTTCTCTTTTCATTTGCTAGTTCAATGTTTTCAGGGGCTGTCTCTGTTTAGGCTTCTTTTTTGGCTTCAAATTGGGCTGCCTCAGCTTTAGAATGGCCCAAAGGTTCTGGATTTTAACCACCTAAGTTTAGGCTCTCAAGACCATCAATCTGTGATGTGACCACCCTTTCGTGGGCTCAATTGGAGCATGTTCCAAATCGGCATTTATGTCTTCGTTTTGCTGCAGGTCTTGGCCCAATGGGAAGATTAGGGTGGTAGGGTCATGGAAGAAATCTGGCAGGTTAGTACTATCATCTGGCGTAGTCTGTGTTCTGAGATCTTCATTAAACTTGTAAGGGAAAACGTCTTCAATGAACTTGACGTCCCTAGAGGTCACCATCTTGCCATTTTTTACATCAAAAATTTTGTAGCCTTTTGTCTCGGGTAGATAACCCAAGAAGATACTCGGTCTCCCCTTCACTTCAAACTTATCCCCCTTCGTCTCAGTGCTCGTGTAGTAGACCAAACAACCAAAAACCTTTACATGATTGTAGTCTGGTTTTTGACCATATAGTATATCATATGGTGTTTTATTCTCAATAACTTCCGAGGGCAATCGATTAATGATGTAAGTAATCATCGATATACGCTCACCCAAAAACTTGGTAGGCTAGTTGGCTTCGAATTTTAAAGCTCGTGCCATTTCAAGCAAATGCCTATGCTTGCGTTCAACCACCCCATTTTGTTGAAGGGTGTGTGGACAAGTTGTCTCCAAGAGAATTCCTTGACCGGTATAGAAGTCTAGCATTCGATTTGAAGTAAATTCTCCACCATTGTCACATCTAATCCTTTTAATATTTTTATCAACCATTTTATGAAAATCCATTAAACGATCACACGCCTCACTCTTATGTTTAAGAAGGAATACCCAGATCGCTCTACTGTAGTCATCCACTACGGTTAAGAAAAAGGTTGCATGAGAGAGCGTGGGTGTGCGGTATGGGCCCCAAACATCACAATGCATTAGTTCAAAGCAACCATGTGTTGATTGTACTAATGGGAAAAGGTAGCCTTGTGTGCTTGGCCTTGGTGCAAAAATAACAAGGATTGTTTTTATTTTTGGACGAAATACCTTTGAGGAAATCAACATGAAAAAAACTTAGAGTTTGAGGCATGACCTAGACGTTTATGCCAAGTATCAAAGGTAGCCATCATCGCATGTCTCTTATCTTCTACCATTCCCATCTGATAGAGACCGTTCTCGCATTTTCTTGCTCCAATCAAAGCCTTTGAACTCAAATCTTGCATAACAAAGAAGTCTGGGAAGAAAGTCACTGCACAATTTAGATCCTTTTACTGACTCCTAAAGGACAATAAATTGCAATTGAACTCAGGTACGTGCAAGATTCCTTTAATTTTAATCTCATTCTGTAATGTGTATTCTCCTCTTCCTTCAACGGCTATATTCTCTCCATTTGGTATGACAACGGGGGGTTTCACGTGCGTTTCTAGTTCTGTTTTCGAGAACAGAACCCTTATGGGTGATTTGTTCTGAGGCTCCAGAGTCCACTATCCATTTATCCTTGCTGTTGATGCCCCCCGTTGTGTTTGCGATCGGCAAGACATATGCCATATTGGCGACTGATTCAACTTTAATCCTTGTTTTTTCATTCCTTTGTGCAAATAAGTTTAAATATTGTTGGTATTGTTTACATGTCAGGCCCAGCATGGGGCTAATGTCCTAGTTGTCGAGTTCTGGAATGGTTCTGTTGGGATCGCTCTCAACCATGGCGGGCAGGTCGAGTAGAATTCTGGAATCTAGGATTTGAAAAATAAACCTGGCTCTGATACCATCTAGAAATCGATGGTGTCAAATCGGATTGTGTATTGATAATTGTTTTTCAATCATAATAACAAAGAGCCAAGGAAATATAAAACAAAGAACCACCCAAAATATGGTAAGTGAATCGGCTAAATATGAGAAGTAGATGAGGAGAATATTTGAATTCCAATAGAACGGCCTGTAATATCATAGTTTACTACAACAATATAATAATCACATTGTTATATAACTTGTATAATTAACTGATGTATATTATAGTATGCTAATCGAGAGTAGTAAAGACAATAGGGTTTGTCGAACATAGAAAACGATGTAAAAACCATTTTAATAAAACTTTTACGGCTAGTAAAACTATAAAAAGAACTAGGATATAAAAGCATAAACTAAATTAAACAAAATAAAACAAATACATTGATTTTATTCCCTCTTATTGCAGAAGACGGCTCTTACGAATTACTAAATAAACTAGTATTAAACCCGCGCGTTTTGCGGGGCGTTAAAGCGAAAAAGTTAACATTCTTGAAACTTTATAAAATAAAACAAAAACCTTTACGTCAAAAATAATTATAAAGAAAAAATAATAAGAAAACTAAAAAAAAGACAACGCGTACACCGGCTCCATCGGGAAAAATTAACGTCGAACATCACACACAACTTCTTTTTGAATGAAACTTACATCGAAACGTAGATAAAAACAAACACGTTGTAACAGTATATTTGGAGTTTTATATAAAAAAATATATTTTAAAAGTTATAAGCGGAAAAAAAAGAAAAAAATGTTATGAGTGAGACACATGTTACGTGTGGTTAGGCAAAAAAAATATGTAAGAAAAAAATAAAAAATACCTGTAAAAAAAGAAAAAAAAGGTTTGATATCCTTTTATGTTTCAATGACTTGTACATTATCACACACAACTATATATTGAACGAAACTTACATTGAAACTTTATAAAATAAATTCAAAACATTTTCGTCAAAAATAATTATTAAGAAAAAACATAATAAGAAAACTAATATTAAAAAAATACAACTCATACGCTGTCATTAACTCCTTAAAAAAATTAATGTCGAGCATCATGAACAACCTATTCACATATTCATTTCACTGAAACTTAATAAAACAAAATAATATGATGAAATCATACAAAATAATTAATAGAGGATATTAGAAAAAGAAATATATATAAATATAGGGTTAGGTTCAAATAAAAAAAGTTTTTAAAATAAGAAAAGTGAGAAGGATTTAGGATCCTTAGATCAAATTATAGAAACGATTTAATGGTTGATATCAAATTGTAGGAAAAAAATTGTTTAAATAGTATTTTAGTCATGGCCATTTTTGTTGACTTTTTATCAAGTTCCCCCCTTTTTTTAAATGTTCATAACTTTTACATACGACATTATTTTTTTTTAAATTATACCATAAAAACGAGCATTTTTTTATTTTTAAAACGAGTATAGTCTCGTTATATATAAAAACGAAAAAAAAAAATATTTTTCAGGAGTATAGTCTCCTTAGATAATTTCGTGTTATTTTTGACATTACACGATAACCAGACCTGACATTATTGTGTAATTTGCTTATTGTGTAATTTGCTCATTTTGTCAAATATTTTTCATCATTGTGTTATAAGTATTTATCATTGTGTTTTACGTTTTCCAGCTCATTGTGTAATATGCTCATTTTGTCAAATATTTTTCATCATTGTGTTATATGTATTCATCATTGTGTTTTACGTTTTCCAACTCATTGTGTAATTTGCTCATTTTATCAAATATTTTTCATCATTGTGTTATATGTATTCATCATTGTGTTTTACGTTTTCCAGCTTATTGTGTAATTTGCTCATTATTGTGTAATTCGTTTAAATATGTCAGGTCATTGTGTAATGTCAAGTCTGGTCATTGTGTCTAATGTCAGGTCATTGTGTCAAATATTTTCCATCACTATTTTATATATAATACATAAAAAACAGTGACAAAAATAACACGAAATTATCTAAAACATAAAACACAATGATTAATACATATAACACAATGATGAAAAATATTTGACAAAATGACCAGACCTGACATTACACAATGACCAGACCTGATATTACACAATGACCTGGCATATTACACAATGATCATTATGTCCTCCCTTTAAAAACAATAAAAAGACACATGTCAAGCCCAGAATCCTTCTTACAAATCTTATTTTTAAAACTTTTTTTATCATAACCTAACCCTACAAATATATGTTATAATATCATCCTTAAACGAATTAACCTGATATAAAAAAATAGTTTAATTATACATGAAAATAAAGTAAATATATTTATTAAATAAAGGAAAACTAATTTTAAAATAGCTTATAATAAAAGACAAACATAAAATTCTCTTAAAAATATATAAATACTGATGGTCAAACAACTTAACATTATGCACCATGTATAAACTATTGTTGCATGTCAAAATGTTGATTGTTTTACATTTAGGGCAACTTATTAAGGGATGAATTTGTAGGAGGGGATTTATGGGAAAAAAAAAAGTAGGCTTAATGTTTGAGAAAATTACCTTTGTATCCATGCAATAGAAAGTTGTACCCAAAGCTTAATAGGTTTGCTCTATGCCTTGATGTAGTTATGTAAACTAGTTGGTCATGCATCGCTCCGCGACGGGTTGGACCGATTTTTAGAAAAATTTTAACGCATGCATATGCTTAGACGTAAAAATAACGTTAAAAATGTAACCTATAACTAAAATATCGGCGACGGCGGATCAATTAAAAAACTTAAACGTAGATACAACTGCAAACGTTTATAAAAAAGCAAACCTAAAAAAAAAACACAGGCGACACCATCGCTTAAGAACGCCAAAAAAATAAAGTCAAAGCGGCGCTAAAACCAAAGAAATAAAACTAAAAACGTAACCGAAACTTGGAAGCGGATTTGACGAACTGCACGCTTCGCGGCGGTTGTCGAGCCCATCGTTAATAAAATATAAATGAAAATGTAGGAGCAACAGTAAAAATAATGTTAATAAAAGAGAAACATAAAACTAAATAATAAAAAAGAAAAAAGAGGAAAAAATTACCGGTTTGGGTTATTGAAAACCATAAAAGTTAATACTGATACGGGTCACGATAATACAAATACTGACAATGATGTTGTTCGCTCAGAATAGGTTCGGCTCGTCACGGTATCACAATGTTAACGGCACTAGCAATAGGCAATGATACAAAAAAAAAATTTAATTGAATACAACTCCGTTTAAAAAAAAATTATATCGGAACGTTGACAAAAAAAAAACTAAAAACAGTCGCGCCCTCCGTATTTTGAAAAAAAGTTAACGAACAAAAGTTATTAAAGGAAAACGAAATTAATAGAAAATGAAACGGACTAAAAGTGTAAATTTATATACAGTATAGGGTTGAAACTAAAAATGTAAAAAAAAAATACACGCGTCAATCGATAAATGGAATACGAACTATTCACAGGCGTTACTATTTAAATCTTAGTTATAATGTTTGTTTAGAAAATACAAGTAATTAGCTAAGATCGTCACATGCACTAATTACCCCTTTTCATTATCATCATTGACACGATTCATTTCTCCAAAATAATTAACACACTCATTATCATCATTGCCATGATTCATATCTCCGTAATAATTTGTTGGGATAACAATGGTTTAATACTAATCCTTTGTTTTGATAATGATTAAAATTCATAAATTATGTTATTAAGTTGGTGATTAAGAATGGTCATATATCTCATACATGTTCCTATATACTTAATGAATCATCTATTACAAAGATCAAAGTCAATATGCAACAACAATGATGATACTCAAAGCTACAAAGACCAACAAGTGAAAATTGATATCCACACGTGAGGATCAAAGCTCAAACCGACAACATGAATATGTTAGGAATATAGAGAAATCCTAAAATGGTTTTAAATAATATGAACTAATTAATCAAAATGACATTTTTATTAAGCATAGATGCTTTCCAATTATATTTTATAAAACATTGGCTAAGTTTTTATAAAACTCAATCCTTATAAACATCTTACAAGACAATTATTTTAAATCAATTAAGATTTGAACTTTGAATATAAAGTAGGAAGGACTTACTAAATGTTGATATCTTCAAATATGTTTTAACATAGAAAATGCAAACACACTTGAAAAGGATAAAGGCCAAGATCAAAATAGAAAAAATCATCCATCTTTACAAAATACAAAATAAATCTTACCACTTTGATATAAGATCTTGCTTTTCAAAAAATAAGTTAAGACATCTTTATTGAGTTTCAAAATCTGGAGAAAATGTGTGAAAATGAGTTTGTATGGATGTGGCAACGTGCACAACACAAGAAGCCAAGAAAACCAAGTTCCAGGCGACCCAAGGTCGATAGCGCCCCAAGGTCGATGGATCGATCATGGACATGGCAGAAACTTGTTTTATTGATTTGTGTGTTGTGTCTATAAATAGAAGCCTCCCATAAACATTTTCATCACTCATTTTGCTCAAAACACTTTCATATATACATCTCTAGTTCTCTTGATAGTACTGATGGTGCGACGGTTGGAGAAGGGAGGCAATGGTGAGGCTATTGTAGGCAATGGTTGTGGAGAAGATATAGGGTGGAAATTAGGTTATATATATATTGTATTTTTTTTTATCAAAAATAATTGTATTTTTTTATCAAAAAAAAAAAAAAAAACATTTCACAACATTTTAAAACACATTTGTAATGTGTGTTAGTAACAAGGATCTAAGGTATTACAATATGACAAACAATTGAGACAAAATTCGTAATTTTCAAAAAGACATGATCAAATCCAGAAAACAAGAATATCAAGTAGATATAAAATGTGCATATCATACGAATCATATATGTAATTCTCCTTTATATTGAAAAACCTTTGAAATTGAACATTAATTTTTTTTATTTTATTTTTTAATTTTTGTCCATATATTTCATTTTCCATTTCAATATTAATTGGTGTCTTTGGTTTGGTGGTTAAAGCTTTGTGACTTGTTCCGGGTTCAATCCTAGCACCAACCAATTTTTTTGTGGGTTTTCTTTTTCTTTTTTTTTACTTTTTAGGTTTGTTGTTTTTTTTAACAATAATTTTTTTTTTATTTTTGTCCATATATTTCATTTTCCATTTCAATATTAATTGGTGTCTTTGGTTTGGTGGTTAAAGCTTTATGACTTTAATCGCTTGGTTCCGGGTATCCTAGCACCAACCAATTTTTTGTGGGTTTTCTTTTTCTTTTTTTTCTTTTTAGGTTTGTTGTTTTTTTTAGTTTTTATTATTTTTTTTAAATTGTATGCATAATACTTTTTTTTTTCTATGCTTCAATCTCAAAAAAAGAGCCCCTAAAATTCAGTACTTAAACAAGTTAGTGTCACCGTCATCTACGTTTTGACGTAAATTTCGTTAGAAGTAACTTTTTTTTTTTAATTTTTGTCCATATATTTCATTTTCCATTTCAAAATTAATTGGTGTCTTTGGTTTGGTGGTTAAAGCTTTGTGACTTTAATCGCTTGGTTCCGGGTATCCTAGCACCAACCAATTTTTTGTGGGTTTTCTTTTTCTTTTTAGGTTTGTTGTTTTTTTTAGTTTTTATTATTTTTTTAAATTGTATGCATAATACTTTTTTTTTCTATGCTTCAATCTCAAAAAAAAGCCCCTAAAATTCAGTACTTAAACAAGTTAGTGTCACCGTCATCTACGTTTTGACGTAAATTTCGTTAGAAGTAACTTTTTTTATTTTTTTTTTATTTTTGTCCATATATTTCATTTTCCATTTCTATATTAATTGGTGTCTTTGGTTTGGTGGTTAAAGCTTTGTGACTTTAATCGCTTGGTTCCGGGTTCAATCCTAGCACCAACCAATTTTTTTTTAGGTTTTCTTTTTCTTTTTTTTCTTTCTAGGTTTGTTTTTTTTGTTTTTTTTTTATTTTTAAATTGTAGGCATAATACTTTTTTTTTTTCTATGCTTCAATTTCAAAAAAGAGCCCCTAAAATTCAGTACTTAAGCAAGTTAGTGTCACCGTCATCTACGTTTTGACGTAAATTTCGTTAGAAAATGAGCCTGTCAAATATAATACGTTTTCGTTTTCGACGTAAATTTACTTGGAAATGAGTTGGTCAAATATAATACATTTTCATTCGACGGTATAATCGATGTAAATTTTGTTCGAAAACGAGTCGGGTCAATTATAGACTTATAGTCTATCCTTTATCACGCCGCGTTTAGCGGCGCCACAACGCACGATGGGTAAAAAACTAGTTAACATTAATTTCCATGTTACTAACATGCAAATAACATCGTTGATATTCCTCTATTTAGTTTTAAGTATTAATTTCATATATATACTCTCAAAAACTTACCTAATATCATATTTAGCAAAAAAAAAATTATATAATATTCATTCAAAGTATCAAAAATTTGATATTTACACATTTTATTAAACACTCTGATTTTTTTTTCTAACACTTCAAATATCTTAATCCAAGTTTTAATGGACTTATATAAACATCATAAATTTAAAATTAATATATTTAATATTATATTTTTTTAGGTAAATATGATATTATATTAAAAATATAAAGAATTACTTTTTAAAGAGAGAAGTGAAAGGAAGTAAAAAAAACTAAAAAAAATTGTGTTTCTGATTTTTTTAATAAAAGTAAGTGGAAAGAATAGAAATAAAGATTTGTAATAATCTTCCCTCTTAAAATAGACAAATTTGAAGAGAAAATAATCAAATACAAATATATCTTTCCGTTCTCCCCTCTTTCTTTTCTCTCCCTAATTCCATTTAATTTCCTTTCTTTCGAACTCTGAAACACGAAATTACATTATATATATTTCCATTTCCCTTATTTCTTTTCTCTCCTTAATTATACTTCTCTTCTTTTCTTACATTTATTAAACTTGGGAACATAACGTTATTCTAAATAAAAAAGGGGCGTACCCAATGTTTGACTTAGCTCCCGCATTTACGCATGGTCCGGAGAAAGGCCTGATTGTGATCGCGAATCGCTTCGCGATCTGGTGTAATTATTCTAAATAAAACCTTGATACAATTTTGAAGTGTGATAATAAGATCTATACTATCTAATAAATAAAAGTTTTTCCATGTCATATGTTGTCTTCATATTCACTCTAATCATATTTTTCCCGCCTCTCTCTTATTAAATACACATTTATCTTTTAATTTATATATATACTATATAATAAATAAAAATCATTTATGCCACGTGTCGCGTCCACATCTCTTCTCACCATTTTTTTCCCGTCTCTCTCTTATTAAATACACCTCTCTTTTTTTAATAATGATTTGTATTCAAAGAAAAATATTAATTATACTAATAAAACACATTTATTTTAAATTATCTTTTATTTTAAGAAACTTTTAAATTTAATTATGTAACTTTTATTTTTAACTAAATAGTAATGTAAGTCAAATTATATTAAATATAAATTAACGTATTCTAACCGTGTAATATACAAGTTTTTAAATATATAAACTTTTTATTACTAAGTATATAACATTACATTTTATCAACACGTGTAATACACGAGTTTTTTAAAATATAATTTTTTTATTACTAAGTATTCAATATTACATTTTATCAACCCGTGTAATACACGGGATTTTAACCTAGTACTAATATATTTAAAAAATACTAATTATATTAATAAAACACATTTATTTTAAATTATTCATTATTATAAGAAACTTTGAAATCTAATTATGTAACTTTTATTTTCAATCAAATAGTAAATAAAAGTCAAACAATATCAAATAGTAATTAACGTACTTTCGAAACCTAATTAATATATTAACTTTTACATATTTTGAATTTTGTTTTCTATTCTTAGTATATATAATACATTTTTATACCTGTAAAATATATACATAAAGATTTAAAAATTATATGTATTGATAATTTTCACCCTGTGTGTATTACACGGGTTCTAAGCTAATAATTACATACCATACAATTTGAGATTGCGTCTACAGTAGTTTCTTTTGATTGGTCCATAGTGCCACATGGCACCACCTGAGTGGACAATGTTTTTCGTTTCTTTTTTCTAATTTTATTTCCAACCCATACACTATATGGAATATACGATTTCAACCCGGTTGATTTTTTAATAATTTCGTTTTTTCTGTAACAACATTCTTACGGTAATTTAAAAAGAAAAACGAAATGAGCGGCTGTGTTTTTTAAACGGAGTAATATTAAAAATCAAGTGTTTTTTCATAATACGCTATAGCGAGCTATGTTACCGTCAACCGCTTATGAGCGACCAACATCGTTGCCGCTATTTTGGTTTTATCGTAACCGGTATTGGTACTCGCTTTTGCTGGTTTTCGATGAGCCGAACCGATAGCGACCAAACTCCTGTCGATCACGCTACCGTCGTAAAGCGCGGGGCCTTTGTTCTTTTTTAGCCCGTTGTTTTAATTTTTTTCAGTTTTTTTTTTGTTTCCAATATAGTATACAAATCGTCCCAGGCGGGTTTTAATTTCTAGTTCAATATAAAAATGAATATTGGTGCCAATCATAAAGACGTTGCCAAAAGAAATGGTTTTGGGGAGCCAACAGAAGGGGAGAGAGTGACACTGTTTGGGGAATCCATGGACCTGATGCTCCTCTAGGGTTTCTTCTAACGCAGAATCCTCTTTTCATTATCACTTTCTTATTAGCTTCATGGATTCTCCATCGCTTTCAAATCAGTTTGATATCTTTCAGATTTACAGGCGCTATTGCGGTATACCTAAACCCCAATCATTATTTCCTGTTTATTATAATTCTCCTCGTTGATCGATAACCATTAACCGCCGTATAACTTCTTATTTTGAATCATCTTCTGTTTAATAGATATAAGATCATCGTTTTGAGAGAGGAAGAGATTGATTTAACAAAAATATTGTTACATAGGTCGGGTTTGAGCTAGAAAATGAGTTATAGATTCTTGTAGATATGAATATATAGTTTTCTAGTGGTGTTTGTTCTTTCTAGTTTCTTCGAGAAGCATGTTCTAGAGTAAATTAGGGTTTTATGTCTTTGATCAACTTAGCTGCACAGCTTACAATAGTAAGATATTGTGTTGTATTACAACTGTTAATATGGAAAAAAGAAGAGAACAATTAGTTCAGGTAGGAGGCTAGAAGCACAGCTGTGTGAGGCATCAGGCACTTCAAATTACGTGCATCCGGTTATTTTACATGTGTATATATGTTTATAGATAAAAGTAAAACAGCTGTTATCGTAATGCTTGAATATCTGTGTTTGTAAACCATAGCTAGATCATTTTCTTTAACAATCTCTTGCAGAAATCACATCGGAGGTGTATGCTTATGAGGGGGATGATTACAGGCATGCCAATGAATCGATGAAAGCTAAGTTAGCCAGGGAGGCCTTGTCCCAGCTCTTAGAATTGGTTGAGTCGAGGGTGTATAAAAGGTATCTGCTATGAAATTTTCACCTTACTGAACTTAATATACAACGTGGGGCTTCATGCAGATGCAGAAACAGTTACCTTGGTTGTATTTTAATGTAATTAGTTAGTGTTCCCTTCAATCATAAGTTTTTCCTCATCACAATAGTGAAAAGTTAAATGAAATTTAAGTTGTTACTTGTTACATGAGCCCAACTCACAAAGCTGTATCTATTATTATTCATCTTTGAGAACGTGGGATCACTTAAATTTTGTGGAGATTGATGAACACGTGTTGTCACCCATGACAGGATGTCAATTTTTGAAGAACTTTCTGTCCTTATGTCGAGGCTTAATTTGATGGTGAGATGTTATCATTTTCTTTAATTACCACTGATGTTTGTACAAAATATATGTATTATCAAAGCACCAATGCACTAGCAACTATAAGTTGTATACCTGATCATGACATTCTTACTTTCCAATAACCATCTTCCTTTCTATCTGTGCAGGTAGACTCTCATGAGTTCTCGAGATTCTATAACTTTGTATTCTTCATTTGTCGTGAAAACGGTCAAAGAAGCATCAGTAAGTGGGGTATCAAACGAAAGTTGATGATGTTTTCTATCTTCTTACTTCCCTTGTACTCCTATGATCATCTTACAGACATCTAAACCTTAATCTTTTTCTGTATATTGTTTTCAGCTGTAAGTAGCGCAATTATGGCATGGAAATTGATATTGTCTGGAAGATTCAGATTACTTAATCAGTGGTGCAGCTTCATTGAGGTACTTTTACTCTGTAGAAAGAGTGATGAAGATAGCTGTTTGTAGCTTTAAGAGAGGTGGAAACAGTATTATTTGTTTCTTTTTCCCAAATGTTGCCTTCTACTTGTTTTTTATACATTTCAGCCTAAGTCACCTTTCTGTGGTGTTGATTCAATAATGCTGCAATTTACAAGCAGCATTCAGGATTTTTGATAGTTTATTATCCAATATCTCCTAATTGTTTCTTCATTTATTAATTGAACCCAATTAATTCTTGGAATTTGACATATAGAATAATCAACGGCACAATATCTCTGAGGATACATGGAGGCAAGTGTTGGCATTTAGTCGTTGTGTACATGAAAACCTTGAAGGATATGATCCTGAAGGTAATACCATAAATACTTGCTAGCTTCCACATTATTGTTAATCCTGTCATAAAGATGCAACATCTTTAATGTTCATATACTAGGACTGTTTCTCCATATAATCTAATGTTTATATATGATTGTGTTAGGGGCATGGCCTGTTCTGATTGATGAGTTTGTCGAGCACATGTATAGGTACACAACCTACACCCCCAGAAAGTTCATACTAAATATGATCCTGTAAAACTTATGTTTATACATTTAACTAGAGATGGTAACTTTGACCAGCTTATATATGAGTGGGTCTATTTAGGTTATGTGTCTTCTCTAGCAAGCCAAATGGGTAAAATAAAATCTAAAATAGCTTAAAAGGATGCAGATCAAATGGATTGAATTAATCATGAGTTTTAATGCATAGACTTCTTAAGTCATTTTATTTAACAAAATAGATTATTGTTGGAATAATATGTTATTTGTAATTATATTTGACACGCTAGTTATTTATAAAAGAAAAAGTTAATTTTATTCTTCTTTTAACAAAATGCGACTTGGGTAAACTGAACCAAACCGGTACCAAAAAGTTGTCCTTTTAGCCCAATCCGCCCGACCTGCCCATTTTGCCACCTCTGCTTTCAATATTATGCTAATCAATGATTCAATGTTCTCATGTATTGTGCAGGATGAGTGGGTCTGAAGATACTCATAGGTTAGGCTGCAAATGTGGTGATTCAGAAGCCCAACCTGTTTACGAGGCTCTACCTGGTAGATTATCACTAATAACAAATAAATAAGAAACTAAAAACTAGAAACTGCCCTAATCCCGTCCTTATACTTGCAGGATTAAAAGTGTACCCTGGGGCAAAGAGGAAGTTGGATGGCCAAGAATTAGAATCCATGAATACCATTATCATCTCCAAGAGAAGGCACACTGTGGAGCACGTGAACCCGTTTGGTTGCTCCAAGTCCCCATGTGTAGTTGAGGGCGGCCTCTCAAAAGGTTTTGCACAACTTTTCTCAGGTCATTCTCGTTTGCAGTTTGATCATGAAAGTAGAGTGTCATTTACATAGAAAATTTAATGTTTATGTGAGTTGGCTTTTAAAAGCATAATCACCCATTTTTCATCAACTCCTTGGGTTTTACACAACATTCATCATTGTTGAGTATTCTATGGTGTATCATGTGATCTATATACAGAATAAACAATTTTCTTTTGTAGTAATGATAATATATATAATCATCATCAATTCATCATCAAGATGTATTTCATGGATCCATTGGTTTTTCCTCACTATATATGTTGAAATTCTACAGACATCTTTTAATTAGAAACAAATTTACCATTGGTACTTAGCAGCAACAAAAACTTTCTCATAATGTTGAGCACCATTATTCCAACTGAGATCCTGCATCATCCCCCGTTGCTGAATCCCTTTCCAGCTCTGCTTATACTCCCGATAAGTCAACAGACAATTCCCGAGTGCATGGATCAGCTGGCATGTCTCAGCTCTGTTGAATGTCCAGCCTAACCCTGACTCATTATAAGGGTCAAACGGCTGCACCGTATCTCTCAAACCACCCACAGCATGCACAACAGGTACGGTTCCATAACTCATAGCATATAATTGATTAAGCCCACACGGCTCGAATCTTGATGGCATTAGTAATATATCCACACCAGCGGTTATCCGGTGAGCCATTTTGACCGAGAAACCAACCCATCCTCTGATCTTTTCTGGATAACGGTTCTCCATCTCCCTAAGCATTTGTTCAAGGTCTGGTCTGCCTGTACCTAACATGACCAGTTGTACATCCTGATCAACTATCCACGGAACAGACTCGGCTATCAAGTAAAATCCTTTTTGAACATCCCGTCTTCCAATGAACCCGATTAACGGAACATCCTCACGAACCGGTAAGCCGAGCTCTTTCTGAAGGGTGGTCTTGCATTGTGGCTTGCCAGTATCAAGAGTGTAATTAGTGTAACCGTCTGATGTCAAGTGAATGTCAACTTCAGGGTTCCAATCTGTTGTATCGATTCCATTGACAATACCTTTTAGTTTCCAATCATTTTCGTTAATTATGCTGTGTAGACCCCAACCACCCTCCCTCGTCTTTAGTTCCCACGCATATCCATGACTTACGGTTACTACACGATCGGCTGTTTTGAGGCACGCCGCAAAGATGTTGAAGTGCTCACCTCCTACAGGATCATAGAGTCTGAAAAGATCCAAGTAGTGTGGTGGGAGATCCACATGACTGAAATCGTCAACTGGACCACGACCCTGAAAATTAAAGACAGTTATATACAAGAAACGATATGTTTCAATCAAAATCCGTTTTTGACTTTTTACCCAACGTGTCATTTTGTCAACAAAAACCACATAAAGTTGACCAACCTGATGAGCTATATGTTATGAATCACAAGGACGGATCTCGTGCATCTCATTAACCCATTGTCGGGATAATACGCTTTTAGGTAAACCGGCAACAAAGCAGTATGCCAGTCGTTTGCAATGAAAACCAGATTACCGTCACCATAGCATACGCCCCCGCATGGAACATGCCATGGAACCTGTAGGCAACAAGTCGTTAGTTTCACTGACAGTTTAGTGTTCTTGACATCTTGTTTTTAAGTTGTACCTCAACGGCTGCTTTGCAGAACAAAACCATGCGTCTTAGAATGTCCTACAATAACGAGCATCAATCGTAGAATCAGTTTAACTGCCCTCGCTAGAATTTATGTGACGCGAGTAGAACCTAACCTCGCGATATTACTTCCCAAGTTGTTAAACATGTGACATCTGATAAAAACGAAATCTACACCATCAATGTATGTTTGAAAGTACTGCACTTCCACATCCTGCAAAAAGAAACTGTTACCAACTTGTAATAATATACAGTTCAGTTCGATTCAAGTACTGCGGTAAGATGTGTCTGTTATTGCATACCTCCCAACCGACTTTATAACGTCTCCTAATTCCTGTATCTTGAAGTTCATCATAATGACCATACAGTGGTACCACTACCTAAATACTTGCAAAAAAACCAAACATCAAAACACGCGAGTGTACGCTTTACCTAAATACTTGTAAAAAGGGTTACCATCACTCGGTGCCCACGCTGAGCCAGAGCCTTCGGTAAAGCGCCAGCAACGTCTCCAAGACCACCTACAGATACAGATACATATATATTCAAATACTGGTATCCGCCCCCTCCCGAAAAGAATAACAACTATAATCAATTTGTACACATGTGTAACAACATGGATTACCTGTCTTGGACCAGGGTGCGCATTCGGCTGCAACCAATATGACGTTCATTATATTTGGGCCGGCTAAAGGAGGGGATTCAACGTCATCACTTGCAGGAACATCTACTTCGTCTAATATCGATTCACTTGTATCTTCAAACATTTCATCTGTAACTTTGTATGCACCTTTGCTCAAAGGATTATCGAGTGGTGATTCGATGTTGGTCTCGTTTTTATCTTCACCGTTATGTTTACCAACCGCCGATGGTAGGGTTTCTTGTAACTTTTCTTCAACGGGATCAATGGGGATGTAGTGTTCATTGAGAAAGGTTTCTGTTGTTTCAACAATCCTCTACAAGAACAGTAAGTTAGCAGCAGAAGTTTGACTTTTTGGGTCAAAAAAGATATGATTTCATGACTTTTCTTCGTAAAAATAGTGAGTAGAAGTGTAACACCCTAGGCAAATCTCATAATGGCCGTGAACATGATAGATGTTGGGGTCTTAAGGAATGCCCCACCTCAAATATCACCAAGGCGTTTTTGACACAATGGTTGTGGATGAGAGGAGAACTCCACTATTAAGTGTGTTCAGGTGAGAGTAGTACCAGAATTGATGATCTCCTGGGAAGTCTCCACCCGGGTAACCAACAACAAATCTGTGAGCTCCTTGTGGGCAAAGCAAACAATATTGGTTGATATGAAATGTCAGGTATTACAAATGATATCAGAGCCATTCATGTGCCGTTTGGGATGGTGGGGCAAACCTCATGGAGGATAATGAGTCCCCGGGTGTGTTCAGGGGGACACCTTACATAAATCCCATATCCTTGATTGGGATGGTAGAGCTAACCTCATCGAAGAAGATGAGACAATAAGAGGGGTGGGGTGGGGGTGTGGGGTGGGGTGGGGGGGTGTTGATTGTAACACCTAAGCAAATCTCACATCGGCCATAGACATGAGAGACGTTGGGTTCTTAAAAAATGTCCAACCTTAAATAACATCAATGCGTTTTGGACGCAAGGGCTATAGATGAGAGGATAACTCACAGTTAAGCGTGCTTAGTTTGGGAGTGATACCAGGATGGGTGACCTCCTGGTAAGACTTCACTCCTAGTGGGTAAAACGAACAATATAGGTGTTAGTATGAGATTTATACGGTATGGTCCATAATTTAATATTTGAAATCGGGGTTTAACGTTCGACCGACGGTTTGGAAATTAAAACCGCCGTTTAACCTTTATTATTTATTTATTTTTGGAATATGAAATTATGTATTGTTTTAAAAATTTTACCGACTCAAACAACCCAATCGGTTTTGTTTGCCGTCCAACACAAATACGGTTGCCTTTTTGGAGCAAAAACTAAGATCAAACGGGGCACAAAATACCTGTGTTTACGTTACAAATGAGAATGTCTTCGTATTTTTCTCATTTTTAACTTGAAGCACATCATTTGTATCCCGGCCACCATCAATACCAGAGCTATCTTCTCCGGTTGCTTTGATCCTCCGTACTCTGCGACCACACTCGACACTGCCATTATCACGTACGAATTCCAAATCGGTAAGTGATATTCTGTGCTGCTTATGTGCAAACAAGGGGATCAAGTACCGACGACGATTGTTTAAAACAGCAGTTCTTTCGATTGCATTGTGATCGATCACAAATGGCATGGAACCCATGGACGCCATTAAGGTGTTCGATCAAATGCGTCAGAGACTTGTGCGGTAGAAGACTAATTGGTAACTTGAAATTTAAGAAGCCATGGACAAGGGTAACTGTGTCTCCTGTTGGATCAAGTGGGTCCCGCTAAATGGGGATCATGAAACACGAGCTTGAAAACAGAAACTCCAAATCCGATCAAATGGTGGTGGTGGTGGTGGTGGTGGTGGTGGTGGTGGTGGTGGTAGAAGAAGGACGGACCCACACGGACGCGTGTGAATGAGGTGGACGGCGGCCCATGTTTACGAGGAATGAATCATGTTTGGAATTATTTGAGATTCAATTTACACCAAAACTTTTTATTGAAAAAAATAATAATTTAGGAGGTGTTTGGGATTACTTTTTTAAACTACTTATGACTTTTGTAAAAGTCATTTTCAAAAGTAATTATTTTTTATTTTTGGATTTTAACTTCTCCATCTCATATTTTATATCTTATTTTGAATTATCTAAACAAACTTATAACTTATTGACTTATTACAAAAGGTAATAAGTCAATAAGTAGGTTTGAAAACTAATCCCAAACACCCCCTTATTATACCTATAATTATATAAACATTAAGAGCATTCTCAGCAGGTTCCTTATCATTATCCTTATAATTACACTAAAAATCATTATTTTTCTCTCTCTCATTTTTAATTTAATAATATTTTTTTATACATTTATCATTACATTTTCTCTCTCCTCCACTACAACCACTTTCAAAAAATATTAAAAAATTTATACATGTGAATAGTGTTTTCACAAATATACAGATGAACAGTAACATTTTCTCTCTCCTCACTCACAACCACTTTAAACCACTCCATAAAATATACAGAACTCACTCACAAACATATACAGAACCTGCTGTTAATGCTCTAACTTCACCGTCACTAAACCCATCAACTCCTAATGTTTAAACCACTCCATAAAATATACAGAACTCACTCACAAACATATACAGAACCTGCTGTGAATGCTCTAACTTCACCGTCACTAAACCCATCAACTCCTAATGTTTATAGAATTATAGGTAGAAAAGGTAGTGATTTTTAGTGTAATTATAAGGATAAGGATAAGAAGACTGATTTTGGTATAATAAAATTATGTGTTATTTGGTATAATAAAATTATGTGTTATACTCCGTAATTGGCGGAGTCAAGAATTTTTTGTATAGGGTCGTTTTTTCGATGCTCGAATTTCTAAGTACTCGCATAAGATTTTTTTATGACGGTTCGGTGATGATCGTGTCAGGTCTGTAACATACTAATATACGCTATGATAATAAAAATATATCGTCATTAAAAAACAAATAGTAAAATACAATGTCTTTAGAAATAAAAAAAACATTGGACCCTATAATTGTCTCCTACGAGTTTTCGTCTTTTGAAAACGATCCATTGCATCTTTGAACCTTGTTGTTGCTGCAAGTTTGGAATTAAAAATAAAAATAAAACTAACCTTGTTATTGTTGTATAATCGTTGTTGTGGTGTTTAATTTCGCTCTCTGGTTGCAATAGAACTACTGATTGAAACTCGTCAAAGAGATTTCTATTGAAAGAAAAAAGTCGCAAGACGTCCTCTGGAGTCTGGGCTCCGTTGATTGTCGAATGCTGAGAATTATGAATGTCGATAGAAGAAGAATCGTCCTTTGATTTTCTTGTTTTTTTAGAATTAGGTTTAATATAAATTAAATTTGTATTTGAGTTAATGGTTATGAACCCATCGAGTCATGGGCTAATAATATACAGTTAATTAAACTTTGTTATTAGGGTTATTAAAATGGTTCAAGCCTACTAAAATGTTTATTTTTAAACAAAATAAACTACTAATTATTAAACAACTAGGTTAGGATCCCGTGTATTACACGGGTTGAATAAATGTAATGTTATATACTTAGTAATAAAAAAATTATGTTTTTAAAAACCCGTGTATTACACGGGTTGGATAAATGTAATTTTATATACTTAGTAATAAAAAACTTATGTCTTTAAAAACCTGTGTATTACATGTATTAAATAAAATATTACGTGACAGTTATAAATTTTGTTAAGTTAATTTTTAAAACAATTTTTTAGCTGAGTATTAATTTTTTTTATGTAACTGATAAGTGTTAATTCATATTAAACTTTAAAAACCCGGTGTATTACACGGGTTGAATAAATACAATGTTATATATACTTAGTAATAAAGATTTACATATTTATGACATATTACATAGTTTTTTAATATAATTTTTAGAAACGTTATATAGTTATTTTTTAAAAATATTTTATAAAAAGAATGAAAGAAATGTTTAATTTATAAAAATGTTTTATGAACAAACGTTTTTTTTAAATAAAAAACGTTTTATAAAAATAATTATAGAAATCATTATTATTTGATAGGAGAGAGAGACAGGAAACAAAAAATTATAAAAACAATTACAGAAATTTGTATAATTAATAAGAGAGAGAGGCGAGAAAAAAATGTTAAGGATGCATAGGAGAGTGACAATTGTCCTATCAAAACCTTTATTTATTATATAGTATAGATTCTTTTATTGAGTTCAAATTTTATACATTTTGTTTCAAGGTTTGGGGTAATATATATTTTTTTAAATCAATGGGTTAACATAGAAAAAAGATTGGGTTTGAACGGCATTCGCGTAATATACACACAAATAAAAATTTGAAATTGACTCCGGTACCACTGTGGTACCACCACCCTTGTATCCGGTTCTTACTCGTGTGATGTATCTTACTTATTGCTTGTCGGGTTGGTGGATTTCCCGCAACTATCACATATATCCATTTATGATCTTTGTGATTAAGAATTATCTAACGTGATTCTTGTTATCGAAACCCGGTCTTAAACTCACCTCAAATACTTGGTTGCACTTATAACAATTCTATTTTTAATAATTTCAAGTTTTTAAAAAACTATTTGTTCTACTTTTGAAAAATATATAATATACTACTATACTGATTTTGATGAGAGTAAACGAGTTAGATATTGGTTCAGCTAAACGATTGGTATGACTTAATATCAAAACAATTTTGTAACACCCGAAATATTAAAAGAATTTAAACTTTGTAAACACGTGCGGAAGCAATCCCAATTACAATCCCAAAAGTGTTTACAAAGTTTCAAGCCAACAACTTAAGTTTAAAGACATCATTAGATCATTTACAATTCACAAAAGTATTGTTTTAAGAAAGATAACACCAAAAGAGCAACATGAGAATCCAATTCCGCTTGCATGTAACCGAGCTTAGACCGGAACTTTACCTACATTCAAAACATCATTTTGAACATGATTAGTAATGATAACTAACCATAGAAACAACCCACAAGTCCCTACACCAAAGATTGGCCAAAACCCCAAAATAGCAAAAATCCGGGCCTCTAACAGAAGGTTTTGGGCGTATGATACACCCAAACCAGGTCCAACACACCTAAACTTTGTTTTTGATCCATCTACCCACTTGGTTCAATCCCGACTTGTTCCTCTAGTCGTGTAAACCTTAATTGGGTCTTATAAACATCCAAATACTCCCCATAACATATAATCCCTCATAAACACCAAGTATTACTAAACAAAGTTTAACCAAAAGTACTTAACTTTCATTCTTATCAATTAATTGAGGCACTAGACCTCAAGACACCAATGTAAGGCTCATGAATTCAACCAGTAAATATGAAGTACTAGGTCTCAATACACCATTGTGAAACTCATGACTTCAATCACCAATTAAGAAGTGCTAGGTCTCAATACACCATTGTGAGACTCATGACTTCTACCACAAATTAAGAAATGATAGGTCTCAATACACCATTGTGAGACTCATGATTTCTATCACCAATTAAGAAGTACTAGATCTCAATACACCGTTGTGAGACTCATGACTTCAATCACCAATTAAGAAGTACTAGGTCTCAATAAACCATTGTGAGACTCATAACTCCTATCACCAATTAATTGATTCTAAAACCTCATTACTACCACATTGTACAACATGTAACAAGTAAACACCAATTACGACACACCAAACACTACACCATTCATTTAACACCAACACCAAGTATAATTCACCAATGTTAACACCAAACATCAATTAAGTAAATAATGATATTTCTAGCATATATATGCAGCACAAAACACACACACCCTTATCAATACTAAGTAAATGTAAAGACACTTACCTTTATTTTTGGATGATCCGGCTTGATCTTCACCTTTGACAACTTGATTACCTAAACATGTACACCTTGTTTAGTAATCTAGTGACCCCAAAGTTATCATTCTTACTTAATATGGTCAAAACAAACTTAACCTAACCTCCATTTCCTTATATTAAACTCCCAACCCATTTGACCAGTTAGGGAAATCAACCAAGTTTCACCCAAAATCCTAACTCCTTAAATCACCCAATTGTTTGTAGTTTCTACTAGGTTTAGTGTTTATGGACTTACCACAACACTCCTACACCTTCCAAACATCATACAAAACCCCAAACTGAAAATCCCCAATTTTGATCCTCAAGAACCCTAATTTTTGAAACTCCAAATTAGGTAAAATTAACATGAATTGATTTAATCTCTAGATTTAGATAAGGTAGACTAACACTTTTAAACAACAATTTATACGCTAACATCCCCAAATTTGACCATCTAAGGTTCACAAACCCAAACCCACCAAGAACAAGAATCATGGAGGATATAATGGAGGAGATGATACTTACTTGATGCTTGAAAAAGATTGTGTAGACCAAAACCCTCCAAACAAGCATGCAATCTTCAAATCTCCAAGATTCAGCCTTCCCCCTTTGCTCCCCTTTGAAGAAATTGCAAACACATACACACACAAGTGTGTATGTTTTGCCTAATTATTCTAATTAACGCAATTGGAATTGTGTTAGTTACACAACAGCCCCTCCATCTTTAAAAAACAACTCCTTGCACCAAAACTAAGTGTTTTCCATAAGAATTAACGCCCTCCAATGTTCAATGCTATTTATTTAGACCCCTACAATTTAATTAATATATTTTAAGACAAAACTCGGAAGTTGGTTCGTTACAATTCACTCCCCCTAATTTTGTGTTTCGTCCCCGAAACCCGGTCCACTAAATAGATTGGGGTAATACTTTAGCATCTCCTCCTCGGATTCCCAAGTAGTTTTCGCCCCCTTTCTATGTTTCCACCGAACTAACACTTGGCTAAACTGCTTATTCCGCAAGCGTTTCACATTTCTATCTAAGATAGTCACCGGTTCTTCGACAAAATTCAAATTTTCATCCATCTCAATGTCGTCAATGGGCACGAAAGTGGATTCATCCACCAAACACTTTTGTAGATGAGATACATGAAATGTGTTATGGAGTTTACCTAGTTCCTCGGGTAACTCCAATCAATACGCCACATTTTTTACTCAATCAACAATTTTGAATGGCCCGATAAAACGAGGACTCAACTTTCCACATTTTCGAAACCGAATTACGCCCTTCCATGGGGAGACCTTCAAGAGCACAAAGTCCCCCACTTGGAATTCAATCGGTCTTCTCCTTTTATTCGCGTAGGAATTTTAGCGGTCTTGTGCAGCTTTCAAGAGCGCCCTAATTTGATCAATCTTTTCCGCCACACCCACCACTACTTCCTTACTAACAAGTTCACGTTGACCAATTTCACCCCAACAAACCGGGGTTCGACATCGTCTTCCATACACATTTCAAACAGAGGCATACTAACACTTGAATGTTTACTATTGTTGTATAAAAATTCCGCCAACGGCCGGAGCATTCGTTACTCCAAAAGGCATCACCACAAATTCATAGTGTTTGTAACAAGTTCTGAATGCCGTTTTAGGCACATCTTCTACTCGTACTTTGACTTTATGATAACCGGGTCTCAAGTCGATTTTGGAAAACCAACTAGATCCTTGCAACTGATCGAACAGATCATCAATTCTAGGTAAGGGATACCTATTCTTGATGGTCATCTTGTTCAACTCACGGTAGTCTATACACATTCTCATACTACCGTCTTTCTTCTTCACGAACATAATTGGTGCACCCCAAGGGGATACACTTTGACGTATGAATATTTTGTCTAACAACTCTTGCAGTTGTGACATCAATTCCTTCATTTCAGTTGGTGCTAACCGGTAAGGAGCCTTAGCCACCGGTTTAGCTTCAGGAATTAAATCGATTGTGAATTCGATCTCTCTCTCAGGTGGAGGACCTGGGAGATCGTCAGGAAATACTTCAGGGAATTCACTTATGACTGGAACTTGATCCAGTTCATTCCCTTTCATTTTGACATTAGCTACTTAGGCTAAGAAAGCTGAGTGACCCTGCCTCACGTAGTTCTTTATCTTAGCCATCGTACATAGCGAAATCTCGCTTCTTCATTCTCCAATGATACTAACTTCCTTTCCCACATG
The DNA here is from genome assembly GCA_023525975.1 of Smallanthus sonchifolius. NCBI lineage: Eukaryota > Viridiplantae > Streptophyta > Magnoliopsida > Asterales > Asteraceae > Smallanthus > Smallanthus sonchifolius. Next base: position 67,986,938 of record CM042031.1, on the reverse strand, counting down.
CGTTGTGAATCGCACGATCTTTTGATTGCATATAATCGTTGTAGCATGTGAAGATAACCAGTCCATACTAATGATCACATCAAATTCTTGCATCGACATTGGAATTAAATTGACTAGATATTCTTCTCCTTCGATAAGTAGTCGACACTCTCTACATATTTTGGTTACTACGCAGTTCTTATGACTCATAATCTCAACCTTTAATGCCTTAGCCAACTTACTTCTATCAAAGTTTCCAAAGTTCACAAACTTTAATGAAATAAACGATCTACTAGGTCCTGTATCGAATAAAACACAAGTAGGTAGGGAGTTCAAGAGGAAGGTACCTGATACGACGTCAGGGATCTCCTTTGCTTCCTTGGTAGTGATTTGAAAAGCCATACCTATTACTTCGGAGCTTCGATCCGTTTAATTTCATTGTCTGCCACCCTCGATCCTTCTCTAGTATTTTCCGTCTGTGGTTTTAGCTCGGGACATTCTCTACTAAAATACCCTGGCTTACAACAATTGTACCATAACCTTGTTGCACTCATACACTGCAGTGTAGTGTGTCCAAGCTTCCCACACCTACTGCAGTTAAGATGCTTAAACCGGCATTCCCCCGGATGCCTTTTCCCACACTTACCGCAGTTAAGAGGCTTAAACTGGCACTCCCCTGGATGCCTCTTCCCACAAACTCTGCAATTCCTCACTTCTTTTCTTGGGGAGGGACCACTTCCAGGTTTCCTGAATTTGAATTTGTTAAGAGGCATAGGAGAGGGATAATTCTCTCCTTTTCTTTTGCCGTCTCTTTCTTCCTGTCTCTTGAGCTTAAACTCACGCTCTCGAGCCCAATCAATCTTTTCCTCTAATTTCGTGTACTTGGACGGATGAATAAACTCCCTAATCGTCGTTTTCAAAACGAGACGGTATCGAGTCATCCACATCTCGGGAGTTGTCTATAATGCAGGACAGAATCTGGCCTTGTCAAAGAAGATACCAGTAATCTCGTCCACCGATTCCTTCGTTTGACGGAGTTGAAGAAATTCCTCCGTGATTCTTTCAATTGCCACTCCGGGCAATAGTGTTTCAGGAAGATATCCTTAAATTATTCCCACTTAATCTCTTTAGTTCTTTCTCTTCGTTTTTCTCTCTTAACCACTCCCCACCAATCGTCAGCTTTCTCTTTTAATTGATTGATGGCGAATGTCACCTCGTCTTCCTTCTCGCAATGGCACGTATCGAATATTGTCTCCATTGCGGCAATCCACCTCTGACTTTCTAAGGGGTTAACTGCTCCCTTGAATTCCATTGGTTTGCACGTCATAAAATCTTTGAACGTGCAACGGGTTAATTTCACATCAACCTTAGGATTTCCAACTTCTTCATTATGAGGTTTTTTAACCTCCTTATGGTTCTCAAACCAGCTTTCTAATGAACTTTGTAATTCAGCCTGCATAATTGGAAGGTTTGCGTCGAAATGCGATTTGTCTCCGGATAGTTTCCGGGACTTGTTTGACTTCGTTTTCATCGGGAGGTGGAGACGCATCTCTTCCATGGCTCTTTTTATCATGCATTTGACGTTCAACCATCATTTGCTGAAATGCGAATTCGTTTAATTCCTCACTTTTTTTCTAATCATAGTCTAGGGTTTCACATTACAAGCCTCATACTAATTTAACCCGACTCAAGGATTCTAGGGTTTCACGTAAGGCCCATTATGCATTTCCACATATGCACATTTATTTATGCACCTTAATCATGCATGTTTACATTCCCGGCTTACTATCTGCTGACATAAGTTATCACATGATGTGTGCGATATCATGATGGTCCCATACATTAATTCTCATACTGGCCATGCATGAGGTAATATATGTTACACGCCATGATACTCCCAACTATCATATGGAGCTTATCTCATACAAATTTCATCCCATGTATACTCGCACCTTTATTTCTAGCACTGGAATTTAAACATACATGCTTCCTCGGACGACCTCGGATTGAATCCATATTTATATCACGAGAACTTATGGTTTGAGTTTAAGTATCCTTCCGATACTCAAATCCCTAAAACCGTGCTCTAATACCAATCTATAACACCCTACTTATTTTCTTTATTTTATCAGAGTTAATTATGCGGAAATTGGTCCCCGGTTTGTCAAAACCTTGCCACCGTAGTGACATAGGTACTTTTATTATAAATATCTTTTTACATATAATATTATATTACACATATCATAGGGATTCTTCAACTCCAACGGCCATGTTCTCAGGAAGCTTTATTCCATGTGCTTTTTCCCTGCAGTGTTTGGAAAACGTTTTTACGTTAGTTTACGTTAAGTAAGTACACTGCTTGTTTCTTTTATTATGGAACCCTTTAGGTTCTTTGTTCAAGTTTCACCACGCAGACATGCCCCCGGGACCATCATAGGACGTACCTCAAGTCATGTAACTCGTTTATTTTTTAGACAAGACCCGCCCCGTAGGCTGGACATCCTGTCACAAAACCCGCCCCGTTGGCTGGACATCTTGTTTATAAGGCCCGCCCCGTAGGCCGGACACCTTATTTCATCCTCGAGACCCGCCTCATAGGCTGGACATCTCGTTATATTCCTGAGACCCACCACGTAGGCTGAACATCTCATTCCATTCCTTTCTTATTGAGACCCGCCCCGTAGGCTGGACATCTTATTTCATTGGGATCTTGAGTTTCATAGACTCACAACCTCCCAATGTATCAAGCATTTGTTTATAACATACATGTTTACTTTTATCATGCATGCCTATGCTTGATTTAGTCCCAACCAGTCCTCACCTTAAAACTTTATAACGGTTTCGCCATGATGTATTAAAAAAGTTTATATATAGGGTCCTCCACAGCATTCCCACCACCCCTTTTAATACTTCGTGAGTACTCCGTTACTCCATTTTAAGATTTAGACTCGTTTCATCACACATTCACACTTAGCACATATTGCATGATTTATTATCATGCATTCACATTCGTCATATATTGCAAGATTTAATATCATGCATAACATGATCCCTTGTCAATCTTTCATACCATCCCCGCTCTAATTCCTCATAAAGGTTTCTCAATGGTACATTAAAGAGATTTATATATATGGTGTACCAGTGGCGTACCCACCACCCCTTTAACGTCTCATTAATACTCCTTTATTTAGAATCAAGCTTCCATCATGTATTTATGTATTTCCACTTGTTTAGCATGCATTCGTGCCATGATATCTTATTCTTAGTTTATACCCCTAAACCTTTGTAATTGTTTCACCTCTAGGTATCAAAGAGGTTTATATATAGGGTCCCCCGCAGTATTCCCACCACCCCTTTGATATCCCGTGATTACTCCATTATTTTAGTTTAGTGTTTAGACTAATCCTTCATTCCCCTATTCCCCCGTACCTTAGTTACACATAACACATAAACACGTAATCACATAATAATTTATCTAAGGTACGGGTCTAGTGTACTTACGATAATCTCGGGTTGTTTCCTAAGCTCAGTTTCTCATTTAAGCGTCTCTCCAGAACTTGCTCGTAACTTTAACGTGCCGCACCAGCTCTTGCACGCTTCTCAATGTTTTGTGTGTGTAGAGGAGTGTGTTTGTTGTGTGAAAAGTGAACGACAAATGGCTCAATTTATAGGTTGAGTTCACCGGGCGTAGCGGACCGTTAAGTGGGTTGGTAGCGGTCCGCTACCGCCCACTTGCCAGCTGTCTTGCGTAGCTCCCACGTAGGGGACCGTTAAGCGCTTGGGTAGCGGTCCGCTACCCATATTGCGGCGTGGCGTACCGTTAAGGGTCTAGTAGTGGTCCGCCATAGGGCTGAGTCAGAAAACACGCGTCATTCCTTCATCACTGCCTTCCTCGCTAAGTAGCGGACCGCAAGAGACTTGGTAGTGGTCCGCTACCATCTCAACTTTCATATTTTTGCACTTTTAGCCTTTGAACTTTGGACTAATTGCAACTTAACCCCTGCACTTTATATTTTCTTGGAAATTAGGGTGTTACATTTTTTTAGTCAGAAGAAAGTGTGCACTTTTAGTTAAACGATCAACCACCACCCAAATCGCATAATAGCCCTTTTGGGTTTTTGGAAGTTTAGTGATCAAATCCATAGCACGATTATCCCACTTCCATTGGGGTACTTCAAGAGGTTGAAGCTTCCCGTAAGGCTTTTGGTGCTCGGCCTTCACCCTTAGGAACGTGAGACGCATTTCTACATATTTCACAATATCCCTCTTCATTCCTGGCCACCTAAAATTAAACTTTAGATCACAAAACATTTTAGTCGCCTCAGGATGGATAGAGTATTTGGATTTATGCGTCTCCTCTAGTATGGTAGTCAAGACACTTGACAACATAGTAATCCAAATTCTACCGAAACAAGTCTTTAACCCCAAGCTATTATCCCCTAACTTGTCCACATATGGAACCATTCGTTCCTTCTTCAAATTTCCCCCGAAACTTGAGCCTCTCGGATTTGATCAACAAGAGATGAAGAAATAGTCATTTTAAACGACTTCACCTTAATAGGTGCATCACTAGTCTTCCGACTAAGTGCGTCCGCCACTACGCTCGCTTTACCGGATGATAAAGTATCTCACAGTCATATTCTTTGATCAATTCAAGCTACCTCCTTTGTCTCAAATTGAGATCTTTTTGGTTAAGTAAATGCTTGAGACTTTTGTGATCCATGTAAATTGAACAACGCATCACATAAAGATAATGCCTCGATTTTGAGTGCGAAAACCACGACCGCACGCTCTAAGTCGTGGGTAGGATAGTTCGCCTCGTGAGTCTTCAGTTGTCTAGAAACATAAGCAATCACTTTACCTCTTTGCATAAGGACACACCCTAGTCCGAAATGCGAGGCATCGGAGTAAACAACGAAGTCTTCGGTCCCTTCAGGCAACGATAGGATAGGCGCCTTTGTTAACTTCTCTTTCAGAAGTTTAAAGGTAGATTCCTGATCAGGACCCCAAAAGAATTTTGTATCCTTGCGAGTAAGTTTGGTCATTGGAAAGGCAATACGAGAGAAATTTTCAATAAACCGCCAATAATAACCCGCCAACCCCAAAAGGCTTTTAATTTTAGTGGGCGTTTTCGGTGACAACCAACCTTTCACCGCTTCATTTTTTTATGGGTCTACGGAAATTCCATCCACATTCACCACATGACCCAAGAATTGCATTTCCCGAAGCCAAAAGGCATATTTAGATAATTTAGCAAAAATTTTCTCCTTTCGAAGGATTTCAAGGACTTCATGAAGGTGACAAGCATGGTCACCCTCGTTATGCGAATAGATTAGGATGTCGTCAATGAAAATAATTACTGAACGATCAAGGAATGGATTGCACACCCGGTTCATAAGATCCATGAAAGCCGTAGGTGCGTTAGTTAGGCCGAACGACATAACTGTAAACTACTAATGCCCGTAACGAGTGCGAAAGACCGTTTTAGAGATATCATCTTTTTCACTTTCAACTAATGGTACCTGGATCTCAAATCCGTGTTTGAAAACCATGAAGCTCCTTTTAGTTGGTCAAAGAGATCGTCGATCCTAGGTAAAAGATAACGGTTCTTGATGGTTAGTTTATTCAACTCCCGATAGTCTATGCGCATACGCATACTACCATCCTTTTTCTTTACAAATAAGACAGGAGCACCCCAAGGAGAGACACTCGGGCGTATAAAACCTTTGTCGAATAATTCCTGGAGCTGCATTATTAATTATTTCATCTCTGGTGGAGCTAACCGATAGGGCGCTTTAGCAATCGGTTTTGCTCCTGGAATTAGGTTAATCCCGAACTCCACTTCTCTTTCGGGTGGAATCCCCGGTAATTCATTCGGAAAAACATCAATCTCGAACTCTACTTCCCATTAGAACCATGTTCATATCCCACATCCAAAACAACCCCTAAATCTACTTTAAATCGCTTTTGGTTTACTCAATTTAGTTCCACTTTAAACGGCTACCACTTATTTAACCGTTAATACAAACACACTCTACGTGAAAAAACCCAAAACCACTTTAAAATAGGGTTTATAGAACTCACCTAGATTGATTAAATCAATCTCAAGCTTTGCACACACTTGTTTAACCGGTTTAGGTCAAAATCGCCACCACCGCCATGCGTTAGTGGTGTGCATGGGTCGGTTTGGTTCGGTTTTCGGGTAAAACCGAAAGTTCGGTTTTTGATTTTTTGAAAATCATTCGATTTTTACAATGGGTTCGGTTTGGTCTCGGTTTTACCAATTAGGCTTAAATTTTTTGGGATAAAAGAAAAATGGCCTAAAATAATGAATTTGGGTCTGAAATTTTAGGCTAAAGTTTTATGTTAGAGTAAACTACGGTTTTAGTCCCTAGTGTTTGGTCCAAATATCGGTTTTAGCTCATTAGTTTTAATTTCACTTTTTCAGTCATTTTGGTTTCATTTTTGTTTTAACTAAAGCCAGATGACTAATATTGTTTGATTTTCTGTTAAGTTTTTTATGAAAAAGATAAAAATCGATGAACAAAAGACTAACATATCAAAGATATTCAGGAGGCGGTGGTTTCAAATCTGAAAAGCGTTCCTATTTACAACCCTAGTTGAAGAAATACGAAGGTGGAGGTGTGTGAGGCCCCAAACCCGGGAGGCCTTACTTATTGGATTTACTCATCAACACATAGCACTTTAAACATAAGACATTCATTAACACAGCGGAAACGATTAAAATCTTCAACATACACAGCGGAAACATAAACATGTCTAATACAAATTGTCTTTAACAACGTCAAACTAAAACATAACATAAATATAATCGGGATGCCAGACACTGATCTTCAGGTAACTCTTCTCTCTAAGCCCAAGCATCCACATCCATCAACTAAACCTGCACTTAACTGATATGCATACTAAAAATCAGCAACGCTGAGTGAGTTCTAACGTTTACTTTAAATCATTTATACAAAAGATTTACTAATACATACATACATACTGCCCTTAAGGCAAAACTTTACATACTACACTTTCCAAAAACATAATTTAAAACATTCATAAAGTATCCGTCAATTCCTTGTCACTGTTGGTACTGTCCTCGTGATCAATACCGCTTAACCGTCAATTCTTATCACTGCTAGTATTGTCCTCGTGATCAGTACCACTTAACCGTCAATTCATCTTTACTGTACTGCCCTCATGGCTTACATCCATGAACCGACAAGTACCTGGTCAATGCCCTCATGGCTTACACCATGAACCGACATTACCGCTTATCCGTAAATTCTGTTACATACTGGTATTGTCCTCGTGATCAATACCTTCTGGGTCCTCGTGACCCAATGATGTTGTCCTTACGGGCAACACCACATGACACGATGTTGTCCTCGTGATCAACACCGGGTATTGTCCTCGTGATCAATACCGCTTAACTGGTACATGGGGGATTGCGTAGTCCCCCGAGCAACCGCCGTCACTCATTCCAATTGTACAACTGTTAACGAGCCACCGAGACTCTTACTAATGGGTAGAACCCATATCTGACATCTTGTACAAGTAACATCTGTCCCAAGGACCTTTACAAACTGGTACTCATTCCCGAAGGAAAGCTGTTCACTTTACTGTCATAAAACTTTCTGTAAATCTTGTTCATAACTTTCATATATAATATGCCTTTGTTTATGTATATAAAATATAGTAAACGCTTGCCATAAAATATAACTTGCTTTCTGAAACATAGCTTATCATAAAATACATCTTACTTTCTGAAACATAGCTTATCATATATATCATGCATTTGTTTATGTATATGAAAATATAGTAAACGCTTGCCAAATGATATATCTTACTTTACTGAAAACATACTAGCACATATATCATGCATTTGTTTATGTATATGAAAATATAGTAAACGCTTGCCATAATATAGATATACTTTCCTCAAAACATACTTTTGCCTCTTTTAAACCTTTCACTAAAACATAGCTTTTCTCTTCAGTTTATAATATATAAAATATAATAAACACTTTACACTAAGTATGCACACCACCCCTAAAGAAGGCAAAAAGGGGATTAGAACTCACCTGGTAAGCTAATTCGGGTTGTCCTAAACAAAGTCCAACAACGTCACTTCCGATCTGAATTGATTAGTCAAATACACATCAGACCACTACCGACTCTAATGGTTTAACTACTCTAACATACTGACTTCACTTAATCAGATCTGATGCCTGCGTACTTATCAAGTGCGCAGACACTGCTTCCTGCGCACTTAGCAAGTGCGCAGACTTTCCTTCATGCGCACTTAGCAAGTGCGCAGGTCCCTCTTCCTGCGCACTTAGCAAGTGCGCAGGCTCCTCTTCCTGCGCACTTAGCAAGTGCGCAGGACCTGCTCTGTGCGCACTTAGCAAGTGCGCACGACCTGTTCTTGACGAAAAACCCTAACTTTCGCATTCGGGTCTGATCACTTCAAGATCCCGAACCTGGTTGCATTCAAAACGTTCGTTTTCCATTAAGGAACTCAAATCTATGCTTACCCTTCAGTTTCATCCGATTAAACATAACATTTTCACCCAAAACCCGAAAACCCCAAAAACTAACTAAAACTCAGATCTAGGAGAATCGGTTACCTGTAATCACTTCCTTTTCGTTGCTAAACACCCACGAGACTCTTGCTAACGATCCTTGAAGCTTAAATCCGAAAATCGGGACTTTCTCTCTCTAGACTCTCTCTCACTCTCTCTCTCTAGAATCCGAAAATCTGGATGGAAATGGGGCTTTTGGGCAGGTCTTGAGGTTTATAAGGGCCCAAACTTGCCCCTTTCGGCCCATACGCCCCGGCCCAAGCCCGCTTCCTTTCCTTTTATTTAAGTTTTAATTCCTCGTGAATTCTCTCTCGCGCCCTAAAACTCGGGATGTTACAAGGTGGAGGCAGGGGCGGATCTATTAAGGAGGGATGGGCAGCACCCGCTACCCCTTAACTTCTCCAGTGAAGAGGAATTTTTTTTACGTTTTATGTATTACGTTACCCCTGAAAATATATTTGGTTACCCCTCAATATTTTTTTTTAAAAGGCCAAAACTATTTATTGATTAAAACTCTAAACCCCAAGAGATTTAAAACCCAAAAGCCCAAATTAATTTGAACAATGCTCTAGTTTGTGTGGTCGAAAGAAAAATATTTGATAAAGTAACAGAACACGATGTAATTGATCGATTTCAAGCTTTCAAATGTCGGAGAGGAGAAATCTATTAGGTACATGTTTTACTGTGTTTATTATAATTTTTTAATGTACGGTAAAAAAATTTGTACTACCCCTGAAATTATGTTCTAGATCCGCCACTAGGTGGAGGTAATGAAGGTGGAGGTAATGGAGGTGGAGGTGGAGGTGATGGAGGTTATTGTAGATTTTAGGGTTTTATGAAGAAGAAAGATAGTGGTGGTGGGCCATAAGAGCATTTTTGTCTTTTCACATAAAACTTTACAGAAAATTTTGACGGAGTTAGCCATCTGGCTTTAATTGAAACAAAAATAAAACCACATTAACTAAAAAAGTGAAATTAGAACTAATTGGCTAAAAGCGATGATTGGACAAAACCACATGGACTAAAACCATAGTTTACTTTTTATGTTAACTAAGAATTAATTGATTATTACACATTTTGGCATAAAATTTTTAGGCTACACAAGTTATTAGGTTTCTATAAAATACTTAACATTAAAAAATAAACATTATAATCCATAAATTCAATAACAAATATAAATCTTAACCTACTATTAATGTAAATATGTGTAACACAAATATACATACTTTTAACATAAAAGAACACAACATAAATTTCGGTTTTCATAAAATACAAAACTAAACCATCGGTTATTAGTTTGGTTTGGTTTTTCCGGTTTATTTGGTTCAGTCGGTTAATTTGGTTCTTTGCTCACCCTTACCATGCGCCACCGCTGGTCACCACCTTATGTCCGGCTGTTGTCTGTGAACCACCACCAAGTCCGTGGCAGTCCTTATTCATCTTTAACAGCCTTTGATTGCACCAAAATCACACTAGAAACCCTGGCGGGTTCTTCGCCACCTTTTCTCTCACTAGGAAGCCGCCGCCACCGTAGCGTCACTCTATCGCCGCCTTGCACCACCACTATAGGTGTGGTCCTATTCTTTACCGATCAGTGAAGCCCCACAAACACCTTGGTCTCATTCGTTGGTCCACCAGATCACGCACCCTCTCTCTCTAGCCGTCGCATGCCACCACAACACCACTACCTTCTGGCCACCGTTGTCCAACAAGGACATCCCTGTTCCGCCTTTGTTGGTCGTTGGAACACCACACAAGCACACGAGCACTACGTCAGGTTGCGCCCCTCGTACCACCGTTTAGCCGCCACTCAACCACCACGATCCACCATGGATCTCTCTCACACTCTATGACTCTCTCTATCTCTCTCTTCTCTTTTAATCAGCCGAAACACAAATGAGGGGAGAGGGGAGAGTTTTTGAATGATATGAGATATAGGAAGCGAGTTGTTTAGAGTCCAAGTCAATCCAGTCGAAATTTGAATTCGAATCTATCCTCTAATCCCACTTATAATTATCCACACATGCACTCCTTAGTTAGTTAGTTAAAATTAATTAATCCACCTTTATATGTATAAATATATAAAAATCGTCCCACACACACATATAACCTATCACAGACATAAACACTTGGCACACATTATCACACGTTAAAGGAGTTCAAAGTAATGATCCCCTAAAACCAGGTGTTACAACATGCTCTTGTCGTCATTGTATCGTTGCTACCGCTACCACCATTACCATTATTATTTTTTATCATCATTATTTAATATTTTTTTTATATAAAAGTTTAAATTAGTTTTACCTTTTAAAAAGGTGTTCAATAAAATGCTCGGTTACCGTGTAACATTTGTTGATTGTTTAGCAAACTAATATTTTTATCATCACTAAGGTAGCAGAATACGATAACATTTTTTTTTTGTGTCTTTAAGACTATGTGATATTTTATTTTATTATATTGAAAAGGTTAAGGCTAAAACAAACTTAATGAAAATTTAAAATTACACCTCATCACGTATTACTAAGATAAAAACATATGATAATACCTAAAATAAATATTTTAATAGGTCAACTTAAACATTAAAATAATATTTTACTAAAAAAAGTTAAATTGTTAAATAAAAAATTATAGAACTTCAAAATTATTCATATACAATATGCTAATTAATTTAGTTAATATATACATCACTAACAAATGATATATTTTGCGATAAATATTATAAACTAACATGTTTATGAAATGGCAATTTTAAATGGTGTTTGTTTGCGTTTTGAAGTTGACCGTTGTGGTTCGCAAGTCCACATGTCTAGATTCAAACATATCTAGATAAATATACAATCCCATCTTACTTAGTACACCCACCTACCTCAAAGTCCGCATGTCTAGATTCGAACATATCTTTTGGTGTATATTTGCAATTTTAATAAAATATGAATTCTTAAATATATAAAATATGAAACATAAAGTAGTAAATGAATCGGTAATGAGAATTTATACAGAAAATAAAATAAAATAAAAAATATTTAAATCCGGTTCGAACATTTGATCTAATCTGGTTCACCAGTTCAATCAATCCAACCGGTTCAAATCAAGGCCGACCCTGAGCAAGTGCGGGGTGGGTGACCGCTCAGAGCCGGTTTTTCGAGAGGTCCAAATTTTTAAACTTTTTTATATTATTATTATTATTATTATTATTATTATATATATATATATATATATATATTCAAAATAAACTATGTGTTTAAAAAAAACATAAGCAATGCAAGTTTAACCAGGCTTAAAAAAAATAGAAGCAGTCCATCATGATCTAAAAGCCATTTTAACCCATCTGAATTAAGTTATTTAAATTCATCAGGCTAAAGCCTTCTAGCCCATTTGACTTAAGTAGGTTAAAATTTAAACCCATCAGGCTAAAGCCTTTTACTCTTTTAGCCCATCAGAAGCAATCCAAGTTTAATACAAGCAAACCCATTAAACCAATCTATACCTATACTATATAATAAATAAATGTTTTGATGGGACACTTGTCACTCTCTCATGCATTCTTAATTTTTTTTTCATCTCTCTCCTATTAACTACACAAATTTCTTTAATTGTTTATTTAATTTTTTGATTCACGCCTCTCTCTCCTATTAAATAATAATGATTTATTTAATTTTTTTTATAAAACGTTTTTCATAAATATGTAATATGTAAATATTTATTAGTAAGTATATATAACATTGCATTTATTTAACCCGTATAATACACCGGGTTTCTAAAGTTTAATAAGAATTAACATTTATCAGTTACATAAAAAAAATTAATACTCAGCTAGAAAAATGTTTTAAAAATTAACTTAACAAAATTTATAACTGTCATGTAATATTTTATTCAACCCGTGTAATACACGTGTTTTAAAAACATAAATTTTTTATTACTAAGTATATAACATTACATTTATTCAACTCGTGTAATAAACGAGATTCTAACCTAGTTTAAAATAAATAAATAATTATTAACCTAATAAAATAAGAAGTTGAGGCAAATTACAATTGGAAATTTGGAATTGCAATCGACGACTAGAGGACTCGTCGAGAAACAACAACACTTCAATCGATTGGTGTGTGGTGTGTTCCAGTCGATTTTTTGGAACAAAAAATAAACCGAGTGCTTTAATCGATTGACTGGATAAAGAGGAGAAGTCAATGGCTTTTTGCCATCTCCAATCAAGTAAGTTTTTTTATTTTTTTGATTTCTTATGAGTTATGAACTTATGATTGTTGAAGAAAAGATAATAACTTGAAAATTTTTGATTACTTGATCACTGATTTTTTTATTTACTTGATTATTGATTGTTTGAAACTTGATTATTAAATAGTTGATTTTTTGAGTTCATGTTTAGTTAGTTACACACTTATAAGTTATATATGATTATTTATCTTCAGAAATTATGTCTCTTAAACTATTATCCGGTAGTTAAAAATGAAAAAAAGAGAAAACTAGATGAAGAAATTATGATAGAAGAGCCTCACGATTCCTTTAACTATGTAATATATATTATTTTGCTACAATAACTTTGTTTTGTTTATTGCTATTATAGTTTTCATCGTATTAATGAATTTTTTTTCATATATATAACTTTATATTTTATGGGCCCATTTTTTTAAGTCATACAGGGCACCCAAAATCTCAGGGACGGCCCTGGTTCAAATGAGGATGGTTCGGATACACTCAACTAGATCGGTTCTATGGTCGGTTCACGATTCGACCGGTCTGACCGTCCGGTTCGGTGCAGTTATGAAAACATTGTGTATGAGTGTTTCTATCTCTTTCTGTTATTTTTTATCCCCACTTTTAGTTTTTATTATAAAACAAAAATACTTAAAACTTATAAATCATTTTTTTTTTCCATTTTCATACTAATCAAAAAATGATCTCATTTACAAACTAAGAGCTCGTTTTTACACTAAGTTTTGTATAAATATATAAAAAAAAGTTTTCTAATTAAGCCCAAGCTATTTATAGAAATGTTTTTTTTTTCATCCCTATATAGAAATGTCTTTTTTTCTTCTTTTTGTGTCGGCACACTACATGTGAGAATATATATATATATATATATATATATATATATATATATATATATATATATATATATATATATATATTTTTATTTTATTTTTTTTTTTGAACGGCAACACCTAGATATTCTAGGATAATTGAGTTTCCCCGGAGCAACACCTAGAACATCCAGGGCAGCCCACCTCAGGAGGAACCCCCCAACTGGGTAAAAACCCTTGACCTGGCCACAGACCCTTTTTTTGCTGTGGATAGGATTCGAACCCAAAACCTCTACTATGAGAAGTATTGGGGATAACATTGTACCAAATGACCAACGGTATCTAGATATATAATCTTGAGAAAGTCCATAGAATATGTTCACTATTTGAGTTGGACAATACGTTCAATTGCTAATTTGCTTAATACTTTACTAAAGCCCAAATCACAAAACTAGACACTAGAGTCTAGATCCAAATCACTATTAGTACTTATGGTATGAGGTATACCCTCACGAGAGGGCACCCGTGAGGCCTCTTACATCGTGAGGGTAGGGAACACCGCCCCTTCTTGCGTGAAGGGGGCGTGAAGGAGTATCCATGAAGGGTTTCACGTGAGAAAGAACTTGAAAGTTATTTGATGTTGCAGGTTTTTGTTTCACAAACGAAGAAGAAGAGAATAAAATATCGTGGTCCACCTACCCTTTTATCTTTTATTTCTTTTTAGCTAAGGTAAGTTTTTTTTTATTTCTTTTGTTATTTAAATAAACTTTAAATGTATTTTAGCTTTCTTTTTTATTTTTTTTCAATTATTATTAAACTAGTTTAAATGTATTTTTTTGTTTTATTTTTTTTTAATTTATGTAGTTTTTATTTTATGTTTTTTTTTAATTTATATTTTTAATGAAATTTGAATTTATGTTTTATATTTTTAAAAAATTAATATTAAAACAATTGTTGCATTTAATGTTCACTAGAGTTTCACTCACTTGGGTAATTCCCTTGTCAAGTGAGGAACCAACCAAGCTTACGTGGCGCCCACGTGTCATAAAAATTACTCTCACTTGGGAGTAGAGGTGCACAAAAGCCGGTTTTTGAACCGAACCGGTTTCGAACCGGCCCGAACCGGTTTGGTCAACGCGAACAGTAAACCGGTTTTGACCAAAACCGGTTCGGGTTAAACCGGTTTAGTAAGTATAAAACATCGAACCTGTTGAACCAGTTCAGTTCGGTTCTGGACCGGTTCGGGTTGATAAACCGGTTTTTTTTTTAAATTATAAAATAAATTAAAAAATATTACAAAATTACAAAACATTACAATACGAGAAAAAGAAAAACATAAAGTTCAACGTTTATTCATATTGTAGGGGTTCGGAAATCACAAAACATTACAAAATTAAACATTACAATACGAGAAAAAAAAATATATTTTTATTTTTTGGAGTTTTTTTGTTTAATATTAGCCGTCATTCTCGGAGTTACTAGTGGATCCTCGTAGTCTATCATCTTCGGCGAGTTCTTCATTTGTAAGTGGGCTTGCCAATCCTTGGTTAACCTCAGATTCGTGTATGAGTTCTTCAACTTCAATTTCGTCTTCAAGCGAAGCCCTATCTTGTCTCCTATCTACCGCATCCAAATGGTCTTTCAAGCAAATGCACATTTCCATTGCCGCGGGAGTGAGTCTAGTTTTTCGAATAGATAAAACCCTGCCACTAAGAGAAAAAACGGATTCCGAAGCTACCGTGGAAACTTGGACGGTTAGTAAATCACGGGCCATGGCGGAAAGGACCGGAAAAACAGATTCGTTTCCTTTCCACCAAGCCAAAATATCAAAGTCCTCAAAAACATCCGGACTCATAAATGATAAAAAGTTTGTTCCCGTATACCTTCCGAGTTCGCTACTCGGGGTGGACCCTCTAGCCCGTTTAGTAAATTCATTTCTCATTTCGTTATACAAATTTAAGTTCACATTCCTCGAGCTGCTACTTGATGCGCCCGCGCCCATCGTATCATGTGGGGTTTGTGTTGTACCATATTTATGTAAATAAATATCAAACAAATCTTATAAACATTTGTTAAAATAAGTTTTTGTTACGGTTGAAAAATGAATATCTTCGGCATTCAAATCCAAATCGTAAGTTATTTTATCAATCAAGGTTTCAACACCGTAAACATTAATTGTAGGGTTTAATGCGGCGGCACAAGTTATAACCGGAGGCATTTCTTTAAAATATTTAACAAATTTTTCTTTCATCGGTTTTATCATTCTCGTAAAAAAAGTATTTTTATTTTCAAGTTCGGCTAATTTGTTACACATTAGAAATATTTGTTTAAGAGCCAAGGGACTTGTGGGGTAATAAACCCCGGATAAAAAAGTAGTGGCGGTTTTGAAAACTTCGAGCAATTCGGTTATATTTTCAAGAATGTCCCAACTCGTAGACGGAAAACTTTGAATTTTACGACGCGGTTTTGAGGAAAGCATATCATGAAAAATTGATAAAGTATCTTTTTGTCGTATAGCACTATGAAACATTTTATAAGTTGAATTCCATCTTGTTGGGAGGTCCCAATTGGGACCTAAGCAAATCAAACCCGTATCGTTACATAATCTAATATATTCATGGTATCTTTTTTTACTACTACTAAAAACGTCTTTAAGCATGACTCGAAATGCATTACTTAATTCAATAACGGGTTCAACCGCAAGCCCGTCTTGCACGGCTAAGTTGATGATGTGTGCAATACATCGACTATGAAAAAAAGCGTCGTTGCAAATCGGATTATATTTTAATATTAATTTTTGAACCGCATTTGTATTATTTGAGGCATTATCAAAAGATATTGAAAATAATTTATTTTGTAATTTAAAATCGGTTATCACATCATCTAAAATGTGAAATAAATTTTGACCCGTGTGAGGATATTCAAACATATCAAACGCGATTGTACGTTTCATCATTTGCCACGTATTGGGATCAACCCAATGAGCGGTAACGCAAATATATGAGTCGGGAATACCATGTGGAGCCGACCAAACGTCGGTGGTTAAGTTCACACCGGTTTCCAATTTTTCAAAACCTAAAATTAATTCTTTTTTTTCTTTTTTCCACATTTTTAGACAATCACATCTAAGAGTATTACGACTTACTTGATGATAACGTGGTTGAAGGGCTTCTTGAATCATCCTCGTCGTGAGCGGGTTGTCAAAGTGGTTGAACGACAAACCTCTTTGAATAACTAATTTCGCCATTCTATCTCGAACAATATTTGGATCGAAGTTCTAAATTCCACCCTCGCTTGTCATAGATGCTTGACCCTCATCCGGAATTTTCTTCAAACTCGGGCAAGATTTTTCCATATGAGTTTTTAAAGTAGAGTTTGAATCCTTTTTAAAAAAACCCACCACATTTTTTGCAACGAGCACGTTCCAACCCGTTAGACATCTCACATAGATCGTAGTTTGACCAAATTGCGGGGTTCCTCGTTGTTGGTATGATTCTCACAACGCTAACTTCGGAAGAGGAAACACCAAAACTTGAAGAAGTTGCCATAGCGTTTTTTGAGCGTTTTTTAGCGTTGTTTGAGCGTTTTTTGAGCATTTGAGAAGTGTGATTTAACCAAAACACCCACTACCTATTTATAATGTGTTTGGGGGTTAAAATGGGTGAAAAAAAACGGTCAAAAATAGGGTTTAACGGTCAAAAACGGCTATATAGCCGTTACCCAACGGTCATTTTTCGGATATTACCGTTAAACCGGTTTAAACCGGTTTGGCAAACCGGTTCGGCAAACCGGTTAAAAAAAAACCGGTTCTAAACCGGTGTCTCGTACATAACATTAAACCGGTTCAAACCAGTTTGAAACCGGTTTCGACTAAACCGGTTTGCATCCGGGTCGGGTTTCGGTTCGAAACCGGTTTGGGTTTCCAAACCGGTTTTTTTGTTCACCTCTACTTGGGAGTGCCAAGTGAGAATATACCTCATACTCTTAATAGAGACTTGTCCCTAAATCCCAAATCTAACCTAAGTAAATGACTCGATACTACTCCAGTCTGGACCATAAAAGAGACGTGAGACGAAGCCCCTTGACCCATGTGAGGCTTATTGCCTTGCTTCAACCCTAGTTCCAACCGGTGACCATCGTGACCCGGTCACACTTTCTTAATATCTGTTTTGTTGATTACTTTAGTTAATTGGTCCAAGTTTAAGACTCCAAGCTAATGCTAGCTCGTTACATTGATTGATCAAAAAGTTAATTTAGGACTTCATTGGTTACTACTTACTAGGTTTGGAGAAGTCCTATAGAAATTAGTTTTACATGTATACTGAGCATTTCTGCATTTGAGAAACTAATTTTATTTAATGGCCTTGTTTTTTGTTTAAGTTTTAACATGTTTTTCGATGGTTTATATAAATAGAAAGTTTAAGTGATTACTTGAACAAACATTTACGAGGATAAGCTTTGATAATACTCTTTATAGACATAAGCAAGTCTCCAAACCTTATATGAGTTCTTACCATCAAGTTATTACATTAGTGGAATTATAGATAAAACATTTTTTTACTGAAATTTATGTTAATGGCATTATATTTGGTTCTACAAATTCTAAACTTTTTCATAATTGCTTCTATCAAAGTGATATGTAGGTACCTCAAAGGAACAACAAATCTGTGCTTTTGGTATCCAAAGACACTTTTGATCTAATAGATTTTATGCATTCATATTATTGAATATGAGCTTTAAAAAGGAAGTATACAACAAGAGGTTGTCAATTTCTTATAGTGAGACTTGTCTCATGGCAAAGCAAGATGTGAGCAACTATGTGACACCTTAAATAAATCCCATATTGTCCATTCAAATGAGAGATAAGGAATGTCTAGTCTTAGATATCATCAACACGTTTTTGGTGCACTAGTTTTAGATAGAAAAACTCCACATCTAAATGTGTTCGAGCGAGAGAAATTTGAGGATAATGACCTATTGAGAAGTCTCCACCTAGGTATTAAAAAACAAAGTCGTGAATACTTTTAATTCATAAGTCGAGAGTTCTGAATGTTATAATATTCTTAGTTTAATCATAAGTTTGAATGTTGTTTAAAGATCTATAATCTCACATCAAGTTATCAAAACCAAAATCTTCACTAGTTAATGCTCGAAAATTCATAAGTGTGCCTTAAATTGAAAATTATAGTTTTTACAAAAAATAGACACTAAGATCATTGAAGCTCACAACATCATTAAACGAGATAAGTATTTTGAGTTGGTTGTGTAAGTAAAGGTAATAAAATACCAAGTTTATTATGTGTACGGGTTTTCAGATATGCATGTCTTGAATTGTGTTGGAAATGAGTTGTATGTGGGGATGGCGTGTGTATATAATACATATATACATGATGAGTACTGTTAGGGGTCACTTTTACAGCTAAGGATCATGGATCTTCGACGTACTTCGGTATCCTAACAGTTTTCGGTATCCTTAATATTTAACTGTTATGTCTTTCTTCTATCTTGATTTATTCGCAGGTCAAACGTGCGAAGTCAATGTCATCCTTGAATAATCGGTCTGGAAGTTAAGAGAAACGTGTAGAAGACGCGTGGAGAGGCTTTCAACGGTCACATTTGAAGACTTGGTCAATCCCGTGATTCTCGGATAGTTAGTTAGCTTATCTTTTGTATATATTCAGCAGCAAGATCGATTAGAAAACACACACAATTCACTTAGCATTATTGAATACTCGCAAACAAGCTCTGTAACACTTAGCATTCGATCTCTTACTGCTCGTATTGTAATCGTTTTCATTTTTTATACAAGAACATGAGGCAAGTGACGATTAGTCACTTGCCGAGGTTTTATGCCGGAGATCCTCAAGGATTAAGAGCTTTCCTCGTAAATCATTGTGTCAAGCTTTACTTTTTTCGTTCATAACTTTGTATTTTGATTAAGCACACTACCTCACTTATAAAGTTTGGTTACAAAATTAGTCGTTATAATTTTTACCCAAAACAATTTGGCGCCCACCGTGGGGCAAGTGGTGCCTTTCACCTTAAAATCTCTGTTAAAATTTGCGTTCAATCATTATTTTTCCAAACTGATTTCGAAAATGTCTTCCCAATCTAAAATGGTTTCTGTTTCAACTCCATCTTCAAGCTCTGGGTTGAACAACCTTCTCCCTGCTCCTCCGTCATTCCAGAAGAAGATTGATAATCTACCGAAGAAAACTACTTCTGCATGTTTTTAGGGATCTGAGATACCTGCCGGGGGACCTGTGCTTGTTTCAAACAACGATATCCTCCATATGTTCTCAGAAGTGAAGAAACAAATGAAAGAGAAGGAAAAGACTAATCAAATGTTGTTCAGAGAGCTAGAGAAGATAAAAGAGTCAAATAAACCAGTGAAAGTGACAACTCCGCTGTAACCAAGGATCCTGGACTTTAATTATTCAGGATCCTCATGAATCCATAAAGGAGACTTCCTTCCCATGCAAACTGGGTCACTACAGCTGGCCCGACTCCGGCTGTCAGAGTTACCGCGAACCATGATCTTGGAATTACTCCAGGATCATCATCCTGAAATCCTGATAACGGTAACACTTTTAATCAGTTTTCGAACACTAACGAACTTACGCCGGATACAGGAATCACTCCATCCATGGCCAAGGAGCTGAAGAAACTAAGGGAGATGATCTCCAGTGTACCATGTGTAGTCCAATCTATACCAGAGATGTCCTCTGCCAGCCACAGGATCTCGAGATTTGCTCCGCCAATATGTGATGCTGAGATCCCAAAGCGCTTCCAGACCCCTAACATGAAGTTGTATGATTGATCTACGGATCATGAGGAGCTCGTCGCATAATACAGAGAGAGAATGGAAATTAATCCCATTCCTTTGGACTTAAAAGAGGCTTGCTTATGCAAGGGTTTCGGCTCCACCTTAACAGGACCAACCTTGAAATGGCTACTCAACGTTCAACCTTATTCAATATCTTCATTTGCTCATTTAATCAACTTGTTTAATAACCAATTCTCTTGCAGCAGAACGTTCGAAAGATTGACAAGTGACTTATATAGGATAACTCAGAATACCGGAGAATCCCTTCGGGATTATGTCAGCAAGTTTGGCCGGGAATCCCTGGATATCCCAAATCTTGACGTTGCCACTTCAGTCCAAGCATTCAAGATGGGATTGAAGAAAGACTCTCCTTTCTACGAAGACCTCGTCATGAATCCTTGTAGGAATCTTGATGAAGTCAGAAACCGGGCATTAAGATTCATAAGGCTCGAGGATGACAGATCCAGCAACAGATGGATGCTCCAACTAGCTACAATCAGCCTAACCGGAAGACTGAGTCTGCACCCTTTAAGCCTTACAGATCCAAACCTTACTCCAAGCCGGATAATCACAGAGTCAATGCTGTGGAGGATGATGAAGACGAAGAAGAGTATCCTATACTGTCAGAATACTGTTTTTCTCTTGATACAACGGGTTTATTGTTTGCCATGCAAGATCTTGGAGAAAAAGCTAGGTGGCCTCGCAAATTTGAGAAAAGCACTTGATGGAAGGATAAGTCCAAGTGGTGTACATTTCATGAAGACTTTGGCCATGTAACTGAGGATTGCATTGCTTTGCGAAAGGAGATAGGTTACCTCCTGAGCAAAGGACACCTCAAGGAGTTCTTGGGCAAAAGAAAAGACAAAGCTAAGAATCATGACAGGATCCCGCAGAGAGCAACATCCCTGCCGCCGGATGCCAAGGTAATAAGTTTCATATCTTGTGGGTTTGACATATGTGGTACTTTTTATTCTGCAGCAAAAAGGAACGATAAGGAAGCAAAGACAGAGAAAGGGGACAGGCCTACCAAAACCTCCACCTTAACTGAAAAGAAAGTGATCTCTTTCAACGAAGGGGACAGAGACGATGTATAGGATCCTCATCACGACGGCTTAGTAATCACTCTATACATTGCCAATCACTTCATCCGCAGGAACCTAATTGACGGAGGGAGTTTGGTGAACATCATACAACTTGAAGTCCTAAAGAGGATGGGGATCTCGGATTCTGAAATTGTCTCAAAATCCTCAGTGCTGGTAGGATTCAGTGGAGAGATCAAAAACACAGTTGGAGAGATAAAGCTACCGATATACATCGAAAGGGTAAATGCTATACATAAATTTTGTGTTATTGATTCTTTGTCTTGCTATAATATAATTCTAAGGAGACCTTGGATTCATGACATGAAGGCAGTACACTCAACATATCACCAATGTGTCAAAATGTCGACCCCCCTAGGGGTAGTAAAGATCAACAGTGATCAGGAGGAGACAAAAGACTGTTATACTTCTTTAATGAAAGCCTCCGCCAAAACCAGGCAAGCATAACAATTAAAGAAACAAGCCCAAGACGTCTTAGAAACCAAAGAGCGGGATGTTAAAGAAATATCCTTAAGCGCAGAGGATCCTGATGTCAAGGTGCTTGTTGGAACCAATATCCCCAAAGATATTGAACTGGAACTCATAGAACTACTGAAAAGTAGAGTCTCAACCTTCGCTTGGAAGCATGAAGACATGACAGGTATCTCTAAAGAAGTTATTACACATAAATTGGGTGTTGATAATAGTTTCAGGCCAATACACCAAAAGAGAAGAAAGTTTGCACCAGAAAGGAATGCAGTTATCTAGGAAGAGGTCGAAAGACTGTTGAAGGCAAGAAAAATAAGGGAAGTGAAATTCCCAAGATAGCTAGCTAATGTAGTGGTGGTCCAGAAGAAAAATGGGAAATGGAGAGTATGTGTAGACTTCACTGACCTGAACAAAGCATGTCCCAAAGATCCTTTTCCATTACCACACATCGACTCAATGGTGGACGTTACAGCAGGCCACGGAATGCTAACATTCATGGATGCTTCATCAGGATTACAACAAATTCAAATGGAACCCTCAAATCAGGAGGATACCGCATTCATGACTCCAACAGGTATTTATTGTTATATTGCTATGCCCTTTTGGTTTAAAAAATGCAGGTGCCACATATCAGAGGCTGGTAAACATGATGTTCAAAGAGAAACTAGGGGACACCATGTACATAGATGATATGGTGGTAAAATCAAAGAAAGCTGAGGATCGTCTTAGTGATCTTAGAGATGCATTTGATATCCTGGACCAGTACAACATGAAGCTGAACCCCTCAAAATGCCACTTTGGAGTAGGGGCAGGAAAATTCTTGGGTTACATGGTAACCAAGAGAGGGATAGAGGCCAGTCCTGAGCAAATCAAAGCGATCATCAATCTGAAATCCCCAGCAAATACCAAGGATGTCCAGAGACTAACAGGCAGAGTAGCGACACTCAACCGGTTCATATCAAGATCCTCATAAAGGTGAAAAGAGTTTTATAACATCCTGAAGAAGAACAAGAGATTCGAATGGGAAGAGAAGCACGAACAGGCACTCCAATCATTGAAGGAGTACTTCTCATCAGCTCCTCTATTGATGAAACCAGAAGACGGCGAACCATTATCCCTGTACTTGTCGGTATCCGAAAACTCTGTAAGTGTCGTCCTAGTCAAGGATCATGAAGGCCAACGGCATCTAGTATACTATGTAAGTAAAAGCTTGCTCCTAGCTGAAACCAGGTACTCTCATTTAGAAAAATTAATTTTAGCTTTAATAATGACATCCACTAAACTCAGACATTATTTTGAAACTCATGTTATTCACGTTAAGACTAACTATCCTATTAAGTGTGTCTTAAGAAAGCCAGAGATGTCAGGAAGGATGGATAAGTGGTCAGTCAAGCTCAACGCCTATGACCTTGTATATGAACCTAGAACAGCAATAAAGTCTCAGGCACTTGCAGACTTTGTGGCTGATTTCAGTAAGAACATCCAACAAGAAGCAGACCTTGAAGTTCAACAATTGGAAGAATCCAAGGATAAGTAGACATTGTTCACTGACCGTGCATCCAATGTGAGAGGAACAGGTCTAGGCATCATACTAAAATCACCACAAGGGGACATAATACCCCAATCCATAAGTTGTGAGTTCCAGGCAACAAATAATGAAGCGGAATATGAGGCGCTGATAGAAGGATTACAACTAGCCAAGGATATGAAAATCAGGTATCTCCTGGTATATGTAGATTCATTGTTTCTTTCTAACCATTTCAATGGCTCATATGCAGTGAAAGGCGAGAAATTAGCTAAATATCTAATACTAGTTAAGAAATTATCTGTAGAATTTGAAATTTTTAACATTACACAAGTACCTAGAGAAGACAACGCTGAGGCTGATGCCTTAGCAAACCTTGCTTCTGCTCTCAAAATACTAGAAGGTATTAAAATACCTATCATACATGTTATGAGCCCAGCAATTGAGAAGATAGACGAAGTCTCAAATGCAGAAGAAGGAAAAAGTCAGGATCTTGAAACCAATCAAAGATCCTGGATCATACCCATTAAAAAATACTTGCAGGATGGTGAGATCCCAAATGACGAGAACAATCACAAAGCTTTTCGCATGAAGGTATCTTGTTTTATAATATTGCATAATATTTTGTATAGAAAATCTATTACAGGTCCATACTTGAGATGCTTGGAAGATCCTTAAGCACATGAAGTCCTGAAAGACATACATGAAGGTGACTGTGGTAATCACACTGGGGGCAGAGCATTATTCTCAAGGATCCTGATGACAGGATACTATTGGCCTGCTATGAGGAAAGATGTTATGACTTATTTCCAGAAATGTGATGCTTGCCAGAGACACAACAACATACTTCATCAATCAGCAGAACCTTTATACCCAGTTATCTCCCCATGGCCATTTGTGAAGTAGGGAATGGATATAGTCGGCAAACTTTCCAAGGCACCAGGAGGAAAATTTTTTATGCTGGCAACGACAGGTTACTTCTCCAAATGGATAGAAGCTGAAGCATTTGTCCAAGTCAGAGAAAAAGAAGTCATATCCTTCATCAAGCGCAACATCCTGACAAGATTCGGGATCCCGACAGAGATAGTATGTGATAATGGATCTCAGTTCATTGGCAAGAGAACAACTAACTTCTGTGCTAGTTGGGAGATCAAAATGATAACTTCTACCCCTCTACATCCTCAAACCAATGGACAGGCAGAATCCAGCAACAAGATCATCATAAACAACCTCAATAAAAGATTGGGATCTAAGAAAGGAAGATGGGCCGAAGAGTTACCATTTGCACTTTGGGCAGACAGGACAACCATAAAAATGCAACAGGCCAAACTCCATTCTCGTTGGTATTTTGTATTGAGGCTATGATCCCAACAGAGATGATCATCCCTACTTCCAGAACCAATCTCCAAACCCCAGAAACCAGCAACGTAGCTCTTGCTCATGAACTTGACATCGTGGATGAGCTCAGGGATCTTGCCAAGGTTAGTATTGCAGCTTATCAGCAGAGGATAGCAAAGTCATACAACAAAAATATAAGGATCAGAAGATTCCAAGTGGGTGACCTTGTATTAAGAAAGTCGTTTCAAAATACTACCAAGCCCAGTGATGGAAAGCTCGCACCAAAGTGGGAAGGCCCATATCTAATTGACTCAGAAGCAGGCAAGGGTGCCTATTGGTTAGCCACTATGGAAGGTGAAGTTCTACCAAGATCCTAGAATGCAATCCATCTCAAGGCTTATTTCATGTAAGTTAGAACTTAATTTCTAACTAAGATTGTACGTCTTCTATCCATAATTATTTTCATACTTACTACTCTTTATCAAGGTATTGACTTGAGCGTCGGAGGGGTGTTAGCTAGGCTAACACCCACCTTCACCAAGGTTTCATGTTTTGCAGGAAGGATCCTCAGGGATCCTAACAGAAGATAGAGATTGGGCATCTCTCCTAAGTTTAAGGTATTCTAAATACCCTCTAAGGTTTAAAGGTTTTCGCCTTTCTAAGAATTGAGTTTGAACTCTCCGCCTGTAGCGCACGATATTCAAGTATAGTTCAAGGTGGTGCGACCAGTCCATGTAACAATGACTGGTAATTTCATCACCCTTGGCTATATCTTGGATCCTACGATAGTAACAGACATATTACTCCAAAGGTTTTTAGCATTTTCATGCTAACTCAAGTCTGGCTTTGTCCACGTTTTCTGGCTTGGCCCACGTTTTCTGGTTTGTCACAGGTATTTAACACTTATATGTTAACCTAAGTACTTAGCATTAATGTGATGGTTCAAGATCCTTAAATGGATTGAAGACTTATGAAGATCCTGAAGAACCATTACTAAGTATATGTTTAAAGGCTATACACAGGGGATAACTGACAGTTGTTATATTTTGGACTCCATGTCATCATTTGGTATGTGTATCTACTCAACTTAGTTCTCAACTAAGGTATGTATTACTTGTTAATTTTTAATTCGGATGACTCAAACTTGATCTATTTGTGACTGGTACTTTTTAAACCATTTATCAAGATACATTTTTCTAAAAACAAAGTTCAATGAAAATTTAATATGTTTTGATTAAGGATTTGGTACCCTAAAGATGTACTTAAACCTGATTTTTATAATTACCAAAAAATCTAACTATGAATCCTAATTTTCGAGAGGACATATCAAACACATTGCAATCAAGGTATACAGTCAAACGATACTTGTTAAGATCTAATATGCAGGAAATAAAAAGCGACCCGGGGTTCATCCAAAAAGAGGACCCATCCATCCGGGACACAGAATGTCAAATTGTCTAATCCCTCGTAGGGATCCCGAAAGCAAGAAAATTGAATTGTTCAACAAGTAAGCAGGATCAAAGTTAAAGACATAAGAACCACAGAGATCAAACATAGGACTCAGGCCTTCTCTTTATCGCCGTCATCGTCCTGTTCCACCGCCTTCTCCGCCACCTTCACGCTGTCTTTAGCCTCATCTGCCCGCTTGTCCACTTCATCGTCCTGGACCAGCTCGCCCCTAGCTCCGCCACAATTTTCTTCCACCCTTGGACATCCCAAGCTGATTGATCAAAATCCTTGTCTTCAGCCTCCTTAGCCATTTTTATCCTGGCTTGAAATATAGAGATTGCGGCTGAATTCTTGCCTTGTTCGTAGGATTCTTCAAGATCATGGGAGTGCTTGGCATAGGCATCCTCCAGCTCCGCTTTCACCCGGCTCAGCTCCTTGGCCTCCTCTGCCATCTTCTTGTCCTTAGCTGCAGCTATTTTTTTGCAGATCACTAACCATCTGCTTGGCTTCATTAGCTTCCTTTGCAAGCAATTCGTAGCATCTGGTCATTTGTTCAAGGCCCTACAAGGAATGAATATGTTAGAATTTCTTTAATACGGACTCAGGATCCGAGATACTGTTAACATCTTACCAAGTGGCCAAGGACATGAAGTTTCTTGTAGGCATCGACATAATCCATCCCCTCATAGATAGCGGCATCAGCAGCCTCGCAGGGTTTCCTCTTTTTGCCTACGGAGATCTTGGGGCGCAGAGTCGAAATCTCAGGCTTGGAAGCATCAGGGATCAGCCGTTCTTTCTTGATCGCCTTACCTTTGGACACCATGCTGTCAATATCATCGAGGGCGAATCGGGAGCTTGATTTGCGGACACTTGTAACAGAATCATGGGTTAAATTTCTAAACTTATGTTTAACTGACGTTCAAATAAATATTTCTATTTCTTTATCAGATATAACTCATAATTCAGGATTCCTATAAAGATTCGGGATAATCCAGATTCGTATAAATGCTAGTGGGGGAAAGTTATTCTTACTTGAAGACATGTTGGGCTCGGAATAGTGAGTATTAAAGCTAGCTTCACTAATAGCAGACTTCAGATGAAAGGATCTTTCAGGAGCAGGGATCTCTAGCAAAGCCTCTAATCTTTTGTTGGTATCACTTCGAGCGGGAGTGAGGTCAGAAAATTTGGGAGCTGCATAAAGACAAGAAGAGATCTCTAAGAAACAAATAAATACTCTTGTATCTAAACTAAGGAACATGACCATATCCTACCCTTTTTAACCCATCGGAGAGGCAATAGATCCCCATCCGGGATAGAATCTCGTGTCATGAAAAAGAATTTACCCCTCCGGTCAGTATCGTTTTGAGTAGCTCTAAGGACCAAATGCGTACAACTAGACTTTACTTGGAAAACGATTCGGGAGGATCCGTGGGTTCTCAGGTTATACATACTAGCTATTTCAGGGATTCCGATAGTAAGAGAATGAAGGAGATTCAGATGTTCTAGGGTATACAAGATTCTCTAAGCCATGGGCATGACTTGAGAATAACTCAAACCGGTAACCTTAAAAAACTCGAAAATCAGTGGTGGAAAGGGATAGCTAAGACTGAGAGTGATAGGGTAAGCTAAGAAGTAGACCCAAGTCGGTGACGAGAAAAAAGCTCTGACCTTCGGGTCGAAAACTCTAAATACAATTTTTCAGGAAAAACGTTTGAAGTTCGCAAAAGCTTAATATCCTGAACGGTGAAGGTACATTTCTCCTGATCAGGATTGTTGAGCAACCCTTGGTTAGAAAAGTCATCCACTGATTCGACGGCAGCCGAAGCTTGAGAGCGGGTCAGTTGTTTTTTACCCATTTGAGAAGCAAAGGATTATTGCAAAAGAAAAGCAAGATTGAGAGAAAATTGGTACCTTTTCTGCAACTTTGGAGAAAAGAAGACGAAGAATTTAGTGAGAGAGGGGATAATAATGAATTTATTCTACAAGATACAATAGTTAAATCGCATTGGAATTCGGGAAAATCTTATCGCAACCTTATCATCATTTACCATTTGAATTTTAAAAATTTTACAGATGTCGATGTAATTGACAGCTGTTAAATTTGGGGACAATTGTTAGGGGTCACTTTTACAGCAAAGGATCCTGGATCTTCGACGTACTTCGGTATCCTGACAGTTTTCGGTATCCTTAATATTTAACCGTTATATCTTTCTTCTATCTTGATTTATTCGTAGGTCAAACGTGCGAAGTCAATGTCATCCCTGAAGAATCAGTCTGGAAGTTAAGAGAAACGTGTAGAAGACGCGTGGAGAGGCTTCCAGCGGTCACATTTGAAGACTTGGTCGATCCTGGGATTCTCGTATAATTAGTTAGCTTATCTTTTGTATATATTCAGCAAGATCGATTAGAAAGCACACACAATTCAGTTAGCATTATTGAATACTCGCAAATAAGCTCTGTAACACTTAGCATTCGATCTCTTACTGCTTGTATTGTAATCGTTTTCATTTTTTATACAAGAACAGGAGGCAAGTGACGATTAGTCACTTCCCGAGGTTTTATGTCGGAGATCCTCAAGGATTAAGGGTTTTACTCGTATATCATCGTGTTAAGCTTTACTTTTTTCATTCATAACTTTGCATTTTGATTAAGCACACTACCTAACTTATAAAGTTTGTTTACAAAATTAGTCGTTATAATTTTTATTTAAAACAAGTACAAAAGCTCATTCAAATACCTTATGTGAAAGGCTGAGAAATATTGTAGTGTTCAGAAAAAAGGGATAATTTACATTCATATACTATAGCCTCCGAGGTAGAGGTGCACAAAGCAGTTTTTTGAACCGAACCGGTTCTAAACCGGCCCGAACCGGTTTGGTTTAACGCAAATGCTAAACCGGTTTTGACCAAAGCTGGTTCGGTCGGTTCGGGTTAAACCGGTCTTCAACACATGAAATCCCAACCCTATGAAACCGGTCCAGTTCGGTTCTGGACCGGTTCGGGTTAGTAAACCAGTTTTTTTTGGAAAAAATAGATTTTAAATAAAATAAATTAAAAAATAAATATTTAACAACTAAAAACATAAAGTTCAACGTTTATTCATATTGTAGAAGTTCGAAAATCACAAAACATTACAAAATAAAACTAGATAATTCGAAAATACGAGAAAATGAAAAATATATTTTTATTTTTTGGAGTTTTTTTTGTTTATTCTTCGCCGTCATGCTCGGAGTTACTAGCGGATCCTCGTAGTCTATCATCTTCGAAGAGTTCTGCATCCGTAAGTGGGTTCGCCAATCCTTGGTTGACCTCGGTTTCGTGTATGAATTCTTTAACTTCAATTTCGTCTTCAAGCGAACTTCTATCTTGTATCCTTTCTACCGCATCCAAATGGTCTTTCAAGCAAATGCACATTTCCATTTCCACGGGAGTGAGTTTAGTTCTTCGTATTGATAAAACCATGCCACTAACAGAAAAATCGGATTCCGAAGCTACCGTGGAAGCTTGGACGGTTAGTACATCACTGGCCATGGCTGAAAGAATAGGAAAAGTAGCTTCGTTTCCTTTCCACCAAGCCAAAATATCAAAGTCCTCAAAAACATCCGGACTTATAAATGATAAAAAAGTGGTTCCAATATACCTTCCGAGTTCGCTACTCGGGGTGGACTCATTTATCATTTCGTTATACAAATTTAAGTTAACATTCCTCAAGCTACTACTTGATGCGCCCGCGCCCATACCCATCGTATCATGTGGGGTTTGTGTTGTATCATATTTATTTAAATAAATATCAAACAAATCTTACAAACATTTGTTAAAATATGTTTTTGATACAGTTGAAAAACTAAAATCTTCACAATCCAAATCCAAATCGTAAGTTATTTTATCAATCAAAGTTTCAACACCGAAAACATTAATTGTAGGGTTATAACCGGAGGCATTTCTTTAAAATATTTAACAAAATTTTCTTTCATCGGTTTTATCATTTTCGTAAAAAGTGGATTTTTATTTTCAAGTTCGGCTAATTTGTTACACGTTAGAAATATTTGTTTAAGAGCCAAGGGAGTTGTGGGGTAATAAACCCCGGATAAAAAAGTGGTGACGGTTTTAAAAACTTCGAGTAATTCGGTTATATTTTCAAGAATGTCCCAACTCGTAGATGAAATTTTTTGAATTTTACGACGCGGCATATCATGAAACATTTCTAAAGTTGATTTTTGACGTATAGCACTATGAAACATTTTATGAGTTGAATTCAATCGGGAGGTCCCAATCGGGACCTAAGCAAATAAAACCTGTATCCCGACAAAGTTTAATATATTCATGATATCTTCTTTTGCTACTACTAAAAACGTCTTTAAGCATGACTCGAAAAGCATTAGTTAAATCAATAACGGGTTCAACCGCAAGCCCGTCTTGCACGGCCAAGTTGATGATGTGTGCAACACATCGACTATGGAAAAAAGCGTCGTTGCAAATCGGTTTATATTTTAATATTAATTTTTGAACCGCATTTGTATTATTTGAGGCATTATCAAAAGATATTGAAAAAATTTTATTTTGTAATTTAAAATCGGTTATCACACCATCTAAAATATAAAATAAATTTTCACCGGTGTGCGGATATTCAAACATATCAAACGTGATTGTACGCTTCATCATTTGCCATGTATTGGGATCAACCCAATGAGCGGTAACGCAATTATATGAGTCGGGAATATCATGTGGAGCTGACCAAACATCGGTCGTTAAGTTCACACCGGTTTTCAATTTTTCAAAACCTAAAATTAATTCATTTTTTTGCTTTTTTCCACATTTTTAGACAATCACGTCTAAGAGTAGTACGGCTTACTTGATAATAACGTGG
Source organism: Smallanthus sonchifolius (assembly GCA_023525975.1). Classification (NCBI taxonomy): domain Eukaryota; kingdom Viridiplantae; phylum Streptophyta; class Magnoliopsida; order Asterales; family Asteraceae; genus Smallanthus; species Smallanthus sonchifolius. The sequence continues at coordinate 67,955,754 of CM042031.1, read as the reverse complement.
TTGAAGGGCTTCTTGAATCATCCTCGTCACGCGCGGCTTGTCGAAGTGGTTGAACGACAAACCTTCTTGAATCACAAACTTTCTTGAATCACAAACTTCGCCATTCTATCTCGAACAATATTTGGATCAAAGTTCTAAACTCCTCCCTCGGTTGTCATAGATGCTTGACCCTCACCCGGAATTTTCTTCAAAGTCGGGCAAGATTTTTCCATATGAGTTTTCAAACTAGAGTTTGAATCCTTTTTAAAAAACCCATCACACTTTTTGCACCAAGCACGTTCCATCCCATTAGACAACTCACATAGATCGTAGTTTGATCAAATTGCGGGATTCCTCGTTGTTGGTATGATTCTCACAACGGTAACTTCGGAAGAGGAAACACCAAAGCTTGAATCGGCCATAGTTTTTTTTTAGCGTTTTTTGATATTAGAGAGTGTAGAGAGCGGGTCTGAGAAGTGTGATTTAACCAAAACACTCACTACCTATTTATAATGTCATTGGAGGGTTAAAATGGGTGAAAAAAAGCAAAAAAAAAAAACGGCTATAAACGGCTATATAGCCGTTTTCCAACGGCTAGTAAATTTTCAGCGAAAAACTGGTTTAAACCGGTTCCTCAACCCGGTTCACAAAAAAACCGGTTCTAAACCGGTCCAAGCCAGAATCATCTAAATCGGTCCAAAACCGACGGTTCGTATAGGTTTGAAACCGGTTTTACCTAAACCGGTTTGGGCTCGGGCCGGTTTCCAGTTACGAACCAGTTTGGAAATCCAAACCGGTTTTTTTGTGCACCTCTACTCCGAGGTAGTAGGTTCACTCTTGGCATATGGTGAAGCATCCTAGTTGTATGGTGAAAGACAAAATTTCCCCCGACCCATGTAGATTCTATCGTAAAGCCTACGGTGAAAATGTACTATAAGTCTACAATGATCCACCTATCCTCTGAAGCTTTACGTTAACAATGTGACAATTTTATAAATGTTTTTCGGAATTGTTTCTAACCATATTTATGAGTAAATTCTTATGTATTCATTTGATTGCTAATGTATGTGTGTGGTGTCTACTTTCACGTAAAACACCTTAAAAGAAACATGAATAGACGGATCAAGTTGTTAATGTGAAAGCTCACTTTATAGCCAATACTTTGTTTTTAGTTTACATCCATATTTAAGTTTGTAAAATATTGGTTTTGAAATTCAACTAGAAAAGTAATTTTAACTCTTTAAAGACTTTCATCAAGTGTTTGATTTTGAAATTTTTTAGTAATAAGCAAAACAATATTACTATAAAAACCGTTTGTAAAATATGAGTGTTATAGAATACCATTGTTTTATTGGTGTATAAATATATCATATTTTTATTATTGTTTTAAGAATAAAGGATTTCATTTTATCTTAGTTATTTAAAATTTAATTTATTTATGAAAAAGATTTGATATTGAAATCAAAATGTATGGGTAGCGTCCCAAATCCTCTCGTTGATTAGGATTGTGGAAGGAAGCTTCAAGTGTCGTCGTAACCACCTCTCTGGAAGGATTTCCTATAAAACAGGACACCGTTAGTCTCACCAAGGGGGTACCCGGGAGTGTCTCCATGACCAGCCTCCGACGTGAGAGTAAGTTCACTTTTCATTAGAAGGCCCTTGTAATGGCCTTATTAATTAATGTAAGTGTGAGAGGTAGTTGAAGTGAATTGAATGCTCATCCCTTTGGAAGAGATGAGTATTTATACATGATTTTGCTCGTTGCATTTAATGCAACTCATCATGTTGTTTTAAGCTTTCGTCGCTTGTTTGTGGCGCGTCGGGGCTTGACTGGTGGTCATGGATGTCGCCCGAGGGTAACTCCATCGTTCCAAGCCAAGAAGTCTCTTTGATAAGATCTCCTTTCGGCTGAGATCTTTAGTATTTAATGCTCTCAGCATGGAGCATTTAATACTTGATCATGGTTGTCATTTCTGATTAAACACTTTCTGTCTTATGATGAGCTCTAGGGTTTAGCCTTGATCCTTAATGGTTAAGGAACCTTGGAAGGCCTTCCCTTGGCTCGGAACCCTTATCATGAGTTCCTTATCCATTTTCTATGACGTCAGTCAGGCAGGACTAGGGTAAGCCCTTCAGGTCCCCCTAGTCCGTTGCTCACATCATTCATGGTGATGTAATGGACACCTTTTTTCCTTGCTAATTTTCTTACACTTTATCATATTTTCTTTCTTTGTTACTTGCTCTTATTTTAATTTCCCTTGTCATGCATGATTAGTTGAAAATATCCTCGAGTTTGATTATGCTTGTCATTATGGCTTTGAAAGCCTTGAAATAACAGCTTAGGGTTGTAGGGGCGTCATTATGTCGTATAAGAGATGTAGCTATTATCGATGCCTTTTATTGTGTGGTAGGGGTGACGTTGCGTGTTCTAAAGGACACGTGTTCCTTGCGGATCGAATGTCCCTTCGTTTTTTTGAAATTGATCTTAAGAGTGAAGGGTCATTTAAACTCCCTATTTTCCCTCTTTTAAATTCTCTTTCATGCTTCTTCATTTGAGTTCTTCTTTGCCTTTGGTTTGTCGTAGATTTCCATGAACATGTTAGTTTCCATTGTTTACTGTCGGTCGATATGAGTAGGGAGGATCTTGCTCGTATCCAATCTGTTATTTCTCGTGATGATTTGTTGAAATTCTGTTATGGTTTTCGTATTCCCCTCGAATTTCAACCGATTTTGCTGTTGGTGGTTGAAACGTTGTGCATTATCAAGTTCATTTCTCTTAGATTCATCCCTTAGGGTTTGCTAAAGCAACTCACTTTGAGATTACCTATAAGGCGTGCAACGGTTTTGCTTCTGCTCCTATTACCTAGTATTTTTATCGCCTTATGGCTGATGGGGATTGGTTTACCTTTGAAAAATGTAGTGCCCCTACATATCCTACCTGTGCTACCAGAATCCCTACCCATGTTAAAAACTGGAAAAACTATTTCTTCTTTGTTTCTAAACGATTTCTACATGTTGTGTTCCCTCGCCGTGACGTCCTTGTTCGTTTCGAGGATCCCGCTCCCCCTTAGTGTTTAATTCTACCCCTATTAGCTGTTATCCGGAACCCCTTCTGGTTATGGCCGGCGTTAGCTCTTTGTGGGACACTTCCCTTCTTTGGCCGGTTGCCATTGAGGGTGGTGCAGGTTGGTCTTATTTGCATGTTTTCTTTTTATGGGTGTATACTGACTTCTTCCCTGTGGAGGTAGGCCTCCATCAAGGATCCGCACTAAATTTATTCTTTTTTGCAGTAGTCCTCGACGAGTTGTCAAAGTTGATGTTCGGTGCATGCTTTTTGCTGACGATATTGTGCTAGTAGTGAAAAGTAAACATAGTTTGAATGGGAGGCTATAGGAATGACGAGCAACTTTAGAGAGCAAAGGTTTAAGGATTAGTGGTTCTAAGACTAAGTACCTCTATTGTGACTTCGGTGGTGTAAACAAAGTTAAGGACGTCCGAATCACCATCGAAGATCAAGTGGTCTCGCTTGTAACCAAGTTTAAGTATTTAGGATTGTTTGTACATAGTGATGGAGATGTAGATAGTGACATAGCCCAATGCGTCCAGCCAGGCTCGTGTCGATGGAGAGCAGCCATAGGCGCATTGTGCGATAGAAGATTCCAATTTAATTAAAGAGGAAATTTTATAGGGTTGTAGTTAGACCAACAATTTTATACGGAATAGATTGTTGAGCCATCAAGAAGACACATGCGCGTAAGCTGGAGGTAGCAGAGATACGGATGTTGAGATGGATGTGTGGGCATATTAGGCTGGACCGAATAAGAAATGAGGGTTTTCAGGAAATATTAGGGGTGACTAATATATCTGATAAGATAAAGGAGGGGAGATTGAGATGGTTTGAACATGTGAAGAGCAGACAGATGACGACACTGGTAACATTAGTGGAAACCCTCACTGTAGAGGGGAGGAGGGAAAGAGGTAGACCAAACTGACTTGGGATGAGCGGATTAGGTAGGATTTGCTAGACTTGCACCTCTTTGGGGACATGGTCAAGGATAGGACTTCATGGAGGCGTATGATTACTAATTTATGTTGTTACCTGCAATATTTTCACTTTTTGACCATGTACTATTATTGAAAGATTACTAATATTTTTAGATTCTTTTGTTGTCTTCTGTTTAGATCTTATGTGAAAACTCTATGGTTCTAATATACTTTCTAGTTCCAGATAGGTTTTTAGGAGACGAGGGTAGGGATGGCAATGGGTTGGGTTTAGGTAATCCCAACCCCATACCCGATTATAAAAGCTTGTCCCATACCCGACCCAAAACTCGTCGAGTTTCTATCGAGTAATTACCCGTCGAGTATCGAGTATGCCGGGTTTTGGGTAAACCCGTTACTTTGTAAAAAATACCCGTTGGGTATACTTGACCCAAAACCCCGTCGGGTATCTATCGAGTATATATAAAAAGTTGTAATTAAAATAAAAAAGAAATAAAAAAAATCATGTCGGGGATATACATTTAAAATAAATACATTATATATATTTAAAATAAATACGGTATATATACTTAAAATCAATAAAAAAGAAAGAAAACTATGTCGGGTTTATAATCTGGTAAACGGGTATATGCTATTGGGTAATCGGGGCGGGTAAACGGGTATATCACCATATCCCATACCCGCGAAATTTTTTAAAAGTAATCCCATCACCGATTACCCGATACCCGTCCTGGATGTTTCGGGTTTCGGCTTTCATTGCCATCCCTAGACGAGGGTCTCCTTGGAAACAACTTCTTTATCCTCTAGGATAAATGTATGGTTTGCCTATATCCTATCCTCCTAGACCCTACCAATATCTCTGTTATTGATGGAGTTTTACTCGATACGGTTGTTATGGTTATTACGCTCTTAAACATACGTCTTAATAAGGAAGTGATGAAATAGTTCAGGGACTATATCCGTAATATACAACAAAGTTAAACTGCGTCCAATCTTTTGGTCACTTCTTTGCTCTCCGATTCTTCTTGTGTTCCCTCCGATCGCTCCTTCCACCAGATCTCCGCCTATTATACCAACAACCAAAACCCTCAATCCGAGGCGGCACCGTAACCGCCACCGCCACCGCCTCCGCCTTTTAAACCCTAACGATCTATTTACACAGAGAGCCGAAGAAGGTCCATCCATCTATTTCTCCTTGATCTCCGGCCAAGCGTTTCATACCTTGTCACACAAGTAAGCCAGTTCCCGATCAGTTTTCCGTTTTCAATTTTATAGTTTGACTTTTATAGAGAGAAACGATTTTAATTGTTCGTATAACATATTCAATAATGAAATTCCAATTATTAGGTTTTAGAACTCTCTTTGAACTCAAACTATTCAAGATAAGATAATTTAGGGCTGTGTTAGGGATTTTGATTTACTTATTTACGTGTTCAATTGCAGTCCGAACTTCAAAAGGGGAAATAGCTTGTTAACAGATTTGAAATTGAGTTATTAATTAGAAGGGGGAGATGACGAGGTTTCATGTCAATGGGAAGGTAGTTGATACTGTTGATTTGCTGAAGAAGAGGAGCTGGCCATGGCGGTTTGATACATGGCCGTTTGCCATACTATATGTTACATGGATGATTGTTATTTTACCAAGTTTTGATTTCCTTGATGCGTTTATAATTCTTGGTGGTCTGTTAGCCGTCCACATATTGGTGTTTCTCTTTACGGTTTGGTCGGTGGATTTTAAATGCTTCATTCAGTATTCGAAGGTTAGTGGTAGTCTTAACTGATTGTTATGTTTTGATTGCATAAACATGGAGTTTGATGTAATTTGTTGTTGTAATTCGTTCGCCATTGCATTATGATGAAACTATAATGATTGATGATTCTGTTCATGTTTTGGTTTCTGCATACACGGGAATAGTGATTCATCTCTTCATTTGGCAGGTTAAAGATATTCATCAAGCAAATGCATGCAAAATCACTCCAGCAAAATTTTGTGGGTCTAAAGAAGTAATACCACTACATTTCCGGAAGGTTGTAAGCTTACCTTACTTATATTCATTAGATGTTACAGCGTTTTATGTTTCATTACATGCAAACTAATTTGCATTACTGATTGAAATACCATCAAGTATTATATAAGATGGGTCAGTAAGATTGGCATTCGTAGAACGTAGATTAGAAAATGTGTCTCTTTTCCAAATTCATGTTTTTGGCTGAATTTAAATGCATCATGTGTTTGACATCAAGAAATTTTTGCTTCGACCAGCTGGCTTCGACAGATGAGATATATTTTGATTTCCGAAAGCAGTGTTTCATCTATTCAAATGAGAAAAATACTTTCTTTAAGCTTCCTTACCCCTCCAAGGAAACTTTTGGCTACTATCTCAAAAGCACTGGACATGGTACTGAAGCTAAAGTTCAAGTTGCTGCTGAGAAGTGGGGTCGCAATGTGTAAGTTTCTTTACTTACTGCAAGCCCGCTTTTACCATTTGATTTTACTGTCTTGAAATTCTAATATTTTCTCCATGTAACTAGGCTGATATTTCTTTTTCCTATTTTTAACTAAAATGTTTTACTATTACCGTACTCAAATCTTTTGACGTCTATGTAGATTTGAGTATCCACAGCCAACGTTTCAGAAATTGATGAAAGAGAACTGCATGGAGCCCTTCTTTGTCTTTCAGGTTCAATATTAAGAAAAAGATTTTACAGAAGATAGCTTTAGCTTGTGCTTGTGCTTGTGCTTGTGCTATTTTTATCTTAAATAAGCAGTTATTATTCCTTTTGATCTGCAGGTCTTCTGTGTGGGACTTTGGTGTCTAGATGAATATTGGTATTATAGTCTGTTCACCCTCTTTATGCTGTTTATGTTTGAGTCAACAATGGCCAAAAGTCGGTTAAAGACTTTATCAGAGCTAAGACGTGTTAGAGTAGATTCCCAGATGCTAATGGTGTATCGTTGTGGGAAGTAAGCAATTTATGCTAATTTTTGTTGTTAATATTGCATTCATGTTTGTAAATTGTTGACTTATTTTAACTTTGGCATTACAGGTGGACAAAGGTAGCAGGGACTGATCTTCTGCCTGGTGATGTTGTGTCAGTTGGTCGTGCTGCTGGTCAAGATGGAGAGGAAAAATCTGTCCCTGCAGATATGCTTATTCTGGCAGGGACTGCTATTGTAAATGAGGCTATCCTCACAGGCGAGTCAACCCCCCAATGGAAGGTGGTTAACTTTTTTCCAGTTTACTTCTATATTTTCTCATATTTTTACTTTTTTAGTAGTGGTTATTTAATTTACTTATTTTTTTTCTTACACAAGTACGAACATATGGTTGTTTGACAGGTATCAATCATGGGCAGAGGACCAGAAGAGCGCCTGTCTTTTAAGCGGGATAAAAATCATGTTCTTTTTGGTGGAACAAAGATATTGCAGCATACTCCTGATAAGGTTGTACACAATGTTACATTTAATTATATTGTAAGTTTTATTATGCACTTCATAATTAATATATTCTTTTTGTTCATTGCTTCAGACCTTTCATATGAAAACTCCTGACGGTGGCTGTTTAGCAATTGTTTTACGAACTGGATTTGAAACAACACAAGGGAAACTAATGCGAACCATTTTGTTTTCAACGGAGAGGGTAATTCTGTAATTGTTATTGACACTAGACAGTTTCCTGGTGTCTCTCTCTCTCTCATTATTCTCTAATAGATAAATATATGTTTTTCAGGTTACTGCTAACAGTTGGGAGAGTGGACTTTTTATTTTGTTTTTAGTTGTTTTTGCCATTATAGCAGCTGGTTACGTGCTTAAAAAGGTAAACTGAACTTGTGGTATCATTTCTCTCTCAATCTTTTTGTATTTGATAATTCTATTTGTAATTTTAATCATGTATAATAAGGTATTAATTGCCATACATGTTGATATAGGGGCTTGAGGACCCAAACAGGAGTAGGTACAAGCTTCTTTTGAGCTGTTCTCTAATTATAACTTCAGTGATCCCGCCTGAGCTGCCAATGGAGTTATCTATAGCTGTTAACACATCTTTGATTGCACTAGCACGCCGTGGTATATTTTGTACAGAACCTTTTCGTATACCATTTGCTGGGAAGGTGGGCTGAGCTACTCTAATTATGTGTTATTTGAGTTAAAATGTTTAATGTCTTTTAGCTTTTATCACATTGTCTCTTATGTTACTATTCTGTAGGTTGATATATGTTGTTTTGACAAGACGGGAACACTGACATCTGATGACATGGTATTTTTGTTACAATTCTAACACTTATGGTAAAAAGATGGTTAACAGCCTCCCATTGATGCTTAATTTGTGCTTGATCTCCAGGAGTTCTCTGGAGTTGGTGGGTTGAGTGATGAAATTGATTTAGAAACGGATGCTAAAAAAGTGCCAACTCGCACTTTGGAAATTCTTGCTTCTTGCCATGCATTGGTTTTTGTGGACAACAAGCTGGTATGTAAATATGTAATTTATTATTGTTTTCCCTGTTTTAAAGATGTTTTTGTTTCTGGTTTTAATGAAACTAGAATATAATAATATCAAGTCTTAAAAAGATTAAGCTATGACTTATCAACTGTTGCCATCTTGTTTATAAAATATACTTATATGGTGATACTGCTTGTAGGTTGGTGATCCTCTTGAGAAGGCTGCAATAAAGGGGATAGAGTGGACTTATAAATCTGATGAGAAGGCCATGCCTAAGAAGTAAGTCATTCATTATTTCCTTTCCTTAATTTAAATCATTTCTTTTTTAGTTTTTCTAGAAACTTTCTTGAAAATTGTACACATTTTATCATTTTGTTTTCAGGGGAGGTGGGAGTACTGTCCAAATTATTCAAAGACATCACTTTGCATCCCACTTGAAAAGAATGTCAGTTGTGGTTCGTTCAGAAGAGCAATTTTATGCATTTGTAAAGGTATATGTAAAAGGTCAATATTAACCAATTATTTGTACTTCTCATTGTGTGAAACCATTTATTCATTTAGGTTTAACTCATACGACTTGTAATTTCAGGGTGCACCAGAAACCATCCAAGAGAGATTAAATGATATACCTGCATTTTTTGTAAGCACCTACAAGAGATACACACGTCAAGGATCCCGTGTTCTGGCTTTAGCCTATAAGCCTCTTCCTGATATGACGGTAACCATTTAGAGAGTCCATAGTTGTGTGTTTTTACATGCATACATACATATACATGCATGCATGCACACATATGCAGACATGCATGCACACATATACACACACGCAAGCACATATACGCACGCACATGCACACATACACATACACACGCACACAATTACACACGCACACACTCACACACACATACACGCACGCATGCACACATGCATACATGCATACATATACATACACATTCACACATATATTTGAGTAGTTTTATGCTTCGTTTCACAAAGTTGTTTGCTTTTTGTTAAATGGTTATAGGTAAGTGAAGCTAGAAACTTGGACAGGGATGTAGTGGAAACTGGGCTCACCTTTGCTGGTTTTGCGGTATGAAAAGATATATTTAGTGATCATTTTACTAATATATTTTATACTCATGCTACATTGAATCTATCCGCGATATGCTTTCTTTGACATATTTGCTATCATCCGACAAACTTTAGGTATTTAATTGCCCCATCAGAGGAGATTCTGCAACTGTCTTGCTTGAATTAAAAAAGTCATCACATGATTTGGTGAGTGGCACCGATTTAGTTCCCTTCATTTATTGTTGTGTAACAGAGTTTTAGCTCTACTAAAGAACAACTATAAAGTTTGCATAATGCTTATTCGACATCCAATTTATCATATCTGCGTATACGGATTTCATTTGTTTCGTGAAAACACTATAGGTGGGTTAAAAGTAGAGGTGGCAATATTTGCGGGTTGGGCAGGGTGGTTAACGGGCCAAACGGGTTTAGCTTGAAACAAGTTGGTTATATGTAACGGTTTGAGATGGGCCAGGCTGGTTGGCTCTGCAACTTTTTGTCCATTTTTAAACTTTTTTGTTTTATAAAAAGAAATGGCTTATTTATAAAAATAAATGGATGATTTGTACTTACAAATGCAATATTATTACAACACTTATCGAAAACTTCTGCATTTAGGTGATGATTACTGGTGATCAAGCATTGACAGCTTGCCATGTTGCACGTCAAGTTAATATAATATCAAAACCAGCATTAATTCTTGCCCCGACAAAGAACAAGAAACAATTCGAGTGGGTTTCACCTGATGAAAAGGAGATCGTGACCTACAGGTAATGTAATCATCAACTATGCTTCCATTAATATAATATAATATTTGTATATTTTTAAGATATTCATTGGCTGTGTTATTTGCAGTGAAGAAATGGTAGAGGCTTTAGCCGAGGATCATGATCTTTGTATCGGAGGTGATTGCTTTGAAATGTTGGTGCAGACCTCTGCTGTTTTCAATGTGATTCCATATGCCAAGGTTGTAACTCTTCATAACAATTTCAAATATGAGGCCGATAATTCTTAAATTTTAATGGTGTCACACTAACACAATAGTTTCAATTATTAGGTATTTGCAAGGGTTGCACCAGAACAAAAAGAACTCATAATGACTACATTTAAATCATCTGGAAGGATAACATTGATGTGTGGTGATGGCACTAATGATGTCGGTGCTTTGAAGCAGGTAATGCATACAGCCCCCTAAATCGTTTTTGTTCAAAGATTAATATTCATATTGCAGTAATATGATAATTAACGCATTAATTATATTTTTTTAGGCGCATGTAGGGGTAGCTTTACTGAATGCAATACCGCCACCAAGTCCTGGGGATAAATCCTCGTCAGAAACAAAGCCCGTTAGGCCAAAGAAGCCCAAGTCCGCTACTGAACCAAGTTCAAGCAGTGTCACCCCTGCTGCCAATAACCGCCATCTCACGCCAGCAGAGGTTCAAAGGCAGAAGCTAAAGAAGATGATGGATGAGTTAAATGAAGGAGACGATGGTCGGACAGCTCCTATTGTCAAACTCGGTGATGCATCAATGGCGTCACCTTTCACTGCCAAGCATGCATCAGTCTCCCCAACCATCGACATTATCCGCCAGGGTCGTAGCACTCTGGTGACCACCCTGCAAATGTTCAAGATTCTTGGACTTAACTGCCTTGCAACCGCTTATGTCTTGAGTGTCATGTACTTAGACGGTGTTAAACTAGGAGACGTTCAGGCCACAATTAGCGGTGTATTCACCGCCGCCTTTTTCCTCTTCATCTCACACGCCCGCCCACTGCCGACACTCTCAGCCGAGCGGCCCCACCCTAACGTCTTCTGCTTTTACGTCTTCTTGTCTCTACTCGGCCAGTTTGCTATGCATATACTTTTCTTGATTTCATCTGTGAAAGAAGCAGAGAAACACATGCCAGATGAATGCATCGAACCAGACTCCGAATTCGAGAGTAATCTGGTCAACACAGTGTCCTACATGGTCAGTATGATGATCCAAGTGGCTACCTTTGCGGTTAACTACATGGGTCACCCGTTTAACCAGAGTATATCAGAAAACAAGCCGTTTAAGCTTGCACTTATGGGTGCAGTTGCATTCTTCACCGTGATCACATCTGACTTGTTTCGGGATTTAAACGACTGGTTGAAACTGGTGCCTTTGCCTACGGAGTTGCGCGACAAGCTTCTGATATGGGCGGTATTGATGTTCTTGGGGTGCTACACGTGGGAAAGGATCTTGAGGTGGGCTTTTCCTGGTAAAATGCCGACTATCAAAAAGTCAAAATTAGTGGATGCTAGCAAGAAAAAGTCTCAGTGAGATGGGTCGGTCGATTTTACACAGATTTTGGATCTTTCTTTCTGTAGTTTCAAGTTTATTGATACGACAAGGCCAGTGACTTTTGGTTCCCCATTTTTTGTTTGATTAGTTGCTTGTTTACCAAGGCATTAAAAGTCGTTCTCTCTTTATCTTTAAGGAATCACAATGATATTAACTTTATCAAGACCAAAGACGTTAGTTATCAGTTATCTCATGTCATCATTTTCTTGTTAGAATTGATACATTAATTTTGAACGTATGAGGTATATTTATATCCGTTACGGGGTTAAAAATTATTCGAAAATAGATATTAAAATCACTCGAAAACAATTCTATATTTCTTATAATTTTTAGTTTTTAACAGCTATAAGAATATAAATAATTAATTATATTTTTTAATATTATATAACACATTAATTATCCCTTCTTTGCTAGCTCAACCGTGACACGTTAATTGGATGGTGATCTTAGACCCAATTTCTTAACCGTTGTGGTGCATCTGTAGCTTCGGTTTCGACATTGCAGCCCTATTGTTTGTTTGGTGGTGCTTTATGTATCCAAACAATCCGTAGATCTATCCTATTCTTCGATCGTTACATTTGAACCGGTGTCGTTGGAGGTATCGGATGTACTCGTTAGTTTGTTAAAAAATACCCTTTTAGATTTCTATGTACATTCTTTTTCTTACTATTCTAATTTCTATGTAACTTAACAGTTACAACAAATTAAAATATGATAAATTACATACGTAACATCATAAAATATTTGAAATATCTAAAATATGAAAACTTCATGATAATATAAACTCCGAAAGATAAAGTTAATATTTCATAACATATCAAATATAAACAGTATCATTAAATACACATTCTATAAGAAAAGTTCATATTTCATATATAAAAATTACTAGACAAAGTTCAATGAAAAATAAATTTTTTTTTTCAAGTATATGGTTCTGATAAACACGTCAGGTATCGACTAACATCATACCTGAATTAGTGAAAACTTTTTTTATCAATCCCATACCCGGTTCTATACCCGATTACAAGTCCCGGCTTTTGATGATTCATGCTGCAATATTGTTACTTCTATGAAAAATTCTTTTACTAACTAATTCCAAAAGTCGTTGATGACACCAACCCGACTCTGTACTTCAAACCATTTTGCCTGCTTAAGTTATGCTAGGCTTGTGATCGGACATTCTGAAAACTCTAAGCTGTCTTCATGGAACAATGTCATCAGCCTGACGTACTCCACCATAAAAGGAAATAATGGGGATTTAGAAAGGTCAACCATTTTGAACTTTAAACGGATACGTTGTTCAGGTATCAGGTCCCTTGAGCTTACTTACGCCTCTTTATTCAAAGCTTGTGCCTCGTTGTTAGCCCTTGAAGAAGGTCAACAAATCCATGTTGACTGCTTTAAGCATGGGTTGGGTTCTGATGTATATGTTAGGAACACAATGATTCACTTTTATGGCTCATGTAAAAAGATCATTGATGCACGCCAAGTGTTCGATGAAATGCTGTACACAAGTGTTGTTTCTTGGAACACCATCATTTCTGCTTGCTTTCGTGTATCACGGTTCTATGAATCGGTTGAGTACTTTAAGCGGATGCGAGAGGTTGAAATTGAGCCGGACGGAACTACAGTGGTGGTGATGCTCTCTGTATGTGCTGAGCTTGGGAACTTAACAATGGGGAAGTGTGTGCATACCCTATTAATTGAGAAAGGGTTTGAACTCTCTTGTCAGTTGGGAACAGCACTTGTTAATATGTATGCTAAGTGTGGGGCTTTGAATTGGGCGAGTTTAGTGTTCGACAAAATGCCTGACCGAAACGTGTGGACTTGGAGTGCTATGATTCAAGGATTAGCTCAACACGGGCTCGCTAGACATGCCATTTCACTTTTCAAGAAAATGAAAGACGCTTCGATCCAACCTAACCATGTGACGTTTCTTGGTGTTATTTGCGCGTGTAGTCATGCTGGATATGTCGAGGATGGGTACCGATTCTTTGAGGAAATGAAGTGTGTTTATGGGATCAAGCCTCGGTTAACACACTATGGTGCAATGGTAGATGTTCTGGGTCGAGCCGGTCATCTCATGGAAGCTTATAACTTCATTGTAAACATGCCCATCAAGCCTGATCCAACTGTGTGGAGGACTTTGCTCAGTGCATGCAGTGTTCACAGTGGTAGTGATTTTGATAAGGTTGGGGAGAAGGTACAAAAGAAATTACTTGAGTTGGAGCCAAGATGGAGTGGGAATTTGGTTATGGTGGCAAATAAGTATGCAGAAGTATGCAAGTGGGAGGATGCAGCTCGACTGCGAAAGAGTATGAGGTTTAAAAGGCTGAAAAAGTTGGCTGGAGAGAGCTGCATTGATGTAAAAGGGTCCACCTTTAGATTATTATCCGGGTATGATTCTCAAGCTACTTGTGTGGGTATTTACTTGTTACTAGATGGTTTAAGTTTAAACATGAAGATTAACAACCCATAATGTATATATAGTCAGGTCTATTGATAAAACCGAGTGGCATGATTATTAAAAAGACAAGTATTTTCTACCAAAATATTAATCTGTTAGGACCGTTAGTTTTGTAGTCAGGAACTTGACTTTTAAAGTTTGTTGAAAAGGGTACTTTATTTACATCCAAAATTCAATAAACTAACATAGATTTGAAGTGAACTTGCCTGCTCTACCAGTTCACTGACTAGTCTAAAAAACCAGATAAGTATTATAACCAATTCAAAAGTTAAAAAAAATATAGAAAATACAAAAAATAATCTAAAAAAATAGAACTTTAAAAGTTAATCATCCAAAAGTAAAGAAGTTACATAATTTTATCCTCAGAAACTTAACTTTCAGCAATTGTTGGTTCCCATCAAAAAAGTCAACATCTCTCTCAAGTCAACTTGCTGCTCATAAATGACTTATTATATCTACCAATGATACATAAGTACCCACAACTGCAACAATTAAGCCACTCAACACAACAAAACCAACAATCACCAGCTCAGCTCCAATGCTCCTATAAATTCCCGAGATCTTCAAGTAGCACAAACATGGTATTGTTATCGATGTTGTGGCACTTAAGAGGGCCCCCACGAGTGACATCAGATACCCAAAAAAGGGAAGGGACAGGGCTACAATTACAGTACTAATCATCAACATTGTTCTACTTAAGAAGCTACACACCCTTTTATTATAGGAAGATTGAAACCGCACCTCCATAGCATTGACAATTGGTGTTAGCATTAGTGCATATTTAGCTATCGGAGTAACGAGAGTGGTGCATATTGCCACTCTTGAACTTATATGATGTGTTGGAAGGTTTAAGGTAATCTGTGACTCTGCGTTTGACCCAAACATTAGGTAACCTATAACTGCCATCAATGAGTAAGTAATTGTACAGAAGGCAAAACAAAGGAACAAGACCTGCAATGTAGTAGAAAAACAGTTGTTTAGTAACATGTTTTCAAGTAATTCAAGCATACAGATCCTTAATATAGTTATATTATATATACCTTTGAGAATTGATGTTGGTTTCTCATAGAAGTATATAGGGTAGGGAAAACAGGATGCGCACAATAGCAGAACGCGTATAAGCTAATAGCTGACGGGATTCCATTCCAATTTACAAATTTACCCTTTTCTTCAAAACCAATGCCATCAAATGCACCAGCCCAGAAGATTGAACTTAGGATGATCACAGTGGCTAGAACTCCACTGGCTGATATATAAGAAATGATGCTTAGGCTGTTCAACCAACTTGTGGGGAGTATGATGATAGCAACAAGGATCACAAATCCAGTTTTTGCAGCAATATGAGTGCCAAAAATATAAAAATCCATGTCTGGGAATAAGTTGCTCATATTATCGCCTTCTAGGATCAGGAAACCTGTTGCAACCATGTAGAGCTCTATGTTCACAGTGATTGATACTATTGTTCCACCTGTTTTCCCGAATGCACGATCCCCGATATCAGGGTAACTTCTTATTGTTGGATCAAGATCCATGCATCTTTTGATTAATAATCCTGTGTAGAAGGTTGAGCTGGCAATTAGGAAAAGTAGTATTATGCTCAACCAACCTCCTGATGCCAATGCGTATGGAATTGAGAGTATTCCAACTCCTAAGAAATCCATCAAAACGAACAAGTCAGATATTCTTAATGCAAATATCTTGAAAAATGACCTAGTCATTATGGCTTTCTTTTAATTTTTAGTAAGAGGAATGAAAATATGATGGATAGTTTGTTATAAATCTGGGTGATTTGTGTACACCTGGAAACTCTGATAATCGCGTGTTCGCTATCAAATTGAATTATTTCATAGGTATACTCGAATATTCAATCGGATAAGAATCAGAGATTCAAGAACGAAAATCGAAATCTGTTAGAATTTTAAGAGTGTCTAAAACTGACCAAAATTTTATTCTATATAGGGGTAAAACAATGCAATGATTCTTCATGACGATTGTTGGTTGAAAACCGTCACAACGGTCAACATTAACCGCTGTCAATCTAGTCCGGACTCCGGATGACCAATTTGGTCAAGATGAACAATTTTACTCTGGATGACCAATTTTACTCCGGATGAGTAATTTCCAGCAATTTTCACACCCCAGGCAGGGGTGTTGCCCCTTGGACGCCACTAGGGGCTGCGTCCCCTAGGACCTTGCTAAATAGGGGCGCTTGCCCCTGGACCCCGCTGTCAAGTGGACTTCGCCCCCTTAATACAACACGGTGTTTTTAGCACCAGAAAGGTAGAAAGCATACGATCATCAAACAAGTGTGCACTCCATATTTACCAACTTGTTTGATGTTTCATTATGATTTCTCATTTGGTCATTAAGTAAATCCAATTACACTAAAATAGCTAGATGACACTAAAATCACAAACATAGTTAAACCATAAAGGTGATATGTATATTTGATTGTGTACATAATAGGGTTACATAGGGATATAGTGATATGACATGTAATCATCACACTTTCACTTTAGTAGTATTGAAATAAACAGGAGGTTATAAGATCAAGTATAGTGGGTTAAAGCCCACGTACATCTCAACAAAGGAGGGGTGCTAAACACCATTACGCGGGCGTCAAGGACAGGGCGCCGTGACTTTAACGGGCGCGAGGGAGAGAGGGGTTGGTGGTGAGGTGGCCCAATGAGCCAAGAGGGTGGGGCGTGAGGGTGTTAGGGGAGTACACTTGGTCTAAGTTGAAAGTCTGTTAGAGGCAATGATGTATAAAAAGTGTGTAGTTAGAAAAATAATCAACTACTATTTGTAAAATTTGATTTAATAATTAAATAGTTAAGATAAGATAAAGATAACAAGAAAATATGTGGATCAAAAGAAATATGAGAGTTGGAAAATAGGTTTATTTGTTTGGAGGATTCGAGATAGCATCCTTACCACATGGTCCCCGAGAAAATGGATAGTGACTTTGTATGTATTTTGGTGCGCTATTTATTATCCAATAAATGCTTAAATTCTTTCCTACGCCAAAATTGGAAAAGAAATATAGAACGAATTTGATATTACAATAAACAACAATTATTTTTAGATTGGAAATTAAGTAAAAAAAAACTTTTTTTAAATGGTTAGAAACGATTATAATCACTCATCTCATCAAATTAATAAAATGTATTATTAGTGTTTTATATTTTTGAATCATTGATTTTAGAAAGAGTTAATTACACGGACGGTCCTGTGGTATGGTCATATTGCAAGTTCGGTGCCTAACTTTGAAAAATTATACTGGTGGTCCAATAGTTTTCAAAACGTAACACGGGTGGTCCTTGGAATAGATGGACAATAACTTTTTATGTTAAATTTTAAAAAATGACCGTTATACCCTTAGTGTATTTTGAGTTTTTTTTAATTGAAAAGAGGTGGGACCCATAGATATTTAGTTTTTTAAGTTTTTATTTTTTTTATATTAAGGGGTATTTTGGTCATTTTACAGTCTCTTAACAAAAAAGATTAACATCCATTCACTTCAGGGATCACCATTGTTATGTTTTGAAAACTATTGGACCACCATTGTAATTTTTCAAAGTCAGGAACCAAACTTACAATATGACCTTATCACAGGGAACATCCGTGTAATTAACTCTTTTAGAAAAACTAAAGACAAAAACTCATTCTCACACTTATCAAAATAATATAATACTCTAAAATCTATACCAACGTTCACGATGAAATCAGAACCCTTGGGGAGGAACAACCTTACTACAGTCTACACACCGTGATACCGCTAGACTATGGGTATAGTTTGACCTAGATTTTGGTCAAAACATACACTAGCTTCAATATGCAGATGATGAAATAAAATAAAGAGTTGAAAAAAAGTCACCTGAGAGAGCATTGAGACCGTTGAAACAAGTATTGAGGAAAGATGCATTGCCACCTATGCTGGTGTATTGCTCCTTCTCTTTACTACCTAACAACAGGGGTATTGTCACACAGTAATCTTCCTGCTTTTCTCCCTTCATTATAACTCTTCCTTTTCACCTGAGAGAGAGTATATGTTTGACTGCTTTTACATGCAAAGAACTCTTGTTCTTATAACTTATAAGTGGTCAAATTGCTTGGAATATCAACCATTTTCACCTTTTGACATGTTAAGCAACCACTTATTTTCTTTATGATATTCAACTGTAACTGTAGCTAACCATAACATGTAATATAGAGTTAACAAAAAAAAGAAAATAATTTTAACCAATCTAAGACTGCCACATGTCATGGACATCCACTCACAATGAAAAACTGTTCCTAAAAAGTTTGTTTTTAAAGTAGCGTATAATTTCACAAATGACCCCTGTGGTTTGATCAATATGCACGTTTGGCCCACAGGATTGAAAAATTACAAACTTAGCCCAAACATTTGGTATCAGGTTGCATGTATGGCCCCTGACGTTAATATCAGTTAGTTTTTAATGGAAAATTACCTCAAATCTTTAACCCTAACAAAACACTACCGTTTTCCCTCCCGATTACAAACTACGTTGCTGAAGATGAGACCCAACGTCGTTTGAACTTACGAATCAGTGTTTGTTTCCTCTTACCCATAAAATAAAGAAAGTTTGACGTACGAATTTACATCACAAAATCAAGTGGGAACCGAGTGTAAATCTATGATTATTATGCTACAGGGACTGTCCTTAACAACAAAAGTGAAAGTTAAGACTGTAACCAGCCAAACTGTTAGTATGAATTATTATCAACTAATAAGTTATAGTTTGGATATTAAAATCCAATTTGACTTTAAAAATTAATATTAAATAAGAAACATTTATATTAAATTTTAATAAATTGTTTTTTATTGTTGTAAATCTACAACCACATAATCCTCTTCTCCTTCACGTAGTTAGCATGCAAATCGATGTGATGGATGTTTGTTTCCTCTTACCCATAAAATAAAGAAAGTTTGTTTTGAGGTACGAATTTACATCACAAAATCAACAACTTACACATGCAAATTAAACACCAATTTGTCGGAGAATCTAAATCTAAACAAAAGTAAACAAAATCAAACTTGAAAACCTAAAAAAAAGAAATAATAGAATAGAGAAGAAGGGGTTGGTTGCATTTGCATTTGTCGAAATTAATTAAAAACCATGCACAATGTGTGATTCGAATTCAAAACAATGAAAATGCAAATCGAAATGATGGATGGATGAATCGTACCTTTTGTGTGAAAACTATCGACGAGTTGCCGAAGGGAATCCAATTTATAGAAAAGAGGAAGTGTCAACTTCTTGTCGACAGATCGATCTAATACCAAAATATAATACAAAACATCATTCTCTTCTCATGTCATCCATCCATTTTCTGTCAGATCCTAAAGAAAATATCAATTAACACATTAATTAACTAGACTAACATATATTAAACTAATATATATCTATAAAGTGAGTTAATTTTTATTAAAAAATAATAATAAAATAAAATGGATAATGACGATAATCTCGTCATTTGTGGGAAACATACTAGTACAATATTGTGTATAACAAACGAGCGAACAAAATATAAAATACAAATTTTATATAACTTACTTGATTCGAAGCGATGTTTTCAACGAGTACTTCAACAATGCCTTCTTGTAGTATTTAACACGAGTCTCTAAGATGTTGAGTATTCAACTTTGTCATTGACTGCAACGATGAACAATCTAAATATTGAACGGTTGTGGCTGAGGATTCGTGTTCAATACGGGTCCATTAAAACAGATTTCAAGTCTCCCCTAAGAGAACTCGTCTGTCTCCCAGGGTACAACAACCTAAGCAGTGAGTACAACCAAAAATGGCTCTCGCGCCCGAAGTTTTACTAGGGAAAATAGTGTGTTTAAGATCAGGAAAAGAAATGACGAAGTTGGTGATGTGGTGGAAGAAATTCATAAGAGTTCTCCTCTCTAGCGGGTTGCTTGACTCTTTCTTTTCGATGCGGATTTTCATCTCTTGAAAAAATGAATCAAAGAGATCATTTTATACTCATACCAAAACTTTATATTTAATTTTTTATTTAAACACAATTATGACAATTTTATGAGTCAAAAGAAAACATTCATTTGATTCATGACATGTTAATGCCAATTTAAATAGAATTAGGTGGCATAATCAAAACCTCTATAGTGATTTATGAATTAGACTTATGAGAGGAAAAAAAAACACCTATATTGATTCATGACATGTTTTGCTAGTATTAATCAAGATGTAACAATTCATACTGATGATATCATCAACACTAATTATGATGTCAACGGTAGTAAGTTGAAGCACCCAAGTTCAGCAGCATTCATTCCAATCACTTAATCAAAATAGTGTATTTAAAAAATATATGATCAAGAAAATTAGCCTCCCTTGATACTATCATTTTACGAAATAAATAGTACATGAACCTATTAGTCACTTGCATAGTTAGAAGGGTCAGAATTGTAATAATGGGTTAGTTAGCTTGTTAAGAGGACAAATAACACTACTTAAAGGTTGTAACCTATTGACCAGAATTAGGAATGCATATGATCCTACTTCTTGTTCTCTAACTCCCTCTATTAAAATCATACCATAACAATGCTAACAGAGCAGTTCTTTCCTTAGAACAATGCTGAAACTCTATCTATTATGATTCAAGGTGGGGATTCACATTGACAACAAGGACAAAACAAGAAATTGAGAAAACCATACAAGATCATGAGAAAAGATTGCAATTTGGTGGTTGCAACAGAAAAACTAGAACGACATTTGGCATAATTGAAAGCATTGATCAAGAAATTTGCGATACAACAAGAGCTTACGATGAAGAAACTAGATTCGACCGGAATGAATCAAAATCAGGTAAAAAAAACAGACGTGGCAGTAATGGATCATAGAGGATCAATCGGGGTACAATTCAAATAGTGTCATCAGTTTTGAAACACCCCAAACCCGGGTAATCTCATAGTTGACACAAAACATATAAACATAGTTCTTAAACTGAAATCAAAATATCTATTACATCGGAAGACTTGTTTAAAACATTCAAAATCCACAATGAATTAAAACTTTAACATCATTGTTCGGAAATCACTATCATGATAAGGACATGGCTGTCTTCAGGGAGAGCAGCCCTTTATCGATGCTATCCGAGCTCTCGTAACTCCTTTCATTTGTCATTCTCTAACCTGATGTGCATATTAAAAGTCAGATATACTGAGTGAGTTTTATATACTTTACTTTTCTTTAGTTTTCGTTTATATAATACATAGTACGTATACGTCTGAAAACTCTTTCAAGACTATCACTTTCATTTACTGTCAAACTGTCACTTTTATTTATTAATGTAACTTTATAAAATAAGGTTAATACATTAATACTATCACACATGCCTGGGTTAATATCATTATGATAAGGCCTCTTTGATGCTCGCACAAAGCAAGACTTATGTCACTGTTAGTGCTTGCACTAAGCAAGACTTTCTATCGCTGCTTGGAACAGATCCAAGATTCTTGTCATGCTTTGACGAATCCAAGACTCCTGTCAATGCTTGGCGAGGCCAAGACTCATGTCAATGCTTGGGCGAACCCAAGACTTCTGTCGGTGCTTGGACAAAATCTAAGGCTTCTGTCAATGTTTAGACGAATTCCAGACTCCTGTCGGTGCTTGCAAAGTTTCTGTTGGTGCTCGCACGAAGCAAGACTTCTATCACTATCACTATCAGTAACTATACTATTACACTATCATGGTCGGTACTCGCACGAAGCAAGACCTCTGCCACTATCACTATCACTATCAATAACTATACTGTTACACTATCATACATACACATCATTTAAATTTTGCACGTAAGCAAACAATTCAAGTAGCACATATTAACACATAAGTATTTAACACGACAACTGTCACTATCATTCAGTATGATAATCATACTGCTTTCAATTATTATTCTTCATCTTTATGTCATTGTTTGTCATAAAACATTTGATATTTTTAAAACTGTCATCGTCTTTCATTAACTTTCATTTTAACAAATGTTTTCTTTCAAAGTATGCACACCAGCCCAAAAACTTATAAAACGAGCAATAGAAACTCACCCGTTCTGCTATCACTGTCAAACTATCGAACTGTCAAACGAGCAATAGAAACTCACAAGTTCTGCTATCACTGTCCAACTATCGAACTGTCAGGCTAGGTGAGTTGCTACGTGATCTGTATGAAATCAACACGTGGAATCTATCAACTTTTAGCTAGTGTCGCCAGGCAGTGTCGGTATAACTTGCGTTATGGACTTGTGCCATATATCATAGTGTCGCCACATGAAATGGCGACACTAGTCAGTGTCACCAATCATTGGCATTTCTTGAGAACAACACATCTTCCTCGACTAGTGTCGCCAAAAGAAATAGTGTCGCCCCATAGGGTCGCCTGAAGAACATCTTCATGTTCCAGGCCCGTTTTTGTTCCAAAACTCTAATTTTTTACGTCCAAATCGTTTGTTTAACTTCCATGAGTCTAAATCCAAGCTTTCTTTTCCATTTCATACGTGAAAATCCAATCTTTATGTTGAAAACCCATAAAACCCTAAAAACCCATTTTCCAAACAGAAACTCAGATCTCGATGAGTTTGATACCTGTTTGTGCGTGGTTCTTCCTTCCTTTCTTCCCAGATATGATTCTAATCATGAAACCAACAAGATGAAGGCTTGAATGATGATCCTTAAACTTTCTCTCTCTAACACTCTCTCTCTATCTCACTCTCTAGCTTGAAGGTGAAGATGGTGGAAGCGAGGAGGAATGTTGGTGGCGGCTAGGGTTTGTAGACCCTCCCTCCTCCCTTCTTCCCTTCTAACACGTCTGTTCCTGACACTACTAGAAAATAGACCTTTAATGACACGTGAACGTGCAAAAATGTGTGTCATCATAAAAAAAATAAAAACACGGAGTGCGTATTTAAATATGCGTATCATCGTGTAATTGTCATCTTATAATCTGAGCTTTAATGACACGTGAAGTATTACGTGCAAATATGCTAATCGTCATCTTGTAATTTCAACATCCCGCCCTTATTATTTCTAGCGCGCCATTGTCTCAAAAATCGAATAAATCTAGGGTTGTGAAACAATTTCATCTTTTTCATCTAAAACGATTTCATCTCCTTCATCTAACTTCACCTCGCCATTGAGACCAGTTCCTGCAGGGGATTGGATTTGTTTTAAATCTGGTAGAGCCCTCGTTTCCGGCAAGCTTCCTCCTCCCCCCCTTCCGACGGCGGCACTACAAGAGACCCCAGGCGGCGGTTTTCGCAACAACAACAGAAGGCGGAGGGCAGTGGTGGTTTGATTTGTGATTGGGACAATTCGATGGTGGCTTAGGGCTTTGGTATCCTTGACTGAGTTGCGAGAAACAGGGAGGTGGAAATTGATTTAGGGCAAATGGTCGTATTATTGAAATGTAAGTAATGCTCTCAACGACTATAAAACTGCTAGAATTTTGAAATGAAAGTTGCTATTAAAAACTCATCCGGATGAATATCAGAATATGAGTTACTGGCTTGAAATGTTCAAATTTGTAACCCTAATTACACTTTCTTACTGATCTTTGTAAGTGAAGATAAGATTTCGAACCAGAGCAGGTATCCTTTTGAATACCAAAAATCTAGAAGTCAAATGCCAAAATATATTATGTTGACTTTTTAATTCATTTCTACTCTAAGATCTTGAATCTGGCAAAGAACAAATCCGAGATCGAAAATAGAGTACACTCAGTTATTGATAAATTTGTTGAACGAGGACTTCGTCTCTTGGAGTAGCTCGCCAGGTAACAAGTTAACCCCTTTAGGAAACATCAGTTTATTGTTTATTTATTTTTTATATTTTTTTATATTTTTTTTAATACAGGAAGTACCTGCTAATTGTAAGGACAGTCCTGGTGGTCCATGGGAATTTATAGGCCTTCCTGTATTCGATCCACCTCGCCATGACAGTGCTGAGACAATTAGAAGAGCTTTAGACCTTGGAGTTAGTGTTAAGATGATCACATGTCTGTTTTTAAATCCAGTAAGTCTAATTTATTTATTCATGTTATATATAATCTACAAAATTAGTTACATGATGGTGTCTTTTCAGGCGACCAACTTGCCATTGCTAAGGAAACTGGGAGACGACTAGGAATGGATGTTAACATGTACTCTTCATCATCCTTACTTGGAGATCATAAGGTCTGATTTTAAAATTTTGGATGGCACTTCGGTTCTGCAGCTGTCAAGGCCTGATTTTAAAATTTCAATAATAGTTTTCTTTTTTTTTAGTTTTATGTCATGTTGATTTAGTTTATACATTTTAGGCTGATATGGAAAAATTCATAAGGCAAATAGTGAATTTGATGAAATCAGAAGGCTTGTATGAGAATCAAGGTGCATAGTTGTCAATAGCGAATAGCGACAAGGTACCGATATGCTACTTAGCGAATAGCGGTAAATAGCGACCGCTATTTCGTGTTTAACGGTAAAGTAATAGAAAATTATAGAAATATATTTAGTCAACCATTGTAGCAATTATAATCAACAAAACAAACAGAACGACCTGAAAATTGCAATTGAAACCAGAAATTGGAGACCTGAAGGAGAACCACTGAACCAGACAGAACGACCTGGTCGTTGGAGACCACCTGACCAGACGGAACGAACTTGGATGAGAGGAACGGCGTGGAAGGCTGAAGGAGTGCGAACTGCTGAGGAGAGAAGAATGAACTGAACGTTCGCTTCTTTTTTTCTTAAAACCCTAGATCGCTAATTTAAAAAAAAAATTAAAAAAATAAAATAAAAAATTAAATTCCCGCTATTAGGTGCTATTCAGTCGCGATAACCCAGATAGTGGACATCTGGCACGTCGCTACGTAGCGCGCTATAGCGCTCGCTACGCTCGCTATCGACAACTATGTCAAGGTGGTCCAATTATTTTATCTCAGGTAGTCAAAATCACTTATTTACTCTTTTTTTGTAGTATCAAACAAGACAAAATCACCAATTTTGCATCTCTGATCTTAGATCTATTTGGATATGATGAAATTAGGTTTTGATTAGAGAGACAAGTTTTGTGTCTTTTGTTAGTTGAATTTGATTATTCCTTTGTTGCAGAAAAAGAATGTAGATTAGATCTAATGGTGATCAGATGAGGTATTGATGGTTAATTATGTAGATTAAAAAGGTTGATTGTTATTAGTTCAAAACTTTCTTTAATTATAAAAGTTATTTACAAAGTCACTTAGATTATTGTTTCATTAGTTTTGAACTTTGAAAACAGTCTATTTCACATTAGCAGTAAAGTTGTTTCAGATTTTGCTTTATAGATTTTACTTTATGTTGGGGATTCAAGATTCTTGGCATTCTTGTTTGGTATAGTTGCTTTGATGCAACCTATTATGCTAAAGGAAGAGAATTTTGTTCATTTAAGTTATATCGGATCCATTTAAGTTATTTGTTGGATCCTATGTTCGTTATGTTTGTGCACTTGACTTTGATGCGAAGAATAATATTGATGTTTTTGGTTGATTTAATTAGCCCACAGACAAATTAATGGAGCATATTATTCAAGTCAAATGATTTCTCAATGAATATTAATAAATTTGAATATATTGCAGTCAATGGGTGAGGCTGTATTTATATGTAATCTCAAATATAGGATAAAATAGTTTGGAATGTTAGGATTTCTGACTTTCTGATGGAATATGATGATGATTACCAAGTTGGCCTTTTTGTTATTCCTACAATGTGGATTTTTATTTGCTATGTTGCTGCAAATCAGGTCATTAGTCATATTGGTTATGTGATCGTGGAATTACAAATTCAAGATGAAATCACAGTTTGATTGCGCTTATCCCTTCCACATGCACCGTAAAAAGATCAATGGTTACTCCATTATTATACACTGTACCTATCAAGGTTTGCTCAAATTCATCATACTCCCTTTTGATCTTTTCATTGTGCAGGTACACTTATAAACTGGGCCACAAACTCTATCAATATGAAGATGGATCCAATGGAGGTATTATGTTTAATTTCAATTTACTATCAAACTCCAACAAAAAAACCTGTACTTTGGACAGAAAATTGGGATGGATGGTATGCAAATCTCAACATATTTTTTTTACTTTCTCAAAATTTAAACACTGATGGTTTTAAAACATTGCATCATCTTGCACATTTGTTGCTTGCTATTTCATTTTAAAACATTGATTATGGTGAAACCTCACTTTACAATATGTTTCTCTAAGGCTCCGGTTCTGGGCAATAATCTACGTAAACTGTCAGTGGTTATCCAACAGAAATTGGCGAATGTAGGATTTCTGTTTGCACTGACTTGAGAAGGAGACACACTGTTGATAGTTTTGATTCTTCTATAATTGAGCCTTGGATCCCCGCTCATGCTGATCTTTCAATGTTTCATAAATTTAAAACTTTGTGCATTTGATTTGTTCTCTCTTTTAAAAACCATGGGAGCATATCAGCATAGATGGTCAACCCCATGATCATGGTTAGAATGCTTCATGCTTCTGTTATCCAAGTGTTTCCCTAAATGCACAAGAATTAACTTTATAATATCTCCTTGACCCAAATTAATCCTCATTAAGTATTAAATGTCAAATGCAACAATTAAATGACACATTTATTTTGGGTCTCCTCTAGTGTGTGATTTTAAACCATTAATTAAATTGGCATCAACTATCCCTATTTTCTTTTTATGTTAAACCAGTTCATAGTTTTGGTCGGGGTGATGGGCTTGCTAGGTAGATATTGAGAATTGAGACATTGATGATAACCTTCTCTTTGCAGAATAATTTGGATACTTTTAGGGGTGGGTTGAGGAGTATTAGCTGCACCATATTCTTTAATATATAGCCAAGAGGAGTGTTACCACCACACCCAGCCACTAAATCAGCCATTCTTTTCGATTACTCATTCACCGCACCGCCATCTAGCACGCCATCGAGCTGTTGCTGTCCCAAGGAATCCACACCAGAGATTTAATCTCCGTAAGCAACTACTTCATTGTTCAAGTTCATCATCTCTGATTTGTTCTGTTTACCTGGTGTTTAAGGTAATCATTCTGATCCTATATACATTCTATAAATCTAACTATAAGCTCTCTGCAGGCTGTCCTTCATTTCATAGTTCTTCTAATTGTAATTTGGCCACTGAACTTCAATCCCAAACACTCAAACTGCAGACCTGCATCAAAGAGGCTAAAACCATTAATATAGTCTGTTTTGTTTTAATCATAAATGTATCTTTTAACCTAAATCTTTTTTACATCTTTGCTTTTTTGCCATTGTAGAATGTTTGTGGTAATGTTCCTTAACTTGTTTATAAATTTTTTCTCAGGTTAGGGGAAGGAAAGATGAATACACGGATGCTGATATTGTTGGAATTCGTGAAGAATGGTCGACTTTTGTGACAAACTTCATTTTTCGGTGAAATTTGTATCGACATTTATGAAATATTGTCCACTTTTGAAATGTTTGTTAGTATTTTATGAAATATTGTATGAAATGGATTGTTTTGTTATATATGTATTTTATTTTGTATTATAAGACATTAATTATCATTTAATGTGAAAATTAATAATTATATAATTTTTTTTAAAACAGCTAAAACCATGACACGTATTTTATGACACACAAATGCGCGTTATCCTCTATTTATGACAAGGCCTTCCTTGACACGCATTGCGTGTCGTATAGGCGTGTCATAAACAGATGACACACAAATGCACGTCATCTTCATTTTATGACAGGGCCTTTCTTTCTTGACACGCTTTCATCTACCCCCTTTAATGACACTCATTGCGTGTCATTAAAGGCCTATTTTCTAGTAGTGCGATGGATCCCTCGATCTTTTATTATTTCGTTCCCGAAACCCATTTATTAAACTGTCATTATTTTGAGACGTTACAAGTTTCTAAGGGTTAGTATGTTTGTCTTCGAACACAAATCTAATTCTTGAAATGAAATTGAACCACGCTATTCTTCTAAACTCACAAAAGAGAAGGATGTAACTAAAGTGTTTGATAAAAGACCTAAAGGATTTAGAGAAGTGAATGCACTAATTGGTTGTGATTCAAAGAAAATTGAAAAGGAAGGAAAACAAATCTCTTTTCTAATGTTCCAATTGAGACTTCATTTGTTGTGTCACAAGCAAGAATTGCAATACGGAATAAGTTGAGCAATGGATTTGATCAGATGGTACAAGGGTATGGTTTATGGAAATCTTTTCAAGGCAAATGAAACTCATAAAAAGGATGCTTTAAACAGAAACATAGCAAGGAGCCATGAATATCAATGACAATGAACATGAAATTAGTAGAAAATCAAGAAAGGTTCGGTTCTTGTGGATCTTTTTGGTGGTGGAAAGAAGTTTGTTTTAACCCAAATAATGATTTAGACAATTTACAAACCCTAGGATCATTTTTAGAAAAATACCATTAGGGTAAAATCATATAAACATCTTCATTCAAGTTACCATATAAAAAAACATTATTTATGTAAAGTTGGTATAATTACCAATTACGATTCACAGCCAAACTGATAATACAACGCACAATTATCATTTTTACCGTAGGTAAAAACGTTTCATCGAAATCTATGCCCTCACGTCGGTCGTAACACTTTACAACCAATCTAGATTTATACCTTTCAATTTCACCTGTTGATCTAAACTTGATTTTATAAACCCATTTACACCCTATAGGTTTTCTACCTACAGGAAGATTAAATAAGTCCCACATTTTATTCTATTTAATGCTTCCATTTCTTCATACATAGCATCTATCTAATTATTATCAAGAATAGCTTCTTTATAAATTTTAGGTTCAACACTTTCATTTAAACCGGTAGTAAAACACAAATTTTTAGAATTTAGGTTTGAATAGTTAACAACCCGTTCAAGACCATACTTAACTTCATCCTCAACTACAAAATCTTGTAGTTTTCTAGGAAGGGTTGTATTTCGGGATGATCTCCGAAACTGTTGCTTGACTTGTAGGAACCGTACCCTCATGAGAGATAGTGTCATCATTTGTATTTGAACTATGATCTACTTCACTAAAGCCTGCATCAAGATTAAGAGATTGCTCCAAAGGAGCCTCATCCTCAACCTCAGGACGGCTGCAAGGTTGCTGATCACATTCAAGATACTCACTATTTACCCTCTCCTCATCATCGAGATTTTCACTTGAAACCATTTTGGGATTGTTTGTATTAAAAAGATAAAAAATTCAAATTATTAATTGTGGTATCGATCCCTGAATCAAATGAATCTAAAAGTTTATTGTCTTAAAAGGTAAAAATGTTTTCATAAAATTTTCTCTCTTGAAAAGATTATAGTTTTTTTTATCTAAACTCCACAGTTTGTAATTTTTTCTTTGGTTTGAGTTATTTTTCTGCATGATGTCCAAATTTATCATTATTATTTAAAATAGTACAAACACCCAAAAGTTTTCAAGTGATTAAGAGGAGGTGAAAAACCAAACTGAAGTTCATATGGAGATTTTCCTTTTAACACAGAAGAGGGCATCCTGTGTATTAAATAAGTTGCCATTAGAACACAATCAGACCAAAACTTAAGAAGAATTCTCCCTTGAAATAGCAATAACTTAGCAACATTGATCTAATGTATGTGTTTCCTTTCAACTATCCCATTTTGCCGAGGGGTGTAAGGACAAGAAGTTTGATGAATTATGCCATGCTTTCTAGTAAACTCATAAAACTGTTTATTTGTGAACTCAATTGTATTATCACTTTTAAAAACTTTAACGATTTTATCAAACTGATTTTTTATCAACTCAAAAAAACTTCCGATGTTATTAAAAACTTCATATTTTGATTTCGATAAGTACACCCACACAACTCTTGTATAGTCATCAACAACACTTAAGAAGTATTTAAAACCTTCCCTACTTTTTCACTCTATATGGACCCATACATCAAGATGAACCGGAAACCCAACAGACGAACGATCTTCAATGTAGCAGATGAACACCAGAAGCGCTACGAAACCCGACTAGAGCCTTTAGGGCTCGGATACCATGTCACTAATATAAGAATCAAGCATATCTTGCATAAACTCCAACAATCAAAGTACTCAAAAATCTGTATAAAAAACAAACTAAAACACCGGCTAGAACATCTATGCAATGATCTAAGCAAATGGAAGAAACAGGCTAACAAACTCAGATTTGAAACAACCAAGATGAAGAAACCCTAATATGATCGCACAGCTCCAACGAGAGAAAGGAGACAGACGAAACATATGTGATGATCTTGCCCTAACTGCATAGCCTTCCTTTTATACAAACCAGCCATCCCAGCGGATTTTTAGCCCAACAGTCCATCACTTCCTTGCCAATAAATACTCCACCCAGGTTCAAAAATATGCAAACAAAATACAAAAAAATAATGGAAATATTAATTATAAAATATCAAATATAAAAACATGTAAAGATATCGAATTGGAAAAATATAAGTATTTTTAACATTAATGTTCCAAAGCATCTCTCCAAAAGATGTTTTCAAGCATGTGATTATACATGAAGTGGTTATAGATTTTGTTCAGAACATTTTTAAACAAAACCTTCAAGAGATAAATACCTAAAAAAAATTTAAACTCTTTTAAAGTGGTTTTGGTCTCCTTAGAATATGATGACGGGGTTTTACCCATAAGGTCCGGAACATTAGAATAATCCGGAAGATCTAGAACATCGAGTTCGTCCATAAGGACCAGAACATCATGTTCGTCCATAAGATTCGGAACACACAAGCCTGTTGTGTGTGTGGATCGAATTCTTCCAATATAACTTTACTAAATACCAATAAAAAACAATTTGATCAAATATCATATTAGTTGTGTAGCGGAAAAAAATTTAGTCAAACTGGGGTTTTACTGTTTGCTTGTAGAACACATAATGAGCACAGGATTCCAGAATCACATCTTCAGTTAGGACTATGAATAATTGTTACAATTGAACAATTCCTGCACAACTAATTCTCTATCTTCAATTATCTAAGAAGATTGCTAGAACAAGTCAGAAAGAAAAACTAAACAATTGGATAGTCTTGTGCACTAGAATCTCGTGTTAAAGTATGTTACAAATTTGAAAATAGTCATGCTGAAATTACGAAAGTTTCCTGTGACTCCCCATTAGCATAAACATCTTCATTGGTACTAAGTTGTTGTGTCACACAAACACACTTCAAAGTTAACTGTCGGTAGAAACTATCTTCAACACTAACAAGTTACCATCTATCAGTAGAAACTTATGCCTTGGGTAGAAACTCTTTTCTCAACACCAATTCTTAGTCTCTTTCAACTTCAGCACTAACGTACACCATATATGAGGACAAAGTTTATCATCGGAAATAACTCCCTTCGGTAGCAATTACTTAGGTTTGGTAATCATTAGTTGTAAGGAACATAGACCTAATAAGTTCAGTCCAACTAAAATAAGAAAATCCAGTGAAATATATATTTAGTTATGAGATTTTCTATTCTAATTTAACTTTTTAAAACTAATGATTCTTCTAAATTATGTGTAACTAGATTTTTCCGCTCCGCGTGTTCCCGGGGGGGGGGGGGGGGGGGGAATTCTCACGTGCATACAATGGAATACCATGACTCAATACATTCATTTTACCTATACATACTTGTACTTTCCTTTTCTTAACATCCTAAAATGGTAAAAAAAATTGGTCACACAAAGGTTCACTTGAACAAACAGTTTTGATATGTGTGTGTGGATGATCATTATTTGGTTTCAGGAGGTGCTAGTTGCTCATATTTCTCAAGAGTGACAAGGGCTAACTCAATGGTTAGAATAATTATATCCTAAAGTAACATAACCTGATTAAAGTAAATATCATAAAGAGAGCTTCCCCTTTCAGTTCAAGTAGTTTCCTTGAATAGGGGCTTATTGATAAAGCGTCCTTAATATCTTCCAAAGCAGTAGTTGTTGAGTTGAAAGGTTTATGTTGCAGAAGTTCAAGCAACTTGTTGATATAATTAACTACTTTGCCAGTAAAAAACCCCAAATCAGAGGCCGGTAAGAACCTCAATAGTAAGCCTTCTATCCAAGGAAACCATTCCAGAATCCAAGCACTTCTTGTAATTGTATAATGCATCATTAATATCTCCACAAAGCAGATGGCGGCTAAGAAACGCAAACCGTAAGTAGGTAAAAATTGTGCAATTAAGGCATGGGAGAACCAATAACAGAAAAAAAATATCTTTACAAAAATTATGCTTTATTAAAATGAGCCACTTTAATACTCAATAAGGAGAGTGCCAGCTTTTACTGCCAATTAGTTTATGATTTACGTGAATTGAATTGAAAGCAAAAAGAGTAGAATCCTAAGCAAAGGAAAAATGCAACCTTCTTACCATTAAATTCATATTCCCAAATGTTCAGAAAACATACAGTTCTCAAAGTAGGTTATTAACATGTGTATAACTTGAAAAGCTCAAATCCTAATCGCATAAATAACCTGCACAGTCAAAGCTATCATAACAATATGTTCTGTTATAAATCTGAATAAAAAAATATATATAATACCTTGCAGAGTCTAAGCAATTATACTGGCACACGAACACGCCTGGCTTGCCATCCACTTTGTACCTCCTTTCTTTGTCACATATATGAAATCAAAGGAAACGAAATGCTTAAAACCGTAATTAGGAAAAAAAAAACAACAATTCACACGTACCTCGTTCAAATGACGAGTGTTGAGGAAGAAACCTAAAAAAATGAAGAAGCCATAAACCTACAAAAAAGATTATCTTCAAAGCTGTATAAATAAAAGGCAGGAAATAAACCCATTGAGAAATTCCATATAAGGATTTCAATCTTTCCCTAAACTTATGAATATCTGGAAGAATATAAAAATTACCAAAATTGATGCTCTTGACCGATAGTCCAAGCTTCATAGCAGATAGGGCAAGAACTGCTCTCATGCCTCTCCAGCATCAAATTGACCGCCAGACTGAAGCTTCGTAACATGTTGATGAAGACTTTCAAACTGAGGGAGAGAAAGCAAACCCCTCCTACACATGAATCTTCAGTTAATATAACTAAAACAGTCACAAAGTTCCCTTATATTCCCCAATTACTCCCATTTGA
Organism: Smallanthus sonchifolius; assembly: GCA_023525975.1. Classification (NCBI taxonomy): domain Eukaryota; kingdom Viridiplantae; phylum Streptophyta; class Magnoliopsida; order Asterales; family Asteraceae; genus Smallanthus; species Smallanthus sonchifolius. The sequence goes on along the minus strand of CM042031.1, from coordinate 67,922,307 downwards.
ACAACTTAAAGGTAGTGTTTCTGTTTGATCCATTTGATTCGATTAAAAACCACAGATTTAGATATGTAAACGCCATCACCTTGATCAAGTCCATCTTCCCACACTAATAGAGCAATATTGCGATTCAAATAATCAAAATAATAAAAAAATGCTTGTAAAACTGTAAAAAAAAAAGTAATAACCTGGCACTTGAGACCTAAATTTCCCCAAATTACCGTCTTGGGTTAGCCGAGCACCTTTCAAAAGATGTCCACCTGATTTGAGGAGTAAAAGCAAAGGAAGACGAACTTGGGTAAGCGAGAAGCTTGAACTGTCCATAGAATCATCTACGGTTCTACACTCAAATTCACAATTCAATCATGCAAGTATCTCTAAATTTGATCACATGATCATATTCCTAAACACAATAATCACTGTGAATCACAACAATGATCTCAAGAATCCTAATTTTAAAATTCTATCCTAAATTCAGTAAGACAATATAGAAACTAATTATATCAGTATTTAAGCATCAAATTCAATTATGCAAGTATCTCCAACTTTAAGCATCACTTCGAATCATAACAATGATCTCAAGAACCCTAATTTTAAAATTCTATCCTAAATTCAGTAACACAATACAAAAGTGATAATTAATCAATAAAATTATACATTAACCAATGAAGATAACATCACACTTGGACTCACCAAAGGCCATCTTATTGAACCATATATTGCAATCACAAAGTTAGTACGCAGAAAAACATGATGCATATAATAGGAATAAAGAAAGTGAAACCTATACATACCCAAAAGAATTGAGCTCCACAAAACCTATTGAACACTCCGACCCTGTGTGAATCACTGATTTTTTGTTTCTCACTAAAATCGTATAAGTGTAATTGTAAGTAAAAATCCATTATTAGGGTTTGACTTTAGAAAATAATGATAAGGACATATGACTTCGCATTATCTAAAAATTTAACTTAGATATAAAATGTACACTGAATATGTTAGACTAGCAATGTTATATTTTTAGGATAATCATGGTTGATGATAAGCATGTGATGTTTATGAGTAAGCAGGTCTATCCTGACATGGATTCAAAAACACAAATTTAATATGAACCTGAACACAAAATGAATCAAAATATCGTGTAAGACATATATGAACTCAAACATAACAAGAATAATTATGGGTTGATACGAATACGACCCGTTTAATTAACTAGAATTTTTTAATTTTTTACATATTAATATCTAAAATTTACAATTTCAAAACCAAAAATGCAAATGTTTATAAACAGTTATAAATTAATCTTTTGTTTTAACTTTTATATTTTTGGATAAATTACCCAAACATTTTATTTTTTACAGAAATCACAAACTAAAAATATTTAAAAATCAGTCTTAATCAATATTTTTTGAACATCAAACTCACACTCCCACTAATCTACTGTTAAATTACACCACTTTACCCGGATTGATCGAGACTTGAACCATCACAATTAGTCTTAATTGATTAAAACCCAATCTCTCGACTCGTTTTTGGATCAGTAACAAATTTGGAAACTTAAACCAAACATGTTTATTGATTCTTCTACACTATCATAAATTAATTAATTTATGTCACTACTAGAACACAGCCAGTTTTCTTACAAAAAATATTTTGTGAGAACTTCCTACAAAATTCCCACAAAATTACGACAAAGATGAAACCCTAAAATTAACGACTTTCTCACAAAATTCCGAGAACAAAAACATCTGTGGGATTCGTGCTGATAAAATGAATTCTCAGTCTTAACTTTTAAAAGCTTATCTTTTTATAAAGTTACGTATAACAAAAACAAAAATAATTAAATATAGCCGATAAAATAGATAATAATGTTATTGATCTCGACTAGATATATGTATCTAAATATTGATCCAACATAACGATGAGCCAATATAGCTTTCAAGTCTAACTTGCTGCTCATAGATGGCTTATTATATCAACCAATGATACATATGTACCAACAACTGCAACAATTAAACCGCATAATAGAACAAACCCAACCATCACCAACTCAACTCCAATTCTCCTGTAAGTTCCCGAGATCTTCAAGTAGCACAAGCACGGCATTGTTATCGAAGTTGTGGCACTTAAGAAGGCACCCACGAATGACATAAGATAACCGAAAAAGGGAAAGGACAGGGCTGCAATTACAGTGATAATCATCAAAATTGTTCTAATTAAAAAGCTAGACAACCTTTTATTGTAAGAAGAGTACTGAAACCGTGCTTCAATAGCATTGACGATTGGTGTTATCTCTAGTGCATATTTAGCTATCGGAGTAACGAGAGTGGTCCATATGGCCACTCTTGAACTTGTAATATTTGTTGGAAGGTTTAAGGTAATCTGTGACTCCACATTAGAACCAAACATAAGATAACCAATAACTCCCATCAATGAATAAGTGACTGTACATATGGCAAAACAAAGGAACAAGACCTTTGAGAATTGAGCCTTTTCATGGAAGAATATAGGGTTGGGAAGACTGGACGAGCACAACAGGAGAAGAAATATAAGTTAATAGCAGATGGGATTCCATTCCAATTTATGAGTTTACCCTTTTCATGAAAACCGATACCATCAACGTCTGCACCAACCCAAAAGATTGATGATCATGGAGGCTAGAACTCCACTGGCTGATATGTAGGAAAGAATGTTCATGTTGTCTAACCAACTTGTGGGGAGTATAATGAGTGCAACAAGAACAATAAATCCACATTTTCCACCAACACGATAGCCATAAACATCAAAATCCATGTCTGGAAATAAGCTGATTAAGTTATCGCCTTCTAGGATTAGGAAACCCGTTGCGACTAAGTAGAGCTCTATATCCACAGTTATTGATACTATAGCTTTCCCGGTTTTCCCAAATGCACGATTCCCGATATCAGCGTAACTTTTTAGTGTTGGATCTGTATCCATGCATCTTTGGATCAACAATCCGGTGTAGAAGGTGGAGCTAGCAATTACAATAAGTAGTATCAAGCTCAACCATCCTCCTGATGCCATTGCGTATGGAATTGATATTATTCCAATTCCTAGAAACACCATCGATCAAAACTATAAATTCAGGTTTCTTTGAATGAATTACACCTGCTAATTTTTTATTGGAATTACAGAAGTAATTATATATGATTATAAAACCAAGCTATATGCATATGGATTAAAGATAATAATGACAAGAAATGAACTAAAAAGAACCTGAGAGAGCATTGAGACCATTGAAACAAGTACTTATGAAAGAAGCATTGCCTGTGTTGGTGTATTGCTCATCTTTTGAATTTATAACCACACCGTCTCCATTGCCATTCAGCAATGGTATTGTAACAGAGAAATCTTCCTGCGTTTTGTCCTCCATTATAACTCACAGAAAAGGAGATAAAAAGGGATACCTGCAAAATTTATCTAAACAATCCTCCTTATATAACTGCAAGATTTTCCCTAAATTTCAAAAGGATATCACGTTTAAAATGTATATATGAAAGCATATTAATGAAACAAAACGAAAGTTGACTTTACGTGTATCTAAAAAAATATGATTACTATAAACAACACCTTTACCATTTAACACACAAATATCATTGTAAGACTTTTTTTCTTTTATTTTAAAGTTGGGGTTTTTTTAATCTACCCTTATACTAAATAATATATGATTATGAAAATTGACTTTTGTATTATTGTTTGCCACTTAGGTCATCCGTAGTGGTTTCACGCCCCGTCACGTCAGCGCCACATCAGCACAGAGGCAAACACTGTCCAGAATCACTAAGGTGCGTAGTGGTTTCACGCCTTGAATTTAATTTTTAATCATTAACTAATCATTTAATTAATTAAAGTATTTATTTAAAATAAAGATAACAAAATACAAATTTATTTAATTAAAATACAAACATATTAAAATGCAAAAAATCAATCGTCACTTGGACGATTACTCCAAATATGCTCCGTCAAATCACCGCGTAGGTTTAGATGTGTTTCCCTATCGCGTATTGTGTTACGAATTGCGTGTTTTTCTTTGGAGGTTAGTTGTGGCCTCGTCATTTGCGGGTTATCATCATAGTTTTAGCAAATGGCTAGACCCTTATCTTCCAATATCATGTTATGTAATATTATGCAAGTGTATATAACATTCCTTATTTTATCTTTGAACCAAATACGGCATTGATTTTTAATCATAGCCCATTTTTGCTTTAGAATTCCAAACGCACGTTTGATATCCTTCCGTGCCGATTCTTGTGCTTTTTTGAAAAATTCTCTTTTCTCACCAACTGGGCTAGTATATGCTTTGACAAACGTGGCGCACTCCTGATATATACCATCGACAAGATAATATCTGTGCTCGTACTCGACATCATTGACAATGAAGAACCAGGTGCGACTCTATCTATGATGTCATTGAATATAGACGATTGATCCAAAACATTGATATCGTTGTTTGACCCCGCAACACCAAAGAATGCATGCCAAATCTAAAGATCACATGATGCAACGGCTTCAAGCATTAAGGTCGGATATGGATGGTCACCTCGCTGGTTTTGACCTCGCCAAGCAGTCGGACAATTTGCCCATTCCCAACGTGTGCAGTCGATGCTACCAAGCATCCTGGGAAATCCATGTACGGATTCATGCATCTCATATATTTGTTGAATGTCACTAAAATTCGGTCTCCTTAAATATCTGTTGCCGTAGAGATTAATCACACCTAAAAATATATAATAAGTAAATAATATAATGATAATGATAATAATAATAATATAATACTATTATTAATATTACCTTCACTAAACATATGAAGAGTATCTCGTGCGTTTTTTCAGACATATTTAAATACTCGTTCCATGAATCACCCGAAGTACTGTCACACCCCGGCCGGCGGTGGATTATACACCGGGGCTGACGCGGTTGTTCATAAGCACATGATTATCTATTAAATGTGATAATATTTATTCATCAAAACTAAAAACATTCATTACAAGAAATAAAATACAAAGTATCCATAACATGACTAAATTTAAGACTTATTAAAGCTAGGTCCATGGTCCTATGTGATAAAGCAATCATCAAACAGGTGCACCTGAAACATGTGAGTAAAAGTCAACTACAAGTAGTTGGTGAGTAACATAGGTTTTGACACCAAACAAAGTTAAGTATAGTTTACAATTCAATATGTTCAAAGCAAGTCTAAAACATGAATGTGAAAACAGACAAGGTTCCAAGGCGTACAATCAAACCATGTAATAGGAAAATAGTTGCATAGTCCAACTGATTGTGTTTTGAAAAAGTAGTAAGATGTATACACAGAAACCCGCCAAGGTTTTGTGTTAGATAATTGTAGGATCATGAAAATACAAGATGGTTCTGTTCTTAGTTGAAATTGGCGGAAACAATAACAACTACACAAGTATAGTCGAGTAAACAGAAAGAATACTTTTAAGAACACTGTTGTATTAAGCTTTTGCAAATAAACGATTACAAATGAAAACTCAATAAAAAAACACACATACAATGAAGTGTTTACACTGTATTTATACTTACTTAGAATCAAGACAGACCCTTGATTCTAAGGATCAGATCTAACACAGACCATTGATCTGTTGTATATAGCTAACTATTACACGTTTAGTCTAGAACTAGTTAACTTTATTGAAACGTCTTCTTTATGCATTATTGCTTGCATGCTTGGAGAAGAGTATTGTTGTCTTTCATTGGTTGTGCCATTGAGGTTCCTTCTGCTTTGAGTGTGTCAGTTGCTTTTGCAGAAAGTTGTCAGTGACGCTTGGCATGGATAGTCAGCTGCAACGATTTGTCTTCAAGGCACACGACTGTCAGCAGCAAAGATGATGATCAGCAGCAAGATGTAGCCATCCAAAGCTGCTGATGATTTGCCTATCAGCAGCATCAAATGTTGATGTTGCTGAGAAGCCTATCCGCAGCAACTTTGGTTTTCAGCAGATAAGGCTATCCGCAGCAGATTTGTTCTTCAGTTTGAGAACAAGTATCCGCAGCAGATAAGCTTGTCCGCAACAGTTTGTTGGTCAGCAGCAAACTCTGAGATCAACAACATTTGTACTTAGAGAATTTTGTAGCCATCAGTCTTTATTTCTACAAACTCCTCCTAGACTGATGCTACCAAAATTCTCTTACTACCTTTGTTGCTGAAGCTTTTGCATGTTTCTGACTATCCTTTCAACCTCTCATCCTTTCTGGTCCATGCTGGGATTGTTAAGAGGAAGCTCAGATAGAGTCTTGATGTCTTTTCTTGCCATTTTGAAGATAGCTTTGCTTGAACACCTCATCTTCTGTCCTTTAACATCTGTCAGAGTGAATTCATTCTTCTCAGCATTGTAGGACCAGCTGATGAATGGAGAGTGGGATTGAAGAAGTTTGGCATCAATGATTTCATCTTTGCTGGGGTTGAAGTAATGTCTGATTGTCAGCAATAGATGTCTCCCACCTTCATTCTCAGGCTTAGAGGATTCACCCAGCTCCATCATTCTTCTTAGATCAGAATCTGGAAGCTGTAGTACCTCATCAACAGATGTATGGATTGATCTTTTAGCTTCTGTCCTCCCCCTGAACACTTCAAACCATTTGTCTTCAGGGCTGTATGACCATCTGATTATTTCTCTTGAGTCTTCTGGTTTGGAAGTGGGTTTGTTTTTCTTTTTGGGAGGTTGTTGATCAGTAGGAGCTGGGTGTGAGGATGTGGACTTTGAGGGAGGAAATGAGGGAGGTCTAGGAAGGAGAGTGGAAGGTTGTTGGATTGAGGAAGTGATGGGTGATAGAGAAGACTTGGTTTTCTTTGATTTCCTTTCTTCTTCTTGAATGTTTACCCTTTTCTTGGAGCCTTTCTTCTCTAATTTTTCTTCCTCATCCTTCTTTACTTTAAAATAGAGGGCTTGCAGGTTCATGAAATTCATGGGACCTAGCCTCTTTCCACTCTCTCCTCTAGCCTTAAGGAAGTCAATCATGATCTTCCTTTCTTCATGGGTCCTTTTATTAAAGGCAATGGTCTTTTTGGACTTTTGTTTGGCTTTTTCTTCTTCTTCAGCCTTCTTCTTCTTTGCCAATTGACCCTGCTGACCTATGAAGGCTCTGTAGATTTCTTTATTTGATAGTTTCTCAAGGTAGTCTGCATTCTCATCTTGAGAAACTAGAGCCTTTACCCACTCCTTTTCTCATTTCTTTGGCTAGTTCAGAATCAGTTATTCTGAACTTAGCCTCTTCCTTCTTTTTCTTCTTCTCTAGTTCTTCTTCTTCTCTATAGAATTGTTCCTGCAGTTGAAGAGAAAGAGCTTCATCTTCTTCAATTTGATAAACTGCAGGAATATTTACTTTCAGATCATCCAGCTACTTTGCATACAGCTGGATCTGTTGTTCTCTGAGGAGCATGGCTGTTTTTCTTTCTTGAGCCTTTTTCAGGTCAGCCATCTCCTCTTCTTCTTTCTTCCTTCTCTCTCTTTCCTCTGAGCAACCTCTCTTCATCTTCTTTGGTCATAATACCCTTCCCTTTGTTTACACTGGATGCCTCTGCTTCGGCCTCACTGATCATAGTAGTAGATGATTGTGCTGCTGTTGGGATCTCAGCCTCGACTTCATTGGCAAACTGAGAGGTAAATAAGGGAAGGTCATTAGCTTCATCTGATTTGCACTCAGGACTTGTAAATTCTCTCAGCATTTCTTGGACAGTTGATCTTGACTCATATGCTGCAGCAAAGATGTCTACTCGAGGGGAAGCTGAGTCAGAATCAGTGTCAGAATTTGACACATATACTGCCTCAACAATCCTTCCTTCTTGTTCAAGATGGGCTCTGACAGTAGCTATCATTGCCTGGCTTTCGAGGGAGTTGACATTGCAGATATTTGCCATGAGTTGAAAGATCTTGTAAAGAAAGTCTGTAGGCAGTGACAGGATGTTCCTGGTGTTGATGGTGAGAGAGGAGCCATCACTCAGTAGGAAGGTGTGGTCAAAAGACTTAGTGCTTACCCATCCCAACACATCTAAGTCTTTGACAATGAAGGTGTATGATAAGTGGCCAAAGTTTCATGTATTAAAAGGTGCAATATGTTATATTTATGCAAATTAATATGTGGAATACAAAGGTTTTGTGTAGCTGTGCATGTGCAGGTTTTGGACGCTTAAAGTATGAGTTTGGAAGATATTAGGCGAGAGATACAAGAGTCGGAAGAGACACGGAGAAAACGGGGCAAAATACAGGCCCAGCGTAAGCCTACGCCACATGGCGTAAGCCTACGCCACCAGCGTAAGCTTACGCCCCATCAGCGTAAGCCTACGCCTGAGCATTTTCTTCACAGCCGCATCAGAGGCCTGGCGTAAGCCTACGCCCTCCCAGCGTAAGCCTACACTAGGTGCGTCTCAGACGCGGAACTTCGGGGAAACAGCCGATTTTTAGGTTTTATTGGGGGTTTCTTCCCCAAATAGAGATCCATCTCTTACCTCACATTTTTAGGCGATTTTGGGAGGATTCACACACCGACTTGAAGATTGAAGATGATCTCCCTCACCATGAGTGGGTGATTCACTTGTGGCTTCCTCCAGGCGGACGGTTCGTATAGGTTTTTGTATTTGATTCAGTTTATTCATGTTTGGATCTTGTTAGTTTCTGACAATAACTTGAGAGATTGATGTATTAGTTGATTTAAACAGTTTATGATTATGCTTTGAGTTTACTTGCTTTACGATCTTGTTCGGTTGATGACAAAACCTAGTAGCAGGGTTGGGTGACTAAAGGGGGTAACTTGGCATTCATAAATTGGGTGATTGAATTATACTGGTTTGTGACGAAACTAGTTGTATGGGTTTTCTGACAAAGAATCTGTCTTCAATTACTGTTTCAACTAATTTTCCAACACTATGTCTATGTGGTGTCCAATTGAACAACTGAATTTTATGTGAAACCTAGAACCTGAAGTTTGGAGGAGGTTACATCTTTATCTAATCTGTGTGTTTTTATTCTAATTTGTTAATCTAAACAATTGAACTTTCCACTGATTCCCTGTGGATTCGACAACCCTACTTCCCTGTCTACAGTCTAAGGTAGATACGTAGTAGTTTTTATAAATGTTTTTGATTGACCTTGACACCGCGATCAAAATGGCGCCGCTGCCGGGGAATCGGTGCGCTTAGTTTTATTGCTTTAGTTTATTGTCTTTAGTTGATTTTAATTCTTATCAAACTTCCTTTCAAACACCCAAAAAGATATTCTTTACTTTTTTTTATTTTTTTTATTTTGTTTTATTTTTATCGTTCAGAACTACTTGGGTGTGCTATTTGTGCAGGTTGACATGGACAGTAATTATTATGGTGACCAAGACTACTATGAACCATGCAACAACTGTGGCATCACTGGCCACTGGGCACAAGATTGCCCAAGATACAATCAATATGGTGGTGGTCCTGAGTACCCAAACTATCAGGACGATTACAACCAAGACTACCACCCAAGCAGGCCACCTGAACAAGACAACTATCAATCTGAACTGGATGTCATCCGGTCAGATATGAAGGAGATGTCCAAAGTGATACAAGCAGTGGTGCAGCAACAGGAGAGCCAGGACAAAGCTCATCAAGCTTTGGTAGATCTAGTTGCCAACCTATCTGGGATTGTCGGGTCACTCATCAAGGAAGGAGGTAAGCCTCGCTGTTCACATCAGTCCTCAAGTTCCCAAACCATAAACAGCGCACACCTAAATGATGTAAGTCTTCAACCCTCATCTGATATTTCTGATGTTGAACATACTCCACCACTGGTAGTAGAGAGAGTGGTGGAGTATAGTGAGTCTGAATCTGATCATAATCAGGATTTAATTTCACAAAATAATCTGAAAAATAAAAATGTGAATAAATCTCTGAAAATTCCATTCCCTTCGGCTTTGTTACCACCAGTGTTCCCACCAGTGTTAAGTGAACGGGATCCAACACAAGATGAAAGGTGGGAGAAATTTGAAAATCATAAAATTAATCTACCATTTTTGAAAGAACTTAAAGAAAATTCTGATAGTGTTGAGTGCTTGAAAGGTTTGAGTACCCGTAAACGACGGCACAAATGTCCCGAACAGGTAAAGCTAAGCGCTAATGTGAATGCTGTGTTTACGGGTATCTTTCCCCCAAAACTCCAAGATCCAGGGACACCTATTATTTCTATACATATAGGTGAAATTAAACTGGATAGAGCATTGCTGGATCTTGGAGCATCTGTGAGCATAATTCCAGGGAGTCTGTATGATCAGCATGAATTTGGTCCATTACAGAGAGTTAACACCACCGTGGTGTTGGCTGATCAGACTCCCGCACATCCTCGGGGGATTGTAAAGGATGTGATTGTGAAGGTAGGAGAGTTTTATTACCCAGTGGATTTCTTGGTGTTGGATTGTGTCAAGAACACAGAGCCAACTATTATTTTGGGTAGACCGTTCTTGGCCACTGCTCAGGCAAATATTAACTGTGCTGAGGGAACGGTAAGGATGAGGTTTGGGGCTCAGAAAATGAGTCTTAAAATTTTTTCAAACTTGCCAACCCCGAAAGCTAACAAATGTGGATCACCTGAAAAGGTGAATCACACAGTCGAGAATGCTTGTGTTGTGTTTGACAGGTCAGCTGAGATGAAGAATGGTGAGACTCCAAACAATGGGAAGAAAAGGGTCAGAAAGAGAAAGCGGAAAGGGAAGAAACCGCGAGTTCATGATGTAGATCAAGAACTCTTTTCTCTGTTTATGAAGGCTTGGAGAAAAGTGGATGATGAGAGGAATTTAAGTGTGGGGAAGGAGGACTGCAAACATCCCACCCGACCACCATGATGCAAGCAAGGTACACTGCGTCGGGCTGAGGACGCTAAACTTAGCACTCTTAGGAGGTAGCCTAAGGTATGTTTTACATTCATGTCTAGTTAAATGAACTTTGCGGGTGTGTTCAATAGAAACCCTCACGAGAATCAACTCGTCCACTTGGGCTACCGAGGGGTTTAAAAGGCTTGATGCATATGCTAAATGCATCCGTGATTCCTACGAAAGTGAGTTAGGAAATTATTTCTTTGTTTTCTTTGTTTTGTGTGTGAGCCGGCCAAGTGTGGGGAATTTTCATGGGTTGTCAAGTGAGTGTGCGTGCTTTCCAATTCTGTATTTAGTTTTATTTTTGTATAGTTATTTTCATCGTCTCTCATCCTACATTGGGGACAATGTAGAGTTTAAGTGTGGGGATGGGAGACTGAGTTTGTATAGAAAAAAAAATTATATAAAAATTTAAAAATTTTCAAAAATGTCCTTGGATCAGAATTTTTGTAACTAAATGGAAAATGATAAATATAATTGGAAACTATGCTTGTGTGATTAAAAACAATAATAAATAGAAAACGCGTTTGATTTGTAATGTTTTGGTAGGCCCAACCGATCTAAAGAGCTTAAATATCCTGATATTGTATCTAGGGTTAATTGACAATCAATTCAGTATGTCTTGTGGGTTCTTATCTTAGGGGCTTCGGCAAGGTTGAAACTGTCATCATAGGGTGATAGGTACCACTATAAGCAAAAATTTATAAGTTTTTAAAATTACTTGGCACACCACTTTCTTTTTATGAAAATAAATCCGAAAATTGGTGACGCCCGCAATCCATAATCCATCTTGCATGAGCTTAATTAAACAAAATTGAGAGCTTGAGTTCAGCCTACGTGTTTCCCTTTGGGATAGTGACTTGAAGGATACACCCATGGGCGGGACTTAAGTGATCAATATTGGATGACTAAGTTAGGAGTACGTGTTTCCCTTCGGGATGGTGACTTGAAGGATACACCCATGCTCCGAAGCTTATGTACTTCATGGCTTAAGAACTGCAGCCTACGTGTCATATATCGTGTTCCAGCATGATTGAAACACCACTGGGTTAGGTTCATTCATAAAATAATATAAAAAGCTCAAAAACATGCATCCATCGATCCATATTCCCATAATTTTCAAAAACTCGTAAATTAGTGTTTATAGTGGTAGGAAATCTATAAGGTTTAACCCGTGCCTAAACATGACTTTGAGATGGGATTAGACTAAGTTGTAGCTTCCTGAATGTAAGACCCATAGAGAAACTGTTGCTTGTTAATAAATAGGATAGTAGATCACATAATCGGGGGCTCAATAGATCGGTGGTTGGGTTTAGTCGGATAGAAATACCAATTGTTACAGTCAATGCGTGATTATGTTTTAATTGTATGAGATTATGAGAGCAGGTTTTAATTATGATTCCATTGCATAATTCTTTTTCGGGACGCAAAAGAGTAAGTGTGGGGATATGATAAGTGGCCAAAGTTTCATGTATTAAAAGGTGCAATATGTTAAATTTATGCAAATTAATATGTGGAATACAAAGGTTTTGTGTAGCTGTGCATGTGCAGGTTTTGGACGCTTAAAGTATGAGTTTGGAAGATATTAGGCGAGAGATACAAGAGTCGGAAGAGACACGGAGAAAACGGGGCAAAATACAGGCCCAGCGTAAGCCTACGCCACATGGCGTAAGCCTACGCCACCTGCGTAAGCTTACGCCCCATCAACGTAAGCCTACGCCTGAGCATTTTCTTCACAGCCGCATCAGAGGCCCGGCGTAAGCCTACGCCCTCCCAGCGTAAGCCTACGCTGGGTGCGTCTCAGACGCGGAACTTCGGGGAAACAGCCGATTTTTAGGTTTTATTGGGGGTTTCTTCCCCAAATGGAGATCCATCTCTTACCTCACATTTTTAGGCGATTTTGGGAGGATTCACACACCGACTTGAAGATTGAAGATGATCTCCCTCACCATGAGTGGGTGATTCACTTGTGGCTTCCTCCAGGCGGACGGCTCGTATAGGTTTTTGTATTTGATTCAGTTTATTCATGTTTGGATCTTGTTAGTTTCTGACAATAACTTGAGAGATTGATGTATTAGTTGATTTAAACAGTTTATGATTATGCTTTGAGTTTACTTGCTTTACGATCTTGTTCGGTTGATGACAAAACCTAGTAGCAGGGTTGGGTGACTAAATGGGGTAACTTGGCATTCATAAATTGGGTGATTGAATTATACTGGTTTGTGACGAAACTAGTTGTATTGGTTTTCTGACAAAGAATCTGTCTTCAATTACTGTTTCAACTAATTTTCCAACACTATGTCTATGTGGTGTCCAATTGAACAACTGAATTTTATGTGAAACCTAGAACCTGAAGTTTGGAGGAGGTTACATCTTTATCTAATCTGTGTGTTTTTATTCTAATTTGTTAATCTAAACAATTGAACTTTCCACTGATTCCCTGTGGATTCGACAACCCTACTTCCCTGTCTACAGTCTAAGGTAGATACGTAGTAGTTTTTATAAATGTTTTTTATTAACCTTGACACCGCGATCAAAATGAATCATAATTGAAACCTGCTCTCATAATCTCATACAATTAAAACATAATCACGCATTGACTGTAACAATTGGTATTTCTATCCGACTAAACCCAACCACCGATCTATTGAGCCCCCGATTATGTGATCTACTATTCTATTTATTAACAAGCAACAGTTTCTCTATGGGTCTTACATTCAGGAAGCTACAACTTAGTCTAATCCCATCTCAAAGTCATGTTTAGGCACGGGTTAAACCTTAAGAACTGCAGCCTACGTGTCATATATCGTGTTCCAGCATGATTGAAACACCACTGGGTTAGGTTCATTCATAAAATAATATAAAAAGCTCAAAAACATGCATCCATCGATCCATATTCCCATAATTTTCAAAAACTCGTAAATTAGTGTTTATAGTGGTGGGAAATCTATAAGGTTTAACCCGTGCCTAAACATGACTTTGAGATGGGATTAGACTAAGTTGTAGCTTCCTGAATGTAAGACCCATAGAGAAACTGTTGCTTGTTAATAAATAGGATAGTAGATCACATAATCGGGGGCTCAATAGATCGGTGGTTGGGTTTAGTCGGATAGAAATACCAATTGTTACAGTCAATGCGTGATTATGTTTTAATTGTATGAGATTATGAGAGCAGGTTTCAATTATGATTCCATTGCATAATTCTTTTTCGGGACGCAAAAGAGTAAGTGTGGGGATATGATAAGTGGCCAAAGTTTCATGTATTAAAAGGTGCAATATGTTATATTTATGCAAATTAATATGTGGAATACAAAGGTTTTGTGTAGCTGTGCATGTGCAGGTTTTGGACGCTTAAAGTATGAGTTTGGAAGATATTAGGCGAGAGATACAAGAGTCGGAAGAGACACGGAGAAAACGGGGCAAAATACAGGCCCAGCGTAAGCCTACGCCACATGGCGTAAGCCTACGCCCCATCACCGTAAGCCTACGCCTGAGCATTTTCTTCACAGCCGCATCAGAGGCCCGGCATAAGCCTACGCCCTCCCAGCGTAAGCCTACGCTGGGTGCGTCTCAGACGCGGAACTTCGGGGAAACAGCCGATTTTTAGGTTTTATTGGGGGTTTCTTCCCCAAATGGAGATCCATCTCTTACCTCACATTTTTAGGCGATTTTGGGAGGATTCACACACCGACTTGAAGATTGAAGATGATCTCCCTCACCATGAGTGGGTGATTCACTTGTGGCTTCCTCCAGGCGGACGGTTCGTATAGGTTTTTGTATTTGATTCAGTTTATTCATGTTTGGATCTTGTTAGTTTCTGACAATAACTTGAGAGATTGATGTATTAGTTGATTTAAACAGTTTATGATTATGCTTTGAGTTTACTTGCTTTACGATCTTGTTCGGTTGATGACAAAACCTAGTAGCAGGGTTGGGTGACTAAAGGGGGTAACTTGGCATTCATAAATTGGGTGATTGAATTATACTGGTTTGTGACGAAACTAGTTGTATGGGTTTTCTGACAAAGAATCTGTCTTCAATTACTGTTTCAACTAATTTTCCAACACTATGTCTATGTGGTGTCCAATTGAACAACTGAATTTTATGTGAAACCTAGAACCTGAAGTTTGGAGGAGGTTACATCTTTATCTAATCTGTGTGTTTTTATTCTAATTTGTTAATCTAAACAATTGAACTTTCCACTGATTCCCTGTGGATTCGACAACCCTACTTCCCTGTCTACAGTCTAAGGTAGATACGTAGTAGTTTTTATAAATGTTTTTGATTGACCTTGACACCGCGATCAGTGTACAGAAATCTTCTTAAGCACAGAACTTCTTCTTCAGTGAGAAGACTGCTCCTTATAATTTCAAGTCTTCTAGGAGTCAGTCTTCTTTCTGTTGTTGTTGAAGATTCAGGATAGGCTACCCTTTTTGCTGCTTGTATTTGTCTTTCAAAATTGGGTAGATTATCCTCCATCAAGTCATAGAACCTGCCGATAGCAAGTTCCGCTGAGAGGTCCGTCGAGTTGTTGATGCATTGTAGATGGTATAGGTGAAGGACTTGGATGCTGTTGAGAAAGTCCCAGTTTAGCTCTTCTACTCCGCCAAACTCCGAACCAATCCAGAACCTCTCAGACTTTCCATCATACCCCCAAGCTAGTATTGTGTCAAACTCTAGCTGTGTTAAAGTTAGTGAAAATTGGGGGGCAGTGGATTGACTTATTATGGCTGCTGCTTCAGGGATGATGCTGAATGATGTATATGTTTGTTCTGTGTCTTCAACATCATTCAGCATCTCATCAACAGCCCTGACGACTAATTTCCAGTCTTCAGATGTCTCTTCTTCTTCGTTATCTGAAGCTGGTAAGTCATGAACCTGTACAAAAGCTGGCTTGAATAGTGTGCTTTGAAATACAGTCTGCTCTTGAATCCAGTCGTCAAGACTGTCTGAGTCTTCCTCCATTTGGACCATCTCCCCCTTTTTGGTTGCATCAGTGGACAAATAAGCATCAGTTTGGGTGCCCACTGATACAAGAGAAGGAGTAGGTAAAGTTGGGCATTGATGGGCTTCATGCATAGAAACTTGGTGTCTTAGTTTGGACACTTCAGCCTCTAGCATAGCCACCCTTAGGTGTCAATTCTAAGTTATGAAGTTGCAGTCTGTCCTCATCCACAGTTGTGGAATCCTTGGATCCAGATGGGGCCTTAGGCCTAGCCTCTTCATCCCCATCACCCATGGTTTCTTGGCGCCTGGGATTCCTCTCAGTGAGGGGAGTTTCCAAGGAAGCATCCTCACTGTGAGTTGCCGTGGTTGAGGTCTTAGCAATGTTGTCACTGTCCTCCTGGTCATTTGATGGACCAGCAGTAGTGACAGCCTCTTCCACATCCACTCTTTCATAACTCCTAGAGTGGACCTTCAGGGTAGAAGAACTTGGGTTGGGTGTGTTGGAAGCAAGATCAATCAGTACCTTCGAGATAGTGGTAGTTGGAGAAGGTACATCATCTTGATCAGGTTCCTCAACACTTAAGTTCAGAAGAGAAAGGAAAGGCTCAGGGGGCTGTTCTATGGATCCGGGAAGTGATCCTGATTCTAATAGAGAGACATCCAAAGGAGTCTCCCTAATAATGTGGCTGTCCCTTATGATATTCTCACCAGAATGTTGTGATTCTGAGTGAGGGCTGTTAGGTTGGGTTTGGGCCTTGGAGGCAAGAGAAGAAGGAGTTCTCTTGCCCCTTTTCCTAGTATATGTCGTTACAACCGGGGCCCTGTGTTCCGGTTGAACGATAACATCCAAAAGAGGTGTAAGTAATTTTTGTGCCCGTGCATCCTTAGTAGTATGCACAGGGGTTCGAATAGTGGAAGCAGATTGTTGTTCATGATGTGAGGTGGAGGGTGTGGGATCAGTATCGGCTGGGATTGTTGAACTGTCACACGGGGTATTTTGTACGTTCAGCATTGTAGATAACAATGGAACATTGACCCTTGAGAACTTTTTAGAAACAGTTCTCATGCTTTGAAAAATATTATTTTTATGTCTCAACATGATGCAGATTCTTGCAGGTTTTGAAAGTTCTTTTAGTTCTTGATTGAAAACTTCCTGCAAGAATCTTGGGTACATAAAAAATTGTTGCTTTGCACCCTCTTGAAGGTTATATCTCAAACCCTCAAAGATGAGGTGTGCAAAGTTGAAGCCTTGGTTGGTGACCATACCATGGAAGGCGGAGGCAAGTGCGGAGCTCACCTGATGCCATCCACTCCTCTTCTGGGATATGCATTGGAGAAGAGTGTGGCAGAGATACTTCCATGAAGGGCCCATCAGCGCCTTCTCGATCGTATACTCGGTCTGATTTCCAGTGTATCCAATGGATACAAAGGTCCTCATGTATTCGTCCTTCGAATATGAGATGGCTGCTCCCTCATCTTGAAGCCTAAGATGTTTTCTGAGTGTGGCTTCCAAGATGGTGATATCCTTGCCGTCTACTTTGGCTTTTATTTGGAGAATCCCCTGTTCGGTTGAGTAGACGACGGTACTCCAAAAATCCTCCATATGAGGGATATATATGGTTGGGTTGGTTGTGAAGGCAAAGTAGATTTTTGATCGACATAAGAAGTCGATCATATCATTAAATCCTTCAGATTTCTTTCGTTTGGTAAGATATGCTGTAAGGTTGTGGTATGGGGAGAACTTATCATCAGGGTTATTGATGTCTGCCATTGTTGTTTGATTTGGAGGGAAGGTTAGAATATGGGAGGTTTTGAATGTTTTAAAGATGAAGGGCTTTGAATGTGGTGGGGACTTGAGAGAAAGTGATTGGGTTTAGGGTGAAATTGAATGTGAAGAGGTAGTAAGGAAATTTGATTTGTTCTTATAACGGCAGAGGAGGGAAAAAGCAAAAATGACATGTACAGTACAACCTTATTCACTTTTTACTGTTACAGCTGTAATACACCGAGACAGTCATGGTAAAGACTGACGTTAATTTTTACAGCGGGTAAAAGTTAATTTGGACTTAAATTTACCCATCAGCAGCAAACTTGGTTGCTGTGGTTGAATAAGCCTGTCCGCTGCAAGCTTGGTTGCTGCGGAAGGTTAAGTCTGTCAGCAGCAAACTCAATTGCTGCTGATGGGTTTAATGATCTGCAGCAAGGATGTTGCTGCTGACGATCTTAAAGCTATCCGCAGGAAACCTGTTCCTGCTGATAACTAAAAGCAGTCAGTGGCAAATCCTTTGCTGCTGAAGATTAAACCTGTCTACAGCTGAAGGACAAAAATGCTGCTGACTCATAACTTATAATTACAACAATAAGACAAAACCGCAATTTAAAAAAAAAACATAATTTTAGAGATAGATTTTAATCAAAGTTCATCATACCAATGGATTGAACTAAATATCTGAATCTAGGTTCGTCAAAAGGTTTTGTAAACAAATCAGCATATTGCTCATTTGTATGAACTTTGGTTAAAATAATCCTCTTTTTCTAAGCTTGATCTCTTATGAAATGATACCTGATGTCAATGTGCTTTGTCTTGGAGTGCTGCACCGGATTGTTTGTGATTGATATAGCACTCATGTTGTCAATGTGAATTGGAGTTGCCATGAAAGTCATCCCATAATCCAGCATTTGATTTTGTATCCAGATGACTTGTGCACAGCAACTTGAAGCTGCAATGTATTCTGCTTCAGTTGTAGAAGTAGAAACACATGTTTGTTTCTTGCACTACCATGAAATCAGTCTCCCTCCGAGAAACTGACATCCCCCTGAAGTGGACTTTTTGTCCAAGTTGCATCCCCCATAGTCACTGTCAGTGTATGCATACAGATTAAACATGTCATTTTTAGAGTACCATAGCCCAAGTCTTGAGGCACCCTTTAGGTATCTAAAGATTCTCTTGACAGCCTGAAGATGTGAAACTTTTGGAGCTGCTTGAAATCTTGCACAGAGACATACTGCAAACATGATATCTGGCCTTGAGGCAGTGAGATACATGGGAGACCCTATCATTGCACGGTACTGATGTTGATCAGTGTCTTGGCCATCTTTGTCTGGAGTCAGTTGATGATGCACTTGCATAGGGGTTCTTGCAGCAGAGCAGTCAACCATTTTGAATCTTTCCAAAATGCTCTTTACATATTTGGATTGGCTGATGAAGATTACATTTGGGACCTGTTTAACTTGTAGACCCAAGAAGAAACTTAGTTCACCCATTGAACTCATTTCAAACTTTGAGTGCATCAGAATCTCAAAGTCTTTGCACAGCTGTTTCCTTGTTGATCCAAAGATGATATCATCAACATAAATTTGAACTAGTAAGATTTCTCCCCCTTCATCTTTGATAAACAATGTCTGGTCTCTTCTGAAGTTGTTGCTTAGTAGATATCCTGACAAGGTTTCATACCAGGCTCTTGGTGCCTGGTGTAGGCCATACAGAGCTTTGCCTAGTTTGAACACTTGAGTAGGATGTGCAGGATCTATAAAGCCTAGAGGCTGTTTGACGTATACTTCCTCACCAATCTTCCCATACAGAAAGGCACTTTTTACATCCATTTGATAGACAGTGAAATTCTTAGATGCAACATATGCCAGGAAGATTCTGATGGCCTCCAGTCTGGCAACAGGAGCAAAGACTTCATCATAGTCAATTCATTCTTCTTGAGTGTAGCCTTGAGCTACAAGTCTGGATTTGTTCTTGACTACGATGCCTCTCTCGTCTTGCTTGTTCCTGAAAACCCATCGTGTGCCAATAGCATATTTACCTGGTGGAAGATCAACAAGTTTCCAGACATACTGCCTCTTGAATTGCAACAACTCTTCTTACATTGCCTCAATCCAGCTGCTGTGTTTTAGTGCTTCATCTATCTTCTTGGGTTCCACCTAAGATAGAAAACATGAAAACAAGCATATATTGGCCTCGTGAGATTTACTTCTTGTGAGAAATCCTTGGTGGACTTGGCCAATGATATTTTCTTGAGGATGTTCTTTGTGGATCCTCTGTGCTGGTACCACCTCCAGCTGTATCCTTTGCTCCAGATTGCTTTGATTTTGATCAGGGGTCTCTTCATTCATGGTGGAAGAGTCTTCAACAACATTATCCACATCAATATTTTCAGCAATAACATCATCAGCATCTATAGCATCATCAGCATCTATAGCATTTACCGAAGAGTCTTCATTTAGATTTTCAGTTTCAGACATGCTACTGCTGGTTACATTGGACAGTCTTGTTCCTGCTTCACTTGCTTCAATTGCTTCCACAACTGATGGAGGATCAATTGATGGTCAGACTGATAGAAGATTTGGGAAAATCCAGTCTGTAGTCAGTGGATGAAGTGGAGGCAGGTGTTTGTGTAGACGTAGACTCCATATTTGAGAAGGTGAGAGGTTCAAATATTTGAGAGAAGGAGTCTATGTCAAAGAGCCAGTTTGGGCCTTTTCCCTGCTCACAGATGATGTGTTCTCTACATTCCACATTTGCTAATTCTTCCACAATTCTTGTTCTAGAATTGAATACTCTGTAGGCCTTTGATTGAGAGGAATAGCCTACAAAATATCCTTCATCAGATTTGGCACCAAACTTAGGAATAACCCCATGTGTGATGAGAATGGTGCATGGACACCCAAAAGGCTTTAGAAACCCAATGTAGGGAATTCTTTGAAACCAAAGTTCATAAGGTGTCTTGTTGAGGGGTTTGACTATGAGAACTCTATTTTGCACATAGCAGGCTGTGCTAACTGCTTCTGCCCAGAATAGAGGCAGTTTTGAGTCAGCCAACATAGATCTTGCTGACTCAATTAGAGTTTTGTTTCTCCTTTCAACAACTCCATTTTGTTGAGGAGTTCTTGGAGCACTGTATTGTCTTTCTATCCCCTTGCTTTCACAGAAACAGTTTAAAGTGTGGGTTTTTGAACTCTGTGCCCTGATCACACCTTATGATCTTCACCTTTTGATTGCTTTGATTTTCTACCCTCAGAATGTAGGATTTGAGAATCTCGGCAGTTTCATCTTTGGTTCTCAAGAAGTATACCCAAGAGAATCTGGTGTAGTCATCTGTTATCACCAGACAGTATGACTTTTTGCCCATTGACATGACATTTGTAGGACCGAAGAGATCCATATGCAGCAGTTGCAGTGGAGTGTCATTTGTATTCAAGGTCTTGGGCTTGTGAGAACTCTTGTGTTGCTTCCCCTTTAAGCATGCAATCTAGTGGTCTTCCAGCTGAAATTCTTTGTCAGGAATCCCTCTGACAAGATTATTCTTTACCAATTTTTTAATGGTTTTGATATTAACATGGCTTAATCTCCTGTGCCAGAGAGCTGATTCATCAACTGAGGCTTTTGATAAAAAACAGGAGATACTCCCAGATGGAGTGACTTCATTCATGTCCAGTACATAGAGATTTTCTTTTCTCTGAGCAGTCAATAAAATGCTTTCTGGAGGAAGTGTGGATAAGCCTGGAGACAGCACAAAGCATTCTTTATCTGTGAAGAGCATCCAATGCTTTTGATCACAGACCTGGGAAACACTCATGAGATTGAAGTCCAATTCTTTGACATAGTTGACCTTATCAATGCTCATTCTTTCGTTGGACACAATTCCTTGTCCAGTAATGGATCCTCCCTTTGAGTCGCTTCCAAAGGCAACATATCCTCCATTGAAATGTCTGAAGTTGGAGTGGATGGATCTGTTGCCTGTCATGTGCCTGGAACAACCACTGTCTACCACCCAGGTGTTATTCTTGTGACCTGGCTGTCCCTGCACATGATAGATTTTTAATTAGTAGGAGGAATCCAAGAGTCTGCAGACTTGAAAAAGTTGGTTGTTAGTTTATCCTTTTCAGTATGTTTGCAGTCAATGGAACCAATGACAATGTTTGGAGATGGTTTGGCTTTCCATTGCTTTGTTGGTGAATTTCTAGTTTTCCTCACATTGTCAGTAGCGGATTTTGCTACTGATGTTTCTGGCTTGTCAACAGTAGATCTTGCTGCTCATGGCTTTGTTGAAGTGGCAGTATTCTTTGCTACTGAAGGCTTTGCCTTGGATTTTGCCTTATCAGCTGTGGACACTCTTGCTGCTGATGGCTTTGCCTTATCAGCAACAAATTTTGCTGCGGAGGATTTTAGCTTATCAGCAGCAGACTTGGTTGCTGCTGAAAGCTTCTGCTTTGTTTTCTTGGGCTTCACTTGACTAATAACTGATGTATGCTGATCTTTCTTTACCTTTTGTCTTTGAGGAGCTTGATGAAGGATCTGGTTGAAGGGGTTAAACTTACAATTTGCAGCAAAGTGGTCTGATTCACCACAAATGATGCAAGTTTGTTGAGATTTAGGCAGCTTCACTCTTGGGGAAGATAGAGATTCCCTGAACTTAGTTGCTTTGACCTCGTAGCTTCTTACCTTCTTGTTTTTGTTAGTCTTTTCAAAGGCATGCTGCTTTGAATTTCTTTGGTATTCCAGGTAATGAAAGCAGGTGTTGGCAGTGTATAGTTAGAAGGGTCAGAATTATAATAATGGGTTAGTTAGCTTGTTAAGAAGAAAAATAACACTACTTAAAGGTTGTAACCTATTGACGAGAATTAGGAATGCATATGATCCTACTTCTTGTTCTCTAACTCCCTCTATTAAAATCATACCATAACAGTTCTTTCCTTAGAACAATGCTGAAACTCTATCTATTATGATTCAAGGTGGGGATTCACATTGACAACAAGGACAAAACAAGACATTGAGAAAACCATACAAGATCATGAGAAAAGATTGCAATTTGGTGGTTGCAACAGAAAAACTAGAACGACATTTGGCATAATTGAAAGCATTGATCAAGAAATTTGCGATACAACAAGAGCTTACGATGAAGAAACTAGATTCGACCGGAATGAAGCAAAATCAGGTAAAAAAACAGACGTGGCAGTAATGGATCATAGAGGATCAATCGGGGTACAATTCAAATAGTGTCATCAGTTTTGAAACACCCCAAACCCAGGTAATCTCATAGTTGACACAAAACATATAAACATAGTTCTTAAACTAGAATCAAATATCTATTACACCGGAAGACTTGTTTAAAACATTCAAAATCCACAATGAATTAAAACTTTAACATCATTGTTCGGAAATCACTATCATGATAAGGAAATGGCTGTCTTCAGGGAGAGCAACCCTTTATCCTTGCTATCCGAGCTCTCGCAACTCCTTTCATTTGTCATTCTCTAACCTGATATGCATATTAAAAGTCAGATATACTGAGTAAGTTTTATCTTTACTTTCAAAATCATAATTTTTACTTTTCTTTAGTTTTCGTTTATATAATACATAGTACGTATACATCTGAAAACTCTTTCAAAACTATCACTTTCATTTACTGTCAAACTGTCACTTTTATTTATTAATGTAACTTTATAAAATAAGGTTAATACATTAATACTATCACACATGCCTGGAGTAATATCATTATGATAAGGCCCCTTTGATGCTCGCACAAAGCAAGACTTATGTCACTGTTAGTGCTTGCACTAAGCAAGACTTTCTATCGCTGCTTGGAACAGATCCAAGATTCTTGTCATGCTTTGACGAATCCAAGACTCCGGTCAATGCTTGGCAAGGCCAAGACTCC
The DNA here is from genome assembly GCA_023525975.1 of Smallanthus sonchifolius. NCBI lineage: Eukaryota > Viridiplantae > Streptophyta > Magnoliopsida > Asterales > Asteraceae > Smallanthus > Smallanthus sonchifolius. The sequence goes on along the minus strand of CM042031.1, from coordinate 67,898,815 downwards.
TGTCAATGCTTGGCGAGGCCAAGTCTCCTGTCAATGCTTGGGCGAACCCAAGACTCCTGTCGGTGCTTGGACAAAATCTAAGGCTTCTGTCAATGTTTGGACGAATCCAAGACTCCTGTCGGTGCTTGCAAAGTTTCTGTTGGTGCTCGCACGAAGCAAGACTTCTATCACTATCACTATCAGTAACTATACTGTTACACTATCATGGTCGGTACTCGCACGAAGCAAGACCTCTGCCACTATCACTATCAATAACTATAATGTTACACTATCATACATACACATCATTTAAATTTTACACGTAAGCAAACAATTCAAGTAGCACATATTAACACATAAGTATTTAACACGACAACTGTCACTATCATTCAGTATGATAATCATATTGCTTTCAATTATTATTCTTCATCTTTCTGTCATTTTTGTCATAAAACATTTGATATTTTTAAAACTGTCATTGTCTTTCATTAACTTTCATTTTAACAAATGTTTTCTTTCAAAGTATGCACATCAGCCCAAAAAACTTATAAAACGAGCAATAGAAACTCACCCGTTCTGCTATCACTGTCCAATTATCGAACTGTCAAACGAGCAATAGAAACTCACAAGTTCTGCTATCACTGTCCAACTATCGAATTGTCAGGCTAGGCGAGTTGCTACGTGATATGTATGAAACCAACACGTGGAATCTATCAACTTTTAGCTAGTGTTGCCATGCAGTGTCGGTATAACTTGTGTTATGGACTTGTGCCGTCTATCATAGTGTCGCCAAATGAAATGGCGACACTAGTCAGTGTCACCAATCATTGGCATTTCTTGGGAACAACACAACATCTTCCTCGACTAGTGTCGCCAAAAGAAATAGTGTCGCTGATGTGTTAAGATTTACACATCTATTTGGCACAAAACTTCGCTCATTTAACGATCAATTCTTGGTTATATTCAACTTTTAGACACTTATTTGCTTCATTTCCTGTTTTGTAGGTTTTTGTGAAGCTTGGTGAACAAACAAGAGGATTCCAGGATAAAAAATTGAAGTTTTAGGGTTTCTGTGATGGAGGCACGGTCGTGCCCCCTACTTGGCACGGCCGTGCCAAGCTTGCAAACCTTAGGCACGGTCGCGCTCACATCTTGCACGACCGCGCCAAGCCAAAATTCAAGGCACAACCGTGCCTTGACTCCCCACGATCGCGTGGAACCTCGTGAGTCTGAACAACCGTACTTCCTCGATCAGCGGGACTCAATGGAAGCTCCGGATCGGTCAACCCTTTGTCACACGGTCGTGTTAAGACCTAGACATGACCGCGCCTTTGTACCAGGAACGGTCTTGCCTTCTCTCCTAGCACGGTCGTGCCTCCCCTTTTCTATATAAACAGAACTTAAACTCTCATTCAGAGAGAGAGCAACCAGGGAGAAAAACCCACTGTTCCAGCTCGTATCATCCTTGTTCCAGCCACATTTCAAGCTTCTTGGAGAGGATACAACATCAAGAGGATCACCATACATCAACAACAACATCTAGGCTTGGAGGAGTGGTTTGATTCTTGTTTTCATATCATGTTTCTCACTATTTTTCCCTGTTTATTTGTAATTCTTGTGTTCATGATGAGCTAAAACTCTTGTTCACTTTGGTTTAGATGAAGTTTAGACACATTTGACAACATTCATAGATTATGGGCAATTATTGTGTTAATGTTATGACAACCGTATGATTATTCTTCGATGAAATTATGTATTCAAGTATTTTGAGTTGTTTACAAGACTTGTATTTGTGTATGCCATGTTATGTTGGAAAACTTGTGGTTTATGCGTATATTCATGGATTGGTGTATGTATTTATACTAGTTTATGGCATTTGACTAGGAATGGTGAATGAAGTCTTGTTTATGAATCATTATATTTGTATGTGTATCCTTATGCTTATGTTTGGAAAGACAAAGTATTTGTTATGATGTTTCATGCTTAGTTTTATGTTTATCTAGGAATTGTTGACACATTCTCCTAATTTATATAACCTTTATATGAACATTGTATTTGAAGAAATACATATTGTTGTCTAATTTAATCAACTTGAGGTGGGTAGTGTGTTGTTCATATTATCTTTCCAACTAGTTGTTGGATTAGTGTACCTTAGTCGGAAGCTAGTTCAATCTTCATAAGCATTGACATGATTATTAAACATGTGGACTTCATTGTATGACTTTAGGTGGTTGGTTTGTGTAATTCATGCTAGCTTTCCGAATGGTCATTTGATTACATATCTTTGGCGAGAATTTAGTCAATTTATGTTTTGTGTATTTGTCATGTTTCTATGAGTGTATTGAATGTATTCTAGATGGATTCGACACCGAAGTGATATTTTCTCCTTGATTGTTTGACTTGTGATCTTAGCTTAGTTTATATATTTGCATGTTAGTTAATTAAAACAAACTCTTCAAAATATCTTTGTACCATCACTTGAATGAATCTTAGTTCCGGTCTATTATTGTTTCCCACCGTATCCACGGATTGATATCCGGTTCTTACCTTTACTATATTGCTATCCGACGGGTACACTTGCCCGACGTGTGTGTGATTAGTCTTTGGTGAAAACTCATTTTAAAACTCAAATCGTGTGAAAAATACTTATAAATATATATATATATATATATATATATATATATATAGCTTACACACCATCAGTCGCCCTATAGGGTCGCCTGAAGAACATCTTCATGTTCCAGGCCCGTTTTTGTACCAAAACTCTAATTTTTTACGTCCAAATCGTTTGTTTAAATTCCATGAGTCTAAATCCAAGCTTTCTTTTCCATTTCATACGTGAAAATCCGATATTTATGTTGAAAACCTATAAAACCCTAAAAACCCATTTTCCAAACAGAAACTCAGATCTCGATGAGTTTGATACCTGTTTGTGCGTGGTTCTTCCTTCCTTTCTTCCCAGATATGATTCTAATCATGAAACCAACAAGATGAAGGCTTGAATGATGATCCTTAAACTTTCTCTCTCTAACACACACTCTCTCTCTATCTCACTCTCTCTAGCTTGAAGGTGAAGATGGTGGAAGCGAGGAGGAATGTTGGTGGCGGCTAGGGTTTGTAGACCCTCCCCCTCCCTTCTTCCCTTCTAACACGTCTGTTCCCGACACTACTAGAAAATAGACCTTTAATGACACGCGAACTATGACGTGCAAAAATGTGTGTCATTGTTTAGGTGTCATTATAAAAAAATAAAAACACGGAGTGCGTATTTAAATATGTGTGTCATCTTGTAATCGTCATCTTATAATCTGAGCTTTAATGACACGTAAACTATGACGTGAAAATATGCGTGATATGCGTGTCATCTAGTAATCGTCATCTTGTGATTAACATCCCGCCCTTGTTATTTCTAGCGCGCCATTATCTCAAAAATCGAATAAATCTAGGGTTTTGAAACGATTTCATCTCCTTCATCTAACTTCAGGGGATTGGATTTGTTTTAAATCTGGTAGAGCCCTCGTTTCCGGCAAGCTTCCTCCTCCCCCCTTCCGACGGCGGCACTACAAGAGACCCCAGGCGGCGGTTTTCGCAACAACAACAGAAGGTGGAGGGCAGTGGTGGTTTGATTTGTGATTGGGACAATTCAATTAGGGCTTTGGTATCGCCGCTTGACTGAGTTGCGAGAAACAGGGAGGTGGAAATTGATTTAGGGCAAATGGTCGTATTATTGAAATGTAAGTAATGCTCTCAACCACTATAAAACTGCTAGAATTTTGAAATGAAAGTTGCTATTAAAAACTCATCCGGATGAATATCAGAATATGAGTTACTGGCTTGAAATGTTCAAATTTGTAACCCTAATTACACTTTCTTACTGATCTTTGTAAGTGAAGATAAGATTTCGAACCAGAGCAGGTATCCTTTTGAATACCAAAAATCTAGAAGTCAAATGCCAAAATGTATTATGTTGACTTTTTAATTCATTTCTACTCTTAGATCTTGAATCTGGCAAAGAACAAATCCGAGATCGAAAATAGAGTACACTCAGTTATTGATAAATTTGTTGAACGAGGACTTCGTCTCTTGGAGTAGCTCGCCAGGTAACAAGTTAACCCCTTTAGGAAACATAAGTTTATTGTTTATTTATTTTTTATATATTTTTTAATACAGGAAGTACCTGCTAATTGTAAGGACAGTCCTGGTGGTCCATGGGAATTTATAGGCCTTCTTCCTCTATTCGATCCACCTCGCCATGACAGTGCTGAGACAATTAGAAGAGCTTTAGACCTTGGAGTTAGTGTTAAGATGATCACATGTCTGTTTTTAAATCCAGTAAGTCTAACTTATTTATTCATGTTATATATAATCTACAAAATTAGTTACATGATGGTGTCTTTTCAGGCGACCAACTTGCCATTGCTAAGGAAACTGGGAGACGACTAGGAATGGATGTTAACATGTACCCTTCATCATCCTTACTTGGAGATCATAAGGTCTGATTTTAAAATTTTGAATGGCACTTTGGTTCTGCAGCTGTCAAGGCCTGATTTTAAAATTTCAATAATAGTTTTCTTTTTTTTTTAGTTTTATGTCATGTTGATTTAGTTTATACATTTTAGGCTGATATGGAAAAATTCACAAGGCAAATAGTGAATTTGATGAAATCAGAAGGCTTGTATGAGAATCAAGGTGCATAGTTGTCAATAGCGAATAGCGACAAGGTACCGATATGCTACTTAGCGAATAGCGGTAAATAGCGACCGCTATTTCGTGTTTAACGGTAAAGTAATAGAAAATTATAGAAATATATTTAGTCAACCATTGTAGCAATTATAAGCAACAAAACAAACAGAACGACCTGAAAATTGCAATTGAAACCAGAAATTGGAGACCTGAAGGAGAACCACTGAACCAGACAGAACGACCTGGTCGTTGGAGACCACCTAACCAGACGGAACGAGCTTGGATGAGAGGAACAGCGTGGATGGCGAAAGGAGTGCGAACTGCTGAGGAGAGAAGAATGAACTGAACGTTCGCTTCTTTTTTTCTTAAAACCCTAGGTCGCTATTCGCTAATTTAAAAAAATAAAATAAAAAATTAAATTCCCGCTATTAGGTCGCTATTCAGTCGCAATAACCCAGATAGTGGACATCTGGCACGTCGCTACGTAGCGCGCTATAGCGCTCGCTACGCTCGCTATCAACAACTATGTCAAGGTGGTCCAATTATTTTATCTCAGGTAGTCAAAATCACTTATTTACTCTTTTTTTGTAGTATCAAACAAGTCAAAATCACCAATTTTGCATCTCTGATCTTAGATCTATTTGGATATGATGAAATTAGGTTTTGATTAGAGAGACAAGTTTTGTATCTTTTGTTAGTTGAATTTGATTATTCCTTTGTTGCAGAAAAAGAATGTAGATTAGATCTAATGGTGATCAGATGAGGTATTGATGGTTAATTATGTAGATTAAAAAGGTTGATTGTTATTACTTCAAAACTTTTTTCTTTAATTATAAAAGTTATAAATTTACAAAGTCACTTAGATTATTGTTTCATTAGTTTTGAACTTTGAAAACAGTCTATTTCACATTAGCAGTAAAGTTGTTTCAGATTTTGCTTTATAGATTTTACTTTATGTTGGGGATTCAAGATTCTTGGCTATTCTTGTTTGGTATAGTTGCTTTGATGCAACCTATTATGCTAAAGGAAGAGAATTTTGTTCATTTAAGTTATATCGGATCCATTTAAGTTATTTGTTGGATCCTATGTTCGTTATATTTGTGCACTTGACTTTGATGCGAAGAATAATATTGATGTTTTTGGTTGATTTAATTAGCCCACAGACAAATTAATGGAGCATATTATTCAAGTCAAATGATTTCTCAATGAATATTAATAAATTTGAATATATTGCAGTCAATGGGTGAGGCTGTATTTATATGTAATCTCAATCATAGGATAAAATAGTTTGGAATGTTAGGATTTCTGACTTTCTGATGGAATATGATGATGATTACCAAGTTGGCCTTTTTGTTATTCCTACAATGTGGATTTTGATTCGCTATGTTGCTGCAAATCAGGTCATTAGTCATATTGGTTATGTGATCGTGGAATTACAAATTCAAGATGAAATCACAGTTTGATTGCGCTTATCCCTTCCACATGCACCGTAAAAAGATCAATGGTTACTCCTCCATTATTATACACTGTACCTATCAAGGTTTGCTCAAATTCATCATACTCCCTTTTGATCTTTTCATTGTGCAGGTACACTTATAAACTGGGCCACAAACTCTATCAATATGAAGATGGATCCAATGGAGGTATTATGTTTAATTTCAATTTACTATCAAACTCCAACAAAAAAACCTGTACTTTGGACAGAAAATTGGGATGGATGGTATGCAAATCTCAACATATTTTTTTTACTTTCTCAAAATTTAAACACTGATGGTTTTAAAACATTGCATCATCTTGCACATTTGTTGCTTGCTATTTCATTTTAAAACATTGATTATGGTGAAACCTCACTTTACAATATGTTTCTCTAAGGCTCCGGTTCTGGGCAATAATCTACGTAAACTGTCAGTGGTTATCCAACAGAAATTGGCGAATGTAGGATTTCTGTTTGCACTGACTTGAGAAGGAGACACACTGTTGATAGTTTTGATTCTTCTATAATTGAGCCTTGGATCCCCGCTCATGCTGATCTTTCAATGTTTCATAAATTTAAAACTTTGTGCATTTGATTTGTTCTCTCTTTTAAAAACCATGGGAGCATATCAGCATAGATGGTCAACCCCATGATCATGGTTAGAATGCTTCATGCTTCTGTTATCCAAGTGTTTCCCTAAATGCACAAGAATTAACTTTATAATATCTCCTTGACCCAAATTAATCCTCATTAAGTATTAAATGTCAAATGCAACAATTAAATGACACATTTATTTTGGGTCTCCTCTAGTGTGTGATTTTAAACCATTAATTAAATTGGCATCAACTATCCCTATTTTCTTTTTATGTTAAACCAGTTCATAGTTTTGGTCGGGGTGATGGGCTTGCTAGGTAGATATTGAGAATTGAGACATTGATGATAACCTTCTCTTTGCAGAATAATTTGGATACTTTTAGGGGTGGGTTGAGGAGTATTAGCTGCACCATATTCTTTAATATATAGCCAAGAGGAGTGTTACCACCACACCCAGCCACTAAATCAGCCATTCTTTTCGATTACTCATTCACCGCACCGCCATCTAGCACGCCATCGAGCTGTTGCTGTCCCAAGGAATCCACACCAGAGATTTAATCTCCGTAAGCAACTACTTCATTGTTCAAGTTCATCATCTCTGATTTGTTCTGTTTACCTGGTGTTTAAGGTAATCATTCTGATCCTATATACATTCTATAAATCTAACTATAAGCTCTCTGCAGGCTGTCCTTCATTTCTTCAAATTGTAATTTGGCCACTGAACTTCAATCCCAAACACTCAAACTGCAGACCTGCATCAAAGAGGCTAAAACCATTAATATAGTCTGTTTTGTTTTAATCATAAATGTATCTTTTAACCTAAATCTTTTTTACATCTTTGCTTTTTTGCCATTGTAGAATGTTTGTGGTTATGTTCCTTAACTTGTTTATAAATTTTTTCTTAGGTTAGGGGAAGAAAAGATGAATACACGGATGCTGATATTGATGGAATTCGTGAAGAATTGTCGACTTTTGTGACAAACTTCATTTTTCGGTGAAATTTGTATCGACATTTATGAAATATTGTCCACTTTTGAAATGTTTGTTAGTATTTTATGAAATATTGTATGAAATAGATTGTTTTGTTATATATGTATTTTATTTTGTATTATAAGACATTAATTATCATTTAATGTGAAAATTAATAATTATATAATTTTTTTAAAACAGCTAAAACCATGACACGTATTTTATGACACACAAATGCGCGTCATCCTCTATTTATGACCAGACCTTCCTTGACACGCATTGCGTGTCGTAAAGGCGTGTTATAAACAGATGATACATAAATGCGCGTCATCTTCATTTTATGACAGAGCCTTCCTTGACACGCTTTTGCGATGACATCTTCATTAAAGGCCTATTTTCTAGTAGTGCGATGGATCCCTCTATCTTTTATTATTTCGTTCCCGAAACCCATTTATTAAACTGCCATTATTTTGAGACGTTACAAGTTTCTAAGGGTTAGTATGTTTGTCTTCGAACACAAATCTAATTCTTGAAATGAAATTGAACCACACTATTCTTCTAAACTCACAAAAGAGAAGGATGTAACTAAAGTGTTTGATAAAAGACCTAAAGGATTTAGAGGAGAAGTGAATGCACTAATTGGTTGTGATTCAAAGAAAATTGAAAAGGAAGGAAAACAAATCTCTTTTCTAATGTTCCAATTGAGACTTCATTTGTTGTGTCACAAGCAAGAATTGCAATACGGAATAAGTTGAGCAATGGATTTGATCAGATGGTACAAGGGTATGGTTTATGGAAATCTTTTCAAGGCAAATGAAACTCATAAAAAGGATGCTTTAAACAGAAACATAGCAAGGAGCCATGAATATCAATGACAATGAACATGAAATTAGTAGAAAATCAAGAAAGGTTCGGTTCTTGTGGATCTTTTTGGTGGTGGAAAGAAGTTTGTTTTAACCCAAATAATGAATTAGACAATTTACAAACCCTAGGATCATTTTTAGAAAAATACCATTAGGGTAAAATCATATAAACATCTTCATTCAAGTTACCATATAAAAAAACATTATTTATGTAAAGTTGGTATAATTGCCAATTACGATTCACAGCCAAACTGATAATACAACGCACAATTATCATTTTTACCGTAGGTAAAAACGTTTCATCGAAATCTATGCCCTCACGTCGGTCGTAACACTTTACAACCAATCTAGATTTATACCTTTCAATTTCACTTGTTGATCTAAACTTGATTTTATAAACCCATTTACACCCTATAGGTTTTCTACCTACAGGAAGATTAAATAAGTCCCACATTTTATTCTATTTAATGCTTCCATTTCTTCATACATAGCATCTATCTAATTATTATCAAGAATAGCTTCTTTATAAATTTTAGGTTCAACACTTTCATTTAAACCGGTAGTAAAACACAAATTTTTAGAATTTAGGTTTGAATAGTTAACAACCCGTTCAAGACCATACTTAACTTCATCCTCAACTACAAAATCTTGTAGTTTTCTAGGAAGGGTTGTATTTCGGGATGATCTCCGAAACTGTTGCTTGACTTGTAGGAACCGTACCCTCATGAGAGATAGTGTCATCATTTGTATTTGAACTATGATCTACTTCACTAAAGCCTGCATCAAGATTAAGAGATTGCTCCAAAGGAGCCTCATCCTCAACCTCAGGACGGCTGCAAGGTTGCTGATCACATTCAAGATACTCACTATTTACCCTCTCCTCATCATCGAGATTTTCACTTGAAACCATTTTGGGATTGTTTGTATTAAGAAGACAAAAAATTCAAATTATTAATTGTGGTATCGATCCCTGAATCAAATGAATTTAAAAGTTTATTGTCTTAAAAGGGAAAAATGTTTTCATAAAATTTTCTCTCTTGAAAAGATTATAGTTTTTTTTTTATTATCTAAACTCCACAGTTTGTAACTTTTTCTTTGGTTTGAGTACCGAAGAAAAACACATTTTTCTACATGATGTCCAAATTTATCATTATTATTTAAAATAGTACTAAAACACAAACACCCAAAAGTTTTCAAGTGATTAAGAGGAGGTGAAAAACCAAATTGTAGTTCATATGGAGATTTTCCTTTTAACACAGAAGAGGGCATCCTGTTTATTAAATAAGTTGCCGACCAAAACTTAAGAGGAATTCCCCCTTGAAATAGCAATAACCTAGCAACATTGATCTAATGTATGTGTTTTCTTTCAACTATTCCATTTTGCTGAGGGGTGTAAGGACAAGAAGTTTGATGAATTATGCCATGCTTTCTAGTAAACTCATAAAACTGTTTATTTGTGAACTCAATTGTATTATCACTTTTAAAAACTTTAACGATTTTATCAAACTGATTTTTTATCAACTCAAAAAAACTTCCGATGTTATTAAAAACTTCATATTTTGATTTCGATAAGTACACCCACACAACTCTTGTATAGTCATCAACAACACTTAAGAAGTATTTAAAACCTTCCCTACTTTTTCACACTATATGGACCCATACATCAAGATGAACCGGAAACCCAACCGACGAACGATCTTCAATGTAGCAGATGAACACCAGAAGCGCTACGAAACCCGACTAGAGCCTTTAGGGCTCGGATACCATGTCACTAATATAAGAATCAAGCATATCTTGCATAAACTCCAACAATCAAAGTACTCAAAAATCTGTATAAAAAACAAACTAAAACACCGGCTAGAACATCTATGCAATGATCTAAGCAAATGGAAGAAACAGGCTAACAAACTCAGATTTGAAACAACCAAGATGAAGAAACCCTAATATGATCGCACAGCTCCAACGAGAGAAAGGAGACAGACGAAACATATGTGATGATCTTGCCCTAACTGCATAGCCTTCCTTTTATACAAACCAGCCATCCCAGCGGGTTTTTAGCCCAACAGTCCATCACTTCCTTGCCAATAAATACTCCACCCAGGTTCAAAAATATGCAAACAAAATACAAAAAAATAATGGAAATATTAATTATAAAATATCAAATATAAAAACATGTAAAGATATCGAATTGGAAAAATATAAGTATTTTTAACATTAATGTTCCAAAGCATCTCTCCAAAAGATGTTTTCAAGCATGTGATTATACATGAAGTGGTTATAGATTTTGTTCAGAACATTTTTAAACAAAACCTTCAAGAGATAAATACCTAAAAAAAATTTAAACTCTTTTAAAGTGGTTTTGGTCTCCTTAGAATATGATGACGGAGTTTTACCCATAAGGTCCGGAACATTAGAATAATCCGGAAGATCTAGAACATCGAGTTCGTCCATAAGGACCAGAACATCATGTTCGTCCATAAGATTCGGAACACACAAGCCTGTTGTGTGTGTGGATCGAATTCTTCCAATATAACTTTACTAAATACCAATAAAAAACAATTTGATCAAATATCATATTAGTTGTGTAGCGGAAAAAAATTTAGTCAAACTGGGGTTTTACTGTTTGCTTGTAGAACACATAAGAATAATGAGCACAGGATTCCAGAATCACATCTTCAGTTAGGACTATGAATAATTGTTACAATTGAACAATTCCTGCACAACTAATTCTCTATCTTCAATTATCTAAGAAGACTGCTAGAACAAGTCAGAAAGAAAAACTAAACAATTGGATAGTCTTGTGCACTAGAATCTCGTGTTAAAGTATGTTACAAATTTGAAAATAGTCATGCTGAAATTACGAAAGTTTCCTGTGACTTCCCCATTAGCATAAACATCTTCATTGGTACTAAGTTGTTGTGTCACACAAACACACTTCAAAGTTAACTGTCGGTAGAAACTATCTTCAACACTAACAAGTTACCATCTATCAGTAGAAACTTATGCCTTGGGTAGAAACTCTTTTCTCAACACCAATTCTTAGTCTCTTTCAACTTCAGCACTAACGTACACCATATATGAGGACAAAGTTTATCATCGGAAATAACTCCCTTCGGTAGCAATTACTTAGGTTTGGTAATCATTAGTTGTAAGGAACATAGACCTAATAAGTTCAGTCCAACTAAAATAAGAAAATCCAGTGAAATATATATTTAGTTATGAGATTTTCTATTCTAATTTAACTTTTTAAAACTAATGATTCTTCTAAATTATGTGTAACTAGATTTTTCCGCTCCGCGTGTTCCGGGGGGGGGGGGATTTCTCACGTGCATACAATGGAATACCATGACTCAATACATTCATTTTACCTATACATACTTGTACTTTCCTTTTCTTAACATCCTAAAATGGTAAAAAAAATTGGTCATACAAAGGTTCACTTGAACAAACAGTTTTGATATGTGTGTGTGGATGATCATTATTTGGTTTCAGGAGGTGCTAGTTGCTCATATTTCTCAAGAGTGACAAGGGCTAACTCAATGGTTAGAATAATTATATCCTAAAGTAACATAACCTGATTAAAGTAAATATCATAAAGAGAGCTTCCCCTTTCAGTTCAAGTAGTTTCCTTGAATAGGGGCTTATTGATAAAGCGTCCTTAATATCTTCCAAAGCAGTAGTTGTTGAGTTGAAAGGTTTATGTTGCAGAAGTTCAAGCAACTTGTTGATATAATTAACTACTTTGCCAGTAAAAAACCCCAAATCAGAGGCCGGTAAGAACCTCAATAGTAAGCCTTCTATCCAAGGAAACCATTCCAGAATCCAAGCACTTCTTGTAATTGTATAATGCATCATTAATATCTCCACAAAGCAGATGGCGGCTAAGAAACGCAAACCGTAAGTAAGTAAAAATTGTGCAATTAAGGCATGGGAGAACCAATAACAGAAAAAAAATATCTTTACAAAAATTATGCTTTATTAAAATGAGCCACTTTAATACTCAATAAGGAGAGTGCCAGCTTTTACTGCCAATTAGTTTATGATTTACGTGAATTGAATTGAAAGCAAAAAGAGTAGAATCCTAAGCAAAGGAAAAATGCAACCTTCTTACCATTAAATTCATATTCCCAAATGTTCAGAAAACATACAGTTCTCAAAGTAGGTTATTAACATGTGTATAACTTGAAAAGCTCAAATCCTAATCGCATAAATAACCTGCACAGTCAAAGCTATCATAACAATATGTTCTGTTATAAATCTGAATAAAAAAATATATATAATACCTTGCAGAGTCTAAGCAATTATACTGGCACACGAACACGCCTGGCTTGCCATCCACTTTGTACCTCCTTTCTTTGTCACATATATGAAATCAAAGGAAACGAAATGCTTAAAACCGTAATTAGGAAAAAAAAACAACAATTCACACGTACCTCGTTCAAATGACGAGTGTTGAGGAAGAAAACTAAAAAAATGAAGAAGCCATAAACCTACAAAAAAGATTATCTTCAAAGCTGTATAAATAAAAGGCAGGAAATAAACCCATTGAGAAATTCCATATAAGGATTTCAATCTTTCCCTAAACTTATGAATATCTGGAAGAATATAAAAATTACCAAAATTGATGCTCTTGACCGATAGTCCAAGCTTCATAGCAGATAGGGCAAGAACTGCTCTCATGCCTCTCCAGCATCAAATTGACCGCCAGACTGAAGCTTCGTAACATGTTGACGAAGACTTTCGAACTGAGGGAGAGAAAGCAAACCCCTCCTACACATGAATCTTCAGTTAATATAACTAAAACAGTCACAAAGTTCCCTTATATTCCCCAATTACTCCCATTTGAACAACTTAAAGGTAGTGTTTCTGTTTGATCCATTTGATTCGATTAAAAACCACAGATTTAGATATGTAAACGCCATCACCTTGATCAAGTCCATCTTCCCACACTAATAGAGCAATATTGCGATTCAAATAATCAAAATAATAAAAAAAATGCTTGTAAAACTGTAAAAAAAAAAGTAATAACCTGCCACTTGAGACCTAAATTTCCCCAAATTACCGTCTTGGGTTAGCCGAGCACCTTTCAAAAGATGTCCACCTGATTTGAGGAGTAAAAGCAAAGGAAGACGAACTTGGGTAAGCGAGAAGCTTGAACTGTCCATAGAATCATCTACGGTTCTACACTCAAATTCACAATTCAATCATGCAAGTATCTCTAACTTTGATCACATGATCATATTCCTAAACACAATAATTACTGTGAATCACAACAATGATCTCAAGAATCCTAATTTTAAAATTCTATCCTAAATTCAGTAAGACAATATAGAAACTAATTATATCAGTATTTAAGCATCAAATTCAATTATGCAAGTATCTCCAACTTTAAGCATCACTTCGAATCATAACAATGATCTCAAGAACCCTAATTTTAAAATTCTATCCTAAATTCAGTAACACAATACAAAAGTGATAATTAATCAATAAAATTATACATTAACCAATGAAGATAACATCACACTTGGACTCACCAAAGGCCATCTTATTGAACCATATATTGCAATCACAAAGTTAGTACGCAGAAAAACATGATGCATATAATAGGAATAAAGAAAGTGAAACCTATACATACCCAAAAGAATTGAGCTCCACAAAACCTATTGAACACTCCGACCCTGTGTGAATCACTGATTTTTTGTTTCTCACTGTATATTCAAGGCCAAGAGTGTAGTTTTTCTTTTCCTTTACAGAAAGCTGCCATGGCAGACAAAGTATTCGAACACAAAACCAGGTCATGCTTTACTTACCAGAGATGAACTGATCGGATAAACTTGCCACCACAACCAACTCTTCGTAGTCACTGGCTTCACCCCCTATTGCTGACGTCGCCTCTCATGAACCGCCACATGGTCGTCGGGATTCTCCAAATCGCGTTGGAGCCCTGAAGACGATTTCTTTGAAGAAAGAAGAATCAAGCGGTAATGATAGAAACGATGCGACAGAGAGACTGATGTTAAGGGGTGTTTTTGCAAAAGGAATTTGATTAGGGTTTCTGATATTGGATGCAGATAAGATCGCGCAGGACACCCTTCCGGGACACCTTTAATAAGACAATGAGTTGTACATGGAGCTTTGCAGAGTGTACGTTACTGTTCAACCCTTTAGTTAACGTTTACTTGTTAACTAGTGGGATCAACCCCGCGCGTTGCGGCGGACAGGAACGCGTTCGGTTCTGGTGTAATCGCTATAACAAACAACAAAGAAAGCTTATAATATATATATATATATATATATATATATATATATATATATTCAAATAAACACAATGTTTAAGTATTTTTGTTTGTGGTGTTTCTTTTTTTTAAAAAGAAACTTCTTGGTCAAGTAATGGTTGTAGCTTCATTCTCGCTTTGGGATTATCTCGCCTTCGTGAGTCACCGCTTTCCAGCTGCGGCCAAACATGATTTCACCTTTCCTTAACAACTACATCTCTTCCTTCAGGCATAAAGGTTTTCCTATTCAAAAGAGCCTGAATTATATAACATTCGCAAAATTATGAAAATGAGAGAACACGTGCCCAATTAAACGATTCTGTGCATACTCAAACTCCTCTATTTCCACCATTACGCACATCCATGGCCGCCAAAGACAGATTCTTCATCGCATCCATTCAGTAATGATTGCCAGGAAAGGCCATCTGATCATTCCTTGTATCATCAACAACATATTAAAACAGATCATTAAAAGAACATTGCATCCGTGGCGGTCTAATGAAATTGAGATTTTGAGCACTTAGATTTATTTCATATTCAAGTGCCACAAAAGCAAGCGGACTCTAGAGACCATTGGCCAAAACAAAAAAACGTTAGTTATACAACAATAATCTGAATCTTTGAATAAAAACTTCATGATTTAATCGTTCGAGATAAAAAAAAAAACATACATGACATGGTTTTTTTAATGGTGTCTTTCAATAAAGCTGAATCTGTGGAGACCTAAAACACACAAAATCTAGTGAAAAAGGATTTAATGGTTTAGTGTGCAGGTAGAGGTGGCAAGATGGTTGAGCTTGGTAACGGGTCAAACTTGGTTTGGGTTGAAACAGAAAAATTTTTACTAAATGTCCAAAAGGTGGGGTTGTTTGGGTTGAAACATGATTTAATTCTACAACAATTGTCTGAATCTATGAATAAGAACATCATGATTGACCCGTTCGAGATAATAAAAAAACGTTAGTAAATTGATAAAAATGGCCACCTCTATGAGCAAGATTACCTTCAACTAACACATTCTTCTAGCCCCTTAATGATAACGAAATGATAAATGCAATGCCCAAATCTTGATATTTTATAACACAAATCAATTCTTTGAAACAGTAAAGAAAATATTAGAACCTGTTAAAATTTAAATAAATAAAAAGTTAACTCAACTTTGTTTACTTTATATATTCATCCATAGGTCCAATGGGTACCAATGCAATGTATATGCTCAAGCTGACTGTTCTAATGTAGAAAAACAGTTTCCACATGCTTCATGCCTCATTCTTAAATAATCTGTTACTTATGTGAAAACTTGCGGAAGTTGGTTGAACATGGGATCATAGAATGCATGTGTAGTTTTAAGGTTTAGCTTAGCTGTAATAGACCAAATATTCTTCTTTTAAAAAAGAGACAAAAGACTGAAAGTATTTACTTGAGTTAGGAAGCACTAACCATATAAATTAAGCTGCTCAAAGAAAATTAATAATTATTCCCTGCAAATGATTAACTGCATAATAGTTGCATATTTTGAGATCTTGCCTCTATAACACCATAATGCTTTACTTGTAGTTTCACTGTTAAAGGAAGCTAAATCTTCAACCAGAAACCTATTTCACGGAATCTACCCTAAATATCGCATATCAATTAGTACGAAATCATAATTACCTCATTTTTTTTATTTAATGAAGCTGCGTCCTCGATCAATTCTTCCAGCTTGTTCCTATAAAAGGTATTGACCTTGTTCAGCTTCTCAAAAGACATTATCTCACTCTATTCTCTTTACCTGTGTAGCACAATGTGTGTAAATCAGTAGGGTTCCAATAACTGAAATTAGAACCAAATACGCAGCTACTTTAACAAACATTTTTGGGTCTTTACCAAGCTCAATATCATGGGATACTGATAATAGTGTGTTTATTTGGTCACGGATCATAGCTGCAGCCTCGTTAATGGTTTCTTTTGGAAGCTGCAAGTGTGGTATCGGTGGTGTAGGTCTTGTTGGAAGGATAAGTAACCTTTGCAACTGCAAGAAATGAAATGCAAAAGCAAGAACACATCCACATGATTTGAACCTGAACCCCACCATCCTGAGATTGATATTCAATCAATAGAAACTAAAATTAATCACCTTTAAATTCGATAAATAAAATTAAACCAAAGGGATTTCAATCATATGTTTTGATACTTCACTTCAATCCTCCACATGATTCAAACCTGAATCAATCTACTTTTTCGTATAATTGATTTAGGAGGTTTTACGCATTAAAAATACACATGAGGCTCAAATGTATTTGTGTGCAACCACCACATTATCTCAAACTAATCCAAAATCATGTAATAATTAAAACCCAGTTCACCAAATCAAGAATCTAAACAGCCCAACAGATCAGACTACAGTACCTATATGTGTTGGATTATCGACCTTAGACCCATAATTAGAAGGATCCCAACCCGAACTTGATGAGCTCTCGGGCCATATGATCACTCGTAGCAGAAACTACCAAAATGGTTTGAATGGAATTACGTCAGAAATTGCTTTACAATAGATGATTTCTTCAGCAGATTAACAATTGGAAGGTTCTCGTGCCATTCTTTGTAAAAATGGAGTTATTAGGTTAAAAAAACACATCATATTTATTCCCAAATCAAAGCAATGAATTGGAAAAATGAGGATTCCTAAACTAAATAAAACGATAAAAAAAATGAAGCGGAATGGAACTATGAGTTCATCAACAAATTAGTTCTTTCCTAATGAAATTTTAGAGATGAAAGCTCTGAATGTTACATCAACTGATACTACTATGCTAGTATGCTTTAGAAATTGAAGTTAAAATTGTATGAGATACCTTGAAAGCAACATGAGAACTGCAATGGTTCTTGATCCGAACAGCACTCGTCACGTGTTTACCAGGCTCATCTACAACACCAAAAACCATAGGAAATCAATCAATATTAGCCCTAGAATTGCTCCTTCATGCCAAATACCTAATCACCACTTGATTTTCAGATTATCAAGAGGAATTATCATCATTGAACAAATTATCCATCAAACAGAGAAACATCAAACGGTGATGTAACCCCAAATAAAAATGGTAGAGTTTTGAAATAAGGGTTTAGGGATCGTAGAAAACATACCTGAGCGTCGTTCCGTTCTTAGACCTGATTTAGTCGACAACAGTGATTTCCTGATCGATCGCAATTGTAGAGAGAGAGACTGCGTGGCGGCTAGAAATGGAGATGTGGGTGGGAGCTCGTTCTTATCCCATCAAGAAGGTAAGAGACTTGTAAACCTTGCTTTGCAACTTATATACGTAGCAACAACTTGTACATGCTGCATAACAACCTGTATATATTACTATTCATTTCATTCTCTTTTAAATATAAGTGTAATGTTATGAAATATATTTAAAAAACAATTAATTTTATTTATGAGATACTATTTCACTCAAATTTACTAAATTTTAAATTATGGAATATATTTAAATATAATTTATATTATATTAAAACTTTATAGTTAATTTATTAAAATAATAAAATTAGTTGTGAGACTTAACTAAAATCGTATAAGTGTAATTGTAAGTAAAAATCGACTTTAGAAAATAATGATAAGGACATATGACTTCGCATTATCTAAAAATTTAACTTAGATATAAAATGTACACTGAATATGTTAGACTAGCAATGCTATATTTTTAGGATAATCATGGTTGATGATAAGCATGTGATGTTTATGGGTAAGCAGGTCTATCCTGACATGGATTCAAAAACACAAATTTAATATGAACCTGAACACAAAATGAATCAAAATATCGTGTAAGACATATATGAACTCAAACATAACAAGAATAATTATGGGTTGATACGAATACGACCCGTTTAATTAACTAGAATTTTTTAATTTTTTACATATTAATATCTAAAATTTACAATTTCAAAACCAAAAATGCAAATGTTTATAAACAGTTATAAATTAATCTTTTGTTTTAACTTTTATATTTTTGGATAAATTACCCAAACATTTTATTTTTTACAGAAATCACAAACTAAAAATATTTAAAAATCAGTCTTAATCAATATTTTTTGAACATCAAACTCACACTCCCACTAATCTACTGTTAAATTACACCACTTTACCCGGATTGATCGAGACTTGAACCATCACAATTAGTCTTAATTGATTAAAACCCAATCTCTCGACTCGTTTTTGGATCAGTAACAAATTTGGAAACTTAAACCAAACATGTTTATTGATTCTTCTACACTATCATAAATTAATTAATTTATGTCACTACTAGAACACAGCCAGTTTTCTTACAAAAAATATTTTGTGAGAACTTCCTACAAAATTCCCACAAAATTACGACAAAGATGAAACCCTAAAATTAACGACTTTCTCACAAAATTCCGAGAACAAAAACATCTGTGGGATTCGTGCTGATAAAATGAATTCTCAGTCTTAACTTTTAAAAGCTTATCTTTTTATAAAGTTACGTATAACAAAAACAAAAATAATTAAATATAGCCGATAAAATAGATAATAATGTTATTGATCTCGACTAGATATATGTATCTAAATATTGATCCAACATAACGATGAGCCAATATAGCTTTCAAGTCTAACTTGCTGCTCATAGATGGCTTATTATATCAACCAATGATACATATGTACCAACAACTGCAACAATTAAACCGCATAATAGAACAAACCCAACCATCACCAACTCAACTCCAATTCTCCTGTAAGTTCCCGAGATCTTCAAGTAGCACAAGCACGGCATTGTTATCGAAGTTGTGGCACTTAAGAAGGCACCCACGAATGACATAAGATAACCGAAAAAGGGAAAGGACAGGGCTGCAATTACAGTGATAATCATCAAAATTGTTCTAATTAAAAAGCTAGACAACCTTTTATTGTAAGAAGAGTACTGAAACCGTGCTTCAATAGCATTGACGATTGGTGTTATCTCTAGTGCATATTTAGCTATCGGAGTAACGAGAGTGGTCCATATGGCCACTCTTGAACTTGTAATATTTGTTGGAAGGTTTAAGGTAATCTGTGACTCCACATTAGAACCAAACATAAGATAACCAATAACTCCCATCAATGAATAAGTGACTGTACATATGGCAAAACAAAGGAACAAGACCTTTGAGAATTGAGCCTTTTCATGGAAGAATATAGGGTTGGGAAGACTGGACGAGCACAACAGGAGAAGAAATATAAGTTAATAGCAGATGGGATTCCATTCCAATTTATGAGTTTACCCTTTTCATGAAAACCGATACCATCAACGTCTGCACCAACCCAAAAGATTGATGATCATGGAGGCTAGAACTCCACTGGCTGATATGTAGGAAAGAATGTTCATGTTGTCTAACCAACTTGTGGGGAGTATAATGAGTGCAACAAGAACAATAAATCCACATTTTCCACCAACACGATAGCCATAAACATCAAAATCCATGTCTGGAAATAAGCTGATTAAGTTATCGCCTTCTAGGATTAGGAAACCCGTTGCGACTAAGTAGAGCTCTATATCCACAGTTATTGATACTATAGCTTTCCCGGTTTTCCCAAATGCACGATTCCCGATATCAGCGTAACTTTTTAGTGTTGGATCAGTATCCATGCATCTTTGGATCAACAATCCGGTGTAGAAGGTGGAGCTAGCAATTACAATAAGTAGTATCAAGCTCAACCATCCTCCTGATGCCATTGCGTATGGAATTGATATTATTCCAATTCCTAGAAACACCATCGATCAAAACTATAAATTCAGGTTTCTTTGAATGAATTACACCTGCTAATTTTTTATTGGAATTACAGAAGTAATTATATATGATTATAAAACCAAGCTATATGCATATGGATTAAAGATAATAATGACAAGAAATGAACTAAAAAGAACCTGAGAGAGCATTGAGACCATTGAAACAAGTACTTATGAAAGAAGCATTGCCTGTGTTGGTGTATTGCTCATCTTTTGAATTTATAACCACACCGTCTCCATTGCCATTCAGCAATGGTATTGTAACAGAGAAATCTTCCTGCGTTTTGTCCTCCATTATAACTCACAGAAAAGGAGATAAAAAGGGATACCTGCAAAATTTATCTAAACAATCCTCCTTATATAACTGCAAGATTTTCCCTAAATTTCAAAAGGATATCACGTTTAAAATGTATATATGAAAGCATATTAATGAAACAAAACGAAAGTTGACTTTACGTGTATCTAAAAAAATATGATTACTATAAACAACACCTTTACCATTTAACACACAAATATCATTGTAAGACTTTTTTTCTTTTATTTTAAAGTTGGGGTTTTTTTAATCTACCCTTATACTAAATAATATATGATTATGAAAATTGACTTTTGTATTATTGTTTGCCACTTAGGTCATCCGTAGTGGTTTCACGCCCCGTCACGTCAGCGCCACATCAGCACAGAGGCAAACACTGTCCAGAATCACTAAGGTGCGTAGTGGTTTCACGCCTTGAATTTAATTTTTAATCATTAACTAATCATTTAATTAATTAAAGTATTTATTTAAAATAAAGATAACAAAATACAAATTTATTTAATTAAAATACAAACATATTAAAATGCAAAAAATCAATCGTCACTTGGACGATTACTCCAAATATGCTCCGTCAAATCACCGCGTAGGTTTAGATGTGTTTCCCTATCGCGTATTGTGTTACGAATTGCGTGTTTTTCTTTGGAGGTTAGTTGTGGCCTCATCATTTGCGGGTTATCATCATAGTTTTAGCAAATGGCTAGACCCTTATCTTCCAATATCATGTTATGTAATATTATGCAAGTGTATATAACATTCCTTATTTTATCTTTGGACCAAATACGGCATTGATTTTTAATCATAGCCCATTTTTGCTTTAGAATTCCAAACGCACGTTCGATATCCTTCCGTGCCGATTCTTATGCTTTTTTGAAAAATTCTCTTTTCTCACCAACTGGGCTAGTATATGCTTTGACAAACGTGGCGCACTCCTGATATATACCATCGACAAGATAATATCTGTGCTCGTACTCGACATCATTGACAATGAAGAACCAGGTGCGACTCTATCTATGATGTCATTGAATATAGACGATTGATCCAAAACATTGATATCGTTGTTTGACCCCGCAACACCAAAGAATGCATGCCAAATCTAAAGATCACATGATGCAACGGCTTCAAGCATTAAGGTCGGATATGAATGGTCACCTCGCTGGTTTTGACCTCGCCAAGCAGTCGGACAATTTGCCCATTCCCAACGTGTGCAGTCGATGCTACCAAGCATCCTGGGAAATCCATGTACGGATTCATGCATCTCATATATTTGTTGAATGTCACTAAAATTCGGTCTCCTTAAATATCTGTTGCCGTAGAGATTAATCACACCTAAAAACATATAATAAGTAAATAATATAATGATAATGATAATAATAATATAATACTATTATTAATATTACCTTCACTAAACATATGAAGAGTATCTCGTGCGTTTTTTCAGACATCTTTAAATACTCGTTCCATGAATCACCCGAAGTACTGTCACACCCCGGCCGGCGGTGGATTATACACCGGGGCTGACGCGGTTGTTCATAAGCACATGATTATCTATTAAATGTGATAATATTTATTCATCAAAATTAAAAACATTCATTACAAGAAATAAAATACAAAGTATCCATAACATGACTAAATTTAAGACTTATTAAAGCTAGGTCCATGGTCCTATGTGATCAAGCAATCATCAAACAGGTGCACCTGAAACATGTGAGTAAAAGTCAACTTCAAGTAGTTGGTGAGTAACATAGGTTTTGACACCAAACAAAGTTAAGTATAGTTTACAATTCAATATGTTCAAAGCAAGTCTAAAACATGAATGTGAAAACAGACAAGGTTCCAAGGCGTACAATCAAACCATGTAATAGGAAAATAGTTGCATAGTCCAACTGATTGTGTTTTGAAAAAGTAGTAAGATGTATACATAGAAACCCGCCAAGGTTTTGTGTTAGATAATTGTAGGATCATGAAAATACAAGATGGTTCTGTTCTTAGTTGAAATTGGCGAAAACAATAACAACTACACAAGTATAATCGAGTAAACAAAAAGAATACTTTTAAGAACACTGTTGTATTAAGCTTTTGCAAATAAACGATTACAAATGAAAACTCAATCAAAAAACACACATACAATGAAGTGTTTACACTGTATTTATACTCACTTAGAATCAAGACAGACCCTTGATTCTAAGGATCAGATCTAACACAGACCGTTGATCTGTTGTATATAGCTAACTATTACATGTTTAGTCTAGAACTAGTTAACTTTATTGAAACGTCTTCTTTATGCATTATTGCTTGCATGCTTGGAGAAGAGTATTGTTGTCTTTCATTGGTTGTGCCATTGAGGTTGCTTCTGCTTTGAGTGTGTCAGTTGCTTTTGCAGAAAGTTGTCAGTGACGCTTGGCATGGATAGTCAGCTGCAACGATTTGTCTTCAAGGCACACGACTGTCAGCAGCAAAGATGATGATCAGCAGCAAGATGTAACCATCCAAAGCTGCTGATGATTTGCCTATCAGCAGCATCAAGTGTTGATGTTGCTGAGAAGCCTATCCGCAGCAACTTTGGTCTTCAGCAGATAAGGCTATCCGCAGCAGATTTGTTCTTCAGTTTGAGAACAAGTATCCGCAGCAGATAAGCTTGTCCGCAACAGTTTGTTGGTCAGCAGCAAACTCTGAGATCAACAACATTTGTACTTAGAGAATTTTGTAGCCATCAGTCTTTATTTCTACAAACTCCTCCTAGACTGATGCTATCAAAATTCTCTTACTACCTTTGTTGCTGAAGCTTTTGCATGTTTCTGACTATCCTTTCAACCTCATATCCTTTCTGGTCCATGTTGGGATTGTTAAGAGGAAGCTCAGATAGAGTCTTGATGTCTTTTCTTGCCATTTTGAAGATAGCTTTGCTTAAACACCTCATCTTCTGTCCTTTAACATCTGTCAGAGTGAATTCATTCTTCTCAGCATTGTAGGACCAGCTGATGAATGGAGAGTGGGATTGAAGAGGTTTGGCATCAATGATTTCATCTTTGCTGGGGTTGAAGTAATGTCTGATTGTCAGCAATAGATGTCTCCCACCTTCATTCTCAGGCTTAGAGGATTCACCTAGCTCCATCATTCTTCTTAGATCAGAATCTGGAAGCTGTAGTACCTCATCAACAGATGTATGGATTGATCTTTTAGCTTCTGTCCTCCCCCTGAACACTTTAAACCATTTGTCTTCAGGGCTGTATGACCATCTGATTATTTCTCTTGAGTCTTCTGGTTTGGAAGTGGGTTTGTTTTTCTTTTTGGGAGGTTGTTGATGAGTAGGAGCTGGGTGTGAGGATGTGGACTTTGAGGGAGGAGAGGAGGGAGGTCTAGGAAGGAGAGTGGAAGGTTGTTGGATTGAGGAAGTGATGGGTGATAGAGAAGACTTGGTTTTCTTTGATTTCCTTTCTTCTTCTTGAATGTTTACCCTTTTCTTGGAGCCTTTCTTCTCCAATTTTTCTTCCTCATCCTTCTTTACTTTAAAATAGAGGGCTTGCAGGTTCATGAAATTCATGGGACCTAGCCTCTTTCCACTCTCTCCTCTAGCCTTAAGGAAGTCAATCATGATCTTCCTTTCTTCATGGGTCCTTTTATTAAAGGCAATGGTCTTTTTGGACTTTTGTTTGGCTTTTTCTTCTTCTTCAGCCTTCTTCTTCTTTGCCAATTGACCCTGCTGACCCATGAAGGCTCTGTAGATTTCTTTATTTGATAGTTTCTCAAGGTAGTCTGCATCCTCACCTTGAGAAACTAGAGCCTTTACCCACTCCTTTCTCATTTCTTTGGCTAGTTCAGAATCAGTTATTCTGAACTTAGCCTCTTCCTTCTTCTTCTTCTTCTCTAGTTCTTCTTCTTCTCTATAGAATTGTTCCTGCAGTTGAAGAGCAAGAGCTTCATCTTCTTCAATTTGATAAACTGCAGGAATATTTACTTTCAGATCATCCAGCTGCTTTGCATACAGCTGGATCTGTTGTTCTCTGAGGAGCATGACTGTTTTTCTTTCTTGAGCCTTTTTCAGGTCAGCCATCTCCTCTTCTTCTTTCTTCCTTCTCTCTCTTTCCTCTGAGCAACCTCTCTTCATCTTCTTTGGTCATAATACCCTTCCCTTTGTTTACACTGGATGCCTCTGCTTCGGCCTCACTGATCATAGTAGTAGATGATTGTGCTGCTGTTGGGATCTCAGCCTCGACTTCATTGGCAAATTGAGAGGTAAATAAGGGAAGGTCATTAGCTTCATCTGATTTGCACTCAGGACTTGTAAATTCTCTCAGCATTTCTTGGACAGTTGATCTTGACTCATATGCTGCAGCAAAGATGTCTACTCGAGGGGAAGCTGAGTCAGAATCAGTGTCAGAATTTGACACATATACTGCCTCAGCAATCCTTCCTTCTTGTTCAAGATGGGCTCTGACAGTAGCTATCATTGCCTGGCTTTCGAGGGAGTTGACATTGCAGATATTTGCCATGAGTTGAAAGATCTTGTAAAGAAAGTCTGTAGGCAGTGACAGGATGTTCCTGGTGTTGATGGTGAGAGAGGAGCCATCGCTCAGTAGGAAGGTGTGGTCAAAAGACTTAGTGCTTACCCATCCCAGCACATCTAAGTCTTTGACAATGAAGGTGTACAGAAATCTTCTTAAGCACAGAACTTCTTCTTCAGTGAGAAGACTGCTCCTTATAATTTCAAGTCTTCTAGGAGTCAGTCTTCTTTCTGTTGTTGTTGAAGATTCAGGATAGGCTACCCTTTTTGCTGCTTGTATTTGTCTTTCAAAATTGGGTAGATTATCCTCCATCAAGTCATAGAACCTGCCGATAGCAAGTTCCGCTGAGAGGTCCGTCGAGTTGTTGATGCATTGTAGATGGTATAGGTGAAGGACTTGGATGCTGTTGAGAAAGTCCCAGTTTAGCTCTTCTACTCCGCCAAACTCCGAACCAATCCAGAACCTCTCAGACTTTCCATCATACCCCCAAGCTAGTATTGTGTCAAACTCTAGCTGTGTTTAAGTTAGTGAAAATTGGGGGGCAGTGGATTGACTTATGATGGCTGCTGCTTCAGGGATGATGCTGAATGATGTATATGTTTGTTCTGTGTCTTCAACATCATTCAGCATCTCATCAACAGCCCTGACGACTAATTTCCAGTCTTCAGATGTCTCTTCTTCTTCGTTATCTGAAGCTGGTAAGTCATGAACTTGTACAAAAGCTGGCTTGAATAGTGTGCTTTGAAATACAGCCTGCTCTTGAATCCAGTCGTCAAGACTGTCTGAGTCTTCCTCCATTTGGACCATCTCCCCCTTTTTGGTTGCATCAGTGGACAAATAAGCATCAGTTTGGGTGCCCACTGATACAAGAGAAGGAGTAGGTAAAGTTGGGCATTGATGGGCTTCATGCATAGAGACTTGGTGTCTTAGTTTGGACACTTCAGCCTCTAGCATAGCCACCCTGGCCGTCAATTCTAAGTTATGAAGTTGCAGTCTGTCCTCATCCACAGTTGTGGAATCCTTGGATCAAGATGGGGCCTTAGGCCTAGCCTCTTCATCCCCATCACCGATGGTTTCTTGGCGCCTGGGATTCCTCTCAGTGAGGGGAGTTTCCAAGGAAGCATCCTCACTGTTAGTTGCCATGGTTGAGGTCTTAGCAATGTTGTCACTGTCCTCCTGGTCATTTGATGGACCAGCAGTAGTGACAGCCTCTTCCACATCCACTCTTTCATAACTCCTAGAGTGGACCTTCAGGGTAGAAGAACTTGGGTTGGGTGTGTTGGAAGCAAGATCAATCAGTACCTTCGAGATAGTGGTAGTTGGAGAAGGTACATCATCTTGATCAGGTTCCTCAACACTTAAGTTCAGAAGAGAAAGGAAAGGCTCAGGGGGATGTTCTATGGATCCGGGAAGTGATCCTGATTCTAATAGAGAGACATCCAAAGGAGTCTCCCTAATAATGTGGCTGTCCCTTATGATATTCTCACCAGAATGTTGTGATTCTGAGTGAGGGCTGTTAGGTTGGGTTTGGGCCTTGGAGGCAAGAGAAGAAGGAGTTCTCTTGCCCCTTTTCCTAGTATATGTCGTTACAACTGGGGCCCTGTGTTCCGGTTGAACGATAAATCCAAAAGAGGTGTAAGTAATTTTTGTGCCTGTGCATCCTTAGTAGTATGCACAGGGGTTCGAATGGTGGAAGCAGATTGTTGTTCAGGATGTGAGGTGGAGGGTGTGGGATGAGTATCAGCTGGGATTGCTGAACTGTCACCTGGGGTATTTTGTACGTTCAGCATTGTAGATAACAATGGAACATTGACCCCTGAGAACTTTTTAGAAACAGTTCTCATGCTTTGAAAAATATTATTTTTATGTCTCAACATGATGCAGATTCTTGCAAGTTTTGAAAGTTCTTTTAGTTCTTGATTGAAAACTTCCTGCAAGAATCTTGGGTACATAAAAAATTGTTGCTTTGCACCCTCTTGAAGGTTATATCTCAAACCCTCAAAGATGAGGTGTGCAAAGTTGAAGCCTTGGTTGGTGACCATACCATGGAAGGCGGAGGCAAGTGCGGAGCTCACCTGATGCCATCCACTCCTCTTCTGGGATATGCATTGGAGAATAGTGTGGCAGAGATACTTCCATGAAGGGCCCATCAGCGCCTTCTCGATCGTATACTCGGTCTGATTTCCAGTGTATCCAATGGATACAAAGGTCCTCATGTATTCGTCCTTCGAATATGAGATGGCTGCTCCCTCATCTTGAAGCTTAAGATGTTTTCTGAGTGTGGCTTCCAAGATGGTGATATCCTTGCCGTCTACTTTGGCTTTTATTTGGAGAATCCCCTGTTCGGTTGAGTAGACGACGGTACTCCAAAAATCCTCCATATGAGGGATATATATGGTTGGGTTGGTTGTGAAGGCAAAGTAGATTTTTGATCGACATAAGAAGTCGATCATATCATTAAATCCTTCAGATTTCTTTCGTTTGGTAAGATATGTTGTAAGGTTGTGGTATGGGGAGAACTTATCATCAGGGTTATTGATGTCTGCCATTGTTGTTTGATTTGGAGGGAAGGTTAGAATATGGGAGGTTTTGAATGTTTTAAAGATGAAGGGCTTTGAATGTGGTGGGGACTTGAGAGAAAGTGATTGGGTTTAGGGTGAAATTGAATGTGAAGAGGTAGTAAGGAAATTTGATTTGTTCTTATAACGACAGAGGAGGGAAAAAGCAAAAATGACTTGTACAGTACAACCTTATTCACTTTTTACTGTTACAGCTGTAATACACCGAGACAGTCATGGTAAAGACTGACGTTAATTTTTACAGCGGGTAAAAGTTAATTTGGACTTAAATTTACCCATCAGCAGCAAACTTGGTTGCTGTGGTTGAATAAGCCTGTCCGCTGCAAGCTTGGTTGCTGCGGAAGGTTAAGTCTGTCAGCAGCAAACTCAATTGCTGCTGATGGGTTTAATGATCTGCAGCAAGGATGTTGCTGCTGACGATCTTAAAGCTATCTGCAGGAAACCTGTTCCTGCTGATAACTAAAAGCAGTCAGTGGCAAATCCTTTGCTGCTGAAGATTAAACCTGTCTACAGCTGAAGGACAAAAATGCTGCTGACTCATAAATTTTAATTACAACAATAAGACAAAACCGCAATTTAAAAAAAAAAAACAGAATTTTAGAGATAGATTTTAATCAAAGTTCATCATACCAATGGATTCAACTAAATATCTGAATCTAGGTTCGTCAAAAGGTTTTGTAAACAAATCAGCATATTGCTCATTTGTATGAACTTTGGTTAAAATAATCCTCTTTTTCTAAGCTTGATCTCTTATGAAATGATACCTGATATCAATGTGCTTTGTCTTGGAGTGCTGCACCGGATTGTTTGTGATTGATATAGCACTCATGTTGTCAATGTGAATTGGAGTTGCCATGAAAGTCATCCCATAATCCAGCATTTGATTTTGTATCCAGATGACTTGTGCACAGCAACTTGAAGCTGCAATGTATTATGCTTCAGTTGTAGAAGTAGAAACACATGTTTGCTTCTTGCACTACCATGAAATCAGTTTCCCTCCGAGAAACTGACATCCCCCTGAAGTGGACTTTTTGTCCAAGTTGCATCCCCCATAGTCACTGTCAGTGTATGCATACAGATTAAACATGTCTTTTTTAGAGTACCATAGCCCAAGTCTTGAGGCACCCTTTAGGTATCTAAAGATTCTCTTGAAAGCCTGAAGATGTGAAACTTTTGGAGCTGCTTGAAATCTTGCACAGAGACATACTGCAAACATGATATCTGGCCTTGAGGCAGTGAGATACATGGGAGACCCTATCATTGCACGGTACTGATGTTGATCAGTGTCTTGGCTATCTTTGTCTGGAGTCAGTTGATGATGCACTTGCATAGGGGTTCTTGTAGCAGAGCAGTCAACCATTTTGAATCTTTCCAAAATGCTCTTTACATATTTGGATTGGCTGATGAAGATTACATTTGGGACCTGTTTAACTTGTAGACCCAAGAAGAAACTTAGTTCACCCATTGAACTCATTTCAAACTTTGAGTGCATCAGAATCTCAAAGTCTTTGCACAGCTGTTTCCTTGTTGATCCAAAGATGATATCATCAACATAAATTTGAACTAGTAAGATTTCTCCCCCTTCATCTTTGATAAACAATGTCTGGTCTCTTCTGAAGTTGTTGCTTAGTAGATATCCTGACAAGGTTTCATACCAGGCTCTTGGTGCCTGGTGTAGGCCATACAGAGCTTTGTCTAGTTTGAACACTTGAGTAGGATGTGCAGGATCTATAAAGCCTGGAGGCTGTTTGACGTATACTTCCTCACCAATCTTCCCATACAGAAAGGCACTTTTTACATCCATTTGATAGACAGTGAAATTCTTGGATGCAGCATATGCCAGGAAGATTCTGATGGCCTCCAGTCTGGCAACAGGAGCAAAGACTTCATCATAGTCAATTCATTCTTCTTGAGTGTAGCCTTGAGCTACAAGTCTGGCTTTGTTCTTGACTATGATGCCTCTCTCGTCTTGCTTGTTCCTGAAAACCCATCGTGTGCCAATAGCATATTTACCTGGTGGAAGATCAACAAGTTTCCAGACATACTGCCTCTTGAATTGCAACAACTCTTCTTACATTGCCTCAATCCATCTGCTGTGTTTTAGTGCTTCATCTATCTTCTTGGGTTCCACCTAAGATAGAAAACATGAAAACAAGCATATATTGGCCTCGTGAGATTTACTTCTTGTGAGAAATCTTTGGTGGACTTGGCCAATGATATTTTCTTGAGGATGTTCTTTGTGGATCCTCTGTGCTGGTACCACCTCCAGCTGTATCCTTTGCTCCAGATTGCTTTGATTTTGATCAGGGGTCTCTTCATTCATGGTGGAAGAGTCTTCAACAACATTATCCACATCAATATTTTCAGCAATAACATCATCAGCATCTATAGCATCATCAGCATCTATAGCATTTACCGAAGAGTCTTCATTTAGATTTTCAGTTTCAGACAGGGTACTGCTGGTTACATTGGACAGTCTTGTTCCTGCTTCACTTGCTTCAATTGCTTCCACAACTGATGGAGGATCAATTGATGGTCTTCTTAGACTGATAGAAGATTTGGGAAAATCCAGTCTGTAGTCAGTGGATGAAGTGGAGGCAGGTGTTTGTGTAGACGTAGACTCCATATTTGAGAAGGTGAGAGGTTCAAATATTTGGGAGAAGGAGTCTATGTCAAAGAGCCAGTTTGGGCATTTTCCCTGCTCACAGATGATGTGTTCTCTACATTCCACATTTGCTGATTCTTCCACAATTCTTGTTCTAGAATTGAATACTCTGTAGGCCTTTGATTGAGAGGAATAGCCTACAAAATATCCTTCATCAGATTTGGCACCAAACTTAGGAATAACCCCATGTGTGATGAGAATGGTGCATGGACACCCAAAAGGCTTTAGAAACCCAATGTAGGGAATTCTTTGAAACCAAAGTTTATAAGGTGTCTTGTTGAGGGGTTTGACTATGAGAACTCTATTTTGCACATAGCAGGCTGTGCTAACTGCTTCTGCTCAGAATAGAGGCAGTTTTGAGTCAGCCAACATAGATCTTGCTGACTCAATTAGAGTTCTGTTTCTCCTTTCAGCAACTCCATTTTGTTGAGGAGTTCTTGGAGCACTGTATTGTCTTTCTATCCCCTTGCTTTCACAGAAACAATTTAAAGTGTGGGTTTTTGAACTCTGCGCCCTGATCACACCTTATGATCTTCACCTTTTGATTGCTTTGATTTTCTACCCTCAGAATGTAGGATTTGAGAATCTCGGCAGTTTCATCTTTGGTTCTCAAGAAGTATACCCAAGAGAATCTGGTGTGGTCATCTGTTATCACCAGACAGTATGACTTTTTGCCCATTGACATGACATTTGTAGGACCGAAGAGATCCATATGCAGCAGTTGCAGTGGAGTGTCATTTGTATTCAAGGTCTTGGGCTTGTGAGAACTCTTGTGTTGCTTCCCCTTTAAGCATGCAATGTAGTGGTCTTCCAGCTGAAATTCTTTGTCAGGAATCCCTCTGACAAGATTATTCTTTACCAATTTTTTAATGGTTTTGATATTAACATGGCTTAATCTCCTGTGCCAGAGAGCTGATTCATCAACTGAGGCTTTTGATAAAAAACAGGAGACACTCCCAGATGGAGTGACTTCATTCATGTCCAGTACATAGAGATTTTCTTTTCTCTGAGCAGTCAATAAAATGCTTTCTGGAGGAAGTGTGGATAAGCCTGGAGACAGCACAAAGCATTCTTTATCTGTGAAGAGCATCCAATGCTTTTGATCACAGACCTGGGAAACACTCATGAGATTGAAGTCCAATTCTTTGACATAGTTGACCTTATCAATGCTCATTCTTTCGTTGGACACAATTCCTTGTCCAGTAATGGATCCTCCCTTTGAGTCGCTTCCAAAGGCAACATATCCTCCATTGAAATGTCTGAAGTTGGAGAGGATGGATCTGTTGCCTGTCATGTGCCTGGAACAACCACTGTCTACCACCCAGGTGTTATTCTTGTGACCTGGCTGTCCCTGCACATGATAGATTTTTAATTAGTAGGAGGAACCCAAGAGTCTGCAGACTTGAAAAAGTTGGTTGTTAGTTTATCCTTTTCAGTATGTTTGCAGTCAATGGAACCAATGACAATGTTTGGAGATGGTTTGGCTTTCCATTGCTTTGTTGGTGAATTTCTAGTTTTCCTCACATTGTCAGCAGCGGATTTTGCTACTGATGTTTCTGGCTTGTCAACAGTAGATCCTGCTGCTCATGGCTTTGTTGAAGTGGCAGCATTCTTTGCTGCTGAAGGCTTTGCCTTGGATTTTGCCTTATCAGCTGTGGACACTCTTGCTGCTGATGGCTTTGCCTTATCAGCAACAAATTTTGCTGCGGAGGATTTTAGCTTATCAGCAGCAGACTTGGTTACTGCTGAAAGCTTCTGCTTTGTTTTCTTGGGCTTCACTTGACTAATAACTGATGTATGCTGATCCTTCTTTACCTTTTGTCTTTGAGGAGCTTGATGAAGGATCTGGTTGAAGGGGTTAAACTTACAATTTGCAGCAAAGTGGTCTGATTCACCACAAATGATGCAAGTTTGTTGAGATTTAGGCAGCTTCACTCTTGGGGAAGATAGAGATTCCCTGAACTTAGTTGCTTTGACCTTGTAGCTTCTTACCTTCTTGTTTTTGTTAGTCTTTTCAAAGGCATGCTGCTTTGAATTTCTTTAGTATTCCAGGTAATGAAAGCAGGTGCTGGCAGTGTGGTTATATCTGCCACACACAAAGCATGATCTTGCCAGTTTGTCTCTTGAAAGGTAGACATAGTCCTTTCTTTGGAACAGATCCTTGAAGTTCCATGGATGAGCTTTGTTATGTTCAAAATTCTTCTAGGGTCTTTTGAACATATGGAAATTTTTCTTTAGGCTTATGACATATATCAAATACCTTCCTCTTTGTGATCGGCTTTGACTGATGCTTGGGGTTTGTGGGTCCTGATGTCTGTCCCTTTTCAATGTTTAGCTTTCTTCCATCTGGAGGATAGCTGATCTTGATCTGTTTGAATGGTATAGGGGCTAGAACAGCTTGAATAACAGTAGGAACTTCAACTCTATTCAGAACAGCTTCAGATGGGGCTGCACTGGTTTCATCATGGTCTGAGTAGGTTGACTCAGATTCCGATGAGGTAGTGCAGTCTTCGACGAAAGGTTCATCCGTTGAAGGATCAAGGTTTCGGTTTGCAGTGTCAAGTTTTGCAACATTGAAGCTTGGTTCATGGATGGCAACGTAGTCAGCAGGAGGTGCAACGGCTTGGTATTGTTCACCATGATACCCTAGACCTGTTTTTACCTTTTCATGAATTTGAGCATCTAAAAGTCTTTGCAGATTTTTAGATGCAAATTCATATTTATCAGCATGAACCTTTTGTTCTACCAATTCTGTTCTGGTAGCTTTTAGTCTAGCCAGTAGATCATCAATATGAGTTTCAAGATTGCTTTGTTCATGTTTTAGTAATGAAATCTCTTTCTTTAGGCAGTTAATTTTTTCTTTGTAATTGTTTTCTACCTTTATGAATTCAGATTTCATTTGATGAAACTCTTCATTTTGATCTATAAGGTTTTGATTATGCTTTCTGTAGCCTAACACTTTATCAATACAAGCTTGAGAGCAAAGATGTTCAAATACCTGAGGTGGTATCTCTGCAGTGTGTGCCATAAGAGCTTGGTTGGTGGTAAGATCATCTTCATATTGAAAACTCCAGTCAAAGTCTGAAGTTCCAACATTTGCACAAGCTGTAGTTTGAGCTGGAGGAGTTCCTTGCTGTTGCTGCTGCTGTTGCCTAGGCTGACCTTGGTATCCTTGTCTTTGATGGCTGACACCCGGATTGGCTTTTGGCATCTTGCATTCCCTAGCAAAGTGACCCAATTGGTTACAGTTGTAACACCAGATCTTGCTTTTATCCAACCCCACTCTGGTGTTTGAGTTGTTGCTTGGAACAGATCTCCCGGTTCTAGAATAGAACCTTTTTGCTCTGAGGGAGAGCATGGCATATGAGTGCTGAATATCCATTTCTTCAAGATCATCTGGATGAAAGCATTCTAGATCCTTTTTTATGAAGTACATGCTGCTTAAGTTGTCAGAGACAAAAGCAGTTGAGGTTGACTGTTGAGGAGGGGCTTCGAGAAGAAGTGGTGATGAGTTGGATTGTGAAGCAGTTGGTGTTTGAGGATGAGTCACAATGGGGGGATAGTAATTGCTTGTACTTGGACCAGAGTGATCAGAGTGAAGCGCAGATGAGATGGTGGAGAAAGTAGAAGCTGATTGATGATTGGAGCTCCTTTCCTTGGCTTGAATCATTTCTAATTCATATGTTTTCAACATGCCAAAGAGCTCTGTCATCTGGAGAGTTTTTAAGTTCTCCGTTCTTCTTATAGACACTGTATATAGTGTCCAGCAGCTCGGGAGAGATCTGATAAACTTTTTGAGAATATCTTCATTCTCTAGCTTTACTTTGGAGCACTGCAGTTCTCCCACCAGGTATGTGTACCTGTTATACAAAACGGTTAGTGACTCACCTTCCTTCCAGAAGAAGTTTTCATACTGCTGCTTCAGGATGTCCCTTCTGTTTTCTTTGACTTCCTCTGAGCCAGCAAACATCTTCTCAAGAGCCTCCCAGAGCTCCTTGGCAGTTTTGTAACTTCTGAAGTTATGAAAAACTTCATTTGGAAGGCACATTTGAATAGCTCCTAGTGCCTTGAAGTCGACTTCCATCTTCTTTATGTCTTCTTCTGAGTACTTGGAGGGCTCCTTCGGGACTAGTGGTCCTCCAGAATCAACAGAGGCCACCATGGGAGTGTAGGGCCCATCCCTGATGGATTTCCACATTCCGTACTCCTGATAACAGAAGAAGCTTTCCATGCGATTCTTCCACATGTCATAGTCTTCCCCAGATACCAACCTTGGTGGTCGGTTGATGCTGCCGATGTCTTCAAATCCATTGCTTTGTGCCATCTTTGTTTTTGTGTTTTTTTTTTGGGTGACTTGATGAAAGAGAGAGTTTAGAATAGAACCAGAAGTGATTAAACAAATGTGAGTTTGTTTAATCTGAGCCAAATCTCTAATACCACTTGTAGGATCGTGAAAATACAAGATGGTTCTGTTCTTAGTTGAAATTGGCGGAAACAATAACAACTACACAAGTATAATCGAGTAAACAGAAAGAATACTTTTAAGAACACTGTTGTATTAAGCTTTTGCAAATAAAAGATTACAAATGAAAACTCAATCAAAAAGCACACATACAATGAAGTGTTTACACTGTATTTATACTCACTTAGAATCAAGACAGACCCTTGATTCTAAGGATCAGATCTAACACAGACCTTTGATCTGTTGTATATAGATAACTATTACACGTTTAGTCTAGAACTAGTTAACTTTATTGAAACGTCTTCTTTATGCATTATTGCTTGCATACTTGGAGAAGAGCATTGTTGTCTTTCATTGGTTGTGCCATTGAGGTTCCTTCTGCTTTGAGTGTATCAGTTGCTTTTGCAGAAATTTGTCAGTGACGCTTGGCATGGATAGTCAGCTGCAACGATTTTTCTTTAAGGCACACGGCTGTCAGCAGCAAAGAAGATGATCAGCAGCAAGATGTAACCATCCAAAGCTGGTGATGATTTTCCTATCAGCAACATCAAGTGTTGATGTTGCTGAGAAGCCTATCCGCAGCAACTTTGGTCTTCAGCAGATAAGGCTATCCACAGCAGATTTGTTCTTCAGCAGGAGAACAAGTATCCGCAGCAGTTTGTTGGTCAGCAGCAAACTCTGAGATCAGCAGCATTTGTAGTTAGAGAATTTTGTAGCCATCAGTCTTTATTTCTACAATAATGTATCGTATTCCCGTATAAATGATCATAAAAGGTACTACCTGAAGCTTGCCACACAAGTTAATGATTGTACTAAACATGAACACACGTATGGTCACCAATTAGTTTAAGACATAAAGCATGAAGATCATACCATAAGAACAAAGGTATTGAATTATGCATGATATATAGTTAATGACATGTTTCACCCCAAAAAGTAAAAGAAGAAAAAGGGGCTATGTAAACGCACTTGTATTGAAGCTAAGAATGATAAGTTTTGGTAAGGTGAATAGATCTTGTGAGGATTTCTCATAACACACCTACATAGATAATGATACTCTAGGTTTAAGGTATGATGAATAAGATAAGGAAATTCTAAGGTTTTAGGTTTTGGTAAGGTTTGGGTTAAAGATGGACTTGTATGGTTATTTTGTAGAAAGATATACGTTCTTGATTTATCATTGAGATAATGGTAATAAAAGTAGTTTGTAAGATTAATTTAGTAATTAATTTATGAATTTTTTTCAAGGATAAAATCATAAAATGTAGTAAGTTTAAAATGGTGCATTTGGATTTATAAAATAACTTATAGATAAATTATGAATTGAAAGAGGTTTAAATAGATAAGTTTTATGTAAATAAAATGATTATTTAAGCTATTAATTAATGTATATAAAATAGTGAATTAATGAAAATAAAATGATTAGTTAATCTATTAATAAATGTAAATAATTTGGTTAGTTAATTTATTAATAAATATAAATTAAGTGGTTAGTTAATCTATTATTATATTCATTATAAATGAATTATAAAAGACTAAATAGGTTTTTAAACAACATTAATAGAACTTGGTATAAAATGATTATTTAGAATAATTATTTGAGTATTTATAAGGTTAAAAATACTTTTAAATAATTATTCTTACAAAAATAATTATTTATAAGCTTGAAAGGATTTTAAAATACCTAAAAAATTTAATTAAGATTTGTGTAATAACACTAATAATGTATAAATAAATATAACATAATTAATTTGTCTATTTATTTAAGAATTTATAAAGCTTTATATTGGTTTTTAATAAAATTAAATAGTTAGAAACACTAATTTATATTTTTGGTGTTTATAAGTTTAAAGCACATATTTATGAAATTTATAAAAATGAATTTGGTATTTTAAACATGAAATAAGGAAATAGTAAAGGAAATTAATTCAAAACAAACGGGTGGCCGGGACAAATGCCTTGGTCTGAAACCGGTTCATTTAATTCAAAAGTCCATGTTCCTAAGCCATCTTCTTCCCCATTTGAACCCGTAACCCTAGCCCTCCAATTCCCTCGATTTGCCAATGATTCGAACCCGAATTCATGGGGCTTTTATTCGTGGGGTTGAAACGAGTTGAAGGATGCAATTTTTACCTGAAATTGTTGTGTAGGTTGGGAGAACGACTGGACGGAACAGAGGCGGCTTCCTCGGTGGATTTGAGTGATTCAAAGATGGAATTAGACGTGATTAGAGGTGTAGGAAGTTGGTAATGAGTGTCGTTAACATCAGGGTGTGCATACTTATACCCAATTTTACAACATTGAATCAATTGTTTAAATGATTAGGAGTGGGGGTTTCAGTTACGAGTTTAACATCAAGATCATCATAAAAATCCAATTAAACGTAGAGAGTGGGTCGATTAGTTGGTTTAAACGTGTGGCCGGTTTCAGTTTCGACCTAAAATATCTCAAGGACGAGATCGGGATCAAGGCTTGAAAACCGATGGTCACGGGTTTCGAACATGAGATCAGTGTGGGGGAAAAGGAAATCAGGAAAAGGTAGAACAGGTCCCCCAAGTTTAGATAGTTATCATTTTATGTTCAAACTTTGTTTTTAGAGTAAACTTCTTTTTTGGCCCTTGTGGTTTGGCCTTTTTAACCATTTTAATCTAAAAAGAATCTTTTAACATATCAGCCTATGAGTTTGTATTTTTATAACCATTTCAGTCCATGACACTAACGCTGTTAACTTTTCTGTTAAGTATATGAGCATTTTAGTCATTTTATTTCTAAGTAAACTAGTTAATTTTTAATTTCAATAAAAAAAAATTTTAGATTTTTTCATAAAAAAAATTTCTACTTTTTTTAAAAACGTTTTTTTTTACTTTTAAAAATTATTTTTTAGTTCTTTTTTCCGTAAAAACGTCTTTTTTGAATATTTTTAAAAACGTTTTTTGATAAAAAAAATTTTAAAACTTTTTTCAAAAAAAGCAATTTAAAAATATTTTTTTAGTTTTTTTTATAAATTTTTTTTAGCTTTTTATAAAATGTTTTTTTAACTATTTTAAAAACGTTTTTTTTTTTACTTTTTTGAGTGAACTAGTTTTAAAAATAGTGAACTATTTAAAAAAAATACGTTTTTAAAATAGTTAAAAAAATATTTTACGAATAAGCTAAAAAACGTTTTTATAAAAAAAAAGAAAAAACGTTTCGAAAAAATGTTTTTAAAAACGTTTTTTTTTTTTAAAAGTTTTTAAAAAATATTTTTTAGAAAAGTGAAAAAAAGTTTTTAAAAAGATTCAAAAATGTGTTTTTAAAAAAGTAAAAAAAAAAACGTTTTTAAAATAGTTAAAAAAACATTTTATGAAAAAAGTAAAAACTTTTTTTATAAAAAAATGTTTTTAAAAACGTTTTTTATGAAAAAAAGTTAAAAAAGTGTTTTTAGAAAAGTGAAAAAATGTTTTTAAAAAGATTCAAAAAAGACGTTTTTACGAGAAAAAAACAAAAAAATGATTTTAAAAAACAAAAAAAAACGTTTTTAAAAAAAGTAGTAAAAAAGTTTTATGAAAAAGCCTAAAAAAGTTTTTATTGAACTGAAAAGATTTACTAGTTTACTTAAAAATAAAATAACTAAAATGCCTCTATATTTAACATAAAAGTTAATACAGTTAGTGTTATGGACTTAAATGGTTATAAAAATACAATCTCAGGGGCTAATATGTTAAAATATTCTTTTTTGAAATAAAAAGGGTTAAACATGTTAAACCAAAGGGGCCAAAAACAAAGTTTAACCTTGTTTTTAATTAGAACAAAAGTTTCAGAATTTACTATTTAAACCTGGACTTTTTATAAAACATAAATTTATTAAATCTTATAACTTTTATAAAATCTAATAAATCATTATGTTATAATTAAATGTTATAAATATAAAAAAATGTAATTTACTAAATAGAATTATTTTTTTTTATTTTTGATTAAAATACCTAAACCCTAATTTTTTTATAGCATTTATGATTTAACTTTTTGTAAGTTGTTTATTTATAAATATATGCGTGTATATATAGGTTTAGAAATAACTTATCATATATATATATATTTGTTTAAAAGAATAGTAACAATTATCTATTATTTTTGTAATAATTGTATTTAATGTATGTATGTACGAATATTCATGAAATGTAATGGATAATTCATTGAAATGGGCGGATGCAAACCACATAATAATGAAATTATAAGTGCCGGAAAAGTAAAGATAAATTCCGGAATTTCCTGTGGATTACAAGTACCATACGCTAATTGTCGAATTGCACACATGCATTTTTGTAAAACAATAAATCCAAGCTTACGTCTCGCGTCTTCCCTTTATTGAAAATATTGATATTCTCTTTCTAAATCACCACATATTCGTAAGAAAAGTTATCGTCTCATATGAAAACGGATTCGAATCTTTTTTTCATCATACATGGGATTCTTAGAAAAGTAATCACATATTAAACGTTGATTAGCAGCTTCCCGATCCCACATTACTTGAACTCTTCTTGTTACCCCTCGTGAACTCTCGGCTTCTTCGGCTAGTTCGTAAGCGTAACGAATCGCTTCAATTATCACCTCATCTTCTTCCGATGAACCCGACGACGTAGATGACCATTTCCATTTGAAATAGGTTAAGAGAATAGATTGGTGTGTTATTGGTTGAAAGAATATATAATGGTGTGTTATTGGTTGAGGGAATATGAGAATGTTGTGTTATTGGTTGAGAGGATGATATATATAAAGATTAAAAATTAAATATTAAAACTTTTTGTAAACCCAACGGCTCTATTGACCAGTCAAAGCGCCCTTTCACCGTGAATGCCCCAACGCCCCACCCCATTGACGCCCCAATCATGCCTGGATGGCGGTGTCCTGTGCGAGAAAATCCGATGTGGATCACCCCTCTCACGAAATCGTCTTATATTTTCTGAATGTCTAAATGATAAATTATTTGTTATGCATACTCTTCATAGTGTTTTCATCATGTTTTGTTTGTTTTAATTTTTTAGATATTCTTCATATTTGTTAATGATTTTATTCATAAGGGTTCCATGAGTTTAATAGAATATTTATTAAATATGAGATGTGGAAAGAATTTATTATTTATAAAAATAAAATTGTTAATTATTTTATTCATTATGGAAAAGTATTTTAAATAATTTTTATTTAAATTAGTCCAAAAAATCCCAAGAAAATCGCTATTTGAAATTCACACTACTAGAAAATATATCTTTAATGGCACGCATTGCGTGTCATAAAAGGGGGTAGATGACACACAGAAGCGTGTCAAGGATAGCCCTGTCAAGAATGAAGATGACACGCATTTTATGTGTCATCTGTTTATGACACGCATTTATGAAACGTCTTTACGACACACAATGTGTGTCAAGGCCCTGTCAAGAATGAAGATGACCCGCATTTTGTGTGTCATCTATTTATGACACGTTTTTTTTTGTCATAAATGTGTGTCATGGTTAAAATTGTTTAAAAAAAATATTTTTTTTATAGAATTACTAATTTCCAGTTTTCCACATTAATATCATAAAATAGTAATAAATATTTCATAATACAAAATAAAATACACATGACAAAACAATCAATTTCATAAAATATAAACAAACATTCAAAAGTAACAAAATTCGAGTACAAAGGCAACATAATGTCAATGCAAAGTTTCACCGAAAAAAGAAGTTTGATACAAAAGTCGACCATTCTTCACGAACTCCTTCAATATCAGCATCGGTGAGTTCATCTTTCCTTCCCCCAACCTAAGAAAAAAATTGTAAACAAATATTTATAAAAGATGCATACATATAGCAAAACTGGGATGTGCAAGATACTTACTGTAACATGATAAGACAATATATTTATCACTACCAAATTTCCATAAAAAACCCTAAAGTTAATATGCTATTAGCAACAATGTAAAGCAATAATACTA
Organism: Smallanthus sonchifolius; assembly: GCA_023525975.1. Classification (NCBI taxonomy): domain Eukaryota; kingdom Viridiplantae; phylum Streptophyta; class Magnoliopsida; order Asterales; family Asteraceae; genus Smallanthus; species Smallanthus sonchifolius. The sequence goes on along the minus strand of CM042031.1, from coordinate 67,857,745 downwards.
TTGAAACATGAGGGTATGATAGAATTAATACAATCAAACACATGGAATTTGTTCAAAACTGAATATAATCCCATTACTAGAATTCCAAATTCAAGCAGTATGCTTAAAATCCCATAACTAAATGGGTTGCTAACATTAAAGAATTGCAACAATAGTTATAAAGTACAATTATATATGTTTGGCATCTATATTAGCTTTGTACACGACAAATACAAAAGCTTACCATAGATCAACAATCGTTGGAAGTTGTTGCCTTCCTTTCCACTCTTCCCTAGGCTTTAATGTAATTGGTTTTTCCACTGCTGCAGCATCCACACACACCATATGTTTGTTCTCTTCATCTCCAAAATCTGTAAAAAAATGTGGAAGACAAATAGATCTAAGTGGAGCAACAATGACCTTACTCTTTAGCGCTAAAAAAGTTACAAGTCTAATTACCTTACCACAACATTATCTCCTTGATTGGTTCCCCTTTTAGCTAGTCATATAAACATGATTCATTTGACCCGTTTATGATAGAGGTTGCCATTTTGACCTATTTACTTATGAACATGTTAAATTGGGTTGTGCATAATCTCACAAGGGTCAAATAATAAATGACCTAATAAAATATAGTGATGTAATCAGACTAGACAACATTTGGATAACACTAATAAGCAGAAACCAATGGCTAGTTCTTAATGATAAATTATTTAGAGTAGAAAAAAAGCATTGTATAAAGTTATAAACCAATCTGAGGTATCCTCCCTCTGCACACCAGCATACGCCCAGTTAACTTTAATAGGTTGCCCAAACCTGCAAATGAAATTAGAAAGGGTTAAACTTTGAGGTAAAATTATCTCTATTAGCAATGACAACACTTACAAATGTTTTTCTCTTTTGAAGTGTTCAGTCACTTGTGTATGAATGTTACCCACATACCTGCATTTTCTCAAAAATAAATAAACTAAAAGTTCAAAGAAAAAGAAAAAAAAGACACTTTTAGCTAAAGTAACTCACTAATCAATACAGCAGATGCTTCATGTGTATACTAACTAACTAAAAAGTATATCACAAAGCTTTCAATCTGTTAGACATGCAATAGAAAAAGAAGAAAAATTAAAAAACTGTAAGCAAACAACTCACACACTGAGTCATGTATTTGGATCAAACCCAGGAGGCAGATTTCCATGTGGAATTGGCTCAATCTGCAATATGAAAAAGTGTTATCTTGTGTTTTAATTTAAATTGCAATTACTTTGGTCATCAAAGATCCTTGACACGGACATCAAAGATGAAAAAGTGTTATCTTGTGAAAAAGTGTTACTTGACTCTTTAGTAACGACATCAAAGATCCATGACACCGACAAATCACTTTCCTTAACTCTGTTTGACATGCCATTTCAGCTCCCATTAGGAGAAAATTTGTTTCATGCAAAATGACAATTTGAATTGGTATTTTGTATGTAGCAAAATTCTAGGAGCGAGTGAGTAATTTTAACACAACAAGCCTTGAACGATTTGTTTGAAGATACGAATTAAAGCCCTGCAATTTTAGCAGACGATAGGAGAAGCAAGTTCATCTTTAAACGTCTGTGTTATGTTTTCCTAATAACATAAGCACATTGTTCCCTTGACCTGAAACAACCCAAGGTGAGTACATTGGCCTAGTGCATGCATATGGCACTACGTGAATGTAAATTGACCATCATTTGGCCAACCAAACACACTCAAAGTTGTTCGAGTTTAAAGAGGAATGCGACTCAAATCACATATAATTTCATAACCAACTTTTTTATGAGGCTTACTATTGTAATAATTAACTTTTTGATTAATTATAATTAATCAAAATTAGCACATCTTTTTGCCAACAAAAAGGGCAAAGAACATAAATCTAACAGTCGAATACCTTAGAAGGTGTTATTATAGGTGTTGCACAACATTTGGGTGTGGAATGAGACCTGGAAGCAATGCTTCCCTAAAAATAGAATTTAAGTCAAAACTGAAAGCAAATTGCATAGATTTTGGAACCATTGAAATAAATAAGGAAAAAATCGGATATTGCGTGTAAAATATACCATCAATTGCTCCCAAATCGCCATCATTCAGTAAATTCCTTCTACAGAACTTTAAGCTTTTGCTTACAATAAAGCTTTTAGAACAGAACATTGATCACGTTCGTTTTCCATAACAAATTTTCTTGCTTGCTCACGAGTAATCAGTGCCTCTTGTTCTTTTAAAGATTATTGCAAACCAAAAAAATAAATAAACTAATTTGCAAGTATATTAAAACTATTGATGCTTATGATCACATATTTGTTCTATTTTGTGAGCTTACGCCTGATTCAAGTTCTTTTTTCTTTAATTTGGTTTTCATGTCCTTTATACTTGAAGTATTTGTTATAATTCTTTTGTGTATCTCATCTCTAAGCAATTCTATACACCCAGCTTCATGCTGAAACAATCAAGAATTTAAGTGAGTTCTCAAAATATTCATATGAAATTCTAAGCATGTGATCGAAAAGAAACGTACCTTCTCAATTTGGTGGCTTATTATATTTATTTCCTTGAAGCACTGAAGATATGCCGGCTATCTAAATTTTATCATTTCTTAATATCTGAAATTTTAATATCCTTTGGTTTATACAGTCATAAAACCAACATGAATCAAGATTAAGACAGCAAAAAGATTAGCCTTCAACATTCAAACCACATATGCCGTAAATGTAACCTTTTTATACACTATGTAACATCATGGTATGATTCCTTTATGGAAATTGAATTGCATCATCAAGAAGATTCAAAAGAGTAAAAGATATTTACCACTTTCATAATAAGTCAAGCGCTATGTTCTTCAGCTGACAACTTCCAGATGCCTTACTGTAAGATTGCTGGAAATTTGATCTACCATAAATTAAATTGACCACATCAGTAACACATACATCATATTTCCAAATAACTGAATGCAAAAATAAATTCTATTTATTACCTAAAATGTACCCAAGGTCATACATAATCACACTAATCACTTATTTACCAAGGTCATACATAATCACACTAATCACTTATTTATGCATATGCAAATCTATAAACCCTAGGAAGCTTTTTAACAAAAAGCATTACAAAAACCATCAAATATCACATTAGAAATAAACCCTAAACACCGAGTGAGCTCAAAATCAATTAATCGCAAAAGCATAAACCTAAATCAGAGTAAACAACAGTGAATACCTGAATGTGAGCGGAGGAGTGTTATAATCGCCGTCGGTTTGCTTCGAAGCCCTAACAACAGTCGTGTCGCTTGCCCTCAGGTGGAGTTGGATGCTTGCCCTCTGGTGTTATGCTCGGAAATCGCCTACCTTTTGCCCTCTGATGTTATGCTTGGAAATCGCCTCATTTTGCACTCTGGTGTTAGGGTTTTCAGAAAGACATCGCCTAATGGTTTATGAGGAAATCACCTACTTTTGCCCTGGTGTTAGGTTTTTTTGGAAAAAGAGCGCGCAAATATGAATTATATGAGCGGGATAATTAAATGAAAAGATGACAGTTTTTAAGATGACACGCGTATTAAAAAGGTGTACTCCGTGTCTTTTTTTTTAAATGACATTAAAAGATGACACACGTTTTTGTGTGTCATAACTCACCTGTCATTAAAGCTCAGTTTTACTAGAATGACACTAAAACGATGACACACACTGATGCATGTCATAGTTCGTGTGTCATTAAAGATCTATTTTCTAGTAGTGTCAAATTGAGTCACACTCGATTTTAAAATAAATCTCTAGAATTCGATTATCTTGTTTTTTCTCTTCTCCTATCAAATACTACTAAATTCAAATCCTTCGGCCTGCATAATTCATCCTACTTTGCAAACCAAATCAAAGATTTTGATGGATTACATAAACAAAAAGATTTCACAACACAAGGCAGTGGAAAGATATTTGCTACGTTGAACTCACTTGTAGAAATCATTTAACGGAGGATAAAGAATAATTCATCTCCTTTGATTCCATTTTTGGGAATCAAGTACATATTACAAACAAGTGTTTCATGAAGATGACTGGTTTTGGCAATGAACAAATCGATACATTAGAGAGACAAAAGAAAGTCTTAAACGTGTATTATGTTCCTGAACTTAAGATCAATTTATTATGTTTTCATCACAAGGATTTGATATCCTGTTTGAGGGTGATAAGTCTCATATTCTTGGTAATAATCAAGAACAATTAGTCAAACAAGAATCAAACTTTGGAAAAGGGTATTCAAGAAAAGAAGGATGACAGTGAATTAGTGACAAAGTACAAAACACTTTCTTGGCTTCTAAAGAATTACCTTTTGATTAAAGATGAGAGACTATTACCCCCCAACTCTTGAAAATGGGAAGATCATCAATTTTTTTGATCTCTATCGACATGCTAAAAAAGAATTAATGAGGGTATTCCTTTGTTATCCAAAACAATCCGTGGGACATGATCATCACAAAACTTGGGTATGACTAGGAAGAGTCGATCAAAATGAGAAAAGTGTATGACAGGTATCTGAGCATGTTGGATTGGGTTTACAAAGTAATAAGGTTCAAGAAGGTGAAGGTGTGATGATTAAAGCAAATGCACTCTCCTTCAAAGTTTGTGAATGATAATCTTGACAATATTTGATATGTTCATTATTATTTTATGTAATTAATTACTATCCTAAGTTTATTTTAATTAATCATTATCCTATATTTTTGGTAGTTAACATCAAAAAGATGTGAATGAATAGGTGTGAAACAATTCACACCGTACCATTTAAGTAGGGACCATGATTTGTTTGTTAGAGCATTCACAATAGATTCTTTATCCTCATCCATATAATTTAACTAAAATTTTTTTACCTTATCACTTTAAAGGTTTTAAAAAGAAAACCCACATCTTGTTATAATATCGAGAGTGAACGCTAAAACAAGCGAGAATGATAAACGAGAGAAGGAAATTAAGAGAGAATGATTGGGAGTAAAATGAATGACTTTGATTGATAACTCAATAATGATTACAAAGAACCTATTTATATACAAAGAAAGAAACTAACAAAACTAGCCGGGGCGAACTTACATTAAAACAAGCGAACTTATGCTAAGTTGTAACGAACCAAAATCCGGGTTTCGTTATAAATAAATAAATGTTCTAATAAATATTATGGTGAAAATAATCTTTTAGAAATAAGTTGAAACAAGTGGGTTTCAAGTTAGTAATGAGGTTATATTAGTTTTTAACTAATTTTGGAATGAATATGGGTGAAATAGAAGTTGAGGGGCTAAAAGTGTAAAATGGAAAATCTGCCATATTTGACTAGTGAAAGTCAAAATTGGTCTTCATTTGGTGAAAAGGGTCGTTCATTTCAAGAGAGAAAAAGGAGAAAAGAGGAGTTGGAGCTAAATCATGCAATTTAGCTTGAATTCATGAAGGTTTTGGATCACAAAACACCTTACTAACATCAAGTAAGTGATTATCTTCCTTTTGATTTCACCTTTGATGTGTTCTTGGTGGGTTTTGGGTAAAATCAGAAATTTATGATGCATGTGGTTAATTAGTGTTAGATTGTTGATAATCTAGCTAAACTAAAGGTAAAGAATGGTGATTAACATCCTAAAACCCTTTTATTTTGATTATGAGAAGTTAGGGTTCATATGAAGAAATTTAAGGGTGTTTGAATTATGATGATAGAATGTTGAATTAGTGATGATTAAGTGTTTATATGATGTTAGACACTTGGATGAACACCAAATTAACCTAATAAAAATTATTGAATGAAAATTTGTGTTAAGATAAGGATAATGAAACTCAAGTAGGTGAGTTTGGGGTGAAAGAGGGTGTTTGGATATGAGTATAACTCAAACGGGTCAGTTTGGGCTGGAAATGAGAAATTGGGTTGTAAACCCAATTATAATGTGATTTTGATGTATGGTTAGATTACTAAACTAGGTGTATATGTTTAGGTAATCAAATTGCAAAACTTGAAGGTGGTGCGGAATCTTCTAACCCAAAAGGTAAGTGCTCTTGCACTTACTTAGTAATTGATGATAAATATTGTTATATGCAATGTTGTATGCATAATGTGTTAAGTTGCATATGTGTTATGTGGTATGAATGTGCATAGAGGTGTATGATTAAGTGAATGAATGTAGTTATAGTTTAAATACTATAATGGATGTGTGGATATGGAGTTATGGTCTAAGTACCATAATGGATATGTGGATATGGAGTTATGGTCTAAGTACCATAATGGATATGTGGATATGAAGTTATGATCTAAGAATCATAATGGAAATGAGGTTATGGCCTTTGTGCCATAATGGAAATGGAAATGTGTTGATTATGTATGATAAATGAAAAGAATAAAATTTGTAGGTGAAATGCAAGTGATATGTAGCCTAACGACACATTTGGGTGGAAACGGGTCAAATGGGTGAATGGATGAAAACAAGTAGAATTTACTTGTTTGATATGTTTTATCTTCATTACTAATAGTGTTATATGTGGTGTTATGTAGGAATAGCTCCGGGATAGTCAAGGTCAAGTTTATGGCAAACGTTGGATTCTCGTATGCGCTTTTGGTGATTTCGGGTGAAATTAGAAGTCCATCTAATGGATGTAAATGGATTACTTGAAAATGTATTTTGATGTTAAAAATGTGGTATGAATGTTTTTGGTCAAAACCCATGTGTTGGAAATTTTGGGTGTCATGTTATATTGGTAAAAGTTAGAAAAATGGTTAAGTGTTGAAATCTGCAGGTCTGAAAACTTATGGAAAAAAGCACTCTTCGCGCCACGCGAAAATTTGAGGACCGGTCTTTGCGACACGCGAAGACCTGGTTTCCCGGACCTGCACTTTTTGGACTCCTTCGCTCCACGCGAAGGGAGGGAGCTGGTTATTCGCGACACGCGAAGATGTAAAAAAAAAAAATTCTTGGGACGAATGCTTCCATGTGTGTAATTGTTTATTATACCTGGTGTTTTAAAATTAAGGGTGTTATAACTTGGTATCAGAGCGATGGTTTGAAGGATTTGGTGTGCGAGGCACCAAACTCAAACCGGATGCTCATGATATGGGGGAATGGTACGAGAATCCATAAAGGACTTGACTAAGACTCGGAGCTTACGAAAACGAAAGGTTAGTAATGTTATGATTAATGTTGTTAAGTATGGCGTATATGTATGATTGAATGATAAGGTGTTATGTGTGCCAAAACTTGTTTTGTGATTTGTTATATGAATATGAAAATTACAATTGGGCATAGCGTATTATTAAACATGTCTGGCCAATATGATTAATAAGACGAAATGTGCAAGGGTAATTATGATAACCATATGACAATGAACATTTGCAAGGATTAGGTGAAGGTGATTATATATGTATGTATGAATATAGGTCGATATAAATATATACTTAATACCTATAAGAGTGTAAGTGGGATGAATACCTTATGTATTGAAAGTGTAAGGATGTTAAGGTGTTTTTGTTCTAATTCTCAGCTAAGAGATGTCAGACGATGCAAATAGGGAACCGTTGGATCCAAGAATCCAAGAGTTAATAAAAGAAGAAGTGGCCAAGGCTTTTGAGCAAGCCACGACTCTGCTTATGGATGAAATGAGAGGGACTATTAAGCTCACTCTTGAAGAGGTTATGAAAGAAAAGGAAAAAGAACCACGAGGATGTACTCTTAAAGAGTTTATGGTAATCAAGCCAAAAGAGTATAACAGACAGGTGGACCCGATCCTTAGCCACAGGTGGGTGGTGGATATGGAATCGATTTTTGAGACGACAAAGTGCAAACCCTAGGACATGGTTATGTTTAGTGTGCCTCTACTGACGGGAAGGGCAAAAGAATGGTTATTGAATCTCCGAAAGGAGATGGGTGAATTGGGTGTGACCTCCATGAATTGGGAGGAGTTTAAGAGTGCTTTTCTGAAATACCATTGCCCACAAGCCGCAGTTGACAGGATGACTGAGGAGTTCCTCCTCATAAGGCAAAAGAATGAGTCAATAGATGAATTGGTTGGGGCTTTCTTTGATCGCGCCAAGTTCTGTCCGGACGTGGTGTCGACCGAGAAGGCGAAGATCGACAGATTTTATGCTATGTTGACTGTGGAGTTCAGAGATAGCATATCTCCACCCTCTTTTACCACACTTGTAGACTTGATAAATAGGTGTCGGGAAAGAGAGGTGGAGTTAAGGAGGCAAGAGGTGAAAAGAGAAAGAATTGTGGATCAGGTTGTGAATAAGATAAAGGGCGGGAGCCCTAGCAAGAAACCGTTTGTCAAGTTTTCTCTTCGGGGATGCAAGGTTTGTGGAAAGGAGCATTTTGGGGAATGTAGGAAGGGAACGTCAAAATGCTATAAATGTGGGAAGCCAGGGCATATGGCTAATCAATGCCCGAGCCAAATCCGTATATGCTATAATTATTACAAGCCCGTGCACAATAGGGTGGATTACCCCGAGCTGAAGCAAAGTGGAAGTGAAAAGAAGGTTGAAATACCAAAGCCTAAGGGTAGAGCTTTCCACATCTCGGCGGAAGAGGCAAAGGCGAACTCGGAAGTAGTGTCAGGTACATTCAAGATTAACTCTTTACCTGCACTAGTTCTTTTTGATTCGGGGGCTAGTCGTTCGTTTGTGTCTTTGAAAATTGTTAAGCATTCTTCGTTTCTAAGTAGCAAGTTAGATGAACCCCTAGAAATCGAGGCGGCAAATGATAAGAGTTTCCTTGTATTTGATATTTATAGAAATTGCAAGTTAAGGGCAGGGGGTGAAACGTTCCTTATTGATTTAATTCCTATGACCATGGGGGATTTTGATGTGATAGTGGGGATGGATTGGTTGTCTATGAACAAAGCGAGTATCTTATGTGGACCTAAGGCGATACAACTCGATTCCCCATCGGGTGAGTCCATTTACATAGAAGGTGAAAAAAAAGGTAAGGTAAGATTGTGTTCTTATGTGAAGGCAACAAAGTACATGACGCGTGGGTGCAAGGCGTACATGGCTTGTGTTGCAGATGTGATCGAGAAAGTGAAAGATATTCGCGATGTTCCGGTTGTGAATCAGTTTGAGGATGTGTTTCCAGATGAATTACCGGGGGTTCCTCCAGAGAGGGAAGTAGAGTTTGGAATTGACTTGATACCGAGTGCTAAGCCGGTAGCCAAAGCACCTTATCGGTTGGCACCGCCGGAGATGAAAGAGCTAATGGAGCAATTACAAGAACTACTTGATAAAGGTTTTATTCGCCCAAGCGTCTCGCCTTGGGGTGCGCCCGTTCTCTTTGTTAAAAAGAAGGACGGAAGCATGAGGATGTGTATGGATTATCAGGAGTTGAACAAGTTGACGGTGAAGAGTAGGTACCCTTTACCTCGGATTGACGACCTCTTCGATCAATTGCAAGGGGCGTCATGGTTCTCTAAAATTGATTTGAAGTCCGGGTATCATCAGTTGAAAGTGAAAGAAGGTGATTTTCATAAGACAGCTCTTCGCACTCGATACGGTCACTATGAGTTTACGGTTATGCCTTTCGGTTTAACCAACGCGCCCGCGGTTTTCATGGATCTTATGAACCGGGTGTGTAGACCGTTCCTCGACCGTTCGGTCATTGTGTTTATTGAAGATCTTCTCATTTATTCAAGAAGTGAAGGTGATCATGCTTATCATTTGCGTGAGATTCTTGAAGTTCTTCAAAGGGAAAAGCTTTATGCAAAATTTTCTAAGTGTGCATTTTAGTTGCGCGAAATCCAATTTTTGGGTCATGTGATTAATGAGAAAGGGATTACTGTCGACCCATCCAAGATAGTGGCGGTTAAAGATCGGTCGTCGCCGAAAACGCCTTCGGAAATTAGAAGTTTCTTGGGGTTGGCGGGTTATTATCGGCGGTTTATTGAAAACTTCTCTCGGATTGCTTTGCCGATGATGAAGTTGACGCGTAAAGAGACTAAGTTTGTATGGGGTTCCGAGCAAGAATTTTCCTTTCGACTCTTGAAAGAAAAGTTGACTAAGACGCCTGCTTTATCCTTGACGGACGGGACCGAAGATTTTGGTGTGTATTCGGATGCCTCGCATTCGGGGTTGGGTTGTGTTTTGATGCAAAGGGGGAAAGTAATTGCCTATGCATCTAGGCAATTGAAGATTCACGAGGTGAATTACCCTACCCATGATTTAGAACTTGCGGCCGTGGTTTTTGCGCTCAAGATTTGGAGGAATTATTTGTATGGGGCTAAGTGTACGATATACACGGATCACAAAAGTCTCAAATATTTCTTTGACCAAAAGGACCTCAACATGAGGCAAAGGCGGTGGCTTGAATTAGTCAAGGACTATGATTGTGAGATACTTTATCATCCGGGTAAAGCGATGTAGTAGCAGATGCGCTGAGTCGAAAGACGAGTCATACACTTTCAAGGTGAAGTCATTTAAGATGACAATTTCATCATCCTTTATTGATGAAATCCGAGAGGCTCAAGTGTTAGCACTTGGTGGTGATTTGAAGAAGGAATGGATGGTTGCTTATGTTGATAAGCTTGGGGAAAATAGCACAGGTTTAAAGACATGCTTTGATAGAATTTGGATTCGTAGGTTGTCAAGTGTTTTGACAATTATTTTAGACGAGGCGCATAAATCCAAGTATTCTATCCATCTGGGGGCCACAAAGATGTTTTATGATTTGAGGTGTCATTTTTGGTGGCCGGGTATGAGGCGTGATATTGTTAAGTATATGGAAAGATGTCTCACATGCTTAAGGGTAAAAGCGGAGCACCAAAAGACGTATGGAAAGCTTCAACTGCTTGAAATACTGCTCTGGAAATGAGAGAACATAACCATGGATTTGATCACTAAACTACCAAAGACTCGAAAGGGTTATGATGCGATATGGGTAGTAGTGGATCGGATGACAAAGAGTGCACATTTCCTTCCTATAAAGGAAATATATTCTTCAGATAGATTGGCGAAAATGTATGTGAAGGAAATTGTGTTACGTCATGGTGTACCAGTGACGATTATATCGGATCGTGATACGAGATTTACTTCTCGTTTTTGGAAGAAATTCCATGAGGATATGGGGACTAGATTGAATCTTAGCACCGTTTATCATCCACAAACGGATGGTCAAAGCGAGCGAACGATTCAAACGCTCGAGGATATGTTGCGAGCGTGTGCTTTGGATTTTGGGGGTAATTGGGACGACCATTTACCATTGGCGGAATTTTCTTATAACAACAGATACCATTCTAGTATTGGTATGCCGCCTTTTGAGGCGTTGTATGGGAGGAAATGTCGAACACCCGTGTGTTGGGGTGAAATTGGTCAACGAGAACTTGGTAGTAAAGAGGTGGTCAAGGAAACTAATAGTAGTATTGACCAAATAAGGGCACGCTTGAAGGCGGCTCAAGATCGCCAAAAGTCCTATGCGGATAATAGAAAGCGGGCGATTGAGTTTCAAGTGGGGGACTTTGTGCTTTTGAAAGTCTCTCCTTGGAAAGGGGTGATACGGTTTAGGAAACGGGGGAAGTTAAGTCCACGTTTCATCGGGCCGTTTAAGGTGATAGCGAGGGTGAGTGCGGTGGCTTATCGTTTTGAGCTACCGGAAGGACTAAGTAGACTTCATAACACGTTTCATGTGTCTAATTTGCGAAAATGTTTGGCGGATGAATCTACTTTTGTTCCATTGGATGATATTGAAATGGATGAAAAGTTGAATTATGTTGAGGAACCGGTGGCAATCTTGGATAGAAAGGTGAAGCGTTTACGCAATAAAGAGATTTACCAAGTTTTGGTGAGGTGGAAACATAAGAAGGGAGTGGAAATGACTTGGGAAACCGAGGAAGAAATGCTCAAATATTATCCGAACCTTTTTATATGAAGTCGGGTTTCGGGGACGAAACCCAAATAAGGGGAGGTGATTTGTAACGAACCAAAATCAGGTTTTCGTTATAAATAAATAAATGTTCTAATAAATATTATGGTGAAAATAATATTTTAGAAATAAGTTGAAACAAGTGGGTTTCAAGTTAGTAATGAGGTTATATTAGTTTTTAACTAATTTTGGAATGAATATGGGTGAAATAGAAGTTGAGGGGCTAAAAGTGTAAAATGGAAAATCTGCCATATTTGACTAGTGAAAGTCAAAATTGGTCTTCATTTGGTGAAAAGGGTCGTTCATTTCAAGAGAGAAAAAGGAGAAAAGAGGAGTTGGAGCTAAATCATGCAATTTAGCTTGAATTCATGAAGGTTTTGGATCACAAAACACCTTACTAACATCAAGTAAGTGATTATCTTCCTTTTGATTTCACCTTTGATGTGTTCTTGGTGGGTTTTGGGTAAAATCAGAAATTTATGATGCATGTGGTTAATTAGTGTTAGATTGTTGATAATCTAGCTAAACTAAAGGTAAAGAATGGTGATTAACATCCTAAAACCCTTTTATTTTGATTATGAGAAGTTAGGGTTTATATGGAGAAATTTAAGGGTGTTTGAATTATGATGATAGAATGTTGAATTAGTGATGATTAAGTGTTTATATGATGTTAGACACTTGGATGAACACCAAATTAACCTAATAATAATTATTGAATGAAAATTTGTGTTAAGATAAGGATAATGAAACTCAAGTAGGTGAGTTTGGGGTGAAAGAGGGTGTTTGGATATGAGTATAACTCAAACGGGTCAGTTTGGGCTGGAAATGAGAAATTGGGTTGTAAACCCAATTATAATGTGATTTTGATGTATGGTTAGATTACTAAACTAGGTGTATATGTTTAGGTAATCAAATTGCAAAACTTGAAGGTGGTGCGGGATCTTCTAACCCAAAAGGTAAGTGCTCTTGCACTTACTTAGTAATTGATGATAAATATTGTTATATGCAATGTTGTATGCATAATGTGTTAAGTTGCATATGTGTTATGTGGTATGAATGTGCATAGAGGTGTATGATTAAGTGAATGAATGTAGTTATAGTTTAAATACTATAATGGATGTGTGGATATGGAGTTATGGTCTAAGTACCATAATGGATATGTGAATATGGAGTTATGGTCTAAGTACCATAATGGATATGTGGATATGAAGTTATGATCTAAGAATCATAATGGAAATGAGGTTATGCCTTTGTGCCATAATGGAAATAGAAATGTGTTGATTATGTATGATAAATGAAAAGAATGAAATTTGTAGGTGAAATGCAAGTGATATGTAGCCTAACGACATATTTGGGTGGAAACGGGTCAAATGAGTGAATGGATGAAAACAAGTAGTATTTACTTGTTTGATATGTTTTATCTTCATTACTAATAGTGTTATATGTGGTGTTATGTAGGAAAAGCTCCGGGATAGTTAAGGTCAAGTTTATGGCAAACGTTGGATTCTCGTATGCGCTTTTGAGGATTTCGGGTGAAATTAGATATCCATCTAATGGATGTAAATGGATTACTTCAAAATGTATTTTGATGTTAAAAATGTGGTATGAATGTTTTTGGTCAAAACCTATGTGTTGTAAATTTTGTGTGTTATGTTATATTGGTAAAAGTTGGAAAAATGGTTAAGTGTTGAAATCTGCAGGTCTAGAAACTTTCTAGAAAAAGGCACTCTTCGCGCCACGCGAAAAGTTGAGGACCGGTCTTCGCGACACGCGAAGACCTGGTTTCCCGGACCTGCACTTTTTGGACTCCCTCGCGCCACGCGAAGGGAGGGAGCTGGTTCTTCGCGACGACGCGAAGATGTAAAAAAAAATAAAAATTATTGGGACGAATGCTTCCGCGTGTGTAATTGTTTATTATATTTGGTGTTTTAAAATTAAGGGTGTTATATAAGTTCTCTAACACCCCTCTCAAGTTAGCCAGACTCTTTGTGAATAAATCTGCAAGTTAATCAGAAGTCCGTGTATGAGAAACCCGAATCAAACCGGCTTGAAGATTCTCACGAACAAAATGACAATCCAACTCAATATGCTTAGTTCGCTCATGAAAAACTGAATTCTTAGCAATGTGAATGGCTGCCTGACTATCACATTTGAGTGGAACAGGAGTAAGATTGTCAAGCCGAAACTCCACAAACAACCGAGTCAACCAACCAAACAACCGATATTCAGCCTCATCAGAGCTAAGAGAAACAGTAGCTTACTTCTTGAATTTCCAAGAAATAGGACTGCCCCCAAGAGAAATGAAATAGCCACTGACAGAACGCCGAGTATTAGGGCAAGCCGCCCATTCAAAATCACAATAAGCAGACAAATACATCAGGATCATCATTAAAGAACAACCCTTGAGAACAAGTCCCTTTGACATAACGAAGAGTATGCCACGCAGCATCCCAATGAGGAACATGCGGATCACTCATAAACTGGCTGAGAAACTAAACCGCAAAAGCGAGATCACGCCGAGTATGAGTGAGATAGTTGAGTTTACCAACAAGACGACGATAGGCCAAAGGATCATCAAGAACTTGACATTCATTGAGCTTGAGTTGTAAATGCAAAGGCAAAGGAGACGAAACAGAAGAAACATCGTCTGTAGGAAACTCAGTCAACAAATCCTTCGCAAACTTTCGTTCAGTCATAATAAGACCAGAAGAAGATTTGAGAACCTCAGTGCTCAGAAAATAGTTAAGACTACCAAGATCCTTGATCTGAAACGTGGAATGTAAGAAAGCCTTCAAAGCAGACATCTCCTGTTCATTATTACAAGTAAGGAGAATGTCATCGACATAGACATCCACATGAATAACAGAATCTCCCATCGTCTTAGAAAACAAAGAATAATCATTGGGAGAATGCATATAGCCTTTGGTCTTAAGAGCATCAGAAAGCTTTTCGAGTTTAAGAACGTGATCAGGAGAGGTTAATGGCATTCCATGAGGAGGAAGCATATAAATGTCTTTATCAAGATTCTCATGTAAGAAAGCATTATTGACATCCAATTGATATAAACCCCAATGTCGTTTAGTGGCAACAACAATAAGACTACGGATAGTAGTCATTTTAACGACAGGGGGGAAAGTCTCATTATAATCAATCTCAGCTTTCTGAGTATCACCACGAACAACCAAACGGGCTTTGCAACATTCAACTATGCCATCAGCATTATATTTGACTTTATACCCCCATTTGCATTTAATAGCCTTCTTACCCTTAGGTAATTGCATAACTTCCCAAGTTTGATTACATTCCAGGGCATTGAATTCCTTAGTCATAGCCTCTTGCCAAGCAGGATGTTTAGCAGCCTCCTGATAAGAAGAAGGTTCTTGAACAAAATCAAGATTGAGAAGGAGCTGCTGAGAGTAAGGAGAAAGATCATCAAGATTATCAAAATGAGAAGCTTGGCAAGCACTCGACAAAGTATGAAAGTAAGAAGACTCAACAGAAGCATAATTACAAACATAATCCTGTAGATGAGAAGGAGGAACATAAGAACGAGAAGATCTCCTGAGCTCCGGAGGAGGAGGAGGGACAGGAGAGACAGGAGGAGAAGGATGAGAAGAATCAACTTCAGGAGCAACCGAAGAAGATGAAGGAACAACAGCTGGACCTGTCTCCTCAAACAGATCATTTAGAGAAGGGAACAATGAAGATGGATCCGAAGAATGTAAAGAAGGAAAAATGTGCTAAGTCAAACAAGAACCTGTCGAGTGTCAAGATTATAAATCTTGTAACATTTCTTTCCAAAAGGATAACCAATAAAGATAAAAGCTTGAGCCCTAGGCTAAAACTTATCTCTTCCAGGTGTAGAAGTAGAAGCATAACATAAACATCCAAAAGTACGAAGATGAGTGTATGATGGAGCTTTACCAAAAAGCATCTCAAAAGGAGATTTGCCTTTGAGAACTCATGTGGGGAAAATATTAATCAAATGAGTAGCAGTAAGAACACATTCACCCCAAAGGTTATTGGTAACTTGGATTGAAACATAAGAGCACGGACAGTTTCAAGAAGATGTTTATGTTTTCGTTCCACCACCCCATTCTGTTGAGGAACCCCCAGGACAAGTAGTTTGATGAATAATGACCTTTTGTTTAAAATACTCGGCATGATGAACACCTGAACCAAGTTCAAAAGCATTATCAGATCGAACACGCTTTACTTTGGTACCAAACTGAGTCTCAACCATCTCAATGAATCCTTGAAGAATAGTAAAGGCATTTCGTTTAGTTGTCAAAAGATGAGTCCAAGTAGTTCTAGTAAAATCATCAAAAATGGTGAGAAAATATTTATATCCATCATATGTAGTAGATCGATACGATCCACACGTATCAATATGAATAAGATCAAACATTTGAGAAATTGATATACTACTTGATGCAAAAGGCAGTTTGTGATGTCTAGCCTTAGGACAAACAGAACAATCATCAATAGAATAATCATGTGCACCAGTAAAAACATTCAATTGCTTAAGTTTGTACAAAGGTAAATGAACAAGACGATGATGCCAAAGTTTCAAAGAAACAACAGAATTATAGTGAGAAAAAGAATCAATTGTAACAAAGAAAAGTTTATTAGGATGCAAAAGATAAGGTCCATTGAGGAGATCTCCCAGAACCAACGGACTACTCAGTGAAGGGGCCTGCAAGAAATAAGAAGTTTCAAAAAACTGAACAAGACCATTTGTATCCCTACAATGTTTGGGAACAGATAAAAGATTGTGCTTGAACTGAGGCACAAAGAAGACATTAGAGATAGAGAAAGTCTTGGTGAGATTAACTGTTCCGACTTGCGTAACAGTTAAGACATGCCCATTTGGAAAACGAACATAAACATGCGAATTAAGCAATTGAACATCAGAAAGGAAATTGAAATCAAAGCACATATGATTACTTGCACCGGCATCAATGATTCAAGTAGTGTCGACCGTAGTCTAATTACAAGCAATAATACCTGCAAAATTTGCAAAGCTGGGTGATTGAACAGTAGGAACACCACCCTGAACCTTAGAATTTTGTTGAAGAAGTTGCAGTAAATTATCGTACTGTTCGAAAGAGAGACCGGTAGGTGCACTAGAAACAGGAACAGTAACACCAACATCAGAAACATCATTTGCAGCAGCTTTGGGTTTAGTAAATTTGAAAATCTTTAGGGAACCCAATTAGACGATAACATTTGCTGGCATCATGACTCGGCTTCTGGCAATGAGAACAAACAGAACCCTTCCGAGCACCAAAGCTCTTTGGCACTTGCACAGAAGCATTCATAGAAGCATTCTTAGGAATAAGCTGTGTAGAAGAATGAAGCTCCCTCTGTTTCTCATCTTGAATGAGAAAAGCATAAGCCTAATTAATGGAGGGAAGAGGCTTCATCATGACAATATTCCCGCGAATCATGTCATAGCAAGAATTAAGACCCATCAAAAATTGCATCAAACGTTGATCTGCTTCGCGTTTAGCCATAAGTCTGGAATTACCACAGGTGCAAGGAGGAATAGGCTCAATGGCATTAAGCTCATCCCAAACAGACTTGATTTTGGTAAAATAAGTAGCAACATCATCATTCCCTTGAGAAATATCAGAAAGAGACTTCTGCAGTTGATAATACTTCTCGCCATTACTTTGTCCATACTGGTTAGTTAACTCGTCCCAAAGTTGATGAGCAGTCTCAACATATAAAACACTTTCACTAATATCACGAGACAAAGTGTTCAGAATCCAAGAAATAACCATATCATTGCATCTCTTCCATAACTCTAGATTAGGTTAGGAAAGAGGTCTGATAACAGTACCATCAACAAAACCAATCTTGTTATTTGCAGATAACGCAATGGACATGGCACGTTTCCATGAACCAAAAGCAGACCCGTCAAAAGATTTTGAAACAAGCAAGAGACCCGGATGATCAGATGAGTGTAAGAACAAGTGATTAGAAGAATCCATAGCCACAACGATAGGTGGATCAGAAGTATTAGGCACGGCAAGAGAAACAAAGAAACGAAACTGACAAAAAGAAGACCGAGATAGGCGAACTTACTAAGTTCGCCCAGAAGCGAACTTGAGACAAGTTCGCTAGAAAAAAACAAAAGGAAAAGAACAGATACGTGAACTTATTAAGTTCGCTTAGGAGTAAAAGGAACAAGCGAACTTTTTAAGTTCGCATGTAACAAATGAGCAGAAGAACAAGTTCGCCTGTGCGAACAGAAAAACATGAAAACAATCCAAAAATCATCATAACTCGAAATCAGAAACGTATATGAAGAAATCCAACCGTAGGAATGATCAGAAACATAAAAGGAATGTTTTTGAACGGATCAAAACATCAAACGAACCCCAATTGATACGAATAACGAGAAAACGAAGAACGAGTGCGGAATAAGAACAAAAAAGAGAAAAAAATCACAGAATCGAGCATATAAGCTCTGATACCATGTTATGATTGGAGGTAAAATGAATGACTTTGATTGTAACTCAATAATAATTACAAAGAAGCTATTTATATACAAAGAGAGAAACTAACAAAACTAGCTGAGCAAACTTACTAAGTTCGTCCATATTAAAACAAGCGAACTTATGCTAAGTTCGATAACACATCTGATTCCTTATATTTATATATGTTCAATTAAATAATACTCTTTTAATTATTTTTTTTATTATTCTTTCTCTCTCTTTCACTTACAAAACAATTATAAGGGATGAATATTGAGTTGGTAAATATAAATTTTTTTATAATTTAAGTATAAGGAAACATATAAATAATGAGATGGAGTGGGTAATTTAAAAAGTTTTTTAAATTAACCTTAAAATATAAGAATAAAACATTATTTACAAAACGTATAGAGAATGCTCTTATGTAAGGTATTTATCTTGTTTCTATTGTAAACTCAATTTATATATTTATTCTTGTTCTTCGAATATACAACTTTATATATATGCATTCGATCATAATCTCAAATACATATCAAAGATCAAGCCTTTGATTCTTCCAACAGTCACGGTAGGAATCCATTAACATAATTCAAAGTTATCTTAATAAAATTTTGGAGGATTTGGACATCCATAACAACAATTTCATAATTTTATAGAGATGAACTTAACTTCTAATGATCCAAAATCAGGATGGGTCAACATAGCTCTCAAATCTAACCTATTGCTCATAAATTGCTTACTATATCTACCAATGACACATAAGTACCAACAACTGCAACAATTACGCCGCTTAATAGAACAAGCCCAACAATCACCGGCTCGACTCCGATTCTCCTGTAAATCCCCGAGATCTTCAAGTAGCACAAGCATGGTATTGTTATCGAAGTTGTGGCACTTAAGAGGGCACCCACGAGTGACATCAGATTTGCGAAAAAGGGAAGGCAGAGGGCTACAATTACAGTGCTTATCATCAAGATAGTTCTAATTAAGAAGCTGCACATCTTTTTATTGTAAGAAGACTTAAACCGTGCTTCAATAGCATTGACGATTGGTGTTAGCATTAGTGCATATTTAGCTATCGGAGTAACGATGGTGGTGCATATGGCCACTCTTGAACTTATATTATTTGTTGGAAGGTTTAAGGTAATCTGTTCCTCTACATTCGAACCAAACATAAGATAACCAATAACTCCCATCATTGAGTAAGTAACTGTACACAAGACAAAACAAAGGGGCAAGACCTGCAACATAGTAGAACAACAAAAAGTTTTTAGTACAAATGTTGGCAAATGTTATTATGCAAATTAATGAAAATGATGAAAATACCTTTGAAAATTGATGTTGGTTTCTCATAGAATTATACAAGGTTGGGAAAACTGGATGAGCACAATAGCAGAATGCATATAAGCTAATAGCTGTAGGGATTCCATTCCAATTTACGAGTTCACCCTTCTCCTGAAAACCAATACCATCAACCGCGCCTGCCCAAATCACCGAGCCTAAGATGATTATGGAGGCTAGAACTCCACTGGCTGATATATAAGAAAGAATGCTCATGTTGTCTAACCAACTTGTGGGGAGTATAACAAGTGCAACAAGAACAATAAATCCACTTTTCACACCAATACGATAGCCAAAAACATCAAAATCCATGTCTGGAAATAAGTTGCTTAAATTATCACCTTCTAGGATTAGGAAACCGGTTGCGACTAAGTAGAGCTCTATGTGCATAGTTATTGATACAATAGCTTTCCCTGTATTCCCAAACGCGCGACTCCCGATATCAGGGTAACTTCTCATAGTTGAATCAGTATCCATGCATTTTTGGATCAGCATTCCTGTGTAGAAGGTGGAGCTTGCAATTACAAAAAGTAGTATCAAGCTCAACCATCCTCCTGATGCCAATGCGTACGGAATTGATACTATTCCAATTCCTAAAAACACCATCAAATTCATGTTAACTTGAGATTTTTCTTTAAATTGAAATCTATAAAAATTAATTAATATGAACCTGAGAGAGCATTGAGACCGTTGAAACAAGTGCTTATGAAAGAAGCACCGGTTATGTTTATGTTTTGCTCCTCTTTTGAATTTACAACTACATGATCTCCACTGCCATAGAGTAATGGTATTGTAACACAGCACTCTTCATGCTTTTTGCCCTCCATTATAACTCACAGAATTGAAGATGAAAAGGAGATAGAATTTAAAATGGAATATTTTATTTGTTATACGAAATATCTCTAAACACTCTTTCTTATATAGCTTCCAAATTTGTTGGCATATTCCTCATGTCCTGCAACCACTTTTTCAATTTCATTTTCGCTTCCATTTATTTATTATTAAATTATTATTTAGTGGTCCAGTTATCTTTAAAACAAAAAAAAAACATAATTATTTGAGGAGAAAACTGACAATATAATAACTTAAAATTGCATTAATTACATCATTACGGTTTTTCTTTTCTTTTTGTGCACCTATAATATCAAGTATCTACATGGCTTTAATTTTATCTTGCATCGATCACTTCAACATATATAAAAATTAGAATTATAAAAGATCACGACAATGGTAATTTAAGTATATTGCGTGAAGGTATAATCAAGAATATAAATATATATATAAGGTCTTGAGCCACTTCTCATATCAATATTGAGTGGTAATTAACAACGATTTTATCTATTTTAAACAGGCAATATTTTTCTTTCCTACTAACCAATACTTTTGTTTTTCTTGTAAGCTTTATTTTTATTGTCCAAATGGAAACTTTATATCTACTTTTATGATTACAACCAATGAATCCAAAACACGTTATAGTATTTATGAAAAGGCCTTTTCCTTATGGTTCAAAAACTCTTTTAATATATAATTGGATGAGAGTGCCTCTCAAAGAAACTTATCCATTCAAGTTTGCGGTCTGTATTCTCTCGGTGTGTTTGTGATGTGTTCAAGATTTTCCACGTTAAAAAATGTATGTATGAAAACATTATAATCAAACAAAAAAACATGTACTAAATGTGTAATTAAGAAACATCCCTTTATAATTTAACAAGGTTAGAAACCCGGTGTATTACACCGCTTGAATAAATGCAATATTATATATACTTAGTAATAAAGATTTACATATTATATATTTATGACATATTACATAGTTTTTTAATACATATTCTAAAACGTTATATTATATACTTATTTAGTTATTTTTTTTAAAAAAATTATAAAAAGAGTGAAGGAAATGTTTAATTTATAAAAATATTTTATGAACAAACCTATTTTTTTTAAATAAAAAATGTTATATAAAAAGAAATTATTATTTAACAGGAGAGAGAGGCGGGAAACATAAAATTATAAAAACAATTAAAGAAAAATTTATATAATTAATATGAGAGAGAGACAGAAAAAAAGGTTAAGGATGCATAGAAGAGTGACAAATGTCCCACAAAACCTTTATTTATTAGAGAGTATAGATACGGAAATATTATTGAGTAAATTGCATTTTTCGTCCCTAAGATTTGAACAAAACATAAGATTTCGTCTCCTATAACACATTTGATCCTCGATGTTTGACGTTTTAACACTTTGTGTCCCTGGTCTTTAACTCCGTTAACTTTTATGTTAGTTTTTGTGTGAAATTAATACCCTTAACTCCATCTTCTTCTTCATTAGACCACCCACCACCACCAGCCACCACCTGACCCCACCACCACCTCCTACCACACCGAATACTTCTATATAAACAACCAATATAAAGAAATCTTATACACCTACACTACAAAAAATAAGTCATTTAGTGACACACGCTTTTAATGACATTTAAATTTTATGCCACTAATTTGCATTTTTAGTGGTACTTTGCGTGTGCCATATTACGTTTTTAATAACATTTAACTTTTAAGTTACTAATTTATCCAAAAAATTATAAAACTAAAAAGTTTCCCTCTCATTCAAAAATTTGAAGTCGCCGCTACCCTTCCCCCCAAATTTCATCTCACCATCTCCAATATCCCTAATCCAATACTCTCGATCCCCCAAATCAAACTAAATAAAGTTCAAATTCAAAGCTAATCAACATATAATCGCACATACATGATCGTAATCTGCATTGGTTCGTTCTGTTTCTCTTATGTCACTACAAGAAAATGACCCTGTGCCGACGCCGCCTATACCGACGACAATTTTCGTCGGCATAGGTCACCCTGTACCGACGACATGTCGTCGGTATAGGTCTGTCGTCGGTATAGGTCAAAACCAAAATTTTGACAGGGACACCCTATACCGACGACATGTCGTCGGTACAGGGTTGAGCCAGATGGGGGGAAAAATGGCGCCCAATGAATTATTGGGGAAAACCTTATTTTGATTTAATTTTTGTTTTTTTAATATAATAATGTTTTTGTCGGTCAAAAAATTAAACCCTATGCCGACGACATGTCGTCGCCATAGGTCGACCTATGCCGACGACACCTATACCGACGACATCTTTGACCTATTGGGACGAGGCAATACCGACGACATCTATACCGACGACATGTCGTCGGTAGTCGTCGGTATAGGGTAAAAAAAATCGTCAGGGTATGGTGATATTGTTGTAGTGTGTGATTTATTGAGTTCCTTTTTTGTTTAATCGAGGCGTTGATTGTGTTGTCGTATGCTTTAATTTCCTTCTCATTTCACCATGGACTATGAACAACAGAGGGAGAAACGGAAACACGATCCATGTAATCGTGTAACCAATTACGTGTTCACCGCATTCGCCAACGGCGACCTTCGCTGCCAAATTCTATCTCGGTGGTTCTGGAGTGGTGGAATCCTTGTCGACCGGAGCATGATCGTAGACTGCTCTCCGGTGCGTCGATTCGACAGGAATCTCATAGTTGTTGTTGAACACATACTCATACGAATTTCGATCTATTTGGTATGCATTCTCGAACTTTTAGGGTTTTATTGTTTAAATTGATTCTTATATTCTATGTGAATCATATGGTTCATGCTAGGGTTTGTAATCCTGCAATTTAATGTACGAATCTGGAATTGCAGATGATTTAGGTCAAAAGTCAAACTTATTCACCTTTGTCATTGTGTTGTGTGTACTACATTCCTGAATGTTTTATTTACTATTTGTTGTCTAAATTTTTCTAATCCGGTCGGTAATGGAATAAATGGGGATTGGTGATCATCATTGCATCAAAGTCAAATTATATTAAACTGAATGCATCAATCTTTTCATTCACTAGGAGATACATTCTTAACTGCTAACTTTCTTTTGCCAAAGGTACTAAATGCTCAATCAAGAGCGATGCTGATGGCAAAGCTCGATCATGGTATGTTTGTGAGACCATTTTCAACAGATTTTTTGTTCCAAGTTAAGCCAAATCCATATCAGTACGTTTATTGATGCAGTCTCCCAGTGCTTTGCCTTTCAATGTCCCAACTACACTTCCCGTTCCTACCTGTTGCTAATTTAAATATACATATAACTTTTTAATACTTGTAATAATCTGTTATATTTCACATTTGCAAAAGAAACTGCATTTGAATTTTGGGGCTTCATATTTGTCATGCTTATTGCTGTTATGTCTAGTTTTCGGTGGAGCGTGACTCAGATCCTTCTTCAGGTATTGCGTATGTTCGATCACCTAATTCAATGATCTGAAGTCCCAAGGGACCCGGGTTCAATCCCTGTCACCACCATTAATTTCTGAGGCATGCAAATGAGGCCTAGTTCTTAGGCTGATGCACCAGGGTTTTACCCACGCCGATCCAGGGTTCG
The DNA here is from genome assembly GCA_023525975.1 of Smallanthus sonchifolius. Taxonomy (NCBI): domain Eukaryota; kingdom Viridiplantae; phylum Streptophyta; class Magnoliopsida; order Asterales; family Asteraceae; genus Smallanthus; species Smallanthus sonchifolius. The sequence continues at coordinate 67,833,639 of CM042031.1, read as the reverse complement.
AGCCTCGGCTCTCCCTCAAGCCCGGAAGGGGCCGTATTGGGTGAGATTTTTCCTTGGATGCTCTACAACTCTGACGCCAAGTTAGCCCGGTTAAGACAACATATTGGCCGGAGTTGGACGAGGCTCTCCCATATGACGAGGGTGCGACGTCACAACATTCAGTGTTCGCCGTTAAAAAAAAATTCAATAATCTAGTTTCTCTGACTTATTTAAATATATTTAGTTTATCATTTGTACTTACATCATGATTTATTTTTGCTGGGCTGTAAAAAATATTGTTTACTGCTCACACCTATAAAACAAAAGAAAGAAGTCTATGTAACTATGTTACATACCTCCCCTTGCTGTTGAGTTTCCAATATTGTTATTGTAGAATTTCATTTTATGCTTGACTGCTTGAGCTTACAAAACTTTCTATTCAAATATATAAATATATAATTATGTATATTATTTGTTGTTATTTCTCGAACAGGTTTGAAAATCCCCTAGTGATTAGTTATGTGACTCCATAATGGCAGCTGCAACAGCTTTGTAATCTCTCCTCACTATGGGCAATTCCTTTCTTTGGTCCAAATATCACCTTCAAGAACTTAAAATAATGGTAATTACTTTTATATTCCCGCTTTTCACATCTTTAATGAACAATATTTAATTATTTTTATTTTGAATAGTGCCTTCATTGTTTGCATATTAAAAAGTCTTTGTTTTTTTAACAGTTAACTGCTAGTATCATTGCTAAGAAAAAGTTAACACGAGGATCATTTTACTCACATAAATATTGTAAAAGAGGTTCATGAATGCAATGAATTTTGAGTTTTTATTTAAACATTTGTTAGTTTTGTGTTTTATATTTTGATTTTTAGACTTAGTTTGGCACTTATTAGACATTTGTTTGCAAACATTTGGAATATGTTTGGAAGACGATCGAATTGTTAATTGAAGTGATGATATTATTATTTTCTACTTTTTATAGTTTTATTTTTATTTAAAATTGTAAATAAATAATGATTTAATTTAATCAAAATTAATATAATAAACGTCTATAATGACATTTAATTTGATGTGATTTTTGCGGCAAAAATTATGTGCCACTAAAAGTAGTATAGTTATTCAACAAGAAATAGTTTTTATCGGCACAAAATTTGTGCCACGAAAGCTTTTTTTTAATATAGTGGCAAAAAAAAAGTGCCACTAAAAGCTCAAAAGTTTATAGTGACAGATTAAAAAGTGCCACTAAAAGGTTTTAGTGGTAGCGCTTCTAGTGACACTTTTTTTTGTGTGCTGCCCATTTCAAAATGAGTTTTTAGTGGCACTTTTTTGGTTTTTTATGGCACTTTTTATATGCCACTTAATGGTGTTTTTTTAGTGCTATAAGATATCTTTACATATATAAATCGATTGATTAATGACAATAAAATGTATCTGTGATTGGAAAACTACCAATTTTTAGTTTACAATATCCCCTTTCGTTTCTCTCCGCCTCTCTCACACCATTCTCTTTCCTCAGTTTCAAAACCTAAACAGACCCCTCTCGTTTCTTCCGATCAACTGAAATCATGGCATCACCGGAGTGTGACGAGAATGTCTACATGGCCAAGCTCTCTGAGCAGGCCAAGCGCTACGAAGAGATGGTTGAATTCATAGAGAAGGTCTTCGCCTCACTCACCGACTCTGAAGAACTCACAGTCGAGGAGTGTAACCTCCTCTCCGTCGCGTACAAGAACGTCATCGGTGCTCGTCGTGCTTCCTGGCGTATCATCTTTTCGATTAAGCAAAAGGAGGAGTCAAGCGGTAACCAAGTCCATGTCTCTGTGATCAAGGATTACAGATCGAAGATCGAGAAGGAGCTTTCGGACATTTGTGACGGGATTTTGAAACTGCTTGATTCGAAACTTGTTCCGTCTGCTTCTTCCGGTGATTCGAAGGTGTTTTATTTTAAGATGAAGGGGGATTATCATCATTACCTTGCCGAGTTTAAAACTGAGGCGAATGTAAAGAGGCCGCCGAGAGCACTCTCAACGCTTATAAGGCCGCTCAGGTTTGCTGCAACTCAAATTAGGTTATTTCGAGTTATGAATTTAAGGAATACAAAAGCAGTTGCTTCGATTTTTTGCAGTATGATATGTAGATATGCTGGTATCACTACTAGAAAACATGTATATTTTCTACAAAAGTTTCTGACAAGTTACCAACAAAAGAAATTTCTCACAAGTTAGCGACAAATTTCCGACAAAACAAAAAGAAAAAAGTAACCATAAGATTTTCTACAATTTTCTGACAATTTTATTAAATAAGTTAACTTATTTATTTAATATAATCGTTGGAATATTGTCGGAAATTACTGACGAAAGGCTTTAGTCGCTAATTCGTCGGAAAATTATTCGGGATTTTGTTGGAAAAAACATTTCCTACGGGGTTTTTTCCAACAAACATTTTTTTGTCGGAAACTTGTCGCTAACGGCCAATTCCAACAAATTTCCTACGAAATCTGTTGTCGCAAAATTTTTAGGTTTTTGGTAGTGCATAACTTAGATTTTAGGATATTATTACACCTATCTGACTCTAATTGATTAGAAGAGAATGAGGTCTTATATATTCGGTGTGGTAGGAGGTGGTGGTGGGGTCAGGTGTTGGCTGGTGGTGGTGGTGGTGGTGATGGGTGGTTGGATGAAGAAGAAGATGGAGTTAAGGGTATATCAGTAATTTTAAACAAAGTGAGCGTCGGGGATCAAATGTGTTGCAAGTGGACGAAACCTGATGTTTTGTTCAAACATCAGAGACGAAAACTGCAGTTTACTCAATATTATTTTATAATTATAACATTTTATTTTTCTTAATTAGTCTATTTAATTTATACGCTTGGTAATAACGTTTTTAAAGCTTTTAGGAGTTTTTTTCTTCTAAAAAATAGCTTCTTACGTGATTTTTTTTTATTTGTAGTTTTCCGGATCTCTTAAAAATCTTAAAACCATAAAAAAGACTTATTTGAAACTAGTGTTCCGGAAATACTTTGTTTTTACGCTCAGCTATTCTGTAAAATAAAAAATGTATCAATCAGATTGAATTTCACCAATACTTAGTTAATGAGTTAATCTGAAAAAAAAAATGTGTTTTGGTCGTCAACACCATTTTCTTTGGCACAAAATTCACAATGGAAACATAACATTATAGGACATATAATACCTCTTTTACTAAATATATTATTGGTTTTAACATTTAATACTTATACTTATATTTTTCAAGATACTATAAGAACTTCTTCTGTCTCTCGTGACTCTCTTAAATAAAAACCTCCGTGATATAGTTTAAGATGTCTTTTTCTATCTTAAACTAGGCCATAATCAATTACTAGAGTACGGATATAGATTTAATGATGGTTCGCAATAGTGTCGATTGTCGAAGATGAACCATAACAATCTGCAATAGAGTTTGTGACGACACTGAGATTGGTTCGAACATACTTGTAGATTTAGATGAGACTGTTAATATTCTCACGCAATCAGTATTAAAGATCTTTCAAATACTCATTTAGTGTTTTGAATAACATTCTCATATTTGGGAGGGTTTCAAAGATTGCATAGAACCTATTAAATTTAATAGTGCTTCTTAGTCTAATTTCTTTTCATAATTATTTATACTTTCATATCAAACTCTTCCATTTTTCTAGGGTTATAGTGTTCTTAATATAGAGCTAATGACGATTTGTGAGCAAATAGTGTAAAATGGTACCTTCTTTAGAGTACGTTCTAAAAATTGAGTCGAACTTTTTGTGTTGTTACAAAGAATCACGGAACCAAAGAAGAAAGATTAAAAGCAAAACGATATTCAATCTTATTAAGAAATTGCAATCAGAAGTTCATACAATTACATAGAGAAAAGAAGAGAAATGAATTATTCCCAATCGGTAAACCTAACTGACTAATTATACCAGCTAATGATCACTTAACTACCAACTATCACAATAAATGACTGTTCTTTCAACCTATAGACCAAGTTCTGCCATAAAACCTTTAAGTCACAAACCTTCTTTCATTGGTTAACGCCATGTGCTCAGCCTCTGTTGTTGACAGAGCTGTAACACGCTACAAAGTTTTTTTCCAGCTCACCATACTACCAAAGACTTTGAATACATAACCAGTTATTAACGTGCCTTTATCCAAATCTTTGGCAAAATCATAATCAACATACCACATGACAAAATCTTCTTTATCACTATCAAAGTTGCCAAATATCAATCCCACTTCTTTTGTACCATTCAAATACCTCAAAATCCACTTGGCAGCCTCCCCATGAAGCTTACACGGACAAGACAAGTACCTGCTTACAACACTTACCGCATAAAAAATGTCTGGCCTTGTACAAACTATGAGATACACTAAACTTCACATAGCATTGGCATATGGGATCTTATGCATAGCAAAAGCTTCGTCATTTGTTTGTGGTGAATCTCTTCCTGACAACTTCATAAAGAAATTTGCTAAAACTTTCTTCAAATATGAACACTGGGTCAATTTTATTTTTCTTTTATTTTTGTCCGTGCTAATTTCCATCTCTATGATCTTCTTAGCTTGACCGAGTTCTTTAATATCAAATTCTGCCTTTAAAAGATCTTTAGTGACTTCAATTTTATGTTTGTCTTTACATGCAACAAGCTTGCCATCTACATATAAAAGTAGATTTACAATTTCATCCCTAGAATACTCCTTGTAGTAAACACAATTATCATAGGGGTTTCTGTTAAAACCACGAGTCACAATATACTCATCAAAATGTCTATACCACTGTCTAGGTGATTGTTTTAGGCCATACAAGGATTTTTTAAGTAAACACACATTGTGTTCTTGACCCTCTACCTCAAAACCAAGTGGTTGATCCATATAAATGTTCTCTTCTAGATACCATGAAGAAATGCAGTCTTCACATCTAGTTGTTCTAGCATTAATGAATTGGATTCGTGTTCTAGTCTTACACTTGTGTGTTTAGTTCCATTATATGACTTCTCAACATTAATGAATTGGATTCAAACTTTTTTGCAAGGCTTACAACAAGGATTGAGCCGCATCTGTCCATAACATTGCTTGGTCTTTAGTGACTTCAATTTTCTGTTTGGCTTTAGGCCTAAGAAAAGATTGAGCCGTCTCTGTCCGTAAGATTGTTTAGTCTGTTCTGACCTGACCCAAGACCCAACGTTTTGCAAGGCTTACAACAATGAAATTTAGAAAACGCCCCAATTTTCTGTTTGGCTTTAGGCCTAAAAAAAGATTGAGCCGCCTTTGTCCATGACATGATTGACGTATTTCTAATTTGTGGCCAAATTATATAACATGTCTTTCTTTCCGTTGGTTTTTTGTAAATCCAAATTTGTTGGCACACGGTGGTTTCAAACTTTTTGCAATTAATCTATCTTTTGTGTAGTTTTGAAACGCAAACAAGAATATTTAAGATTTGTGTATGCACATCCCACACAATCACAACGATGGTATCATAAATTGTCATCATTTGTGTTTTACTTTCATTTATTGAGACATGCATTTGAATAGGAAGTTGTAATTTAGTTGCATGGTGTTGGTTATTTATCTTCTCAAATTATTATTGCTTACGTGTTAATTTTCGAGCTTCAATTGATTATGGTACTAAAGGAACACATTATCAGTCAAATTAATTTTGTTGCCTTTCCATGGTGTTAAATCTTTTGAAACATGTTTCAATTTATGTACATGTAGGTAAATATGAAATTGAATAAAGAGTGGATTGCATCACTTTCAAGCCCAAAAGCAACGAGCACTTGGAAACCGAAGGGGGAGCAAAGAAAATATGTAGAAATTTATGTTGATAATTTGATCTACATTTATGTTGCTAATATATTGAAATTTTAATCTACATTTATGTTGATAATTTGTGTTTTAATCTACATTTATATGATTTTGGATTATATTTGTAAACCATGATTTTTTTGTATCTAAGAAATCCAACCAATGATAGAAAAGTGATTGTCATTTAAAAAAATATTCTAACATTTCTAGTCCCAAGTCAGTATGAATGTATGTGTGAGAGAGATAAACTAAATAAAGATAACTTTTTTTTTATAGAAACAGTATGAAGGTATCATCGCCAACACGCACGTGTCAATCCATTTTTCTTATTTTAAAGGATGCATTTATTAAAAGTAACCACGTTGCGTACAATAAATTCAATCTCTCATTGAAACCTAGATGAAGGGTGAAGAAGAAACCTAAAAATTCAACAAAGTTTGTCTGCTCACCTAATCGACAACATGTCCCAATTGATAACCTATCCTATGTTAAAAGACCCTCACCCCGAGTATCAACGATAACCCTCCATGGTTGGTTACGAAGGTTCTACCCACAGTCCTTTCTATCCAATTTGATTTTATATTTTGTCATTGTACGTTTTTTCTGTCGACCATCGATTAAAAAGTAGTATACAACATCTTTTATGTTGAGTTTTTTTTTCAAAAGAGTGTAGTTGAAAAAAATATTTATCAAATAGGTGTAGTTAGAAACTTATTTATCAAAATGGGTGTTTTCTTTTTTTCCTTATTTTTAACTAATCTAATAACCATTTCTTTTATAAAATCGTTCGTTTTCTTAAATGATTTTTTTTAACACCGTTAGCTTTTCCTAAATTTTTTTTAACACCATTCGATTTTCTATACCTCTCTCATTTTTCTTAAACGTTCTTTTTAAAAACGTTCGTTTTTATAACGTCCTTTTTAAAATCGGATGGTTTTAATACCGTTCGTTTCGTTAAATATCTTTTTTATAGCCGTTCGTTTTAACGAGTTCATGAGTCGACCTATTTAAAATGATGGTTTTTGAAAAAAGGAATTAAAAAAATAATGAACATATTTTTTTAAACGTCATTTTCAAATTTTTTTTTTGAACTGCTAAAATTTCATTCCATCAAGGCAATTTTAAATATTTTTTTTGTTCAGTGTTTCAATATTTTTTTTAAACTGAAAAAACGTATCGTTCCTTTTGTTCAATGTTAAATTTTTTTTTTCAAAAAGTTCATTATTTTTTTAATTCCTTTTTTTCAAAAACCATCATTTTAAGAAAGGAGCGGTTTTAAAAAGACGTTTAGAAAAAATGAACGCTTTTAAAAAAGACGTTTAGACAAAACGAACGGTTTTAAAAAAAAGACGTTTAGAAAAAAACGAAAGATTTAAAAAAAGACGTTTAGGCAAATTGAACGGTTTAAAAAAAATGTTTAGACAAAACGAACGGTTTAAAAAAAAAGATGTTTAAAAAAAACGAACGGTTTTGAAAATGACGTTTAAAAAAATCCGAATGGTTTTGAAAAGAATGTTTAAAAAACCGAACGGTTTTGAAAAGAATGCTAAAAAAGCGAACGATGTTAAAAAAACATTGAACAAAAGGAACGATTTTATAAAGGATGTTTTGAAAAAAAAAGATAGTTATTTAGTTAAAAATAAAGAAAATAGAGAAAAACACCTATTTTGATAAATAAATTTTCAACTACACTTATTTAGTAAATATTTTTTCCACCTACAATGTATTTAGAAAAAACTCTATGTTAAGTTTTTTTTTTCAAAAGAGTGTACTTGAAAAAACTCCTTTTTATGTTTGCACATATGTGTGTGATTTTGACTTGGACAAAAATAACATGAATTTTTGTGTCACTTTTTGTTCCTTTTCAACTTGTAGGCAATATTATTTATGTTTTCACGTCTGATGGTTGTTTTTTTGACTTGCAGTTTTTTATTATTTATGCTTGCAATTCACGTGGTTGTGGTGTTTTATGTGAGTAGCAATAATTTATGATTGATGGTTGTTGTTTCGAATTGTAGTATGTAGGACTAAATCCTTTTTACAAGTGTTAAAGCTAATACAGATGTAAAGTTGACAAAAGATGTGTATCAAACTCCGTTACAATAACACATCATAATCTAATAGTCTACTATTTTAAAAGGTTGACATGTCGTTATAAACCATGTGCATCAATATATAAAACGTGCAAAGTTTGGCTTATTGTTATAATGAGTTTTATGGACCATGTAAACATATACATACCTATATATATATATATATATATAGGAGGAATCATGAGAAAATCACATAGTTATGCGAGAACCGCGAAATCACCAAGAGCCAATCAAATAATTTATATTTTTTATTTTTATTTTTAATTTATAAAAAAAAATCATTTTACGTAATATTACATATTTTACCAAAAAAAATCACCAAGGGTATTAATGTAATATTACATATTTTGAGAAAATCACATAGTTATGCGAGAACCGCGAAATCACCAAGAGCCAATCAAATAATTTATAGACTTTTTTATTTTTATTTTTAATTTATAAAAAAAAATCATTTTACGTAATATTACATATTTTACCAAAAAAAATCACCAAGGGTATTAATGTAATATTACATATTTTATAAAAAAAAAATCATTTTACGTATTGTGTTTTACGTATATGTAACTAATTTTTTTTTCTGTTTAGGTATGTAACACTATATGTTACGTATACGTAACCTAATACTTAGAATAGTTTTTAGGTAAAATTGTGTAATATTACATTGATACTCTTATAAATAAAATAAAATCAAAAATAATTATTATTAAATGATTGGTTAGAATTTATTTTCTTAATGGTATTCGAGGTTTTGGTATAACTATGTGGTTTTCTCATTAACCTTCCCTTGTGTTTATATATATATATATATATATATATATATACTAGTAAACTTATTTTCATGAGAAAACCAAAAAACTCCTCATTAAAGGTGCTGCATATGTGTAGTACATCCAAAAGCATAACCCCCACCCAAAAACCTAAACCTCCCATCCCACCCTCATCCAAAAACCTAAACCCACCCCCAAAAACCTAAACCCCCCACCCATCCCCAAAAAAATTTTAGTATAATTTTTTGAGTTGGGTTATACTAAAAAAAGGATTTTGTCTAAAAAGTGTAAAAAGTAAATGATGTTTTAAATTTTATGCATGATGTTCTTTAATTTTGAGATATCTTTAATTTTGAGATATATTCAAAAAAATTAAAATATAGACAGCAAACCTAAAATATAAGAACATAATACCAAAAATTTAGAACACAATGCCTAAATTTAAAATATTATGTCTTTTTTACACTTTTTAGGAAAAATCTCCTTTTTAGTATAACTCACCCATATATATATATATAGGGGTATATAATATAGATATTAGAGGGGCAAGAAAGTAATTTACTACAAAAGTCTTAATTTTAATACTTGTACATGTGTTAATGCTTGAGGTACAACTCATAAAGCTTGAAAAACAAACCTCCCTCAAAAAACCACAAGTTTTAATTTGAAAACCCTACCCTTTTTCACTGCAATCGTTCTCTTTTAATTTGTAAACCCTATCCTTTTTCACTTCCATCGTTCTCGTGCTCTCCCCGTTCTCGTTCTCTTCACACCCACCTTCTTCAGAGAAAGGGATATATGTTCTTCATCATCTTTTTCATTGTTGTTGACAGAGGCGGGTTCTCTGATGAAGACAATGATAACCGTCGTTTGAGTCATGCAAAAACCTAATTAAACTAGATAACTTGAGTAAGCAGGGTATCGTATCCACGAGGAGCATGTGATCAGTATAATAAGTTCTGTTTAATTAATCTGTTCTAATCTAATTATATTATATAAATTAATTTAAGAATGAAAAAGACGGATTCTGAATGTGGTTGATTTCAAAGATATAAACTCAATTAACCAAAACAATTTATGAGAAAAAGGATTCTTCCGGATTTCAGAATGAGAAGCTCAGTTGATAACATAGTTTGTAACTATTGAAAATCACATAGATATGATTCGTTATAACTTGCGTTTGATAAATAGATAAAATCTGAAATATTTGACCGTGCTGATTAACGATGTAAAACCGAATAATTGACACCTGTGGAATAACTAGTTAATTAACTACCAATTTCAGAACATAAAACTTAATGAATTCAACGGTTCACGATTAGAAAACCAAGTAACTGATGAATACACAAAATCCCATGAACCAAATCGTTTAATCAAACAAAAGTAAACAATAGAATTTAACCAACCCCAAAAGATTAATTCAAAATCTAATCCAAAACAAAGTATGAACTAATATAAATTCACCTCACAAACACAACCCTACATCCGAGAACAACCACAGAATTTAGCCAAACATAATAATAACGAAATCAGATACCGTCACTATCAAATTAATCATTAAAATTATTAACCAAAATTCACAAACTTGTCAAACTACTTGATTAAAAATAAAACAGCAAAACTCCCCTCTCTGGTTTCGTTTCGCATGACGGCAGCAAAGAGGGCCGCTCTCTTTCTCTCGGTTTCCGTGCCCTGGCACATACCTTTTTCCTCCTCTTGCGTCAAATCCCCAGCCGCCAAGAGTGAGGCTTAAACATCCTGATTCTGCCCTATGCACACTCCCCTTTACCGTATGCTGCTTCCCCTTTTTTATTATTTTCTGCTGACCGCCACAAAAGGCTTTTTTTTTTTTTTTTTTTCCAAAAACCGTGCCCTCCCCTCTGAATTCTAGCCTGTAGTTGCGTTCCATCCTAGAGGTGTATAAACCGGGTTTTTAAACCGAACCGGTTCCAAACCGGCCCGAACCGGTTCCAAACCGGCCCAAACCGGTTTGGTCAACGCAATTGCTAAACCGGTTTTGACTAAAACCGGTTCGGGTAAAACCGGTTTATCATGTATAAAATCTCGAACCTGTTGAACCGGTTCAGTTCGGTTCTGGACCGGTTCGGGTTGGTGAACCGGTTTAAACCGGTTTTATTAAAAATAATAATAATAATAAATATTTAACAAATAAAAACATAAAGTTCAACGTTTATTCATATTGTAGGAGTTCGGAAATCACAAAACATTACAAAATTAAACATTACAATTCGACAAAAAGAATAATATTTTTTTTTGGAGTTTTTTTGTTTAATTTTCGCCGTCATTCTCGGAGTTACTAGTGGATCCTCGTAGTCTATCATCTTCGGCGAGTTCTTCATTTGTAAGTGGGCTCGCCAATCCTTGGTTGACCTCAGATTCGTGTATGAATTCTTCAACTTCAATTTCGTCTTCAAGCGAACTCCTATCTTGTCTCCTATCTACCGCATCCAAATGGTCTTTCAAGCAAATGCACATTTCCATTGCCGCGGGAGTGAGTCTAGTTCTTCGAATAGATAAAACCCTGCCACTAAGAGAAAAAACGGATTCCGAAGCTACTGTGGAAGCTTGGACGGTTAGTAAATCACGGGCCATGGTGGAAAGGACCGGAAAAGTAGATTCGTTTCCTTTCCACCGCGCCAAAATATCAAAGTCCTCAAAAACATCCGGACTCATAAATGATAAAAAGTTTGTTCCCGTATACCTTCCGAGTTCGCTACTCGGGGTGGATCTTCTAGCCCGTTTAGTAAATTCATTTCTCATTTCGTTATACAAATTTAAGTTCACATTCCTCGAGCTACTACTTGATGCGCCCGCGCCATCGTATCATGTGGGGTTTGCGTTGTACCATATTTATGTAAATAAATATCAAACAAATCTTGCAAAGATTTGTTAAAATAAGTTTTTGTTACGGTTGAAAAATGAATATCTTCATCATTCAAATCCAAATCGTAAGTTATTTTATCAATCAAGGTTTCAACACCGTAAACATTAATTGTAGGGTTTAATGCGGCGGCACAAGTTATAACCGGAGGCATTTCTTTAAAATATTTAACAAATTTTTCTTTCTTCGGTTTTATCATTCTCGTAAAAAGAGTATTTTTATTTTCAAGTTCGGCTAATTTGTTACACATTAGAAATATTTGTTTAAGAGCCAAGGGACTTGTGGGGTAATAAACCCTAGATAAAAAAGTAGTGGCGGTTTTGAAAACTTCGAGCAATTCGGTTATATTTTCAAGAATGTCCCAACTCGTAGACGGAAAACTTTGAATTTTACGACGCGGTTTTGAGGAAAGCATATCCCGAAAAATTGATAAAGTATCTTTTTGTCGTATAGCACTATGAAACATTTTATAAGTTGAATTCCATCTTGTTGAGAGGTCCCAATTGGGACCTAAGCAAATCAAACCCGTATCGTTACATAATCTAATATATTCATGGTATCTTTTTTTACTACTACTAAAAACGTCTTTAAGCATGACTCGAAATGCATTACTTAATTCAATAATGGGTTCAACCGCAAGCCCGTCTTGCACGGCTAAGTTGATGATGTGTGCAATACATCGACTATGGAAAAAAGCGCCGTTGCAAATCGGATTATATTTTAATATTAATTTTTGAACCGCATTTGTATTATTTGAGACATTATCAAAAGATATTGAAAATAATTTATTTTGTAATTTAAAATCAGTTATCACACCATCTAAAATGTGAAATAAATTTTGACCCGTGTGCGGATATTCAAACATCTCAAACGCGATTGTACGTTTCATCATTTTCCACGTATTGGGATCAACCCAATGAGCGGTAACGCAAATATATGAGTCGGGAATACCATGTGGAGCCGACCAAACGTCGGTGGTGAAGTTCACACCGGTTTCCAATTTTTCAAAACCTAAAATTAATTCTTTTTTTGCTTTTTTCCACATTTTTAGACAATCACGTCTAAGAGTACTACGACTTACTTGATGATAACGTGGTTGAAGGGCTTCTTGAATCATCCTTGTCGTGAGCGGGTTGTCGAAGTGGTTGAACGGCAAACCTCTTTGAATAACTAATTTCGCCATTCTATCTCGAACAATATTTGGATCGAAGTTCCAAATTCCACCCTCGCTTGTCATAGATGCTTGACCCTCACCCGGAATTTTCTTCAAACTCAGGCAAGATTTTTCCATATGAGTTTTTAGACTTGAGTTTGATTCCTTTTTAAAAAACCCACCACAATTTTTGCAACGAGCACGTTCCAACCCGTTAGACATCTCACATAGATCGTAGTTTGACCAAATTGCGGGGTTCCTCGTTGTTGGTATGATTTTCACAACGCTAACTTCGGAAGAGGAAACACCAAAACTTGAAGAACCTGCCATAGCGTTTTTTGAGCGTTTTCGAGCGTTTTTTTACAAACGAGAGTGTAGAGAGCGGGTTTGAGAAGTGTGATTTAACCAAAACACTCACTACCTATTTATAATGTGTTTGGGGGTTAAAAAGGGTGAAAAAACGGTCAAAAATTGGTTCAAACGGCTATATAGCCGTTTTCCAACGGCTAGTTCGATTTTGTGACCGTTAAACCAGTTTACCAAACCGGTTCGTCAAACCGGTTCACAAAAAACCGGTCTTAAACCGTTCGTCGTGAAAATGTCTTAAACCGGTTGTAAACCGGCGGTTCCTACCGGTTTGAAACCGGTTCACAAAAAACCGGTTCTTGGACGGTTCGGTTTCCGGTTCCGAACCGGTTTGGATTTCCAAACCGGTTTTTTTTGTGCACCTCGATTCCATCCTTTATTCCACCGTGGCCTCCTAATAGTGGTGCACAAAAAAACCGGTTTTTTTTTAACCCGGTCCAAACCGGCAAACCGGTTTGGCTTAAACCGGTTTGGGCCAAACCAGTTCGGGTTGCCCAAAAACCGCCGGTTTGGAGATTTCAGGAGGCGATCGGTTTAGGAACCGGTTTGATAAACCGGTTTAAACCGGTTTTCGAGCTGGGCAAAAAATAGCCGTTGGGGACGATTTTGGCCGTTTTTTTGGAGTTTTTTGCACCCTTAAAACACTATAAATAAGTGGGGGGTGTTTAGGGTTGATCACACCTCTCTTTACACTCTCTAATCTCTAAAACCGCTCTTTAACCGCTCAAAAACGCTCTCTAAGCTCTCTCTAAACTAAAAAAAAAAAGCATGGCAAGTTTTGGTGTTGGTGGTTCCTCAAACGAAGTTACCGTTGTGGAAATTCGAGCAACAACGAGAAATCCGGCAATTTGGTGCAATTACGATCTATGTTTGTTGTCAAACGGGAAGGAACGTGCTCGGTGCAAGATGTGTGGTGCGTTTTTGGGGAAAGATTCAAACACTAGTTTGAAAATGCATATGGAAAAATCTTGCCCGTCATTGAAGGGAATTCCAAGTGAAGGTCAAGCCTCGATGACAAGCGAATGAGGAATTTGGAACTTTGATCCAAATATTGTTCGAGATCGAATGGCGAGGTTAGTGATTCAAGAAGGATTGCCGTTCAACCACTTTGACAATCCGCGCTTGACAAGGATGATTCAAGAGACACTCCAACCTCGTTATCACCAAGTAAGTCGCACAACCCTTAGACGAGATTGTATAAAAATGTGGAAAAAAGCAAAAAAAGAATTAATTTTGGGTTTTGAAAATTTGCAAACCGGTGTAAACTTAACCACCGATGTTTGGTCGGCTCCACATGGTATACCCGATTCGTACCTTTGCGTTACCGCGCATTGGGTTGATCCCAATACGTGGCAAATGATGAAGCGTACAATCGCTTTTGACTTGTTTGAATATCCACACACAGGCGAAATTTTTTTTTATATATTGGATGGTGTTATTAACGAATTTAAATTACAAAATAAACTTTTTCAATGTCTTTTGATGATGCATCTAATAATACAAATGCGGTTCAAAAACTAAAAATTAAATATAAACCCGTTTGCAACGGCATTTTTTTCCATAGTCGATGTGTCGCACAAATCATTAACTTGGCGGTGCAAGCTGGGCTTGCAATTGAAGAGGTTTCAAACTTAACATATACTTTTCGACAAATGCTTAAAGATATTTTTAGTAACAGAAAAAGATACCATGATTATATTAAATTTTGTCGTGATACGAATAATCTTTGCTTAGGCCCGAATTGGGACGTCGAGACAAGATGGAACTCGACTTATATTATGTTTTATAGGGCTTTACGACAAAGAGAAACTTTAGAACTATTTTATGATATGCTTGCCTCAAAACCTCGTCGTAAAATTCAAAAGTTTCCGTCTCCAAATTGGGATATTTTAAAAGACGTAACCGAATTGCTTGAAGTTTTTAAAACCGCCACCACTTTTTTATCCGGTGTTTATTATCTCACAAGTCCATTAACACTAAAACAAATATATTTAATGGCTAACAAGTTGTCTGAGCTTGAAAATAAAAGCGATCTTTTTACAAAAATGATAGAACCGATGAAAGAAAAATTAGTGAAATATTTTAAAGAAATGCCTCCCGTTATAACTTGCGCCGCCGCGTTAAACCATACCATAAATGTTTACGGGGTTGAAACCTTGATTGATAGAATTACTTACGCTTTGAATTTGGATAGTGAAGACATCCATTTTGCACAAGGCACAAAAACATATTTTAACAAATGTTTACAAGATTTATTTGATGTTTATTTACATAAATATGGTACAACTCCGACTCCACATGATACAATGGGTACATCATCAAGTGGTACCTCGAGAGATGTTAATTTGAATTTATATAACGAAATGTTAAATGAATTTAGTAAACGGGCTCGAGGTACCACCCCGAGTAGCGAACTCGGAAGGTATATTGGCACAAACTTTTTAGCGTTTATGCCTCCTACCGTTTTTGAGGATTTTGATATTTTGGCATGGTGGAAAACAAACGAAGCTTCGTTTCCGATTCTTTCCGCCATGGCCCGTGATGTACTAACCGTCCAAGCTTCCACGGTAGCTTCGGAATCTGCGTTTTCTTTTAGTGGCAGGGTATTATCGATACGAAGGACTAGACTCACACCCCTAGCGATGGAAATGTGCATTTGCTTGAAGGACCATTTGGATGCGATGGATAGGATACAAGACCAAACTTCTCTCGAAGATGAAATTCAAGCCGAAGAAGCCATACACAACAACGAGGTTGATCTTGGAATATCCGAACCCGTCACGGATGAAGAACTAGCCGAAGATGCAAGGCTACGAAGCTCTAGATCCGAAGACAACGCACAAGAATAATCAATCAATATACCAAAAAATAAAACGTTGAACTTAATGTTTTATATTTGTTATATTTTTTGTAATTTTTTACAATTTTATCTTGTCATGTTTTTTAATTTCCGAACTTTCCAAATATTAATAAACGTTGAACTTTATATTTTAATTTTGTTATATTTTATTATGGATTTTATATTAAAAATATAAAATTTATTTGGATTTTTTTTTTTATAAAAACCGGTTTAAACCGGTTTAAAGAACAAACCGGTTTAAAACCTACCCGAACCGGTTTGACCGGTTTACATATTTTCATTACTCGAACCGGTTTAACCCGAACCGGTAAACCGGTTTTGACTTTTCGTTGACCAAACCGGTTCGGGTCGGGTTGAACCGGTTTAGGTTAAAAAACCGATTTGTGCACCACTACCTCCTAATTTCACTTGTGGTCCATTAGCGGCCACTACAAATTTAAATATTCATTGCAGCCCACAAAGATCCAATAGCTTAATCTGACCCATATTTAATTAAAGTCATTCGTTTTGTTTCCTGCATTCCAAAATACAAATTCACAAAGCATTTAAATTTGCAACTAATTCAACTCTTGTACTCATTTATTGACATTCATGACTTTCTCATATACACCTACGCCACTCTCCCTCATATCCTTTAATTTCATAGAACACAAATTAATTAATTTTACAAACAATTAATGCTAACATGTCTCAAGATATATATTGATTATTTGTATTTCATCACATTCCATTTTGTTTTTAGATTAATTCACCACTTTAGCTCGTTATATCCAATATAGCCTGAACACATAAAATGAGCTTAAAGTAAACTGTTTCACATATAATCCAGATTAAAAACATTTAATTATATATAATTAATACGTGTAAATCAACCACTAATCAAACAACAATGTTCGGATTCGGAGATACGACCAATCATCAACTACAATTGAAACCCTAATTCGGTTAGTTCCTAGGTGAATTCGTTTTTTGTGTTGCTTTTTTTCTGCGCAAAAAGCCTAGATTTTTAGTACATTTAACTTGATTCAAACACTTTTCACTCATGTCCCTCTTCTGAAAATGTATGGTAATGTTCTAGACACATGTTCTGTGATTGATTCTGAAGTAGATTTACTTTGCTGTTTTAGGGTTTTATGGATCAAATTAGGTAAAAGATTTCACTTTTTATCTGTTTTTCTTACAAATAGTGAAATAATTTACATTTTTGAAATTTATGTATAGAACTCCAAAGTCAAAACTGCATATAAATTATTATCATTCACTGAAAGCATATAAATTATTATCATTTTGAAATTTATGTATAGAACTCCAAAGTCAAAACTGCATCACAAAATATGGAATTGACGATCACTCTTCTGCAATCTGCAGTAGATAACTGGCATGAAGTTGGTTGTTTTACTTGTTGATATCATCTCATCTCTAAACTGAAAACTTTTCCTTCACAAAATACAGGGAGAAATACGTGCTTCTTTGTGGGCAGATAGATGATGATAAGATAGAATCAAGTAACATGGCCAATGTAACTTCCAATGTGGTGTAGTGGTAGGAAGACTGAATTCTCTAAAAATGACCCAGGTTTTATCTCCACTAGCATCACTATTGAAAGAGGCATGGTGGCTCAATGAAGTAAGACCTGGATCTTTGTGATCTCCGGTTCGATCTTGAGGGCGTCCGGGTTTTACCACCAGTGGACTTTCGGGCGGGTGAGTTTTCCCCAGAACTGGAGATAACTTGGGGCGCTTAAGGGCTCCGTACGGCTGGGTTGGGCCAGCTGGCGGTGGCCTTTTGCCAATGGGTCACCCCGTACGGCCTTTTGCCAAAGTGTTTGACAACAATAAAAGTCATTTTAGTTTTGACTTTTTGAAAAAGTTATTTTTCAAAAGCCATAAATACCGGCTTTTTAATTGACTTTTGGCTTTTTGAACAAAAAATTACCAATCTACCCCACTCTTTACCCTACAATTACAATCGCCCAACCACCACCACCCATCGCCACCACCACCACCAACCACCCTGCATCGCCAACCACCACCACTGCCCGCCGCCGCCACCCATCACCGCCACCAACCACCCACCACCACCGCCACCCAACGCCAACCACCATCACCGCCCGCTGCCCGCCACCACCACTCACACCACAACTACCACCCACCGCCACCCACAACCACCACCCACCACTGCCACCCACAACCACCACCCGCCACCCACCACCACCACCACCCAACGCCAACCACCATCACCGCCCGCCGCCCACCACCGCCACCGCCCACCACCGCCACCGCCCACCACCACCACCTCCACCTACCGCCACTAAGTATATAATATTTTGTATTTTTTTTAAATTATAATTTTTGTCCAAAAACATTTTTAAGTATGTAGTATTATATGTAAAGTAGTAAATGTTTTTAAATATATAAGAATGTCATTTTTTGTCATTTTACATGAATAAGATAAACCAAACACTTTTAAAAAAAAACAACTTATTGACTTTTACCACCATAAAAGCGAATCCAAACACTTATTTAAAAACTAATTTTAGAAAAGTTATAAGCCAATAAACAATTTTGATAAAAAAACACTTTTGAAGTTAAATAACTCATCCCAAACACCCACTTAGATTTAAATCAAAATATATAACTTATCTTTATAGCTTTTTTTTATGAAGATATAACTTCCTATTAATTATAATATTATCATCAATAAATCTTAATACCTTCTGTTTACGTAATAAGTTACCAATGTTACTTTTTTTTTATAGGAAACTCTTTTTATAGTAACAATTTTATACATATCAGTATCTCTTTAAGAAAAAATTAAAAAAAAAGGTGAAAATGGTCATATTTTGAGACGACGGTGATAAGCAATTAACACAGTAGTACGCTAATAGGCTCTCTGTATATAAAACTACTAATTTTAACCCCATGTGTTACATGGGAAGAAACATTAAAATTATAATGATAAATATTTTAACAATTATTTTTATACAAATTTAATATTGTATTGGTAATTTTTCCATTTCATTAAATCTTAAGATTATGTGGATGAAAGTAATCAAAACATAAAAAAATACATGAAAAAACAATTTATAAGTGGTGTACTTTTTTACAATACATTAAATTACATGTCAAATAAAACCTTAAAATGATGATTTACAAATTTGAAAATACTTAATTGTATACAAGATTTGACGTGATATTGGTAACTTTTTCATGTTTAACACCCACTAAATGCAACAAATAATAGAGTATCTTTTCCTCAATGACTGAAAACACAATATTTTGTTCTTATCGCTGATGTTTATGTCTAAAGGACCACACAAGTTTGTTTCATCAAACATGATGTAAACACATATTTCAAATGTTCACGTGTTTGACTCTTTTGTTGACTCTTTTTAGGGTAAACTAGTATTTGTGTCCGGCGCGTTGTGGCCGGAACAAATTCTATAGCAAAACAACAAACCCGGAATTTTAAAAACAAACACTTACATGGTGAATTTTAAACAATAAAGACGCGTTGCAGCCGGAACAAACAATGTAAATTAAGAAAACATGTCTCTAGCATTATAATAACTAACATAATACAAATTTTAACCAAAATTTCGAACACTTCTAGCAGCTATATATTATTAAAAGAAATGCGATCTTTGGTTAAAAATCAATCTTGGTTAACAAAAGAATACATCATATGTGTGTTTTAAGATCAGTTGTTTGTAACAGAGGGACGGGGACGGGGACGATGGGGATGACTCCGAATGGAAGTACCATTTATAGGGCATAAGAGAGAGGTTGCGACGGTGTTATAATTGACGGTGATGGTTGTTGACGGTGGTGGAGTCAGTGGCGGATACATAAATTTTTTGTAGAAGGGGCAGAATACGGGTGGGTAAACACTAGGGGTATGTTTGGTATGAGGTAATGGAATTGACAAGGGAATGAAATGGATGAGTGAATGGAATGAATGAGGGAAAGGAATGGATCATTACCGTTCCATTGTCATGTTTGGTTACCCTATGAGAATAAAAATGAATCATTACTTTGTATTGTTTGTTAGGAGGGAAAAGACGAAGGAATGAAATACACTTCATGAAAAAGATAAATAAATACCATAGGATAATAAGGTCATGGGTCGGGTAATGGGTCAGGGCATGGGATGGGTCATGGTTTGGGTCATGGGTCACGGCATGGAACGTGTCATGGGTCGGTCATGGGTCGGGTCATGTCGGGTCGTGGGTCATGTCGTGGGTCGAAGCATGAGTCGGGTCATGAAACAGAGCATGGGAAAGGCCATGGGTCATGGCATGGGTCGGTTCATGCGGGTCATGGGTAGGGTCATGGGTGGGTCTTGGATCGGGTTATGGTCCGGGCATGGGTCGGGTCATGGGTCAGGTCATGGGTCTGTTCATGGGTCGGGGTATGAGACGGGTCATGGTTCGGGTCATGGGTCGGGTCATGTCGGGTCGTGGGTCGGGTCATGAGACAGAGCATGGGACGTGCCATGGGTTGCGCCATGGGCGGTCATGGGTCGGGTCATGGTTTGCGTTATGTGCCGGGTATGGGACGGGGCATGGGTCGGGTCATGGTTCATGTCATGGGTCGGGTCATGGATCGGATCATGGGTTAGTGTGTTTGGGTCGGGCCATAGTTCGGGTAATTAATTAAACAAATTTATTCCATTCCTTGAAGGAATGAAAAAAAAAAACACACATCCCTCAAAGAATGAAATTCATTAAAAGGGAAGGAATCAAATTCTTTATGTGATTGTACATTCCATTACTATGTGTTTTACCAAATATGTTTTTTTTCATTCCATCGTAATGACTCATTCTATTCCATCGTCCATACATGCATACCAAACACTACTTAGAGCGCTAAACCTTAGACTTCGAATTCTGACCGGCTTGAAATGGATGGGTTCGAATTCCGGCCGGCGGCGGCAGGGATGTTCTTACGACGCCGGATTTAATCGGAACAGTGCCGACAGAAAGAAGTGCAAGGGACGTCGGACTAGGGAGCATGGACGCGAGAATGACGGATCGTATGTTTAAGCCGTTAAAAAAATGGACAAGGGAATGGGCCTTATTTTAATTGGAGATAATCATTTTGGGCTTTAGCAAATAAAAATTACCTATTAAAACCCACTATTATTTTAGACCGTACGGTGGCCACCCTCGTTTTAACGTGGATCCGCCTCTGGGGTGGAATAGTTAAAGAAAAACATAGGCTTTTTAAGGGTATTTAAATTTAGGTTTTACCTCTTCTGGTTTAGTTAAAATAACAATTTAAATTAAAAAGTACTAACTTAGACTTTTTCGTTTTGTTTCTTGTCAATTAACTCTATTCTTCTAACGGTGTTTATTTTTCTGTTAATTTTTTGTTAAATGACAAAACTATCCTTTTAAATAAAAACAAAAAAAAATAAAAAAAATACCCCTTATTTCAACCCAAATACATTTAAAAGGGGCAAAAGTCACCCTCACCTTAATATTCTCTCATGTTGACAACAGTTAACCTTTCGCAACTCGTATTGAAGCCTCTCGCTTCCTAGACGTCCTATAAACGAGACGTCTTATATTTAGTTCATATTTGTTATTGAATTAAAACCCTACTAATCGACTCATATCGTAAAACATAAGCCAAAGTGCTTGGTTATAAGGTTTCACCTCTCATTAATTGTAAAACGTGTGTATACGAATATATTATAATAACTAAACACTTGTACTTTTTTCTTTAACTCTGATACGTAATATATAATAATAACTAAGTTTATAACTTAACTTTTATAAATTTAGATAAATACATATTGAACATTAAAAAAAATCAAGAATATAAGTAATAACTGAGAACAAGTTTGTCAATAAAACATGATGTAAACAAGGTTTTAGATGTGCATGTATCGAGTCTTTTATGTATAAGGATGTGCAATGCTTTGAATCGGTTTAACAGGTTGGAGGAGTCTTAAAAACCGAATAACGATCATAATAAATGAAAACTTATAGTGAATATAGAAATATTTATATAATAAGTGTGGCAATCATTAATAAAATGGAATACAAATACTTTATATAACAAATTCAAACATTATAAAATAGAGAAAAGGTAACTTAACGACAAAATATTGCTTAGAGCATCTACAACGGTGGATGCCATAAACACCAACAAATGCGTCATATCGGCTGTCACTCATCCTTCAAAAACCCACATTTCTCCTCCAGCGTTGCATCCTTTTCCAAACACCATTTTTATATTAATGTTGTGAGAGATGGGACCCACTGGAGGAAATCCGCCTCCGTCCGGAATTCCGAATTCTAAAAAACTGGATGCCTCATTTTTTTTTGTCCTTCAATGCATGCTCACATAGTCACATCCGGAAATGCTCTTAAAACAGAGATATCAACACACAGAATAAAAATTTAATGAAAATAAGCCCATTTAACTGCATATGACCCATAATCTGTCGGCCCATTCAAAAAGTGAATTTTGTTTTCTAAAAAAACTACCTCTCTTTTTAACCATGTGAAAACCTTCCCTCCCCTATTCTCTTTCGCCAAGTAGAATCCGCCGCTTCGCGACACTCATCACCATCATGTCTTTCAAATCGGACATGCCGAGAGACGCCCAACCGTTAGAGATGGTTGAAAAATCTAAACCTGACGGGAAACCTGAAACTCAAAATGTCCGAGACGGATATTTGAGTATGAGATTAATAAAGAAAAATTCGTGTGTATGGGTACAGATATGGTATTAGGTGATACCCGACCCGATTACTTGAAATTTACATACATGTTTACCCCAACCATAGCCGAATTTTTTTATTTTTTATTTTATGTTTCTTTCTCCTTTTGTAATAGAGCAAACAATTAATTCATTTACTTTTAGTATTTATATATCTAATTTTCTTAGATAATAAAACTATATAAAAATTAGAATGGTAAGAGATGTACTTGATAGCGGGTAATTTTCAACAAACTAGCAGGTAAACTCGATAACCGACAGGTAATGAGTAATTGGGGTGACTGACGGGTATGGAACCGGATATGTGACACAACTTTACAATAGAGTATGAGACTAGTATTACCAATACTTGTTCCAGTGTCATCCCTACCAGTCTTCTTGTAAGCTCCTATTTGTCCTGAGTGCGAACATCACCATTTTCATGATGGATGGTCGGGTTGCCGAAATCGATACGAACTTATAAAATTTTACTCTAAAATTTGAAATATTATTTTATTTTATTTATATTAATACTCTAAAATTATAAATTTACAACAAAAAAAAATAGATATATTATGTAAAATAATTAATTTAATTTATAAAAACATATGTTTGTTTCTCTTTTTATCTTTAAAAAAGGTTGCCACGATACAATCAGTTTCCATAAAGATTTTGGATTAAAAATGATATGTACCATTTAGATTGAGATTAATAGAATGAAAATTAGATAGGACCAAAAGAATATTTAAAAAAAGTTTACACTAAATTCATAATTTCTTTCATACCTCAAATCAAATAGGACCTGACTATTATATAGCCTTACAAATGAGAGACTATTACCAACACTCACCCACTACTAGCATGACTTAAGAAATAACTACTAATTGAACCCAAAGGAAACTACTAAAGGAATTGAAAGGAAACTGCTAGACCTGTCAAGCTTAACTAAAGTAGGAGAAATGGGTTGGTTTGGTAAATAATTTTTTGAATTTTCGGTTGAATTGGGCAACACCGTAACACAGAATGAGTTGAAATTGGTAACACCTTAACATATTTTGCGTCCAGATGGGTCGCCTAAAAACTATATAAATTTAGAATGAGTTCAAACGGGTAACAACGGGTCAATGAGAAAATCACTTAAGATTACCAACGACACCACCACCCACCGCCTCTTGCACCACCAAGACGCCACTGTCGCCGCAACGCCACCACTAGCCGTAGAAATAAAATATAGCAAATTTTGGTACCTTTTTTTTTCTAAGACAACTTATTTCAACTCGAGCCATTTTTTGGTTACGACACATTCAAATCTTAAGCAAATTCATACTTTTTTTATAAAAACTACTCATTTTGACCCGAACTCATTTTGGTCATAACCCATTCTGACCCGTTACCCAACCCAACCCGTGAGTTTTGTTAGGCTTAGAAACTGCTATTCTCTACGTGGCCTACTAAATGTGCATGGGTTGCTGAGAGGTTGTGCATGGACCCTCACACATCAAAAAATGAACTTATCAAAATGTTGTTTATAGAGAATTATATATGTTAGAAAAGGGCCCAAGGATTTTTATTTCGTTTAGAGCCCCAAAAAAAATTGAGTCGCCCCTTGATGGATCAGTTTTTTTAAGAGATGGAGATTTTAACAAGTTCACTTTTAAACAATCGCCCCCTCATCTAAATGTGCATGGGTTGCTGAGAGGTTGTGCATGGACCCTTATGATGTGTCACACATCAAAAAATGAACTTATCAAAATGATGTTTATAGAGAATAAGTGTGTAGACAAATGAGGGGGTGATTGTTTAAAAGTGAACTTGTTAAAATCTTCATCTCTTAAAAAACTTGATCCATCGAGGGGCGGCTCAATTTTTTTAGGGGCTCTAAACGAAATAAAAATCCTAGGGCCCTTTTCTAACATATATAATTATATAGGGGAGGGTTCTAGAGAAAACCACATAGTTAGGCAAAAATCGAGAAAACCACTAAAAAAATCAATTTTAACCAATAATATAATAATATTTATTTTTTATTTTATTTTTATTTTTTTTATAAGAGTATCAATGTAATATTACACATTTTTACCAAAAAAAAAATTAAATATTGGCTTACGTATGCGTAACCTATAGTGTTACGTATACGTAAACAGAAAACAAAAAAATTACGGTTACATATACGTAACCCATTGTATTACACATTGTTTTAGTGGTTTTTTCGATTTTCGCCTAACTTTGTGGTTTTTTCTTGATCCTTCCCCTAATTATATATATATAGGAGAGATCAAGAGAAAACCAAAAAGTTAGGCGAAAACCACTATAAGCCAATCAAATAATTTATAGGTTTTTATTTTTTGAATTTATTTCTAAGTGTATTAATATAATATTTCACAATTTACCAAAAAAACATTTTACGTATTGTGTTTTGCGTATATGTAACCACAATTTATACGTAACACTATACGTAAGCCAATACTTAAATGATTTTTTTTGATAAAAATGTGTAATATTACATTGATACTCTTATAAATGAATAAAAATAAAATAAAATAAAAAATAAATATTATCATATGATTGGTTAAAATTGGTTTTTTTAGTTGTTTTATCGGTTTTCGACTAACTATGTGGTTTTCTCTGGAACCCTCTCTCTCTCTCTCTCTCTCTCTCTCTATATATATATATATATATATATATATATATATACTAGGTTAAAACCCGTGTATTATACGGGTTGAATAAATATAATATTATAAATTAAGTAATAAAAAATTTATTTTTTAAAAACTCGTATTTTATACGGGTTGAATAAACCGTGAAATACAATATAATCTGTTAACACATAAACTCGTCAAAATATATCAGGAGATTTATTAATACAAAGATTAGTATTTTCTTTAAAAAAATATTATTATTGAAAGATAGAGATGTATTAAGTAAGAGAGAGATACGGGAAAAAAATAATTAGAATGAATATGGAGGCGACACGTGAAATGAAAAACTTTTATTTATTATATAATATAGATATAGATTAACTTAGAGTGATAAACAACTCACCTTTGCCCGTAGGATCTTTGATTGCCCTGTCCAGCTTTGACCCCTTGCTTTCCAAGCTTCAACATGCCTTGGTTTGTTTGCAAGTCAACATATAGTCATTAGGACACATAATGTACAACCTTCGTAATCCAACATTAGTATCTATCAATAATAACTCAACACGCCTATTCATTCCTCAATAAGAATCACCTTATTTGGATTTTTTTTGTGACTTTTAGAAAATCATGACAAATTCAAAATTTAACCAAGACTTTAGCCTTAAACCATTAGGCGCAAGTTGATTATGTTTGGTTTTGTAAAAATCGCAATTCACCCCCTTAAACATTTAATCTCAACGTAAAATGGTTAATTACCAATTTAGTCCAACTAATTAAGTAGGTGTGTTTTAAGTTCCCAACTTTAAAACTTTTTGCCGACAATACTAAACATTGATAAATAATAAGGTTTCCACCTAGATTTATAATTCTCCTATAACTTATTATAATGATTGCACACCTTTATATATAAGATAGCTTACCAAATAGATGGTATGTTATAAATCACAACATGTATACTTAAAAATAATATTGAAAGTTTTATACTTTTAAAGATATTTTCCCCACAATCATATAATCTTATAAATGTAAAATTTGGGATGTTACACGTTAACGCACACACACATTGTACGTGAATCATCCTAAAACATTTAAAACACTTTAAATTAGGGGTTATAGAACTCATCCAGAGTCTTTACACACTTTGCAAGCTTTCCACACACTCGTTTAACCCCGTTTAGGTCAAACCGCCACAAGCCGTTGACGTCGCTTTCTGCCGCCGGGCACCGCCGAACACTGATGTAGGGTCAAATATCACGTGTTTAAGAGTCGGTTTTGTATAGTTTTAGAGTTTTATCTTGTATTTTGAGTTCGTTTTATGTGGTATTTGTAGTTGTGTCTGTGGCGGGTTAAATATGCTAATTGAGCGGATAACGAGGCATGATTGAGAAGACACGAAAGTACATGAGGTTAAAGTGTAAAAATATCAAATTCCTGGAAAATTGAGTCTTCGCGCCATGCGAAGACTGGAATGGAAAATCTCGCGACACGCAAGGAGAAGAAAAGGCAGCCGACTAATTTGTCCTTCGCGCAACACGAAGGACTGGCCAAAGATTTTCGTGACATGCGAAGGGCCGGCGGATCAGCAAAAAAGCTCTAATTCTAATTAAAAGGAAATCCAACCCTAATTCGCAAACAACTTTCATTCAGACGAATATGGGAGCAGCGAAGGGCGATTTTCAGAGGCAAGAGCAGTTCCGGATCAAGTATTGAAGCTATGCTCGCGTGTCTGACAAGCATGCGTGGCTAAGCTGGGTGTGGCTTCCTCCCGGTGGATGATTCGTTAAGGTTTTTGTGTTTGATTCAGTTTGTTTATGATTGGATCTTGTTAGTTTCTAACAATAACTTGATAGATTGGTGTATTAGTTGATTTGAACAGTTTATTTGAATGCTTTGAGTTTGCTTGCTTTACAACTGTGTTCGGTTGATGACAAAACCTAGTAGCAGGGTTGGGTCACTAAAGGGGGTAACTTGGTATTCATAAATTGGGTGATTGAATTGTAATGGTTTGTGACGAAACTAGTGGTATAGGTTTTCTAACAAAAAATCTGTTTTCAATTACTGTTTCAATTAATTTTCCAACACTATGTCTATGTGGTGTCCGTTGAACAACTGAATTTTACCTAAACCTAAAACCTGAAGTTTAGAGGGAGTTACATCTTTATTTGATCTGTGTTTTTAATTCTAATTTTCTAAGCTAAGCAATTATTTCTTTTCACTGATTCCCTGTGGATTCGACAACCCTACTTTCCTGTGTACAGTCCAAGGTATATAAGTAGTAGTTTTTATAAGTGTTTTTGATTGATCTTGACACAGCGATCAAAATGGTGCCGTTGCCGGGGAGTCGGTGCACTTAGTTTTGTTGCTTTAGTTTAGTTGATTTTGATTTTTTTTAACAAAAACCCAAAAAGATTTTTATTGCTTTTATTTTTATTTTTTATTTGTTGTTTATTTCTTCGTTCAGAACTACTTGGGTGTGCTACTTGTGCAGGTCGGCATGGACAGGAATTACCATGATGACCGGTATTACTATGAGCCATGCAGTAACTATGGCATCACTGGCCACTAGGCTCAAGATTGCCCAAGATATAATCAACATGGTGGTGGTCCTGAGTATCAAAGCTATCAGGAAGATTACAATCAAGACTACCACCCGAGTAGGCCACCTGATCAAGGCAACTATCAATCTGAATTGGATGACATCAGGTCAGATATGAAGGAGCTAGCTAAAGTGGTACAAGCAGTGGTGCAACAACAGGAGGTGCAGCAACAGGAGAGCCAGGCAAAATCTCATCAAGCTTTGATAGATCAAGTTTCCCACTTAACTAAGATTGTAGCAAGCATCATCAAAGACTTAGGTAAGCCTTGCAGTGCACATCTCCATGCTGTAAGTCTTGAATCCTCATTTGAATTTCCTGCTTTTGAACAGACTCCACCACCGGCTGTGGAAATAGTGGTGGAGTACAGTGAATCTGAGTCTGACCCTAATCAGGATTTTATGTCACAAAATAACCTGAAAACTGAAAATGTGAATAAACCTGTGAAAATCCCGTTTCCTGCTACAGTATTCAAACCGGTTCAAAAAGAAAAAGAAAAAGATCCAACACAGGATGAACGATGGGAAAAGTTTGAAAAGCGTAAAATCAATTTTCCATTTTTAAATACGCTTAAACAAGATCCTGAGAATGTTGAATGTCTAAAAGGTTTGAGTACCCGAAAACGAAGGCATAAATGTCCCGAACAAGTAAAGTTGAGTGTCAGTGTGAATGCCGTGTTTACGGGTACCCTTCCCCCGTAACTCCAAGATCCAGGGGCACCTATTATTTCAATACAAATAGGTGAAATTATACTGGATAAAGCATTGCTGGATCTTGGAGCATCTGTGAGTATAATGACAGGGAGTCTGTATGATCAGCATGAATTTGGTTCATTATAGAGAGTTAACACCACTGTGGTGTTGGCTGATCAGACTCTCACACATCCTCGGGGGATTGTAAAGGATGTGATTGTGAAGGTGAGGTAGTTTTACTACCCAATGGATTTCTTGGTGTTGGATTGTGTTACTAACACACAACCAACTATTATTTTGGGTAGACCGTTCTTGGTAACTACTCAGGCAAATATTAATTGTGCTGAGGGAACGGTAAGGATGAGGTTTCGGGCTCAGAAAATGAGTCTTAAAATATTTTCAAACTTTCCAACCCCGAAAGCTAACAAATGTGGATCACCTGAAAAGGTGAATCACACAGTCAAGAATGCTTGTTTTGTAAGTGACAGGTTAACAGAGCGGAAGGATGGAGAGACTCCGGACAATGGGAAGAAGAGGGTCAGAAAGAGAAGGCGGAAAGGGAAGAAACCGCTAGTTCAAGATGCAGAGCGGGAGTTGTTTGCCTTGTTTGTGCAAGCATGGAGGAAATTTGATGAGGAGAGGAACTTAGGTTGGGGGAAGGAGGACTGCAAGCATCCCACCCGACCACCATGACATTAGTAAGGTACACCGCGTCTATCTGAAGACGTTAAACTTAGCGCTCTTGGGAGGTAGCCTAAGGTATGTTAGTTATTTTTGTTTTTAGTTAAATGAATGTTGTGGGTGTGTTCTCTAGAAACCCTCGCGAGACTAAACTCGTCCACTCGGGCTACCGAGGGGTTTAAAGACTTGATGCATACGCTAAATGCATCTGTGATTACTACGAAAGTGAGTTAGGATTTTATTTTTGTTTTGTGTGTTTTTATGTGTGAACCGGCCAAGTGTGGGGAAGACACGTGGGTGATCATGCACGTAGGGTGCAATAGGGTGTGTGTGCGAGTTTTTGAGGAGTTGAACAAATTTAGATTTTTGATGTAAAAACTTTTCTAAGTAAAAAGTGCTCATAACTTTCTGTTAACACTAGATCTTCGCGCCACGCGAAGACCACTCCTCCATATCTCGCGACACGTGAAGAACAAAAGTCAATAGCCGGGTCAACTTTCACCTCTTCGCGACACGCGAAGAGTATCTCCCTGTCTTTCGCGACACGCGAAGACCCTGCCATGAAGTTTTTTATTTTTTTTATTTGTAATTTTTTAGTAGCGTCGAGTCAGTAGTGTCTTTTTATTGTTTTTTTGAGTCTTGTTATTGAGTCGATATGATGCTCTTGGATGCTTGAGTTTATCTTTGCAGATTTAGATTGATCCGCTCTTACGCAATCTCCATTCGGGTGGTGATGTCCGACTTTGAACATTCTTGTACAAGGCAGCCTGCTTGCATCTATGGAACACGATCGCGAATGAAATGCTATACGATCGTATATCCAGCTAAGTTTTCTAATTTTTGTAATTTTCTTTTGTTTTAGAATAGCTCTTCCTACATTGAGGGCAATGTCGAGTTTAAGTGTGGGGAAGGGAGACCTTAGTCTAGGTCTGTATTTTGAGTCATAAAAATCAGAAAATCCATAAAAATTAAAAAAAAAATTCAAAAAAGTCCCTGAATTAGAATTTGTGCAATTAAATGTAAAATGATAGGTATAATTGGAAGTTTTGCGTGTTGAAAATAAAAGAAAATAATAATAAAAACGTGTCTAATTTGTAATGTTTTGGTAGGCCCAACCGACTTAAAAAGTTTAAATATCCTGATAGTGTATCTAGGTTTAAATGAATAATTAATTCAGGATGTCTTGTGAGTTCTCATTTTAGGGGTGTCGGTAAGGTCGAAACTGTCAACATAGGGTGATAGGTACCTCTATAAGCAATATTTTTAAAGTTTTTGAATTCTTTTTGGCACACACTTTCTTTTTATGAAAATAAATCCGAAAGTTGGTGGCGCCCGCATTCCATAATCCATCTGCATGAGCTTAATTAATCAATTGAGAGCTTGAGTTTTGCCTACGTGTTACCCTCCGGGTTACAAGCTTGGTTGAAACGCCCATGGGCAGACTCTTGTGATCAATCGTAGATAACTGATTTGACTTATGTTTTACCCTCTGGGATGGTGACCTGGTTGAAACGCCTCTAAGTTGAGTTATGTTCTTCATTGCTTAAAAACTGAAGCTTATGTGTTACCCTCTGGGATGGTGACTTGGAGGATACACCAATGGGTGAGGTTTATTCATAAATCATTAATAAAAGCTTGCATCATTCATTCATCGATCCATAATTCATTGATTTTTAAAACTTATAGATTAGTGTTTATAGTGGTGGGAAAATCTATATGGTTTAACCCGGGCCTTAATATACTTTGAGATTGGATTAGGCTGAGTCGTAACTTTCTGAGTGTGAGACCCATAGATAGCCTGATTGCTTGGTAATGATAGGATAGTAGATCACACAATCGGGGGCTCGAAAGTCGGTGGTTGGGTTTAATCGGACAGAAATACCGATTGTTACAATTAACGCGTAATATTTGTGCGGTGTATAATGAAAGTATAAAAGCAAGTTTTTCGATTATGATTCCATTGCATTTTTCTTTTTCGGGACGCAAAAGTTTAAGTGTGGGGATGTGATGTAGGGTCAAATATCCCGTGTTTAAGAGTCGGTTTTATATAGTTTTAGAGTTTTATCTTGTATTTTGAGTTGGTTTTATGTGGTATTTGTAGTTGTGTCTGTAGGGTTAAATATCCCGTGTCTGATAAGTATGCGTGGCTAAGCTGCGTGTGGCTTCCTCCCGGCGGATGGTTCGTTTAGGTTTTTGTGTTTGATCCAGTTTGTTTATGATTGGATCTTGTTAATTTCTGACAATAACTTGATAGATTGATGTATTAGTTGATTTGTATGGCCCCAAACCCGGGAGGCCTCACTTGTTGGTTTTACTCATCAACACATAGAACTTAAACATAAGACTTTCAATAACACAGCGGAAACGTTTTAACATTTCAACATACGCAGCGAAAATACATGACACGTCTAAACATAACTTGTCAAAATACAAACTAAAACTTGTCTTTAAAACATAATAAACTTTAAACATAAACGGAATGCCAGACTCTGATCTTCAGGGTAACTCCTCAAGCCAGCCAAGCATCCAAACTGCCACCTACACTTACCTGATATGCATACTAAAAGTCAGCTAACGATGAGTGAGTTCTAACGTTTACATAAAACATCTTTAAATATATTAAAGGAGAAGGTTTTGCTTGTAAATGTCTTTACAACCAATTGGTAAAATCTTTGCATATAATATCTTTTAACTTTTATTACTGTCCGTATTATCCCAATGGTTCAAGTTCAAAGGTCGACGAATAAGGAGAGTTAACACGATGCGTCACCGAGATATTTGTAACAACCCTGACTAGTGTCAAGATACTGCTACCATACCGTAATTCTATTTATCACTTCTTAGGCACAAAGCCCACTTAGGCACTAAGCCCTACTTAGGCACTAAGCCTACCTCGGGCACTGAGCCCATCTCAGGCACTAAGCCCCACTAAGGCACTGAGCTCTTCTTAGGCACTGAGCCCACCTCAGGCACTGAGCCCTTCTTAAGCACTGAGCCCTTCTTAGGCACTGAGCCCATGACTGACTCTCTACTGGTATTCATTCTTGAAGGAAAAACATTTCTCTTTACTAATTACTTTCTTTAAAATCTCATCTTCGTTCTTTTGAAAATATCTTTGTTATTAACAAACCTTTCCTAAGCATCATTCTTTACACAAAACATTTCCCTTGCCTCTTTTAAACATTTCTGTAAATCATGACTTTCGCCATCGTTTATTAATATAAAATATGTAATAAACACACTGTTCACTAAGTATGCACATCACCCCAAAAGTAGGCAAGAAAGGGGATTAGAACTCACCTGGTATCTTAGCTGGAATGGTCTACCAGATCTCACACAATCTGAACAATCATAAAAATTTGACACGTATCAGACTTAACTCGACACTAAGTGGTTTCACCATTTCTGGCTAGGCGAATTTAAGGCTAAGTTCGCCTCTTTCTATCCTGGCGAACATACTGACTTCACTAACCAGCTATATATACCCATAGACCTGATGCCTGCGCACTTAGCAAGTGCGCAGGGCCTTGTTCTTGCGTACTTATCAAGTACGCAGACTTTGTTCTTGCGTACTTGTCAAGTACACAGACTTTGTTCTTGCGTACTTATCAAGTACGCAGACTTTGTTCTTGCGTACTTATCAAGTACGCAGACTTTTTTCTTGCGTACTTATCAAGTACGAAGACTTTGTTCTTGCGTACTTATCAAGTACGCAGGACATGCTTGCGGGCTGTCTTCTTCCCCACAAAACCTTAACTTTTGCATGCAGATCCGACCTCGTCAAGATCCGAACTTTTTACGTTCAAAACTTGTGTTTTCTAACAGAGAGTATAGATATCTACTTTTCATTTTCAAACGTAAAAATCTAACATTTACCCGATTTTATTTCAAAACCCAACACGGAATGAAAAACTCAGATCTAGGAGGGATCCTTACCTGAAATCGCTTCCCGTCTGTTGCTAAACGCTCTAGAGACTCTTGCTAACGATCCTTGAAGCTCGAATCCGAAAACCGAGACTTTCTCTCTCTAGGCTCTCTCTAGAATCCGAAAATGGTGTTGCAAATGAGGGTTGGGGCTGGTCTTGAGGCTTATAAGGGGCCCAACCCTTGCCCTTTTACGGCCCATACTCCCAAGCCCAAGCCCGTTCCTCTTATTCTTGCTAAGTTTTAATTTTTCGCTAACTATTCTGGGTCTAAAACTCGGGATGTTACATGATTTGAACAATTTATTTGAATGCTTTGAGTTTGCTTGCTTTACAACTGTGTTCGGTTGATGACAAAACCTAGTAGCAGGGTTGGGTGACTAAAGGGGGTAACTTGGTATTCATAAATTGGGTGATTGAATTGTCTGGTTTGTGACGAAACTAGTGGTATAGGTTTTCTGACAAAGAATCTGTCTTCAATTACTGTTTCAACTGATTTTTCAACACTATGTCTATGTGGTGTCCATTGAACAACTGAATTTTACCTAAACCTAGAACCTGAAGTTTGGAGGGAGTTACATCTTTATTTGATATGTGTTTTTAATTCTAATTTTCTAAGCCAAGCAATTATTTCTTTCCACTGATTCCCTGTGCATTCAACAACCCTACTTTCCTGTCTACAGTCCAAGGTAGATAAGTAGTAGTTTTTATAAGTGTTTTTGATTGATATTGACACGGCGATCAAACACCACTTCCGGGTTGTCTTTGACTGGTTAGTCGCCTTCACTGTCTTGGCAGGTCCGATAATCCCTCAACAGCACTTGAATCGCACACGAAACCGTAACCGAGTCTCTTGCCACCTTTTTTCAATAGAACTCACCATCACTACAACCACCGCCTCACACCACCATGCACCACCACTCTAGGAGCCCTTGGAACGCCTTGATCACCACACACACACACACACCTAAGACTCTATCCATCTTGTTCTCGCTCTCACACACTCAAACAAACCAAATATCTCTCTCTTTCTATAAGGGTTACACCAGCACCCAGCTCCACCTTTTGTCGCCACTACTCACCACTACTAGCCGCCAACCGCCACCAATCAACAACTCCTCACAACCACTCCTCACCACAGTAGTGAACAACATCCATCGCACACCACCGATCGTACCACTGTCGCTCCACCATGCTTCTCTCTCTTTCTCCCTTTCTTCTCTTTGTCGATTATGAATGAGAGGGGGGGAGAGTATTCGAATATAAGGGAGGAGATATGGGAGATAGTTGGAGCCCAAGTCAATCTCACTTGAATTTGAATTCCACACTTATCTTCAAATTTTTTATCATCCCACTATTTAATTAATTTGAATTTGAATTCCACACCATACAAGGGCGAACTCGGTTCTTGACTTTGTTCCCGCATTTGCGTAGAGTTCGAGGAGGGTCCCTTCGCGGTCTGATGTACCCAACCTTACCCTACACTTTGTGTAGGAGGTTGTTTCCACGGCTTGAACCCATGCCCTCAAGATTACAAAGCAGCAACTTTACCAGTTGCTCCATCATATATATACACACACACATTCGACACACACACATATATAAGTTATAGATACATATACAACTCACATACACACTTACACACATTATCACATGTGAAACATGTGAAACGAGTCTAAACACAACAATTCACAATCCATATGGCTAGCCGAATTCTCAATCTCATTTCTCATGACATCATCTCATATTAGTTTTCAGTTTTCACAATCGAAGTATCGAAAGGGTTATCGAGCATCACAATTCTTCAAGCTTCAATCATCTCAGTTCTCACAATCCAGTTTCTAGTCTTTAGAATTGCGGAAGCCGCAAAACAAGTACGAGGTTCATTCCAATTTCTATCTTCATAACTACATCATTGTTGAGTGTTCTTTAAAGTTCAATCATTGATTCAGGTTTCACTCATTCACACAAAACTCGTTTTTATCTTCAATCTTTGATGCAGTCCAATTTCCATCTTTAAAATAACATCACAGTTGTCAATTCTTAAAAGTTCAATCATTGATTCAGGTATCATACATTCACACAATCCATTCTGTTAATCTGCTTTCCTTACTGTGTGTTAAGCTGGTTTAATTAGGTTTTTTCTAGTTTGCAAATTGTTTAAATGAATCTTGTTAATATGTTGTATGTTTAAGACTTTAAGTGAAAATTTAAGGTTATATGCACTTGAATTAGGTAATTGTTTAAGAGGAAACAAGTATAAATATGTGATTATAACAATGAAATTTGGGAAAGGCCCTAAAATTTAAATTCATTTTAAGCCTTCAAAAAAGTTGACTCGACCTGAGTGGTTGACAGGAAATGGAAATAGAATTGGACTTGGAATCTGTTGCATTCCTAGAGGTTCTGGCTACGGATGAACTTAATGGACTGTTTTTTTAACGATGGTGATATATGTGTTACGAATGGTGTTGGAATCTTGATCCCAAAGGTGTGTTCACTATTAAATCTCTCTTCGTGCTTATAGATGAAAAACTATTATACGTTCATGAGATATGTTAAAACTTAATGATATGGTGCAAAAAATAAATGTTATGGCTTGGATCGTCTGTATATGCCAAAGAGAGGTATTGATATTCTATTATTTTATCTACTCCTTAAAAAAAGTTATTATGCAGTGTTGAAGCATGAACCCGCTTTAATACTCTATTGGCGCCGTTCATTGTTGTCTCGAGCCTAAAGTTATGATACAAACATCAAGGGAACTGGTTAGAGAGGCTCCTAAGGTCGTGGCATTGGAGAATAATCTCTAGCAGTCAAGTTACTATATATGCATATTAGTAGTATTTGCATTGCAACTCAAGAAATGTTTTCATTAGGGTCATAAGTTTTAAGTCTTCGCATAACTATTAACAGGGATTTTTATTGGGTCGGATCGCCGGATTTTTTTACCGAATTGAGTCAGACACTGAAATTTTTGGGCTTACGAGTATGGATGTAAGGTTTTTTATTTGATTTGGTTCGTAACTTCGTATAAATTTAGAAGGTGATTTCGGTATCAACTTTAGTGTCATATTGGGAACCTTTTGTTTTGAAATTGCTTTCAGCGGTCATAATATTTTGATTGTCCTTTGTTTTAAATGTTTAACCGTAAAAATAATTAAAAAAACAAGTATCATATGAACCAGGTCATTTCAATGAAGGGACAACGTAGTATGAACAGGATATGTGCAAGGCCATGGAGAGAGATGGAGGTAACACGAAAAAGATCTTTTTTTATAGTAGTGTAGTGAACCTAATCTAATGGATTAGTTACAAGAAATATAATTTTATTATTTTAAATTATGTTTGTTACCTAATATTGAAATATAGTTTTATTATTTCAAATTATGTTTGCTTATAACAACTACTTTAAAAACAATGACGTTTAGTTTACCCAAATTAGATACCAATATGTACTGATACGGCTCATATTCAGTCAAGACTCATTTCATCATTTAAAGGTCTTGATCTCTTTTATTTGATATAGACTCATTTATTAGCTGGAAAAGCTTCTCTCTTTATTTTTATATAATAGATTATTCATAAGTTATATATATTAGCTTTACGACTTTATCGCTCTCATTAGTTTATTCAACTGACCGCATAATAATAGGGGATGTTTGTAATATTGGTGTGGTTATTTAGTGGCTAAGTTTGTAATCTTGGGCTGACCCGAGTCACTGGCTTTGGGTTGGTTTTCCGGTTTTTTGACAATATAGTTTCGCTTACTTTTCAAAAAAAAAAATCTAAACCACCCGCAGCATACGCAAGTAAATAACATGATATGAAAATAGTTTAAAATCTAAGTTATTGAGTGCTGGTGATTTTAATGTCATCTAACTATTTTGTGTAATTGAGTTTATTTAATTATCAAGTGAGAAGTCATAATGAAACAACAAACAAGTTGATAAACGTGGAATGCACACTTGTTTCGCGATATAATTCAATTTGACAATAAACTATCACGATTATTAGAGAATACAAGTCACATTATATACACACACGAATCACCATAAATTTTCCTACACAAACAATCTAATCTATATCTCTAATAATTGCTGACAAAACCACTGGCTTTGGTCCAGTGGTATAGGCGATGAAGATTCAACCTGCCCACGCAGGTTCGAATCCGAGCCCAACCGGGTTTTAGTCCAGAGTGCGTTACGCTAGTTGGGTTTGGCCCGTGTAGCGGCATAACTGCTGTCAAGTGGCAGCAGGCTCCATGGTTTCCCGGTGAAAGCCTAGCCTCTCGTTCTGAACCCGCGGGCCCGGTTCAGACAACGTAGTGGTCAGGTTGAGGGGTAACGGGTCTCCGACTCAGAGATGCGACTGCCACTTAAAAATGAAAGTCGCCTTTCAAAAAAAATAATAATTGCTGACAAACAATTAATTCGTCTAAGAGTTAAAATATCAATATACTTAAAGATTTAATCTTCTTACTCATTTTACGTCAAATATTAAAATATTTTAATTTCTACCTACAAAACTTTGATTTACTTTTGTAATCAAATTTTAAAACTAATCCAATTAGATCACTCATCATAATATATATCCGATGTTGTCTACTGTATAAAATGCGTATTGAGTGACTTAATTGGAACACTTTTGAAACTTAGTTACTATTCTGCAAAGTTACACCTACTTTTAAACATGACAAAATGAGCAAATTGATGAAATCAGGAATTTTTAACGGAAGGAAACTACCATCTAGGTTTCTAACTAAGGTCATCCGTAGTGGTTTCACACCCCTCTCTTTCACGCCCCGTCACATCAGCGTCACATCAGCACAAGGACAATCACTGTCCAGAATCACTAAGGCTAAGGGGAGTACCCACAAATTTCCACACCTCCACACCCCTTCACTTTAGCGCCACATCAGATTGCACAACTTTTTCACACCCCTCCACGTTTGAGGGAAATGGTTCCACATCTTCACACCGCCACGCCATTTTCTTTTTCTAATTTAATTAATTTTATATAACAACTTAAATAAATAAAAAAGAACATAATATAAAAACTAATAAACATTACATTTAAAATAATTAAAAAAACATTACATAAAAAACTAAAAAACATTAGATTTAAAATAATAAAAAAACATTACATTAAAAATAAACCATTGCCTCCTAAGTCGTGCACGGATCTTTGCTTGTAAAGCTAGGACGTCTTCGAGATGTTCACACGTAAGGTGTTCGGTATTCAACGTCAACATCTTTAGATCCTCCCATTCGTTTGATTCCTCCCGAAGTTTGATTTTTTTTATTTTCAACGGCTTCGTATATGCCGGTAAAACTCTCTATCTTCGCCAACACTTTATCCAATTTTTCGTCTGCAATCGAGGATGACGTAGCTTTCTCCTTTCCTTTTTGTTTTGCTTTGTCCCTCCCGATTGGACGTTGTTGTTCATCCTCCTCATTTTCTTTAGAAAATTCATTGAGATTGAAGAAACACCGTGCTTCCAATCCGCTAGTCGGTGTCCCTTCCCGGTCGGACGACTTTCTTTTTTTACCCGGTCGATTGGGTTCGAATAATCTCCGGCACTTTATGCCATTGTGAACAATTTTTAAAACTTCACAATAATGTAAAAACTTGAAAGCTTGTTTTTCCACCTCTAGATATTTTTGTAAACAAGCGTTCAAGATATCGGCGTCGTTTTCACCACTTTTGCGGTTATTGTTTCGGTTATTATATATACCGCAAAACTTTGCCGTTTTTGTACGTATCTCCCGCCACTTTGAAGTTATTGTGTCTTGTGAGTGGTATTCTCCACGACGCATTTTAGTGTGGAACTTTTCTAAAATACGTTCCCACGTATATTGACCCGATTGAGCGTTTCCGACTATTGGATCTTCGGATATATCCACCCACGATTTTGCTAAAGTATCTTCCTCGTCGCGTGTCCACTTTCGAGGTCCGGTAGATCCAACTATTTTTTTCTTTTTGCAAGATGATTCGGTTTGGGTTTCGGGAACGACCTCGTGTTCGGTTTGGGTTTCGGGAACGACTTTGGTTTTGTTCTCGAATAGAGGCATGTAGTCTTGTTGTGGATTCGGTGATGGTGGAGGTTGTTGTGGGGAGAAAGGAGAGAAGGGTTGTTGTAGTTGGTATTTTCAAAAACTGAATTGTCGGGAGCCGCCTCGAAAGTATTGACCGGGAGGCGGCGGAGACATCCAAAACGGTTGGTTGAGATTGTTCGGTTGATTGGGATGATTCGGGTCCATATTTTTGCTAAAAATGATGGTTTGGATGATGAGAAGAGAGAATTGTAGTTTGGTTTTTATAAAAATTAATGGTTTGTAGAATGGTTATTTATATATAGGTGATTAAATTTTAAAAAAAAAATTGAGCCGTTGGGTAACGGCTACCCCACACAACGGTCACATTCTCTCCTTCCACGTTGTGGAGATCTTCACGGGGGGCTTCCACGCTCGTGGACCACGCCAAGGGGGCGTGTGTCACACCCCCGCCAGCGGCGGAAGCACGGGAGTGCGACGAAATTGAATAAGAGAACACAAGGCAATAAAGAAAATTACTATTAAGATTTCATAAACATTAAATTGATTACATTTGTCTCAAAATAACCAAAGATAACCATCTTGATTAAACAAAACAATTTTAAAATAAATCATAAGTCTTCAATTGATAACTAGGCCATCCTATGTGAGCAAATCCAAAGTCTATCCTTACACGGTATTTCCTGAAACATGTAATAAAACGGGTCAACTAAACATAGTTGGTGAGATGCATATGTTTTTATAAAATAAACATAGAAATATGTATACAATTCATGTCAATACTTCACATACTCACATTAGTAAAACGTCATAACATGAAGCCATAACCAAACCTAATGACATGCCCTCTCCGGTTCAACCCCCCACGGGTTAACCTAAGCATATGTGTCGGATTTCAATCACCCAAACCCCTAACCAGGAAGATGGGTGGGTTTGTCACACCTATAGCGCTATAATTTTACTATCGTTAACTTGTAACAAGTTGATTATTGTGTATGTGTTTGAAAAAGATGGCCTTAACATGTTTATGCAGTCATGTTGTCCATAGTTAAATAATGTTTTAACGTCGAGTATGAAAACCTTTTTTCCAATTGTTTGAATTGTATGTTCTAAAAACGTCTTTTGTAAGTACTTTTTACATGTTCCACCCCAAAATATTAGAAGAAAAGGGGCTATGAATCTCACCTTGATGACTAAAGAGTAGGCGGGTGTATCAACCTTAGTGAACGTGCCCTATAGAATTTAAGAATTGGATAAATTTAAGGAATTATCGTTACGCGAATAGAAAGTTTGAATGAGAACGACGAAGGAGGGTAGGTGGTGTCACAACCCCGGGCTACCCCTGCCCGGGCGTCGCGAGACAACGCTGGTATCTGAATGAGGTCCCATATATTTGGACAGCGGAAGTCTTTGTTTTTACTTGATGCCTTTTTTTTTAATGATGAAATGTCATGTAAATAACCTCAAGGGTTAATTCTGTACTTTTTGTCAAAACTTGGGATCCACGTCCCTTTTTCATTTCATGATAATAGACATTCAAAAGTCTATTATATAATGTACATCTGCTGAATTAATTTACATAATACAAGCCATTTAAAATGTCTAGGATCTACGTCCGTTCCAACATTTGGTCTTGTATTAGTCTGCCACAGGGATTTAAATATGCCTAAAGATCTTGTCTTTACTGCACCACCCTGAATTTAATGATTTCTTTCACTACCTGTGAAAAACGTTTTGAAAATGAACATCAGCATAAAGCCGGTGAATCACATTTAACTGACACGAAAATGATTTCTAACATAAACCAAATTAAAGCCTTTAAGCACGTTTTTGTATGGTAAATCTACACATTCAGCAGTCTATTTCACCTGAAGTATATACCACCTACATACACTGGGTTAACTGCCATGGGGTCAACTGGCTGAGCGCTATGTCTCAGACTGATAGCCTATTCCCAGGGTGATGATGCTAAGAACCTTGTTCTTAGTCTTACATGATACTCAGGAACTCGTCCCTCGTATAATCTGCTAAGGAAACCCATCCTTAGTCTTATGATTTCCCATTACATGATCTGTACCCAGCCACGGACCGGACTTTCACCCGTCACATGTATACCATTTGATCAAATCTACGTATGCTTATGGCCTGAATGCTATCACGTAGATTACCCTTATGATTAAAGCATTTAATTTGTTTCATGCCGTTTTCGTAAATAAAATGGTTTTCTTGTTTGAAAAGCGTTAAATGTGTTCACCTTGATTTTGATGGCTGGTAGGGTTGTAGGCTTCGGAATTTGAGCAGAACCTCGACACGTTTCTTCCTAGGGAAGACACGATTAACGAGAATATATATGAGAGAATATATATATAATTGCGGCTATATATATATATGAATAGTTTTAACGATACCTACTTTGCGGGATTTGGACAGAACTACGGCTTGAGTTGGGTGTCGTAGGATTCTTGAACAGCGCTTCGGGACGTTGTGGAGTTTTGAGAGATCGGGTTTGTGTGAAACGAATGTTTGGAAACTGTACAGAATTTCAATCCCGTTGAAGGCCTTTTATAGGCTGATTTTTCAGTCCCTCGCGTACCGCGAGGCCGGCCAAGGAAATCTCTCGCGTACCGCGAGAGGATGAGGTGTCACGAACGGTGCTGAGTCAGCATGACACGTGGCGGCTGGTGGCAAGGGTGAATGACACGTGTTTTCTGGCCCTGACGCGTGTACTATTCCCTCGCGTACCGCGAGGCTTGGTTGGGAATCTTCTCGCGTACCGCGAGAAGGTGTAAATCTGGCGTATAAGCAGTCCCCTCGCGTACCGCGAGGTTTTGTCAAAATCTCCCTCGC
Organism: Smallanthus sonchifolius; assembly: GCA_023525975.1. Taxonomy (NCBI): domain Eukaryota; kingdom Viridiplantae; phylum Streptophyta; class Magnoliopsida; order Asterales; family Asteraceae; genus Smallanthus; species Smallanthus sonchifolius. The sequence continues at coordinate 67,791,540 of CM042031.1, read as the reverse complement.
GTACCGCGAGGGAGTGAAATTTTGAATTTTCTTTTCTTTTTATTTTGGGTGTTACATCCTCCCCTCCTTTAGAATAATCTCGTCCTCGAGATTCATTGAAAGAGATGTGGATACTTTTTGCGCATTTCTGACTCAAGTTCCCAGGTATATTCTGGGCCACGCCTGGAGTCCCATCTTATTTTGACTAACGCCAATTGCTTTCGTTTAAGCTTTTTGATTTGTCGGTCTTCAATTTGTAACGGTCGTTCAATGAATTTGAGCTTTTCATTTACTTCCACATCTTGTAAAGGCATAAGCAAGGATTCATCAGCTAAACACTTACGTAGGTTTGATACATGGAATACATCGTGTACTCCACCCATCTCTACTGGTAGTTCAAGCTGATAGGCAACAGGTCCGATTTGTTTAATGATTTTGAAAGGTCCAACAAAACGTGGACTTAACTTTCCTTTCTTTCCGAAACGAATAACACCTTTCCAAGGTGAAACTTTTAATAATACCTTGTCACCGATTTGAAATTCTAACGGCTTTCTTCGTTTATCTGCATAACTCTTTTGTCGATCTCTAGCCATTTTTAGACGTTCTCGTATTTGCAAGATTTTATCGGTAGTTTCTTGGACTATCTCTGGTCCTGATAGTTGATTTTCTCCGATATCTGACCAACATACAGGCGTTCGACATTTCCGTCCGTACAATGCTTCAAATGGTGCGGCCTGAATACTTGTGTGATAACTATTGTTGTAGGAAAATTCCATTAGAGGTAAATGATCATCCCAATTACCTCCAAAATCTATCACACAGGCTCGGAGCATATCTTCTAGGGTTTGTATAGTTCTTTCGCTCTGCCCATCAGTTTGTGGATGGTAAGCAGTACTAAGGTTCAATCGAGTTCCTAAAGCTGTTTGAAAACTTTGCCAGAATCGAGATGTGAAGCGACTATCTCTATCTGACACTATGGATAGAGGCACACCATGTAACGTTACAATTTCATTAACGTAAATTTGTGCCATTTTGTCCATACTTATGGTGTCTTTAATAGGTAGAAAGTGAGCTGATTTGGTTAAACGGTCAATGATAACCCAGATTGCATTATTTCCACGAGTGGTTCGAGGAAGTTTGGTAATAAAGTCCATAGTTATCAATTCCCATTTCCAAACTGGTAATTCTAACTGTTGCAATAATCCAGCTGGCTTTTGGTGTTCGGCTTTGACTTTGGAACAAGTCAAACATTTTGCTACGTAGATAGCAATGTTCTTTTTCATACCAATCCACCAGTAACTTTCTTTGAGGTTCTTGTACATTTTATCACTTCCTGGGTGCATGGTGTATTTGGACTTGTGTGCTTCTTCGAGGATTCGCTCTCGAAGATCACCTGTAACTGGTACCCAAATACGTTTATTCATGCGAAGGATATTATCTTCTCCTTTGATCAGTAAATCAAGCATTCCTTTCATTCCTTCTTTTTCAAAGTTACCTTCCTTCAAAGCTAACTCTTGTGCCTCTTTTAACTGACTTACAAGATCAATTTGTAGTTCAAGTCTGAGAGAATGTACTCTCTTTGGCTTGACATTTTCTTTTCGGCTCAAGGCATCTGCTACTACATTTGCCTTTCCTTCATGATAACAAATTTCACAATCATAATCATTCAGGATTTCCATCCATCTTCTTTGTCTCATATTTAACTCCTTCTGGCTAAATATGTACTTGAGACTTTTATGATCAGTGTAGATTGTGAACTTAACCCCATAGAGATAGTGTCGCCATAACTTTAAAGCAAAGATTATAGCGCCCAACTCTAGATCGTGGGTTGAGTAGTTTTTCTCATGAATTTTCAACTGACGAGATGCATAAGCAATGACTTTCTTGCGTTGCATTAATACGCAACCTAAACCAGTATGTGAGGCGTCGCAGTAAACTACGAAGTCTTCAATACCATCTGGTAAAGATAGAATAGGTGCGTTTGTCAGTTTTTGTTTCAAAGTTTCAAAAGATTCAGATTGTTTGGGTCCCCATTCGTATTTTACAGATTTCCGAGTTAGGGATGTGAGTGGGATTGCTATACGAGAAAAATTTTGAATGAACCGGCGGTAATATCCCGCTAATCCCAGAAAACTACGAATTTCGGTGGGTGACTTGGGAATTTCCCATTTGGATATAGCTTCAATTTTGGAAGGATCTACTTGAATTCCGTTCACGTTGATGACATGACCAAGAAATTGTACTTCCGTTAACCAAAATTCGCATTTGGAAAACTTAGCATATAATTTCTCTTTTCGAAGAAGTTCAAGTATGGTTCGAAGATGAGTTTCGTGTTCAACTTGGGTTTTGGAATAAATAAGTATGTCATCAATAAAAACTATGACAAACTCATCTAAATAGGGTTTACAGACACGATTCATCATGTCCATGAATGCGGCAGGAGCATTTGTAAGTCCAAATGGCATAACCGTGAACTCGAAATGTCCATACCGTGTTCGAAATGCAGTTTTTGAGATATCGTTATCATGTACTTTCAACTGATGATAACCTGAACGAAGATCGATCTTTGAAAAATGACAAGCTCCTTGGAGTTGATCGAATAAATCGTCAATCCGTGGAAGCGGGTATCGGTTTTTGATGGTAACTTTATTCAGTTCCCGATAATCAATACACATGCGCATTGATCCGTCTTTCTTCTTAACAAAGAGAATTGGAGCTCCCCAGGGTGAAGAACTTGGTTGGATAAAACCTTTCTCAAGAAGTTCATCCAATTGTTTCTTGAGTTCTGCCATTTCTGTGGGTGCAAGTCTGTACGGGGATTTGGCAATTGGAGTTGCACCAGGTACAAGGTTGATTCGAAATTCTACCTCTCGTTCTGGTGGTAATCCAGGCAGTTCTTCAGGAAAAACGTCTGGAAATTCAGATACTACATGTACTGATTCTATCTTCTTCTCCTTTTCCAAGGCAGTAATTGATACCAGACATGCCAGATATCCTTTTCTTAAGCACTTGGTTGCTTTAAGTATGGAGATTATCTGGATAGGTTTTGTGGATTTATCACCTTGGATAGTTAGAGTTTTGTTTGTTGGTGTAACGAGTTTTACAACTTGTTGATTACAAAGGATTTCGGCTTGGTTATTGGATAACCAATCCATCCCCAAAACAATGTCAAAGCCAGTTATTGACATTGGTAACAATTGTACTGGGATAGTGAAACCAGCCAATGTAATGTAACAGTTGTTCAGTGATTGGGATATTTTTATCAAATCACCGTTCGCTGTTTCTACTTCATATGTTTCAGCTAAGGGACTTAATGGTTTATTTAATAGATTACAAAAATTATAATCTATAAAACTCCGGTTCGCACCCGAGTCAAATAAGACCTTAGCATAAACATTATTAAGAAGAAATGTACCGGTAATTACGTCCGGCGTTCTCTCAGCTTGATTAGCATTCATGACAAAAGCTCGTACGGTCTTTTTGTTTTCTGGAGTGATCTTGGCTCCTGATCCTCCAGCTCTTCCGGTCCTTGCAAACTTAGGGCAATTAGTGCTGATGTGCCCTAGCTCTCCACAACTAAAACAAGTTATTCCCTTTTTCTTGAAGCAATTCTCAGTAGTGTGACCTGAGACCTTGCAATGATTACAGAATGGAGTTTCAAAAACACACTTTCCACTATGCCTGCGTCCGCATGTTTTGCATGATGGATTGTTAAATGGTAACCCCTTTTGCCCAAAGTTCTTGCTAAATCTTTTGGCCTCGGGTTTTGATTTTATAGAGGATTCAACTTTCTTCTTTTCCTCTATATTTCTGATTAGTCCAGCCGTCATGGTACCGGTCAATTCTACGGTGGACTCAATGGTTTTTGGTGAGACAACCTTCACCAAATCACGGATCTCTGGAACTAAGCCATAAATATATCGAGTTATGAGAACTGATTCAGGTTTAGCCAGGTGAGGTGCCAATCGAGCATATTCAAAGAATTTGGTGGTGTACTCTCGATCGTTGGTACCCACCATTCGGTGCTCCAGAAATTTTCTTTCAGCTTGTTCTTTTTCAGTCTTGGGGCAAAATTTCTTTTTCACCTTTGCCCGAAATTCTTTCCAATCCATAGCATTGGTCTTTCTCCTCCCTTTGGCAGAAATGATTGAATTCCACCATTCCAACGCTTCATTTTTGAAGGAGTTTGAAGCATACAGTACTTGATCTTTCTTAGCACACTTGCTAATTGCTATTACTGACTCCATCTTCTCTAGCCAGTGAAGAGTAGCAATACCGCCTTCGGTGCCCTTAAATTCATAAGGTTTACAGTCCTGAAAGGTTTTATAAGAACACCCTTTGTGTCTATACCTTTTTGTTTCATTCTCTTATTCTTCAGAGTCTTTACTGCTTAAATTTAAGGATTCTTCAGATCCAGAATACTTATTGCTTGATGTTCTGGACCTTTTCGAGGTTTGAGTTCTACGAGAGCTTGCTACTTGCTCTGTGTGGGTTTTCGAAGGGTTTTCCATTCTTTTTGAAGGAAGAGTTACGTAGCTTGGAGTTTTGATGTTCTCTTGTACTTTCTTTATTATGTCAGGAAGTATTTCTCTTATACTTTGTTTGACCAGTTGTTGCAATTCTGGTTGTTGAGTAGTTATTTCAGGATTATTATTAATTTCTTTTCCTTTTTCCTTGGTAATGTAGGTAGCTGGACCGCTATTGTTATTTTGTTGAGACATCTAAGAATACAAGACAAGAATTTGGGTCAAAATTTGAAGTTTATTATCACTTAAACTTCATCTATTTGTTACAAATACAGAAATATAGATATGCATCTATATCACTTAAAGTTAGCTAATTATACAAATACTATCATTAACTTTAATCGAGAAGCACATCTCCCAAATCTTGATAGAATCTCCCCAGGGTCTCGGTCATAGCACCCTTCTGGATCAACTGATCTGCCACCCATTGTTCTGCGTACTTCCTGTCTTCCTGGGCTAGTTCGTAGTCAAATATAGTTTGTTCGTTTTTAACTACGACTTGTCTGGTGAAGTACAGTTCAGCACGTAGATCGTCAGCCTCTCTAAGAGCACGATCGAGGTGTTCATCAATTGATTTTGGCAGTTCATCATGGTATCCATAACAAGGAGGTGGTTCCCTGTGTCCCATCCTAAGGTCGTGATATGCTGAGTTAACAGACCACACGACTTTTCCGTCGGTTGCATACTGACGTCCATCGGAGGGATCTACATAGAAGAAAGGTTCCTTGAAAACGGGATGTTCTGGAATAGGATCAAAGAAATACTTTCCACCACTGCCTTCACAGACGGCAGCCTTGTCGGATTCAGAAATCGAATGTGGAGTTTCTTCACTTGGACTGGGTGGATGTTCTTGAATTGTTCCGGTAGGGTATACTATGTCTAACGATTGAGGTAGTGGCATAGATGTCATAACAGGACGTAAAGATTCTCTTGAATCTTCCATTTCCACTGAATACTCTGATTCTTCCCTCAGAGGTTCAAGCCTTGCTTGAGTCTGCTCCACTTGTTCTGCGACCATTCTGTTCCAATTCTCCGGGGTCGGTAGATAGTGGACATAATCATCATAGCTTGGTACTATTTGATCGTTTCTTGGATTAGATAATTCTCCAGGAAAGAAGTTTGGGTAGTTATGAGGGTAATAGTATGGATCTGTCATCCTGAAATTTATTGGTTATGTTAAAGGCATTTTCCTACCGTTCGTTTAGTAGGCACAACTATTGGTTAAAGCTAAGATACAATCATATAAGTATCTAGTTTTGCTAAAACCCTTAAATGTGGCTCTGATACCAACCTGTCACAACCCCGGGCTACCCCTGCCCGGGCGTCGCGAGACAACGCTGGTATCTGAATGAGGTCCCATATATTTGGACAGCGGAAGTCTTTGTTTTTACTTGATGCCTTTTTTTTTAATGATGAAATGTCATGTAAATAACCTCAAGGGTTAATTCTGTACTTTTTGTCAAAACTTGGGATCCACGTCCCTTTTTCATTTCATGATAATAGACATTCAAAAGTCTATTATATAATGTACATCTGCTAAATTAATTTACATAATACAAGCCATTTAAAATGTCTAGGATCTACGTCCGTTCCAACATTTGGTCTTGTATTAGTCTGCCACAGGGATTTAAATATGCCTAAAGATCTTGTCTTTACTGCACCACCCTGAATTTAATGATTTCTTTCACTACCTGTGAAAAACGTTTTGAAAATGAACATCAGCATAAAGCCGGTGAATCACATTTAACTGACACGAAAATGATTTCTAACATAAACCAAATTAAAGCCTTTAAGCACGTTTTTGTATGGTAAATCTACACATTCAGCAGTCTATTTCACCTGAAGTATATACCACCTACATACACTGGGTTAACTGCCATGGGGTCAACTGGCTGAGCGCTATGTCTCAGACTGATAGCCTATTCCCAGGGTGATGATGCTAAGAACCTTGTTCTTAGTCTTACATGATACTCAGGAACTCGTCCCTCGTATAATCTGCTAAGGAAACCCATCCTTAGTCTTATGATTTCCCATTACATGATCTGTACCCAGCCACGGACCGGACTTTCACCCGTCACATGTATACCATTTGATCAAATCTACGTATGCTTATGGCCTGAATGCTATCACGTAGATTACCCTTATGATTAAAGCATTTAATTTGTTTCATGCCGTTTTCGTAAATAAAATGGTTTTCTTGTTTGAAAAGCGTTAAATGTGTTCACCTTGATTTTGATGGCTGGTAGGGTTGTAGGCTTCGGAATTTGAGCAGAACCTCGACACGTTTCTTCCTAGGGAAGACACGATTAACGAGAATATATATGAGAGAATATATATATAATTGCGGCTATATATATATATGAATAGTTTTAACGATACCTACTTTGCGGGATTTGGACAGAACTACGGCTTGAGTTGGGTGTCGTAGGATTCTTGAACAGCGCTTCGGGACGTTGTGGAGTTTTGAGAGATCGGGTTTGTGTGAAACGAATGTTTGGAAACTGTACAGAATTTCAATCCCGTTGAAGGCCTTTTATAGGCTGATTTTTCAGTCCCTCGCGTACCGCGAGGCCGGCCAAGGAAATCTCTCGCGTACCGCGAGAGGATGAGGTGTCACGAACGGTGCTGAGTCAGCATGACACGTGGCGGCTGGTGGCAAGGGTGAATGACACGTGTTTTCTGGCCCTGACGCGTGTACTATTCCCTCGCGTACCGCGAGGCTTGGTTGGGAATCTTCTCGCGTACCGCGAGAAGGTGTAAATCTGGCGTATAAGCAGTCCCCTCGCGTACCGCGAGGTTTTGTCAAAATCTCCCTCGCGTACCGCGAGGGAGTGAAATTTTGAATTTTCTTTTCTTTTTATTTTGGGTGTTACAGGTGGTTGCATAATAGGACATGATAATCCACCTAGAGTAGTACATCCAATGAAAAGATTCCCAGGAAAGAGGGGTCGGTCGCAAAGGACTCGTTTAGATTACCGCGTCTTTCATAGCCAGAACCGTTCATTTGTCATATGCGTACATCGTAGGTTTGGATAGGGTTCTAATGCATGCAACACCTTAGATTATGAATAAAATGTTTTTAATAAAAGAAAATTCAAAGAAATAAGGATGCTCAAATGTTAGAAGATTAGGGTTAGTTTTGTAAAATTCAGATTTGGACAAATTGTGTTACTTAACTTTAGGCATGTTTTAAAAATATTAAACAATTTCCAAAAATTTGAAGATTCTCCAGATCTTAAATTGAAGTTATAAGGAACAATTTTTGTTAAGAAATCTTTTAAATTTGTGCAACTTAAATATCCTAAAATTGTGACACAAGATCAGAGGTCCAGAATAGAACTTTCTGTCTTGATTTGTCATTTTAGGGAGTATTACAAAGAGTTAGAATGTCAATTATACATGGTTTTAAATAATATTCAATAAAATTTGATTTGAAAAAAGATTAAACACGATTGAATTTGTAGAATGTAAGGCCCCTTTTCCCGGGTAACCATACTTGTTGGATTTACTCATAAACATAGTCATAAATACTGAACTTAAATTTAAAACATTCGAATTCAATCATTACATAACGTAACATAATATGACAGCGGAAGTCTTAACAATTAAAAACATAACATTGACTTAACATATATAAAAGTGGGATGTCAGTCTCATGTCGGGTAACCATCACGCCTTCGCACGACCCTTCCTTTCTTTACCTGAAATGTATACTAAAAGTCAGCTAACGCTGGTGAGTTCTAGTTTAAAAACAATCATACATAGCATTAATCTTATCTTTAAGTATTATATATATATATATATACGTGCATTAGCATATTCTTTGTCTTACTGTTCTCACATAATATTCATACTGAGTATATATACATATGTACATACATACTTACTTTGGGGAGAACATTCATTGGTCATACACATAGGGGTGATCAACCCGTCATACTTGTCGCGAATGTCACAAAGACAACGCAGTGAGAACTACCGTCGTAGCCCTTTTCATAAACCGTCCGGCTCTAGAAAACCGTCCGTCGAAACATAAATCCGTCCGGCAACCTTGTCCGTCCGCTCTTAAACCGTCCTACGGTCGTAGTCCGTTAATTCGCCCGTCTGCCCTAGGGCATCCGTTTCCCACACGGCTATTATGTATGCAACCGTTCTACATGTAATAAGGCATTTGCTTCGACCGTCCATGAGTACCTTTTATACGTCCTAGCTTGCGAAGGAACGTTTTTATCCCGGTTGCAAAATAGTCACGTGGTCGTCCGTCTACCGAAATAGCCGTTGTCATAGAAGTGTTCATAACGTTTACATACATTCATAACATGCAATAAATATATATATATATATAATGTAAAGCAAGATTACATTCATTTACGTTATGTCATTCTTTCATTCATTCTTTATAATCATACGTTTTATTCTTTGTTCATAATTCATTTTCGTATATAGGTATATATATATTTGTATACCACGTATGATCACATTGACATTCATAGCATTTATTCATTTAGTGTATACACTTCAGCCTCAAAACATTTGAATTGATTTGCACATAACATAGAAGGGGGCACATAGAACTCACCTGATGAGCTAGTCTCGTTCTGTCCTAACCGCGGTCTAATGAGTGCCACACACGATCTGGGTTTGTTAATTACACATACATTAGACCTAATCCCGAGTCTAACGGTTAAATCATTCTGAATTAAGCGACTATACTGACTTCACTAACGGCCTGCTGCCTGCGCACTTGCTAAGTGCGCAGGACCATACTCATGCGTACTTGACAAGTACGCAGAACATTCTTCTTGCGTACTTGATAAGTACGCAGGATCTTCCTCATGCGTACTTGATAAGTGCGCAGGACATTCTTCTTGCGTATTTGATAAGTACGCAAGACCTGCTTCCCCATCAAGTCTGAAATTCTTGCATGTTAACCCGATCATGCTAATCTTACGACTTTCTTTGATCAAAATGTGCGGTTTTCATTCTAGATGCTAGTTCTAAGCTTATTTTCAAGTTTCATCCATAAAAACGTCTCCTATTTAGATAAAACCCGAAAAACCCCAAAACGAACAAAAACTCAGTTTAAGGTCCAATCGTTACCTGGATTGTGATTCTGATCCGGAGGTTTTGCTCACGAGCACAACAGTAACGTGCTCCTTCAATTCCGGGTCGATCCGTCAACTTTCTCTCTCTAGGCCCGAGCTCTCCTTTCTCTCTCTAGATGTTGAAAATGAGAGAGTTGAGGCTTTCTTGTCCCTTATATAGATGGATTTCCCTCGGCCCGTTGGAGCCCAGCCCGAGCCTATCCATTTTCCTTTCATTTTTGACGATTAAATCTCGATCGCGTTATTTATTTATTTACTATTTTTGGGATGTTACATAGAATGAGAGATATGGTCCCGGAAAGTAATGTCAAATATTATGTCAAAAAGTCAGAATTGACCTTTACCTCTAAAAAAATATGTTTGAAAGCCTTAAACTTGTCAAAAATTTACGAGGTTAGATTTTGTGGAAAGAATACTTTTTGAAATTAGATTTTGGTTTAAAAACGGCCCTTTTTGGATTAAGGATGACTAAGATATGGCCGTCAGAAGTTGACACAAATATTTTGTCCAGAATCTAGACTTGCACTTGTGCAACTTTTTAGGGTTTTAAAGTGAGTTTTCGGTTATGAAGATTTAGGGTTTATAAGGCTGAGGGATTATGAAGATTTAGGGTTTATGAGGCTGAGGGATTATGATCATAAAATCACAAAAGAAAAAGAAAGAGATTGGAGGTGTAAAGAAGATAAAATCAAAGAACAAAAGAAACCGAATCGAAAAGGGTGATGCGACTTACTTGTTTGCTTCTTTCCTGATCCTTGTTTGCTAATTGCGAAATCCAAGAGTGATAGGGCAGTGATTTTCTAAATTGAGGGCTTGGAGGATTTTTGGAAGTGGTTTAGCAAAGAATAAGGCACCCTAGACCTCCTATTTATACTAGAGATTGAAAGCTTGTATATTAGGAAAGAACTCGGAGTAGAAGCCAAGGGTTTCTAACCCTAATGCAGCCTCCAACCACCCCTTACCAGGCAAAATTTCGAAATTATGGTTTAGGAATGGACAACTAGGTCCCTCAAGTATACAAGTGGTGCATCGGTGCACCAAACGTTCGGTTTTCAAAATTCGGAGTTTATTTAAGGAAGGTTTTGAAAACGAAAATTGTTTTATATAATGAAATGGATGTGTTAGTCAATTTAAAACATAACTTAGTGTCATGAAGGACGTATTTGTTGGTTGTGGACGGTACGGAGTCAAACTGCGGTTTAGAAAGAGAACGGATACGTATAGGCACTAACTAATGTACTAGGGCATCAATTTGAATTATGTGACAACTTGAATGAGTTAAATAACTATGTTAGGCACATATGGTTGATACATTGCCTTTGAATTAGTAGTGGGTGAGTTTTCGTGTCGGTAAACGAGTTTTAAAACGGTTTAACGGTCCAAGTTACAATTTAAGGCAATTTCAAGCGTTGCAGTCAACATGTGACCATGTAATAAGTATAATGTGCATGAAATAGGTATGTTTCAAGTATGATGTGAACACGAGATATGATGAGGCTTTCAAACTTCATTGATTCGCGAATATAGTAAGAGTTACAAGTACGTGAAATGCAGAAATGTTACAGCGTGGTGTTCCACGCTGTCCACGCTACCACATCACCACCACGCCCGGTTTCACGGGGGTACTTCCCTTCTCCTAAGGTGTGTAGTGGTTTTATGTCCCGCATTTAATTTTTGATCATTAACTAATAATTAACTAAATATAAAATATTCATTTTTAATAAATAAAAAACTACATTATAATATAAAAAAAGCATTCTTAAATAAATATAAATAAAACTACATTCATTGAAATAAAATAAAAAAACTACATTCATAAAAATAGAAATAAAAAAAACTACATTCATAAAAATAAAAATAAAACTACTCGTCGTCCTCCTCGTTTAAGTTGTTTCTTTAGTATATATCTTTTTTTCGCCTCTCCGCGAGTTTACGAGCACTTCTTGTAAAGTTCTCGAAGTTCATAGTTAGAAACTTGAGATTTTCTTGTTGTTATCCTTTCTAAAATAAAGTAGCTTATCAAGGTTCACATTTATTCTTTCAAACCGGGTGTCCGAGGCGGTCGAAGAAGTAGCCCGTTTACCTTTGTTTCTTCCGGGCGGACGAACTGGTTCTTCCGGTTTTTCAACTTCGTCCTCGGTGTCATTTAGATTAATGCGTGAAGTTATACCGGGCGAAAAATCGTCGGACGACTAGTTCATCAACGGGACTTGGCCCCACTTTGGAGACTTTCTAATAATCTCCCATGATTTATGGCAATTATAAGCCGCACCCACTACGGCTTTGTACTTATCACAAGCTTCTAAATAAATATCGTGGTCACAAACAATTTGTTGTAGTGCTTGTTATAAAAGTTGTTAAACTTAGCAAACGTGTTGTTATAGTCCCGCTGTTTACACGAGACCATGTCGGCATTACGGAATTCGCCCCTCCCTATTGCGGCGTGAAATCTTTCACGAACACGCCACCAAAAATTCTTTCCTTTTTGATTATTTCCTACACAAATATATAAAAAATAAATACAAATTATTAAAAATTAAAAAAAATTACATAACAACTTATAAAAAAATATAAATGTCTTACCAATTATCGGGTCCTTGGATACGTCTACCCAAGCTTGTGTCAATGCAAATTCTTCGGCCGGTGTCCACTTTTCATGAAGACATAGCGGTTCTTTGGTTGTGTCGACGGTTATTGGTTGTTTCTTTTTATGGGAACATTTCTTTGGTTGAGTCGACAGTTGTGTCTCGGGGACGGATTCGGTGAATTATTGGGTTTCGGGTTTGGAATCCGATGTGGGAAATGTTTGGGTAGGAGGGGGCATTTGTTGAAAGTTAAAGTTTGCGGGAAAAATATGAGGATTGAGTTGATGAAAAAGGTTTGGTTCCGGTGACGTACTCGAAACATAAATGTCTTGAATATTAGGATTGAAGAGGTTGCTCGAGTCATTGTTTGAGTCAGGATTTCGAGGAAAAAAACGGGTATTTGGGTTTCAAGGATTCATTATTGAGTAAAATGGGTGAAAGATAAATTAATATTTTTAAAGAAAAATATGGAAAGATAGTTTGGTGAATTGTTGAATAAAATTGTTTGTTATTTATAAGTGATTTTTTTTAAATAATCCAACCGTAATATACCCGTTGGAATGTTACCGTTCAAATCCCCTCCACAGTGAATGCCCCAACGCCCCCTCCCCCCCCCCCAAATTCACGCCTCTTTCACGCATAGGGAGCAGTGTTCGCAGGCATGAAATGATGATTTGGATCGTCCCCCCCCCCAATTCACGCCCCTTTCATGCATAGGGGGCAGTGTTCTCAGGCATGAAATGATGATGTGGATCGCGCTCCCCCCCCCCCCCCCACCCACCCACCCATCCCATCCCGATGGCACTACGGATGGTCTAACAGTTAAAAAAACACTCATTTTACAAATAAAATTCAGAAATTCTAATGGTCGGGGTCAACTGACCCTTGGTTCTTGTGCATTTAGAGTTTTTTATGTTTTGGTTTGATCGGTTTTGAAGAAAATTTAGAGTTAAACCATTAATTACAGTTTTTGGAAACGAAAAATTAAACCGGCTAGGTTGGATGGCAACCAAACCGACTGATTTTAATGTTTTGACGGTTTAGAAGCTTGAACCGGTTTTTTTAAGAGGTGTTAGTTTGTATTAATATTTTAAAATTATAAAGATGATTTATAAATATAATAATATATATAATTTCATATTCCAAACATAATAAAAATCAGACGGCATGTTTGGTTTACACGGCCAGTTTCAAGTTTTAAACGATCGACGGAATCATTAGATTGGGAAAAAAAATATCTAATTTTTAATTGAAATTATATATGTATGTACATAGATTTTTGAAATACCGTGATGACAAAATTAGCTGTGACAAATAATGTGATCAGAAGCAAAACCATGTGTATGAGTGCAAAGCTACGTGTCAATAAAATAAGAACTTAAATTACACGTGTCATTAATATAACTACCTTGTTTAGTCTGCTCATTAATTTCCTAAACATGCACTAATGTCCAAAATACTAACGTAGGCTCTGCCAGATGATCAGCGGTCACCGGCGCGGCGTCAAAGCATGCCGGAGAAAGTTTTATTCCGGGAGGGTGTAATTGTAATTACGTCAAGTTTCTCATAATATACAACATGGGATTCTGAACATTACCAACATTTCCTCCATACTTAATAATTGTTACTATTTTCATTACTCCACCCTCAAGATTCTCTCTTTGTTAAATTACACCTTGCATAAATGGTTCTGTTTAATTGGATAGTCTAATTCAAGAAAAGTAATTTATTTGGCTTGACTGGCTTAAACATACATTAAATGGACTATATATTTTAAAGTTTTAGAGTTAAAGATATAATTATAGTTATTTGTTGTATTTAAATTGTCAATAAGTTATTGACAAGAAACTCCGTACAACTAGATTATTGATTTTAACTGCCTATCGTTAAAAGACCAGGATTAAAAAACAACTCAAATTATGTTTGTTGGTCTTACTAACGATATGTGTCCAAGCTTTATAAACGAAAGAAAAAAAAAAGAAAATTAAGAAGAGAAAAGAAAGAGAGGGGAATGGAAATATATAATTTAATTTCGTGTTTTCGAGTTCAAAGGAAAAGAAAAAAGAAGTTAAAGATTTTATATGTTCCTGAGTTGAAAGGAAGAGAAAATAAAGTTATAATTTACCATTATATCATTATGTTTAGATATATATATATAGGTTAAGTGGAAAGGTAAAATGGTAAATGATAAAACCTTATATTTGTAAAAGATACAAGTTAGTGGGTGAAACTGTAAGTCAGAAGAAAGATGAGGGGGTTAACACAAAATGAAGGTGGTCCTGGTCCCGCAATTGGACTAAAATTTAAAGGGACGAGATTTAGAGAGATGGAAGGTAGGAGGGTGGATGAGTTAATGCCTGGTCTTTTTACGGGCCACTGGGTCCCACGCACACGAATATGTTACAGTTTTCTAGTAGGTGGACCCCATGTTACATCTTTATGGGTTGACCCGACTTCATCCTTTTGAACCCGTTGAGTAAATTTGAAATGAACCCACCGCTATTATTTGCCAAGTCAAACCATTTGAATATCAATTAATTATACACAAGAATATCGTCAAAATAGAATTTAAAATGAAAGTAGCAGGTTATACCCGCACTCTATGCCGGGTGTCGGGCCATTTGTTAATAAAATTTAAACGAAAACGTAAACGCAACGGTAAAAATAATGTTAATAAAAAAGAAACATAAAACTAAATAATAAAAAAGGAAAAAAAATTAGATATTACCGGGTCGGGTCATCGAAACCATAAAAGCGAATACCGAGAACGGTTCCGACAATACCAATACCGGCAATCATAATAGGTTCTGCTCGTCATGGTACCATAACGGTAACGGCATTCGCTTCGCTATAGGCTACGTTAAAAAAAACTCGATTTTAAATACAAATCCGTTTTCAAAAAAATTATATCGGAACGTTGAAAAAAAAACTAAAAACAGTCGTGCACTCCGTTTTTTGGAAAAAGTTAATGAACGAAAGTTATTAAAGAAAAACATAATTATTAGAAAATGAAACGGGTTAAAAGTGTATATTATATATAGTATAAGAGGTGTAAATGGAAATAGAAAAAAAAAAACTTGTGTCACAATTTGGATGGATCACCTATTCTTGAAGAGGACTCTACTTTAATCTTATTAGTAATGTTTATGAGCATTTAATACAAGGAAAATTAAATATCCTAGTTATTAACTTTTTTTTTACAAACGGCGGATTTCTTTACTACTTGTGAGATTTAAACCTAAGACCTTTAAACCTAGACATTTTAAGAGATTTTTTCGTTGCCACTGAGCTACCAACCTCAGTTCCTAGTTATTAAGACTGTGTGTAATACCCTCCACGCCCCACCTCCTTCTCATTGGGCCACCTCACCAGCTGCAGCATCTCCCCCGTCGCGCCCGTGACTACATTCACGCTCCTTCACAGTTGCCCCCACGCCCCCTCTCCCGCCCGGGCGGCGCGGTGTTCCACGCACCTCACCCCCTCCATGTGGATCACGCCCACTTCCTCACCCTTGTATTACACATAGTCTAACTAAAAGGATATATATTAAGGATTTTAATAAAGTATTCAATTTTAAATAAAAGCTTGCATGTAATTGTAGAATTTGATCATATATTAGTCTTTTCTAATTAGCTCGTCTTATTTTCGCATTAATTCTCTAAAAAAGAAACTAGTTTAATTAAAAACTTAGATTGTTTTTTAAACTTTTTAGGCTAAATCTATTTTGTTATTTGATTATCCCTCTCCTCTCCTCTCTCTCTCTCTACATATATATATATATATATATATATATATATATATAATAAATTGGAATGTTTTTAAAAATTATATATATAATAAATTGTAAGTATTATTATTTAAATGTAGTGTTTATATATATATATATATATATATATATATTAGAAACCAGATTTTTACACGAGTTAAATAAATAAAATATTAAATAGTGAGTAATGAAAATTTAAGAGTTATAAGAAAATATTAAATAATAATAAAAATTTAGAAATTAATAAATGAAACATAAATAGTTAATAATAAAGAAAAAATAAGAGGCAAAAACAATCTTGAGCTTATAGAACTGTTACACGTGACACAATCAGTTACTTATTATATATATATATATATAGGGGCATGTTCTTTTGAGAACCAACCATATGTTGAGAACCGAAAGAACCGCACAAAACGTGTACATATCGCTTTAGTGAAAAAAGTAAAATTCAACAACAATGTTTTATTTATCTCTTCCCACTCTTAGTTTGAGTTTATCTCCTCTCTCCTGAATTTTTTTAAGAAAAGTATAAAAATATGCATATATGCATTCATTTGTGCATATAGTGTGAGTGCATATATGCATTTAAAAAAACGACTATAAATTCGAGGTCTTTTAAAACCAAACCTTAAACATATTGAAATGTACATGAATTCTAGTCAATTTATATTATAAATAGAGGAAGAGTTAATGCGGTTCTCACGATTCTTAACATATTATTGGTTCTCAAAAGAACATACCCCTATATAGGGGATATATATATATATATATATATATATAGTGGGAGAATCAAATAAGAAGTAGTTTTTCGCTAAAAAATCTAAGAAATGACAAAAACCTTAATAAACGATGTCAAACGAACTCCGATTGAGCTAATTTCAGCGGCGTTGGAACCGTCTCGTCGAACTCTACCATACTAGCTTTTAGGGTTTAGCTTTTAAGGTTTAGACTTTACGTTTGAATTTTAGGGTTTTAGCCTTAGGGTTTAGCTTTTAGGGTTTAGATTTTATGATTTAGGTTTTTTTAGGGGTGGGGGTGGGGGGTTTAGGTTTTCGGGAGTGAGTGGGTGGGTGGGGTGGGTTTAGGTTTTGGGGGGGGGGGGTTGGGGTGGGGGGTTTACGGGAGTGAGTGGGTGGGTGGGGTGGGTTTAGGTTTTGGGGGGGGGGGTTGGGGTGGGGGGTTTAGGTTTTTGGGGGGTGAGGGTGGGGGTTTTAGGCTTTTTGGGGTAGGGTTGGAGGAGGGGTTTAGGTTTTTGGGGGTGTGGGTGGAGGGGGGTTTAGGTTTTTGGGTCCGGGTTAGGGTTCGATGAGACGGTTCCAACGCCGCTCGAATGAGATCAATCGGAGTTCGTTTGACCCACTTTTTAGGATTTATTAGCGAAAAACCACTTTTTAGTGGAACCGTACCATATGTATTATCTCACACAATTAATAATACTTATAATATTATTTATGTTGAACATATTAAAATATGTGATTGGTTTATGATTGCTTTTTGTGTGTCAAGTTACATCTTTCACTGTTATTAGTTATGTCTTTATATGTTGTCTCTTGGGCACTTAAACCAACAATCCCTTACTTTCATATGATTCAACACATCTTAACACAAACAATGGGAAATGTCTAGAAAAATGTCACTACCCCTATAACACATGACATGTATCATCCAAAGAATCTATCTATCGGTATGCTCATAAGCTTCATATCACTGTTATAATAAGATATCAATGATCTCTTTGTTATAGACATGTCATTGAACACAAGGCAAAAATCATCATCAATCTCATATTGAGTTCATTTATTGTGTTTTATCAAATACTAAAGTGATAAAACACACACCATTGAAAGAATCAACGTGATCATATGTTTTCGTCACTATGAATCATCGAACGGCCTAGAGACATCACTCTCTCATCCAAATGAGAAAACAACTTCGGTCTTAACTACATATGCATCTTGTGTGACTTACGTCGTAGCCGATGATGATGATCATAACGTTTTGGTTTAGCTAAAGAACAATGTTTGATCATGTCAAAACATAACATTCCTTTTACTCAAGACCAAGATGTGTTTCAGGACTAAGGATACACCGATATTTACCATTTTAGAGACTCATTTTCTGACGTTGATCCATGAAGTAATCTCGAAGGCGTGTCTAATCCAATTGTTGTTCTTTAAGAAATATATGTGAATTTGGCTATAACACGTTACGTACTTTCATCATTAATCAACTCATTTACATTACTCTTTATTCACAATTACTCCATAGTTGTGAGCAACTATAGACGTTCTATAAAGCTGAGTTATTCATGTATTTGCATATGATAATATAGAATAATTGTTGCTAATATGTTTCAAACCCAAAAGCTTAAGTGCATATTAAGCCTGGTTCTTTTTAATTATTTTTTTTATCTATGGTAATAACTTTAAGAATTAATATATTAAAACTTTAAATTTACTTTAGACTATCATGTAAGAACATTTGGTGTACTCTTTCTAATTAAACCCTTCCATTTTTGAATGGAAATATAAACAAATTACATTCAAAACTATCGTTTAGAGACTAACATATATTTAACTTTATGTGCATATTTATTTCTAAATCTCTAATTATCTAAGAATTTTCTTAAATGAATTCTAATGGCATATTCTGAACCTACAAAAATTTTGATTTAGTACACAATATTCACGTTTAATCTCCCTGCCATAATTAAACATAAATAGAAGAAAATAAACAAACATATAACAAAAACATACAAACAAATGATGTAAAATGAATAAAAAGTACGGATGTGAAAGGTAGTGGACCAAATAAGACGATAGAAACATACTACACACACTAAAATTTAACGAATAAATTAACGAATAAAAACCTATTCAAACAAAGTTCTATTTATAAATAAACTAGTTTAGATCCCGTGTCTACATAAGGGGTGAAAACTGAAAAATATTAATATATAAATTTTTTAAATCTTTATTTATATATATTTTACATGTGTAAAAATATATTACATATACTAAGGATAGGAACAAACTCAAAATATGTAAAAATTAATATATAATTTGGTTTCGAAAATACGTTAATTACTATTTAAAGTTTATTATAATAAGAGATAATTTAAAATAAATATGTTTTGTTAGTATAATTAGTATTTTCTTTAAATATATATTATTATTAAAAGATAGAAATGCATTAAATAGAAAAGAGAGGCGGGAAAAAAATGAAAAGAATGAATGTGGAGGTGACACGTGGTAGTAAAAAACTTTTATTTATTATATAGTATAGATAAACATAAACAAACTTTCTAAGAAAACATCCATAAATAATTCATTACACGTATTACGTATATTCAATTTATAATGTATTGTATCTTATGCATCAGTTGTTGGTACGGTGACACGGTAGCCATCGACCAGCGATCAGTTTTAAAGGATATCTAATTTCCTAAAAATAGTACTAGCTTCACAATATTATATCTTGTTATAAGTTAACTCAAAACTATTTTGACATAATTTGTTATATATCTAGAAAGAGATAGGGTCGGTTCAAGTATATCCACATTCTATTATAAGTTGTTACCGATGTGTGAAATTCGGGTTAACCAGATTAGATAACCAAGGTTAAGAAGAGACAGTTGAGCACCACATAAGAGAGTTATCTACAGTCATCATCGTCCCAGAAAACACCAAACTTATTAAACCAATCTCTCTAACCCCACCCCCAATTTCTCCCTCCCATCTATGGACCACTAACCATTTTCACAAATCTCCCTTAATTATTATTCATGGACACACCAACACCACCAACCACCACCCCCGTCACAAACCTTGACCCTGACACCCGGATCCAACACCTCCCGCCGCCGTTCACAAATGGACTGCTCAAGCGGCTCAAGCCGCAGCCGGTGGTGGTGACTTACAAAGAATGTTTAAAAAACCACGCCGCCAGCATGGGTGGACATGCGGTGGACGGATGTGGAGAGTTTATGGCGTCGCCGACGTCAACTCCGACGGACCAGACTTCGCTAAAATGCGCAGCGTGCGGCTGCCACCGCAACTTCCACCGCCGTGACCCGGACAGAACGCTTCCGGTACAACACGTCATCGAATACCAACCCCACCACCGCCACCACCCTCCCCCACCGCCACCTCAGCCAATTTCCATCGCCGGAGTAAGAGAAAACAGTATCACTCCGGCGGATTCGGATTCCCCATCTCCACCGCCGATCTCCTCCTCTTACTACCCATCAGCCCCACACATGCTCCTGGCTCTCAGCTCCGGCCCATCGGAAACCACCCAATACTCCCCAATTCCGATCTCCGGCACCGGAAAAAAAAGATTCCGGACAAAATTCACCCAAGATCAGAAACAAAAAATGCACGAGTTAGCCGAACGTGTGGGGTGGAAGATGCAGAAGAAAGACGAAGACTTGATCATCGGAATCTGCAACGAAATCGGAGTTGATAAAGGGGTTTTCAAGGTGTGGATGCATAACAACAAGATGACGTTAGGGAACAAGAAAGATTCCGACAACCACCACGACCACGACCACATCGGTAACGGATCTTCTTCCGGTGGTGGGCTTGATTTCTTCGTCAATAGGAACAACAACAGCATTAGGAATGATGAAAATGCTACCGGCGCTAATGGTTCGTCGTCATCTTCTTAATTAATCAAGATTATTAATTAAGAAGATGATAAGTTATAAAAGCCCCTGCAGTTAAATAGAGAGAGCAAGAGAGGAGAAAGAGAATTTGAGGCTTTTGTTTGGTTTTTATTTTAGTTAATTATATTAGAAGCTTTTTTGTTGATTAAATAATTTATTAATCTTTGTTTAATCTAAATGAAGAAAGTTATAGCTCTAGCCCTAGTAGGATTGTCATGGAATAATACTATGTTTAGAAACTACATTTAAGTAATCACTTTTAGTTAAATATTCTCTAGTCATCACTTGTATCTTAGAGTATTATTTATTTTTAATTTAATACTCTAGTCTATTAGCATTAACATCTATGTCTCTATATTTATATTTAGATATTTACTATTTTACACTTTCATTAGAATTTTATTTTCATCTTTAAATTTTAGATTTAATAAATAAAGGTTATTTAAATATAGAGATATATTTTTATTAGTTTTTATACTTTTTTTTAAGTGTATACGAAAGAAAAAATAATAAAAAAAGTGTGTGAATAAGATAGAGTTAGAGATAGAGAATAAGATGTATGAGATGAAAACAAATTTTAAAAAAATATTTAGTTAAATTATAGACTAATGTAAATATTATTACTAAATTCATTTTGACATCTCCCGTGCTAAATATTATGATGATGATTCTAATATGGAAAATTAAGATTAATAGACTTTTTCTTTTAACGTTTTTTAATATATTTTTATAAAACAATATTCCAATGTCTTAATCACACTTTATTCTTTTCCCAAATTCCCAATTTTATTTTTTCATGTCCGTCCCCTAACTTTGGAAAATTTGCATCATTTGATTTTTATGGTCAATTTGTTACCGTTCATTCATTGAAGTCGGTAGTCCAATTCACTAGACCAATTTTTGTTCTACATTTCAAAAGTAGACCATACTGTTTGGTAACAAATGTCACCATTTTTTGTTAGCATCTAGTATGGGCATCAATATATATATGAAATTTTTTATTCAAGTTGTCATATAATATATGAATAAAATAAAACAAATAAATAGCTGTGATGGTAAGCCTTTAATGAATATTTTTATTCAAGTTGTCATATAATATATGAATAAAATAAAACAAAAGTAGACCATACTGTTTGGTAACAAATGTCACCATAGGCTTATGTTTTTATTTAACATACCCCCCGCAGTCTAAGCGGAAGGAACCTAAACGTTAAGACTGGATCTGAAGTCTATAAATAGCTGTGATGGTAAGCCTTTAATGAATATTTTTTTTAACAACAAGGATATTAAATGTATAATCAACCGAAAATGGTAAGAAAAAACCTAACCAAATTCGAGTAAAAGATGTCACATATATAAAAGCGGATTTTTCATCCACTCGACCCTCCCCCCCCAAAAAAAAATTTATATTATATGATATTCCTAATACGAATCCAAAGAAAAGAATAGTGAATAATCGTCTCCAAAATAAGATTTTTACTTGGATTATTAGCTCGAAATATATATGCAAAAGGGTGATAAGAGAGAACATGCAATACATGAACCTGATCAATGGCAACACGTTCCCTTACAAAGCGTAATTTTATTTTCACATGTTTGGTTCTTTGATACTTTACAGGGTTGGACCCTAAATATATAGCACTGGCGTTGTCATAGAACACAAGTGTGGCACGAGACACAAGACAGTTTAACTCAAGAAGGAGATTACGAAGCCAATCTGCTTCAGCCTTCAGCAATAGCGTTGGCGACACAGCGATACTCAACTTCAACGTTGAACCGGGAGACATCATGTTGACGTTTGGAGGATCAAGACACAAGATTGTCACCATGGAACACACAAAACCCTGATGTAGTCCGACGGGTATCAGGACACCCCGCCCAGTCGGCATCAGTATAAGCAATCAGACAGTCAACAGAAGAAGGACGCAACTGGAATCGTGATGAAGAGTACCCTGAATGGAGCGTAGAAGCTTTAAAGCATGAAGGTGGGGTCCATGAGGGTCATGCATGAATAGACTGACATGGTGAACAGAAAATGCAATTTCTGGATGGGACGGAAATTTTACCTAATTGACAAGAATGACAAACATGTAACATATTACTAGAACAAGGAATGAGTTTAGGAGAAACTAAAAACTTAAAGATAGATTTGCCTAGATGACGTAGGCGTTGATGCCAAGTCTGAGAAGAGACAGCAGCAAGCGAGACATCAGGAGTGAACGACTGAGATGGTAATGCCGGATAGAGATCCCCAACGTTGTCGCATTGTTGGAGGCGGACACCTGTTTTAAGATCCTTCACAGTAAAACCAAACAGATCAAATTAACTCAATGGAAACAAAATTATCAATAGAAAAATGACGCACATAGATAAGATTTTTAACCATTTGGTTAGAAACAAAAATGTTATTTAGTACCAACTTCTATTGTTAATTAACCATTTGGTCAGAAACAAATATATCAATAGAAAAATGACGCACAAAGATTTTTAATTATGAGAATGCGTTGGGTTCTTGTTTTTGATCAAGTATGTTTTTGATTAATTAACCTAAGACTTCTACTATTAATTAAATAAATTGTTTACTTAATCAATTGAGCAAATATTAGATTGAATTTCACGTCCAACAAAGGTAGTTGGACTACCATTCGGATTTTAGTTATATGCTAGGTAGTTGGACTAACATTCAAATTTCGAATTTCAGTTAAATGTTGGTCACTAGGCTACCCTTGAGGTTTTAGTAGTCAGTTGCCCAAGCATGTCACTACCTATAGGGTGACCTGACCACATGCACGTTTTTGTAACATCAATGCCATGACACCAGCCGTGACGAGGGGTTGAGATCACACTGTCTTCATTTGGTAATCAAGGAGTACTTTAGTCACATTATATTTATATTAAGAGGTGTATGATTCAAGCCTAGTATATATATGTGTGTGTGATTGTTATATATATGTATATATATAGCTTCTAGTTGATGGTTTTTCATGTCATTGGTTACTTATTATAGGCGATAGAGCGTATTTGGAGGGTAGATCATAGGCGATTGAGCGTAGGACTTGAAACCATCATAGCTTATGCCAGGAGGGCGTAGCTTACGCTCAAACACTTTATATACCCATGAAAAAAATTTATAAATGTTAACTAATAAATAAAATAAAAGAATAATGTTTTTTTAATAAAAGTTTAAAGGCAAATTCATAATACTTTAATGTGAGTATCATGTTACGTTTTATTTTTTTAATAATTTACCCATAGTGTACAATGATGCCATCCAACAAAAGAAAAAAAAACAGAAAAAAGTGGGTTGTTTAACTAAAACTAGTAAAAGGAAAAAAAAAAACGTTACTTCAAAAGATATGGACGTTTTGAGGTTCAATCAAATAGTGAATTTGTGTTATAACCATGAAAATAATCAATTCTAGAATGATAATACCTTTACGAAACAAATTTTACATTCATAGCCACAATAAAAGTGACATTACACAACAAATTTGTGTTGATATTTTCCGGCCCAAGCACTTTAACCCAAAAAATGACATCAACTCATATATCATTATTATGGTGTGTTAGTCTAACTTTCTCTAATAATGATTTAAAATCATAATAAAAACGACTTTATGGTACGTATCAACTTTATACTTACGTTTCTATCATCAAATGAAAAAAATTGAATGCTCACTTAATTATTTGGTTTAGGGTGGGGAGGTGTCCTTTGCATATAGGGGTCAACCGACCCGGTCAATTTTAATATTTTATTTACGAGTATATTTTGCGAATATCGATTAATCCAAAACTTTTTTTGAGATTGACCTCATTGATTTTAATATATATATATATAGGGAGTGGATCATTTGAGAACTTCTAAATATTTTGAAAGCTCGCGAGAACTCGTCAAAAAACTAATCAAAACAATTTTTTTGTTTTTACTACCTTTATTTCTAGAATACAACATAAAAAAATGAATTTATATATTTAAATTTACATGTATTCATATATTAAAAAAATTACATATGTGTAAGTTTACCACTTACACATGTGTAAGTGTTTACCATTTACACATATGTATACATTTTTTTAAGAATAATTTAGAGAGAATAGATGTATTAATTGGAGAGATAAATCATGTTTTATGTTGTATTTTAATAATAAAGGTAGTAAAAACAAAAAAAATGGTTTTCATTGTTTTATGACGAGTTCTTAAAATATTAAGAGTTCTCATTTGAACTATATATATATATATATACATATATATATATATATATATATATATATAGTTCTCATTTGAACTATATATATATATATACATATATACATATATATATATATATACATATATATATATATATATATATATACATATATGTATATATGGGACAGCTACACTAAGAAGTGGTTTTCGCTAAAAAATCTTAAGAAGTGGGTCAAACGAACTCTGATTGAGCTCAATCCAGCGGCGTTGGAGCCGTCTCATCGAACCCTAACCCGGACTCAAAACCTAAACCCCCCTCCACCCGCACCCCCAAAAACCTAAACCCCCATCCAACCCTACCCCGAAAAGCCTAAAACCCCCACCCCCCAAAAACCTAACCCCCCACCCCCCCCCCCCCCAAAATCCTAAACCCCCCACCCCCACAAATAAAAAACCTAAACCATAAAATCTAAACCCTAAAAGTTAAACCCTAAGGCTAAACCATAAGGCTAAAACCCTAAAATTCAAACGTAAAATCTAAACCTTAAAAGCTAAACCCTAAAGGCTAAGATGGTAGAGTTCGACGAGGCGGTTCCAACGCCGTTGAAATTAGCTCAATCGGAGTTCGTTTGATATCGTTTCTTAAGGTTTTTGTCATTTCTTATATTTCTTAGCGAAAAACTACTTCTTATTTGATCCCCTATATATATATATATATTGTTAGGGGTCAATTTTATGATCCGGTATCCTGGATCCTGAATAAGTTCGGTATCCCGAGTAAGTTTAGTATCCTAAATGCTAACTTTATTAATCAATTATTATTATTATCTTTTTGGCTTTGATTTATCTTCGCATGCAATTCACACCGACCTAGTCAATGCTAAAGAACATCAAATTCAGTTGAAGAAAACGTGTGGAAGAGGCCACCAACGGTCATAAACAAAGACTGGGTGCTACCCGGGATAATCGAAAATTAGTTGCTTTTCTTTTTGTTATATACATGAGCAAAGTGATCGATAAACACACAACACACTTTGAAATACTCTCTATAACACTTAGTTCGATCATCTACTGCTCCAATCTTATAATTTTCGTTATCGTCAATAAGAAAAACAAGAGGCAGAATGACTTTAGTCACCTCCTGAGGTTTTATGTCGGATATCCCTAAGGATCAAGGGCTTTCCTCGTAAGCATTCGTGTCATTTCATTGCTTTACTTATTACACTTGTTACGCGAATCATTCAAGCACACTACCTCACTTACTAATAAGATCACAGAATTATCCTTGTTAATTTTTTGTCAAAACAATTTGGCGCCCACCGTGGGGCAAGTGGTGCTTTTCATTTTTAAATTTATGTTGAAGTTTGTAGTCAATCACTACTTCTCAAAACTATTTTCAAAAATTTCGTCACAATCCAAGTTGTCCTCTTCTTCGATCTCATCTTCAAGCTCTGGCTTGAACTACACTATTCCACCTCTGCCATCATCTTAAAAGAAAAATGACATCCCGGTCAAAAAGACAACACATGTTGGTCAATTCATCCCAGGATCCGGGAAGTCTAGTGAGGAACCTATCCTTGTCTCGAACGACGACATCATTTCTATGTTCTCATAAGTGAAAAAGCAAATGGAACAACTGCAGAAGACCAATCAGATGATGATGGGAGAAATAGAAAAGATGAAATCAGAGAGGAAGAAGCCAGTAGAAGCAACGACCACTCCATTGTAGCCTAGGATCCTAAACTTTGATGCTTCAGGATCCTAGGGAACTATATGGGAGATTTCATCCCCATACAGCCTCGAAATGGGACAGTTGATCAAACTCAGGCTACTAGGGCTACTGCAACCAGGGATTTTGGCATCACCTTGGGATCATCATCGCAAAATCCTGACGTTGGTAACATTTCCGATAATCGGTTTTTAAATACTAAAAATGTGGAACCTATGCAGGATGCAGGGATCAGTCCAATTATGGCCAGAGAACTAAAAAAGCTGAAGGACATGATTTCTAGTGTGGTGTGGTCCAACCTATACCTGAAGTATCGCCATCAAGCCACAGGATCTCGAGATTAGCTCCTCCAATATGCGATGCAGAGATCCCTAAGCGCTTTCAGACTCCCAACATGAAACTATATGATAGGACCATAGATCCCGAAGAGCATATTGCCCGGTATATGGAAAGAATGGAAATCATTCCAATCTCTTTACATCTAAAGGAAGCTTGTTTGTGAAAAGGCTTCGAATCGACTCTCACGGGATCCCTCTTAAAATGGCTAATAAATGTCTCTCCTTATTCTATTACTTCATTTTCTCATTTAGTTAACTTATTTAATAATCAATTTTCATGCAGTAAAACATTTGAAAGACTAACCAATGATCTATACAGGGTAACCCAAAATTCTGATGAATCCCTCAGAGATTATGTAAGCAGATTTGGTCGGGAATCTCTGAATATCCTGAATATTGATGTTGCTATCGCAGTTCAAGCTTTCAAAATGGGATTGAAAATGGATTCTCCATTTTACGAGTATCTCGTAATGAACCCATGCAGGAACTTGGATGAAGTTAGGAACCGAGCTCTCAGATTCATAAGACTCGAAGAAGATAAGAAGATCCAAAAAAGGATCGACACGCCGTCCAATTATGATTATCCTAACCGAAAATCAGAGTCCTCACCTTACAAACACCACAGATCTAAGCCTTATTCAAAACCTAACAACCATAGGGTCAATGCTGTGGAGGACGACGAGGAGGAAGAAGAATATCCTAAAATAACTTATTACTGTTTTTCTGTTGACATTTCAGGTCTTATGTTTGCAATGTAGGATCTTGGGGATAAAGCAAGATGGCCCAAGAGGAATGACAAGACTTCCACTTGGAAGGATAAATCTAAGTGGTGTGCTTCCCACGAAGATTCCGGTCATGTGACCGAGGATTGCATTGCGCTATGAAAGGAGATAAGTTATCTCCTGAGAAAAGGAGATAAGTTATCTCCTGAGCAAAGGACACTTGAAAGAACTCCTGGGCAGAAAAGGAGACAAGAGCCGGGATCATGACAAAAACCTACAACAAGCGACATCCCCTCCTTCGGATGCCAAGGTAGTTAATTTTATATCTGGTGGTTCTGATATTTGTGGTACTTCTTATTCTGCATCTAAAAGACATGCCAAAGAAGCGAAAGCGAAAAAGGAAGACATGCCCACGAGAACATCAACCCTGACCAACAAAAAGGTGATCTCGTTAGATGAGGAGGATAGAGAGAATGTTCAAGATCCCCACCATGACGGCTTAGTCATCACCTTGTACGTTGCCAACCATTTTATCCACAGGATTCTGATTGATGGGGGCAGCTCAGTCAACATTATCCAACTAGAAGCATTGAAGAGAATGAATATTCCTGAAGGTGAAATTGTGTCAAAATCCTCGGTACCGGTAGGATTCAGCGGAGAGGCCAAGAACACAATTGGGGAGATCAAGCTACCTTTTTATATAGAAGGGGTAAACTCGATCCAAAGATTTTTTGTGATTGACTCATTATCCTGTTACAACATTATTTTAGGGAGTCCCTGTATCCATGATATGAAAGTCGTACCATTAACCTATCACCAGTGTGTTAAGATGACGACCCCTTGGGGAGTGGTGAAGATAGACAACGATTAACAAAAAGCCAAGGATTGCTATACATCCTCGATGAAGCCATCGGCAAAAACAAGGAAAGCATAGAAATTAAAGAAGCAAGCACGAGACGTCTCGGAAGCCAGAGAGCAGGATGTCAAGGAAGTGTCCCTAGATTCTGCGAA
This sequence comes from Smallanthus sonchifolius, assembly GCA_023525975.1. NCBI lineage: Eukaryota > Viridiplantae > Streptophyta > Magnoliopsida > Asterales > Asteraceae > Smallanthus > Smallanthus sonchifolius. The sequence goes on along the minus strand of CM042031.1, from coordinate 67,762,921 downwards.
TCCAGACGTTAAAGTGCTTATAGGATCCAATATCCCCAGGGATGTTGAACAAGAACTCCTAGATTTTCTGAAAAGCAGAATGTCGACCTTTGCATGGAAACATGAGGATATGACAGGTATATCTAAGGATATTATAACTCATAAACTTGGTATAGATAACAGTTTCAGGCCTATACATCAAAAACGGAGAAAATTTGCACCTGAAAGAAATGTGATTATCCAAGAAGAAGTCGACAAGCTGCTAAAATCTTGAATGATAAGAGAGGTAAAATTCCCAAGATGGCTAGCAAACGTGGTAGTGGTGCAAAAGAAGAATGGGAAATGGAGGGTCTGCGTGGACTACACTGACCTCAACAAAGCCTGTCCTAAGGATCCTTTACCCTTACCACATATAGATTCCATGGTCGACGCTACAACAAGCCATGAAATGCTGAACTTCATGGATGGCTCCTCAGGATTCTAGCAAATCCAAATGGAGCCCTCAGATCAAGAAGACACTGCATTCATGACCCCGACAGGTATATATTGCTATACTGCTATGCCGTTTGGTCTTAAAAATGCAGGTGCTACCTATCAAAGGCTGGTGAATATGATCTTCAAAGACAAACTGGGGGACACAATGGAGGTATACATAGACGACATGGTGGTCAAATCAACGAAAGCCAAGTATCACCTAAGGGATCTTAAAGAAGCACTCGACATTTTGGACAAATACAACATAAAGCTCAACCCTTTGAAGTGTCACTTTGGAGTGGGGGCAGGAAAATTTCTGGGATACATGGTAACCAAGAGAGGAATAGAAGCAAGCCCAGAACAAATCAGAGCGATCCTGAACTTGAAATCAACATCAAATACTAAGGATGTGCAAAAATTATCAGGAAGGGTAGCAGCACTCAACATATTCATTTCAAGATCCTCAGAGAGATGCAAAGAGTTCTATAATATCCTGAAGAAAAATAAGAAATTTGAATGGGGTGAAAAATAAGAAATTTGAATGGGGTGAAAAACACGAAGAAGCATTTTAGGCCTTGAAGAAATATTTATCGTCAGCACCCCTGTTGATGAAACCAAAAAATGATGAGCCGTTATCCCTATATCTGGTAGTATCCAGGAATGCTATAAGTGTTGTGCTAGTCAAGGAGGATGAAGGACAATAGTACCCTGTCTATTATGTAAGTAAAAGTCTATTAGATGCAGAAACCATGTATTCTCACCTTGAAAAACTAATTCTAGCACTAATTATGGCATCTACTAAACTTAGGCATTATTTCAAAATACATCATATTCATATTAAAACTAACTACCCTATAAGGTGCGTTTTGAGAAAACCAGAAATGTCAGAAAGAATGGCTACGTAGTTTGTAAAGCTTAGTGCTTATAACTTGGTATATGAGCCTAGAACTGCGATCAAATCCCAAGCATAAGCAGACTTTGTGGCAGATTTCAGTAATGATATTCAACATGAAGCGGATATGGAGGTCCAACAACTAGAAGAAGCAAAAGAAAAGTGGACGCTATTCACTGATGGTGCATCTAATGTAAGAGGCACGGGATTAGGTATCATACTAAAATCGTCACATGGGGACATAATACCCTAATCAATTAGCTGTGGATTCCAGGCAACAAACAATGAAGCAGAATGCGAAGCATTAATAGAAGGATTACAACTAGCTAAAGATATGAGGATCAGGTATCTCCAGGTATGTGTTAACTCATTATTAATTGCTAACCATTTTAATGGCTCTTATGCAGTAAAAGGCGAAAAGCTGGCCCAATACCTAGAGATAGTTAAAAATTTAGTAAAAGAATTCGAAATCTTCAGCATTGATCTACTGGAATACAAGGGAAAAGAAGTATCAAGTTCAAAGAGCCTCGAGATCCAAGATCCTGATCAGTCAAAAGGTATCTGCAGAATGGTGAAATCTCGAAATATGAGAAGAATCACAGAGCCTTTCGCATGAAGGTATAGGGCTATTAAAAAATCTCGCGGCTCGCTCGAAGATAGCTCAAAAAAAGCTCAGAAAAAGCTCGGCTCGAAAAAAGCTCGGTTGTAAACGAGCCGAGCCGGCTCGAATTGTAATCGAGCCGAGCTCGAGCTAGGGTTGGCTCGGCTCGGGCTCGACTCGTGGCTCGGCTCGTTGGCTCGGCTCGTTGGCTCGGCTCGTCTAAATAACTAATATATATATATATATGTTATATATGTGTTATATTTAAAATATGATGTTTTGATTTTTTAAATTCATTTGATTTCAAGAACTCTGAGTTTTAGACTAAAATTTTACTCTATCTACAATTGTATTTACTCTCTACTTTGTAAGTTTTGGGTTATCTATGTTTTTTTTGTATTTTATATATTGTCCCTTCCATCTATTTAGTTTTTTGAAGACAATCAACTTCAAATCGAGAATAAAATATTCTTTTTGTTGTTTATATATATATATATATATATTAATATGTAAAAAAAACGAGCTAGCTCGACGAGCCACGAGCTGGCTCGAGCTTTTTACGAGCCGAGAGCCGAGCTGGCTCGTTTAATTTCGAGCTCGAGCCAAGCCTGGCTCGGCTCGGCTCGTTTACAGCCCTATGAAGGTATCACGTTTTGTTATTTTGCATGATATTTTATATAGAAAATCAGTGGCAGGTCCATACTTGAAGTGTCTGGAGGATCATGAAACACGAGAAGTCCTAAAGGATATAGACGAAGGAGACTGCGACAACCATACTAGGGGCAGAACACTTTTCTCGAAGATCCTGAGAACAGGATACTATTGTCCAACCATGATGAAGGATGCTATGAGTTATGCCCAGAAGTGTGATTTCTGCCAAAGACATGGCAATGTGCCTCATCAGCCAGCAGAGCCCATGCATCCGATCATTTCCCATCGGCCATTCATGAAATGGGGAATGGACATAGTTGGCAAGCTACTTAAAGCACCAGGTGGAAAAGTGTTTATGCTAGAAATGACTGACTATTTCTCCAAGTGGATTGAAGCAGAAGCCTTCGTCCAAGTCAGAGACAAGGAAGTGGTATCTTTCATAAAACGCAATATCCTGACTAGATTCGGGTTCTCGGCGAAAATAGTAAGTGATAACGGATCCCAATTCATCAGCAGAGAACAACAAATTTCTATACCAGTTCAGGAATAAAGATGCTAACCTCAACTCATGTCCACCCTCAGGCCAATGGACAGGCGGAGTCCAGCAATAAGATCATTGTGAACAACCTCAAATAGTGGTTGGATGCCAATAAAGGAAGATGGGCAGAAGAACTACCTTTTGTCCTTTGGGCAGATAGGATGACCGCAAAGAATGCAACAGGGCAAACCCATTTTCATTGGTGTTTGGTGCAGAGGTCGTGAACCCTACAGAAATGGTTTTCCCTACCGCAAGTTCCAGCCTCCAAACTCCTGAAACTAATAATGAAGCCCTCGCTCAGGATCTTGACACCGTCGACGAGATCAGGGATCACGCAAGATCCAGATTGCGGCATACCAGCAAAGGATAGCAAGATCCTACAACAAAAATCTGAGAACAAGAGGTTCCATGTAGGTAACTTGGTGCTCAGAAAGACTTTTCAAAACACTATCAACCCTAATGAGGGAAAGCTAGCACCCAAATGGGAAGGACCATATCTGATAGACTCGGAGGCTGGCAAAGGTGCATACTGGTTGGCCACTATGGAAGGAGAGATCCTCCCAAGATCTTGGAATGCCATTCATCTCAAGACATACTTCATGTAAGTTAGAATTCAAATTCTAAATCAGGTTGGTATGTTTCCTATCCCTACTTATTTCAGTTTGTATTCCTTATTTTATCAAGTTAATGACTTAAGCATCGGAGGAGTGTTAGCCGAGCTAACACCCACCTTCACCAAGGTTTAATGTTTTGCAGATTGGACTCCTAAGGATAATGATCAAAGTAATTGAGACTGGCCATCTCTTTAAGCAAAAGGTATTCCAAAACCCTTCTAAGGTTTAAAGGTTTTCACCTTTCTAAGATATTAGGCTTATACACCCTGCTTAAACGCACGAGATCCAAATATAGTTCGAGATAGTGGGATCAGTATATGTTTTAGTAGCTGACAATTTTACTATATTTTAGCTATATTTTGGACCCTACGAATATTTTCAATGGCATAACATGGACGTGTTATACACTAGGCATGACCCAAATATTTAACATTGACATGTTAACATAAGGTTTTTGACATATACATGTCACATCAGGTGCTACCCACACATTTAAACAAAAGTTTTTGACTTAACATTTACATGCTAACCAAAGATTTACACTAGAACTCAGCATAGTGGGAACATTCCTAGGGATCCCTAGGACTAATTGTTCGAGAAAGATTCTAAGAAACTAAATGATCAAATTGCCCAGCGGCAATACGCAGGGGACAACCGAAGTTATCAAAAGATTGTAACCTAGCTCTATCTAAGTTAAATTCCTAACCACTGTCAAGGATCCTGAACCGGAATGTTCTCTCGATGGCAGGGATCTCCAAGAAAAACCTTATCCTCTTGACCGTTTCAACTCCAGCCAGTGCCAAATCTGCAAACTTAGGTGCTGCATAAAGGCAGAGATTGGGGTTAGTTTCAGAAACATCGGGATACTCAGGGATCCTACAGACTAAATCCTACCCTTTTTAACCTACTCAAGGGGCAGATGACACCCACCAGGGATACTCAGCGAACCGCCAGGCTTCTGGCTAACGGTTCGCTATGGATGGGCATTCAACCTATAAATAGAGGGCTCATTTCTTCTCATTTTCCACACCAACACAACATTCGAGCCTTATCCCCTATGTCTGATCCCGAGCTTCTAGTAGTTGTTCCAACTCCAAAGCCGCTCTCCCGAGATCAAGTGACTTTCGCTTATCAACCGCACTCAAGCGTTTTTATCCGAAACGACTCGAGGAACGCGTAGAAGTACAAGTTAAGGTGCTAGATCCCTAAGTCTCAACAATATAAGTTGTTACGTGCCTAGGCTACGACCAAACTTTAAACTCAAGGTGAATGCTTTAAATATTTTTATCTTTTTGACAACGATCAAACTGTTTACGCTTACAAAACAACAAAACCATGCGATACATATTTTATTGCATATCGTCTTGCGGGGTTGGCTACGGATATAACCCCGCGGACTAGTGTCACACCCCGCCGAAGGCGGAAACACGGAGTGGGACCGGTATATCGCATTGAACACAAGTACAAGAGAAACTAAAAGAAAAAATTGTGCATTACATTGATCCATACTACAAGTCTCTATCGAAAGTACAAATACATGGAAAATTCCAAATCAATACAAAGTGTCTAAAATGCCCGACTACAACCCAAGGTGCCCAAAAATAATTCTTCATAAAAGCAAGCCCTTTAGAGCTCGTTATCCCCATAACTGTTTACCTAAATAGCATGTGTCAAAAACGGGTCAACTATAAAAATAGTTGGTGAGTACGCAGGTTTTGCGACTTGATAAGAAAAAGTAAGTAAATAAATTTCAAAATGTAATAGTAACCATCCGCAGATGATCAAGTACACGTGTTAAGAATTTATTGCCCTGAGCCACAATCAAAACCATCAGACTAGATGTTGCCCCTGTATCCAGGTGTCGAATGTGAACACCTACTATGGCTAATTATACGCCCAAATGAAACTACAAATGTGGTTGGCGCGACCAACCCTGGGCGGGGGTGTCAACCCAAATAGTACTATCCATAATTCTCATCGGCTATCCAAGCTAATTGATTGTGTTAAAGTGGGGAATTAATACATTCATCGGTAAACCCAGGTAACAACGTGTAGTATGTGAAACAACTTTTCCCCCGTAAAACAGTAAAAATGAAAAGTGGGGCTGCGAAACTCACCTGAAGAACGTCGGTGATAAGTGTGACATAGTCAACAAAAACCGCAGAGTACGGTTAACATCCAAATTCTATCAAAGGCCAGCAGCCAAATGCACGCAAAGTGTGGCTAGCAACTCAATGTTACCAAGGTACGGCTAAGTCCGCAATATTTGCAAAAACAGGTGTCCTAACCGAGGCCAAGTAGACACGAAAATAAAGCATTTAGGACGCCTAAAGTATAAAACTGAGTCTACTACTCAAAAGTGGTTATGTAGTCGGTTGCATACCCAAAACCCGTGCACACGCGTACAAGCCGTTAAAAAGTTGTAAAACCGGCTTTATATAAATTCGTGACTTTGAAACCTTAAGTTTTAGATTTTATTAATGAATATAAGTAGTTATAATGTCATATATGATAAAATATCAAGTCACGGTTTCGTTTGACCAAAAACGCGGTTACGCGCGTAAAGTCCGGTTTACGGTTTAAAAATCCGATTCGTTCGAAATTAGGGTTTTAGTGTGATTTTAGCACCCAATTTAAAAGTCCAATTTCATGTTTTTAATGTGATCTTACTTATGTCCAAAATCCCTCAAAACTTTTAAAACAATTTTATACAAAAATTTCCAAAAATGGTAACTTTTTATAAAATTTTGATTGACCATAATTCCAAAACCATACTTAAAAATGAAGTTAAAGCTTGAAACTTTTAGAAATTAATCATATACGTAAATAAAAATTTCTGACCAATTTTTATATTTTTCCAATATCCAGATTATTTATTATGAATATAATATTGGTAAAACTTAACAAATTCAGAAAAATAGTTAAACTTATCAAAACTTCACCAAACTTTTGTCAGATTAGTTTTAGGTCCATATGAGATTCCATCCCAAGTTTTAAGTCCAGAAGTATAAAATCCCCAAATCACTTGTTTAAACTTTATAAACACTAAGCACCTACTTAAACCACTCTAATTTTCATGAAATTTGGACAAGAGTCTTTATTCATCATATGCTAATCACTGTCCAAATTCTAGATTTTTCCAATACTCATAGGTATTTTTCCCAATTTTCATGTATTAAACTTGTAGATATTTTAATAAATAATCCATAAAGAGTTTGATCACCAAAATTTTCAGATCTTCCTTTTAAAACGTATCCTACTGTTTAAAAATAAATTTGGGTGTCAAATCAACAATTTTTAAAAATCCATCAATAACAATTGTTGTATATATAAAAAAATATATTAGTTCCATTATTTGTTACACGTGAACCGGGGTTGGGTTTATAACCTAATAACCACTCAAAATACCAAATATCTCAATACTAAATATTTTCGGGTTCAATTCTCAACCAATGATTCATAAAACTATTCTAACATAAAATCAAAGCTTAACGGGTAAAGTTTATACCTTCCGTGTAAAAGGTTCACGCACGCGTAACCTCTCGTATTTCAAATGCAATACGAACCAAAAATACCATTAGGATCGTTTTTAACTCCCGAGAATTTTCACATGCTCAAAATTGACATGCACTGTCGTTTGGATGGCCATGTGACCCGATCAATTTCCTGTTTTCGATCCTAGAAACTGTTACAATCTGTTCGTATTCAAAAATATACTTCCCAACATCTGATCGGAATTTACTTTGGTGAAATCATTTATATATGTGATAAGAAACTACTGTAGAAAAAACAGAACAATCCAATGGTCGGATCTCCAGGGATCGACAATTCTTTGAGACCCAGTTTTTCAAATCCGAAAATCCGACCAGTCGCATTCGAGGGTACAAAAAGCATACCTAGAGATCTCTGATAAAAAATTCCTTTGGTAGGCTTGTGCATCTCTGAGCTGTTAACCTTCTGCCCAAAATTCATGCATTTCTAACGGTCGGATTTCTGGGTATCGTCCGTTCTTTGAGATTGCGCATGCAACAACATTCTGGACAAATTAATTTTTGACCTTTTTAACGAATTTAAGCAAGGATTTAGGAAAATCTGAGCTTACCATTGCATTCGTAGCATCGAGAAATGGTTCCGGGAGAAAAACCGCATCTGCGGCCACTTCGGCTACCGCCAGACCACCGCGGACCGCCGTCGGCCGCCACCGGACCACCGCCGAACCGCCACCGGACCACCTTCACCACCACCTGAATTCTCTCCAGCCCTCTCCTCTCTCTCTAACTTTTCTCTGAATTTTTCCAAATGAGAAAGTGGGGTGAATATGGGGTACTTATAGCCCCCGCGGTTTCCGATAGTGTACCGGTTTTTCGCTTAAACGAACCCGATAAAAATAGCGGTGTTATTTTACCCAAAAATAACTCGTTATAATTTATTAATTTTTCATCGAGTCCTTGCATCTCGTAAATATATATCCTTTCGAACTTAACGTATAATTTTACGAAACCGCTCGACTCGGGTGTTAACACGAAGAGAACCGAACTTGATCAAATTTTGATATTATTTATCGTTCTCCAACGAGTTCCTTTTGTTTAAAAGTATATTTCAACATAATAATAATACTATTATTATTATTATACGAACTCTTCGAACACGGGTGTTGACCTGAAATGTCGCGGTTGTCATATTATCCCCCAGTTGAAGAAATTTCGTCCCGAAATTCAACTGGTATTATAATTGAAAGGTTCTTCAAGTATGATTGTCAAGAGAGATCTGGTAATCTAGAGATAGTAGGGAGGCTTGACAAATCGTGACTTAAGAATCACAGAGAATAGGTTACGAGTAGTTAGTCTCAAAAGCCAATTGAATAACATGTGAGGGAGATCTTTCGAATTCTCCAAAGAATCCATAGATCATTGGTTCGCAGGTTTAGCCAAAAGGTACACTGCTGGTGTCATTCGGAAGATTAAGAAATTCGACATATGATTGATATACACAGGTATAAAAAGTTGGTACAAATCCGGAATGATATTATGATACAAAATCCCGGTGATTCAATATCCTTTTATGAGCAAGGAAAAGTATCATTCTGCTTGGTTCCATTAAGGAATACTATTATAAATAGTAACCCTAAAAATATAGTGAGAGAGGTGCTATTAAGATCCAAAGTGTCGGTAGTCTCACCACGACTCATTGGGAATAAAACGTGTCACAATGATAACTAATACTATCGGTTATGAAGGATGATCATACCATGAATTTAGAATACAGAGAGATAACACCTCATTAAAATGAAAGTTGTCGTCAATACGAACTTCCTTAGGTGGTATTACGGATTCATTGGCTAAACACCTTTTGAGACTCGATATACGATAAGCATCGTATATACCATTAAGCTCCTGAGGTAGTTTTCGTTTGTACACAACAAGACCAATCAAATGATTATTACCAACCTCAGCACATAACAAAATGTTGATCAACATTTGTGTCAAAACAGATCTTCCAATGGCGCTCATTTAATGCTAGTGTGATAACTGTTAGTGTAAGAAAATCGGACCAAAGGTAAAAGAGTATCCAAATTACCACCAAATTCTATCATAAAAGCCCTGAGCATATCCTCCAAGGTATGAACAGTTCGATCACTTAGACCGTCAGTTTGAGGATAGTAAGCAGTGCTCATATCTAAGCGCGTTCTCAAAGCTTTCTGTAGTGTTTGCCAGAAACGGGATGTAAAGCGACTATCCCTATCGGATATAAAGGAAACAGACACTCCATGACTTGCTACAATTATACAGTCGAGCCAGCTTATCTATTTAGAAGTCCTCTCCGATAAGTAGGAAATGTGTAGAGTTCGTTAATTGGTTAACAATGTCCCAAAATGAATCATAGTCGCCTAATGTTCTAGGCAGGCCTAGTAACGAAATCTATTAAAATTTGTTCCCACATCTACTGTGAAATCTCGGGTTGTTGTACTTTGTGATTGTCAGTAATAGTAGTTACTATTCAATAGTTGGTACATTGTTGCATCATAGGGCGATACAACATGGTTGGTGTGTATACAACATAACCGTAATACACGGGAATTTTGAAATTCAGCATAACAAAAGGACGAGATTCACACTTCTTGAACTAGAATTAAAGAGTGATGATTAGTCATTAGAGAATGAATTAATAACGAGTAATCCAAGCTTAAATCTTTACAAAGCAAGTATATAATGAGTACCAGTATGATTGTACCAAACTCGAGTCGTGAAACCAAAGATTAACAAACAGAGGAGATTATACTATGATTCTGTTCGAGATAAATTTGCTAAGAGTCAAATTTACTCAATCATATCAAGTGTTATAGGAAATGAGTCATCCTCATAAAATAGAAGTCAGCGATGACCCGGTGCTATGTAACCTCATCACAAAGCATTAGGATTCGGTACTAACTCACGTGTTAGTCTCGATATAATATAACCATGTTTGGTGATTTTCAACTAAAGGTTCATACACCTATTGTCGAAAGTTAGCAATGGGTTATATGATAATCAAGTCACCATAAGATCTAGATATAGAAGGTGACTAAAAACCCAGAATGATCTAATCAAGTAGATTAGTTAAAAGACTAGGTGCCAGTTCAATAGTTGGACATTGAATTGACTACCACCAGAAGTCGAATTTGGTTAACGATCAGAAATGGAATTCTGAATTATAACAAGGAGTCTATATCAAAAAGACGGTATAATCATCACATCGAGTCATTCAGATTTGATAGGATAACATTCGGCGTCAACATTATCCTTGATGTTGATTGAAATGATTCGAAGGCAATCCGCAGTTCATCTCGATGAGGAAGTAAACATTCACGTCGTAGAGATAATCTCATAACAATAGTGTCCCCCGAATATGATTATGAGCTTGCTAACCCACAAAATGGGTAGACTTTGATGTAATATCATTGTCAATTTAGCCTTGGGTTTGATTCTCATAAAGTAGGCGTCAGAAAATAGGAGAGGATAAAGTAAAACTTAAGGAATTTGCCACATATGCGGGCGTCATGCTCCTAGGTCCCTTAAATATAATGCATGAATATCCCAAACGAATCTTGAAAAGAGTGTATATAAAACTAAAAAGAACTTGAGGAATCGAAAGCATTGTATATGTGTAGACCTTCAAGAGAGCAGAGTCAACTATGATTCGTCATTTGTTCATCCTCCTGGTAGCGTACAACTTTAATCTGTTAGGGATCGTAGAACACAGAAATAAATTCAAAATTGCTTTACTATGATTTTAGGACGCATCTTTCAAATGATAAGGTTTTCAAATTTCAACGCTTTCCCATTAAAGTTGGTTGGAATGGACCCTAAGGTTTCGGAGTTTGTCCTTAGATCTCGCGTTGGAGAGGGTCGAATTGATTATCTGTCAATAAATGGTAGTACAATATGCTTGTAACTTCCTTGGCTTTTGAACGGTATCACTATGACTTACCATTTCGTATCTCACCAATATCGGTTATAGCCTTAAAATCCTTTACAAAAAGGTTTAAGCCATAAAGTTGAGGAAATGGGTGTTTAAATGTCATAGATTCGTATTCCCTAAGAGCACATGATAAGAAATCGTTTCTAAATCGTAGTTTTTCTATGACTTTCTAATTATACGAGACTGAGAGTAAAGGATGTGAATACGTCTCTTTCTAGTTAGAAATCAGAAAGTCAATCAACAAAATTATCTTTGAGGGAAAGATTATCCTAACCGGATCTTTACGGATAGTATACGCAGAACATATAGGGATAATCACAATAAATAACAATAAATGATGACTAATGAAATTTTCGGTACACAACGAGTCATTCCAACATAAAGTTTCTTTTTCTCCATCAAAATAGTTTACAATAAGGCATTGAAGCACCAGGAGAAACCAAGGTTTACAAAGCATATGCGGCAATGTTCATCAAAAAGGGCATTAGTTTCATACTAAGCCATAACTATCCAAAATGAAAAGTTTTTGTAAATCCAACCAAAAGAAACCTGAGCACAAGCCGCTCAGTGACCATAGTAGAAATATAATATGATAGAAATCAACATGACAATGAACGTTGTAAAGATGGCTCCTCCCAAGTAAACAAGTCTCTCAAGTAAGGTTTCCATAATATGAGTGTTGCGGTTAAGAGAATCAAGATTGAGTGTACCAAATTACCATAGTGAGTGCAGAGCACTTGCAATGGAAATTTCAAGTAGGTGTAAAACTGAATTATTAAGAATATTTATCAAGAGTATAGTGAAAATGGCAAACCCCAAAATGAGGATTTATATGAACGATCGTATAGAAAGGTTGTATTGCCCAAGAAAAAGAAGCTTAAATTGCTTTAAGGAATTTCTCCATCCTATTGTTACTCCATCGATGTTAGAGTGCGTTTGGATTATAAGATAAAATCCAAGATTATGTTGGGACCTCCGATGATAGTCGTACACTTTCTGCAAGTGTCTAGCGTTGTAAAGACCCACATTGGAACTTACGTGGCCAGTAAAATCTCAAGGGATATGAATTAGCAAGTAAAATAGATGAGAGAAAATCTTTGTTGCTCAAGATCCACTAAGGAGATGATTAGATCAAATTCAAATTTCTCTTGTTCTTTCAGAACTGCGAGAACGTTACATGAAGATCCATTAGGGGAGTCAGAAATGTCGAGGTCTGATTCATGCTAAATTGAGGGTCGTCATATGTGTTGATAAAAAAATAACAAAATTGAAATGAGAAAATATTTAGCTGGATCTCAAAGGTGAAGCAATATTTTACAAATATCCGGTCCAAACACCAAGGTTAAATCAACTGAGAACAGATCTCTTCAGTGTCTCAGTCTAAATTGTCATGCAAAAGAAATCTCGATAATAGTTTTGGATCCATTATGATTCAAAGATAAAAGAGACGATCTAAATTCCCATGTCACCTGAGGTAGCCCATCACATCATTTGATGTCTTCGGCTCAACCCTAAGGTTACGATAGTTTCGATCAATATTCGAATGACTGGGAATCGGGACTAGAAATACAGATTAATCATGAACATTAACTCAGAAAGTAAGACTCGCTAGAGTTCTCATGCACTACATATTATGATTACGTGTGCACCCGTAATCATAATTTACTTTGCATGGTCCCTACAGTGTTTCCTCTATCCCAAGCTCTCAGCTAAAAAAAAGGAACTGAAATGTTCATTGGATCACGTCATCGTGTTGCACTTTCGCATAAAAGTGTGGATGTTCTATCTGATCACTTTTAATTATTTGTACCAGTACTCATGGATCTGCAGACTAAGGCTATTGATCGATGGAGGTAATGATAGAGGGCACAACCAATGTCCTCTAATAAAAGAAAAAGCGTGTGGTGGAAGTCGGGGACTAATAATAGGGCAGAGATCCCCAAATCAGAGTCGAGCAAGTCATGCTACAAATTTGTACATATACGTGGATCCAATGATCCAACAAAACAAAAAAAAGTCTATGGGTCTCCTGACCCGTAGAGTTCTCTCCCGTTTAGTCCTGCTTCTCCACCTCAGGTTCCCTTTAGATCAAGCAATTATGTCTGCCATATCTCACGGCGAAAGTTCTAGCCATCCAATCCAGCAGATCACAAAAGGAAGTATATACCGCACAAAGTGAAAGCAATAGATATCAACAAGAAAGCCGGCTCCACAGCTGAAGTAAATGGAGGTGTGGTGCAGGTACCGGTACAGGTACAGCCCGTGGTAACACCAAGACCGGTGACTGGTGATTACTACCGTCATCACCCGAGTTCAACTCATAACTCGATCCTCTGGGCTTAATGTGCCGAATCTACATCATCCTCGGATCGTAATCAGATTTGTGATATTATGCGGGGTCCTCCTTACTTGTAACCATGACCAAAAGCGACGGATATGGACTACCGTAAACATAACCGGAATCATCAAAAGAGTACGCGTAGTGTTGTGACGACAACATAATTATGACGAAGCAATGTGTAGTAGATAAGAAAAAGGTAGTATGCAATGCACACATAATTCCTAAGTTTCAATGCAATAAACTTAGAGTTATAGTCAAGGTCTAGTCTCGAGTAAACCTAATTCTCTATAACCAGTGCTCTGATACCAAGTCTGTCACACCCCGCCGAAGGCGGAAACACGAAGTAGGACCGGTATATCGCATTGAACACAAGTACAAGAGAAACTAAAAGGAAAATTATGCATTACATTGAACCATACTACAAGCCTCTATCGAAAGTACAAATGCATGGAAAATCCCGAATCAATACAAAGTGTCTAAAATGCCCGACTACAACCCAATGTGCCTAAAAATAATTCTTCATAAAAGCAAGCCCTTTAGAGCTCGTTCTCCCCATAACTGTTTACCTGAAAAGCATGTTTCGAAAACGGGTCAACTATAAAAATAGTTGGTGAGTACGCAGGTTTTGCGACTCGATAAGAAAAAGTAAGTAAATAAATTTCAAAATGTAATAGTAACCATCCGCAGATGATCAAGTACACGTGTTAAGAATTTATTGCCCTGAGCCACAATCAAAACCATCAGACTAGTTGTTGCCCCTGTATCCAGGTGTCGAATGTGAACACCTACTATGGCTAATTATACGCCCAAATGAAACTACAAATGTGGTTGGCGCGACCAACCCTGGGCGGGGGTGTCAACCCAAATAGTACTATCCATAATTCTCATCGGCTATCCAAGCTAATTGATTGTGTTAAAGTGGGGAATTAATACATTCATTGGTAAACCCAGGTAATAACGTGTAGTATGTGAAACAACTTTTCCCCCGTAAAACAGTAAAAATGAAAAGTGGGGCTGCGAAACTCACCTGAAGAACGTCGGTGATAAGTGTGACATAGTCAACAAAAACCGCAGAGTACGGTTAACATCCAAATTCTATCAAAGGCCAGCAGCCAGATGCACGCAAAGTGTGGCTAGCAACTCAATGCTACCAAGGTACGACTAAGTCCGCAATATTTGCAAAAACAAGTGTCCTAACCGAGGCCAAGTAGACACGAAAATATAGCATTTAGGACGCCTAAAGTATAAAACTGAGTCTACTACTCAAAAGTGGTTATGCAGTCGGTTGCAAACCCAAAACCCGTGCACACGCGTACAAGCCGCTAAAAAGTTGTAAAACCGGATTTATATAAACTCGTGACTTTGAAACCTTAAGTTTTAGATTTTATTAATGAATATAAGTAGTTATAATGTCATATATGATAAAATCTCAAGTCACGGTTTCGTTTGACCAAAAACGCGGTTACGCGCGTAAAGTCCGGTTTATGGTTTAAAAATCTGATTCGTCTGAAATTAGGGTTTTAGTGTGATTTTAGCACCCAATTTAAAAGTCCAATTTCATGTTTTTAATGTGATCTTACTTATGTCCAAAATCCCCCAAAACTTTTAGAACAATTTTATACAAAAATTTCCAAAAATGGTAACTTTTTATAAAATTTTGATGGACCATATTTCCAAAACCATACTTAAAGAAGAAGTTAAAGCTTGAAACTTTTAGCAATTAATCATATACGTAAATAAAAATTTCTGACCAATTTTTATATTTTTCCAATATCCAGATTATTTATTATGAATATAATATTATTAAAAATTAACAAATTCAGGAAAAATAGTTAAACTTAGCAAAACTTCACCAAATTTTTACCAGATTAGTGTTAGGTCCATATGGGATTCTATACCAAGTGTTAAGTCCAGAATTTATCCAGAAGTATAAAATCCCCAAATCACGTGTTTAAAATTTATAAATACTAAAAACCTACTTAAACAACTCCAATTTTCATAAAAGTTGGACAAGAGTCTTCATTAATCATATTCTAATCACTGTAATTACAGATTTTTTTCAATACTCATAGGTATTTTTCTCAATTTTCATGTATTAAACTTGTAAGAATTTTAATAAATAATTTATAAAGAGTTTGACACCAAAATTTCCAGATCTTCCTTTTAAAACGTATCCTACTAATTAAAAATATATTTGGGTGCCAAATCAACCATTTTTTAAAATCCATCAAGAACAATTGTTGTATATAAAAAAAATATATTAGTTCCATTACTTGTTACACGGGAACCGGGGTTGGGTTTATAACCTAATAACCACTCAAAATACCAAATATCTTAATACTAAATATTTTTGGGTTCAATTCTCAACCAATGACTCATAAAACTATTCTAACATAAAATCAAAGCTTAACGGTTATAGTTTATACCTTACGTATAAATGCTTCGCGTACGCGTAACCTCTCGTATTTCACATGCAATACGAAACAAAAATACCATTAGGATCTTTTTAAATCCCGAGCATTTCCACATGCTCAAAATTGACATGCAATGCCGTTTGGATGACCATGCAACCCGATCAATTTCCTGTTTTCAATCCTAGAAACTGTTACAATCTGTTCGTATTCAAAAATATAATTCCCAACATCTGATTGGAATTTCCTTCAGTGAAATAATTTATATATGTGATAAGAAACTACTATCCAAAAATCAGAACGATCCAACGGTCGGATCTCCGGGGATCGACGATTCTTTGAGACCCAGTTTTTCAAATCTCAAAATCTGATCAGTCGCATTCGAGGGTACAAAAAGCATACATAGAGAGCTTTGATCAAAAATTCCTCTGGTAGGGTTGTGCATCTATGAGTTTTGAACCTTCTTTCCAAAATTCATGCATTTATAAGGGTCGGATTTCCCGGGATCGTCCGATCTTTGAGACTGCGCATGCAACAACATTCTGGACAGATTAATTTTTGACCTTTTTTAACGAATTTAAGTAAGGATTTAGGGAAATCTGAGCATATAATTGCATTCGTAGCATTGAGAATTGGTTTCGGGTGAAAAACCGCATCTCTGGCCACCTTCGGCCACCGTCGGACCACCGCGGACCACCGTCGGCCGCCACCGGACCACCGTCGGACCGCCACCGGACCACCATCGGACCGCCACCGGACCACCACCACCACCTGGATTCTCTCCAGCCCTCTCCTCTCTCTCTATCTAACTTTTCTCTGAATTTTTCCAAATGAGAAAGTGGGGTGAAGATGGGGTACTAATAGCCCCCGCGGTTTCTGATCGTGTACCGGTTTTTCGCTTAAACGAACCCGATAAAAATAGCGGCGTTATTTTACCCAAAAATAACTCGTTATAATTTATTAATTTTTCATCGAGTCCTTGCGTCTCGTAAATATATATCCTTTCGGATTTAATTTAAATTTTTACGAAACCGCTCGACTCAGATGTTAACACGAATGGAACCGAACTTGATCAAATTTTGACATTATAACACCCAAATAACTCTTGTTATTATTTATCGTTCTCCAACGAGTTCCTTTCGTTTAAAAATACATTTCAACATAATAATACTATTATTATTATTATAAGAACTCGTCGAACACGGGTGTTGAACTGAAATGTCGCGGTTGTCACAACTAGTTCGCCATATGTGTATGTAAAATTTGATCAAGTGATACGCCTGCTCCGGGTGTGAATCCCGAGCAGAGCTGGTACATACTCCATACGCGATGTAAGATATAGATATGGTGATCTCGCATCACTCGGGTATGGTGCTGGTGTATGCAATGGCTATTGACGGATCTAACAATGTGTTTGTTATGATCTCATGAGTTATGATTAAAATATATTACCAAATGCTTTTTGCCTATTGATAAAACAATTTTTGAGTCATCAAGTATTCACCAGCTTGTCGTCGACGTTTCATTTTCAAACGTTTTCAGGACATGAATAAGTAAAACTATTTTTTTTGGGATTAACTACGGATATAGTCCCGAAGATAGATGCCAATTTGTTGCTTGTCGGGTCTGGCTACGGATGTAGACCCGAGAGCAACCAAAAAGAAAATATTTGGCAGGTTCGTGCTAGGAGGTCTACGATGCCTTAAGCACATGGAAGAACTTGCAGGAAATTATACAAGGCTAGGTGCCCTAAGGATTACAGTCCTTAGGCATTTTTACCTACCTTGTGGTTTTGAAACGCGTGTCTGTTGACAGTGTTGTAATGATTTCAGCTCTCAATGTAAACAAACATTATGGGCTTGAAACCTAAAGTATTTATTAAAAGATCTTTGTTTAGACAACAAGATTCTTAAAATTACAAAATCAACCCTTAAGGTTGCATTTATGAAACGATCGATCCTTGATAAAACGTTTTCCATTGCAAACTATACAACTCTGAAATCAAAGCATGTACCAATCGATTGCAGCGCCCAGAACGCCCCAAGGTGCCCGGGGCGAGGTGTGACAAAACTAGATGAAGATGACGATCCCATCTCGTATCTCTTTCAGGCTTCTCTTCCTCTTGTCTTAATATAGCCAGACTAATAGCCCAATTCAACAGGTACGAGTTGCATGTATAAGCAACTTCAATCCAAGCCCAATCCTCATTATAACATGAAAAAATGCCAATAATTAGAAAATAAGAAAGCTATATAAACCATATGTTAACCACATTCAACCATTTTTGTTTTTTAAAGACCATATGCAAGCTCTTATAAATAAACCACTATTTTCCAAATAAAATTTCTTTTCCTTTTTTTAGAAACACATATTCTAGTTTAACATGTCTTAGAACTACTTCATAATCAACATGGATCTTATGAACAAGATGGACATCATAAACTGAGAAATAGACTAAACGAGAAAAAATAAAGATACTTCCCTGACCACAGATGCAACAACTTGTTTGTAACTGGCAGAATTCAAATCAGGAGCAAATATAACAAGTCTATTTTTCACTTATCAAATTGAGACCACCACCACCAGCCTTGCCCTAATGAAGTACAGAACTGCTGACACTAGATGCACACATATAAGTGTATGAACAGTGCCTACAACTCAAACTGATCTTTTTAGAGCTTATATTTTAGGCATACTAAATGACACAGTGTTCTGATTTTTGCTTAAAAAAACAGTCATTACAACAAAAAAGGATAATAATAGTTTGTTTATATCTATTATTTTATATTATCAATTTTTGTCTTTAAAAAACGCCATAAACTCATGATTTGGTTATACAGTTCCATAATCAAATCAAACTAAAACGATCAAACAATAAAGAATCACAAGATTCTTTAACAATATTAGAGCAACAAAAGTCTAACAAAAAAATCATTCAACTTTCAGAACTTGTAAAGAACATACAAAACATGTCACAAGACATATACGAACTTCCTGGAACACCATAGAAAGAAAGTTACAGAAGAACAAATCCTGACTGAGATAGAGAAAATCACACGACTTTTAGAAAACAATTTTATAAGACAAAAGTCATGTGACTTTTAGAAAAGACGAATCACAAGACTTTTATAAGACTATATGAAACATATCTAATATGAGAATATAAGGCACACAAATTTTAAGAATTCAGAATCATGTCTAAAAGACTAGACTTATGAATAACTTAAAGACTAGAGGTGTAAACGACCCAAGCCGGCTCGCTACTCGAGATCAGCTCGCTAAAAGCTCGAACCGAGCCTAGCTTAAACGAGCTCGAGCTTAAAAATAATCTTGTTTAGTAAACGAGACTGAGCCCGAGCTTCACTTATCGAGCTCAAGCTTGCTCGCGAGCTTAAACGAGCCTGTTATTTATATATATTTTTATCTAAACTAATTTAATAAATATATATTTATAAAATAATAATTAGTATATAAATATTAACAAAATAACTAAATAATAAATATTACGTTATATACAAAAATTATAATAAAATATATAAAAATAATTATAAACGTATATAAAAATTAATTAATAAATAATAAATGAGCGAGCCCGAACCGAGATCAAGCTATAAAAACTACTCACGAGTCGAGCCCCAGCTTTAGAAATAGAGCTCGAATCGAGCCAAGCTCAAGCTCTCAGTAAGTTAAACGAGCCGAGCTCAAGCTCTCAGTAAGTTAAACGAGCCGAGCTCAAGCTCACCCTCGTCTCGTTTACATCCCTATTAAAGACTAATTTAACTTTATCAAAACTTTACAAGAAACTTAACTTATAAAGAATATAAAGACTAAATTTATTAGTGACTATTTTTTAGTTTTTAATAATGTGTCTCAGTTCCGATGTATTTCTTTTATAGACTGAAAAATAGATTTGAATATAACTTAATTAAGCCCCCAACATGTATTCAAAATACCTAACAAATATTTTCAAGGATTGAAAAGCAGTCCTAAATGATTTATACTTTCATATATTAAAATTCAGTCACTAAACAAAAATAAGAGTTAATTACTATTTGAGTCACTGACGTTTGACCATTTTAACTAGTTAGTCTCTTATATTTAAAAACGTCACTCTTGACCCCGACTTTTCATTTTTGACTTCATTTAAGTCCAGATGACTAAGTCCGTTGGATTTTTCTATTAAATTTGTTTCTATAAAGACTGAAATGCCCATAAGTATTCAAATAGTTATTATTATATATATATAGGGGGATGATCAAATAAGAAGCATGTTTTCGCTAAGAACGCTAAGAAATGACCAAAACGCTTAAAAACGATATCAAACGAACTCCAATTGACCTCATTTCAGCGGCGTTGGAACTGTCTCGTCGAACTCTATCGTCTTAACTTTTAGGGTTTAGCTTTTAAGGTTTAGATTTTACGTTTGAATTTTAGGGTTTTAGCCTTGGGTTTTAGCTTTTATGTTTAGATTTTATGGTTTAGGTTTTTTTGGGGGGTTTAGGTTTTTGGGGGTGGGGGTGGGTTTAGGTTTTTTTTTGGGGGGGGGGGTGGGGTGGGGGGGTTTAGGTTTTTAGGGGATGGGGTGGTGGTTTTAGGCTTTTTGGGGTGGGGTTGGAGGGAGGGTTTAGGTTTTTGGGGGTGCGGATGGAGGGGGGTTTTGGTTTTTGGGTCCGGATTAGAGTTCGATGATATGGTTCCAACGCCGCTAGAATGAGCTCAATCGGAGTTCTTTTGACCCACTTCTTAGCGTTTCTTAGCGAAAAACCACTTATTAGTGGAACCTTCCCCTGTATATATATCAAACACACAACCAGTCGTCTTCCAAGAACCCTACGCGGCGGCCGTGCGGCGGCTGCCGCCATCTCCGGCGACCTCTGGCGAGAGAATGGGAAGCTCTGGGGCTAGGGCCACCCTCGGTATCTGTGAGGTTAAAGCAGGAGACCCGATCCAGATTATGGAGGCACCGGTAGACCCCCTTCCAGTCGATAGGCGGAGGAGAGGAAGAAGCGATGATGGCGTCAGCGATGGACTGCCCCAGTCCCTGGTGCAGACGGATTTCCTGAGATTAAAGTTTAAATCGGGGATTCGCAAACTGGGGATTTGCATCAAATAATTTTCTGAGTTAAAGATGTATGAAAATTGGAGATTTGCATCAAATCTGGTTGTTGGGTTCTCAAAGTTTGAATCGATTTTGGATTTCAATCGTAGGAAAAAAAAAGGTTCAACCGATTTTTTTGTTTGTTAACTGATTTTTGGTTCAATCACATCTTGTTCAATCGATTTTTGGGTTCACATATTTACTTATGATTTCGGATTTGTTTTGCTTTGGTTCTCAATAATTACTCACTGGGTGTTTGAATTTGTTCAAAGGGATCACGTAATTTTGTGACTACATCTTGGTTCTCTATTTTCTGTATATCCATGGGAGTTTTAGGTTCCCAAATCCCGGTTCAAAGGGATACGTCACGTAATTCGGATGTTGTAGATCTTTATTTTTGGTGTTTATACTTTTTGACAAAGGAGACTTGGGTTTTCGGTATTTTTTTATGTTTTAGGTGTTAAACGATGGTGGTGGTGGTCGGGGATGATGGTGGTTTCCGGAGTTGTTGGTGAAGACAATGGTTGAATATAGTGGGTTGGTAAAAATATAGTTATTTTTAACAATTTGAGCCCCGAGGGTATTTTTGTCATTTCAGAAAAAGTTAACTGTTAAATCTAATGACGGTAGCCATTTGGACTCAAATGGAGTAAAAAATGAAAAGTCAAGTTCAGAGCGACGATTTTAAACATAAGGGACTCAACTAATTAAAATGGTCAAATATCATAGACTTAAATAGTAATTAACTCCAAAAATAATATCATCCATAAATTGGTTTCGCGAAATCTCAAATTATTTAAGCATTTATATCATAACAATAACCAATCAAAATATAACAGTTGATCAATTCTAAAGTCTAAAAGAGTATTAGATGTATAAAAAAGTAATAAACGTCTTAACTAACGTCATATGTCTAGTTGTCACTATCGTTGAATGGTTCATGAGTTTCATTAATCGTCGATGTCGATATTGTGCTCCCGAATTCTGAAAACTTTGAGATCATGAAATCAGACATTCTATCGGATTTCTCATTACTCTGTTTGAGTTCCTTCTGCAGTGCAATAACCTGATTTCTCAGATCTTCGTTGGTCTCAATTGAACCATGTTTAGATGTTTCAGCTGCCGATTTCATCCAAGTATCTTTTTTCCTGAACACTGGCCCAACACCTAACTCTCATCCTGACTGTATTGTTTTCTTCTTGCCACAAACACTTTTTATGGCTTCTTTCTCAAGCTTGTGTTCCGTAGCAATAGTAATTGCGGTTCCTTCAGAATTTAATTTGTTCATGGCCGCCGCTTTATGCTAAATAATATTTTCTTAACATAATATCAGGTATGATAACAACATTTAAAACTAGTAACAACCCAAATCAATTTTGGACAAAAATAAAATTTAAAACCAAAAGCTTTTAACAAGAAAATGCTTACATATTTAATACGTGAATGATCATTTTTTTAATGGCAAAATTTTATTAATGAGAACCTAGCTAGTAAGCAACTAGAATTGACGAGATAGGATTACAAACCGACGCAGAAAAGTGACCCCTAAATACAAGTACATGACTAGAAAAGTGAAACACACAAAAACTAACCACGCGAAACAGAACAAAAAAGAAGTACGAAAGGGAGCGAAAAGATAACAAACTCCCAAGAACCGATCCAACATGAATGATCATGTAGCCATCCTTTGTTCTCGACGTTGAAATGCAGCTTATGATAAAGTTCAAAAGGGCTTGGCATTTTAGTCTTGGGATTTGTCTACCATCGTAAATGAACAAAGGATGGCTAAATGAACATTCACGTGCTGAATATGTAAGCATCTTCTTGTTAAAAGCTTTTGGTTTTGAATTTTATTTTTGTCAAAAAATGATTTGGTTTGTTACTAGTTTTAAATGTTGTTATCGTACCTGCTATTATGTTAAGAAAAAATTATTCAGCATAAAGCGGCGGCATGGACAAATTAAATTATGAAGGAACCTCAATTACTACTGCTATGGAACACAAGCTTGAGAAAGAAGCCATAAAAAGTGTTTGTGGCAAGAAGAAAACAATACAATCAGGATAAGAGGTAAGTGTTGGGCCAATATTGCGAAAAAAGATACTTGGATGAAATCGCCAGCCGAATAATCTAAACAGGATTCAAGTGAGACCAACGAAGATATGAGAAATCAGGTTATTGCACTCCAGGAGGAACTCAAACAGAGTAGAGAGAAATACGATAGAATGTCTGATTTCATGATTTCAATGTTTGCAGAATTCGGGAGCACAATATTAACACTGGCGGTTAATGAAGCTCATGAACCATTCGGCGAAAGTGACAACTAGACCAAAGACGTTAGTTAAGACGTTTATTACCTTTTTGGACATCTAATACTCTTTTACACTTTAGAATTGATCAAGTGGTATTATGTTGATTGGTTATTTTTATGATATTAATGCTTAAATATTTTGAGATTTTGAGAAATCAAGAAAGAGATTTATGAATGATATTATTTTTGTTTAGTGAGACATAGCCATATACTTCCGCAGACAACGATGTACAAACTTTATACGGTCTAAAGTTGGTAAACGGGGTGTTACATTAAATTAGTTGAGGAACTGATTAATTAAACATGCATAATGGATACAAGAATGTTTATATGAAGTACCTAATGACAATAAGGTAGCTTCAAGAACAGTATGAAAGTCTAATTAGAAATATGTATAAATAATGAATCTTAAGATTGATGGGATCAATTCATGGCAGGCTCAATGTGATATATGAAAGGCTAGTGGGAGCGAGTATCTATGCCAGGGATAACGTGTGAAGACATATTATCATGCTTTCAAGGAGTGTATAGGGATACACAAGAATACCACAAAGCAATATGGGAATTTTATAAATAAATAGTGTATAGAGATACATTACTAGTTTTCAAGTTTAACAAATCTCTAAAAGATAAAACATCTTAAGAAGTGAATTTCAAATCCGTTAGATTGTGACCATATATGGGATATATGAAGGCAAGATTCTAACATCAGAATCTTAACAATATATTGACATAAGTAAGGTTATCTTAAAGCCTTGTTGGACAAGGTAACGAAGATAAATTACTAATATTATCTCTAGTCTAATATTGTATTGAGACAAGATGAAAAAGGAAAGAGTTCATTTGGGATTCATCCAAGAGATAAGAAGTTATGTCAAGATTTTCATATGATGAAAGAATTTGAAATCAACTATATCGGAGTTATAGGAAATGCTTGAGAAGCACAATTTGGTGAGCATCATAAAGATTTACGATAAGTATTATTGACGACAAGAAAGAGTTCTTGAGTTGAGGAGCAGATCATAAAGGTTATGATATCCTAACATTCAAAATTACATATCTTAAGTGTTAAGATAGAACACCAAAAGGCAATCTTTTATGCACCGTAGGTTTACCAAAGTAACAATGAAAGACTTCCAATGGTAACTATGTTGCAACATGAGATGTTGTAACATGAAAACATTAGAAGGCGTTAGTTTGAAGGATTTCAGATAACCAGAGACGGAACCAGAAGTTCTGATTTGGGGAGTCATAGTAGTTTTGTTATTTTTTCGTTTCCTAATGTACAACGTAGCATTAATTAATTTTTTATCAATCGATATATTCACCGTTGTAGATTGATTTATTTTTAAAATTTAGATAGCCATCTTACTTAATATACTACAAATAAAAAAAAAATAATGTAATAATTCTTGAATCAAATAAAGTGATCAAATAATTACTAGTTATTAGTTAAGTCAATAATATTAAACCTGGTTAACCCAACAACCCATTTAAATTATATGGTCTATCTTAACATGAAGGTATACTGTGAGCTTGCAGTTAAACATTGAAGGATAAACTGTAAAATTGTATCATGTTTATCTATTTACAGCTGGTATGCGTCTTCTCAACTATTATCAGTTGCCTTATCTTCTCCGCTTCTTAGTTCTCCATTCAGCTCTTTCCAGACCACAAACAAAATATTGAAAGGAATAAAAACGATGAAGAAATCCTACGAAATAAAAATCGATTTTTTTTATGTTTCCTCTCTGTTTTCTTCTACTCACGTTAACCAAAAACCAACACCTATATTAATGGACATTTTGGTCGGCCGGAAGGTCAAGGGACCCCCTTGACCCCCCTCTGGTTCAGCCGATGCAGATAACTTCTAAGATTTGAAAAGAGTTCCAAAGGGTTTCCATGAAAGACATGAGACATAATAAATAATGAATACTGGATCTTAGTTTTCTAAGTTTTATCTTTAGAACATTTATGTTATGTTAAGGATTTTTGGTTTGGATGTAAGATTTGTTATGTTTCGTTTAAACATTTTCCGCAGAGTATGAATGAAAGTTTCCAGTTTAAGAACTCTGTTGTGATTGAGTAAATCCAACGATTGAGACCCCGGGTTTGGGACGTTACAGCCGGACAAACTTTTCCGGATCTTTGATCGTAACCCACAAACCCTACCATGTTTGCGTGCGGAAGAAGTGATCATGAAACGACGCGAAACCCTGGTACAAATCCCCCACTATTGATATTTGAAAGGACGTGGTGCGTGTCTCGAGGTTGCCACCCGCCTCCCTTAAACCAGCGTTTGGCCCGCCCCAACCATTGGACTCCTCTGCAACAATGGGCCTGTCCAGAAACGGAGTACCCTCTTTATGGGTTAACCCAACATAAAACAGCCCAACTACTCGAATATCTTCATAAGCTTCACTTGGCCAACCAGTTTTTTTATAATAATTTTTTTTGTTCCCGTGTGAGTTGAGGATTGGAAGGGACCCTAAGCCCACTCCGAATATAAACCTTGTCCGGCCCAAAAACTTTCGAAACAGTTGTCAAACCCAACTCCTGACCGGCCCAATTCTCTATCCCATGGTCCCCAATCACATCCGATGGATTCCTGCGTGACCTTGGCCCATGCTACTGCCCTGCGATAATACACCCAGAGAACATCGCATGATGGCCGATTCTCTTGAAGAACGTCTGTGTTCAAGGCTTCGGTAGCCCATGCACGACCTTCACTAAACTCCACTCTGTAATTGTCTTCATCAAACACGAGTCTGTCTTCCGACACACCCCTTGATTAGGTTGGTTCAAAGAACCTGGGTGGGTGATAGCTAAGCGGTTGCTGCTCTCCGTTGCCACCTTCATCCCAGACGACGGTGCTCGACTTGGTTTCCGCCTTGCACATCTCTCGTTGCAACTCCAGATCTCGGTCTCGTTGTCGGAGTCGTTTGATATCTTATGGTGTTTCAAGATTACAGACTCGCTGTTGGAGTCGCTTAACCTTGAGATCTTGTAGGTCGTGACCAACTTCACCGCTGCCTAGGTCGGCGATTCCGTGAGTAAAATGTTGATCTCTTCATGAGCATGTGGGTCGTGAATATCTCTGTTGTTGCCTCGTCCGGAGAATCTACAAACGAGAGGATATTCTCTTCCACGCAAAGCCATTTGATAACTTATAGCTTTGATACTATTTGATGCACAACGGATGCGTATCCAAATGGTTCTAGAAGCATTCGAAGTTAATCAATGGATTTTCAACCGAGTAATCGATGAACGAAACTTAAAGCGTTTGAATTTCAATAATCAATGAAAATTGTTTTACAGTGTAACCTAAGATCCTAATTTATAATACAACTCTAGATAAACTTTTGAAACTAAATCTATACAAATTTAAAATTCAAATACAAAAATAAACAAAACTAAAGAAAAGATATTGATGATTTTGGAGATCACCCAACACCTTTCCGGAGCTTCCTTCCCATATACGGACTCGTCTGCCCAACTATCTCCGTCCGCAAGACGAAACGTACCAACAACCCAATACTTAAATCAAAATACCCATTAAACATATATGGACTTAACGAGTCCCTGGATGC
Organism: Smallanthus sonchifolius; assembly: GCA_023525975.1. Classification (NCBI taxonomy): domain Eukaryota; kingdom Viridiplantae; phylum Streptophyta; class Magnoliopsida; order Asterales; family Asteraceae; genus Smallanthus; species Smallanthus sonchifolius. Next base: position 67,735,965 of record CM042031.1, on the reverse strand, counting down.
TCACGCATCGTTTTGTTGTTGGTATATGCAGCAAGTAGGGTATCTTTCAAATCCAACCATGGTATCAATGTAATTCTTAATGCAGTACGTCTGTTACATTCTAATTCAGACATCTTGCACTATGATTCACTTTATGAAAATTTGGTGGTGGACTATTAGAAACTGTTGCAAGTTATTTACCAAATTCAAACCATGTGGAAAAGGTACAATACAATAAAAAGTTATTCCACCCGTGGATTATCTATACATAAATAGAACAAAAGAATAGTGTATCTATGATCAAACGATGCAAAGCATTGTTGTATCTACTTTCAAGGAAAGCTAAAGTTACATAATTTTGAGATTTTCGGATTATTTCGAATTCCCTATGACTTGAATTCTAACTTTTGTAGGTACCGAAACCCCAAGATTTACTATTCATTTGAGGTGAAATTGGGAGATCAAAAGCCCTGAGATTTCTGATGCCCTGTACGACTAGTAAAAATGGGCCCTTATATAGTTATATATGTTAAGTGTGGAGTCTCATTTAGAGGCGGCCGGCCCTAATTAGGGTTAGCCGGCCCTAATGGGCCTATCTCTATGCTTTGGGCCTAACTTGGAGAACAAGTTAGGAACCCTAGTTTTAATCTATAAATACTCTATGTTGTAATTGTAATCTGTGTGCCCTTGAGCTTAATGAAATAACCTAGTTGCAGCCCGTGGACGTAGGTCCCCCACTGGGACCGAACCACGTAAAATTCTTGTGTCCTTTATTTTTCTGTACCGCGTGATTATCGTTTGTGCATGTGTGTGTGTTGATTCCGCTGCGCCACGTTGTTCCTAACAAGTGGTATCAGAGCTTTGGCTCGTTGTTTACACACGGTCTGCACGGTTTTCGATCGAGAAAAAAGGGTAGAGGCTGATCGAGGGTTGATTCAGATCTGCTGCTACAGTACCGTCGCCGCCGCTACAGTACCGTCGCCGCCGCTACAGTACCGTCGCCGTCATGAACAGTGTTTCCGGCATGAACAGTGTTTTCCGGAATGAACAGTGTTTTTCCGGCATGAACAGTGATTTCAATTTTTTTTTTTTTTCTGCTGCTGTTCCAGGGCTGATTCGCAGCCTGGTTTCTTGTTTTTTGGGCCGCCGGAATTAGGGTTTTTTCAAATCCTAGGTTGCGCAAAAGGGGAAAGAAAACAGGGCTGTTTTGGAGAAAAACGGGGCTGTTTTGGGAGAAAACAGGGCTGTTCGGGACTGATTTGGAGTGATTTTGCAATTAGAGTTTCTGTTGTGGATCTCTTGGAGTTGCTGGTTTCACTCGGGTTTGCAGGTGAAGCGTCGGGTCGGGTGTTTCGGGTTTGTGTTGCGGGTTAACGGTTTGATTGTTTCGGGTACCGGGTTAAACTCTTTGAAGCCGCCGATTAGGGTTTGGTTATAAAGCTCTTGGATTCGTCGGGTAAAGGTTAGAGTTTTGTTTAGTTCTGTTTATTATCAACTATTTTGGAACCGGGTTATGTGAAATTCAGTATTCGGGTTTAGATTTGTCTGCGAGGTTTATTGCAGGAGCAGATCGGTTTATTGACAGTGTTTGGTAGAACAACTGTTCAGGCCCGTGACATTACTGTGTTTGTTTCACTGTTTCGATATATTTTCTGTGTGCTATTGTTATGGCTGGAGACAGGATGGTTGTTATCGAAAGGTTTGGCGGTTTGGATTTCGGTTGGTTGGTTTGTCAAGTGAACTTGGATGTGGTACTAACGATGGATAAACCGGGAGAAAATGGAACCAGCGGGTGTGCTGGTGATGACATAAGTGAAAAAAGGGAAGTCATGTGATATTTGCTCGGTTGAAAGATTTTTTCGGTTAGGGTTAGAAGATCGGGTGTACGATCACAGAATCCTTGGTACCGTTTGCTTTCATGAAAGCTCTGCTGTTGTTATAACCGTTTGCCGGTTAGCTGGTCTAGAACTGTGAAGCGGTTTCTTGTTCGGTGGTGATCAGTGGTACGACATTTGGCATGGGTTGGGATAACAGGGACAGTGGGAGCTGAGCATAGTTGACTTGGTGGAGTTGCATGGAGGTATGTGACATTCTTTTAGAGTCGATGTCAAAGATAGTAAATTCTGCTTCTGAGAATGTGTCTGGGTTGATGCATTGGGACTCAGTGATGGCAGTGGAGACTCTTGGGTTCAAGATTCTGGTATGCTTCATTACTCACTTCTATGAAGCATTGGTGAATCTATTGTTTGAAGACTTTGGGAAGATACAGGATTATGTATCGCTGGAAGAAGGGAACCAACTTCCGAGTATTAAAGTCTTGACTCGCTGCATCGGGTAGAGCTAAGTGGATTCATTTTGCAAGTGTGAATCTTGGAGCCACGGGGATTTTAGCTGAGTGCATTCGGAGGTTTAAACCAGGTCAGGGGTTTAGGGAACAGTGGGAGCATGGGACGTGTTCTGGGAACAGTTCTAAACACCGTTGGGTTTTGAAGCCCGGAATTCCGAATGGGAAAATCTCTCCATGGTACTTGCAGGTTTTGGAGAGTGGTGTTTCCTCTGGAAGTCTCTGGAGTCGGTAGTTCGAGTGAGTATGTGCCGGTTGAGATTGAGGATGAGTCAATGGCGGGTTTTGCCATGGCTGGGTCAGTGATGACTGCTGGGTTGGAGCTCGGGGGAGCTTCAACGGGCTCTTCTGGTAATTGAGGAGTTGGCTGCTGCAACTAGGAGGATTGGATTGAAGTCTTAGCTTGTTTATGGGAACTGAAGGCTTGGAGGACTTTTGTTATTTGAAATCTTAGCTTGTTCTTGGGAGCTGGAGGCTTGGAAACTTCTCATAGTGAAGTGTTAGCTTGTTCTTAGAACTGGAGGCTTGGAGGATTTCTATTATTGAAGATTACTGGAGTTACTGGTATAGGGTCTGCTTGGATGGTGGATTGAGGATTGATCGAGCCTCCAAGTGGGAGATTGTTAAGTGTGGAGTCTCATTTAGAGGCGGCCGGCCCTAATTAGGGTTAGCCGGCCCTAATGGGCCTATATCTATGGTTTGGGCCTAACTTGGAGAACAAGTTAGGAACCCTAGTTTTAATCTATAAATACTCTATGTTGTAATTGTAATCTGTGTGCCCTTGAGCTTAATGAAATAACCTAGTTGCAGCCCGTGGACGTAGGTCCCCCACTGGGACCGAACCACGTAAAATTCTTGTGTCCTTTATTTTTCTGTACCGCGTGATTATCGTTTGTGCATGTGTGTGTGTTGATTCCGCTGCGCCACGTTGTTCCTAACAATATATTTAATTTTTCCCCACTAACTCGACGATATATATGAATTATTCGATTAAGTACGTCCAAATTAACAGGAATCTAAAACGATAAAATTATTGCATCTAAAACATATATATTGAGCAAACCAACTAAAACAATTAACAAGAAGAATAAATTCGATTTACTAACCTTTTAGACTCGCATGACGACTGCATATCGCATGAGTGGGCGGTTGGCTTCAAGCTACTTACTACTAGAAATCTACTATTGAGGAGAAATCTGAGATATAATAAAATCAGTAAGTATTATTCTTGAATTAAAAAACAGTAAGTATCATTTTTAAATCAGAAAATCAGTAAGCATCGTTTTTAAATTAGAAAAAAATTAATAGCGAACTACCTATTATCACATGAAAAATATCCAACTTTGTTGAATATTTAAACAACCCAGTTTACTTCCATTATCATTCATATATAAATATAGATTCAATTTTACTAAATTTTTTATTGCATAATACCTGTGTTGTTTTGAAAAAAATAAAAAAATAATGGAACCTGTAACTAATTAAACTGGAACTTTAGACTTCTGTTATTCACACGTTTCAATCAAATAAAGTTAAACAATGGAACCTTTGATTTGAAAACCCAAAAATATATAAAAAAGATGATGAAATCGTCACTTACTCCGGTTTGAATGTCTGATTGTTTTTATGATGAAACAAAAAAATTCGACGGAGGAGGGGGGGCGTATGCGAAGGGAGGTTGGGAGGGGGAATTTAGGGTTGAGATCAAGAGAATAAAACACGTTTTAGATTTAAAAGAGGAAAACGGGAAATAGAAAAAAAAAATTAAAAAGACTAGATCCAATTTATTTGTTTATATGGGCCAATTTATACTTTTTATATATATAAAACGAGAATACTTTTTATTTTTTGGCCCAAAATATTTTGGGCCGGCCTGGAGATCAACACTTACTCTTCTTGACGTTGGCTTTCTTTGACGATCTGTATCTGTATATTGATATAGTTTATCGATGCTAGTTACTTGTTAATTAGTACAGATAGCGACCTAGAAATTTTTATATGAATGTCAGAAATTTTCATTGTTCGAATGTATTAAAAGGGATTTTTTTGTGAGGTTAGGTCATTGAAGTTTTTTACTAGAAGTCAGGTCATTGAACTTTTTTTGGTATGTCAGTAATCTAATATTCTAATAAATAATCTAGCCGATAATCAAATAATAAAGTAAAATTTAGAGTAAAAGTTCAAAAAATACTTAAGTTATTAGAGAAAAGTTCAAAAAAATACATAAATTGAGGTTGTTTGGACTTTTGGTACCTGATTCAGTCGATAGTCGCTTGTTTCCATTTCATTGAATCACGTTCGATGGAGAGGGGAGGGTATAACAAAACCGGTTAATTGTTTAGAATGAAATATATGAGATTAAGGTAAAAGGTTATTTGGTTAGTGGCCGAGTTGGCTTAATTGTTTATAAGGATTAATAGGTAGTTATAATTAGCTAACTAATTTATATATAATATGTTTATATTTGTAAAATTTTAAATTAACCTTTTTGGGTGTTGTTTTGATCAGAAAAAATATCATGGGGTCGGTGCCAAAATTTCTTGAGGGTCGCTCGGGATTAAATCATATACGTAACAAACAAAAGTTTTTTTTTTCATGAAGGTCGGGTGACCCTATCCTCCATATGTGGGTACGCCCCTACAGAATAATACTATATATCACAACTCCACCACCACTTTACTTTTGTCACCTATCTATATCTATACTACTATATAATAGGGATTAAAAGGATAACAATGTAAATTTTAATAAAAATTAAGACATTTTGTACCATTGTTATTGCATGATGTACACATTCATAAAGCCTCAAATGGGTATAATTACCTTCTAACCTCTATTTATAATTAAAACTTATTAATTACCATTTAACTCATTCTCTTAAACCTTAACTAAAACATCTTCAATGGGTATACATGTTTTTTAGCAGCTCAAATAAATTCACTTAACCAATGATTTATCAAGGCAAGAATGTGAATTAATAATTCCTGTTCATTGCACGTTTAAAAAAATAATTCCTGTTCATTTTTAACCATACTTTTCAAAGATATTCATTTTTAATTCATTTATGTAAAACGTAAAACCCTATCGGTTCGCTTCTCTCACGCTGCCTTCATCGGTTCGCTCTTCTCATGCCAGTCCTCTATCGCCGGACATGAAGCGATCTGCTGTGTTTAATTCTCCGGCAGGTACCATTAATTCCTCTATGCGTTTCATCTGTCGCCACCATCTGTTCGTGATTGTAACTGACGACGGGTTTAAACACCCAATCAATGTTTGCCTGCGTTGCCATAAAGCCCCTCTTCAACGCCATTTTTTCTGATTCCGCACCCCCTATACAGACAACCATCGTAGGTAACTTTGTGATTCACTTTCTTCTCTTTCGATCTTTCTATTTTGAATTTATCAGTTTCTTCTATTACTTCTGTTTGGTTGATTGTATCTCTGTAATTGGTTTTAGGTAACTTTCTTCTTCTATTTGGTTGTATATGTTGGTCTTCTAGGTTACCCTTTGCATTTTGATCGAAATTTATTCTTCAATTTTCCCTAAACTCTGTTGACTGTGTTTTTTAAAGTAGTTTGATTGAATTCTTGTTGTTACTTAGAATAATTGAAGACTGTGAAAATGAAAAGCGCATCTCGTGTTTGATAAAAAATTCACTTATAAAGTGAAAAGCTTTTGGTAGTTTAGTGAATTTTAATAGAATAGTATGGCGTATTCGGACACATATATGATCACCAGCATTACGAGTCTAACCCATTCAAGAAGGAAAGATTTTCTGCTCATAGTAGAGTGGCAATGCCTACCCATTTATGTTGATTTGGGCTATGTTTCATCTCTAAGTGGTCAAAGTTGTTACAAATTTGTTTGTAAGAAAATAAGTTAAACGGGTCAGACATCTCTAAAATTGTATTTTTAATGCATAACTCATAAACCAATTATAAAACTCGTCTCTACAATTTTAAAGTTACAACATTTTCATAAAGTCAGTATTTAAGAGTAGTCACAGCATAGCTTTTCTGATATTTTAATTTTGAGACGTTGTTATATGTTGCATGTTCCACATATTAAGCATCAAACATAGTTTATGGGTTATATGACATGGGTATTTTATATATTTATTTTAATGGTATTTTCATGTGCAATTAAAACTTATAGAATCCAAATTGTCTTATACATACATTATACAGAGTTATTTTGATGCTACATGTGTAACCAAAATCAATTCAATACAATTTTGCAATAAAAAGAAAACACTAATCCTTTTATGAAATTACCCAACCACTAAACTTAACTATAGAAGGCTACGTATGGGATTCTGACTTGCTTATTTTTCTTTGATACAGCCGCAAGAGCATACAACTGGGACGCTATTTCTGCTTTCTCAGGTGCCATTCTAAAATTTATACCAACTATGTGATTTTCCTTTTTGCATTGCTGTTCTTAAGTTTTTGAATTTATACAAAAACGTAAATGTTCTTGACCGGTTTTTAAACTGGCCCGTCCTGACCCGATACACCGGCTGACCCGACCTTTTTGCTACATATTTGCACAGAGAGATTAACTCATTTGGGTTTGGTAATTATATGAAAGTCGGGAGAATGTAATTTTTTGGGTAACCGTAAGAACTCGTCATTGAAGTGTTTATGGCTGGAAAACCCTTGAGGCACCATCAATAACCTGCTATTGATATTCATAGCCATAACAATATGTGCAGAGTGAAACTTCAGACAGCTATCTCAGCCTGCAACAATATATGCATAAATACTATTTCTCGACAAGCAAATTTGAGGTACCCGACCCGTTTTTCTTTTGGTTTTCCTTAAAAAAGGACCGAGTGTTGTGCAGTAAGATTGCCCATTCTGTAATGTTTGGAAAGAAAAGACCTTTTTGCTACATATTTGCACAGAGAGATTAACTCATTTGGGTTTGGTAATTATATGAAAGTCGTCGAGATAACAATATGTTGCAGGCTGAGATAGCTGTGAAACGGGTCGGGATTCTCAAATGCGCAGAGTTATTACTGAATTACACCATATTTTACAATCTTAAGTCATTGAAATCTCCAACTTTTGCATTAGCCGTCCTTAAGATCTTAACCTTTGTGTTCATTTATCAATGTTAGTATTATACATTTTCTATTCTGAACAAAATATTACACATTTTTAATCAATAATTATTGTATTCAAAAATTGAAACTCTATCATTTTCCAAGAACCCCCTAGAATCAAATTTAGTTGTCTTCAGTCCTTTAGTAATCAGTTTTTCATTTTCTATACATAATAACCCATAGATCAAGAATCTAAAAATATCAACAAAATACCAAGACATTTTACAATAGTTCTAACAAAAGAACATTAATATTATAACAAATGATATAAATAAATAACAAATGAACGCATATGACGGCACGGAAAATTTGTATTATTCCTACAGGATGCCACGTGAGTCTTCATTTATATACAAAAACACCCTACCGACGGTGTGCTTTCCAAACGGTTATTATGTTTTACAGCTCTAACTTAGAATGCATGTCCGCAGTGGCCACAAAATACAAATGTTTTTGTATGACACGAACAATACTAACCGTGTTCGTACATTTAAGGGCATGATACAAAAAAGTGTCATCTACGCATCTCGGGTGAAGTTGGTTCAACTTAAAAAAGGTAACTCTCTATTGCCACACCCGTTTACGTATCACATTTAATTATAGATAATTGCTACAAACTTATATATTGTACTTCATAATTTCTGTCTTACGTCAGGCAACATTTTCACCTCTACCCAGTTTACTACAACCATGTTTGAACTAAACATGCCGGAGGCACAAAACATTGGAATTAAAATTCGCACATGCAACCCGTGTTCGTGTACCTTCACTTGACTCATTTTTTATCAAACATTGTTACTATACTAATTGTCTGTTCCGGGATCTTCGAGTACTCCAAACATTACCCTACCCACTTGGTGTATTTAAACTATGTTTTGCAACATTCTAAGAATTGTAATTAACCTTACAGTAAGGTCGTCATTTGAGATTTCTTTGGCGAAATAACTAAAACTGTTCCATATATTATTAAAAAACAACATTGTGATTCTTATCTTGTTAGTGAAGCCGTGGACTTTTCAACATAAATTACATTGCAAACCAACTTACTTTGTCCTAACAATCAGGTATAGCACTCAGAGATTGTACCATATGTGTTCTAAAAGACTATTAGCTTAAATACAAATCAATTCATAAACTACCAAAACACAAATATAAACCCATAAATGGTACACTCTGCAACAACATGCGGATTCCCCACTAGTATTTATTAAAGTCCATGTTGCAATCCATTGCTTCTTGTGCACATATTTCTTGCGGGATCAGTAATTTTTTACCATATTTTTATTTTTAATAACTACAAAAGGTATGGCGTGAATAGTCCTCACACACAAAACATATACATTTAGATAATGTATATATACATGAAAGATTTTTTATTTTTTTATTATTTTAACTTTTTTTTTGTTTTTTTATTATTTTAAATTTTATAATATTTTAATTTATATAATTAGTTTTGAACGTATTTTGTTTATCTCTTATAAATGTTAAAGTATAATGTTTTACAGAATTCCGAGTGTGTCATTACGACCGGCTTATTTTTATCTACGTTTCGATATAAATTTCGATTTTTATAAGCGTTTCGATGTATTTTTTTGCGGGGTGAGTACGAGTGTATAATTCAAACCGGCCTATTTTTATCTACGTTTCGATATAAATTTCGATTTTTATAAGCGTTTCGATCTGATATTTTTTTGCGGGGTGAGTACGAGTGTATAATTCGTCGAAACTGATTGTTACAAATTTTAACATTTAACCAATAATACCGCCCGAACAAGAACGGAACCGATATCATTTTTATCGGAACCGATAACATTATTCTTTTTTTTTCTTTTCGATTAACACTTTACCAATAATACCGCCCGAACAAGAACGGAACCGATGTCGTTTTTATCGGAACCGGTAACATTATTCTTTTTTTTGCTTTTCGATCGAAGTACCGTACCCTTATGGAAGAAGTTTTAGCCAAAATGTGGACTTCCATGAAGATAAAATAAATAGATTTACTTCTTATCAACTAACTTTAAAAAAGTTTTAGTGAGAAATTATCTAACTATTTAAAAGGCAACGTTTTCACGCGATATGATTGGCCACTTTTTTTTTATAGAAAAAAACAGGAATATTTTATTGTTAAATAATGGTTTCACGTGATTCAAACACATTTGCCTAGGTGGTTGTCTTGATTTACACACGGTCCCCTGATGATTGCTTTCATTTAATTAACCTAGTTTGAGTCCATGGGTTATGTTTTTTTTCCCCATTTATTTACCCACTTTACTTAATATTTTTCAGTGACGTTTAATTAAAATCGATGTGGATTTACTTTATTTTCTACCTTTTTATGCTTTTCAATCACGCATTTTGATATTTTATGTCTTAGATTTCTCAAACACACATTTAGATATTTTTTATAGTTACCAAAAAAAAATTTCTTTTGTTTTTTTACATTTTCTTTCAGGGTTAAACAAGTAGTCATAACCTCATATGCTTTTTTATATACCTAAGTATATTTCTTTTTTAACCGCCTCAAACGTTTAAGATCCGCTTCACACCGCGTGATGGGGGAATTCAAGTTAAGGTACGTTTTGAAGCCGCCGCAATGTGTGGCTGGTAAAACTACTAGTTTAACACAAAATATGTGATGAAATAGAACCCCATAACACTTGAATTGCTTGCACCTACTTCTAATCCTCACATCAACATGATTAAACAAAACCTACATATGAGTAGAACAGAACTTGTTCATAAACGATTCATACATGTTTATCAAATATCTTTTTGACACAAAATAATAACAAATAGTGTTAAAAAGTTACGTCGTTATAAAAATAATTATATAAAAAAGCAGAAAACGAACTTTAAAAAACAGTTTATCGAAAAGATAGAATTGTATAAAACCGCCGCCTACCCAGATGAGATAATTAAAAACGATTTTTTGAGTAAATTACTATTTGAGTACCTGAGGTTTGTCGGTTTTAACTATCTGAGTCCCTGCTCTTTTTTTTAAAGGTATGTGGCCCGACTTTTGTTTTTCATAACCATTTGAGTCCATTTATCTAACGCCGTTAAAATTTTATGTTAAATGGAAGGGTATTACAATCTATTTAAATCTAAGGGACTATTGTGTAATTTACTTAATATATATCTCTATTCACTCTGGACAAGAACAGACAACCCACCTTCATCGTTTCCAGACCATATCCCTATTTTCACCGGTGGCAAGACTAGGGCATCTGAATCACCCCCTTCCGAGATAGACGAGGATCGAGAATGACCCCTGGCAGATCTAGTGGGCTGGAGTCTAGTCGGTTTGGGTTTAGGATCTTGCTTCTTCGGCGGCATTAATAACACCAAAGAAAAACGAACCGGTACGGAAGATTAGATGGTAATATGAATGGGTAGAAGGTGGTCGGAAAGATGGCGTTGGTGGGTGACGGCGTTGGTGGCCGGAAAGATGGCGTAGGTGGGCATCTGAATCACCCCCTTCCGGGAAAGGTTGTGTATGGTAGAAAAGATGGCGGGGGGAGATGGCGTTGGTGGGTGACGACGGCGAATGGAACTCCGACTACAAAAGGACGACAATAAGGCCAGATATGGAGGAAAAAAACGAACAGCGGATGAAAGGCTAGGGAATGTTGGTGGTTGTGCATGGGTTGACCGGGAAAAGTGAAAAGGATGAGTAATGGTCAGGATGGAAAGAATGGCAGTGATGACTCAAAATGATAAGCTTTTTTTTGAACGGTGATGACTCAAAATGATAAGTAAATTACACAATAGTCCCTTAGATTTAAAAAAAGACTGTAATACCTTTCATTTAAAAGAAAATTTTAACGGCGTTAGCTAAATGGACTCAAATGGTTATGAAAAGCAAAAGTCGGGCCACATACCGTTAAAAAAAAGAGCAGAGACTCATATAGTTAAAACTGGTAAACCTCAAGGACTCAAATAGTAATTTACTCTTTTTTTTGAACGACGAACATTGAATGTTGTGACGTCGCACCTCGTCGCATGGAGAGCCTCGTCCAACTCCGGCCAATATGTTGTCTTAACCGGGCCCACTTGACGTCAGAGTTGGAGAGCATCCAAGGAAAAATCTCACTTAATACGGCCCCTTACGGGCTTGAGGGAGAGCCGAGGCTCGAACCCTGGATCGACATGGGTAAAACCCTGGTGCATCAGCCTAAGAACTAGGCCTCATTTGCATGCCTCAGAAATTAATTGTGGTAGCAAGGATTGAACCCGGGTCCCTTGGGACTTCAGGACTCAGCTTAACCACTACACCACAACCTCTTTGGCAATTTACTCTTTTTTTAAAGACATTTTTAATACCCAAAAACAAAAATAAAAGATTTTTTTTAAAAAATATAAAACTTATTTTGTTGTCACAATTAATTAAAATATTAAAGCGTTTAAAAGGCTATTTAGGTAAATTAGCAAAAAATAAATTAGTTAAATAAAAATATAAAAAAATTTAAAAATGATTTAGTTAAATAGTAAGAAAAAATTAAGTTGCTAAAAAAATAATTATTTAATTAAATAATAAAAGAAAAAAAAGTATTAAAGCATTTAAAAAATAATGCAGGTAAGTAGTAAAAAAATGAGTTAAGTAAAACTGAAAAAAATAAATTAAAGGAAAGCTAAAAAAATATTTAAAATTTAATTAAATAACAAAAAAAAGCAAAAACCTACCTAGAAAAGGCAAAGAATCGACTTGGAAAGGGAGGGGGCGGCCTCGAAGCTACGTGTCGACTGGTGGGAGAGGGGGGACCACCAGCCCAGCGTCTGGTTTCTAATGAAGATCTGCATCAATGTGTATGTAAACATATAATAAATAGTGAAAAAGAAAAAATAACCAACTAAATAGAGTCACATGTTTTTTGAACATCAACTTTTTACACTTAATTATCACCTAAACAGTGTCACGTGACAATAATGTTCATACCAACAACCATCTTTATAATATATATAATTTACACAGATCTAACCAATTATATTTATGAGTTAATCTATATATACTAAAAATGATGGTATTGTAAAAAAAAAAGTAAAATATATCATTAATCCATAATTTTATAACACTAAAGCACATCTCATAACTCATTGGGTAAAACAAATCAAGGTCCACACTCAATAATACAAATATACACTCTCTGGTATCATCCTCTATCTTTTATACACTCCATATTCATAGATGCCTTATACTTCTTACTCATACTCAACTCATGTCTGTACGAGGAGGGTTAGAGCATGGATGATTGGATTGAGAGTTGGAGCACTTTGCATATCTATTGACATGTGCACATTGAGGACTTCAAGCCAACCTCATTCAAGTTCTAAAACTCTTGGCTTATGTGTTATTGTGAAAATAAAAAAAAACGACCAGATTAAGGAAGTAAATATTCTTGCATTTGTTGCTATACACTGTTCATTTTAGTTTCTACTGGTTTTCTACTTATATTTTACGTTAAAAAAAAGTCAGTCAAAATAAGTTATAAAATTTATCCTTGAACACTAAATTAAATTACCTCATTGACTTGCCACATGCTATTTTATTTTATTTAAAGTGAAACTCAAAACCTTTCAAGTTCAACTCAAAAAGTGGAGGGAATCGGTGCCAATAACTATGCCAACACAGTAGTAAAACTGAGATCCAAAGTTGACATCATCAGGTGCAAGATGGAAGTAGGAGATTGAAATCATTAAGATATAGAAAACTGATTCACTTAGGGTATCCGTAGTGGAGGCGTAAGCCACCTGGCCTTTTCACGGGCGTGGAATACCGAGGGGGGGGGGGGGGGGGCGTGAGTGGAATCACGGGGGAAGGCGCACAACCTACCAAACCAACACCAAATCATATTCTTCGGCCTCATAATTTCTTTTTCTTTTTCTAATTAAATATTAATTAGTTTAGAATTTAATTTGGTTTTTCTTAAATAACCCATGCTTGGTAATTATTAAAAAAAAAACGAAATACACGGGCTTGTTTATTTTTTTTCTGAACATCCAGGTATAAATTTTAATGAAAACAGATTTGTTTTAAAAAAACTATTTTTCGTCACGTAACAGGTTTTTTAACGTGTTTGGATCGACATTTCAAATGATAATTAGATGCTTTAAAAAAATAAATATCAATTGTTTTTAAAGATTAACAAAATGAAATAAATAAATTCACTCATTAATGTTGGGCATGAAACCATTACGTAGCTTAGTGAGTCTGTCAAGTGATTACCCCTGTGCTGATATGTCAGTGACGTGGCAGGACGTGAATCACTTGGACGTGAAATCACTACGGATGGTTTTAGATGAAAAGAAAATCATCGGCATGGAGAAAATGAAAATTCTAGATCTTAAAGAAAACATAGGTAAAATGGGTGGTCGCACCAGATGAAAATTCAAAGTTTATCCATTATATGACAAATAACAGATTGAGGAGATAAGATCAATGGGTTTCAACAAATGGAAATTGGGAAACAATTCCTACGCTCATTAAAATTTTTATCTTTGAGTTCTATAGAGAAACAAATTTACGAGTGCTAACACAACTAGGCCATCTTTCTCAAGAAATGTATTAAATTAAGACCTTTTCAAAAGATGATATCTCTTATGTTGCACGAAAAGAAAATATGACTTTCATCGACGAAGGATTCCGTCAGTAAAGACATTACCGACGTGTTTCCGTCAGTGATGTTCCGTCAATAAAGTGCTATTGGGAAATCCCTTTTTTGACGAAATACTGTCGATAATCTTGTGACGCATTATAGACGGGTTGTTTATCGACGGATCTTTCTCCGGCAGAGTTCAACATTTCTCCTGCCAAATTTCACATTTGCGACGGATTACTAACAGATTCTTTTATAATTTTTCCAACGGAAATCTGTCACTGATCCGTCGGAAATTATATTTTTAATTCTAGCAATACAAATATCACAAATCTGCTATTTTGGCTAATACGATTACAAATTCACGAATTTCATATTACATTACAAAACTATAAAATCAAGAAGATAAACTAATTTCTCGCGAAGAACTTGCTTGTGAGGGGATGGACTCGTTCTACCATATGATTCTGTTCGTCTTCGATATGAGATTCAATCCTACAGTTTAACAAAAAAAAAATGGTATTACTAACCAAAACGACTCGTACCCACTTTATCATGCTATAATAACCAAATCACACTCCTAAATTTAAATAAATTAGGGTTGCAACGATTGGTAATATTACACAATAGCGGAAGCATATTTAAGATATCTAAAGTATTGAACACCATTACAAAAACTAAAATAAACTAATATATTATCCTAGAATCATATAGGTCAAAACAGTCTTGGAGTTTGACAATCATGTTTCTTCGGCTTCTAGGGTTTAATACAAATGGCTAACATATTCTAACCGTGCCATGGCTATTTGTTACCTGAAAAACATACTTAAAAGTGTCAACACAAAGGTTGGTGAGTTCATAGGTTTAATTGTTGCAATGTAAAGTAGTTTTCCTTGAAAACATTGATATCGTGTACATGGACATAGTATAAAAGCATTTTCCTCGAAAACATGTGATGACTTCATAGTCATAAAATGAGTAGTTTTTCCAACGATAACATGTGATGACTTCATAATCATAAAACGAGTAGTTTTCCCCATGAAAACACGTTAATGAATTTATGCCCATGTCAAGCCCTCTTTAGAGAAATTATTAAAGATAGGAACGTTAACCACAACAAATAGCAGTTTCGGGTGTATATGATAAACAAAACAAGTAATGTTGACCCATTTGTAAACTAGCTAGGTATACAAATAATATGTTCATACGTGAAGCATAACCAAACCATGAAACAGTTATTTTGCCCCCAGCTCGTACCTCCCGAGCACACGTTTGAACACTATGCGGCCATTCGACCAAAACCGATCGAACCATGACCGGGGGTGTCAATCCCAAATAGTACTATCCATAGAATCTCAGGCTAAGTCCTTAGCTAATGGTTGTTAAAATGTTTACGCAGGGGACTTTACAAGCTCCCAATGTTAACTCATGCAAACATAAAGGTCGGGTCTTGTTATCATATAAAAACGAGTATGAGTATGTTTCATGTTTTCCAAACGTATCAAGTAAATATGTTTAATGTTTTCAAACGTGTAAAACAAGTATGTTTATCCCCCGATGTTTCTAAAATATTTAAAAGTAAAAAGGGGTCGTGAAACTCATCTGGTAATGTGTTAGGAACGATGACGTCCATTATGTATCAATGAAACCAAAGCCCACGTAATACGATAGTAGCTGGTCTATGTCTTACTCGAGTTATACGATACCTGTAGGTACTTAATGAGCTTTATAAACTAACCCTAATATTATAAAGTAAATCTAAACTCGAGTCGAGTTATCACATGTGCGGTTGAGCTCTATTGATTCTTACGGTAATACCGATTCAGTATACGATGTCGGTTTATCATTTGGTAATATTAGTTGCTTAATTCGAATCGGGTCCCTGGACTCGAATATGTTTATATTCAAAACTATTAGTTTGTCGTGGACACGATCGTATATAGTCGTGTGCACATATAATTTATAATAATAATTCACGTTCGTGCGTCCTAAAATGTACACAACTATATGATTTAGTAAAACCATTTCAGGACTTATAGTATATTCCATTATCATACTTTATTTACTAGACTCATAACGAATATACATATATAATTTGTTCTCTAAATGTAATCGTCTTAAATGCACGTATACTCCTTTGTCTTCCCATAAAATATACGTTTATATACCCTGAATATATGTATAATAGTGAAATACCGTTTAAGACAAGATTTGAAAGTATATAATTACATACATATTTATAATACTTGTTTATAATATGTTAATGTCTTATGTTTTAAAACCATTCGTGTCAAAATGTATTCACAAACTCCGAAGTCACATCTATTTATATCCATATTCGAATATTATTTATAACAAATAATCGTCCGATTTCGTGTAATAAGAATATATGTATTTATCTTGAACATAATATATATGTTCGGACCTATATATCGTTTTATGAAATAATTGTTTGGTTTTCTATAAAGCGTGAAGATTTATAATTACATATCTTTATACGAATACATTTATATATATATAAAAATATATTTTTTACGGATTATTGTTATTTGTCAAATCTCGTTTACTCAATATTTATCATATTAACGTTCTATTTTATGGTCATCTAGTTCTAGTTTAATTTGTATAGATTTAAGGACGTCCAAACGTAACATACAAGATACGAGTTTATAATTGAAATACTTGTTGTCCAAAATCCCATATAATAACCGTCAATGGTTTATCTATTACAAACAATTAGTAAATATTTATATGACTAGAGTAATAATTATTATTCGTATATATATAACAATCGCTAGTCATATCAATGTTTTATCTTATCGATTACAAGCTCGTTTTGTATTTATCGACTAATAATTTATACTTAGTTTGTACGGATCTTTCTTGTTAACAACACATTTTATACGTTAAACTTTTAGTGTTTAACGTCACGTTAATATATATACTTTTACCGTTTAACGAATCAGTTAGGCTCAACGCACCCAACCTCACGCGCGTTTGTTTCCACGTAATTAAATATAATTATGTTAGTGTGTGTTTTATACCTTTCCTTACACCCGGTTCGCATACGTGAACCCTTGACTCGCGTTGACTTGCTTTGACTGGTTTGACTTTCGTTGACCAACTTTGACCGAGACCCGGGAGTGTTTAAAACAAGCCTAACGGTCATGATCTAATCACCATTGTCGGATCTCCACCATTTGTAACAATCTCAAACACTCAAACTCACCAAAGTCTCTGGATCTACAACATATATCAATGGATCTAGTGTTAGTTACGTTTATTTAACAAGAAATTGGTTTGGGTTCGGGATTTTATCTCGTATCGCGGATAAATGAACTAGAAGTCACAGATCTGGACTGGGTTAGACATAAAACATGATTAGGTGATTTGGATGATGTTGGAATCCTTATTTCCATCGCCGGAGCCTCGTTGGCCAAAACACCACAAAATTGCTGTCAACCACTCACAAACCATCCAACAGTCGAGTTTCGCCTAAGGAACACAAGATCGGTACTTATGACGAGAATCTAACGAGTAAAATTGGAGGAGAAATGGAATGAGACGAGTATTACTTCAGAAAACGAAATCTGAACAGGAGGATGACCTGCGAGACGAGTTCGGTCCAGCTTGGGTGTCGTCGAAACCCTAATGGGCTCGCCGGAAGGTTGGGTTAAAAAGCCTAGCCGCTAGAAACAGTTGTTTTCGCCGTCATCTTTTGGCTCCTGAGGTCGCCGTCGTTACGAGGGCGGAGTCCCAGCTCCGACAATGGGAAAGAGGAGACCACGAGGGTCGTCGGAACGTGCTGGGTCAACACCAACTTCCGCCGCCGCTGCCATGGATCACTGGCCTTGCCACCGTCTCTTTTCCTATTACTTAGAGATCTTTAGCTACATTTAGTTTAGTATTTGTATATAATTCAATATAATAGTAAACCCTAACTAGAGCTATGAACAACAAGGTATTGAAGTTATGTAGTTTATGTGTTCTTGAGTTCTTGTGATCAAACAATTGTTTTTGGTTGATTAACTTAATACTTCTGCTACTAATTAAACCAGTTTGTTAATTCAAAGAATGAGATATTAGAATTCACGATCTAGCAATTGGTATCAAAGCTTGCATTCTAGAATCAATTGATTTGTGAATCATTTAATTTGAATCTTGCTCTTTGATCTTGTTTGATCATCCGATCATTAACTTGAACAAACTCAGAATTTACTACAATTCAATTTGTGAAGATGGAGAATTATGATAATGGCTTAACCAATCAACCATGAAGACTTAAGAGAAATGAATTTGTAATGTGGAAAAACGTGATGATGCACTTTCTGATCATCTATGACGTTTCTGTGTGGCATTCAATCAGGAGTGGTTCGTTTATCTCCATGGTGGGATCATTTAAACCCAATGGAAAACCAATTCACAATGTACCTACCAAATACACTAAAGAAGACATCAAGAGAATGGATGTTGGTGAAAGGAACTAGGAATGTTGGCCATGGCATTACCAAATGACATCTACCAAGGTTTATTCCACTACAAGACTACAAAAGAATTTTGGGATTGCGTTGGAGACTTATTGGATGATACTCTAGATGTGCTCGCTAATGGAGGAGAGATCATAGTGCAACAGTATGATATGTTTTCATACAGTAATGGAGAATCTCTATCCCGACAACTTGAGAGGTTACCCGTGTACTCAGTGAACTCAAGAATTGTGGAAAGGAATACAAGAATGAAAAAAATTTGAACAAGTTTATGAGATCTTTTCCTATCCAATGGAGGGTGTATACCATTGTTATTAGGAAGACCAAGGATCTGACTCAGCTTACCCTATCACAACGACATGGGGAGTTGAGTTCAACAGGTTGGTGAGTTAGTGTATGCCGACATAAGTTCAACTATTATTCTAAGGAGTTAGATCATTCTTGTCATCTTCGTGAAGTAACTGAAGTTTTAAGAAAGGAGAAATTGTATGGGAATTAAGTTACCTAAAGGTAGTTTCACTGTTGTTGAATTTAACTTGAAACAATGTTAATTTTGTATAGAAAGTAAATCAAGAATATGCTTTCTCGATCGTTAAAGGTAGTTCGATCATAGGTTAACCTTGCTCTTACTGATGCCAAACGAGCCTCCCACTCATATTGCTCGTACATCTTCATAAACTTCTGATACTATGATTTCAAGACTTCATGCCTGATTGTTAGTACCCCCGATATAAATGGAACGGAAGTGATAAGTTGAACAACCGTTACAATAGAAGGTGTTGTAACATGAGTAGGAACTACAGTGGCATGTGATGAAAAAATTATAGTAAAAACAGGAACAGTGGGAAGGGTGGTGGGTTGGGATAGAAGTAAGGGGAATCCTAAATCATCCAACTCTAATGTAACAAATGTTATGGTGCTGCTAGGTATAAAAACAGTGTTGCTAGCCATGTTTAGTGGAAATTTAAGGAAAAGGCTCGTTCGGAAGCATGGATGGCGCCAATGAAGAAGCAAATTCCTATTTCCGCCGGAATTCAAGTAGATGCTTCTCAGAGAATGGAATTTGAACAATTCTAGTTTGAACTGCTTGTTCGAAGTGCAAAACAAGACATCGTTAGCATCACCACAGGAAGGGAAATCACCCTGTGACCGACCCTGGCGTGAGAATAAGTATCAAGATAATTAAAGAAGATAAGTATGTAAGAAAGAGAATATTGAGAGAGTAAATGACTGATTTACATATTGTCACTGGCATATATACCCGGTACTGTTACCAATCACTATGAAGGGATGGTGGACTCCACAAAAGGTATAACCACATTTGATAGTGATAGTCGAAGCTTGCCATGTAAGCGAAGCACCGTGAGTGAACCCCACGCAATCCAAACCTAGCTAACGGGTCAACACTGTGATGAACCAACCTGACTTGTAAGATCCGGGTGTATCATACCTCTTCAATACTATAAGGTAATTTTTAGTTAGTAGGAAATCATTATTCACATAATTACATAACCTAATATTTCTTAATATTTATATTAAAATAGCTATAAATATGAAACACTTTCACATGTATGCCATAAAGACCGAAGTTGCAGGTTTTTGAAGGCCATTCAATTCCATCTAGGGGTGGTAATCTTGACCCATTCTTCAAAGAATGAGTTAATTTGGGTATAAAATCAATTGTATATAGGTCAATTTGGGTCATATTAGATTAGTCAACGGGTCAATTTGGGTCATCTCATATTAGTTGACGGGTCAATTTGGGTCACTTAAAATTAGTCAATGGGTCAAAATGTATTATAAAACTTGTTAACTTAAAAATAATGCAAATGGGATAGCCTCCCCACCAACGTCACGCCATCACCCACCGCCACCCACTCTACCGCCGCCTCGCCGCTACCACCCCCCGCCGCCCACCACCACCACATCGGCGCCCCTCGCCACCCCTCTCCCGCTGCTGCGGCCTACCGCTGTACTCCTCCCCCCACCGCTGCCGCGCCACTAACACCACCCCTTCACACCACCACCACCATCACTCGACGTCCTGTTGCGTTCGACGCTTTGCCGCCACCACCACCACCACACGCATTCGCCGCCAACCACCTGCCACCCGCCTGTTGCGGCGACCTACCCACCCCCACCCCCCACCACAACCACCCCACCCACCCCACCACGCCGCCATCGTCCGATCCTACCCACCACCGTCGCCACCCACCCCACCCATACCCTACCCCCCACCCACCCACTGTCACACCCCGACCGATGGCGGAATCATCGAGGCGGACAATGTGATGATTGTTCAAAAGCACATGATAACTAGAGGTTGCATAATTCATTAATTAAGTTTAAAGACAACAAGTTTCAAATACAATACATTCCAAATAACCTAGTCTAGTTCAAAACATTAATTTATTTAACTAGGTCCATAGTTCCTAAGTGGAGAGATCTTCGACATGCAGTCACATTTCCAAACCTGAAACATTATTTAAATCAAGTGTCAACTAAAAAGTTGGTGAGTACATAGGTTTAGTGAATCCAGTAAATAGTAGTGTAAATCGTTTTGCAACTCATTGTTTATCTTGTTAAACATAGCATATGATGTAACATTTATTTAATCACAATTCAAACCGAGTTTGACGCGCTTGAACAGAGCACAACAGCTAAGTCCGGTATGCTTGAATATAGTTACCCACTATATCCGGTATGATTGAATATAACACGCGGTTATATCCGAGTATGCAGTAATAAACACCCTAACCGGGTGGGCTGGTCAGACACAATAGATCTATCAATATTACAGTTGGTTGTCTTGTGTTTAAATGTATGTACATCCAAAGAATAAGCATATAGTCTCATGTATAACACGTATAAACAATGTGAGTAGCATGTATAATGTTTCACCCCAAAACGTATAAAATGTAAAATAGGGACTATGTAACTCACCTTGCAAGCGGGTATTTGTCCACGCGTGTAGGTGATAAGTATGTTGAAGTCTAAGCACAATGAAACCCTATGTAGATAAATGGGTATTATTGTATGTTTATATGTATGTGCGTATTCGTATTTAAATGAGTATAGGTTTTATAATAATATCCTTAATATAAAATGTGGTAGGAAATGAATATGATTTTGTAAAACTTTGACTTATAAAATATTACATTTTTAAATAATTAATCATTGTGTTTAATGTATTTAAACAATAATAATAAATAAAAAGATAAGTCTTTATTTGATCAATTATGTTGCTATTTTATATATTAAAATTTATTTTAACAAGTTTATTAACAATATTGCTAGGTTCATATAAAAATAATGAGACATTTTATATACTAAGTGTATTTTAATAAGTTTATAAAATGTTACAAGATTTATAAAAATATAGAACATTTTATATTTAAAAATATAATTAAATAAGTTTATAAAGATATTACAAGATTTTATAAAAATATAGGACATTTTATATCAAAAATGTAATTTAATAAGTTTAAAAAAATGGGATGGTTTATAAAAATATAGTTTAATTGATTTTAAATAAACGAACGAGTAAACCGACTCGTTTTAGTCTTTATTGTATAAAAAGAATATTAAAATAAGTTAAAGAAATTAAATAAGTTAAATAAAATGAAAAACAGTAAATAAAAAATTGGGCCGAAGGCCAACCGGTTTCGAACCCATGACCTGAAGCTCAAACACACACACGCATAACCAGCCGGGCTACTGCCCATCGCTGGTTATGTGTGTATCATTTAATTGATATACATGACCGCGAAATGGGTCGCTGGTCCTCGGCAACCGGCAAACCGTGTCCGAGGACATTGGTTTGCCCGGCAATCGATGGATTGAAGCCACGATTTCGTTTGGGCTAGATTGCCAGAGGGTAACAGAAAGTAACTAAACGAATTTGAGGCTCGAACCTAGTCGCGAAGGGTCTGGTCGGCAGGCTTTTTTGTCGAAAATACCAAGATCGTGATTTCAGGTTTCGGGATGGAATCGGGCCCTGATATCCTGGTCCAAGCTTCACTCAGAGTCTACGAATGCAATGGTGCCTTCAATTTGGAGTGAGAGTGGGTGGAAGAGGGGTAGCGAGCTCGGGCAGGTTCGTTAATGGCTATTTATAGTCGAGCCTAAACCTGATAATAAGACAAGCAATTGAGCATGCCCCGACACTCGTCTGGACGAGACGAAACTGTCGAGACCACTTGCAGGCGTGGAGGTTGACTGTCGGGGCCGTATTAGAGGCGTGAACTTTCGGCTACGAACACGATCATACGATTGGGATGATGGGGAGACAAATTGGTCGAGGCCTTTGGTTCGCGTGGGGGAGACGAGGCCAGACATGCCTTTAGCGGCTGTTGAGGTGCAGGAAACATCCTTGTCGGGGGGGTCGCCGGAGAAAAGCTCGGACCGCCGGACAAATCGAAGGGGTGACCGGAAATACGAAATGGGTTTTGGCAGATTTAGTCCCTGTAGTTTGGTATTGTCTTAATTCGACCCCTGAGATAATTACGGATGAACCCTCATGGTTTGATTTGTACAGAAATAGTCCCTTAACTGATTTTTGTTTTAAAACCTTATAGTTTAATTATTTTCAAAACAACCCCTAAACTTTTATTAAATAAATTAATTTATTTTCTTTTTAAATCAAATTATCTTTTAAATGTTTTTATAAACTTATTTTATTATTATCTAAATAATAATTTTTATAAAAGTTATTAATCTTATTAAAGTATGTTATTTTATTAAATATGCAACTTTGTATATTTTTTTTATATAAAAATTTATATAAGTTTAAAACTTTTAAAATTTTAATTATTAAAAATAAAATATATATTTTGTACAAAATTAAATAAAAACATTTGCATTTCATTAAATAGAACAATGATTACATGATATGTATTACAAAAGCGTAAATAAAATCTGGAATGTCACAGTCTCCCCATGTTAAAGGAATTTCGCTCCGAAATTCAACTAGTGGAGACTATGAAAAGAGATGTGGGTACTTGGTCTTCATGTGGTCTTCACGTTCCCAAGTGAACTCGGGTCCACGTTTAGACTCCCAACGGACCTTGACAATGGGGATGCGGCTACGCTTGAGTTTCTTGACTTCTCGGTCCATGATTTCCACGGGTTTCTCAACAAAGTGCATCCTCTCGTCAATACGCACTTCATCAAGAGGGATGTGGAGATTCTCGTCGGCTAGACACTTTTTCAAATTAGATACATGGAAAGTCGGATGAACGTTGGTGAGTTCTGAAGGAAGATCGAGTTTGTAGGCCACTTTTCCTACCCTTTCGAGTATCTTGAAGGGACCCACATATCGAGGTGCAAGTTTTCATTTCTTTCCAAATCGGACTACGCCCTTCCAAGGTAATACCTTTAGGAGAACCATATCCCCAACTTGAAATTCCAAGGGTTTTCGTCTTTTATCGGCATAGCTCTTTTGCCGACTCCTTGCCACTCGAATGTTGTCACGAATAAGAAAAATTTTATCGGTGGTCTCTTGGATAAGCTCGGGAGTAGGGTGGGGGTGGGGTAGGGGTGGTGTGGGTGGCGGCGGTGGTGGCGATGTCATTTGTACTCGAACCCAATTGATAGTTTTTTTTAAAACAACCCGTTTTGACCCGGACTAATTTTGCTCCAAATCCGTTTTGACCCGAAGTTATTTTGCTCCTAACCCATATTGACCCGAACCCGTTATGACCCGTGACCCGAACCCGTCCGACCCGCCCAGTTTGCCAGGCCTAACTCCATCCTTTCTGCCCACATATTTCTTCATACGCCATGTCTTTTCCATTTCCCATTTTTTAAATTTAATTTGATATATCAAATCCACACAAAAAAGGAAAAATTGAAACCCAAAAGTTAATTTATACAATTATTCCTGTTATCTTTCTCGTGCATATTAAATTGCTTCATGTTTTTTTCCCATTTTCATTCACTCGATCTAATCTTTTATTTCATGATCTAATTCACTTTTAGATGAAATATTTGTAGTTCAGCTTTTCAAATTCCCATTTCCCACGCATTCTAGAGGAAGTGGTACGCTTTTTGATGACCATTGAAACGGGACAAACTAAACCACAACATATGATGAGATCAACACACTATGATAAAAATTAACTTTTTTCTTTTGGACAGCAAAATGGGATATATTATAACAACAAATGCAACATCAACCACTAGCAAGAAGCTAGAGGAAGATTAGGGTGATGAGAGTGGTACCATCCCAACCAAAGTATCCTTCCAAATTACATTAATTAGAGGATATCACCTCAATCAGCCAAACTACCCTCGTAAAGTACCCTTTATGGTGGGAGTGGTACCCTCCAACCCTCATTTTTTTTTAAATTAAAACAAATTAATAACCAAATTAAAAAACTAAAAATTTAATTAATTAATTAAAAATACATAACAATAAATAAAAAGACAATACAAAAAAGTAATTATTAAATAAAAATTCATCTAGTCTTCGTCTTCGTCCAAATCCGGGGTGTTTCTCGCAATATGTTCTACGAGATCAAATCGAAGTCTAATATGTGTAGTTACATCGTACAACTCCGAAATGACGTTATCGTCAATAACTGGTTCGACTGGAGGATCTCGTATGTAGACAGGTGATGTTGCGTTCCTGTCATCTTTTAAGATCATATTATGCAATATCATGCACGTTTATACCTCATTCCTAATATTCGCCAATTTTAAATGTCGGTTTGGTCGACGAAGTATACACCATTTCGCTTTTAACACACCGAAAGCTCTCTCGAAATCCTAGAAATTGCATACTATTGCCGCCGAACACGAAGTCGAGCGCATCTTCCGATGAATCGTATGAGAAGTATAACGTACGATTCATATTTTGGGTGGGGGTGGGTACAAAAGAAATGGTTTATATATCAATGGTATGAGATATATTTAGAAAGAATGTATTTTTTTGTATTGAGTAAAATAATTGGGTATGTATTTATAGGGGTAAATTTTTTAAATTTATTTATTTATTTTTGTTTTTAATGGCTATATAGCCATTCAACGTCTATATTCAAAAATTCCATTCTCAAATTTCGATGGGTTCCACTACCCTCCCAGCATACCCGCCAGCAACTACCCGCAGAACCCTCTACCCATACGACGGTGTACACGCAACCCGCTCCTTACCGGCCGCCTCCCTACCCGCTATCCACTCCCACCACCCTTACAATCACCAAGGTACAGAATGATAAAAATTAAGTATAATAAGTGAGGTTGTGTATTAATTTTGATTCATGAGAATCCATAATTTTGATAAGAATAGTAGGAACTAGCCTCGTATCATTCTCCTTTACTTGACAAGAACTTGATTGGTGGCTCGTATATACTTGTAGATAACCGTCACATTGAATATCTTGGAAATCAATATAGTATTGGGAACATCCACCCACACATCACAACCTTTTAACGTCCGTGATTTGAATCCCCCCACACATTACAACCCTTAACGTCCGTGATTTGAATCCCCCCTCATTCACGCCCCCAATAACGTCTGGGAGGAGGTGTTCCACGCCCTTTCACGGCCATGTGGATCACACCACCCGTAATCACGTCCACTACACTTGGTCTAAGGATTAATAGGTAGGTTTAATTAACTAATTAATTTCTAATAGGTTTATATTTTTTAATTAGTTTATAACAATTAATAAGTTTATATTTGTAAACTTTTAAAGTTTAAATTAGTTTTTTTAGTGCCGTTATGGTAAAAAAATAAATATTTAATGGGTGTCTGTGTCAGTTTTTTTGAGTGTTGCTTTGGGTTAAATTGTATATATAAAAAACAAGATTTTTTTTTTCATGTGTGTCAGGCTACGCCATCCCAATAGGATGGGTACACCATTGTTTGTAAGACTATGTATAATAGTAGGGTGAAGGTGGTGGATTTTCGATGCCACGTAGGCACCACCTAGACCAGGGCTTCCCTCACCCTCACCCAGGTGTGTAATGGTGTGGGGTGAGAGCCTAATGTGAGACCCACAAAAATCACCAATTTTTTGGTCTCTCCCCCATTCTCACGCGTGTTATCACCATCACCTTGCCCCTCTCACCCCACACGGTGCGGTGTTTCACGCCCGTGGTGAGTGAGGTGGCAGCACGCCCACACACTCACGCTACCACTACGTTTAGTCTAAGGATCATACTTTATGTCTCAATTTCCTATATGTGCCCACTAAAAACAATCCTTGTATAGGTAAACTATAACATCATCCCAGCCTTAAATGTCTTGGAACACCGTTTATATATTGTCTTCTTATAGTTGGCATTACTCTACAATTTCTTCTTGATTTCTTCAAGAGTTTTCGACTGTTTAATTTATACCAATTTGTTGGCAAGGTTGTGTATCTTTCATGGTAGGTTAACTAAATCAACAATTAATATGCCGTGCACTATGCTCTTGTGGACAACTAAACAAAGGAGAGGCTGATGGTGAGATGTGGAGCGCGCTTTTTTAGCAGAGTTAGCTCGAGTGAGCACTGTATATCCCACATCTTTGGTTTGTCGAAACAAATGACAAATCATGTTAGATTGTGGATGTTCAGTATTACTGTAGTTAAGCTATGTGCCAAAATGATTGGCCTGTCAAGATGTTCTTGACCATATTTTATAGACCCATAACTTCCCGCAGATCAAAAGTTATGCATGTTTAATAGATTAATATACGAGTTTACTAACTCTAGAATCATAGATGTGTTTAACACTCTCAAACGGCTAGTAGAAGTGCCCATTATCAGGACGAAAATACCAAAATTGTCACATAGTTTAATTCTTTACTTTTGAGATATGAATATTTAGAAGACATTTTCCCTTTACATGATAAAAAGTTTATATATATTATTGTAATATAATAACATTTAAACTTATAATATAAGTATGGTTGAAATACATTAATTTCAAACGATGGAAAGCTCAATTAGCAAAACTACAACGACCAAAAGGTCAAATAACAAAATCTTAAATAAAGATCACAGAAAGCGATTGGCAGTTGTATTTACCAAGTATACGTGTTGAAGAGTTAACTAGCACGTACATTTAAAAAAGGGAAAACACCACATAATAGTAACCAAGTTTTAAAAGTGTTCCAATTAGGTCACTCACCATAGTATACCCGAGGGTGTATACCGTGTAAAATACGTATTGAGTGATCTAATTGGAACACTTTTGAAACTTACTTACTATTCTACAAAGTTACCCCTTTAAAAAAATGTACAACATTCCTTTAACAAGAAATGGTGAGTTCTACTTATCGACGTAAAAATCACCACACTCACGTCTAATGCATAATCAGATTATCGATGTAATACTAATTTACAATCCCATGACAACATAATCAAACATATTGAGTTCTACATCTCTCATGTCAAATAATTAATTTAAGCCCCAAAAAATAATATAAGTATGGTGGAAATACATTAATTTCAAACGATGGAAAGCTCAATTAGCAAAACTACAAGTACCAAGAGGTCAAATAGCAAAATCTTAAATAAAGATCACAGAAAGCGATTGGCGGTTGTATTTACCAAGTACACGTATTGAAGAGTTAACTACCACGTATATTTAAAAAAAATGTATACCATTTCTTTAACAAGAAATGGTGAGTTCTACATCGAGGTAAAAGTCACCACACATTGAGTTCTACATCTCTCACCAGACGTAAAAGTCACGTCTAATGCATAATCAGATTATCGATGTATTAATACTTTTACATTCCCATGACACCATGATCAAACATATTGAGTTCTACATTCATGTCAAATAATTAATTTAAGCCCCAAAAAATACAAAGGAACACAAGATTAATTAATATAACCTATGAATAAAGTTTCAAATATTAAAACCTTCTAAACACAAATCAATTACCAAAAAAATCAGTGGTTTCATCAAAGGAGAAGTTACATAAATCTTCTTTTCCTTGATTAGCCATACCCATAGCCGTTTCATTAAGCAACCAATTCTCAAACATTCGCAGATCCTCCTTACTCTCCCCTTGGAAGATACTTCCCTCCGGCGATGTGTTGGATTGCGAAAAATCAGAATTATTCGGAGACCCAAAAGATTGATCAAACCCAAAAAGGGATTCAAATGCTTCAGACAAATCAATTCCAGAAGAAGTCTTGCTTTCACTACTCAGAGCGTTCCCTTCATCACTCGACTCACGAGTGCTTGTATACGAACATGTTTTATTATTGTTGGATGTGTTTTTCATAAACCCTTTGAGCAATTTGGCAATGTTATCAGTGCTAGAAGGGTAAATAGGTGTTTGTGTGGAGGATTTCATAGTTTGAGGTACTAAAATAGGCTTATGATCCACAGATAAAGCATCATTTAGAGCTTGTTTAGCCAGATGAATATCTGTTTGAAGCCTCTTCTCCCACTGGCCTCTAGAGATACACTGCAAAGAAGACGATGACGTTGTCGAAAGCGTAAATCGATCTTTCTTTTTCTGAATTAGATCGTGTTCCTCAGATCCCATTTGAAGCTTTCTTAGCTTCTTCTTCAAATGTGTATTCCAGTAGTTCTTGATGTCATTATCCGTCCTTTCAGGAAGATATGAAGCAATAGCCGCCCATCTAAAACCACACAAAAAAACAACTTTTAGTGCAAACCCTAATTAAAACAATTTTTTTAGTAAATCTTCTTAACTTTCTTAGGTTTTGGGGCTTCAAACTGTATAAATATATTGTTTGTCAAAAAACTTACTTGTTGCCCAGAAGGGCTTGAAGCTGAATGATCATTTTCTCCTCCTCATCAGTGAAATCTCCCCTTCTGATTCCAGGCCTCAGATAATTAGTCCATCTTAACCTACAACTCTTGCTGCATCTTCGTAGTCCTTTAGTCAACACCAAACACAAATCAATCAAGTTACTACAACCGTTTAAATACTTTATTATAAATCATATCATAAAAGCATTTTCTTTCAAAAAATTACCAGTGTTTGTAGGGACTTGACGCCAGTTACCAGGGCCATGTTGCTGAACATAAGAAACTAGCATGATATCTTCCTCAGGGGTCCATGGACCTTTCTTGACACCAAGTTTATCACAACATGGTGGCCTTCCCATTCTGGTGACCTAATCTTGAAAAAGATGCCTTCTTGATGATCTTGAAGCTCTCTTTTTTCTGTATATATGAAGAATTTAAACTGGAGGTACTGTGTTTTGTTGGGAACTGAAAAGGGGGTAAGGTTGTGGTTATGGGTACAAAGAAAGCAAGAAACAATGGTGGAGTGAGAAGCTGATTTAAAAGAGTCAAAAGGGGTAGTGGGGGTGGGGTGAGGTAGGGTGGGTTGGGGGTGACAGCGAAGACCCAAAGAGTGCATTTACTCAAAGCTCATGCATGCTGGTACAAGCTAGGGCAGTATACGCAGGGGGGCAACAGAAGCTTAAAACTAAAGTCAGCCCACCTCCACCCTTTCTCTCACTTGTTACTGTGTGTTGTGCTATTATCGTCATCATCAGTCTACCTAAAACCGCGTTCTGCATTGAATGTTGGTTTGTTTTTTTGGACTCTGCAATTAAAACCCTAATAAATATTTTCTACGACCTTCTATTAACCCTAATAACACGTTTTTACCTGGTTCTAGAAGTGTAGAGGCTCTTGTCTCGATTATTTTGTTTTGTTTGGTTTGCCAAAAAAGTATTTAATTTAAGTCGTTTTTTCAAAGGAGGATGGAAGTTGAATGTGTAATAGTTGACGGGACAAATTTTTTTAAATAAAAAAAAACTTAATTAACAAAATGTTTCTTTTAGGTATGGTTGGTCGTTAATAAAGACATTGTTTGCCTTGCTCAATATGTTTATCTTTTCATGAAAAACATAAGAGATGATTACACGAATGTTCTTTATGGTAAGGTGATATATGGGTTTGATCATTTATTTTTAAAATTCATGGGCTTGTTTCTTGGTTGTAACACATCTATTCTTTTATACTAACTGTAAAAGTTTCCTTCGACTATTAAACATCTTCAGTATGAAGGTGCCCTCGAGTTGACTCAAGGACCAATGAATGACTTTCTCTCAGATTCTACTATCATCACATTTGATGTTCGTACACATCCTAAGGTTGTAGAGCGAAAGAACCATCTGAGACTGCCTGAGCCTTACTCTTTCATGTAAACATACTAAAGAAATTCTAGTATGATACCTACGCTACAACTACTTTTCTCATCAACAAATTAATTCCCAAACCCTTGCTCAATCTTCTCCATATGACCCTCTGCTTCGCTTCAAACCTAATTACACGCTTCTTCGCACCTTTAGATGTCTTTGTCATCCGTTTCATGTAGATATTCGACTAGATAAACTATCCCCAAATTTGTGTTTTGTATTTTTCTTCATACGCATCTAACCATCACAAATATGTCTGTTATGATCCCCACACGTCCCAAACCTACACTTCCCACAGGTTCCGTGGGACTATCTTCTCCATTCCATCTCCAACTAGTATTCAAGTCACTAACATCATGCTCCACCTCCTCCATCTCGATATTCTCACCCCGCTCATCACTCGCTCTTGTGACCACAATCGCCAACCCAAGCGTTTCCCATATCATGTTGTACTCCATGTCTCATTTGTACCTACCTCATAACCACATACTTCTCCATGCTCAAAAAATGGTCAATATGATGTGATGAACACAGAGATTGTTGCACTTCACTCTAACCGTACTTAGGTATTAGTTCATGCTCCACCTCAGGCTATCATCATTTGGTGTAAGCGGGCTTATAGTTCCATTATTCGACATAAAGCCTAACTTGTTGTCAAGGGCTTTCATCAGATGGAGGTATTGGTTACACGAAGACTTTTAATCCAGTTGTTAAACCAACCACTATTTGGCTAGTTTTATTTGTTGCTTTCTCTCGTGGGTGAGATATTAGGCAAGTAGACGTTAACAATGTTTTTCTTCATGGTGAGCTATCGTAGCATGTGTACATGATACACCCCTTGATAACCATGATAAACACTCTCAAACATAGTATTACGTATATGTAACAAATATCATTATGTTAATGTTACATATATGTAAACACTATGTGTCACGTATATGTAACATTATTTGGTACTATACGTAAGACTCATCATTTCCGTATTTACGTTCAAAATATTTATTCAAGATACTTAAATACTATTTTAAAAATTAAAATAAAAAATAATTTATAAATTATGTGATTGTTTTATAGTGGTTAGCACGGTTATCACATAAAAAGTTGGTTAGTATTTGAACTCTTATATATATATATATATATATATATATAGGGGAGGGTTCCAGAGAAAACCACAAGTTAGGCGAAAACCGAGAAAACCACTAAAAAAACCAATTTTACTCGATCATATAATAATTTTTCTTTTTTGTTTTGTTTTATTTTTATTTATTTATAAGAGTATCAATGTAATATTAAACATTTTTACCAAAAAACATTTTTACACATAGAGTTACGTATACGTAAACATAAAACAAAAAAATTGCGGTTACGTATACGTAAATCAAAAAAATTGATTTTGGATACGTATACGTAAATCAAAAAATTGCCTAAAATGATGTGGTTTTCTTGGTTTTCGCCTAACTTTGTGGTTTTCTCTTGATCCTTCCCCTATATATATATATATATATATATATATATAGGGGCATGTTCTTTTGAGAACAACCATATGTTGAGAACCGAAAGAACTGCACAAAACGTGTACATATCGCTTTAGTGAAAAAAGTAAAATTCAACAACAATGTTTTATTTATCTTTTCCCACTCTTAGTTTGAGTTTATCTCTTCTCTCCTGAATTTTTTTAAGAAAAATATAAAAATATGCATATATGCATTCATTTGTGCATATAGTGTGAGTGCATATATGCATTTAAAAAAACGACTATAAATTCGAGGTCTTTTAAAACCAAACCTTAAACATATTGAAATGTACATGAATTCTAGTCAATTTATATTATAAATAGAGGAACAGTTAATGCGGTTCTCACGGTTCTTAACATGTTGTTGGTTCTCAAAAGAACATACCCCTATATATATATATATATATATATATATATATATATTTACACTGTATAATAAATAAAGGTTTTTCATGCCACGTGTCGCCTCCATATTCATTCTCATCATTTTTTCCAGGCTCTCTGTCTTATTAAATACACCTCTATCTTCTAATAATAATAATAATATATTTTTAAAGAAAATACTAATCTATATCTATACTTCTATACTATATATTAAATAAAGGTTTTTCTGTCACGTGTCGCCTCCATATTCTTTCACATCATTTTTTTTCGTCTCTCTCTTATTAAACACATCTCTATCTTTTAATAATAATAATATATTTTTAAAGAAAATACTAATATTTATATTAATAAATCTCCTGACATATTTTGACGAGTGTATGAGTTAACAGATTATATTGTATTTCACTGGTTCATTCAACCCGTGTAAAACACGAGTTTTTAAAAAATAATTTTTTTATTACTTAATATATAATATTATATTTATTCAACCCGTGTAATACACGGGATTCTAACCTAGTGTGTATATATATATATATATGAAAGAGGGCGATATGGAGAGAGATTGCCTCGAAAGTTTATAAATTTTTGAGTGTTTCAGAGGGTACAAGCCCGAATCACCAAGTCTTATGGCACACTCTGCAACGAACCATTCACCATACTAGGAGAGATATTACCCACCTCGGAAAGAACCAATTCACAAAAAAAATCTCTAAAGTCGGTAGCTTTTTAATTATGACAGTAGTAATGTCACAAGTGCAGGTCGTGCCCACATTATACACTTTATGAATGTCAGTACCATTAAATAGTACTTACAAAAAGAAAAGTGGGAGTACAACGTTCATTGCACACTTTGGTTTCTTCAAAGGAAACATAAACAGAAAGAGGAAAAGGGTAAGTACTTACTCAACCAACTAGACCTCGCATAGAACGATGGTGTGGGAAAGAAGTCTTTGACGATTAGTACTACGGTTGTGATTTAATGAGTCGTGTAACAAGAAAGAACACTGTACGTCGTCTCATAGCCTTAGGATAAGGGCCAACTTAAGAGATATGAAGGCCTCTATTACCAACACATGTTTCATCACAGACGTGGGAATTTCCATGCAATAGAGAACATGGCAAAGGGGTCTCACAAACCTACAATAATGAAGACCAATGATCAACGAGCTCGGGGTTTCGAAGAGTAGGGTTCTTGGAATCGAGTGAACACGCAAGTTACAGCTCGAAGTCTATTTCAAGTCGCTTGTGCAACATAAACCGCAATGCAGCTAAAAGCCAATGCGCGTAGTGAGTTCAGCCCCATTCATTAATCAAGACGGTCATAGTGTTTTGAGAAGCAAGATTCCTATGCGTTTCATTTGTTAGAAAAAGCATGTCAAAAGAAGATAGTAGAGGTCACCATAAGTGAAGTCTACGAGTTGCCAAGCTTCGATCAGTCCTCCACCAACATACATGGGTGACGAAGGAAAACTAGATCCAAAAAAAAATATGAACACTCCACCCAAGACGATGGAGTTGTACGAACAACAATAGTGAAAGAAATTGAAACTCCACCATTAACGTAGTTAGTTTTTGAGAATGGAAAATTGGAAGCAATGTGTACCTAAATGCAGAAGCTTGACAAACAATGCTTGTTAATCATGGGTAGAAAGACGTTTTTATCCGCATCAACGCCATGTTCAATCGGAAATGTCTAAACGGAAAATTATGAACAGATAAGTTCGGTTTGCAGATTATGTAACTACCTTGGTTAAATGTTAATAAAAGTTTACACATGGGAGCTAAAGAAGGAAGCAGAGGGACCCATCGTTTATAAGGAGAGGTCTCTGACAGCAGGAAGCGTAAATGCCTAAGGTGGGGTAGAAGGAACCTACTAGTCTGTATACTGGACAAACCCTCAAACTTCATGCAAATATGGGAGATACAACCCCCTAATAGTCATACCCCAATGGTCAATAACCACGGCAAGTACAAAATGCTTTTGGCCACCCATCGTACAGAAAGAGGTGTTTTCATGCAAGAGTTTCGACGAACAACCAGTCACATGAGATTACTTTAGGATAAAAAGGAAGCTATTGGACACTCCAACAAAGAAAGTCGGTCCCACGAGAGACATATTTTCTGAATAATACAAACAAGATTCCTTTTCTTATCATATCAACATCACTCTGACATGTCAAGGCAGTACAATAAGAGAGTGGTATTGAATCTAAATAACGAACATCCAATTAAGCATGGAGATATATATACTAATCAAGAGAGTTGGTTCCATTCAAATTAAAGGTCTTTGCCAAGTGAGGAACAGTATAAGGGTCTAACAGCTAATTGTTGTAAACAGAGGGTACTATAGCAAGTTAGTAGAAGTGTAGAACTAATAATAATTCAATTAAAGCCGTTGTTGAAGGCTGAATGGCATTAGTACTCAAGGGCTGTAAGTGAGCTAAAAAGAATGAATCTGAATTGACATATGCGTGAAAAGCTCTTTCAGAAATTATCCCCAGCAGAAGGGATGCATGCCAAACAGATGACATGGACTCCTGGTCAACAAGGTCAACCAACTTGGGGTAGATGAAGCTGTTGTGAAATTATATAAATGCAAACCGTGACGATCTTTAGGTATTTCCCAAGCGGTCAATCGTGTAAACCAAGAGGTTTCATTCCATGAAGGGAAGATGGAGCTGCGCGAAGTAATCGGATACTACAACGTATATAGATAGGGACACCAGCACCATTCTATTCGGAAATAAGCCGGAGGCGACGGATGAAGGGAAAGAGAAGCTTAAAAAAAATGGTACACCATCAGCTTCATGCATGACATTTCAGGGTTTCATATAAAAGGAATTAACATGCATGCAAACGTACAAATGCAAGAAACTCAAAGATAGACATTAAAAGAGAATCCACGGGGAATATTTTGAAGGAACATTGATGCACCACCATCTCCCGTAGATTATCTCTAATTCTCGACAAGGATGCTTCCCTAGTCAGCAAGCTATTACCCGTCTCCGATGAGTCTTCTTCCATCCCGGCTGGCCAACACCCAGTCCCCGATGTACCATGGTGCGATTCTTGCATAGACGGCTAAGACACCCGATTTCCAGAGGCACATGAGACACCTTAATAAAAAGACCCTTCAGTGTGGACCTGGTAACACGCAGGAAGCAACCATTTCGACTATGAAATAACAGTGAAGGACGAACAATGGTGCATAATGTTATGTGTTGAGGAATCAAAGTCCATAGTGATGCTGCTAAAACCAGTGTAATAGAAGCTTAATGGTGGTAAAGGAGGAATATATCAATAACGACAGTGAGGCAAAACATGACATGCTCACAAAGAACCAAGGAAATTGGTCTCGCAATCGAAAGAATTTCAAGGTTCCGAGAACCTTCAAGACAAAAGGAGTAAAAAGAAGTCACGAATCATTTCCAAGCAAAGCTCTCTAGAAGATCTGCTGTGTATAATAAGTTTTGATGAGTTATTAAGATAAGTGTACAGATCCTATGACACACAGAACCACTCACGTGGCACACTAGTGTTCCAATCCAGATCTGTAAAATAGAAAATGTTCTATTGCAAAGCTAGCCGACTGTCTCAGACGCTGGTCGATTAAAAAACAGCACAATTCTTCAAATAGACTACACCTAATAAAAGAGGTCAACCGGGAGAAAAACAATAAGAGAAATTCGGTTAAGTAGTAACCCCGGCAGCTCACATACTCTAAAATAGAGAGCTACAACCATTTTCATTCAGGCTTAATACGGGCTTACAAATGAAGTCCCTAGCATTAAGAGATCGATGGATGATAAGGGTTTGGTCCCTAATGAATGTACTTACACAATGCTCACAAATGAGCTTTGCAAAAATAAGAAATTGAAAGAGGCGACGATCGCTCTTAAAGATGCGTCAAGGGGGACGTATCGACGTGGCCTTAAAGGCAAAAGAGAGTTATTATTGATGAAGTTAGAATAAATATGGTGACACATAATTGTACCATATCTAGGCTTTCTAAAGCATCGATTTGAAGAAGTGATGGGGATCGCAAGAGGGAGCTGTAATCAGCATCTGTAATAAGATAACGAAAATAGAAGTTGCAGATAAATGCTGGATACGTGACGGGGTTAAAAGCGGAAGCACGCGGATGAACGAAATGGTTGGCCAACATGCTTACTCATGACGGTCGATTCATCATGAAAGGTGATGTGCTAATGAGTTACAAGTCCCCCCACAAAAGAGACCTCCGGAAGAGAGATTGTCCCTCAAAGGTCCGGCGATTATGACAAACCAAGATTGCTAGAAGGAAACAAGCATGTTACTTGAATATCAAGCTCGGGCTACAACCGGATATCTTCGTGATGTATATATCGTTTCTTACCAAAGACATAAACGGTACAATCAATTACTTGTCTATACACTGCACATTTTATTTGAATAATAATTTGTTTCAAGTTAAATATTGCTAATATGATTTAACAACATTGAACTGGGAGGCTAACATGGTATATGACTACTAATATTCAAATCCTTCATGAAAGTGTTGGGATCCCTAGGGACAGGCCAAAGATCCAAATGTAACATCTATGACTTTTTATGTAATATTTCATTTTGTACTTTAATAATATTATGACATGGCTTTTCTCGTTATAATGTCATATGAATTATTTGAACGTTTAACGTCCCTAAGTTTCGAGATTTTAAACTTTTATATTTTCTTTTATATATAACATATATATATACCCATATACATTTTGTTAAATTAAATAAATTAATTATGAAACTTTTAAGTTTTGTAAAATGAAATTTTATAAAATAAAATAATTTCTTTAACCTATCTAAATTAAATTAGAAAAGAATTTATGGCTTTTAAACCCCCTTTAATACCTTGAACCCCTTTATTGTGCTTGAACCCCCCCCTTCCCACCCCCCATTTGTGAACCCTGGAACAATCCTTTTTGACTTTGATAAAGTCAAAATCGTGTAAATCTCAATCAAATCCCTAAAATCCACTATTAAAATCCCTCATATTTGGGTCCAAACCATTTCACGATCCATCCTTGACCGCGTATCAGTTTATGGAATTGAAAATCAAAACCGAAATCATAGGGATTGAAACCCACTTTTGGTAAGTCGTAAATGATGAAACTTGCAATTTCTTGATTTCAATCCCTGCAATCTCGCTAAATCTCGGTCGATTGAAGCCTCTCACGCGTTCAAATCAAACCCTTTATATATCTAACTCGTTCACAACCCGAAATAACCCTCAAATCCGAGTTTCTCTTTGCTTCCTCCCTCTCGGTTATGCACGGTTCTACAACCATGTGGTTCGATTTTTCTTGCTCCGTGATCAAGGTCTCACTTCAGGTACACTTACTTGTTGATTTCGCCTTCTCTGAATCCATTATCTGTGTATCAATCGTGAGGTTTAGGGTTATGGGGGAGGGGCTGTTTTGCAAAGGAAAGATGAGGAGGAGGAACTAGAACTTTGGTTTCTTTTTACTGATATGTTAAACAAGTTTGGTGTTGGTCCAACGGTTTGGGTCTTGCGTAGACAACAGGCAGGTCACGGGTCCAATCCCAGCCCTGCCCTGTCTTTATTCTCTGTTTTATTTTTTGTTTTACTTTCATTTTTAAACATACATATGTATATATATACGCGTATTATTATGTATTTTTGAGCTCTTGTATTTTTTAAAGGTATTATACAAATTACTTTTATAACAAAATATAAACAATTGAATTTTAACATCCCTATATATATAAGCATATATTTATCATTAAATCCAATCCTTCTATGGATGCTCAAGGGTTTTACAACTAATATCATTTTCAAATAAAAATTATGTTTAGTTATTATCACAATGGATAGTATTTGAGCGATATTATTGTTACTAACGTATACTTCGAAAGCATGACAAACATTATTATTTTAACATAAACCTCATTATTTTATATATATATCTACTAGAACTATAAACTATCAAAGTTGTAACGTCATGGCAATTATTAAACTAAAAAGGTTATATATATATATATATATTTTATATCATTAGAAACAACATATTAGTAATAATGTGATTTTATTTACACATTTTGATGATTGTATTTATCTCATTTATAATATTAGTAGTATTAAATAAATAATCTTACGATTTAGACTCTCATGAATAACAAAATTACAATCCGCTTAACTAATCTATTTATTTCAAAATTATATATTTATATTATTATCCTACAATATTACAAATGTGGTATTTAAGTATAGTTAATATAGTTGATACTTAGCATCAAGTTTTCTTTTATAAATAAAAATTTTATAAAACATTATTACATGTCATTTCATCGTTAAAATTCGAATCTCTAAACAATTTCGTTCCCTTGTTCGTTCCAAACCCTAAAGTACCAAAACATTTCATCCCTACTTCTTTAATCGTTTCCTTATGCTAAATTACACATCTTATCTATTTAGGGTCGTTAAACCGGTTCGCCCGTTCGCCAGTTCTAGTTCAAGTTTAAGACTCATTATCAATGTGAGAACATAGCCCCCTTTTACTTTTACTTTTGGGGTGAAACATGTA
Source organism: Smallanthus sonchifolius (assembly GCA_023525975.1). Lineage (NCBI taxonomy): Eukaryota > Viridiplantae > Streptophyta > Magnoliopsida > Asterales > Asteraceae > Smallanthus > Smallanthus sonchifolius. Next base: position 67,696,851 of record CM042031.1, on the reverse strand, counting down.
AATATATCTTGATAAATTAACTTTTTTTTATCAAACCAGATTCTTAAACAAGTAATTTCAATTATGTGCTTGATATTTGAACACTAAATAACGTTGCGATCATTAACTTGATTTCAAGCCTAAGGTAGTACTAGTATGGCCATATAGAGGAAGCTGATATAACAACGGCACAATCTTTGGGATTGTGGATGAAATAACATTTCAACGGCACAATCTTTGTGATTGTGGATGCATATAACATTAAGGGTTGATTGCAATAAATTTGGTGTTGATATGCTTGCACACTGTTTGATCTTGTACTAAATTTGTTTTATATCTTTTATGCCAATTTATCTTTATAACTTATAAAACTTATGTTTCTCACCAACTTTATGTTGACCCATTTTACTTTACATGTCTCAGGAAACAATAACTAAGAGATGAAGGATCGTATAGGATTGCTTATGGACTTAGTTAAAGAAATTGAACAATGTTTTTGGGATTTGTTTGTTTGTCTATTTTAACAAGTGTTGAATATTAATTATGAAATTAATAAATTTTGTGATGCCTTAGTAAATGTCTTTATACCTTGTGTTATGAACTAAATATGTGACACCTTGCGTTTCCTCCTTGGCGGGGTGTGACACCTAGGGACAGGCCAAAGATCCCCCTTGGATGAAAGGAGAAACGATGCACCACCGATTAAAGTACTTTGATGTTTTGTTTCATAAATACAAATACTACTAACAAAGTTTTGCAGAACCAATGGCCTATCGCGTAAAGCCTTCTAACTTGAAGAATACATACTTGCTAAATATCGACCATAAGAGCCGTATAAGCTTCTTACGAAAGAGTCTTATAAGCCTCCCGTATACAACGCATACTCCCATCCCATAAGATGGTGGAAAATTATAAAATCATATCTTTTAAGATAGTGGATGAAAACCCCATCTCACCAGATGGAGAAGACAACTCACATCCCCAAGGATGGTAGAGCATTATAAAATTCTATCTTTTAACATAGTGGATGAAAATTCCATCTCACCAGATGGAACTCTCATCCCTAAGGATGGTGGAGCATTATAAAATCATATCTCTTAAGATAGTGGATAAAAACTCATACCCCTTGAGGTGGTGGAGATAACTCACATCCCATAAGATCGTGAAGAAGTATAAAAATCCTATCTTTTAAGATAGTGGATAAAAACTCCCACCCCTTGAGGTGGTGGAGATAACTCTCATCCCAGGAGGTGGTGGAGATAACTCCCATCGCAAGAGATAGTGGAGAATTATAAAATCCTATCTCTTAAGATAGTGGATGAAAACCCAATCTCACCAGATGGAGAAGACAACTCCCGTCCCTAAGGATGGTGGAGACTTATAAAATCATCTATTTAGATAGTGGATAAAAACCCCATCTAATAAGATGGTGGAGAAACAAACTTTCAAGAAGATAGCTTTCCTCAAAACATGATTATCATTTATCACCATAGAAAAGATGTTAAGACGAATCTCAAACCAGATCGCTGCTAGTAGCCTGCTACACCTACTCAAAACTAATTAAACTAGTTATCTAGATTTATTAGCTTGATTCATACATATGGAATTAAAGTACTAAGTTTGTAAATATATTTAAAAGCTATGATAAAAACCAAGAACTTTCCTTAATTAAAAGCCATCCTTAGTAAGTATTAAAGAAATACTACATTATTAAACAAAAAAGAAACATAGTTTGAGGAGAGAGAAAATATATTGAAAACAAATATATGAAACAAAAAAAAGAAAACTAAAGTACAAGTAAAATTCGAACTAAAACTTGAATCATAAATACGTCTTCACTTGAATCATTGAAAGCTTTTAACATTAATATTCTAATCTCCTAAAAAGTTCGTTTTTCGCCATCAAGTTTTCAATTGAGTTCTTCTTTTAGAGTTAACCTAAGTTGTTTACTTATAAGAATAGGTATATTACTTTACCTAACTTTGTACTTCTGTTTTGATGAGGGGTCTTTAGTTTAATTTAGATTGACACATCTGTGTATTTAGCCATGTCTTAGTCGTGTATCTCAACTTCTTGATCTCTTCGATCATAATCGTAACAGTTATGTACTTACGATTATGTACATTTTTTAATCATAATTCTTCCATCTTTTGCTTTTACGTGCCTAGGTATCTTCAAAATAGTCCACTTGTATGTTCTTCATAAGGATACACCTAGGTAACTAGGTTTATCTAGCCTTGTATATTTTGAGAAATATTCAAAATCTTTCTCATTCCTTCTTCTATTGTGGTGGAAATAAAGTTAAAAAAACTAATAAACCATTAAGCATCATATTCATTAGTTTCTTACTTAAAACTTCATATTTCAAGTAAAATATCATAAAAACTATGTATAGAATAAGTCACATCATGGGAGTAGTGTATGGTGCCGAAATGGATAGTTTCATAGTTATGCTAGGCCAAGTGTTACATTGGTATCGAAAGAACCTTTGGGGATTATTAGGAGTGTGCACTACAAGAATTTTAGGTAGATTCAACGACATGTCTCGACGACATGTCGTTGATATAGCCTTTCTCGATGACATGTCGTCGAGAATGCCTCGTCGGCAAAGCTCCGTCGGGACTGCTTGAAAAGTCGTCGAGAAAACATCGTCGAGATAGATTACCCTTTTCTCGACGAGACGTCGTCTATATTTCCTCGTCGGTAATAACTTTTCACTTTTAAAAAAAAATATTAAAAAAAATTAAATAGGGCAGTCTCGACGACATGTCGTCGAGATTGATCTATTTAATTTTTTTTTTAATTTTTTTTAATATTTGTTTTTTTAAAATCTGGAAACCTCAATCCCGACGACATGTCGTCGAGACTGGGTTATTTAAAAAAAATATTTTTTTAAATTTAAAAAATTTTCAGTAATTTAATACACAAAAATTCAGAACCTGTCAAACCTGTTACATATTAATACATTTCACACTAATATATTACATAAAACATCTAACAAAAGTATACAAATTGTATAAGTTATTACAAATCATTCAAATAAAAGTTATAACCAAGTTTATTCATCTTCATCGTCGTCATTTTGGTTGCCGGATTGGTTGCGGTCCTGTTGCATATGTTTCACGGTCTCATTCAGTTCACGGATTTGTTCTTTTAATTCGTTGAATTGAGACTCGGAGAGAGCCGAAACATTAGTGGGCATGTTTATAACTTTTCTTCCAACTCCTCGGATCCCACCGCGTTTCTCGCCAAGGGCACGTTTTAGGACCTCTTCCTCATCAACATCTCCGCCGTCTTGTTGCATCCGGGTCAATTCTTCTGGAATTGTATTCTGTAATAAACAAAAAATACACATATCAAAAAAATTTAAAAATCCGACAGCATAACGACTGCAAAATTGATAGCCAACCCACTTAACAATACTCAATAAACATAATAATTCAACAAAACTCAATAAAAACCTATAGTAACACCAACAATAACTAATATGATTAATATTCTAGTGTATTTCCCAAACTTGGAATTCCCTCATCGATATATATATATTTACCCAATCGTTTTGTGCCCGATCTTTGACCCATGTGCCGTGAGACGTGTGCATACGTGTCTAACTATCAATCAGGCTGACGGTTCTACCTTGTTGTACCTATAAACAACAAAAATAATGTTACTAATATTTGACTAACTTATGAATTCATTTTTAGAATAATATTAACAACTTTTGTTACCTCCTCATATCGTCGTTGAGCAAATGACTTGCTCCCATTAGTATTGGCGTATGGTTGTTTAGCTTGGTTTGAAGAATTTTGATTGCAGCGTTCAATATATGTGGGATCAAGGTACAATATGTCGATGAGGGAATTCCAATTTCCGGAACTGATGGACTCATGAGGATGATTCCTTGCTTCTTCCACATCCTAGTAACCACCAACCGATTCAAAATGTCTCTTTAAAACATATTTGCGGTCACGAAATCTACGGGCACAGTCATCATGGATGCCAGCAGATATTTGTGGCCACTGCGGTGTGTTACTCCAGCTTTGTAAATCAAAGTAATTCTGTAAAAAAAAAGGTAATTAGGAAACACTTAATAATTATGAATGTTAAAAAATTACATTTTATACTTACATGAAGATTGCGAAATACGGTGCTTTGATGCTCCCTAGGAACAAACTCCCAACCATAATAGTGTGATGGGATTTTCTCTAGAGCAATAGCTATTTGTCGAATAAACCATCGACCGTTCGGACCGACAAATTTGTATGTCTCATGGGTTGGATCAAGCTCAAGTGGAAGTGGCTTGTTGCCATTTTGGGTGAACGCCTCTAGCATATCAAGGTTTCTACCACGGCCTCTTACTTTTTACGAGGAAGCTGTTACATGAATTTAAGACTCGCAGATGTTACATGAATTTGAAGAATTATCAAACTAAAATAAGTAACTTACAAGACTCGCAGATGTTACATGAATTTGAAGAATTAGCAAACTAAAATAAGTAACTTACAAGACTCGCAATCTGTAGGGAGCCTCCTAGAATTCCCCCGCGGATCACGACCCCCACCGTCATCACCATGTGAACGAGCATAAGTCGCCATATATACCTGCATAAAATTGAAGTCAATAAAATGTCAGTGTCTAGATACATCAATAAAATATAAGTGTCTACATATATCAATAAAATATAAGTATCTACATACATCAATAAAATAAGTGTCACATACATTACAAGTCAATCAGAATCATCACTAATATCATCGTTGTCGTCCTCATCCGAAGTGCATGTGCCTTCATCATCATCATTATCATCAGCCACAATCTGGGGGTTAAGACTCGAGTAACCACCTTCACCTAAAGTCGACACCATGGGCAAGTAGCCTAATTCGATAAACATACTACATGATTTAGTGTCATGTACGATAGGTACAACACTGGTACTTGGTCCCTCGTTAACATTACTTTCAAGGTCTGAGTTGACAACCAAGTTATAATCAGATGATCGAGTGTCGTGAAGTACATCTATCTCGTTAACAACACCGGTATCCTCCCAAAGTTTCTAATGATAAACGTCTTCCACAACCTTTCACTTGCCGACGGGGCGAGAAGGATCTTGGAGATAAAACACTTGCTTAGCTTGTGTGGCTAAAATGTACTGTTGTGCATCATACCATTGACAACCAACATAACTTTGACGGCTAGCGTCGATAATAGTCAGATTGTCCTTTTTAATTATCCGTCCGTTACCCAACGTGTTGAACCATTTACAAAGAAAGACTACAACCGAGTAATTACTTAAATAATTCAACTCTATGATACTCTCAAGTTCACCATAATATGGTGTATCATCTTCTCCGAATGAAACAACACCACTGTTTTGGGTAGTACGTCCGTGATCCCGACTGTGTACCACAAATCTAACACCAACGATACAAGCAGTGTAAGAATATGCACTCAACGGACCATGTGCCAATGCCCTGACTTCGTCGGTACAGTCGGGAGACGTGTTTACCTTAGCATTAAGACATGGTGAAAACTCAGTTTCTACATTTTTGTCAGGAAACTCAGTTTTAAACTCCCTGTACGTTGGATATAAAAGATGTTCAAGTTATTTATTTATTAAAAACTAAATTAAAAGAAAAGTTTGAGAAAAAACTTACGATAAGTAGCTTTTAATTTCAACACAGTTGTCTAACACAAACCATCCTAATGAATTTTTGGCATTTTCACAAAGTGGAGTCATATTCTTTGCCGACATTGGCCGACATTGTGATGAAAACACAGAGTATTGCCTCTTTGGAATGCCAAGATCTTCATTTCTGTCAGGACGATTGAATTTGGTTTATACATCCTCAAGATACCTAGAGCAAAATGTCAATGCTTCTTCTACAACATAACCCTCCGCTATTGAGCCTTCGGGCCTGGCCTTGTTTCTGACATACGCTTTCAGTTTTTTCATATATATTTCAAAATAATACATTCATCTCATATATACAGGCCTACCAAGAATAGCTTCTTCGGGTAGATGAAGAACTACGTGAACCATTATGTCAAAAAATGCTGGCGGATATATCAATTCCAAATTGCATAGTATCTTTACCAAGCTATCATGTGCTTCTTGCATGTCTGTCTTATCTATTGATCGTGCACATATTTTTTTAAAGAATATGCAAAAATCACTAATTGCATTTTTAACATCCGCAAGCAGACCTATTCGGATCCCTATTGGTAGCAATCGTTGCATGAGAATATGATAATCATGAGACTTTAACCCGATTATATTTGAATCAACCACTTTATTTTTAAAGTTGGATCCAAAGCCATCGGGTAGTTTCACTTCTTTAATGAACTTACAAAAACGTTCTCAATCACTTGGCTTGAACGAGTAAGGGGCATGCGGTTTGACGACCTTTTCGTTTTTCATTGTTATCCATAAATTTTGTCGAATGCCTAAAATTGAATTCTTCTCTTGCTTTGATTGTGTCTTTTGATTTGTCGTTCATTAGCAAAGTACCCAACACGCTCTCACACACATTTTTTTCAACGTACATAACGTCAAGATTGTGTTTTAATTCAAGAGAAGACCAATATTTCAACTCGAAGAAGATACTACGTTTGGCACATTTTTTACACGGGCAATAAATCTTGCCATCTTCGTCAACATAGTTTTTGGCATTATCTATAAACTTTTGAAGACCTTTTATGAAATCCGGATGATTACGATCTCGTAGTGCAATCCAACTCTTATCAATTGTTATAACTGTTTTTTATTAACTGATAGCACATCATATGGAATATCTACAGGTAATGGATCCTAACCCACCTTTTGAATATTCTATCTCATATATATACATTTTAATGGGTTGACTATTCAAGAATAAATCAACAACATTTCCCCTTAACCCTCCAAGTATGTGTATGAAACGCAAACTCGAAGAGTAGGAGAAATAGCTACCAATTTACTCTTGAATAGTCAACCCGTTAAAATGTATACATATCCTAAATGAGATAGAATATTTAAAAGGCAGTCCCAAACGGGGACAATCCAAAATTTAACTCTATTAGTTAAATTTCGGACGGGTATTTTCTAAATGGTACAATCCAGAATTTATCTATGTTAGTAAGTCAAACATGAACCGTTTGTTTTTTATCAGATTTTTCAAAAAATATACTTTATATAATAAATTAAACTGATTACGTATCTTTTGCTAAATTAATAAACCAATTTTCCAAGATATTTGTGTTAATAAAGGATCGTGTTCGAGTTCGATATACTAATAAAGTGTTACATAATCTAAATAATTTTTAGTTTAGTAGAAAAGTGTTACCTTTTTAATGCAGTCAAAGTCAGAGAAAGCTAAACAAGAAATCCTATAAATTCGTTACAAATGTATTAGATATAAAAAATCATAAAAATATAAAAAAATAAAAACGGATTAAATATATGCATACATACATACATACATACATCTATATTGATCATACAAATAATACATTTTACAAAAATTAAAAAAAAACAGTATATTCTTTTAATTTATACAAATACTCAAAAAAATAATGCATACAATTATTTGAGTCAAAACAAGTGAAAGTTCGTGTTCTAATTACTAACATATATACATGCACATATTCATCTATACTCCTACAAACCATACATACATAACACCACCAATAATACATTTCACAAATACATACAAATACCCAAATAAATAATACATACAAACTATACATTAAAAAAAATAAATAACATCATACAATTCATACAAATAATATATACATAACACCACCAATAATACATTTCACAAATACATACAAATACCCAAATAAATAATACATACAAACTATACATTACATAAAATAAATAACATCATATAAACCATACATTTATATACTTATACATCTATATAAACCAATTTCACAAATAATCCATACATTTATATACTTATACATCTATATAAACCATACAAACTCTACATCTATATAAATTAACTATCAATTTCACAACATTAACCATCAATAAAAAAATGAACTCTATATACTATACATCTATATAAATTAACCACCAATTTCACAAAATAATAGATATATTCATCTATATTATTCAAATAAAAAACAATTAAAACATTTATACAAAACTAAATCTCTCAAATCTAAACCTATTACCAAAATATTAAACAAACATTTATAAATCTATATAAAACTACCCAAATACACCTATAAACACAAAAAAATATACATATTACCTCCGGAATTTTCTTGAAACGACGACACGTCGTCGGGAAAACCCTCAATCTAGCTTCCAATCCCTCCATTTAGCCAAAAACTTCACATACACAAGATTTATATTAGAATTTTACGATTATAAAGAAAAATTAAAAAAAAGTCAAAATCGGGTCTAACCACTTGAATAAGAAGAGTAATGGTGGAGAAGTAGGTAGAAAACGGTGGATTTTGAAAAAAATGGCCAGATTTTGTGGGTGTAGCCGAGAGAAAGATCGAGAGAAGAAAGAGGGCAAAAATGAGAAGGAGAAGGGTTTCTGCGTGTGTTAATACCAGGTAGGAACAGTCTCGACGACATGTCGTCGAGATTGGGTCCTTTTATTTTAATTAATTTATTTATTAAATAAAAATAATTTTTTATTATATACCAATCTCGACGACATGTCGTCGATATTATGTATTTTCTTTAAAAATTAATTTTTTAATATTTTATCAGGCAAAAAATAAAAGAAAAACAAAATTAAAAATAGCAATCTCGACGACATGTCGTCGAGACTAGTTTTCACCTTTTCCCGGTAAACGCCAAAAGCTTTCACCTTTTCCCGATCAACCATCCCCGACGACGTGTCGTCGAGAAAAGGTGACAAAAAAATATCACACCATCGCCGACGACATGTCGTCGTATTTGGTCAATCTATCTCGACGACATGTGTCGTCGAGTTTGCCTCGTCGAAACTGCCTAGTTTTCTTGTAGTGGTGGTGATACTACTCAATGAGGACATTAAGTCATGCTAAAGGGAAGAGAAACATGGGTGTATCGTTGAGTGAACTCATCCACACATCGCTAACACATAAATGAGATTTTAAATTTATAAAGAAGTCTTGGCATTACTAGAAACGTCGTGTTTTAGAGCGACAAACTTAGTGGATCTAACAAAACTCCCTGATCAAGCATGTTGGGTGTGAATACTACTAGGACATGGGCTACTATCTATGAATTCTTTTATGTTTGTCAATAACAAAACCCTGAGGGTTTGAATTAGTCTATGCCGTCAAAATAAGCAATATAATGGTTGTTGTGTTATAGATTACAATGTTAGACGTCCATGATTTGTTGTTTTTATTAGCTTATTATTTCACTTGATTGTTTATTTTTCAAAGTTGATTTGAAATTCTTAATGTTCATTTATAAGAATTATGATAACTATGTGTTTACAGAAGTGAGTATTCCTTATGTGTACTCTCATCATCTGCTCATAATATTCTCATCTGCGACCTACACTTTTTTCTTTAGTTGATCATTTTATTGTGTACACTAATAGGTATGGTTGCTTAGTGTCACGAAGTTATTTCTTGACTCTCATGCAACACTTAGATTTGATCTAAGTTCAGCCTTTGATGATAGCGATCAAAGTATTGCGTAGCGGAAGTCTTGAAAGGGGAACGAAAGATTGTGAACTTACAAAGATAATGCTTCTATTACTTGAAGAAGTTTACAAGTATACAAGTGAGTTGTGAAGTGCTTGGGTGATCTACAAATGAACCATCTAACGCCTATTTATACTAGCAAGAAGCTGATCTAGATGCTTCTTGATCTAGAATAGTCTAGACATAATCTATAGAAGCTGATTTCTAAAGGAACCTATCAAAATATCCAGCATTATAAGTCATTTTAGGGTTGTTCTAGAGTTTATCTAGATGGTTCCATGGCTGCCCTCTTTCGTTAAAGCTTTCTAGACATTTCTAAGGAAATGTCCAGCAATTCCATGTTGTTTCAAGGCTGATTCGGAGCCTTCCAATCTGCAAGTTTTTTACCAGAATTTTATGCACTGTTTCGAAGAGTTTCTAGCAACCCTAGATGCCTCTAAACGCATACAGAATCTTCTGGATTGCGAGAGTTATACTATGACCTGAAATTAGGCGAGACATGACATTAGACGCACGTGGGTCTACTTCATGGTATTGTGTTTACGCTAGTGACAGTCTTCTTTCTTGGTTTTTAAGAATTCAACATGTTGTATCTTGGTCTAGAATGGGCATTTACCGTTTCTAGATATACAATTTTTATTTTATGATGATTTTAGTGTCGTTTATCTTTTTCTAACCAAAGAAAACGTCAACTCGTCAAACATGTTGAGATTGATTGACAAATTGTTAGAAAAATAGTTCTCAATTATGTTAAAGTATTTTACACATGTACTTTGTTAGTTTGCTGATATTTGAAACAAGGGTTTACCCTTTGTACTATGCTTTACCCTTTAGAAGAAAAGTACGAGTGTTAGAGAATCTTCCTCTCATATTGTGGCCTTGTGGGATATCTTGGATAAAGATCACAAACTATAGCTTAGAATGTTTATCTTTATTAATTCATTTATTGTGTTGATAGAATATAACACGTATTGTAAATATATTAGGATTAGTGCTATCATTTTGTAGACGAGTTGTTTTCAATGCTTCTTGAGTTCTTGTACTCTATGTAAAACAACAATCAATATCAATGTTTTTAAAACCGGACCGGACCGGCCGGTCAGACTGGTCGGACCGGGAACCGTGACCTCCACCGGTCCGGTTACATGCTCTGAGACCGTTTGCTGGTTGAACCTGGCGGTTCAAGCGATTCAGCGGTCGAACCGAGAACCGCGAACCGGTGGTCGAACCGGGTAGTTTAATTTTTTTAAAAAAAATTTTTTACTGTTTTTTTATCTTTTTTTATCCTATAGTCCTCCTACTTACTTCTATTTACAATTTTAACTCAATTTGGCTCTTTCCTTTTAACTTATACGCTGCCACAGGTCCTCCAAAACCCTAATCAAAATTAAAATTGAAGATTCAAAAGAATTAAAATTCCTACAGACTTACAACCCTCGTCCTTGACTCAAAATTGTTTAAATGGTTGCATATGTAGTATTTGGAATTTTTATATTTTTCTATATATTTTTATGAATATTTATATTATTTATTGCGTCATCCGGTTCTTGAATCCGGTCCGACCAGTGAACCTCTAAAACGTCCGGTTCATTGTCCGGTCCGGTTCTAAAAACATTGATCAATATATAATACAACTCACGATGCTTACCCAATTCTCATGATGTTCTTAAAAACAAATCTTTTAGTATCGTTTCCTATTTAATAATGGTATGAAGATACCAAAGGAAATCAGTCATAAAATTAAATATCAACTTGTTATCAATCTATATTGCAAGTTGTGATTGTGGTCCCACTGTCCTAACAACATCGCTTATTTTTTTTTTCTAGATAAAAGACAATTACAAAACAAGACAGTTTAATTGGGTAATTTTATTCCAAATCTAAACCACAAATTATGTACACATGTTAATCAAAGTAACTAAAATCCAAGTTTAACCATAAGATATACCTTTATTCGGTCTAAGGTTTGAGTTTACCCAACTTACCTCAATCTCTGTCTCTAGATATACACAACAAATCTAAGCATGCACTGAGGTTTATTTAACTTTTGTTTAAGATATTTATTAAGAGTTAATTACACGGATGGTCCCCCTGGTTGGCCAAATTACGAATTTAGTCCTTAACTTTGAGAAATTACGGGTTTGGTCTCAATATACTTTCATTTTGTTACACTGATGGTCCCTAACATAGATGAAGGTTAAGTTTTCTTGTTAAGTGAGTATAAAAAGATCAAAGTACCCCTAACATTAAATAAAATTAATAATAAAAAGATTAAATATTAAAAGGTGGGACCCACTTCTAATAAAAAAAATTAATTCACTTTCTTAACATTTTAACCCTAACCCCCTCCCCCTCCTCTTTCAATTCAGTTGCAGATCTTAATTAAACCCCACTTCCATCACCTTCCACCACCCACCATCTTCAACACCTATGCTGCCACCCACCTTCCTCTCCGGCGACCACCACCACCGTCTTCTCTTCTCCCTCTACAGGACACCAACACCACCGCCGACCACCACACATGCACCATCGCCGGCCACCACCACCGCCCGTTGTCATTTCTTCAATCGAACCGGCGCCGGCCACAGAATCTACTCGACATCTCGCTGCCCCCACCGCCACATCATTTCCATCATCGACCTGAGGTAAAATAAAACCCTAATCCACACACACCATCTCCATCATCGACCTTACCCCCTCCTCCTCTCTTTCCCGTCGGCCACCACCTCTAAAACCATCTCCGACCATCTGAAAATCGTCCCGTCTACAAAATCGAACACAGAACACACCACCATCGCCTGAAATTAAACACAGATCAGACCACCATCGTATGAAATTGAACACAGAGGGTTCATACAGTCAATTGAGAAAGATCCTTCAGTAAATGATAAAGTTGAACTTTGGTATGTGCGTAAGAAGGGTTCAAAATAGATAGTCCTCGAGCATCGAACTCCGTTAATGGTGGCTTCTACATCTGGAAGCATGAATGTTTTAAAATTGATAATTTGACAACCTAAAGTAGCTGTGATCTTTGCTTGTGGCCCGGATAACTGCACCGCCCGACACTGTGCGGCTTCGGGTGGTTTTTTTGATGCTATTGAAATGGTTAAGTTGACTCTTTCCACAATCGACATTCGATAATGGGCATCGGCTAAACATGTGTATATATAAAACGGTTAATGGTTTTCTTGATGCTATTGTGGGTACAGATCCGAAAATGGAAGATGCTAAAGGGCATCGACCTGCTGATATGATTGTTTTACCTCAAAAGCTGTCTGGGGTTCATTTTTCCCTTGAAGAACTTCTCATGTCAAAACATTCATAAAAACGGGGGGATTTGTGTTAGACAGAGAGAGAGAGAAAAAAAACAAGGGTTTTGTATCGCCGGAAGTTGGCTGGAGAAGATGGTCATGGTTAGGGAGGGAAGAGAGGGGCTGCTGCCATGAGTGAGTGTTGGTGGGTCAAGAATCTTAAGTGATTTTTTAAAAAGGGTATTTTGATTATTTTTTAAAAGGTTAATAGAAAACTTAACCTTCATAAATATCAGGGACCATCAGTGTAACAAAATGAAAGTATCTTGAGATCAAACCTGTAATTTCTCAAAGTTAGGGATTAAATCCATAATTTGGCCAAACCACATGGACCTTTCGTGTAATTAACTCTTATTTTATTTAACAGTACTAAATATTATATACATAAAAAATACGTTTGATAACATCTTAAGCAGTTAACGGTCATAGTTTTACTGGTACACATGATATGTCATGACATCCTTAACCACGACGTGATGGATTACGCGTCATTGCCACTCAGCCCCATATATTTATACAATTACATACGTATAACTTGTCAGACTATGATTTTTATAAATGGTAAAGCCAAAAGTATTTTTACATAAAAAAATGTTTGATACTTTAGATTAGTAACAAACAAAAAAGAAAAAAATTATATACCTCAAATAAATGATAGAATAAAGTTTATTATTTTCTTATAAACGTAAAACATCTACTCATTCAAAGCCTTAAATCTAATTGATAAAGTTAGACCCCACTCCCCCTCATCCCATGTGCCCTTAAGTCGCATGTGTTGTTCGACTTTAGTATAAATGTTTCAGAAGGATTCCCATGTTACTTTTGTTTCTTTAACGTGTGTCTAATAATTTAACAAACATAAAATAAGAAAGACGATTTAATTCGTGTTACACTAATTTTTCTGTGGTGTCGATCAATTAAACAAACCAAATGAAACAAGTTTTGTATATGTCTGGTTCGACTTGGGAAGCACTTCGGGTCTTTCTTTTTCCTTTTATGTTTCTCATATCCAAATCATTGTCTAATTTTTTAAAATCTTAAAACAATAACCGACCGATATCTGATTACAAACCTCAAAGATACTCGGTTTCTTCCCCTATTTTCAACTTTAATTACATATACTCAACACAAAACTTAAATTACATATATCTCTCTCTTTTATAAAATTAGCATTTTAACCTTACAAGAAATACGACTATTTTTATTCCATTGATCTCAACCCTAACATTTTAATTCCTCTTTCCGATCGATTCCAACATCCAGCGTCGCTTATGATCGATTCCATCATCCAGTTGAGTATTTTTGTAACTATGAAAGGGGTATATATATGTAATTAATGAAGAATTTAAAAGGATATATGTAATTGCCCATTTTTTTATGCCTTTTTGTTTTGTAAGTTTAATAAATCAAAATGCACACAAAAAGTGTCGATAATAATTGACTTGAGTACACTGACCATCACGATAAATTAATAATTGATCAAGAAACAGTTCAAAGATTTTGATATATTCTTAAAGTCCTAAGTAGGAATAGTGTAACAGTGCTAACTAAATTATTAGATAATTAACATATAATAAGTTTGGGATGATATTATAAAAAATTAATACGAATACATATCTATTAAATCAATGATAGATTTATTAAATCTGTTTACGCTGTGGCAACTTTCTTGGTGCCCTATATATATAGACTATTTTGATAACCTTAAACACTAATTAACTTAATATTTTTTTATCACTTAAAATAAAATTTTATATCTTATGTGATAAAAATATGAGTAAATCATGTTTTTAGTGTTTGTGGTTTGGTTTGTTTAACCATTTCTGTATAAAAAGGAATATTTTGACATATCAAGCCATAATGTTACATTTCTTTAACCATTTCAGTCACTTATGTTAACTTTTCTGTTAAGTTTATGGCATTTCACTTATTTCATTTCTAAGAGACTAGTTTAACTATTTCAGTCCAAATTTTTTTTTTAACTTTTTTTAAAAATGTTCTTTTAAACTTTTTTAAAATCATTTTTTTAGTTCTTTTTTAAAACGTACTTTTTTTTACCTTTTTAAAAACTTTTTAACTTTTCTAAAAACATTTTTTTTAGTTTTTTCATAAAACCCTAAGTTAATAGGTATGAAGTTCAGGGAATCGAAGACGAAGTTCGCTGGTATACCGGCCCGACCATTTCCAGGAACTCAAGGTTTTGTTTTCACCCAACGAATTGCTCACCCAAAGAAAACGCGTCCAGAAAGAGAAGGTTTCCACCCTTTATAAAAAGACTATGCTTTCCCTTCAACTGATGTGGGACTTAAATCTTAACTTGTTGTAGTGTGTAGTAATACTTTTATGGTGAATAGCGTATGTTTTCTATCATTGTTCCTGTTACTATATACCTCCCCAACATAGAACAACAATCGAGCAATAAAACAAATAGTATCAAGTACTAATAGGACATTGTAAAATCATGTCACGATAAAGATGTTTAATAGATGCATGCCAAATAATGGCAGATCATCCACACAATAGCAGAAAGAAGAAGATAAATACAAAAATATGCAACAAGGAAATAATGATTCAAGTATAATGTAAATACACAAGAAAAAATAAAAACAAATACAGAAAGGAAACATGTCATGTACCATTTGATATTTTGATTGCATAATTTTATGTAATCAGCGACCAACATACTTTAAAATTTGATGTCAATTTGGCCATCAATAAGCTCCTTTCCACCAAAACCATCCCACTTAAGGGCTATTACTGGAAGCAATATTCTGGTAACAAATTTAATGAGAGGGATTCCTTATTTTATATATCAACATCACCTTTTTTTTACCGGTGAACACGCACATTTTTTACTCTATATCACTTTACCACATCCATCTACATTACCTAACAGCATAATTACTATTAACAAATTTAATGGCAATTTTAATAACTTTGGATTATTTACACTCTACACCCTCATACCGTTGATTGTGTGGACTCATTCTAGGGTTTTTTTTTTTTAATATTTTTACATTTTATCTCCCCCATTTTCTTTAATACCTATACACATTTCTAATTTCATTTATAAATTAAACACAATTTGAGTATGTTTGGTTTGAAGGTATGGTTTTGAATAAGTAAGTTTCATTCCCATTAAATTGGGTAACCACCATACCCACCAAAAGGTTTGGATTTAAAATCTATACAAATACTCACTCCTTTATGTTTTTATTTTTAAACATATATAGATTCTCGACTATAAACCAAACACCACTTAAATGTTTAAATGAAATTTGCAAGTGAAATGACAAGAGACTTGTACATATGAACGGACTTAGGCCGACTGTTATGTGCGTGAAACATCCGGGCGTGATCCACATGGCCCGTGAATGGGCGTGGAACACCCCCGGGTGGCATGATTGGTGTCGTAAAGGGGGTGGGGGGGGGGGGTTGTTGAAATATATGTTTAATTTCATTTCAATGTCAAACATATTTTTTGATATCAATTTCTTTTTATTCTTTTTCATATCTTTGGTGAGCTTGGCTTAGAACTTGGGCTTGGAGCTGGTATCAAGAATATTAATAGGAACCTTTCTCCCTGAAAAAAAGATAGGGTTGCACTCTTGACCAAGGGTTTCTTGGTCCCAATCAGCCATGGATGTCACATATCTAAACCCAGGGTTCTCGTTCCCTCCATTTTCAGATTGTTTCGTTTTGGTTCTTCATCCAACATTTTCTCAAGCTTCGATTGTCTCTTCATCTCTGTGTTAGGGCTTATCGTCAAAATGATGATAACGGTTTGTTCTTGAGTTCTAATCATGTCTCTATGTATCAGATCTTCATTTTGTTTTGATTATCTTGTTCTTGTTTGTTTTGTGTAAAACGACTTTGATTTTGGAAAAATAAAATTTAGATTTACCATTTCTGACATGGTATCAGAGCCTAGGCTCTCGATTTCACGTTGTTCGCATCATATCTGGTCGATTCTGGTCTGTTTTGTTTGATTAGGGTTTTCTCGCGAACAAACCCTAGATCTGGTAAACATTCTTCCGCTGATTTTCTCTAGTCTTGGAGTGTTCATTTCGTTCGACTGGAGTTCCATTGGATTCGAAACCCTAGATCCAGGTATCTTTGTTTTGTCTCAGTATTTGGGTTTAGTTATCATAAGACACCAGCCCTTGGTGTTTTTGGCTAATGTTTTACTCCACCTTTGTTTCCCCTTTTTCTACGACTCCCTTCTTCATTACTTCCCCCGCTGCAATCATATTATCCAAACACCCTATTTTCTTCCACTGTTTTCGATAATTGATCCTTCATCTGTTCTCAACTCAATCAATTTTATCTGAGAAATTAGCTTTTTAGAACGAGTTGAATCTGTTAGAATATGGGGGAAAGAACAAATGATGAGATGAGGGATTTGTCTTTACAAGTTAAGAACTGCTTGTCACAGGATTAGTTGCAAAGTGGTATGATTTCTTGGTACAGTTAGAGAGTTGGTTGTTAGTTGTTGTCTGATGAAGAATTTTTCTTGTTTGTTTTGTGTAAAACGACTTTGATTTTGGAATAATAAAGTTTAGATTTACCATTTCTGACAGAGTTCTAAATCACGGGCGTTGGTGTGTACTTTGATTAGTCGTTGCAACAGCTGCAATAAATTAAAAAAGAGATTATTTTTTTAAATAACAACTCAATCTCAAAACATATCACACAATTTCCATCTTCTACTCTAAAATTCGCTCTACGCATACTATAACTGTTAAAAGAAATGGATTTTTCATCCTGTTCACCGGATTCAACGGATGAATATGAAGTGATTGTTGAGGCAATACGTTTGCGGTACCAACTACTTCAAGAAGCAAAGAGTTAGGAACGGGTTGCAAGTCGAGTTCAAGTAATGCGGGATCGGGAAGCTGACAATGAACATCTAGTACGTGACTATTTTCTGAGACTCCCCTATATAATGAAGATTCATTTCGGGTTCGTTTTTGCATGAGTCGTCAACTTTTCTTACGAATTGTTGGAGATTTCGAGAGAGATTTTCCATTTTTTCAACAAAGGGAAGACGCTAGACGTAAACTAGGTTTTACATCTACACAAAATGTACTTTTGCAATTCTTCAACTAGCGTATAACTCTTCTCACGATTAATGTGATGAACATCTGAAGATGTCGGAAAAAACCTCGCGAGATACTCTCCACAATTTTTGTGAAAATATTATTATTTATATTATTATTAACATTATTATTATTACTATTATTTATTATTATTATTACTACTACTACTTTGAAGGTGTGATTGATCTCTTCGGCAAGAGTTATTTAAGGAGACCGATAATCATTGACATCCAACAAATGCTTGGTTGTAATGTTGCAGAAGTCACTAGGCGTTGTCAGGTCGATCGACTAGGGAGTTGCAAGTACTCGACCGCGAGGAGTACTCGGGGAGTAATCAGAAATGGTAAATTATAAAGAAATTAACTTTCCAGAAATTATATATATATATATATATATATATGTCAAATATCAAAAGTTTACTAATATTTATAACAAAATACGTGAATATCAATATAAATCGAAATGATAAATTTTCAAATACCAAAGTATTTCAAAAATTGATATTCATTCTTTAATATTATTTTAAGGCCCCAAACCCGGGAGGCCTCCCAGCCCGGCTCATGTCGTTCCAACAAACGGCAGAGAGCACCTCAGTATACGATCACGTACAGTAACTGAGAGTCCTATTACACCTACGGCCAACTTCAATTCACCAAAGCAAGGCTCATCTCGTGTAGTGATTGTGGACCCGTACAAGGATATTGAGTAGACGGCTAGAAGTGGGACTAGAAGTGAGGGCCGCTATTCCGGTCAGCTTGTTAGAAAGGGAACTATCACCCTAAAGACAGCTACTCTCGCTTTCTAACAGTAAACTAAACTGCCTTCCGGTCGCCTCACCAACGCCTTCTCTCCCTTTCGGTCGAACTGTTCCATCCTCTTCCGTTGGGAAAGGGGATCGATTACCTTTCTTAGCTAGGATCAAGGAACTCCTGCTGGAACGTGTCGGATTTACCCAATAACAAACCGTTCTTAAACTTCAAACATACATTAGCATCGGAAATTAGCATGATTACATTGTCTTAAAACACAACCAATTACAACATTGTTTTATACATTCATCATTCATCAACATTCTTGTGTTGGGTAACTCCTCGGAATAGCCAAGCAGCATCCACTCATCATTCACCTCATTTTTACCCTGACATGCATACTAAAAGTCAGCTAACGCCGGTGAGTTCAAGTCTTTCGTTCGTTTTAGGAAATTGTTTATCATTCTTTCATTCATTCATTAGGGTTTAAGCATTCATAAGAAAACAACCATTCAACCATCGTTTAAGCATAATTTTAAATGAAACATTCATTCAACATTTACCATTCATTTAAGTCATATATTTAGTTGTCTAAATCTGTGTCATCGTTCTTTCAATTTGTTTCGTTTCCTTTCGTTCACCGCCCTCGCGACTCATAGGTCGATAAGGTAATATCACCACCCTTACGACTCGTAGCTCAATAAGGTAATAACATTCACCTCCCTTATGACTCATAGGTCGATAAGGTAATAACATTCACCGCCCTTACGACTCATAGGTCGATAAGGTAATAACATTCACCATTCACGGGTCACGTTAACCCCGAGTCACCTTCTTCACCCTTCCACCGCCAGTTGCACAACCTTTATACCCGTTGATAGACCACATAGGCGCTACCCCTATTAAACTTATGGTACTATGGCTTTCCCATAACATACCAAAAGGCTGGGGACTTACATCCCAAGACTTCATGGTACTATGTCTTTCCCATAACATACCAAAAGGTTGGGGATCCCGGACTTCACTCGTCAATTCCTTCGTTTAACAGATTAGACATGTACTGAATTCTTTAAAACATTTTCCCTTTTCTTTTCGTAAAACATTTCATTCTTTCACAAACCCTTTTCTTTCATTTACAAACCATTCCTTTATAAGCATTCCTTTCGTAAACCTTTCATTTCATAAACTTTTCTTGTTTCAAACATCGTTCCATTCATAACCCGTTCATTCATAACGTTCCATTTCGTAAACATCTTTCTTTTGTAAAACATTCTTTTCGTAAACGTTCATTCATAATCATTTCATTACATATGTTCTTCATTTCATAAACATTTCATACGTTCGTCATTTCATAAATATTTCATTTAAGTATGCACATCACCCTAGAAACAAGTAAATAGGGAATCTTGACTCACCTGTTCATTTGTAACTAAACCTGAATCGGACGTTTAACTGGTGCTAACTTGCTAACCGATATGCACGCAACTCAACACGTGAATTCTATCAATTACAATAGTGTCGCCTAGACAGTGTCGCCAGGCACACGATCAGTGTCGCCAGAACTTGCATTCTGGACTTTGTGTCGTCAATTGCTAATGTCGCCCATATTAGTGTCGCCACATTTTAGTGTCGTCTAAACAGTGTCATCTTCTTCAAGTGGCCGCGACTAGTTTCGCCTCAATAAATAGTGTCACCACTTGAAGATCTTCATGTTCAGGCTCGTTTTCAACCCAAGTTCGTAACTTTTTACATCCAAATCATTTGTTTAACTTCCACAAGCTCAGATCTGGGCTTTATACACCATTTCATACATAAAAATCATGCCTTTTAAGACCAAAACCCTAGTTTTACCCCCAAAACCCATTTAGACTGAAAACAAAAGGTTTAGGTTGGATTTTATCCTCAAAAACGATGGTTTCTTCATCCACAACTGTAACGAACCAACTTTCGGGTTTATCCTATAATGTGTTCATTATATTATAGGGGATGTTTTAAATAAAAGAAAGTTGAAGGGTGTTATTTAAAGGGTGCATT
Organism: Smallanthus sonchifolius; assembly: GCA_023525975.1. Lineage (NCBI taxonomy): Eukaryota > Viridiplantae > Streptophyta > Magnoliopsida > Asterales > Asteraceae > Smallanthus > Smallanthus sonchifolius. The sequence goes on along the minus strand of CM042031.1, from coordinate 67,676,037 downwards.
TCTTTAACTTTGGAAGGAGGAGACAAATCAAGAAGTGCAGGGACCATTTGTCGTAATTTTGGCAAACCCGATTTGGTGGATTAAGGGGTGGCGACACACACACTTCCCAGGTGTGTGTGTGTCGTGACTTTCAAAGGAGAGAAGAGGGGATGATGTTCAAGATCAAAATTAATGAATTCATGCTTGGATTTGAAGGTTTTTGTACACTCATCTTTTTCTAAAACTCCAAGTAAGCATCCTTTCATCATCTTAATCACCATTGTTAGAGTTTTGGTGGATTTTAGTAGAAAACCCAAATTGGGTTAATTGGTATGGTGATTATGGATAAATGCCGTTCTTAAACCTTAATCTAGTGTTATAAATGGTGGAGAATCATGATTTACATGAGTCTAACATCTAATTTGATGTTTGAAAAATTAGGTTCTTGATGTAAAAATTGGGGGTTTTTGAATTGCGGTTGTTAAAATGGTGAATTGAGGAATTGTAAGAGTTTGTTGTGATCATAGACACAAAACTTAATGAAATCCTCAATCAATTTGGTAAATCAAGAACCTTGGAGAATTCAGTGAAAATTGGATAAAACCTTTACGAGTCAAAATGGGTTGGTTGGTATTTAGAAAGGTTGAAAGCTTGAATGAAGCTAAACAAACCAAGTTAGTTAATGGTGAAGATCATAAGGTCTTGGGTGGGAGTTAAACTTCAATTGTTGTATGTATTGGGGTATTTTAGATTACTAAAACATGTGAAATGTTTAGGTAATCAAGGGGATAAAGGTGTTAGCTTTGAAGAACGAATGGAATCTTCACTAGCCAAGGTAAGTGTTTTGCACTTACTTAGTAGTAGATAAGTAGTGGTTACATGTAAGTAGATATATTGTTATTTCTATTTATATGTTGTATGTTGATTTTGACTCATGTGGTAAATGGTCAAAGTAAAGTATGAATGTGGTAGGATTGTTGTGGTTGACATAATGAGGAAATTGGTCAAACTAATGAATGACACTTGGTAGAAGTGGTGATTTGTTATAAATTGACTTAGTGTGGTATAAGTCAAACCATTTGTGGATAAATGGTGAAATTGTTATAAAATGGACTTAATGTGGTATAAGTCAAACCATTGTGGATAATGTTGAAATAGGTGTAATTAGACTATGTGATTAATAGTCAAACTTTAATATGCAAATGTGGTAAATAGGTGTAAGTAGACTATGTGATTAATAGTCAAACTTGAATATGTAAATGTGGTAGATATGTGTAATTAGACTATGTGATTAATAGTCAAACCTGAATGTGCAAATGTGATAGATATGTGTATTTAGACTATGTGGTTAATAGTCAAACTTGATTGTGCATATGTGGTTAAATGGTGTAAATGACTCAATGTGGTCAAGAGTCAACTAAAATGTAGAATGTGGTAACATTAGACTAAAATTGACTTAATATGGTAAAAGTCAACTGTTGATAGTAAAACGGTAAATTAGTTGATTTCATAAAGTGTGGATACTTCATTGAGGTGTTTATGTGAAATGTGGATACTTCACGCGTGGTAGTGAGGTCAAGAACTTCACGAGTGAAAGTGTAGTCAAATACTTCACGGGTGACATGAAGTGTGGATACTTCATGGGTCGGCATGGAGTCAAATACTCCATGCAAAAAAGCGAGGGGTGGTTCTCGCAAGAGACATGTGGATATGTCAAATTGATGAAGGGTGAAACGTTAGGACTTGTATGGGTCAAAACGTGTCTAAGTTGTAGGTTGTTGTATGCCTAACTAACTAATTGATTGAACTTGGAGTTAACACTTCATGGGTGCAAAACAAGTTGTGGTTCTCGTTTCGAGCATGTCTAATAATTGATATTTTTACCTTGGGTGTTTAAAACATTCACAAAATGTTGTTGGTGGTTTAAAACAACTAAGGGACGAGTCAGGAGGGTCAAAAATGCCAAAAACTGAAATTAGGGTTGGTTGGTGCATGGCTGGAGTCTAGGACGCCCCTTGGCTAGTGGACGCCTCAAATGGGACACCTGGGCGTCTGGGACGCCTGATGGGTCCTTCCAGCGCCCAAGTGGGACGCCCATTGGCTGAATTTTTGAGTTTTCTTCTTAGGACACTTTGGGGGGTCTTGGGACTTGCTGTATCATTACTAATGATTTATTTTTGATGTTTTGAATGTAGGGAAAGCTCTTGAATGATCTCGGGTCTCATCAAAGTTGGACATTAGATTCTCAAAGTTGTTTTAGCCGTTTGTTTTGTTTAAAACTAATCTCGTGGATCGGTATACATCCTGATGATGTCGTTTTAATTAAACTTCTCGTGAGAGACTTTTACAAACATGTTAGGTTTTTTAACACTTGTGGGTATGAAAAGGCACATAGCCGAGTATGTGGCCAAATGACCGACCTGTGCAAAGGTTAAAACCGAACACCAAAAGCCATCTGGATAGTTACAACAACTTGAATTACCGGTATGGAAATGCGAAATGATTACCATGGACTTCATCACCAAACTTCCCCGATCCAGTCCAGGGAATGACACAATATGGGTTATCGTTGATCGTTTATCCAAATTCGTACATTTCCTACCGATGAAAGAAAATTTTAGTATGGATGAGTTGACACAACTATACGTTAACGAGACAATATCCTTACACGGAGTGCCGTTATCCATCACGACGAGTAGAGACAATCAATTCACGTCTCGATTCTAGTAGAGCTTCCAAAAAGCTCTCGAAACTCGTTTAAACCCTAGCACTGCATATCATCCTCGGGTGGATGGGTAGAGCGAAGGACAATCCAAACCTTGGAGGATATGCTCCGAGCGTGTGTTATAGACCTAGGAGGAAATTGGGACGACCACTTATCTCTGATAGAATTCTCTTATAATAACAACTACCACACGAGTATACAAGTTGCACCATTTGAAGCCTTATATGGCAGAAAACGCAGAACTTCTGTATGTTGGTCAGGAATAGGAGAGAACCAGTTATCTTGAGCTGAGATAGTCTGGGAAAACACGGATAAGATATTACAAATCAAGGATAGATTGAAAACGGCACGTGAACGCTAGAAAAGTTATACCGATAAAAGGCGGAAGCCGTTAGAGTACTGTCCTACTTAAGGTATCGCCTTGGAAAGAAAGGGAAAGTTAAGCCCTAGGTTCATATGACCATTTAAAATCTTGGAACGGATCATACCAGCAGCATACCGATTAGGATTGCCCAATAAGATGATTGGAGTACATGATGTATTCCATGTCTCCAACATGCGTAATTATTTAGCGGATGAGACTTTGGCCATGCCACTACAAGACGTAGTAGTGGATGAAAGGCTTAAATTTGTGGAACAACCGTTGCAAATTGAGGACCGAAAGGAAAAGAAATTGAAACGGAAAAGACTCGTATTGGTTAAGGTGAAATAGAATTCAAGACGTGGACCTGAGTACACGTGAGAACTGGAATCCGAAATGAGAAAGAAATACCCACAATTATTAAGAAAATAATCTCGAGGACGAGATTTCAAAAAAGTTGGGGATGATATAACGCCTACCGAATTCCGACCTCAATTTCTAACCAGAATACTTTACAAACTCGACAAGAGTTAACGGAAACCCGAGAATTAGAAAATAAATTAAGAAATTCTAAAATTTAGAGGGTAACAATTTAGACGTTCGACCTACAAATCCTGGACGAGCGATTAATATTTAATATTAATATTAAAATATATTTTTTTGACCTTGCTCCGTTTCTAACGAAACTTAGATCGAAGCGTAGAGAAAAATAAGTACGTTCAGACAACGTAGTCATAACTTTATAAAAACGTTATATTTAAAACGTTATAAGAGAATTACGAGATACAAGCTAAAATAATATTGATAAAAATAATAAATATAATATATATATGTATATATATATATATATATATTGAATTCATACTTTCCTAGAAACTACCATATAAGGAAGATAGTAGGAAGGTGCAAATAAAATATGAGGAGGGTAGTAGGAAGGTGCACATGACATGTAAGGATGGTAGTAGGAAGGTACACCAACATGTGAGGAAGGTGATAGGAAGGTGACATACGGTGAACAAACTTCCCTATAAATAGAACTTATGATTACTCCCAAGTTCTCACTCCAAACCTTCTCCCAATTCAATGACAGGTTCGTCTTTAAATTTTCGAGTTTAAATATTTATTTTAGTGGAGCTTAGAGTTGTAGCCAGCGTAGGAATTGGGTGACATAACCCTGGTCTAGGCATGGACTGATCACCCATGTCTAAACTAGGTAGTATTATCCAAAGCTAACCACGGTTATGACTAGACAATTCACCATCATTCGTTAGGCCTTTGCCTAAGATTTATTTCGGTCTTGAACATGGATAAAGTTCTGACCAGTCATAATAACGCCAAGACTAGGCGTAAGGAATATGACAAGTTTAATTATGGTTCCAAGGATGAAACCACAGTGGTTAGAAATATCAAAACCCGAAGGATGAGAAATTTCGGAATCTTGAAAATATAGAAAACTTTATAAGAAATTCGAGAAGTTAGGGGATATCGGGCTGACATGTGATTAGATATCGGTCCGATATGGGAAGAGGTTGGATATCGGACCGATAAGGCCTGGAAAACGGTCCGAAACGCAAACCCCTAGGAACCCTCTGCATCAGACACGTGTCGAGACACGTGTCGAGACACGTGTAGGGCATGGATCAGCATGTCGGACGTGTTGACGGATGTCGGACCGACATGGCATGCCTACTCGGTCCGCTATGGACGGGTGGCACACCGGATTTGTATGGCTGCCACGTGGCGCACATGCGGGACAAGGCAGGCATATCGGACCGAGATGCCTCTGGATAACGGTCCGATATGGGTGGCCATTAGGCCTATAAATAGAGGAGCACTTCATTTGCAATCCGCACACCAACTCACTTTCGAGTTTCCTCTGATCTCTTTGATCCCGAGCCTCCCTCTACTGTCCCGACTCCTGAACTACTCTCCCGAGTTTGACTGGGTTTCGCTTATAAACTGGACACGAGCGTTTAGAGCCAAAGAAACCCGAGGAACGCATAGAAATGCGAGTTAAGGTGCTAGAGACCTAAGAGTCAACTCTAAGAGCTACTTAGCACTAAGATTATTATTCCGAACTTCAAAACCAAGGTGAATACTCGTCTTTATCAAAGATACTCGTTCTCATGGTGAAAACAAGCTGTACAAAAACGATTTGTAAGACGTGATTGTGCTATAGGCACCTTCACGTAATAAACACGATAATTAAATATTTACTCATACTAATGCCAGAATTAGGGTTGAGTTCAACCCCTAGGGATATGATTAATCCCAAAACTAGGGGTTCTACCCCCGGGGATGTGATTACCCAATAAGTATACGTAAAGTTTGATAAAATATTTATACTCGTTCCGTATCCAGTTTGGTCGGGCGAGGTTGGCTTGTATGTCGGGTGATTGCGTAAAATGCAGGAGTGCCAATTTGGCCGCGTAGCCCCCGAGTACATGTCCAATGTATACAAATGGATGAAAAGGAATAAAGTGATATGATCACTAGAATCCACCGACGATGAAATGTTTAACTGTTTAATTAAACTGTTTTGCCATGTTTATGAAAATGATTTGAGGTCATAAAGTATTCACCAGCATGTAGCTGGCGTTCATTTTCAAATACTTTCAGGAAAAGAATGAAATGACCTCATCGTATCGAGACCGGCTACGGCCTGAGTCCCGATGACATTTTTGTTGCACAGCCGGGTCAGGCCACACACCTAGACCCGGTGCAACCCGAATATATGTTATTACAGGTCGTGCAATGCACATAAAGACCCCGAATAGTAAACAAGGTTAAGTGACCGAAGGACTACGTTTTCCTTAGGCATATTACCTCCTTGTAATTCTACTGACTTTGCGTCAGAGTTTTGATTTGAAATCATATGTACAAACGATCGGGTTTTCATTACCCAGTTATTTAAATAAAGATAATCTTTTGTCTACACGACAAGATTTCTATATTTACAAAACCAACCTTTGAGGTTGAGATGAAACGATCCATTTTCAAATGTTATTCCGCTGCACAAAACAAACTCTGAAAATCAAAGCAGGTACCGAAGGTGCCAACGGATGCCACAGCCCGGTAACGTCCCGGGGGTGCCCGAGGCGGGGTATGACATTGGTTGGTATCAGAGACTGAGGTTTTAGCGAATTAGATACTTGAGATAGTATCTAGGCTCTAACCTTTATGATACCCAGGTTTTAGTTAGATACTTGGTTTAGTATCTAAGCTTTAACAAGATTGGGAAAGAATGCCTACTAAGATGAAAATAGGTAAATACTTATACATAGATGCTTGCATCTAAGACTGATAGTATAAGAAATTGCAAATGTCTGGAGTTGGTAGTTACTACTCTGAAAGAAAATCCCTACGGAAGTAAGGTAAAGCTAATTAAACATTCCCGGGGATGATCCAAATACAATCGAATGGAATCTTCTCTCCTTAGAAAACATAATACAAGATGTTTATACACAAGGATGCGGATCCAAGTGCTCTGGGCACAACAAAGATTCGGATTTGAGTAACTGGCGAATAAATACTCCTCCACCGAAGGTAAGTGAAGTAAATCAGGCTGGAGCCAGCGAAGGCTACGCAACTAAGAATACGGGTGGTATGGTCATCCGAGACAATATCCATGCCCTAAACTGAAGGGATGGAGGAAATATATCGGAACTTACCTCGGGTTGGAAAGGACTCTAATGAAGAAGCCACGTTACTACTTTAATCCAAATATGATTCTAGATTTTGAAAATCCGGATGATTATATTCCTGATAATTCTGATTCTCTGCTTATACATCAAAATATGTATATTCCCTGAGTCGGGAAATTCTATGGATTTTGATCCATGAGAAGTTTATCTGAATAAACGTTCTTCATTTGGAACCATCCAATCCATACCAAAATGTGTACAATGATATGGTAATGGAGATTTGAGATCCTCCTCCACAATATGATTATCCTTCAGTCTATCCTAGCTCATGTCTTGAACGTGCCATACGGGAGACAGATGAGGTGAAATAGGATCTGAAAAAAGGTAATAAGAACAGAAAGACAATTGGAGAAACAACTCCGGAAGTATGGGGAAAGTAAGGGATTAGGAAAGGAGATGATGAAAGACTAACTTCAGTTATTCTATAGCCTTTCCGCTTCTAATAAATACCTTGTATTCATTCCCTATAAGAAAAATATTTCTTTTATAGAATGCTCGGAAAGAAGCAAATGACCGAGTTGTATCCGAAGATAGGCAACTAACAAATGAAACCGATAACGGACCTAGTATAGATAAAGAAAGTGCCGGAGGAACTTTCAAAAATCTTGAAGAATTAGAATCTACGAATAATCTATATATACACCTTCCGTGAGCTTTCATTTAAACCTTATGGTTGGAAGCTATACCTATGTAAACCCTTATGAGGGATTACCAGAAGTTCCTTACAAAAATGTTCGTATCCTTGAAGGAAAAGAAAGGGCGGATTCAAATAGGCCCTGTGTACCTTATTTTCTGTAAGGATCAATAAATATTTCTACTCCTCGTGTTAAAGAAGAAAACACTAGAGAATAATGAAGGATTAGAGTAATCCTTAAAAAGAATGGTGATGATATATCAAGGAACCTTATAAGGATGACATGTGTAAGCGAATTAGAATTTAGTCATCCAAGAATCACGAACTAATGAAACAGTTATGTGATTAAGAAATGTAAGAAGAAATGAAAGTATATAGTTTAAGGAAATAACGACCCTAAGAATTGTTGTTAAGGTGGACTGAACAAGTAAACTTAAAGAAAGCTTTCGAAAGAAGAAAGGCTTTGACCAATTAGTCAGAGGAAATAAAGAATTCCAAAGAATGAATAATCTGGAAGTAGATTACTGGCTGTTAATAAAGGATTCTGGAAGATACGCTCCCAACCCATGTAATAAACCTCGAAAGGAGGTAGAATTAAGGCAAGAGCATTCGGAGTATAGTACAATAAGAAGTACAAGAACGCCTATGCGTTAAATCATAAATCAGAGAGAAACCACATATCGGAATCTAAGTAATATGGGAAATTACCAAGTTAGTTTTTACGAACCAAGAAAAGGATTGGGATTAGCAAAAGGATCATACTGATAAGAGGAAAGATCCATTGAAAATATACGTCAAGGATAAGACGTTATTAAAGGTATCACATTAAAAATATGTAGTACAAATTTTGAAAGGAAAATAAGCTAAGTCCATATGCAGGACTAAGCAAATCAATAACCCTTGACACATAAGAAAAAGATAGACGAACCAATTGCAAAAACGGATATTGCAATTAAAGGTTTAGTTTTACAAAACGAAAGTTTGGATTTCATGATTAGACAAAGATGTCTATAAGATGTTGACTGTGAGATGTCTGTAAATGCAGTTTAAGAAATGTTAGAATACTTCCATAAGGGATGGAACATCGCCAGATCGAGAAGTGGAGTTTCAAATAAATCTTGTACCTGGCACGGTTCCGATAGCCAAAGCTCCGTACATATTAGCTCGCACCGAGATGGCTGAGCTGAAGAAACAACTCGATGAATTGTTGGAGAAGGGTTTTATAAAACCGAGTTCTTCACCATGGTGAGCTCCGGTAATATTCGTAAAGAGGAAAGACAGATCGATGAGGATGTGCATGGATTACCGAGAATTGAAAAAAGTCACGATCAAGAACCGGTAACCACTTCCAAGAATTGACGATCTGTTTGATCAGCTCCAAAGAGCAAGATGCTTCTCCAAGATAAACCTGCGATCAGGCTATCTTCAATTAAAAGTCCAAAAATATGACGTATCTAAGACTACGTTCAAGACTAGATACAGTCATTTTGAGTTCACGGTTATGCCGTTCAGACTAACAAATGCTCCTACAGCATTTATCGACATGATGAATAGGATCTGTAAACCTTACTTGGATAAAATTTGTAATCGTATTAAAAGACGATATACTTATTTACTCCAAAGAGTAAGGAAGATCATGCTAAGAATCTAAGAACCTTACTTGAGCTGTTGAGAAATAAGGAACTCCATGCTAAATTCTCGAAGTGTGAATTTTGGTTGTCAAAGGTACAATTTCTCGATCACGTCATAAACGAGAAGGAAATTCAAATAGATCCAGCTAAAATTGAGGCTATATCCAATTGGGAAGTCCAAAAAAAAAGCCAACCGGAGTGAGAAGTTTCCTCGGATTGGCAGGATATTACCGAAGATTTATTAAGGACTTCTCAAAGATCGCCGTTCCTTTAACCACATTGACCCGAAAGGCAATTAAATATGAATGGGGTCCTAAGCAGAACGAAGCATTTGAAATGCTAAAGCAGAAACTAACCCAAGCACCAATTCTATCGTTGCCCAAAGGCAACAAGGGTTTTATAGTTTTATAGATTTGCTAGTGATATGTTTTGATTTAGTATTTTGAATGTGTGAACAATTAAACAGTTGTACTTTTGAATTCTTTTTGGTTTACTGATTTAAATGCAATTCTGAATTCTTATAACTGTGTTCGATTTTAATACATTTAATCCATGAATCTTGTATTCTTAATTATCCGTAGTCGGTCAGACTCGTGGGAATGTCTCTGAATTAAGACTTTTCTGAACTTCGGCTCAAGGAGTTGACTCCGAACTTCACAGGCCTCATTTTGAATGACGTTGGATGTAACTCGCATCAAATAATCTTCATGGATCTTTGTCATAAGATGTTTTGCTATTGGTATACTCATTAGTATCCTCTGACCTGAGATACGTACTAGAACTGTCGTTTACCAAGAACCATTCTTTAATCACTGTCAAACGTTGTCGCGTAACTGCAAGTCATAAAGACTTTGATTAGGAATAGTTCTGAAGTTCAGTGGGAGTTGTATGTAGTCAATAAGGGATTCTGTACTCTTACATTATATGTAACAGATAGGCATCATGGCGCCCTCGTTGATTCAAACTGGTGAAGTGTAAGGCCTTACCCAAACTTACTGTGTGTTTGATTGGACCACTTTGATTTTTGATCGAGAACAATAATAATTGAACGCCATATGAGAATGAACTAAATCCATGTCTCATTGATTCGATTGATGTTTTATACGGAAAGGATGAATGACAATTATTGCCATAAGTCTATTGTCTTGCTTTAGTTAGCTGTTACTAACACCGAGATATTTGGTTAATGACTTTAAAGCGTCATACCTTGTTAGAGACATCCATGTGCAGCTAGAGCGCCGCTGACTGTTTGCGTTGATTTATCGTGGATCGTCCAAGTGGGAGATTGTTGGATTTTATGGACCGACCCGATGGACAATGCGGCTGACCGAGCTATGACCCGTAAGAGTTACACCTAGGGCAACGAATATTAAACCCACTTAACCCGCTTAACTAGAAATTACGAACGGTTAGCGAGACGATATATTTTATATATATTCGTTAGACGAGAATTATTATTTATACTAGTTTATAAATAAAAATTATATATATTTTTTTAATATTTCAATAAAACAATTAAATGGGTACATGCTTTTTTTTTATTTCGTATTGGACTTTGGGCCCGGAAACAATTAATAAGGTTTATAATTATTATATATATAATAATCCTATTTTTGTTTTCTAACCTACAACTCTACAAAAGTTTCAGCCGCAAGAAGGATCTTGGAATTTTCCCCAAACTGCTTGCGACAAAAGCAAAGAAAAGGCTTCTGCCTTTTTGATCTTTCCGGCTAACCGCGCCTTCCCGTTGTAACATCCTGAGTTTTAGAGCACGAGAGAATTCACAAGGAATTAAAACTTAAATAAAAAGAAAGGAAGCGGACTTGGGCCGGGGTGAATGGGCCGAAAGGGGAAGGGTTTGGGCCCTTATAGGCCTCAAGAACAACCCAAAAGCCCCATTTCCATCCTCATTTCCGGATTTTAGAGAGAGAGGAGAGAGAGAATCTAGAGAGAGAAAGTCCCGGCTTTTGGATTAAAGCTTCAAGGATCATTAGCAAGAGCCTCTTGAGTGTTTAGCAACGAAAAGGAAGTGATTACAGGTAACCGATTCCCCTAGATCTGAGTTTTAGTTCGTTTTTGGGTTTTTCGGGTTTTGGGTGAAAAGGTTATGTTTAATCGGATGAAACTGATAGATAAGCATAGATTTGAGTTCCTTAATGGAAAACGAACGTTTTGAATGCAAACAGGTTCGGGATCTTGAAGTGATCAGACCCAAATGCGAAAGTTAGGGTTTTTCGCCAAGAACAGGTCGTGCGCACTTGCTAAGTGCGCACAGAGCAGGTCCTGCGTACTTGCTAAGTGCACAGGAAGAGGAGCCTGCGCACTTGCTAAGTGCGCAGGAAGAGGATCCTGCGCACTTGCTAAGTGTGCAGGAAGGGAAGTCTGCGCACTTGCTAAGTGCGCAGGAAGCAGTGTCTGCGCACTTGCTAAGTGCGCAGGCATCAGGACTGATTAAGTAAAGTCAGTATGTTAGAGTGGTTAAACCGTTTAACGTCGAGTTAAGTCTGATAAGTGTCAAATTGTTATGATTGTTCAGATTGTGTGAGATCCAGTAGACCGTTGCAGCTTAGATACCAGATGAGTTCTAATCCCCTTTTTGCCTTCTTTAGGGGTGGTATGCATACTTAGTGTAAAGTGTTTATTATATTTTATATATTATAAACTGAGGAGAAAAGCTATGTTTTAGTGAAAGGTTTAAAAGAGGCAAAAGTATGTTTCAGTAAAGTAAGATATATCATTTTGTAAGCGTTTACTATATTTTTATATACATAAACAAAGGCATGATATATGTGCTAGTATGTTTTCAGTAAAGTAAGATATATCATTTGGCAAGCGTTTACTATATTTTCATATACATAAACAAAGGCATGATATATATAATAAGCTATGTTTCAGAAAGTAAGATGTATTTTATGATAAGCTATGTTTCAGAAAGTAAGATGTATTTTATGATAAGCTATGTTTCAGTAAAAGCAAAGATATATCATTTGGCAAGCGTTTACTATATTTTTATATACATAAACAAAGGCATGATATATGTTAAGTTATGAACAAGATTTACAGAAAGATTTATGAACAGTAAAGTGAACAGTTTTTCCTTCGAGAATATGTACCAGCTATAAAGGTCCTTGGGACAGATGTTACTTGTACAAGATGTCAGACATGGGTTCTACCCATTAGTAAGAACCTTTGGGTTCGTTAACGGTTGTACAACTGGGATGAGTGACGGCGGTTGCTCGGGAGGTCCACGCAACCTCCCCTTAGCGGTAATGTCGGTTCATGGACGTTAGCCATGGGGGCATTGACCAGGTACTCGTCGGTTCATGGACGTTAGCCATGGGGGCGGTACAGTAGTACCAAAGGGAATTGACGGTTAAGCGGTATTGTCGGTTCATGGACGTTAGCCATGGGGGCATTGACCAGGTACTCGTCGGTTCATGGACGTTAGCCATGGGGGCGGTACAGTAGTGACAAGGAATTGACGGTTAAGCGGTAGTGTCGGTTCATGGACGTTAGCCATGGGGGCATTGACCAGGTACTCGTCGGTTCATGGATGTAAGCCATGAGGGCAGTACAGTAAAGAGGAATTGACGGTTTATTATACGTTTTAAACTGTTTGAAAAGTAAAGTATGTAAAGTTTAGCCATATGGGCAGTATATATATATGTTTTAGTAAATCTTTTGTATAATTGATTTAAAGTAAACGTTAGAACTCACTCAGCGTTGCTGATTTTTAGTATGCATATCCGTTAAGTGCAGGTTAGTTGATGGATGTGGATGCTTGGTTTAGAGAGAAGAGTTACCCGAAGATCAGTGTCTGGCATCCCGTTTATGTTTTATGTTATGTTTCTTTTGATTATGTTGATTAAGACAAGTTTCAGTTGTAATTGGCTAGTTATGTTTAGACATGTATGTTTCCGCTGCGTATGTTGAGATTTTAAAACGTTTCCGCTGTGTTAGTGAATGTCTTATGTTTAAAAGTGCTATGTGTTGATTAGTAAATCCAACAAGTGAGGCATTCCCGGGTTTGGGGCCTCACACCCGTCTCTCGTGTTCGGTTCGTGATCTAGCATCGTTTCGTTGTACCTAGGTGTCTCAACCGGTTAATCATTAACCGAGGTATAATTTATCTCGTCGGTAGATTAATTGTTTTTTTGTGTTTGCGTGTTCATAACCAGATCCTGTTTGGTTTGTCAGTGCTGTTAAATAGGTTATGATTTTATTTTCCGCTGCGTATTTATTAATTAACTGAATTAATTAATTTCTCTTTCAAAACCCATTTTTACAAAAGTCAAACTGATCATCACTGAATACCAACAGCTAAAGTTCGCCAAATCATAGGCATCGTCTGAGTGTAACTCAGACCAGTTTTTGAAGAAAACTTAGTGGTAAAGGCTGGAAAGGGATATGAGAAGCCAATGGTAAATGGAAAGGATGGAAAGCAAACCCAACTGTCGGAGGTGAAATCCACTCTAGTCTTATGGTCGAAAGGTCGAAAAACGGTATTTTTAGGGAAAGATCCCCCAGATTTAAGAAGCTCAATGTCTCTATTAGTAAAGGTGCATTTCTCGTAATCCGGGTTAGCAATCAGATGTTGACTATACAAATCATCCGAAGATGTGGAAGATCGTGTGGTTTTCTTAGCCATTTTTTGATACAAAAACTGAAAGAGATAATGAGAAAAAGAAAATCTGATTTTACCTGAAATCCCAGAGAGAATCGGAGAATATGAAGTGTGGGATTAGTAAAAAAGAAAAGTAATTATAATGGAGTAATGATAGCTGTCTCGAACGACGACGTATCTACCCTCGATTCTCGCTCCACATCTTATCAAGCTGTCGTTTATTTCTCAAAATTCAAAATTTGAAATTAACAGTTGTAACTTCAGTATACAGCTGTCAAATTTTGGGGACAATTGTTATGGGTTGAATTCCCTGCAGGATCCTGAATGTTGCATAATCTGGAATCCAATATCCTGAGTATTAATACTACTAACGATTACTTGTCCTCTATTTCGATTTATATTTACATGTAAACGTGCTAGGACTTAATATTTCCTGAAGACTCGCTCAATATGACGTGGACCACGTGTGGAATATACGCGAAGAATCCCACAACGGTCACATTTGAAGACTTAGTCAGTCTGGGATTCTCGGATAGTTAGTTAGCTTATCTCTTTGTATTTATTTGAGCAACTGATTGATTAGAAACACACAGCATTCCTAGCTACGACACTTTGTAACACATAGTTCGATCATCTACTGCTCCACACTTGTAATATTTTTACCATTTATCGAAGAAACGAGGCAGGTGTCGATTGTCATCTCCCGAGGTTTTATACCGGAGATCTTCAAGGATTAAGGGCTTTCCTCGTAAACAACTGTGTCAATCTTTACATTCTTGTATTGTTTTACATTGATTTTACATGCACACTACCTCACATTCTAAGTTTGGTTACAAAATTACTCTTGTTGATTTTTACCCAAAATAGACCTAACCATGAAATTTAAGGTTAATGATTTAACCTTTGAGTTGAAGGGGGCAAAATACAGTGGTTTCAGTTTATGCTCTAGTGAGGAAGCTTATAATCTTTTGGCTAAACCTAATACAATTTCACATGCCCAATTGTTTAGCTTACATTCCTCTATGTCATCAGAAATTTCTCATGTTCCACATGTCATAAAAAAGAGTCATTGTTCTGCACTTGATGATCTTCTATCTTCTTATGAAGATGTCTTTGCTATGCCTGCTTCTCTACCTCCACAAAGACAGTGTGATCATCAAATTGTACTTAAGGAGGGAGTCACTACTATTACTCAGAAGCCTTACAGGTATCCTGAAGCCCAAAAGGATATCATTGAAAAAATGACTCAGGAACTGTTGGATATGGGTATTGTCAGAGAAAGTACTAGTTCATTTGCATCTCCTGTGGTTCTAGTCAAGAAAAAAGATGGTACTTGGAGAATGTGTGTAGATTACAGGCGCCTTAATGATGCTACTGTTAAGAACAACTTTCCTATACCACTAATAGATGAACTTTTGGACGAATTAGGGGGTTCCTCTATTTTTTCTAAATTGTATTTGAGGTCAGGGTATCACCAAGTTCGTATGCATGAGCCTGACATTTACAAGACAGCTTTCAGGACTCGTCAGGGCCATTTTGAATTCTTAGTTCTACCCTTTGGGTTGACAAATGCACCTGCTCCAAGCCCTAATGAATGCTACCTTCAAACCTCTTTTAAGGAAATGTGCTCTAGTCTTTTTTAATGATATTCTGGTGTACAGCTCTTCTCTTGAGCAGCACTTATTAGACTTATCTCAAGTCTTGCAACTTCTAAGGTCTAATTCCCTTTTGGCTAAGAAATCCAAATGCACTTTTGCTGGTTCCCATGTGGAATACTTAGGCCATGTGATTACTAAGGAAGGGGTTCACGCTGATCCGACCAAAATTGAAGCTGTCTTACAGTGGCCTAACCCTTCTACAGTCAAACACTTAAGGGGATTCTTGGGCTTAGCAGGGTATTACCACATATTCATTAAATCCCTTGCTAGTATTGCCAAACCCTTGACCAATTTATTAAAAAAGGATGCTTTCCACTAACAGGAAGAGGCCCAATAAGCCTTTTATCAATTAAAAGTGGCTTTATCTACAACTCTTGTCTTAGCTTTACCTGATTTTTTTAAGACTTTTATCATTGAGACTGATGCTTCTTCCAAAGGCCTTGGGGCTGTACTTATGCAGGAGGGTCATCCTCTTGCTTTCCTTAGCAAGGGCATTTCAGTCAAACAACAAACTATGTCAGTTTATGAGAAAGATTGATTGGCTATTTTGATGGTTGTCAAACACCGGCACCATTATCTCCTGATTAAACATTTCATAATCAGAACTGATCAGAAAAGTTTGAAGTTCATGTTGGAGCAGAAAATTAGCACTCCATTACAACAAAAATGGTTGGCCAAGTTGCTTGGTTATGACTATGACATAGTCTATAAACAAGGCAAGGATAATTCTGTTGTTGATGCTTTATCTAGAGTTGATGGGTTTGCTTTATTCCAAATGGGTATCAGTTCTATTAACCCTTGCCTTTGGCCAAGAATTCAGACTAGTTGGCAAACTGATTCCACTATCAACATCTTATTTCTCAATTAGAAGATGGGGTTATTATTAGGCAATTCTCTTGGGATGGTCACATTCTCAAAAGAAAGAATATAGTGGTGATTGGCTTTGATCTTCAGTTAAGGTTGGATATTCTTCACCTTTTTCATTCTTCACCTGCATTCAGGGTATCTGCCCACTCTTAATAAACTCAAGTTGATGTTTTATTGGAAGAAATGTAGTCAAGCTGTTAAAGAATTTGTGAAGGCTTGTGTTGTTTATCACAAAGCCAAATATGAAAGAGTAGCCTCCTCTGGTGTACTTCAACCTTTACCCACTCCTAAATAGGCCTTTAGTGACATCTCCATGGACTTTATTGGAGGTCTTCCTAAGGCAGTGGTAAGGATTCTATTATGGTCATTGTGGACAGATTCACTAAATATGGACACTTCATTCCTTTGTGTTATCCTTTTGGTGCAGTTCAAGTGGCTCAGCTATTCTTTGACAATATTTTCAAGTTACATGGGTGTCCTAGCACTATTGTTTCAAACAGGGATTCCATATTCCTTAGTCATTTTTGGCAAGATTTCATGAAATTACAAGGTATTGCTTTGGCATTTTCTTCTGCTTACCATCCCTAATCAGATGGTTAGACTGAAGTTTTGAATAGATGTTTGGAATCCTACTTAAGGTGTATGGTTATGGATGATCCCTTGTAGTGGCCTAAATGGCTTACTCTTGCAGAATGGTGGTACAATACCTCTACTCATTCAGCTATTGGCATGTCTCCTTTTGAGGCTCTTTATGGTATTCCACCTCTAGTGCATATTCCTTACATTCCTAATGGCACTAAGATTGAGTCTCTTGAAGAATGGTTCAGGCAAAGGGAGTTAAAATTAGTTCTCCTTAAAGCTAATTTAGTTAAAGCCAAAAATAGAATGAAACAGTTTGCTGACCGGAAAAGGACTGAAAGACAATTTATGGTGCGCAATTGGGTGTATGTTAAGTTGCAACCATATGTTCAATCCACCATAAAGAAGCTTCATTGCTAGAAACTTGCCCCTACTTATTATGGGCCCTATTTGATTACTGAACGGATTGGGGGAGTAGCTTATCGTTTAGATTTACCTGATTCAGCTGCAATTCATCCGGTCTTCCATATTTCTCTGCTTAAAGCTGCTCTTGGCCCTCCATTAAAGGTCACTCCTTTACCTCAAGGTCCACGATTTACTCTGCAACCTCGGACGATTTTGGATAGACAATTGGTACAAAAGAGGAAATGGGCTTCTACTCACATTTTGGTTCATTAGCATTCGCTACCGATTTCCGAGGCTACTTGGGAAGATTTGGCAGACTTCCAACTTAGATTCCTAGATTTCCATTCTTGAGGTCAAGAATGTTGTTAACAGGGGAGATTTGTTACAATATTTGTAATAAAGAATAGTTTCATAAGTCATTTCTATTAGTTCAAGGACCTGGTTGTAATTCTGTAATTCTTGTAACCGAATGGTTGTTATAAGTCGTTAAGATCGTTAATAGAAGGCACACTTGATTTTGATTGATTTCCCCTATGTTCATCTTTCTCTCTTATAGGGGGGAGGGGAGGGGAGGGGAGGGGAGGGGAGGGGAGGGGGATGTTTCCTGTTTCAATCCCAAGGCTACTGGATAAAATTAAGGCTATAGGCTTTCTTTAGATCAAAAACCGATCCAAGCTTCAATCTTGAGATTGATCAAATTGATGTTCCTTTTCTTTTATATAGCCGCCTTTAAAAAAAAGTAAACGGAGGACTTATAGGGATAGAAGGTCAATTATTCCTGTATACATCCATCATAATTAATAATGTGAGAGAGGTATAATTTCACTAAAAACTTCCACGAAAACCAGCATTTTGAATATTTCACCCATCTTTCGGTCCACCATATATATATATATATATAATACATCAAATAAGGACATCTTAAATTTTAAGTGGTACAAATATAATTGCTCGAGTTACAACAATTGATATATTTGGTAACTACTTTCTAGTGGTAAATATGTCTTTTTAAATAATACTTACATCTTTACCCCTCAACTTTACTCAACTTTTGGTTATTTAAACAATAATTACACTTTTAAAATAACTTCCCTACACGATTTTTAAACGTCCATAACTTTTTTATACCGTAATATTTTTTTATAAAAAGTTACCCCATAAAAACGAGCATTTTATTCTCTTTAATTTGAGTATGCTATTGCTATAGTTTATTTTAAAAAAATTAACATATTACGTGATTACATACCAACATCTTCGTTTTTGTTTCCTCTATATTAATTGATGGTATCTTCACGACAATCCCGAAAAATTTTAAAATCTGACAAACGCCGCTGAAATAAAAATCTTAAGTTCAATGATATAAGATCCGACTACTTTGACCGTTTTTCAAATACACACATAGCAAAGCAACCGTATTCTCTGTTTTTAAGTATCCGTATAATCAGCACCCATCCACTAACAATTTTTTTTTTATAAAAGTCCGTACATAAAGTTATATTTATTTAATAAACAATCCATCTCATAAAATTAATAACTAATGATAGAGTGTCATTTTAAAACAGTTCCGTTGATATCACATATTTGAACACTTTAAAAAATAAATAAGAATGGCATATTAATTGGTTAATCTATCAAATTTTAAAAACTTACCATTAACCCCAATGTAGTTATGTTAAAACTGAATGAAGAATCAGAACAGAGACGAACAGTTACTGAATGTTATACTCGGCCCAGATTTAGTAACTACCAATTAAAATTGGAAATAAAAAAACAATAGACCCTTAAACATATAATACAAACAATGCATAAATTGTCTTCAAAGTGCATCTACGTAGGTGAAAAAATTCGGTGCATTAAAGTTGACCATCTGAGGTAAAAAAATTAATAAACATTAATGCATTGAATGTATTTAAATGTTTTAATGAGTAAAAATGATATTGAGATAACCTAAATTTAGTGAGAAACTGCATTTTCTGATGATAATCAATTTAAGTTACTATGTTTATGACTCGTATTTTCTTATTTTGGGTGTTATTATTTAATTGAGATCTGTAAGACATAGATAAACCACACCGATGCTACGAATAACAAAACTAACATAAGTACTATATAATATATCATGAAAGGATTGATAAACTAACAGAAAGCGAATTTAGATTATAATACAAGTAAAGATATTACATACAACAATTCACTAATCTGATTATATATGTTCTAACACACAGAAATATAATTTCACATAATAATGTTTTTAACAAAGAAACTTTACTTCCTTTTTTCCTAAACAATTTATATATAAAATATGATTTAAAAAGTTAACCCTCACAAGATCTTTGCAGTTCGCCAATATTAAAACTACAGTAACATGTGTAAACCCTGGAATTTAAAACGTCGATGTTAATTTATTTGATTATATAAAGTTTTCAGAACGTTAATTTTGACGGTTAGTAAGCTGTAACGTGCGCGGGTATAACACTAGTATATATATAGGGGATGGATATTTTGAAACCCCTGTAACACATATGTAACAGCTTAAAACATGTGTAATTTTTTTTTTGTTTTTTGGGATAGATTTGTTACATAATTTCATCACTTTTTATAAAAATAAAATAAAAAAACGCCGACCATATTTTTTTTACAAAATGTTACGTATGTTACATTTACAAAAACGGGTTTTTTTTTTAATTTTTCAAGATTTAAAAAAAAAAGTATTCGGCTCTTTTTGGTTTTTTTTTAAGTGACGAAATTGGGTATAAAACTTACATTTTTTAAAAAATACATATATAAAAAAGTTACATAGTGGTTTCACGAGATTTCACAACTCAAGGGAGGTTTCATTTTATCATTTCCCTATATATATATATATATATATATATATATATATATATATATATATATATATATATATATATATATAGGGGAGGGATCAAGAAAAAACCACAAAGTTAGGCGAAAACCAAGAAAACCACATCATTTTAGACAAAAATTTTTATTTACGTATACGTATCCAAAAACAATTTTTTTGATTTACGTATACGTAACCGCAATTTTTTTGTTTTATGTTTACGTATACGTAACACTATGTGTAAAAATATTTTTTGGTAAAAATGTTTAATATTTCATTGATACTATTATAAATAAATAAAAATAAACTAAAACAAAAAATAAAAATTATTATATGATTGGGTAAAATTGATTTTTTTAGTGGTTTTCTCGGTTTTCGCCTAACTTATGGTTTTCTCCCTATCAAAAAAACCTAACCCCCACCCAAAAAAACCTAAAACCCCCCATCCCCACCCCTAAAAACCTGAATCCTAACAAAAAAACCCTAAAAAGCCGAAAAGTCGTCTAAAAACACCACCACCACCCCCTAAAAGCCTAAACCTCCAACCCAACCCTCCAAAAAAAAAACCTAACCCCCACCCCCCAAAGCATAAATACTAAAAGCTAAACCGCTAAGGCTAAATCCTAAGGCAAAAACTAAACCCTAAAATATAAACCCTACAAGCTAAGATCGTAGAGTTCGACGAGACTGTTTCAACGCCGCCGAAATGAGTAAAATCGGAGTTCGTATGAGTCGGTTATGAGCGTTTTAAACGACTTTTTACATTTTTTTGACTTTTTAGCGAAACCTCACACTATATATATATATATATAGAGAGAGAGAGAGAGAGAAAGAGAAATGTTTAAATAAAAAGTATTTTTTTGTGAGAAGCGTCGAAAAAATATTTTGAATCGTTGATCTAGAAAATCAACGGTTAATATAAAAAATGATTGTTTTAAGCGTGAAAAGTTTCTGAAAATGGTAAAATTGGAATGGCCTACCTTTGTTGACTTTTTACAAGTTCCCCTATTTTTTTTAAAACAATCATAACTTTTTTATACGACATTATTTTTTTAAAAAATTACACCATAAAATCGGGCATTTTATTCTCTTTAATTTTAGTACACTTTTGCTATACTTTTTTAAAAAAATTGACTTTTTTTTTGAAATGTTAATATGCCGAGAGTGATTACGTGATTGCGTGATTATGTGATTAATTTATGAAATTGTGTTATTATACAACATGCGTGATTATACTAATGTTTTGATGTGCTGAGAGTGATTACGTGATTATACAAATGTTGATACGTTATTATTACGAGGACGCATTTACCCCTCGCCCACTAAACACGTGTCGCATGCTGGTGCCTTCGTACGCTTCGTACGCTAAAATCACTTTGTACAATAACCGGCCCATATATATATATATATATATATATATATATATATATGGGGAGATTCAAATAAAAAGTAGTTTTTTTTCTAAAAAATGACAAAAACCTTAATAAACGATATCAAACGAACTCCGATTGAGCTAATTTCAGCGGCGTTGAAACCGTCTCGTCGAACTCTACCATCTTAGCTTTTAGCGTTTAACTTTTAAGTTTTAGATTTTACGTTTGAATTTTAGGGTTTTAGCTTTATGGTTTAGCTTTTAGGGTTTAGATTTTATGGTTTAGGTTTTTTTTTAGGGTGGGGGGTTTAGGTTTTTGGGGGTGGGTGGGAGTGGGTTTAGGCTTTTGGGAAGATGGGGTGGGGGTTAGGTTTTTGGGGGGTGGGGGTGGTGGTTTTAGGCTTTTCGGGGTGCGGTTGGAGGGGGTTTAGGTTTTTTGGGGTGGGGCGGGTGGAGGGGGGTTTAGGTTTTTGGGTCCAGGTTAGGGTTCGATGAGACGGTTCAAACGCCGCTGGAATGAGCTCAATCGGGGTTCGTTTGACCCAATTCTTAGTTTTTCTTAGCGAAAATCTAATTATTAATGGAACCGTCCCCTATATATATATATATATATTATTATATAACACACTAGATTAGAAATCCGGTGTATTACACGGGTTGAATATATGCAATGTTATATACTTAGTAATAAACATTTACATATTTCATATTTATGATATATTATATAGTTTTTAATTAATACAAATTCTTGAAACGTTATATAGTTATTTTTTTAAAATGTTTTATAAAAAGAATGAAGAAATTTTCAATTTATGAACATACCTATTTTTTTTAATAAAAAACGTTTTATAAAAACAATTATAGAAATCAATATTATTTAATAGGAGATAGAGGCGCGAAACAAAAAATTATAAAAATAATTTAAAAACTTGTATAATTAATAGGAGAGAGGGAGAAGCGGGAAAAAAGACTGAGAATGCACAGAAAAATGACAAGTGTTCCATCAAAACATTCATTCATTAGAGAATATATAGATTTATCACTTTTTACAAATTGATCATATTTAACATGATCTCAAACTTTTCAACACTTCAATTTCAGGCACAAAATATTTTTTATTTTAATATTTTTATTATTTTACTATTTATAACTAATTTTACAGATATTTTGTTTTTCTTTTTTAACTTTTAAAATGTTCTTTTTTCGTATTCAGTATAATGTTTTTTTTTTTCCGAAACCGAGAGGGGTCAAATATGTTATATTTTTACTTTAAAATATATTTTCGTGTTTACGCTCATTTTTACAACGACGTAACCTTTTAATTGCCGTTTATGCTCATTTTTACAACCATGTAATTTTTTAGTCGTGTTTACGCTCATTTTTACAACTATGTAACTTTTTATTGATTTTCGGATATGCCTTTGCTCTGTAAGAATCGAACCGTCGCAACTCGCACGTATAATTACTAGTATTAATATATATATTTACAAAATACTGTACACATGTTCTAGTCGAGGGTAAAAACAGTATACATGTCACCGGAAACAAACAATGTTCCTGTGACACGTTTAAGTTTTGGCAACACCAAATTTCTTTCATTTTCCTCACCTAACAAGTCCCACAGCCAAAGTAAAAGATGTAAATCATATTAAATATAAATAATGGACACTAGGCTAGGATTGTATCCGAGACCTTTTTGTCAAATATGACACTTATTTGTAGAGTAGGTGGTTGATGCACTATGACATGGAGGTGAGTCCCATGCCATATTAAACCTCCATTCATCGGCTGCATCAACCGTAGCCGGCAAACCGAAAGGAAATCCACCTGCCCGAGCATTTCCGAGCTCGTTTTCAGGATAACCGTTCATCGGGAAGTTGTCTAAAGCCTGCTGAGGATGGAAGTCTATACTTTCACAATTCTTGCTTGCATCATCAAGATTCAAGACTTGTGGTTCTGGTGTATCCGTGGATGGAAACAGAAACCCATTGGTACTAAAATCCGCGTATGGAAGGGGGAAGGGAGATGGTCTACAAGCAGATTCAAGACCCGAATAACTATAAGTGGATAATGGTTTTATGGAGTAGGAAAGATGGTCAGTCATGCAAGAAATGTTCTCGGGACTAAACTGGCTCGAATGTGCGAAAAAATCAGATGTCTTATCTTCAGATACCCAAGAACGTGAAATCGCGCGTTGGGCTATTGAATTCGTCTTCTTAAATATCCTACATATCGCCCACGCGTCCTGAAAGGGAAATCGATAACTAACAATTAATAAGCCATAAAACATGTAAAAAGATTGAACCGCAGTCGATTATGTACATTGAGAAAAGAAATTATAAAATTTCTATACTGTTTATTATTTATAATTCATGCATCCATGTAAAAATAATATTATTTTTCAAACTTGTAGTCATGTAACAAGGTTAATTACCGCTAATTAAAAGTGTATGACATTTAATCAATGTCTTCATAGTAGAATACTAATTAATTTGTTATATATAATGGTGTTTGGCTTACACTTGGATGAAAGTTTTTATCTTGAATCTTTTTATTCTGGTCTGGTTCAACTACCGAAGGAAGCCGAAATTCGTGCATCATCCAATCGGTTTTGATCCCTTTTGCAGCTCGACCACGATAAAACACCAGTGACTTCTTTAAACCAATGCACTTGGCACCATTGGACGAGTAAATTGGTCGGTCTGTGCCCGTAGCTTTCCAAAAACCAGCTCCCGTGACACGATTTGGTCGCGCACTATTCTTGTATTTACGATCCCTCGGACAGTAAAAATACCACTCTTTTTCGCCCAATGGAGCCAAATCTAAATCCATCATAACATGATCATAATAATTCAGTCATGATGTTAATCGGTAGCGAAACATAATTTAAAGCAATAAACACTACTAGAAAACTGGAGTATCACAGACGATGGTGATGTCCGTCGGTGAAAGTTATCATTGCTCTGTTGGAGAATTGGTCATGGGTAATTCATTTACCGTCGGATCACCAACTGGATTTACCAATAGATTACCGATGAACTTTTTACCGACAGATTATCAACGAGTTTAAGAATTTGGTACATTCCACGTTACCGACGGGTGTTCTTTATTTTAACTTCTTAAAAGTAATTAAATTTATAATAATTCATTGACTAACAAATTAACTTAAAATTTATAATAATTCATTTTTGTTTAAAGTTAACTTCAAAATTTTAACAATTCATTAAAAAAAAATAATTTAAAATTTATAATAATTCATAGCGACGGAATGTCCGGAAACCACATCCTAGACAAACGAGCCGGAATATTTCTGAAAAAGGCTATGGGGTGGGAAATTATTGGTCTGAGATTACTGGCAGTTATCGACGGGCCGGTTATCCGTCGTTAAATACCGACAATATGAACCAAAATCTCAAAAACTAACTGAAAATCTGGAGTTAGACGGATTCCGTCGGTATATTTTCAACGTATAATTTTCTGTCGGTGATAGTCTAGTTTTCTATTTTTTTTAGTAGTGAAATGATTATTTTACTTACTTGGAAGATCCCATGGATCGTACTTGTATATATCAACTTGTTTAATAATCTCGTTTGGAAGAACCTGACGCTGAATCTTTTTCTTCAAGTAGAATCCGACAAGTTCTTCATCCGTTGGATGGAATCTGAAACCTGGTAACATGACTTCATGATCCATTTTATCAACTTCAGGACTCTTTTGATCATCCATGAAAGTTAACGAAGACATTTCGAGCTTTTTAATGGAGAATTGAAGGTCTTTATATAACCAAAGTGGTTCCTGAAAAGGGGTTTATTTCCGATCTTTCTGGGGTTTGTTTTCGATGCACTTAAACGGAAAGAATGGTTGAAAAGAAGATAAGGGTTTCGCAGTCACAAAGAACAGAAGTCAAGATCTTGGACTTCTAAATAAGCAAAGTTTCAATCTTTATGGAACACTTATTTGGTTTGTTTAAATGGGATTTATAATCTCGATCAAGAGACTCGTAATATGTATTTTTTTTATTGGCATGCTTGACCCCATCAACACAAGATGACAGGGACACGTTTATTATTGAATTCTCTTACGTATCTTAGAAGACTCCTGATTTATCTAAAAATGCTCCTTTCAATTCCATCATTTCTGAGAACTTTAATGTGGGAGGTATCACAAGTGGATGAACGGTTTTAACAAATGAGTAAATATTGTTGATGAGTTAGTACTTAGTACTTAGAAGGGTCGGGTTCAATAATTACCTGCGAACATTTTTTCTTTATCTATTTTCTACTTTATTAATATATAATTAATTAATATTAATATTACATTTATATCTAATTTATTATATTGCACTACAAAAAAAAAAGTAGTATACAATTCTAATTTGTTTAAATTGCTAGATTTTGTCAATTCACTACCAGAAAGACGGGCTTCACCGATGGATAATTCCATCAGAAATCCGTCGGTAAAAGTCGACGAGAATAGGTTGGTAAAGCTTCGTAGGAAAATGGTCGTTGCTAATACTCTTTCCAATGGAATTCCGTCAGATGTTACCGACAGACACATTAAAGACGGATACGTGTCGTATGATCTCGGGAATGAGTGGCGTATACGTCATACACAACCCAAACACTTACAACCCAAAAAATTCATATACTTGTCGTATAGGCTTATACTCCACATATAGGCCTATACGTAAAACAAAAAATTAGCCAACTTTGGAGATAAAAAATCTCATAGGGTCGATACGCCTCGTATAGCCCTCTATTAGACGTATAGACCAGCCGGCAGACAATTCCTAACTCCTGCAGCTCTGACTTTTAAGGTTAGGGTCTATACGCCTCGTATAGACCTATACGATGCGTCGTATAGACCTATACGAGGCGTATAGGTGGCGACAAAGTGTTGAATTAAAATTGTTGGGTGTCCTAATAACCAAGCCCTTTTAAAAATAACAAATATGTTATAACTATATATTATCGACGTGATTAAATATCTGGATAAATTAATTTCAAAATATGTAACACATGATTAAATATCGACATGATTAAATATCTCGATACACGTGTGTAAAGGATAACTTTATAAACGAGTTAATACATTAGTGTTTTTTGTGTTATATTTTATTGTCTTTTACATTATCATACATATATTTTTACTCTTTACATTGTTGGGACACACATACGCGGAGAAGGACGTCCCAAAGTGGGTTAAGTAACCGCAACAACGTTGATAGCTCTTGTTCGGTATCCAGCCAGGTGGATCCATGGGATATGACGATCATCGAATCAAGCTCGTAAGCTAATCATATTTATAAATTTTAATATTTTTTTTACTTTAACAAAAATTACATCAATTATACTATATGCTTAATGTAGAAAACGTAATTGGGCTACAAACCCACATTTAAGGAACTCTTATTTAATACACGTCTTATGAAAGAGTTCAAGAAAAAGTTTTAGGCTCGAGAGTCTAATAGCATGGAGGAGTTGGAATTTTGTACTTCTAGGTCGAGAAACACATAGTTATCTTTATCTTTTTTAGATAAATATTATCTCAACTTTTAGTACAATATCAATCGTGTTATTTTGATAAATTGTAAGAGACGTACATGAGAGCCATGCTTGAGAAGTATGCGGAGGACGTCACTCAGCATCCAGGGGATAATGCTGAGTTGTGGGCGCGCATGCATGGAGGGAGCGACATGCGTATATTCGGGATAGGATCTTTGGATCTTCATTTTGTCAAGATCGTGACACCATATTCATCTTTCGGGTCTAGCCTGTCCTATGCTAGGTACAAGCGGTCTCAAGAGGACGTATACTTATTTGTTGAAATGACCCAAACCAGGTACTTCTCATAGTTGGCTAACACAGCATAAACATAGTTCTTAAACTTTGAAGAAACATTAATTTAAAACAGCGGAAGTCTTTACATATTTCAGAGTCAATTAAAACTTTTAACTCAACATTGTTCAACATTCATAATACTAGCAAATGGGGATGTCAGTCTTCATCAGCAGCAGCCATCCAGCCATCTTCTCCTAAGCTCTCGCAGCTTCATATCTTCTCCTTTCCTTTATTACCTGATTTGCATACTAAAATAGTCAGCTAACGCTGGTGAGTTCAAGCTTTTCTTTAACATTATGAAAGGTTTTCTTGAAGAAAATATTCTTTAAATATACATATTATATTATACACCTAATACAATAAAACATTTCTTTCTTCTTTTAAATACATACGTATTTACTTTATGCTATTTTCTTTAAGTCATACATTAACATGTACAATCTGTTTCTGTCTCTTTTATTCCTAAAGGAAACCTGTATGCTCGTCCCCGAAGTAACCTATTGTCCCCGAAGGAACCTGTATGCTCGTCCCCGAAGGAACCTGTATGCTCGTCCCAGAAGGAACCTGTATGCTCGTCCCCGAAGGAACCTGTATGCTCGTCCCCGAAGGAACCTCTATGCTTGACCCCGTAGGAACCTATATGCTTAGTGACCGTCGTCACTCTCCTTAACCAGTCGTAGAACATCCTCGTTACAGTGCCCTGCCGAGCACTGTCTCGATTATTCACATGGTACATCATGGTCTCGGTCCATGACGTAACATCGGCTACGGGTAGCACTAGTCTCCAGGACCATACTACTACCTCAAGACTTGCTACTATGCTTAAGGTAGCACTAGAATCTAGGACTACGCTTCTACCCCAAGTCTTATCTTTTCTGGGTCTCATACTCTGACAGATTAGACAATGTATTTGACTTATTCTTCTTTTCTTTGTTTATAAAACATATAGTTAAATAAACCATTCTCTTCTCTTTTGTTTATAAAACATATAGTTAAATAAACCATTATCTTCTCTTTTTTTTATAAAACATATAGCTAAATAAAACGTTCTCATATCTTATCTTTCGTTTATAAAACGTTTCGTTATCTTTCTTTTCTTGTAAAACTTTCGGTTAAACAACTGTTGTCTTTCTTTCTTACAAAACGTTCAGTTACATGAACCGTTACTGTTCTTATCTTTCTTTCTTATAAAACGTTCATTTACATAAAACGTTCATTTACATAAACTGTTATTGTTCTTAGCTTTCTTTGCAAACTTCTAAGTGATAAAATATATTTATTATAAACGTCTAATTCTTGAATATGCACACCACCCTAAAACAGTAAAATAGGGATTCTTGAACTCACATGTCTGTCAACATCTATCCTGAATCGGGATGCATAAGCTAAGACTGGTGCTAAACGATCTGCACGAAAGTCAAGGTACGAATTCTATTATTTAATGCAAGAGTCGGCTGAGTCATTAGAGTGTCGACCGAGAGTGTCGGCAATTACACTTGAGTGTCGGCTGGGAGTGTCGCCAGCCACACTTGAGTGTTTCCTGAACTTGCGTTCAGGATTTGGTGTTATGCTAGGGTTCTAAGTCTTGTCGGAAAGTCGACCCGAACAGTCGACAGTCGGTCCGGACAGTCAACAGTCGACCCGGCTCTTGCCAGAACTTGTGATCGAGACTTTTTCTCAACCGTTGTCAATTAGGGTTTAAGAGATGTACCCACCATCATGTATTCATCATCATCATCGTCATCGTCATCGTCATCGTCATGGTGATGGTGATGGAACTAATCCCACCCTCCTTGCCGTGAAACTCCTACAACAACCACCACCATTGTTACCGTGAACCACCAACCAAACCGTCACAACCACAACAGCTACCACCTCCGTGAAGCTTCCACCATCCACCACCACTAAACCCCATTCGTAAGGTTGCCATAACATCATCGAACCGCCGTGAACCTTCGTAACCGGAGACATACGAGCTATAATCATTGCCATAACATCACCACATTCCCACCATCGTTGTTAACCACCATTTGCACCACCACCATCCACCATCGGCCACCATTACCTTCCCTGTTAACCTCGTACAGCCACCACCACCTACAAGCTCGTACCACCCTCTACCATCACATCCGAACCACCACTTACCTGAACCCGCTGCTATCACCATCGCCATTTACCGCCTTCACCTTCACCACCGAGGACCACCACCGTTCAGGTCCGTACCACCACTACCATTTCCGCCGTAACTGTTAACAAACACCATCGCACCGTGAGCTTCCGTCCAAGCTATCACCACGCCGTTGGCCACCATACCATCCACCGCTACTGTCGGTGCTATGGCAGCAACTCACCCTTTCGTCTCCTTCTTGAACCACCGCGCGACATCGTTCCCGTGGTCTTCTCTAAGTAGCCCGAGTTTGAAGTGGTGTTTAATTTGGCCGGTTTAGGGTTTAACGGGGGTGAGGGTGCCGGGATTGCAGGTCCTACGAGGGGAGGAGGAAATGAGAACTCAAAATGGTGTTGGCGGCTGTAGAGATAATATAGGATTTAGGTTTAATTAGATTTACACTTTACTCTCCTCTACTTTTAAGTAATTGCATTCTCAGCTTGGAATTTTAGTTATTTGTTAAAGTTTAACACATAAATTTCGTTCTTTGACAACCTCGGTCCTAACCGGATCCCGTGTTTTAATAAAAGAAAATTGGAATGTTACATTTGTATGTATGTGTATGTGTATATATGTATCTGTATGTATGTATATCTGTATGTATGTATATCTGTATGTGTTTCGGTATGCAACAAGAGATCAACCGACTGTGACGACGAGTCCGATATCTGGAGTTGTCACAGGAGATGTGCAAGACGCAAACCAAGTCAAGCACCATCGTCTAGCACGAAGGAGGTGACGAAGAGCAGCAGCCGTTTAGCTATCACCCACCCCGGTTTTTTGAACCAATCTATCCAGAGCGTGTGCCAAAAGACAAACCCCTGTTTAATGAAGATGGGCATGAAGAAGAGTTATGTGGAGATTGTGCATGGGTCACCATGACCTTGAACATGGGCGTTGTTCAAAAGGGTGAACCAACGTGTGACGCACTAGGGGTATTATCACCAGATGGTGGCATGAGATCAGTAGTGTGTATGGAACCATTAGATGGCATCGTGAGCTATAAGACGGATAATTAGGAGGTCCAAGATTAGATCGGTGAGCTTGGGCCAGTGGGATTTTATAGTGGGTTTGGGATTGAGAAGGGTTAGGTCAAAAAGGTGGGAGCTAGTTGAAAGGGAATATGGTGCCAATCAGAAGTCATGGAGTAAGGTTGAGCATAATAATTTTGCTTTGGTGGGTTTTAATAGTCGGTGTGGGCTTGGGAAAAGTGGATTGGTAGAGGAAACAAGGGTTAAGTTGGGCCACTGGTCTTTAAACAAGTTGGGTACATACACAGCCTCCAAAATATGGTCGATAGTGGGCCTAATTGTATTTGGCTCCTAGGCAATGGACCAGGAGAGGAAACGAGCTTAGTTGAGAGGTTTGGGACAAACTAAGAATAGGCACCCGTGAGGTAGGACGGTTCAAGCGTGGGACAAAAGGACCAGAGTAACTTAAAGAGACGCGCTACATGTCTTTTCACCTTCCCTTAGAGGGCTTATCCTCTGGTTTCTCAACTCTCGCTCACAATAGAGAGTTAGGGTTTTCGGGAGAAGAGGCAAGAATGGAGAAGTCTCCTTCGAACGACGATACGCAAAAGAAAGGGGCAGAACTCCTTTCTGGGTTTAGTTAGACAATAGCGTGCATGGCAGAAGAGGGTCGTCGGTGTCTTCCTACGGTTACGGTCTGTTCCAAAAGTGGCGGTGATCGTTGAGGTGTGCTAGTATGGTGGCGGATCAGAGGCTAGAGTACTCGGTAAGCGGAACTCCTTCTCTTCTCATAGACCTCTATAAAATGATGTTGTTGGCTATTGGAGTGTGTCCCACCATAAAGGTTTTTACTCTTTTATAGCAGTCCGGTGTTGGGTAAGAAGAGATTGGGGGTATTTCTGGGTTTAAGGTTTTACACTGTGGCTTGGGGGTTTTCACGGGAGGTTTGGGAGTTAAGCCGACAGGAGTTATTGGTGGTATTCGGGGTTGTTAAAGGGGATATCATTCACGACATGTTTGGTTTTCGGGTTTGGTTTGGTTGTGGTGCAGGTGCATGTTGGGTTTGTAATGGGAATCATTTAGGTTTGGATGGGTCAAAATGTCGGTTTGGAGTAGTAATCAGACACATAACATTCCCGGGTTGGTAGAATTTCAACAATACACTGTTGTTGGAACCTACTAGTTGGTAGCTTGGGAACCAGTTTGGGTGGCCTTAATGGGTGACGGGTATTCTTGTCAGGTTAAGACAAGAGGTAAACCGATGGGTTGGATGCTCTAGGTAGCATTATCGGATGGGTGGTCTATTGGGTTTACTCATATCGGGTACGAGGAGGAAAAGAAGTGTCTCGCAGACTTTGAAATTGCATCTATACGAGTCAACAATCAGTATCTCACAAATGTTCTTCAAAAGGTTAACGCCAAGCTTGGGCGTCGGGAGAACATTTGTCGGGTGGATGCTGAACTAGGCTTGAGTGAGATTTTGGGTTTCATTGGGTCTGGTCTTCTTGGGCTTGACAACCTCGGGGACGTTGGACTTTCCCGGGTTTTGCTATTGGGCTATGAAAGACTCGAGGTCGACTCTTTTTCTAACCCAGCGGGTATGATGCAGGAGCATCTATGGGTTCCATTACGGGTATAGACATTTGTGCCTAAGGATTCGGGTTTGGGATTGTTGCTATATTTGAACTCATGGAAAAGCTAAGTGAGCCGACACTAAGCGGATGAAGAGAGTGGTGGACCGGGTTACGGTTTAGAGAGGTCATTGGATAGTCTCCCAGATTATCTAAATCGTATATGTAATTGTATTTATTTTGTATATTAAAAATTAAATTATGTAGATTTAGTTTCAATGGAGATTATATAGAATTGTATTATAAAATAGGATCTTACGTTATCATTATAATTAGTTTTTTTTTTAATCTATACTATATAATAAAAAAAGGTTTTTTTATGCCACGTGTCGCTATCATATTCAATCTCATCATTATTTGAAATCTAAATATGTAACTTTTATTTTCAATCAAATAATAAATGAAAGTTAAATTACATTAAATAGTAATTGACGTATTTTCGAAACTCAATTATATAATATTCTTTACATATTTTGAATTTTGTTTTCTATCCTTAGTATATGTATAGTAATACATTTTAACACCTGTAAAATACATAAATAAAATTTAAGAAATTTATGTATTGATATTTTTCACCCGTATGTATTACACGCGGTCTAAACTAGTATTGAATAAATCGAATAGCTATTTGCTTTCGTCCTGATTATTCGGCAGAAAACCTTTTATTCTTATCATTGTTTGTAAAAGCCATTTGAATACGCTCCAGCGTGTGCATCATATATATATATATACATGTGTATGTATGTATGCATGTGTTTGTATGTGCATCGGCGGAACCAGGGGAGGGTCCGGGGTCCGGTGACCCTCCGGCCAACTTAACTTTTTACTACAGTTCATCATCTTGATCCCCTGAAATGGTGATTGAAAGAGAAGACGAGCTGAATAGAGTGATTATGAAGACGAGATGAGGTGAAGAAAGTCATCGGCGGAATCAGGGGAGGGTCCGGGGGGTCCGGTGACCCTCCAGCCAACTTAACTTTTTACTAGCAGTTCATCGTCTTGACCCGCTGAAATCGTGGTTGAAAGAGAAGACGAGCTGAAGAGAGTGATTATGAAGACGAGATGAGGTGAAGAAAGTGATTACCCGATTTTTTTCCGACCGGCGGTGGTTGCAGAGGCGTTAACGCTTGAAGATGGAGAAGTTTATTACTGAAGGAGAAAAAGTATTTTTTTTTATTGAGTGAGTGGTAAGGGGTAATTTTATTGGAACTTGAAACTCTTTAAAAATAAATAAATAAAACGTCAATTCGGACTTCACATGCTGCCATGCACAGTACTCAATGTAACCTAGTCTTTTCATACTACTTGAGGTATAAATTTAATTTTTATTTAGTAATTATATAATATAAAGAATGTTTAGCTTCTTTTTAATTTTGTTAGGTTATTTTATGGGAAAATTATCAAAATGGATATTTGATCAGTCAAACTTATAAAAATAGATAAACTTTTTCAGCCTACTAAGTTGTGGTCATTTAGACCATTAGTCGGCTGAAGTCGGCTAGTTCAGCCAGCTTGAAAATCCGTGCCCAACTTCCTTTTATCAGATTTTTAACCAACCAGAAAGTGACACGTGTAGTCTCTGAAACCCATGCCGCCTGAAACCCACTTCCAAGTAGGCTAAGCCGGCGCGTTTTTTTGCTCGATTTTAGCCTGTTATATGTCTATCCTGTGGCGGCTATTTGTCTTTGTTTAGCCGGCTATTTTTCTTAAAATAAACACAATAATCATATAATAAGTAGTAAAAAACAATATAAGTTGAATGTTTTAAATAAACACAACAATCATATAAAAAATAGTGCTCAAATACAATATTGTTGTATTTGATATTCTATTTTAGAACTACTTTTTATATGATTCTTGTGTTTATTTTAAAATATTAAACTTATATTGTTTTTGACTACTTATTATATGATTATTATGTTTATTTTAAGAAAAATAGCCGGCTAAACAAAGGCAAATAGTCGGCTAAGTAAAGGCAAATAGCCGGCTAAGAAAAGGCATATATCAGGCTAAAATCGAGCAAAAAAAACACGCCGGCTTAGCCTACTTGAAAGTGGGCTTCAACCGGCTTGGGTTTCAGAGCCTACACGTGTCACTTTCTGGTTGGTTAAAAATCTGACAAAAGGAAGTTGGACACGGATTTTCAAGCAGGCTGAACTAGCCGGCTTCAGCCGACTAATGGTCTAAATGACCACAACTTATTAGGCTGAAAAAGTTTGTCCATTTTGATAAGTTTAACCAGTCAAATGTTCATTTTGGTAATTTTCCCTTATTTTATTTATGCATCACTTTATTTACTTTAGTGATAATAAATTTAATTGATACGTTCAAACTTTTTAACTAACATTTTTAATCATGTGAAACTGTTTTTTAAAAGAATATTTTGAGATAAGATCTTAGACAACCAATGAGTTTTTCATCATATCTTTTTGAATACTAATGAAATCGATAGCCAAAGAGCACAAAAAAGTTAAGTTTTTGAAAAAGCAAGCTACTGGTGATCTTGTTTTATGTATATCGATTAATTGTTAGTCGACTGATACGAAAGAGGAAGTAAGGAGACGCTATTTATGTGGGAAAAAAATATTGTAACCCTCTAGTTAAAAATCTCTGGTTCTACCACTGTGTATGTGTATGTGTATGTGTATGTTTGTTCGTTTATTTGTTTATATATAGTAAGTTTCACTGATTATATATTGCTTGTTTGCTGTTTATGTTTGTTTTAACAAATTTTTAGGTATAGGACTTACGATCCTAAATGCAGGATTTGCAAACTCAACAAAGTAATATGGAAACGCTATTTGAAAATGAACGAATAGCAAGGGAAGCGATACAAAAGCAATGGGCCCACTTTATGAATAGATTTGGTAACATTCCCGGCAATCATCCACCAAATGCATAGTTTATGTTTATTTTCTTTGGGGCAAACTTGTAAACATGATTAGAGGTGCACAAACCGGGTTTTTTGAACCGAACCGGTTCCAAACCGGCCTGGCTCGGTTTGCGTTGACCAAACCTTAAACTGGTTTTGACTAAACCGGTTCGGGTTAAACCGGTTTATTTAATATAAAATCTCGAACCTGTTGAACCGGTTCAGTTCGGTTCTGGACCGGTTCGGGTTGGTGAACCGGTTTAAACCGGATTTATTAAAAAAAAAATTTAGAAAATAAATATTTAACAAATAAAAACATAAATTTCAACGTTTATTCATATTGTAGGAGTTCGGAAATCACAAAACATTACAATTCGACAAAAAGAAAAAAATATTTTTTTTTTGAGTTTTTTGTTTAATTTTCGCCGTCATTCTCGGAGTTACTAGTGGATCCTCGTAGTCTATCATCTTCGGCGAGTTCTTCATTTGTAAGTGGGCTCGCCAATCCTTGGTTGACCTCAGATTCGTGTATGAATTCTTCAACTTCAATTTCGTCTTCAAGCGAACTCCTATCTTGTCTCCTATCTACCGCATCCAAATAGTTTTTCAAGCAAATGCACATTTCAATTGCCGCGAGAGTGAGTCTAGTTCTTCGAATAGATAAAACCCTGCCACTAAGAGAAAAAACGGATTCCGAAGCTACCGTGGAAGCTTGGACGGTTAGTAAATCACGGGCCATGGCGGAAAGGACCGGAAAAGTAGATTCGTTTCCTTTCCACCAAGCCAAAATATCAAAGTCCTCAAAAACATCCGGACTCATAAATGATAAAAAGTTTGTTCTCGTATACCTTCCGAGTTCGCTACTCGGGGTGGACCCTCTAGCCCGTTTAGTAAATTCATTTCTCATTTCGTTATACAAATTTAAGTTCACATTCCTCGAGCTGCTACTTGATGCGCCCGCGCCCATCGTATCATGTGGGGTTTGTGTTGTACCATATTTATGTAAATAAATATCAAACAAAACTTGCAAACATTTGTTAAAATAAGTTTTTGTTACGGTTGAAAAATGAATATCTTCGGCATTCAAATCCAAATCGTAAGTTATTTTATCAATCAAGGTTTCAACACCGTAAACATTAGTTGTAAGGTTTAATGCGGCGGCACAAGTTATAACCGGGGGCATTTCTTTAAAATATTTAACAAATTTTTCTTTCATCGGTTTTATCATTCTCGTAAAAAGAGTATTTTTATTTTCAAATTCGGCTAATTTGTTACACATTAGAAATATTTGTTTAAGAGCCAAGGGACTTGTGGGGTAATAAACCCCGGATAAAAAAGTAGTGGCGGTTTTGAAAACTTCGAGCAATTCGGTTATATTTTCAAGAATATCCTAACTCGTAGACGGAAAATTATGAATTTTACGACGCGGTTTTGAGGAAAGCATATCATGAAAAAATTTTAAAGTATCTTTTTGACGTATAGCACTATGAAACATTTTATAAGTTGAATTCCATCTTGTTGGGAGGTCCCAATTGGGACCTGAGCAAATCAAACCCGTATCGTTACATAATCTAATATATTCATGGTATCTTTTTTTACTACTACTAAAAAGGTCTTTAAGCATGACTCGAAATGCATTACTTAATTCAATAACGGGTTCAACCGCAAGCCCGTCTTGCACGGCTAAGTTGATGATGTGTGCAATACATCGACTATGGAAAAAATCGCCGTTGCAAATCGGATTATATTTTAATATTAATTTTTGAACTGCATTTGTATTATTTGAGGCATTATCAAAAGATATTGAAAATAATTTATTTTGTACTTTAAAATCGGTTATCACACCATCTAAAATGTGAAATAAATTTTGACCCGTGTGCGGATATTCAAACATCTCAAACGCGATTGTACGTTTCATCATTTGCCACGTATTGGGATCAACCCAATGAGCGGTAACGCAAATATATGAGTCGGGAATACCATGTAAAGCCGACCAAACGTCGGTGGTTAAGTTCACATCGGTTTCCAATTTTTCAAAACCTAAAATTAATTCTTTTTTTGCTTTTTTCCACATTTTTAGACAATCACGTCTAAGAGTACTACGACTTACTTGATGATAACGTGGTTGAAGGGCTTCTTGAATCATCCTCGTCACGAGCGGGTTGTCGAAGTGGTTGAACGCCAAACCTCTTTGAATAACTAATTTCGTCATTCTATCTCGAACAATATTTTGATCGAAGTTCCAAATTTCACCCTCGCTTGTCATAGATGTTTGACCCTCACCCGGAATTTTCTTCAAACTCGGGCACGATTTTTCCGGATGAGTTTTTAGAGTAGAATTTGATTCCTTTTTAAAAAAACCACCACAATTTTTGCAACGAGCACGTTCCAACCCGTTAGACAACTCACATAGATCGTAGTTTGACCAAATTGCGGTGTTCCTCGTTGTTGGTATGATTTTCACAACGCTAAATTCGTTAGAGGAAACACCAAAACTTGAATCTGCCATAGCGTTTTTTCAGAGTTTTTTTGAGCGTTTTTTGAGCGTTTTTGAGCGTTTTTTTATAAACGAGAGTGTAGAGAGCGGGTTTGATAAGTGTGATTTAACCAAAACACCTACTACTTATTTATAATGTGTTTGGGAGTTAAAATGGGTGAAAAAACGGTCAAAAAAGGGTCTAACGGTCAAAAATGGCTATATAGCCGTTATCCCAACGGTTAGTTTTCGAAAGTTACCGTTAAACCGGTTTGGCAAACCGGTTAAAAAAAAACCGTTCCTAAACCGGTAAATCGTATGTATAAGTAAACCGGTTCAAAACCGCCGGTTCCCACTAAACCGGTTTGAAGTCGGGTCAGGTTTCGGTTTGAAACCGGTTTGGATTTCCAAACCGGTTTTTTTTGCCCACCTCTAAACATCATTTGATAATTATCATTTATTTATCTATTTATTATTTTTATATTGAACTACCTTAGGTATTTAATAGTAAAGTTTTACTACTTTTTGTTTTGGCCACACAAGTTTATGGTTTTCAAATTGGCACAAAAACATTTTAGTGGTTTATGTTTTTATCCTTTATTTATTTATTTATATTGAATACATTCAATAGTAAAGTTTACTTTATGTTTGAATTACCTTAGGTATTTAATAGTAAAGTTTTAGTGCTTTTTGTTTTGGTCACACAAGTTTATGGTTTTCAAATTGGCACAAAAACATTTTAGTGGTTTATGTTTTTATCATTTATTTATTTATTTTTTATATTGAATTACCTTAGGTATTCAATAGTAAAGTTTTAGTGCTTTATGTTTTGGCCACACAAGTTTGTGTTTTTCAAATTGGCACAAAAACATTTTAGTGGTTTATGTTTTGGCCACACAAGTTTGTGGTTCTCAAATTGGCACAAAAGTTTGTGTATTTACACATTTGACACAAAACCTTAGGAATTCAAATGGGTTTTATTTTGGCACAAAAGTTTGTGTATTTATACATTTGACACAAAACCTTAGGAATTCAATAGTAACATTTCCATGGGTTTTATTTTGGCACAAAAGTTTGTGTATTTACACATTTGACACAAATTCCTTTTTACTTGAAGTTTTTTTCTTTTTACAGATTTGTCACAAAACTTTAATTTTTTTATAAAATTACAACAAAAGTTTACTGGGTATTAGTAATAGTTTTCGTTAACATTTTTTTTAAACGGGATGTACGGCTTTTTTTATTTTTTTTTCAGTGTTTCAAGTGTTTTTTTTGTATCTTACGTTATAGTGAGTATGTGTTAAAATGTAAGTTTTATACCCGTGGACGAGCCGAATCGATAACTACCAAACTCCCGCTGCGTAGCGCTTAGGTTCAGCTTCCTGTCGTATAAATTCGACGCCGCCACAACGCGAGGCGGGCAAAATTCCTAGTTGTATTTGATTTTGTAAACAAGATTTGATAATTGTACCAGGTTTTGTAAACACGAATTGTATTGGATTTTTTATGCATTTTGAGCCGGAAAAATCTGTACTTTTTGTGTTTTTTTAATTTATTTCTAAAATGCATAGAAAAAAAGTAGAACCTAAGTTTCATGGGAAATGCGAATGAAATAGTTGTGTATGAAATGCGTGAGAAATAGTTGTGTACGAAATACGTAGGGAAAATTGTGTAGAAATTGCATACGAAATACGTAGGGAAAATTGTGTAGAAATTGCATACGGAATACGTAGGGAAAATTGTGTAGAAAATGCGTACGAAATACTTTTGTCGGAAATGTGTATGAAATTTTTTTGGAAACTATTTTCGCCAATAGATTTTCCAACAAAATGTGGAAATGTGTAGGAAAACATGGATTCCTAAGCATTTCCCATGAAATTTGGCGTTAGAAACCACCCACTTTTCTGAACAAGGCATAATAACACAACTAAAATTATCATGTTAGAAATATTTTTATAAACTTTTAGAAGTTCTATAGATTAAACAAATGAATTACATACAATTACATGTTTAAAAATGATCAATGATTTAAGGTATTGTAGACAGATGATATATTTGATGAATTTCAAGTTTAAATAATTTCAATTACACCCTACAAAAATAAAGTGATTTATCAGTCAGAATTTTTACCATTAGAAAATGGTTTAATTCTTTAATATTATTCACTACGTGAATTAGAGGAACATAAAAGAAAAATAAAATTGGATGTTTAAAAGCACATATAAGTTCTATGGAACAAATAAATAATCTATCCATTCAAAATTAAGCTATGTGAGCCGTTCATGTAGGTATTACGTACTACTATGTTTTGTCCTTTACATTTTTTTTTTTAGATTTCAAATAGCTTTTGGAAAAGAAGGACGATTACAATAAAGTGGCAGGTAAACGGGCAACAAGTTACGCTGCAACCCCCTTTACATTTGGCCGAAATAGTCGTCTCCTAGTCGATTTAATATGTGATTTAGTTTAAGTTCCACAAAAAAACAACATCAAATGGTGTTGGTCTAATGTGAAAACTTTGTTACATTTCACAATTGACAAAGGCCAGTAAACACACATGAATTCACTATCTATTCATATACTGTGGAAGCCAAAATAAGTTTTATGTGTTGTTATTAAATGGCATGAAAACCAAAATTAGAAGGAGATAATTGTTTTAATCTATTAATACAGACTGATTAATAACTCAAATTTTTTATATTACTTTAGTATGAATGTTGGAGAGATGACTAGGATGGTAATATTGTTCACCCAACTACAAATGAAGGAGCAGTTGAACAAGAATATTGACTGTTTTAGTAATATATCATATACTGTAATTTATGAAAGTTTCTATGTAAAACTTTGAAGATTTCTAGCTTGCTTTAGCATGATATCATTTATTCTATGTGATTTCCACTATATACATGTGTACAAGGGAAATGCAGTTATGAAGACAATTTATGTAACACTTAGAAATCTATAAAAATAATCTACATTTTAAATACTCTATTTTGAAATTGAAGCAAAATAAATTATGGATTGCGATGTTAATTTTAATGTGAATTTCATATAGAGTTTATTAAGTGTTAGCGGACTTATATTTAATTAGAGGAGCGGGACACAAGCTAACGGGCTTAAAAGGGGTCCAATTTAAAAACGCAATAACTTGGCTACATCTAGAGTTTTATTGCCCATAATAATGGACGAAAACGTCTAAACGGGTCAAATTCCACCATCTGGAGCCCCGATTTCACACTCAATGGTTTTTCACGATTTATGATTTATGTGCATCTTCGATTTTAAGTAATCTACGAGTTCCTATAGGAAGTCAATTTAGTTTTCTAAAATTTGACACGATATGCAAAATTTAGATATATTTACCGTGTAAATAAAAGGGGGTTGATGTAATAATCTAGACATTCAATGATTTATCAATTTTACTCATAAGTATTCTCTTTGTTTATTTCTATTTTCGCTCCGTGTTAGAATTGAAGCACAGTTGTGCCAAAATAATATCAAGTTGGGAGCTTAAGGTTAAGGTTGAGTCTCTTAATCAATGTAAGGCCCCGTTCTCGAGAGACCTCGCGCGTTGATTTTACTCATTCACAATATAGTATAATAATGAAAGTCATTCATTTGGCAGCGTAAACATTGTCATAATACATAAGTCATAAAACATCATATAACATAGTCTTTAAATAAACATAAACGGGATGTCAGTCGTAGGTCAGGTAGCCATCATTCCTGGTCCAGTGCATCCAAAGCAACCCTTCAACCTCTATCATTTACCTGAAGTGCATACTAAAAAGTCAACTAACGCTAGTGAGTTCTAGTTTTAATCAATCAGGCATTTACATTGTTCAAATAGCATATGCATATATACAGAATTAACTATTTAACATATGGAAGCGTAGCTCCTAAACATACATCATGTGGAGTCATAGCTCCCATTCATACATCATACCGAGTCGTAGCTCGGGCTCATTCATCATATTGAGTCGTAGCTCATGAACACATATATCAAGCAGATTAGCTTAACACACATGGGAAAAATCCTTCTCGTATCATATCGGTGCCACAAAGACAATCGCATTCGTACCTACTACATATGCAACCGTGCATCGAAAGCGCCTACCGTCTACACAAAGTAGACGTAATTGTCTATCATAGTAGACATAAACATATTGTGTGCATAGTAGCCGTACGTCGCGTTGTCTACCAAAGTAGCACCTACCATCTACACCAAATGTGAGGCAATCTTACCGCACACCGGTGTAGCCGTAAACATAGCGACTACACGAAGTAGCCGGATAACCGTCTACTGAAGTAGTCATTTCCTATTCGACTATTATGCAGCTGTGCATCGAAAGGCACATACCATCTACCGAAGTAGTCGTAACATTGGCGAGTCGTAGCTCGCATCATACCGAGTCGTAGCTCGTAAACATACCATCTGCATAGATAGTCGTCTGGTCGCCCATTTACCACTAAGGTAACCGTCACACATACACATAAGCACATAAGGAAATCATTTGTATAAATGTTCATCTTTTTATAGTATGGACATAGCCAATTTATAAATATTTCATAAAAGGTTAAGTATGCACATCATCCCAAACTTGTATAAAACTTCTTTAAAAAGGCATCTAGAAACTCACCTGAGATAAGTAGCAGGTATAACAGGCCTAAGCACGGTCGAGAGTCTATATGGTTCTTTTAACCTGTATGTATACATTCTAAAGGCTTAGTTTCGTATTCTAAGCATTCGTTGTTTCATAGGCGAGTACTTGGTAAAGTTCTCGCAACTATAGACCCGAGAACTTGAGGTTCTCGATAGTGGAAGTTCTCATAATATCCATCCGAGAACTATGAAGTTCTTGGCCAATAATTTTTCATGCGAGAACTATGAAGTTCGCGCGACCAGGTTGGTCG
Organism: Smallanthus sonchifolius; assembly: GCA_023525975.1. NCBI lineage: Eukaryota > Viridiplantae > Streptophyta > Magnoliopsida > Asterales > Asteraceae > Smallanthus > Smallanthus sonchifolius. The sequence goes on along the minus strand of CM042031.1, from coordinate 67,633,782 downwards.
TGAACTTTCAAGTTTTTAGCATACGCTCCTCCGAGAACCTTGCCCGAGAACTACGGCCGAGATGAAACGCCCCAAACCGGGTACATCTCATAATTGGCACAAAACATAATAACATAACTCTTAAACTGTTAATCAAAATCTATTACAGCGGAAATCTTGTCTCAAACATTCAAATTCATAACTAAACATTGTTCAACATAAACTGTCGGATAAGGAAAAGCCAGTCTTCAGATATGCAGCCCGGCAGTCCATGCTATCAAGCCCTCATGACTCCTCTACTTTGCCTTTGCTTTACCATTACTACCTATCATGCATACTAAAAGTCAGCTAACGTTGATGAGTTGTATCTTTACTTTAAACTGAAAACTTTTTTTTTGTAGCTTAGTTTTATAAAAATAAAATAAGCTTTTCTTTCTCTATCTTTAAAACACTTTAATTTTACTTTAAAACTTTACAAGGTTACAATTATAAATTGTTACGTTACTGTCTTTCATTAAAACTTTACTTTGAGGAAACCCGTTAAGGTGTCCTCCTTTACTCTTTTCGACTATCGGTTCACTTGTACAGGACATGTGACTTTCACATACTTTAACTATCACATATGGATCATGGTCCGAGGACCAAGACCCCTATCTCTCTTACAACTCAGGATAAGACTTTTACTTTAGCGCTGCCTACACCTCAGGGTAGGACTTTCTTTCTCGCTTACACTTTAGTGTAAGACTCCTTTAGCATTGTTTACACCTCAGGGTAAGACTCCTTTAGCATTGCTCACACCTCATGGTGAGAATTCTACTTTAGCTTGCTCACACCTCGGGGTGAGACTTCTACTTTAGCATGCCTGCAGGACTTTCTACTATGCAATGCAATAACACTATTACACAAAATAGAATGCAATCACATATACTTTCATATAGACAAATAGCACATATCAACACATAAGCATATAGCATGGTATCTGTCGCTGTCACTGTCACTGTCACTGTCGAGCTGCACCGAAGTACATCTCCTTTAACTTTCTTTACTTTCTTTAAAACTCGTTTCAAAGATAGTACTTTACTCTTTAACACTTTCACTTTCATTTTTATAAAAATATATAATTCTTTTAAAAATATACTTTAACTTTCAAAACTATATTTCTAACAGTATGCATGCCAGCCCAAAACCGTTAGCAAAAAGGGCAATAAGAACTCACCTGACTTCTACATAATTATCTCACTCAACAATGAAACTTCAAACTAGGTGGGATGCTAACTGATCTGTCCAAAGGTCACGAACTAGACATGTCAATACATTGTTAAAACTAAGACAGTTCGTCTGAAAACCTGCTATCTGAAATCTTTTTCAACCGAAAAGTCTCTTTCGGTTGAAAACTATTTCAATCGAAAACTCCTCTGTTCAAAAACGTCTTCTATCCAATAGCTATTTCTTTCGAAAACATTTGTCCAAAAACTATATCGACCGAAATCTCTTTCGGTCAAAATCTTTTTCGACCGAATTACCATATCCGAAATCTAGCTCCGTCCGAATAACTTTTTGGATGCATTATCGTTTTTGGACCATTCATAGAGTTTTCAGATGATTCAACTGTTATTTGCCAAGTTCTTCGTTTTTTATCCAAATTTTAATCTTTTTACGTCCAAAACTTATATCTAGCTTCCATGAAGCTAGATATATACTTTTTAGGCCAATTCACATGTAACAATCCCATGTAACATGTGACATGCTAACGAAGCTGAATGGTTTTTATAATGGTTATGTGAATGTTAAATGGCATTTAGTTCCTTAACATCTAGTGACTGAATTAGATTTGTTGCCCTATTCTAGATATTTGACAAGTATTCAAACAACTATCTTAAAGGTAACGGATAAAAAAGAGCAACAAAATACATCTAGTCATAAACCTCAAATCAAACTCCTCATACACAAATTACAACCTTTTTTCCTTTTAAGTGTTGCCATTTAACAACACCACACAATACCTTTTCGACCGAAAAATCTCTTTCGGTCGAAATCTCTTTCGGTCGAAAACTATTTCGACTGAAAACTCCTCTGTTCAAAAACGTCTTCTATCCAATAGCTATTTCGTTCGAAAACATTTGTCCGAAAACTATATCGACCGAAATCTCTTTCGATCGAAATATTTTTCGACCAAATTACCATGTCCGAAATCTAGCTCCGTCCGAAATACTTTTCGGACGCATCATCGTTTTCGGACCATTCATAGAGTTTTCAGATGATTCAACTGTTCACATGTAAAAATCCCAACTTTTTATAAAACCCACTTTGAAACCCTAAAAACCAATTTCAATCCAGAAATCGAATCTGGGGACGTTTTGATACTTTTTTTCGCATGATCCTTTCTTCTCCAATCTCCTGTTATGTTTAGCAACGATCTCTGGTTGAGTATGAAGGTCTCGGGTGAGGTTTGAAGATTTCTCTCTCTACTCTCTCTCTCTCTCTAGCAAGGAAGATGGAGGTGATGAATGAAGGAGGAAGGGGAAGGCTAAGGCTTAAACCCCCCCCCCTCCTTTGATTCGGCCCAAGTCGCAACCACAAGCCCGTGGGCTTCCTCCCGTTGTCTCGTTTAATTTCCTTTTCGTTTATTTTCCCCGAATCTTATTCGTAACTTTTATTTCTTTTAATTATAATTTTTTTGGGATGTTACACGAGAAGTACGCCGAGAACTATACCCAAAACCCTAGTTTGTATGGACTCAGATTTGGATGGTTTTGGACGCAAAGTTTGGAACTTTATACGTCCAAAGTGTTTGTTTAACATCCGTGATATCAAATTTACAGGCTTTATTCTATTTCAAATGTTAAAAAAGGTCAACTTAATGGATTAAAGTCCCTTTTGACCAAGAAAAACCCTTAAACAATGTAAACAGAGAATAGGGTTGTTTTTCTTACCTTAAAACTCGTGTGGTCTCCTGGTGTGATTATCCTTTCAACCCTTAACAGTCTTGATGTCTAGAAGAAGCTATGAGTCGATCCTTGCTCCTCTTTTCCTTCTGGCCGAGAACTTACAGACGAAATGCTCTCAAATTGCGAGAACTTTCAGTTGGAGTGTTTAGGGTTTGCGAATGGGGGAGGGGGTTTTATATGGGGTGTGCCACTTTGAGGTAATTACCAAATCAGTCCCTTCATTTCCCATAACTTCATGAAGTTCTTTTATTTTATTTATTCAGAATAATTTAGGGTGTTACAATCAATTACAAAACTTTGGGAGAGAAATGTCTTTTTTTCTAAATATGGGAGGTCGATATGTTTAAAAAATAGAACTTTTTTTAATCATGAAAACATGTTGCCGTAAAATCATGGACCGATCTACTTACTAATAGGATATGATAAATCACAGCTTACGTTAGACATGTGGCCTTCAAGAGGGTACGCTAGTAAACCAGTGAAAACATTATTAACAAGACCTCTGGTAGAGGGGAGTTATGTGTTTATCACCACTCCACCTCTTGAAAGATTAAAAGAATAGAACTTTGAGAAGACTAGTAAAAACCTATTTCCTTCACTTGTTCTTCGAATCACGGTTTTGAAGGTAGAGAGAAGACAATGTAACCTTTTCAAAGTTCACAATGGAATTGAGAATATGGAGCAAATGTTAGATACACTCGTTATTTGTAGGAAATAAACTAGTACAATATCGTATACAAAACAAATAACAAACAACTAAAAATAATGTTACATAAACGTAAATATATTCACACCATACGTCTTCAACGGGAGTGTCTTCAGTTTCCACCTTGACTGTAACAAAGAACAAACAAAGTTGTAACATTCCCAAAATCCTAACAAATAGTTAGGATAAGTGTCGGATAAGAAACGCAATGTTAAAGCGTAACCGGACGCGAAACAAAAAGATGGTTTGATCGGGAAAGAGCCCAAACTTCAAATAAGAATATCCCAGGCTAGGAAATGAGTTATGGGAGCCATAATATATGAAACTTGGGTATATCAGCGAGTAGAAAGTGAAAATAATGGAAACATGGGCGTTGACATATCGTCACCGGGCGTAACGGTCCATCACGCCGCAATTTGAGAGAAACCACCGTGAATCGCCACGTGTCGCTGACTCGCCCAAACCCTAAAGTGGTGACGGACCATCACAGGGCGTAACGGTCCGTTACGTGGTTAGAAAGTGCTTGGCCGCCAAGAATTTAATGACAGACCGTCACCTGAAATCAACCTATAAATAGGTGTTTAAGCCTATCATTTGACACAAACAACACTAAAACCAACCCACACACTTATGATTCGTTTAAGCAAGTATTATGCACGTTGCTAGTTCGAGTCGGATCGAGTGAAGCGTTTGAGCAAGGAATAGAATGTAGCAAAGCCCTGAGGTTATCGTAAGTACACTAAGTCGTAAGTAAGAAACTCGTAGTTGCCCTAATATGATTATGAATTATTAATGATACTTTGTACGGGTAATGCTTACGTGTAAAAGGTATGCACACCGTAATCTTGAAGTCGTGCTCTAGTTTAGATCTTGGTATGCACGACCGTGCTTCACCATGCACGACCATGTTTACACCAACTTATACGTTACTAACCCGTTCCTTCGTGTGCTTTGTAGACAATGGCTGAGGCAGCGTCTTCTCGAGGGAAGAGAGTTAGGTCGCCATCTCCATATACACCTACCACACCCATAGCATCCCCATCATCATCCACATCCACATCATCACCTATCCAGTATTCACCACCATCCGACAAACCTCCTTCACCCCATCACCTCCTTGGTTCCCCGATTCAGAACCACTGCCAGAGGATCACGATGGTGATCTACATCCTTGGCTGATTTTTTATTATTATTCTACAGCTCACAGCAAGATGACAAACTTACTGAGACATGGTTTTCGGATATCGAGGATTGTGGATTATGGAGCACTGGATGAGTTGGGATTAGGTGACCGAGCACGTGCCATTATCACTCCCCAGTAGGATAGGTTCTTCTCCATTCGACAGCCCACATACAGGGAGTTAACTTTCAGTTTCTTGCTTCATACGAGTTTGAGTCGCCTGTCAGCCGTCAGAAGCACAATTGCATTCGTTTCAAGATAGGGAAGAGGTGGTATAATCTCACATTGGCACAGTTTGCACGAGAACGGGATTGTATAGACATGGTGGGATAGAGAGCCCCCGGTTCATGAGGGGAGAGATTGACTTTAGAGCTGTGCTCGTACTGTAACATCTATGATTTTCTTATGCTTTGTTTTGTGTAATAATAGCATTTCAATTTCAATATCCTGGTTCATTACATTATGTCACATTAACCATAATTACAAAAGTGTATTAAATTCAAAATTTCATTCATACAAATTCATATTTTAGCCTTACAATAGATATATATATATATGTATGATGTGACATCCGGCTATTTAGAGATAACTCCGTTAACTCAAGTTTTATTATCTCACACAAACACAATTATTCAAGTTAGTCCAAGTTATCCAATCACAAACCCCAGGGACTAATTCAGCCATTCCTCAAACCCAAACACATGAAACTGCAGGGACTAGTTATGTAATTACTCAAAAATCAATTATGTTGACTCTAAAAAGTCAAAATTTCATGCTTTGATGTCCTGTTGACTTTTGTGGGTCAAACCCATAACCTTTGGTTCCAATTCGAATTCATAAACGAAGTCATGCCGGATTTGTAACCGAAATGCACGATAATGACTTAAACGATCATCATTAGGACATTAAACATCATTATGATGTTGAATTAAACCAACTAATGACCATTAAACCCATAATCGTCGAACCCGTAGCTAAAATCCATCGATTTGTTCATTTGGTATAGTAATTTCGAAATCAAACACCCTGCGCACGCTAGACGAGTCGCCCAGAAGCTGTTGCACGCACCATTTTGGTCGAAGAGGTAGCCGGATTCACCAGAGACTTGAGCACACAAATTCGGAACCCTAACTAGTCGTTCTCCTTCAATTCGACATCGAATCTGGTAATTGCTTACACCATTAGCTTCGCTTCCATCCATGGATCAAAAGCCCTAACCTTTTAGAGGCTTATAACATCAAATCAATCAGGAACGAATTCTAGGGTTCTTGTCACTTCGGGTTTAATCGAAATCCGCCTTAGACTCAACTTAAATCCAATTAAACTATATAGTAGTTTCGCAATGTTCTAATCTGTAATAGCCCCATGAATTCAATCTCTTTCATTACCAGAATCGATCAATTGGATTTTGAGTTTATATTCTAGGGTTTTGAGATTTCAAACAAGAATCAAACGATCCTATAGTTAATGATTTTGCAATTAAATCTCACCTCAGATTCGCGATAACTCGATTAACAAAACCCCTGATCAATTTTGCTCGATCGATATCCAAATCGATGGAATCAGGGAGGTTCTTGATTCGGGTTTATATGGGAGGAGGAACACAGGGACTTATATGATAAAAAACAATTGATCCGGATCTTGTTTGCGAATCCCTAGCGGGCTGTGATGGTTAAGTGTGTGTGTGTGTGCTTGTGTGGAGGAGACCCGGGTTCGAGTCTCCCCACTGTGTTTTATTTTTTAAATGTATTTTTAATATTATTTTCCTAATAAAATCATACCCTATATTATTATATTTATATATTAATATGTTTTAGCCCCGGAAATCACCCGCATGCTCGACTTTGATTTTATAACCCGTTTTGATAACATTTTCCCACTTTAAAAATAATATATTTATATTATTATTTAACCCATGACTCCGATTAAAAATAATATATTTATATATTATTTTCACCACATTAATTATATTATTACCTACGTTGTTATGCTCCGAATAAAAAAAATAGATTTATTATTTTTGTCACGTAATTAATTATCGTGATATTTCTCTAAACTTAAAAATAATATAATAACTTATATTATTTTCCTAGACCATTATTTATGGTACAAACGCACGAATATATTTAATTATTAATATTATTCGTACTTAGAAAACTTTCGATTCAAAACGCGTCTATCTCAATTATTATATTAAGAAATTCCTTATTCCCGTTGACACGTTTATCTACTCGTTGATCCCATGTATGTTTTAGGACGTTCAATCTTTCCGTGTCATCGTCACAAAATCCCATGTGTCCCTAACTATTGTAATTATAATTCTAGGGCATACGTAGGTGGTTCATAGTCAAACTCTTGTGTTTTTTTATTGCATCCTTGTGTGGTGCTACTCGTACACAGCTCAGGTGAGTTTACATAGCCCGTTTTTCACTTTTACATTCTTTGGGGTGAAACATGATTTCATACAAACTATTTGCAATCCTTATAATTCAAACATTATGATCATGTGTGCAATTTGTGCCATATGCTTGAATACTATTAGTGCAAACAACATTTACATACTTTTTCTGCATAGTGCAAGTGCAATCATTAACTCAGTACAAGCCGACGGTATACAATGATAGATCTGTTGAGTCTGACCAACCCACCCGGTTAGGTTGATTGTTACTGAAAACACGTAAGGATAACATATGAGTTATGCCTATCAGTCACAAGGTTTGATTGTGCGCCCCGGTTTAAACTATAGTGATTCTCCATAATTGCCTTATTAATCCATACATCATATGAAATATACACAAACTTTTGATAACACTTCTTGGGTTAAAATCTATGTATTCTCACCAACTATTTAGTTGACTCTGTTTTCATCATGTTTAAGGTGCTAACAACTGAGAGTTAGATTCAAGAGTCATCACGTAGGAAGTTGCAAAGCCTAGTTAATAAATCAAACTTTGTTTGAAGTACTTTGTTCTATGTTTGTCTTGTTTTGAGGAAACGAGTGTTATGAATTTGAATTAAATGAAATATGCAACTTTAGTATGATCATGTGCTTATGAACAGTCTACACGTCCGCCCCGGCGTATTCCGTCGTTGGTTGGGGTGTGACACGTACTGACACTGAGTTCTGGGGGAGGATTGGTTCTCGACCCTTCCAGCCCCGTATCATGAAGAGCACATGGATTCGAGACCCACTCCACCGCTCTGTTGACCATTCCATCTGCGGACGGAAGGACAGTAAAGGGGTTATGACTCCCATGGACTTATTTCACATGTACTGCTTGGTCGACCGAGTTAACTGTAACCTGGCACGCTCTCTTGCTTCATATATCACCAAGAGTACAAGGTCGACCTTGGGTAGCCACATATTCGGAGGACCCTATATCACACAGCTGGCCGCGGCCATAAGTGTGCTTACCCCTGAGACGACAGCCACACTCACCCAACTAGATCTTCTCATTGCAGAGATCGGGATACAGACGATGAAGAACATGCATCTCTTGCAGAGGATTGCAGGGGAGTATCATCTTGTTGACCAGCTGGGTCAAATTTGGGTCCCTCCGCGGGAGGAAGAGGAGCTTGATGAGCCGGCTGATGAGGAGGAGCACAAGAGGAGGAGCCAGAGGACAGGCCACTGTAACCACCAGTGTATGCTACAGCTCCACTACCCAGAGCGTTAGACGTGATGACTCGGTTGGGTCTAATGTGGGAGGAGGATCAGCAGCATCAGCACCTCCTTGCACTCATTGAGGCTCTCCTTCCACCACCACAGCTCCCACCTCAGCACCAACTGCAGGACCGGAGCTCTAGTGACTCTGAGATGGAGGGATAGTATGATGCCTATCCATCTGATTTTATCTTTTGGGATGTTTTGAGTTGTACTTTTGCTATACATTGTACAAACTCATGATACATCGCTCCACCACCACTATAATATGATGATGATTACATGGTTATGTCTACTTGATGCTTATCATAGTTGTAGGATTGTCGATGGATTGTCCATCGATGAACTTTTTAACTGATAACGTTTGTAAAGACGGCCATGAAATCTCGTCTGAAATCTTATCTTCAATGTCTCCTATGGAACAACTGTCGCAAATACTAACTCACAAAAAATGATTGTAAATACTCGAACAAAATTGTATCCTTATCCTATAAATCTGTCAGTAATCCATGCGTAATTACCGACAGATTAATAACCACAGTGTTGAAAAAAATTTGTATTCTCTTTTTGGAATATCTCTTAACCATAAGAATTTTTTTGGTGGTTATCAACGGATTAGTGATCGGAGCCTAATTTCTTTTTTTTAAGGGTGGTGGTTATCAACTCGTCACTAATCTGTTGGTAGTCACTAACAGAGTCGTTCATCGGTAATATTTACATTGTTGAAGGTCAATTTTCAAGTAGTGTTAGTTACAAGTGAGGGGTAAGTATTTGTTAAAGCAACTATCATTGTAGAAAGTTATTATATACAAGATGCCAATTCATTGATTAAATGTATTAGTTCTACATATAAATTTGTTTCATTCACATACATAGTTTTTGGATCTGTACACAATGTGAAATTACGTATACATAACAACCGAAGGTTAAACATAGTCAATTATATAAATTTTATAGACTGATATTCCACGTCTATTAAGTGTTATATTTATGAAACTTTATTTAACTGAGAAAACCATCTATATTTCTATAGAAGTCATAAAGCATACATAAAGGCATAGTTTGTGTATGTCAAACTTCATCAATGCGTACATATGTTCTTTTAGATCCTAGTCAAACTAAAAATCTATGAAGTAAACTTGTATGACTAAAATTTTGATATATTCATTTGCACGTAAGATATATTATTACTATTTTAAATAATGTAAATATATACAAAATCAGTATATGTATAAAATATAATAAATGCTATATATATGATTTTTTATATATACGGTTATAAAAAAGGTAAACTAATAGAAGTTAAGAGATAAATCATAAATATGAAATTAATTATTAGTTATGATGCGTTGTCAAGTGTAAGAGGGATGAAAAGTCGAGATTTGCAATGTAAAGTCATAGAATCAGATGATTGTGACCAAGGTAAATTTAGATAAATCTGAAAATAAATAAGATATAGTTCAGAATTAACTTCTTTTTTATTTTAATCAAGGTAATAGTAAAACGTCTTTTATTTTTTATAATAAGTTATATGGTAAGAAAACCCATGTGTTATAATTGATCTTCTTATACGTCTCTAAGGAGATATATTGATGGCAAAATGGTATATTAGTGAACTAAATGGTTGTGGATTCAAGTCCTATATGGCAAAATGGTATATTAGTGAACTAAATGGTTGTGGATTCAAGTCCTATAGAGTGTATCTGTGATAATTTTAGAAGTAAAGTAGGTATAAAGTATGGTCAAAAAAACTAATCTTCTTGTGCGAAAGGAAAATTAGTGGAAAATTATAGCTTTCTTTTAATTTAAATACTATTGAATAAAAATTATGTAGAATTTTATTAAACTTAAAGAGAAGTGTCGGTGGCAAATGTCACCGACCACTTCTCCCCCCTCAACTTTGGTGAAATGGCAAAACTCACCCCAACTTTGTAAAATATCAATTTGACCCCTAAATTTTCTAAAGTTTTGAGTTTTCTACTGTAGTATATATAATCTGATTTTTCTTCAATAACTCTCGTTCGTTAATTTTTTTTTCTTTACGTCCGATATAAATTTCGTTAAAAACGGAGTTGTATTCAAAATATGGTATTTTTTAGGTGTCGTGGGTGATATCGATTGATGGTAACGTGCTGCTACCGTGAAGAATGAGACAAACATCTACTGAAAAACATCGGTACCGTTATATAACTGTCTTTTATCTATGTTTCGATCTCTACAACCGAGTATCCATAACTTTATAAGTTTCTTCGATGTATTTAACCACATTTCTTTTTATGTTTAGCCATGTTAATGTTAGCGCCTCAACTGTTTAAGCTCCGTCTCCCGCCATGGAGCGCAGGGTGATATGCCCTAAATTATACATGTTTTGCATGCATAATAATCCTCATATTATGGTACTAATTGAATAATAACCTTACAATTGATACTTAAAACGTTAATATTTCATTATTGCAGGTTATTCGGTATCCTGAGATAAGCAAAGCTAAAACCAATCAAAAACACCAAGAAATCAAGCCTTTTGGAAGATCATTCCCGAGCTTTGACCCCCAAGATGTAACATCCATGAATTTCCGGCCATATTTTTTTTATTTATATTTATTTATTCTATACAATACTAACACTACATTCAAACCCCATGCTAATCCCACATATTATGTCACACCAATTATTATTTTAACGTATATTAATCCAAATTTTCAAACCTGTATTTACTTAGTGTTTCCCTATTATGCATTTACTCACATGTATGCATATTTATAGATATATACACCTTATAATAAAAAAAATATATCAAAATAGAACATGTGAGATGTACCCATGTAATCATATTTCTCATTTTCCTTTATATATGTATGTACTTAATTGTTTATATATATATATATGTATGCTTGACTCACACGGAACCCTCCCGGGTTCGATTCCGGCTACGCCGGTTTTGGACTATCTATTTTGTTTCATTTTTTTTACATATAAAACAATAGTTTTCAAATTCTGGATTTATTTTTATAAACCTTTTAAACATAATCCAAGCCTTTTTATAAAAACAGAAAATATAATTCAACGTTTTAACTATTTTATTTTAATAAAAACATATTAAAACACTTATAAATTCTTAAATTAACAATATAAATGATTTTTTTTAGACAAATTTAATTATGTAATTTTTGTTATAAAATAGTAAGGTTATTAAACGAATTATAATTAATTGTTTAAGCATTATTAAATTTATTTTGAACTTGTAAATAATTATTTTAGCAAAGAACAATTATTTAAAACTTTTTATACTTAAATAATTATTTCAGACAAATTATTATACAAGTTTAATTAGTTACACTTGAAGCTCATACTTATTTAATAACCCTTTTATGAATCATTTAAATAAAAGAGATTATTTAAGTAATCTTATTTACATAAGATAAAATATGTAAACCTTTTTCCACTTCATAATTCATTATTAATTATTGTTAGGTTAATTGTATAGTTAAAACTAAATCGTATTAGTATTTAAACCTTTAGCTATTCCATGATTTGTCTATAGAATCATTTTAGAATAATTATACTAAACCATTTAAAGCTTAATTAAACTTATTTAACATCTCTTTTATTAATCTTTTAAGTAAAAGAAATTATTTAAATAAGTTTAAATGTTTATTTTATTTACAACAATTATTTAATCCATTTCTAATCCATAGTTCATTTAGTAATTATTATTAGAATAATTATTCAAGTAAATACAAATGTGTTACTATTAAAATTTCAATATTTGTATAGTTAATCAGATATTCTAATTAATTACATAAATTATTTCATCATTGTTTCAGATACTTATAATAAACATATATATTTCCAAAAACCTACACAAACCCTATATCCGACCCCAAACTCGAAAAATCCCTAGAAACTCAAGTAAATTTAGAATTCTTTATCCTCGTTGAGTTTAGAATACAAAATAACTGTGTAGGTTGATTGTGAGGAATTCTCACGAATCATATCCATCTTTTACAATTCATACAACTTGTTAGCTTACTTACAGGTGAGTTTACATAACCCCTTTTTACTCTTTTTACTTTTTGGGGTGAAACATGCCATTAACTATATTTCATACACAATTCAATACCTTTAATCTTATGCTATGATCTTTATGCTTTACGTCTTAAACTGTCTCGTGACCATTACATGTGTTCATGTTAGTACATTCATTAACTTGTATGGCAAGCATAAGGTAGTACCTTTTATGATCATTTATACGGGAATCCGAAACTATAACTTAACACAAGACCTTGGCAGGTTTTGTTGAGTATCATTTTACCCCCTTTTTTTCAAAAAGGCAATCAGTTGGATTGCGTAACTAGTTTTCTATTACCAGGCTTGAATTGTACGCTTGGAACCTTGTGTGTTTTTACATTTATGCTTTAGACATGCTTTAAACATATTGAATTGTAAATATATACTTAACTTTGTTTGGTGTCAAAACCAATGTTACTCAACAACGCATGGGCGTGCATTTGCCTCCCTTGCTCCCCAAGCTCCAGTACATTGTCCTTTGTACCCTGTTTGATTCCCAATGTGTTTGCACGTCCGTGCAATCCAATGCACGGTCGTGCATTGCTCATTTTGAGGCCTATAAATAGGAGGCTTGGGTTCTTCATTCCACACATCACAAGATACATTACACAGCTCAAGAAGAGTCCGTTTCTGTAGTTTAGAGTAGAGAGTAGAGAGGCTCCTCCTCTTTGTCCGCAATAGGGGAGCCTACAAAACTCAGCGTTACGCTAGTTAGTATGGCCATTCGTGGCTAAACTCTGTGTATTGCTAGGGTGAAGATGAAGTTTGGTGTATGTTACGTATTAATCTAGTAGTATGTTTATGTCTTTAATTTTTCGCTTTTAAAACTACCTTCTAGGTGGGCTTTTTATTATTCTCTAAACTTGTCTTTACACTTGTGAGTGTTCTTGATTTTGAAATGTAAGACCGTAAAACCTTTTTAATCAAATTTCTCTTTAAACTTGTACATCTTTATACAAGAAGATTTTGATAAGCCAAGGCTTGGTTAATACTAATAAGGTGGTACGTCTTTATACGAACTTGTTATGAGACCAAGAATTGGTGAACTCACGTTGGGAACAATACGTCTTTATACATGGTCCCATTGTTGCACCGCCTCCCAGTGACCAAAGTCTAATCACTCTTTTACTAATAATACTTAAGCATTTAAGTTCGATGTTTTAAACTGTGACACCCGACATTTCAGGTCAATATCCGTACACATTATGAACAAGTTTACATTACAATAAACGAGTTTACATTATAATTATTTTGTGATTTACGTAATTTCACAAACAAGGACATTAAGGTCCATCAAAAACCGTACATGGTCTCACTTCACATTTGGTAATTCTAGGAGTTACTGGTTCACGTGTCATAGAAACTGAATTTATTTACCCCCTTTAAAACTCTAATAGATGTTAATACCATTAATAAATTAGTGGTAAAAACAAATTGTTTGATTTATTTTGACCCAAACCACCCACCCTTGACTATTCGGCCGAAATGCAGAGAAAACCATCTTCCCCCCCCCATTCTCACGTCCCATTTTACCATATTTTCAGATATAACCCATACCCTTTCACTCAAAACTCTCACAAACCTTTTATCTCTCTCATTTTCGTACGAAAATCTTCTCATTTCTCTTCAAAATCGAAGCCAAGTTTTAAGGTAAAAATCCACCACAATCTAGTGTTTTAAGAAGATTTCAAGTGTTTCTAAAGAAAGTTCAACAGAAGATTCGAGACCATTCTCTGTTTTCTCTCATCATCTTCATCACTGTTTTTAAGGTAAAAACTCGATATTTTTCATATTATGTTCTTTAAAACCGTAACTAAACTTACATCTTATTTAAACGCAAGAAAGATAACAAGAAGAGTGTGTCGAATTCAAGTTTAAAACATCAAAATATGCCGGACTGATTCTGTCAAAACAGAAGTCCAGTAATCGAAACTAGGAGTTTCGATACCTGTTTCTCAATCGAAACTAGGAGTTTCGATACCTGTTGCTCAATCGAAACTAGGAGTTTCGATACCTGTTTCTCAATCGAAACTAGGAGTTTCGATACCTGTTTCTCAATCGAAACTAGGAGTTTCGATACCTGTTGCTCAATCGAAACTAGGAGTTTCGATACCTGTTTCTCAATCGAAACTAGGAGTTTCGATACCTGTTTCTCAATCGAAACTAGGAGTTTCGATACCTGTTGCTCAATCGAAACTAGGAGTTTCGATACCTGTTGGTCAATCGAAACTAGGAGTTTCGATACCTTTTACTCAATCGAAACTAGGTTGTTTCGACTCCTGACCACTCCATCGAAACTAAGTAGTTTCGACACACATATGCCCAATCGAAACTAAGAAGTTTCGACACCTGTACAACAGTCCCAGTTGGGCAGTAACTCAAAACTATTTTATAACAAAACATGTGTTGGAAAACTAAAACGATATTTAAACAAACATAATCAGATTTACAAGGTCGGTGAACAATTTACAATTAAGACGTTGGTCTTAACAACAATTTACCCTTGGTATCTAGGGTACAAACAGTCAAGGTTGACTACAACAAATATTATTACAAGTATATACACAAACACAAGGTGAGTTTCACGGCCCCTTTCTTTTTACTGCTTTCTAATATTTGGGGGAAAAACATACTTCAACTATTTTATGGGATAACAAGAGAATAAGACACGACTTTTATGTTTACATGGGATGAGAACAACACAATGGAGGCCGCGAAAGTCCCCTGGAACAACATAGTAACCATTAACTGTAGCCTAGGGTCCTATGAATAGTACTATGGAGAGTGACGTCTCCCGGTCATGGTTAGTCGCGCTAACCACAATCTGGAGGATTTATGGCCGCATAGAACTGAATAACGAAATTAGGGGCGTGTACACATGTCAAGGTTTGGTTACGCCCCATGTATGAACATATTATTTGTATTCCTAGCTAGTTTACAAATGGGTCAACAATTCTTATTCTGTTTATCACATACAACTGAAACTATTTACGAACAATTGAATTTTACAAAGAACTATTTGATTAAACCTGTGAACTCACCAACCTCGTGTTGACGATTTTAAGTATGTTTTTCAGGTAACTGAACGTGATTTCAAGGTTAGCAATATAGATTACATGCATGCACGATGGATACTACTCAAGGAGGATTTCCCTTGTATAACTCATTGAGTTGAGTCATATTTGTGAAATCTTAACTTTTTGTAAACTCAGATTATGTTTTGTAATGTAAAACATTAAACTTGTTAATGTATCCATTTATCATGTATGTGTTTGCGGTAATCATATGCTTTGGAAACCATAAACGTTGCGCCTAGCGTTTCCGCCTTGGCGGGGTGTGACAGAACTGGTATCAGAGCCATTGATTATAGTGAACTAGGAATCTAAATTGGAACCTAGTCTATAATCTAAATGACTCACTAAAACGTTTTCATTGCATAAGCATTGCATGACCAGTCATTTTGTCATATGGATATTGTAGTCACAAGCATGTCGTCACATTCACATTCTGATCCCGTCTCTGACACTGAATCAAATGAGGAATTTTCCGCCTCACGTCCCAAAAATCAAGTACAAACCCGTAGCTCCACACCACCTAAAGTCGCCTTGGGAAAACCGCCTATCGTCTACCGAAAGAAAAGCGGAGGACCAGTTAAGGTGCAAAGCGCTAGGAAGAAGGTTCGACTTCCACGCAAAAGGAATCTAGCAGCCCGTGACCCAGAAGACTTGGTGGCTGGTGAAGAACCACCTAGGCAAAGACCCTGCTACCACCCTACTGTGGGAACCATCCGTTGGATGCCTCGTACCCTGGCACGTTGGAGGGAGATGGAGAGCATTCCATCTACCTTTGAGCTTGGAGAGTCTTCTAACTCCCCAACACCCCTACCCCACACTGGGGAAGCCGTAGAGCTCACTGTGCCTACCTTGGTAGCTCGCGTTCGTACGCATGAGGAGCGTCTTGATGATCTCCTAGATGATATTCGGGCACAGGGGGATGCAACCAGGCGCTTACGTCAAGGGCTCGGATCTCGAGTTCAGACTCTGGAGGACCACACCCGAGACATACAGGGTGCCACAAACTATCTAGAGTTGAGAGCTGACATGGATTGGCAGTTCACTGTTACGGTCCGAGACAGGGTGGAGGCTCTGGAAGAAAGGACGTTGGCTGCAGAATTTGTGGCGAGAGCTAGTTTTGTCATGGCAGGACTTGCCATGATGATTGGATTGTACTCTCACTTCTTCTTTTAAACCTATTACGGGCGGGTTGTGCCCGTAGTACATTAAGTAGTTTAAAACTTTAGTACTGATGAGGTCATGTGAACCCATCTCTTTTGTATCCTTGTCTTTTGGAATAATGTACTATGAATGTTTTGACTATGTATGTAATGGTTTATGTTGTGATAATGGTTGTTTACATTTGACGTTATTGTATCCTTATGTCATGAGCTATCATTATTGTCATATAATGTTGTTTCTTTTTAATTGATATGTTAGAAAGAACGTCATGGCACCTAAGCGTAGGACAACCCGTAACACTACTGGTGACAACAACGAGGCGATTTCCCCAAATGTGGAACAACTTATAGCACAACGAGTAGCTGCTGCCATGGAGCAGTATGAAGCCAATCGAAATAGTGGAGGAGGTGTAGGAGGTAGCGGTACAGCTGGAGGTTCCGGAGGTGCAGGAGGTAGCGGTACAGCTGGAGGTTCCGGAGGTAATAAAATAAATAAGCCATAACATATAGTCATGATTCGAATTAATGACGTTATGACTTGTAATTCTACAGATGCTCCAATTAGAAAGTGCTCCTACAAGACCTTTCTGTCTTGCAAACCCCGTAACTTCAATGGCACCGAAGGTGCAGTTGGACTAATGAGATGGATAGAGAAGATGGAATCGGTGATTGATATTAGTGAATGCACCGCTGACTGCATGGTGAAGTATTCTACATGCTCACTCACTGATAAAGCTTTAACCTGGTGGAATTCACAAGTAAAGACTTTGGGAAGGCAGACATCATATGAGTTGTCATGGGAAGACTTAAAAGCCATGATGATCGAGGAATACTGTCCTCGAAATGAGTTGCAAAAGATCGAATCTGAAATGTGGAATTTACAAATGACAGGAGATGATGTTGCTGGCTACACTGACCGATTCAATGAGTTAGCAATCTTGGTTCCACACATGGTCACCCCAGAATACAAGAAGGTTGAAAGATACTTGTGGGGTCTCGCACCTCAAATCCGAGGTCTGGTGACTTCATCGAACCCTATGGATGCCAAGAGCGCCATAACTCTGGCTTTCAAACTAAGGGATAATGCTGTACGTGATGGTTTGTTTAAGAAGAAGGAGACCGAGGAAGGAAGGTCTGGGGAAAAGAGGAAATGGTTTGGAAAACCAATTAACCAAAACAAGAATCAAATTTACAAGAGACCTGAAACTACGAAAGCCTTTGTCGCCAACACTGTGGGACAAAATGTATATCTTGGAACATTACCGAGGTGTGACAAGTGTGGATATCATCACAGCGAAAAGTGTATCCAATGTGGGAAGTGTAAAAAGTATGGGCACCTGGCCCATAACTGTAGGAGCAATACGAACCCTAACAAGATAAATCAAGTAGCAGGAAAAGTCAACCCAGGAACAGAAAGGATGAATCAAGGATGCTTTGAGTGTGGAGATCCAAAGCACTTCAGAAAAGACTGTCCAAAGTTGAAGAACCGAAACGACAATCAGGCCCGTGGAAGAGCATTTGTGATGGGAGCTGGTGACGCACGACAAGATCCAAACATTGTCACTGGTATGTTCCCGATAAATAATCACTATGCCTCTATACTTTTCGATACGGGTGCTGATTTGAGTTTTGTGTCAAATGACTTTAAGTCCCTACTCGGTATTAAGCCCAGCAAACTAGAACAAAAGTATACAATTGAATTAGCGAACGGAAAATTAATTAATACCGGAGAGGTCATTCAAGGTTGTACCTTATATCTTAAAAATCACACATTTAGTATAGATCTGTTACCTGTTAACTTAGGAAGCTTTGACGTTGTTATTGGCATGGATTGGTTGTCAAAGAATCATGCAGAGATTGTTTGTTTTGAGAAGATTGTCCAAATTCCACTCCCAAACGGAGAAGTTCTTTCGATTCAAGGTGAGAAGAGTGGAGTAGCGTTAAGGATGATAAACTGCATGAAAACTCGTAAGTACCTACGCAAAGGCTATTACGTATTCCTGGCTCACGTCGTCGAGAAGAAACCCGAGGAATGTCGACTTGAGGATATACCAATCGTTAAGGAATATCCTGAAGTTTTTCCTGAAGACTTACCTGGTTTACCACCACCTAGGCAAGTCGAATTTCGAATCGATTTGATACCAGGAGCCGCCCCGGTTGCGCGATCACCATATCGATTAGCACCTTCTGAAATGCAGGAATTATCAAATCAACTTCAAGAGTTGCTTGATAAAGGTTTCATAAGAGCGAGTTTCTCACCTTGGGGAGCTCCGGTCTTATTCGTAAAGAAAAAGGATGGAACCTTTAGGATGTGTATAGATTACCGAGAATTAAACAAGCTTACAATCAAAAACCGATACCCACTACCTCGAATAGATGATTTGTTCGATCAACTACAAGGTTCTAGCTTCTACTCTAAGATCGATCTACGGTCAGGGTATCATCAACTAAGAATCCAAGAAGAAGATGTACCAAAGACAGCATTTAGGACTCGTTATGGTCACTACGAATTCCTAGTTATGCCATTTGGTTTGACAAACGCACCAGCTGTTTTCATGGATCTCATGAACCGCGTGTGCAAACCATACTTGGATAAATTCGTGATTGTGTTTATCGATGACATATTAATATATTCACGAACCAAGGAGGATCATGAACATCATCTTAAATTAATCTTAGAACTACTCAGAAACGAGAAACTCTACGCTAAATTCTCTAAGTGTGAGTTTTGGATCCAAGAAGTGCATTTTCTTGGACATGTCATCAACAAGGAAGGAATTCACGTTGATCCATCTAAAATTGAAGCGATCAAAAACTGGGAAGCACCAAAGACTCCGACAGAAGTACGTCAATTTTTAGGTTTGGCCGGCTATTACAGACGATTCATCGAGAATTTTTCAAAAATAGCCCTGCCTTTAACCAAATTAACCCAGAAAGAAAATAAGTATGATTGGAATGACAAGCAAGAGTCAGCTTTTCAAATACTAAAGCAGAAGCTGTGTAGTGCACCAATTCTATCCCTTCCTGAGGGAATCGACAATTTTGTCGTATACTGCGATGCATCACACCAAGGACTGGGTTGTGTGTTAATGCAAAGAGACAAAGTCATCGCATAAGACTCACGACAACTAAAAGTGCACGAAAAGAATTATACGACCCACGACTTGGAATTGGGTGCAGTTGTGTTTGCGCTCAAAATTTGGAGACATTACCTTTACGGTGCAAGATGTACTATCTTTACTGATCACAAGAGTCTTCAGCATATCTTTGATCAAAAGGAACTTAACATGAGACAACGTCGTTGGGTAGAACTACTAAACGATTATGATTGTGATATCAAGTACCATCCCGGGAAAGCCAATGTCGTAGCGGACGCTTTAAGTCGCAAAGAATGAGTTAAAACTCTTCGTGTTCGTGCCTTAGGATTGACAATTCATACGAATCTTACTACTCAAATTCGGATGGCACAACATGAGGCAATCAAAGAAGAAAACATTCAGAATGAAGCTTTACGAGGAATGATAAAGCAATTGGAGCCAAAGTCAGATGACACTTTATACTTCATGAATAGAATTTGGGTGACACGTTTTGGTAACTTACGGGAGTTAGTTATGGACGAATCCCACAAGTCCAGGTACTCCATTCACCCAGGTTCAGATAAGATGTATAAGGATCTAAAAGAATTATATTGGTGGCCCAATATGAAAGGAGATATTGCCACATATGTCAGTAAATGCCTAACGTGCTCAAAAGTAAAAGCCGAACATCAGAAACCGTCTGGTTTACTACAGCAACCTGAAATTCCCCAATGGAAATGGGAACAAATTTCTATGGATTTCATCACAAAATTACCCAGGACTTCCAGTGGTTATGATACCATATGGGTTATTGTCGACCGATTAACAAAATCTGCTCACTTTCTGCCAATGAAAGAAACTGACAAAACCGAGAAACTTGCAAAGCTTTATATCAAGGAAATTGTGGCTAGGCATGGAGTGCCAATTTCTATTATCTCGGATAGAGATAGCAGATTCGTGTCTAGAATCTGGAAATCATTACAAGAAGCAATGGGCACACGTCTTGACATGAGCACGGCATATCACCCACAAACAGATGATCAAAGTGAACGGACTATCCAGACACTAGAAGATATGCTCCGTGCGTGTGTAATTGATTTCGGAGGAAATTGGGATACTCATTTACCATTAGCTGAGTTTTCCTACAATAACAGTTACCATACGAGCATTAAGGCAGCTCCGTTTGAAGCTTTATATGGTCGTAAATGCCGCTCACCGTTATGTTGGGCGGAAGTTGGTGAAAAACATTTGACAGGCCCTGAGATTGTCCAGGAAACCACTGATAAGATTTTCAAAATTAAGGACCGTTTGAAAGCGGCCCGAGATAGACAAAAGAGCTATGCTGACAACAGACGAAAACCATTAGAATTTCAAATTGGCGACCGAGTAATGTTAAAAGTCTCACCATGGAAAGGCGTTGCAAGGTTTGGTAACCGTGGTAAGCTCAACCCTAGATACGTTGGTCCGTTCGAAATACTGGCTAGGGTTGGCCCTGTAGCTTACAAACTCAAGCTACCACAAGAACTAAACAATATACATGATACGTTTCATGTATCAAATCTCAAGAAGTGTTTATCAGACGAGACACTAATTATACCGTCTGACGAGAGTCATATTGACGATAAACTTCATTTCATCGAGGAACCGATTGAGATTTCAGATTGGAAGGTTCAAAAGCTGAGACGTAGTCGGATCAAACTGATTAAAGTACGTTGGAACTCAAAGCGTGGTCCTGAGTATACATGGGAACGAGAGGACCAAATGAAAACAAAATATCCATCCTTGTTTAAGGATACACCAGTTCAAGAGGACACGAATTGAATTTCGGGACAAAATTCTTTTAACAAGG
Organism: Smallanthus sonchifolius; assembly: GCA_023525975.1. Taxonomy (NCBI): domain Eukaryota; kingdom Viridiplantae; phylum Streptophyta; class Magnoliopsida; order Asterales; family Asteraceae; genus Smallanthus; species Smallanthus sonchifolius. The sequence goes on along the minus strand of CM042031.1, from coordinate 67,612,077 downwards.
GGAGAATGTGACACCCGACATTTCAGGTCAATATCCGTACACATTATGAACAAGTTTACATTACAATAAACGAGTTTACATTATAATTATTTTGTGATTTACGTAATTTCACAAACAAGGACATTAAGGTCCATCAAAAACCGTACATGGTCTCACTTCACATTTGGTAATTCTAGGAGTTACTGGTTCACGTGTCATAGAAACCGAATTTATTTACCCCCTTTAAAACTCTAATAGATGTTAATACCATTAATAAATTAGTGGTAAAAACAAATTGTTTGATTTATTTTGACCCAAACCACCCACCCTTGACTATTCGGCCGAAATGCAGAGAAAACCATCTTCCCCCCCCCCATTCTCACGTCCCATTTTACCATATTTTCAGATATAACCCATACCCTTTCACTCAAAACTCTCACAAACCTTTTATCTCTCTCATTTTCGTACGAAAATCTTCTCATTTCTCTTCAAAATCGAAGCCAAGTTTTAAGGTAAAAATCCACCACAATCTAGTGTTTTAAGAAGATTTCAAGTGTTTCTAAAGAAAGTTCAACAGAAGATTCGAGACCATTCTCTGTTTTCTCTCATCATCTTCATCACTGTTTTTAAGGTAAAAACTCGATATTTTTCATATTATGTTCTTTAAAACCGTAACTAAACTTACATCTTATTTAAACGCAAGAAAGATAACAAGAAGAGTGTGTCGAATTCAAGTTTAAAACATCAAAATATGCCGGACTGATTCTGTCAAAACAGAAGTCCAGTAATCGAAACTAGGAGTTTCGATACCTGTTTCTCAATCGAAACTAGGAGTTTCGATACCTGTTTCTCAATCGAAACTAGGAGTTTCGATACCTGTTTCTCAATCGAAACTAGGAGTTTCGATACCTGTTGCTCAATCGAAACTAGGAGTTTCGATACCTGTTTCTCAATCGAAACTAGGAGTTTCGATACCTGTTTCTCAATCGAAACTAGGAGTTTCGATACCTGTTGCTCAATCGAAACTAGGAGTTTCGATACCTGTTGGTCAATCGAAACTAGGAGTTTCGATACCTTTTACTCAATCGAAACTAGGTTGTTTCGACTCCTGACCACTCCATCGAAACTAAGTAGTATCGACACACATATGCCCAATCGAAACTAAGAAGTTTCGACACCTGTACAACAGTCCCAGTTGGGCAGTAACTCAAAACTATTTTATAACAAAACATGTGTTGGAAAACTAAAACGATATTTAAACAAACATAATCAGATTTACAAGGTCGGTGAACAATTTACAATTAAGACGTTGGTCTTAACAACAATTTACCCTTGGTATCTAGGGTACAAACAGTCAAGGTTGACTACAACAAATATTATTACAAGTATATACACAAACACAAGGTGAGTTTCACGGCCCCTTTCTTTTTACTGCTTTCTAATATTTGGGGGAAAAACATACTTCAACTATTTTATGGGATAACAAGAGAATAAGACACGACTTTTATGTTTACATGGGATGAGAACAACACAATGGAGGCCGCGAAAGTCCCCTGGAACAACATAGTAACCATTAACTGTAGCCTAGGGTCCTATGAATAGTACTATGGAGAGTGACGTCTCCCGGTCATGGTTAGTCGCGCTAACCACAATCTGGAGGATTTATGGCCGCATAGAACTGAATAACGAAATTAGGGGCGTGTACACATGTCAAGGTTTGGTTACGCCCCATGTATGAACATATTATTTGTATTCCTAGCTAGTTTACAAATGGGTCAACAATTCTTATTCTGTTTATCACATACAACTGAAACTATTTACGAACAATTGAATTTTACAAAGAACTATTTGATTAAACCTGTGAACTCACCAACCTCGTGTTGACGATTTTAAGTATGTTTTTCAGGTAACTGAACGTGATTTCAAGGTTAGCAATATAGATTACATGCATGCACGATGGATACTACTCAAGGAAGATTTCCCTTGTATAACTCATTGAGTTGAGTCATATTTGTGAAATCTTAACTTTTTGTAAACTCAGATTATGTTTTGTAATGTAAAACATTAAACTTGTTAATGTATCCATTTATCATGTATGTGTTTGCGGTAATCATATGCTTTGGAAACCATAAACGTTGCGCCTCGCGTTTCCGCCTTGGCGGGGTGTGACATAAACCAACTCGGAGATAGCATTCAAAGAGTTGAGGGTAACGTTGTCCCTAGCGGGAATCATTACCATTTTATTATTGAAGATTATAATTCGTGAACCAAATGTTGTGTGAATGAGGTTGTAGCGGTGTACCGTTCACACATTTGTATTATTCATACCACTGGATTAGTCAACTTAACATTATCATATACCAAGCAGATTCGAAGCCCAAAGCAATACTCTTCGTGACCTGATCTAGGGCTGTTCAAAAAGCTCGTGGCTCGCTCGTGGATCGCTCGAAAAAAGCTCGGTTGTAAACGAGCCGAGCCGAGCTGGCTCGAATTGTAATCGAGCCGAGCTCGAGCTAGGGTTGGCTCGTGGCCCGGCTCGTCTAAATAACTAATATATATACATATATATATATATATATATATGTGTGTGTGTGTGTGTGTGTTATATGTGTTATATTTGAAATATGATGTTTTGATTTTTTAAGTTCATTTGTTTTCAAGGACTCTAAGTTTTGGACTAAAATTTTACTTTATCTACTGTTATATTTACTCTCTACTTTGTAAGTTTTGGGTTATGTATGTTTTTTTGTCTTTTATATATTGTCTCTTTCATCTATCTAGTTTTTTGAAGACAATCAACTTCAAATTGAGAATAAATTTTTTTTGTTGTTTATATATATATATTAATGTGTAAAAAAACGAGCTAGCTCGACGAGCCACGAGCTGGCTCGAGCTTTTTACGAGCCGAGCTGGAGCTCAATTTTTCAGCTTGAAAAAAAAATCGAGTCGAGCCAAGCTGGCTCGTTTAATTTCGAGCTCGAGCTCAAGCTAAGTCTGGCTCGGCTCGTTTACAGCCCTAACCTGATCATCTTCGAGATATTTACTTTCTTGCTATTTACTATTCTGTTATTTACATTTCTGTTACACAATTCACGCACATTTTTACTTTTCTGTCATTTACTTTACCAACATTTACTTTTCTGCTTTATAAGCACATTTTTATAGACTAATATTACGCGTCTATTAAAGAGTATGTTAAAAATATACATAACATATTTTTATATTTATGGTCTATGGAACTTTGTTTAACCAAGAACCCAAACTATATTTCTATAGAAGTGGCAAAGTATACATAAATGCAATGTTGTCAAAGAGGTTGTGGTGTAATGATTGAGCTGAGACCCGGAGTCTCAAGGGAACCGAGTTCGATCCATGTCACCATCATTAATTTTCACGGCATCGCAAATGAGGCCTAGCTCTTACGCTGATGCACCAGGGTTTTACCCACGCCGATCCAGGGTTCGAGCCTCGGCTCTCCCTCAAGCCCGAAAAGGGCCGTATTGGGTGGGGTTTTTCCTTAGAAGTTCTCCACCTCTGATGCCAAGTGGGCCCGGTTAAGACAACATATTGGCCGGAGTTGAACGAGACTCTCCCATGTAACGGGGGGTGCGACGTCACAATATTCAATGTTCGCCTTTAAAAAAATACATAAATGCAATGTTTGTTTTGTCAAACTTCATGAATGCGTTTGTGTATTTCAAACTTCATAATAATGTTTTATATGTCCTTTTAAATCTAAGTCAAACTAAAATAATTATATTATGTAATTAACTCGTACAATTAAAATTAAGATATATTATTATTTATAAAATACAACAAACGCTATGTGATAACATAACCTATTAAAACAAATATTACATTTCATATCTATCAATCGAATTTGAATGTTAAGATCGATCTTTAACATTCAATTGAAGATTTCTGGGAAGAACGATTTTTTTATGAATTCGGCTTGAAATACGTATATGAGAAGTGCATGCGATTACACATACCAAGGGTGAAAGGGGCGTCTTCGGGTAGAGGGTTCGGGTACGCGGATAGACGCGGGTACACCGCCGCCATTGTTGCGGGTAGCGATGCGGGTTCCATTTTACGGGTACATATACCCGAGTGTGGTTTGTCTTTGTGAACGTTATGTAACGGCTATAATGCCGTTTGAATGTAAAAAAAATTAATTTAAATACCCAATACCATTTATATAAATTCACCTCCATCCAAATTAATTTTACACACAAAAATATCAACCCAATAATCAAATTTTCTAATATATTCTTTTTAATTATCTTACCTGTTTTACCTATGCATTTTATTATGGTATTTAACTGCTAACGAGTGTTTAGACCCGTGCGTTACGACTGACGACTGACTAAGATATTATTATATTTTTAACATATAGTTTAAATATTAAGATTAACATTTGTTGTCACTAAGATCATTGAATTCATTTTAGATGTACTAATGAGAAAATATATATTTAAATAAAATTAATTTTGAATATTATATCAAATATAGTGATTCAATAGTTGCAACGCCTTAACTCGTAGTATTAAAACCCGCCCATTACGGCGCGTTAAAGGTCAAAACCCATGCGTTGTGGCCCGTTAAAACTTGGAAAAAGTTGACGCCTTCGAAACTTTATATAAAGATAAGAAAAACATTTACACGTTACGGCTCGTTAAAAAATTTAGAAAAAAAAGAAAGAAATACAAAAAAATTATATATATATATATATATATATATATATATTTTAAATCAAGCTGACGTTAACCGCGTTTCGTTGGTAAGGGAACAACTCGCGCACCAGCTAGCCCATCTTGTTTAATCCCGAGTTCAAATTGTATACATGTGAAAGTTATTTTGATTTAGTTGCTTGTACCTTGCGCATACCCGGTTGTAACAAATGAACAGTGACTCCACTGTTAGCAACCGTCATTACAATTTATAATTATATAAATGTACAAAACTAAAATTGATGATAAAAAGGAATTGATAGTTAAAGAGAGAATTAGTAAATTGTAATTATTATTTTAAAAATAAATACTGATTTTGAGAAAATAAAAAGAGTAATGTGAACAATGAAAATAAGACGAAGACAAATACGCATCTAATATTAAAAAAAAATCATAAGAGCTCTATCAAAGATGATGTATCATTTCATAACCAAATATCTTATTCACAAAAATAATATGGTTTATTGATTGATGGAATCTTGGAGACAAAGATGAAAATTGTTTAAATTGTCGTCTTAATCTTGGATCAACCCAAAATTATAAATTAACTTAATTGGATATATGTGTTTTCTTTTCTTTATTGTCATCTATGTCAATCTTTCACACTAAAGATATGATAAGTATTATTAAATTCAAATGTAAGTTCAAATCCGCATGTAAAACAAATTTTTTTTAACGACAATTTGGATCACTGACGGGGCACTGATCCACCTGATCATCTCCATCTTTTTTAGGAGAAAACCCACCATAGGTGGAAAAAACCTCTGGCCCAACCTGCCGCCCCTTTTTTGTCATAAGTGAGACTTGAACCCAAGACCTCCTCATTTTAGTAAAGTTTTGGGTATACACTTTTACCACCAGACTAAGCTAGTGGTTGTAGCATGTAAAACAATTGGTTTTGATTTTTTTCATAATAGCAAACTCACGCACCAATAAAACCCACTCTTAAATATCTTGGTACCTCTTAAATACATGCCCTTTGCTCACAATTGGTTTTGATATATATATTTTTTTTAGTTAAGTGTTTTTTTCATCCCTTTGCTTTGCTAAAAAATGTTATTTGAATTCAAAGGTTAAATCTTGTCATTTGAATCCAAATGTTTCATAAAAATTGTCTTTTGAATCCATTTAACTACACCTAATTAACACCGTTAAAATTTTCTGTTAAACCTTCCCCACTTGAGGGGTATTTTTGTCAAAACAATTACAAAATAAAAAACCAGCCCCACGTGAAGGGTTTTGTGCGTTCAATCTATTTAGCAAGCCATGTGGGGACCATATATCTCTACCATTTACAGGATCAACTTTATGATTATATACCTTCTTCCAAGTGTCTAGCCAACAAACCTGAGTGACCTAACTTTCAGGAATGCCAACCTCGATACCATGGACTGTCATGTTCCAGTTGACCGCCATTACATGCTTACATGGCATGCCAGTCAACAAGCCATAAGAAATACTATGGACCTTTAAATTAGCTTCAACAAAATTCAATAATAACTCCCCACATGGCTAAAAAAAATCAGTACACAATCTCCTGAACATGGTGAAAACAACAACGGCAACATGACATCTAATAACATCAATAATGATCTATATCAGTAGGTTAAATTAGCAACAAAATTCCAACAATAAAAGACTACAATATCAGTTGGTAATATCAACACCAAGATCAGTGAACAATTCTTCATAGTTACATAATTTTGCCCAAATAGTAATGCATAATCACAAAATCAAGAACAATGCACAATAGGGCTAAAACACCAAATCAAACAGTATGGTCGATTACATTCGATAATACAATCAGTGTTGTAAAAATCGCTAGGCGCTAGTCGGGCGGTGGGGTAGGGCCTAGGCCTAGGCGGGATTAATCGGGGCCTAGGCGAGATTAATCAGATTGAAATTATTATATGTAATTTTTAGTTTTTTATATATATACACACATTTTTTATATGTAATTTTTATAAAAATGTTCATTTTAAACCACACCAAAGGTTTTCGCCGGAATTTGGCCTGAAATTTCAGGTTTTCGTCGGAATCTGGCCGCCTAGGCGCGATTTGGACCGTCTAGTGATTTTTGGACCGACTAGCTCAAAATTCCTCCTTAGCCGAGCGCCTAGCAATTAATCGGCGCCTAGACGCGATTTTTACAACACTGAATACAATGGTGATAGCGACTGTGGTGGCGACGAACGAACTTACCATAAAACTCATGTAGATCGAAATCGTTCGTAGGGACATGAACAAACCAGAGTTCTTTAAACATTACTTGCGATTGATTTTGGGGACGAAATTGCGATTACGATTACTACGTTTGTTGTTGATTATGGGGACGAAAGAGATTGATTTTGGGGTGGGATTCATTTTTTGCGATTAACTTAAGAGATTGAATGCATAAAACCCTTCATATGGGGCTGGTTCTTTATTTTGTAATTGTTTTGACTAAAATACCCCTCAAATGGGGAAGGTTTAACGGAAAATGTTAACGATGTTAATTAGGTGTAGTCAAATGGATTCAAATGACATTTTTTATGAAACCTTTGGATTCAAATGACAAGATTTAAAACTTTGGATTCAAATGGCAATTTTTAGCAAAGCACATGAACGAAAAAAGCACTTAACTCTTTTTTTCCCTTAGTGGTTTAAAGACGACAACTATTTACTACTAATTAATGTTAATTAAATGTGTGAGTTAATGTCAGAAATATTCTTCTTAGGCCATGTGTAATGGTTTAACTAAAAACTGAAAAACACCCTGCCATGTCACCGCCACGTCAATAGGAGGGCAATCAATAAACACAATCACTAATATGTGTAATGGTTTCACTATCCATATATATATATACATATACACATATACATAACACACACAAACACCTGCCCCAATGCTCGTGATTTGAATCACGCCTCCCCCATTCACGCCCCGAGGTGTTCCACGCCCATTCACAGGCCAGGTGGATCACGCCACCCTCTTCCACGGCTCCACGCCTCCACGCCCATAACACCTAGCCTGATAGGAGATTTATTCGACACTTCTTGGTTGACCAAAGTTTTATAAAAACCAGCATACTTTTATAAGTTGTGCATTAGTTTAGTAATTTTTAGAAAATATCGATTATATAAAAATATATTATTTTAAACTAATCTTTATTTAGACTTTTAACAAATTTATTTTTTCTTGTTTGTTGATGCATCTTTCGAACTCTTGTATTGAACTTCATAACTTTGTGTTTGATCTTGAAGCATATATTGGTCTTGTATTTGACCTGTTTGGAAATAAACTTAACATATGAATAATATATTAATGCCACATGTTTATAATTTTTATTATCATGAAAATATGATATGTATTTATTTTATATTAAATACCAGGTTAGAATCCTGTGTATTACACGGGTTGTATATTTAAAACGATATAACTTATAAATATGTATATACGATTTTTACGAACTTAATTCATAAACCTTTATATAACTTCCATTTTGCAAATTAGAGAATAAAAATATGAGTATCATTAGAATTATTTGCAATATATTCTAACATTTCTTAAATGTAGTTTGATATAACCTATTCTAATTTAAATATAAAATGAAATAAAAAAATCATTAATTTAAATAAATTTTTCCGTGTTTAAAGGTATAAATAAGATAATTGACCAAATTTAAATATACTTTTAGCAAATATAATTGGTTTACCACAAATATGTAAAATATAAATTTTATTAAATAAACAAAATTGAAAAAATTTTAAAAAATTAATTATTTTAAATGATATATATAATTATAGTTGTGATTGATAATTGATCTTTATGATAATGTTATTATTCAAATTTCTCCTATTATTTCCTTTTCTGTTTCATGTTTCATATGAAAAATCTTGAAAAGAGAGTGACGTAATTAATAAGAGAGAGACGTATTTAATGAGAGAGACGAGAAAAAAATATGAGGTTATATCACAGAGTGACACATGTCCAATTTTATTTTTATTTATTAGAATAGATAGATTTGCAATAAAAAAACAAAGATTTTTCCAAGTTTATCCTTAGTTCTCTTCCAACACACATATAAATATATAACGTGTCTTCGGTTATAGTTTTTTCTTTCACAATTTAATATGTTAAACAATCGATAAAATGTTTAATTTTGCCACAAATTTAACTTTTTAACGTATCTTTGTTAGCGAACATGTCTAGGGGAACTTTTTCAGTAGTTTTGTTAGTTTTTCTTATTTTGTCTATAAATAGCTTCTTTGTAACATTATTCAAGTTATCAATCAAATCTTTTCAGTTTTACCCCCAATCATTCTCTCAAGTTATCAATCAAATCTTTTCAGTTTTACCCCCAATCATTCTCTCTCATTTCTTATTTTCGTTTATCATTCTCACTTGTTTCTAGTGATCTGATACAGGATTATCTCCTAATTTGAAATCAGATTTTAATATCTTTTATTATTTGTTTAAAATTCAAGTTTTCTAATTTTTATATTTCTTGTTTACTAAGATATTTGTTTAGTATAAGTTAGGGTTAAAGGTTATTTAGTTTTCAGTTTTGAGTTTATGATTATTTTATATTGTAAGAACACCTTTTGGGATTCTTGAAGCTTTTGTTTAATCTTTGAGTTTCTAGCCATTTGATTGTTTCCGTTCCCGCATCATTTGGTATCAGAGCTTTTGGTTATCAAATGGCTACCCGTTGAGATGATCGACACCCTACTCGCAGAACCGCCGACCGAGGCAGCGATGGAGTCTATCCCGACCCACGGGATCTTAAGATCAAACGGCTCCGACAACGAGTCCAAGATCTTGAAATACAATTAGAGATCAAACGGCTTCGCCAACTAGTCCGAGATCTTGAGTTACAACGGCAGAGGCGCATTAAGGAAACCGAATCGAGAACCATCATTCGAGACGATGTGAACGAGGAAGAGGAGCATCCTATCGGCCACCCCCACCCTCGGTTCCTCGAACCGATCTATGATAATGAATCTGTTCATGAGTGCTTATCGGAAGACAAACCCATATTCGATGAAGACGGGATTGATTTCGATGAAGAAGAATGTTTGTTTGTGCAAAAGGTTCTTAATCGAGAAGAAGAAGAAGAAGAGGAGGAGGAGGAGGAGGAGAAGAAGAAGAAGATTCAATGGGTTCGTTGGGTATGTTTGTTGTGGATTTAAAGGTGGCCATGGTGGCTACATGTGCCCGAAATTTGAACCGTGAAAATGGTCATAAATTTGGTAGTCAAGTTAATATTTTGGAAATTAATGATCATGTTTTTTTTAGAAACTAATACATTCCAAAATCTAAGCGGGTGGAATAAAGGGTCATGATTATATTTTTCAAAATGTAGATTTGTTTGAAAAAGCAGGATATATTTTGGTCAAGGAAATTTTCATCAATAAAGAAGATAGTGTAGACTCAAGCCTTGCAAGTGAAATAGCTAAGCGAGTCTTAGTAACGGTCAAAGAAAAGCGGGTGGATGTTCCTTTTGATCCAGGCGGGTTTGATCCAAAAGCAGAACTCGATGACGAGTTTTTTTCGAAGAAGGAGAGTATGATACAGGATTATCTCCTAATTTGAAATCAGATTTTAATATCTTTTATTATTTGTTTAAAATTCAAGTTTCCTAATTTTTATCTTTCTTGTTTACTAAGATATTTGTTTAGTATAAGTTAGTGTTAAAGATTATTTAGTTTTCAGTTTTGAGTTTATGATTATTTGATATTGTAACCTTTTGGGTTTCTTGAATCGTTTGTTTAATCTTTGAGTTTCTAGCCATTTGATTGCTTCCGTTCCCGTATCATGATCATTCTTGATATCATAACAGAGTCAAAGTGGTTTTATTTTTAAATATGAAGATATAAATAAAGAATCTTTTAGTTTTATCATTTTAACCTTAAGGTCACACTTGTTTTATTTTTAATTATGAAGATATAAAATAATCGAAGAATCCAAAATTTACAATAGAAATGTAGAAGCATCCATCATGTTCACACCGGAATGAAATCATATCCTACATGAGGACTTAGAGGTGCAAAAATCGGTTTCAACCCTTAAACCGGCTCAGGTTTGATTGATAAAAGTAAAAACCCGTTTTTGATCAATCTGATTCGGATTAAAACCGGTTCTTGAGTGGAGGTTAACTGTTTTAAAACCTGGTTAAAACCAGTTCTTAAGAGGATTTTGATCGTTCAGTTCGAGTTTGACTGGGTTCAAACCTGTTTAAACGTATAAGGTTACAAACCGGTTTTAGTCGTTTCAGACCGATTTCACCTAAACCGGTTTTGTTTTTGGTTAAGGTTGGTTTCTAAACCAGTTTATTTTTGTTCATAGAGGTCTTGGGCCTTGAAAGTTGAAACAATGACTTAAATACATCATCTCTTTTCTATTAAGTATTCAATTAATATATAATGTTAAATTTGACTAAACACGTAGAAATATACGGATCGTGTTTAAATTCATCATTTTGAACCAGTAAACCAGACACCAGACACGATTGATATGCTACAGAATTTAATAATCCAATGTATTGTACAACGCATATTTTATTTTATGTTGGAAAGGGAAAAACACAAGCATAAGCCACAGAAAATGATGTTTTGTCTGATTTCCATCATGTTTCTTTGCATCTTCCTAAATACTTCTTAAATGTAATAGACAAATCTATAGCTACCATCATGTGATGCAACAGTTGCAAAATGTAAATAAAATAGAGTAAATTACATTAAGAATATATCAAATTTTAGATTTTGTCCTTAAACTATGTAAATAACTGAAATCATCTTTTATGTTAAGGGTTTGTTACAGGTTTTGTCTGTTGATTTTCCATTAATATTTTATAAAATAACCAAACTACCCTTGATTATTAAAAAACATAAAAAATAAATAGGTGGACCAAATAAAAAACCAAAAAATCCCCCACTTCCCTCATATTGATCTTCTTTGTATCAATCAATCAAACGCCGCCATAGAATCATGGGTTTGAATTCAAGATAGCTTGTAAAAAGAGACTTAGAAGAAGGATATGAAGATGAAATAAGAGATAACACAGAACTTGTCTTGCATGTAACTCCATTGAATTGGTACATTCTAGATCTGTAAAGATATTAAGTTTTTGAATTAATTACATGGATGGCCCTGTGGTTTACCCAGATTTCACTTATGACCTTTAGGAATGGGAAACTACAAGTTTGGCCCAATAGTTTGCACGATTATTACACCCATGGCCCCTGGGTTAGATGCCCGTTAATTTTATCCGTTAAGTGAGTGTAAAATGACCAAAATACCCCTTACATTAAAAAAAACAAAGATTATAAATCATAAAACCCATCCCAAATACTCCCTTTCTTCATCCCCAAACTCCCACCTTCCTCCACCACCACACTCCACCACCATACTTCATCCCCAACCCTCCACCCGAATGATTCTCTTCCGTCATTCTAAAGAAACAGTTTCCCGAATGGCCGGTGCGTCGTCATCATCTTTAACGTCTCCAATGACGGAGGAGGAGCTAACTCTCACGGTAACCAGAGACCTTCGCCAGTGCAGATGATAAGAGGAAGAGGGTCACGGTGGTGGTGAAGCAAATTCGTCGATGAAGATTGATGTTGATCGACAGTTCTGCTCATGTGTAGTTAAGAAATTCCGTAAACCCTTCCATTGAGATTCTCACCGGCAATCATCCTAATCATTGCCGCCCAACACCCACCTTCAACGGTTTTCCATCTTGTAACATAAACTGACCCCCACCTCCACCACATCATCTCTCACGTTTTTATTGGGGTTTGACCTGCTCTCCGCCTCGTTTTCAAAAGGGCCAGAAACTCGTTTTTTTTTCAGGTGCTTGAATTGCGGTAAATGGCCTGAAACTCGTTTTCAAAAGAGTTTCAAATTGTTATAGATCCGATTAATGATGGGGGTGGTAGTGGCCGACGGTGGATTTGAGGTTGGTGGTGGTGATGAGAGGAAATCGAATGGATGGGTGGGTCCAATGGGGGGTGGTGGGTAATGAGTGGTGGTGCAATAGCAGCTGCTGGTGGGTGGTTGCCATGGAGATGCTAACGAGAAAGAGAGTAGATGAGTTTGAGGGTTGGGGATGAAGTGTGGTGGTGGAGGAAGGTGGGAGTTTTTTTTTGAACGGCGAACATTGAATGTTGTGACGTCGCATCCCCTGTCACATGGGAGAGCCTCGTCCAACTCCGGCCAATATGTTGTCTTAACCAGGCCCACTTGACGTCAGAGTTGGAGAGCATCCAAGGAAAAATCTCACCCAATACGACCCCTTCCAGGCTTGAGGGAGAGCCGAGGCTCGAACCCTGGATCGGCTTGGGTAAAACCCTGGTGCATCAGCCTATGAACTAGGCCTCATTTGCATGTCTCATAAATTAATGGTGGTGGCAGGGATTGAACCCGGGTCCCTTGAGACTTCAGACCTCACCTCAACCACCTCACCACCTCTTTGGCAGGAAGGTAGGAGTTTGGGGATGAAGAAAGGGTGTGTTTGGGATGAGTTTTATGATTTATAATCTTTGTTTTTTATTTTTTTTAATGTAAGGGGTTATTTGGTCATTTTACACTCACTTAACGGATAAACTTAACGGACATCCTACCCAAGGGCTATGGGTGTTACATTCGTGCAAACTATTGGGCCAAACTTGTAGTTTCCCATTTCTAGGGGCCATAAGTGAAATCTGGGTATACCACAGGGGCCATCCATGTAATTAATTCTAAGTTTTTTTAACGAAAAGTAAAGCCTAATTTGGGCTTTTTGCCATTTCCTTCTCATTTCATTGTTTCAAACGACGATTTTTTGTGTTTTGAGTTCGATTAACAATTTATATTTTGTTAATGGACTCTGGTAGAAAATTTTCACTTTGGAAACCTTGTGATCGCCCCTGAAGCCCTAATCGTCCCTGCCTCGTCGACTATTCCACCCCTACTATCCCTGATTCAAAAAGGAGGTTGTGACAAACCTTTAATATAAAGGATGATTTCTGTTATTTCCTTCGTTTAAGAACGAAACCTAAAATTTGGTATATACTTAAACGACGAAAAATGTAACTGACTCTAAAATAAATTTCAAAACCAAAAGTATATGAATAGATACAAGAAACTGCAAATATGATATATATAATCTAAAAGAACAAATAAATTAAAAGGACATAAGTTTTCATGAACTCTCCTCTAAAGCAATAGGCATCTCCAGGGTCCCATTACCCCTTTGTATCTTTAAAAGGACCTTATCTCCCACATTATATTCATCTAATGCTTTTAAAAACTCTGCTTTGTTCTTAACCTGAATCCATCAAATTAAATCAAATATAGCGCCATACTTATCGTCATTTAATATTATATGATGTGGATGTAACGAAAAGCGTACTCTTTACAATAATTAACGTCCCATTTAAATAAATGTTTTTTAAGAAACATGTCGAGAAAATATAGGAGAAAACTCACAGGCTTGTTGTCGACGGCTATGATGATGTCACCAAGAACAATATTACCAGCAAATCCCCTGGTGGTGGGAAGAAGACCAACTTTTGCTGCTGGACTATTTGCAGGAACCTAAATACAACAAAATTTATGCAAAAAATGGTCAATTTTGGTCTATTTTATCGATAACAGGACAAAAGAGTAAAAACTAAAAAAAGAATAACGGTTTAAAAGTCGCCCAAAAGATCCTAAATGTTTACAACCTCCTAATGGTCTTTAGTTAAAAAAAAATTATCATGGTATCAATAATAGTTTTTGTAACCACATATTAAATTTAAAAGATGGACAAAAACGTGTTTGCAGGACAACTTGACCTTTGAACCATCTGAAGAATTTACCCAATTTAACGCATTACCCAAACATTTCCATTATCAATATATAACAAACACCAATCAACATGTGCTGAAGGGACAAAACAGCATTACTAATTACAATGATCATATTACCTGAAGAATAAGAGCTCCGTTTCGAACATTAAGTTGATTTGCAATAAGATCAGGAGCAATCTCAACATTTAAACCAGCTCTAACAACCTAACAACCATGATATACAATATTACTTGCTGAGGATTAACCAAAATGTGAATGTACATATACCCATTCAATTAATAACTAATCTTGAAAACTGACAAATAAAATCAATGCAGCAAAAAACTCATAAACACTAAAATTGAAGATTAGGTTACATTTTATTAATAACCAGTCAAACAAGTAAAATTTAAAAAAAAATAGCTATGATTAGAAGAATAATTTCTTGATAACATGCTTGGATGGAATTTGAATGTGAATTTGAAAGCGGAATAACTTACTTTGCCGAATTGAATCAACTGAGGTACTATCTTAGCCACCGTTGAGGAAGGGATAGCAAATCCCACACCTGCCGAAGTCCCTGTCAAGTCAAAAATTAAACTGTGAATAATGTGATATTTGTAGTGTTAACTGTCCAGTCTATTTGCAAATTATTATATCAATGGGTTTACAAAATACAAAGATACCCGTTTGGGTGAATATCGCAGTGTTGATCCCAATTAGATTTCCTTTAGAATCTAACAAAGGTCCTCCACTGCCAAAGTCATAAATCATAATATTTAGACACTTAATATTTAAAAAGGAAAAGAAAGAAACAAAAATTACACCTTCGGTTGTGCATGAATCATAAATACACATTGCTACTTTTATTGATCAATTCAGAAGTTCTCCATGAAACTGTGATGATACTTTATTAAAAAGTAAAATTATTGTTTCCTATTCGTACTGAAGGATGCGCATATTACAAAATATCCCACCATAAAAATGGTAAAAGTATGATTTAGAAATTGAAAAAAAAGAAAAGAAAAGAGACCTGTTCCCAGGGTTGATGGCAGCATCTGTTTGAATACCTCCACCAATTGTGACTCCAGTTTGACTAAATATGTCTCTGTTAAGCCCACTAATAACCCCCACTGTGAGTGTATGATCAAACCCAAATGGGTT
Source organism: Smallanthus sonchifolius (assembly GCA_023525975.1). Classification (NCBI taxonomy): domain Eukaryota; kingdom Viridiplantae; phylum Streptophyta; class Magnoliopsida; order Asterales; family Asteraceae; genus Smallanthus; species Smallanthus sonchifolius. The sequence continues at coordinate 67,596,409 of CM042031.1, read as the reverse complement.
TCCAATGGCTAAGCACTGCTGGCCCACTCTTATAAAAGAGGATTGACCCACCTTCATTGGCCTTAGCAGATCCGCAGGTGCTTCCACCTACATCAAACATCAATGATAACGAAAACAGGTAAAATCAGAAAAAAGCACAACTAAAAAAAGGGCATTATAAAAAGAAGCAATAAAAAAATTACCTTTAAGACAGCAAGATCCTTGGAGCGGTCTGCACCGATTAACTTGCCTTCGAAATTCTTTTGTACCCTTTCAATATGTTAAACAAGGATGAGGTGAGGCAGTACTTTATAAAAATTACTAAATAATGTGAAGTTAGATACCAATCTTACCCTTCCGAGGCGAGAATATTAACACGTGCAACAACTTGTCCAGGTTTTGGATTTCTTGATAGAGAATTGCCAATAACTGGACAACCATATGAGCTGTTTAGTCTTCTATACAAAACTGATCTCAAAATATAGATTAAAGGGAATATCAGGAATAGTTTCTTTCTGTAACTGCCCAAAAATAAATATTGGGAGGTGGCAATCCAACCCGTGAACGTGAAAAATTAGGGGTGTAAATGATCGGAGCCGCTTGTGAGCTACTCGAGACCAATTAGAGAAAAGCTCGAACCGAGCCGAGCTTAAATGGATCGAGCTCGAGCCCGTGCTTCATATATCACGCTTGGCTAGGCTCATGAGCCAAAACGAGCCTGTCATTTATATAATTTTTATTTAATATATTAAATATGTAATTACATAATTATTACTATTATATAAATAAAATTATAATAAAATATTCAAATAATATATATTATGTTATATATATAAATTATAGTTATAAATATATAAAAAATAACTAAATAATAAATGAGCCGAGCTCGAGCTTGAAAAACAACTCACGAGCCGAGCTTGAGCTATAGAAATAGAGCTCTAAATAAGCCAAGCTCGAGCATAGGCGAGCTCGGGCTCTGCTCGGCTCGTTTACACTTTACACCCGTAGTGAAAATGGGTTATATTTTGTTGACATTGGGCCAAATGAGTCAAAAGTCACCGAAAGTATACTCAACTGTTTACAACCTCATATATTGCTTATTGAAATAAAACATCTTATACCCATTTTTCCAATTTCCTCACCGTGGTAATTTGTGACAATGTGCCCTTCTTCATCCCAAACGACTCCAGAACCATTTCCTTCTGGAATCTAACAATAATCTATGTATCAGATAAAACTACTCCTTACCAATCATCAGCAATAATACTTAGCATGTATATAAATACATTATACATAACTGAAACTCATTCCCAATTACCTCAACTACCCCCGTAACATTAAGTTGAGGCCGTAAAGTTACATCAAATATATTGACAACAGAGTAAGTGTTGTTCGCAAATAGGCTGACAATTCTTTCCTGCCAAGCATACACATATCAATTTACCTGCCATAAACATCCATTATATACAAGAGACTTATTTTAAAAAGTGTCTAAAACACAAACGACATGAAATGTTCCAGTGGAAACAGTTTATACAAACCTCAGGTGGAAAAAGTGGCCCAGAAGGAACTACAACAGGCGTTACTTGTTCAATTGTCACAGAAGGATCTCCTAAAGCATTAGCTGCACAAGCCAATGCTTATATAAAAAAAATGAACACAAATAAAAATATTTATTTTAATGAAAAAAGGATGGATTGTTTGAACCTGTTGAGTATCTTGAAGGGGGATAACACAATGGCATTAATAAACTTGCTAACAGTATTCTGCGCGTTGTAGGGAACCCCCTTGTAACCTCTCCCAAATCTTTAAATGTTTTCTCACCAACTCTATAATCATGGAAGGGAAAAAACTACTTTAGAAAAATGCAACTTAAAATATCATAATCAAATAATCAATTGCTCAATATAAAGAATAGTTACAATAAATACATAATCTTGCCCTAAATTTGGTTATGTTGAAGGCACAACAATCACTTAAATTCAAATCCAAACACCAGTTATCAGTTGAATTAGGGGAATTCAAACCTAGTGAAGCACCATCACACCAATTAGGGTTTCCAAATTCTCAAAAACAAATCCCAAACCAATCAATTACGTAATCTAGAATCACAATCACATCAATGCCTCAAAAACAAATATCAATTCATAGCAAGTGTAAGTAATTAAGGAGTACGTATATCGTAATTACGTCTTGGTGAAAATACGATGGCGAGGTGAAACGGAGGCATCGTCATGATGTGTGCCGGAGGAAGCACAAACGGACGAAATTCCGTCGAAACAGAGCTTCCGGCGACCAACAAACCGCCTTGCCGGAGCAATAAATATAGCTTCCGTTTGAGGAGAAAGCATGTAACTACTCCACGCCATTACCATCCCCATTTGCTCCTGTAAAACCTTAAATTGGCCAAATCTATTCCTAATTTTTCTGTTTTTTTGATATGTCACAGAGGCTTATCGTTATTGCTTCAAAAATATCTTTACATATAGGTATAGTACCAGTGTACCAAGTACCATACTTGTCCACAGAGCTCCTTTAGTAATTAAATTAATTTTAACCACTTGAATGTCCGTGCTTCGCGGCGGCTGTGAGGTACGCTCGTAATAGGTTAGGTTCGTCACATTGTCACAGTACCACCACATTATCGGCACTTGATATAGGCTACGCCACAAAGAAAACTCGATTTTAAATAAAACTTTGTTTTCAAATAAATTTATATCGAAAGGTAACAAAATAACAGCCGCGCAATCAGTTCTTTAAAAAAACAAAAAAAGCTAATGTTTAAGAACAGATCCTTTAATTATTAACATGAAGTGATTACAATTGGTCGATGTGTACACTTGATAGTATTTTTTTAGATAAATATACTCTAGATACTTCCTAGAGCTATTCTAGATATGAAAGAAGCAATCTAGAAAATAAAAGTATAGATTAGAAACTTAAAATATGAAATCAAAAAATTTTGATATAGCACGAGGACGATTTTTGTAAATTCTACTTTGACCACGTCACGTGCTAAGTGGCCATCGATCAGCTCGCAAGGGGCGGATGCACGGCACACGCCGTCGTGTGATGAACAATACCCCCTTCACCTACACACACGCGCGACTGAACTATTGCCACTCGATCTTGTCGTTAAACTCATCCTCATCAATACGCAATTCTTCTCATCTTCAAAATTATCTTAAATAATCCGCTAACATTCTTCAATTTCATTTCCTGTTAGTGTTTGATATCACCGGCGCTTTCGATTTTAATAAATACTTCAGTGTTTTTATTTTGGGGAAAACATTGATTCCGATATGGCTGAGTGCTGAATCGTTCATTGTTTAGAGATCGTGCAGAAAACCCTAAATAAGCCCTAACTGTTTTTACCAGCGTGTTTCATCAACATTGAGATTGAAATTATGAAAGGCTCAGTACCTACGGACCAAAATGTCGATTCAACGAAGAAGAAATCGAGTTGCAGGTACTGCATCTTCCATTCATGGTTTTAAATTCTTGTAAATTGATGGTTTTTTGGTAAATTTGATCGTGCTAACTTGATGGGTTTTTTTTTGTAAATCATGTTCAAATTGATGGTTTTTTGGTAAATTTGATCTTGCTAACTTTCACTTTTGTTGCATTCTCAGTAGGATGATGATCATCATAGATTGACACTTGTTTTCGAACGAAATGATGGTTTTGAATGAAAAAAAGAAATGTGAAAGCGAAATCGAGTGTAAATCTATAATGATTTTGTAAGTGAAAGTTAAGACTATTACCGGTTAACTTGCTGGTATGGATTATTCAATGGGTGGATTATTAAAATCCAATTTACCTTTTTTTTTCTTTTTAATTCAGCAAAAAGATCGTTGCAAAGGTTCATAGGAAAATTCATAAAGCTGAAAGGGAGAAGTTGAAACGTGACCATATGAATGATCTATTTCTAGACCTTACTAAAGCTTTGGGTATGGCTTTCAATCGTAGTTCTGGTTTTAGTGCATTTTGTAGTGTGATTGATTGCTTGTTTCACAAGTAACACCGTTACATAAAGCTTATTGCATTGCTTGCAGAATCGGCTACTCAGAACAGTGGAAAGTCTTCTGCATTGACCGACACCATTCGAATAATCCAGGACTTGAAAGCTCAAGTTGATTCGCTTAAGAAAGAGAATTCGGTTCTTTTAGCCGAATCCCAATATGTAAGCTATAGAAATCCAGCCTTATGGTTAAAGCTAAAAGATTTATTACCTATAAGCGAGCCGATTTGGGTTATATTTTATTTTTAATGGGTCAAATTGGTTAAGATTAAAGATTTAACTACAGAAATTCAGCCTTATGGTTAAAGCTAAAAAATTTACCACCTATAAGCGGGTCAAATTGGTTAAGCTTTAGAAATCCCACCTTATGGGTAAAGCAAAGAGATTTACCACCTATAAGCGGGCCAATTTGGGTTATGTTTTATTTTTAACTGGTCAAATTGGTTAAGCTTTAGAAATCCCGCCTTATGGTTAAAGCAAAGAGATTTACCACCTATAAGCGGGCCAATTTGGGTTATGTTTTATTTTTAACTGGTCAAATTGGTTAAGCTTTAGAAATCCAGCCTTGTGGTTAAAGCTAAGAGATTTACCACCCATAAGTGGGCCGATTTTGGTTCGTTTTATCTTTAGCGGGTCAAATTGGTTAAGCTTAAAAATTCAACTAAAAAGAAAACAGGCCAAAATTCGTACTTATTATATTTAAATGCATGAAACCACTTAATTCTCTTGATTAAAAAAGGCTATATTATTGTTGTAACAATATAGTTTTTATAACTTTATTTAACATATTAGTTATGAATGAACAGATTGCTGTTGAGAAGGATGAATTAAAAGAGGAAAATATTGCCATAGAAGCCCATATCAAAAAGCTTGAAAACCAGATAGATGAGAGGGTCAATTCACAGTCTTTATGGACTTCAGAATGCAACCCTGTTGTGGGCCCGGTATTCGTGTTGCCCCTACAAAATGACCCGAAACTTTATGCAGAATCCAAGATCCCTGAAACCGTAACAAAGCAGCTCGGGCCAAACGTGAGCAAACCACATGCTCGATACCCATCGCCCTCTGATTCATGGCCATTGAACATTCTTTCTGAACAGTCAAGAGCAGATTAGAATTAAATGATGTTTGTTTTTTTATAGTTAGTAAGAGTAGCTCTAGGGCCAAATATGAGAACCATTGAGGCATTGATACTTGATAGCACCTTATAAGTGGCATTTTCACCATGAGATCTTTCAATTCAAGGGTTTACTTAGGCCCAAGTTTGAATGACTGGGCTCCTTAATGGTTGGTGTCTTTGTGATAGATTGAAGACAGGCTGATTATTATACGCAACCCGGGACCTGATCTCCACCCATAATAACAAACAGAGGTGCACAAAAAAAACCGGAACCGTCCAAATACCCGGAACCGGTAAGAACCGGAACCGGGTACATAGGGTATGGTTTTTCAACCAAGAACCGGACCTGGAACCGGAACCGGGTACATAGGGTATGGTTTTTCAACCAAGAACCGGACCCGAAACTGGAACCGGAACCGAAACCGGTTCTTGAGAATACCCGATTTGTGCACCTCTAATAACAAACGCATTGGATATATTTAATATGTATTTTTTTAGTTAGTATTATATCATCTTAAAATAAGATTTAATATTATAATGAGAATTTTGAAGACCAAAAAATATAGATAAGTGTATAAAACTTATTACAAATAGTAAATGCATTTTAGTGTTATTGAAATTAACTTATAATACGTTATACTATTTTGAACTACAAAAAGTGTGAAATATTATTCAAAACCTGACTAATAAGGTCTTATATGATTTTTAAAACCAAAGTGGCTTTGTCCTGGCGGTACCCCGATGAATTCTAAATGGGAGGTCGCCAGTTCGAATCCGGGCCACAGCAAAAAAAAGGGTCTGTGACCAGGTCAGCGGGTTTACCCAGTTGGGGGTTCCTCCTAGGGTGGGCTACCTTGGATGTCACACCCCCGTCAAAGTGGAAACATGAAGGAGCGATGAAATTGAATCATTACACATGATCAAAAGAAATTTCTATTAATTGAATAATTGATTACAAGAGTCAAACAAGACAAGTAAAACAAATAAGTCTTCTTTTGTTAAAATCTAGCTAAGTCCACTAAAGCATGAGTTCTTAAAATCCTAGCGTGTTCAAAGCATCAACATAGTTTTCAAAACCTGAAAAACATGTTAAAATAAGTCAACTAAAAAGTCTGTGAGAACATAGGTTTAGATAGATACATAGTAGTAGATAACACAGTGCAAGTCATAAACAAGTTTCACAATTCCAAGTAATTAAACTTTTATACAAGAGTCCACAACCAATCCTAGTGATCGATAGCTCTCATGTCCAACACCTTGTCACAGTGTTAGACTAGTATAAGTGTCTAGTATGCGGTTTCTGAACACCGAACTCCTTCCAAGTTGATCAGAATCTACAACTTGAAGGACGCTCAGAATTGATTGGCATGCATCAACCCGAGTACCGGATGGGCTAGTCAGGCGGCTAATATATCTATTTACTTACTCCCGTGGCTTCCCCAAAGTTAATAGTTGTGTAGGTTTTAGAAAATAAGAGAGACTTGTAGTAAAAAGGTGACATAGTATAGCAACATGTATAAACCAGTTTAGTTTTACTAGAATTAGAAAGTATGTTATTGACTACAAAAGAATAGTTTTGACTCTAGAATATGGTTTCCATTTGATGTAGGAGCATGTTTTCCACCCCAAAGTAGAAAGTAAAGAGGGGCTATGAACTCACCTTACAAGTTAAGAATGTTGAACTTCTACTTGTAGTAATTTGGATTTTGAATGCCTTAAGGATTCCCTAAGTAAGTTTGTTAAGTTAGAAATAAGTTAAAGATAGTAGAGGGGTTGATATTGTAACTAATTGGGAGTGGTCGTTGTATACTAGAAGTGGTTATCATTCAAGAGTAGTATCTTCAACATAAAATTTTCCAGGAAAGAGTTGGTTGGATCGGAACCCCGTTTTTTCCTAGCCAGAACTTTAATGTTTATCAGATGACTACATACCGGTTTGAAAGTTACTCTATTTGTATACTTTAACCAAGTTAAAGGTGTCTTAGGTAAGTTTGGAAAGTATAATGGCTAAAGTGAAAGTATGAATTTAGTGAGGATAGAAATGAAACAAGTTGAATATTAAAGGGGTTTAATTGAAAATAAGGAGTTTTATTAAAAACATAATTTAAAAGTTGAAAGGAAACAAGAAAGATCAAAATTGGGAAATCATAGATCTAAGCTAATTATGAAGGATTTTGAAAGAAAAAGTATGAACAAGCAAGAACATAAGAAGAACTTACTTAGAATGGATGAGAGGAACGACCTTTAGTTGCTAGAGAGCCCTAGAGGATCGTTGAGGTGTGCAGAATGAATGAGAATTGAAGCTCTATTTATAGGGAGGGTTTAAAGGCTTATTAGCAAAAAATTAATTAGTGGAAAGTAAAGAGGTTTGAATGAAAAGATATTTTCTTTATTGCTTTGGATACAAGAACAATGTACATTATAAATAGACAATTGTAAAGTTTAATTCTAGGAATTTATATTAATTACAAAATGCATTCTATAATGAGAATGGGAGGGAATGACAATTCAAAATTATTTGAATTGTTTTAGGTAGTGTCTTCAATATGCTCCCTCAAGATGGACGGTCTTGTAGTGAGGCCAATCTTGGATATGAGATAGTGAAAGCGTGATATCGGTAGAGGTTTAGTGAGAGCATCAGCTAATTGATCATCCCCTGCAATGTGTGTTACTCGGATAGACCGATCGTGAACCTTTTCCTGTACAAAGTGGAAATCCAGAGCCAAGTGTTTCATACGAGAGTGGAAAACTGGATTTGAGAAGTATTGTGTAGCACTTAGGTTATCACAGAAGATAGTGGGAGTAAATGTTGGTGTGAAACCAAGTTCTTTGAGTAAAGACTTGATCCAAATTATTTCAGTGGTGACCGAAGCTACTGCACGAAACTCGGCTTCCGTGGAAGAACGAGCAAGTGTACTTTGGCGCTTAGAGCTCCATGTAATGGGAGTCGAGCCAAGGTAGACAATGTAGCCGGTAGTGCTCCGGTAGTTATCTTTGTCCCCTGCCCAATTAGCATCGGTGAAACCATGAAGGTGTAGTGGAGATGTATGTTGTAACATAAGTCCTTTTTGGATTGATCCTTGTAAGTACCTTAGTAGTCTCTTGAGTGTACTCCAGTGGGTAGAAGTAGGTGCATGCATAAATTGGGATAGTTTGTTAACTGTGAATGCCACATCGGGGCGGGTTAAGGATAGGTATTGTAAGGTACTAACAAGAGCTCTATAATCCGCGAGTGTGGGAAGAGGTGTTCCGCCATGCAAGGTGATGGGCACGGAGCATGTAATGGGGGTGGTTGTCGGTTTACGATCACTCATATTGGCACGATGAAGGACATCATGGATGTACTTGGATTGAGATAGAAAGATACCAAGAGGATGAGGGACGACTTCAATGCCTAGAAAATAGGATAGGTTTCCAAGATCTTTGAGAGAGAACTTGGTAGAAAGTGTGGAAATGAAGTCATTGATGAGAGTAGTAGAGGGGCCGGTGACAATGATGTCGTCGACGTATACAAGGATATAGATGGATGAAGACCCATGAGTGTGAATGAATAAAGATGGGTTGGAGATGGTGGGTTGAAAATTTTTAGAATGTAGATAGTTTTTGAGTTCTTCATACCATGCTCTCGATGCTTGTCGTAGGCCATATATGGCTTTATTGAGTTTGCAAACGTGAGATGGGAAGTCCGGATTGATGAATCCGGGAGGTTGTGTCATATAGACATCTTCGGTTAAGGTGCCTTGAAGGAAAGCATTGTTGATGTCAAGTTGTCGAAGGTTCCATCGATTTGAGACGGCAAGAGAAAGAACGAGACGTAGGGTGGCCGGTTTAACCACGGGGCTAAAGGTTTCTGCAAAATCGATACCTGGTCTTTGATGAAAACCTTTGGCAATGAGTCTTGCTTTAAGGCGTTCAATGGATCCATCGGGTTTATATTTCGTTCGAAAAACCCATTTGTTTCCAACTAAGTTTGAAGCAGTAGAGGAGGGAACGAAAGTCCAGGTTTGGTTGTGTTGTAAAGCTTCAAATTCATGAGTCATGGCCTGGCGCCAAGAAGGATGTTTTAAGGCTTGTGTGATGGTAGTCGGGTCACTGATGGGACCATGTATGGTTGTAGGTCCGGATTTCAATCGAAAATCACTCAACAGATCGATTACACACACACAGGTGGAATCTGTGTGTATGGTGGTGACACAGAGGGTAGAAACAGAATTGGTGAAGATAACAGCTAACCACACACAGAATCAACACAAAAAGGATGTGAAAAAGTAAGAACAAAGCATTAAACAAATGCAAATTGTATTGATTCTTCAAGAACAGTGAAAGAGAGAATTCAGGGTTACAGCCGCTACTCACACCCTAGAAATTCTCAAACTAGGCTATTTATTGTAAGTTGACAGGCATCGAAACTATGCTCACCGAAACTACTAGTTTCAGTGAAGCATTTACAAGTGTGATAAGCCTGTCGAAACTAAACTATCTATCGAAACTACTAGTTTCGATTGAACAAACCTCAATCGAAACTAAGTAGTTTCGATGGCCCAGACTTAGAAAATAAAACAGGAAATTACATGAAAATGAAAATACAAGTAAATAAACTAACTAGCAATGTTCAAAAAGAAATACATTGATGACAACAGCTTATACAAAAATAAGACTCTACAATCTCCCCCTAAGCTGTTGCATCAATGTCTTCAACTCTTCTCAAGCAGTTGGCCCTTGATTTGGTTTCTTGAAGAAAGGCTTAACATTCAATGACACCACTCTCTGATATGCCTTAGCATCAACTTCATCATCACCATGAAAGAGCTTGATGGGATTTTTTAACAAAACTTCTAGATCTTCAGGTTGAAACTTTAGAAGCTCCATGGGCTCAAAGATCACAATATCTTCCTTGCCTTCACACTCGATCACAACACTTCCGATGGTTGAGTTGTAAAACCATTTTCTAAAATTTTGTAGCTGGACAGGTACTGATCGAGGTAGAACTATAGATTTGACAGTTTCAGCAAGCTTGTATTGAGGCTTACCCAGGGCTTTTGAGTTCTAGGATGTATCCTGGTTTTGGATATGATCTTCTTTGGAAGAGTGGTCTTCATTGACCTGAAGTCATGGAGGGCTTGTTGCTTAAGAAACTGTTCAAAGTTATGTGCCTCGTTGACTTTTTCAGGATTTTATAGGGGTAATTTAGTAAGAGCCCTAAGATCATATCTAGGGAGTGAGCTGAATTCATGAGGAGTTTTGAAGTGCTCTACTCCTCCCTTGTACCTCCTGGCAATGTATAATTTCCTTTCATTGTCATATTTCCATCCCACGGGGGGTCTCTTCATCTCTTGGTACTCTGCAAACCATTCATAATACTTTGGAGGCTCCTCAACAGGTAATTTCCTCATCCAAGGTCTTTTTGGGTCGGGATAGTCTGGATTTGGTTTAGGAAGTTGAATAGGTTCAGTAGGGGTGGATTCAGTGTGAGTTGTTTGAGTTGGTTCAGTGGGGGTTGGTTCAGTGTGTACCAGATCAACTTTAACATTGGCTTCATCTTTATCATCGTCAGAGAGTGCCTGAATCTCTTCTCCTTCCTCAGTGAAGTATCGCATCTTCTCTTCGTGCAGATCTTCTGTAGCCAAAATTTCTGGATAATCTTCATTAAAACCATAATTGTCAATTTCTTCCAGAAGAGCATTCAGCTCGCGATCTGACCCAATCTCTTCTTCATCAAGAATGACCACCTCAGCACTTAATTCCTTTCCTTTCCTTTCCCTCTTTCTCTGGCAGCTCTCCGTTCACTAACGGATGGAAGATCATAACTAGTTTCTTCTAACTTGACTTCCACAGCATCCTTTGTCTTGGTGGCTTGGCCAATTGTGACATTTCAGGTTTTTATTCACGCTTTATATTATGTATCATGTAATCATTTTCTATTAAATGAAATGCGAGTGTTTTTATTTAACTTTGTACAAAATATATATATTTTTCTTTTTTTTTATTATTATTTTAAGGATTTAAAATAATTAAAATTTTATAAGTTTTAAACTTATATAAAATTTTATATAAAAATCTAAATTAAAAGGTTCATATATAAATAAGATAACCCATTTAAATAAAATAATTAACTTTTATAAAAATATTTATAATAATAATAATAATATAAGTTTATAAAAAAAATAATTGAAATTAAAAATAAATCTAATTAATTATTTTTATAAAAGTTAAAGGGCTGTTCTGAAAATTATGAAACTAAAAGGTTTTAAGACAAAAATCAGTTAAGGGGCTAATCCTGGACAAATCAAACCACAGGGACCAAAATTGTAAAAAATCTCAGGGACTATTTTAAATCAAAATCAAACTCCAGGGACCAAAGTTGACAAATCCCAATTCGCGTTTCCGGTCGTCTCCCCCATTGACCGGCGGTCCAAGCTAATTTCCGGCGACCCACTCGACACGCCTGTCCCCTGCACCTCGACAGCCGAAATTGGTCTCCTTGACCTCGTTGTCCCCACGCGAACAAAAGCCCTCGACCAATTTGTCTCCCCATCATACAGAACGTCTGATCGTGTTTGTGGCCGAAAGTCCACGCCGCGAATTCGGCCTCTTCAGTAGACCTCCACGCTCGCAAGACGGCTCGATAGCTTCGTCTTGCCCAGAAGAATGTCCAGACACACTCAATTGCATGTCTCATTATCGGGATCGAGCTCGGCTATAAATAGCCATTACCGGACCTGCACGAGCTCGCCATCCCTCCTCCACCCACTCTCACTCCAAATTGAGACTACCATTGCGTTCGTCGCCTATGTGTGAAGCTGTGACCAGATTTTTTGAGCCCAATTCATCCCGAAGCATAGTTTCCCGATCTTGGTATTTTCGGACTCTCGGCCCTGTCGTCCGGACCCTTTACGACCAAGTAAGAGTCTTAAATTCGTTCCTTTACCTTCTGTTATCATCTGGCCATCTGTTCCAATCGACATCGTAGCCTCAGACCTTGGGTTACCGGGCAAACCAATGTTCTCGAACACTGGTTTGCCGGTTGCCGAGAACCAGCGACCAGTTTTGCTTGTGTGGTTATCAATTAAACGCCACACACATAACCAGCGATGGGCGATAGCCCGGCTGGTTATGCGTGTGTGTGATTATGTCCGAGGTCGCGGGTTCGATTCCGGTTGGCCTTCGGCCCAATTTTTTTTCCTTCTGTTTTATAAAACTTTTATTTTATTTATTTATTTTATCTCATTTTAATAATTTCTCTATACAATAAAAACTATTACGAGTGGGTTGACTCGTTCGTCTATTTTGAAAACGATTAAACAATTTTTTTTTATAATTAACCCATCCAATCTTTATAAAATAATAAACCCTACAATTTTTATAAACTTGTTAAAATAAATTTTAATATATAATAATGATAACATAATTAAACAAATAGAAACTTTTCTTTTTATTTATTATTATATATAAATACAATAAACATAATAACAAATTATTTAAAATATAATATTTTAACAAGATTAAAAAATATATATATTTTTGATGTTAAGTTTTACAAAATCATTATCATCTTTCTACCATATTTTATAAATTTTAAGAAATATTATTATAAATATATACACATTTAAATACGAATACACACATATAAAACATACAATAATACCTATTTATCCACATAGGGATTCAACGTGTTTAGTTTTCAACATCCTTATCACCCGCACTCGTGGATTAAAACATCCGCTAGCCAGGTGAGTTACATAGCCCATATTTTACATTTTTACATGCTTTGGGGTGAAACATTATACATGCTACTCATCAAATTGTTTATACGTGTTATACATATGGATTATATGCTTGTTTATCGTGAATTATCTTGGGTGTACATTCATTTATTTTAAACACAAAGAAAACCAACAGTAATATTAATAGATCTATTGTGCCTGACCAGCCCACCCGGTTAGGGTGTTTATTACTGCATACTCGGATATAGCCGCGTGTTATATTCAAACATATCGGATATAGTGGATAACTATATTCAAACATACCGGGCCTAGCTGTTGTGCTATGCTCAAGCGCGTCAATCAAGGTTTGAATTGTGCTTAGATAAACATGAAGGATACAACCATATATGATATGTTTAACAAGATAAACAATGAGTTGCAAAACGTTTTTATCTACTATTTATCGGGTTCACAAAACCTATGTACTCACCAACTTTATAGTTGACACTTGATTTAAATAATGTTTCAGGTTTGGATATGTGATTGCTTACTGAAGATTCTACCACTTAAGAACTTATGGACCTAGTTAATTAAATCAATGTTTTAGAATAGACTAGGTTATTTGAATTTGTATTGTACTTGAATATTTGTTGTCTTTAATTAAATTAATGAATTATGCAATATTTTAGCTATCATGTGCTTTTGAACAATCATTCCATTGTCCGCCTTGATGATTCCGCCATCGGTCGGGGTGTGACACCAGTGAAGATTGTTAGAGCAGATTGAGGATTAGAGACAAGGGCGGGGGAAGAGGGTCCACCAGCAGAAGTGGTCTCCCCCTGAGCTGTGGAAGGTGTTTCCTATTGAGAAGATTTAGTCAGTAAAGCCTTGATTTGTTCAACAGTGTCAGATAGGACTTTAAACTCCTGTTGTTGCTGAGAGATTGTCTTTTGTGGGGTTTCCAGTTGAGTTTGCTGAACATCAAGTTGTGTATGTAGTCCGCCAACTTCCAGCCTTAGATCTTTTACTTCTTCCTTGCTCTCTCTTAGTTCAGTCTTCAGTTTCTCAATCTCTTCATCTCGCTTTGTTACTGCTTCCTGTAATCTCTTTACTTCCAGGCTCAGGGTTTTAACTCTTGGGACATATGGTGAAGGATCAGGGACAGGAGATGCTGGAGGTGTAGTAACAGGTGTATGTGGTGCAGATGGTTGTGGTAAAGGTGGTGGAATATAAGTAGGTGAGTGGGTGGGGGTTAAGTGTTCAGGAATATCAAACAGTGATTCATCAGAAGATGTTAAGGACTCAAGTCCTGTCTTGATTTTCTTTACAAGAGGTTCTTCTTGTTCATAATCAGACTCGGAATCAGCTCGTCTCTTGGAAGAGGATGCAGGAGTTTCAGTCTGTTCCTTATCTTCAGACTCATAGTCAGATTGATCATACTTAGTGCCATAGATGCCTTTATCCAAGGTTTCACTAGAATTATCTTCAGCTTCAACACTTTCCTGAACTTCATCATTAACATTTTCTTCATCTTCTATGTTACAGCAGGTTGTTCTTCAAATACAGGCTCAATATTTTCTATCAGTTGATCCATGAAAGGAGCCTCCAAGATAGGCGGTTCAGCATCTTGCTCTATCTGTTGGTCAGCATCAACATCTGGCTCTTGGTTCCCTTGATCTTGATCTGCCTCTTCTTCTTCAGATGATGAATCAACATGTAATTGTATCTATATCAGGAATAATCTCTTCTACTTCACCCAAGATATGACTAAACAGAGGAATGTCAGCAATCACTCTGTTGGTTCTTTTGCTTGAACTCTTCATGTAGGTTAATGTCTTGGCAGTCATGTGAATAAAGACAAATATATTTCCATCTTGTTGCAAGTTAGGATGGAGATGATTAATAATAATTTGAAGGAACCTAGGGTAGACCAAGAACTTTTCTTTCACTCCTCCAGTCAGGTTTTCCTTTAACTGCCCAAATACTAACCTAGAAAAATTGTAATCTCTCCCTTTAATCAATCCTAAGACTGCTGATGCCACCATTGCATTGGCTGAGTCAAAACCACCTTTTCTGATCGACAGGAAGTGAATGAAGACATGCACAATGTATCTCTATAGAGGTGGAAGGGCATTCTTGATAATCTGTCTGCCCTTGAATTCATCTGGATGCCCCAGTCTTCTGAAACATTCTTTAACACAATAACTTGGAAAATCCACCAGTGCTTCATGATTATCATTGAAGTGCAACACCTCTATGATAGTTGCCTCAGAGAAAAGAACTTCTTGATTATGAACTGTGGCTCTGATATGCTCCACATTGTTTATAACAGTTGTAGTTGCAGTGCTCCAGAATTGCCTTATAGTAGTTTCAAACACTGGTAGATTGTGACTTATGGCAAAGCTGATGTTGGAGTTGGGCAGGAAATCAAGCACAGGTAAGAAGTCTGCATTTTTAGGATTAGTAGTGTTCAACACAGCACACACATTGTGCCTTTTGACAAATAGGAGATCCATATCTGCACAGAAGCAATACAAGAAAATTTTTCATACATCAGTCCAACACTCAGAAAAATTTCAGAAAGGCCTGATCGAAACTACTAGTTTCGGGTGACAAAGCATATCGAAACTACATAGTTTCGGGCACCAAAGAGTATCGAAACAACTAGTTTCGATTGAAAACCTGTTCAAATTCTGAAAACATTTTAAAAACATAACACCCTTTAATCGAAACAACTAGTTTCGATGCCTGAAATGTGAACAAATATACAGACTCAATAATCAAAGGAAAAGGATCCAGAACTTATACACAGACTCAAAGAATCAAGATCAAACAGGCAAAATTTGTTAAAACTAAGTAAAAGAGGACAAGAAAGAGCCTGTGAGAAATGAAACTTCATCTTACCCAAAGTATCAACTTTAATCTGCAAGAATATACAAAAGGAGGTAAGATATCAACAATGATGACTTTATAGACAAGATCTAAACCCTAATTGCCCCTTAAAAAGAAGTAACATACGTAAAAGTTTCGAAAAACTCAAACCCTAGGTTTGTTCATCTGAAAATCACGATAGAGACCACAAGAAATTTGTTACCTGATGATGACGACGACGAAGGATCAGATAAACAACATTGATTAAGCAACTTAGACCGTTTTGAGATTTTGTGTGTGAAGATGAAAGTGTGAAGAGGTATCGAAAATGAGAGTGAGAATGAGCATGAGAGAAAACCTGATTATGAAGACATTTAATTTGAGCATGACAAAAGACTAAAATGCCCTTTGTCGAAACTATTAGTTTCGATAGAACAAAGTAGTTTCGGGTGGATGGTAGTTTCAGGCGGTTTGAGTAGTTTCGATAAAATGAAGTTTCGGGTGAACAGAAGATACATGATCAGAAACAAAGGAAATATGTGCACAATTTACACAAGCTAATAAGGAAGATTAAGAAATTTATAAAGAAAAAGTAAAAGTGAATCAGTAAAAAATATAAACACTTAGCCTTGGAAAATATCCAACGTGAGATCATGTCTGGTCAAACCCTTGAAACACTTCATATTGCACTCAGCTACTGTGAATCCCTGAAGATAGCCGATATTTATGCAAGATAAACCCGAACATTTGCTTGTACAATGTTTTCATGTGATTAAGAGGTACCATTTGAGCACGAAACACGGCGTACCCCACATTTAAAAAAAATGGTTTTGAAAGCCTATCAATCCTCAAGAAATACCCGTATTCATCTTATCATATCTTACAGGTTAACCAGGGTACCATCTTGTTAAGTCAAAACCACCGCCAAAAATAAAATAAAATCCAAATGGATATAAGAAGTTGTAAAATGAAAAATATCCAAGTGGATATTAAAAGGTACGAACATTCTAGATCTTTGCGTAAGCAAAACAGAAGAAGTCGTAAAATTATCCAAACGGATAGGAAAAGTTTGAACACCCGAGATCTTTGCGTAAGCAAAACAGACGGGGTCAAATCATCCAAGTGGATGGGAAAAAGATGAACTCCCGAGATCTTTGCTTAAACAAAACAGACGGGGTCATCGGCGGTAGCTCTCGTTACTTTGACGGTCACCTGGCGCATGAATCAGAATCCAACACGTAAGCCTATATCTGATTGAATCGGTTTTCTTAGCTTATAAAATGGGTTAGATGTTTCAAAAATGGGTTCAAACACACGTGTACGAAAGATAATTAGATTTTCACACTACTAAAGAGTTATAACCGTATGTCGGGCCTACCGGCTATTCCTCAGTAAGCACCATCGCTTATGATCCATTCCATATTCAAGAAGTGTGATCAGACTCTATCATTTCTCACAAGGCCGGATCCGATTTTCCTGAAACAATAACATGATACTCACAGTAAGTTTTTCTTAAGCAAACAATAAACAAATCAAATATTTTCTTTTCTTTTTGACTATACAAAGCAAATCTTTTTCTTTCAAACTGCAAATTCCAATTTCTCCCCCAAAAGTTTTGCTTTCAAAGGTAAATAAAGAAAACAACTATATAGAAAAGGTAAAATCTTTTTGGAAATCTTCCCGATTAACAAGTTTAAAAAGAAAATATAATATGCACAGGGGTTACTGAAAGTTGAAAGTTGATCATGCTGAGCATCTCCACCAATTTCTCAAATCTGGCAGAATCAAATTCTTTTGTAAAGATGTCGACGGTTTGCTTGTCGGTTTTGACTTCAACGATTTTGATATGTTTCTTTTTGACACAATCACGGATGAAGTGGTGTTTGATCTCAATGTGTTTGGTTTTAGAATGCTGAATGGGATTTTTGGTGATATGGGGAACAACGGTGTTATCACACATGATGGGAGTTTCATGGAAGGTGATCCCGTAATCAAGCATTTGATGGTGGATCCACCTTACTTGGGAACAACAAAGGGTTGCGGCAATGTATTCAGCTTCGGCTGTGGATTGGGAAACCGTGGTTTGTTTCTTACATTGCTAAGAGACGAAGCGGTTGCCAAGGAACTGACAACCTCTAGAAGTGGACTTTCGGTCTAAGTTGCATCCCCCGTAGTCTGAATCTGAGTATGCCAAAAGATCAAACAAGTTATTTTTGGGATACCAAAGCCCAAGCTTTGGCTTAATATCTTAAAATACGTTTGGCAGCAACTAAATGAGAGAGTTTAGGATTAGCCTGAAAGCGTGCACACAAGCACACTACGAACATGATGTCTGGTCTGCTAGCAGTGAGATACAGAAGAGATTCTATCATTGAGCAATAAAGGTGCTGATCAACGCTTTCACCATCCAAATCAGGAGACAGACAATGTCGAACTTCCATAGGAGTCTTGTAAGGATGAGACTCAGTCATTTTGAACTTGGTCAGGATTTCTTTGACAAACTTCTCTTGATGGATAAGAATTCCCGACTCAGTCTGATCTACTTGTAACCCAAGAAAGAACTTCATTACCCCCATAGAGCTCATTTCAAACTTAGAGCGCATCACTTCCTTGAACTCTTTACATAACCGAGGATTTGTGGATCCGAAAATGATATCATCAACATAGATTTGCACTAAAATGGTATCCGCACCATCCTTCCATTTGAACAAAGTTTGGTCAATTGCTCCTCGTGTGAAACCATTATCAAGCAGATGCTTAGATAACGTCTCATACCACGCATGAGGTGCTTGATGAAGACCATACAATGCCTTGTCAAGTTTGTAAACTCTGTCAGGATAGCTTGGATCAATGAAACCTGGTGGCTGCTTGACATAAACTTCCTCTTGAACTTTTCCATACAGAAATGCGCTTTTGACATCCATCTAATGAACTGTGAATTCCATATAGGTTGCGTATGCGAGAAACATCCTGATGGCTTCCAAGCGAGCCACTGGTGCAAAGACATCCTCAAAACCAATTCCTTCTTCTTGATAAAACCCCTGAACCACCAAGCCGGCTTTGTTTCTAATCACGATTCCACCTTCGTCCTTTTTGTTATGAAATACCCAACGAGTGCCGATTGGGACTTTGTTCCTTGGAAGGTCCACCAAATTCCACACATGTAACATGTTGAACTACTGCAATTCTTCTTGCATGGCCTCCACCCAACTGTTTTCAAGCAAAGCAGCTATGCTATTCTTAGGTTCAACTTGAGATATGAAACAAGAGAAGAGACCGTTCTTAATTGCTTCGGTGGCACTACGAGTCCGGAGTCCCACATTGAGTGGACCAATGATGTTGTCTGTCGGATGATCCTTGTGAATTCTCAACTGTGGAATCGCCTCCTCTTCCAATTAATCATCCATATTGGTAATGTTATTGTCAGAAATCAACAATAGGGTCTGCAACAGATGATTGTGGAGCAACATCCACTATTGTAGGATTTTCTTCCTCAACAGTTTCACTTGTTGCTACAGAGTCCGAAGAATCCGGAGTGGGTGATGAAGAGGAGCTTGAGGCAGAAGCAGAAGAGGTACCTAGGATATTCACAGACATAAGAGGATTAGCTGAGACATATATGTTAGTGAAATCAGGAAGATTAAATGATTTAAACAAAGAATAGACATCAAAAAGCCAATCAGGACCGTCCCCAGCGTCCGTATGATTGCTTTCATGCCAGTTGATATCAATAGATTCCAGCATAATCCTTCATCTCTTATTGTAAACATGAAAAGCTCATTGGTTAGAGGAATAGCCCATGAAGTTGCACTCATCCGCTTTGGCTTCAAACTTGTTCAACTGATCAGAAGTATTCGGCATTGTGCAAACACACCCAAATTTCCTGAAGAAATTAATAACAGGCTTGCCCTTGTACATCATTTCATAAGGAGTCTTGTTGCAGCTTTTGGTGATGATAACTCGGTTCTGCACAAAGCATGTTGTATTAACTGCCTCGGCCCAGAATGTGACAGGAAGCTTAGAATCAACGATTATAGTTCTTGCTGCTTCTATCAACGTACGATTTATTCGTTCAGCTACACTGTTATGTTGAGGAGTACGAGGTGTACTGAATTGCCGAGAGATACCCTTACTTTCACAGAAAGAAGCTAGAGTGGCATTCTTGAACTCTGTGCCATGATCACTGCGAATAGTCTTCACACTTAGATTGAACAGATTCTCGATTTGTAACAAGTGAATCTTCAGACTCTCTAGCGTTTCATCTTTCTTTGCCAGGAAGAATACCCAAGTAAACCGAGAGAAATCATCGGTTACCACCAAAAAGTAAGATTTCCTTCCATGACTCATGACACTTACAGGACCGAAAAGATCTATGTGAAGCAATTGAAGAGGAGAGTCAATGGAATTAGTGGTTTTGGGTTTGTGAGATGATTTGTGTTTCTTGCCCTTTGAACAAGAGAGAAAATGTTCTATGGGGGAGAAATCTTTCAAAGGCAAACCGGTGACAAGGTTTCCTCGAACAAGGCGGTTCATTGTCTTGAAGTTCACATGTCCTAATCTCTTGTGCTAGAGAAAGGACTCATCTTCTGAGGCTTTTGAAAGGAAGTAGGATTCAATTCCTGATGGATTATTCATATCCAGACTGTAAGTATTGAATCTTCGAGGAGCACGCATGAGGATTAGATCTTCAGGAATAACCACCCTAGGCTTTAAAATCAAACATTCCTTGGAGTTGAAGAGGGCAGAAAAGTCTTTATCACAAATCTGGGACACACTCATCAGATTGTACTTCAGCCGTGGGACGAAATTGACATTCTCCAAGCTATTTACACCGTTAGACACAGTTCCTTGACCTTCAATCTTTCCACATCTTGGATTGCCTGCAAAGGCGACAAAATCTCCGTCCATTGGATAATAATCTTGCAATAAAGAAAAATGACCAGTCATATGTCTTGAGCAACCACTGTCGACATGCCAGATATTGTCTCCAGTCCTCCTCAATTGTCCCTACTTAAAATGAATCATTTAGACATTTATACCCAAGCCATTGCTAACTTGGAACTTCTTAATTTTACAAGATGCATTTCGGAAGTCATAGTCAGAATCCTCCTTTAATGTGTTCTCAAAAAGATCGTTATTCTTAATTTTCCAAATCCTTTTCGACCAATTTTTAGCATTTTTAATCCTTTTACGTCACAAAGTTCTACTATGTTGTGATTTAGATGAAACATTTGAAGCACAATCAATTGAATTTTGAACAACAGATGGTACGTTTTCTTCTTTGAAATGATATGTAGACAATTTACATGTCTTGAAAACATGATTGGATTCCCCACAACTAAAACAAACTTTATCACATGTTGGCTTAGCCTGATAATTGTCATCACAGGATGATGAAGATGATTGTGATGTTGAGACATCAGAACTAGATGCAACTCTTTCTTCAATATTTCTTTCTTGAAGACTTTGATCTTCCTTTAATCTGAAAAATTCCAGATTGCTCATTGTTTCTTGTGGAATATCAGTCACAACAACTCCTTCACTTTTAAAATTTGCAATACAAATCATAGCATTTACAGATTTAGGAACAAAAGGCAAAGCATTCTTAAACTTAGAAATAGCATTTCTCAAACTGTCATGCTCAGAAGGTACAAAATCAAAATACAAATTTTCAATATGTTCACAAATATCTGATTTTGACACTGACATATTATTACATTTATCCGACTCAAGTTCATTTAAAACATTTCTCTTACTAGAACTCTCATCACAATCATCTTTGGAACCTACACAATCTCGCTCTGCACAGGAAGCAAAAATGTCAGAATCTGAAGTTTGGATATAATCATCAGCATATAAATTGCAAACAAAAGGTGTGGGAACATGAGGAGCTGGCATATCAGTAAATCTTCTAGACTTGGAATATGGAGGTGGGTGAGAGTTATACCCGATGCCTTCTGTGACCTTTTTATGAATTTGGTTGTCAATGATTCCAAAAAGAATTTTCTGATCCATACCCATGTGTTCAACTTGAAAATTTACTTTTTCAGCCTTTTGAAGTCTTTTAGTTAGAATTTGATTATTATTCTTTTGTGTAGTAAGTTGTACAATCAAAGATCGGTTTTCTCCAGAAATATCATGAATTTTCTTTAAGTAAAGTTTCTCATTTTTAGCCACAGAATCATACATCACCTTTATATGATCACGTTCATCTACCAAAGCCTGGTTGATGAATCTATATTTCTGAATCTCATTTAAACATGATTTAGCACTACAAAGTCTAGACATTACCTCATCTGGTACGGCGGTGAGATCCTTAGCTGGTTCAATCATGACACATTTCACCTTTTCTTTAATGTCTGTCATCAGTGCCTTGTCAGTTGCTTCCCCTTCTTGATCTCCCCAATGATAGTGTCCATCAGCTTGACAGACCATAGCTGTTGAGCTGGAAGTTGTAGTGGATTTGGGAGAGATGACAACTTGCTTTCTAGATGAATTCTTCTTCTCATGCTACTCCTTTGATGATGGCTCCTTGCAGTTCCTTGCAAAATGACCCAGCTGGTCACAGTTGTAGCATCTCACTTTATTGATGTCAAACCCCAGAGTCTTTCCTTGCTTGAATCTTTCCATCCCAGTCCTCTTGATGAATCTTTTGGCTCTCAGAGTCAGCATAGCCATACACCAATCAATATCCATATTTTCCAAATCATCCGGGTTGATCTGCTCCAAGTCATCAGGTTTAAAGCTGACATGTGTTAAGTTTCCAGAAATTAGGGCATCATAACATGACATGAAAGCAGTCATGATTGGAAAATACTCATCAGGATTCATAGTTGTTGGCTTCTGAGAGTTGAATGGAGGAGTAGGCTGAACTCCAGAAATCGAAGGTGGGACATCAGTTTGAAAATAAGCCATTGTGGTTTTGTTGGATGAAGTGGAGGAACTTTGACCTGCAATAAGAATTGTGTTTCCAGATTAATTAGTTAGGGTGATTGCGCCCTTCTTTATCTCCAGCTCATATGACTCCAAAATGCTAAAAAGTTCTTGCTGTGACAGGTCGCTTAGCTTTTAAGTTTTCTTGATCATAATCTGGTACATATTCCATTCCTCGGGCAGTGAATCAAGCAGCTTCTTGTTTAACCCAACAATGGGATACTCAGTTCCCAAAACTTTCAACTTAGAGACAATGCTTGAGAAACGGTTAATCAATTCAGACATGGGTTCACCAGGGACACTGCTAAACATTTCATATTGCTTCTTGATTAAATCCCTCTTGCTTTCTCTAACCTCAGCACTTCCCTCATATCTTGTACATAAAGCAACCCAAAGATCTTTGGTGGTGGTATACTCAGCAAATATGTTAAACACATCCATAGGAAGAGCCATAGCAATAGATCCACAAGCCTTGTTATATCTGGCAATTAAGGCAATATCCTTATCATCATATTCAAACACAAGCTTGGGACGTTGAACATCTGCAGTGGTAGTAACTGACTTGTGTGGACCATCAGTGATTGACTGCAAAAGAGTGTGGTCATGGAATTGAAAGAATGTCTTCATTTTCTTGGTCCAGTCATCAAAATCTCTAGTGGACACCAAGACAGGTGGTTTGTTTCCTCCAGCATACTCATTGGAGCTTGAAATTGCCATAATCTCAGAAAAAGAAAGTCAAACAGTAGCTAGTTTCGGGTGGACAGGGTTAGTCGAAACAACTAGTTTCGATAGAGAAAAAGCTGATCGAATACTCCTAGTTTTGATAGAACAAAACTTCCCGAAACTTCTAGTTTCGATAGTGAAAACAGAGACCAGAAACAACAGGTTTTGATGAAGAAGACTTAGCAGAAAATCCAGCAAACTCAGTAGAAACTATAAGTTTCGATAGAAACTAGTTTCGATAGCCCAGTAGTTTCGGGTGATCAATCTGCAAAGGTTAGTTTCGATAGTACAAGACAAAAAGCTAGTTTCAATGATACCTTCTCCAGACAAAAAGTACAGACAAGAAGTTTCGATGACCAACTAAAAGAAGAAAATGTCTCACAGTAGTTTCGATACCTCCTTCTTCAAGCTTCAGCAGACTCCATTGATGAAAAGCTTCAATAATCAATAACGAAGAAACAGCAATCCAATCCTGTGAAAAGCTTCCAAATAATCTTCTGAACACAAATCAATCTTCAGATTCGAGAAACTCAAAGAAATATAATCAAAATCGATGAAACAGTGCTTCCAAAACTCCAATGCATAAAAACTCAATAATATGCCGAAAAACACCTAAAATCGATCAAAACAACCTGAAAATACTCAGAAATCAAGAGCATAAAGCTCTGATATCAGTTGTAGGTCCAGATTTCAATCGGAAATCACTCAACAGATCGATTACACACACACAGGTGGAATCTATATGTATAGTGGTGACACGGAGGGTAGAAACATAATTGGTGAAGATAACAGCTAACCACACACATAATCAACACAAAAAGGATGTGAAAAAGTTAGAACAAAGCATTAAACAAATGCAAATTGTATTGATTCTTCAAGAACAGTGAAAGAGAGAATTCAGGGTTACAACCGCTACTCACACCCTAGAAATTCTTAAACTATGCTATTTATAGTAAGTTGACAGGCATCGAAACTATGCTCACCGAAACTACTAGTTTCGGTGAAGCATTTACAAGTGTGATAAGTCTGTCGAAACTAAACTATCTATTGAAACTACTAGTTTCGATTGAACAAACCTCAATCGAAACTAAGTAGTTTCGATGGCCCAAACTTAGAAAATAAAACAGGAAATTATATGAAAATGAAAATACAAGTAAATAAACTAACTAGCAATGTTTAAAAAGAAATACATTGATGACAACAACTTATACAAAAATAAGACTCTACAATGGTTGTGTATAATTGAAAGTTGTCGTTATGATAACGAGGATTTGGTTTACGAGTTCGAGCGGGCATGGTGGGTGATGGCAGTTGAGTAGCGGAAGAAGTAAGGGGTGGTGTTTTGGAGGATGGATGTGGGACGGGGGAGGTGGGACTGTTGGGGGTTGGAGTAGAGGGAAGGGAGGCAGAAGTGTATGTCTCGGTGTTGGGGGTTGAGAGGGAGTTAGGGGGGGGGTTTGTTTTAGGTGTTTTAGTTGGAAGGTGAAGTGGGGCCAGTAGTGTGTTGTTTGGTAGGGTGTGTTTGAAGTGAGGATGAGAGGTTATTGAGGGTGGCAGAAGTATCTGGTGAGGAAGGAGTGGTTGTGTTCATATGGGGTGTGGTAGAAGGTGATAGGGGTTGGAGGGTGTGGTGGAAGTTGGATTGGTGGGTTGAGTCAGAATAGGAAAATTGAGGGAGGACCATGTGGTGGGGTCTGTGAATTGGATATTAGTGTTTTTAGAGAGAGTTGTGTAGGGGAATTCATTTTCAATAAATTCAACATGGCGAGATGTGTGGATTTTATTTGTGAGGGGGTCAAGAGCATAATAGGCGCTTTGTGAGGGAGAATAGCCGACAAATATACATGGTTTGGATTTGGGATGGAGTTTGTGTGGGGAGTAGGGACGTAGCCAAGGGTAGCATAGGCAACCAAAACTTTTGAGTTTAGTATAGTTGGGGTGTTTGTTGAATAGACGATAATATGGAGAGATGTTTTGGAGAGTTGGAGTTGGAAAGCGGTTGATGAGATAGGCAGCGGTGACGAGGGCAAATGGCCAAAAGTGTAATGGTAATTTGGTGTGGGAGAGGAGGGAGAGACAGGTTTCAACTATGTGATGGTGTCTACGCTCGGCATAGCCGTTATGCTCAGGTGTGTGTGGTGGAGAGGTAAGGTGAGAGACTCCTTTTGATTGGAGATGGGTTTTAAGTTTAATATATTCTCCTCCGTTATCGAAAAAAAGTTGTTTGATGGGCGTTTGAAAATAATTTTCAACAAGGTTTTGAAAGAGGATAAATGTGGTTAAGGAGTCGGATTTATTTTTAACCAGGTATAGCCACATGTATTTAGTATAATGGTCGACAAAAATGATATAATATTTAAATCCATCATATGAGGTGATGGGTGAAGACCATACATCGGAAAATATTAGTTCAAGAGGTGATTTGGAAGATAAAGTAGATTGATAGAATGGTAGTTTGTGGCTCTTGTGAATATGACAAGAGTTACAATTATTAATTGAATTAGAAGTACAAGAAATAAAAGACGATAAGGTTTGCAAGACTTTGTTATTTGGATGACCCAAGCGATGATGCCATAACTTGGACGTGCCCTTTTGCAAAGAGAATGTTGTGGGAGAATTCAACGAGCGTGAGGAGCGGATTTCATATATCCCATTTGTTTTTATCCCTTTGAGAAGAGGGAGTTTGGAACTTCGATCCTTGATAACAAAAACAAAGTCAAAAAATTTGATTAGAAAGTTATTGTCACGAGATAAACGAGAGATTGAAATAATATTCCGAGAGATGGATGGGACACAAAGCACATTTAAAAAAAAAATAAGTTGTATGGTTTGTGTGTGGATGGTGAGTGTGCCAATATGAGTTATGGTGAGTGACGAACCATCCCCGATTATGAGTTCATCGGTACCATCATACGGTGCATGGAGGGACAAGGCACTGAGATCGTTTGTCACATGATGTGACGCTCCGCTGTCAAGGAGCCAACTAGAGTGTCCGGTTGAATTGTTTTGAACTCCCATCATATTCACTTGTGGAGAAGTTTTAGAAACCTGCACATTACGAGTAAAAGGCGGTATAGCCGCATTTGGAAACATCTTTTTAAAAGAGTTGCAGTTTGCAATGGTGTGTCCACGAGTGTGGCACCACTGGCATCGACCAAGATAGGGTCTGTTTCCACTGATTGGGGCTGTGTTGGTTGGATTAGGCAGGAGAGGGGGCTGGGATGAGTGACCAGACCAGGCTTTGTGGCTGAGTCGGATGTGGGCTACAAAAACAGAAGTCGGATGGTGTGTCATAGAGGCTTTGGTCGTTTGGGCAAGAGCAAGTTCTTGGTTAATCAATTTTTCATGCAATTCGTTGAAGGATATGAGATTATCCCTTGCATGAACGGCATCAATAGTAGATTTATAGGCTTCTTGGTGAAGCCCATTCAAAATGATGTCTGTGACGTCTTCTGGGTCTGTTTTATTCCGAAGTATGGAAAGTTCGTCGACATCTTCACATTTTGAAGGTAATTGGAGATAGATTGAGTTGGGGTTTTGGTGCATTGTTTGAGGCGGTACTGCAACTGTTTTATGTGGCCTCTGGAAGGTGATGCAAAAATATAAAGATAGTTTGTTATATTTTAATTGGTGACGGTAATTTGTAGCACAAATTAGAAATCCCATTATCACATACATTAAGAATACATTAACCGATTAATTACTACTACTAATCTTTTAGCATTCATTTCAATGAGTAATATGACAGAGTAGCACAATATTATCTCTAGCTCACATGCAAGGTACGAACCGGCACAGTTGTATTCAACATGAATGGTAAGAGATGATGATGATGATTCAATACAATCCATAACTTTTTTGATAGTGACCCCATAAAAAAGAGTTGGTGTGAACGGATTAACAATTGAGGTATTGTCCTAGTGGCATTTGCGTTACGTTTCAAAACATACTGGATAAGTTGTTTGAGACATTGAAATCGATATCGGAGTATGTCTAATCAAAACTTGAAGAATTTCACTTCAATTTTGTTATTTTGATTCCATTTTAGAGAATTAGCTTTACTACATTTTCTAATTATTTTAAAACCATGGTACATACTTGTTATGATTTAGTGGTTTTATAGATATTATATTCTAATTCACTTGGAAATTGAAATCGACCATGGTTGGAAACTGAAATTGAACTTCATATGACCGTTGGAAACTGAAATTAACACAAGTAAAAAAAAAATAGGATCCTAATCATAATAACTAGTATAATAATTTGTGTCCTAATTATACAAAAGAATCCCAAGTAAAAAAGAAAAAACAACTATAAACAGCCGAATAAAGAAGGAAAAGCCCATATGAAAAAAATACAAAGCCCATATGGTGTTAGAGGTGCACAAACCGGTTTTTTTTCGGAACCGGATCCGGTTTGGATCCGGACTGATTTCGTCAACGTTGGTCAAGAACCGGATCTATTAGAACCGGTTTCGGATCGGATCCGGTTCCGGGTGTGGAGACTTGGAACCTATTGGGACCGGATCGGATATTTAGAACCGGACCGGATAAAAAAACCGGTTGCGGAAAAAAAAAATTTAAAAATTAACAAAGATACACTATAAAATACATGTTTTATTTATTTTGTAGATTTTTTTAAGTTATTTAACAATAGTTCGTACAAAAAAATACAAAAAACATAATTGAATCACAAAGCATTAATTATTTATTATGTTTTCAATATTCTTCGTCGTAGTCTTTGTAACATCGGTTTTCATTCTTCTTCGCTTGAGATACGTTGGGCTTCATCGTAAGCTTGTTCTTCGTCCGAAAGTGGAGTCGCCGCCCCATGTTCTACTTCGAATTCATGTATTTCTTGTTCAACGTCAAGCTCGCCTTCTAGTTTTGCAACATGTTGTACACGTTTTTTTTTGCTTAAAGTGAGCGTTTTTTTGCGTTTTGAGAGCGTTTTTGAGTTTTGAGAGCTAGAATGTTGTGGTGAACTAACCCATACACCCAATACATATTTATACTAAATTTCAATCCTTAAAAACGGGCATAAAACGGCTATATATCCGTTTTTTTAACCCCAACGGCTAGAACCGGTTCGGAACCGGTTCCAAAATGTCCGAAAAAACCGGTTCCAAAATATCCGATTTTTATCCGGTCCGTCAAAAAACCCAGAACCGGTCCCGGAACCGGCGGTTCTCAAAATATCCGGACCGGTTCTAAAAAAACCGGTTCTAGCCGGATCCGGTTTCGGATAATCCATCGGATCGGTTCCGGTTTTTTTGTGCACCTCTATATGGTGTTTCTCCCGCTCTGTGGTTTTTGTTCCATCGTCAACTTTATTACAAAACTAAGTTGGTACCCGTGTACTACACGGTTGATAAAAAAGAAACATAAATGATTTATAATTACGTAAGACAATCTTATAAATCAAATAAAATTTTATAGGGAGAAAAATTCAAATTACAATAACATTCACAAAACTAAATATTATTTCATAAATTTCGGAATATTTCCTTGTACACAACATTTGTTGTTTGTTTAGTAACTTTACCATCTGTATCAAATATTAGTAACTTTATCACGGCTCTACTCTTTACTCTTGATAGCGCCACATACAACTGTCCATGGGTGAAAACAGGTTCTTTTATATACAAACCAACTTTGGATAACGATTGACCTTGCCTTTTTTTAATCGTCTTTGCAAAACAGACAGACAATGGAAATTGTCTTCTCTAGAACTTGAAAGAGATCTTTTTATCTGACGGTATCAGATTAATATTAATTTTATTAATTAGAAAAATAATAAAAGTTTTGTAATTATTTAAGGTAAGCGAATAATCATTGAAAAAAATTAACAATGGTAATTATTAATTATTTAATTTGGACGGAATGAATTTTATATAAAAAGATTTGTAATCTTTAAATATAGAAAGTAATTATTTTATTTGAACAGACTTAATTTTATAAAAAAAATTTGACTCGTTTAAATTTAGAAAGTAATTACTTTGTTGAAAGAATTCAAATTTCTGTATAAATAAGGAAAGTTTATACGGCAATGAATCAAATTAATTTTATTAACTTTAAAAATTTTTAAAGTATTGAAATTATTTAAGGTATGCAAATAATCACTGAAAAAAAATTAGCAAAGAAATGTATGTTAAAGAATGAAATAATTTTATTAATTTAATGAATTTAAAAACCGTTGAGTGATATTTAAAGTAAGATTTTAATGACATAATTAAAATTTAAATTAACGAAAAAACATTTACTACGCAGAATCTCATTAAAATATTTAATGAGATTTATTAATTTAAATATATAAAATGAATAGTATTTTATAACATATAAGGTAAGAGAAATATCCATTTTTAAATTATATTAAAAGTAAATAAGGAAAACAAAATTGCAGAATTGTAGGTGGAAGATTTAAATAATTATAATTATAACTAAATAAGGTAAATTGGATCTTTTATTTGATTCCGCGTAATTTATTCATATTTTTTAACATAATTAAAAAAAGTAGTTATGATTTATCTGCTGTGAGTTTAATAATAATAGTTAAAATTAAAAAAATTTATTTCAAATCAAAGCAAAGAGGTTTCAACCAAAACTATTTAACGACAACCCACGTCATCGTACTAAATAAAGCAAAATGTTAAAATTTATAAAGTAACATAAAAGAAGTAGCAAAAAGTTGTGTTTAAACCGTATTTAAAAATTAAAGTTCTAGGAAAGAAATAAAATTCAGGTTACCTTATATTTTCAATTCCAAATAAATAAATAAATAAATAAATAAAGCATCAGTATGACTAACATGAACACGGTTCATGCTTAATAATTTGTTTTTCAATATTCATTGCTTCTACCAAGTCTGGTTCATAAACAATTCTTGAAAATTTTGTTGATCTCAGAATGTTCACTTCAAAGAAATATGAAAAATTTATATCAAATTGTGTGATTTTTAATCTATACTTATATAAATAATAGAAACAATAAAAACGTTTAGAAGTAATAACATACTTGATGGACAATGGACTAATTTGACGTGAGAAACGTATATGACAGTTTTATTTTTTGTAGCCATGCGACTTTTAACATGGCTAATATTACTGTTGTCATATAAATTCATGTGTATAATGTGGCCACTAAAAAAAACGTAGTTTCAATTAAAAATATAAAATTAGTTTGGTATAATATAACAAAATAAGTAGAATAATAATTATACTTACCTTGCATCTTGAAGGAACATTATCGACATTCCTGACAATCGTTACCCACATATGATTCTTCCCAAGACATCTGTGCAAAATTGTTGAAACATAGGATTAAAATATAGAGACTTATAGTTAGCATAAAAAAGACCAGGGCCTAGTAATTTAAAACTTACCGGTAAAAAACTTGTATGGTCATTTGTCGTGCATCAATGTATTTATTGAAGGTATCAAAGGATATAAAAAAAACCTTTTGGAGGCTCAATAATAAAAGGCAAAAATTTAGTGTTTTCATTAATCAAATTTTTTTTCTGAGACCAAATTAAAACGTAATCCTCATATGTCGGAACCTCATGATAATAGAGATTATCCACTTGAAAATGATTTAAAGAAAATACAACACCAACAATAATTGAAGAATTATGAAATAAGTGAATTAAAGTTTGAGGGGCGATTGCTGTAATTTTTTGTCTCTGAAAACACAGAATAATAAAGTTATACCACAAATTTGTTTAAATGTAATACATATATTTGTAATTAATAATTACATAAAAACAGAAAATTTACGTGTTGATCATGAAGAGTGAACAACAATCTTTTGCCATCAACGTCGTGCCATATGAAATTGACAGTAACAAAAAATATATTATATCAAACTCCACTTTCTTTTAGTGATGAAAAATCATTAACCACACAATGATGACCCGTTACCTAATATGAGCCAGAAAATTAAGAATCTTATCAGGTAGTGGTCAAAGTAGTGTAGTACACTGTGTCGATATGAGCCACAAAATGTAATTTTTTTTAATATAATAGATGTGTAATAAACAGAGATTAAAGCAAAACAACATCATATAAACAAACAATAGAATCAATATACACCATGTTAAATTGCCAATGGATCATTAAAAATAACAAAACATCAAGGTTTATGGGATTTAAGAAGTACTATATCTTATTGTTAAAATAGCTTGTCTTGAAAATATGATAATCAAATCAATCAAAGTCAAAGTTTTTGCCTAAATTTTAAATAGTTTTACCTCTTCTCAAATAACCAAAACATTAGGATCTGAAGTCATTGCATCATCATGTTTAGAGTCCAAAGCAGTTTGCATTGTCATCTGTATCAAAGTTGAATGTAAATATACATAGTTGAACTGAATGTTAATATACAAAACTTTATACAAACATGGGCAAACAGATAAACAAAACCATAATAGAATATGGATTTAAACCATATTTTTAAAGAAATTTGTTGTGGTGTTTTATGATGGCAGCATTTGCTTCATGCTGAAGATATGCAATGTTATTTGCTGAAGATTGAGATGAAAAAGGGCATGTCTTTCTTCACTTCCTTTTTAATTCTTGAAATCAATGCATTTACAATTATCTGAGCAAAAATGTTTGCTTGAAAACACTCACAGTATCTTTTTTAAGCATCCAGATTTTTTGCAATGACATCCTTTGTTATGCTTTCCCAACACAACAACTTCCCCAGCCACTTCATGAATTAAAAATATTTCAAAAAAGAAAAGAATAAAAGGGATAAGTTGAATCAAATAGTAATACCAATCGTATCACTTAATATATACCGTTTACTTTTATCACTCCCTTTGTCCCATGAAATGAGCAACATTTTACAGTACACATACTTTATAGCAAATGTTTTTAGACACCTTTCAATAACATTGATTCTTAATAATGGACTAATGAACATGTAAAACATTCACCAATACTTTATTACTTATGTAACTAAAAGAGAGCATAGAAAAAGACACGGGCTGAACTGTTAAAATCTGAAATTTCATGGGAACTGTTAAAATTTGAAATTTCAAAAACTAAAACTGTATATGTTTTTAATGCCAAATCCTAATCGAATAAGATTATCATATTTTCAATAACAGATCGAATAAGATTATCATATTTTCAATAACAGATTTAATGGCAAAGCCTATATAAAATTTCAAATAGGATACATAGTTGAATTGATTGAATGTTAATATACAAAACTTTATACAAACATGGGCAAACAGATAAACAAAACCCTATTAATACTTTTTGTTCAAAAACTTAATAATATTATTATTTGTACATTCGTGTTTCTTATAATTTATTAGCTAGACATGTTAGCAGCAACATAGCAAATATTGGAGTCACAGATAAGGTTTATCTGATTTAAGATCGTCAAACAACATAGCAAACAACAGCATATAAACAAACAATAGAATCAATATACACCATGTTAAATTGCTAATGGATTATTAAAAATAACAAAAACATAAAGGTTTATCTGATTTAAGATAGTAAAAAAAACCTGAAATTAGATACTGTATCAGAAATTGCAATGGCAAAGCAAACAAATAAATCGAATAAAGTTGAACGTATATCCGATCGAATAAATCAAATAAATGGGAATGCAAAGCAAACTTGAACCTTAATGTTATCAGATCGAAGGATGCGATGGTCAAAAAGAACCTGAAATTAGATACTATATCAAAAAGAAAATGAAATTAGTTCCTGTTAAACGGGATCGAAGGATGTAAACAAAAAACGAAAATAAAAGACGAAAAAATGCATTAATCGGGTTACTTGGACGGATTAACCAAATCTAAAAGACGGAGGATGTAAGGAGACGGTGGAGGAGATGATCGATCTAGTCATGGAATCATAGAAGATGAGGACGATGGTGAAGCGGCGTCGATCTAGCCATTGAACCCTAGAAGATGAGGAAGATGGTGAAGAGGTGATTTTTTTTGAAGGAATGAAACCCTAGATTGTAATAGAGTGATAAATCCGGTTATCATTGTGGGTCCTAATTTTACCCAACCAGACCCTACCCGCCAGACCCGCGTGTTGACCCGAATCCATTTAGGCGGGAAAAAGCAAATGAGAGTGGGCTAGATGATTGACACGTGGCTAAAGAAAACTTTGTTTTATTAATATGTATAGATATAAATGTAAATTGTATTTGATTAAATATGTAAATTCTAATTGACCTTCATGTGGTGGTTGGAAACCGAAATTCCAAGTAAAAATTTGTATCCCAATCACATAATAACTAGTATAATAATTTGTTTCCTAATCACAGTGGTAGATCTAGGGTTTTTGGTCAGTGGGGGTTAAAAATGGACCGGTCAAGATGGGTCAAATATGCAAAAGATGGACGTGTCAAATGGGTAAAATAATGATAATTTATTCGGTTGATTTCTAAAAGCAATAATTTTTTTTGTTCACATTTCACAATATTAGGCTCCTATAAATACTCATTAACTACAATAAAAGTATTACAACTATACACTATTTCGAGACTTAAGTTGGGATAATTTAACCCATATAGGTACTCCCTAATTGTAGTAAACCAATTTGAATACACCTATATTTGACTTTAATTAAAACATGTTTAAATCCTAGTTTTATGAGTCCTAATATGAAAAATATCCATATCCAACAAACACCCTTTACATTATTTAAAAAAGTAGCCCAATTAAAGCAATATAACACCAAGAAAGAATAACCAGGCTCACTCACGACCGCTTGAGGAATCCTAACATCCCATTGATTATGTGTCCCTCTAAACTCAAAAACACCCATCGTGGTAAAATATAGCATGGTATTTTTAAAAATACATACTAATTGATAGCCTTATAAAATCCAAACATCAATAATTAATTCAAAATTGCAATACGTAAAAGGTGATACATAATTTCTTCCATAGATGAACACGTGGACCCTTAATAATTATAATTTTTTCTCTTTTTTTCTTTTAAAGATTTCTCAGGTGTGAAGAAACCCCACTCCTATCTCAAAAGCAAAAACCGGAATACATATGAAGGATATAAGAACTGAAGAGTAGAAATTCAAATGACGATAATCATGATTCATGTGATGGTTGGAAACTGAAATTGACCTTCATACGACGATTAGAAATTGAAATTAAATCAAATGAAAAAATTGTGTCATAATCATATAATAACTGGTATAATAATTTGAATCCTAATTACCCTACTATTTATTTTCCATGGGGATGAATAGTAGGGTTTTTTTTTTTTTTATAAAAGTTTTTTTTATAAACTGGCCACTAAAATTCAAAATAAGCTTTAATTTTCTTTTTTTACTCAAAACTCTATTTTTTTTATAGATTTGCCACATAAGTTCAATAAACTTTCGTTCGTTAACTTTTTTCAAAATACGGGTGCGCCGTTATTTTTTTTGTCAATGTTCTGATATAAATTTGTTTTAAAACGAAGTTGTATTCAAAATCGTTTTTTTATCGTTGCCTGTATCGAGTGCCGTTACCGTTGTGGTACCCTAACGAACCGAACCTATTATGGGCGAATAACATCATTGTCGATATTGGTATCATCGATTCGCCTTATGGTTTTCGACGAACCGAACCGGTAATTTTTTTAATTTGTTTTCCCCTTTTTTATTATTTAGTTTTATGTTTCTTTTCTATTAACATTATTTTTACCGTTGTGCCTATGCTTTCGTTTAAATTTTATTAACGATAGGCCCGACAACGTTATCTATGATAACTTTCGTTCGTTATGTTTTTTTAAATAACGGAATGCGCCATTTTCTTAATAATTTATTTTTTCAACGTTCTGGTAAAAAAATTATTGAAGACAAATTTGTATTCAACTTCGAGTGTTTTTGTGTATCGTACGTTATAACGAGTCTGCGATTCCACGCAAACGAGCCAAACCAATAACAATCAGACTCCCGCTGCGAAGCGCGGGGATAAAAACTAGTTATATAAATAATATCCCAAGTAAAAAAGAGAAAACAACTATAAACAGACAAATAAAGAAAAAAGCCAATAAGAAAAAAAGAGAAAACGTCATAAATTATAAGTACAGATAATTAATTTCATATTAAATTTATATAGTTAGTGATACAATAATTATTCAGTTGTGGGTTTCCTTCTAGGTGGGTCCCGGGTTCGAGTCTGCTGCGGTTACAATCCATTGGAAAATACATGCATGACTCACAAGAACACCAGGGCTGCTCCTGAATGAAGTAAGGGTTTAAGAAAGTCGTCTTTAAAAAAAACCATCCATAATTAAATTTATATGAAATATCTAAAAATATATTTTTTTAATATCATTATTTACTAAGAGAGAGAAACAAGAAAATAAGGATGAGGAGACATCAGATAGTAACACGTGTACCCTCATTTAATAGGAGAGAGATGTGAAAAAACAAGGTGAGAAGACACGTTTGGCAACTGAAATTGCCATTCA
The DNA here is from genome assembly GCA_023525975.1 of Smallanthus sonchifolius. Lineage (NCBI taxonomy): Eukaryota > Viridiplantae > Streptophyta > Magnoliopsida > Asterales > Asteraceae > Smallanthus > Smallanthus sonchifolius. Next base: position 67,560,612 of record CM042031.1, on the reverse strand, counting down.
TGTGGTGGGTGCCGGTGGAACCTGAAATTGATGTTCATGGTTGAAAACTGAAATAAACCAAAGTAATTTTTTTTTATCCTAATAATATAATAATTTATATCCTACTCATATAATAACTAGTATATTAAATTGAATCCTAATTATATAAAAAAAATCCTAAGTAAAAAAGAAAAACAACTATACACAAACAAATAAAGGAAAAAAAGCCCATAAGAAAAGAAAACAAAGCTTATCCGGAGTTTCTAATGTTTCTCATCTTCGATTTAGTTTGGCCGTTAAACCCTAATGTCTTGCTCTGACGTTTTTTGTTCCATGTTGAACTTTAATATAAAAATAGTTTTAGTTTGTCTCTATTTGTAACTCTTAATAATATAAAATACTGTTGACTATGTGTGAAAACTGGTTGTGTCAAAAACAAACCAACATTAAAGTAATAAACATTTAATAAGATCCTTTTAACATCAAGTTTTAGATACCTGTATTGAACTGATAACTACTAAATCGATATCTTGAAATGAGAAATCAAATGAACGTTCAAAATTCAAAATAGCGAAATATATGTTGAAATTGAAGGAAATTCGGTATAAATATTAATAATCGACTAATTATAGCATTTTTATGACTTAATTTGATGATTTCGTTGTAGGCACACACAAAATAGAAAGTATGATAATGTTATTAATTACCTGTTTATTAAATTGAAAAATGAATTTGAAATTCAAAATTGATTCATATGGCGAGATTGAAGGAAATTATAAGTAATGAGTTTTAAATTTAGAAGATGTTACGATATATGAGTTTTAAAATAATACCTAAAAAATATGGTGTGAGTTTAGGCAGAAAATTGGGTCAACGGATGCTTGTGATGATGACACGTGTCCCTGGAGATGTTCTTTTATTAGTATAGATGTAAATTCTAATGACCTTTAAAAACTGAAACTAACCTTCATGTGATGGTTGAAAACTGAAAATGACCATATCACGTTTGAAAACTGAAATTAACCCAAGTAAAAAATTTGTTGAAATAATCTAAACCGGGTACCTCTCATAGTTGACAAACATAATATACACATAGTTCTTAACCTTAAATTAAACATTAACATTCAACAACAGAAGTCTAATACAAATCAGAGTCAATTAAAATTTTAATTTAACATTGTTCAACATTCATAAACTAAAGATAGTAGAGATGTCAGTCTTGTTCAACATTTATATATAAAGGTTTTTTTTTTAAAACGTTCTTTAACCATACATATTATATTATACACAGTCTTTCTTTCTTATTTTTAAATCCATACGTATTTACTTTGTCCTCTATTATTTAAGTTATACATTAACGTCTACAGTTTGTTCTGTGCCCCAAAGCGGGCTTCTTCATTCTTACTTCCCGAAGGAACATTCGTTCGCATGTATTGTTCCCTCAGGCTCAACGTCCAAAGGCCGATACCCACTTTTTGTGCCCCCAAGCGGGCTTCTTCATTCTTACTTAGCGACCGTCGCCGCTAGAGTAACCGCCGTTACTCATCTTAACCAGTTGCAACATCACCTGTTACAGTGACCTGCCGAGCACTGTCGCGGTTGTTCATATGGTAACGTCATGGTCTCTGCCCATGTTGCAACCATAGGCTTCGGGTAGCATTAACCATCAAGACTATGCTACTACCTCAAGACTTTCTTCGTATGAGCATACTCTTACATATTAGACAATGTATTTGACTTATTTCTTTCTTTCTTTTGTTTATAAAACATATAGTTAAATAAATTATTCTTCTTTCTTTCTCTTGTTTATAAAACATTTAGTTAAATAAACCATTTTTCTTTTTTTCTTACAAAACGTTTGGTTAAATAAACCGTTATCTTTCTTATCTTTCTTCGCAAATGTTTAAGTAATAAAATGCATTTATTATAAACGTCAAATTCTTGAGTATGCACACCACCCTAAAACAGAAAAATAAGGATTCTTGAACTCACCTGACTTTACAGAGACTAATTCTACAGAGACTAATTCACTCAGCTATGAAACTTCGAGCTAGGTGAAGGCTAAACGATCTGTCCAAAAGTCACGAACTAGACAAGTTAATACTAAGCCATTTATCCGAAAAACTTTTTATCAGAAATCCTTTCGGTCGAAATCTATTTTGACCGAAAACTTTTTCGTTCAAAACGTCTCACCTCCCATAATTATTTCTTTCGAAAACATTGTCAGAAAACTATTTTGGTCGAAATATTTTTCGACCGAAAACTATTTCGTTCGAAAGCATTCTGCCTGAAAACTACTGGTGTCTGAAATACTTTTTGGAACGGGCCATCATTTTCAGACCATTCATCATGATTTTGGCCGATTCAACTGTTTTTGGTCAAATTATTTGTTTTTTTATCCAAGTTTCAATATTTTTACGTCCAAAACTCATATCTAGCTTTCATGAAGCTAGATATATACTTTTTAGGCCAATTCATACATAAAAATCCCGACTTTGATTGAAACCCACTTAAAAACCCTAAAACTCACTTTCTCAAACTAATACTTAGATTCTGGAGCGTTTAATTACCTGTTTCTCGCGTGATTCTTCCGATCTTTAGCTATGTTCCAACAATGATCTCGGGTCATGATGGAGGTCTCGGGTGCAACTTTTGAACTTTATCTCTTTAGTTTCTTCTACTCTCTCTACAAGCAAAGATGGTGACGAAGACGAAGTGAGGGAGGGGTGGAGGTGGCTAGGGCTTGTAGCCCTTCCCCCTTTCCTTCCATCCAAAATTGGCCCGAGGCCCACACTCCACGAGCCCGTTTCTTTTTTTACCCCTTTTCTTTTCTTTATTCCATTATGAAAACCGTCTTTTATTTGTTTCATTTTCCAGATGTTACAAGTCTACCCTTCTTACAAAAGGTTTCGTCCTCAAAACCTGTTATAAGTCAAATAGCTGAGGGTACGACTCCCTCATCTCTGATTCAGTCTCCCACGTGGCTTCTGACCACTTTCGATGTTTCATTGAACTTTGACCAGTGGAATAATTTTATTGCGTAGTCGTTTCTCTTTTCTGTCTAAAATGGCTATAGGATCCTCAATGTAGTTGAGGTTGTTGTCTACCTTGATGTCATCGAGTGGTACGTGTGCTGATTCGTCAGCTAAGCACTTTCGTAAGTATGACACGTGAAAAGTAGGGTGGATTCCACTCAATTCGTCAGGCAGCTCCAATCGGTATGCTGCCTCTCCAACCCATGCTAAAAATTTTAAACGGTCCAACAAACTGTAACATCTCGTATTTCGAAAGCATGAGATCGGGCACGGGATTTACATTTAACCGAGCAAGAAGGATGAAGTAGGCCACAGGTCTTGGACTTGGGGCGCATGGGCCGAGAAAAGGGGGACTTAGGCCCCTTAAAACCCTGAAATCAGCCCCATCACCCCATTTACAACAATTTCCATACAATTTTAGAGAGAGAACCTAGAGAGAGAAAGTCTTGGTTTTCATTCTCGAGCCTCAAGGATTGTTGGTGTGAGTCTCTGGAGCATTTAGCAACTTAGAGGAAGCGTTTTCACGTAATAGTTTCCCATAGATCTGAGTTTTATGTTTAAAATGAGTTTTTAGGGTTTCATGGAGTTTTTAACTTAAAGGTCAAATTTTTACATATAAAAATAGGTTTTAAACATAGATCTAGCTTCATGGTTAAGATTAAAACATTTTGGAACATAAAAGTTATGATTTTGGACTGAAAACGGGTATGTATGGTTATGGTGTTCTTGATCCGACACTTGAGTGTTGCTACCTGCAAGTAGCGACACTCAACGAAGAAGATGAAGTGAGAATCGGCCAAGGAGAATCGGCCCTGGAGAAATGGCCTCCAATAGCATGACACAAGACCTGAACGCAAGTTCAGGCGACTCTCAGGAGTATCAGCCGTCTCTTGAGAGTGTCGTCCGACTCTTGAGAGTGTCGACCGACTATGTCAGTGGACTCTTGAGAGTGTCGGCCGACTATGTCAGCCGAATCTTGAGAGTGTCAGTTGACTCTATCAGCCGACTCTTGAGAGTGTCAGCCGACTTTGTTAGCCGACTCTCCAGTGTAACAGCCGACACTAGCAAGTTTAATCGATTTCATGTATTGTATTCGCACAGATCACGTAGCACTCGTGTAGTCGAGCTTTTAGTTTCAGTACACAAAATATCATGTGAGTTCTAATCCTCTTTTTGCCTACTTTAGAGGTGGTGTGCATACTTAGTGAAAAGTGTTTATTATATTTTATATTAATAAACAAAAGCAAAAGTTATGTTTCAGTGTAAAGTTTAAAAGAAGCAAATGTACGTTTTGAGTAAAGTATAGCTATATTATTGGCAATGGTTTATTATATTTGCATATATATAAACAAAGGTATAATATATGTGCTAGTATGTTTCCAGTAAAGCAAGGTATATCTTTATGGCAAGCGTTTACTGTATTTTCATATACATAAACAAATGCATGATATACTTGTTAAGCTATGTTCTAGTAAAGCAAAGATATTTTATGGCAAATGTTTACTATTTTATAAACAAATGCATATTATATGTTAAGTTTTGATCAAGCTAAGGAAAGTTATGAAAAGAAAGTAAAGAGATTTCCTATGGGAACGTGTATCAGCTGTAAAGGTCCTTGGGATATGTACAAAATGTCAGTTATGGGTTCTACCCATTAGTAAGAACCTTTGGGTTCACTAACGGTTGTACAACTGTGATGGGTGACAGAGGTTGCCCGGGAGGTCCACGCAACCTCCTCTTAGCGTAAAGCGGTATTGTCGGTTCATGGTCATTGATCATGGGGGCATTGACCGGTAGTTGTCAATTCATAGCCGTGAGCCATGGTGGCAGTACAGTGTAAAGGAAATTGACGGTAAAGCAGTACATGTCGGTTCATGGCCATGAGCCATGTGTCACACCCCGGCCGGCGGCGGATTATACGCCGGGGCTGACGCGGTTGTTCATAAGCACATGATCATCTATTAAATATGATAATATTTATTATTCAAATTAAAAGCATCCGTTACAGAGGAAAATGAAACGTTCAAAACATAATTTAAATTAAACTAGGTCCAAATCCTAGGTGAGCAAGTAGTCCTCAAACAGGTGCACCTGAAACATGTAAGTAACTGTCAACTACAAATAGTTGGTGAGAAACATAGGTTTTGACACCAAAAGAGTTAGTATAGATTACAATTCAATATGTCCAAAGCATGTCTAAAGCACATATGTGAAAACACACAGGGTTCCAAGCGTACAATCAAGCCATGTTATATGTATGCACAATTCCCCGGATTGCGTGAAGTTCTCAATGTAATACTAACCCGCCAAGGTTCGTGTTAAGTAATGTATCGGATTCCTGTATAAATGATCATAAAAGGTACTACCTTAGGCTTGCCACACAAGTTAATGATTGTACTGACATGAACACATGTAATGGTCACCAAGTAGTTTAAGACATAAGCATAAAGACCATAGCATATGAACACAGAGTATTGAATTGTGTATGTAAATGTATTTGTAATCATGTTTCACCCCAAAAGTAAAAATAGTAAAAAGGGGCTATGTAAACTCACATTGGTTCGGTAGCTTGAAATCACAAGTACGTGAAGTTGCACAAGTTTTTTAGCTAACCTCAAGGTTAACCTATGTTTGCATTTATATACGTATCAATGATATGCTCCAAAGATTTAGGTAGTAAAGGTTGAACTAGGTTGAATAAGTATGTATCTATTTGTTGTGAATAATATGTTTGTTAATAAGAAAATAATATGTTTGTTTAATAACGAAAATAATATGATCGTTAATAAAGGGTTGAATACAAGTTTATATATATATATATATATATATATATGAATAATTATTTTGTTTACAAAATAATGAATAAGTATTTAAATAATATTTACTTGAATATATACGTATTTAGATTAAAAGTTTATACGTTTTAGATTAATTAATTAGTTAAATGGACTATAGAGAGCATAGATTATACTAAATAATTGTGTATTAAAAGTAGTTAATAAATGTTTTTAATTAAAACGATTATATAGTTTCTTAATTAGTTTTTAATTCTCTAAAACTATTAAATAATTATTTAAGATTAATAATTTGGTTCATAAAAATATTCCGAGTCTCGGGAGTTTTATAAAACAATTTTTTTATAAGAAAAAGTGAGGTTGAAATTCGGTTTTAAAATCACTAAAAAAAAACATTGCAGACCACGGGACTCGAACCCGGGTCTGCTGGGAGCCAACAAGACACACCAACACCCGACCAGTAGACCTGGGCGTATGCCTTGGTTTAAACCATACGCGATTTGTATATAACTCCCAACCCGCACAAGTCTTCTTCCCCAATTCGAAACCCAAAGCCACCCGATTCAGTCGATTGAGCCAGTGATCGACCCCGCTTTTATGGGGCTTTTCTTCCCTATATCAAAACGAAATTGTGGGTATCAAATTTTACCTGAATCGGTTGCGAAACGAGAAGAACGATTGTGGCTTTAGAACTCGGTTTCTTGATACTCGATCGCGATCCAGAGGGGAATTACAGTGAGTTTGGAAGTATAGGAAGTGTGTGCGAGTTGTTTCGAGTGTGAAGGAGTGGATTTTATAGTCTAATTTCAAGCCGACAACGCGAATTGATTACCCACTTGATTGAAACGGTTACGGGATTGGAATCGTCTACAAATCATTGATTTCCAACAAATCGCATTGTTAAAACTATTAGAAAACGGCCGCACTATAATGTAGTAACATTAATTGTAGTTAACTTGCATTGATTCGATCGATTGATATTAAATTTCGGTTTGTTTGACTCTAAAAAGTCAAAATCGGTGTGATGGGGAAGAAGGCAAAAGAATTTGCAGTTAAGTCCCTCGAATTTCAATTGTTATCATTTCATGAACAACTTGCCTTAAAAAAAAATAATAAAATAAGGTTTCAGAAATTACGGTTTGAACCCCGAACTTTGTAAAACATAAAATCATTTGATGTTTTATAGATTTTAAAAATTCTAATAATTTTTATATTAAAACTTAAATGTTTCCTTTATATATATATATTTTTTAAAGTAAAATGGTTTTATAAAACTTGCTTATTTTATAGTTTATATGATTTAATCTATGTTACTATATAACATTTGTATTTGCATGTTTATATAGATTTAAGAAATAATATAATATATACCTTCATGTAGGTTTAATATGATTTAGTCATTTATAATTTTAATTTAATATTCATTAAATCTTGAAGTAAATGTACCTAATATATGTATAGACAATCATGAATAAGATGATTTTATTTATGTAAAACTTTAAATAAAAGGGTTACAAACGTTGGAATAGAAGCCGGAATTTCCTGGGGATTACACCATGAGGGCAGTATAGTGTAAACGGAATTGACGGTTCATAATATGTTTTAAACTAATTTGAAAAGTAAAGTATGTAAAGTTTTTTCCTTAAGGGCAGTGTGTATCTATTAATAAATCTTTTGTATTAATGATTTAAAGTAAACGTTAGAACTCAGTCAGCGTTGCTGATTTTTAGTATGCACATCAGTTAAGTGTAGTGACTGTAGATGGATGCGGATGCTTGGCTTGGCGAGAAGAGTTACCCGAAGATCAGTGTCTGGCATCCTGTTATGTTTAAGAATTATTTTATTTCAAGACAAATTTTAGTTTGTAATTGACAAGTATGTTTGGAACTTGTTTTGTAGGTGGTAAGCGGTGCTAATGTTAAGTCTTGTGCCCATTGTCTCATGGAATCTTTTTCAGAACCTTGATGTGAATCGTGTGTCCTGGTCAGATACAATTGATAAGGGTATACCGTGCCTGCTTACAATTTCATTAATGAATAATTCCGCTAGCTTCTCAGACGAAAAAGTCTCACGTATAGGAAAGAAGTGAGCACTCTTTCTCAATCGATCCACAATTACCCATATGGTATCATGACCTTTAGCTGTACACAGTATCTTGGTTATGAAGTCCATGGTAATGTGTTCCCATTTCCATTCAAGAATGAATAACGGTTGCATTTTTCCACATGGTTTCTGGTGCTCGTCCTTTACTTGAGAACAAGTTAGGCACTTGCTCACATATTCAGTTACGTCGTTTTTCATATCGGGCCACTAGTACTCTTTCTTTATGTCATGGTACATCTTGTTGGTTTCATGATGGATAGATTAGCGAGACTTGTGAGCCTCGTCCAGGATCTTGATCCTAAGTTCACCACTCTTAGGTATCCACATCCTCCAGAATCGTGTCCGTACTCCATAAGTGTTGGTTTCTAACTTCTCATGCTGGCCCACCATCCTTTCTCATTTAACATTTTCTTATTTCAAAGCTTCATTCTGGGCGAGTTCGATTTCGGTCATGAGATCTGGAGTCACGACCAACTGGTGCGCCTTCACCTTAATAGGAGTTGTCGTCTCCTTTCGACTCAAGGCGTCGCCCACCACATTTGCTTTCCCGGGGTGGTATAGGATTTCACAGTTATAATCCTTTAACAGTTCTAACCACCTAACATGTCTCATATTTAACTTCTTTTGCTAGAAGAAGTATTTCAAACTCTTATGGTCGGAGTAAATGGTGCATTTGACTCCATAGAGGTAATGCCTGCAAATCTTTAATGCGAAGACAACTGCGTGAGCTCAAGGTCGTGAGTCGAGTAGTTGACTTCGTGGTCTTTAGCCGTCGAGATGCATATTCTATTACTTTCCCTCGTTGCATTAACACACAACCTAACCCCTGACCTGAAGCATAGGAATACACCACCAAGTCCTTGTTACCGTCGGGTAGGGTCAATACTGGTGCTTGGGTCAACTTCTTCTTTAACTATTTAAAGGCTTCGGATTAGGCCTGACCCCATTCATAATTTACTTCCTTGCGAGTAAATTTAGTTAAAGGCGAGGCTATATTCGAGAAATCTTGAATAAACCTTCAGTTGGGGTTTTCGGGATTTCCTAATCCCTTACTGTCTAAATCTTTGTTGGGTCAACCATAGTACCGTCCGCGTTAATCACATGACCTAGGAATTGAACTTCCTTTAGCCAGAACAAGCATTTGGAAACTTAGCATACAACTTTTCTTCTTTCAGCGTGTCTAGTATTTCTCGTAGGTGACAAGCGTGATCGCCTTCACTTTTAGGGTAGACGAGGATATCGTCTATGAAGACTATTACTGATCGGTCCAACATCGGTCGACACACTCTATTCATCATATCCATGAATGCTGCAGGGGCATTCGTCAACCCAAAGGACATTACATGAAATTCTTAGTGTCCATACCGCGTGCGAAACATAGTCTTTGGTATATCTTTTTCTCTTACTTTCAGCTGATGATACCCCGACCGCAAGACAATTTTAGAAAACCATCTTGCGCCTTGCAATTGGTCAAACATATCATCAATCATGGGTAACGGGTACCGCTTCTTTACCGTACGCTTATTCAGTTCTAGGTAATCGATGCACATTCTCATGGCACCGTCTTTCTTCTTCACAAACAGCACCGGAGCACCTAAAGAAGAAATGCTCGGCCTGATAAATCCCTTATAAAGAAGCTCTTCCAATTGGGTTGTTATCTCTTTCATCTCTAATGGTGCTAGTCGGTAAGGTGCTTTAGCCACTGGTATCAAGTCAATCTGGAATTCTATTTCCCAATCAGGTGGCAGTCCTGGCAGGTCCTTAGGGAACACTTCCGGATAGTGACACACCACGGGTACATCTTTTAGCTCTTTTACTTTCACATCGTTATCAATTACACAAGCCAGGTAAGCCTCGCATCTGCGCCTCATATACTTTTCGCTTTAATCATTAAGATCACGTTCATCAGCGGGATGTCACGATACCCATAAACCTCGACTTCATCACCATTTGGAGCTTTGAGCTGAATTATCTTCCGTTTACATACAATTCGTGCCTCATTGGCAGATAGCCAATCCATTCCCAATACCACATCAAAACCTCCCAAGCCTATCACGAATAACCTAACAAGGAATCTATGGCCTTCTATTTTTATAGTGAGGTCATCTACCAGTTCTACTACTTTAGTTGTTCTTCCCACAACAGTTTCTACACAGAAAGCCCATTCTATCCTAAAGGTTTTGTATTTCATTCTTTTACAGAGCGAAGAGAATATAAAACTTTTACTAGCGCCCCAATAAAACAGAACAGAAACAAAGGCATGGTCAAGGATAAACGTACCTGACACCACGTTCGGATCTCCCCTTGCTTCTTCCTGCGTCAGGACATATGCTCTGGTTCTCGCCCTTCTTTTCTCAACTTCCTTAGCCTTATCAGTGTTAGTGGTCTTTGGTTTACGACAATCCTTGGAGAAATGCCCAGATTCGCCATAGTTATGGCATTTCACATAACTTGCAGAACCTGGGGCGTTGGTACAGTCACGGGAGTAGTCGCCGTCTTGCCATATCGATAGCATAAGTTCAGCCCATATTTTTCACTTCCCAAGGTGCGCCTTACCACACTTACCACATATGATCTTTTCTTCAACCCTCGGATTCTTACTCTTTGATATATACCAATCCCCGCCCAAGCATTTAGTCGTGCTAGACCACTTCTTTTGAGTTTCAGCAGGGGCTAAGTAAGGACATGGACTACCTTCTGTTCTAAGGCCTTTACCGTTCTTCGTACATGGCTTGGCTACTCTGATTGACATCCCATCCTTAGTTTAAGTTTAGACATTTTGGCAAATGTCCTAATCTCTCAAACTATGGCTCTGATACCAATTTGAAAAAACCCAAACCGGGTACCTCACATATTTGGCAAACATAGCATACACATAGTTCTTAACCATGAATTAAACATTAAATTTCAACAACGGAAGTCTAATACAAATCAGAGTCAATTAAAACTTTTAATTCAAAATTGTTCAACATTCATAAATTAAGGATAGTGGGGATGTTAGTCTTGATCGGCAGCAGCCATCAGCCATCCATTCCCAAGCTTTCGGAGCTTCATATCTTTTTCTTTCCGTTGTTACCTGATGTGCATACTAAAATAGTCAGCTAACGCTGTTGAGTTCAAGTTTTTCTTTTTCTTTAACTTTATATCAAAAAGTTTTCTTTACAACGTTCTTTAAACAAATATATTATATTATACACATACTGTAATAAAATCTTTCTTTCTTCTTTTAAATACATACGCATTTACTGTGTGCTTTTTTCTTTAAGTCATACATTAACGTCTACAATCTGTTCTGTGCCCCCAAGCGGGCTTCTTCATTCTTACTTCTCGAAGGAACATTCGTTCGCAGGTATAGTTCCCTAAGGCTAAACGTCCAAAGGCTGATACCCATTTTCTGTGCCCCCAAGCGGGCTTTTTCATTCTTACTTAGCGACCGTTGCCGCTAGAGTAACCATCGTTACTCATCTTAACCAGTCGCAACATCACCCGTTACAGTGCTCTGCCGAGCAATGTCCCGGTTGTTCATATGCTAATGTCATGGTCTCAGCCCATGTCGCAGCCATAGGCATCGGGTAACGTCAAGACTACGCTACTCCCTCAAGACTTTCTTCGTATAAGCAACTCTTACAGATTAGACAATATATTTGACTTATTTCTTTCTTTCACTTGTTTATAAAACATATAGTTAAATAAACCATTCTTCGTTCTTTCTCTTGTTTATAAACCATATAGTTATATAAATCATTCTTCTTTCTTTCTTAAAAAACATTCGATTAAATAAACCGTTATCTTTCTTATCTTTCTTCGCAAACGTTTAAGTAATAAAATGCATTTATTATAAACGTCAAATTCTTGAGTATGCACACCACCCTAAAACATAAAAATAGGGATTCTTGAACTCACTTGACTTTACAGAGACTAATTCACTCAGCAATGAAACTTCGAACTAGGTGAAGGCTAAACGATCTGTCCAAAAGTCACGAACTAGACAAGTTAATACTAAGTCATTCATCCGAGAACTTTTTAACAGAAATCCTTTTCGACCAAAATCTATTTCGGTCGAAATCTTTTTCGTTCGAAACGTCTCACCTCCCATAATTATTTCGTTCGAAAACATTATGTCCGCAAACTATTTCGGTCGAAATCTATTTTGACCGAAAACTATTTTGTTCGAAAGCATTATGTCTGAAAACTACTTGTGTCCGAAATACTTTTCGGACGGGCCATCGTTTTCGGACCATTCATCATTATTTTGGACGATTCAACTGTTTTTGGCCAAAATCTTCGTTTTTGATCTAAGTTTCAATTTTTTTATGTCCAAAACTCATATATTGCTTCAATGAAGCTAGATATATATAATTTTTAGGCCAATTCATACGTAAAAATCTCGAATTTTATTGAAACCCACTTACTCAAACTAAAACTCAGATTCTGGAGCGTTTAATTACATGTTTCTCGCGTGATTATCCTTCTCCGATCGTTAGCAATGTTCCAGCAATGATCTCGGGTCACGATGGAGGTCTCGGGTGCAACTTTTAAACTTTCCCTCTCTAGTTTCTTCCTCTCTCTCTCTACAAGCAAAGATGGTGAATCAGATGAACTGAGGGATGGGTGGAGGTGGCTAGGGCTTGTAGCCCTTCCCCCTTTCTTTTCATCCGAAATCGGCCTGAGGCCCACACCCCATGAGCCCGTTTCTTTTTTTACCCCTTTTCTTTTCTTTATTCCATTATGAAAACCGTCTTTTATTTGTTATGTTTTCTGGATGTTACACTTGTATTCTAATCATATAATAACTAGCTAGTATAATTATTTGTATAATAATCATATAAAAAAATCACAAGTGAAAGAGAAAAACAACTATAAACAACCGAATAAAGAATAAAAAGAGTAAACTGTAATGTTCGTCCTTGTAGTTTAGTCACTTTTACGAGTTTCATCCAAAAGTTTTATTTTTCTTCTTTGTATCCCCGTGGTTTACAAAACTTGTCATTTTCATCCAATCATTTAACTTCATCCATATTTTAAAAACTAGTTTACTTAAAAAAGTAAAAAAAAAACGTTTTTAAAATAGTTAAAAAAAGATTTTACGAAAAAGATAAAAAATATTTTTAAAAAAAAAACTAAAAAAATATTTTAAAAAACGTTTTTTATGAAAAAAAAAATATATATATTTTTAGAAAAGTTAAAAAACGTTTTTAAAAAGGTTCAAAAAAGACGTTTTTACTGAAAAAAACTAAAAAAATGATTTTTTTTAAAACGTTTTTAAAAAAGTAGAAAAAAAGTTTTAGTGAAAAAGCCTAAAAAAGTATTTATTGGACTGCAAAGGTTAAACTAGTTCACTTAGAAATAAAATGACTAAAATACCCGTATTTAACAGAAAAAGTTAACAGGGTTAGTGTTATGGACTGAAGTGGTTAAAAAAATACAATATTAGGGGCTGATATGATAAAAGATTTCTTTTTTAGTCTAAAAGAGTTAAACAGGTCAAATCATAGGAGCCAAAAGCAAAATTTATTAGATAATTGATTAAATATGTAAATTCTAAATGACCTTTGGAAACTGAAAATGCCCTTCATATGGTGGTTGGAATCTGAAATTGACCTTCATATGGTGGTTAGAAACTGAAATTAACCCAAGTAAAAAATTTATATCCTAATAATATAATAATTTGTAATCTAATCATATAAAAAAATCCCAAGTAAAAAGGAAAAAACAACTCTAAACAACCAAATAAAGAAAAAAAAATTCCATAAAAAAAAAACACAAAGTCCATTTGGAGTTTCTAATGTTTCTCATCTTTGAGTGGTTTGGGCAATTAAACCCTATTCATATACATTTCAGTTTCTTTTTTTTAGAACGGCATGTCGGTTAGGATGTCGCTAACCCCACCTAGCTCATAGTTCAAGTCCTGCTATAGAGGGTGTTCATGAAATTATGAAGTACACATTGTAAGAATTAAACCTGAAAACTTCATAGGAGCAAAATCTTATACAAAACCCCCCCGACCTCCACATGTCAATTTTCAATTGATTTTGATGGCTGAGAGAATTAGGTTTTTTGTTCAACTATAGGATTTTTTATTGAACTTCTAAGTTTTCGATTCAATTTAGGTTTTTTATTCAACTTTTAGGTTTTCGATTAAACTTTTAGGTTTCGATTCAACTTTAGGATTTTTTATTTAACTTTTAGACTTTCAATTTTAGATATTTTCTTGGTGATGAATTGTTAATAATTGTTGCTTTCTATTCAGTTTTACACACTCCAATTTAATCGATTTTGTTTTGTTAACTATTAAATGATCATTAAAGTATGGTGGATGAATTTAATAAATTTTTGCAATCCATGTCGATTGATTAAATTCATCCGCAACAATTTATAGATCGTTCAATGGTTAACAAAACAAAAGCGATTAAATTAGATTGCGTTATATATTTGTCTTTTGAAACATGTGATGCAATTTACACTACTACACTACAAATCACAAACCCAACAAAAATGAACACCGCTCCAAAGTAATTCACACCGAGCAAGAAACACAAACGAAAATCGAGCTAGGTGGACTCTTAGAAATTTGGAGAAAATAATAGTGGCGAAATCAATTTAGGGTTAGGGTGGACGATGAATCGATTATGGGCGGCTAACTTGATGGGTTCTCCAAATGTAGCCCCATCCCGAGAAGGAAGAAGAAGCAAAATATACAGCCAAAGCCAAAGAATAAAAAAAGAACAAACAGAGGTAACAAGGATTGAAATCGGGTCATTTAATTAGAGTTAAACGAAGTAAACCTTCGCGACCAAACATCCTTCGTTTAGTCCAATCACTCAGCTAAAATATATGAGGGTCACCGCCTGAAACCAACGGGATAGCTTAGGTTTTGATTGTATATATGTTGTATAAAGACCCGTGGGTACAATAGTAATACTTAAGTCAGTTAATTTTTCATGTTTATTGCACGCTCCCCAACAATTAGTAAATAAACAAAAAATGTAAGAAATGTACAAACATAATTGATGCAGTTACGGAAAAATTAAATGGTTCAAATAAGCAATCGATAATTGAATGTCTCAAAAGGAACCAAAAGGTTCAAGAACAAATTTCTTTTTCTATTCAAACTAAAAAACTAATTCAAAACAATAACCCTAGATCCTAATTTATAACTAAGAAAGAGAATTCTAATAGGAAACCAAATAACGATAAAATAGGAAATTAAAATACCAAATAAAGAAAAGATAAATGAAATAAACCCTAAAATTTCAAACGTATATGCTCCTGCATCATACTCTCCGTCTTCGAAAAAACTCGTCCTCGAGTTTCGCCTCTAGACCAAAGCTACCTGGGTTGTAAGGAACATCGGGTCGTGATTTTTGGATATCCCCGTAAACAATAGTTGCATGTGACCCCCCTAATTTCACTCCACCTTCACCTTTATGTGTTGTTTGTATGGATCCATATCCATGTACCGAAGCCATTAATATATCATTATCAAAAACTTGATTCTTATAATTAATAACCAATATCTCTTCTCCAATATGAATATATCGTGTCCTTTTTTAACCTCCACTAAAGCAAGAGATTTAAAATCACCCTTTTGAAATTCCATAATCCTTGGGTATCCCAACGTTATTTTCGGCATGAAAGATGGGATTATCATGGAAGCCACAGGACCGCAAGTCACTGCCGTAGGATGTGTTGCAAGTCTAGCAAGATTTTCTTCGTCAAAAATAGGAGCAAAGGCATTAAAGTGCTTATTGTATGAGCATACCATGGCCTCATTAACCCTTTCATTGCTCCCTAATATCGAACCAAGAAACTCAACGTGGGAATCTTAAATCTGAGATGCTTAATGATCTAATCCTCCCAAGTATATTATATACGACATTTTGTTTTTTATTGCCAAAGATGATGAAATTTCCCTAGTGACAACGCCATCATCTCTATCGGTCCCTTGCAACGGTTCACCTCCTTGAATGACCACCCCGTTCAAAGCTTGTATAACCCACAAATATTCTTCTTTGTTCACCTCTTCATCTCCGTACTCGTCGAAACAAGGATGTGAAGGATAGAAAAAACCGCCATGGGTAGGATGCTCCTCATCCCCGGTTAACCCGCTCCCGACGAGTTTTTTCGGTTCTGTTTCCTTCCCTGTCAACGATGCCTCAAGATCTTGGACCCGTTTCTTGAGTTTCCGGATCTCGTGTTGTAACTCAAGGCCTCAGACTCGTCTTCGTAGTCGTTTGATCTCAAAATCCCGTGGGTCACGGTTCCCGATCTTGTTGCCTCGTCCGGCGAATCTATAGTCACTGTTGAATCGATCTTCAAGAGCACATGAATCACCAATGTTCTTGTCGATGCCTCGGTCGACGACTCTTCGAACAAGAAAACACTTGCCTTCACGTAGAGCCATTTGATAAACTAAGAGCTCTGATACCAAATGATGCAGTTACGGAAGTAATCAAATGGCTCAAATAAACAATCGATAATCGCACGTCTCAAAAGGAACCAAAAGGTTCAAGAACAAAGTTCTTTTTCTATTCAAACTCAAAAACTAATTCAAAACAATAACCCTAGATCCTAATTTATAACTAAGAAAGAGAGTTCTAATAGGAAACCAAATAACGATAAAATAGGAAATTAAAATACCAAATATAGAAAAGATAAATGAAATAAACTCTAAAATTTCAAACGTATATGCTCCTGCATCAATAATGAATGATACGAATAAATAATATTTCATAACATAACCAACCTACACCATACTAGGCATAAATTCATCTTGTAATACTTGGTTTTAGGGGTCGTTGATTTTTAATTATCTAATAAGGTGATTGTTTGTGTTTCACATGTGAAACTTGTGAAAATGTGCAGTGTGTGTGTGGCATACATGTGTGTGTATATATATACAATGTGTGTGCCGACTATATATAAATAAATATATAATTATGTGGGCTAATTAATTAAAACGTGTGTGGATAATTACCAAGTGTGTGAGGATGAGATCTGATCAAATTTGAAATTTGAATAGAGGAGACATGGTATGTAACAAACTTTCCTATCTCCTCCCTTATCATTCGATTGACTCCCTCTCCACTTCTCATCGACAGAAAAGAGAGAAAGAGAGAGAGAGAGTCGATCGTAGAGAGATAAAATGGAGGTGATCAGCGGTGGTTTTGGGTGGAGTACGGTGGTGTGCGAAGTGGCTATCAAGTGTGTGGTGTCATGGAGGCTGTGAAGATGGTAGCAGCGGTAGAAGGTGTTGGTTCTACGTGGTGGTGTATTGCACAGAGAGAGAGAGAGATAGAGCGCCTAGAGAAGGAGTGTGTGTGTGTGTGAGAGAGTTTATGTGCATGACCAAGAACAAGCAAGACCAGACTGTGGTGGTCCATGGTAGTCAATTAGAATCCGATCAAGGTGGTGTGTGGTTGATGTGCCATCACTTATACATATTTACATACATAATCATCCCCATATTTGACTTAATTTTGGGGCAATTATATTAGAATTAGTATTTAATTGGTTCCTTTGAGAATTTATAGGTTATTTGGCTTGCAGCGCTAAAAGGGAAAATGTCAAAGAAAATAAAGAAGATTGGAAGCCAGATCCCATGCACAACCATGCACGACCGTGCCCCCTTCATGCTGGTCAGAAAAACTAAGTATGGAACTACGCCCTGTGTGGTCAAAGCACAATCAACGATGATGCACGATCGTGCACAAGAATGACAGAATTGGATTTAGGGCAAACAACGATGGTTGCAGCCTACAAATAGGAAGAGTTCTCCTTACGGGAGCAAGAAGAAAAATAGAAAAACTGAACTTAAAAGGGAGCCCAATACATAGGCCCGAGAAAAAAAACCCGTATGAAACAAGATTTGATCCTTGGTTATCTGATGGATAAAACACGCGGTAAACCACTTCAACTAGACATCAAAAATTAAATTGTATCACGCAAATAATCTATTGGGGTCACTGCCAAAAAAAAAACAATGGGGTCAACCAAAATTTTCATACTACATGCTCTGTATAAATTTCAAAAAACAATAGGGTCGCTTGAACCCGTCCCGCTTTATATACCTCTGCCCCCGACAATAATCAAGAAATGCTCTCACTTATATACCACTCCAAGATATGGTCACTTACCTATGTGAACCAACTTTTGATTCATTTCTCCTATCTAGGTTCATATCAAACTCATAATTCATGTATATCTCATTCATCTTAACTCAATTTTGAACATTTTAGCTTGTTAAGAAGCTTTTATCAAGGAAAATATAAACCAATAAATAATTATTATATAACTCATATATAAATATAACTATTTGTGTGTAAAGTATATTCTTTCATTTTTTTTCCAACAGTTTATTCATCCAACAATAGAACACCACACAAATTATAAAATTAAAATGTGAGTGGATTTAGCCAGGAAAGACTATGGTCCGAACAGGCATTATGTGGTCCACTGGGTTTACCCTTATTAGTTTAGTTAGATAGGAAGAGTTGCATGATGTGTTTTATCTTTCCATTCCGGTTTTCATACAAAAGTTGGTGTGTGTAATAATTACTTGCATTAGTTTCTTCTCCTTCATAATTTGCTTCTTAACTTCTTCCAAGATTCACTAATCATCACCCCCAATCATTCATATTATACTTAAAAATATTGCTGTATTAGATGTAATTCTAGTTGTTTATAATTTGCATAATTAGATATTAGTCAGTTTTCATATTCTTTAGTACAAAAGATTAGACTAATAGGTTGTGTTACTAAGTCTAAATTAAAGAGAAATTAGTGAATCTTAACTAATTGATAGTTAATTTTTATTATATTATGTGTTTGATGTAATTAATTAATTTTTAAAAACACATTTATATATGCTAATTAACACACATGTTAAGACAAACTCGTATGTCGACCAAATGATTCTTAACATGTGTGCATATGACACAAGTTGGACAAAACCAAATATAACATCAAAAGCAAGTTTACCAAATACTATAAAACTTATTATTACAATCTTAAATCATAATAATCACAAGCAAGATATTTAAAGCCATTATAATACTTGCAATTTTAATCATTTATTATTTAAAAAAGAAAGAATTTACACCGAACATGAAGTGGTCCAAAAGTTTTAACCCTAGAAAGCACATCACATGCCTCTTCATACCAACCCTTTGTATGTGGTGCCACAAAGATTCTAAGGTTTAAATAATTTCCTAAAACTAATCTTTTGTCTCCAAAAGGCCTAACAACACAACCATAACCACTTTCTTTAATTCATAAAAATACACCCCTCTAAAAAATAAAATTAAAAAATAACTTTTAAATTAAAAGAAAAAAGTATATTTAACAATGTCAGTATGAAGACAGATAAAAGAAGTAAAAAAGAACTGGTATCAAAAGCATCAATTTAGACATTAGCATTTGCCTTAAATTGAGGAATATAATATAGCATATACATGGTTCAATCATTTTTAGATTATTTATATTTTTATATGTTGAGTGGTTGAGATAACATTTGCCTTTTAGGGCATGTGCAATGATCTTGTGAGTAGGCGTGGAACATCGAGCCACCCTCCGTGAGAGGGGGCTTCTGGCGGGTCTGTGAGGGTGGTCAAGGCGTGAGAGAGGCTTTGTCTACGTGTGTTGAGGTGGTCTAACGAGAAGAGGGAATGGGGCGTGGGGTGGTGCCCCTGCTACATATAGCCTTATGGTTCCTAAAGTCCTAAAGATTTTTAGATAGGAACGAGTTAAATTTTTATTAAAATTACACATTATATCCGTCTAGCCTCATGTTACGTGCTCTCTCTTTCTTTATATTAGAAAATGTAAGTCTCTATCTCCATCTTCATCCTTGAAATTTAAAGAAAAATATAGATAATTATAAAAAAGACACTACCTACATTCCATTCTTTAAAATAGAGAAAAATGCAACACTGAATCTCTAAATATAAGATTCACTATTCATCTTCATATGCATCATCTATAAATATTCGTGAGTAACTCTAAGTGTAAAAGAGTGAAAAATAATAATACAAAAATAATAAAGAAGTATTATTTAATTTCATAAGGATAGATTTGGAAGATGCGATATGTGGAACTTTTATAAGGTTAAGAAAATTTAGAGAAAAAAAGTTTTTTAGCTAAATTATAGGGATAGAGATAGAAAAACCATTATGAATGCTCTAATATGTAACTTAATTTAGGGTTTTTCGTATATTGATGAATATGATTCATCTATTTAAATATGGAGATGTTAGCGAATTACAAGATAATAACATAATGAAACGTAAAAAAAATTCTAATATTCAAATTATAGATAAAATAATTGCTAACCAACAAACTTAAAAATAAATAATAATAAGTATGATAGATAATAAATTCGACCAATAGATTTTGTAACTAAAACACACAGAACATGATATTTGTCTTAGAATGCTAGGACACAACACTTATAGCACATTGTAAATGACATGACATATAATAGGAAAAAAAATATATTGAAAATGTTTTGATCTAGTTTAGTATGTCAAACAGTTATTATAAGATATTATTTTCATAATTTAGTATGTCAAATAATTATTATAAGATATTACTTCCATATAGTTATCTATTTTAGTTTATAAATGATTAAATGGTGATATATAATACACAATATTTGTGAAATTTTTATTATTTTATTTACCATAGAATCTTAAGCTTTATTTTTAAAACCAGAATTTAGTTCTATGAAGATTGGGAACCCATTTGTTTAAAACCATGATTTAGTTCGATGAAGTGTAGGTTTCATCTTCTGTGAAGTGCGATGAACTTCGTTGTTGCGGTAATGGTACATGTTCTATCCTCTAACTACACCATCTGTCCCCATGGACATTCCACGTTTGGTGACTACAATTATAAAAAACCATTTGTGCGAAGGGTGCAATTATACAAAACCATAACCGCAAAAGGATGATTAGGAATTGAAGACCTCACCCTCATGTGAAGATTGAGATGGCTCATTGAAGCTAGAGGCGAATCACAGGTATGGTTGGCAATATGATCAGGAGAGTATTAAAAGCCCCGTCTGAAACCACAGGTACCGACCACAAGACCTTTAAACAATTTGAAGATGTAGCAAATATGGTTTTATGAAGATGGAGCGACAATTTGATGAAGATGCAACAATAATGGGAGAACAATAGGGTAGAGAATAGAGTATTTATGGGGAAGGTATTTGTGTCGTGTGAATTTTTTTCATTCCAATTCCTTTATTAAATTTACAAACCGTTGAGTTAGAATCTCTTGTATAGATTTGTTAAACTGAAAAATGAAATAGAATACTTAGGGATATTGATTTAATCTAACATAAAGCAACTTAGTTGAATAAGAGAAAGATGGGTTACTATGAAAGAAATCAACAGTAGGAACTTACAACCGAGTAGCTACCACTTGCTGGGTTACTGTTAACCGATTTAATACTAACCGAGACCAAGATACTATTGAGGGAGAGCAATGGAAGGAACATGATAGAAGAGATCAGTTCCACGAATCGAGTTGATTCCAACCGGTTACTAGTGATAAACTTAAGTTGCTATCGAAGTCAATATTTACTTTGAAGAAGTTACTGCTTTGGTGGGGTGGGAACAGACAAAGATTAGTTTCTATTGAGCAGTTACTACTGAGAAATTCTCACTGACGAAGTGATTGCTGAGCAAGCTAATTTCCACTAATGCGGTTTCTACTGAGCAGATCGAGTTGCAACTAACCTAGTTGCTACTTACGCTAAGTCTATGAGATTTAAAAGATAAGTCATAATTATGTTGAAGAGTAAAGAAAATATTCAAGTTTGAAAATTTAAAAAAGAAGATATACTTTCCTAATTGTTATGGCATTAATGATAAGGAATGAGATTCTATAAATACCATTCTCCACCATAGAGAATGGCGTGTCTTATGTAAAACCCTAAAAGTCGTCACGACTTTGTAATCATTCGTCACCTAATTCTTTCAGGGGTAGATGATTGTAGGTCTCGGATTATTTTTACTAGATCATCTATTCTTCATTAATTTTTGTATTATGTTTCAGTATGGCATATATGGAATTAAACGTTAGATACATTGCATTCTTATGAGCTTTTATATGCTTATTTGTTCATTAAAACCATAGACACATGGGTGACTTGGTCTGCACTCTCCCCATAAACATCTGGAGAGAGACCATGATGAGTTGCAATGGGAGTTGTAGCCAGCGTACAATCTTGAAATTTGAATCTATGAAGTATGTCATTCACATACTTAGCTTGATTAATGAAAATACCATGAGGAAGTTGATTGACTTGTAAACCCAGAAAAAAAGTTCATCTACCCCATTGAACTCATCTAAAATTTGGATTTCATGAGCACTTCAAAATCCTTACACAGATCTTTGTTTATAGAACCAAATATGATGTCATCCACACAGATTTATACTAGAAGAAGATCTTCATTTGTCTTTCTGATGAAAAGAATTTGATCTATCTTGCGTCTTTGAAAACCATTCTCAAGCATATGACTTGATAGAGTCTCATACCAGGCTCTAGAAGCTTGATGAAAACCATAAAAAGCCTAATCCAACTTGAAGACTCTGTCAGGATAATCAGGATCCTTAAATCCCGGTGGTTGGCATACATACACTTCTTCATTTAATTTTTCATATAGAAAAACACTCTTAACATCTATTTGGTAAACTATGAAATTCTTTGAAGCAACATATGTAAGTGTCACACCCCCAAATTTATTTACTTAATAAATAAATACAGGTTGCAACGATTGGTTCATTACACGATAGCAGAAGCTGTAATGGTGATTTCTAAGACTTGATTACATATACGATTACTAAAACTAAATAAATACAATGATCTAAGTCCTGCTAGTTCAATGGTCGACTTGAGACTTGATAATCTATGCCCGTCCGGTTACTAGGACTTGTTCCAACATAGCTAGCCTATTCCAACCGCGCCATGGCTAAAGGTTACCTGAGAAACATACTTGAAAATGTCAACACAAAGGTTGGTGAGTTCACAGAGTTTGTTCATTTAGTATAGTTAGTTTTCCCCGAAAACGTATACATGATTTAATCGTCATAAAATAAGTAGTTTTCTTTTGAAAACATGCCCATGAATTTACCGTTATAAAATAAGTAGTTTTCCTTTGAAAACATGCCCATGACTTTACCGTCATGAAATAAGTAGTTTTCCTTTGAAAACATGTCCATGACTTAACCGTCATAAAATATGTAGTTTTCCTTTGAAAACATGTCCATGACTTAACCGTCATAAAATATGTAGTTTTCCTTCGAAAACATACCCATGACTTTACCGTTATAAAATAAGTAGTTTTGCTTTGAAAACATGTCCATGACTTTACCGTCATGAAATAAGTAGTTTTCCTTTGAAAACATGTCCATGACTTAACCGTCATAAATTATGTAGTTTTCCTTTGAAAACATGTCCATGACTTAACCGTCATAAAATATGTAGTTTTCCTTCGAAAACATGTCCATGACTCAACCGTCATCAAATAAGTAGTTTTCCTTTGAAAACATATACATTGTTTAAACCTGATCATTTACTGATCAAAACACTTTGTATGTATTACCAATGAATCCGAATACTAATCCGATCAATTGACCCCATTTGTAAACTTGCAAGGAATACAAAACAGTATGTAATGTACGAGACCGTAACCAAACCCCAACTTTCTGTGCCTCCCCTCGCCTTTCTGCGAGTTAAGACAATATGCGATCATTCGGCCATTTGGACCCCTGATTAGCGCGACTAATCATGACCGGAGGCGTCACCCCCAATAGTACTATCTATAAACACCCGGGCTAAGTCCATAGCTAATGGTTACTAATTTTTATTCCGAAGACTTTAAGCGCTTTATTTTTCCCTCAATACACACATACGGTCAGATCATTAGTTCATTCATTTACATACGAAAATTCTTTACAAGTATGTTTCTACCCCAAAACATTTCAAAAACTTAGAAAAAGGGGTTAGTGAAACTCATAAGGAGTTAAACCCGAATGTTCATGATGTCAAACGTGTAAGCAAATGTAATTCATGTTTTCAAAACATAACAAGTAGGTATGTTTCTCCCCCGATGTTTACAAAACAGTAAAGAGTTAAAAGGGGGACGTGAACTCACCTTGTGTCCGATGAAATCCTAGCATATAACCTTGTGCTAATAGTTCCTGTCTATCCGTAACCTAATCACACAAGGGTACTAATGTGTTAAGACTACCCGTCTTATACGTAAGTTGTTCATCCGACTTAACGAATCCCGTTAAGTACGTCTTT
Source organism: Smallanthus sonchifolius (assembly GCA_023525975.1). NCBI lineage: Eukaryota > Viridiplantae > Streptophyta > Magnoliopsida > Asterales > Asteraceae > Smallanthus > Smallanthus sonchifolius. The sequence continues at coordinate 67,536,385 of CM042031.1, read as the reverse complement.
GTTTATCTAAAACAATGTTTTCTCATGACGACTCGTTGGTGATTATTATTCCAGTCTAGACGCTTTATTTATTCTTCGGAAAAATATTATATTTTCATATTGGTGACTTGTTATGTTTATAAAAAATAAATATTATTTTTGCAACATCTTATAATATATTTATATTATAGTCCATGTATCATCATATAATTATTTCCTATCAATAATTATATAAACCACAAATATCGTTCAAGTTTGTACCAAGCATGTCATTTATTCGACGAGCACATAAACCATGTTAGCACGTCCACATGCAATTACTTCTTCCGAACGACATTTATTAACTTGTCATGTATCTATATTTTCTTACAATATATACACCCAAGTATATTCATTAAATCCACATATATTTAAATATGTTCCACGATAACATGAGTACGTCTATTCCTTAACTGAAACATCTTTTTAATTTCATGCACATAATTCCTCTATAACTAATTCATCATAATATATGCATATGTGATCCTTATATTTACTAAATGTCTTAGACATTTTAATCATACCAAGTTTCTTGTCGAACACATAACCACAATTTACAAGTTCAAATCTCTTACGCGTTTCGTCTAACACTCTTTATGATTTATTTTCGAGATATCAACACGTTTCATTATATAATAATCATATCCTCTAATATGTCTCTAATTTAACCATTTGACAATAATACATACATGTATTCATACACTTTATTATTTCTAGGTTAACAAGTTTTTAAACACATATATACATATCACGATTCCTATACATGTATCCATATACTTGACCATTTTCCAAGTTCAACATTTGTCATCAACCCCATAAACATACAATTCCGATTTCGATATATATATATATATATATATATATATATATATATATATATATGGATGTATTATCACATTTTCAAGTTAATACAACAACAATATCCATACATATATACCTACAAATTTCGATCCCTTATGTACATTTATACAAGATTTTAGTTTAACAATTTACAACTTATCATCATGGAACCAAACCAACAACATCTCATAACATGTTTCAAAACAATGATCTATGCACACAAACTTATTATTTTCGGACAATTACATGTATTTTTACAAAACTTTTAGTTTTTAAGCCTAATAAGTTACATCTTTATAAAAACTCTTTAATCTTTCCAAATCTCTTTGATTATTAGGATGAACAACGAGCTTAAAACTAAAGATGAAAATAAAGAGTGGTGTCGGTTTCTTACCACTAGACAAGCTAGGTGGAGACAACGAGTGGAAGGTGCTAGATGCTCGTGATGCTACAAAACCCGACTCCTAGACTCCAACTTCCTTGAATCACCAACTCTAGCCCAAGATCTCTATGTTCTAGCTCTTGGTTGTGAAATATGCAAAGTGCGTGTGTGTGTGAAGCTCAATATATGTAGGGAAAAATTAATGGAGATGGTGTGTTGTTTACTTTACCATCATTACCAAGGATGGTGATTAAGATGGATGTGATGGTTGCTTGCTCTACACTTGAAAGAGCATGGTGAATGTGTGTGCACAAGTGTGTGTGTGCCGTATATATGCATGTAGATATCAAGAAGTTGGAGTGTTGGGATTGCTCTAATTATTACAAGGCATGGTTCAAGGACTAGGATGTGACACTTGCTTGAGTCTTTAGTTGAATGAGCATGTTCATATGACACGGCATCATGAGAAAAGATGGGTTTGGTGGAAGTTTGACAAGTGGGTGGCCTTCCCCTTGGGTGGTTCTCGGCCGAAGGGTGCACAAGGGGGGTGGGTTTGGGTCTTGTTCCATCATTTAACTAAGTCTATGTATTAGTCAAGCCATTTTTAGGTAGGGTATACTCGGTAGGTGTTCCCGTGATCTAATACTCGGTGTAAAACTTTTAATGATCACATAACTTATATGTTTTTATGTTGTTTGATTAGTCTCCATAATTTACTAGTTAACCTGTCATAGTTATTATTTTAACTATAATATAATACATGTATACACATATAAATAATATAGAGCGATGTAACAATTATTTATAAGTCAACTTTTTATAAATGCTTAGTCACCAATATTTATGTTTTTATGTTAAAGCGTCTCCCTAGACTTTTACTAGAATAAAATTCTTGTTAATCACTAACGACCGTACCTTGCGGGTTACCACTGTTTATTTTCCTAGTAATTCATAAAAATTACTATTTTGATATAAGTTCCTTTGCTAGACTCCTTGAATTTACTTAGTCAAAATAAAACTTCAGGAAATATATGTTATGAACGTGCATTTATGTAATATGGATATTGACCTGAAATACTGGGTGTCATAGTAAGAGTGTAACATCCCGAGTTTTAGAGCACGAGGAATTAAAACTTAAATAAAAAGAAAGGAATCGGGCTTGGGCCGGGGTGTATGGGCCGAAAGGGACAAGGGTTTGGGCCCTTATGAGTCTCAAGACCAGCCCCAACCCTCATTTGCAACACCATTTTCGGAATTCTAGAGAGAGAAAGCGAGAGAGAGCTTAGAGAGAGAAAGTCCCGGTTTTCGGAGTGAGCTTCAAGGATCGTTAGCAAGAGTCTCGTGAGTGTTTATCAACGAAAAGGAAGCGTTTACAGGTAACCGATTCTCCTAGATCTGAGTTTTTCTTCATTTTGGGGTTTTACGGGTTTTGAAGGAAAAATCAAGTAAAGGTTGGGTTTTTACGTTTAAAAATGAAAACGAAGTATAGATCTAGACTCTCGGTTAGAAAACACAAGTTTTGAATGTAAAAAGTTCGGATCTTGAGGATGTCAGATCTGCTTGCGAGTTAGGGTTTTGTGGGGAAGAAGACTGGTCTGGGACGTGTATCGAAACTAGGAGTTTCGATAGGTCTGCAGGTACCGAAACTAGGTAGTTTCGATAGGTCACATGTATCGAAACTAGGTAGTTTCGATAGTCAACATATGTCGAAACTAGGAGTTTCGATAGTCAGCATGTATCGAAACTAGGAGTTTCGATAGGTCTGCAGGTACCGAAACTAGGTAGTTTCGATAGGTCACATGTATCGAAACTAGGAGTTTCGATAGTCAGCATGTATCGAAACTAGGAGTTTCGATAGGTCTGCAGGTACCGAAACTAGGAAGTTTCGATGAGTCTGATATGTGACGAATTTTTATGATTGTACAGATTGTGTGAGATTCCAGTAGGACATCCCCGCTAAGATACCAAGTGAGTTCTAATCCCCTTTTTGCCTTCTTTAGGGGTGGTGTGCATACTTAGTGTAAAGTGTTTATTATATTTTATATATTATAAACTGAAGAGAAAAGCTATGTTTTAGTGAAAGGTTTAAAAGAGGCAAAAGTATGTTTTTCAGCAAAGTAAGATATATCATTTGGCAAGCGTTTACTATATTTTTATATACATAAACAAAGACATGATATATATGATAAGCTATGTTTTAGAAAGCAAGATGTATTTTATGATAAGCTATGTTTTAGAAAGCAAGATGTATTTTATGATAAGCTATGTTTTAGAAAGAAAGATATATCATTTGGCAAGCGTTTACTATATTTTTATATACATAAACAAAGGCATGATATATGTGCTAGTATGTTTTCAGTAAAGTAAGATATATCATTTGGCAAGCGTTTACTATATTTTCATATACATAAACAAAGGCATGATATATATGATAAGCTATGTTTCAGAAAGTAAGATGTATTTTTATGATAAGCTATGTTTCAGTAAAAGCAAAGATATATCATTTGGCAAGCGTTTACTATATTTTTATATACATAAACAAAGGCATGATATATGTTAAGTTATGAGCAAGATTTACAGAAATATTTATGAACAGTAAAGTGAACAGTTTTCCTTCGGGAATATGTACCAGCTATAAAGGTCCTTGGGACAGATGTTACTTGTACAAGATGTCAGATATGGGTTCTACCCATTAGTAAGAACCTTTGTGGTTCGTTAACGGTTGTACAACTGGGATGAGTGACGGCGGTTGCTCGGGAGGTCCACGCAACCTCCCCTTAGCGTTAAGCGGTATTGTCGGTTCATGGACGTGAGCCATGGGGGCATTGACCAGGGTATTGTCGGTTCATGGATGAATCCATGGGGGCATTGACCAGGTACTCGTCGGTTCATGGATGAATCCATGGGGGCGGTACAGTAGTGACAAGGAATTGACGGATAAGCGGTATTGTCGGTTCATGGATGAATCCATGGGGGCATTGACCAGGTACTCGTCGGTTCATGGATGAAAGCCATGGGGGCGGTACAGTAGTGACAAGGAATTGACGGATAAGCGGTATTGTCGGTTCATGGTCGTTGATCATGGGGGCATTGACCAGGTACTTGTCGGTTCATGGATGTAAGCCATGAGGGCAGTACAGTAAAGAGGAATTGACGGTTTATTATACGTTTTAAACTGTTTGAAAAGTAAAGTGTGTTAAGTTTAGCCTTAATGGCAGTACATATATGTTTGAAAAGTAAAGTGTGTTAAGTTTAGCCTTAATGGCAGTACATATATGTTTGAAAAGTAAAGTGTGTTAAGTTTAGCCTTAATGGCAGTACATATATGTTTGAAAAGTAAAGTGTGTTAAGTTTAGCCTTAATGGCAGTACATATATGTTTGAAAAGTAAAGTGTGTTAAGTTTAGCCTTAATGGCAGTATATATATGTTTGAAAAGTAAAGTGTGTTAAGTTTAGCCTTATTGGCAGTATATATGTTTTTAGTAAATCTTTTGTATAATTGATTTAAAGTAAACGTTAGAACTCACTCAGCGTTGCTGATTTTTAGTATGCACATCAGTTAAGTGTAGGTGGCAGTAGATGGAAGTGGATGCTTGGCTTGGCGAGAAGAGTTACCCGAAGACCAGAGTCTGGCATCCTGTCTATGTTATTGTTTTAGTTGATTCAGACAAGTTTCAGTTTGTATGTAGACATGTTATGTGTTTCCGCTGCGTATGTAAAGAAGATTAAGTCGTTTCCGCTGTATTAATGAATGCCTTACGTTTAAAATGCTATGTGTTGATGAGTAAATCCAATACGTGAGGCCTCCCGGGAAAGGGGCCTTACAAGTTGGTATCAGAGCCATAGTTTGAGAGATTTGGACATCCCCGATGTCCAGACTTAAACTGAGAATGGGACAATTAGCGGATGCCAGTACGGGTAACTCAAGCCAAAGCATCAGAAGCGTATAGTAAGTAAAGTTTACCTTTAGAGTGTCAAGATAAGAATAGAGGCTTTAGTGGAACCATGAAAGCGAATAAATAGAAAACAAGATGTGATGTAATGGTTAATTACAGATGGCCAGTGTATATTAACATCTTACCTTACTTATTGTGTTCTACATATTCCCTAGCATGATGAAATTAAATCTTTCGTTCTCTATCTTTCAGTTAGAAATGGCTAGACGTAGAGGAACTAGAGGAGGTGGAGGAGGAAGACGTGGTGGGCGTATAGGCCGCCGCGTTGGAGCTAGTACCAACCAGGAGATTGAGGGGAGTGTTCACACTACCCATACCAATACGGTAGTCAGTCAGCACAATGTTGAGCATGCGGCAGGAGATGATCAGTTAACCCCAATAGCTTAGATGCCTTAGATTTAGAGATAACACCGATTAGACTCTCAGTGGTAGTTAATCACAATGGCCTTCATAACCAAGCTGCCTTGCATAGCTACGGTTCATGCCACCCATTCTGTGATTTGCTATCGGTATAGCTTATGGCAGGTTTCGAGGACGAAACCTATTGTAAGGAGGGTAGACTTGTAACATCCCGAGTTTTAGAGCACGAGGAATTAAAACTTAAATAAAAAGAAAGGAATCGGGCTTGGGCCGGGGTGTATGGGCCGAAAGGGACAAGGGTTTGGGCCCTTATGAGTCTCAAGACCAGCCCCAACCCTCATTTGCAACACCATTTTCGGAATTCTAGAGAGAGAAAGCGAGAGAGAGCTTAGAGAGAGAAAGTCCCGGTTTTCGGAGTGAGCTTCAAGGATCGTTAGCAAGAGTCTCGTGAGTGTTTATCAACGAAAAGGAAGCGTTTACAGGTAACCGATTCTCCTAGATCTGAGTTTTTCTTCATTTTGGGGTTTTACGGGTTTTGAAGGAAAAATCAAGTAAAGGTTGGGTTTTTACGTTTAAAAATGAAAACGAAGTATAGATCTAGACTCTCGGTTAGAAAACACAAGTTTTGAATGTAAAAAGTTCGGATCTTGAGGATGTCAGATCTGCTTGCGAGTTAGGGTTTTGTGGGGAAGAAGACTGGTCTGGGACGTGTATCGAAACTAGGAGTTTCGATAGGTCTGCAGGTACCGAAACTAGGTAGTTTCGATAGGTCACATGTATCGAAACTAGGTAGTTTCGATAGTCAACATATGTCGAAACTAGGAGTTTCGATAGTCAGCATGTATCGAAACTAGGAGTTTCGATAGGTCTGCAGGTACCGAAACTAGGTAGTTTCGATAGGTCACATGTATCGAAACTAGGAGTTTCGATAGTCAGCATGTATCGAAACTAGGAGTTTCGATAGGTCTGCAGGTACCGAAACTAGGAAGTTTCGATGAGTCTGATATGTGACGAATTTTTATGATTGTACAGATTGTGTGAGATTCCAGTAGGACATCCCCGCTAAGATACCAAGTGAGTTCTAATCCCCTTTTTGCCTTCTTTAGGGGTGGTGTGCATACTTAGTGTAAAGTGTTTATTATATTTTATATATTATAAACTGAAGAGAAAAGCTATGTTTTAGTGAAAGGTTTAAAAGAGGCAAAAGTATGTTTTTCAGCAAAGTAAGATATATCATTTGGCAAGCGTTTACTATATTTTTATATACATAAACAAAGGCATGATATATATGATAAGCTATGTTTTAGAAAGCAAGATGTATTTTATGATAAGCTATGTTTTAGAAAGCAAGATGTATTTTATGATAAGCTATGTTTTAGAAAGAAAGATATATCATTTGGCAAGCGTTTACTATATTTTTATATACATAAACAAAGGCATGATATATGTGCTAGTATGTTTTCAGTAAAGTAAGATATATCATTTGGCAAGCGTTTACTATATTTTCATATACATAAACAAAGGCATGATATATATGATAAGCTATGTTTCAGAAAGTAAGATGTATTTTTATGATAAGCTATGTTTCAGTAAAAGCAAAGATATATCATTTGGCAAGCGTTTACTATATTTTTATATACATAAACAAAGGCATGATATATGTTAAGTTATGAGCAAGATTTACAGAAATATTTATGAACAGTAAAGTGAACAGTTTTCCTTCGGGAATATGTACCAGCTATAAAGGTCCTTGGGACAGATGTTACTTGTACAAGATGTCAGATATGGGTTCTACCCATTAGTAAGAACCTTTGTGGTTCGTTAACGGTTGTACAACTGGGATGAGTGACGGCGGTTGCTCGGGAGGTCCACGCAACCTCCCCTTAGCGTTAAGCGGTATTGTCGGTTCATGGACGTGAGCCATGGGGGCATTGACCAGGGTATTGTCGGTTCATGGATGAATCCATGGGGGCATTGACCAGGTACTCGTCGGTTCATGGATGAATCCATGGGGGCGGTACAGTAGTGACAAGGAATTGACGGATAAGCGGTATTGTCGGTTCATGGATGAATCCATGGGGGCATTGACCAGGTACTCGTCGGTTCATGGATGAAAGCCATGGGGGCGGTACAGTAGTGACAAGGAATTGACGGATAAGCGGTATTGTCGGTTCATGGTCGTTGATCATGGGGGCATTGACCAGGTACTTGTCGGTTCATGGATGTAAGCCATGAGGGCAGTACAGTAAAGAGGAATTGACGGTTTATTATACGTTTTAAACTGTTTGAAAAGTAAAGTGTGTTAAGTTTAGCCTTAATGGCAGTACATATATGTTTGAAAAGTAAAGTGTGTTAAGTTTAGCCTTAATGGCAGTACATATATGTTTGAAAAGTAAAGTGTGTTAAGTTTAGCCTTAATGGCAGTACATATATGTTTGAAAAGTAAAGTGTGTTAAGTTTAGCCTTAATGGCAGTACATATATGTTTGAAAAGTAAAGTGTGTTAAGTTTAGCCTTAATGGCAGTATATATATGTTTGAAAAGTAAAGTGTGTTAAGTTTAGCCTTATTGGCAGTATATATGTTTTTAGTAAATCTTTTGTATAATTGATTTAAAGTAAACGTTAGAACTCACTCAGCGTTGCTGATTTTTAGTATGCACATCAGTTAAGTGTAGGTGGCAGTAGATGGAAGTGGATGCTTGGCTTGGCGAGAAGAGTTACCCGAAGACCAGAGTCTGGCATCCTGTCTATGTTATTGTTTTAGTTGATTCAGACAAGTTTCAGTTTGTATGTAGACATGTTATGTGTTTCCGCTGCGTATGTAAAGAAGATTAAGTCGTTTCCGCTGTATTAATGAATGCCTTACGTTTAAAATGCTATGTGTTGATGAGTAAATCCAATACGTGAGGCCTCCCGGGAAAGGGGCCTTACAAGTTGGTATCAGAGCCATAGTTTGAGAGATTTGGACATCCCCGATGTCCAGACTTAAACTGAGAATGGGACAATTAGCGGATGCCAGTACGGGTAACTCAAGCCAAAGCATCAGAAGCGTATAGTAAGTAAAGTTTACCTTTAGAGTGTCAAGATAAGAATAGAGGCTTTAGTGGAACCATGAAAGCGAATAAATAGAAAACAAGATGTGATGTAATGGTTAATTACAGATGGCCAGTGTATATTAACATCTTACCTTACTTATTGTGTTCTACATATTCCCTAGCATGATGAAATTAAATCTTTCGTTCTCTATCTTTCAGTTAGAAATGGCTAGACGTAGAGGAACTAGAGGAGGTGGAGGAGGAAGACGTGGTGGGCGTATAGGCCGCCGCGTTGGAGCTAGTACCAACCAGGAGATTGAGGGGAGTGTTCACACTACCCATACCAATACGGTAGTCAGTCAGCACAATGTTGAGCATGCGGCAGGAGATGATCAGTTAACCCCAATAGCTTAGATGCCTTAGATTTAGAGATAACACCGATTAGACTCTCAGTGGTAGTTAATCACAATGGCCTTCATAACCAAGCTGCCTTGCATAGCTACGGTTCATGCCACCCATTCTGTGATTTGCTATCGGTATAGCTTATGGCAGGTTTCGAGGACGAAACCTATTGTAAGGAGGGTAGACTTGTAACATCCCGAGTTTTAGAGCACGAGGAATTAAAACTTAAATAAAAAGAAAGGAATCGGGCTTGGGCCGGGGTGTATGGGCCGAAAGGGACAAGGGTTTGGGCCCTTATGAGTCTCAAGACCAGCCCCAACCCTCATTTGCAACACCATTTTCGGAATTCTAGAGAGAGAAAGCGAGAGAGAGCTTAGAGAGAGAAAGTCCCGGTTTTCGGAGTGAGCTTCAAGGATCGTTAGCAAGAGTCTCGTGAGTGTTTATCAACGAAAAGGAAGCGTTTACAGGTAACCGATTCTCCTAGATCTGAGTTTTTCTTCATTTTGGGGTTTTACGGGTTTTGAAGGAAAAATCAAGTAAAGGTTGGGTTTTTACGTTTAAAAATGAAAACGAAGTATAGATCTAGACTCTCGGTTAGAAAACACAAGTTTTGAATGTAAAAAGTTCGGATCTTGAGGATGTCAGATCTGCTTGCGAGTTAGGGTTTTGTGGGGAAGAAGACTGGTCTGGGACGTGTATCGAAACTAGGAGTTTCGATAGGTCTGCAGGTACCGAAACTAGGTAGTTTCGATAGGTCACATGTATCGAAACTAGGTAGTTTCGATAGTCAACATATGTCGAAACTAGGAGTTTCGATAGTCAGCATGTATCGAAACTAGGAGTTTCGATAGGTCTGCAGGTACCGAAACTAGGTAGTTTCGATAGGTCACATGTATCGAAACTAGGAGTTTTGATAGTCAGCATGTATCGAAACTAGGAGTTTCGATAGGTCTGCAGGTACCGAAACTAGGAAGTTTCGATGAGTCTGATATGTGACGAATTTTTATGATTGTACAGATTGTGTGAGATTCCAGTAGGACATCCCCGCTAAGATACCAAGTGAGTTCTAATCCCCTTTTTGCCTTCTTTAGGGGTGGTGTGCATACTTAGTGTAAAGTGTTTATTATATTTTATATATTATAAACTGAAGAGAAAAGCTATGTTTTAGTGAAAGGTTTAAAAGAGGCAAAAGTATGTTTTTCAGCAAAGTAAGATATATCATTTGGCAAGCGTTTACTATATTTTTATATACATAAACAAAGGCATGATATATATGATAAGCTATGTTTTAGAAAGCAAGATGTATTTTATGATAAGCTATGTTTTAGAAAGCAAGATGTATTTTATGATAAGCTATGTTTTAGAAAGAAAGATATATCATTTGGCAAGCGTTTACTATATTTTTATATACATAAACAAAGGCATGATATATGTGCTAGTATGTTTTCAGTAAAGTAAGATATATCATTTGGCAAGCGTTTACTATATTTTCATATACATAAACAAAGGCATGATATATATGATAAGCTATGTTTCAGAAAGTAAGATGTATTTTTATGATAAGCTATGTTTCAGTAAAAGCAAAGATATATCATTTGGCAAGCGTTTACTATATTTTTATATACATAAACAAAGGCATGATATATGTTAAGTTATGAGCAAGATTTACAGAAATATTTATGAACAGTAAAGTGAACAGTTTTCCTTCGGGAATATGTACCAGCTATAAAGGTCCTTGGGACAGATGTTACTTGTACAAGATGTCAGATATGGGTTCTACCCATTAGTAAGAACCTTTGTGGTTCGTTAACGGTTGTACAACTGGGATGAGTGACGGCGGTTGCTCGGGAGGTCCACGCAACCTCCCCTTAGCGTTAAGCGGTATTGTCGGTTCATGGACGTGAGCCATGGGGGCATTGACCAGGGTATTGTCGGTTCATGGATGAATCCATGGGGGCATTGACCAGGTACTCGTCGGTTCATGGATGAATCCATGGGGGCGGTACAGTAGTGACAAGGAATTGACGGATAAGCGGTATTGTCGGTTCATGGATGAATCCATGGGGGCATTGACCAGGTACTCGTCGGTTCATGGATGAAAGCCATGGGGGCGGTACAGTAGTGACAAGGAATTGACGGATAAGCGGTATTGTCGGTTCATGGTCGTTGATCATGGGGGCATTGACCAGGTACTTGTCGGTTCATGGATGTAAGCCATGAGGGCAGTACAGTAAAGAGGAATTGACGGTTTATTATACGTTTTAAACTGTTTGAAAAGTAAAGTGTGTTAAGTTTAGCCTTAATGGCAGTACATATATGTTTGAAAAGTAAAGTGTGTTAAGTTTAGCCTTAATGGCAGTACATATATGTTTGAAAAGTAAAGTGTGTTAAGTTTAGCCTTAATGGCAGTACATATATGTTTGAAAAGTAAAGTGTGTTAAGTTTAGCCTTAATGGCAGTACATATATGTTTGAAAAGTAAAGTGTGTTAAGTTTAGCCTTAATGGCAGTATATATATGTTTGAAAAGTAAAGTGTGTTAAGTTTAGCCTTATTGGCAGTATATATGTTTTTAGTAAATCTTTTGTATAATTGATTTAAAGTAAACGTTAGAACTCACTCAGCGTTGCTGATTTTTAGTATGCACATCAGTTAAGTGTAGGTGGCAGTAGATGGAAGTGGATGCTTGGCTTGGCGAGAAGAGTTACCCGAAGACCAGAGTCTGGCATCCTGTCTATGTTATTGTTTTAGTTGATTCAGACAAGTTTCAGTTTGTATGTAGACATGTTATGTGTTTCCGCTGCGTATGTAAAGAAGATTAAGTCGTTTCCGCTGTATTAATGAATGCCTTACGTTTAAAATGCTATGTGTTGATGAGTAAATCCAATACGTGAGGCCTCCCGGGAAAGGGGCCTTACAAAGAGAGTCTCACGGCTTCAAGTCTGGCAATAGGAGCAAAAACATCATTATAATATATGCCTTCTTCTTGTGTGTAACCTTGAGCTACCAACAATGCTTTGTTTCTAACCACAATACCCATGTCATCCTTTTTGTTCTTGAACACCAAATTAGTACCTATAGGATAATGACCTTTAGGTAAGTCCAACAATTCCTACACTTCTTGTTTCTTGAATTGAAGTAATTATTCTTGCATTGCTTCCACCCAACTGTTCTCTTTCAAAGCCATCTCTACATTCTTTGGCTCCAATCAAGAGAGAAAACAAGAATAAAGACACTCATTGATAGTACCCGATTTGCTTCTTGTTCTTACTCCCTCTTGGATATTTCCAATAACATTGCCCCAAGGATGTAGATTCTTTTTATTGACTCTTAATGTTGGTACACTCTCCACTTGAAGATGTTGATTCAAGTTGGTTTGATTTTGAAGGAAGATCTTAACTTGATGACGAAGGAAGAGGTGATACTTCATCATCATTAACTTCAAAAGATGGTGATTCATTATTTTATGAAGATGGTTCAGAAGTTTCTTAATCATCAGATATATCTCACTAGGAAGAGCCATAGTTAGTAGACCTAATGCCTACATATATCTGTCCTTTAACTTCATCTTAGCTTCAGTGTACATTAAGATGTCTTTAGGAATACTATCTCCTCCTTCAGCAGACACCAGCATTGGCAAGTATGGACCACCAGTGATAGCTTTCCATAGGTTGAAACTAGATGAAATTCTCCATTATTTGCTTACAATTGCGATACTATGCAGCGTATTGCAATCTAGGTGGTTTGTTAGTGATTCTGATATCAACGCCAATCGATTGGATTACAGAAGCCATAGTTATTAAATTATTTTCAAGAGTTAATCAAATTATTCTCAATTTGATTAAGATTTCCACACACGAACAAGATTTCACAGAATTGATCGAGAATTCTCAAAAATTACTCTCTAATTTCAAGAATTTGAGCACCGAAAGCTCTAATACTTTCCTTATATTGTCTTGTACTTGTTCTTCTTTTATCCGGAGTAATAAATTGACTTCCAACTTTAGTCTTCATTTGGGGTACTTATACTTGACTAAACTTCAGACAGTTATCCGGAGTACTCATCCTCCGGAGTAACTTCTTCATTCAGAGTAGACACTATTCCTCCGGAGTATTTACACTTAGTGAATTATGATAAGTATCAGACACGTGTCGTCACCATATTCATTTTTATCATTTTTATCATTTTTTTCCGTCTCTCTCTCTTATTAAATACACCTTTATCTTTTAATAATAACTAGAAGGAGGCCCCGCGTGTTGCGGCGGAGATTAACACTCCTTAAATAAAGCAAAAACCTTTACGTAAACCCATCTAGAACGTAAGAAAAAAAACAGCTTTGAAGACATTAAAATTGGCCAGGGGTGGGGCTGTGGGATTCGAATTCAAGTTCCCTGGCCAGGTACAATTCGAGTCTACCACTACACGAAAGAGATCTTTTGGTTTCCAATCCCTTGTAAACAAAGGCCAAATCTGAGAATATTAAGAAAAAAAACATGCATCAACATTTGTACCATATGCATACCCACTTGTAGAACTTCTGCAATAATTTTCACTCACAGCCCCAACTTCCCTTTTATTATATACTAGAAAGAGACCCCGCGTGTTGCGGCGGCATGGGGGCGATAACGCTAGCTTTTAACCAAGCGAGTTGCGGCGTGTTAAACCGTGAAAGAAATTAACATTCTCGAAAGCTTATAAAATAAAGTCAAAAACTTTAGGTAAACTTACCCTACGCTAGGAAAACGTATAAATTTTATGGTTATAAATCAAAACATAAAAAAATAATAATAAATAAATAAAAACATGAAAAATAGCAAAAAATCAAAAATGGCAGAAGGGGGATTCGAACCCACATTCAAAGATTAGCCAAATATACCATTATACCAATGCTTTCTTTTGGTAATTAATTTCATGTATGAATTAATTAAAGCTTAAGAAAATAAGAAAAAGAAAGCAAACACATGCATTAAAGATTTGTACAATATGCAAACTAACATGTAAATTTTGTACAGTAACTTTGCCTCAAATGGCAAAGTTACCTGTTAATACTTATTTAATAATATATTTAAAAAAAAAAATACTAATTATACTAATAAAACATATTTATTTTAAATTATTCACTATTATATTAAACTTTGAAATCTAATTATGTAACTTTTATTTTCAATCAAATATTAAATAAAAGTCAAATTATATTAAATAGTAATTAACGTATTTTTGAAACTTAATTATATATTAATTTTTACATATTTTGAATTCTGTTTTCTATTATTAGCATATGTAATACATTTCCTGTAAAATATATACATAAAGATTTAAGAATTTTATGTATTGTTATTTTTTACCCCGCTTATATTACACGGGTATAAACTAGTATTATTAATAAGGAAAGAGTTAATCTATACTATATAATAAATAAAAGTTTTTTCATGCCACGTGTCGCCTTAATATTCATTCTTATCATTTATTCATTCTCATCATTTTTTTTCGCCTCTCTTTCCTATTAAATACATCTCTATTTTTTAATAATAATATATTTTTAAATAAAAATACTAATTATACTAATAAAACATATTTATTTTTAAATTATCCCTTATTATAAGATATTTTGAAATCTAATTATGTAACTTTTATTTTTAATCAAATATTAAATGAAATTCAAATTATATTAAATAGTAATTAACGTATTTTCGAAACTCAATTATATATTAATTTTTATATATTTTGAATTTTGTATTATATCCTTAGTATATGTAATACATTTTTACACCTGCAAAATATATACATAAAAAATTAAGAATTTTATGTATTGATATTTTTCACCCCGTGTGTATTACACGGGTTCTAAGCTAGTTTTTTTTAATATAAACCTTATAGAATAATAACCAAGTTATTTAAAATTAGAGTAAATTACTATTTGAGTCTCTGACGTTTGACCATTTTAACTAGTTGAGTCTCTTATTTTTAAAATCGTCGTTCTGAACCCTGACTTTTCATTTTTGCATATGTTTGAGTCCAAATGGCTAACGTCGTTAGATTTAACAGTTAACTTTCTTCTGAAATGACCAAAATAGCCTCAATGACTCAAATGGTTAAAATACGTTATATATTCTACCCTCTCTCTTCTCCCCACCACCTCTATTCTTCTCCTGCTGTGTGACTTAAATTCCACTGACATAAACCATGTTTTATCTTCAAAAGTTGGAGTTGTTTTCGTGGTTAGAGAGAAGGCAGCTCACAAAACTTCATCAATGGCACCTCTCAGTGGCGAAGCTTCAATAAAAACCCGGGGGGGGCCGGGATTTTTTTTTCCTATCGGGGGGGCCGGTACTATAAAATATGCGGCCGAATACATATAAATTAACACTGTCGAGCAAAAAATCGGCCGAATACGTATAAATTAACACTACTGAGCGAAAAATCGGGGGGGGGGGGGGGGGCCGGGGCCCCCCCGGGCCCTAAGAAAGATTCGCCCCTGGCACCTCTGGCGAGACCCCCCCTCCGACGGCGACGACACCACAAGAAGAAGGGGTTGTTTTGTGATCAGAGAAGAAGGCAGACGGCGGCGAAGGTTCGACGGCAACCTAGGGTTTTCAAAAAGCCGCATCATGCGGCATTCGAGCTCCGACAGCAACGGTGGACGATCGTCCACCTCACCCTACACCACCTTCTTCCTCCTCCGGCGACGGTCTAGATGAACTAGTGGCTAAACTCCGGCGAGCAAAAACAGTGGCGGGGACGAGTTCCGATTATTTTGAATATATTGTGTTTATTTCACTATTATTTTGAATATATTTCAAAATTGAGATTAGTTATTGATTTATAAGTTGTATTAAACATCTGAATCTGCATGTAAATTAATGGCTAATCTATTGTATAGGATGCAACTTTAGAATCTGTGTAAGAATGATATTATGTTGCTTGAAATCAATCGAAATGGAATATGGATGAATATAATCGAATAGATAGGAACTCAGGGAGACAATCAATTGAAAGGGCTTATGTTGGATTCTATATCCGGTTAAGGTGGGCTCATGGTGATAACAAGGAAGGTATTTTTAAAGAATGTAACATCCCGAATAAATAGAAAACAAATAAAAGCAGAGCAAGGTGGGCTTGGCCAAGGTTCGGCCCATGGGCCCGAAATATAAAGGGAAACCCTTCTAATCAGCAGCCACCAACCCTTCCCCCTCATTTCCACCACATTCACAAGTTTCTAGAGTGAGAGAGAGAGAGAGACCGGCTCTAGAGAGAGAAAGCGGGGAAAGAAGCTCAAAGGCTCGAGAATCGTTTGACTACATCACAGCAACACACAGCAACGGAAACTGGACTCCAAGAGGTAAGCATCACCTCTAAATCTGAGTTTTTACACATTTTGGGGTTCGGGTTTAAGTTGCATAAAGACATGGTTTTTACGTATAAAACTTGAAACAAATCACATATTTATGCTAATGAATGAAAAAGTAACGTTTTGAACGTAAAAAGTTCAAGACTTGATCACTAGAAATAATTGGACAGATCTTGGGTTTTTTGTCGGGGAAGAAGACTGATGCATCGAAAATACTAGTTTTGATATAGGCGAATCCATCAAAACTACCTAGTTTTGATATATGCAGACCCATCGAAACTACCATAGTTTCGATATAGACCCTAACCCGAAACTACGAAGAATTTACATAAGTTACTTACCGAAACTACCATAGTTTCGATATAGACCCTAACCCGAAACTACTAAGATTTTACATAAGTTACTTACCGAAACTACCATAGTTTCGATATAAACCCATGACCCGAAACTACCATAGTTTCGATATAAACCCACGACCTGAAACTACCATAGTTTCGATGTGATTCATCCATCGAAACTACTGGGTTCAAACATAGTAATGTCTAGTGTTATCTAGGAGCACTACCTTTTGTGTATGACTTCATTTTACAGATTGTGAGTGACATTAGTGGCGATCAGTAACCCGCTAAGTGTATTTCAGAAACCACTCATCAGGTGAGTTCTATGTGCCCCCTATGTGTTACGTGTAAATCATTTTAAATGTTTTTGGGGCTGAAGTGTATACATGATATGAATTAATGTTATGTTATGTGTTATATGACAATACATGAGAAATATAAGTATAACAAGTATGTTTATAAATAAAGAAATGAAAGCATGACATAACGTATAAGAAAGAAATCTTGCTTTATATCCATGTATATATTGCTTGCCAAGTATGAAAAGTATGACATAACGTATAAGAAAGAAATCTTGCTTTATATCCATGTATATATTGCTTGCCAAGTATGAAAAGTATGACATAACGTATAAGAAATAAATCTTGCTTTATATCCATGTATATATTGCTTGCCAGGTATGAAAAGTATGACATTGCTTTATATCCAAGTATATATTGCTTGCCAAGTATGAAAAGTATGACTTAACGTATAAGAAAGGAATCTTGCTTTATATCCATGTATATATTGCTTGCTAAGTATGAATGAACTTTATGGACGGAAACGATGATAACGGCTACTTCGATAGACGGACGACCATTCGACTATTATGCAGCCAGAAATGAATGTCTAGAAAGGTAGACTAAACTAAGGCCACTACGGTGGAGTAAGTCGCTCAATCGATGCACGGCTGCGTATATAGTTCGAGTGGGAAAAGGATGCCTTAGGGCAGACGGGCGAATATGACGGACTACGACGGTAAAGTTGGACGGCCGAAGGTTTGTCGGACGGTTTAAAGATATGACGGACTGTTTCTAGTGCCAGACGGTTAAGTAAATGGGCTACGACAGTAGTTCAAGAACGTTTGTCTTTGTGACTTACGTAAGCAAAGTAACGAGTTGATCACCCATATGTGTATGACCAATGAATGTGCACCAAGTAATAAACATGTATATATCTATATACATACTCATTATGTATGTTTTATGAAAGAAGTAAAGAAGGTAAAAATAACTATATACATATATATATATATATATATATATATATATATTTATCCTCATAAGAAAATGTTAATGTCTGATTGTTTTTAAACTAGAACTCACCAGCGTTAGCTGACTTTTAGTATGCACTCCAGGTATCAAGAAAGGAAAGACCGTGCCAAGGCGTGAAGGCTGCCCGACACAAGACTGACATCCTATTATGTGATTTTGTGTTTTCAAAAAAATTGTTTCCTTTAATTGTTAAAGTATTCCGCTGTTTTTGTAATAGAATAATGTACGCTTCCGCTATGTTATAAAGGTTATAGTTCATTCAGTTTTAATCACTATGTTTATGAGTAAATCCAACAAGTGAGGTCTCCCGGGAAAGGGGGCCTTACAAGTTGGTATCAGAGCAATAGTTTGAGAGATTCAGACATCCCTAAATGTCTAGACTCAAGCTGATAATGGGACCAACGCATGGATGTCAGTCTGGGTAGCCAACGCCAACACAATAAGTAAGTGATAAAGTTAATGCCTGTAGTTAGGGATAGATGCGTTAACTTAGAACGCTTAGATGTCAATGTCACTACTGATGTGAAGAGTTGTGAACCCGAAAAGCAAAGCAAATTATTAATCACAAACCGATCACTGTAATTAAGAATTTACCTTGCTCATATTGCTCCAAACTATGATCTGAAGGAATGACATTGATGTATTCCCTTTACATATCAGAAAAATCTAGAAAACTATGGCTAGTAGAGGAAGAACTGCACGCCAAGGCGGCCATACGGGCCGAGTAGGTAGACCGCCATTGAACCAAAGACAAGAGGAAGAAGAAAGCATGCACGTGAAACACACCGAGAGAGTGCATGGCACTAATGTGACCCCACCGGGAGATGGCAATGAAGGGTCACTACGACTGGAACCCGAACTTAGGGATGCTATTGCCCGTGAGGTTGTACTGACACTGAAAAGAGTATTGCCTGGTATGTTACCTGAGATACAGAAAAGGAAATGGGAAAAGTCGTCAAAGGGAACTGGAAAGGGGAACTATACAGCTGAGGCTAAGAAGCCAAGAACTGAAGAATACGAAGCTTGTAAGAAATGTTTGAAGAAACACCAAGGTGAGTGCCTAATTGGTTCCACCATCTGTTATAGGTGTGGGAAGGCGGGGCACTATTCTTGTGACTGTTTAAGAGACACTAAATGCCAAGGTTGTGGACTATTTGGACATCTGACCAAGAATTGCAGGAGAACCAAACAATATGGTTCAAGAAAAAAAAAGGAACAGGAACATCCAAAGGCTAGGACTCGGGCTTATTCCCTAACTGGGGAGGAGTCAAGAGGAAACCCTGATGTCGTGTCAGGTACGTTCCTAGTTAATGATGAACATGCGGCTATTTTATTTAATTCTGGTGCTAGTAAAAGCTTTATATCGAACAACTTCTGTCGCAAACTAGACTGCTCAATCGATACTATAGTGAAGTCTTTTAGCATAGAAACCGTCGTTGGTAGAAACTCGACGGTATTTCAAGTAACTGAAGATTGCATGATAGAAATAGAGGGCCATAGATTTCCTTCTAGATTATTCCTTCTGACCTTAGGAGGATTCGATATAGTATTGGGCATGGATTGGTTAGCTACCAACGAAGCTCAAATCATATGTAAACGAAAGACGATACATCTCAAAGACACTGAAGGCAGTCCGATTACGGTTTATGGTGATTGGAATTGCACGATGCCGAACGTCATCTAGATGATCAAGGCTGAAAGTTACATGAGGCGCGGTTGCGAAGCTTATCTGGCGTATGTTATTGATGATAGAAAGAAAACGAAAGAGCTCAAAGACATGCCCGTGGTGTGCAACTTTCCAGAAGTGTTCCCAGAGGACCTACCTGGCTTGCTGCCCGATCGAGAAATAGAATTCCAGATTGACTTACTGCCAGGGGCTCAGCCTGTTGCCAAAACACCCTACCGATTGGATCCGTCAGAAATGAAAGAATTAATGTCTCAACTTGAAGAATTGACAGAGAAAGGATTTATCAGACCGAGCATCTCACCATGGGCCGCTCCGGTATTATTTGTAAAGAAGAAAGACGGAAGCATGCGCATGTGCATCGACTACCGTGAATTGAACAAACGAACAGTAAAGAACAAGTACCCACTGCCTAGAATAGACGATCTTTTTGATCAACTACAAGGCGCGAGTTGGTTCTCAAAGATCGATCTTAGGTCGGTTACCATCAATTGAAAGTAAGGGAGGAGGATGTACCAAAAACCGCGTTTCGCACGCGTTATGGGCATTATGAATTCCTAGTGATGTCATTCGGACTAACCAACGCACCTGTAGCATTTATGGATTTAATGAATAGGGTATGCCGACCAATGTTGGATCGGTCAGTAATAGTTTTCATAGATGACATTCTCATCTATTCAAAGAACGAATGTGATCACCAATGTCACCTAAGGGAAGTTCTAGAGATTCTGAAGCATGAGAAGTTGTACGCAAAATTCTCCAAATGCGCGTTCTGGCTTAGGGAAGTCCAATTCCTAGGCCATGTCATAAACCCAAACGACATTATGGTAGATCCTGTAAAGATCATAACAGTTAAATAATGGAACATCCCGAAAACACCAACGGAGATATGAAGTTTTCTGGGATTGGTAGGCTACTATCGAAGATTCATTCAGGATTTGTCGAGGATAGCCTCGCCCCTGACAAAGCTAACGTGTAAGGAAGTAAAGTATGAATGGGGTCCAACCCAAAACAATGCGTTTGAAGAACTAAAGACACGATTAACCCAGGCTCTGGTCTTGACCTTACCTGAGGGAAACGAAGATTTGGTGGTTTACTCTGTCGCTTCGGGTCAGGGATTGAGTTGTGTACTAATGCAACGAGGAAAAGTAATTGCTTATGCATCGCGGCAGTTAAAGACTCACGAGGCTAACTACCCGACTCATGACCTAGAGTTGGTGGCGGTAGTTTTCGCATTAAAGATATGGAGGCACTATCTGTACGGGGTTAAATGCACCATTTACTCTGATAACAAGAGCCTGAAATACTTTTTCGAACAAAAAGGAATTAAACACGAGACAAAGAAGGTGGTTGGAACTACTAAAAGATTATGATTGTGAGATATTGTACCATCCAGGCAAAGCAAATGTAGTGGCTGACGCCCTAAGCAGGAAAGAAGAGCCGACACCGATCAGATCAAATCATGTCATTTGATTATAACAACGGATCTGATGAATGAAATAGCAAAAGCGCAAGACGAAGCACTATTGGAAAGGAATGTGAAACGGGAAAGAATAGTGGGACAACAGAGTAATTTGGAGACCAATGCGTACGAGGTACGGACTCGTTTTGGCCGGATGTGGATACCTAAGATTGGTGAACTTAGGGCCTAAATCCTTGATGAGTCCCATAAGTCTCGCTACTCTATCCACCCCGGGACGAACAAAATGTATCAAGACTTGAAGAAAGAATATTGGTGGCCTGGCATGAAGAACGATGTAACCGAATATGTAAGCTAGTGCCTAACTTGTTCACTAGTTAAGGACGAGCACCAGAAACCATGCGGTAAAATGTAACCCTTGCCGATACCGGGATGAAAGTGGGAAGAGATCACAATGGACTTCATTACCATGCTACCACGAACAACTAAAGGCAATGATACCATTTGGGTGATCGTCGATCGCTTGACGAAAAGTGCTCACTTTTTACCAATACGTGAGGCTTCTTCATCTGAGAAACTAGCAGAGTTGTTCATCAACAAAATTGTGAGTAGACATGGTATACCAGTGTCGATCATGTCCGACAGGGACACTCGATTCACGCCAAGGTTTTTGAAGAAATTCAATGAAGAAATGGGCACACGACTGAATATCAGCACCGCTTACCACCCCCAAACTGACGGTCAGTCAGAAAGGACCATTCAAACCTTGGAGGACATACTCTGGGCCTGTATCATTGATTTCGGTGGGAGATGAGATAGCCACCTGCCATTGGCAGAGTTTTCATATACAACAACTATCACTCAACAATCGGCATGCCGCCTTTTGAGATGCTGTATGGAAGGAGATGTAGAACCCCGGTATGTTGGGAAAAAAATTGGACAGAAAGACTTTGCAAGTCTCGAAGTGGTCAAATCTACTTCCGAGAAATTCGACCAGATAAAAGCACGCATGAAAGCCGCAAAAGACCGACAAAAATCATATGCGAACAAGAGAAGAAGATATTTAGAGTTTCAAGTAGGGGACATGGTACTATTGAAAGTGTTACACTGGAAAGGAATTACCCGATTCAGAAAACGTGTCAAATTAAGTCCAAGGTTTGTCGGACCTTTCAAAATCGTAGCAAGAGTTGGTCAGGTTGCTTATAGACTCGACTTACCCGATGAGTTCAGTGGAATTCACCCTACATTCCACGTATCGCACTTACGCACGTGCCTTGCTGACGATACGGCTCACATACCCTATGACGAAATCGAAGTGGATAATAGTTTGAACTATGTAGAGGAACCAATAGCTATTCTCAACCGAGCCGAGAAACGACTACGCAATAAGTCAATTCCTTTAGTCAAAATAGAATGGAAGCACAGGAAAGGTCCGAAGCTACTTGGGAGAAGGAAGACGAGATGAAAGGACTGTATCCGAAGTTGTTTAACTTGTAGCAGGTTTCTAGGACGAAACCACAATAAGGAGGGTAGACTTGTAACATCCCGAATAAACAGAAAACAAATAAAAGAAAAGCAAGGTGGTCTTGGCCAAGGTTCGGCCCATGGGCCCGGAATATGAAGGGAAACCCTACTAATCAGCAGCCACCAACCCTTCCCCCTCATTTCCACCACATTCGCAAGTTTCTAGAGTGAGAGAGAGAGACCGACTCTAGAGAGAGAAAGCGGGGAAAGAAGCTCAAAGGCTCGAGAATCGTTTGCCTACATCACAACAACACATAGCAACGGAAACTAGCCTCCAAGAGGTAAGCATCACCTCTAAATCTGAGTTTTTACACATTTGGGTTTGGGTTTAAGTCACATAAAGACATGGTTTTTACGTATAAAACTTGAAACAAATCACATATTTGTGCTCATGAATGAAAAAGGAACGTTTTGAACGTAAAAAGTTCAAGGCTTGATCAACTAGAAATAATTGGCCAGATCTAGGGTTTCTGGTCAGGGAAGAAGACTGATGCATCGAAACTACTAGTTTTGATATAAGCGAATCCATTGAAACTACCTAGTTTCGATATATGCAGACCCATCGAAACTACTATAGTTTCGATATAGACCCTAACCCGAAACTACTAGGATTTTACATAAGTTACTTACCGAAACTACCATAGTTTCGATATAGACCCTAACCCGGAACTACTAAGATTTTACATAAGTTACTTATCGAAACTACCATAGTTTCGATATAGACCCTAACCCGAAACTACTAAGATTTTACATAAGTTACTTAGCGAAACTACCATAGTTTTGATATAAACCCATAACCCGAAACTACCATAGTTTCGATATAAACCCATGACCCGAAACTACCATAGTTTCGATATAAACCCATGACCCGAAACTACCATAGTTTCGATGTGATTCATCCATCGAAACTACTGGGTTCAAGCATAGTAATGTCTAGTGTTATCTAGGAGCACTACCTTATGTGTATGACTTCATTATACAGATTGTGAGTGACATTAGTGGCGCTCAGTAACCCGCTAAGTGTATTTCAGAAACCACTCATCAGGTGAGTTCTATGTGCCCCTATGTGTTGCGTGTAAATCATTTTAAATGTTTTTAGGGCTGAAGTGTATACATGATATGAATTAATGTTATGTTATGTGTTATATGACAATACATGCGGAATATAAGTATAACAAGTATGTTTATAAATAAAGAAATGAAAGCATGAAATAACGTATAAGAAAGAAATCTTGCTTTATATCCATGTATATATTGCTTGCCAAGTATGAAAAGTATGACATAACGTATAAGAAAGAAATCTTACTTTATATCCATGTATATATTGCTTGCCAAGTATGAAAAGTATGACATAACGTATAAGAAAGAAATCTTTCTTTATATCCATGTATATATTGCTTGCTAAGTATGAAAAGTGTGACATAACGTATAAGAAAGGAATCTTGCTTTATATCCATGTATATATTGCTTGCTAAGTATGAATGAACGTTATGGACGAAAACGATGATAACGGCTACTTCGGTAGACGAACGACCGTTCGACTATTATGCATCCATAAATGAAAGTCTAGAAAGGTAGACTAAACTAACGCCACTACGGTGGAGTAAGTCGCTCAATCGATGCATGTCGGCATATATAGTTCAAGTGGGAAACAGATGTCTTAGGGCAGACGGGCGAATATGACGGACTACGACAGTAGGACGGTAAAGACGGACGGCCGAAGGTTTGCCGGATGGTTTAAAGATGCGACGGACGATTTCTAGTGCCGGACGGTTAAGTAAATAGGCTACGACGTTAGTTCGAGAACGTTTGTCTTTGTGACTTACGTAAGCAAAGTAACGGGTTGATCACCCATATGTGTATGACCAATGAATGTGCACCAAGTAATAAACATGTATGTATCTATATACGTACTCATTATGTATGTTTTATGAAAGAAGTAAAGTAAAGAGGGTACAAATAAGTATATACATATATATATTTATCCTCATAAGAAAATGTTAATGTCTGATTGCTTTTAAACTAGAACTCACCAGCGTTAGCTGACGTTTAGTATGCACTTAAGGTAGCAAGAAAGGAAAGAACGTGCCAAGGCGTGAAGGCTGCCCAACACAAGACTGACATCCTATTATGTGATTATGTGTTTTCAGACAAATTGTTTCCTTTAATTGTTAAAGTCTTCCGTTGTTTTTGTAATAGAATGATGTACGCTTCCGCTATGTTATAAAGGTTATAGTTCATTCAGTTTTCATCATTATGTTTATGAGTAAATCCAACAAGTGAGGTATCCCGGGAAAGGGGGCCTTACAAAGAAGGCGAAAGTGGTGGTGGTGGCGGTGGCGAATCACCACTCCTGTTGGGTTCCATCCATAGATCTGACGAATCACAAACCGTAGCCGTGGGTAAACCCGATGTGTGTAGCTGCTGGGTTCCATCCACAGATCTTCCATGGTTTGCACAAAGAGATTCAAGTTATCGATTGAAGGAATACACAGAGTCAACATGTTAATTTCTAGAGAGAGAAAGGACTGTGTGGTTTTGATATTTAGTGTTCTTGATCTTTGGAGAGTTAAGGTACCAATTGATAATGGAGTTTTGATTTGGTGTTGGTGTTCTTCTTCGTGATGCTTGATTGCTACAGAGTATGAAAATGATGATGCTTGATTTGTTGTCTTCATCTAGGGTTTGCGATGGAAAAAAGGATTGATGATTGGATTATGAATTTTTTTTATTGATGTAAAAACTTGTACGGTGGAGGTGGCGGTGGCGGTGGTGGAGGAAAAGAGATGGTAAAATATACAACGTTTTTTAACAATTTGAGTCCTTGAGGGTATTTTGGTCATTTCAAAAAAAAGTTTACTGTTAAATTTAACGACGTTAGCCATTTGGACTCAAATGGAGTAAAAAATGAAACGTCAGGGTTAAAAGAGACGGATTTAAACATAAGGGACTCAAATAGTTAAAACGGTCAAAAGTGAAGGACTCAACCATGAATTTACTCTTAAAATTAAGTGAGGCAAATGTGACATATACGAATCTTATTACTATTTAGTGATTTTTCTTTTTATCAGTATCACTAAAATTAACAATTATGAAATTGGTTATTATTTAGTGGTTTTTCTCCATAATTACCTCATATTTCAAGTTAATTTAAAAAAAATTCACTAAATAGTAATGATATTCATATACGTTACATTTGCCTCAATTTTAAAAAGTTGCAACATTTATAAAAAAAATAGTTATAGAAGATTAGAACACCTAATGAAAGTTAATTGACTTTAGATAACAAAAAAAAAAAAAAAAAACTTTCAGTAACTTTATTAAAACACTTAAAAAACTTTATTACTATTTTGTGTAATGTTCCCTTTCTTTTTCTTCCTAACAATCTTTCAACGACAGACTTATACGTACTTTAACTTTAGAATAGGGACAATTACATATATCCCCTAAAAACTTCATTAATTACATATATACCTAGTGGCGGAGCTTGAAAATCTAAGAAGCGGGGCCGAAAAAAATAAGCAGGGGCCGGCTCTATACGTAAAAAAAATTTCGGACGAAAACGGAAAAATTAACACTACTAACGGAAAAAACGGCAGGGGCCGGTAGAGGTGCACAAATCTGTTTTTTAACTCAAACCGGTTCAACCCGACCCGAACCGGTTTGGTCAACGAAAAGTCAAAACCGGTTTGGACCGAAACCGGTTCGGGTTAAACCGGTTTTAGTAATGGGAAATGTCAAACCGGTTTTTATTAAAAAAAAAAATTCAAATAAATTTTAAATTTTTAATATTAAATCCAAAAAAAAATATAGCAACATTAATACTTAAAGTTCAACGTTTATTAATATTTGAAAAGTTTAGAAATTAAAAAACATGACAAGATAAATTTATAAAATTGTAAAACATTACAAAAATATAACAAATATAAAACATTAACTTCAACGTTTTATTTTTTGGAATATTGATTGGTTATTCTTGTGCGTTGTCTTCGGAACTAGAGTTTCTTAGCCTTGCATCTTCGGCTAGTTCTTCATCGGTGACTGGTTCGGATATTCCAAGATCAACCTCGTTGTTGTGTAAAGATATTAGAGAGTGTAAAGAGATGTGTGATCAACCCTAAACACCCCCCACCTATTTATATTGTTTTAAGGGTGCAAATGGAGCCAAAAAAAACTTCTAAATTCGACCCCAACGGCCAAACGGCTCTTTTTTTGCCCAGCTCGAAAACCGGTTTTTAAACCGGTTTATCAAACCGGTTTGTTTGAACCGGTCCCTAACCCGATCTCATCCAGAAAGCATCAAACCGGTGGTTTTTGGGTAACCCGAACCGGTTTGGTCCAAACCGGTTTAAAAAAAAACCACCCGAACCGGTTTGGTCCAAACCGGTTTAAAAAAAAAAACCGGTTTTTTTGTGCACCACTAGGGGCCGGGGCCCTCCCTGGCCCATTCATAGCTTCGCCCTTGTATATACTCAGCTTAAAATTTTATTTACGTATATTCCATTCATTAATTACATATACTCAACTGATGATGGAATCAATCATAAGAGACGATAGATGTTACAATCGATCGGAAGCGGGAATCAGAAGGTTATAGTTGGGATCGATGAAATAAGAATAGTCGTATTTCTTATAAGTTTAAAAGAGTATTTTGTAAAAGAGGGAGATATATGTAATTTAAGTTTTAGGTTGGGTATATATGTAATTAGGGTTGAAAATAGAAGGATATAGTAATTCTACCTAGAATATTTATCACTTTTTTTAACGACTAACTCATGCCTTTTAATCCTACACATTTTTGTTTACCATAAAATTTAAATAATTTAAATTCTCAACCACTCAAGAAATAACACATATCCTACGCATTTGATCCCGTTAAAGTTGGCGGATCGACCCGGGATTTTAGCAAAGTGTTACTCCTTAGCTCGTGAGAAGAACCTCCTGACCTAAATCAGAGTTTTAGTTCGTTTTTGGGTTTTTCGGGTTTTGGGTGAAAATGTAACATTTTAACGGATGAAACTGAAGAATAAACATAGATTTGAGTTCCTTAATGGAAAACGAACGTTTTGAATGCAAACAGGTTCGGGATCCTGACGTGATCAGAACCGAATGAGAAAGTTAGGGTTTTTACGAAGAACAGATCGTGCGCACTTATCAAGTACGCACGGAGCAGGTCCTGCGTACACTTAGTGCAATAAAAGATGTATTTCAAATGACATTTTATTAAATCTTTTTGTCCCTTTACACCTTTTGTAAACCGGGGTTAAAGTTAAACTCCCCTCTTGTTTTATATAATAACCCAACTTCACATTCTCAACACACCCTCACGTTTCACAACAAGTCACACCATGTCTCACTCAAACACCGACGTCCGCCTCCGCCATTGCTGATCTCAAAACATCTCACTCTTCGTTCATGGCGATTCACCTGTTTTCTGCTTTCCTGTCGCTTAATTTCTAGAAAAATTCAATACAACCTTCCTTTACACAAACGGAGTTTTAAAAATGGCTGACACGACGGAGACAGCCAAGGCAATGCCGGCACCGGCAGAGAAGAAGAAGGAACAGAGTCTGCCGTTCTATCAACTGTTCTCGTTTGCTGACAAGTTCGATTACGTTCTCATGATTCTCGGCAGCATCGGTGCCGTCGTTCACGGATCTTCCATGCCGTTCTTCTTCCTCTTGTTCGGTCAAATGGTGAACGGCTTCGGTAAAAACCAGTCCGATTTGAACACCATGACTCACGAAGTCTCTAAGGTAATTAATTATCGCTATCATGATTCATCTTCTTCATCCAGATCCGTGCAACTAATTTAGTGTATATGATTGCAGTATGCTTTGTACTTCGTGTATCTCGGACTGGTGGTGTGCGTATCGTCATACGCAGGTGAGAAGCTAGACTCGATCCGTTACTCTGATTAACGATATCGTTTCATAAAATTATTAATTTCATGTTTGATTATTCGGAATTGCTTATTTTGGCCCTTTCATCAAGGATCAGGTGCACGTGGCTTACTTGCCTATTTTTGTCCTTTTAATTACGACCTGGTTAAATTTTCGTATATTTTCTGATGATCCGTCTCTATCTATCCTTTTCAAATTTGCTAGTTGTTATTTTAGAAAAATTAAATTAAATTAAGCATCATTAACAGTTAGTTGGTGATTAATTAACAGAGATCGGATGCTGGATGTACACCGGAGAACGGCAAGTGAGCGCGTTGAGGAAGAGGTATCTGGAGGCGGTTCTGAAGCAAGACGTAGGGTTTTACGATACAGATGCGAGAACAGGGGATATTGTGTTTAGTGTGTCGACGGATACACTGCTTGTTCAGGACGCAATTAGCGAGAAGGTAGTTAGTCTGTTCAGCATTTATAATTGTTTTGAGGGAATTGAAGGAAGGAAGAATCATTATTTCTGCTAGGTCCATTAATGGTGGGGACATGGCGCAAGTTAGCATACTTGATTAACCTGCGCCGGATAACATGTTTCTAAGTGTTTACTGTTTACTTCTACAAGAAGATTGTCCATTTTTAGAGCAAAAGCACTCTATGGTGTCATTGTTTTTGTGGCGCATGTTAGCATACACAGTTTAACCTGCGTAGTCCTTGTCAATTTCAAAGAAGATAGTCCATTTTAACGGTCATTTATCTTATACTTTTATTGATGTCCATAAAATTTAGTTTTAACTTTTAACATCAGGTGGGAAACTTTATCCATTATCTGTCGACATTTTTGGCTGGACTGGTGGTTGGTTTTGTGTCAGCATGGAAGCTAGCTCTTCTAAGTGTTGCGGTGATTCCAGGAATTGCGTTTGCAGGGGGCTTATACGCGTATACTCTTACAGGCCTCACTTCCAAGAGTCGGGAATCGTATGCGAATGCCGGCATCATCGCTGAACAGGTGATCATAGCATTAAAATTTACTTCAATTTCCACTGAACTTTGTCTATCTTGATGAAAATTATTTATTTACTTTATGGGCATCAATGCTACTGTTATGATATATCATACAGCATGCTCTACAGTGATTAGAACACTTTGCCTTACATGTTGCTTTACTTTTATCCCCTCACTTTCTGTCTCTTGTTTCCTTAGTGTGGTATTAATCAACTACTAATTTAATCATATACATCTACGCGGTTTGTATTAATTTGTTTGACTTACCTAGTCATTTTCTTGCTTTAATGTTCGAATATGACGTTCTAAGGATAAGTATGTATTGATATTTAATAGGCTATTGCACAAGTAAGAACGGTTTACTCATACGTGGGCGAGACCAAGGCTTTGGACTCGTATTCAGATGCAATACAGCACACCCTTAAGCTTGGGTATAAGGCCGGAATGGCAAAGGGATTGGGACTCGGATGTACATATGGAATTGCATGCATGTCATGGGCGCTTGTGTTCTGGTATGCTGGTGTGTTTATCAGGAATGGGCAAACAGATGGTGGAAAAGCTTTCACTGCCATTTTCTCTGCCATTGTTGGTGGCATGTAAGATTTATAGTTCTCTTTTTTAATAAACAGAATTAACTATCATTTATTTAAAGTTTAATTCAAATAAATCGGTTATAACAGGAGTTTGGGTCAGTCATTTTCAAATCTTGGAGCATTTAGCAAAGGTAAAGCTGCTGGATATAAGTTATTGGAAATCATTAAGCAAAAACCTGCTATAGTTCAAGACTCTACAGACGGGATATGTTTAACGGAAGTCAATGGCAATATCGAGTTCAAGGAAATATCTTTCAGTTATCCTTCAAGGCCAGATGTTTTTATCTTCAGAAATTTCTCTATTTTCTTCCCCGCGGGAAAAACAGTTGCTGTTGTGGGTGGTAGCGGGTCTGGTAAAAGCACGGTTGTGTCCCTCATAGAAAGGTTTTACGACCCTAATCAAGGTAAATTACACTAAATTTCTTACTTTTAGGACGAAACAATTTTATTTTATTTTTTATATTTTGTTAACTAACTTGTGTGGGGTTATGCAGGGCAAATATTGCTAGACAATGTGGATATTAAGACGCTGCAGCTGCGATGGTTGCGTGATCAAATTGGTCTAGTGAACCAAGAACCTGCACTCTTTGCCACCACTATCCTTGAAAACATTCTTTATGGAAAACCGGATGCAACTACAGCTGAAGTCGAAGCAGCAGCCTCTGCAGCCAATGCGCATAGCTTCATTACCATGCTTCCTAATGGCTACAACACCCAAGTGGGCGAGCGCGGGGTCCAGCTATCCGGAGGTCAAAAACAAAGAATCACAATCGCTAGAGCAATGTTAAAAAACCCAAAAATACTCCTCCTTGATGAAGCAACCAGTGCCCTTGATTCAGGTTCTGAGAGTATTGTTCAGGAAGCCCTTGACCGTTTAATGGTTGGAAGAACAACCGTCGTGGTTGCACACCGTTTATCCACCATAAGAAATGTTAACTCAATAGCAGTTATTCAACAAGGACAAATTGTGGAAACAGGAACACACGAAGAACTAATTTCCAAACAAGGCGCGTACGCATCCTTAATCAGATTTCAAGAAATGGCGGGAAACCGAGACTTTTCAAATCCTTCAACTCGCCGCACGCGTTCAACACGGTTAAGCCATTCATTGTCAACAAAATCTCTTAGCTTGAGGTCTGGAAGCTTAAGAAACTTAAGCTATTCATACAGCACTGGTGCTGATGGCCGTATAGAAATGATATCCAATGCTGAAACAGAGAGAAAAAATCCAGCTCCAAGTGGTTATTTCTTCCGTCTTTTGAAGATGAATGCTCCTGAATGGCCTTATTCAATAATGGGTGCTGTAGGATCAATTTTATCAGGATTTATCGGTCCAACTTTTGCAATTGTGATGAGCAACATGATCCAAGTTTTTTACTTTAATGACCCTGCTCAAATGGAGAGAAAGACAAAAGAATATGTTTTTATTTATGTTGGAGCTGGTTTATACGCGGTTGTTGCATACTTAATCCAGCATTACTTCTTTAGCATTATGGGAGAGAATCTTACTACAAGAGTAAGGAGAATGATGCTTTCAGGTATATGATGTGTTATATGTCTTTTTATACAAATAAAAAAAAAGAAATTAAATTTTCAGTTTTTATGATGCTTTACGTGTCTTTTCACAGCAATCTTGAGGAATGAAGTTGGATGGTTCGACGAAGAGGAACATAACTCCAGCCTAGTTGCAGCCCGTTTAGCCATAGATGCAGCCGATGTGAAATCAGCGATAGCTGAGAGGATATCTGTTATATTACAGAACATGACATCGCTTCTAACATCATTTGTGGTTGCTTTTATTGTGGAATGGAGGGTTTCACTCCTCATTCTTGGCACTTTCCCTCTTCTTGTTCTGGCCCATTTTGCTCAGGTAATTCAATACACTTATTGCTCATATTATAACTAATCCATTTAGTATATTTTATTTAAAAAAAATATAAAAAAAATATGAAAATTGAAAACCACGAGTGGTGGAACATAGAGTTGATAATTCATAATCATAATAGTTTAATTGTTCAAGTCATCAATTTTCATAATATCGAATCTTGATTTTGGGTAATATTATCTTGATATAAAACGACAAGAACGTATATTCAAAGTCGTATAAATCTAGTGCCATGCATGTGCTTCCTGTTCATACTTTCCCGAAACTCACACCTCTCCCCCTATCTCATTCTTATATAATCTACTCTCTTGGATAAATTTATAAAAAAAATCCACTTTTAAATAAAAATTAATACAAAATATAAATAAAAAAAAAACTTGGGGTAAAAAAGATTGACAAGAAGTTTAATTGATTGCTATATTCACAAGACATGAGACAGTGGTGGATGTGAGTAGCAGAGATTCTTGGCCCGTGATGGCTGTAGCACTCTCTTCCATACCAACACCATTATTTTTTTTTTTGGAAAAAAAAAACACTCTTCCATTTGTAATTTCCATTGGAGCCTGTGTTGTCAGAAGCATTATTTAGGGAGGGTTTTGTTTTCTTCTATCAAGCATTCAAATACTCTGCATCATTTCTACAGTCAAATTGATTTGAGATTGAATACTCTTTATTGGTTTTCAACAATCAGAATGGATACTGTGTCGTTTTGTCACATACCCATTTACTTCTCCAACACTTCATGGTCCCAGACATGGACGTTAACTTTTAACCTCTAACCAGTTTACTAAAGCCACAGTAAGGGTAGTAATGTCATTTTCATTTTTATACAATCTTAAATAAGACTTTTGTGTTTGGGTGAGAGCGATGTCTCTATCTACCAAAAAGGGACAATATTGGTTGATATAAGAAGTAGTATGTTACGGTTTATATACAAACAACAATGTGTCGTAAAATATTATCTTAATAGAAATATCCCGTGTATTATTTTATGTTTAACAAGAAAATAACATGATCGGTTTTGCATTTTACAGCAACTCTCTCTCAAAGGTTTTGCTGGAGACACAGCAAAAGCACATGCGAAAACAAGCATGATTGCCGGCGAAGGAGTGAGCAACATTCGAACCGTTGCAGCCTTTAACGCCCAAGATAAGATCCTTTCGTTATTCTCTGCGGAACTGCGTGTCCCCCAAAAACAAAGCCTTCGTCGTAGTCAATTTTCAGGCATGATCTTTGGTATCTCCCAACTGGCTTTATACGCGTCTGAAGCTCTAATCCTATGGTATGGCGCGCACCTTGTTACCAAAGGCCTCTCAACCTTCTCCAAAGTAATCAAAGTATTCATCGTCCTAGTCATCACCGCAAATTCAGTAGCCGAAACTGTTAGCCTTGCTCCTGAGATCATCAGAGGCGGTGAAGCTATCGGGTCGGTATTCTCGATTCTCGATAGATCAACCCGAATCGACGCGGACGATCCAGATGCCGACCCGGTTGAAACGATTAGGGGCGAGATCGAGCTACGTCATGTTGACTTCTCATACCCTTCAAGACCCGATGTACTCGTTTTCAAGGACTTTAGTCTTAGAATACGGGCCGGCCAGAGCCAGGCTCTAGTTGGAGCCAGTGGTTCAGGGAAAAGCTCGGTGATTGCATTGATTGAGCGGTTCTACGACCCGACCGCAGGAAAAGTTATGATTGACGGGAAAGATATTAGACGGTTAAATCTAAAGTCTCTTCGGTTGAAAATCGGTCTAGTCCAACAAGAACCAGCACTATTTGCTACAACCATAATGGAAAACATCGCGTACGGGAAAGATGGGGCTACCGAGGTGGAAGTTATTGCCGCTGCCACCGCAGCAAACGTGCATACATTCGTTAGCGGTTTGCCAGAAGGATATCAAACTCCGGTCGGGGAGAGGGGAGTACAACTCTCGGGTGGACAAAAACAAAGAATTGCAATAGCCCGAGCTGTTTTGAAAAACCCGACGATTCTCTTACTAGACGAAGCGACTAGTGCTCTAGATGCAGAATCCGAGTGCGTGCTTCAAGAAGCACTGGAGAGGCTAATGAGGGGTCGAACCACGGTGTTGGTGGCCCATCGTTTATCAACAATCCGAGGGGTTGATAGTATTGGTGTGGTCCAAGATGGTCGGATTGTGGAACAGGGTAACCATGGTGAACTTATAAGTCGACCAGAAGGTGCTTACTCTAGGCTCTTGCAACTACAACACCATCGTATATGAAGGGTTTGTTTTACATAGTAAATTGTGCATGTTTTTGGTATCCAATCTTTAGCTTTCATATGTTTGGTCGATTGGTTTCATCTTAACTACCATCCCCAACCATTTGGTAATTGAATGTTTGTTATGTAATATATTTTTAAACCAGTGATATTTCTGATTGGGTTAATATTAGGAAAAAAAAAAGCATACTTAAATTTCCTAATCATTTTTTTATATTAAACTCTATCTTGTTTAATCACCTATGTTTAAATTGTAGATAATTTTAACAAAAAAATGAGTTGTCCTAAATGTGTTAAGATTAACTGTATTTAAAACGGTTAAAAATGATAAAGTGGTGTTTCACGTCATCAAAATAAGGGTTCTAATAATGGTAAGCCAGATAGGATATTCGGACACCATTTATATGGCTTGTATAGGTTCTACACGAGTCGTATATATATTCAACCGACAAAGCTGCCACCTGTCACATCAGTCTATTTCTTTCCCTTTTTCTGTCCCTTTACGACTCGCAGCAGACGCCTCTTCGAGCACATTGAGTTGTTATCAGAGATCTCGGGGCTCCACGGGCTGAGGAGTCGGCAAGGGATCATAGTTGTCGTTTACAACGGCCGGAGGATTTGACACAGTTGCAGACTTAGGCCTTGATAGATATGACGAGGGCTATGGATGTCGTGCTTGCTCCACTACCACCATCCCGACAGGACGTGGATTAGGAGGCAGATCAAGACGATGAGGCTTAGTCTTTCTGTCTATTGTACTTTTTTTTTTGTTCTTTTGATGTATGAACATGTTATTTTGATGTATAAACTTTTAGGTATTTTAATATTTATTTATATTTTGCTTTCTCTTGGTTGATTACTTATCCTGGTTGTAATGTTATTTGTTTGTTTACTTATCTTGGTTGTTTATCGTATATTACAATAAAAAACCGTCTACTATTTGTAAATAAAAAGATAAATGTAAAAAACCATAACGTGCAAACTATTTGACATGACCTAAGATTCCGTCTAAAACTTACTATATAAACCGCTATATTTGACACGATGTATAAATTTAACATAAAATTTTAAAAAAGTTATACGCCTATACGAGTCATATAGACGTTAGTGATCATCTCTTGCAGATCACTGGGCACCTCACCGCCGTCTTCATCCGGCTCATTCAACAACTCTTTTAACTCCAACGCCCAATCAGATAACTCTCCTCATTCAGGGGCGGTTTCACCAACTACATCCTCTACTATATTAGAGTTCCAAAAAACTGTGAGTGGTGTCCATATAACCTGAGACAAAATTAATCTACACATTCATTTCAACAAAAGGTGTATATTGTAAATTAATATACCGAATTAGGAATTTTTTTCTTATAAAATTAAAACTTATGGGTTTTAAAAGTTATTACTATTTCGGTCAAACTAAATGGATAAAATGTTTAAAAAAAGGTGGAAAGTAGTTATATACAGCAAAAGGATATATTCATCATTTTTACAACTCATATGGCTTGCAAGTGTCACTTTTCGAGTGTGCTGTCTTTCTTTTGATCTTCTAAAATTCAGCGCACCAAGTTTGTTTTTTTTGGGCTTAAGCCCCACATAAGCAATGATGAAGACCAGTGAGTTTACAAGCACTTCTTTTCAATAATTTGGAGACATCTCATGTTATTCACGTCTTTAATTATTCGGTTGTTTGATAAAAAGGAAGATGTATAAAAAAAAGGATAAAAAGGTAAATCCCATTCAAGTATAAATATTTGTTGTTCGTTTCAACAATTGTGAATAGCTTAGTATATATTCAATAAACTTAAACCTATACACTTTAAGCACATTTTTATATTTAATGTCGAAGTGAATAATCTTGGACTCCATCATACTTGAATGAAGTTCAAAGTCGGGTCACTTGATAAACGCTTAAAAGTACCCGTCGATACGTACATTTTTATAAATATTTACTACATCCATAATTTATACGAGTTCATACACAAAAGGTTATGATTACATCTTTGATTTTCAAAATACTTGATTAGCCCAACCACGAGACTTGGAATCCGAACTTTAATTATGCGGTGCTTTCCCTGAAAGTATACACGTTTAAAACCCGGTTGCAAAAGTTAAGTACACACTAAAATATTAAAACATTCAAAAATCTGATTACATCTCAATACAGGCGTATAGCCCTTTTTACAATAAGCTACAACGTTTGCTTTGGTGGGGTGATAGAGTATTTCACATTCATAATCTTTGACTAACTCTAACCACCGCCTTTGCCTTAAGTTAAGGTCTTTTAGATCTGAGAATTATTTTAAAATTTTGTGGTTCGTGTAAATCGTACATTTTAAACCACATAGATAATGTCTCCAAATCTTTATAGCAAATGTCACAACCGCCAATTCAAGGTTACGAGTCAGGTAATTGACTTCATGCTAACTGCCTAGTGACATAAGCTATCACTTTGTCTCTTTGCATAAGTACAAACCCGAGACCAAGACGTGATGCGTCAGAATATACCACAAAATCATCGGTTCCATTCGTTAACATTAATATTGATGCTCTAGTCAACTTCTCCTTCAACACACAAAAAGCGTTGCCTTGATCCTTACCCTAAACAAATTTAACATCTTTTCAGGTCAATTTTGTTAACAAAGAAGCTATCTTAGAGAAGTCTTGAATAAATCGTAAGTAATACCCCGCCAATCCTATAAAACTTCTAACCTTGGCTAGTGTTTTGGGAGGAAACCACTTCTTCACGATTTCAACTTTAGACGGATCCACTAAAATGCCGTTAGCATTTATCACGCGACCTAAGAAATGAACTTCTCGAAGCCATAACGCACATTTAGAGAATTTGGCGTACAAATTCTCTTTTCTCAAAGTCTCCATAATCTCACGAATATGATGTGCATGATCTTCTTCATTACGTGAATAGAAAAAAATATCGCCGATGAAGACAGTGAGAACGATCCAACATAAGTCTACATACTCTAGTCATAAGATCCATGAATTTTGTGGGGGCATTTGTTAATCTAAAAGGCATGACAACAAACCTGTAATAACCTTAACGAGTACGAAATACAATCTTTGGTATATCCTCTTCCTTTACTTTCGGTTAATATTCGATCTTACATAACCAACTCGCCCCTTGTAATTAATAAAAAATGTCGTCAATTCTAGATAAGGGATACATTTTCTTGATAGTCATCTTGTTCAATTCTCTGTAATCAATGCATATCCGCATGCTTGCATCGTTCTTCTTAACGAATAGAATATGCGCACCTCAAGGTGAGACATTGGGCGGATAAAACCTTTATCAAGCAAATATTGTAATTTTGACATACATCTTGCATTTCAAATAAACCCAAACGATATGAAGTCTTTGTCATGGGTTTAGCTCTGTGAATCAAATCAATTTTAAATTCCACTTCTTTATTGGGTGGACCCAGTAGTTCGTATGGAAAGACATCATATTATTTGTTCATTACAGAAACATAACTAAATTTTTTCTTCTCTTTACTAGTGTCGACCACAAAAGCCATATAAGACTTGCACCAATGACTCAAATACTTTTGGGTTTTAAGAAATGAAAATAAAGAGATATCACCCTTCATTTCCCATGTGTACTGATTTGCTTTCCATCATGTGTTGTAAGTTGTATCACCTTAGAATTACATACGATATTCGCAGGATGTTGAGAGAACCAACCCATTCCCATGATTACGTGAAATTCTCCCAATCATCATTGTAACTAAATCAATAAACTAAGCTTCTCATTCTATTTCTAGTTTGCATTCATGATATACATCAAACACTAAGAAGTTTTTATTGTTAGCTACCTCAACTTATAAGGAATTAGTTATTTAACATATGCAAATGAAGGATGTTGACAAAACTTAGCAGTTACAAATGACTTACTTGCCCTAGAATCAAAGAGTACATAAGCGGGAACAATATTTACTACTAAGGTATCTATAATGACGCCAGGTGTGATCTTTGCTTCCTTGGTCGTGATTTGGAAAGCTTTACCTCTTGGTTTTGGAGCTTCAAGCCTTTTAACCTTATTAACTATATATCCTAGTATCTCCATGAAATTTCTTATCCTTTGTTTTAAGTTTGGGACATTAATTCTTCTTATATTTGGACTTATAACAATTAAATCACAAATTGATCGAGTTTGAGCATTTTGGAGCGGCATGGCCACTATTCCCACATTTGTAACATGTAAAATGTTTGTAACAGCTACGAGTCACCAATCCAGATGCTACTGATGCTGATGTGGATATAACGAAATAGAAATGGTTCGCCAAACACGTAAGTATGCCAATTTAAAAATATACAAACACTAATCCATATGTGTTTCTTAACTAAACGTCCTTTCTTTAATTCTAGCTCAATCAACCGTCAATTAACTCAAGCGACCAATTAAAAGTAGTAGCATGCAAAGTTAGTCTTTCTGTTTTGTCGCATAAGGGATATTTTGTAAATGGATACCGGTTCCATGCTAAAAAAACATGCTACTGCGTGGGTCATGCATGATAGTGGTGTATGTGTGAGAGGGATACTTACAATGAGTCGGAGTCTGACTACTATAGATTGCTCGATGAGGTCTTAGGGGTGGAATTTTTACAACGTCCATCGCTGTGTTGTTGTGCTTTTGAAGTGTACATAGTTTGATAGCAGCCATTGGGTTAGAGTAGACCCAAAACATGGGTTTGTTGACATCAAATTCAAATTAAGGCTAAAAACTAATGATCTGTTCATTCTAACATCAAAAGTAGAACAAGTGTATTATACACCGTATCATTTGATGACAAATGGTTTGAAACATTAATGGGTTGTTGTCAAGATGAAGGGAATGTGATATAAGACAATGTGTTAATGAAGTTGCTGATGATAATATAGATGAAAAATAATTCTTTCAAATCAATGAAAGGGTAAACCATTCAACATCCATAGAAGTGAATGATGATATCGAACCAATTGTTTTATCATAGGCAATTCGAAGTCGGTACTAATAACAATAAGGATGCTAGCAATGAGAATGAAGAAATTGAAGACACATATAACGATACAAAAAGCGAAGATGAACCGATTTTGTTTGATCCTTCTTCTTACGACTAGCATATTTAGGACTCAAACATTAACCGGATATGTGGTATTTTTGCGTATTTGTAATTGATATTGCAATTTTATTTTTGAAGTGTTTATGGTGTCATTTTGTAAGAGGTGTATAACAATATATTGCTCTAAAGTTGGGTAGAGTATCCGTAAGATTTCCAAATTATATATATCTTGTTGAAGTACTTTTATTAATTGTAATGTTACTATGGATTATGATTCGATCTTATGCATAAGTTAGGAAAATTAAACATGTTTACCGAGCCCAACACAAGTTCGGCATTGTTCTATATTTTTGTATGATCGATGAAATTAATGTAGTTTTGTAATGTTAATTTATTTTTAATTTCTAAGAAATATAAATATATTTAATATTATTATTTTAATAAAATAAATATTACCAGAAGATTACCAAGGGCAAATACGTCGGTAAAGGATCAAAGAAAGTAAGAAACCGTTGGTTATTTGTCGGTTAACGTCATTTGGTAATTTGTTGAAAAACCATCTAAGTTACGAAGTTGGAATATTTGTCAGTAATCCGTCACGGATACTCCTCCGTTGTCCATCGGTAATTTTCGTTGGTAATCCATCGGAAAACGCATCACACGCACTATTTACTGACAGAGTATGACCGACGGAGGCCCTCATCACCTATGGATTTCCAACGGATTTGTTCTTCACTAAAAGTCATAAGTTTTGTAGCGTTGGTTATACAGAAGTTGGTTCATGCCCTTTTGATTTAGTATAATGGTACAAAGAAATTGGACTCGTGACATTCTGCTTGACAATCTCTCACTTCATTCAACTCAAAACAAATTACATAAATAGAGAAATTAATCGTTGCACCTAACGAAAAGGAAAATAACTTACCACTAACCCACTACTTTGACTCAATAAACTAATTAAAAACATGTGATTAAATAAATAAACTAACTGTTGATCCATATCCATGACCAGTGACCCGTGAACAAACCCATTAGCTCAACAATCACCTCCTACTCGTTGTTTGTTCATACCATTCATTCACAACAACATTCCCGTTGAAACATGTCTTCACCTCGACCTTTCCTGGACACCCGACCTCCACCTTGG
Organism: Smallanthus sonchifolius; assembly: GCA_023525975.1. Lineage (NCBI taxonomy): Eukaryota > Viridiplantae > Streptophyta > Magnoliopsida > Asterales > Asteraceae > Smallanthus > Smallanthus sonchifolius. Next base: position 67,495,950 of record CM042031.1, on the reverse strand, counting down.
TCACGTCCTACTGTTGTTCAGTGTTCACCTGGTTCACCTTCTCCCATCAACAACTTCAATCCCTTTTGATCAAACTTGTTCCAAAGAGCCTTCTTCCACCGATCAAGAAAACAAAGCTAATGCCATTGCCGTTTTCTTTCACTCGCCAAACGAACCCAATCAAAGCCACCTGCTTTAATTTCTTTCTGCCCATAATTTCTGCACTTCTGGTTGGAATCCCCTTTTGATAAAAACCCGATACACCAATTTCTCGCTGCTCCTACCGTCCTTTTCTTTCACCCGCTAAGCGTGACCAGATTCAAAGCCTATGAATCCCTTCTGTCCGCTTCTTCTGCACTACCGGTCGGAATTTTTTCTGTCACGAGAACAAATCGAATGGCCCTTCCGTTCTTATCCTAGGAAAGGAAGAGGTCTGAACGAACCCGCCTACTGCCGCTGCTGGTCTCCTAATTACGACCCAAACCAGTACCCTCAAGCCGCCTCGAACTGCCGACCCCCTTCTTACAGCCCTGCAACCAAAAGGGGTTGCTCCCTCTCTCTAGAGACGACTCTCAAACCCTCGCTCTGATACCAAAGTTGGTTCAGGCCCTTTTGATTTAGTATAATAGTACAGAGAAATTAGACTCAGTGCTTGACAATCTCTCAATTCATTCAACTCAAAATAAATTTCATAAATAGAGAAATTAATCCTTGCATCTAAAGAAAAGGAAAATAACTTACCACTAACCCACTACTTTCACTCAATAAACTAATTAAAAACATGTGACTAAATAAATAAACTAACTGCTGCTCCATATCCATGACCCGTGAACAAACCGATTAGTCCAACAGAGGGGACCAGAAGTGTATGCCAAGGACGGGATAGCTACATGAGATATAGCTTCTTAATCGTTCATGTGGATGAAGGACGGACAAAAAAAGCCAAATAAGAATGGTCCAAATATATAGTCATACCCCCGAAGGGTTACTCTCACACTACCAAATTAATTGGTACTAGACACATGAGAAACGCTGAAAGGATGATAACGAGATGACTTATCTAGTTGGGACCTACTCCTAGATTCCTGCTAACTACTGTTGGTTGGCTACTAACTTTCTTGTTTTCTCGATCGAATGTTCAATGATTCACCCGTTTGAAAATTTTGAATTCAACACAAACACTATTAGATCAAGGACTGTACGAGATAACTTGTTTTTAGAAATGATGATATAAACCAAGTAGCCAAGACTACTATACAAATCTTGATGGTAGATTAGTGTATTAACAACACCACCTATAAAAAGTTTTATGGTAAAAATTTGCAAATCTCCTTTTGCATGTGCATCAACTGCCAGCTAAAAAGATTTGAAAATTTTCTGAATTGGTAGTTCATTCTTTTGATTATATTGTAATATATATATTTTAAAATAGAATTTAATAATTTCTTATTAAACATCTATAACCTCCCACTGCAGATTTTTTTGAAGAAATAGGTTATTTTGATGAGTTCTAATGGTTTCTAGGTGTACTTTGAGTATTGCATGGAAACTAGGTGATCCGCTAGTACCACTAGCGGATGTAAAATAAAATCTGCAACATCTCGTACAAAAGCTCCAAGGGTTGTCCACTTTTTGTTCACATCCGTTGGTGGTACCAACGAATCACTTAGTTTCCATGCAATACTCAAAGTACACCTAGAAACTGTTAGAACTTATAAAAATAACCTGTTTCTCCAGAAAGGCGCCCACGGCAAGACAATTTTGTGTTGAAGTTGTAGACAAGTAAAGTTGAAAATGAATATTTTAGAAAATGTTGTATGTATAAAGCAATATAGAAAACGTTGTAGTTTTATGACACTCATAATATTGATGCATAAAACCCTCATCTTTACGATCACTAGCTTAGCCTTAGTGGCAAAGGTGTATACCCAAGACTTCATTAAAATAGAGAGTTCTTATATTCAAGTCTCACTTGTGACAAAAAAAAGGGGATTCATGTTGGACCAGAGGTTTTTTCTCACTTATGATGGGTTTCCTACTGAGGAAGGTGGAGATAATCAGGTGGGTCAGTGACCCGTCAGTGATCCAAATTGCCGTTAAAAAAAAACCTCGTCTTTAGAATAATGTTTTGGAATTCGAACTAGTCATCAAAGAATTCGTTCTATCGGTTCATTGTTTAGACTGAATGGAACGGTTTCAAAATTTAGGAAATATAATAATCCACTTAAAAATACAGAAACTAGAAATAAAAAAATAAAAAAATAGAAGAGCTTCAAATATTAATAATCCAAACACAAACAAGTTCAAAGTCCAAACATTTATAATCCTAAAAATAAAATAAGTTTAAAATTCAATACTTCAAACATGAAGCAGGTATTAATCATCGATCCAAATAACGGACTTTTAACATTTCTAGGAACAATATTATTATTATTATTATTATCGTGCTATAATACATTATGGTGCATGAAATTTCATGCATATTGTAAAATTAAAAACTCTAATACTGTAGATTTGTTTTCCTTACGTATGATAATCATTTCGTGGAGTTGTACTCGATACCCACAATCACTGTTTACTTTACATACTCGTGTGTCCAACACAATCATTTTCTTAGTTGACTTAGAAAAACACTCTCATGCCACGTCTGCATGGGTGTACGGGTGTTCATCGGTTCGCTTTCGGTTTATTCGGTTTCCTGTTTGGCTTTCGAAAAACAACACATATTTTTAACATTTCCTAAAACCAAGTGTTTATAACCATAACAAAAAGTACCGAACCGGAACATAGTCTTAAACATAAATGCAAAGTTCAACGATCAAACATAAATAAAGAAACTTGAGTTTTTTCCAATTAGTTTTAATGCCATAACAAATAAATTTGAGTTTTTTCAACTCGTCTTTCACTCGATCGGTGTCTTTCTCATCTCTACAAGAAATAAGAACACATAATAAAGCAATGAGCTATTGGGCTAAAAGTATAAATTTACATTTAATTATTTATATTTATTCGGTTAAAACGGTTAACCGAATAAATCGAATTAGAAAAATATATCTAACCGTTAACCTAACCGCAAACCGAATTGGAATTCGGTTTTCGGTTAGAAACCTAACCGAAAACTGAATTGTGAATTCGGTTCGGTTTTTTCGGATACGGATACAATTCGGTTTTCGATTTTTTTACACGCCCCTGCATGGCTGATCACCAAGTTTGTTTGTTTCACATAACTTTTTATAGAAATAGAATCTTACAAAGTAATTGAAATTTGAAAAAAAAAATGTATTTAAAATTGAAATTTGTCAAAAAAAAAATTAGAGATTTTTTTTAAAGTAATTAGATTTTATGATGCATTTAGTTGACAAAAATAATCATGTCTAGTTTGTAAATTTGTTAATAAGTTGAAATGCGATGGTGATGGTGATGGTAATGGTGATGATAATGGTTGTTGTCTTCATTATCGCCAACACCACCCCTACCATACGTGCCCTTTCATTATCGTTGTCTTCATCATAACCAGACAACCACAACCACCATTGCCATCATCGGCGTCATCGCCATGACTACAAGCACCACCTCCACTGACATCGCCGCCGCCATCATTGCCTCTGCCACGACCACCTTTGCTCCCACCGCCTGCCGCCTACCACAACCTCAACCCCGCCACCCTTGCTGCTCATTTTAACTAACAAAACTATAAAGCAGAGGTGCGCGATTATTTTATCAACCAAACACATCATAAATTTTAAGTTCTTTCTAATTTCAACTCTTTTAAAAAATATCAATTTCAAATTCAATTACTTCAATTTTTTTTGACAATTCGAATCCTATCAGTCGCCTACTATATTGCTCCCCTCCATAAAATAAAAGCCCACACGAGTTCCTTGAATCCGGTCCAAAAACGCTCAATGTTTCTTGTTACACAAATCCTTGATCGATAAAAAAAAAGGTAGGACTATATTAGGCCCCACAGTCTCATTCACTCTTTGACCAATACTGGACCATCCATATTTCATGTTTTTTCCCGTTTAATATCTATTTAGTCATTTAAATGCGATAGATTAAGATTAAGCAAAGAACATTATAAATTTTTATCAAAATTCATAATTAATATCATGTATATAACAATTTGCAATTGATGAATAGTAACTTCATCAATAAGAATTTGACACGTGTAATTTATCAAAATTCATAGTTAACATTATGTATATAACAATTTGTAAGAATTTGACACGTGTAATATATCAAAATTCATAATTAACATTATGTATATTACAATTTGCAATTGATAAATAGTAACTCCATCAATAAGAATTTGACACGTGTAATAGTAGTTATATATGTTTTTTTAGTAAAATAAACAAAGGCCAGCCAACCTGGCTGGTAAGCGTGTGCACCTCCCTTAAGGGAGGTCATGGGTTCGATCCCTCTTTTTAGCCGGTTTCTTCCTTTTTTCCTCTTTTATTTTTACAGCCTTACTTTCATCTTTGATTTATGCAGGTTTAGACCCTTAAAAACCTTATATTTGCAGCATCACCCTTCAATTTTTTTTCTTCATAACAATATCCTAACAACATTTTAATCATGCTTTAGTTACACATGACACTTTTTGTGTAATTAACAATTATATTTTTTTAAATAATTTTTTTTTATTTTATAACATATGAGTATCCCGTCGCATCGCATGGAGGAAAAAGCCTAGTTTAATTACAAAAAAACTTTGTAAAGAAATATAATTCAAATAATATTTACAAAGAATATAAAAATAAAATAAGAATATATAGGAAAAAAACAATATAACTAATTAAAAACAATTTGCCCAATACTTAAAAAACAAAGGGTTTCCCCGTGTGGGCCTAAAATGGGTCTCATCATCTCATGCAAGCTTATTTGCCTGTTCCTCATGCAAAACAAAAACGTGTTTGGTTGGGTTGGGACCAGACTAAGTAAGACCGAAAAATTATTTGGGCCTTGCCCCCTTAGATAAAGCATTTGTTTTTCTGGATTTCAGAGTACCCTTGGAACTAGGTTCCAATGTCGTCAAGACCGGATTAGATCGGACGGTGTGTTGGTAGGGGTGAAAAAAAGAACGATTAATCGAACTGAAATCAAAATAACCGAGAAAATAAAACTGAAATAACTTATCCAAACTAATAATCAATGGTTTTGCTTTTGTTTTCTGAAAACCGATAATTACTGTTCAGTTTCGGTTATGGCCTGTTTCAAAACCCAACGGCACCAAACCGAATTGGACCAAAATCGAACAGAACCACACCGAGCCCACCCAAAATTGAACCGAACCGCAGCGAAATGGGAATCCAATTGCACCTAACTTGTTTGTTATTGGATTTATGGTCTAGATTAATTATTTTAGGCCAAAAGTTTTAAGCCCAAATTCACAAACTTGTGGTTAACAAAAAAATTAAAGCCAACAGTTTTAGGCCTAAATTTGTTGTAGGCCCCGACATTTCAAGCCCAAATGTAAAACTGAAAAAGATCCATAACCGAACCGAATCCATACTAAACCCGAAAACCAAAAATGGAAAAACCAAAACCAAAAACTTTCTTTTGATTCGATTTGAGCCTAAAACCGACCCATGCACACCCCTATATGTTGGTATTTTAGTGTCATGATGATCAATTAATTTTGGTATAATTGGATTTTCTTAAGACCAACGAGAAATAAAAATAAACGTTGGTATGAGTTAAAATGTGTGGAATGCATGCATGTTAAACAATGTTCTTCTTTTTTGCACCAATAACCTCAGGGGTCAATGGGGGTAACGCCTCAGGAGTCCAAAAGGCAGAGCCCTTGGTGGGAGTCTTGCCGCCCAGTGAGCGAGTGGTGCCCACTGTGAAAAACAATTTATGTTACCTTATAGAAATACCACTAGAAGTTGCTTCAAGTTTGCATAATTGAAGGAAAGTTGCCTCGAAACTGGATCAGTTTGTAGCAACTTAGTCATTTAGTGGCAACTAGTCATCAGTAGCAACTTGGTTCATCATAACAGTAGCAAGTATGCATCAGTGGTGACTTGGCCGAACAGTGGTAATTGCTCATAAGTGAAAACTTGATCATCAGCGGTAACTGAGTTCTTACTGATGGAGTTCCTGCTAATGAAGTTTTCCCACTGATGTAACTTTCTAAGTGTCGACATTTATAATCGTCAACCGAACTAAAACGTTGTGATGGTTCGTCCCCTATATAAGGAAGGGTTTTGTTATATTTTCTAGTATGTTGTTTCATAACATGTTGTGCATATTCTTTCTTGTGTTACTCTTTGAATCATCCTATTGAACTTTCAAACTACCATCGAAGTATTTCAATTTGAAAGTGTTCAACACACTTTAGAGAGATATTCAGGTCATATGAATTCTAAAACCTACACGGTCAGACCGTTTGGATCGAAAACCGGACTCTTCACACAGCTTGGTTGGCATGGGTTTGAATCAGTAATCCGGTTCACTTGTTGAACCAATTTTGAGGAATTCTTTCTACGAAAATAATTTTATTTAGATTATCACATTTAAACTTGAGACTTCTAGTTTATATTTCTAGATATCATAATTACATACACTCTCATTCCTTTAAACTGTTTTATCAAAAATATTTTTTTTACAAATATTAAGATTTGAACTTGATACCTTTAATACGCATGTGAAAGTGTTTGCTAACTAATCTAGAAAGATACCATATCGTAATTGGATTGTTAATAGGGAAAATGAAAATTCCTAGAATGAACATTTTTGAAAAGTTTTTCCCATAAACAAACATAGACAAGTCAACTACCCCAAAATGAACATGGATTTTCGCCGAGATACTACTTAAACTCGACGACTTCGCCGAGGTCACGTGGCTTCGTCCTTTAACTTACACGTGTCATTTTCGATGGAAAATTTTAAAAACTCGACAAAATCGCCGAAACATGTTTTCGTCGAGTTTTATAAATGTTTCGGCGTTCAAAAACTTGTCAGGCTCGCCGAGTTTTAAAAAAATCAGGGCGAAACGCCGAGTTTAAAAAAAATATGGGCGAAACCCCAAGTTTTTTAAATATCCGGGCGAAACGCCAAGTTTTTTAAAAATCCGGGCGAAAAATATTCGGTCGAAACGCCTAGTTTTTAAAAAATCTGGGCGAAAAGCCGATTTAAAAAAAATCAGGGCGAAACGCCGAGTTTTAAAAAAATCTAAATAATTTGTAATATTTAGTATTTTATGTAAATTGAATATACGGTTTTCTTCTGGTTTTTATTTATTTTTTGATATAAATTTTATTGAAAATCGAGTTTATACAAAATAATGTATTTTTTTTTGTCTTAATATATTGTTTTGGTTTATAAATATAGTTGATTATGTATACACTTAACCGAATTTGACCTATTATGAAAGTTGTAAGAAAAAAATAGATATAAATGATGAATTTATGAGAGGGTGGAGAACCTGGGTAGGCTGGCAACCAAAGTAGGGATTGGCCTGACTACACATCAATTGGCTCGTCTACGCAGGTATATTTTTTTTGAACCGGTGGGGAATTTCAATTAAAGAAGTCAAAAGCACTAGCAAGAATCTAGAGAAAGTAAAACCAAATTACAGTTTACAATGACAGAGAATTAACATTGAATACACACTAATTAGACCAATCTAAATTAACCCATTTGGATCGATATTTGACCCAAAGGTAGCTAGTGGCCTTGATTTCCTCCAAAATCTTAAGAATTTACATCCACTTGTTGTTAAAAGCCGCCTCATTTCTTGCCTTTCAAAGTACCCAAACAACCGATAAGATGATTGCATAAAGAGCCTTCCTTTTAGGCTTATTATCCACTCCATATTCATGGATTTGGAGGAGATCTTTGAAAGAAAAAGCAAAAATAGGAGGGATGTTGCACCATTGCGAGACGATAGACTAAACGGCATTTGAAACCTCACAATGAACAAAAAGATGCTTGGCCGATTCGATCTCCATACCACATAACTTACACATGCCAACCCCCCACATTGATACTCCTCTTCATTAGAGCAAGATAAGAAAGAATTCTTTCCATTCCGGACCTCCGAGCGTGGATATTAATTTTTGATGGAACCTAATTATTCCATTGAAAAACAAAAGCATTACCTTGGATTGAAGGCAGAAAAGTTGGTATGAAAAATAAAATGGATAAATATTTACTATACATTGTCACTAATTACAATTAGTAAATAACACATATGACATTATAGCAAAATAATATGATAAGTAAAAAATCAAAATTTAAAGAAAAAAATAAAAAAAAGTTACCTGAAGTTGTTAGGAAGTAAGGACTCAAGGCTGTAAACAGTGAACCGACTAGCAGGGCAAAAATCGCGAATTAGTGATTAGCAAAGAATCTGAAATTGTGAGAAGGCAGGGCGAGGATCGTGATTAATCTTTCTTTTGATTGCGTTAACTTCGACTAGGAGGCATGACGAGAATCATGATTAGAAAATTGTTGTTCTTCAGATAGTGTGAAGCGTGAATATGAAACGTCGAGATGTTGATGAATCATGATTCATGATTGCCGCAACTTATATTTTTTATTAGGTTAAACTGTTCAAAAATTTAAATGGGTAACGAGTTAACTATATGTGGGCTTAATTATTTAAACGGGTAATAGTTAATTAATTAAATGAGGTTTAATTTTATAAATGGCTAAGTTTTAGTCCAATTTAATTTATTAGTTTAAATGGGGGTTGGTGTTAAAAATTAAATTTACTTGGGTCGGTGTTAAAAATTAGTTTTTCTTGGGGTCAGTGTCAAAATTTCTTGGGGGTCGGTCGAGATTATACCGCATGTATAACAAATAATTTTTTTTTCATGGGGGTCGCCCGACCCACATAGCATAGCTAGGTACGCCAATGCGTGTAATAGTAGGTAAATTGAACGTCCCCAAAGTACATCTTAGTGGTTAAGTGGTGTACTTAACAACCAAAAGATTGAAGGGTTCAAATTTTACAATGTATAGGTTGTGGTGTATTTAGGTTAAAAAATCTAGAATTTTTTGTTAAAAAAGATAAATTAAACGTGTAATTAGAATATTAAAAATAAAATTATATTACATTATTGGTGCATTAATAAAAGAATGTTGAAATTAATACTCTAAACCATTTAATTCATTTATGTTTTAAAATGTGTTAAGACTATGTGTAGTGGTTTAACTAAAAGTGAAAAACTTCATGCCACGTTACTGTCACGTAGACAGTGGAGCTTTAACTAACTAAACCCTGAAAAGTGTGTAGTGGTTTAATTAAACCAAATTAAATAAAGAAAAATAAATAAAAAAAGGTAGGTGATTATGTGGCTTGATGTGATTGGTTTGGCGGAGAAGAGGCTAAACCCTTTCGGGCATTAACAACTTAATGGAGAAGGGGCTAAAACCTTTCTTGGCGCCCATCTGGATCGGTTTGGCAGGTGCTAATGTGCCTTGTGTCTTGACGCCCATATTGATAACACCCTGTGCACATGGTCTAAGGTGGTTGTGGATTAGAATGTTCGTTATATCATTTAACTGTTTTTGGCTGGAAGCATGCATGAAACAACCATTAGTTATGATTTGTACTCCCTCTAACTCAAATTGTTAAAAACTAGGTTGTTCCAGCCGCGCGTTGCGGCGGGAATGAATCTGTTTTGGTACGACATGCTAAGGGTTGAATTTTGAGTCTAGACATAAGCATACATTCAGAGTTAGTTGAAATTTAGCATTAGGGTTAAAGTCTACATTTTACAAAATGTTTGGATTCAAAAAGCAGCAACATGTAGATCTACTGTTTTACCTATGTTTCTGCTTTATTTTCGCATCTTAACTACGGCATCGATTGTGATTGGAAGCCTGCTAAAAATGTAGATCTTTTTTCTGTTTTTCATGGGAGTGCGAGTCTACATATTGTTGCTGCTTGCGGCAGGGAACATTCCATGCGTTTCATCCGGTCCGATCTTCCCTGCTGGCTATTCTTCTGCTGGCATGACAATTTGTCCGATCGGTTGGCATTTCTTCTAACCAATAAAGTATATAGATCCAAAAGATAACTTGGATTTCACCCAGAAATCCAATACCCGGGCGATGCAGGTGGACACTTGTAGTGTAGTGACGTAGCACTTGTAGCGGTGAACGAACCTGGAGAAAAAAATAGAATACAACAATATTGTTATTTCTTCTTCTTTTCATTTATTGACATGCTGGGCCTACTAACTTGATATAACTACCAAACACATGTAACTGTAACATTATTTGTATTTCAATATTCATGGGACATAAGAAAATGAAAATCTCTCTACATGACAGCTAATTTACCTTACCAGAGAACGGATGTATTTCTTTGAACGCGACAAAGCAAAAACTTAACTGAAAATGAAACGGGTCAAATAGGATATAAATAAGTCAATATATAAACTTAAAAAGACAAGTGAAAAAATGTTGCACAACCCAACTCGTTATGACCCATATTAAGTTTGCCTTTCGAGCTTCTAAACTCGTAACTTTCGGACGAATCAAAGCATACCAGAGCATGCTGGTGCACCAGACCACCACCAACTGGTCCACGCCAGAGCATGCAGGTTGGACTCCTGGTTGACTCCTGAAGTTTGACTTTCTGGGTTTCTGGACTTAAAAAAAAACTGGTGTTTCAAATCAGACTTTTGGTATTATATTTTCTGGATTTATTTCAGATTTATGGTGTTGACTTAAGATAGGCTAAACTCATATTTCTGGTTATGACTTACAGTATTTTCTGGTCGTTGTTCTGCTCACGGGTTCACTGTTTTGGTTGCTGTTTTAGTTGTTGTTCTGGTCGATGTTCCGGCTCGTTATTTGCTGGTTTCTGTTATGGTCTCGGCTGGTCCACGTCTGGTCCGGCTGATCCGCTGCAAAGTATTAAAAAAAATCTGGTTCTGCACTTTCTGGTTGGCTTGTGGTCTGACGTTCTACTCTGACTGTTGGTTACAAATAAGCAGAAAGTTGATGATATATTCTTCAATTCAGAACATATATCTACACCTTTACTCAATTATGGGTTTCTATCTTCATATGGTAAGTCACCATACACACGCATATGTATATATTATACATGATTTCTTAATTTTTTTCTTTTTAATTTTATGTAAGAATTTTTAGTAATTTCTGAATTATCATCTCAATGTTGTAATAATCTGACATGATGTTTTATGTTCCAGAAACATAATTGGATAAAAGATTACATTTTTTTCTTGACTTGTAAATGGTTCAAAGTTTTAACTTTTGATTAATTCCCAATTATTGTTTCTATTTTTGGGTGTATTCAATGCAATAGTTTTCTGGTGTAATCTTCAGAAATAAAGAAGAATTAAAAAAAGAAGCCATTTTTACTCTTTTATCCAAAGTAAGACATTTAATTTGTTTTTCTTTGCTTCTGTAAATACAATCCCAATGTAAAAAAGCAAGGTATATGATAAGAACCCGGGTTAGGTTAGCTGATCAGCAAAGGGAGCTGGACATGGGGCAGTTACATGGGGGGAAATGCACATTAAAAAAGGGGGCCAAGTCCAGCAGTTTTAGGAGTAGTGGGCGACAGTTTTTAGGAGTCAGTTTTCTAAATGTTTAATACTATTAAATAGGAGTTTAGGCCTTAGAAGTTTCTGTCGAGTATTTTATCTATTAATATCTTTGTTTTGGAGTTCTTCCCTACTCGAAAGGGTTGTATATTTGTAATTTCAGTTTCAATCAATCAAGCCTACTACTTAGTTTCTATCAGTATATTGTAACATACCTTTTATCATTGTAATAAGATGCTTAAACAGCAATATTACTATGCTAGAAATCTGTGCTCTGCAAATTGATTTCACCAAATATTCAGGAAAAAAAAATCAACTAAAACTCAGAACGGGTACGGGTCATAACAGGTTGTTTTAAAATTTGACAGATTGTTAAAGCATAATAAAGTATTAATGGCTTTCCTTTGATCTTTCATCTCGAACAAAGCAGAACAGCTAGATTAAAAAACAAAGGATTGAGTTGGAAGCTTTACAGTGTCGATAGAGATGGAAGTTTTCCAAAAAAAAATGAACAATGTAATCCTACAACATCAATTTGGAACCTCTTTTTTACTGTAGGTATTCCTAATTAATCCATTGATCATCTCTACTTAGAAACTGCAATGCTAGAGTAATGGTTGTAAAACACCAAAACAGTACCCTAAACCTGGACACAAACAAAATAGAAAACCCCAAGTTCATGCTCACCTGATTCACTTGATTGCATAAGAAAAAACCGCTGCACATGGCTGCCTTATCTCGGTCAACCGAAAGGCGATTCGTCCGTCCACGGAAGTGCAGGACCCAAGTTGACCCTCAGTGCTCTCCCATGTAGCTCCTGTCAGTTTCAAAAGGTTCAAAACTCAAATGAGAAATCTAAAAAAAGTAAAAGAGCTTTCAACTTTCTATATCCTAACTGAATTTTATAACAACTTACATAACCGTAGAATTTACAAACAACTTCCTCAAATTCTTCAACACTTGACATTGTAACAAAGCCAAAACCTCTGCTCCTACCACTAAATATGTGACATATAACCTGCATAAAGAAATTACTTCAATTCACACACAAAAAGCATCAGCTCTAAAACCCCTAGATAACAAAAACCCTAAAAGATAGAGAAACCTCTATTATAATAAATTGAAGAAGTAAACTCAGTTTTGTGTGAAATTGTTAAGGTTATATTAAACATTTCCTTAGTGACTTGCCGTTTAGCGTTGCTGGATTGTTTGAGACTGCAGAAAACGCCATGATGGTTGAGGTACAATTAGAAATTACTCCTGTCAACCTAAAATCAATGTTTGGAAGGAGGATTAGGAATTCTCATATCATATTCCTTGTACTCACTAAGAGTCCAAATGTTGAGAAACTGAAAAAATAAAACAAAAAACATGGGCACGTGAAGAAACAATATGACAACATAGATATCAAAGAAGTGAACATAACTATGAAAAAAAAATATGAATGAAATAAACATAAATAACTATGAAATAGTAAAATACCTGATATGGCTTCTCAGGAACAACATCATCACCTTTTTTCATCAAATTCACCTACCTTCCTCTTTGATTTATACCTGATTACAAAAGGCTTTTAAACACCAAATGAGGTGGACAATTTCACACAAAAAATTCAAATCTTTTTCCCTATTAGAAAACGGGACCCTTAGCAAAATCCAAGGTTTCAAGAAACCCACGCTCAAATTACAAAGTAAATGAAATAAATACTCAAAGTGTGTAACCTATGGAGAAATACAATGACGAAGAAGGTGAATGGTGTAGGTGGAAAGCCGCTGGCGGCGGTCACATATGAACAAATGAAGAGAAAATGCATAATATAATCAATAATTAAAAAATTGTTCTAACCTCGAATCGGAAATCAAAACCGTAATCCGAAGAGGGCCATCCGAATACTTCTTCCTGCAAAATCAGATCTAAAATCTAAGCCTCTTAATCAAAGATCTTATACAGGTATTATACCTAATTTTTACGCCGATGTTGATGATTGATCGTCACCACCCTTTGTCAAATTCCCAAATCTGTCAAGGCAGAACCTAAAACCCTAATGAGGGATTTCATTTGATCTTTTATATTTTGGGTCTCCATAATCTTTGCATACCTAGATCCCCCTTCAAGATTTCACAGGAAAAACATCAGAAAATAAACAAATTAATTGACACCAATACTCATGAAATCAAGATACAGATGAAGATGTCGACCTTACCCACCGCCGCCATTAAACACCGTCGAGGCCGTTGAAGCTGAAGATCGGGGGTGTAAAATCGGTGTTGAAGACAGATCAAATGGTGGTAGTGTTGAGATAAGAACTGCTTCGTGGCAGAAAATATGATACATCGGTGAGTGAGAGGAAACGCGTGGCAAGAAAGAGAGAGTACAGGTGGAAATGAACACGTGAGATGCATCCAGTGGATGTACTATATGCACTACCACATGTAACTTACTGTTCAAGAAGTTACTAATTGTTTGATTTAATAATTATTAATGCTGCTTTCTCACATGTAATTGAGTTGTACATGCTGCTTTTTCACTTGTAACCTACTGTTCAACGAGTTCCTAAATGTATGATAGTATAATTAAAACTTAAGCACAAGAAACTGTTACTACGATTTTTTATTCACAGTATTTTGGTCTCTCAAATAACTTTTCTCACTAGTTGAGTTGAAATGAAACTTCCAAGAGCCTAAATATATGTTAGATATAGACCACTCTAAATAAAGAGAAGATAACTTTATACAATTAATGAGAACAAGGACTATCTAACATAATAGCGTCCCCAATAGGACGGTTCTGGTCCGTTTTTACAGGCTTAGGTGGCAGGTCTCTCCGTTCTTGCTATTGGGTTGGCACATTTTTTATAAGCCGTTCATGCATAAAACGGTGAAGAACAACTTGGTGGCCGGCGCCCGGCGGGCCCATATTTTAAATTAAATTAAATAATATATATAGAGAGATCTTTAATGTTAAAAAGTTAGTTATTATATGACAATGTTTTTAGGTTTTCTTATTAGCTAGATTTTGGTGTTTTTAAAGAACGAGTGTTTTTCAGACGTGACAACTAACTAGATACGTTTTTAAATGTTTTTGAGTCTCCTTATTGTGGATACTCTAATATATTGTTGGTTTCGTTGTATTATTATTTGGCTTAAAGATCATCTGCTCCTCACGGTTTTTAAACAAATACACAAACCAAACCGTTCAGTCCGATCTAAAGAAAAAATATAGATTTGGTAATTCACTATATATAATAACAGTTTATATGAACTTAATTATATTTTCATGTATTCTACCCTTTTGTAAAATGTTACATTTGCTCAGCCAACGATTACCACTTATTGTTGAACTGCGACATATGAGATATTATATTGGGCGAAAGATATTGCTGGTTATATATTAATCCTTATTTTCTCTATCCGTTTCTTAACTGGTTGTCATGATATTTATTAATATAATAGTTAGAAATAAAAGATAAAAAATATATTTGAAGTCATTTCCCTGTAAGACTAAACGTAATGGTGGGATGAAGGCTGGGGCGTGGTGCCACCTCACCCACCACGGGTGTGGAACACCGCGCCGGGTGGGGGTGAGGGCGGGCGTGGTGAGGGGCGGGTGGTGGTGTTCACCGGCGTGAGAGTGGTGGAGTTGGTCAAAATAGCCGTTGGCTAAGTCAAATATAGCCGTTGGCTAAGTCAAATATAGCCGTTAGGCTATAATTAAAATAATTTTTTTTAAACAATCTATATATACAAACCAATTACCACTTCTTTAAACCTACACTCTATATATTTATAAATACTCTCTACTAGTTTCAAGTTTCAATGGATATATCTTCGTCATCGGATTCTGTTTTCCATGGTAAAAGAATATTAATAATAATTCTGTGTATTCTCAATTCTTCTTGATTGATTACATAAGGGGCAATATATATAAGGATACAAAACAGAGGAAACTAAATCTCCCAAGATAAACACCCTAAAACATAACCCACTAATTTCGATACTGATCATCTTATTTTTGGACATGATTATTTGACTTATTCCAACACTCCCCCTCAAGTTGTGTAGTGGGGTCTCTAATACTCAACTTGCACAGAACTGATTCGAAAAACTTCCCTGGAACAGCCTTGGTAAGGATATCAGCTAGTTGATCCTCATATTTAACATAGGGAAGCTCCACAGTACCATCTTCAATTTTTTCCTTTATGAAATGTCGATCTACCTCCACATGTTTTGTCCTGTCATGTTGAACAGGATTTTCTGAAATGCTTATGGCAGCCTTATTATCACAGAACAACCGAGTTGGAAGTCTTATAGGAAAACCAATTTCCTTCATTAGTTTTTTAAGCCATATAATCTCTGTAACCCCTTTTACAATTCCCCTGAATTCTGATTCTGCACTTGACAATGAGACCACCTTTTGTTTTTTACTCCTCCAAGTAACTAGATTGCCTCCTAACAAGGTAAAGAATCCCGAGGTCGACCGCCTTCCGTTTGGATTACTTGCCCAATCAGCATCTGTAAAAACTTCTGCATTTAGATGCTCATTTTTATTAAATACAATGCCCTTTCCGGGAGTGCCCTTGAGATATTGGATTATTCTCATGACCGCTTCCATATGCTCCTTTTGCGGTTGATGCATAAATTGACTTACTACTCCAACCGCGTAGGCAATGTCAGGTCTGGTATGGGATAAGTAAATTAATTTCCCTACCAATCTCTGGTACCTTTCTTTATTTGCTGGCCCCCTTCGTTGATCTTAAGATTATGGTTGACTGTTATGGGAGTATCAACGGACTTGCAATCTACCATTCCAGTCTCAACAAGCAAATCGAGAATATATTTCTTTTGAGAAATAAAAATTCTTTCTTTTGATCGAAGAACTTCAATTCCTAAGAAATATTTCAGCCCTCCAAGATCTTTCATTTCAAATTCTTTAAAAAGGTTTTCCCGAAGTTGAGTAATTTCTTCTTTATCACTTCCTGTAATGATCATGTCATCAACATATATAATCAAACAAGTGACTAGTTCTCCTTTCCTTTTTAAAAACAAGGTATGGTCAGCATTGCTTTGTTTATATCCATAACTCTTCATAGCCATTGTAAACTTCCCGAACCATGCACGTGGAGACTGTTTCAAACCATACAAGGCTTTCTTAAGCCTGCAAACTTCATTCTTATTGAATTCTTCTGAGAACCCGGGTGGAGCCTCCATATACACCTCTTCTTTTAAATCTCCATGGAGAAATGCATTTTTCACATCAAATTGATGAAGTGGCCAGTCTTTGTTTGCAGCTATCGACAATAACACCCTGATAGTATCAATTTTAGCAACAGGGGAAAAAGTTTCTGAGTAATCGATGCCATAGGTTTGTGTATATCCTTTCGCTACTAGTCTTGCTTTATATCGTTCGATTGTTCCATCGATTTTGTATTTGATGGTAAAAACCCACCTGCACCCTACCGGTTTCTTACCTTCTGGTAACACACATTTTTCCCATGTGTGGTTTTTTCAAGAGCTTTCATCTCTGTACTCATAGCTTCTCGCCATTCACGTTTCTCACTTGCTTCTTGAGCCGTTCTAGGAATATTTTCTGAAAGAAGAGTGACGAAGAAGGCTTTTGCGACTTCACTAACCCTCCCCCTATCTCCATCAATTGGATATTTAGATTCACGTTTCTTGTGTTCTGGAGAGAATCGGTTTGGTGGAACTCCTCTATTTTTCCTTGGAGGTAAAACACGAACCTCTGGTTCTTCCAGCTCTGTTCCTTCTGGTTCTGTTTCTGGAACTGAATCATCATCATTAGTAGTATGCAAAGTACTATCACGTTGAGATTCACTTACCTTTTGTTGGACATCTTCTGAGATCGACTCACTGGTCGTGTAAACTGGTTCATCAGCCCCTCCTATGTTGGTTGTGAGAGACTCGGTGGCTCCATCTACCTGCTCTGTCGGAACAGCCTCAGAACAACTTACAGGCTCAGAACTTATAGGCTCAGAACAACTCAACCAATCTAGAGATTCCTTGACTCTCTCCCCCTGAATTCTAGGTTGGTTGTCGAAGTAGAATTCTGACTCTAAGAAGTCGCAATCCATGGTGACATGGATGCGATGAGACACAGGATTATAACACCGATATCCCATCTGATGTGGACCATATCCTACAAAAACACATTTTTCTGCACATGGACCCAATTTGTCTCTATGAATTTTTGGAATGTGAATAAATACAGAGCACCCAAAAATACGTGGTGGCAGGGTTAATACAGAAGGGATAGTTACTTGGCTTTCTAGTGTTTTTAAAGGAGTTTTATGTCCTAGAATTTGAGTGGGGAGACGATTAAGGAGATATACAGATGTTGCAACAGCTTCGGGCCAAAAAGACTGAGGAACCTGGGATTCAATCATCATAGCACGGGTTTTTTCTAGTAAAATTCGGTTTCTTCGTTCCACGACACCATTTTGTTGAGGTGTGTTAGAACATGAAGTTTGATGAATGAGCCCATTTTCCTGGATAAAGTTTTGCATGGTCTGATTTACAAATTCTCCACCATTGTCGGAACGAAGGATCTGAATTTTTTTCTTGAATTGAGTTTGAATCATCTTATAAAATATAAAAAATTTCTCTGGCAATTCTGATTTATGTTTCATAAAATATACCCAAGTCATACGAGAAAAATCGTCCACAAATAGAACAAAATATTTAAAACGATTCTTCTTGGAATTTGGGGCGGGACCCCAAACATCTGAATGAACTAATGAAAAAACAGAATCAACCCTCGTGTTACTTGGATTAAAAGACACTCTATGGTTTTTAGCAAGGACACAAGTTTCACACTTCATACAAGTGGATTTATTTAAAAAAAAGACTCGGAAATAACATCTTAAGATAACCAAACGAAGGATGACCTAGACGACGATGCCATAGCCAAAGTTGTCTGTCAGCCGTTCCATGAGCAAGCATGGCATGTCCCTGGTGAGTCACCTCATCAACATAGTAAAGACCTCCTCGCTCAGTACCACGCCCAATTATCTCCCTCGTAAGAATGTCCTGTAAAATGCAAAAAGTTGGATACATTAGAACCACACAATTCAGCTCCTTCGTCACTTGACTAATGGACAAAAGTTTTGAGGATAAAGTTGGAATATAGAGGCAATTTTTTAGCTTCATATGTCTCGAGAATTCAATGACACCCCCTCCTTTAACTTCAACATGTTCTCCACTTGCAGTTTCAATATAAGTTTTTGATGATGGTCCCAAATTTAAAAAATCATTTGGATCATATGTCATTGTATCAGTGGCTCCACAATCGAAAATCCAGTCTGTTATTTTTCTGGGACTGGGAATAGAAGATTGTGTCTGATAACCTTTAGGTGCTTCATTCATGGTGGTGACATTTTTTCCAATATCAAAACAACAAGGTTTAAAATATTTAGGGTTAATAATTGCAGGGTCTGGAGCGTAACTTCCACACCCTTTACCTGTTTCCTTGACATACTCCATCCCTATAGCCGCACCTCCATATCCAGCAGAAGATGTCACCGGTTTATCGCTGGCACCCATTACTCCTGTGGCGGCCGATGATGACGTCGGAGATGCTGGTTTGTCACCGGCGTTCTGTCCTCCGACGGCGGCAGCCGCTTTGCCTCGCTGCCCTGGCTTCTCCCACCAATCCGGAAAACCCACCAGTCTAAAACACGTCTCTTTGGTGTGTTTCTTCATATTACAATGGGTGCAATATAGTTTCGATTTATCCTCCTTCTCCCTTTTTTGTGATTCTGATCGGAATTTGTTTCTTCCGGCCGGCTCGCGAGCAACCAGCCCTAACCCAATTTCAGACGACTCCGAAGAGGATGGTGTCTGCAAGATATTAAGTCTTGCAATTTCTCTACGTATAGCAGCGTAGGCGGTCTCCACCGAAGGAAGAGGATCTCGTTTCAAGATATCGCGCTTGATTGGTTCCAGCTTATCGTCTATTGCTATCAACAACTGGTACAGTCTCTGTTCCTGAATTTTCTTATTGTAGATCTGTATATCTTCGGGCTCCTTCATTGGGTTTGGGTCTCTTCGATCAATTGTCATCCAAATGTTTTGCAGTTTGTTCCAGCATTCTTCTAATGTGTCTTTCCCTTGCTTCAATGAATTGGCCTTCTTGTGAAGATCAAAAATCTGCAAAGAGTCGGTTCCAGACCCATATGTTATCGCTAGCCCATCCCAAAGAGCTTTAGAAGTGGGGTATTGTGAAACATTGTTAACAAGGCTTGATTCAATATTCTGAATCAACCATGTGAACACACACTGATCGTCTTGCTCCCATCGTACATAAGCTTGATCTGTTTTTGATGGGGGTGACGGTTCTCCTGTAAGATGTGAACCTTTCCCCCTCCCACCGATCGCTTTCTTCATGAGAGTAGCCCATAAAGAATAGTTGTCTCCACTCAGCTTTATCCCAACAGATAGGTTTTCAGGATTCGTCATTGTAGGTTGTGCTCCAAGGCCGTTTCTCAGCAGGGCTGCAATCTGCAACGTTAAATCATCCGGTATGACCATGCTTTTATCTGTATTTTTATCACCCATTTTTTGATTTTAGATCAGGAGGATCAGAATTTTAAGAATACAAGCTGTTTTCCCAGAATCATAAAACATGCTCTGATACCATGTTTTCCATGGTAAAAGAATATTAATAATAATTCTGTGTATTCTCAATTCTTCTTGATTGATTACATAAGGGGCAATATATATAGGGATACAAAACAGAGGAAACTAAATCTCCCAAGATAAACACCCTAAAACATAACCCACTAATTTCGATACTGATCATCTTATTTTTGGACATGATTATTTGACTTATTCCAACAGATTCATCAACCGACTCATCAGATGGTGAAGAGCTTTTCATGAGTGCGATTCAAGCGTCGGTGATTTTTATAAATCATCTAGTCCAAGAATCATCTTCTAGAGTTTCAAGACGAGTCCGAGTCAACCGGGATCGTGCGGCTACAAATGATCTTCTAGTGAGAGATTATTTTACGAAAAATCAAAATTATAACGAGAAATCTTTTAAAGGTCGGTTTAGAATGCGTCGTCCGTTATTCTTTCGAATTGTTGGGGATCTAGAATGCGAGTACGAATATTTCCAACAAAAATATGACGCTAGAAGGAGGCTTGGGTTCACTGCTTTACAAAAGTGTACGTCGGCAATTCGACAACTCGCGTACGGGAAGTCAGCTGACTCAATAGATGACTATTTGAAGATGGCGGATAAAACATCGCGTGATAGCCTATTCCATTTTTGTGAAGGTATTTCTAAACTTATATAAACTAATTTAGTATGGTAAATTATAAATTAGTTTTTGTAACGTGTAGCTATAATTAGCTTGTATGGGAAAAAATATTTAAGAAAACCGACGAAAGGTGATATACAGAAATTGTAGCATCGACTGTATGCATTGGGAGTGGGAAAACTGTCCTACTGCGTGGCGAGGTCAACACCAACGTGGAGACCATCCTCGGCCCACATTAATGCTCGAGGCCGTTGCATCGAACGATCTTTGGATTTGGCATGCATTATTTGGTGTTGCGCGATCAAACAATGATATAAATGTTTTAGATCAGTCACCTGTTTTCGACGATATCGAGAAAGGCGTTGCACCGGGATCTTCTTTTATTGCTAATGACAATGAATACAGTTTTGGTTATTATTTGGGTGACAGTATTTACCCAGAATATTCTAGTATTATCAAAGCATTTACCTGTCCGCGAGAAATGAATGAAAAAAGATGGCACTTTAAAAGAACTCAAGAGTCGGCGAGAAAATATATCGAACAGGTATTCGGTGTCTTAAAAAAGAAATGACATATAATTAGTCATCCCACACGTATGTGGAAGAAATAGAAAATTCGAAATGCAATGTATGCTTGTCTGATATTACATAACATGATTATAGAAGATAAAGGGCGAGCGATCTGCACAGATTATGATGAGGACGAGCCGACTAATATAGAAATAACAAACAAACAGAGACAAGCAAACCGTCGGATAATCCGTTGTTCGGAAACTCATACAAACCTTACAACCGATCTGATAGAGCATCTATAGAGTAATCGTAATTATCATTAGGTTTTTATTTATCTGTTGTTTGTAATCCAATTTATTAAATTAAATTATGTTTTTTATTTATTTATGATTTAAATAGCATTATTTTTTAATATCAATGATATATATAAATTAATTAAATTAAAAAATAATAATTATTTAATTATTACAAAACTGATCACTTTCACCCCACCATTACACACCTGAGTGAAGATGAAGGTGAGTTCTGACACTATCTACGTAATATAGGGTGTGATGTCACCTTTACTCTACCATTACTCATATTCTAATAATTCAAATAGGTGTCATACGGCGTAGGGAAGGAGAGGCCAGAGGGGGGGGGGGGCGCAAATATTTGGAGGGTCACGTGACCAATGGTCCGACAGAAACAACCGTATTAAACAATTTTGCCTGTTTCCAACATAGGCTTATAATAAGTTGACACGTGTCATGTCACCTCCTATAAAGGGCATGCATGTGATTTTAACTTATGGAAGGGACGTTGTCTCGTGGTTATGTCTCGGGAGCTTTTCTATTTTTCTTTTTAAAATGATAAATATTTATTACTATTTGAATGTAGATTGCCATTAAAGGATGGTAAATAACATCATAATAACATCTAATTTAAGGCTGTGAAAATTAGGGTTCTTTAGGATGAAATTTTGAGGGTTTTGATATATGGGTGTTAAAATGATATATTAAGGATCGGGAGGTGTTTATGCTGCTCATAGACACAAACAGTAGCGAAACTTGAAGAAAAACGTAAGGGGAGCCGAGATTTTTTTTTTCTATCAGGGGGGTCGGAACTATAAAATTTTCGGCCGAATACGTATAAATTAACACTACTGAGCGAAAAACCGGCCGAATACGTATAAATTAACACTACTGAGCAAAAAATCGATTGGGGGGGGGGGGGGGCGGGGCCCCCGGGCCCTAACTATACTTCGCCCATGGACACAAAATCAAATGAAATCCTTAAACAATTTGGTGAATTAAGAAATTGGGGAATTGGGTGAAAAATGAAACAAACCTTAACGAGTCAAATGAGTTGTTTAGGTTGAATGATTATTGTAATATTGAATAAGGTATTGTGGGGTTTGGTTAAGGTTGAATCAACCAAGATAACTAGTGAATGATAACCATTACATTAGGGGTGTTATGAATCCTAATTGGTAGGCATGATGGGATCAATAGATTGCTAAACATGAGTACAATTGTTTAGGTGTTCGAGTTGCTAAGGGTTAAGAACAACCTGGGTCATCCAAAGACAAAGGTAAGTGTTTTCACACTTACTTAGTAATTGGTTAACTTAATACTTATACATGAAATTGCATGATTGATAGCATGTTTAAGTGTTTGGGTGTTTGGTGATTAAGGAGTTTGTTTTTAGTTTGAGTATAATTATAAACCTTTGATTCATTTTTTTCATAAGAGTGAAAAAAATGGACGGAAAAATATATAGAGAAAAAAAAGTCTAACAACACATAAGAGATGAGCACTCTCTAATTGTTCATCTTCCACTATCACCATCTTCATATTTTTCACCTTTTTCTAAACACACAATTTACCTGATGATACCTCCACCGCGAGAGTCTTTCTCGGCAGTACATACTGCTTCGGCTGTTGTAGCCTAGGAGACAGACGACCTACTTAGTGGAGACTCGAAATCTGTTATAAGGGTCCCATGTTAAACATGAAGCCTCAGCCACAACCGTCAACATTTTATTTTCCCTTTGTTGCATGCAAAGAGCATAGTTGAAGACTAAAAGTGGTGAAGATTCAAGTTAAGGATTCTACATGAAGAATTGTTGAAGTACCCAATAAAGACACTAGTTCGAATCAAAGTTGGCATATATATTTGTATTTGGTAGTTAATTTTATTCAGTTTTGTATAAAGTATTGTACTAGTTTATTTCCAATGATTAATGAGAGTATTGTTATTATTTTATTATTTTTATTTTCTAATCAAAAGTCATCCAAGGAATAGATCATTTGAGAACTCCTAATTATTGTAAGAACTCGCCAAAAAACAATCAAAACCATCTTTTTCGTTTTTACTACCTTTATCATTAGTATACAACATAAAAAATGAATTTATATATGTAAATTTACATATATTCGTATATTAAAAAAATGTACACATGTGTATAAAATTTTTTAAGTATAATTTAAAGAGAAGAGATGGATTAGTTGTAGAGATAAATCATATTTATGTTGTATTTTAATAATAAAGATAGTAAAAACAAAAAAAATGTTTTGATTGTTTTTTACACGAGTTCTCGCGGTTCTCAAGTATTTATAAGTTCTCAAGAGATATTTCCCTATATATATATATAAACGAGTGATGTTTGATGAAATTAGCAAAATCAAATATAGGTGTTCACAAGGGCGTCAATCATGCAAGGTTTACAGGTAATATGTAACATCAAGTTTTAAGGGTTGTTAATTTTAATTAAATTAGTTAATATAATTTTGTGTTAATTAATATTAATGTGTGGATAAAGGATGGTTTTAGATAATTCAAATTCAGAAGTAGTGAGGATACGATTTGACTTCCAAGAAACTTCTCATATCTTCCCACTACCCATAATCATCGACCCATTCCCTTCACTCCCTCATTTGTCGTCGGTTCCTAGAGAGAGAGAGAGGTGGTGAGACGGTGGCTGGTGGTGACAGTTCAAGGTAGTGGTGTTGTGGTGCAACCGGGGAGCCTAGATAAAGAAGGACGAGGGTTGTATCGCTTTAGTGGTTAGTCAGGTAGGTGGTCCGCGACTATGGTGGCTAAGGGAGGTGGTTCACGACGGTAATACGTAGCGATGGTGTGGTGACAATCGGGTGATCATTCGAACGAGACCAAGGTTGGCTGTGTGTTGTGGTTGAACAAGTTTTAGACCAGAGCTGTTGTGGTTGCACATAGTGGTTTGAAGCGGTGGCGACGACTATATTCTAGAGAGAGAAATGGTGGTGGACTTTTCGAGTGGGATTCGTTGTATGATCGAGGGCTGCCAAGGTGTGGTGGTGGTTCTCGGTCAACAACCGAAGCAAACAGAAGGTGAGCAGCGGCGGCTAGAGGCGTAGTACGATGATATTGTCGATTTTGAGCTATTTGGGTCTAATTAAGCATGTGGAAAGTGAGAGATCATTTTACACAATCTAGGTGAGTTATATATGTCTTATTTCAAAGCTTTTAGATGTTTTTAGACTGATTCACGTACAAAGTGTGTTAACAGTTTAAAACTAGGTGGTAAATGTTAAATGTGGAATTAACGGGTTGGAACCGATAAGTGTTTTAGGTAGGCTTTCAAGGTTGTGTTGGAAATGGGTTATGATAAAGGTTAATTAACCTTGATAATGTTTTTGGGTGGTGCTTAGTATATTTTAAAGCAGTGGTTCGGTTATGTGAACAATTGTTGTTAAGTGTGTGATTTTTGAACATCGAATCAATGTGATTGGTTGTGGTGTTTGGTTTATATGATTTAACCATTTTTGTGATGTTAAAGTGCGTTATTGCATGAGAATTAATCTATGGGTATTGATTATGATATATGATATGTCCTAAATTATACATGTTTTGCATGCATAATAATCCCCGTATTATGGTACTAATTGATTAAAAGTCTTGCAATTGATACTTAAAACGTTAATATTTCACAATTGCAGGTTATTCGGTGTCCCAAGATAAACAGATCAAAAACCAGCTTAAAACATGAAGAAATCAAGCTTTTGGAGGACCAAACCCAAGCATTGACCCCTAAGAAGTCAAACCAGCTCAACACAAGTCAACCAGCAACTAAAAGACGAGCGTGGGGAGCAGACAGAGGGATGCACGGCCGTACATCCCTTTGCACGGTCGTGCAAAGCCTGTCTGGCCTCCCCAAACTCCGGTACACTGTCCTTTGTACCATGTTTGATTCCCGAGGTGTTTGCACGCCCGTGCAATCCAATGCACGGCCGTGCATTGCTCATTTTGAGGCCTATAAATAGATGGCTTGAGTTATTCATTGAGATATCCCTTACACACCCCAAGAACACACCAGAGAAAGCTTATTTCATAATTAGAGTGTAGTAGTAGTGAGTAGAGGGGCTCTTCCTCCTTTGTAAGGCCCCAAACCCGGGAGGCCTCACTTGTTGGATTTACTCATTCACAAACAGTTATTAAACTTGAATATCAAATAACACAGCGGAATCATTCATTCATCATAATTAAAACTTGTTCAAACATGCGAAGGCGTAACATTATCAAATACATAAACATAACATAAACAACTCATAACGGGATGCCAGTCTTCATGATCAACCGGGTAACTCTTCTCACTTGCCAAGCATCACCGTCCATCGTCCATACCTGCCTTAACCTGAATGTGCATACTAAAAAGTCAGCTACGCTGGTGAGTTCAAGTTTTCATTCGATTTAAGAAATGGTTCATCATTTTATAATTCATTTAGGTTTAACATCATGTATAAGAAAACAGGGCTTTTCGTTCATCATTAAAAACATTCAAACATTTTATCATCATCATAAACACCGTTGAACGGATCGTTCGTTTAAAACATTTAACATTCATTTAAGTCATACATTATTATCCAAATCTGTGTTACAATTCAGTCCGTCATTTAGTATTGTATTGCCCCTAAGGCTTAACTGCACGAAGACCGATAATACAATACATTCTGTTAATTCCCTTTTGTATTGCCCCCAAGGCTTAACTGCACGAGGACTGACAATACTCATTTAGTTACCCCTATGGCTCCCATGTCCATAAACCGACGACTTCCATCGACGGCTATGGCTCACGGCCATAACACCGTCGGATAATAATTTAACCTTCGTAGGGTCACGTTAACCCCTGAGTAACCGTCGTTACTCCCTTACCAGTCGTACAACATCATAACCATTGACAGGCCACCAAGACACTGCCCCTATTGTTCTTATGGCAACTATGGCTCGCTGTCCATAATCTACCACAAGGCTGGGAATTACATTCCCAGACTTCATTCGTCAATTCAATTCATTCAACAGATTAGATTTGTAATGACTTCTTTAAAACCTTTGCCCTTTCTTTCCTTTTCATAAAACCTTTCATTCATTTTCAAAACCCTTTACCTTCAGTTTAAACCATTTCTTTATAAACATTTCGTTCGTAAACATTCCATTCATAAAACTTTCTTTCCATAAACCGTTCGTTCCAGATCATTTCATTTCGTAAACATAGTTTCATAAGCATCATTTCGTAAACATCGTTTCAAAAAACACCATTTCGTAAACATCGTTTCGTAAAACATCATTTCGTATGTATGCACACCAGCCCGAAAAAATTATTTAAAACATTTAAAAGAGGGCTTCTAGAACTCACCTGATAAGCTAATCTGGGTTGTCCTAAACAAAGGTCCCACAACGTCACTTCCGATCTGAATTGATTAGTTAAATACACATCAGACCTAATACCGACTCTAACGGTTTAACCTTCTAAACATACTGACTTTACCTAAACAGCCTGATGCCTGCGCACTTAGCAAGTGCGCAGGGCCTTGTTCTTGCGTACTTAATAAGTGCGCAAACTTTGCTTCACGCGTACTTGATAAGTACGCAGGACCCTCTTCATGCGTACTTGATAAGTACGCAGGATCCTCTTCATGCGTACTTGATAAGTACGCAGGATCTGCTTCACCGCAAAAACACTAACTTTCGCATTCGGGTCTGATCACGTCAAGACCCCGAACTTGTTTACATTCAAGACGTTTGCTTTTTATTAAGGAACTCAAATCTATGTTTTTTTTTCAAGTTTGATCCGTAAAAACGTTACCTTTTCATCCAAAACCTTAAAAACCCCAAAACGAATAAAAACTCAGATCTACGCTAGATCGTTACCTGTATCGAGATTCTGATTCTGAGGTTCTTCTCACGAGCTATGGAGCAACACTTTACTGAAATCTCGGGTCGATCCACCAACTTTCTCTCTCTACGGTTTCTCTCTCTAGATGTTGCAAATGAGAGAAAGGGTGGTGACTTAGGCTATTTATAGGAGAGGCTCCCCTATGCTCGCCCCTTCTAGCCCGCTGGCCCATCCAGCCCGGCCCGTCATGCCTCGTTCGTTTATTCCGTTATTATAACTGTCGTTTTATTTTTTTTTGGGATGTTACAAGTCTACCCCCTTACAATAGGTTTCGTCCCCGAAACCTATCATAAGTCAAATAGTTGAGGGTACGACTCCCTCATTTCCGTTTCTGTTTCCCAAGTAGATTCCGATCCCTTTCGGTGCTTTCATTGGACTTTAACCAATTGAATAATCTTATTACGCAAACGCTTCTCCTTTCTGTCTAAGATGGCCACTAGTTCTTCGATGTAGTTAAGGCTGTTGTCGACCTCGATGTCAGTAAGTGGTACGTGAGCCGATTCATCCGCCAAACACTTTCGTAAGTGTGATACATGGAAGGTAGGATGAATCCCACTTAACTCATCAGGCAACTCTAACCGATAAGCGACTTCACCAACCCGTGCCATTATCCTGAATGGTCCGACAAACCTCGGACTTAACTTTCCTCTCTTCCTGAATCGTATGATTCCCTTCCAGGGTGACACTTTCAACATTACTCTGTCCCCAACATCAAAGTTAATAGGCCTTCGTCGTTTATCCGCATAGGACTTCTGACGATCTTGTGCGGCCTTCATTCGTGCTTTGATTTGATCAAACCTTTCTGACGTTTCTCTTACGACTTCAAGACTTCCTAATTCCTTCTGTCCAATCTCACCCCAACAAACCGGGGTCCTGCATCTTCTCCCATACAACATTTCGTAAGTCGGCATGCCTATCGTCGTGTGATGACTATTGTTGTAGGAGAATTCGGCTAATGACAGATGACTGTCCCAACTGCCGCCGAAATCGATAATACAAGCACGAAGCATATCCTCCAATGTCTGAATGGTCCTTTCGGACTGACCATCCGTTTGAGGGTGGTATGCCGTGCTAACATTGAGTCTCATGCCCATCGCATCCTCGTGAAATCTTTTCCAGAACCTCGATGTGAATCGTGTGTCCCGATCAGACACGATCGTCAAAAGCATCCCATGCCGTGCTACTACTTCGTTAATAAATACTTCCGCTAACCTTTCCGACGAGAACGTCTCGCGAATAGGTAGGAAATGAGCACTCTTCGTTAAACGGTCCACAATTACCCAAATGGTGTCATGACCTTTAGCTGTGCGAGGTAGCTTGGTTATGAAGTCCGTGGTAATGTGTTCCCACTTCCATTCCAGTATATCAAGCGGTTGAATCTTTCCATACGGTTCCTGGTGTTCAGCCTTTACTTGCGAGCAAGTCAAGCACTTGCTTACGTACTTTGTCACCTCATGTTTCATTCCAGGCCACCAGTATTCCTTCCTCAGATCTTGGTACATTTTGTTGGTACCGAGGTGGATAGAGTAACGAGACTTATGAGCCTCATCCAAGATTTTGTTTCTAAGCTCGCCACTCATAGGTATCCATACCCGCACAAAACGTGTCCTAACACCAAGGGTGTTATATTCCAACTTGTCCTGTTGGTCAACCATTCTTTCCTTCTTTATGTTTTCTTCCTTCAGTGCTTCATCTTGAGCTCTTTCAATTTCCCTCATCACATCTGATGTCACCACCAACTGGCAAGCTTTCACTCTAATAGGAGCAGGCACATCCTTTCGGCTTAGAGCGTCAGCCACCACGTTTGCCTTTCCAAGATGGTATATGATTTCACAGTCATAGTATTTCAACGGTTTCAACCATCGTCTCTGCCTCATATTAAGTTCCTTTTGTTCGAAGAAGTACTTCAAACTTTTGTGGTCGGAGTAAATAGTAAACTTCACCTCGTAAAGGTAGTGCCTCCAGATTTTCAATGCGAATACAACAGCAGCAAGTTCCAAATCGTAAGTCGGATAATTAGCTTCGTGAATCTTCAACTGCCGTGACGCATACGCGATCACTCTCCCGTGTTGCATCAACACGCATTCCAATCCCTGACCCAAAGCGTCAGAGTATACCACTAAGTCTTCATTGCCCTCGAGAAGAGCCGAGACTGGAGCTTGGGTTAGTTTCTCCTTCAATTCCTTAAACGCCTCATCCTGGGTTGAACCACATTTGTACTTTACCTCCTTCCGAGTCAACTTTGTCAACGGCGAAGCTATTTTCGAGAAATCCTGGATGAATCTCCGATAGTAGCCTGCCAATCCCAAGAAACTGAGGATTTTAGTTGGCGTCTTAGGAATATTCCATTCCCTTACCGTCATTATCTTTGCTGGGTCAACCATAATGCCGTTCGGGTTAATGACGTGACCTAGGAATTGGACTTCCCTAAGCTAGAACGCGCATTTTGAGAACTTAGCATACAACTTTTCCTTTTTCAGAGCTTCCAATGCCTCTTTTAAGTGGCATGCGTGATCACCCTCATTCTTGGAGTAGATGAGGATATCATCGATGAACACGATTACCGATCGGTCCAGCATCGGTCGACACACCCTATTCATCAAATCCATGAACGCTGCGGGGGCGTTCGTCAATCCGAAAGACATTACGCGAAACTCGAAATGTCCATAAATCGTGCGAAATGTAGTTTTCGGTATGTCCTCTTCCCTCACCTTCAACTGATGGTACCCGGACCGAAGGTCGATTTTTGAGAACCAACTTGCGCCTTGCAATTGATAGAACATGTCGTCGATCCTTGGTAAAGGGTACTTGTTCTTCACCGTACGTTTATTCAACTCGCGATAATCAATACACATTCTCATCGAACCTTCTTTCTTCTTCACAAACAACACCGGAGCACCCCACGGCGAGATGCTCGGTTGGATAAATCCTTTCTCAAGTAACTCATTTAGTTGTACCATTAACTCTTTCATCTCCACTGGTGCTAGTCGATTTGGAGCCTTAGCCACGGGCTGGGCATCTGGTACTAAGTCGATTCAAAATTCGATCTCTCTGTCGGGTGGTATCCCAGGCAATTCCTCTGGAAACACCTCCGGGTACTCGCGTACCACGGGTACATCGTCTAGTTCCTTCACTTCCTTACACTCGTCAATTACGTACACTAGATAAGCCTCGCATCCTCGCCTCAAGTAATCTGCTGCCTTAATCATTGAGATGACACTTGGCATCGGGGCGTCACGATCTCCAAAAACCTCGACTTTGCTACCATCCGGAGCCTTGAGTCGGATTATCTTTCATTTACATATGATTTGTGCTTCGTTGGCAATTAACCAATCCATACCTAACACGACATCAAACCCTCCTAAAACCATAACAAACAATCTGACAGGGAACCTATGACCTTCTATTTTTATCGTGGAATTGTCAACTACATCGGTCACTCTCGCAGTTCTACCCTCAACGGTTTCTACGCTAAAAGCCATTTCTAGCTTACTGACAGTGTACTTCACTCGTTTACAGAAAGTCGTAGATATAAAACTCTTACTGGCACCCGAATCGAATAACACAGATACAAAAGTGTTGTCAAGGATAAACGTACCTGACACCACGTCGGGGTCCGCCCTGGCCTGGTCTTACGTCAGCGCGTACGCTCGAGTCTTTGCTCGGGATCTCTCTTCTTTCTTCTCCGGGCCTTTCCCTTTCCCGGCTTGACCCATCCTGGGCTTGGTACATTCCCGGCTCATATGACCATTCTCCCCACAGTTGTAGCATTTGAAGCCTTGCGGGCATTCACGGGAGTAGTGTCCGGTTTTGCTGCATTTAAAGCATAGATTTGACCCTAGCCGACATTCACCCGCATGTCTTACCCCACATCTTCCACAGACTGTCGTCTCACCTACCCTGGCCTGTTTGTCCCGAGCCCCAAACAACTTCCCACCCGATCGCTTAGCGGGAAAACTCAGCTTCTTCTTAGGCTCTTCAATGGCAACGACATTCAACGCCAGATCATCAAATACCATGCCGCTCAGTTCTACTACCGAATCATAGGTAGTAGGGGCGTTTGCCTTAACATAGGTGCGGACCTGGTCCGACAGTCCTTGAATGTAGCATGCAATCTTTCTTTCCTCAGTCGTGACAAGATGTGGCACCAGACGTGCCAGTTCATTGAATCAGGTTGTGTATTGCCGGTGCGTCATGCTCCCGGCCTTCAAACCCATAAATTCCCTCTCTACCTTCTCAATCTCGTTCCTTGGGTAGAAATTCTTGATCACCAAGGTTTTCAAAACAGCCCACATCATTGCATCCACAAGCTCGCTCCCTTTTGCTTGACGTACACCTTCCCACCAATGGGATGCTTCCTCTCTCAAGGAGTTAGCATCAAATTTCACAACTTGATCCGTTCGACACTCGCTCAGGCGAATGGCAGCTTCCATACGGATTACCCAATCAAAAGTAGCCACCGCGTCTTTCTTCCCAGTCAAGACCGGCGGGTCACATGCCTTAAAGGACTTATAGTCGCAGCCACGGTTAAGCGGTGCGTTGATTGCCTCAGTGTTCGGGGTGTCAACCGTCGTGTTAGACCCATCCGTCTCATTAACCTTCTTTAATGCTCAGTCCTTGCAAGGAAACCTTCATCAACTCAGTGAACTCTCGAGCTATGGCTGCTCTCACTTCTGGTTCAAAAGTGAAAGGTTGTTCTTTAACCTGTGTCTGCTCGGTTCCATGCACACCAACCGCCGGTTCAGTGTGAACACTTCCTTCTTCACTATACTCTTGGCGCGCAGGGGTCCTGTCGCGCCCACCGTTACGACCACCGGTGCGACCACCGATGCGGCCCCCACCACGCCTTCCGCTTTTTCGTCCCGCCATTTCGTTCTATAAGACAAGGAATCCAATGTCATCACGCTAGTTAACAAATAAAATTCAACAAGCACTGTAAGATGTTAATATACACTGGCCATTTGTAATTAACCATTACACTGCCTTTCGACTTCTATTTGACCACCTTTGTGATTCCATCAGAAAACAAGTCCTTTCCTCACCCTTTCTAAGGCTTACTATATATGTAAATATATACTACCTTCATACCTGATGCTATGGCTCGAGTTACCCGTACTGGCATCCGCTTTCAGTCCCATTCACAGTTTAAGTTCAGACACTTGGAGTGTCCGAATCCCTCAAACTATTGTTCTGATACCAACTTGTAAGGCCCCAAACCCGGGAGGCCTCACTTGTTGGATTTACTCATTTACAAACAGTTCTTAAACTTGAATATCAAAATAACGTAACGGAAAATACTTCATTAAAACATAACCATTATATTGTTCAACATGCGGAAGCGTAACATAGTCTATTACATAAACATAACATAATCTAATCATAACAGGATGCCAGTCTTCGTATCATCCGTGTAACTCATCAAGCCGCCCAACATCACCTTTCATCATCGTAATCTGCCTTAACCTGAATGTGCATACTAAAAAGTCAGCTACGCTGGTAAGTTCTAGCTTTTCATAAAACCTTAACTTCAAATATTTGCCAAAAACATATCATTTAACTTCATTAATAAAAGCGTACAAAAACATGCAATAACATAACATAACATCATAAACATAAGTCAACGAACATGTCGAATCTGTGCCTTCTCGTAACTGTCAAATCCATACGTCACATACTAGTGGAATAACCTAAAGATCACCACCACTAGGCCCATCAACACTGTACTGTCCTTCGGGTGAGGAACTCCTAGGGCCCGATACTTAGGTTATTCAGCACCAAACTTCAAGCACGGCATCACAAGGATGACACGTACCAAACTTCAAGCACTGCACCCCGTAAGGCGCAAGTACCAAACTTCAAGCACGACTACCCCGTAAGGTAAATCGTACCAAACTTCAAGGATCACGATAATCCCCTTGGTGACCGTCATCACCCCAGTTGTACAACAGTTGGCCAGCCACAAAGGCCCCTAAAAGGTAAAGGCCCATAACATACTTCCCATACCCATAACCTTCATTCCCTAAGGAATATTGGCAGATTCGTTCGTTTGTGACTTTCGTAAACATTCACTTCTTTTACTTCAAAACTTCAGTTAAAGCATTACGTTTTATTAAAAATCATTCCTTCATTCATAAACACTTAATAAACTTCATAAACTTCTTTTGGAAAAATATTTCATAAACACTTCTTTCATAACCCTTCCTTCCAAAACATCGTTCATAAACATCATTTTATAAAACGTCACATACAACATTCATAAACATCGTTTTATAAAATAGTCACATCGTTACGTATGCACACCAACCCAAAAACATTATTAAAACATTTAAAAGAGGGCTTCTAGAACTCACCGTATAAGCCAATCTGGGTTGTCCTAAACAAAGGTCCAACAACGTCACTTCTGATTTGAATTGATTAGTTAAATACACATCAGACCCAATCCCGACTCTAACGGTTTAACCATTCTAAACATACTGACTTTACTTAATCAGCCGGATGCCTGCACACTTAGTAAGTGCGCAGAGACTTGTTCTTGCGTACTTAATAAGTGCGCAGACTTTGTTTCATGCGTACTTGATAAATACGCAGTACCTGCTTCATGCGTACTTGATAAGTGCGCATGACCCTCTTCATACGTACTTGATAAGTACGCAGGATCCTCTTCTTGCGTACTTACTCCTCTTCTTGCGTACTTGGTAAGTACGCAGGATCAGCTTCATGCGTACTTGATAAGTACGCACGGACTGCTTCCTCGCAAAAACCCTAACTTTCGCCTTCGGGTTTGATCACGTCAAGATCCCGAACTTGTTTACTTCAAAACGTTTGCTTTTCATTAAGGAATCCAAATATATGTTTTCCTTCCAATTTCATCCGTAAAAACGTTACATTTTCATCCAAAACCCGAAAAACCCAAAAGCAAACAAAAACTCAGATTTAGGCCAGATCGTTACCTGAATCGAGTTTCTGATCCGGTGGTTCTTCTC
The DNA here is from genome assembly GCA_023525975.1 of Smallanthus sonchifolius. Taxonomy (NCBI): domain Eukaryota; kingdom Viridiplantae; phylum Streptophyta; class Magnoliopsida; order Asterales; family Asteraceae; genus Smallanthus; species Smallanthus sonchifolius. Next base: position 67,461,469 of record CM042031.1, on the reverse strand, counting down.
ACGAGCTCTGGAGCAACACACTTCTCAAATCTCGGGTAGATCCGACAACTTTCTCTCTCTACGGTTTCTCTCTCTAGATGTTGCAATGAGAGAAATGGGTGGTGACCTTGGCTATTTATAGGGGAGGCTCCCTTTCCAGCCCGCCGACCCATCCGGCCCGACCCGACATGCCTCGTTCGTTTATTCCGTTATTATAACTGTCGTTTTATTTTTAGGATGTTACATGAAGCGTTCAAGACATAACTTAAATTAAATTAAACTAGGTCCAAGTCCTAGGTGAGCAAGTAGTGTACTCAAACAGTTGCACCTGAAACATGTGAGTAAATGTCAACTACAAGTAGTTGGTGAGTAACATAGGTTTTGACACCAAACAAAAGTTAAGTAAAAAGGATTTGAAATTCAATATGTTCAAAGGGTAACTAAGGCATAAATGTGAAAACATACAAGGTTCCAAGACGTACAATCAAACTGTGTAAATGGAAAACTGTAAGTACAATCCAACTGATTGTCATTTTGAAAATATAGTAATATGTATACACAAAACCCGCCATGTCACACCCCGACCGATGGCGGAATCATCGAGGCGGACAATGTGATGATTGTTCAAAAGCACATGATACTAAAGGTTGCATAATTCATTAATTTAATTTAAAGACAACAAGTTCCAAATACAATACATTTCAAATAACCTAGTCTAGTTCAAAACATTAATTTATTTAACTAGGTCCATAGTTCCTAAATGGAGAGATCTTCGGCAAGCAGTCACATATCCAAACCTGAAACATTATTTAAATCAAGTGTCAACTAAAAAGTTGGTGAGTACATAGGTTTAGTATTTCTTGTAAATAGTGGTTGTAAATCATTTTGCAACTCATTGTTTATATTGTTAAACATAGTATATGATGTAACATTTATTTAATCACAATTCAAACCGAGTTTGACGCGCTTGAACAGAGCACAACAGCTAAGTCCGGTATGTTTGAATATAGTTACCCACTATATCTGATATGTTTGAATATAACACGCGGTTATATCCGAGTATGCAGTAATAAACACCCTAACCGGGTGGGCTGGTCAGGCACAATAGATCTATCATTATTACAGTTGGTTGTCTTGTGTTTAAATGTATGTACATCCAAAAAATAAGCATATAGTCTCATGTATAACACGTATAAACAATGTGAGTAGCATGTATAATGTTTCACCCCAAAACGTATGAAAGTGTAAAAATAGGGGCTATGTAACTCACCTGGCTAGCGGATATAATAATCCACGAGTGCGGGTGATAAGGACGTTGAAACCTAAGCACGATGAAATCCTATGTGGATAGATAAATATTATTGTATGTTTGTATGTGCGTATTCGTATTTAAATGTATATTGGTTTTATAATAATATTCCTTAATATTTATTTATAAAATATAGTAGGAATATGATAATGATTTTGTAAAACTCTAACTTAAAAATATATATGTATATATATTGTTTTAAACAAGTATTTATTATGTTTAATGTATTTATAAATAACAATAACAATTAAAAGAAAATTCTTTATTTGACTAATTATATTATATAGATTAAAATTTGTTTTAACAAGTTTATTAAAAATATTGCAAGATCTATAAAAATGAGACCTTTTACATATTAAATGTATTTTAATAAGTTTATAAACACGTTACAAGATTTATATAAAAAAAATATACGACATTTTATATATAAAAATGTGTTTAAATAAGTTTATAAAAATGTTGTAAGATTTATAAAAATATTGGACATTTTATATATATAAAATGTGTTTAAATAAGTTTATAAAAATATTATAAGATTTATAAAATTTGGAATAGTTTAAGGATTGTTTAATAGATTTCAAAATAAACGAACGATCAAACCGACTCGTAATAGTCTTTAGTGTATAAAAATAATATTTAATTAAGTTAAAATAATTATATAAAATAAATAAAGTGAAAACAGAAGTAAAAAAAATTGGGCCGAAGGCCAACCGGTTTCGAACCCGCGACCTGAAGCTCAAACACACACACGCATAACCAGCCGGGCTACTGCCCATCGCTGGTTATGTGTGTATCGTTTAATTGATATACACACATCTAAAACTGGTCACTGGTTCTCGGTAATCCGGCAAACCATGTCCGAGGACTTGGGTTTGCCCGGAAACTGTCGTGCGAATGCCTCGATTTCACTTCTAATCGTTTACCTGGGATAAATAGAAGACAAGGGAATTGAATTGAGGCTCGAACCAAGTTGCAACAGGTCTGGTCGGCAAAGCTTTGGAACTCGAAAATGTCACTAGTGGGGATTGATTTCTGGGTGGAATTAGCCCTTGTAATCCTGGTCACAGCTTCACTTAGGGTCGACGAAGGTGATGCAGTCTTCAATTTGGAGTGAGAGAGGGTGGAAGGATGGTAGCGAGCTTGGGCAGGTTCGATAATGGCTATTTATAGCGGAGCTCGTTCCTTATATTAAAACACGCAATTGAGTATGTCGGGGCATTCTTCTGGACGAGACGAATCTGTCGAGACCTCTTGAAGGCGTGGAGGTGGCCTGTCGGGCACGAATTTGGACCGGGATGTCTCGGCCACCAACAGGATCAGACGATCCTTGTGATTGGCAGACCAATTGGTCGAGGGTTCTGGTTCGCGTGGGGGAGACGAAGCCAGAGGTGCTTTTGTCGGGCGTTGAGGTGCAGGGGACAGCCCTGTCGAGTGGGTCGCCGGAAAAAGCTTTGGACCGCCGGTCACTGGGAGGGACGACCGGAAAGACGAATTGGGATTTGGCAGGAATGATCCCTGAAGTTTGGTTTTGATTTAAAATGGTCCCTGAGATAATTACGGTTGAGTCCTTGTAGTTTGATTTGTACACCTTTAGTCCCTTAACTGAATTCTGGTTTAAAACCTTTTAGTTTGAAAATTTTCAAAACAGCCCCTTAACTTTTATAAAAGTAAATAAATCAAATTTCTTTTTTTTTTCAATTATATTTTTATAACTTATATTATTTATTATTATCATAAATATTTTTATAAAAGTTATTTATTTTATTTGAATAGGTTATCTTATTATAAATGAACCCTTTTAATTTAGATTTTTGTATAAAATTTTATATAAGTTTAAAACTTATAAAATTTTATTTATTTTAAATCCTTAAATTAAATATATGTACATATATATATTTTTATATACTTGTACAAAATTTTAAATAAAACCACTTGCATTCCATTGAATAGAAAATGTTTAAAGGATACATAATATAAAAGCGTGAATAAAAACCGAAATGTCACAGTCTCCCCATGTTAAAGGAATTTCGCCCCGAAATTCAACCAGTGGAAGCTATGAAAAGAGATGCGGATACTTGGTCTTCATTTGGTCTTCACGTTCCCAAGTGAACTCGGGTCCACGTTTAGACTCCCAACGGACCTTGACAATGGGGATGCGGCTACGCTTGAGTTTCTTAACTTCTCGGTCCATGATTTCCACGGGTTTCTCAACAAAGTGCATTTTCTCGTCAATACGCACTTCGTCAAGGGGAATGTGGAGATTCTCGTCGGCTAGGCACTTTTTCAAATTAGATACATGAAAAGTTGGATGAACGTTGATGAGTTCTGAAGGAAGATCGAGTTTGTAGGCCACTTTTCCTACCCTTTCGAGTATCTTGAAGGGACCCACATATCGAGGTGCAAGTTTTCCTTTCTTTCCAAATCGGACTACGCCCTTCCAAGGTGATACCTTTAGGAGAACCATATCCCCAACTTGAAATTCCAAGGGTTTTCGTCTTTTATCGGCATAGCTCTTTTGCCGACTCCTTACCACTCGAATGTTGTCACGAATAAGAAAAATCTTATCGGTGGTCTCTTGGATAAGCTCGGGGCCGGTGATTTGTGATTCACCAATTTCGTTCCAACAAATCGGTGAACGACATTTTCGTCCATAAAGAGCTTCAAACGGTGCCATGTTAATACTTGTGTGGTAGCTGTTGTTGTAGGAAAATTCGATCAGTGGTAGGTGAGAATTCCAATTGCCACCAAAGTCAATAACACAAGCTCTAAGCATATCCTCGAGAGTTTGGATTGTTCGTTCGGTTTGTCCATCAGTTTGAGGATGGTAAGCCGTACTTAAATCCAAACGAGTACCAAGTGCTGATTGCAATGATTGCCAAAATCGGGAAGTAAAATGCGAATCACGATCGGAGATGATGTTCAAAGGGATTCCGTGACGACTTACGACCTCATCAATGTAGATCCGAGCCAATTTCTCGACTCGATAGTCCTCACGAATAGGCAAGAAATGAGCAGACTTTGTAAGTCGGTCGATAATACTATCGTGCCCACTAGAAGTGCGTGAGAGTTTGGTGATGAAATCCATGGCAAGGTTCTCCCATTTCCATACGGGTATTTCAGGTTGTTCGAGGAGTCCGGAAGGCTTTTGGTGTTCGGCCTTCACTTTAGAACAAGTTAGGCATTTTGCCACAAAGAGGGCAATATCCTTTTTCATGCCGGGCCACCAATATTGCTGGCGGAGACCCATGTACATCTTATCGGCTCCGGGATGTACCGAATATCGAGTTTTGTGGGGCTCGTTCATCAAAAATATACGAAGATCGTCGCGATCGGGAATCCAGATACGGTCCATGTAATACATTAGACCGTTGGCTTTAGTTTCTAGCAAGAGTTCTACACCACATGCCATTTCTTGATACATGTTTCCCTCGGTTACCGAGGTGTGTTGTGCTTTGAGAATACGGGCTTGGATATCGTTATGAATACAAATACTATGAAGCATGACACGTTCTTTACGACTCAAGGCGTCGGCTACAACATTTGCTTTGCCGGGATGGTAGCGAATCTCGCAGTCGTAGTCGTTAAGAAGTTCAACCCATCGTCGTTGCCTCATATTAAGCTCTTTTTGATTGAAAATATGTTGGAGACTTTTGTGGTCGGTGAAAACCACACATTTGGTGCCATATAGATAGTGTCTCCAAATTTTCAAAGCGAAAACGACAGCACCAAGCTCAAGATCATGGGTTGTATAGTTCTTCTCATGGACTTTGAGTTGGCGTGATGCGTATGCAATTACTTGGCCACGTTGCATAAGAACACAACCAAGACCTTGGTTGGATGCATCACAATAAACGACAAAGTCGTCATTACCATTAGGGAGAGTTAGAATAGGAGCATTGCAGAGCTTGTGCTTGAGAGTTTGAAAAGCTTCTTCTTGCTTGGGTCCCCACTCGTAAGATTTACCTTTGTGAGTCAAGGCAGTGAGTGGAACCGCAATCTTGGAGAAATTTGAGATGAAGCGACGATAGTAACCTGCTAGTCCAAGGAATGAACGAATCTCGGTAGGAGTCCTAGGTGTACTCCAGTTCTTCACCGCCTCGATCTTTGCCAGATCCACATGAATTCCCTTATCGTTGACTATGTGACCCAAAAATTGAACCTCTTTTAGCCAGAATTCACACTTGGAGAATTTGGCGTATAGTTGTTCTTTCTTCAAGAGTTCCAAAATCAAACGAAGATGTTGTTCATGCTCCGTTTTTGTCTTAGAATAGATAAGAATGTCATCAATGAAAACGATCACGAACTTGTCCAAATAAGGTTTGCATACACGGTTCATGAGGTCCATGAAGACCGCAGGTGCATTAGTCAAACCGAAGGGCATGACCATGAACTCTTAGTGACCATATCTAGTCCGAAAGGCAGTCTTCGGAATGTCTTCATCGAGAACACGAAGTTGATGGTATCCGGAACGAAGGTCAATCTTGGAGAAACATGTTGAACCTTGAAGCTGATCGAAAAGATCGTCGATACGGGGTAAAGGGTATCGGTTCTTAATTGTAAGTTTGTTGAGTTCACGATAATCGATGCACATTCGAAACGATCCATCCTTTTTCTTTACGAATAGCACGGGAGCACCCCAAGGTGAATGGCTCGGGCGGATGAATCCTTTGGATGAGAGTTCTTGTAATTGACTTGCAAGCTCTTGCATTTCGGAAGGTGCAAGACGATAGGGGGCTTTTGCCACGGGCGTTGCTCCGGGTACAAGGTCAATGCGGAACTCTACTTGTCTAGGAGGAGGAAGGCCAGGTAGATCCTCGGGGAATACCTCGGGAAAATCTCGTATGATTGGGATGTCTTGCAATTTCTTATCCTTAACTTTCGCGTCAACTATGTGAGCCAGGAAGGCAACGTACTTCTTCCGCAAGTACTATTGTGCTAATGTTTAAGACATGAGCTGGAGACCACGACACGGTTTTTCACCGAAAATAACTAACGTGTCGCCCGAAGAGAGAGGTATACGAATACACTTTTCGTAGCAAATAACCTCGGCATGGTGCTTGGACAACCAGTCCATGCCAATTATAATATCGAAGCTTCCCAATTGCATTGGAAGGAGATCAACAGAGAATTCATGATTATTAAGCTCGAGATTGTAGTTGCGGATAACAGAGTTTATAGCAATAGATTTCCCGTTTGCTATCTCCACGGAATAGGGGTTGTCAAGTTTCGTTCTTTGTTTAGCAAGTCGAGATTCAAAGGTAAGAGACACGAAACTCCTATTGGCACCGGTATCAAATAAAACGGATGCATAATGATTGTTTACAAGAAACGTACCGTTTATCACGTCGTTGTTTGCTTGAGCCTCGTTAGCGTTTATGTTAAACGCTCGTCCTTGAGGACCACCTTGATGATGAAGTTTTGGGCATCGGTCACGGAAATGGTTTGGATCTCCACATTCGTAACATACCCGACCATTGGGAGGTGCTGGATAGTTTTGATGGTTAGCTGGAGCAGCTTGATGGACGGGAGGACGGGTACGGCAGGTAGTGACCACATGTCCATATCGCCCACAGCTTGAGCACAATCGGCATGGTAAGTTGGCAGGGTGATGGTACTTGCAGGTCTGGCACTGGGGATTCGGGCCCTGATAAGTTTTCGGGTTTTGACCCAAAGGGGCAGCTTGAATAGCAGGTACTGCGGGAGTTACGGCTGCTAAGTTTCGACCCTTTCGTTTCTTGTTGCGGTTAGAAGACTCGGGTTTAACATCTTTAACGGCCGCAAGGGTAGAGACAACCTTCTTGGAACCTTTTCTTGTTAAGGTTCCGGCTTTGACGTGGTTGTCGGATAGTGTAGCAGATAGACGGATAGCAGCTTCAAGCGTAGGAGGATTGCTTCCCAGTACAGCATCTTGAATTTGCATAGGCAGGCCGCCTATGTATTTTTCAATTCCCCGAGCAAGGGGAGTGATCATGTGAGGCACCAAAAGACTTAGTTCTTGGAACCGGGTGGTGTACGCTAGATTATCCCCGCTGTCTTGGGCAAGATCCCAAAACTCAGCCTCGAGCTTCCTCATTTCATTCCGAGGACAGAATTCATCAGTCATGACCTTCTTCAGATCATCCCATGATAAGGATGTAGCAACCTCAGCACCCCGAGTGCGTTTCTCACCGTTCCACCAGGTGAGGGCTCTCTTTTGGAGTACACTTGTGGCATAACGAACCCGAAGATTATCGGGACAGTCGCTGTTTAGGAATGTGCTTTCCATGCTTTCAAACCATTGGAGTAGGCCGGTAGCACCTTCAGTCCCGAAGAATTTAGTAGGATTGCACGAGTTAAAGTGCTTAAACGTGCAATGAGGCGGGTTGGTACCACCGTTTCCTTGGATGTTGTGAGACCCGTCACTGTTGTTATTTGCTTGAGTCATTTGCCCTACTAGCTGGGCAAGAAGAGTAGCAAGATCCGGGTTGGAAGTGCTAGAGTTTGCACGTCGAGGAGGCATTCTAACACCATAAGAAAAGACAAGGATATTTTAGATAAGACGGATAAATATGAGTTATAGCGGGAAATAATGTAAGCAGAAATACGAGATTTATCATGACGCGTGCTAGTGCATGTGTATTTATTCTAAGTTGATAGGGGAAACTAAGTCATCTATTTCGGGTAGGACATGATGTTATAGATCATTATTTGCGTAATAGGAATTGCCGGGACTTGCATGCACTACAAATTGTTATTACGTGTGCACCCGTAATAATGATTCGTTTTACATGTTCGTCTAGTTTTTCCTATTTTGCTATAATGTCCCCAGATTTTGAGTTCAAATTCGGATTGTATCCTTGCGAATACATTGACTTATCAACGTTAAATAATTCCCCGAACTTTCAAAGAGACATGCTTTAGCCTATAGGTAAACACTCACTTCAGGAATTCCCAGGAAAGCATACGGGTCCGTTTATTTGGATTTATACGAAATGCTTTCCTAGACAGAAAACCCAATGTACAGGTGTCACCCTTCCAGATTGCACGTGTCTTTTACTGGTTTCAGGAAATTAAGTCGTTGACGATATTTTCAAGATTTTAATAGATTTGAGAGTCTATGAATATAAAATGTGTAGGAAGGTTGCAATTTATAAGGATTAAGAGAGAGTATGGACAAGGATAAGTAGTGTATTTGTTTGCATAAGTTTGCTTGTCAAGTGTGTATGTAAAGCATGTATCATGTATCAAAGTCTTGTATGTATGTGTATAAGTCTCATGTACCAAACTCGGGAAAATTCAAATAATACCTAACTACAAATAATTCACATAGCAATTTATCATTTAGCACATAACACATAAAAGGGAGTCCTAGGGTTATAGTCTAGGTCATTGTGTCTAATAACCTAATTCACTATAACCATGGCTCTGATACCAATCTGTCACACCCCGACCGATGGCGGAATCATCGAGGCGGACAATGTGATGATTGTTCAAAAGCACATGATACTAAAGGTTGCATAATTCATTAATTTAATTTAAAGACAACAAGTTCCAAATACAATACATTTCAAATAACCTAGTCTAGTTCAAAACATTAATTTATTTAACTAGGTCCATAGTTCCTAAATGGAGAGATCTTCGGCAAGCAGTCACATATCCAAACCTGAAACATTATTTAAATCAAGTGTCAACTAAAACGTTGGTGAGTACATAGGTTTAGTATTTCTTGTAAATAGTGGTTGTAAATCGTTTTGCAACTCATTGTTTATATTGTTAAACATAGTATATGATGTAACATTTATTTAATCACAATTCAAACCGAGTTTGACGCGCTTGAACAGAGCACAACAGCTAAGTCCGGTATGTTTGAATATAGTTACCCACTATATCCGATATGTTTGAATATAACACGCGGTTATATCCGAGTATGCAGTAATAAACACCCTAACCGGGTGGGCTGGTCAGGCACAATAGATCTATCATTATTACAGTTGGTTGTCTTGTGTTTAAATGTATGTACATCCAAAGAATAAGCATATAGTCTCATGTATAACACGTATAAACAATGTGAGTAGCATGTATAATGTTTCACCCCAAAACGTATGAAAGTGTAAAAATAGGGGCTATGTAAGTCACCTGGCTAGCGGATATAATAATCCACGAGTGCGGGTGATAAGGACGTTGAAACCTAAGCACGATGAAATCCTATGTGGATAGATAAGTATTATTGTATGTTTGTATGTGCGTATTCGTATTTAAATGTATATTGGTTTTATAATAATATTCCTTAATATTTATTTATAAAATATAGTAGGAATATGATAATGATTTTGTAAAACTCTAACTTAAAAATATATATGTATATATATTGTTTTAAACAAGTATTTATTATGTTTAATGTATTTATAAATAACAATAACAGTTAAAAGAAAATTCTTTATTTGACTAATTATATTATATAGATTAAAATTTGTTTTAACAAGTTTATTAAAAATATTGCAAGATCTATAAAAATGAGACCTTTTACATATTAAATGTATTTTAATAAGTTTATAAACACGTTACAAGATTTATATAAAAAAAATATACGACATTTTATATATAAAAATGTGTTTAAATAAGTTTATAAAAATGTTGTAAGATTTATAAAAATATTGGACATTTTATATATATAAAATGTGTTTAAATAAGTTTATAAAAATATTATAAGATTTATAAAATTTGGAATAGTTTAAGGATTGTTTAATAGATTTCAAAATAAACGAACGATCAAACCGACTCGTAATAGTCTTTAGTGTATAAAAATAATATTTAATTAAGTTAAAATAATTATATAAAATAAATAAAGTGAAAACAGAAGTAAAAAAAATTGGGCCGAAGGCCAACCGGTTTCGAACCCGCGACCTGAAGCTCAAACACACACACGCATAACCAGCCGGGCTACTGCCCATCGCTGGTTATGTGTGTATCGTTTAATTGATATACACACATCTAAAACTGGTCGCTGGTTCTCGGTAATCCGACAAACCATGTCCGAGGACTTGGGTTTGCCCGGAAACTGTCGTGCGAATGCCTCGATTTCACTTCTAATCGTTTACCTGGGATAAATAGAAGACAAAGGGAATCGAATTGAGGCTCGAACCAAGTTGCAACAGGTCTGGTCGGCAAAGCTTTGGAACTCGAAAATGTCACTAGTGGGGATTGATTTCTGGGTGGAATTAGCCCTTGTAATCCTGGTCACAGCTTCACTTAGGGTCGACGAAGGTGATGTTGTCTTCAATTTGGAGTGAGAGAGGGTGGAAGGATGGTAGCGAGCTTGGGCAGGTTCGATAATGGCTATTTATAGTGGAGCTCGTTCCTTATATTAAAACACGCAATTGAGTATGTCGGGGCATTCGTCTGGACGAGACGAATCTGTCGAGACCTCTTGAAGGCGTGGAGGTGGCCTGTCGGGCACGAATTTGGACCGGGATGTCTCGGCCACCAACAGGATCAGACGATCCTTGTGATTGGCAGACCAATTGGTCGAGGGTTCTGGTTCGCGTGGGGGAGACGAAGCCAGAGGTGCTTTTGTCGGGAGTTGAGGTGCAGGGGACAGCCCTGTCGAGTGGGTCGCCGGAAAAAGCTTTGGACCGCCGGTCACTGGGAGGGACGACCGGAAAGACGAATTGGGATTTGGCAGGAATGATCCCTGAAGTTTGGTTTTGATTTAAAATGGTCCCTGAGATAATTACGGTTGAGTCCTTGTAGTTTGATTTGTACACCTTTAGTCCCTTAACTGAATTCTGGTTTAAAACCTTTTAGTTTGGAAAATTTTAAAACAGCCCCTTAACTTTTATAAAAGTAAATAAATCAAATTTCTTTTTATTTTCAATTATATTTTTATAACTTATATTATTTATTATTATCATAAATATTTTTATAAAAGTTATTTATTTTATTTGAATAGGTTATCTTATTATAAATGAACCCTTTTAATTTAGATTTTTGTATAAAATTTTATATAAGTTTAAAACTTATAAAATTTTATTTATTTTAAATCCTTAAATTAAATATATGTACATATATATATTTTTATATACTTGTACAAAATTTTAAATAAAACCACTTGCATTCCATTGAATAGAAAATGTTTAAAGGATACATAATATAAAAGCAGGAATAAAAACCGAAATGTCACACGCCAAGGTTCGTGTTAAGTAATGAATCGGATTCCCGTATAAATGATCATAAAAGGTACTACCTTAGGCTTGCAACTCAAGTTAATGATTGTACTAAACATGAACACACGTATGGTCACCAAGTAGTTTAAGACATAAAGCACATAGTAATAGCATGAGAACAATGGTATTGAATTTGTATGTATTGAAATGTAAACATGTTCCACCCCGAGTATTTGTAAAGAATAGTAAAGATAAAGGGGGCTATGAACTCACCTGAGTTGTGTGTGAGTAGTAACACATAAGGATGTGATAGATAAGACAAGAGTTTGCCCGTGAACCGTCTACGTATGTCCTAAAATTATAAGTATAATAATTAGGGACACATGTGAGATTGTGACGATGACATGGAAGAGTGAACATCTTAAGACGCACTAACGATTAAAGAGTAGACGAACTTGTCCACGGGAATAAGGTTTCTTAATATAATAATTATGATAAATGCGATACGTGTCGAACGTCTCTAATACGAATATTAAATAAATAAATAAATTCGTGCTTTAGAGTCGTTTACAAAAGTTAGGAAAAGAATATAATTTAATATATTATTTTTAGGTTCGTATGATTAATAATTAGTCATTGTGGCAAAAATAATAAGTATATTATTTTTATTTCGATATAATAAACGCGAGTAAATAATATAAACAATTATATTATTATTTAGTTTGAAACGTTACACGAGGTTATTAAACGATACGAAATAATTTAAAAATATATATTATTTAATAACATGAGTCACGGGTTGAAAATAATATAAACATATTATTTTATACGAAGTTACAGTTTGAAAATAATATAAATATATTATTTTTAAAAGTGGGAATAATAATAAAAATAGGTTATGAAGCCAAACCCGAGCATACGAGTTGTTTTTCGGGTTAAAACACTTTAATATAATAATATAATAATATGGGGTTTGATTTTTATATTAAAATAATAACTAAAAATGGTTTTTAAAAAGAAATGCGTGTGGAGAGATTCGAACCCGGGTCTTTCCCACACAAGCACACTGACTTAACCACACCCGCCCGCTAGGGTTTCGCATACAAGCTCGGATCCAATAGGTTTTAACATACAAACCCAGTGGTTCCTCCTCCCTTCGAAGCTGAAGCCAAACCCAACCCCGAATCCAACTAAAACAATCGCGATTTAATTCAAATGAATAGGGGTTATATAAATCGAGCATGTGCGAATATGTGTGAAAGTTTAATTGCAAAACTAACAAGTTAAAGATCATTTAATTACTGGAATAAAAACCGAAAACCCTAGTTATGAACATATAATTGATTCGATCGAATTTGATGTTAGAAACTGATGAAATCATGGGGTTTTTACTAATTAAAACATTGCGAATCTGTGGGTGTGGTTTAATTTCATTAAGGATGTGTTCAAGATCAAAAGCCCCAAAACAGATTACGAACAAACCCTAATTTCCAGATCAATATCAATTCGATGATAAAATGTTAAATTGGCATATGGCTTTTGTTAAGCAGATGATTACGAGTCTAATGGTGCAGTTTAATTGAATTTAAACAGGGTCTAAGATAGAGTTCGATCAAATTGGTTTCGTATGAACCCTAATTTCTGGATTTTGATCGAATTGATGTTGTAAGCCTCAATTGTCATAGGGATTTTGTTCTGAGGATGGAAACAGAACTAATGGTGCATTTACTTACCGGAATTGATGACGAATTGCTAGGAATTGACTAGAACTGCAGCCGATGGTGACCAACTTGGTTCTTGGTGAGCTTATCCGTTTCTCCGATTGAATTAACGCGTGTAAGGACTTTAGAGAGATTCGTATGTGATGTGCAGATGTTTGATTGTGAGGTTATTACACGAATTCGTCGAATTTGATTAACAAGTCATGAATGTGTCGACGGTTTTAGTTTAATGGCCATAATTGTGATTAATTCGTCGTATAAACGATGATTAAAGCATTAACTAGGCTCGTTAATAGCTTAATTATGCAAATCGATTACTAATTCAAATAGAAATCGTTTATGAGTGTTGAATTTGAATCAAAATCGCAAGTTTGACTTTTGAGAGTCAAACATAATTGAATTTGAGTATATTACAGGATTGGTCCCTCTAGTTTCATGTGTTAGGGTTTGGGAACTGGCAGAAATGATCCTTAGGGTTTGAGTTGAGTTAACTTGGATAAGGACTTGATTGTTTGACTTATTAAAAGTCAACAGGAACAGAATTCATCAATTTTGACTTTCGTAAATATATATATGTATATTTATTTGTGTCATAAGATACTAATAATTATGTAACCTTTACGTAATATTTATTTCTCTTGAATTTGAAATAATTGTACCCAATATATGTTTGCATGAGTTATATTGAATAATAGTATACTTTCATAAATGCAAAATCATAAAATAATGAAATTACATGTGCCGGAAAAGTTAAAATACAAGCGGGAATTTCCTGGGGATTACAGTCTTTATACGAACTTATTATGCGACCAAGAATTGGTGAACTCATGTTGGGAACAGTACGTCTTTATACTTGGTCCCATTGTTGCACCGCCTCCCGCTGAACAAAATATAATCACTTATTTAACTCTAATACAAAGCATTTTACGTTCGATGTCTTAAACCAACCCGGAGATGACCATTCGAGGGGTTGAGGGTAACTGTTGTCCTTAACGGGAGGCACTACTTCTTTTTACAGATTTTAATTTGCAAATCAAATGTCGTGAGGACGAGGCTCTAGCAGTGACCTGGGTCACAAGTTTATGTAGTCATATCACTAGATTAGTCAACTTAACATTATCACGTACCAAGCGGATTCGAATCACGAAGCAATACTCTCCGTGACCTAATCATCTTCGAGATATTTACTTTTCTGCTATTTACTATTCTGTTCGTTACATTTCTGTTACACACATCACGCACGTTTTTACTTTTCTGTTATTACTTTACCGTTATTTACTTTTCTGTCATTTACTATTCTGATTCACAAGCACACAAAACCCACTCACTAATTGATACTGCTAAACGATAACAAAAGTTGAGTACTGGAACTCGACCGTGTCCATTGGTTCGATACTTGGTTCTTACGTAAACTATATTACGCTGCGATAGGTACACTTGTCTATTGTGTGTGTTTTTAAGTTAAAGTAATTATCATTTTATAAATTTAAAACATGATCTTGTAAAACCATCCTAAAAATATACTTATTATATTTTTATATACTAAAAACGACACATCAACTATTTGGCGCCGTTGCTAGGGACACGGTGATTTCAAGAAAAATTCGAGTTTTATCATTTTCCATCTGTTTTCCTCTTACATTTTGTTACAGGTAGTGTATGATCCACAGCTCCAGTACTGGTTTATATCGACCTTTAGCAGAGCCCGAAAGATTCTTTCACCGCCGAATACGAGAAAACCGTGCTAGAAAAATGGCAGTTGTAAACCGCACTATTTTTGATTTCGCAAGACCGTCACTAGAAGCTTTGGGGTCTAGCATCACAAGGCCAACGGTTGACGCTAGCAACTTTGAGATCAAGTCTCTTGTTATCCACATGATCCAGTCATCATGCACTTTCCATGGATTACCCGATGAAGATCCACATTGCAAATTTTCTCGAAATTTGTGACACTTTCAAACTGAACGGAGTTTCGAATGACGCAATTCGCCTCCGAATGTTTCCCTTCTCCTTAAGGGAACAAGCTAAGGCATGTATAAATTCTCTTCCTACTGGGTCAATCACTACATGGGACGATCTTGCTCAGAAATTCCTGTCGAAATACTTCCCGCCAGCTAAAACTGCTAAACTAAGAAATGATATCACTACTTTCACTCAGGATGATGGTGAATCACTATATGAGGCATGGGAACGATTTAAGGATATGTTGAGAAAATGTCCTCATCATGGGTTAGAGGTTTGGTTACAAGTGTCATCATTCTACAATGGGTTGCACAACCAAGCTCGTCAGACACTTGACGCTACTTCAGGTGGTTTTTTTTGGAAACAAGAGGCCACAAGAAGCATGCAACCTAATTGAGGAAATAGCAATGAATAGCTATCAATGGTACAATCCAAGGAGTAACATGGGAGCAAGGCAAGGAGTTCATTATGTCGATACTGTCACTTCACTTTATGGTCAAGTAGACGCCCTCACCACTCGACTCAATCAACTTAGAAAGGGCAAAGCAACCCATGAAACTACTGAAGAATTAAAAAGCATCATTGTTGATGCTGAGCAGGTTTACTTTATCGGAACAAATCGCCCACAGAACAACCCCTACAGCAATACTTACAACCCTGCTTGGAGGAACCATCCGAATTTCAGCTGGAGGGATAATAACAATCAGGGACAATCTGGCTTCGGAAAACAACAACAGTTTCAACAAAGACAATCCCAGAACTATCAGTCTTGTCAACAATTTGAAGGAGCTAACAAGCCAATTAATGGGTTAAGCATAGAGGAAGCGGTAACTAAGTTGATCTCTACAACTGAAAGTCAAGCACTTCTAGCGGACTCTCGTCACAAACAATATGAGGAACGGTTTAGTCTTCATGAAGCTGAGTTCAAAACACAAAAAGCAACCCTTCAATCCATTGAAATGCAATTAGGGCAAATTGCAAAACTATTATCCGAAAGACAACTAGGATGTCTCTAGAGTAACACTGAAACCAATCCAAAAGCTAACGTGAGTGCTATCACTCTTAGAAATAGCAAAGTCTATCCAGAGCCACCAATGGCAGGAGAAGAAGTCCAATCACCAAGGAGAGAAATATTCACCGGAGTACAACTTCGTCCACGTATCACAGAAACAACCACTCAAGGGTCACAATCAAATGTGATTCCACCTCCTTCGATGGATCTCCCTCCAAAAGCTCCAACAAAAAGAGCATTACACTCTCACATACCATATCCAGGAAGGTTGGTAAAGCAGAATACTGACGAACAATATGAAAAATTCATCGAGCTTTTGAGTCAAATCCATGTCAATCTTCCTTTCCTAGATATCATACAACAAATGCCTAAGTATGGACGTTTCTTGAAGGATTTCCTTACAAACAAGAGAAACATGGAGTAGGAGTAAAGAGGACTAACCATTGTGTCGCTCTCATTGAAAGATGCCTTCCAAAGAAACTTTCAGATCCTGGAAAATTCTCTCTACCATGCTCTATCAGACCACTACCGATCACTTTTGCACTAGCTGATCTAGGAGCAAGCGTGAACGTTATGCCATATAACATGTTCCAAAGACTCCAAATTGGAAACCCGCAACCTGTTAATGCAACTATCGAACTCGCAGATGGATCAATTAAGTCACCTATAGGAGTCATTGAAAACTTACTAGTAAAAGTTGGCAAGTTTGTTTTCCCTGCCGATTTCATGGTGCTGGAAATGGGACCCGATTATTCAGTACCATTGATTTTAGGTCGCCCATTTTTAGCTACCGCCAGAGCCGTCATTGACATGAATAAAGGAATCTTAACACTTCGTGTTGGAAAACAATCACTAACCTACAACATCAGAGGAAATGAATGCTTGTCAAATGATCCCTTTGAAATTGCACAATTCATCGATACTAATCTGGACTACCAACTTAAGAAAGCTAAGGAATTCAGCAAATGAAAGAAACTTGATCTTGGCAAGGACCTTGACAACACTAATTGGATCGATAAATACTTTGACAAGCTACCAAAGTTGAAGGACTTGAATGAAGGGACAGGAGACACGGGGGAAGTTGATGGCCCCCAGTTGAAGAAAGACTGATGCAGCACGTATGGGTCGGGCTAAAGACCCTTAAATAAGCGTAGCGCTTCCGGGAGGCAACCCGATGATCATGAATAAATTGAGAGGTTGGTGCATATGACAGAATCATGGACCTCATGTTTGACTTTTCAAATTTAAGTTTCTCATACTTCAGCCCCAGGTATGCCCTCTTGATACTAGGACCTTAGTAGCTTAACTACTACCTTTTATTTTCCTTGTCTGCTTTTATGTTTTCCTTTTTGTGTCAGGTAGAATAGCATCACCAGATAGTCTCTCTACTTCTTTGAGGAACCACACTCCATCTCCACAACTTGAGGAATCGAAAACCACATCAAATTTATGAGAAATTCGATGAAGTCTTTGAAGCAACATGTTGACAAGCAGCTGGTAGGCACCTCCTGACAGCAGTAATAAGTTTCGGCCTTAAGTTATACACCGAATTGACCGGGGGAGTACCAGTTTCTTTTCCCTTAAAACTTCATGCATTAAATTCCTGCATAGCATTTCATTACATGCATTTGTACATTGAGGGCAATGCACAGTTTTAAGTGTGGAGTGGGGAATTAGAGATTCAGGACTACTTGTATCCTCTAAGCAGTAAAACTTAACTTGTTATTTTCTACCCATTTGACTAAAACATTACAAAAATCTACCTTTTGAAAAACCCGAAAAATTTTCAAAAATTTTAAACCTTAAATATAAACCTCTTTGAGTTCGCACCTAATTAAATAAAACAAAGACATGGCAAATAGAAACAAGTGGATATTATGCATAACAAATCGCTAAACCCTATTCCATCTGTTTCCATGTGAGAATAATCTGAGCCTTTTTACGAGCATTATTATCATTTTCGCATGCTCTTTCGTTTGGTATATTGAGTGTTTATTCGATCAAATTTTATGCATAATTAGAACTTGTATAACTTATACATATCAAGATCATGAACTAGTGTAAGTATGAAAATGATTGAGACACCTAGGACTTTATTACCCTTAAACCCTAAAAATCCTAAAAATATTATCCACCTAGATAGCCCTTTAAGCTTTAACCTTTTCTTTTCTACTACCCACATTTATCACCCAACCAGCTTTTCGTAAACACCGGTTATTGGCTGAATGTCTTCAAAATGAGAAAATTATCTTGTGTCGTAATTTCAAGTTTATTATCATTGAGACAATTTTGTAAAGAAATCTGTTTTACTCAAAAAAAATTGGAATATACAAAAGGTGGATGTATTAGGAAGAAACAGCCGAACTATCTACAAGGAATTTATGAAAAAATTATTTCAAGGAAATTAAGGAAAAAGAATTATTAAAGAATTTTTATTGATATAATTAAAAAAAAAGAATAAAATAGAAAAATAAAGAAAGAAGTGGGTCTTTTACCGGCTAGACCTTAAAGAACTGGATATGCATTATTTTGATTTTAATTTGCTTTTCTGCCTTCATTTCGCAAAGCCTGAATTACCGCCCAAACTCCGAGAGAAAGTTTTCAAAGCAACTAGTGATGTAAGAAAACGGTGGCGCAAGCAAGAAAAAATGCCACCATTATGCGGCTTGTCAAAAAGTGCCACCAAAAGAAGAGCCAAAAGATACGACAAATGTGTGAAGTGTGGCAACTGGAGCCACGATGGAAAGTGTAGCAAGAATCAAACTCATTCCCAGCATGAGTATACGCATCTGATCAAAGTAGGTGTACGGAAAGGCAGTAATATGTACTACGCAGCAAGGAAAGAGTTGAGAATGATAAGAGATCTTGGTCTTGGAAATCTGACCATAAACGAGCCCTCAGATTAGTTATAACCTCATGATCTGAGTACTGTAGAGGGACCTTCTAGTATTTTTATTTTAAGCCATGAAGCCGTAGCCGTGTGTTTCACGATAGCTGCAGCCCTTCAAACCCTTTAAAAATCCCTAAAAATCCAAAAGATTTTCATTTTCTCCCTTTATTTTTACTTTAGCCACGTTACAACCCTTTAAAGTCCTCTTCATTCATGCATACTACTTAGTTAATTGATGGAGACTTGATCTGAATACAAGCTTATGACCATTGCATAATTTGATTCGAACTTGAGTGTTCCACTTAACTTACATTGTCCATACATATATAACCTTAAGAGTTGAGTGAACATTGTGAGGAGTGATAAGTTATGCACAATTAAAGTTCTAGTAGGCTTTTCATGGATTCCATCATATTGAAACAGAAAAATACAAAAATAGAATAAGCAACTAAATAGTTATCCCGGAGCTTCGACTTGTTTAGAGTTCCATTACCTTTGTAAAGTTTTTAGTTATGGGTATGATCATGCATGATTTTGCTTGAGGACAAGCAAAGCTTAAGTGTGGGGTATTATGATATGCCCTAAATTATACATATTTTGCATGCATAATAAACCCCATATTATGGTACTAATTGATTAAAAGTCTTGCAATTGATACTTAAAACATTAATATTTCACAATTGCAGGTTATTCGGTTTCCCAAGAAAAACAGAGCAAAAACCAGCTTAAAACATGAAGAAATCAAGCTTTTGGAGGACCAAACCCAAGCATTGACCCCCAAGAAATCAAACCAGGTCAACACAAGTCAACCAACACCTAAAAGACGGGCCTGGGGAGCAGACAGAGGGATGCACTCCCATGCATCCCTTTGCACGGTTGTGCAAAGCCTGTCTGGCCTCCCTAGACTCCGGTACACTGTCCTTTGTACCCTGTTTGATTCCCGAGGTGTTTGCACGCCCGTGCATTGCTCATTTTGAGGCTTATAAATAGATGGCTTGAGTTCTTCATTGAGATATCCCTTACACACCCCAAGAACACACCAGAGAAAGCTTATTTCGTAGTTAGAGTGTAGTAGTAGTGAGTAGAGGGGCTCTTCCTCCTTGTTCCGCAATAGGGGAGCCTACGAAACTCATCGTTATGCTAGTTAGTATGGCCATTCGTGGATGGACTCTTTGTATTGCTAGGGTGAAGTTGAAGTTTGATGCATGTTAGTGTGTAACGTATTAATCCAAGTGATGTGCTTATGTCTTTAATCATTCGTCCTTAAAACCACCATTTTAGCGGGCTTTTATTATTGTCTAAATCCGTCTTTATATTTGTGAGTGTTCTTGATTTTAAAGTGTAAGATCGTAAAACCTTTTTAATCAAACTTCTCTTGAAGCTTGTAGGTCTTTATACAAGTAGAGATTGATAAGACAAGGCTTGGTCAACACTATTAATGTCGTACGTCTTTATACGAACTTATTATTTTACCAAGAATTGGTGAACTAATGTTGGGAATGGTACGTCTTTATACTTGGTCCCATTGTTGCATCGCCTCCCGGTGAACAAAATATAATCACCTATTTAACTCTAATACAAAGCATTTTACGTTCGATGTCTTAAACCAACCCGGAGATGACCATTCGAAGGGTTGAGGGTAACTGTTATCCTTAACGGGAGGCACTACTACTTTTTAAAGATTTTAATTTGCAAATCAAATGTCGTGAGGACGAGGCTCTAGCGGTGACGCTAAACCAGTGCTGACAAATAACCAACCCGCAATGAATAGGGAAGGTATAGTAATGTTATGAATGACCCAGTAACGAATAATGTTAATAATATAAGCAAAAGAATGTTCTCTTGTGCTTCCAGACATGCTGAGCTCCACATATTCTTGTACAGTCAAAAGGGGAGCATTCCGTAAAAGAGTTGACGGATTCATGCATATTACTCAATTGATTAAGATAAGAGTTTGAAAAAACTTCTACTTATAAAAAAAAGATTTCTTTAAAAATAGGAATCCTTTATGATATAAAATAGATATATTACCACTTATTTTTTTTAACGGAGCCTGGATACTTCAATGTTGTAGTCCAACTAAGCCAACCATAAATTCTTCTAATTGATAACAGTAATTCGAATCCCCCCAAAAATGGATCTAATTGCACTTCACGCTCCAAATTTTTGATGATTCAATTAATCTTTCATGGGCGAAACAGAGGATATCTCGATTAGGGAGAAAACGGGGAAATTCTATATGACCCAACCGGGTCACAAGTTTATAGTAGTCATATCACTAGATTAGTCAAGTTAATATTATCACGTACTAAGCGGATTCAAATCCCGAAGCAATACTCTCCGTGACCTGATCATATCCGAGATATTTACTTTTATGCTATTTACTATTCTGTTCGTTACATTTCTGTTACACACATCACGCACGTTTTTACTTTTCTGTTATTTACATTATCGTTATTTACTTTTCTGTCATTTAGTATTCTGCTTCACAAGCAAACAAAACCACTCAGTAATTGATTCGGCTAAACGATGAAAAAAGTTGAGTACTGGAACTCGACCGTGTGCATTGGTTCGATACTTGGTTCTTACCTAAACTATATTACGCTGCGATAGGTACACTAGCCTATTGTGTGTGTTTTTAAGTTAAAGTAATTATCATTTTATAAATTTAAAACTTGATCTCGTAAAACCATCCTAAAAATGTATTTATTATATTTTTATATACTAAAAACGACACATCAATATACATGTTACGTTAATCAAGTGTGTGTGGATAATGCAAGTGTGGTGAGTTGTGTATTATGATAATTGGAATGTCTTAGGTAGACTTGGTGTTGAAAGTGAGTTTTGTTTAGGTTTCTTGTTAGGTTTTTAATGAAAAACACAGCGGGAGTAATTATTACAAGACAACCATTTTGATCTAATAAAAAATGCCACCTGTGATCCAATTGCAATAACGAAGAACCCAGTCACAACCATAGAAAATTATGAACTTTTACTTATGTAGGTCCAGATTTCAATCATAAATCACTCAACAGATCGATTACACACACAGGCGGAATCTGTGTGTATGGTGGTGAAACAGAGGGTAGAAACAGAATTGGTGAATATAAACAGTCAAAACCACATAGGAATCAACACAAATAAGATATGAAATTGAAAGAACAACAGATGAACTAACTCCAAATGTGTAATGATTCAGAAAACTGTGAAAGAGAGAATTTTAGGGTTACAGCCGCTATCCACACCCTAGAAATTCTCAAACTAGGCTATTTATAGCAAGTTGACAGGCATCGAAACTATGTTTATCGAAACTACTAGTTTCGGTGAAGCATTTACAAGAGAGATAAGCCTGTCGAAACTAAACTATCTATCGAAACTACTAGTTTCGATTGAACAAACCTCAATCGAAACTAAGTAGTTTCGATGGCCCAAACTTAGAAATAAAACAGGAAATTACATTAAAATGAAAATACAAGTAAATAAACTACCTAAACAATGTTCAAAAGAAATACATTGATGATAGCAACTTATACAATAATAAGACTCTACAATCTCTCCCTAAGCTGCTGCATCAACGTCTTCAACTCTTCTCTAAGCAGTTGGTCCTTGATTTGGTTTCTGGAAAAATGGCTTGACATTCAACGACACCACTCTCTGATATGCATTAGCATCAGCTTCATCATCTCCATGAAAGAGCTTGATGGGGGGTTTTTGAACAAACTTCAAGATCTACTGGTTGAAACTTTAGAAGCTCCTGGGTTCAAAGATCATAATATCTTCCTTACCTTCACACTCGATCACAGCACTTCCGATGGTTGAGTTGTAAAACCATTTTCTGAAATTTTGTAGCTGTACAAGTACTGATCGTGGCAGAACTATGGATTTGACAGTTTCAACAGGCTTGTACCGAAGGCTTACCCAGGGCTTTTGAGTTCTAGGATGAATCCTGGTTTTGGATATAATCCTCTTTGGAAGAGTGGTCTTCATTGACCTGAAATCAGTGAGAGCTTGAAAAAGACTAAAATGCCCCTGTCGAAACTATTAGTTTCGATAGAACAAAGTAGTTTCGGGTGGGAGGTAGTTTCAGGCGGTTTGAGTAGTTTCGATGATAATGTTGTTTCGGGTGAACAGGAGATACTTGATCAGAAACAAAGGAAAAACACTCATATGTACAAAATTTAAACAAGCTAATAAGGAATATTAAAAATTTATATAGAAAAATAAAAGTAAAAATAGTAAAAGATATACACACTTAGCCTTGGAAAAGATCCGACGTGAGATCATGTCTGGTCAAACCCTTGAAACACTTCATTTTGCACTCAGCTACTGTGAATCCCTAAAGATAGCCGATATTTGTGCAAGATAAACCCGAACATTTGCTTGTACAATGTTTTCATGTGATTAAGAGGTACCATTTGATCACGAAACATGGCGTACCCCACATTTTGAAATAAAATGATTTTGAAAGCCTATCAATCCTCAAGAAATACCCGCATTCATCTGATCATCTCTTACAGGTTAACCAGGGTACCATCTTGGTAAGTCAAAATTACCGCCAAAAGTAAAATAAAATCCAACTGGATATAAAGAAGTTGTAAAATGAAAAATATCCAAGTGGATATTAAAAGGTACGAACATTTTAGATCTTTGCGTAAGCAAAACAGAAGAAGTCATAAAATTATCCAAGCGGATAGGAAAAGTTTGAACACCCGAGATCTTTGCGTAAGCAAAACAGATGGGGTCAAATCATCCAAGTGGATGGGAAAAGATGAACTCCCGAGATCTTTGCGTAGGCAAAACAGACGGGTTCATCGGCGGTAACTCTCGTTACTTTGACGGTCACCTGGCGCATGAATCAGAATCCAACACGTAAGCCTATATCTGATTGAATCGGTTTTCTTAGCTTTAAAATGGGTTAGATGTTTCAAAAATGGGTTCAAACACACGTGTATGATAGAGAATTAGGTTTTCACACTACTAAAGAGTTATAACCGTATGTTGGGCCTACCGGCTATACCTCAGAAAGCACTATCGCTTATGGTCCATTCCATGTTCAAGAAGTGTGATCAGACTCTATCATTTCTCACAAGGTCGGATCCGATTTTCCTGAAACAAAACATGATACTTACAGTGAGTTTTTCTTAAGCACAAAACAATTTTCCCCCAAAAGTTTTTCTTTCAAAGGTAAATAAAGAAAACAACTATACAGAAAAATAAAATCTTTTTGGGAATCTTCCCGATAAACAAGTTTAAATAGAACAGACAATATGCACAAAGGTTACTGAAAGTTAATCATGCCGAGCATTTCCACCAATTTCTCAAATCTGGCAGAATCAAATGCTATTGTAAAGATGTCGGCGGTTTGCTTGTCGGTTTTAATGTTTTTCTTTTCGACACAATCAAGGATGAAGTGGTGTTTGATCTCAATGCGTTTGGTTTTAGAATGCTGAACAGGATTTTTGGTGATATGAGGAACAGCGGTGTTATCACACAGGATGGGAGTTTCATGGAAGGTGATCCCATAATCAAACATTTGACGGTGGATCCACCTTACTTGTGAACAACAAAGGGTTGCGACAATGTATTCGGCTTCGGCTGTGAATTGGGAAACAGTGGCTTGTTTCTTACATTGCTAGGAGACGAGGCGGTTACCAAGGAACTGACAACTCCCAGAAGTGGACTTTCGGTCTAAGTTGCATCCCCCGTAGTCTGAATCGGAATAAGCCAAAAGATCAAACAAGTTATTTTTGGGATACCAAAGCCCAAGTTTTGGCTTGTACTTCAAATATCTTAAAATACATTTGACAGAAATTAAATAAGAGAGTTTAGGATTAGCCTGAAATCGTGCATACAAGCACATTGCAAACATGATGTCTAGTCTGCTAGCAGTAAGATACATAAGAGATCCTATCATCGAGCGATAGAGGTGCTGATCAACACTTTCACCATCCAAGTCAGGAGACAGACAGTGTTAAACTTCCACGGGAGTCTTGTTGCAGCTTTTGGTGATGAGAACACGATTTTGCACAAAACATGCGGTATTGACTGCCTCAGCCCAAAACGTGACAGGAAGCTTAGAATCAACGATCATATTTCTTGCTGCTTCTATCAACGTGCGATTTATTCGTTCAGCTACACCATTTTTTTGTCGAGTGCGAGGTGCACTGAATTGCCGAGAGATACCCTTACTTTCGTAAAAAGAATCTAGAATGGCATTCATGAACTCTGTGCCATGATCACTGCGAATAGTCTTCACACTTAAATTGAACATGTTCTCGATTTGAAGCAGATGAATCTTCAGAGTCTCTGGCGTCTCATCTTTCTTTGCCAGGAAGAATACCCAAGTAAACTGAGAGAAGTCATCGGTTACCACCAAACAGTAAGATTTCCTTCCATGACACTCACAGGACCGAAAAGATTCATGTGAAGCAATTGAAGGGGAGAGTCAATGGAATTAGTGGTTTTAGGTTTGTGAGAAGATTTGTGTTGCTTGCCCTTGAAACAAGAGAGACAATGTTCCATGGGTGAGAAATCTTTCAAAGTCAAACCGGTGACAAGGTTTCCTCGAACAAGGCGGTTCATTGTCTTGAAATTCACATGTCCTAATCTCTTGTGCCAAAGAAAGGACTCATCCTCTGAAGCTTTTGAAAGAAAACAGGATTCGATTCCTGATGGATTATTCATATCCAGACTATAAGTATTGAATCTTCGAGGAGCACGCATGAGGATTAGGTCTTCGGGAATAACCACTCCAGGCTTCAGAATCAAACATTCCTTGGAGTTGAAGAGGGCACAAAAGTCTTTATCACAAATTTGGGACACACTCATCAGATTATACTTCAGCTGTGGGACGAAATTGACATTCTCCAAGCTATTTACACCGTTAGACACAGTTCCTTGTCCGTCAATCTTTCCTCCTTTTGGATTGCCTGCAAATGCAACAAAATCTCCGTCCATTGGATGATAATTTTGCAATAGAGAAAAATGACCAGTCATATGTCTTGAACAACCACTGTCGACATGTCAGATATTGTCTCCAGTCCTCCTCAATTGTCCCTACACAAAATGAATCATTTAGACATTTGTACCCAAACCATTGCTAACTTGGAACTTCTTAATTTTACAAGATGCGTTTCGGAAGTCATAGTCAGAATCCTCCTTTAATGTGTTCTCAAAAAGATCATTATTCTTAATTTTCCAAATCTTTTTCGACCAATTTTTAGCATTTTTAATCCTTTTACGTCGCAAAGTTCTATTATGTTGTGATTTAGACAAAACATTTGAAACACCATCAACTGACATTTGAATAACAGATGGTACGTTTTCTTCTTTGAAATGATATGTCGACAATTTACATGTCTTGAAAATATGATTGGATTCCCCATAACTAAAACAAACTTTATCACATGTTGGCTTAGCCTGATAGTTGTCATCACAGGATGATGAAGATGATTGTGATGTTGAGACATCAGAACTAGAGGCAACTCTTTCTTCAATATTTCTTTCTTGAAGACTTTGATCTTCCTTTAATCTGAAAAATTCCAGATTGCTCATTGTTTCTTATGGAATATCAGTCACAACAACTCCTGCACTTTTAAAATTTGCAATACTACTCATAGCATTTACAGATTTAGGAACAAACGGCAAAACATGCTTAAACTTAGAAATAGCATTTCTCAAACTGTCATGCTCAGAAGGCACATAACCAAAATACAAATTTTCAATGTGTTCACAAATATCTGGTTTTGACACGGACATATTATTACATTCATCCGACTCAAGTTCATTTAAACCATTTCCCTTACTAGAACTCTCATCACAATCATCTTCGAAACCTACACAATCTGACTCTTCACAGGAAGCAAAACTGTCAGAATCTGAAGTTTGGATATAATCATCAGTAGATAAATTGTAAACAAAAGGTGTGGGAACATTAGGAACTAGCATATCAGCAAATCTTCCAGACTTGGAATATGGAGGAGGGTGAGAGTTATACCCGATGTCTTCTATGACCTTTTTATGAATTTGGTTGTCAATGATTTCAAAAAGAATTTTCTGATCCATACCCATGTGTTCAACTTGAAAATTTGCTTTTTCAGCCTTTTGAAGTCTTCTAGTTAAAATTTGATTATTCTTCTTTTGTGTAGTAAGTTGTACAATCAAAGATCAGTTTTCTCCAGAAATATCACGAATTTTATTTAAGTAAAGTTTCTCATTTTTAGTCACAGAATCATACATCACCTTTATATGATCTCGATCATCGACCAAAGCCTGGTTGATGAATCTATATTTCTGAATCTCATTTAAACAGGATTTAGCACTACAAAGTCTAGACATTACCTCAGCTGGTACGGCGGTGAGATCCTTAGCTGGTTCAATCATGACACACTTCTCATTTTCTTCAATGTCTTCCATCAGTGCCTTGACAACTGCTTCCCCTTCTTGATCTCCCCAATGATAGTGTTCATCAGCTTGACATACCAGAGCTGTTGAGCTGGAAGTTGTAGTGGATTTGGGAGAGATGACAACTTGCTTTCTAGATGAATTCTTCTTCTCATGCTGCTCCTTTGATGATGGCTCCTTTCAGTTCCTTGCAAAATGACCCAGCTGGTAACAGTTGTAGCATCTCACTTTCTTGATGTCAAACCCTAGAGTCTTTCCTTGCTTGAATCTTTCCATCCCAATCCTTTTGATGAATCTTTTGGCTCTCAGAGTCAGCATAGCCATACACCAATCAATATCCATCTTTTCCAAATCATCCGGGTTGATCTGCTCCAAGTCATCGGGTTGAAAGCTGACCGGTGTCAGGTTTCCAGAAATCAGTGCATCATAGCACGACATGAAGGCAGTCATGATAGGCAGATACTCATCAGGAATCATAGTGGTTGGCTTCTGAGAGTTGGATGAAGTAGTAGGCTGAACTCTAGAAATCAAAGGTGGGACATCAGTTTGAAAATAGGCCATTGTAGTTTTGTTGGATGAAGTGGAGGAACCTTGATCTGCAAGAAGAGCTGTGTTTCTAGACTGATTAGTTGGAGTGACTACACCCTTCTTTATCTCAAACTCATAAGACTCTAGAATGTTGAAGATTTCTTGCTATGACAAGTCACTTAGTTTTTCATTTTTCTTGATCATAATCCGGTACATATTCCATTCCTCGAGTAGTGAATCAAGCAGCTTCTTGTTTAACTCAACAGTGGGATACTCAGTTCCCAAAACCTTCAACTTAGAGACAATGCTTGAGAATCGGTTGATCAGTTCAGACATGGGTTCTCCAGGGACACTGCTAAACATTTCATATTGATTCTTGATCAAATCCCTCTTGCTTTCTCTAACATCAGCACTTCCCTCATACCTGGTACATAAAGCAACCCAAAGATCTTTGACAGTTGTATACCCAGCAAATATGTTGAACACATCCATAGGAAGAGCCATAACAATAGATCTATAAGCCTTGTTATCTCTAGAAATTAAGGAAATATCCTTTTCATCATATTCAGACACAAGCTTGGGACGTTGAACATCTGTAGTGGTAGTAACTGGCTTGTGTGGACCATTAGTGATTGATTGCAACATAGTATGGTCATGGAACTGAAAGAAAGTCTTCATCTTCTTGGTCCAATCATCAAAGTCTCTAGTGGACACCAAGACAGGTGGTTTGTTTCCTCCAGCATATTCACTGTTGCTTGAAATTGCCATAACTCAGAGAAGTTAAAAGAACAAACAGTAGCTAGATTCGGGTGAACAGGGATGATCGAAACAACTAGTTTCGATAAAGAAAAAGCTGATCGAAACTACTAGTTTCGATAGAAGAAATAGAATCCAGAAACAACAAGTT
Source organism: Smallanthus sonchifolius (assembly GCA_023525975.1). NCBI lineage: Eukaryota > Viridiplantae > Streptophyta > Magnoliopsida > Asterales > Asteraceae > Smallanthus > Smallanthus sonchifolius. The sequence continues at coordinate 67,432,613 of CM042031.1, read as the reverse complement.
TCGATGAAGAAGACTTAGCAGAAAATCTGGCAAACTCAGTAGAAACTACAAGTTTCGATAGTGCAGAAGTTTCGGGTGATCAATCTGCAAAGGTTAGTTTCGATATAACAGGACAAATAACTACTTTCGATGATACCTTCCCCAGACAACAGTACAGACAAGAAGTTTCGATGACCAACCAAAAGCAGAAATTGTCTCCAGTAGTTTCGATACCTCCTTCTTCAAGATTCAACAGACTCCATTGATGAAAAACTTCAAAAATCAAAGATGATAAACTCCCAATATGATTCAGCGAAAAACTTCCAAATAAGCTTCTGAACACAAATCAATCTTCAGATCCGAAAAACTCGAAGAAATAGTGCCAAAATCAATGAAACAGTGCCGAAACAGTGCCAAAACAGTGCAAACCCGGAAAACCTTCGAAATCCAACTAAAAGTCACTTAAATCGATCAAAATAACCTGAAAATACTCAGAAATCAAGAGCATATAGCTCTGATACCAATTGTAGGTCCAGATTTCAATCAGAAATCACTCAACATATCGATTACACACACACAGGCGGAATCTGTGTGTATGGTGGTGATACAAAGGGTAGAAACAGAATTGGTGAAGATAAATAGGCAAAACCACACAGGAATCAACACAAATAATATATGAAATTGTAAGAACAACAGATGAACTAACTCCAAATGTGTATTGATTCAGAAAACTGTGAAAAAGAGAATTTCAGGGTTACAGCCGCTATCCACACCCTAGAAATTCTCAAACTAGGCTATTTATATCAAGTTGACAGGCATCGAAACTATGCTTACCGAAACTACTAGTTTCGGTGAAGCATTTACAAGAGAGATAAGCCTGTCGAAACTAAACTATCTATTTTACTACTAGTTTCGATTGAACAAACCTCAATCGAAACTAAGTAGTTTCGATGGCCCAGACTTAGAAATAAAACAGGAAATTACATTAAAATGAAAATACAAGTACATAAACTAACTAAACAATGTTCAAAAGAAATACATTGATGACAACAGCTTATACAATAATAAGAATCTACAACTTATAAGTTATGATGAAGATCAGAACTAAAAACTTACACACCGTGGCAACGAATTTCGAACATGTGCTAGCCAAACTTGCGAACATAACCCGATCACGATCGGTCTCTCTCTTTTTCTCTTGCGATCAAACTAAGCCCGAGAGTATTGACCCTACCTGAGGGTAACAAAGACCTGGTAGTGTATTCTGACGCTTCGGGTCAAGGATTAGGTTGTGTATTAGTGAAATGGGGAAAAGTGATCATGCGTCACTACAATTAAAGACTCACGAAGTCAACTACCCGAGTCACAACCTTGAGCTCGCGGCAGTTGTCTTCCCGTTAAAGATCTGGAGGCATTACCTCTACGTGGTCAAATACACCATTTACTCTGATCATAAGAATCTGAAATACTTTTCCGAACAAAAGTAGTTGAATATCAGACAACGAAGGTGGTTAGAACTATTAAAGGATTATAACTGCGAAATCCTATACCATCTGGGAAAGGAGAATGAGGTTGCTGATGCTCTAAGTCGAAAGGAGACGTCAACCCCTATTAGGGCGAAAGCATATCAGCTTGTTGTGACACCAGAACTCATGACAGAAATACAACATGCCCAGACTAAAGCTTTAAAAGAGGAAAATATTAAACGAGAAAGAATAGTGGGTCAACAAGAAAAGTTAGAAACAAATACGTACGGTGTACGAACCCGGTTCGGGAGAATGTGGATACCCAAGAGTGGTGAACTTAGAGTCAAGATCCTTGACGAGGTTCACAAGTCTCGCTACTCTATCCACCCCGGAACCAACAAAATATACATGATCTGAAAAAGGAATACTAGTGGCTCGACATGAATAACGATGTAGCCAAATATGTGAGCAAGTGCCTAACTTGTTCTCAGGTGAAGGCTGAGCACCAGAAACCATGTGAAAAGATGCAACCTTTATTCATTCTCGAATGGAAATGGGAACACATTACCATGGATTTCGTAAGCAAACTACCGCGTACAGCTAAAGGTCATGATGCCATATGGGTAGTTGTGGGTCGTTTGATGAAGAGCGCTCACTTCTTGCCAATCAGTGAGACTTTTTCATCCAAAAAGCTAGCAAAACTATTTATCAACGAAATTGTGACCAGGCACGACATGCCATTATCAATTGTATCTGTCCGGGACACAAGATTCACATCGAGGTTCTGGAAAAAATTCCATGAGACAATGGGCACAAGGCTTAACATTAGCACATCATACCATACGCAAACCGATGGTAAGTCCGAAAGGACTATCCAGACACTCGAGGACATGCTCAGGGCATGTATCATCGATTTCAGTGGTAGCTGGGATAGTTAATTGCCACCGGCGAAGTTCTCTTACTACAACAGTTATCATGCTACCATCAGCATGCCGCCATATGAAATGTTGTACGGTAGGAAGTGTAGAACGCTCGTCTGTTGGGGTTAGATCAGCCAAAAGGACTTCGCAAGTCTGGATGTGGTCAGAGCTACTTCTGAGAAATTTGAACAAATCAAAGCCCAGATGAAAGCTGATAAAGATAGGCAGAAATCTTATGTGGATAAGAGATGAAGAGATCTCGAGTTCCAAGTCGGGGACAAACTTCTATTGAAAATGTCTCATTGGAAAGGAATAATCCGATTTCGAAAAAGAGGGAAATTGAGTCTGAGGTTTGTCGGACCCTTAAGAATTGTCGCACGGGTCGGAGAAGTTACTTACCAGTTAGAACTGCCTGATGAGTTGAGTGGGATCCACCCTACCTTCCATGTGTCGCACTTGTGAAAGTGTCTAGCTGAAGAATCAGCACACATGACACTCGATGACATCGAGGTAGACAACAACCTTAATTACATTGAGGAGTTCATGGCCATATTGGACAGAAAAGAGAAACGCCTACGTAATAAAGTCATTCCACAGGTCAAAGTCCAATGGAAACATCGAAAAGGATCGTACCCTCAGCTGTTTGACTTATGACAGGTTTCGAGGATGAAACCTCTTGTAAGGAGGGTAGACTTGTAACATCCCGAAATGAAAACGGTTTATTAAAATGAGATCGCGAGCAACGGAAAGGGAAAAGGTCGAGGGCCAAACGGGGCAAGATTGATAGATGAGAAGGAGGGGATGGGGAGGCTCCTTAACCCTAGCCGCCTCTCACTTAAATCATTCCACCATTTCAACTTCAAGAATTCTAGAGAGAGAAAGTGTCAGTTTTAGACCAAGATCGCTCCAATCTCTTTCTCCTTCGCGTGCTTGAAGACTCTCCAGGAAAATGAGCTAATCAGAGGTAAGGTTCAACCCAGATCTGATTTTTTATGTTTTTAAGAGTTTTTATGATTTTTAACAAAAAGATCGAGTTTTTACGTATTAAACGAGAAACAAAACTTAGATCTAGCTTCATGAGAGTTAAATGAATGTATTGGATGTAAAATGTTGTGAGCTTGATCGGTTTGAAGCTTGGCCGCCATCTCCATGCAGAAACCCTAAGTTTCTGCCAGAGAAGATGACCAAGCGAAACTATCAGAAAAGCGAAATTATCTGAGAAGCGAAACTGATTAATTTTGCTTACTTCATAACAAGCGAAACTAACCTAGTTTTGCTCGAACCCATTTTCGCTGTAGACCTAGTTTCGCTTAGGCAAGGAAAGCGAAACTAACCTACTCTCGTTGTAAGTTAGAAAGCGAAAGTGTCATAGTTTCGCTTAGAGTCATGGAGCGAAACTAACCTAGTTTTGCTCAAATTAGAATAAAGTATAGAACTGATATATTTTGACTATCAATCCAGATTTTGAACGACACCTGTTGGTCTATTGATAGTACGTTTGAGCCAGCTTATCAGGTGAGTCAAGAATCCCTATTTTACTGTTTTAGGGTGGTGTGCATACTCAAGAACTAGATGTTTATGATAAATGTATTTTTATTACTTAAACGTTTGCAAAGAAAGATAAGAAAGATAACAGTTTATTTAACGGAACGTTTTATAAACAAGAAAGAGAAGAAAGATAATGGTTTATTTAACTAACGTTTTATAAACAAAAAGATAAGAAAGAAAAGGTTTATTTAACTATACGTTTTATAAACAAGAGAAAGAAAGAAGAACAGTTTATTTAACTATATATGTATTATAAACAAAGAGAAAGAAAGAAGTAAGGCGAATACATTGTCTAAGTTATTAGAGTATGGTTGCACATAAGTAAGTCTTAAGGTAGTAGCGTGGTCCTCGAGACTAGTGCTACCCGAAGCATATGGCAGTGCCATTGCATGAGTTGCATGCCTGTCATACAAAAAACGGGGACAGTGTTCGGCAGAGCACTGCAACTGGTGATGTTGCAACTGGTAAGAATAAGAGCAACGACGGTTGTTCTGGTGATGACGGTCACCTTTGAAAAGAAGCCATTTGTTGACATAAGAGGTCCTTTGTGGACATAAGAAGTCCTTTGTGGGCATAAGAGGTCCTTTGTGGACATAAGAAATCCTTTGTGGACAGTAAAGAAAGAAACAGATTGTAGGCGCTTTAATGTATGCCTTAAAGAATAAGAATACAGAATAACTAAGTAGGTTATTAAATATTTTATTGTGATGTATTTATCTCGTAATATATAGTATGTTTTCGTTAAATGAGTTTTATACGAATGGCATGAGAAAGAAAGGTTTCTTATTTTAAAATGTTTGAAAACTTGAACTCACCAGCGTTAGCTGACTTTTTAGTATGCACATCAAGTATCAAAGGTAAAGAGAAGATATGAGGCCGAAAAGGCTTGGAAAAGAATGATTGGATGGTTGCTGCTGAAAAGACTAGCATCCCTAAGAAACTAGTTTATGAATTTGAACAATCATGTCTGAAAGTTTAAATTAACTCTGAATTTTTAACAGACTTTCGCTGTGTTTTTAATTGATTATTCAACGCTTAAAAACTATGTTTATGCTTATGTGTGCCAACTATGAGAGATACACGGTTTGGGTTCTTTTAAAAACCGCCTTAAAAAAAATCAAAAACTAAAACCGTCGTAAATAAATAGAAACTGACTAAAAAAATCAGCCTTTTTGTAACACTCTAGTTTTAAACTAAACAATTAAACAAATAAACACGCGGAAGCATTCATCCCAATTTTTTTTTATTTCTTTGCGTGTCATGATAACCGGGCCCCCTCCCCTCGCGTGGCGCGAGGGAGTCCAAAGGGAAAAATCCTGGAAACAACGTCTCCGCGTGCCGCAAAGACCAGGACTTGGTTTTTCGCGTGGCGCGAAGATAACTTTTTCACAGAAAGTTTCTACATAACTGCAGATTTCAACACTTAGCCAATTTTTCTAACTTTTTCCTTCTTGACATAAAATTCTCCCAACACTTGGGTTTGGGTTAAAACTTTCAAAAACACCATAACTTTACACCAAAAGAACACAAATTCATGTATTGGTTTACACCCATTTATAAACTTAATTACAACCCAAAACCATCAAAAACGCGTACGAGATCCCGTCTTTCGCCATGGACTTGACATAGACTACATCGGAGCTTTCCCTACACGCTACCACATATAATTACCATTAGTAATGAAGATAAAACATACAACAAGGTAAAAATCATTCTAATTTCACCCATTCACTCATTTGACCCGTTTCGACCCAAATAGTCCTTAGGCAACATATCACTTTCATAACACCTTACAAGTTTCATTTTTTTCTTATAACCATCCCATAATTATCAACATTTCATTGAAGATCTTGTTCCCCCTTCACGCTTTGCAATTTGATTACCTAAACACATTAACCTAGTTTAGTAATCTATTATATTTCAAAATCACATTTTAATTGGGTTCACAACCCAATCTTTTATTTCCAACCCAAACTGAACCGTTTGTGTTATACTCATATCCAAACACCTTCTTTTCACCCAAACTCACCTACTTGAGTTTCATTACCATTTCTTAACATAAATTTTCATTCAATCTTTATCATTAGGTTAATTTGATGTTCTTTCAAGTGCCTAACATCATATAAACTCTTAATCATCATTAATTCATCATCTTATCATCATAACCCAAAAATCCCCAATTCTTTCCATATGAACCCTAATTTCTCATAATAAAAAACAAAGGATTCTAGGATGTTAATCACCATTCTTTACCTTTAGTTTAGCTAGATTATCAACAATCTAACATCAATTAACCACATGCATCATAAACTCCGGATTTCTACAAAACCCATCTTTGAACCCATCAATGGTGAACTAAAAAGGATGATAATCACTTACTTGATGTTAGAAGGATGATGTGTAAGCCAACACCTTCTCAATTCAAGCTTCAATTGCAAGATTTAGCTTCAACACCCTTTTTCTCTCTTTTTCTCTTGAAAGCATCGACCCCCATTCCAACTAAAATCTGAATTTTGACTTCATATAAGTTAAATATGGGAGATTTGCCATATTTTCAATTTCAGTCCCTCAACTTTCATTTAATCCATTTTTATGCCAAAATTAGTTAAAAAAAACTAACGTAACCTCAAAATTAACTTGAAACCAACTTGTTTCAACTTATTTCTAAAATATTATTTCCATCATAATATTAAATAGAAATATTTATTTATTTAAAACAAAACCCGGATTTTGGTTCGTTACAAATCACCTCCCCTTATTTGGGTTTCGTCCCGAAACCCGAGTTCACATAAAGAGGTTCGGATAATATTTGAGCATCTCTTCCTCGGTTTCCCAAGTCATTTCCTCTCCCTTCTTATGTTTTCACCTCACCAAAACTTGGCTAATCTCTTTATTGCGTAAACGCTTCGCTTTTCTATCCAAGATTGCCACCGGTTTTTCAACATAATTCAACTTATTATCCAATTCAATGTCATCCAATGGAACAAAAGTAGACTCATCCGCCAAACATTTTCGCAAATGTGACACATGAAACGTGTTACGAAGTCTACTTAGTTCCTCCGGTAGATCCAAACGATAGGCTACCGCACCCACTCTTGCTATCACTTTAAACGGTCCGATGAAACGTGGACTCAATTTCCCCCGTTTCCTAAACGTATCACCCCTTTCCAAGGAGAGACTTTCAAAAGCACAAAGTCTCCCACTTGAAACTCAATCGCCCGCTTCTTATTATCCGCATAGGATTTTTGGCGATCCTTTTGTCAATACTACTAATAGTTTTCTCGACCACCTCTTTGCTACCAAGTTCCCGTTGACCAATTTCACCCCAACACAAGGGTGTTCGACATCTCCTCCCATACAACGCCTCAAAAGGAGGCATATCAATGCTAGAATGGTAACTATTGTTGTAAGAAAATTCAGCCAACGGTAAATAGTCGTCCCAATTACCCCCAAAATCCAACGCACACGCGCATAACATATCCTCAAGCGTTTGAATCGTTCACTCTCTTTGACCATCCGTTTGAGGATGATAAGCAGTACTAAGATTCAATCTAGTCCCCATATCCTCATGGAATTTCTTCCAAAAACGAGAAGTAAACCTCGTATCACGATCCGATACAATCATCACCGGTACACCATGTCGTGACACTATTTCCTTCACATAGATTTCCGCCAATCTATCCGATGAATACGTTTCCTTTATAGGAAGGAAATGTGTACTCTTTTGTCAACTAATGTACTACTACCCAAATTGCATCATAACTCTTTCGTATCTTAGGTAGTTTTGTTATTAGATCCATGGTTATATTCTCCCATTTCCAAAGCGGTATTTCAAGCGGTTGAAGTTTTCCATACGGCTTTTGGTGTTCCGCATTTACCCTTAAGCATGTAAGACATCTCTCCACATATTTAACAATATCACGCCTCATACCCGGCCACCAAAAATGACACCTCAAATCATAAAACATCTTTGTGGCCCCCGAATGGATATAATACTTGGATTTATGCGCCTCATCTAAAATAGTTGTCAAAACACTTGACAACCTAGGTATCCAAATCCTATCAAAGCATGTTTTCAACCCTGAATTATTTTACCCAAGCTTGTCAACATAAGAAACCATTTGTTCCTTCTTCAAATCCCCACCAAGTGCCAATACTTGAGCCTCCCGGATTTCATCCACAAGTGATGATGAAATTGTCATCTTGAATGACTTCACCTTAATAGGTTCATGGCTCGTCTTCCGACTAAGAGCATCCGCCACAACATTCGCTTTACCCGGATGATAAAGTATCTCACAATCATAGTCCTTGACCAATTCAAGCCATCGCCTTTGCCTCATGTTGAGGTCCTTTTGTTCGAAGAAATATTTGAGACTTTTTTGATCCGTGTAGATCGTACACTTCGCCCCATACAAATAATGTCTCCAAATTTTGAGCGCGAAAACCACTGCCGCAAGATCTAAATCGTGAGTAGGGTAATTCACCCCATGAGTCTTCAATTGCCTAGATGCGTAGGCAATCACTTTCCCCCTTTGCATTAAAACACACCCCAACCCCGAATGCGAGGCATCCGAAAACACAACAAAATCTTTGGTCCCGTCACGCAAGGACAAGATAGGTGCCTTAGTCAACTTTTCTTTCAAGAGTTGAAAGGCAGATTCTTGCTCGGAATTCCAAACAAACTTAGTCTCCTTACGCGTTAACTTCGTCATCGGCAAGGCAATCCGAGAGAAGTTCTCAATAAATCGCCGATAATAGCCCGCCAACCCCAAGAAACTTCTAATCTCCGAAGGCGTTTTCGGCGATGACCAATCCTTTACCGTTACTATTTTGGATGGGTCGACTGTAATTCCTTTCTCATTAATCACATGACCCAAGAATTGAGTTTCGCGCAACCAAAAGGCGCACTTGGAAAATTTAGCATAAAAATTCTCCCTTTGCAAAACTTCAAGGATTTCTCGAAGATGAAAGGCATGATCACCTTCACTCCGTGAATAGATGAGAATGTCATTGATAAATACAATGACAGAACGGTCGAGGAAAGGACTACACACCCGGTTCATAAGATCAATGAAAACCGCGGGCGCGTTGATTAAACCGAAAGGCATAACCGTAAACTCATAGTGACCGTAATGAGTGCAGAAAGCTGTTTTAGGAATATCGTCTTCTTTCACTTTTAGCTAATGGTACCCGGATCTCAAATCAATCTTAGAGAACCATGACGCCCCTTGCAATTGCTCCATTAGCTCTTTCATCTCCGGTGGTGCCAACCTATAAGGTGCTTTGGCTACCGGCTTAGCACCCGGTATCAGATCGATCCTAAACTCTAATTCCCTTTCCGGTGGAACCCCCGGTAACTCATTCGGAAACACATCCTCAAACTGATTCACAACCGAAACATCGCGAATTTCTTTCACTTTATCGATCACATCCGCAACACAAGCCATGTACGCCTTGCACCTACACGCCATATACTTTGTTGCCTTCACATAAGAACACAATCTTACTTTACCTTTCTTTTCACCTTCTATGTAAATGGACTCACCCGACGGGGAGTCGAGTTGTATCGCCTTAGGTCCACACAGAATATTCATTTTGTTCTTAGATAACCAATCCATCCCCACTATCACATCAAAATCCCCCATGGTCATAGGAATTAAGTCTATAAGGAACGTTTCACCCCCCGCCCTTAACTTGCAATTTCTATAAATATCAAATACTAGAAAGCTCTTATCATTTGCCGCCTCCATTTCTAAGGGTCCGTCTAACTTGCTACTTAAAAACGAAGAATGCTTAACAAATTTCAAAGACACAAAAGAACGAATAGCCCCCGAATCAAATAGAACTAGTGCAGGTAAGGAGTTAATCTTGAATGTACCTAGCACCACCTCCGAGTTATTCTTTGCCTCTTCCGCCGAGATGTGGAAAGCTCTACCCTTTGGCTTTGGCGTCTCAACCTTCCTTTCGCTTCCACCTTGTTGCTTCAACTCGGGACAATCCGCCCTATTATGCCCGGGCTTATAGCAATTGTAGCACAAATGAATTTGGCTTGAACATTGATTGTCCATATGCCCCGGCTTTCCACATTTACAGCAGCTCAACGTTCCCTTCCTACATTCCCCAAAATGTTCTTTTCCACAAATCTTGCACCCCCGTGAAGGGAACTTTCTAAAAGGCTTCTTGCTGGGGCTCCCGCCCTTTATCTTCTTTACCACCTGATCCACTATCTCACGCTTTATCTTTTCACCCCTAGCCTCTTGCCTCCTCAACTCCACCTCTCTTTCCCGACACCTAAGGAAGGAGATATGCTATCTCTAAACTCCACCGTCAACATAGCATAAAATCTGTCAATCTTTGCATTCTCAGTCGACACCATGTCCGGACAGAACTTGGCGCGATCAAAGAAGGTCCCTGCCAATTCATCAATTGGCTATGTCGTTTGCCTCATGAGGAGGAACTCCTCAGTCATCCTATCAACTGCGGCTTGTGGACAATGGTATTTCAGAAAAGCAGTCTTACGCTCCTCCCAAGTCATGGAGGTCACACCCAATTCACCCCTCACCTTTCAGAGATTTAATAACCATTCTTTCGCCCTCCCAGTCAATAGTGGCACACTAAACATCACCCTATCCTCGGGCTTATACTTAGTCGTTTCAAAATTTGATTCCATATCCATCACCCACCCGTGGCTAAGGATCGGGTCCACCTGCCCGTTATACTCTTTTGGCTTGATCACCATGAACTCCTTAAGAGTAAAACCTTGTGGTTCATTTTCCTTCTCCTTCGATAACTCTTCGAAAGTGAGTTTAATAGCCCCTTTCATTTCTTCCATCAATAGAGTTGTGGCTTGCTTAAAAGCCTTGGCCACTTCTTCCTTTATTGCATCATGGATTCTAGGATCCAACGACTCTTCATTCTCGTCTGTCATCTCTTAGCTGAGAATTAGAACAAAAACACCTTAATACCCTTACACTTTCAATACCTTAGGTAACCATCTTACATTTACTCTTATATGTATTAAGTATATATATATATATATCTACCTATATACGTACATACATATATAATCACCTTCACCTAATTCTTGTAAACGTTCATTGTTATATGGTTATCATAAAGACCCTTACACATATTGTTTTATCAATCACATTGGCCAGACATGTTTAATAATACAATATGCCCAATTGTAATTATCATATCCATACAACAAATCACAAGACAAGTTTCGGCACACATAACACTTTGTCATTCAATCGCACATATACATATACACCATATGTAACAACATTAATCATAACATTACTAACCTTTCACTTCTGAAAGCTCCGAGTCTTGGTCAAGTCCTACTTGGATTCTCGTATCATTCCCCCCATATCATGAGCATCCGGTTTGAGTTTGGTGCCACGAACACCAAATCTCTTAAACCATCGCTCTGATACCAAGTTGTAACACTCTAGTTTTAAATTAAAAAATTAAACAAATAAACACACGGAAGCATTCGTCCCAAATATATATATATATATATATATATATATATATATATATATATATTTTATTTCTTCGCGTGTCGCGAAAACCGGGCCCCCTCCCCTCACGTGGCGCGAGGGAGTCCAAAGAGGCAAATCCGGGAAACCAGGTCTTCGCGTGACGTGAAGATCACTTTTTCATAGAAAGTTTCTACATAACTGCAGATTTCAACACTTAGCCAATTTTTTCAACTTTTTCCATCTTGACATAAAATTCTCCCAACACTTGGGTTTGGGTTAAAACTTTCAAAAACAACATAACTTTACACCAAAAGAACACAAATTCATGTATTGGTTTACACCCATATATAAACTTAATTACAACCCAAAACCATCAAAAACGCGTATGAGATCCCGTCTTTCGCCATGGACTTGACATAGACTACGCCGGAGCTTTCCCTACATGCCACCACATTAATCACCATTAGTAATGAAGATAAAACATACAACAAGGTAAAAATCATTCTAATTTCACTCATTCACTCATTTGACCCGTTTCGACCCAAATAGTCCTTAGGCAACATATCACTTGCATAACACCTTACAAGTTTCATTCTTTTCTTATAACCATCCCATAATTATCAACATTTCATTTCCATTATGGAACACGACCATAAGTTCTTTACCTTTCCAACATGGTACTTAGACCATAATTTTCGTCACATTTCCATTATGGTACATAGACCATAACTTCATCACCGCATTTCTATTACGGTACTTAGACCATAACTTCATAACCACATTTCCATCATAGTATTATAACTATAACTACATTCATTCACATATTCATACACCTCTATACACATTCATAATACATTTCTCATTATGCAAACATAACACATATCACACCATATATCAACAATACTAAGTAGGTGCAAAAGCACTTACCTTTCGGGTTTGAAGATCCCGTTCCCCCTTCACGCTTTGTAATTTGATTACCTAAACACATTCACCTAGTTTAGTAATCTATTATATTTTAAAATCACATTTTAATTGGGTTCACAACCCAATCTTCTATTTTCAACCCAAACTGACACGTTTGTGTATACCCATATCCAAACACCCTCTTTCCACCCAAACTCGCCGACTTGAGTTTCATTACCATTTTCTTAACATAAATTTTCATTCAATCTTTATCATTAGGTTAATTTGTTGTTCTTTCAAGTGCCTAAAATCATATAAACTCTTAATCATCATTAATTCATCATAACCCAAAAATCCTCAATTCTTTCCATATGAACCCTAATTTCTCATAATAAAACTAAGGGTTATAGGATGTTATTCACCATTTTTTTACCTTTAATTTGGCTAGATCATCAACAATCTAACATCAATTAACCACATGCATCATAAATTCTGGATTTCTACAAAACTCATCTATGAACCCATCAATGGTGAACTAAAAAGGATAATAATCACTTACTTGATATTAGAAGGATGATGTGTAAGCCAACACCTTCTCAATTCAAGCTTTAATTGCAAGATTTAGCTTCAACACCCTTTTTCACTCTTTTTCTTTTGAAAGCATCGACCCCCATTCCAACTAAAATCTGAATTTTGACTTCATATAAGTTAAATATGGGAGATTTTCCATATTTGCAATTTTAGTCCTTCAACTTCCATTTAATCCATTTTCATGCCAAAGTTAGTTAAAAAAACTAACGTAACCTCAAAATTAACTTGAAACCCACTTGTTTCAACTTATTTCTAAAATATTATTTCCACCATAATATTAAATAGAAATATTTATTTATTTAAAACGAAACCCAGATTTTAGTTTGTTACACTTTTAAAGCGGTTCGCATTTTTTGAAGCGTTTTGGCATTTTCTAGCATTTTTAAAAAGTGGTTTTAACAAAAACCACTCTAAAAAATAAGCGTCACAAAAACCCTAGTATAAATACATCCTTATCCCAACTAGCCCCCACCCACATATTCCTCACAAAAACGCTAAAACACTCACATCTAAAACCAGTCGTTTGATGAGATCGGCGAGGGTTCCAGCGAGATCGGCGTACCTGTTGCGTAGTGTCCCGACGAGGATCTCAGCGACGCCGAGTTTTGAGGTGAGTAGAACATCGGCGAAGGAAATATTTTGAGGGGAGTAACGTCGGCGACTGTAACATCCCAAAACTGGTAATAAATAAATAATGGCACGATCGAAATTATAATTTTCAAATGACGAAAGAAAAATGGATGGGCTTGGGCTTCGGCTCAGCTCCAACGGGCCGAAGGAAGCCCAAGTATATAAGGGCAAGGGCTGCCCAAACTTCTCATTTTCCACCAATCTCAAGTTCTAGAGAGAGAGAAGAGAGAACGGGTCTAGAGAGAGAAAGTGACGGATCGACTTGGAAATTTAGGAAAACGTTGCTACTATGCTCGTGATCATCTTCTCTGAATCATAACTCCAATCCAGGTAAGCATTCGATCATAATCTGAGTTTTTATGATTATTTTAGGATTTTCGGTTTTAGCTAAATAGGTGAAGTTTTTATGCATAAAACTTGAAAATGAACAAAGATCTAGCATCTATAATGAAAACCGAACGTTTTGATCAAAGAAAATTCAGATATTGACATGATCAGACCCGCATGCAAAACGTTAGGGTTCTTACGCCTGAATCAGATCCTACGTACTTATCAAGTACGCAGGAAGAAGGGTTCTGCGTACTTATCAAGTACGCATGAAGTAAAGTCTGCGTACTTATCAAGTACGCATAAAGTAAGGTCTGCGTACTTATCAAGTACGCATGACTAAGGCCCTGCGCACTTGCTAAGTGCGCAGGCATCAGGCTGGTTAAGTAAAGTCAGAATGTTTGGAATGGTTAAACCGTTAGAGTCGGGATTAGGTCTGATGTGTATTTAACAAATCAATTCAGATCGGAAGTGACATTGTTGGACCTTTGTTTAGGGCAACCCAGACTAGCTCATCAGGTGAGTTCTATGTGCCCCCTTCTATGTTATGTGCAAACCTTATTAAATGTTTTGGGGCTGAAATGTATACACTAAATGAATAAATGATATGAATGCTAATGTGATCATACGTGATATACTAATATATATGTTATATATATATACGAAAATGAATTATGCACAAAGAATGAATCGTATGATTATATAGAATGAATGAAAGAACAACACAATGTGTAAGAATGAAATCTTGCTTTATATCCATGTATATATTGTTTGCTATGAATGAATAAACGTTATGAATGGAACAATGATAACGGCTACCTCGGTAGACGGACGACCACTCGACTATTATGTAGCCAGAAATGAAAGTCTAGAAAGGTAGACTAAACAGGCCACTACGGTGGAGTAAGTCCCGAAATCGATGTACGGCTGTATAATTAGTTCGAGTGGGAGACGGATACCTTAGGGCAGTCAGACAAATATGACGAACTACGACGGTAGGACGGTTGTAAGTATGACGGACTACTTCGGTAGGACAGTTGTAAGATAATGACGGACTACTTCGGTAGGAAGGTTGCAAGATAATGACGGACTACTTCGGTAGGACGGTTGTAAGATAATGACAGACTACTTCGGTAGGACGGTTGTAAGATAATGACGGACGGACGGACAATAGTTGCCGGACGGTTGTAAGAATGGCGGACCATGACGATGGACTGTGGCGTTTGTCTTTGTGACATTCGCAAACAAATGACAGGTTGATCACCCTTAAGTGTATGACCCATGAAAGTTAAAAAAAGAAAAAGGTGAATGCATATATATATATGTAATCACAAAAGAAAGATGAAAGAAAAGCAAAAGTTACGAATGTATATAATTATGTATACTTGAAAAGAAAAGAATGATCATACTTAATAGTTTTAAACTAGAACTCACCAGCGTTAGCTGACTTTTAGTATACATTTCAGGTACAGAAAGGAAGGGTCGTGCGAAGGCGTGAAGGTTACCCGGCACGAGACTGACATCCCACTTTTATTTATGTTAAGACAATGTTATGTTTCAATTTTTAAGACTTCCGCTGCTATGTTATGTTATTGAATGATGTATGCTTCCGCTGTGTTTGAATGTTTTTATTTAAAAGTTCAGTGATCAATGACTATGTTTATGAGTAAATCCAACAAGTGAGGTTACCCGAGAAAGGGGCCTTACAAGTTGGTATCAGAGCAATAGTTTGAGTGATTCAGACATCCCCAAATATCTGGACTCAAGCTGATTATGGGACCAACGCACGGATGTCAGTCTTAGTAGCCAACGCCAACGCCAACACAGCAAGTAAGTAATAAAGAAAATTCTTGTAGTTAGGGATAGGTTCCTTGACTTAGAACGCTTAGATGTCGATGTCACTACTGATTTGAAGAGTTTTGAACCCGAAAAGCAATGTAAATTAGTAATCACAAACCAGTCACTGTAATTAATAATTTACCTTGCACGTACTGTTCTAAAACTATGATCTGAAGGAATGGCATTGATGTATTCCCTTTATAACTATCAGGAAACTAGGAACTATGGCTGGTGGAGGAAGAACGGGACGCCGAGGCGGTCGTACTGGCCGAGTAGGTAGGCCTCCACTGAATCCAAGACATCAAGAAGAAGAGGATGTGCACACGGAAAACACAGAGAGCGTGCACCAAACTAATGTCACCCCAACTGGGGGCGACCATCAAGGGTCACTACAATTAGAACCCGAGGTCAGAGATGCTATTGCCCGTGAGGTCGTGCTCACTTTAAAGAATGTGTTGCCTGACTTGTTGTCTAAAGCATTAAAGAAAATTAAGGAAGATGATGAAGTAAACCATGAGGAAAAAGTCTATGACAGTGATGGGGATGAACTAAAGGTGGGGTCAAGCAATAGGGGGTGCACTTATAAAGGTTTCAAGGACGGAGACCCACCCAAATTTGACGGGAACAAGGACTCAGTGGCCACCCTCGAGTGGATCGAGAGGATGAATGCTGTCATCAACATCAGCGAGTGTCGACCAGACCAAGCTGTTAAGTACGTCGTTCATTCTTTCACCAACGAAGCACTAAGTTGGTGGAGGAACATTCAAAGAACTAAGTCACCCAATGCTATCAACAGGATGACGTGGGAAGACTTGAAAAAGCTCATAATTCAAAAGTTCTACCCACAGAATGAGATCCCTGAACTTCAAGGCTGGCAACAAGACTCATCGCCAGTATACATCAAGATTCAATGAACTGGCTCAACTAGTACCACACCTGGTGGAAACTGAAGATCGTTTGATCAATTACTATGTTAAGGGACTGCCACAACGGGTCCGTGTTCATGTAAAAGCTAACCTACCCTCGACCTTCGAGTCGGTAGTGAATCTGAGCGGAATCGTCTACGACGACTACGCCAATGAGGACCTGGCACCCGAGACACAAAAGAGGAAATGGGAGAACCCGCCTAGGGGCACTGGAAAAGGGAATGTAAACACTGAAGTTAAGAAGCCAAGAACAAATGATTATGAAGCCTGTAAGAAGTGTGGAAAGCGACATCCGGGCGAGTGCCGAATCGGCACCACCATCTGCTATAGATGTGAGAAGGCGGGGCACTATTCTCGTGACTGCTTAAGAGACACTAAATGCCAAGGATGTGGACTGTTTGGTCACTTGACTAGAGATTGCAGGAAAACCAGACAATCCGGTTCGGGAAAGGAAAAAGAAGCTGAAAAGGAACAGCCAAAGGCTAGGACTCGAGCCTACGCACTGACCGAAGAGGAAGTAAGGGGAAACCCCGATGTCGTGTCAGGTACGTTTCTAGTAAATGATGAAAATGCTGCTATTTTATTTGACTCTGGTGCTAGTAAAAGCTTCATATCAAATGCATTTAGTCGTAAACTGGATTGCACTATCAACACCATAGTAAAGGCCTTTAGCATACAAACTGCCGTGGGTAAAAATTCAACAGTGTTTCAAGTAATAGAGGATTGTATCATAGAAATAGAGGGCCATAAGTTTCCTTCTAGATTATTCCTTCTCACCTTAGGAGGATTCGATATAGTATTGGGTATGGATTGGTTAGCTGCCAACGAAGCTCAAATCATATGTAAACGTAAGAGGATACACCTCAAAGCTCCTAGCGGAAGTCCAATTATGGTTTATGGGGATTGGAATTGCACAATGCCAAACGTCATTTCAATGATCAAGGCCGAAGGTTACATGAGGCGCGGTTGCGAAGCTTATCTGGCGTATGTTATTGACGATAGAATGAAAACGAAAGCACTCAAGAATGTACCCGTGGTGTGCAACTTTCGGAAGTATTCCCTGAGGATCTACCTAGGTTGCCACCCGATCGGGAAATATAATTTCAGATTGACTTACTGCCAGGAGTGAGCCCGTTGCCAAAGCCCCCTACCGATTGGCTCCGACAGAAATGAAAGAATTGATGTCTCAACTACAGGAATTAACAGAAAAAGGATTTATTTGACCGAGCATTTCACCATGGGGCGCTCCGGTACTATTCGTAAAGAAGAAAGACGGCAGCATGCGCATGTGCATTGACTACCGTGAACTGAATAAGAGGACAGTAAAGAACAAATACCCACTGCCTAGAATAGATGACCTTTTTGATCAACTGCAAGGTGCGAGTTGGTTCTCAAAGATCGATCTTAGGTCGGGTTACCATCAGTTGAAAGTAAGAGAGGAAGACGTACCAAAGACCGCGTTTCGCACGCGTTATGGTCATTATGAGTTTCTCGTGATGTCCTTCGGATTGACTAACGCACCAGCAACGTTCATGGATTTGATGAATAGAGTATGTCGACCAATGTTGGATCGATCAGTGATAGTTTTTATAGAAGACATACTGGTATATTCAAAAAGCGAAGGTGATCACCACTGTCACCTAAGAGAAGTTCTGGAGGTGCTAAAGCAGGAAAAGTTGTACGCAAAATTCTCCAAATGTGCGTTCTGGATTAGGGAAGTCCAATTCCTAGGTCATGTGTTAAACCCAAACGGCATCATGGTAGATCCTGCAAAGATCGAGACAGTAAAGGAATGGAACGTCCCAAAGACACCAACAGAGATACGAAGTTTTCTGGGATTGGCAGGCTATTATCGGAGATTCATTCAAGATTTCTCGAGGATAGCATCGCCACTAACTAAATTGACACAGAAGGAAGTAAAGTACGAATGGGGTCCAACCCAAAACAACGCGTTTGAGGAACTTAAGACACGATTAACCCAAGCTACAGTCTTGACACTACCTGAGGGAAATGAAGACTTGGTAGTCTACTCTGACGCTTCGGGTCAAGGTTTAGGCTGTGTACTTATGCAGCGAGGAAAGGTAATTGCTTACGCTTCGCGACAACTAAAGATTCACGAGGTTAACTACCCAACTCACGATCTGGAGTTAGCGGCAGTAGTTTTCGCATTAAAAATATGAGGCACTATCTGTATGGAGTTAAGTGCACCATCTACTCCGATCATAAAAGCTTGAAGTACATTTTCGAGCAAAAGGCATTAAATATGAGGCAAAGGAGGTGGTTAGAATTATTAAAGGACTACGATTGTGAGATACTGTACCATCCAGGCAAGGGAAACGTAGTAGCTGACGCCTTAAGCAGAAAGGAGCAATCTGATCCTATCCGGATCAAGGCATGTCAGCTGATTATAACGCCAGATTTGATGAATGAAATATCAAAAGCACAAGATGAAGCGCTATTAGAAAGAAATATTAAACGGGAAAGAATAGTAGGACAACAAGGGAATTTGGATGCAAATGTGTACGGTGTACGAACTAGTTTTGGCCGGATGTGGATACCTAAGATTGGCGAGCTTAGAGCCAAAATACTCGAGGAGGCCCATAAGTCTCGCTATTCCATCCACCCTGGGATAAACAAAATGTATCAAGACTTGAAGAAAGAGTACTGGTGGCCCGGCATGAAGAATGATGTGACCGAGTACGTGAACAAGTGCCTAAAGTGTTCACTAGTTAAGGCCAAGCACCAGAAACCATGCGGTAAAATGCAACCTCTACCAATACCGTAATGGAAGTGGGAGGAGATCACGATGGACTTCATTACCAAGCTACCGCGAACAGCTAAAGGCAATGATACCATTTGGGTGATCGTCGACCGCTTAACGAAGAGTGCTCACTTCCTGCCAATACGTGAAACTGCTTCGTCCGAAAAACTAGCAGAAATTTTTATCAAAGAAATTGTGAGCAGGCATGGTATGCCAGTGTCGATTGTGTCCGACCGGGATACTAGATTCACGTCAAGGTTTTGGAAGAAATTTAATGAAGCAATGGGCACTAGATTGAACATCAGCACAGCTTACCACCCTCAAACCGATGGTCAATCTGAAAGGACAATCCAGACCTTAGAAGACATGCTCCGAGCTTGTATCATTGACTTCGGTGGGAGCTGGGACATCCATCTACCATTGGCAGAATTCTCTTATAACAACAGCTATCACTCAACGATTGGCATGCCTCCATTTGAGATGTTGTATGGAAGGAGATATAGGACCCCGGTTTGTTGGGGTGAAATTGGACAGAAGGATTTTGCAAGTCTCGAAGTGGTCAAAGCTACTTCGGAGAAATTTGATCAAATCAAGGCTCGAATGAAAGCCACAAAAGACAGACAGAAATCATACGCAGATAAGAGAAGAAGGGAGTTAGAGTTTCAAGTCGGGGACATGGTACTGTTAAAAGTATCACCATGGAAAGGAATCATCCGATTCAGAAAACGTGGCAAACTAAGTCCAAGGTTTGTCGGACCTTTTAAGATCTTAGCGAGAGTGGGTCAGGTTGCTTACAGACTCGACCTACCCGATGCGCTTAGCGAAATATACCCTACGTTCCACGTGTCGCACTTACGCAAGTGTCTAGCTGAAGACACTGCTCACATACCTTACGATGAGATCGAGGTGGATAACAGTCTGAATTATATCGAGGAACCAATAGCCATCATTGACCGATCTGAGAAACAACTACGCAATAAGTCAATCCTATTGGTCAAAGTTCAATGGAAGCACAGAAAGGGATCGGAAGCTACCTGGGAGAAAGAAGACGAGATGCGGGAACTATACCCTTAGTTGTTTAGCGTGTAACTGGTTTCGAGGACGAAACCTTTTTAAGAGGGGTAGACTTGTAACATCCCAAAACTGGTAATAAATAAATAATGGCACGATCAAAATTATAATTCTCAAATGACAAAAGAAAAATGGATGGGCTTGGGCTAGGCTCCAACGGGCCGAAGGAAGCCCAAGTATATAAGGGCAAGGGCTGCCCAAACTTCTCATTTTCCACCAATCTCAAGTTCTAGAGAGAGAGAAGAGAGCACGGGTCTAGAGAGAGAAAGTGACGGATCGACTTGGAAATTCAGGAGAACGTTGCTACTGTGCTCGTGATCATCTTCTCTGAATCATAACTCCAATCCAGGTAAGCATTCGATCATAATCTGAGTTTTTATGATTATTTTAGGATTTTCGGTTTTAGCTAAATAGGTGAAGTTTTTATGGATAAAACTTGAAAATGAACAAAGATCTAGCATCTAGAATGAAAACCGAACGTTTTGATCAAAGAAAATTCAGATATTGACATGATCAGACGCGCATGCAAAAAGTTAGGGTTCTTAGGCCTGAATCAGATCCTGCGTACTTATCAAGTACGCAGGAAGAAGGGTTCTACGTACTTATCAAGTACGCATGAAGTAAGGTCTGCGTACTTATCAAGTACGCATGACTAAGGCCCAGCGCACTTGCTAAGTGCGCAGGCATCAGGCTGGTTAAGTAATCAATTCAGATCGGAAGTGACATTGTTTGGAATGGTTAAACTGTTAGAGTCGGGATTAGGTCTGATGTGTATTTAACTAATCAATTCAGATCGGAAGTGACATTGTTGGACCTTTGTTTAGGGCAACCCAGACTAGCTCATCAGGTGAGTTCTATGTGCCCCCTTCTATGTTTTGTGCAAACCTTATTAAATGTTTTAGGGCTGAAATGTATACACTAAATGAATAAATGATATGAATGCTAATGTGATCATACGTGATATACTAATATATATGTTATATATATATACGAAAATGAATTATGCACAAAGAATGAATCGTATGATTATATAGAATGAATGAAAGAACAACACAATGTGTAAGAATGAAATCTTGCTTTATATCCATGTATATATTGCTTGCTATGAATGAATAAACGTTATGAATGGAACAATGATAACGGCTACCTCGGTAGACGGACGACCACTCGACTATTATGCAGCCAGAAATGAAAGTCTAGAAAGGTAGACTAAACAGGCCACTACGGTGGAGTAAGTCCCGAAATCGATGTACGACTGTATAATTAGTTCGGGTGGGAGACGGATACCTTAGGGCAGTCAGACAAATATGACGGACTACGACGGTAGGACGGTTGTAAGTATGACGGACTACTTCGGTAGGACGGTTGTAAGATAATGACGGACTACTTCGGTAGGACGGTTGTAAGATAATGACGGACTACTTCGGTAGGACGGTTGTAAGATAATGACGGACGAACACTAGTTGCCGGACGGTTGTAAGAATGGCGGACCATGACGATGGACCGTGGCGTTTGTCTTTGTGACATTCGCAAACAAATGACGGGTTGATCACCCTTAAGTGTATGACCCATGAAAGTTAAGAAAAGAAAAAGGTGAATGCATATATATATATGTAATCACAAAAGAAAGATGAAAGAAAAGCAAAAGTTATGAATGTATATAATTATGTATACTTGAAAAGAAAAGAATGATCATACTTAATAGTTTTAAACTAGAACTCACCAGCGTTAGCTGACTTTTAGTATACATTTCAGGTACAGAAAGAAAGGGTCGTGCGAAGGCGTGAAGGTTACCCGGCATGAGACTGACATCCCACTTTTATTTATGTTAAGACAATGTTATGTTTCAATTTTTAAGACTTTCGCTGCTATGTTATGTTATTGAATGATGTATGCTTCCGCTATGTTTGAATGTTTTTAATTAAAAGTTCAGTGATCAATGACTATGTTTATGAGTAAATCCAACAAATGAGGTTACCCGAGAAAGGGGCCTTACAGCGACGTCGGTATTTTGAGGTGAGTAAAACATCGGCGATGGTGGTATTTTGAGGCGAGTAATGTCGGTGACGCCGGGGAAGTTAGGGTTCAGCCACACCTCTTCCCTTCCATCCTCCCCTCATCTTCAGCCACGCCTGATGGTGGTAGCTCGGGTTCAGCGGCGGTAGAAGGCGGTGGTGTAGCGAAAGAGCTCTAAGGAGGTGGTGGCTAGCGACAGTGTGAAGGGGTGGTGTAGCGAGGTGGTGCTCAGTGGCTATTGGCCACACCTAACCGCAACATCCGGTAACTCCGACGATGGCGGCTAGGGTTCCCGCCAGATTCCGACCAATATATTTTTTAAACAAGTTTTTTTGGAGCTGTTGTTGATTTTTTTGGAGCGGTTGGAGCAATGTTTTTTTGGGCGATCTATAACCGCTTCAAATCCGCATTTTCACCGCCAAATTTTTTTTTGTACTAGTGAGTTTATAAAATTATATTTGAACAGTGAAAAATACATAATTAATTGTTAATTTCTTAAATAAATATAAAATATGCGAATATAAATAGTGGACAGCTTGCTTTCTCCAAAGCTTTGTCTTCTTCATATTCTACATATTGGACATACTTCACACACTTCGTACCCTTTCTCTTTTTTCTTGTTCAGTGTAATCTGTATGTTTTTTATTGCATAAGTGAGTTTGTTGTGTTACCTAAAACTGTTATTTAGTTGAAACTACTGTTGTTATTTTCCAAAACATCTGTATTTATACATCATTACCACCTCTCTCCATTGTCCCAAAACACCAAGCACATTTGCATATTCTTTCCCACCCAACAACGCACAAATTCTATCATAATGTCAAGCCGAAGATCTGGCGAATCGTCAAATGAGACTCTGAGGATCACTGATGCTCAAATCGTTCAACTCCTCTCGAAGTTGCAACAACTTCTTCCCGAAATTCGTAATCGCCGTTCAAACAAGGTAAAGATTATCTCAGGAAACATGTTTTATAGATTTGATTTACAAGTTTTAGTTGTTTAAAGTACAACGGTTTTTTGACTTTGAAGTTCAAAGAAGTTTTTGAGAAATGGTGTACTTAGCAAAAAGAAATTTGATTTATGGGTGATTTTTGAAAATATTTTTTGGTTTACAGGAATTTCGCTAATCCCACAAGTGGACTCTGACTTTACTGATTTGGGTCCGCTCATGTGGCAAGCAGACTTCATGAAACATTAAGGTGGACTAACACAAGCAACGCCAAAATAACTTGGTTCATGAAGTCCGTTTACCACGTGAATGGACCCAAATCAAAAAATTAAGTTCGCATGTGAGAGGAGCAGACTCCCCATTTTAAAAAAGAAAATTCAAAAGTTATTTTTCCAATTTTATTTAGTCACGATGGCTATGTTTGTGATTTACCAAATAAAAAACCCAAACACCGAGCAATTGGTGTAGATATTAAATTACTAACAAAAGCCATATCGGCAACTCCATATGCACATATTACAATTCGATTATGCATGCTGCGCCAGCCGTCATATATATTCAACTTTTATTATAATTTATTATTATAATTAATTTTAAAATTATTTTGTTTTTTCTCTATAACTTTTAAAATATGATGTTTTATAAAATTTTGAATATACCGTTGCGACGTGCTTATTTTTATCTATGTTTCGGTGTAAATTTCATTCGAAACGGAGTTGAGCGTAATAATATACGAGTCATCAGCGGCTTCAAGGTTTCAATTTTTCATAGTTTTTTTTTTGTTTTCCACTTACAGCTTTTAAAATATGATGTTTTATAAAATTTCGAATTTGATATTGCGACGTGTTTACTTTTATCTACGTTTCGACGTGAATTTCCGTCACGTCATTATTAAACCCATCAGTTGTTTCAAACGTTTTTTAAACCGTTTGGTTTTTTAAACCATTCAATGCTCATATCCGAATATACCGTTGTGGGGCTCCTCTTTTTTTTAATCTATGTTACACGCCGCAGCGTTGTTCGTATGAAATGTAACTTGATTTTTTATTCTACGTTTTATTTGTAGTTATATACAATTTATTTCATAAAAATAAACAGATAGTGTCCCTGGCCAGGTGATTCACGTACATACACGCATTACAAACCCATTCGTATCTACATTTCGAACCCGCCATGGAATGCGCCATTTTAATTAAGAAAAAGGAAATGATTTACTCTTACAACTTTTAAACAATGATGTTTTATAAAATTTCGAAATTGACATTGCGACATGCCTATTTTTATTTACGTTTCGACGTGAAAATCCGTAACGTTATTTTTAAATCAACCGGTTATTTTAAACGTTTTTTAAACCGTCTGGAGTCCATCTCAAAATACACCGTTGTGATGTTTTTTTATCTACGTTTAAAATGACCCCCCGTAATGCGTCGCCGGCATGCTTATTTTTATCTACATTTCGTTCTAAATTTTTTTTCTAATAACTTCACTTTCGTATACAACAAGGTAACTTTTTTCTTACTATCGAATATACCGCTGCAACGTGTTTTTTTTAACTTCACGTTCAATGTACCGTCACAATTTGCTTATTTTTATCTACGTTTCAAACCCGTCGCAAAGCACGGATGGTAACCCACTAGTTATAGATATCTTTGACTTCTCGTTTTATTTAGTTTATATGTAATGTGCATGTGATAACCGATCCTAACGACTACGAGCCACAAGGGGTCTATTTTTGAGTCACATGAGTAGCAGAAAAAGACTAAAGCACAGTATATTCATGCACCCAGTCACTTCAACAGTGTTTCAATATTTTATTTGTTTAGTTTTTTGAAAATAAATAATCCCACTATAAGCTTTTGTGTAGGCATCGGCTTCGAAAGTGTTACAAGAGACTTGCAACTACGTGAGAAGCTTGCATAGGGAGGTTGATGATCTTAGCGACCGATTGTCACAGTTATTATCCACCATTGACGCTGAGAGCCCCGAAGCTTCAATTATTCAAAGTTTAATTATGTAACTTTATTGATTATATATTTCATACTAATTATTACGTGTTTATGTGGTTCTTGTCGTTCTATACTTAAGATCAGTTAAGTATTGAAGGCACTCATATTTATATAGGTTTTATACTACCATAACGTGTGTGATATATATATATATATATATATATATATATATATATATATATAAACAGTAACCTTTGTACTGAGAAGTAAGTTGGTAACTTTATATTGATAATATTGCATTCTTCTAATCTTCATCAGTTTTATTTTTGTGTCCATTTTATATGATCAACCTAGAAATTAACTTTGCAACTTCAAAATTAGATCACATTCGAGAGGATGAAGATGTTAATAAAATGGTTTTTTTTTTATCATACGTTAATTAAATTCGTTATTTTTATAAATAGAAACAATATTTATGAGTGACAGGTAGAGGTTACCATTCTTCCATAACTGATGTTTTTTTATAGAGGTTGATATGCCTACAAATATCTAAATTCAATTTTCATTTAAACTAGTTTAATACCCGTGCTTCGCGGCTAGTGTTAGGTCGCCTAATTCCCTCATAATAGGTTCGGTTCGTCACAGTAATACAACAGTTACGACACTCGATATAGGCTACAATACGAAAAAAAAACTCCATTTTGAATACAACTCCGTTTTCAAATAAACTTATATCGGAACTTTGACAAAAAAAAAAACAGCCGCGCGGTCCGTTCTTTGAAAAAAGTTAACGGAC
Organism: Smallanthus sonchifolius; assembly: GCA_023525975.1. Classification (NCBI taxonomy): domain Eukaryota; kingdom Viridiplantae; phylum Streptophyta; class Magnoliopsida; order Asterales; family Asteraceae; genus Smallanthus; species Smallanthus sonchifolius. The sequence goes on along the minus strand of CM042031.1, from coordinate 67,406,458 downwards.
GAAAGTTAATAAAGAAAACCGAAATTAATAGAAAATTAAACGGGTTATACTCGCAATAGGCGGCGGGTGTCGGGCCGATCGTTAATAAAATTTAAGCGAAAACGTAGGCGTAACGGTAAAATAATGGTAATAAAAAAGAAACCTAAAGGTAAATAATAAAAAAAGAAAAAAAGTCTGGTAGTCGAAAACCATAAAAGCGAAGACCGAGACCGGTTCTGATAATACCGAGACCGGCAATGATGTTGCCCGCTCATAATAGGTTCAGTTCGTCACAGTGCCAAAACGGTCACGACACTCCCTAAAAGTCGCAATACAAAAAGAAAACTCGATTTTTAATATAAATTCGTTTTCAAAGCAATTTATATCATAATGTTGACAAAAAAAACTAAAAAACAGCCGCACACTCCGATTTTTGAAAAAAAAAATTAACAAACGAAAGTTATTAAAGGAAAACGAAATTATTAGAACATTAAATGGGTTAAAAACGTATTTTATATACAGTACGAGGGATGAAATTGAAAAAAAAAGTAACAGGAGGTGTCAAATTTTAAGTGGGATAGCTACTATTCTCGGCCGATTGGTTTTAATCTATTAGGTAATGCTTAATTAAATAAGAAAATGGCCCCCTTAGGTGGTGTCGTTAATTGACACTGAAATATAAATCACAGACATTTAACAAATTTGCATTCATTTATATATATTTTTTTGAACGGCTTGCATTCATTTATATGGGACACTAAGAGGGGTTCGTTGCTTTTAAAGTGGTTATTTGATTATTATTATTACTAGGTTATCACGGGTACAAAAAATTAAATTATATAAAAATGAATCTAGAAATAAACAAAACATAAAGGAAATTACATATTACATTAAATAACAAAAAAAGTTAAGTTTCTATACATTTTCATAAATTTCTAAAAATTTCAAGCACGGGTTGAATAATGAAAACTATATAATTCAAAAATGTGTAAATATTTCTTATAACTGAAATTACATATCACGTATAATAATAAAAAATAAAAAAATTTAATTATGATTAACAACTGGTATAAATATTGCTTTATCATCTATACATATTGCAACCTGAAAAAGAACAGATTATGTTGATGAACCATAAGATGAAAATAAAAAGATAGATAACATTTAATAATCAATGACCGTCAAGAATAACAATGCTCTAAAGCCTAATATATGTTTTTAAAAGTGACAAGATGGACATGTTAAATAACTTTTCAAAACAGGCTCAGGTTAAAAAGAGCAAAAGTCATGTTGAGTTTTGTTGACCCACAACCTCTTTTTGTACACTTCCTACTCTTCTTTTTAAATAATTAATGCAATAAATATGATTAAAAAAGCAATTTAGGACATCATCATATGCAGGCAAAAGAATCTAAAACTGATGCATTTATTAAATTAACTTTATCATAGAAGAGATATATCTGGTTCTAGAAATTACCCATACTAATATACCATGAGAAGTTAAAAAAACATACAATATAAGGGAAAATGGAACCAAGAACACCAATAACTAAACTGATGATTATATATAAACTACATACAGAACTCTTTTAATCCCAAGCTAGAGCTTTGTTAATAATTCCAATCATATGTTGTTTCAATATTAGAAGTCATGCAGTATTCATAACATTGGGATCTTGTTATATATAATTAGTAATTCAGTTCCACATACGGTTTTGAACTCACCATTCTGTTTTCTTTGGCTCCATCTGAACTACTTCAGTAAAACCGAGAGTGCACACTCTGGGACCTATCAACAACAAAGAATGGCATATAAATCAATCGACGCATATAACATTAAGCTAGAGAAGTTATACTTCATAAGATGAAAGCTATAGAACACCAAATTATAAAATCAACCAAAATAATAGCCGAATTCTGGATCCAACACTATGTGGTAGACTGGTAGTTCTCACTAAATCCATTTGTTTAAAAATTGCAGTACTTTCTATTTGTGTCAGTGTTCTTTTTCTTCAAAGGAAGGAATACCGTAGAGGAATTCAAAGGAAGGAATATCGTAGAAGAATTCAAAAAATAGAATATAATGACTCTATATGTCTACAAATTAATGACAAAAAAATTCTAAAAACAATCCAGGTATATGCTATATAAAAAATACACTTTAGGCAACTTTTGAAATGAGCCAATACACTTGCTTCATTTCCTTTTTAGCTAATTTCTTGATTTGATCAAATGGGTTAATATTCACATCTCTAAATTTTCAAAATGCAAAATTGTAAAGTTGGCATTCGTGGACAAATAATAGTATATATATTTGCATCAATTTATCACCCCATTGATCTATTGATCTTAGATCAATATCATTCACTTGAAGCCCACCCCCAAAAAACCTAAACCCTCCACTCCACCCCCCCTCTAAACCAAAAACCTAAACCCACCCCCAAAAACTTAAACCTCCCACCCTCACAAAAAAAAAACCTGAACCATAAAATCTAAACCCTAAAAGCTAAACCATAAGGCTAAAATCCTAAAATTCAAACGTAAAATCGAAACTTTAAAAGCTAAACCCTAAGAGCTAAGATGGTAGAGTTCGACGAGACGGTTACAACGCCGCTGAAATTAGCTCAATCGGAGTTCGTTTGATATCGTTTCTTAAGGTTTTTGTCATTTCTTATATTTCTTAGCGAAAAACTACTTCTTGTTTGATTCTCCCCCTATATATATATATACTACTTAACGTAATCCCGCACATTGCGGTGGTGGTGTTGATAATATTGGAAACTTTATAAAAAAATATGTATATGTGACGTAAACCCCACGTTACTGCGAGGGGCGTTTTTATTATTTGGAACTTTATAATAAAAAACAAAACTATGAAAAAAAATCACGTGTGAACATTTGACTAAAGAAATCACGTCATCGAAATGTATATACAAATAAGCACATCGCAATGATTTATCGGGAATTTAAAGAACATTACGTTATTGTGGAAAAAAAGTAAAACCATATTACGCATGACCAGGGTTAGTTTTGAAAAAAAAATATCGAAACTTAGTTAAAATTATAGTGATTAAAATTAAAAAAACTAAAAATACGTACACCGTATCGGCAAATTTGAAACTTTTAAAAAGTTGTATGAGAAAAACAAAAAATGTTAAAAATGAAAGCTTTAACAACGTGTTTGTCTACGCTTCGTATGTTTGTACATTATCACACACAACTCTGTTATGAACGGAACTTACACCGAAACGTAGATAAAAATAAGCACGTCGCTACAGTATATTAGGAATTTTATAGAACATCATATTTAAACTTGAGGGGTATGTATGGTAAATTTTAGTGGCCAATTTGTAAAAGTGGAAAAAATTTTGGCCAATTTGTAAAACTTGAAAAGTTACTTTGTCAATTTGTAAAATTAGAAAAATTTGTGGCCAATTTGTAAAAAGTTCAAAAGTTCACTTTGTGACCAATTTGTAAAAGCGGAGAAATTTGTAGCCAATGTGTAAAAGTTTAGAAGTTTCTGACTAATGTGTAAAAGTTGAAAAGTTTGTGGTCCATTTCTAAAAGTTGAAAGTTCACTTTTGTAAAATTGAAAAAGTTTGTGACCAATGTATAAAAGTTGAAAAGTTTACTATTCTCATTGGTTTCTAAATGTATTATAATATATATTGAAAACCAAGTCGGAATATTTCTAAAAAAGGCTCTACTGGGAAACTATTAGTCTGATATGTCCGAAAAATTACCGATAGAACTCTGATAGATTGACAAAAATTCCAAAATTCTAAATGAGAATGTGGAAGTTAACGGTTTCTATTAGGCATCCATCACACACACACACACACACACATACACAGAGAGAGAGAGAGAGAGGATCACCAACCACTTAGGAAAAAGATGTATCAATACCTAGGAAAAAAAAAAGACAACACAGAAAAGGTATGGTATACCAAGATACGAAGACTAAGCTAAGACTAATCTATGCACCCCTTTAAAAATCACTGGTCTTTATCCGTGTTCTCTAGGAACTCCTATCACCGATCATACCTCGGAGATGTGCAAGTCTAACAAAACCTGCCTTATATGCTCGTCCCTAGCTAGTTTAGGTCTGTCTCTTCTCCTCCTCCCATCTACAGAGACGGTCTCCTCCTCCCCTCTACAGAGAGGGTCTCTACACTACGTACTGGTGTCGTCGTCTGTCTCCTCTTACATCACGTGCCCAAACTATCTCCACTTCCCCTCCCTAATCTTATTCGAAATGCGCGACACCCCCAACTTAGCCCGTAAAACTTCACTTTCGCATATTTTATAAAAATATAAATTCACATAGATAGTAGAAAAACTCATACCTATATGAAAAGAGTCGAAACCTGAAAATCTGGGACGGGTAACTACTTGTAGGTATTGGATTAATTATAAATATTTTCATGGGTTTACAACGAGGATAATATTAGTTGATGCCTTCATTATTACCCGAAACCAATCTTAAACATTTTACCTGCATCAAAACCAAATATATTAATATATTATATAATCATAAAAATGTAATGAATATTATTTTGAAGTTGTTAAAAAGCTAAAATTACTAAAAGTATGAAATTTTTAATAATATACTTAAGTAACCAATATTCCATGTCAATTTTAGGTGATTTTGTAATCAGCTTTCACATAATGAGAATTTTAAGGAGTAAATTTTAACTATATATCTACTCGTGAAAAAATCTACGAACAAGACGGGTACTAAGTAATCGGGTAACGTATAAGCTTGAGATAAATAGAATATGAAACTGGAATACTAAATCCTATCTATTACCATTCCTAAATTCATGGATTGTCAGCCTTAAGGGTCTGTTTGGTATGAGTGAATGGAATAAGCGAGTGAATGGAATGGACGAGTGAATGGAATGAATCATTACAATTTCATTGTCATGTTTGGTTACCGTATGGGAATGAAATGAATAATTACTTAGTGTTGTTTGTTAGGAGGGAAAAGACGAAGAAAGAGAATACAATTCATGAAAAGATAAATAAATACCCTAGGATAATAAGGTCATAGGTTGAGCAATGGGTCAGGGCATGGGATGACTCATGGTTTGGGTCATGGGTCAGGGCATGGGACGTGTCTTTGGTCGAGTCATGTCAGGTCGTGGGTCGTGTCATGGGACGAGGCATGAGTCGGGTTATAAAACAGAGCATGGGAGGGGTCGTGGGTCATGGCATGGGACGGTTCATGGGTCGAGTCATGGGTGGGTCATGGATCAGGTCATGGTCCGAGCATGGGTCGGGTCATGGGACATGTCATGGTTCGGGTCATGGGTCGAGTCATGTCGGGTCGTGGTCTAGTCATGGGTCGGGTCGTGGTCTGGTCATGGGTCGGGTCATGAGATTGAGCATGGGACGAGCCATGGGTCGCGTCATGGACGGTCATGGGTCGGATCATGGTTTGCGTCATGGGCCGGGTATGGGACGGGGCATGAGTCGGGGCATGGATCAGATCATGGGTTAGTGTTTGGGTCGGGCCATGGTTCGGATAATTAATTAAACAAATTCATTCCATTCCTTGAAAGAATGAAAAAAAACCAACCCGCCCCCAAGGAATGAAAATCATTAAAAAGGAAGGAATCACATTCCTTATGTAATGGTACATTCCATTCCTATGTGTTTACCAAACATATTTTTTTTCACTCCATCATAATGACTCGTTCCATTCCATCGTCTATTCATGCATACCAAACACTACCTAAGTATACTATTATTTTATAACATTTTATTTGAAATCAGGTCCAAGAACACGAACACAGAATTTGATCTCAACAAAAGATCGACTCTTTCTATTTATTATAATTCTTGACCCAATAAAATAAATATAATATAACCATATTTATAACTAAACAATTCTAATCATACTAGACTACAACTTTCAATTTTATTCCAACTCAAACTTATTAAATAAATATTTAAAACCAACTAGATAATCCTACCTAATAAAACTGATAAACATGACTCAATAAACCATAACCAATCTTTATCTCAAAGCATCCTTATCCAAACCTCTTTCAGGTAACAAAAAAATTAGATTTAATCCTTCAATCTCCCCCTTAATCCTAATGTGTTCCATCACGATCTCCTAATATTTAAACTTTTGAATTCTTGTTGCCAAAACTCGATCCACGTTTGGCGTCCCGATGATTTGAACCTCCACAACCAGAACATCAACTCTAGCGATAACGCCAATACCCATGGTCACTGTAACACCCTCGTTACCAACCATCTTCATTCGACCTCTTCTGTTATCAACTACAATCCCACTTGACCATTATCAATTTCCCTATTCCCGGGTCACCAGAACAACCGCGTTCTTGACCACCGATAGAAGGAAAAAAACAATCCTGCCACTTCTACCGTTTTCTTCTTCCTCTGTTACGCACGACAAGATTCAAATCCTCCTGCTTTGACGAATCTTTTTCCGCCCGCAAATCCGATCGGATATCTTCTTCCAAAAAGAACCTACCCCGGTTACTCCATTTTTATCCTTGGCGAGAAGGACCGGGTCGATTGATCAAGTATTGAAGATGTCTTATCACAACTAGATCAGATCACATGCTTCACTCTACCATGGAAGCCTACTGCTTGATCGATTTTACTGACCAAAACTTAGAAAAGACTTTGACACCCAATCAACCTCATGAAGTAGCAAAATAGGTCTTCCACCATATTGCGATTTTGCCCTTAAGCAAGAAACCATGTGAACTTGTTTAATGGAAGTTTTGTAACATCCCGAAAATAATAAAGGACTACGAGTGACGAAAATAATGCTAAATGAACAAAGACGGGCCTTGAAATGGAATAAGGAGAGAAGAAATAAAGGAAACGGGTCGTGGGCTTGGGTTTTGGGCTGAAGAAGGAAGGCAAGGGGAGGGCTACAAGCCCTAGCCGCCCCTCACCCTCCTCATTCACCTTGCTTCTTGAAATTTTTAGAGAGGGAAAGAAGGAGAGCATTCTAGAGAGAGAAACTGAGCCTTGGAGGGTTTTGCATCTAGAATCGAGCACGGGCAAGAGGGGAGGCACCATCATCATCAGCCACACCTGAGCAGGATCTGAGGTGAGAATCGATCTTTAAAGCTCGTTTCTTACTCGCTTTATGGGTTTCGAGTTTTGGTGTAAAAAGAGCATGACTTTTATGTGTATAAACATAAATAGAACCCAGATCTAGACTTAGAACAGCTAAACTAATGTTTTCAACGTAAAAAGGTTGAATCTTGACGTAAAACGAACGAGCCGCCATGTCCATGCAACTTCTAGGGTTTTCCTGAAAAAGAAAGCTGAAACAGGCGAACTTCGCCTGACAAGTTCGCCTGGCCTAGAGCTGGCGAACCTAGAATGTTCGCTTGAGTCGTAATTAGCGAATCTAATAGATTCGATGGATCCTCTTAGCGAATCTAACAAGCGAAACTGTCATGTTCGCTAGTCTCAGTATGGCGAATCTGTTAAGTTCGCCTATAGTCAAAAGGGCGATACTATTATGTTCGCTTACTACTTGTAAGGCCCCAAACCCGAAAGGCCTGACTTATTGGATTTACTCATCAACACATAGCGCATAAACTTAAAACATTCAACACATCACAGTGGAAACAATTAAAACTTTAACATAACAGCGGAAGCATAACTTGTCTAACATAACTTGTCAAATACAAACTGAAACTTGTCTTAAACAAACATGGACTTGAAACATAAACATAAACGGGATGCCAGATGCTGATCTTCGGGCAACACTTCTCGCCAAGCCAAGCATCCCCATCCATCTACAACCACCTACACTCAACTGATGTGCATACTAAAAATCAACAACGCTGAGTGAGTTCTAACGTTTACTTTAAATCAATTATACAAAAGAATTACTATTACATACATATTGCCATTAAGGCCAAACTTTACATACTTTACTTTTCAAAACAGTTTAAAACATATGATAAACCGTCAATTCCTTTACACTGTACTGCCTTCATGACTCACGTCCATGAACCGAAAAGTACCTCGTCAACGCCCCCATGGCCAACGGCCTTGAACTGACAATACCGCTTATCCGTCAATTCCCTTGCCACTACTGTACCGCCCTCATGGCTCACGTCCATGAACTGACGAGTACCTGGTCAATGCCCCCCATGATCAACAACCATGAACCGACAATACCACTTTACGCTAAGGGGAGGTTGCGTGGACCTCCCAAGCAACCGATGTCACTAATCCCAGTTGTACAACTATTAACGGACCCAAGGGTTCTTACTAATGGGCTTAACCCATATCTGACTTCTTGTACAAGTAAAATCTGTCCCAAGGGTAGTACACTTTCCCGTAGGAAAACTATTCACTTACAGTTCATAAAACTTTCTTTAACTTGATCATAACTTTGACATGTATTATGCCTTTGTTTATGTATATGAAAATATAGTAAACGCTTGCCAAAAATACCTTTGCTTTTACTGAAATATAGCTTAACACATATATCATGCATTTGTTTATGTATATAAAAATATAATAAACGCTTACCAATAATACATGTATACTTTGCTCAAAACGTACATTTGTCTCTTTTAATCTTTACAATAGAACATAGTTTTTCACTTTGTTTATTAATATAAAATATGTAATAAACACTTTACACTAAGTATGCGCACCAGCCCTAAAGCAGGCAAAAAGGGGATTAGAACTCACCTGATATTTTGTCTACTGAAACTAACACCTCGGGCTACACCAGTGCTACGTGATCTGTGCGCATACAATACATGAAATCGGTTAAACTTGCAAGTGTCGACTGATACACTGGAGAGTCGGCTGATAGTGTCGGCTAACACATCAGAGAGTCGGCTGATAGTGTCGGCTTACACATCAGAGAGTCGGCCGACACATCAGAGAGTCGGCTGACACATCAAAGAGTCGGCTGACACATCAGATAATCGGCTGATAGTGTCGGCTGACACATTAGAGAGTCGGCTTATAATGTCGGCTGACACTCCCAAGAGTTGGTTGATAATGTCAGCTGAACTCCCTATAGTCACCTAAACTTGCGTTCAGGACTTTGTGTCATCTTCCTCACCGAGTGTCGGCTCAAAAACCCTAATTTTCAATCAAACTCGTTTTCGATCCAAAACCATAACTTTTTACGTCCAAATCATTTCTCTTACTTCCATGAAGCTAGATCTACACTTTTCAGGTGTTTTTATACGTAAAAATCCAACCTTTAAGTTAAAAACTCCATGAAACCCTAAAACCCCACTTTTAACAAAAACTCATATATGAGCTAGTTTCTTACATCTAATCGGCTCGTTTCTTCAGCCAAGCTTCGTGGAATCTCTAGAGAAGAAGAATGGATCGATCTTTGGGCAAAACTGACACCTTCTCTCTCTGTAGAACTTGTGAATGGTGAAAATGGTTGAAACAAAGGTGGAGGGGATGAAGTTAAGGCTTTATGGAGCCCAACTTTCTTCCCTAATTCGGCCCAAGCCCAAACCTAAGGCCCGCTCCCTACCTTTGCTTAGTTTAACCCTCGTGAACGATTATTCTTTATCTTTCCAAAACTCGGGATGTTACAAGTCTACCCTCTTTACAACAGGTTTCGTCCTTGAAACCTGCCATAAGCTATACTGATAGCAAATCACAGAATAGGTGGCATAAACCGTAGCTAAATGAGGCAACTTGGTCATGAAGGCCATTGTGATTAACTACCATCGAGAGTCTAACCGGAGCAACCTGTAATTCTAAGGCATCTAAACTAATGGGGCTAACTAATTAGGTAAGTAAACAATAACATGAACTTGCCATAGCATAAATAAGAGCTTGCAACGTACCTTACTGAGTCATCTGATAAACCCTTGCTTTGGCCTTGTTGATGTAGGGTTCATTCTCTACACCCTTTCCCCTTCCGGATCCCCTTGCTTCTGGTTCTTTGGGCTTTCTATAATCTAGGCTGATGTGTCCCTGCTCCCCACAGTTGTGGCATCTTGGATTATCTGGACAGTCGCGTGATTGGTGTGCGAACTTGCCACACCTAAAGCAACCTACCTGACCTACATTCACCTTCGTGTCTCTTCCCACACTTGCCACATAAGCCCTTGGCTTTGCTCTCCTCTCACCAAGACCTTAGAGGTCCTCACCAATCCACTTGACTGCTTGTTTCTTAGGTACCTCAGGGATGACTTCAGCAGAGGTGATGTCATCATACACCACACCGCTCAGAACAACCACCGACTCAAAGGTACTCAGTGTGTTGGCTTTGACAAAGGTACAAACATTCGGAGGTAACCCTTGAACATAATAATGAATTCTTCTCTCTTAAGTTGTCACAAGATGGGGCACCAGACATGCCAACTCATTGTACTTGGAAGTATATTGTTGGTGAGTCATGAGTTCGGCTTGCAGAGTCAAGAATCCCTTTCCACCTTGTGGCCTCGTTCTTAGGATAAAACTTTTCAATTACCAACGCTTTTAGGTCATTCCACCTCATTAATCTGACCGCTTAGTCACCCTTTGCCTGTTTCATAGTTTCCCAGCAGTGTTCTGGTAGTTCGAGTTGATAGGCCACAGGCCCAACTCTTTTCAATATTTTGAATGGTCCTGTGAATCTAGGACTTAGTTTCCCATTCTTTCCAAATCTTACAACACATTTCCAGGGTGATACTTTCAACAGAACGTTGTCACCGACGTTGAATTCTAACGGCTTTCGTCGTCTATAAGCATAACTCTTTTGACGGTCACGAGCTGCTTTCAACCTATCACTTATTTGAATCACTTTTTCAGTTGTTTCCAGGACTAATTCAGGTCCAGAAAACTGATTTTCTCCTATTTCGAACCAACAGATTGGAGTTCGACATTTACGACCGTATAAGTCTTCAAAAGGAGCGGCATGTATACTCGTATGATAACTATTGTTATAGGAGAATTCCATTAGAGGTAAGTGGGCATCCCAACTTCCTCCAAGATAAATAACACAAGCCCTTAACATATCTTCTAGAGTTTGAATAGTTCTCTCACTTTGCCCATCCGTTTGAGGATGATAGGCAGTGCTAAGATTTAATTTCGTTTCCAGGGCTTTTTGAAAACTTTGCCAGAATCGAGAAGTAAATCTACTATCTCTATCTGACACAATAGATAGTGGCACACCGTGTAAAGATACAATCTCATTAACGTATAACCGTGTCGGCTTATCCATGCTGAATGTTTCTTTCATGGGAAGAAAATGAGCAGACTTAGTAAGTCTGTCAATGATAACCCCGATAGTATCATTCCCTAGACTGGTTAGGGGAAGTTTTGTGATGAAATCCATGGTTATCATTTCCCATTTCCAGACAGGAATTTCAAGTTGTTGTAAAAAGCCAGACAACTTTTAATGTTCAACTTTAACTTGAGAACAGGTTAAGCATTTTGCAACATAGATAGCGATATGTTTCTTCATTCCTATCCACCAGTAATTGGCTTTTAGGTTTTTGTACATGTTATCGCTTCTAGGATGCATCGTGTATTTAGATTTATGAGCTTCTTTGAAAATTTCTTCACGCACGTTTCCATATATAGGAATCCAGATTCTCTTATTCATTCTAAGAATATCATCGTCACCATTAACCAGTTGTTCAGTCGTGCCTCCCAAACCTTCTTTCTCGAGGTTTGGTTCCTGTAAGGCAAACCTTTGAGATTCCTTAATACGAGAAATAAGATCGATTTGAAGATCGAGTCTTAAAGCACAAACTCGTGCGAAGATTATGGCGCCTAATTCTAAACCGTGAGTCGTATAATTCTTTTCATGAGTTTTCAATTATCGGGAAGCATACGCAATAACTTTGTTCCCTTGCATTAACACACAACCAAAGCCGGTATGTGAAGCATCACAGTATACTGAAAAGTATTCGTTTCCATCTGGCAAAGCCAGTATGGATGCTTGAGTTAGTTTCTATTTTAGAGTTTCGAAAGCTTCAGATTGCTTAAGTCCCCATTCATATTTAACTGACTTGCAAGTCAGAGAAGTTAATGGAACAGCAATTCGAAAAAAATCTTGGATAAATCTCCGATAATAACCAGCTAAACTAAGAAAACTCCGGATTTCAGTTGGTGACTTCGGGATTTCCCACTTAGATATTACTTCAATTTTGACAGGATTGACTTGGATGCCATCAGCGTTAATGACATGTCCAAGGAATTGAAATTCTGATAGCCAGAATTCATATTTTGAGAACTTAGCATACAATTTCTCATTTTTCAGGAGTTTAAGCAAAGTCCTTAGATGAGTTGCATGCTCTTTCTTACTTTTGGAGTAAATCAGGACATCGTCAATGAATACAATGACGAATATATCCAAGTAAGGTTTGTAAACTTGATTCATCATGTCCATGAAAGCTGTTGGTGCATTAGTAAGTCCAAATGGCGTTACCGTGAACTCATAATGACCATATCGAGTTCTGAAAGCTGTTTTAGGAATATCTTCTTCCTAGACTTTTAATTGATGATAGCTAGAACGAAGATCGATTTTCGAGAAACATCGAGCTCCCTTAAGTTGATCAATGAGATCATCAATTCTGGGAAGCGGATAACGGTTCTTTATCGTGACTTTATTCAGCTCACGATAGTCAATGCACGTACGCATTGAACCGTCTTTCTTCTTAACGAATAAGACCGGAGCTCCCTAAGGCAATGAGCTTGGTCTTATGAATCCCTTCTCTAGCAATTCATCTAACTGCTTCTTTAATTCTGCCATCTCAATTGGAGCTAATTTGTACGGGGTTTTAACAATAGGTGTCGTACCAGGGACGAGATTAATTCTGAACTCCACTTCTCTTTCAGGTGGAATTCCAGGCAGTTCATCGAGGAAAGATATCAGGAAATCCAGCCACAACCGGTACATCTTCAATCTTCTTTTTAGTGTTGGTGGATACAGATATGAGGTATGCTAAGCACCCGTTGCATAAATATTTTGTGGCTTTCAACATGGAAATTATTCCAACTGAGTTGGATAATTTATCACCATTTATAGTAATGATATTGCCTTTCGGCGAATAAAGCTCTATAGCTTTCTTATCACACAGGATATGGGCTTGGTTAGAGGCTAACCAATTCATTCCTAGGACAATGTCAAAACCTGCCAAAGTCATTGGCAACAGTTGTACAGGAATAACATGTCCTGATAATGTGATGTTATAACCGTTTAGTATTTATGAGATTTGGACTAGGTCCCCGTTGGCAGTTTCTACCACGTATTTCTTGTCTAATTTAGCTAGAGTTTAATTCAGCAGTCTACAGAATTTATGATCTATAAAACTTTGGTTTGCACCAGAGTCAAACAAAACTCGAGCATAAATATCATTGACAAGAAATGTACCCGTAATGACGTCGGGCATACCTGCTGCTTCATGAGTATTGGGAACGAATGCTCGTGCATTCTTCTTTACTCCTTTAGCAGGCTTTGGACCTGTCCCTTCAGAATTTTTCAGTTTGGAACAATAGCTCTTGATGTGGCCAGCCTCACCACATTCATAGCAGATGATGGGTTTCTTTTTGTAACAATCCTATGTTTTGTGTCCAGGCATCTTGTAGAAACTACAATAAGGTCCAGATCGACATTGTCCCAAGTGCCTTTTCTTGCACTTTGGACATTCAGGGATAGAAGAATTGTTATTTCGAGAATGGAAGTTTGGTTTCTTTGATCCACTTGGGCCTTACCCAGTTGCTTCCTTCTTCTTTCTTCTCTCTTCTTGATTTCTGATCAGACTACTAGTCAAGGAGGCTCCCAGATCCATAGCATTGTCAAGGTTTTCAGAATTGGCAACCTCAACCATGTCACAGATTTCTATAATCAAACCCCAGATATATCTCTTTATCAGATTGGATTCAGGGGTAGCAAGATGAGGAACTATTCGAGCATACTCGAGGAGTTTGGTCGAATACTCTTGATGATTTGTTCCAATCATCTTCAGACTAAGGAATTTTTCTTCTATCTGTTCCCTTTCGTTCGGGGGAACATACTTCTTTTCTACTCTTGCCTTAAAGGCACTCCAGCCCATAACATAGGCTACTTCTCTGCCCTTGGCAGCAACAATGTTATTCCACAACTCTAAAGTTTGGTCTTTAAATAGAATGGAAGCATAAAAAACTTTGTCTTCCTTAGCACACTTGCTGATTGCAAGCACAGATTCAGTCTTTTCAATCCACCTCAATGTGGTTATTCCTCCTTCTCTTCCAGAGAAGTTATACGGTTTGCAATCCTGGAACATTTTATAAGTATAGCCAGAAATCTTTTTCTTCTTTTCTAGATGGCCATAATTATTCCCCATACCTTCGTCTTCGGAAGAGTTATGGTAATATTCTTTTCTCTCAGTTTTCTTAGTTTGATGAGTAGCATAACCCTCTGGTTTAAGAGTAACAGGTTTGGACCAAGTATGTTGAGTTAAAAGGTTGAGAATTGATAGATTTTGGAATTGATGGCTGAGCAGATAGTTTACCAGCTTGCCTCTTTTCCATCTCGATAAAGATCATTGAAAGAGAATCCTTGATTCCTTCTGTAATTAATTTCTACAGTTCTTTGCTAGAATCAGGGATTTCAGCAGCATTTTCAATCACTGCCTATTTCCTCTTTCATCTTGTATTATAAAAAGGTCCGGTATTTTTCGACATGCTAACATAGAAATAAGTTTGGAATAAAAAATAGAACTTTTATTGATAAGAATATATACAAAAGATAATACATGTAGGAATCATTGTTTCTAAAGATTCCTAAAATTCTTTTCTTCAAGAGCTTAGACTAACAAAGCATTCCGAGCTTCAACTTCAGCTTTTTCTCGTTCCAGCTCAACTATTATGTTTAACAACATTTGTTCCCTTTCACTTCCCGATGCATTCTCATTTGTATGAGGAGCGGGGAAATGAACAGTCTCATAGTAAGGAATGTAGAGTTTATTAGAATCAACTCGTTCTTCTTCTTCTTCAGGATCACATTTATTTTCATAAGGCATTTCCACCTACCCCTCATGAAAATTATGCAAGTATATTGGAGTGATATTATAGCTTCCAGCAGTAGGAGTAGAATGAAAACTTATAGAAGGATTATAGGGAACATTTGGGTTTCCTATTTCTCCAAGGCTTCTGAAAGTTGAACTTTCAGTTTCCTCATTATTTTCTATAGTAGTTTCATTCGTTTACGTTTGAAATAATTAGCTGGAGCGAATTTACAAGAAAGTTAGGACCTTTGCCTTTTCTAACCATAGCTGTACAGAGTAAAACAAAATGAAATTTATTATATCATTAGAACATATATATTACAGGTACAAATACAACTTAGATTTTAATCTTTCATCAGCTCCTCTCCAAGGGTTATCAGGCTTTCTCCATATTCATAGACCTGCTGTCCATAAAATTTGGTTCTTGCCTTGTCCATGATTTTCTCTCGTGTCACTTCGTCCGTTTGGCGCAACGAACGATCTAGGCACTCATTAGGAGAAGAAGGCATACTATGCTCATAACCGTATTTAGGTGGAGGCTCACGTAGTCCTACCATAATATCATTATAAGAAGGTCCGGTATTTTTCGACATGCTAACAAAGAAATAAGTTTGGAATAAAAAATAGAACTTTTATTGATAAGAATATATACAAAAGATAATACATGTAGGAATCATTGTTTCTAAAGATTCCTAAAATTCTTTTCTTCAAGAGCTTGGACTAACAAAGCATTCCGAGCTTCAACTTCAGCTTTTTCTCGTTCCAGCTCAGCTATTCTGTTTAACAACATTTGTTCCCTTTCACTTCCCGATGCATTCTCATTTGTATGAGGAGCGGGGAAATGAACAGTCTTATAGTAAGGAATGTAGAGCTTATTAGAATCAACTCATTCTTCTTCTTCAGGATCACATTTATTTTCATAAGGCATTTTCACATATCCCTCATGAAAAATATGCGAGTATATTGGAGTGATATTATAGCTTCCAGCAGTAGGAGTAGAATGAAAACTTATTGGAACATCCCAAAAATAATAAATAAGTAAATAATAACGCGATAGAGATTTCATCGTCAAAAAAATTGAAAGAAAAAGGATGGGCTTGGGCTCGGCTCCAACGGGCGAGGGAAGCCCAGGTATAAAAGGGTCGAGGCAGGCTTAGACTCTCATTTTCACCAACACTTGCAATCTAGAGAGAGAAAGGAGAGCTCGGGTCTAGAGAGAGAAAGTTGACGGATCGACTCAAAATTGAAGGAGCACGTTACTACTGAGCTCGTGAGCAAAACCTCCGAATCAGAATCACAATCCAGGTAACGATTAGACCTTAAACTGGGTTTTTCTTCTTTTTAGGGTTTCTCGGGTTTTAGCTAAATAGGAGACGTTTTTATGGATGAAACTTGAAAATTGTTGGGTATAATTTTGAGACTGATGCTGTCAATCAAAATTACAGTATCGAAACTACTAGTTTCGGTTGAACTTTTGTTCAATCGAAACTACTAGTTTCGGTTGAACATTTTCGATACCTGTTTTTCAGACCCATTGGGCGGTGGCTTGGAAAACAAGGCGCATGTGCTTGGCCTCCTATATAGCAGATTATACCCTAGGAGTGAGTGTGTGTCTGTAGAGGGAATCACCACCCCAGGGGGAGCTCACCGTGGGGTGAGACTAATTGTTAGTGTATGATCGAGCGTTTATTTTCATTTCAATCAAAGAATCATACGTTTTATGCTTTCAATTATCTGTTCTTTTTCATTTTCATATGTTTCTGTTCGTGTATGTGATTCCCGCACCCGTCTCTACCCATTTGTGATTCGAGAGTAATACCGGATCCAGAGATTTCGCCTCTCGATCCGGACTGTTTGAAGATTTCTCCGCAGATCTGTGTCTACAGTTCTGCTCAGGACCTACAAAAATAAGCTTAGAACTAGCATCTAGAATGAAAACCGCACCTTTTGATCAAAGAAAATTATGAGATTGGCATGATCAGATTAACATGCAAGAATTTCGGACTTGTCCAGGAAGCAGGTCTTGCGTACTTATCAAGTACGCAAGAAGGATGTCATGCGTACTTATCAAGTACGCATGAGGAAGATCCT
Organism: Smallanthus sonchifolius; assembly: GCA_023525975.1. Taxonomy (NCBI): domain Eukaryota; kingdom Viridiplantae; phylum Streptophyta; class Magnoliopsida; order Asterales; family Asteraceae; genus Smallanthus; species Smallanthus sonchifolius. The sequence goes on along the minus strand of CM042031.1, from coordinate 67,389,413 downwards.
ACGTACTTATCAAGTACGCAAGAAGAATATTCTGCGTACTTTTCAAGTACGCATGAGCAAGGCCCTGCGCACTTACTAAGTGCGCAGGCAGCAGACCAGTAAGTAAAGTCAGTATGTTTAGAATGATTAAACCGTTAGAGTCGGGGTTGGTTCTGATGTGTATTTAACTACCTAATTCAGATCGTACGTGACATTGTTAGACCTTTGTTTAGGACAACCAAGACTAGCTTATCAGGTGAGTTCTATGTGCCCCCTTCTATGTTATGTGCAAATCATTTTAAATGTTTTGGGGCTGAAGTGTATACACTAAATGAATAAATGCTATGAATTTCAATGTGATCATACGTGGTTCACAAATATATATATATACTTATATATGAAAATGAATTATGAATAAAGAATGAAACGTATGATTATAAAGAATGAATGAAAGAAGGACATAACGTAAATAAATTAAGTCTTGCTTTATATTATATATATCGCATGTTATGAATGTATGTAAACGTTATGAACCCTTCTATGACAACGGCTACTTTGGTAGACGGACGACCACGTGACTATTTTGCAACCGGGACAAAAAACGTTCCTTCGCAAGCTAGGACGTATAAAAAGGCACTAATGGACGGTCGAAGCAAATGCCTTATTATATTTAGAACGGTTGCATACATAATAGCCACGTGGGAAACGGATGCCCTTGGGCAGACGGGCGAATGAACAGACTACGACGGTAGGACGGGTTTAAGAGCGGACGGACAAAGGTTGCCGGACGGATTTAAGTTTCGACGGACGGTTTTCTAGAGCCGGATGGTTAATGAAAAGGGCTACGACGGTAGTTCTCACTGCGATGTCTTTGTGACATTCGCGACAAGTATGATGGGTTGATCACCCTTAAGTTTATGGCCAAATGAATGTTCTCCCCAAGTAAGTATGTATGTACATATGTATATACTCAATATGAATGTTATGTGAGAACAGTAAAGCAAAGAATATGTAGAAGCTCAAATGTTAAGTATATTATATATATATATAATACTCATGATAAGATAAATATTATGTATGATTGTCTATAAACTAGAACTCACCAGCGTTAGCTGACTTTTAGTATACATTTCAGGTAAAGGAAGGAAGGGTCGTGCGACGGCGTGAAGGTTACCTGACACAAGACTGACATCCAACTTATTATATGTTAAGCTAATGTTATGTATTTAATTGTTAAGACTTCCGCTGTTATGTCATGTCATGTTACGTTATGTAGTGATTGAATTCGAATGTTTTAAATTTAAGTTCAGTAATTACGACTATGTTTATGAGTAAATCCAACGAGTGAGGTTACCCGGGAATGGGGCCTTCCACTTATAGAAGGATTATAGGGAACATTTGGGTTTACTATTTCTCCAAGGCTTCTGAAAGTTGAACTTTTAGTTTTCTCATTATTTTCTGTAGTAGTTTCATTCGGTTACGTTCGAAATAATTAGCTGGAGCGAATTTACAAGAAAGCTAGGATCTTTGCCTTTTCCAATCATAGTTGTATAGAGTAAAACAAAATGAACTTTATTATATCATTAGAAAATATATTACAGGGACAAATACAACATAGATTTTAATCTTTCATCAACTCCTCTCTAAGGGTTATCAGGCTTTCTCCATATTCATAGACCTAATGTCCATAAAATTTGGTTCTTGCCTTGTCCATGATTTTCTCCCGTGTCACTTCATCCGTTTGGCGCAACGAACGATCTAGGCACTCAATAGGAGAAGAAGGCATACTATGCTCATAACCGTATTTAGGTGGAGGCTCACGGAGTCCTACCATAATATCATTTTAAGCATTTTGGTATTCCGGAGGAGCTTGGAAATATTCCTTGAAAGGGCCGTCATAGGGAGATTTAGGAAATATATAAGGATCATATAGGACTAGGGATTCAGAGTTAGAATTTCCTAAAGCATTATTATAGGATGGGTAATCTTCAGAATTTTCAGAAGTAGGTTCATAATGATGAGATTCCTCAGATGGATCCTCTTCTGTTGATATATTCTACTGAACATAATTTGATTCAGCTTCATTATTTTCTTGTAGCTGCTGGACATTAGTATTCCAGTTGCTGAAGTTAGAACTAGCCTCCATCAATTAAGTTGAGGTGTCATAGGATTGGGGATGGTATTCAGGAGTGTGGTTATCCGGAAGTATTACAAACGGATCATTGTTATAGTAGGGTGAAGAAAGTGGATTCATTTGTGAACCCAAGGGATGATATTCGGGTGAGTCTTGCTTAATTGGACGATTGGGGTCATAAAAAAGGAACAAAATTATCTCCAGACATCTGCAATCTTGAAGCATTAGTACTTATCTCATTTTTTGTCAAGACTTAGATACTAAGGCCAGTATCCTTATCTTAACTAAAGCTCTACAAGGATGGTTATCTTCCCAGAGTAGTACCTCCAACAGAGATGTTCCCAGGTAAGAATGACGGGTCTATAAGAGATTTATACACCACTCTTTCCTCAGACAAAACATTATGTTTCTCATATAACTATATACCGGTCAGAAGGTCACCTTGTTTTCTTATCTTAATCTTGAGGCATAAAATAAACTTACGGTTAAAGCTTAGATACTAGATTCAAGTATCTAATTCGCTAAAACATGTGGCTCTGATACCAACATGTCACACCCCACCTAAGGCACCCCTGGACGTGTGCGAGCTCGATTGGTACGTGCTTTGATTTCAGAGTTTTTATAAAACACAGCAGAAGACTTTTTCACAAGGATCAAAACATCATTCGTTATCAACCTCGAGGGTTGTCTTTGTAAATATCAAGACTTGGTTGGAAAACAAAAGTCTTGTATTCATTTCATAAACACAGGGATTTAAATACCCTTTTTTATTTGATTACAAAACAGAGTTTGAAACCAAATACATCTCTTGTCTTATAGACAAGTTCAAGCCACGGGAAATAGTACTATCCAAGATTAATCAATCCCTTGGTCCTATCTCCCCTCTCATCTTTTAGGATTTCCTATGCACGAGGCCTGAGAATCCAACGTGCAAGTTATCCTTTCTCAACATTCATTCCTGGGTCAGATCTTATGTCTACCCATATTCCCTTTTCCTTTTCATTTTATTCATTGCCTGAAAACATTTTGAAAATGAAACGTCAACGCGAACGCCGGTGAATACAATTATCTTGACAGTAAAATCATTTGGCACAAACAAGTATTAATTTGATAATCATAACTTTTTGTTCAATCCACACATTCAGCAGGCCCATGTCCTGACTATATGCACCACTGTATACACTAGCGTCATGCCTTATAACAACGGACAGGTCCACGCCTCCGAATTTGTTATAAGATAAGCACCAGCCGCAATCTGGGACTCTCACCCGAGACCCGTGTATCCCTTGTAAGTTTTACGTATACCTATGACCCGAATGCTTTGTTCATAGAAGAAAATTGAGCATTATTTCCTTAACCTTTATTTGGCTATTTTTGTAAAAGTAAATGTTTGACTCAAATTTTGAAAGAGATAAAGTATTCACCTTGATAATAGGAATAAGCCTCTAAGTTGGAAATTATAGAATCAACCTCCTAACTTTGATTTCTCTAGCGTATCAGCACTTCTATGAGCTTTTCTTCTTACACCGGGTACTAAAACGAGCGGGAGTTGGACCGGGATTGTTGGGAGTGGGCTAGGACATCTCTGGAACAAGTTTAGAGTGTGAAATTCGGGTTTGGGATGAGAAAACTGAATGAACTCGACCAGCTATTTATAGGGCCAAATCTGACCCCGTGATAGGCCGTTACGGGTGGTGACGGTCCGTCACTAGATTAGGGTTTCGTGAGTCATCAGACTCGTGTCACCCTCCGGTCATTTTGCGGTGTGACGGGCCGTTACCGAGCGTGACAGTCCGCTGCTTGGTCCCATTCTCAGTTTAAGTCTGGACATCGGGGATGTCCAAATTTCTCAAACTATGGCTCTTATACCAACTTGTAAGACCCCAAACACGGGAGGCCTCACTTATTGGATTTACTCATCAACACATAGCTCATAAACTTAAAACATTCAACACATCGCAGCGGAAACGATTAAAACTCTAACATAACAGCGGAAGTACAAAAAACAACTGAAGCTGAATGAAAGGATATATACTCCTAAAAAGAATGCACATCAAGCTAACACATAAGAGAGTCGGCTGATAGTGTCGACTGACACATCAGAGAGTCAGTTGTTAGTATATTTTCAATCAGACTCGTTTTCGATCCAAACCCATAACTTTTTACGTCCAAATCATTTCTTCAACCTCCATGAAGCTAGATCTATACTTTTCAGGTGTTTTTATATGTAAAAATCCGATCTTTAAGTTAAAAACTCCATGAAACCCAAAAACCCCAGTTTTAACAAAAACTCCAGTTTTTACAAAAATTAATATCTGAGCTAGTTTCTTACCTCTTATCGGCTCGTTTCTTCAGCCAAGCTTTGTGAAATCTCTGGAGAAGAAGAATGGATCGATCTTTGGGCAAAACCGACACCTTCTCTCTCTCTCTCTCTAGAACTTGTTAATGGTGAAAAATGGTTGAAATGAAGGTGGAGGGGTTGAAGTTGAGGCTTTATGGAGCCCAACTTTCTTCCCTAATTCGGCCCAAGCCCAAACCCATGGCCCGCTCCCTCCCTTTGCTTAGTTTAACCCTCGTGAAGGATTATTCTTTATCTTTCCAAAACTAAGATGTTACACTACTAAATGAGCGAACTTAGCTTAAGTTCGCTAGGGCATAAATGTAGAACCGAATAGTTCGTATAGACCTGATAATTATCATTGTATCCATATTGTGCGTGACACCGTTTGGGCAGTAGATAATACCTTGAGGCTAGCATTATCAAATGAGTTCAAGAATCCCTATTTTACTGTTTTAGAGTGATGTGCATACTCAAGAATTATACGTTTATAATAAATGTATTTTATTACTTAAACGTTGTAAAGATAAGAAAAAACGGTTTATTCAACTATATGTTTTATAAACAGTAAGAATGAAATAAGTCGAATACATTGTCTAAATCCGAAAGAGTATGGTTACCATCGAAGCAAGTCTTGATGTAGTAGCTTTGTCTTAGTGACTTGCACTACTCGAAGCCTATGGTATGACAGAACATTAGTTGTTTGTCTGCCATATGAACAACCGGGACAGTGCTCGACAGGGCACTGTAATGGGGATGTTGTACAACTGACGTATTGAGTAATAACGGTTACTCTGGTTATAACGATCACCTAAAGAAAGAGATGGGTAAGGGCCGTTGGACGATGAGCCTTGGGGAACATTATCCACATAGGTCCTTTGTGGATATAAGAGATGGGTATCGGCCCTTGGACGATGAGCCTTGGGGAACAATACCTACATAGGTCCTTCATGGACAGTAAAGAAAGGAACAGATCACAGATTATTAATGTATGGCCCAAAGTAAAGAGTACGAAAATGGTTAAGTATTTAATTGCATGTTGTATTGTAATGTATGTACTTATCAGCATGATAAATGTTTAACGTATGTTTTGAAGTATGTTCTATTAAATGAGTTTTACTTAACTAAATAATCTTATCTAATAAAACCGATAAACATGACTCAATAAACCATAACTAATATTTATCTCAAAGCATCCTTATCTAAACCCGTTTCACATAACAAATAAATTATGATTAATCCTTCACATTTTGTTTCTTTTTAATATACTTGTTAAAAATTTTAACATCATATATAATATTATTTTTTTTAGGAATCCGTCTTCTATATTAAAGCAACGAGCAAATCGATTTTGATCATAAAGTAGGGAGGCAATCTTTTGCAAAGTTCAAATCTTTAAAGGGGACCGAAGAAACACTTTTCTTCACCTTTTCCAATAATTAGGGCTACCAATTACATAAATCTCTCTACCATTTTAAACGCCCATAATTTAGGGTTGCTTTTTGCTTCCAAGATCTTGGATTTTGTTCTTTTGACTAATCTATTTGATCGTCACAAAAAAGTAGATGTTCTTTGTCTTTTTAATAGAAAATAGTTTAAACAAATTTATGAAACGACAAGTTAAATATGTTTTATTATGCCTTCTTGAAACTTTAGGGCTTGTTTGTTTGGTTGTCAAGAATTTAATAGGATTGAAATTTAAATTTCATTACTTTGTATGTTACTTGACTAAGAGAAGGACCGAAATTGCAATTAATTCCAACAAAATCCTTCAATAAATAAAATTCAGAATTCCTCTACATTTCAAAGAAAACCTAAAAAAATGTTTATAATTTACGTAATAACTCTAGCCATTTTTCGTTCCATCTCCATCACTGTTCAACATTTTTTAAAGATATTTGAGTTTGGATCTCTATTTTATATTTTGTTAATTTTAAGCGGTAATTTTATCTTTTTAAGTATTTTTACATTCCAATTCATTAACAAATGTATCAACCAAACACAGATTTTCGAAAGAATCCTTTAAATTCCAATTCAAAAACATTTTACGTACCAAACACCTCCTTAGATTTAAGCTTGCTGAATATTCATTTTGTGTGTGGGTCTCGACGTCTGGTTTGCAGTCCTACTAGAAACAGGAGCTTCATTGATAGGAAAATTAGTTGGTAAAAGAACAGAAAATTTGAGTTTGAAATCTTTGCCGACAGATTTCTCTAAACGTTTCAACGACAGAACCATCGACAATAGTGACTATAATATGTTTAAATATACAAGAAGAACCATGGCCTCGCAACTATTGGCATTTTATTTTAGTGACAGACCTTACTGACAGACTTCTGACTGAATTTGCTTGCATATAAGGAAAATATGTTTTATATTTTGTAGAAAGATAAAAACAAGTAAACGATATTACTAACCGCACAACGGTTTTTCAATTTTTTGATTGATGGTAAATATGTTTTTTCAATAAAAATCATACTTCTACCGACAAAATCCTCGATGTTTGGTTCTTCATTCATGATTTTTGTGGATACTTGACTTTCTAACTTTTTTTATTCTTATTTCTTGTAATAGAAAATTGTTATTATACACTACACATAACGGAACATATACAAAATTTAATAAAATATATAAGAAATATATAAATATAAGCAATATCAATAACATGGGTGGGTTTTATTGACGAGGGTATTGTGTTCAATTATATACACGTTTCTCGCACACATAACCGAACAATATAAAAGGGTTTAACCGTACCTTCTGAATGTGTAATCAATACCCATTTAGATCTGGGTACACAACTCCACTACGTAAATTAGAGGTGGTAATCTTGATTTTTTTCTTTAAATAATGCATTTATTTGGGCAAAAATCAATTGAATATGGGTCAATTTTGGCGACCTCAAATTAGTCAATGGGTTAATTTAGGTCATCTTAAATTAATCAATGGGTAAATTTGGGTCACCTCAAATATTCAACCGGTTAATTTGGTTAACCTTAAATTAGTCAACGAATCAAAATGATCAAGTATTACAAAACTTGTATTAACCCGAAGTCATTTTGCTCCTAACCCGAATCTATTTCTGACCCGAACCCGCCCGACCCGCCCATTTTGTCAGGCCTAATGTAAATGGTATAACCGGACAGTGTAGCTGATATAACTGCAAAGTTACATCACACAGTCCATTATACATTTTTATAAAATATCACTTTAAAAAAAATATGTATATGTAAAAATATTATACTCATATTAAATGGAACAAAAATCTCGACTTTATGGTATAATTTAAATTTAAAAAAGAGTAAATTACAGAAATAGTCCTTTATGTTTATACTATTTTTCACTATATGTCCTTTATCCTAAAAAATGTCATAGATCATTCTTTACGTTTACAAATCTTGCACATTACGTCCTTTGCCCCTAACTCAGTTAAATTTCTCTGTTAAGTCTGATCATGTGCAAGACACATAAGGGTATTTTTGTCATTTTACCCATTTAATTAAAAAATATTATATATATATATATATATATATATCTCTTCTCTCTACCATCGCTGACACTATAAGAGCCCCGCCACCACTGAATGGCAGCGACCTCCCCGATCTCCACCATCGCCACCACAGCTCCGCCATCACCAAATAAACACAATCAGAGAGGGAGAGAGAGATAGATCGAGAGGAATGGAGTAGTGCACCATCGTGAGTTTCAGGTGAAGATCGCGTTGACCAGATTTGTTCACACATCATAAAATCGAGGGAGGCGGTGGTTGAAGGTAAGGTGAAAAGGGGTGGCGGCTAGGGTTCCGTCGTGGCAGGCAGCGGTGACGGCGAAGGGCTCAAGTTTAGGCTAACAGGAATGGTTGTGAGATGAAGATAAGGACTGTGGCCTGATCCCGTTTAGGGCCTCTAGGGATGAACTTCTGGTTGTGGGTGGATAACGAGGACCCGAGGGTGAAGCCATTGTTCTTAACTCATGGAACCCTAACTCAGGTGTTAAAAATGAAGTCTTGGATTGGAAGGTTCTTGAGGCAAGGAGCATGTTGGTGTCTTTGTATACAATTGTGCTGTCATGGGTTCTTGAAGCCCTAATTAATCAGAGACTGTATGAACAACACGATCATCCCCAAATTCGACCTCTATGAACACCAACAATCTATATCAATTGCAGGTTTCCACAATCAGATATGTTAATACTCTTCATGTTCTTCAAATTAGTCTTTTTTGACTAATTTCGTGGTCAATTTTGTAGGTTTATGTTCGTCCAGAGCACAATTTCGTTGTCAATTTTGTGTTTTGGTTGATAAATTTCTAACCTAAAAGCTATTTTATTTGAATTTTTGATTTTGTTAATGGAGAAAATTGACAAGAGTACATCGAATTTGTTTTTAAGATGGGGAAATAAGAAGAGACTCAGATGTGTGAGAGTCGGAGACGCCGAACCGTCGTTAGCTGTTTCCGGTCGTCGTAGGGCTCGCCGGACAACCAGAAATTTCAACCAATTTCATGCAGATCAGATGTGAATTTGTTGGTGGTTGCGAAGATGATGGTGGTTCTCATGGTTGTCGAAGGTTGGGGTGGTGGTGGTGGTTGGCTGGTGGTGGAGAAAATGTTGAGAGAGAGAAAGTGAAGAGAGTGAGGAGAGAAAGAGTGTGTTGAGAGAGAGATTATATTTTAATTTTTTTGTTCTTTTATATAAATGGGTAAAAAGACTAAAGTTGTGCCTTGCACATGACCATATTTAACGAAAAAATTTAACTGGGTTAGGGGCAAAGGATGTAACGTGCAAGATTTGTAAACGTAAAGGATGATCTATAACACTTTTTAGGCTAAAGGACATACGATAAAAAATGGTATAAAAATAAATGACGATTTATGTAATTTACTCTTTAAAAAATAATGATAAAGTATAACAAAGTTAAAACAATTGGTGGAATCATAATTTAATAAAAATAAAAGTCAACACAAAAGGTGGATTCCCTCGTTTGCCTCTCCTAACCTCTAGTAACTTCCATTTATCTATAAACTAGTTTAGATCCCGTGTATATACACGGGGTGAAAGAATATCTACATGTGTAAAAATATATCATATACTAAGGATAGAAAACAAAACTTAAAATATGTAAAAACTAATATATAATTAGGTTTCGAAAATACATTAAGTACTATTTAATGTAATTTGATTTCATTTATTATTTGATTGAAAATAAAAGTTATATAATTAGATTTCAAAGTTTCATAAGGGATAATTTAAAATAAATATGTTTTATTAGTAAAATTAATTTTTTCTTTAAATATATATTATTGTTAAAAGATGGAGGTGCATTTAATAAGAGAGAGAGGCGGGAAAAAAATGATGAGAATGAATGTGGAGGCGACACGTAGCATGGAAAAGCCTTTATTTATTATATAGTATAGATTACTATTTTTCTTTAATTAGTTATTTTTTTATTTCCTATATATTCTTATTTAATATAATTAGTATTCTTCTTTAATAATATATTTATAATATCATTATTATTTAATAAGATAGAGGCACATTTATTAGGAGAGAGACGGGAAAATCAATGTGATGAGGCACCAGAAAGTGACAAGTGTACTCCTTAAACCTTTTTTATTAGTATACTAGGTTAGAATCCCGTGTATAACACGGGCTGAATAAATGTAATGTTATATAATATTTTTAAAAATCCGTATATTACACGAGTTTAATAAAATTTCACGTGGCAGTTATAAATTATGTTAATTTAATTTTTAAAACATTTTTTTAGCTGAGTATTAACTATTTTTTATGTAACTGATAAATGTTAATTCATATTAAACTTTAAAACCCGGTGTATTACACGTGTTAAATAAATGCAATGTTATATATACTTAGTAATAAAGATTTACGTATTACATATTAATGAAAAACGTTTTATAAAAAAAGTTATAGATCTCATTATTATTTAATAGGAGAGAGAAGAAATAATTAAATAAATTTGTATAATTAATAGAAGAGAGAGACGAGAAAAAAACTTGAGGATGCATGAGAGAGTGACATGTGTCACCCTAAAACCTTTATTTATTAGTATGTATAGATTTGTAACAAAATCTATTTTAATCATTAAATTAGTTTAATTAAAAACTTGAAATACTTTCTACATTTTTCAAGAGAAAAATCAGTTTGTATATCGAATAAAAACCGTACTAGCTTGGTAGAGGAAGGGGGTAAGGATGTGAAGTTGGAGCTAGAAAGCATGTAATCAACACTTAGAAGCATGACCAACTTATCTCACATTTCTTTGCTTATCGTGTCTAAATAACCTCATGTTGTTTTTAATGGGCTTGCACCGCTTCTTAATTCCCACTCTCATGGTTTTTCAATCTCTTTTCTTAGATCTTCTTCTCAAAACAAATGAATTTAATCACTTAGGTGTGTAACTACATATTATAAAGACATATTACAATGGACATTTACATGTATGATGTTGTAAGCATATATAACCGGTTACAATCTAATTAATATGACTCGTTTGAACCCCAAGATGACTGGCTAAGACTCGTATAATAAGTTATGACCCATTAACCCCCAAACACAGTAACCGAAAACATTTCTAATCGATCATACAAAGTTATAATAGGTCATAGGGGTCTAATCGATCGTAACGGGTCATAATAGGTCTAATTAGAACATAATAGGTCACATTGCATCACAATGGATCAAAACGTGTCCTAACACGTGATAATGGGTCATGATGACCTGTCACCCGTTAAGATCTATTATGACACATATGTCTATTATAAAGCATATTTGACATACTATGACTCAAATATGCCCTAACTATTGCCTATTACGACTACAATGACAAGTATAACTCACTATGACTTAATATGAACCATATTCATTCATGTCAGGTAATAACAAGTCATATTAGGTATTAATGACTAATTTTGACCCATCTTAACCCGTTAGGGTTTTCATGAACCTTTGCAACCTAATATAACCTCATTAAGACCAAATATGACCTAATCAAGACGAAATACGACCTATGTAGAGTAACATTCCCTTCTAGTAGAAGGCCGTATTAGGTTTTAGTTGGGTCTTAACAGGGTCTTATAAGTAAGAACATAATGGGTGACAAAATGACTCATTAAGCCAATCATAACCTAGTAACACCAATTATGACCCAAATGCTATGTTACAACATAATATGACTCAATTAAGATCAAGTATGACTCATGCTCTGTCACATAGGATAGGATATGTATGATTATGTAATAATAGATCATTAGTGTTCTTAATGAACGATAATGGATTATAATGACTAGCTAAGATCAATCAAGATTTGTAAGCTCTTTTATAGCACATTGTGAACAACATGGCTCATTATAAGCACATTATGACACATTTCATAACAATCATGACCCGTTAACTCTCCTTATAACCCTTTACAACCTTGTATAACATAATTAAGACCAAATCTAACCTAAATAAGACCAAGTATAAACCATATTAGGTCATGTTTTGTCATAGAATAAATTGCAAAAATGGTCATGTGGTGGTGTATATGTAGTACATATTTGGTACTGAAGTATTTTAAAGTGAACTAATCATCTCTCTTTTAAACACGTCACACCTAAATAGGGTTCTTGGTTAACAAAATTGTTCATTCTTTTAGAGTAGACATTTAAAAGCATACATAAAGTCCCTAAATTTAGTAACTATATATATATATATAGAGAGAGAGAGAGAGAGAGAAAGTTTTAAATACAAATGGTTTTTTGGTGCGAATGTACGAAGGATTATAAACCATTGATCTAGGAATTCAAGAGTTAAGATCAATGGTGTGCCTAGTCAGCTTGTTTTTAAGCGTGAAAAGAGTATGAAATGGTAGAATTGGAATAGCCTACATTTGTTGACTTTTTTCAAGGTCCCCCATTTTTTTAAAACACGTATAACTTTTTTATACGACATTATTTTTATAAAAAAAATTACACCATAAAATTGAGCATTTTATTCTCTTAGTTTGAGTATAATCTTGCTATACTTTTATTTTAAAAAAATTGTTTTTTTTTAAATGTCGATGTGATGTGCGTATAACATGCGTGATTATGGTCAAGCGTTATTATAAAACATGGGTGATTATGCGTATAACATGTGTGATTATGCGTATAACATGCGTGATTATGTGTATAACATGCGTGATTATGCGTATAACATGCGTGATTATAGTCATGCATTATTAATAAACATGTGTGATTATGTGTATAACATGCGTGATTTTGGTCATTTGTTACTATAAAACATATGTGATTATGATAATGCGTTATTATAAAACATGCGTAATGACACGCGTATGAAGTGTGGAATCCATCATATACATGCATATGTAAAGATGACAATCAATATAGCAATAGTATCAACACACAAGGTAAATAACTCTCTGTTGTATTGATCAATATCAAAGTGTTTACAATCAGAATAACTCTCATACACTCATGCGTACATTCTAACATGCAAACACACCTTTTTATACTAGGCAACACACCCACAGGCGAACTTAACAAGTTCGCCACACACATGGCTTAGGCGAACTTGTTAAGTTCGCCTACTACAAAACTTAAACAAATTACAACTCAAAACTAGAACATTACAAAGACAAAGACAATACAAAATACCTACAAGCTAGTTGTCACAAAATATGCTCCAACAAATTATCATTTTAAACATACATTATTATCATTTTAAACATGCGTCATTATTTATAAGACATGTGTTATTATTACGACGCGGAAGCATTTACCCCTCGCTCACTAAACACGTGTCGCATGCTGGTGCCTTTGTACGCTTCGTACGCTAAAATCTATTTGTACAATAAACGAACCCTATATATATATGTAGAGAGAGAGTGCATACATGCTCACATATTGTAAAATATACTTTTTATTCTAATAACCGTAAAATCATGAACAAGTGATGCAAATATTAAATATAAAAACTAATACGAATATATCCTATGTTCTTGATCATCATCAGCAAATGTGAAATATACCAAACTAAGTGAAATAAAAGAATAATAGATGGACAATACGAAGATGGTCAATACATGGTTCAACTACAATAAGTTTAAATATTTTTTATTTTGATTACAGTAAAAACATGAACAAGTGATGCAAATATTAAATATAAAAACTAATATGTATATCTCCTATATTCTTAATCATCTTCTTAAATATCAAACAAATAGGAAAAAGAAATAGATGGACAAAAGGAAGAAGGTCAATACAGTTTGATTGTGATAAGTCTAGATAACTTAGATCAATTGTATTTAGAAGATTGTTTACAACATTAGAGATCAAATTCAAATGGGTGATCAACACAAATTGATTATTACCGGATACATGGAATATCATAATAGTTGTATTAGTTTTGTGAAATCAAAAGGTTTTTATAAAAGTGATTTCTTATATCAAGATATCTAGTTTGAAGTAAAACAACCGACGCTTAAAATTTTTGTTAATGAAGTTTAACCCGAATTAGTGAGCGGGATGTGAAGAAAACATCAAGGCCCATTTAACTTTGGGCTGGATCGGCATTAGTGGGCTCCTGTGTGAAGCAGAGCTGATGAAGATCAGGCTGAGGCTGTAGTTGGAACTTGGGGGGCTGGATCGGAATATGCATCACGACAAATGATAATAGGCTCTTGCTGTTTGGGCTATTATCTATTGATAGACAACAAGTGACTAGTATGAAGTTATGAACGGCTTGGCAAAATTACAGAAATCAACCTTTAACTTTATACAAAATTTTAATCAACCTTTAACTTTATACAAAATTTTATTTACAGACCTTAATCTTCATTAATTATACTGCACACCCTTTATGTATAAACGTTCGTCTAACTTCCGTTTAATTTCTCCATTAAATTAAGGCACGTATGTATCACGTGAAGGCATATCCAACTTGTCTTGATTACAAAAATGCCCTTACGTGATACACACGTGCCTTGATTTAACAGAGAAATTAAACGAAAGTTAGACGAAAGGTCTAAATTTGTTACAATATTTGTACATAAAGAGTGTCGAGAATAATTAATGAAGATTAAATTCTGTAGGTGAAATTAAGTATAAACATAAAGGTTGATTTTTGTAATTTACTAGACACGATTTAATTTACTTAAAGCCTTGTACTTACAAAAGTTATACTTTTCTCAAATAGTTTTAACTAGTGGACTTATGTCGCACGTTGCGGCGGTAACATTGACGTGGTTAAGTTCGATAAGAGAAGCGTGTGAACTTAAGGCGGCCCAGTTATGGATATCGAAATGTAAATAAAAGAACACCTCGCAACGGTATATTCGGAAACCAAGAAAAAACTTGCTTCGTTGTAAAAAAGACCGTTAAGAAAACATGAAAGCAAATTTTAAAATAGTAAAAAGTAAAAAAATATATCATATTTGACATGGCACAGTTTATTTGACACGACTCGGTTATGACAGCTCGGTTATAAATATTGAAATGTAGATAAAAAACATGTCTCAACGGTATATTTAAAAATCAAGAAAAAATTACGTCATTGTAAAAATGAGCCCAAAATCAAAGTTTAAAAATAAGTAAAAATATATATTTGACCCGGTTCGGTTTATTGATCCAACTCGGTTTTAAATAAAATTTATATATCGAAATGTAGATAAAAATAAGCAGGTCACAACATCGTATTCGGAATTTTCTAAAACATTATATTTTAAAAATTATAAGAGAAAATCAAAGTATGTTTAAAACTAATTATAATATTAAAGTAAAAATATATAAAAGGTTTAAATAATTAAAGAAAATGAAATGAGATACTTAGGTAATTTTTAGATTGATCAAGTTATGAAGCATGTTGATTTTTGTAGATAACGTAAAACCGCGCGTTACGGCGAAAGCGTACATAATACTTGATATCTTTAAAAAAGAAGAAATAGTGACGTAAACCAATTAGATGAACAGTCTAGTAGTCTACTATAATCTAAATGTTTAAATAAATGATTTAGGAAGTTGATTGTTTCACATTTCAGCTCCACTTTTGCTATGTTTTTGACCAATTTAAAATAAAATACAATCAAAACCAATCAATCATAAGTGAGTGGGACATTCTAAATAAAGGATGATTACTCTTTTCCAAATTTCTGCATGAAAGAAGAGAACTCGTATTATATCACTGTAACAAAGTTTTCTTTATGTGGGTGGCATAAATTGAATCGATAAGCTTATCAAAGAACTGACCTCCCCCGTTTGTGGTGTTGACAATATCTACAAAGTTGGGTCTTTGTGTGATTTTTTGGTACCTTTGTTATTATCTGTTTGTAGTATTAACCAAAAGAGATAAAAATTTAAAATTCTAGTTAAGAGGTTTAAATGGTGATGTAGTAGCAATTTCATTGTTGGGTATGTTTTTGGGAAAAATATAAATGAATTTCCGATATTTGGAAATCTTTTTTCGTACCTGAGAGTCGTTTCAGTTGTCTTTATTTTTTGGTGTTGGTGCGGTGAAAGTGGTTGTAGTGTCGATGGAAGTGTTTTTCGGTTCAAAAACCTTGTTCACTGTAATGGTGTTGGTAAGAATCTTCGGTTCTTAATTTCTTGAAGTTTTAATTGACAGCCCCAACAATTAAATGTTTTTTGAGAAGAATTGAACTTGCTGCTTATGGTGTAAATGAGGTATAAAACTGAGCTTTTATATATGCATATATCTGATAGATGTGTCCATTTTGACCGGTAATCATATGATTACGGATCGGTCAATGTGTGTTGTATTTTATTTATAATGAAACAGGTCGAAGGTCACTCATGTAAAAAAAGTGGCTATAAAACATTTTAAATCATTTTAGAAGGTGTTTGGGATTACTTATTTAGCCTACTTATTGACTTATTAACTTATATAAGTTAATAAGGTGTTTGGGTGAACTAACTTATTTACCTTACTTACACAATTTTAAAGAAGTAAGGAGAACTTACTTATTATTTATAACTTATTACTTTTTAAATAAGTCAATAAGTAGTTTTAAATAAGTAATCCCAAACAAGGCCATATTAATGATGAATCGGGTCAAAAGTCACTCATGCATAAGTTACATATAAAACTTTTTAAATTATTTTATTAATGAAAATTTGATAATGTTTAGAAATGCAAAAGGCAAAAAAGTGTTTTTAAGAAAGATCAACTACCGTTGGCCATTTGGTGCAATGGTAGCCCCAAGACTTCTCATAGTCGAGGTCTTGGGTTCGAATCCTGGCAACAACAAAAAAGGGGTTTGTGACTAGGTCAGAGAGTTTACCCAGTTAGGGGGTTCCTCCTGTGGTGGGCTGCCCTGGATGTTCTAGATGTTGCCACGGGGAAACCCAATTATCCTAGATTATCTAGGTATTGCCGTTAAAAAAAAAGATCCAAAAGACCCATTTGACCCGAACATGTTCTTACACACAACAGTTGTTATGTTTTATTTCTAATGTATCAAATAGCTAAATTGAAACCTGGGTTATAATGAAATGGGTCGAAAGTAACTTGTGTTTAAAACGACTAAAACCTTTTAAAGCATTTTATTAATGAAAAATTGGATTATTTTTAGAAATTTGAAAGGAACAAAAAGAATTTTGAGGAATTGCCAAACTCTATCCACCCAAAGATGAGCCGAACATGTTTTGACATCACATTTAATGGTCATCATTTGATATCCTGAATTTGGCTTTGGGATTTAGCATTTTTGATTTGCTTCAGATTTCAAACACCTGAGCATCTAGTTAGAGGTTAAATTGATATCAAATTTGTTTGATTTGTTCTGGCTTTAAGCACATTATACTATATATACAAAAAGCAACTTGACGTCAACGTTCCGTTCCCATCCGTTTATAAAAATTATCAAATATCTTCCATTTTCGTTTCGTAGTTTCCTTTCGGTTAAAAGAATTACATAAAGCAACTTCCAACTTTGTTTTCGTTCGTTTAGCGCCTTTTCTTCATACCATTAAAAACATCAAATTATTCAACAGTCGCCGCGTCGTTTCTTCGGTAACCGCCGTGTCAACCGTCAACAAACCATACTATAAATATCCACCAACTTCTTCTTACTCCCAATTCCAATCCTAATCGATTGGACGGAGGCGTTAGTGCTATGGACGACTTTGCGGTTGAGGATGAGGGTTCCGGCGACTGCTCCAGTGATGACGGTCAGGAGGAGTACTACAGAGATGATGGAATTATGAAGTGTTTCCAGGTTGTGTGGGAATGCTCTTCTTCAATGGAACCTGGCCGTAACCCTTGAAGGATCGAATGGTATCCATGGAGATTGTTTGGTCGTGTGTGTGAAATGGTTTATATAAATAAATAAAAAATTAGGTGATGTTATGCGTATGTATTATTTTGTTTATTATTTGTTTATTTTTCTATATGTTGTATCTGAAATAATATTTGAAACTAATTCAATGTGAGGTAAATATATTATAATATATACATATGTAATTGTTTATATAAAACAATTCAAAGTTTCACGTTCAGTATTGAATTTCAAATTTTTATAATTTTATCAATTACATTATTTCCATCTGAATATTATAATAGTTATTATAATCTATGTTTAGTATTTTAATTACCTTAACGTATAAGAAACTAGCTTAGTTAGACCTCGTGTAATACACACGGAGTGAAAAATATCAATACATAAATTTTTTAAATTTTATTTATGTATTTTATTTATGTATTTTACAGGTGTAAAAATGTATTACTATACATATATTAAGGATATAAAATAAAATTCAAAATATGTAAAAGATAATATATAATCGGGTTTCAAAAATACGTCAATTAGTATTTAATGTAATTTGACTTTTATTTACTATTTGATTGAAAATAAAAACTACATACTTAGGTTTCAAAGTTTTGATAATAAAAGATAATTTAAAATAAATGTGTTTTATTAGTATAATTACTAATTTGTTAAAAGATATGAGTGCATTTAATAAGAGAGAGAGGCGGGAAAACAATAATGAGATTGAATATGGTGGCGACACGTGGAATATAAAAACTTTTATTTATTATATAGTATAGATGATATTAAATAATTAATAGAAAACATAGAAATTTTAAAATTATATCTCTCCCATTTAAAATAAGATTTCAGAAAATATTAGTAGATTATACAAAAAAAAATACAAACACTATAATCAAACCGAAAGATTTGCAAATCAATGATTCTTATTAATCAGATTTCATGAACCGTTATTAATTTATTAAGTTTTCACTTATCATATCTTACATAACTATAACATAAATTATTTTAATTAAAATTTGTTAAAATCACTTTTTAATTCTATTTACTTTTACTCCTTTAAAACCTTTATAAATTCTAATTAATTTTATATACTTTTTATGACACACAACATAAACCATTTACCGTCGCCATCAATCTATTACATATACAAACATAAAAATACAAACCAATTTCCTTATTTTCCTACCGGCGACGATTCCGTATTCCACCCTAAAAGGCCCGCCTTTGATCCATATTCACACTTTATCATATTTACAACCACCATTCATTCTTTCCCCATTTCTCCTCCTCTTTCTTTTTCTCTCTTCTTCGACTTTGCCCCTTCTCCCTTTATTTTAGGGTTTTCCCCCAATTTACAATGATTGACTGATAACTTCATAAATTAATTATTTAAACTGTTTAAATTATATTAGAATATTCAACGCCCCGTCGTAGCGCGCGGGTTAGCGTAAACTTGTTGATATCACTTATTACTTGAAGTTGGAACTCTTACTGTTCATTTACTATCAGATAGTTATAGGTGCACAATTCTTTAGGTTTCAATTTTCCACAAATGAAGTTACCTATTTCTGTAATTGTGGGCGACTTAAATTTAAAAAGCATGACAAATAGATATGTATGCCATTTTTATACTTTATGTTTGTTGTTTTTCTCAAATTCAATTTAAGGTTTGTATGATGCATGCTCTAACTTAGCCATGTTACTTGGAAGCACTTAAAGTTAGGAGCCCTGCATTCTTCCTAATTAATCTGAAATTATGGTGTAACGGGTCAAAAAGATTCAGTTTTTTCCCGTACCTAATCAACCCATTTATTTAACAATGGGTCAAAATCATACCCATCATATGTGTATTTCAGATCATACCCCTCAGATGTGGTTTTGTATTCCTTAAGTAAATATGATATATGTCAAGACCAAGACTATGAACCAAAATCAGAACCAATATTATAAATCAAATCCAGGACCAAGATTATGAATCAAAGTCAAAACCAGGATGTTCCTATGTGCAGGCTGCAATACTTCTTACAAATTCTAAAAAGCCTATAGTGTGTTTTTTTTTTAATTTATAGATCCAAAACTTCTCTACTCTAAATAGATTTATAAAGTTTCTCATGTTAACATCAAATGCAAACAATAATATAATTAGATAAACAACTTTTAGAAAAGTAAATGAGGTACAACAACAATCCATGTCACATGAACATAATAGCTATTAACAAATCAAAGATCGGAAGTAAAATACTCGATTTGGGATCTTATTATGACTTTTCTATGCCCTAAGTGGCAAGGAACAAGCATATCAAGTCCCATTTTCACTATATACAGGAGTGTGTGGAACAAAACGAGATCGTGGTGGAGCACGTAAGTGGCAAGGAACAACGGGCCGGCATTCTTACTAAAGCCCTCGCGAGGATCAAGTTTGATGAAATGCGAAGATTGCTTGTCGTTGAAGACCTCCTACTTTCGAGTCAGAAATCAGGGGGTGCTTGTTGGTAATTTACGATCTCAAAGAGGAGGGCCCAACACGAGTAGGTGGAAGGCCCGCACCCAATAGACCTGTGGAGTTTCATTAAGTGTAGTTAATGAGCTTATGAGGTGTATTAGGGTTTAATGTTTTCTTGTTGACCAGTTTGGGTTTCCTGTAAATACATAACCATGTTTAGGCCAATGAGCTGGTGGTGGAGTGGTAAGGGAGAGACCTGGTGTTCCTTGTGACCCAGGTTCAATCCCTGCCATCCCCATTAGTTCTTCGGCATGCAAATGAGGCCTAGCTTTTACGCTGACGCACCTGGGTTTTACCCACGCCGATCCAGGGTTCGAGCCTCGGCTCTCCCTCAAGCCCGGAAGGGGCCGTATTGGGTGGGATTTTTCCTTGGATGCTCTCCAACTCTGACGCCAAGTGGGCCCGATTAAGACAACATATTGGCCGGAGTTAGACGAGGCTCTCCCATGTGACAGGGGATGCGACGTCACAACATTCAATGTTCGCCGTTAAAAAAAACATAACCATGTTTAGGGTTATTGTATGATAGATTATTGTAACTAAGTTTTAAGTCAGTTTCTTGGTTATAATAATACGAGGGTTCATCAAATTGAGCGTGTTTGTGATTTTGTTTATCAATTCAATCATTGACAGAGAATCCAGACGTTTACAAATATATGAACCAAAAGAACTAGTTTTATACCCGTCTGGTGGCCGGGGCGCTTTGACATATTTTTTATATGGAATAACTGTCTTTCTTTGAATTGTAAGCAAAATCAGACAAGGTGTATGTATTAATGATTTTGAATGTATAAAAGTCTTTCATTTGTACTTCATTTTTGTATTTGGGCATGATTTCGAATGATTCAGGAAACATGTTAATATAAACACGTTTAAGTTGTGTACGGATGATGACTTGGAAATGTCAGGTATCACATTCTCCCCTTGTTAAAGAAGTTTCATCCTCGAATCATGGATTCATATGATATACTTTAAGAAATGAGTGTTAACCGATCAATCTCAAAAGCTCAAAATAATCGATCCCAATTTTATGTCTTTGTGATCTCATGTATTCCGTCTCCTTCTCCCTCAAATTCAGTAGCAGCTGCTCTTCTTCCTCACTCGACACTTGCACTTCAGCCGCCATCCATTATAGAGCTCGTCTCCTAGAAACAAATCTACACCATCATTCATGATCATAGATAACACTAAATGGTACAAGAGTTGAAATTAGAAATACCTTTCTTTCTGATCTTGCAATCCATGTAAATAATTCTTAAATCATAATTGTGGAACAAAATTGTTCAAAAAAAAAAACCCCGATTTATGCTTCAAACAAAAATCAAAATTCCACAGAAGTTCCCGTCGATGATGGTAACCGGTCCCCAAAGCCAATCCAGGAGAAATCAGATGGTAACCTCCGGTAACTCCTCCATATTAATCCGCTATGCAACCATCGTTGGAAACCTACCCTTCTAGAAGCAATTTCACGAATTTAAATGGCTGTGATTTTGTTTCAGAATGATCGGACGATCAAGATTCAACACTGGAGTGGTTAACATTTCTGCGAACAGCACAAAGTAAACCACATTATTAGCTTTGTTAAGGGAGTATGCTCTGAGCAAATATTGGAGCTAATACCAAGAACATTAGCAGCTCAACAAAGAAGATTTGCAACCCAAAACAGTAGCTATTTAGCATTTTGGTTGTACAAACATCATACAAAAACTGCATATGTAATTAATTCAATATAATGAATAAACTGCTGATAACCAAGATGAATTAGTAGTGAAAATACAACTAATAACTGCACTAATTTTATAGCAACAAAAGGCATAAAACTACACAGTGTTTGGCATCTTCATAATGATTAAAACTGCACTACTTTTATAACATCAAAATGTATAAACTGCACTGTTTTGGTAGCTTATTAATGTATAAAACTGCGTTGTTTTGGCAGCTTAATGCATAAAAACTGCTCTAATTTAACGGCAACAAATTTCATATAAACTGAACTATTTTGACAGCTACAATTTACAAACATAAAAAAAATAGAGTCACTCACTTCATAATTGTACTTAACATACCTTAGCCACATTGCTTTTCCATCCTTGTTTAAGCTCCTCCATTCCTTAATTTGCAAGTCCACCTGATTAGTTTGTAGTTCTATTTATCATGTCCAAACTACAAAATATATGACCATTTCCAATTCATATTAGTATACAACTTTTCATAATACTATTTCAATAGATTACACAACCATTGCTAGATTTCTCATGTTGACATCATCTCATACACCATAAATGTAAAATAATGTTTTAAACATATAATGCATTTTGCCTTACACAATTTTATCAACCATACACTGCTTTCAATTCATCAAAGCTGATGAAATTATTTTCGAATATCAAGATCATATATGAAACAGTTGTACTAATCTTTGCATCTACTTTCCAAATCATGTTTAACTATAAAATTACAGTTTACTACTTTTTTTTAACATTCAAAATTCATGCATAAAATCATATTAGTACATTTTTAAAGATTAGCAAACGAATTACCACATGCAATTTCTTTCTAGGGCTTTATAATATCATCCAATATTCCTTAACATAGTATTCCATCAAATACCCCAAACCGTCAATATAAAATTCATGAAATCGCCTTTAGTCCACAACATGTAAAAAGGTTTTCTTGATTTATAATACCATCTCATCCATTTAAACATGATATAAGATGATTTTTAGCTACAATTGTATTCATTATATCCAAATCATAGATTAGAACCCAATTTGAATTTATGAAATCCTAACATATATACACCATATGTTTAAGGTTAGATTTGCTTACCCATAACACCTCTTAATGAAACAGAAATGAAGACTCGATCATAGATCACTCCTTGATCAAATTTTGTAGTTCCCTGCTTCGATTGATAGGTCCATCTTTGCCAATTTTATCATTTGTAATAAACCTTACTGTTCTTGAACCAACTTTGCCAGTTGCTCCTACAACAAATATGAGATTTTCGTCTTTCTCACCATCTTTTGTTTTCGTTTCAGCATGCTGTAAATCAACTGTTGTTGTACCTTACACAAAACCAGTAGGTTAAAAACTACAACAGAAACAACAATATTTCTATCTATTTTCAGCATGTTTTGTATCTGTTGCAAGTGCATCAAATGAAGATTATTTAGTAGGTAGAGAAGTTGTTGTTGGTTCAAGCATTTGATGAAACCAATCAGTTGCATCAATGTATGAGCTTTGATGATTTAAACCAATTGTTCTCCTTGTGCAGCACCCTAAGTTGAACAAATTCAATCACCCATGAAAGCATGAAGAAAGGACTATAGCTTGCATAAATCTAAGAGACTGCTTAATGTGAATCTCTAATGTACCAGATGGTAAAAAAGCAGTTGAATAGATTTTAACTATCTCTAATGTACCAGATGGTAAAAAAACAGCTGAATAGATTTTAACTTGCTCATACATTCTTGTTAGTAAAGAATCCTAATTAAAATAACCCCTTTTTGCAATTTCATCAGCCATCACCTGTGTTTTCTTGCACCCAATTAAACCTTTAATACCTTTAAATCTTATCATTTAGTTATGAGAAATAGATACCGCTATTCCAGTTAAACCATCAATGTTTCTTACAATTAGATACTACAATTCCAGTTAAACACAAACGTGTTATCAAAATATGTAACCCTGTAGCAGCCTTATAATTCAAATGAACATA
Organism: Smallanthus sonchifolius; assembly: GCA_023525975.1. Lineage (NCBI taxonomy): Eukaryota > Viridiplantae > Streptophyta > Magnoliopsida > Asterales > Asteraceae > Smallanthus > Smallanthus sonchifolius. The sequence goes on along the minus strand of CM042031.1, from coordinate 67,365,450 downwards.
TGATGAAATTTATCAATCTATGAAGGGATATCAAGAGGCCTTGCAATAAACGAATATAGCTAGACTAACAATGTATGAACACACTCACGTGGTATTCCAACTATGTCTTGTTTTAGTAGACTGACACGAAGTTTCTGGCCCAAATACTCTATTGTGAAAGATGAGGCTACACCAGACCCTAATCCAACCACCATGCTACTTTGTACTTATGTATCCATCTTATAAAACAGCAGAAAAGTTGCAAATTATTAGCATTTCGTTTCCAATCAAAAAATTAATTAAGAAAAAATGACTTTGGGTTCATAAAAGTACCTTAGTCTCAAATCCAAATAGGTTTGAGTAAAAGCATATATGATAAACAAACAGGTACATATGACCCTAAAATACATCATCCAAGATTAATCAAAAAACCAAACAAATGTGCACAATCATGTAAGCCTTTTGATATAGATGTGCACACATGTAGATATGCCATAAATTATAGAATGATCATACAGAAAGATTAAATCTTAAAACATACATTTATAAGTGCTTCAGGGGACGGTTCCATGGTTTCGACAGTGAATGGAAGAAATTTGAGGCGCTGGCGCGAAGTAGGATCTAGTATTGCTGGATATGTCCATGATGCTCTATTAAAGGCAACAACAAATTGAGCAAGAGGTGCATCATCATCCCTCCTATGAAGATGATTATCTCACATTTTCAGTAGCATTTTAATTGACAAAATTTATCTTCAAACAATTAAAGCAATAACCCAAATTTGGACTTATCCAACTACAATAAAAAAAACGAATTCACAAAAATCCTCGCTGAAATTAAGGCAAAAGCATCAAATAACACAGGGATTTCTACCAGATGTTTATTGCAGCAAGAATGAAATGATGAAAAGATGTTGTCTTTTCTCTGTTCTAGACTTGCGATCACTGCACACCAAAAAAAACTGGGATGTTTTTAAGTCCAATCGCTACCAAAATCAGAAACAGAAATCGATTGCATTTATAATCAGCAATGAAATTGATGTTGATGACTTACGGCTAAACATCAGAGACTCAGATACTCGATGAATCGATGATTTATATTATGGTGACTAAATGATGCTATTACTGACAAGATTATGGGTCGTCGTACAGGACTTTTCTTGTAGTGATCCATTGGTGTATCCGACAAGTAGTTATAATCTCAGGTATTGATCCTATATATTTGTATGCGACTTTCTTTACAACTTACAAGATCAACATATTTCAAAATTATAAATTTCATCTCATACATTAATTTGTATTAAATTTTATTTAAGGTGTCGTGTCCAAAGTATTGGTTTTTTTTAAAAGATCTTTCAATTGGTAGGTCGTGGAGCTAAGAGTGCTTACGTGGCATGGGACAGACCGGAGAGGCAAGGACCGACATTGGTTCGTGGAGGGTTTTTGGGGTGAGGTCCGTGTACACAAACGGTTGAGGGGTTGGGTATTGATTATTTTTTATCTAATATTTGTTAGATAACTTTATTTATTTTATAAGTAAATTCATTTTTTTGAATAAATTCATTTATTTTATAAAATAATAAAAATGAATATATAACTTTTTTCATAAATATTTGTACAAAAATACATTTTAAAAAATATCTAAATATTTATATATTTTTTAAAATTATTAGTATTTTAATATATTATATATATTTTTAGTTATATTATATTTACTTATACGAGTTTATAAACTAAATTAATTATTAAAATAAGTAAATAAGTTATATAAAATATATATGTAAAAGTCAATAATGATATGAAAATGTAAATAGGTTTGTGGGATGTAAAGGATTGTTTGGAAAAAGATTATGAGAAGGTTTGTGGATTTTATTGATGTGTCGAATCCGAATGAGTTATTCCATCTCTCCTGTCTACCCTCTCAAAAGTTATTGGCCCACGTTCGAAAATCCGAATGAGTTATACACTCTTTCTTCCTCTTTCTCTCTCCTATCTCCTTCACCTAGTATTTACATAGGATTTGAAGGCGTACTAAACCCAGTTTTGAAGGTGCTCTAACTAGAATCTACACATAGAGATGTAGAAAAGTGGAACAACTCTCGAACTACTTGAAAGCGACTTGATAAAAGTTTGAATCGATGCAACATAAACGAGTTACAATCAAGCCGAACATAAACGGTCTTAAACCCAAACTTCATATGTGCTTTGTTACGAGGCTAAATGAGCATGTTATTTACATATATAATAATACTAGTTTAGATCCCGTGTTTACACACGGGGTGAAATAATATCTACAGGTGTAAAAATGTATCATATACTAAGGATGGAAAACAAAACTTAAAATATATAAAAACTAATATATAATTGGGTTTCGAAAATACATTAAGTACTATTTAATGTAATTTGATTTCATTTATTATTTGATTGAAAATAAAAGTTATATAATTAGATTTCAAAGTTTCATAAGAGATAGTTTAAAATAAATGTGTTTTATTAGTAAAATTAATTTTTTCTTTAATTATATATTATTGTTAAAAGATGGAGGTGTATTTAATAAGAGAGAGAGGCGGGAAAAATTGATGAGAATGAATGTGGAGGCGACACGTGGCATGAAAAAACCTTTATTTATTATATAGTATAGATTTACTTAATATAATATAAGATATAATTACATAATAAATATTATAATAATAAATAACTATGTATATATATTATGTATAAAACTAAAATTATAAATATATTTATATATGTGTATAATTAATTATACACGTATATAAAAATAATTAAATAATTAATATATAATAAACGAGTCGAGCCCGAGTTTATAAAATTACCTGAACCAACCTCGAGTTTTAACAAATCAAGTTCGATATTTAGCTCTCTTAAATAAACTAGTCAAACTCAAGTTATTGAGTTGAGACTCTACTCATCTCGTTCACACCTTTTTTCTACAATCATATCTTGATTAATATAATTATATAGATACATTCAACTGAAAATTTCACAAATATAATTAAAACAATTACTAGATTGATATTTTAAAGTTCATAAACATTTCTGTATCCCACGATTGTCCTAGGCTTTTTGCAGTGTTGCATGTTTATCCACCCTATCCCTTATAATGCTTACATATACTAATATACATACACAACTGCTTATTTTAATTTTATATAAGTTTAATATAATTATATATGCATGGATAAAAAAAACTATAGAGAGGAAAAGGGCCATGCACACGGTACCACTATAGCATGTGAAGCCAGAGTACTCTTTTCTATATTTATATAAATATTTTTTTTCTTTATTGGTTTATCTATTGTCATACTTTGTATTTTTAACTTTCAACTTGACTAAATGAAATGATCTTATTGTTGCTGATCAAAACAATTAATTTTCATATACGTTTACTGAATTGTATACATACTTAGTTACATTATGTTTAACCTATAAAACTACAACTTTTTTATAACATAGGTCGTAAACGAGTCATGTCGGTCTATTAACATATTTAACACGATAAGTTAAATGTGTTATGTTTGTCACAAATAGGTTAAACCCTTCTAAACATGTTTTTTTTATTGTGTCATTAACGTATCAACCTATTTCTTTGACTTGAATCTATTGACCCCAAACACTTGTTCTAGATGCCTAAAATCAACACATGACAACATGGCTTGATGTATGATAAACACCATAAATCAAACATTGTGTTGAAATGAAAAGAGTTTAAACTCATGGATGTGAATCTCTATTATTAATAAAATTCTTTTGAGAAATAATTATTACAATAATCCTCCAGTTTATATGCAGCCAGTCTTGCTTTAAACTCATCATCGACCCCTAAAACTTCAAAAAATTTCTCCACATGAGTGATCCAATTTTGCGCTTCTATCGATGAAGCTGCAGAGCTGAATGACCGTGGCTTCTGCTTCATGAATTTTGCGAGCCACATAGAAATGTCGGCAGTAGACATTATGTTCGTGTTATTCACGATGTCAATTCTGGGTGAAGATGTAGGAGGTGTTGGCGAACATGAAGAAGACAGAGGAGGTGTTGGCGAACGTGGAGGAGACGAAGGAGGTGTTGAATGACTTGAAGGTGTAGATGATCTATTATTCACTCTAGGGTGAACATGGTGAATAACCGTCTCCAGAATGTTGGGGAGTAGCCCCTCGACGGCACGTTGAACTACATCATTAAAATTGCGACGTCCAGAGGATGTGCCCGATTTACGACGAAGAGATCTTCTATAAGGAGGCATCTACAGCGGAAAATCATATAATGAATTAAGAACATGTCGAGAGGTCAAAATAAGTCCTAGCCAGTGTCTACCCATTACCTCACAAGTTTAGTTTTAGAGTTTTAAGTTTTCTACAAGAAAGAGCATGAGCTCTGATACCATTTGTAACATCCGACCCCTCATACCAACAATATTGTTCGATTTGCCCACTTGGAGCTCACGGAATTTTTTTTGGTTGCACAGGTGAAAACTTCCCAGGGGTCACCCATCCCTGGATTACTCCCACCCGAGAACGCTTAACTGTGGAGTTCTCCTCTCATCCACTAACATTAAACCCAAAACGCGTTGTTGGTATTTGAGGCGGGGCATTCCTTATGAACCAAGAATCTCTCCTGGCCACGGCCGATATGGGATTTGCCTAGAGTGTTACAATGGGCCATGCTAATCTTCTCTATATAATTACATAATCTCACTCGGTCAATGAACTTCAGGCTTGGTGAAATGCTTATCGATCTGTCTGAACAGTTACGAACGAGTTACATCATTTCAATGTTACATCTAAGACATACTGACCGAAAAACCTCTTTGTCCGAAATCCTTTTCGACCGATTTTCCTTTCGACCGAAAAACCTCTCTAGTCTCTCTCTAGAATATGGGTGAAGGTGGTGAAATGATGATGAAGATGGAGAGCAAGGGTTTTAGTTCCCCCCCCCCCCCAGCCCACTTTCCTGCCCACGAGCCCGCTCGTTTCTTCCTGACCTTTATTTTATCCGCTCGAACCCCACTCATTATCTTTTATATATTTATTTTCGGGATGTTACAAGTCTACCCTCCTTACAATATGTTTCGTTCTCGAAACCTGTCATAAGTCAAACAGCTGAAGATGCGACTCCTTCATTTTCGACTCGGTCTACCACATGGCTTCCGGTCCTTTCCGATATTTCCATTGAACTTTGACCAACGGGATGACTTTATTATCCAGACGTTTCTCTTTTCTTTCCAAAATGGCCACAGGCTCCTCGATATAATTCAGTCGATAGTCAACCTCGATGTCCGATAATGGCACGTGCGCAGACTCATCAGCTAGACATTTACGTAAGTGCGACACGTAGAAAATAGGATGAATCCCTCTTAGTTTATCTGGTAGTTCCAATCTGTATGTCATTTCTCCAACCCGTGCCAAAATCTTGAACGGTCCGACAAACCTCGGACTTAACTTCCCGTGTTTTCGAAATCGAATTATCCCTTTCCAAGGAGATACTTTCAACAGTACCATATCCCTAACTTGCAATTCGAGAGATCTCCGCCTCTTATCAGTGTAAGACTTCTTCCTGTCTTTCCCATCTTTCATGTGAGCTTTAATCTGATCAAATTTATCAGATGTAGCCTTAACCACTTCTAAGCTTCCGAATTCCTTCTGACCAATCTCTCCCTAACAAACCTGCGTCCGACAACGTCGTCCATACAGCATCTCGAAAGGCGGCATGCCTATGGTCGAGTGATAGATGTTGTTGTAGTAGAATTTTGCTAAGGGTAGGTGGTTATCTCAACTGCCACCAAAGTTGATAATACACCCACGAAGCATATCCTCGAGGGTCTCGATGGTCCTTTCAGACTGACCATCCGTTTGGGGATGATACAATGGGCTGATGTTTATTCGAGTACCCATTGCTTCGTCAAACCTCTTCCAAAATCTTGACGTGAACTGCTTGTCCCTGTCCGAAACAATTGACAATGGCACTCTATGGCGAGCTACAACTTCGTTAATGAACACCTCTGCCAAACGTTCTGAAGAAAACGTCTCGCGTATAGGCAGGAAATGTGCACTCTTCGTCAATCTGTCCACAATCACCCATATGGTGTCATAGCCTTTAGTTGTACGAGCTAGCTTGGTTATGAAGTCAATCGTGATATGCTCCCATTTCCATTCCGATATCTCCAAAGATTGGATTTTACTGCAAGGCTTCTGGAGCTCGGCCTTTACTTGTAAGCAGGTCAGACACTTGCTCACATAAGCAACTACATCATTCTTCATGTCAGGCCACCAGTAGTCCTTCTTCATGTCTTGGTATATCTTTGTGGTTCCTTAATGTATAGAATAACGAGACTTATGGGCTTTGTCGAGGATCTTAGCCCTAAGCTCGCCTTCTTTGGGTATCGAGATTCGACCAAACTTAGTCTGCACACCGAAAGTGTTAACTACCGGTGACTCTTGTTGGCCAATCATTCTTTCCTTCTTAATGTTTTCCGATTTAAGTGCCTCAACTTGTGCCTTCTCAATCTTGGTCATGATATCAGGCTTCACCACCAGTTAGCATGCTTTCACTCTGATAGGATTCGGTCTCTCCTTTCGGCTCAAAGCGTCAGCCACCACGTTCGCTTTTCCGGGGTGATACAAGATCTCACAATCGTAGTCTTTCAATAGTTCTAACTAGCATCTTTGTCTCATGTTTAACTCCTTCTGTTCGAAGAAATACTTCATACTCTTGTGATATGAGTAGAAGGTGCATTTCACCCCGTAGAGGTAATGCCTCCAGATCTTTAGTGCGAAGACAACTGTCGCGAGCTCTAAGTCATGAGTCGGGTAGTTTACTTTGTGAATCATCAGTTGCCATGACGCATGCGCGATCACCTTTCCCCGTTGCATCAAAACACATCCAAATCCCTGATTCGAGGCATCAGAATAGACCACCAGGTCTTCGTTTCCCTCAGGCAAAGCCAAGACTGGCGCATGAGTCCACCTCCCTTTCAATTCTTCGAACGCTCTTGCCTGAACCGGGCCCCATTCATACTTGACTTCCTTCCGGGTCAGTTTCGCTAGAGGCGAGGCTATTCTCGAGAAATCCCGTATGAATCTCCGATGTCCCAATCCTTTACTGCTACGATCTTTGCCGGATCAACCACAATGCCGTTTGCATTGATAACATGACCTAGGAATTGAACTTCTCCAAGCCAGAACGTGCATTTGGAAAATTTAGCATACACCCTTTCCTTCTTCAGAATATCCTGTACCTCTTGCAGGTGACAGGCATGATCGCCCTCATTCTTTGAGTAGATGATCGATGTCGTTTGGTCGGAAAAATAATCCTTAAACACCTTAACTAGTAAGGGTAAGTAGAGAATCGTATCCACGAGAAGTTTGTGGAAAGTGTCACTTTGTTACAAATACTGAAAGACAGAAAATAGTAAATACTGATTTTGATTGGGTTTAAACAATAATGAGAAAGGCAATCCTCTCCGTGGTAAATAAAACCAATTCTTGTATAATCAATTTAGATTAAACAACTATCATCCAACCCCCACAATATCCCTGATGTAAAGAAACCTGAGAATGATGAGACTTGAACAACAATTCGAAATCAACCAAAACAGTTTAAAGCATTCAATCGATTAATGAAATCATATGGCTTAATATGCCAATCAAGATTACAAACCAAGACTAATCATTCCAGAAAATAACAAGTGCAAACGTAAAACCCTATACCCGGAGAAGACCACGAGTGATTTAGCTACTCATACTCATCACAATAATCAAAACTAGTGTAATGGGACTTACAATCATCAAACTCTAGTAACAATCGACCTAAGAACAGTAGAAATCGCCTCTGTGGAGCTCTGGAATGGCTGGAATTGGAGATGGAGGATAATGGGGGCTGAGAAAGATTAAAACCTAATTTAGGTTAATTTTCCCGTAAAAGCATCCCCTCGCATACCGCGAGAAAAAGCTGGCAGGTCCCTCGCGTACCGCGAGGGACAAAATAGTCCGGAGCCCTCTTCATTTCCTCGCGTACCGCGAGAAATCTCCCCCATGTCTTCACGTACCGCGAGGACCAGAAATTCCAACAATTCGACTTTTTGATTTTGACTTTGACTTTGACTTTCTTTCCTTCTTCGAATCCAACTGATTAGCTCTCGTTTCCCGCTCTTTTAGCACATAAACCTGGGAGGCACACACATACCAAACACACATAAAACCATATAAAGATATATGCTAAAACAACTAAAACGAATACAATTAGACACATTAACTGGGGTTATTAGACAGTACATCACATCCCCACTTACTCTTTTGCGTCCCGAAAAAGAGTCATGCAATTGGATCATAATCGGAACCTGCTTTCACATTCTCATTCATTTAACAGTTTAAATCTACTAACGCGCGAACTATAACAATCATTATTTCGATCCGATTAAACCCAACCACCGATTCATCAAACCCCCAATTCTGTAATCTAAAACTATATCTATTACCAAGCCAACAGTCTATCTATGTGTCTCACACTCAGGACGTTATAGTTCAGCTTAATCCCATCTCAAGGTCATGTTTAGGCCCGGGCTAAACCTTATAGATTTTCCCACCACTATAAACAAAGATTTATGTGTTTTAAAAAATACTTAGATGAATTATGGATTGATGAATGATTGATGCAAGCTTTCATTAACGTTTATGAATAAACCTAACCCAATGGTGTTTCAATCAAGCTGGAACTCGACGTGTGACACGTAGGCTGCAGTTTTTTTAGCAATGAAGAACAAAACTCAACTTAGAGGCGTTTCAACCAGGTTGCCATCCCGGAGGGTAACACATAAGTCTCGCTTAGTCATCTATAATTGATTACAAGAGTCTGCCCATGGGCGTTTCAACCAAGCTTGTAACCCGGAGGATAACACGTAGGCAAACTTAAGCTTTCAACTTAATTAATTCAAGCTCATGCAATGGTGGATGTATGGAATGCGGTCGCCACCAACTTTCGAATTTACTCTCATAAAAAGAAAGCGGTGTGCCAAGTAATTTCAAAAACATAAAAATCTTAGTTTAATGTGGTACCTATCACCCTATATTGACAGTTTCGACCTTACCGACACCCCTAAGATGAGAAACCACAAGATATCCTGAATTAATTATTCAATTAAACATAGATACACTATCAGAATTTTTAAGCTATCAGAGTTGGTTGGGCCTACCAAAACATTACAAGCTAGACGTGCTTTCTATTGTTTATTATTCAATTCAATTCCACTAGCAGAGTTCCAATTCTACCTATTATTTCCCATATAGCTGCAACACTCTGATCCAGGGACATTTTTGAATTTTTTTTTAATTTTTATGGATTTTTAAAATTTTATGACTATACGGGCTCAATTAAAGACCTAGACCACAGTCTCCCTCCCCACACTTAAACTCTACATTGCCCTTAATGTAGGAAGAGCGACATTAAGACAAAAAAATAAATACAAAAATAAAGAAAACTTATCTGGAAAGACGATCGCATAGCATTTCAGTCGCGATCGTATCCCACATATGCAAGTGGCTACCCTGTACAAAAGAACCAGCGAAAGTCGGAAATCACCACCCGAATAGAGATTGAGTACGGGCGGATCAATCTAAACCTGCAAAGATAAACTCAAGCACCCACAAGCATCATAACAACTCAGTAGAACGACTCAAAAGAAATTAAAAGACCCGACAGATTGACACGAACTCCATCCCTCGGGTACCGCGAGAGATGGAGCGGAGAACCTCGCGTACCGCGAGGAGCCTGTGTTGACAGAAAATTTTAGCCATTTTTGTACTTAGAAAATTTTTGGCCATCTAAACTTGGTTTTCCCAACTTCTTCAAAAACCCGTTCTAACCACTAAAATAGATGCATACATACCTGGAACGTTATTTCTAGCTATTTTTCTTGCTAAAATCGACACGAAAACCTGCAAAACTTTGAAAAACTACAAAAACATACCGAAAAACATAAAATTTACATAAGTTACAAACAGTGCCCTACCCCCCAAGAAAGTGTGCATTGCCCTCACATACATCCATACAATCCAAGATTACCTCAAAGGCTTCCCCACACTTGGTCAATTGCATATAAAACAAAGAAAACAAAGTAGTAAAGTCCTAACTCACTTTTGTAGGCATCACGGATGCATTTAGCGTGTGTATTAAGCCTTTTAAACCTCTCAGTAGCTTGAGAGGACGAGTTTAGTCTCGTGAGGGTTTCTAGGGAACACACCCACAACGTTCATTTAACTAAAATTCAAAGATAGACAAACCTACCTTAGGCTGCCTCCTAAGAGCGCTAAGTTTAACGTCTTCAGCCAGTCGCGGTGTACCTGATGCTACTTACGTGTCTCCAGCTGCTAGAGTGTTCAAAAATAATACCTCAGCTTGCTTATCTAGACCATTGATGTCATTGGGCTCTAAGTATAGCTTTAGACATTGGCCATTCACCGTTTGCCTCAAATGATCCTCGAAGTCCTCAATCTCCACATCTCCTGAATGACCCACTTTGGTCACCAAGTAAGGACCTGTCCACTTGCTCTTCAGTTTGCCTGGGAAGAGCTTCATCCGTGATTTGAATAACCACACTTTTTGTCAAACCGCAAAGGTTTTCAATCGGATCTTTGCATCATGAACCTTCTTCATCTTATCCTTGTATGTTGAAGCATTCTCGTATGCTTCATCCCTTAATTCTTCCAACTCACTCAAGCACAATTGTCTTTGCTAACCTGCAATGTCATAATCAAGATTAACATTTTTAATAGCCCATAATGCTCGATGAGCTAACTCCACAGGTAAATGACATCCCTTCCCGTAGACCAACCGGTATGGTGTAGTGCTAGTATTGAACACCTCCACTTGTTTGTGGATGGTATGGAGTGGCAATCCGGTGGTCTACACCTTAGTGTTTCAGAAGTTTACCAAAATGAAAATTCTTAAAGTGAGATCCCCCATCACTTATGATCACACGGGGAAGCCCAAATATTGAGAAAATGTTTGATTGCACAAATTTGTAAACTACGCTATGGTCATTGGTTTTGGTGTCAATCGCTTCAACCCACTTTGAACATAGTCAACTGCCACCAAGATGTACAAATTGCCAAATGAATTTGGGAATGGGCCCATAAAATCAATCCCCCAAACGTCAAAAATGTCAACAACAAGGATTGGTTGCATGGGCATCTCATTCCTCTTAGTGATAATGCCCATCTTTTGGCAATTTGTAGATGTCCTAGCAAACTCATATGCATCTTTAAAAATAGTAGGCCAAAACAGCCCTCAAGATAGTATCCGATGCCCTTTTTTCTGGCCACTAAAATGGCCACCACATGCAGATGCATGGGCAAGCTCCAACACTATTGGGATTTCTGATTCGGGGATGTAGCGTCTGATAAGTTGGTCTGCTCCCACCTTGAACAAGTATGGTTCATCCCAGATGTATTGCTTGACCTTTGTCAAGAAATGGTTCTTCTTCTTCTTGGTCCAGTCTCAGGAATAGTAACTGCAACTATATAATTAGCAATACCAGCATACCAAGGATCTGAAGAAGTAATAGACATTAAGTACTCATCGGGGAATTGTTCATTTATTTTAGGAGTAACATCCTCCTTTTCCCTCTGAATTCATGACAGATGTCAACCACCGAGTTCTCACAGCCTTTCTTATCTCTGATTTCCAGATTGAATTCCTGCAACAGAAGGACCCACCTGATTAACCTGGGTTTGGCATCCTTCTTTGCCATCAAATAACGAACAACTACATGATCAAAGTAAATAATCACTTTGCTACCCCAAATATAAGACCTAAATTGGTCAAGCAACTCCTTATCTGTTGTGATGTAGTTCAACTGAGCACCAGAGAGGGTTTTGTTTACATAGTAAATGACAATAGGTTTCTTGTCTACCCTTTGACCCAACACAGCCCCGACTGCATAATCTCTTGCATCACACATTATTTCAAAAGGAAGGTTCCAGTCTGGTGATTGTAAAATTGGGGCTTGTATCAATTATTCCTTTAACACGCAGTTACACATTCTTTATCAAATTCAAAAGGAACATCTTTGAGAAGTAAGTTACATAAAGGTTTTGTGATGACACTAAATCCCTTAATAAACCTACGGTAAAACCCGGCATGCCCTAGAAAAGAGCGCACACCCTTGACATTTGTCGGGGGAGGTAATGTTGAAATAACACTGATTTTAGCCCTGTCTACCTCAATCCCCCGACTTGACACCACATGACCCAAAACAATACCCTCTTGAACCATAAAATGGCTCTTCTCCTAGCTTAAGACCAAATTAGTTTCCACGCATCGTTTCAAAACCTTAGATAATTCATTTAAACACAAATCAAACGATGAGCCAAAAACTAAAAAATCATCCATAAAGATCTCAAGGGACTCCCCGACCATGTCCGAGAATATACACATCATACACCTTTGAAAGGTGGCCGAGGCATTACACAACCCAAAGGGCATTCGTCGAAAGGCAAAGGTACCATATGGGCATGTAAAGGTGGTATTTTCCTGATCATCAGGATGGATAGCTATCTGATTGTACCCTGAGTAACCATCTAAAAAGAAGTAAATTTCTAACCTAATAGCTTCTCAATGATTTGATCAATAAACGGTAAAGGGAAATGGTCCTTTGATGTGGCAGCATTAAATTTCCTGTAATCAATACACACACGCCACTCGGTTACCGGCCGAGTGGCACCATGCTCACCATGCTCACCGTGTACTACCTGGATACCTGCTTTCTTGGGCAATGTTTGGGTTGGAATCACCCATGGACTGTCAGAAATGGGATAGATGATCCCTGCGTCCAACCACTTCAACACTTCCTTCTTGACAACCTCACGCATGTTGGGATTTAATCGGCGTTGTGTATCCCACGAAGGTCTTGCATCTAAATCTGTGATGATCTTATGCATCACAATGGATGGACTGACACCTTTCAAGTCAGTAATGGTCCACTTGATTGCAGCTTTGTAATCATGAAGCACCTTCAATAGTGCCTTATCTTGTTCTCCATCCAAGTTGGATGCAATGATGACAGGTAAGGTTTCATCATCTCCCAAAAATGCATATTTCAGGTTCTTGGGTAGATCTTTTAACTCCACCTTTGGGGGGGCTCACAAGCGATGGTTTTAGCCCCGAATCAATCTCAGTCGGTAGACTCTCCACATGATGAGTCCATGGAGGTCTACCATTTTGCATCACCAAAACTTCCACAATTCTCTCTTCTTCTTGCAAGTCATGCTCCAATTCCTGCTCAACCCTGTCACACACAAAACAAACCTATGTGGACTCATCCTCAGAGTGAGGATAGCAACCTTCAATGATGTCTGCCATGAAGCATTCATCACTGGGCAGAGGGTCAGATTCCTTTGAAAAAATATTTAAATGCACCCTTCTATTGCCAAAAGTCATATCAATTGTGCCTAAGCGACATTCAATCAAAGAATGGGATGTGGCTAAGAAGGGTTGACCCAAAATTACTGTTGGTTGAGTGACCTTTTCAGATTGCACATAATCAAGAACCACGAAATCCACCGGATAATAAAATTGATCAATTTTTACTATCACATCACGAACTATCCCCCTTGGGAGTTTAGGAGTTAAATCAGCCAACACCACCGTAGTATTGGCTCGACGCAGTGGACCAAAGTCATACTGGTTATACAAACTCCCAGGAATGATGCTCACGCTTGCTCCAATATCCAATAGCGCCTTGTTCATTTTAAAATCACCCACTTGTATAGAAATTATGGGCGCTCCTGGATCTTGAATTTTTGGTGGAAGGGCACCAGTTAAGATTGCACTGACTCGTGCATTCGGATCCAGCTTTTCAGGAATTTTATTATGCCTTTTCTGAGTGCACAAATCTTTTAAATACTTAGCATAAAATGGGATCTATTTGACTGCATCAAGGAGGGGTATGTTGATCTTTACCTGTTTGAAGATCTCCCATATTTCCTCCTGTTGAGGACCCCTCTTATTGACCACCACCTGTTTACCTGCATTCACTAAAGCCGAGGGGAATGGCACCTTATGAGGCACCACTTCCCCCTCATTAACAGTAGATGATGTTTTAGAAAAAGATTTCTCATTTTGATTTTTAAAAGCAACCCGTGTAACCGGAATCAGCTCGGGATCATCATCATCACTAATCTCCTGCTCATCAATGTCCTCCACCACACCGTCAACAAAGGTCGGTGGAGGTGTAACTCTGTTATCATAAATTTTACCACTACGAAGAGTACTTACCTTACCCACGTGGCTGCTCTTCGTGTTCCTGCTTCCTGAAGCTTGATGAGATGGATTGGTCTGTGTGTCACTTGGAAGCTTCCCACTACTCTTCCTCAATTTTGCCACCTCAGTAGCCATCTATCCCATCTGAGTGGTCAACACTTGAATTGATTTGTCACACACCTCATCAGATTGGTTCTTCTTTTGCAGGTCCTGTTAGATGGCCTTTAGAATATCAATAATCTCATTTCCACTAGCCTGGTTAGAGGATCCAGATGATCCTTGTCACACCCCCAAAATCCACTAACGAAGTTCTACCATTAAGAGCGTGACAAACCAGGATCTCAGTCATTAGTTACGTCAAACGACACTATATGAGTTTGAACAAAACCATTAAACGTTCAAAGTTAAATGCGGAAGCGTAAACGTTAAAATGAAATCAAAAGTAATTACGCGCAACAACGCGTCAATTAATGTAAGTAGGTAAATTATTAAAATATTTGAAATGAATGCCATGATTGTAGGACTCCATGCATGTCCTAAGTGTGCAACCTGTGCCAAAGCGACCTGAGAAACATGTAAGAAAAAGTGTCAACACGAGGTTGATGAGTTCACAGGTTTGCATGTAAATAAACTATTTGAGTGTTGCTGGATCTACATACATAAGTCACACCTATTTTTAGCTAGACAATGTACAAGTTACTCTATGCGCTCGCAACCGAAGCTGACTGTTTGTTTGTTTGTTTGCCTCTAGCCAGGTCTATCAACCCTGACTAATATGTTTAGGCCAATCTACACCCGTTCGACCTCCAATCGTGCTAGTGCGACTAGCCCGGGTGGGGTTTGTCAAACCCAGTAGTACTACTCAAATTACCTCGCTAAGTCCATATTAACGGTTCGATGTGAGGACTTTCATGATAATGTTTACGCTTAAGTAAACAAGTGGTAATGAAATACTATGTGATCCATGTCCGTGTGTATGTCTCTCCCTGACTGGAAGACAAGTATCGAATGTCTGTTCGTGTGCATGTTTATCCCCAATGGGAAAACAAGTAAGATGATGCTTGTGTATATGCATGTTTCTCCCCCAACTGGAAAACAAGTAAAATGCTGTTTGTTTGTATGCATGTTTCTCCCCAACGGGATAGAATGAAAAATGATGTTTGTGTATATGCATGTTTCTCCCCCAATAGGAAAACAAGTAAAATATTGTTTGTATGCATGTTTCTCCCCAACGGGATAACATGAAAATGATGTTTGTGTATATGCATGTTTCTCCCCCAATAGGAAAACAAGTAAAAAGGGGTCGTGAAACTCACCTGAGTTGAGCAGTGGATTGAATTACACAGGAAGGAGATTGGGAGCACAAATGTTAGCCTGCAACGGCTTACGTATCCCTAAAATTATAAACATAGCAGTTAGGGACATATGTGATTTTGTGACGACACCATGAAAGATTTGGATGTCCTAAAATGTATGTAGGACAAACGAGTAGACGAATGTATCTACGGGAATAAGGATTTCTTAATTTAATAATTAAGATAAGATCGTTTCGTGTCGAACGTTTCTAATTACGAATATTATTAATAAATAAAATATAGTCGTATGTTTGTACCATTAAAATAATGGCTAGAAAAATAATATAATTAATATATTATTTTTAGAGGAATAACATGATCATTTAAAATGTGTGACAAGAATAATAAAACTATTTCTTTTATCAGGATCATAACTAGGTGGATAATAATATAAATAAATATATATATTTAGTTTGAAACGTTTCACGAAGTTTATAAACAAGATGAAAATAATATATATATATATATATATTATTTTTAATTGGAGTCACGGGTTGAAAGAAATATAAATATATTATTTATTCGGAGTCGTGTTTTGAAAATAATACAAATATATATTATTTAAAAGTGGGGAAATACTGTAAAATAGGTTTTAAAATCAAACCCCAGTCCACGGGTAGTTTCCGGGTTCAAAACACGTTAATATATTAATATAATAATATAGGGATAGGTTTAATATTAAAATAATAGCTTAAAATAATAAAATGCCAAAAACATGAGAGGGGAGACTCGAACCCGGGTCTCCTCCCCATAAGCCCAAGTGTTTAACCAGTCCCGCCCACTAGTGTATCGCGTAAGAATCCGGTTTCATGTGGTTTTAACATACAAGTTCATCGGGTTCTTCTCCCTATCGAAACCGGACCACAGATTCACTCCAAATCCAACGATTTCGTTTGCAATTGATCAAAGAAAGTAAAGGGGTTTGTTAATCGAGTCATTACGAATCTGTGTTTTTTTTAATTTTATAAGTACGAGTTTTAGATCGTTTAATTTCAGAAGGAAGGGTCAAAACCCTAGTTCAAGAACACCCGATCGAATTGATAGGATTTTGTAATAGAACTTAATAAATTCATGGGGCTTTTACTGATTTGATCCTTGTGAGTCTATTTATGTGATTTAATTTCATTGAGGTTGTGTTTAATATCAAAACCCCTAATCCGGATTATGAACAAACCCTTGATTAAGGATCTTAGACAATTTGATGTAGTAAGCCCTAGATTTCATAGGGCTTTCAATCCACATGTGCTTACAAGTCTAACGGTATAGATTAATTGGGTTTAAACAGAGTCAAAGGTGGACTTCGATTAATCCGGTTTATGATGAACCCTATAAACGAAATCTTGATCGAATTGATGTTGTAAGCCCTAATTAGCAAAGGGCTTTCGATCAATGGATTAAAACGAAGCTAAATATAGGATTAATTACCAATATAGATGACGGATTGATGGAGTTCGAGTAGGAGCAGGTCCGACTGTGGATGATTTGGTCGCCGACAACTCCTGATGTTAATTCGATCGAAGAATCGTGCGTAAGAGCTTCAGAGGCGTTCGTATAAGGTGTGGAGGGTATCAAATTGTGGGATTAACATAGGAATATAACGAATTCGATGTCAGCCATGATCGTGGTCGACGGTTATGCCAAGTATGGCTATTAATTTGTTTAATTCGCAAATGATGATGATTAATTAGATGTTTTATGACCGTTAATGCCATTAATCGAGTAATAACAGTGACAATTCCAACGGAAAGCCATCGAGGCATGCAAATTTGATTGAATCAGCCGCTTTGACTTTCTAGAGTAACAGAAATCGAGTTTGGGTTAATTGCATGTTTTTCCATGTTGTTTCATGTTCTTAAGATTAGAAATTGGCAGAATAGTCCTTGAGGTTTGAATTAGGTTAAGAACAAGTTAGTTGACTTGTAAAGTCAACATGACTTAAAGATTGGATTTTGACTTTACCAAGTCAAATAGGATTAGGTTTAGGCTAATTACACAATTAGTCCTTGTAGTTAAGGTTTGAGGGAATGACAGGAATAGTCCCTGGAGTTTGTGATAGAGTTAACTAGGTTAGAATTTAAATGCATTTGATAACTGAGTTAACCCTAATTTTTCGGATGTCATAATCCTCCCTGCTCATTCCCCCTTTGATACCCCCTTTGATGATTACTTTGATTGTAGTTTTGGTTTCGGGGTGGGAATGGTTGTTGATTTCTTTGACCACTTCCTTGAAAATTTAGATTAGCTTGATCGGATGCATCCCCATAACGGAAGTTGGGATGGTTTCTAAGGCTCGGGTGATAGGTGTTGGAGTTCATATCATAGTTCCTACCACTCCCTTGAATGTAGCTCACCTCCTCAAACGTGCATGTGCAAGTAGCACCATTATGCCCCAACTCACCACATCGGTCACATACCTCATACCATTGACCTCCGGTGCCCCAAGTAGCTACCTGTTTCTCTAATTTCTATAGTTTGTCCACCTCAGAACTTTAACTGTCAACTGCTCTTACCACTGAATGTCTTGCCCATCTTGAAGATTGGGCTTTTCTCTTGGAAGTTCGTGCCATCTTTTCTAAATAATCACAGTCTTCATCCTCAAAGTTGGTACCATGTACCATTAGAGATAGAGTTGAGTTCTCGGGCATCATCATCTGTCAAACCTTCATGGAAGGCATTCAACATCTCCCACATTTGCAAACCATGGTGTGGGCAATTCTTAATCAACATCTTGAATCTCATGAATGCCTTATGAAATAGCTCCCCTGATTGCTGTTGAAAGTTCCGGAAGTTCTTCCTAGCATCACTAGTCCTATGATTGGTGTAGAACTCGTCCAAGAACTGTTGTTGCTATCCCCCAAGTATAGATAGATGCAGAAGGCAAAGAATGAAACCATTGTTGAGCCTTGTCTTCTAAAGTGAATTGGAACAACACCAATTTCACATCATCTTGTGTAAACCCCTGTCCCCCAATGGTGTTGCACCTAGCATCATAAGCACTCAGATGCAAATAAGGCTCCTTTGTTCCTAGGCCATGATACTTAGGTAAATTCTAAATTTCCTGGGAACGAACCTCAAATGATCTCCCATGTTGCTGTGGAATGACAAATGGTGATGGATTATAGGCAAAGGCAGCACGGAAGTGGCTCTCAATCCCCCTAACAGTGCCTCTGTCATATCTTCTTGGAATGCCTCCCGGATTATCAATGGGAGGACCCGCATTCATAGGACCAGGTCTCCTTTGCCTATTTGCAGGTTGCTGTTGTGGGATTGGTACTGGAATGTCTTGTTGAACTGGGTGTTATGGCAACCTCTTATCATACTGTTGTTCATTATGCCCCTCAAACCGAACACCTGTATCGTGCCTTCTATACACCGGCACCCTAACCCGTTGTTTGTCTCTTCTGTCAAACTCATTAGTATCATCCTCATACTCCCTAAACTCATTATCAAAACCATTTGCTTCATCCTCATAGTTTAAACCTGAAGTGTATGGATGAAAGCCCGGTGGAGGGGTTGAGTGAAATATGGAAGGTTTGGTCATGGGTGGCTGTGATGTTGGTGGTATGTTGTCCCGCACTATCCTCACATATGGTGAAGAATAATGAGGTTCTGGTTTGAAGTCAAAGGATTGGCTTACTTGTGGTAGAGGTTGACCAAAAGTTGGTAGTGGTGGAAGTTGGCTAGTGCATTGGCCATGAATCCCATCTGTCCTTGGTGATGGAACAGATGGTGAGAACATACCCGAGGTGGGCTGTTGTTCAGGTGGTAACTGACCCGCATGAGGCAGAACATATTGCTTTCCTGGATCCTGTTTATTCTCCATTTGAGTTGGATAAGCTACTACCCTGTTGGTTCTGTGAAACACTCTGTTCTCTCTGGCGGTCTTCTTAATTTTCGGCTCAAAAAGCAATGGCCAGGATTTCCTAGAATACCTTGTAAGATGCATGCAATTACAGAATCACCTGCACAACACAAACAAGAAACCCCTGTGTAATACTGAGCAAAACAAAATAAAACAAGAAATTAAAACAAGAATTTTTGATTTTTTTTATTTGTAGCAAAAAGAACAAATTAACACCTTGCGCACTAACTCCCCGGCAACGGCGCCATTTTGATCGATGTCATTTGGTCGATCAAAAACAACCCTTAAACACCTTAACTAGTAAGGGTAAGTAGAGTATCGTATCCATGAGGAGTTTATGGAAAGTGTCACTTTGTTACAAATATTGAAAGACAGAAAATAGTAAATACTGATTTGGATTGGGTTTAAACAATAATGAGAAAGGCAATCCTCTCTGGGGTTCAGGTTTGCAAACACAAGTCACTTCTAGTTAATTAGCAAGCAATTACATAGACATAATCACATAAGGTTCAATTGAATTCAGTGAAAATGGAAGAACAAGTTGTAAAGAAAACCTATTCTTGCATAATCAATTTAGATTAACAAACTATCATCCAACCCCCACAATATCTCTGATGCAAAGAAACCTGAGACTGATGAGACTTGAACAACAATTCAAAATCAACCAAAACAGTTTAAAGCATTCAATCAATTAATGAAATCATATGGCTTAACATGTCAATCAAGATTACAAACCAAGACTAATCATTCCAGAAAATAACAAGTGCAAACGCAAAACCCTATACCCGGAGAAGACCACGAGTGATTTAGCTACTCATACTCATCACAATAATCAAAACTAGTGTAATGGGACTTACAATCATCAAACTCTAGTAACAATCGACCTAAGAACAGTAGAAATCGCCTCTGTGGAGCTCTGGAACGGCTGGAATTGGAGATGGAGGATAATGGGGGATGAGAAAGATTAAAACCTAATTTAGGTTAATTTTCCCGTAAAAGCATCCCCTCGCGTACCGCGAGAAAAAGCCGACAGGTCCCTTGCGTACCGCGAGGGACAAAATAGTCTGGCGCCCTCTTCATTTCCTCGCATACCGCGAGAAATCTCCCCCATGTCTTCACGTACCGCGAGGACCAGAAATTCCAACAATTTGACTTTTTGATTTTGACTTTGACTTTCTTTCCCTCTTCAAATCCAATTGATTAGCCCTCGTTTCCCACTCTTTTAGCACATAAACCTAGGAGGCACACACATACCAAACACACATAAAACCATATAAAGATATATGCTAAAACAATTAAAACGAATACAATTAGACACATTAACTGGGGTTATTAGACACTACATCAATAGACAAGAATATCATCTTTGAATACTATTACTGATCGATCCAGCATAGGTCGATATACCCAATTCATCATGTCCTTAAAAGTTGTCGGTGTGTTCATTGACTCGAATGACATCACACGAAACTCGTAATGTCTATACCGCATGCGAAGCGCGGTCTTCGGTATATCCTCTTCTCTTACTTTAGCTGGTGATGCAGGTCAATCATGGGAAACTTGACTTTGGTGGGTACTCGCAACTCCCCAGTCGACCGACATGGCAGCGCCTAGCGACTTCTACAACCATGGATTCCGTTTGGACTTTGTAAAGAAACTCTTTCAAATATGATTATTGATGAGCATAATTTATTTTAAATTGTTCTTGTTGTTGTTTCCTTTTATCTCTAGTTTCTTTCATTTTGGTTACCATTCTTCTCAAAGTGTTAGTGGAACATTTGTCAATTATATCTCTGTTAAAGCTAATTCACAATATTGTTGTACTTATATCTTGTCTTTCTCTCATTTTATCACCTTGCACGTCCACAATTGGTTGGTTTACTATTGTCAAAGCTCCTTTATCAAGTTGGGATTTGTATGCCTTATGTTTGTTTACTTATCTTCTCAACCTTGCTAAATTATCAACAAATAATGATCCCATAGATAGCATGTTTTTCACAATATATTCCTTCAACTCTTTAATTTCTTGTTCTTTAGCCAAAACTTGACTTTGGTAGGTTTGTTCTTGATTTGTGTCTTTCTCATTTTCTTCAAGATCAATTATGTTAGTATGCTTGAGAATTTCCCACTCTACTTCATTAGTACTCAATTTTTCCTTCTCTTCCTTCATTCTCTTAGCATGGTTCCTCAGGGTTTCAAGCTTCATTTTTTTAATTGTCTACTCTGGAAACCATTTGCTTTAAGAAATTCAATTAGTTCATTCTTTTCTTCATCTGAATTGATCTCTACTTTTATATAGCTATATTTAATTGGTTTGTTAGAAGAAGGAATGAGTGTAATCTTTTCTTTGCATATTTATCCTTTAAACTTTATTGGTTTAGGAGATGATAGAACAGAAGTATTTGGCTTGGCATCTTTCTTCTTCAAATATTTTCTTTTAATGGGAATTGATTTCTTCCTCGAGAATGTTTTGAGAGGAGAATGCGTTTCAACAGGAGGAGTAATATGCTCCGGAGATTGTATCTTCTCCGGAGTTAGTTCTTTCTCTATAGTTGTTTTCAACTTTTAAATCTCCTTGAATAGGTAGACGTTATATTATTCATTGCTCTTTTTCTCAAAACTTCTTCCTCAACCTTCTCTTTTTCAACTTTTTCCTTTTATTCTAATTGTTTAGCTAGAATAGAACCAAGCAATTAAGCTGCTTTCTTAGCCATTTCCTTTTCATATCTCTCTTTCTCAGCCAACATGGTAGCAGTTTGCATTTCAATTAAATTTCTTTTTGTGTACTCATCTTCAAGCTCGTTATTAGTTTCTTCATTTTCATTATCAACTGGAGTCTCTAGAATTTGTACATTTTGATCATTTTCCTCTTCATTCATAACACCTTTACCTTTATCTTTTCCAACAACAACATGTTCTTAGTCTTCATAATTTGCAGGAAAGAGATTACCAACAACATCAAAATCATTGTCATCAACATCATCACCAACAACATCCTCATTAACATCATCTTCATTCTCCCCCTTTCTTCTTGCTTCATCTGAAGAAGATGAGCTTGAAAGAACCCTAAAATTCTTATAAGAGGGTCTTGAAGAAGAAGACCTTTGATCAGTCTTAAAAGCTTTGACGTTAGAAACCTTGATCTCAGCATGAGATAGCTTAAAATTTAGCTTCTTAAGCTTTTTAATCTCAGTGGCTTGAATAAGAACCGTGGAGTTCAAAGAAGTAACTAATGTGGTTAAATCATCCACATCCTTTTACAAAACATCATTTTGAGCTTTCAAGGCCATAGCCCATTGAGGAATAGCATCAAATGATTGTGGAGGTGGTGTAGAATGTCTTTCAGTATGGATATTAGGTGAAGGAGACCTGATATTTGATTATGGAAGAGTAGACACGTGGACATTTGCAGTTGGATCTTCTTGAGAATCATATAATGTTTCAAGTTAAATATTGAAGCATTAACATTCTCTAGCTCATTGTTGTCATCAGCATTATGACCATCATCATTATTCTCATCACTATCATGTTCTTCATCATGACTTGAACTAGACTCTGATGTAAATTCACCATTAGAAAAACCAAGCATGGAATCAAACAACTTTGTAAATCTTCTTGAAAATATGTTCCTTGAATGTTGCTTTTTCATATTTACAAACACTTTATGTGTGAGATGAGCAAGATCAAGAGTGTTGTCTAATTCAGGTAGATTAGGTATTTCTTCATGAAGTATACGCTGTAAAAACCTTTGATACATAATAAATTTATTAGATCCTACATCAAGAATATTATATATCATGTCTTGAAATATCATTCCGGAGAAATTGAAACCTTTGTTCAATGCTAACGCAACCACATCAGATGAGAATTGAAGAGACAGATCATCCCATCCTGCTTTTTGTGATGATAAACAATGAAGAATAATGTGGAAGATATACCATCAATTATATGACATCATGCTTTTCAGACTACTGGTATGTACAAATTGTCCTTCATATCCCATTCATCGAAATGTTGAAATTACCAATTCAGCATCAAACGTAGAAGGATCATTTGGAGAATCCAAAAAATGTAAGTGAGTGCGGATTGTCTCTTCATTTATGAACACCTATTGATTGTTGATTGCTGCCCTAATGGTTGGTACTTCACCCATAAAAACAACTTCAGCAGTGCGCCAAAATGCCTGAATATGCCTCAAATAGATCACCGGATCAATGGTGATGGAGAATTTAATCCGAGAATGTCGAAGAAAATGGATTAGTTGATGAAAATCGGTAGAATTCTGTGATTCCAGGTCTAAACAAGCACACTCACATTGTGCTCCAACTTAGCAGCCATTGGAAAACAGAGGAACCACAATTTCGAGTGAAAAGATGAAAGATGAATGATCACAGGCTAGGGTTTAATTGAAAATACGGGAAGTTTGAAGTGAGTGCATGAAACGAACACATGAAAATGGTATATGTAGGTCCAGATTTCAATCGGAAATCACTCAATAGATCGATTACACACACACAGGAGGAATCTCTGTGTATGGTGATGAAACAGAGGGTAGAAACAGAATTGGTGAAGATAACAACTAACCTGTAACGAACCAAAATCCGGGTCTCGTTATAAATGAATAAATATTTCTAAATAAATATTATGGGAAAATAATATTTTAGAAATAAGTTGAAACAAGCGGGTTTCAAGTTAGTAACGGGGTTATACTAGTTTTTAACTAGTTTTGGAAAGATATGGGTGAAATTGAAAGTTGAGGGACTAAAGGTGTAAAGTGGCCAAAATCTGCTATTTGACTTGGTGAAAGTCAAAATTGAGTCTCATTTGGTGTTTAGGTCGTTCAAGAGCAAAGGAGAAAAAGAGGAAACGGGTTTGGAGCTTGAATCTCGCATTTGAAGCTCGGAATGAGGAGGTTTTGGCTCACACAACACTTTCCTAACATCAAGTAAGTGTTAATCATCCTTTTGATCTCACTTTAGATGTGTTCTTGATGGGTTTTGAAAGAAAACCGAAATTTTGTATGCATGTGATGAAATGGTGTTAGATTATTGATAATCTAGCTAAACTAAAGGTAAAGAGTAGTGATTAACATCCTAGAACCCTTTGATTATGATTTTGAAAAGTTAGGGTTCATATGGTGGAAATTGGGGGTGTTTGGATCATGATGATAAATGGCGAATTAATGAAGATTAAGTGTTTTTAAGATGTTAGACACTTGAGCAAACACCAAATTAACTTAATAATAATTTTTGAAAGAAGAATTAGTGTTAAGATTAAGTTAATGAAACTCAAGTAGGTGAGTTTGTGGTGAAAGAGGGTGTTTGGCTATGAGGATAACCCAAACGGGTCAATTTGGGTTGGAATTGGGAAATTGGGTTGTGAACTCAATTGTAATGAAATGTTGGTATATGTTAGATTACTAAACTAGGCGAATGTGTTTAGGTAATCAAATTGCAAGCTTGAGAGCGGTGCGGGATCTTCTAACCCGAAAGGTAAGTGCCT
This sequence comes from Smallanthus sonchifolius, assembly GCA_023525975.1. Lineage (NCBI taxonomy): Eukaryota > Viridiplantae > Streptophyta > Magnoliopsida > Asterales > Asteraceae > Smallanthus > Smallanthus sonchifolius. Next base: position 67,340,482 of record CM042031.1, on the reverse strand, counting down.
ATGCACTTACTTAGTATTGATGATAAATGGTGAATTTTGTGAATTATGTGTTATGTGATTGTGTACATACTTGTGATATGATAAATTGTGAATGATTTAGTATGTACAATGAATGAATGTAATTATAGTGTTAAGCTATAATGGAAATGGATCATGTGTTGATCATAAATGAAACGGGGATAAATGAGTTTTATGCAAGATTGTATGCATAATGTGTAAAGTTGCATAATTTGTTATGTGGTATGAATGAGCATGAAATTGTATGCAAAATTGAAGGAATGTAGTTATAGTATTTATACTATAATGGATATGTCGATATGGAGTTATGGTCTATGAACCATAATGGATAGAATGGATATGGAGTTATGGTCTATGAACCATAATGGATAGAATGGATACGGAGTTATGGTCTATGAACCATAATGGATAGAATGAATATGGAGTTATGGTCCAAGTACCATAATGGATAGAATGGTTATGGAGTATAATCTCGTATCCTAAATGGATATGAAGTTATGGCCTACGTGCCATAATGGAAATGGAAATGTGGTAATGAAATGATGAAAGAAACTTGTATGTGAAAAGTATGTGTATGAAAACCTTAATTGACCAAATGGGTGCAAACGGGTCAAATGGGTCAAATGGGTGAATTATGATCTAGTGTTATGATGGAAATGAGATTGTGGCCAATGTGCCATAATGGAAAAGGAAATGTGTTAATATGAATGATAAATGAAAAGAATGAAACTTGTAGGTGAAATACAAGTGTTATGTAGCCAAATGTTAAAATTTGGTGGAAACGGGTCAAATGGGGGAATGGGTGGAAACAAGTAGAATTTACTTGTTTGTTATGTTTTATCTTCATTACTAATGGTGTTATGTTTTGTGGTTATGTAGGAAAAGCTCCGATGTAGTCCAAGTCAAGTCCAAGGCTCTGGCGGGTTCTCGTATGTGCAAATGATTGGTTTTTGGGCTATGTATTGAAATCCTCGAAAGGGGTGTGCGTTTGGGTCAAGAATTTATGTTTTGGTGATTTTGTGGTGTAGGTAAACTTTTGGTCAAAACCCAGGTGTCGGGTATTTTTAGTTTGTGTTTTGGATGCAAAAAGTTGGAAAAATGGCAAAGTTTGAAATCTGCAGCTGAAGGGAAACTCACTGGAAATCTGGTGCCTCGCGGTACGCGAAGAACCTGGTATGGTTCTTTCGCGGTACGCGAGGGACAAGTTATCCGGATTGCCTTCCTTTGGCTCTCTCGCGGTACGCGAAGATCATAGTGGTATCCTCTCGCGGTACGCGAGAGGTTTGAATTCCGGGTAAGAATTTTGGGACTCCCTCGCGGTACGCGAGGGAGGTGGCCAAAACGCCTCGCGGTACGCGAGGATAAAAAAAAAAAAAAAAAAAAAAAAAAAAAAATCTTGGGATAAAAGTCTTCCGCGCGTTTTCGTATTTTAAAAGTGGTGTGTTACAAATTGGTATCAGAGCAATGGTTTGTGGGAATTGGTGCGCGAGGCACTAAACTCAAACCGGATGCTCTTGATATGGGGAAATTGATACGAGAATCCATGGAGGACTTGATTAAGACTCGGAGCTTTCGGAATTGAAAGGTTAGTAATGTTATGATTAATGTTGTCACATATGGTGTATATGTAAATGGACGATTGAATGACAATGTGTTATGTGTGCCGAAACTTGTTTTGTGATTTGTTATATGAATATGATAATTGCAATTGGGCATAACGTGTTATTAAACATGTCTGGCCAATATGTTTAATAAGACGGGATGTGCAAGGGTCTTTATGATAACCATATGACAATGAACATTTGCAAGGATTAGGTGAAGGTGATTATATGTGTATGTATGTTTATGGATGATTATATGGGGATAATACATATGCACAAAGATAAGATATAGTGCCTTAACAAGTGGGTAGATTAAAGACCTATAAGCAGGTAGAACATCTACAACTTGGTTAAAATTTCTCGGGAAGACTAAGGGGCACATGTGTAAGTAGAAGAAATGGTAGACGCAAGTCATCTTAAGGACTCGAGTACGTTAGAGTCTAGACGTGTATCACCTCGTGGGTGGTGAGGAACATGGAATGTGTTGGGAGAAATAGAATGCATCAACCTAGCGGAGGATGGCTAGAGCTTTCTATCATGTGGTATTGATCTTCCTTCGAGGAAGATAGGGATATTTGAGGCAATCCTTGAGAGGAACAGAATGAAGCCTTGAGAGCGGAAAGTATATCGTTTGGCGAACCGAAGTGGAAGGAAAACCTTGTTTTCACAAGGGGATTCGTGGTGTGCAAACCAAAAGAGTTGAAAGGTGAGAGAATTAATCTTTGATTAATTAGCAGTTGATCACTATAATGGTATTGGCTTTGAAGCAATCCATGGTGATTGAAAGAAGGTGCATCACTCGCGATGAGTTGACTTCAGGTCGTGGCGGAAATTTGGTAGATTTTGATCCGATGATTGTAGAAGAGGTGATGGGTTACTTAGTAACCATATCATAGTCAAGTATGATAAAGGGGTGACGTGTTAATCTGTTCTCATTAGAGACAGTGAAACACGAGGCATACGAATTGGTGTGTATACATGGCTTGTGCCATTGACATCAACCGGGGATATAAAGGGATACTTAGTATTCCAGTTGAGAAAAGGGGATTTGATAAGGGTCATTGCACCCATGTGATTGTTCTATAGTACATAAACTTTTCGGTGGAAAAGGAAAATGGAAGAGTGCGTTTTGGCACTGACAGTCGGTGATAGGATAAAAACTGACTAAAGGTCTCACGGTTTGTGGACTTTATGGTCAAGGGGTAAATGATAAAATGTACATAGGTGGAATGTGTACATAAATGGTGGATGAAGTCTTAGAACTTCATAAATGATGTTGGAAGTCTTTTGGACTTCACAAACGGTGTTTGAAAGCGAAGTCTTCGAACTTCAAAAGGTGGATTCGGTGATTTAGATCCTTAAATCTCAAAGGATGACTTACGTTTAAGTCAATGGAAATTCTTAGGATGTTTGGGTCGCAGATAGGAATCTTCCTCCCAGTGTTGTAAAAGAGGATTCAAGTAAGGAAGTTATCGTATCCTTACTTGAGGAGGTTGCATGCTTTATCGATTAAGAATTGATGAGCTGAAGACTCGAGCTTCAAGGGGTATTATGTTTGGGTGTTGGGATCCTCGAATCCCAAGAGGTATGAACTTGAGACCTTGAGTCTCAATGGGTGGATTGGTGAGATAGCTTTGAAATTTTCATTTAAGAGGTGAATGACGTGGGATTAGAACTTGGATTTCCTTAGTTGTCAAACGTGTTGACTACTCGTATAAGGTGGTTCAAAAATCCAAGTATCCCATGGTTAGGAGTGTTGAAATTCAAGTGGAAACTTGACGTCATAAAAGTTTTCCTTTGAAATGTGGTGTTTCGGGTTTGAGATCATAGGAGGATAGGTTCACGTATCGTTGGGTTGTCCAACATGGGGACTTTATTGGTGGATAGATTAATGTTTGGGAACTTCTCAGATGAAACGAGTGGGCTCCATAATACATTATGCGTGACCAAACACGAAATCGTTAGGAGGTTGGAACTGTTGTTATTTCATTATGGTGAAGATAAGATAAATGATAAACGTTTCGCCTAATTGAAACAGAGACCATCTTAGATAGTGGGCGATCTAATTGGTGCAAAAAGTAGACAAAATGCGTTTTCGTCGTCGAAGGAACCATTAAAGACGGAGTTAACACTTGGTGGGGATTTGAAGATGGAACGGGTGGTTCTTATGTTGACAAGCTTTGGGAAAATAATTCGGGGTTAAAGACATGCTTTGATAGGATTTGGATTCCTAGGTTGTCAAGTGTTTTGACAACTATTTTAGATGAGGCGCATAAATCCAAATATTCTATCCATCCGGGGGCCACAAAGATATTTTATGATTTAAGGTATCATTTTTGGTGGCCGGGTACGAGGCGTGAAGTTGTTAAGTATGTTGAAGGGTGTCTCACATGCTTAAGAGTAATGGCGGAACACCAAAAGCCGTATGGAAAGCTTCAACCGCTTGAAATACCGCTTTGGAAATGGGAGAATATAGCTATGGATTTGATCACTAAACTACCAAAGACCCGAAAGGGTTATGATGCGATATGGGTAGTAGTGGATCGGTTGACGAATAGTGCATAATTCCTTCCTATAAAGGAAACGTACTCATCGAATAGATTGACAGAGTTATATGTACAAGAGATTGTGTCACGCCATGGGGTGCCGGTGTCGATTATATCGGACCGGGATACGAGATTCACTTCTCGTTTTTGGAAGAAATTCCATGAGGACATGGGAACGAGGTTGAACCTTAGCACCGCCTATCATCCACTAATGGATGGGCAAAGCGAGCGAACGATTCAAACGCTCGAGGATTATGATGCGAGCGTGTGCTCTGGATTTTTGGGGAAAGTTGGGACGATCATTTACCGTTGGCAGGAATTTTCTTATAACAATAGCTACCGTTCTAGTTTTGGTATGCCGCCTTTCGAGGCGTTGTATGGGAGAAAGTGTCGAACACTCGTGTGTTGGGGTGAAATTGGTCAACGGGAACTTGGTAATGTCGAGGCGGTCAAGGAAACTAATGATAGTATTGACCAAATTAGAGCACGCTTGAAAACGGCTCAAGATCGCCAAAAGTCCTATGCGGATAATAGGAGGCGGGCGATTGAGTTCCAAGTGGGGGACGTTGTGCTTTTGAAAGTCTCTTCTTGGAAATGGGTGATACGGTTTAGGAAACGGGGAAGTTAAGCCCACGTTTCGTCGGACCGTTTAAGATGATAGTAAGGGTGGGTGCGGTAGCTTATGTTTGGAGCTACCGGAGGGACTAAGCAGACTTTATAGCACGTTTCATGTGTCTCATTTGCGAAAATGTTTGACGGATGAATCTACTTTTGTCCCATTGGAGGATATTGAATTGGATGATAAGTTGATTTATGTTGGGGAAACGGTGGCAATCTTGGATAGAAAGGTGATGCGTGTACGCATTAAAGAGATTAGCCAAGTTTTGGCAAGGTGGAAACGTAAGAAGGGAGCGGAAATGACTTGGGAAACCGAGGAGGAAATGCCCAAATATTATCCGAACCTTTTTATGTGAAGTCGGGTTTCGGGGACGAAACCCAAATAAGGGGAGGTGATTTGTAACGAACCAAAATCCGGGTCTCGTTATAAATGAATAAATATTTCTAAATAAATATTATGGGAAAATAATATTTTAGAAATAAGTTGAAACAAGCGGGTTTCAAGTTAGTAACGGGGTTATACTAGTTTTTAACTAGTTTTGGAAAGATATGGGTGAAATTGAAAGTTGAGGGACTAAAGGTGTAAAGTGGCCAAAATCTGCTATTTGACTTGGTGAAAGTCAAAATTGAGTCTCATTTGGTGTTTAGGTCGTTCAAGAGCAAAGGAGAAAAAGAGGAAACGGGTTTGGAGCTTGAATCTTGCATTTGAAGCTCGGAATGAGGAGGTTTTGGCTCACACAACACTTTCCTAACATCAAGTAAGTGTTAATCATCCTTTTGATCTCACTTTAGATGTGTTCTTGATGGGTTTTGAAAGAAAACCGAAATTTTGTATGCATGTGATGAAATGGTGTTAGATTATTGATAATCTAGCTAAACTAAAGGTAAAGAGTAGTGATTAACATCCTAGAACCCTTTGATTATGATTTTGAAAAGTTAGGGTTCATATGGTGGAAATTGGGGGTGTTTGGATCATGATGATAAATGGCGAATTAATGAAGATTAAGTGTTTTTAAGATGTTAGACACTTGAGCAAACACCAAATTAACTTAATAATAATTTTTGAAAGAAGAATTAGTGTTAAGATTAAGTTAATGAAACTCAAGTAGGTGAGTTTGTGGTGAAAGAGGGTGTTTGGCTATGAGGATAACCCAAACGGGTCAATTTGGGTTGGAATTGGGAAATTGGGTTGTGAACTCAATTGTAATGAAATGTTGGTATATGTTAGATTACTAAACTAGGCGAATGTGTTTAGGTAATCAAATTGCAAGCTTGAGAGCGGTGCGGGATCTTCTAACCCGAAAGGTAAGTGCCTATGCACTTACTTAGTATTGATGATAAATGGTGAATTTTGTGAATTATGTGTTATGTGATTGTGTACATACTTGTGATATGATAAATTGTGAATGATTTAGTATGTACAATGAATGAATGTAATTATAGTGTTAAGCTATAATGGAAATGGATCATGTGTTGATCATAAATGAAACGGGGATAAATGAGTTTTATGCAAGATTGTATGCATAATGTGTAAAGTTGCATAATTTGTTATGTGGTATGAATGAGCATGAAATTGTATGCAAAATTGAAGGAATGTAGTTATAGTATTTATACTATAATGGATATGTCGATATGGAGTTATGGTCTATGAACCATAATGGATAGAATGGATATGGAGTTATGGTCTATGAACCATAATGGATAGAATGGATACGGAGTTATGGTCTATGAACCATAATGGATAGAATGAATATGGAGTTATGGTCCAAGTACCATAATGGATAGAATGGTTATGGAGTATAATCTCGTATCCTAAATGGATATGAAGTTATGGCCTACGTGCCATAATGGAAATGGAAATGTGGTAATGAAATGATGAAAGAAACTTGTATGTGAAAAGTATGTGTATGAAAACCTTAATTGACCAAATGGGTGCAAACGGGTCAAATGGGTCAAATGGGTGAATTATGATCTAGTGTTATGATGGAAATGAGATTGTGGCCAATGTGCCATAATGGAAAAGGAAATGTGTTAATATGAATGATAAATGAAAAGAATGAAACTTGTAGGTGAAATACAAGTGTTATGTAGCCAAATGTTAAAATTTGGTGGAAACGGGTCAAATGGGGGAATGGGTGGAAACAAGTAGAATTTACTTGTTTGTTATGTTTTATCTTCATTACTAATGGTGTTATGTTTTGTGGTTATGTAGGAAAAGCTCCGATGTAGTCCAAGTCAAGTCCAAGGCTCTGGCGGGTTCTCGTATGTGCAAATGATTGGTTTTTGGGCTATGTATTGAAATCCTCGAAAGGGGTGTGCGTTTGGGTCAAGAATTTATGTTTTGGTGATTTTGTGGTGTAGGTAAACTTTTGGTCAAAACCCAGGTGTCGGGTATTTTTAGTTTGTGTTTTGGATGCAAAAAGTTGGAAAAATGGCAAAGTTTGAAATCTGCAGCTGAAGGGAAACTCACTGGAAATCTGGTGCCTCGCGGTACGCGAAGAACCTGGTATGGTTCTTTCGCGGTACGCGAGGGACAAGTTATCCGGATTGCCTTCCTTTGGCTCTCTCGCGGTACGCGAAGATCATAGTGGTATCCTCTCGCGGTACGCGAGAGGTTTGAATTCCGGGTAAGAATTTTGGGACTCCCTCGCGGTACGCGAGGGAGGTGGCCAAAACGCCTCGCGGTACGCGAGGATAAAAAAAAAAAAAAAAAAAAAAAAAAAAAAAAAAATCTTGGGATAAAAGTCTTCCGCGCGTTTTCGTATTTTAAAAGTGGTGTGTTACATAACCTCACACAGAATCAACACAAATAAGATGTGAAAATGTAAGAACAAAGCATTAAACAAATGCAGATTGTATTGATTCTTCAAGAACAGTGAAAGAGAAAATTCAAAGTTACAGCCGCTACTCACACCCTAGAAATTCTCTAACTAGGCTATTTATAGTAAGCTGAGAGGCATCGAAACTATGCTCACCGAAACTAGTAGCTTTGGTGAAGCATTTAAAGCGTAAAACAAGCCTGTCAAAACTAAACTATCTATCGAAACTAGATAGTTTCGATGGCCCAGACTTAGAAATAAAACAGGAAATTACATTAAATAGAAATTACAAGTAAATAAACTAACTAAACATTGTTCAAAAGAAATACATTGATGACAATAGCTTATACAATAATAAGATTCTGCAATCTCCCCCTAAGCTGCTGCATCAATGTCTTCAACTCTTCTCTAAGCAGTTGGCCCTTGACTTGGTTTCTGGAAAAATGGCTTGACATTCAAAGACACCACTCTTTGATAGGCCTTAGCGTCAGCTTCATCATCTCCATGAAAGAGCTTGATGGGGTTTTTAAACAAAACTTCAAGATCTTCAGGTTGAAACTTTAGAAGCTCCATGTGTAGAGTCATATCTTAATGTATAAGTTGTTGTCATTTATTGTTTGTTTAAACAGTTTTAGACTAGTTTACTTTCTGTCATTTCTTTAAATGTAATTTCAGTTTTATGTAATTTACTGCTTTTATTTCTAAGTCTGGGCCATCGAAACTACTTAGTTTCGATTGAGTCTGTTCAATCGAAACTAGTAGTTTCGATAGATGGTAGTTTCGACAGTATTTGTATCACTTGTAAATGGTCAATCGAAACTAGTTGTTTCGATTGAACATAGTTTCGATTGAACATAGTTTCGATACTGTCACTACTATAAATAGCCTAGTTTGAGAATGTTTAGGGTGTGAGTAGCGGCTGTAACCCTGAACCTTCTCTTTCACATTTTTCCTGAATCAATACAATTTGCAGTTGTTTATTCACTGTGTTCTTACACTTTCATACCATTTGTGTGTTGATTCAAACTGTGGTTAGCCTGTTATCTTCACCAACACTGTTTCTATTATCTGTTTCACAACCATACACACAGTTTCCGCCTGTGTGTGTGTGTAATCGATCAAATCAGTGATTTCAAGAGAAATTTGGACCTACAATTGGTATCAGAGCATTATGCTCTAGTATTTTTTAGTGTTATCAGGTTTTGTAATCGATTCTAGGTGATTTGTGAGGTATTTTGAGCTTATTTCGGGTTTTTGCACATCTATTCTCGGAAGTACTGTTTCATCGATTTCCAAGGTTTTTGCTCGTATTTTCAGAATCGGAAGTTGGATTAGTGATCAGGAGGGTTAGTTGAAGGTTTTCGCCGGATTGGTTTGTTATTTCTGCACTATTGATTTCTGGAGCTTATCATCAATGGAGTATTTCTGAGCTTGGAGAAGAAGGCATCGAAACTACTGGGGACAGTTTCTGATTTCCGTTGATCATCGAAACTTCTTGTCTACTTTTTGTCGGGAGAAGGTACTATCGAAACTAAATTTTGTCTTGTCTCTATCAAAACTGTGGTTATCAAAACTTGCCTTGAAAATTTTCAGTATCGAAACTAGTTGTTTCGATAAAAGCTGTCCTATCGAAACTAGTTGTTTCGATAAAAGTTGTCCTATCGAAACTAGTTGTTTCGATAGAAGTTGACCTATCGAAACTAGTTACTGTTTTAGTTTCGATTCAAAATATTATGGCCACTTCAAGTTCAACAGAACATTCTGGGGGAAATAGACCACCTGTTCTTGTGTCCACAAGAGATTTTGATGACTGGACTAAAAAGATGAAGCTTTTCTTTCAATTTCACGATTATACACTGTTGAGTTCTATCACCGATGGTCCCCACAAGCCCGTAACTACCACTGCTGATGTTTAACGTCCTAAGTTAGTATCTGAGTATGATGAGAAAGATCTTGCCTTGATTGCCCGAGATAACAAGGCCTACGGGACTATTGCCATGGCTCTTCCTATGGATATTTTCAACATCTTTGCTGAGTACACAACTGCCAAAGACTTATGGGCTGCACTGTGCACAAGATATGAGGGAAGTGAGGATGTCAGGGAAAGCAAAAGAGATCTGATCAAGAAACAATATGCAATGTTCAGCAGTGTAAGAGGAGAATCAATATTTGATTTGATCAACCGTTTCTCAAGCATTGTATCAAGGTTGAAGGTAATGGGAGTTGAGTATCCTACTCTTGATCTAAACAAGAAACTCCTAGATTCTCTTCCTGAGGAATGGAATATGTATCGAATCATGATAAAAATGACTGAGAATCTGAGTGCTCTGTCTCAACAGGAAGTCTATAGCATTCTTGAATCTTATGAAATTGAGATTAAGAAGGGAGCAGTCACCCCATCAAATCAGTCTGGAAACACAGCTCTCATTGCTGGATCAAGCTCATCCGGTAGCCCATATTTTCATACTGATGTCCCTCCTTCAGCTGCTGCAATTAATTCTACCAGCTCCTCTGCTCCTCAAAAGACTATCACCATGATTCCTGATGAATATGTCCCAATCATGACTGCTTTCATGTCATGCTATGATGCACTGATCTCTGGAAATCTAACACCGATTAGCTTTCAAACTGATGACTTGGAGCAGATCAATCCTGATGATTTGGAGAAAATGGACATTAATTGGTGCATGGCCATGTTGACCTTAAGAGCCAAAAGATTCATCAAAAGAACTGGTATAGACAGATTCAAGTAGGGAAAGACACTTGGGTTTGATATCAAGAAGGTGAGATGCTACAATTGTGATCAGCTGGGTCACTTTGCCAGAAACTGCAAGGAACCGTCCTCCAAGGATCAGCAAGAAAAGAAGATCTCCTCTGGAAAACAAGCTGCAAATCCTCCAAAGACAAACACATCTTCAAGCTCCACAGCTCTTGTGTGTCAGGCTGATGGACATTATCATTGGGGAGACCAAGCTGAGGAAGCTGCTGATAAATCTTTGATGGCTGATGTGGAGGACATGGGCAAGTGTGTCATGATTGAACCTGCTGAGGATCTCACTGCTGTGCCTGCTGAGGTTATTTCTAAACTGTGTGATTCTAGATCTTGCTTGAATGAAATTCAAAAATACAGATTCATCAATCAAGCCTTGATTGATGAACGAAATCACATTAAGGTAATGTATGACTCTGTGGCCAAAAATGAGAAACTTTACTTAAAGAAAATTCGTGATATTTCTGGTGAAAATCGTTCTTTAATTGTGCAACTCAATACTCAAACCATTAATAACATAATTTTAACAGAAAGAGTCCAAAAGGCAGAAAAAGCCAAATTACAGGTTGATCACATGGATATGGATCAGAAAATTCTGTTTGGAATAATTGATAAACAATTTAATAGAAAAGGCACAGAAGGTCTTGGGTATAACTCTCATCCACCTCCTTATTCTAAATCAGGGAGATTTGCTGATATGCCTACTCCACATGTCTCCACACCTTTTGTTTGCACATTATCTCTTGATGATTATATTACATCCTCTGATTCTGACAGTTTTGCTTCTTGTGCAGAGTCAAATTGTGTAAATTCCGAAGATGATTGTGATAAGAGTGCTAATGATAGAACTATTCTAAAAGAACTTGAGTCGGATGAATGTAATAATATGTCCGTGTCAAAACCAAATATTTATGAACACGTTAAAAACTTGTATTTTGATTCTATGCCTGCTGAGCATACGGGTTTGGGATGTGATGTTTCTAAATTTAAAAATGCCTTGCCTTTTGTTCCTAAATCTTTGAATGTTATGCCATGTGTTACAAAATTTAAAAGTGCAGGAATTATTGTGAATGATGTACCACGTGAAACCATGAGCAACATGGAATTTTTCAGATTAAAGGAAGCACATCGTATTCAAGACAAAGTTATTGATGAGAGAACCGTCTCATGTTCAGATTCCTCAACATCACAATCATCTTCATCTTGTGATGACTATTATCAGGCTAAGATATCTTGTGAAAACGTGTGTTTTAGTTGTGGTGCCTCAAATCATGTTTCAAAAAGTTGTAAATTGACAACCACAAATTCTAATGAAAAATCGCCTTCCGAAAGTTCATTAAATTCATACATGTTGCCTAAGTCTTCTCACAGTAGAAAATCTAGGCGTAAAAGAATTAAAAATGCTAAAAATCATTTAAAACGAACGTGGAAAATTAAAAATAATGTTCTATTTGATGACCGTGTTTCATCAAAGGATGGTTGTAATTCTGATTCCAATGAGATGTCATATCCTGACACTAAGATCTCTTGATTGAAACAATGTTGGTCAAAACGTATAAATGTTTCGTTGTGTATAGGGTCAATCAAGAAGAACCGGTGATAACATCTGGCATGTAGATAGTGGATGTTCAAGACATATGACTGGGCACTTTAACTTGCTGCAAGATTATCATCAAATTGATGGAGAGTATGTTGCTTTTGCTGGAAACCCAAAAGGAGGAAAGATTGAAGGACAAGGAACAGTATCAAATGGAGTAAATAGTCTGGAATTTGTCAACTTTGTTCCTCAGTTGAAATACAATCTGATGAGTGTTTCACAGATTTGTGACAAGGACTTTTGTGCCTTATTCAATTCAAAAGAATGTCTTATCTTGAAGCCAGGAGTGGTGATTCCGGAAGAACTTATTCTCATGCGTGCTCCCAGAAGATACAACACATATAGCTTGGATATGAACAACCCATCGGGCATTGAATCGTGTTTTCTCTCAAAAGCTTCTGAAGATGAATCTTTCCTGTGGCATAAGAGGTTGGGACATGTAAATTTCAAAACAATGAATCGACTGGTTCGAGGCAACCTAGTCACTGGATTACCTCTCAAAGATTTCACTCCTATGGAACACTGTATCTCATGTTCCAAAGGAAAACAGCACAAATCTTCACATAAGCCTAAAACCACCAATTCCATTAACTCTCCTCTCCAATTGCTTCACATGGATCTTTTTGGTCCAGTGAGTGGCATGAGTCTTGGACGAAAGTCATACTGTCTGGTGGTAACAGATGATTTTTCTCGATTCACTTGGGTGTTTTTCTTAGCCACAAAAGATGAGACGCCAGAGATTTTAAAAACCTATCTGCTTCAAATTGAAAACCTCTTCAATCTAAGTGTGAAGACTATCCGCAGCGATCATGGAACAGAATTCAAAAATGCAACTCTTGATTCCTTCTGTGAAAGCAAAGGAATTTCTCGACAATTCAGTGCACCTCGTACTCCTCAACAAAACGGTGTAGCTGAAAGAAGAAACCGCACTCTAATTGAAGCTGCACGAACTATGATTGTTGACTCTAAGCTTCCCTTGACTTTCTGGGCTGAGGCGGTCAACACTGCATGTTTTGTGCAAAATCGGGTTCTTATCACTAAAAGTTGCAACAAGACACCTTATGAGATCATGTACAAGCGCAAGCCAGTTATTGATTTCTTCAGGAAATTTGGGTGTGTGTGCACAATGTTGAACACTTCAGATCAGCTCAACAAGTTTGAAGCCAAAGCCGATGAATGTTATTTTGTTGGTTACTCATCCAATCAACGTGTTTTTCGTGTCTACCATAAGAAGAAAAGGATAGTGATGGAGTCCATTGATATCAATTGGCATGAAAACAATTATACGGACGCAGGAGACGGTCCCAAATGGCTCTTTGACATCGATTCAGTTTTTAAGTCATTTAATCTTCCTGATTTCTCTATTGAATCAACTCATGCTAATCCTTACTTCTCTGTGAACAATCTAGGGAACATAAATGATCAAGGCTCTTCTTCATCTGCTCAGATTGAAATTCCTGTGGTTGCTAATGCTGAATCTAATATGGAGTCTTCTGGTTCTGGTGCAACAAGTGAAACTATTGAAGACAACTCCATTCCAATAGTAGATGTTGCACCACAATCACCTGCTGAAGATCCTATTAATGATATTGTCGATCCTCCTGCTGAAAATCTTACCAATTTGGAAGAAGTCGTGGAAGAAGATGAAATTCCTCAACTGCGAATTCACAAGATTCATCCCACCAATAACATCATTGGACCACTCAATGTGGGTGTTAGTACCCGAAGTTCCTGTGAAGCATTTGAAAACAGCATGTTTTTCTGCTTCATCTCTCAAACTGAACCAAAGAACATTAAAGCAGCTCTACTAGAAAACAGTTGGGTGGAAGCAATGCAGGAAGAGCTACAGCAATTCTCAAAGTTACATGTGTGGAATTTGGTGGATCTACTCAAGAAAAAAGTTCCAATCGGTACTCGTTGGGTCTTTCACAACAAAAAGGATGAAGGCAGCACTGTGATTCGAAATAAAGCTCGTCTGGTGGTTCAAGGTTTCTATCAAGAAGAAGGGATTGACTATGAGGAAGTCTTTGCACCAGTGGCTCGTTTGGAAGCCATCAGAATGTTTCTCGCCTATGCAGCCTACATGGACTTCACCGTCCATCAAATGGATGTCAAAAGCGCATTTTTGTATGGCAAAGTTCAAGAAGAAGTATATGTCAAGCAGCCGCCGGGTTTCATTGATCCTTATTTTCCAGACCATGTTTACAAGTTAGACAAAGCATTGTACGGTCTTCACCAAGCACCTCATGCGTGGTATGAAACTTTATCAAAGCATCTGCTTGAGAATGGTTTCACACGAGGAGCAATTGACCAAACCTTGTTCAAACGGAAGGAGGAAAATGATACAATCATGGTGCAAATTTATGTGGATGATATCATTTTTGGTTCTACAAATCCCCGTCTCTGCAAAGAATTTGAAGAAGTGATGCGATCTAAGTTTGAGATGAGCTCCATGGGGGAAATGAAGTTCTTTTTGGGACTACAAGTTGATCAGTCTGAGTCAGGAATCCTTATCCATCAAGAAAAATACGTAAAAGAAATCTTGACCAAGTTCAAAATGGCTGATTCCCATCCAGTAAAAACTCCTGTGGAAGTTCGACATTGTTTGACTCCTGATATGGATGGGGAAAGCGTTGATCCGCATCTATATCGCTCTATGATAGGATCTCTCATGTATCTCACCGCCAGCAGAACCGACATCATGTTTGCAGTGTGCTTGTGTGCACGTTTTCAGGCTAATCCTAAACTCTCTCATTTATCTACTGTCAAACGTATTTTAAGATACTTAAGGTATAAGCCAAAATTGGGTCTGTGGTATCCTAAAACTGACTTGTTTGATCTTGTGGCTTATTCAGATTCAGACTACGGGGGTTGCAACTTAGACCGAAAATCCACTTCTGGAGGTTGTCAATTCCTTGGCAACCGCCTTGTCTCATGGCAATGTAAGAAACAATCCACCGTTTCCCAATCCACCGCCGAAGCCGAATACATTGCCGCAACCCTCTGTTGTTCCCAAGTCAGATGGATACACCATCAGATGCTTGACTATGGGATCACATTCCATGAGACACCCATTCTGTGTGACAACACTGCCGTTCCCCATATCACCAAAAACCTTGTTCAGCATTCCAAAACCAAACACATTGAAATTAAACATCATTTTATTCGTGACTGTGTTGAAAAGAAGCATATTCGAATTGTTGAAGTCAAAACTAATAAACAAACCGCAGACATCTTCACAAAGGCTTTTGACTCTACCAAATTTGCCCAACTGGTGGAAATGCTTGGAATGATCAACTTTCAGTAAATTGTGTAAATAATTTTTCTATTTTTTTATTATATTATTTTTTTTATTAATTCTGATTAAACTGTCTAAGAAGATTCCAAAAAGATTTTATTTTATTTTTTATTAACAGTATCCACGCAAATCTTTTGGGGGAGAAATATAATATTTTAATATTGAAAAGAATTGCTGTGTATATAATCTTACAAGTTGCAAGAAAAATTGAATCTGACCTTTGAGAAATGATAGTGTCTGATCTCATCTCTTGGACATGGAATAGACCAACAGCGATGGTGTTTACTGAGGTATAGCTGGTAGGCCCGACATATGGTTAAAACTTGTAAGTAGTGTGAAAACCTAATATATATCTCATACTTGTGTGTTTGAATCCATTATTGAAACATCTAACCCATTTTTATATCTAAGAAAAACCGATTCAATCAGATACAGGCTTACGTATTGGATTCCTATTCATACGCTAAATGACCGTCAATATAACGATATTTACCACCGATGACCCCGTATGTTTTGCTTACGCAAAGATCTCGGGTGCACATCCTTTTCCCATCCACTTGGATGATTTGACCCCGTCTGTTTTGCTTACGCAAAGATCTCGGGTGTTTAACATTTTTCTATCCGCTTGGATAATTTTACAACTTCTTCTGTTTTGCTTACGCAAAGATCTAGAATGCTCGTACTTTTTTAATTTCTACTTGGATATTTTTTATTTTTATTTTTCTAAATCCACTTGGATATCTTATTTTAATTTGGTGGTACTTTGACATTACTAAGACGGTACCTTGGTTAATCAGAAAGAGATGATAGGATGAAGATGGGTACTTCTTGAGGATTGATAGGTTTTTCAAAATCATTTTATTTTAATATGTGAGGTACACCTTGTATGTTGCTTAAATGGTACCTTCTAATCACATGAAATCTTTGTACAAACAAATGTTCGGGTTTACTTTGCACAAATATCAGCTATCTTCAGGGACTCACAGTAGTGAATTGCAAAAGGAAGTGTTTCAAGAGACTGACCAGATCTGATCTCGTGTTGGATCTTTTTCAAGAAGAAAAGTGTAAATATCTTGTGTATAATTTTATTAAATATCGAAACTAGTTGTACATATCGAAACTACTTTGAACTATCGAAACTAGTTGTACATATCGAAACTACTTTGAACTATCGAAACTAGTTGTACATATCGAAACTACTTTGAACTATCGAAACTAATTGTACATATAGAAACTACTTGAACTATCGAAACTACTTTGTACATATCGAAACTAGTTGTTTCGACAGGGGCAATTTTGTCTTTTGTCTCACGAGAATTAAAAGCCTTCATAAGCAATCCCTCCCGTCATACTGATTCTTACTCATATTTTTCAAAACCTTTTCGCCTTCTCCGTCATTCACATAATCTCTCAAATCGTCGGTCTGGGTTGCAAGATATCAACTGATTTTCCCCGTTGTCTCTATCGTCTCCATCATCAGGTAACGTCTCACAACCTCCTTTTGATGATTTTTGCAAATACGACAGATCCAATGTTTCAAAAATTAAAATTTGTTCGACTAAATCTTCATAATAATAGTTGTTTGTGTGCTTCTCTATGTTTGCATACATTTCAATACTGATATATCTTAGAACTCACGATTATTTGTGTATTCTTGCAGATAACATTTCACATTCGGTAAGATGAAGCTCCGTCACTTACAGGCCACTCTAAACCTTTCTTTTAAATTGTTTATATCAGTCTGAGTATAACGAATCAGAGAGGTTTGGGTTTCAAAACCAAGTAGTTTCGATAAAAGGGTTCAACACTTTCAAAATTATCTTAAAAATTTTTCAATCGAAACTACTAGTTTCGACACCCAAACTTGCCCTAGTATCTCTAATCGAAACTAGATAGTTTCGATAAGTTCATCTCCATCGAAACAGGTTGTTTCGACAGTTTTGATCTCCATCGAAACTAGTTGTTTCGACAGTGTTGATCTCCATCGAAACTAGTTGTTTCGACATTGTTGATCTCCATCGAAACTAGTTGTTTTTTACTGTGTTGATCTCAATCGAAACTAGTTGTTTCGACAGTTAGGACTTCAAGTTTTTTTTCTAAGTGTTGATATATCTTGTTTCGATTCAGTATTTTCAGAAATCTTACTTATTGTGCAAAATTGATAAACTTTACAGGTATGGATCTCTTATTTGTGAAAAGACACAATGTCTGTGCATTCCTCAATGCCAATGATCCTAAGGCTGCAGACTTCATTCCTGTACTAAATTTCCTGGCAAACTCCAACATTAGCTTTGCCATCAGCAATAATCTGCCGGTGTTTGAGACAACTATAAGAGAATTCTGGGAGACTGCAGAAATCATCACAATTGAGAATATAGAGCACATTAGAGCAACTGTGCGTGGCCAAGAAGTCTTACTTTCTGAAGCTACAATTAGAGAGGTGCTTCAGTTTAATGATAATCCAGATGCACCTATTGAATTCCCAATTTTCTATGTTAAAGAATGCTTTAGAAGGTTGGGTCATCCAGATGAATTCAAGAGTGGCCAGATAATCAAGAACTCCTTACCAAGCCACTGGAGATATATAGTGCACGTGTTTATTCACTGCCTATCAATAAGAAAAGGAGGGTTTGATTCAGCAAACAGCACTCTGGGCTCAGCTATTTTGGGGATAATCAAGGGAAGAGATTACAACTTTTCTGGCTTCATATTCAGACAGTTAAAAGACAATCTAACTGGAGCCGTGAAGGAGAAATTCTTGGCATATCCTAGATTTTTACAAATTATCATCAATTATATTCATCCTGAACTGCAACAAGGTGGGAACACCTTTGTGTTCGATCACATGATTGCCAAGACTCTCAGCTATATGAGGAGTACTAACAAGAGAACCAATAGGGCAATAGCTGACGTTCCCCTGTTTGGTCATATTATTGGTGAAGAAGAAGAATTTATCCCTGAAATTGACCCTGATCTTGAAGAAGAGAACTCATCATCTGAAGAAGAAGAAGAAGAAATGGATGTTGAGCAAGATCAAGGTAATGCACCTATTGATGAAGCTGAGATTGAGATAAACGTCCCTGATGTTCAAGAACAAGAACAACCCATCATTGAGCCTGTGATAGAGGCTCCTTTTGTTGAACAAATTCAGATAGTTCAAGAGCCAGCAGTTAATGTTGAAGCTGGCATGCATGGAGTTGAGGAGGAAGTCGCAGAATCAAGTGGAACTCTAGATGCAGGGATTTATGGATCTGACTACTACAAGTCTGATTCAGATGATAGAACAATGCATCCTGCATCTTCCTCTAAAAGACAGGTTGAGTCAGGTTCTGATTTTGAGGAAGAAGAACCTAAGGCAAAGAAAATCAAAACAGGATTTGAAGACTTGTCATCCTCATCAGATTCTCTATTAGCCACTCCACAACCATCTCCACAACCATCTCCACAACCTACTCCACAACCCACTCCACAACCATCTCCACAACAATCACCTATCCATACTACTCCCACATCACCAACTCATGATTCAGCCTCTCCTGTACCAAGAGTTAAGACTCTAAGCCTTGAACTGAAGAAAATGCAGGATACGATTCAAAAGAAAGATGAAGAAATTGAAGGCTTAAAAAATAATTTGCATAATGTCCAGGAAGAGGTTAAAGACCTAAAGCTGGAAGTTGGGGGTTTACATACCCAAATTGAGGTCCAACAAACTCAACTTGAAACACAGCAGAAACTAATATCAAAGCAAAATGAAGAATTCAAGGCTTTGGCTGAAGCAGTGGAGCAGCTCAAATCTTCAATGGTTAAACCTGTGCAAAAACAACCAACTACTTCAACAGCTCAGGGGGAGACTACATCTGTGGTTGAACCCTCATCTCCTGACCTTGTAACTAATCCAGAAACTGCACTAACTATATTTGCTGGGCATATTGAAAAGACAAAAGAGACGGTTGAAGTCAAAATTGAAAGTACAGAACTAAACCTTCCCTCAGCTAGTGAGAGAAGTGAAACAAGGAAGAGAGGGAAAGGGACTTCCACTGAAATAGAGACCGTGATTCTTGATGAAGAAGACATCCCATCTGATGATGAGCTGAATGCCCTTTTAGAAGACATCGAAAACTTTGGGTATAATGATCTTTATCCAGAAATCCTGACCACTGAAGAAAAGGAGACTGAGCGAACTAGATACTTTACGGAAGACGGAGATGAAATTCAAACTTTATCTGACGAAGAAAAGGGTGAAGATGATGTTCATATTAATCTTATCAAAACAGTCACTCCTGAACCAACCACTATAGTCTCCGAATCCGGTCCAGCACAAGATTCACCCTCGGTTGCTCCTGAACCTCCAACTTCAAGAAAGTCTTGGTTTAAGAAAATAATTCAGGAGGAAACTCCTAAGACATATGAATGGATAGTAGAGCATCAAGAACTAAAAAGGCCTCCAATTGACTGGAAGTATGATGCTGAAAGGAAGCTCTTTATCATAAGAAGATATAGAGGGGGAGTTCAGCACTTTAAAAATATGACTGACTTCCAAACCCTTCCTTTCTATGACCTCAGGGATTTAGCCAAACTTCCACTTCAAAACCCTGGGAAGGTCATGATGGCTTATGACTTTGAGAAATTTCTGCATTCTTAAGTCAATAATGATTTCAAAGGAATGAAGCCTAGGAAAACTCAAAAGAAGATCTCAAAGACTAGGTTTTATCCTAAGACTAACAAGCCATATGTGTTCTTAAGATACAAGCCTGCCCAAACACACAAGACCATCACCATTCCAAAATCTGTACCTGTCCAGCTACAAACTTTCAGAAAATGGTACTACGACCCAATTATTGGTAGTGCATTGATAGAATGTGAGGGCAAGGAAGACATCACCATCTTTGAGCCCATGGAGCTGTTGAAGTTTCAGCCTGAAGATCTGGAAATCCTTTTTCAGAATCACATTCAGGCATACAGTGATGAAGATGAAGCTGATGCTAAAGCCTACCAACGGGTTGTATCTCTCCATGCTAAACCTTTTATACCAAGGACAACTGAAGGACCAGCTGCTTGATGAAGAGCTGAAGACGGTAATGCAACAGCTTAGGGGGAGATTGTAGAGTCATATCTTAATGTATAAGCTGTTGTCATTTATTGTTTGTTTAAACAGTTTTAGACTAGTTTACTTTCTGTCATTTCTTTAAATGTAATTTCAGTTTATGTAATTTACTGCTTTTATTTCTAAGTCTGGGCCATCGAAACTACTTAGTTTCGATTGAGTCTGTTCAATCGAAACTAGTAGTTTCGATAGATGGTAGTTTCGACAGTATTTGTATCACTTGTAAATGGTCAATCAAAACTAGTTGTTTCGATTGAACATAGTTTCGATTGAACATAGTTTTGATTGAACATAGTTTCGATACTGTCACTACTATAAATAGCCTAGTTTGAGAATGTTTAGGGTGTGAGTAGCGGCTGTAACCCTGAACCTTCTCTTTCACATTTTTCCTGAATCAATACAATTTGCAGTTGTTTATTCACTGTGTTCTTACACTTTCATACCATTTGTGTGTTGATTCAAACTGTGGTTAGCCTGTTATCTTCACCAACACTGTTTCTATTATCTGTTTCACCACCATACACACAGTTTCCGCCTGTGTGTGTGTGTAATTGATCAAATCAGTGATTTCAAGAGAAATCAAACATAGTTTCGATTGAACATAGTTTCGATACTGTCACTACTATAAATAGCCTAGTTTGAGAATGTTTAGGGTGTGAGTAGCGGCTGTAACCCTGAACCTTCTCTTTCACATTTTTCCTGAATCAATACAATTTGTGGTTGTTTATTCACTGTGTTCTTACACTTTCATACCATTTGTGTGTTTATTCAAACTGTGGTTAGCCTGTTATCTTCACCAACACTGTTTCTATTATCTGTTTCACCACCATACACACAGTTTCCGCCTATGTGTGTGTAATCGATCAAATCAGTGATTTCAAGAGAAATCTGGACCTACACCATGGGCTCAAAAATATGAATGTCTTATTTTCCTTCACATTCGATCACATCACTTCCGATGGTTGAGTTGTAAAACCATTTTCTGAAATTTTGTAGCTGGACAGGTACTGATCGTGGTAGTATGATTGATTTGACAGTTTCTGTTGGCTTGTACCGAAGGCTTACCCAGGGCTTTTGTGTTCTTGGATGAATCCTGGTTTTCGATATAATTCTCTTTCAAAGAGTGGTCTTCATTGACCTGAAGTCATTGAGGGCTTGTTGTTTAAGAAACATTTCAAAGTTACGTGCCTCACTGACTTTTCCAGGGTTCTGTAGGGGTAATTTGGTAAGTGCCCTAAGATCATATCTAGGGAGTGAGCTGAACTCATGAGAAGTTTTGAAGTGTTCTACTCCTCCCTTGTATCTCCTAACTATGTATAATCTCCTTTCATTGTCATACTTCCATCCCACGGGGGGTCTTTTCAGGTCTTGGTACTCCGCGAACCATTCATAATATTTGGGAGGCTCCTCGACAGGTAATTTCCTCATCCAAGGCCTTGTAGGATCAGGAAAGTCTGGGTTTGGCTTAGGAGCATTGATTGGTTCGGATGGGGTGGATTCAGTGTTAATTGTTTGAGTTGGTTGAATGGCGGTTGGTTCAGTATGTACCAGATCAACTTTAACATTGGCTTCATCTTGATCATCGTTAGAGAGTGCCTGGATCTCTTCTCCTTCATCTGTGAAGTATCTCACCTTTTCTTCGTGAAGATCTTCTGTAGCCAAAATCTCTGGATAATCATCATTAAATCCATAGTTGTCAATCTCATCAAGAAGAGCATTCAGCTCATGATCTGACCCAATTTCCTCTTCATGAAGAACAACCACATCAACACTTGATTCTATTCCCTTTCCACTTTCTCTATTTTCTCTCCTTTCACTAACCGATGGAAGATCATACGCGGTTTCTTCAGTCTTGACCTCCACAGCATCCTTTGTCTTGGCAACTTGACCAGTGAAGATTGTCAGTGCAGACTGTGTATTTGAAACAAAGGCAGGGGAAGAGTGTCCACTGGCAGAAGTGGTCTACCCCTGAGCTGCTGAAGGGGTTTCTTGTTGAGAATATTTAATCATTGAAGCCTTGATTTTCTCAACTAAATTAGATAAGGCCTTAAAGTCTTGTTGTTGTTGAGAGATAGTCTTCTGTTGGGCTTCCAGTTGGGTTTGCTGAATGTCAAGTTGGGTATGTAAGCCGCCAACTTCTAGTCTAAGATCTTTCACTTCTTCCTTGCTCTCTCTTAGTTCAGTCTTTAGATTTTCAATCACTTCATCTTGTTTTGTTATGGTTTCCTATAACCTCTTTACCTCCAGGCTCAGGGTTTTAACTCTTGGGACAGATGGTGATGGATCAGGGACAGGGGATGCAGGATGTGTAGGAACATGTGTATGTAGTGGAGATGGTTGTGGTGAAGGTGGTGGAATATGAGTAGGTGAGTTAGAAGGGGTTAAGTGTTCTGGAACATCAAATAGAGACTCTGAAGAAGAGGTTAAGGACTCCAGTCCTGTCTTTATTTTCTTGGCCAAAGATTCTTCTAATTCGTAATCAGACTCAGAATCAGCCCGTCTCTTGGAGGAGGATGCAGGGGGTTCAGTTTGCTCATCATTTTCTGACTCATAGCCAGATTGATCATACTTAGTACCATAGATGCCTTCGTCCAAGGTGTCACTAGACTCAGTTTCATCATGTACTTCTGCTTCTAGGTTTACAATAGGTTGCTCTTCAATTACAGGTTCAAGATTCTCTAACAATTGATCCATAAAAGGAGCCTCTCAGATAGGCTATTCAATATCTTGCTCTATTTGCTGGTCAGCTTCAATATCTTGCTCTTGGTTCCCTTGACCTTGTTCTGCCTCTTCTTCTTCAGGTGATGATTCAACTAGTAGTTGTGGATCTACATCAGGAACATTCTCCTCTTCTTCACCCAAGATATGACCAAACAGAGCAATGTCAGCAATCACTCTGCTGGTTCTTTTGCTTGAACTCTTCATGTAGCTTAGGGTCTTGGCATTCATATGATCAAAGACAAATATACGGCCATCTTGTTGCAAGTTAGGATGGAGATGATTAATAATAATCTGCAGAAACCTAGGGTAGACCAAGAACTTTTCCTTCACTCCTCCAGTCAGGTTTTCCTTTAACTGCCCAAATACTAGCCTAGAAAAATTGTAGTCCCTCCCTTTAATCAATCCTAAGACTACCATGGCATTGGCTGAATCAAATCCACCTTTTCTGATAGACAGGCAGTGAATATGTACAATGTATCTCCATAGAGGTGGAAGGGCATTCTTGATAATTTTTCCGCCCTTGAATTCATCTGGATGCCCCAATCTTCTGAAAACATTCTTTAACATAAAAACTTGGAAAATCCTCCGGTGCTTCATGATTATCATTAAAGTGCAGCACCTCTTTGATAGTTGCCTCAGATAATAGAACTTCTTGATTATGAACAGTAACCCTGATATGCTCCACATTATCTATAACTGTTGTAGTTGCAGTACTCCAGAGTTGCCTTATAGTAGTTTCAAACACCGGCAGATTGTGGCTTATAGCAAAGCTGATGTTGGAGTTGGCTAGGAAATCAAGTACAGGTATGAAGTCTGCATTTTTGGGATCAGTGGTATTCAATAAAGCACACACATTGTGCCTTTTGACAAATAAGAGATCCATATCTGCACAGAAACAACACAAGAAAAATTATCAAACATCAGTCCAACACTTAGAAAAATTTCAGAAAGGCCTGACCTGTAAGGCCCCTTTCCCGAGTGACCTCACTTGTTGGATTTACTCATAAACATAGCCATAAATACTGAACTTAAATTTAAAACATTCATCATTCAATTACATTACATAACAGCGGAAGTCTTAACAATTAAAAACACAACATTGTCTTAACAAACAAAAGTGGGATGTCAGTCTTGTGCCGGGTAACCTTCACGCCATCGCACGACCTTTTCTTCCTTTACCTGAAATGTATACTAAAAGTCAGCTAACGCTGGTGAGTTCTAGTTTAATGCGATTTGATATAAACATTCTTTTCTTTACTTTATAAGTATGCATTACTGTATAGTCATTCGTATAAATACGTATTCAGAACTTTTGCCTTTCTTTCATCTTTCTTTTCTGTATCTTTGTGATCTCATATATATATATATATATATATATATATATATATATATATATATATATATGCATTCACCCTTTTCTTTTCTTTTCTTTCTTTCTTTAATTTCATGGGTCATACTATATAAGGGTGATCAACCCGTCATTTGCTTACGAATGTCACAAAGACAATCGCCGTGGTCCATCGTCATGGCCCCCCTATACTTACAACCGTCCGGCAACAAGTGTCGTCTGTCATTTTATTCTTACAACCGTCCGGCAACCTTTGTCCGTCCGTCATGACTTACAACCGTCCTACCGTCGTAGGCCGTAATTCGCCCGTCTACCCGAAGGTATCCGTTTCCCATGCGACTATTATTTATACAACCGTTCTACTATAATATGCCAATTGCTTCGACCGTCCATTAATGGCTTTCGTACGTCCTAGCTGATGAAGGAACGCACTTGTCCCGGTTGTAAAATAATCACATGGTCGTCCGTCTACCGAAGTAGCCGTTATCATCGAAGCGTCCATAACATTTCTGTACTTGGCAAGCAATATATACATGGATATAAAGCAGGATTTCATTCTTTCATATTGTGTTATACTTTCATTCATTCTTTATAATCATGCTTTTCATTCTTTATTCAAAATTTCTCTTTCGTGTATAGGTATATATATATACTTGTATAACACATATGATCACATTGACATTCTTAACATTTATTCACTTAGTGTATACATTTCAGCCTCAAAACATTTGAAAACATTTGCACATAACATAGAAGGGGACACATAAAACTCACCTGATGAGTAGTTTCTGTAATACACTAAGCTGGCTACTGAGCTTCACTAATATCACACACGATCTGTATAATAAAGTCATACACATAAGATGGTGCTCCTAGATGACACTAGACATTACTATGCTTGAACATAGTAGTTTCGATTGATTAGCTAATATCGAAACCTGGTAGTTTCGATAGGTTGTTTCTGTCGAAACTTGGTAGTTTCGATAGGTAGTTTCGATAGGTAGTTTCGATAAGTAGTTTCGATAAGTAACTTATGTATTATCTTAGCTTCGGATCGGGGGCTCATATCGAAACTATGGTAGTTTCGATTGGGTCTGCATATATCGAAACTGGGTAGTTTCGATAGGTTTGCACATATCGAAACTAAGTAGTTTCGATGGGTCTGCACATATCGAAACTAAGTAGTTTCGATGGGTCTGCACTTATCGCCTTCCCCAAAAATCCGAATGTTCTGCATGCGAATCTGATCATGTCGATATCTAAATTTTCTTTGATCAAAACATTCGTTTTTCATTCTAGATGCTATACCTAAGCTCACTTTCAAGTTTCATCCGCAAAATCGTTATCTTTTTAGCCAAAACCCGAAAACTCCCAAAACGAACAAAAACTCATAATGTGATCGAATCGTTACCTGGATTGGATTTCTGATTCAGAGGATATGATCACGAGAACAGCAGCAACGTTCTCCTGAATTCCCGAGTTGATCCGTCACTTTCTCTCTCTAGACCCGAGCTCTCCTTTCTCTCTCTAAAAGCTGCGTGAGTTGGGGAAATGAGCAGGGAAGAGGGCTGCCTTGCCTCTTATGTGCATGGGCTTCCCCCGGCCCATTGAAGTCGGGCCCAGGCCTGCTCCCTTTTTGTTTAAATATTCCAACTAAATCACCGGTCTCGCAATATTTATTCGTTTTATTATTTTTAGGATGTTACAAGTCTACCCTCCTTAAAGAGGTTTCGTCCTCGAAACTGTTCATACGTTAAACAATTGAGGGTATAGTCCCTTCATCTCGTCTTCTTTTTCCCATGTAGCTTCTGACCCTTTTCTGTGCTTCCATTGTATCTTGACTAACGGTATCGACTTATTGCGTAGTCGTTTCTCAGCTCGGTCAAGAATGGCTATTGGTTCCTCTACATAATTTAGACTGTTATCCACTTCGATCTCGTCATAAGGTATGTGAGCTGTGTCGTCAGCTAGGCACTTGCGTAAGTGCGACACGTGGAACGTAGGGTGCATTCCACTAAGCTCGACAGGTAGGTCGAGTCTGTAAGCAACTTGACCCACTCTTGCTAAAATCTTGAAAGGTCCGACAAACCTTGGACTTAGTTTGCCACGCTTTCTGAACCGAATGATTCCTTTCCATGGTGATACTTTCAACAGTACCATGTCCCCTACTTGAAACTCTAAATCTCTCCTTCTCTTATCCGCGTATGATTTCTGTCTGTCTTTTGAGGCTTTCATACGAGCCTTGATTTGATCAAATTTCTCAGAAGTAGCTTTGACCACTTCGAGACTTGCAAAATCCTTCTGTCCAATTTCCCCCCAACAAACCGGCGTCCTACATTTCCTCCCATACAACATTTCAAATGGCAGCATGCCAATAGTCGAGTGATAGCTGTTGTTATATGAAAATTCTGTCAATGGTAGATGGCTGTCCCAACTCCCACCGAAGTCAATGATACAGGCCTGAAGCATGTCATCCAAGGTCTGAA
The DNA here is from genome assembly GCA_023525975.1 of Smallanthus sonchifolius. NCBI lineage: Eukaryota > Viridiplantae > Streptophyta > Magnoliopsida > Asterales > Asteraceae > Smallanthus > Smallanthus sonchifolius. The sequence goes on along the minus strand of CM042031.1, from coordinate 67,313,556 downwards.
TGGTCCTTTCCGATTGTCCATCGTTTTGGGGTGGTAGCGGTGCTGATGTTCAGTCTAGTGCCCATTGCTTCGTTTAATTTCTTCCAAAACCTCGACGTGAATCTAGTATCCCAGTCGGACACAATCGACAGCGGCATACCATGTCTGCTCACAATTTCCTTGATAAATACTTCTGCTAACTTTTCAGAAGAAGAAGTTTCTCGTATTGGCAAGAAGTGAGCACTCTTTGTCAAGCGGTCGACGATCACCCAAATGGTATCATTACCTTTAGCTGTTCGCGGTAGCTTGGTAATGAAGTCCATTGTGATCTCTTCCCACTTCCATTCCGGTATTGGTAAAGGTTGCATTTTACCGCATGGTTTCTGGTGCTCGGCCTTAACTAGAGAACACGTTAGGCACTTGCTCACGTATTCTGTCACATCATTCTTCATGCCAGGCCACCAGTATTCTTTCTTCAAGTCTTGATACATTTTGTTTGTCCCGGGGTGGATAGAATAGCGAGATTTATGGGCCTCATCGAGTATTTTTGCTCTAAGCTCACCAATCTTAGGTATCCACATCCGGCCAAACCTAGTTCGTACTCCGTATGCATTGGCATCTAAGTTCCCTTGTTGTCCTACTATTCTTTCCCGTTTCACATTTCTTTCTAACAATGCTTCATCTTGTGCCTTTGATATTTCACCCATTAAGTCTGGCGTTATAATCAACTGACACGCTTTGATCCGGATAGGTGCCGATTCTTCCTTTCTACTTAAAGCGTCAGCCACTACGTTTGCCTTGCCTGGATGGTACAATATCTCACAGTCATAGTATTTCAGTAGCTCTAACAATCTTCTTTGCCTCATGTTTAGTTCCTTTTGTTCGAAAAAGTATTTCAAGCTTTTGTGATCGGAGTAGATGGTGCATTTAACTCAATACAAGTAGTGTCTCCATATTTTCAACGCGAAAACTACTGCTGCTAATTCTAGATCGTGTGTTGGGTAGTTAACTTCATGAACCTTTAGTTGCCGCGATGCATAAGCAATTACCTTTCCTCGTTGCATGAGTACGCACCCTAAACCCTGCCCTGAAGCGTCAGAGTAGACTACCAAGTCTTCATTTCCCTCCGGTAGTGTTAAGACGGGGGCTTGAGTTAATCGTGTCTTAAGTTCCTCAAACGCGTTGTTTTGGGTTGGACCCCATTCATACTTTACTTCCTTCCGTGTCAATTTGGTTAGCGGCGAGGCAATTCTTGAGAAATCTTGGATGAACCTTCGATAGTAGCCTGCCAACCCTAGAAAGCTTCGTATCTCTGTTGGTGTCTTTGGGATGTTCCATTCCTTTACTGTCTCGATCTTTGCAGGATCCACCATGATGCCGTTTGGGTTTATTACATGACCTAGGAATTGGACTTCCCTAAGCCAGAACGCGCATTTGGAGAATTTTGCGTACAACTTTTCCTGCTTTAGCACCTCCAGAACCTCTCTTAGGTGACAGTGGTGATCACCCTCGCTTTTTGAATACACCAGTATGTCATCTATAAAGACTATCACCGATCGATCCAACATTGGTCGACATACTCTATTCATCAAATCCATGAACGCTGCTGGTGCGTTGGTCAATCCGAAGGACATCACGAGAAACTCATAATGTCCATAACGCGTGCGAAACGCGGTCTTTGGTACGTCTTCTTCTCTTACTTTCAACTGATGGTAACCCGACCTAAGATCGATCTTTGAGAACCAACTCGCACCTTGCAGTTGATCAAAAAGGTCGTCTATTCTAGGCAGTGGGTATTTGTTCTTTACTGTTCTCTTGTTCAATTCGCGGTAGTCGATGCACATGCGCATGCTGCCGTCCTTCTTCTTCACAAATAGCACCGGAGCGCCACATGGTGAGATGCTCGGTCTAATAAATCCTTTTTCTGTTAGTTCCTCTAGTTGAGACATCAATTCTTTCATTTCTGACGGAGCCAATCGGTAGGGGGCTTTGGCAACGGGCTCAGCTCCTGGCAGTAAATCAATCTGAAATTCTATTTCCCGATCGGGTGGCAACCCAGGTAGATCCTCAGGGAATACTTCCGGAAAATTTCACACCACGGGTACATTCTTAAGTTCTTTCGTTTTCATTCTATCGTCTATAACATATGCCAGATAAGCTTCGCAGCCGCACCTCATGTAACTTTCGGCCTTAATCATCGAGATGACGTTCGGCATTGTGCAATTCCAATCCCCATAAACCGTAATTGGACTGCCGCTAGGACCTTTGAGGTGTATCCTCTTACGTTTACATATGATTTGAGCTTCGTTGGCAGCTAGCCAATCCATACCCAATACTATATCGAATCCTCCTAAGGTGAGAAGGAATAATCTAGAAGGAAACTTATGACCCTTTATTTCTATTATGCAATCCTCTGTTACTTGGAATACTGCCGAATTTTTACCAAAGGCAGTTTGTACACTAAAGGCCTTTACTACTGTGTTGATAGTGCAATTCAGTTTTCGACTAAAGGCATTTGATATAAAGCTTTTACTAGCACCCGAGTCAAATAATATAGCCGCATGTTCATCATTAACTAGGAACGTACCTGACACAACATCAGGATTTCCCCTTGCTTCCTCCTCAGTCAGGGCGTAAGCTCGAGTCCTAGTCTTTGGTTGTTCCTGTTCCTTTTCTTTTCCCGAACCAGATTGTCTGGTTTTTCTGCAATCCTTAGTCAGGTGACCAAACAGCCCACATACTTGGCATTTAGTGTCTCTCAAGCAGTCACGAGAGTAGTGCCCCGCCTTCCCACACCTGTAACATGTGGTGGAGCCGACCCGGCACTCGCCAAAATGTTGCCTTCCACATTTCTTGCAGGTTTCATATTTGTCCGACCTTGGTTTCTTATTTTCAGTTATTACGTTCCCTCTTCCGGTGCCTCTAGACGGGTTCTCCCACTTTCTCTTTTGGGTTTCTGTTGGTGGGTCCTCATTGGCATAATCGTCGTAGACGATTCCGCTCAGATTCACTACCGACTCGAAGGTCGAGGGTAGGTTGGCTTTCACGTGGACACGGACCCTTTGAGGTAGGCCCTTCACATAATACTTGATCATTCGCTCTTCTGTCTCCACCAGGTGGGATACCAGCTGTGCCAACTCATTGAATCTAGAAGTATACTGGCGGTGTGTCTTGTTGCCAGCTTTAAGGTTTAGGAATTCATTTTCCACTCGATCAATTTCGTTCTGGGGACAGAACTTTTGAATTACCAGCTTTTTCAGTTCTTCCCATGTCATTCTTGCAAGAGCGTTTGGGGACTTTGTCCTCTGGATGTTCCTCCACCAACCTAGGGCCTCGTTGGTGAAAGAATGAGCAACATATTTAACAGCCTGGTCTGGTCGACACTCGCTGATGTTGATTACAGCACTCATCCTCTCAATCCATTCAAGCGTTGCCACTGAATCTTTGCTCCCATCGAACTTGGGTGGGTCTCCGTCCTTGAAACCTTTGTAAGTGCACCCACGATTGCTCGATCCTATCTTTATTTCATCCCCATCACTATCATATACTTTCTCTTCCTTGTCTCCTTCATCCTCTTCTTTGCTTTTCTTTATTGCCTCGGATAGTAGATCAGGCAATACCTTCTTCAAAGTGAGCACAACTTCACGGGCAATAGCATCCCTGACTTCAGGTTCCAACTGTATAGGCCCTGGACTGTCGTCCCTAATTGGGGTCACTTCTGTTTCGTGCACACTTTCGGTGTGCTCTGCGTGCACACTCTCTTCTTCTTTAATTCTTTGGTTCAACGGAGGTCTACCTACTCGGCCAGTGCGACCGCCTCGTCGTCCAGTTCTTCCTCCGCCAGCCATAATTTCTTAATTTCCTGATAGTCATAAAGGGAATACATCAATGTCATTTCTTCAGATCATAGTTTGGAACAGTACGAGCAAGGTAAATTTTTAATTACAGTGACCGGTTTGTGATTACAAATCTACATTGCTTATCGGGTTCAAAACTCTTCAAATCAGTTGTGACATTGACATCTATTTGTTCTAAGTTAAGGTATCTATCCTTATCTAGAGCATTAGCAGTAGTACTTACTTACCGTGCTGCGTTGGCGTTGGTTACCCATACTGACATCCGTGCGTTGGTCCCATAATCAGTTTGAGTCTAGACATTTAGGGATGTCTGAATCTCTCAAACTATTGCTCTGATACCAACTTGTAAGGCCCCTTTCCCGGGTGACCTCACTTGTTGGATTTACTCATAAACATAGCCATAAATACTGAACTTAAATATAAAACATTCATCATTCAATTACATTACATAACAGCGGAAGTCTTAACAATTAAAAACACAACATTATCTTAACAAAAAAAAGTGGGATGTCAGTCTTGTGCCGGGTAACCTTCACGCCATCGCACGACCTTTTCTTCCTTTACCTGAAATGTATACTAAAAGTCAGCTAACGCTGGTGAGTTCTAGTTTAATGCGATTTGATATAAACATTCTTTTCTTTACTTTATAAGTATGCATTACTGTATAGTCATTCGTATAAATACGTATTCAGAACTTTTGCCTTTCTTTCATCTTTCTTTTCTGTATCTTTGTGATCTCATATATATATATATATATATATATATATATATATATATATATATATATATATATATATATATATATATATATGCATTCACCCTTTTCTTTTCTTTTCTTTCTTTCTTTAATTTCATGGGTCATACTATATAAGGGTGATCAACCCGTCATTTGCTTACGAATGTCACAAAGACAATCGCCGTGGTCCATCATCATGGCCCCCTATACTTACAACCGTCCGGCAACAAGTGTCGTCCGTCATTTTATTCTTACAACCGTCCGGCAACCTTTGTCCGTCCGTCATGACTTACAACCGTCCTACCGTCGTAGGCCGTAATTCGCCCGTCTACCCAAAGGTATCCGTTTCCCATGCGACTATTATTTATACAACCGTTCTACTATAATATGCCAATTGCTTCGACCGTCCATTAATGGCATTCGTACGTCCTAGCTGATGAAGGAACGCACTTGTCCCGGTTGTAAAATAATCACATGGTCGTCCGTCTACCGAAGTAGCCGTTATCATCGAAGCGTCCATAACATTTCTGTACTTGGCAAGCAATATATACATGGATATAAAGCAGGATTTCATTCTTTCATATTGTGTTATACTTTCATTCATTCTTTATAATCATGCTTTTCATTCTTTATAATCATGCTTTTCATTCTTTATTCAAATTTTCTCTTTCGTGTATAGGTATATATATATACTTGTATAACACATATGATCACATCGACATTCATAACATTTATTCACTTAGTGTATACATTTCAGCCCCAAAACATTTGAAAACATTTGCACATAACATAGAAGGGGGCACATAGAACTCACCTGATGAGTAGTTTCTGTAATACACTAAGCTGGCTACTGAGCTTCACTAATGTCACACACGATCTGTATAATAAAGTCATACACATAAGATGATGCTCCTAGATGACACTAGACATTACTATGCTTGAACATAGTAGTTTCGATTGATTAGCTAATATCAAAACCTGGTAGTTTCGATAGGTTGTTTCTCTCGAAACTTGGTAGTTTCGATAGGTAGTTTCGATAAGTAGTTTCGATAAGTAACTTATGTATTATCTTAGCTTCGGATCGGGGGCTCATATCGAAACTATGGTAGTTTCGATTGGGTCTGCATATATCGAAACTGGGTAGTTTCGATAGGTCTGCACATATCGAAACTAAGTAGTTTCGATGGGTCTGCACATATCGAAACTAAGTAGTTTCGATGGGTCTGCACTTATCGCCTTCCCCAAAAATCCGAATTTTCTGCATGCGAATCTGATCATGTCGATATCTAAATTTTCTTTGATCAAAACGTTCATTTTTCATTCTAGATGCTATACCTAAGCTCACTTTCAAGTTTCATCCGCAAAATCGTTATCTTTTTAGCCAAAACCCGAAAACTCCCAAAACGAACAAAAACTCATAATGTGATCGAATCGTTACCTGGATTGGATTTCTGATTCAGAGGATTTGATCATGAGAACAGCAGCAACGTTCTCCTAAATTCCCGAGTTGATCCGTCACTTTCTCTCTCTAGACCCGAGCTCTCCTTTCTCTCTCTAAAAGCTGCGTGAGTTGGGGAAATGAGCAGGGAAGAGGGCTGCCTTGCCTCTTATGTGCATGGGCTTCCCCTGGCCCATTGAAGCCGGGCCCAGGCCTGCTCCCTTTTTGTTTAAATATTCCAACTAAATCACCGGTCTCGCTATATTTATTCGTTTTATTATTTTTAGGATGTTACATGACCGAAACTACTAGTTTCGGGTGAAGAAAGCATATCGAAACTACATAGTTTCGGGCACCAATGTCACACCCCAACCAACGGCGGAAACGTCGGGGCGGGACATGGAGACTATTCATGAGCACATGGTTGACTAAATTGTAATATATTAATTTATTTCTTTTTAAACCAAACAAAATCCAAACAAGTATAGGAAATTGAAAAATACATAACAAGTTCATAATTTTATTAACTAGGTCCTCAAACTTATGTTAAAGCAAGCTTGTTCAACTCAAACATTGGTACCTGAAACATGATTAAAACAAGGTCAACTAAAAAGTTTGAGAGCATAAATAGGTTTTGACTCTAAATAGTATAATTGTGTTGTGTGCATACAATCCATACATATCATGGTTAATAAGGTAAATATGGAGAGTTACTATTGTGAAACCAAATTGTACAATCAAACCTTTGTAACTAGCATGCAAAAATCAAAATGTGTTGTCGGTAACAATCACCCTACCTGGGTGGGTTTGTCAGACTCAATAGATCTATCATTGTTAACCGTCGACTTGTGTAGTTAATGATTACACATGTAAATTACACACAAATTGTAGTTTGCACACCTAGTACTCAAGCATGAGGCTCAAATTGCACACATGAATGTAGGGTAGAATTGTATTGTGTAGTTTGTAAACATTGTATAATTGTACTCATGTTCCACCCCAAAAATGTAAATAGTGTAAAAAGGGGGCTGTGTAAACTCACTTGTAAGTTGTTTGTAGATTGCACAAGAGAATAGATAGTAAGGTGAATCTTTATAACTCATAAGGTTAACCTAGAGTGTATATGTACAAACTTGAATTAATATTGTGCACAATGTCTAAAGTAAGTTTAGGGTTTCAATGGAAATGAGTGTAAGGATTTGTACAATGGGTCTGTGTTATAACATGTAAAGGAAATGTTTGTGTTTGCATTTTAAATAGGAATTTTTAAAAGAAATATGTGAGTTCAAGTATATGATTTTATTAATAAAAGAATTATGGTTTAAATTGAAAAACTACCTAAATTTAATAAATAATTTTTTTTTATTTATTTAAAGGTAGTGTGGAATTATGTTTATTCAAAAATAATTTAAACAAATTTATTTTTATTTATTTAGGACAATGCGTCAAATATATAGGGGAAATATATATATTATACATATATATTAGAAAAGTTTTATTTGTTTAATTGGGGTCTAAACCCTAGTATATATATATATAATTAATTAATTAATGAAGTTTGTGTTATGAAATATTATTGTATTTTATGAAACTTAGGTATTTTAAATGTATATATATTATAAAGAAAGAGTTTTTAAACAATTTAAATTGTAAAATAGTTGTTCTTATGTTTAAAATTTATTGTACAAATTGGTTCTATATGATATTAGGTTTTATAAAATAGTTTTTATATCATTAAATCATAGTTTAAAACTGTTAAAAAAATTAGTTGGGGCTTGCCCGGGTCGAACCCGGGTCTGTCCGGAGGAAACCTTCAACTGTATCCACTAGACCAACGACGCAATCCTTGAATCAAACCGGTCCGGAAATGATATAACCTGATAATGTAAAGGGGGCCGGTTCTGGATCTGATGGACGTGCAAAAAGGATCCAGGTTTGTGGGTTTCGAACCCACGCCACTTGGCTCGTGGTGCAAGGACTTACCAGTCGAGCCAAGTGGTTTCGCTGGTAGTTTAGGATTTCGATTATTTATATAGAAAACATGGTCTCTAGCCCCACATCAGATCGGTGCTTAAAATGCGTATGAACCCTAGATTTCAATTGGGTTTGATACCCTCTGTCATATGGAATTGACAGAGGGCTATTGTTCGCCATGTAAACACGAAGATGAGGACACATTACTTACTTGATTTGGTCGAGTAATGAAGGCTGTCGGCTACGAGTTTAGTCCAGAAGTTCTTGGTACCGGATAAGGAAGCAGAGGTGATATGAGACGCGAATAATGGTTTAGAGATTTTGATATAGGGTGTGCGAAGGTGTATGAATGTTTTAATTCGTTAATTTCATCTAAATCTCATGATTCGATTACGATTTGAAGGTAACAGCTGTCGGGGCTGATTACGCGTGAATTCAGTTGATTGGGAATGTATTGGGTCGTGAGTTTGGGTTGGATTCATGCGCGAACAACCTACGCATGATTTGCTGTCATCAAAGCGTTTCAATTCGCGGATTCTTTCCTGATTTAGCCGGGTTTGACTCTGTCGAGTCAAAGTTGTTTTGAATTTGAATTTAGTCGCGTACTTTGATCAAATTGAAACCATAAATGGGCCTGAGAATGGTATACGATCGATTACTCACGCATGGGAGGTCCAAGTACACGGATTGATTTGAGGGCAGCCTTGAATCATGGGTTTCTTGGGCTGTTTGACTTTAAAAGTCAAATAAGTCAATGTGATGAGTGAGAAGGTCAGAATTGAGGTCAAAGGGGGTCAAAGTTAGGGTGAAAAGGTTCAATTTCAATTGTGAGGGTTCAAAAATGGGGGTTCAAGTGTCTTGAGAGTTTAAACTAGATTATTTAAGTTATAGATACCTATATATACATATTTATAAATTGATTTTTATTTAAAACTTTATAAATTTTATAAATAAACAAATTTTAAATGAGATAAGGTTTTAGTATAAGTATTTTATAACATTAACTTTCATCTACATATGTTTCATACGTAACAAAAAAGAAATATATATATGTATACAGGACTGGGTTTATAAAATTTCAAATCATTTACACTTGAATCAATATAATAGAAATATATGTGTGTGTGTGTATGTAAAATCTGAAAATTTTGAAGTTGTATGGATGGGACCTTGAAATTGAATTATAACATGAGGTATGGTATTGAAACAATGCTTATTGCACTAGGACAAGTATAGAAATTCAAGAATGTTACAACCAAAGGGTATCGAAACAACTAGTTTCGATGGAAAACTTGTTCAAATTCTGAGACATCCTTTTTGAAAAACAAAACACCCTTTAATCGAAACAACTAGTTTCGATGCCTGAATTATGAACAAAAACACAATCATTCAAAAGCAGAGAAAAACTAAACTAAAAACTATAGACATGTTAACAACATATAAACATAAATAAAAAGAAAGGTAAAGGTCGCCTGAGGTGTCGAAACTCCATCTTACCGAGATTTTTGAGGAAATCTGCAAAATTAAACAATAGAAGAGTGAGATATTAGCACTGATGAGTTCATAAACAGGATCTAAGCAAGAAACAACCCAAAACACGTGATTTCAGTCGTAACAAGGGTAAGAGTGCAACCCTAACCATCGCCATATAAAACAGTAGCAAACATTTTGAGTAATCAAACCTAATGAAGACGACGATGGAGGAATCAGACAAGGGAGACTGATCATCTCAAACTTAGACCGAGGAATTGAGCTTTTGTGTGTGAAGATGAGAGTGAAAAAGGTTTCGGGTGAGTGAGAGTGAACGAAGCATGAAGAATAACCTGATTATGAAGACATTCAATTTGAGCTTGACAAAAGACTAAAATGCCCCTGTCAAAACTATTAGTTTCGATAGAGCAAAGTAGTTTCGGGTGGTAGGTAGTTTCGGGCGATTTGATTAGTTTCGATGACAATGTTGTTTCGGGTGAAAAGGAGATACTTGATCAGAAACAAAGCAAAGACACTCATATGTACACTACTTAAACAAGCTAATAAGGAAGATTAAGAAATTTATATAGAAAAATAAAAGTAAAAATAATAAAAGATATAAACACTTAGCCTTGGAAAATATCCAACGTGAGATCATGTCTGGTCAAACCCTTGAAACACTTCATTTTTGCACTCAGCTACTGTGAATCCCTGAAGATAGCCGATATTTGTGCAAGATAAACCCGAACATTTGTTTGTACAATGTTTTTCATGTGATTAAAAGGTACCATTTGAGCATGAAACACGGCGTACCCCACATTTTGAAATAAAATGGTTTTGAAAGCCTATCAATCCTCAAGAAATACCCGCATTCATCTTATCATCTCTTACAGGTTAACCAGGGTACCATCTTGGTAAGTCAAAATCACCGTCAAAAGTAAAATAAAATCCAACTGGATATAAGAAGTTGTAAAATTAAAATTTTCCAAGTGGATATTAAAAGGTACGAACATTCTAGATCTTTGCGTAAGCAAAACAGAAGAAGTCGTAAAATTATCCAAGCGGATAGGAAAAGGTTGAACACCGGAGATCTTTGTGTAAGCAAAACAGATGGGGTCAAATCATCCAAGTGGATGGGAAAAATATGAACTCTCGAGATCTTTACGTAAGCAAAACAGACGGGGTCAACGGCGCTAACTCTCGTTACTTTGACGGTCTCCTGGGCATTAATCAGAATCCAACACGTAAGCCTATATTTGATTGAATCGGTTTTCTTAGCTTAAAATGGGTTAGAAGTTTCAAAAATGGGTTCAAACACACGTGTACGATAGAGAATTAGGTTTTCACACTACTAAAGAGTTATAACCGTATGTCGGGCCTACCGGCTATACCTTAGTAAGCACCATCGCTTATGATCCATTCCATGTTCAAGAAGTGTGATCAGACTCTATCATTTCTCACAAGGTCGGATCCGATTTTCCTGAAACAAAACATGATACTTACATTGAGTTTTTCTTAAGCACAAAACAAATTTTTTTTTTACTAAACAAAGCAAATCTTTTTCTTTCTAACTGCACATTCCAATTTCTCCCCCAAAAGCTTTGCTTTCAAAGGTAAATAAAGAAAACAACTATACAGAAAAATAAAATCTTTTTGAAAATCTTCCCAATTAACAAGTTTAAATAGAAAAGACAATATGCACAAAGGTTACTGAAAGTTGATCATGCCGAGCATCTCCACCAATTTCTCAAATCTGGCAGAATCAAATGCTTTTGTAAAGATGTCGGCAGTTTGCTTGTCGGTTTTGACTTCAACGATTTTAATATGTTTCTTTTCGACACAATCACGGATGAAGTGGTGTTTGATCTCAATGTGTTTGGTTTTAGAATGCTGAACGGAATTTTTGGTGATATGGGGAACGGCGGTGTTATCACACAAGATGGGAGTTTCATGGAAGATGATCCCGTAATCAAGCATTTGATGGTGGATCCACCTTACTTGGAAACAACAAAAGGCTGCAGCAATGTATTCGGCTTTGGTTGTGGATTGGGAAACGGTGGTTTGTTTCTTACATTGCCAGGAGACGAGGCGGTTGCCAAGAAACTGACAACCCCCAGAAGTGGATTTTCGGTCTAAGTTGCATCCCCCGTAGTCTTAATCTGAATATGCCAAAAGATCAAACAAGTTATTTTTGGGATACCAAAGCCCAAGCTTTGGCTTGTACTTCAAATATCTTAAAATACGTTTGACAGCAATTAAATGAGAGAGTTTAGGATTAGCCTAAAAGAATGCACACAAGCACACTACGAACATGATGTCTGGTCTGCTAGCAGTGAGATACAGAAGAGATCCTATCATTGAGCGATAGAGGTACTGATCAACGCTTTCACCATCCAAATCAGGAGACAGACATTGTCAAACTTCCACAGGAGGCTTGTAAGGATGAGACTCAGTCATTTTGAATTTGGTCAAAATTTCTTTGACGTACTTCTCTTGATGGATAAGAATTCCCGACTCAGACTGATCTACTTGCAAACCAAGAAAGAACTTCATTTCTCCCATGGAACTCATTTCAAACTTAGAACACATTACTTCCTCGAACTCTTTACACAGCCGAGGATTTGTGGATCCGAAAATGATATCATCAACGTAGATTTGCACCAAAATGGTATCTGCACCATCCTTTCGTTTGAACAAAGTTTGGTCAATTGCCCCTCTTGTGAAACCATTATCAAGCAGATGCGTAGATAACGTCTCATACCACGCACGAGGTGCTTGATGAAGACCGTACAATGCCTTGTCAAGATTGTAAACTCTGTCAGGATAGCTTGGATCAATGAAACCCGGTGGCTGCTTGACATAAACTTCCTCTTGAACTTTTCCATACAGAAATACGCTTGTACATAATTTCATAAGGTGTCTTGTTGCAACTTTTGGTGATGAGAACTCGATTCTGCACAAAACATGCGGTATTGACTGCCTCAGCCCAAAACGTGACAGGAAGCTTATAATCAACGATCATAGTTCTTGCTGCTTCTATCAACGTGCGATTTCTTCGTTCAGCTACACCATTTTGTTGTGGAGTACGAAGTGCACTGAATTGCCGAGAGATACCCTTACTTTCATAGAAAGAATCTAGAATGGCATTCTTGAACTTTGTGCCGTGATCACTGTGGATAGTCTTCACACTTAGATTGAACAGATTCTCAATTTGTAGCAGATGAATCTTCAGAGTCTCTGGCGTCTCATCTTTCAAAACTTTGATAAATTCACAAGTTATTTTAATCCGGTAAAGAAAACTCTGATTTGGAGAGAGAAATTTGATCCAAAGAGAATATTGGTCATCCGAAGAGAATAAGATAGAAAGAAAACACACAACACATATACTATGGAGGACAAAATCTAGTCCGAAGAACACAAAAATTAATCCTTAGTAAAAAATAATCTGTCAAGAGTAAAACACACTTTCCGCAATAAACATACTTAGAACAAATAATACTCTATCTGAAAGAACACAACAATCCGGAGACAAAATCTTATCCGGTGTAAACATCTATCTAAAGTAAAAAGATCAATTTTTTCAAAGACTTGTCCGGAATAAATTATAACATCTTGAATAAAACTCAAATATCCAGAGTAAACACTTAAGCACTTTTTTACATATCATACATAGGAGAATCATACTACGTCAAGTTAATACTAACAAAAGTTCCTTATTACATTTCATTTATCATACAAACATCAGCAGGTTAAGATGCATTTTGAATTGATTAAGTCAAATGACACTCAAGTAATGTTTATCCCAACAAAATAATGAAGTTATAGATAAGAATTAGCATAACGTAGTATAGCCTATACTCTAAGACATATAGCAACACCTACCCATCCTCATGGCGTGACAATGAATTATGTTACCACATCATCAGATTAACCATTGGCAGCCACTGAATATAAAACTTCATTTTTTATAAGAGGGATACTCCAAAGAGATAATGAGGGATAATGATAGAGATCCATAAAAGAAATTTGAGATAAAAGAACAGGGATTCATAAAGGAGTAATATGTCTGGGAATATCTAGGTGGTTGCTTACATAAAACAGAAGAGATTAGTCATACATATCTGGAATATCAAGTTTCTTTAGGTCTTTGCTTACACAAAACATAAGAGAAAATGAGATAGAAAAATTGAAGTCTTATACCTAAGGTACCATGGTGTGTGTGTGTCAGATAGTTTCACTTGCACCCAATTGATGGATCTCAGCATTTTAAACCATAGACTAGAGATAGGTTTAATCACATATGCATAGAATCATTATGCTTGCCACAAAGATACTGTTTTTTTCAAATACATAATGAGCCAATAAACATAACATATAAAACACTACATATTCCTTTTGATGCAATCCATGTATAAGAATACTCATGTTACTTCCTATCATTTCTTAGACTTAGAAATCATATTATCATGACATCCATAATGTGTATAACATAAAGACTAATCAGAATGAAACATGCACACAAAAGCACGAAAGCCAAAATCTTTTTTGAATTTTGAAGGAATAAAAAAACAAAAAAAAATAAAGTTTTCAGGTACTAATCTCAATCCAAATTCTTCATACCTATTGATTCAATCAAGAATTGAAATTTGGTTTTATCAAAAGGTTTAGTGAAAAGATCAGAAAATTGTTCTAAAGTGGGGACTTGAACTAATGAAATTAGTTTCTTTTCAGCACAATCTCTGAGAAAATGATACATGATCTCAATTTGTTTTGTTTTTTAATGTTGCACGCGGTTTTTGGTTATGAACATAGCTGATGTGTTGTCAATGAAGATTGTGTTGTTCATGAAGTTGATAGGATGCAGCAATATACTCTGATTCTGCAGTTGAGATAGACACATTGTTTTGCTTTTTGCACTGCCATGAAACCAATCTATTACCCAAAAATTGACATCCTCTTAATGTAGACTTTCTGGTCAAGTTTCAACCCATGAATTCAAAACTTGGACTTTTAGGATACCAAAAACCAAGACTTTGTTTGCTCTAAAGATATCCGAAGATCCTCTTGACAGCACTAAGATGAAAAATTTTGTGGTTCGCTTGAAATCTTGCACAAACACATACAGCAAACATGATGTATGGCCTACTAGCAGTAAGATACAACAAGGATCCAATCATAGATCTATAAAGATGTTGGTCCACAACCCCCCCCCCCCCCATCTGGAGATAGACCATGATGAGTAGCAATAGGAGTTGTAGTCAGTTTACAATCCATGAATTTGAACCTAGTAAGTATGCCATTCACATACTTGGCTTGGTTAATGAATATGCCATCTGAAAGTTTCCTGACTTGTAAACCTAGAAAGAAGTTCATCTCCCCTGTTGTACTCATCTAAAATTTTGATTTCGTGAGCACTTCAAAATCCTAGCATAGATTTTTATTTATAGAACCAAATATGATATCATCCACAAATATATGCACTAGAAGTAGGTCTTCATTTGAATTTCTAATGAAAAGAGTTTGATCTATCTTGCCTCTGTGAAAACCATGCTTAAGTAGATGGCTTGAAAAGGTCTCATGCCATGCTTCAGGATCTTGATGAAGACCATACAAAGCTTTATCCAACTTGAAGACTCTGTCAGGAAAATCAGGAGCCTCAAATCCTAGAGGTTGACAGACATACACTTTTTCCTTTACTTTTCATAAAGAGAAGCACTTTTGACATCCATCTGATATATACTATGAAATCATTTGAAGTGGTATATGCCAAAAAGAGTCTTATAGCTTCAAGTCTAGTAATAGGAGCAAAAACATCATCATAATCAATACCTTCTTCTTGTGTGTAACATTGAACTACCAGTCTAACCTTATTTCTAACCACAATACCCATGTCATATTTCTTGTTCTTAAACACCCATTTGGCACCTATAGGATAGTGACCTCTAGGTAAGTCAAGTAATTCCCAAACTTCTTGTTTCTTGAATTTAAGCCATTCTTCTTGTATTGCCTCCATCCAGCTGTTTTCTTTCAAAGCCATCTCTACATACTTTGGTTTCATTTAAGAGAGAAAGCAAGAGTATAAACACTTATTGATAGTACCAAATTTACTTCCTATTATCACTCCCTCTTGGACATTTCCAATTACGTTACTTAAAGGATGGAGATGATCTTTGTTGACTCTCAATGTTGGTACACTCTCCACTTGAATATTTCGATCCAGGTTAGAATGATTTTGCTGAGGAAGTTCTGAGCTTGATGATGAACAAAAAGATGTGTCTTCATCATTATTGACTACATAGGGAATTGGTTATGTAGTAGAAGAAGATGGTGCAGAAACTTCTTGATCATCAGATAGAGGAGGAGTAATAGAAATAGCATGAATAAATGATCAGGAGAGCTCCACTCTATAGTCAATGACATATATGAAATTCTCCGTTCTCTGCTTTTAATTCCTATATTCAGCAGCTGATTGCAATCTTGGAGGTTCTGATGTCAGCACCAATAGTTTGAATAACAGTAGCATTGTGATTGAATTTCTTCAAAATTTTAATCAAATTCTACTCAATTTGATATGATTTCCATGCACGCACGTAAAATTCACACAATCAGAGATGAATTCTTGAAATATTCCTCTAATTTTAAGAATTTGAGCACCAAAAGCTCTGATACCACTTGTACGATCGATATTCAACAAGAAAAATATTTTGTGATTGAATTAACCGGAGTAAACAATCAATTCACTAAGAAATCAACACACAAAGTAAATCAAAATTGGTCAATCGTATTGATCGAAAGTATGTTCATATAAATGTGGAATCAACAATTACAAAATAACATAACATTACATGCTATTTATACTAAAATACAATTAACCTATGCATTAAGCTCTATTCTGATTGACACATGTCATAACAAACTAACTCCTCTAAGTTGTCAGTTTCCCTCGGAGTACTCCGGATGAACAAAGTCTGGTCCGGGTGACCATTTTGATCATCCGGAGTACTTGCCTTGTACTTGTTCTTCTTTAATCCTGTGTAGTAAGTTGACTTCCAAGAATCTTTCTTCATATGTAGTGACTCTTCATCCGGAATGAAGTCTTCATCTGGAGTACTTAGACTTGAAGTTCTTCAGATAGTTATCCGGAGTACTCATCATCCGGAGTAACCTGTTCATCCGGAGTAGGAGTTATTCCTCCGGAGTATTTACACTTGATTATTTTTCGGTGAACATCAGCCTTAGTATGACTTTACACGTACACAATAAATAGCCGCATCACCTCTCCGATTTTCACATTCATAATTAACGAAACATACACTATAAATATCCTTATCAACTCTCTGGTTTTCACATGTCGATATATGATGGAATAGGTGGACTCATCATTAATCACCAACCAATTGGGTTTACATTGTTTCACATGTGTTTGGAATGTGCGCATTTGAAAACCTATAGTGTACGGGGAATGTATGTCGGCTTTAACATTGTAAGGAACAAATGGTCGGTTAATGCTGGAATGCTGATCTCTAAATATTTAGGCATATGAGTGTCCCAAAATGGTTTACATTTGTGTCTTCAAATTTGCAAGTTGGGAATAGGGATGTAAATGAGCTGAGCCGAGTCCGGGGTTGACTAAGCTCGAGCTTGACTCGTTTCGAGCTCTATTTCTAAAGCTCAACTTTGGCTTGTGGGTAGCTTGGCCAATCCACAATTAGGTTGTGTATTGATATTGTTTTTTTTTTTTGCGCATAATGTTTTCTTTTCTTTAATACGTGCTCTTTCCAAACCTGACAAGACGAGTCATACTCGATTCGTGTATCAACCGTACTCTCTCTACCATAAATTATTTTTTCCTTCTATGGTCTAATCTTAAACACATGATAATTTTATAAAATGTAAGATGCAAGCATATGTACAAGTATATTCATCATTTACATCATATATTTATATTTTTATAACTATGTTCTTTATATAGGACAATTATTTTAAAACAAATGGATTATTATTAAAAGCTATAACCACAAATATATTTTAAATTGTTCAACTTAAAAATGTTCTATCAAGTAGAATAGAGTTTTATTGATTACTTAATAAATTCTAATAAAAAAAGATGCAAATCTCTTGGGTATCCAAGAGGTTATTGATATTTGTATGTATTCCCAGCTTCATCCAACAGAAGACACCCTCTCACATCAATACACAGACACTTATAAACCCTCTTACATTTTCCCAGTACCCATCATCTTTTTCCCTGCAACATTACAGAATTTTGCATTTTCATGTCTTTCCTCCCACCTGAATCCATGTTCTTTGGCCATGAAGATCACCATCACCATCCTCATCACTTCCAAGGTCCTCTACGTATCTGTTAAATATATGCCTTTGTGTTTGTAACTTTGTATATATATTCAAGAATAATTGAGTTAATATCTGGTTTGTAGGTGTGGAACCAGTGATGCTGAGATCGATGTCGTATTCCGGGAGAGAAAGGTGTGAAGAAGTGAACGCCGGCGGTGACGGTGACACGTCGGATGACGAGGGGTTGTCACAGCTGGGAGAAAAGAAAAGGAGACTGAACCTAGAACAGGTGAAAGCCCTTGAGAAAAGCTTCGAGTTAGGGAACAAGCTCGAACCAGAACGCAAACGGCAACTGGCTCGTGCTTTAGGGTTGCAGCCAAGACAAGTGGCTATATGGTTTCAAAATAGAAGGGCTCGATGGAAGACCAAACAGTTGGAGAAAGATTATAATGTGTTGAAGACACAAGTTGACTCCATTAAAGCTGATAATGATGCACTCAAAACCCACAACAACAAACTTCATGCACAGGTAGTATTCCCAAATATTAATTCTCCGAAAATTGTTAGAAATTTTTTTTAAAAATTTCGGAAAGTTTTCGGAGACGGACTCTCTCGGAACCTTTTTCAGAAAATTCTCAAAAAAAGTTTCCCGCTGGCTTTTTTCCGATTAAATATTTTTTGTCGGAAAATGGTCCGGCCTGTTTTTAACGTCTTTCCGACAAAAAAACTTTGTTTTGGAAAAAGTTTCTCACAAGCTTTCTCCAATAAAATATTTTTTTGTTGGAAGACGGTCAGAGTGGCCTGTTTCTGGCGTCTTTCCGGAAAAAAAACCTCATTTTGAAAAAAAGTTTCCCACAAGCTTTTTTCCGATAGAATGCTCTTTTATCGGAAAATGGTCAGAATGGCCTATTTCCGGCGTCTCTCCGAAAAAAAACTTTGTTTTGGAAAAAAGTTTTCCACAAAATAATTTTTTGTCGGAAAATGGTCATAACGGCCTGTTTCCGATCTCTTTCCAACAAAAAACCTTCCTTTTGGAAAACAGTTTTCCACAAAATACTCTTTGTCGGAAAATAGTTATAACTGCCTGTTTCCGACGTCTTTCCAACAAAAAAAACCTCATCGGAAATCCGACTATTTTTAGTAGTGTTGTGTAATAAAGTTCCTTAATTTCTTCAAATCTTAATGTTTGATCTCAGTTGATGGCTTTAAAGGGTCAAGAATCAAACAACCTTAGAGCCATAGTGAATTTAAACAAAGAAACAGAAGGATCTTGGAGCAATGGAAGTGACAACAGTTGTGAAGACAACAGCACCATGTTCTACACACAGATTTCAAACAATCTGCCAACCGGTTCTTCGATGATCGGAGGATTAACGCCACCATATCTCCTCGGCCAAACAGCGGTGGCCGGAGATGAAGGGTTCTGCAACATGCTCAATGTTATAGAGGATCAGCCAGGTTTCTGGCCATGGCCGGAAGCTGAGCAGCAACATCAACATCTTCCATGAACTATATATATTATGTTACAATTAATTTCCCACAAAATTCCTTCTTTTTATTTACATTTTTGGTTTCATATATTCTGCACTTTGATTTTAATGGTGTATATTTGTGCATTCAATCTGATAAATTAGTTTTTGGTTGTTGTCTCTGAATAGCAATGATTATTTTTGGGCGTACGGTAAAATTGATAATCATTGTGAATTATGAATAGCCAGAAAAATTATACTGAAAATGATCTAACATAGAAAGCCTACATCCAAACACTCCCGCTCGAAAAAACTTTCTTTTTAAATGCAAGTGCTATGAGTTATAAATTAATTACTGTAAACACATTTTTATTTCTCTCTAGAAAATATTTTTAATGTTTTTGTAATAGATCATGTTTTACATTCTAAATCAAACTATTTTGATTTCAAACTAATTCGTTTACAATGAGAAATTTCAAATCTTCTAGCATTACTTAATATAATATAATGAAATTACAAATCAGAACACTTGAGGCGGATCCGTAAGTGATTATCTCAACCGTCAGTAATCTGTAAGTGAATTTTCGTGTAGAAACTGGGCATGGGTAAAAGTTTCACCAACGGATTTTATGGGCAGGTCGTCAGACGAAAGTTCACTGACAGATCACTAACGACTGTGTCACCACGGATCACCCATGACCGTGAAAACTTCATTTTTTCTTCTTATTTCGCGGGTTTGTTTGATCCGTCGGCGACCCGTCCGGTCACAAGCGACCATTAATAAACACAATTTCTCTTTTTCGGATTTTGTTTGGTAAATTGATAACCACCGACGGATCATCGACGAACATTAAAATTTTATTTCTAATTTCTTCTTCTCTTTGAGATTTTGTCGGTCCGTTGACGATCCATTGGTAATCACCGATAGGTTTTTCAATCAATTTTTTTGTCGATGAAAGTCTATTTTCAAGTGAAATAACTTAAATGTATCATCTTTTTTTATCATTCAATGCCGGTTACTTTTTTATTTTTTTTAAACATTAATTTTTTTACACTTAAATACTACCTAATCAGGGCCGGTCCCGAGAATCCCCTAAATGTTTTGAGCCCGGGACATTTAAAAAAAGCAGACCCTATAATATAAACTCAATAATCATATATAAAAAAACTTTAATACGACAATAATTATAACAATAATTACTAAAACAAAAGTATTGTACCAAAATGATCGAATTTACTTACCAAAATCTATTGGGCCTTTTTAATTTCTATATAGGTTAATGAGATAATAGTTAAATTACAAGTTGAGCGTTTTATAAGTAATAGACTAATGTTAATGAGATTGGGTTTAAAACTTTAAATATATAGAAATTTTTTATAAAAATATATATATAATATATAATTTTTTTTTAAAATATCGGACCCCAGAGAAGACCGGGCTCAGGACGGTCGCCCTCCCTCCCCGCCCCCCTTTGGGCCACCCCTGCACCTAACCTTGTACTTGCAAATAGGGGATGAACATTTAAGAGGCCAGAGGGGGGTCAGGGCCCCCTGTTTTTTGCTCATAACTATTGATTTCGGCTCACTAAGTTTATTTCATATTAGTTATAGTGTTTAGCCGCCCTAATCCAAACTAAAAGTTGAAATCTGTTCCACAAATCCAGACAATCACATCATTTTTGGGATTTCCAAACTAAAAGTTGAAATCTGTTCCACAAATCCAGACAATCACATCATTTTTGGGATTTATGGTCTTTGTTTGGTGAAAAGAATTTGGTTTTTTATGTGTAATATTTTCGGCCCCCTAATTTAGTTGTTCAAGTTCCACCACTGCTTACAAAGATTTAAATTCACACCACTTTTATTGAGGACAAACACCATACCACTAGAACATTAGCTCATGATCACTTTTCTAACTAACATGAAAAATAACATGGAGCTTACTCTTATATATCAACGAGTTGGTTTTGATAATTTTTGAAACTATAAATCACGGTTTGGTTTTAAGAAACCATGGAATATTCGGCCGAATCGGTCTATGAACACCTCTCCTAAAAATAAGATTAACTATCAAGTAAAAACGTTTATATTATGGTTTTTTATCCTCAATTATAAAAGGCAGCCTTCGTCTCAAAATATCTTGGATTTACAGGGATTCATGTGACATGTTTGTTACACAGCATATAGTTGCCAGTTAGGTAAGTGTAGTTGATCTGGCATGTATGGGATATAATTATTTTAAAAATGTTATCAAATGAATAAACAAAAAATAAGTATTATAATTTTGCATCTTGAATATTAAAGTAATAAAGAAGTCACTACTTTGTCATAATAAATGTGTTTTGAGGAGAAGGTTCTACTTCTATGCATGTGCAACAAGATTAAATACAATATTTTAATGTCATAAAAAATCATATTATACAACAACTTTTGTAAATAATGTTACATAAAAAATTATTAAAAAAATATAATATAGGATAAAGAGTATTTATCTATATATAATATTTTAAATAATTTAGAAAATAAATTAAAAATTCTCTAAATCTCACTAGTACAAAAATTGTTTTTAGAAGCGGTGTAAATGATTTTTAGAAGCGTTTTGTAAACGCTTCAAAAGGCACCGCCTCAAAAAATATACCCATTTATTGCAGCGGTTAGAAAGTTTTTTTAGCAAGGGTGTTTTTTTTATATAATAAATAATAAGTAATGTTTTTTTGCAGCGGTTATGTTTTTTAATATATTAATTAATGATGAATGTTTTTTGCAGCGGTCATAATTTTAGCGAATATATTAATTAATAATTAAAATTAATGTTTCAAAAACAAATTCAATACCAATCCAGAACCAATTCAATACACCAGATACTAATTCATATTTCCAGCAAAAAAATCAATTGAAATTTGGTAAAACCTAGAATTCAATTATATCAATCCAGAAGCAATTCAATACACCGTATACTAATTCAGAAATTTACAAATCCAACAATACATAAATTTCTACAAGATATAAATCTATAAGAAAATAAAAAGTATAACACCAAATCTAATTAAGCTTATAGCTCGATCCAATTTGGAATCAAACTCGCAAAAAGCAACGGCATTATGATCCTAAGTAACTTGTCGATATCCTTTTGTTTAGCAACTCTTGTTGTTCGCCAAATCTAAAAAGAAATAAATAAAAATGGTTAGATTTAAACAATATCCATTTAGGGTAAAAAAATTTAAATATATATATATAAAATACTTACATCCCTGGGAAATTTTTTTTGATAAGTACAAACAAACTCCATCATAAAGCCCAACACAATGTATCCACATTCCCATCCATTTTCTTGTTGTTTACACTACAATTAATTAAGTGAAATTTAAGAAAATCAATTAACTAAGACATAGAAATGCATACCTCGACCATGTTCCATGTGAATTCTATTTCATTGAAAACATCTTCAATGACTTTCGAAAGAAGATAACTGTTTTTGTCTTTTTTACCCTTTAACGAATCTAAGATGAATACTTCTTTCTTTGCAGGAGAAATGATAAATAATGTCCAATGATTACTAAAAAAAGAAAGTTATAAAATAATTAAGTAAATTATAATTAATAAAGAAAAGGAAAGTTAATTAAAATACACTAAGAAGCAAAAAAGATAATATATTACTCGACTAAATACGGTGCAAGAAAATATTGTTTGTCCATATGAAGCTCGTATACACCGATAATGTGATCTTGAACTTCTTTGGGCTTACTTCCGCACATATCACCATTGATTGAGTTCGGACCAAAGAAAGCGCATGGGTTGTCTCTACCATCATTGGACACCATATAAAAAAACCTTAAATCAAGAAAAAATAAAAATGATAGAGTTAATAAATTAAATTATCTACAAATGTTTTTGTACCAAATAAAAAAACCAAAAAAACTTACGCCGCAAACCAATGTATGATGGTGACATCAACCCAGCCGTTGGCGAATAGTTGTAATAACGCCTCAATTTCAATAAAGTCTTTTAAGATGTCGGGATACATACCGTGAGGCGTTGAAAACTCGATTGGAACAAGATCAAGATGATAATTTCCAACGTGCCTTTCTAATTCACTAATCATGCCTTGAATCCATGCAGGTCTTTCTTTTATTGCGTTCAAAGCACTCTTTATATTTCGGACTTGTTTTTCTTGATTCGTTTCTTTATTTTGTGGTCGTAGAATTTGATTGACTATGGGTATCGCACTAAAATAACAAACACTTGATTATAATACACACACATACATATATACACATATATTTATACATATATATGTGTGTGTGTGAAAGTGTGTCTATTAGTACGATGAAGTGATTAATTACCAGAGAATCGACAAAATCATCTGAATCGGCAAAATTATTCGTATCGATATTAACAGTAGACGTCGGTTGATGTTGAACTTCATTGACTTCGGGCGACACAAACTAAAATAACAAAGAATGTGTTATAACATACAAAAAAAATCAAACGAAATGAATATAACTACCTTAAGTATATAGGCTGAAGTACTCGTTTCGATGTTACAAGTGCGTGTTTGTGGGGAGGTTTGGAGTGGCCTCGATGCATTGTGACTCGGGGCCTTTCTCAAGGCATTAGTTGATTTGTGGGGTGCCTCGACGTTCACAATCTACAATTAAACAAAAAATATTATAATAAATACTGATATAAGAAAAGATAAAGTAACATATAATATTTTAATAAACCAGGGAGTTAATTACACAAATGGCATTCATGCCCTCATGTGAAGTTACTTAACTTTATTTTAGAGATAAAATTAAAATATATATATATATATATATATATATAAAACCAAGTATACCTTTAGTGCGCTTCTTGGCCACTGAATAAAACGAGTAATTGCGTCACTCATATGTTCAACTTCATCGTCGAGAGTGTCTAAAGGGACCTTCATGTTCTCATAACCTGGCATGACGGTATACACTTGTATTTCACACAATCGTCGCTTATGCTTTTTGTATGTAATGTCTTAATTGTTGTAGGATATGCTTGCCCTTTGGCTATCATTATCTCTCTCGGCATATCATCGGGCGATAATATATCACACTTACATACATCCTGCAAAACCATATAACTTATTAAGTTTATAAATTTAATCGGGTGTCGTCCCCTTTACCCAAAAAAAAACACAATAAAAAATGTGTATGCATATGTGTGCGTGTGTGTGTATTACCTAAATATCCGGATTTTCTGTATGGGATCCAGTAAGGCAAATCCCAAAAGATAGATTTTTGTTTCCAAATGGCTCCTTTCTAAACACGAGTTCTTTTTCCCAACACAACATTTAGTTTTTCAACACGTGAAAATGCATCAAATCGTTTTCTTACCGTTTTGTCCTCAATGGTTCCATCAAACTCCTCCTTTTTCTTTCCATAACTATAACCACGCGGAAGGAATCTTCGATGTCCCATGTATACGGTTTTTTTGTAATTATTTAACCACATCGAACTTGTGTCATCTTCACAAACAGGACAAGCTTTCTTACCTTTCGTACTATATCTTGACAAAATGCCATATGCTGGAAAATCACTTATGGTGCAAAAAATCATGGCTTGCAATTTAAAATATTCTTTCTTATAAGCATCGTATACTTCTACACCTGTACTCCATAGAGTTTTCAAGTCATCAATCAAATGAGACAAATAAACACCACTGTTATTACCAGGTTGTTTCGGACCCTGAATCAACAAGGACATCATTATGTATTTTCGTTTCATGCATAACCACGGTGGAAGATTGTAGATGCATAGAAGAACCGGCCACGTACTATGACGACTACTCATATTTCCGAAAGGGTTGAATCCGTCTTAACTATGTTCAAACCGTATGTTTCTAATCTCGTTACCAAACTCAGGAAACATATTATCAATATTTCTCCATTGGGGTGAATCCGACACATGTCTTAATTTTCCATCTTTTACACAATCGTCAGAGTGCCAACATGTAATATCCAGTGTTTTCTGACCTAGTTTTTCTTAAACTTTTGCACGTATTATTGATTCAAAGCTTGAATTCTTTTAAATTATCTATTTTTTTTAATAATAAATATTAAGTTAAATGATATATATTTAAGAAAAAAAAAGTATACTTGAAATATATGTACATATATATATTTGAGACTTATTTAAAAATATATATATATATATGTAAAATATGCTTGATTCTTAAAAACTTTATAAACTTATAATTATATAAATAAAAATAATTCATAAACTTATTCTAAAATACTTAGACTCGTAAACCATAAATCTTAGAAATTATTTTATGAATTTAAAAAATAATAAAAGACAATAAAACTTACAAAACTTATTTAGTTTATTTTTTTTATATATAAAAAAATATTTAATAATAATAATAAAACATATTATTGTTTTATAAATTTCAGGGACCAAAACTATCATTTTGGAAACCCATTTTAAACTTAAAATCAATTTTATACATAAAATAACAAGACCTTGAAATTTCAGGACCGAATGTGTAATTAGGCAAATCTTCCGGACTTCAAATCAGTCACGAGTTCGATACCCACCGAGACCGGTTTTGAGCCCAATTTATTCAAAAACGCGTAAACGGCCGAATTAAATGCTCCTCGAGCTCCGACTCAGGCATGCGACTCAACCCCGATGTTCTTCAATGCCAAATTTTGAGTCTAGCACCCGCGTGGTTCGAAATTAACCCCGTATTACTCACCTATAATCCCCCCAACTAATTCGGCATTTAATGATAAAATTGACTACAAGTACAGACTCAAACACCTCAACGACATCACCCTCAAACTTCCCAAACACCCAAATTGGTCGTTCATCACCTGCATTTCTAGTTTGAATCTGTGGTCAGTCGCACAAAAGATCGAACATGTTCTCCTTCATTTCGTTATCAATCCAGGTAATTTGAATGCTCATTAGTTTCGTTTTCATTCATAGATCATTAGCCCTCTGTCAATTTCCATTAACAGAGGGTTAATCGAGTCGTATTCGGAGGATCTTGATTCTAGGGTTTATAAATTAGGGGTGATTTGGGAATGAGTTTATGAATTTCTTTTTCTGTATAAAACAACAGCGAGACCCGTAGCCGGGTGGTTAAAGGCGTAGGTGTGTGACTCGGGTGGCCCGGGTTCGATCCGGCCAGCCTGAGTTTTTGCCCATTTCATTTTTTTGGCCTTTTAAACAAGTTATTAATCTTTTAATTATTTTTACAAAACCTGTTAAACTTTTATAAACTTAAAAACCAATTTTAATCACATTTTTGTATTCTAGAACATTTTTAATTAAATAAAAACTTAGTTAAACTTATAACATTTAATTCTTTAAAAATGGTTTTAAATATTAAACTTTATAAAACTTGGATTCTAAACAGAAAACATGTTATAAGATTTGAAACTTTGATTTTACTATTATTATTTCTGTTTTAAACTTTAAAAACAAATATAAATTTAAAACATAAATAACTCATATAAATTTTATAAAATCAGAAAAATTTATAAAACTTTCACATTATTTAGGAATCAGAAAACTTATAAACTTGTACTTTTTATAAAAAAATTATGTTTATTTCAAGACTTATTTAATTATTTAAATTAAAACAGAAAATAAACATACAAATATAAACTTATAAACCCCATAAAACTAAAGACATTCATAAACTTGTAAACTTTATTTAAATACTTTAAGAAACTTTATAGACTTATAAACTTTAAAACTTATATAAATGCTATTTGACACTTTATTAAACTATAACTATATTTCATTTGTTTAAACTTATGAAAACGCTTTTTTTATAATAAGTACTAATTACTTAAATGCTTGAATAAATCATAGATGATTTATATCTATCGTTTTCAATTAGATAATTGCTTATCCTAAATAACCATGTATTCTTAAAATGATTATCACAAAACCTTAATCATTATTCTTTAAATAATAGTCGTCGTTTTTATTATTAATCTTTAATAATTATTTATTCTCTAAATAATTATCACTAAACTTTAATATAAACTCTCCCCTAACTATTATTACCACTTTACTTCTAAAACACTTAGAAAACTATTTGCATTATTATTTCCTAACTTGTGTAATTAATAATTATAAACTTCCTAAATAATTATGTTAATTTATAATTATTCTGAAACTATAAACTTATTAAACTTTGATATCCAAACCTTGTGTCATTCATTCCAAATATTTATTTGAATCTTTGATTTAAACTTCGTAAACACAACCATTCTCATCTCCTACTTGGAACCCTAGACAGTTCTAGTTAATCTTAGCATCTTAGAATTCTTTTCCTAGACTTATAGGATCATATGTTAAACTTTATACTTATATTCTTAGGCTCGTTGTGAGGGTAATCTCCCTTAAAGTCTTGCAACACTTAACCTGTCGGATACTCTTTTATCCAATCCAAGTGAGTATACTTAGCCCTTTTTCCTTTCTATACTTTTGGGGTGAAACATGTTCAAAAACATCAAACTTATGCAATTCTTGTAAAACTATGACTAGATGCTTATTCTTATGTTAAACTTGAGACTTGTATGCTTAGATTAAACTTAAAACTAGCACATTCATCAACTTTGATCAAGCCTATAGTAACAATGATAGATTTATTGTATTTGACCAATCCACCTTGATTGATTGACCCCTTCGGGGGGGAGCCCTTGGTGATTGTTACTGAATTAAACTTTAAACTTGAGACTTATAAGGGTAACCTGCGGGTTATGTCTAAACTTGGTTAGAGTGTTGAAGTGCACAATGTTTAAGATACTTGTTCTTATACTTACATTATAGAATGCATATATCATAGTGAATTGTAATTCTTTCTAAATACTTGTTAAACTACGTCAAAACCTTTGTATCTCACCAACTATTTTATAGTTGACAGATTCTTTCACATGTTTCAGGTTCTACATCATAAGACTTGTTTGTGATTGTGACACCCAGCATTTCAGGTCAATATCCACATTTCATAAACGCACGTTCATAATTATTATTTCCTGATATTTTATTTTGACTAAGTAAAGTCAAGAAGTCTAGCAAAGAAGTTTGTTCCAAGTCTTGTAAACCGTAAAGAGTTACTAGAAAAAGTAAGCAGGATAACCCGACTTAATGCGAACGTAAATGGTTAAATAAAATAACCAGAAAAATATATATATATATATATATATTACACAAAATTTACAATGAGCCAAGATTCTAATATTTTCTTCAACGAGCCATAAAATGGTTAAAAATTATAATACCGTGAAGAATCGAAACTGAATTAAATTACCCCTTTAAAAAAAACTCTAATTGATACTAATACCATAATAAATTAATATTTAAAAATTGGTTATCATTAACCCCTAAACCACTTCCTTGACTTTCTCGGCCGAGAGTCAGGGGAGCCATTCTCCCACTTGCAAGTTCACTCAATCTCAGATTAAGAACCATACCTCTTCAGTCGAAATCCCACAATCCCTATCATTTATCTCATTTTCTTACGGCAAATTCCCAATATCTCCTTCAAATCGAAGTCCAGTTCAAGGCAAAATTCATCAGATTTCGGTGCTATAAGAAGAGTTCCCAGTGTGTTCTCAAGAATCGAGCTAAGGAGCTCAAGATCATTCTCTGTTTCTCATAAACCATTCTCTGTTTGAGGTAAAAACTCAATATTATCCATTTCATTTTCTTTAAAACCGTAGCTGAACATGTAAATCGTTCAAACGCAACTAAGATAACAAGAAAAGTGTGTCAAATTCAAGATTTGAACATAAA
Source organism: Smallanthus sonchifolius (assembly GCA_023525975.1). Lineage (NCBI taxonomy): Eukaryota > Viridiplantae > Streptophyta > Magnoliopsida > Asterales > Asteraceae > Smallanthus > Smallanthus sonchifolius. Next base: position 67,284,550 of record CM042031.1, on the reverse strand, counting down.
AATATACAGAGTGAATTCTGTAAATCAAAGTGCAGGTATCGAAACTATAGTTTCGATACCTGTTGGTCAATCGAAACTGGGAGTTTCGATACCTATTGATCGAAACTAGGAGTTTCGATACCAGTTATTCAATCGAAACTAGGAGTTTCGATACCGGTTGTTCTATCGAAACTAGGAGTTTCGATATCTATTTGTTCAATCGAAACTAGGTAGTTTCGATACATATTGCTTAATCGAAACTAGGTAGTTTCGATGCCTATTACATAATCGAAACTAGGTAGTTTCGATACCTGTTTTGCTCAGTCGAAACTAGGAAGTTTCGACATCTGTTCAATCGAAACTAAGAAAGTTTCGATACCTGTTCATTAGCCCCATAAGGCAGTAACTCAGAACTATTTTCATAACAAAACAAGGTTGGAAAAACTAAAAAGATAATTAAAACAAAAGTAATCAGATCGGCTAAGTCGAGTGAACAATTTGCGTTTAAGACGGGTAGTCTTAACGTGTATGTTATCCTTGTGTAATTAGGATACGGATAGGCGAATCTGCCGTCATTCAAATATTTGCTAGCATTCATACTGTCGAGGTGAGTTTCACTAATTCCCCTTTTTCTAAAGTTTTGAAATGATTTGGGGTGGAAACATACTTGTAAAAGACTTTTGTGTATAAATGAATGGAACTAATGATCTGACCGTATGTATGTATTGAGGAAACAATAAAGCGCTTAAAGTCCTCGTAATAAATTAGTAACCATTAGCTATGGATTTAGCCCGGGATTATATGAATAGTACTATTGGGGGTGACGCCTCCGGTCATGGTTAGTCGCGCTAACCAGGGGTCAAAATGGCCGAATGACCGCATATTGTCTTACTCGCAGAAAGGCGAGGGGAGGCACAGAAAGTTGGGGTTTGGTTACGGCCTCGTACATTATATACTATTTTGTATTCCTTGCAAGCTTACAAATGGGGTCAATAGATCGGATTAGTATTCATATTCATTGGTAATACATACAAAAGAGTTCTAATCAGGCTAAAGTGATCAGGTTTTAATTAAAAGAAGTTCTGATCAGGCTAATGTGATCAGGTTTTAATTAAAAGAAGTTCTGATCAGGTTAAAATGATCAGGTTTTACACAAAAGAGTTCTGATCAGGTTAAAGTGATCAGGTTTTACACAAAAGAAGTTCTGATCAGGTTAAAATGATCAGGTTTTACACAAAAGAGTTCTGATCAGGTTTTACATAAAAGGGTTCTGATCAGGTTTTACACAAAAGAGTTCTGATCAGGGTAAAGTGATCAGGTTTTACACAAAAGAGTTCTGATCAGGGTAAAGTGATCAGGTTTATCAAAAGAGTTCTGATCCGGGTAAAGTGATCAGGTTTATCAAAAGAGTTCTGATCCGGGTAAAGTGATCAGGTTTTAAAGTAAAGAGTTCTGATCAGGGTAAAGTGATCAGGTTTAACAAAAAGAATTCTGATCAGGTTAAAGTGATCAGGTTTAAACGAAAGAGTACTGATCAGGTTAAAATGATCAGGTTTAACAAAGAGTTTTGATCGGCAAAAAGATCAGATTTAAACATTGGGTTTATGATAACTCTTTATAATAACTTGTGAACTCACCAACCTTGTGTTGACAGTTTTAAGTATGTTTTCAGGAAATTGAACGTGGTCATCAGGTTAGCAATGTAGGTTACATGCATGCACGTGGATACGGCTTTTGGGAGGATTTCTCTTGTATAACTCATGGTCTTGAGTCATATTTGCGAAATCTTAAACATTTGTAAATTCAAGTTGATATTTTGGAATGTAAATATTTTTAAATTCAGTTATGTATCCAATTACATGTATGTGTTTGCGGTAATCATATGCTTTGGAAACCAGTGAACGTCGTGCCTCGCGTTTCCGCCCTGGCGGGGTGTGACAGAACTTGGTATCAGAGCCATTGATTATAGCGAACTAGGTGTCTAAAACGGAACCTAGTCTATAATTTGAATGACTCACTAAAATGTTTTCATTGCATAAGCATTGCATAACCAGTCATCATGTCATGTGGATATTGTAGTCACAAGTATGTCGTCACATTCACACACTGACCCAGTCTCTGACCCTGAATCCAACGAGGAACTTTCCGCCTCACGCCCCAAAAATCGAGTACAAGTTGGCCGCTCGACACCACCTAATGTTTGCCCTGGGAGAACCGCCTATATTCTACCAAAAGAAAAGCGGAGGACCAATTAAAGTGCAAAGTGCTAGAAAGAAGGTTCGACTTCCGCGCAAGAGAAACCTGGCAGCCCGTGACCCGAAAGACTTGGAGACCGATGAGGAACCACCGAGGCAACGACCCTGTTATCACCCTACTGTGGGAACTATCCGTTGGATGCCTCGTACTCTGGCACGATGGAGGGAGATGGAGAGCATCCCATCTACCTTTGAGCTCGGAGAGTCTTCCAACTCTCCAACACCCCTACCCCACACTGGGGAAGCCATGGAGCTCACCGTGCCTACCTTGGTAGCTCGTGTTCATACACACGAAGAGCGTCTTGATGATCTCCTAGATGATATTCGGGCACAGGGGGATGCAGCCATGCGCTTACGTCAAGGGCTCGGATCTCGAGTATAGACTCTTGAGGATAGCACTCGAGACATACAGAGTGCCACTGACTACCTCGAGTTGAGAGCTGATATGGACTGGCAGTTCACTCTCACGGTCCGAGACATGGTGGAGGCGCTGGAGGAGAGGACTTTGGCTGCAGAATTTGTGGCAAGAGCTAGCTTTGTCATGGCAGGACTTGCCATGATGATTGGGTTGTACTCCCACTTCTTCTTTTAAACCTATTATGGGCGGGTTGTGCCTATAGTACATTATGTAGCTTAAAACTTTAGTACTGATGAGGTCATGTGAACCCATCTCTTTTGTATCCTTGTCTTTTGGGAACAATGTACTATGTATGTTTTGACTATGTATGTAATGGTTTATGTTGTAATGATAGTTGTTCATGTTTGATGTTGTGTTATCCTTATGTCATGATCTATCATTATTGATATATGATGTTATTTCTTTTTAATTGACATGTTAGAAAGAACGTCATGGCACCTAAGCGTGGGACACCCCGTAACACTACTGGTGACAACAACGAGACAATTTCCCCAAACATGGAACAACTAATAGCACAACGAGTAGCTGCCGCCATAGAGCAGTATGAAGCAAACCGAAATAGCGGAGGAGGTGCAGGAGGTAGCGGTACCGCAGGGGGTAGCGGTACAGCAGGAGGTTCTGGAGGTTCCGGAGGTAATAAAAATAAATAATCCATAACACATAGTCATAATCCGAATTAATGACGTTATGACTTGTGATCTTGCAGATGCTCCAAATAGGAAGTGTACCTACAAGGCCTTCCTATCATGCAAACCCCGCAGTTTTAATGGCACTGAGGGTGCAGTAGGACTAATGAGATGGATAGAACATATGGAGTCGGTGATTGATATAAGTGAATGCACCGCTGATTGCGTAGTGAAGTATTCTACCTGCACGCTCACTGATAAAGCTTTAACTTGGTGGAATACTCAAATGAAGACTTTGTGGAGAGAAACAGCGTACCAATTGTCTTGGGAAGATTTGAAAAACATGATGATTGAGGAATACTGTCCTCGGAACGAATTGCAAAAGATTGAAACTGAGATGTGGAACCTACAGATGATAGGAGATGATGTAGCGGGATACACCGACCGCTTCAATGAATTGGCACTTCTGGTACCGCATATGGTCACACCAGAACATAAGCGTGTTGAAAGGTATCTGTGGGGCCTTGCGCCTCAAATTCGAAGCATGGTAACATCATCTAATCCAATAGATGCCAAGAGTGCTATAACTTTAGCATTCAAACTAAAGGATGATGCGGTACGTAATGAATTGTTTGTGAGGAAGGAGAATGAGGAAGGTAGATCTGGGGAGAAAAGGAAATGGATGGGAAATTCAAGTAACAAATCTGGAAAACAAGAGTTTAAGAAACAAGGAACTGTGAAGGCTTTTGCAGCCAACACAGTGGAAAGAAAGGAGTATGATAGGGGCCTACCGAGATGTAAGAGGTGTGGAAATCATCATGCCGGTGTTTGCATCAAGTGTGGAAAATGCGACAAGTTTGGTCACACCACTCAAGCTTGTCGAACTAACAACCGATTGGGAAAAATCAAACCGGGATGTTTTGTATGTGGTGATCTAAAACACTTCAAGAAGGATTGTCCCAAGTGGAAGAATCAGAACAACGCTCAGGCACCAGGGAGGGCATTTGTGATGGGTGCAAGGGACGCACGCCAGGTGTCACACCCCGACCGGCGGCGGATTAAATGTCGGGGCTGACGCGGTTGTTCATAAGCACATGATCATCTATTAAATATGATAATATTTATTATTCAAATTAAAAGCATCCGTTACATAGGAAAATGAAACGTTCAAAACATGATTTAAATTAAACTAGGTCCAAGTCCTAGGTGAGCAAGTAGTCCTCAAACAGGTACACCTGAAACATGTAAGTAACTGTCAACTACAAGTAGTTGGTGAGATACATAGGTTTTGACACCAAAAGAGTTAGTATAGATTACAATTCAATATGTTCAAAGCATGTCTAAAGCAAATATGTGAAAACATACAAGGTTCCAAGCGTACAATTCAAGCCTGATAATAGAAAACTAGATACGCAATCCCACTGATTGCCATTTTGAAAAAGGGAGCAAGCGGATACTCCAAGTTATAGTTGATACCCAACAAAACCCGCCAAGGTCTTGTGGTAAGCTATAGTTTCAGTTTCCCATATAAATGATCATGTTAGGTACTACCTTAGGCTTGGGCTGCAAGTTAATGAACGTACTGGCATGAAACACATGCAATGGTCACCAAGTAGTTCAAATATAAAGCATAAAGATCAAGTACAAGAACGTAGATATTGAATTTAGTTAAATAGATAAAGTTGACGACATGTTTCACCCCAAAAGTAAAAACAGTAAAAAGGGGCTATGTAAACTCACCTGTAATATGTAGCTTGGTAATCACACGAACAAAGTATTGTTGCACAAGTGTCTAGCTAACCACAAGGTTAACCTATGTTTGATGGAATACGTGTATTAATGATTTGTATATGCTTAATATGAAAATAAATACAGGGATTAAGAATGGGATGCTTGGGGTCTTAGGGTTCTGGAACGAACGAATGAATGATACGAATCTTAATAGTGGCTAAAGTGGTAATATATAGGTGAAATTTCATGAAATGAACAAAAAGATTTTTGGTGGCATCGAAGATATTAATTGTTAAATAAATATCCTATAAACACGATTAGGTTAACATAGTCATCATGATGAAATACAATAATGTTTATAAGTGTATCATTTGAAATAAATAAATAATTAAGTATTTGTCGAATAGATAAATAATTACAAAATAATAAATAAACCTGGTTCTTTTTATTTAGTTTGATCTTCATGAAAATTTAGTGTTAATAATAATGATCTAATTTGATAATTAAATCAAGATTATTTTATTAATTAAAAACATAAATTTGTTCTAACAAATTTATATATGATCAAGATGCTTTTTAAATAAAAGGTTGAATATAATTTTTCAAGGAAATGGATTTGTATAAATGTAACATCAACTCCTATTATTTTTTTTATGACACAACCGATTTAGTTAACTAGGAATCATTTTCTTGCCAACAACATCATGTTATTTGTGATAGTATAAATAAAATAATAATTAAATAAATCATATGATCGTAATATTAGCAACATTAATAAAATCGTTTTGCTAAACATAGTTCATGTCGTTTTAAAGGGTTAGGCACAAAAAACAAAAAAAACAAAAATATATATATGTATATATATATACCTAATCTCTTTAAAAGTCGTGACATTACAAATACAATTGTTTTATAATTTTGAGAGTCGTTTAAATACAATAATGTTTGTCACGTTTTTTAAATATATAAAAAAAAGTAACGAAGTAATAATTTAGTTATCGTTTCTAAAAGAGTTGGTCTATAACACAAGTTTTATATATGTGTATATATATATAGATGTGGGTGTGTGAGGATAGCAAAGAAATGAAACAAAAATAAAAAGATGGCAGCGCCGGGTCTAGAACCCATGACCTGCCTTGTGGGTCTAGTAAGCTTTAATCGATAGATCAGGGCATAAACTTTTGATAAGGAAAAGAAAAAAAAACAAATATATAACTGATACGCACCGCGCATCTTCTTCCCTAAACATCCAAACCAAGAACCCTAGTCCCAAAGATTCACACTCAATCGTGATCAGAACATGGGGCTTTCGAACTAGAAGGGAAAACGAGCAAAAGGGGAATGGTCATTACCTGAAGGATTGGATCGATTGGGCATGAAATCGAGTTCCTGTGTTGTTTGTTTCTGGTCGCGACAAGAGGGGTACGGGGGGGCCTTGGGATGGCGATTTCGAGTAGTGATTTGGGATGGGAATGGTTTGCAGTGATAGGAGATTGAAAAACGGCCTCATTATAGTAAAAATCAACGGGTTTAACACAGATTTGATCTATGATTCGAGCCCCTTCATGTCTAAAACCGAAATTTTTTAATGGTTCTTAAAGGCTCATGATAACTTGATTAAACGCGAATTAATTTCTCACAAATGCTTGTAATGAATGGAGAAAACAGTTACAAAGACTTTGAGATTCGATTTGGGATGAATTCAAGAGTTTTAACGTGGGTTGACTTTTTCCTAAGTCAAAATTGTTGCTAGAACTTGTTACAGGTTCCAAATTAATGGGTTGGGGGTTCATTGTAAGCAGAGGGGGTTCAAGACTCAACTCATTTATTTTAATTTCTTTTAATTATTTATTTACATATATAGTTGTAATTAAACATACATATAAGTGTAAAAAGATGCAACATAAGTTTTGAGTTCGTGACTTTTATTTCAAAAAAAAAACGAACATTAGACACTAGTTTAATTCAAATAAATTCATATATATATATATATATATATATATATATATATATATTAAATAGGGAGTGAGATTACAAGTGCCGAAAAAAAAGTAAAATAAAGGCCGGAAATCTCCTGGGGATTACAGTCTCCCCTACTAGGGAAATTTCATCCCGAAATTGTTTAGAAAAAAAGTCCAGGAAAAAGAGACGGGTATTGGGATTCTAAACTAGTTTTGCTTGTCGGTTTGAGGAGTATAGTTGATGACAAGGTTCAGGTCAGGTCAGGTCATCGCGTCAGGTAGGGATGGTGGTAGTGGATTTTGTTTGAGTGGACATAAGGAGAAGATTGCCCTAGGATGGTTTTGGGCTCAAATGATGGGATGCATCACTTGTAATGAGAATGATGAGAATTTTAAGGTCTAAACTTGTTTAGGATATAGTTTAATCTGCTAAAGTAATGTTACTGGATAAGGTTTTCACCACTATTGGTCAAGGTCAAAGTAATAGGAAAATCCAACGTGATACGGACAACGTTACTTCTGACAATATGATAGAAGCATTTATATATAGGATGTGCCAGTGGTATACCCATTATGCCTTTATCATATCTAATTAGTTTCGTTACTGTATATCACCATAGGTTTTATGTCATCACACACGACAAAATTTTACTATGTTTTCAATGCGCCGACTTTTATAATTACGTGTGCACCCGCAATTACTCAAATCGTCGTATGGTCCGTATAGATCATTCTATTGCGTGTGAGTATAGAGGTGGGGAAAACACCCAAAACATTTAGTTTATTATTGTTTTCATGTATGAGTTTCTAATAAGTGACTGTGTCTCTAAATGGTAGAGTCAGTCAGGAAGTAAAGGCTATTAATGTGGCACAACCCCATACGTGGGTGTCCTGAGTAGATGGCATATCCCTCCAGATTACCCATAAAGTTGATAGCTCTCTCGTGTCTGAACAAGAATACGTCAAACCCCAAGTAATTCAAAGTTCATAGCTTCCTCGTGTTTGAACAAGAATACGTCAAACCCCGAGTAGTTCCAAGTTTATAGCTATCAACTTTCATGGATAAAGTGAAAGATCATGCCTCATGTATATAGTGGACAATCAATAGCAAACAATGTAAACGGTCTAGTTTCGTATGTAATGTAGGCACTCAAGTTTCATGTATAGTGTAGATAATATTGTATTATGCATGTTTGTAAATAACCAAGTATCATGTATCGTGTAAACAATCTAGTATCATGCATCAAGTTCCATCTATAATGTGATCAGACTAGTTTCATGTATATTGCAAGTAATCAAGTTTCGTCTATAATGTAAATAATCATGTACCAAGTTTAATGTATAACGTGAGTAATTAAGTTGCATGTATAATGTAAACAATTTAGTCTCAGGTTTATTATGGACGTTCATATGTAAATAATTGAACCACGTGAGTAACGTAAACTACCGAATCTTGTCGATGATCGAGTGTTGTGGACAAGCGTGTTGTATAACGAAGGTAGTTGGGTTTCAAGTTTTCAACTTTGTTGATGGAAGGTTGACGCCTGTGCGAAAGGATTCGTCTCCTTGAAGTGACTAGTAAGTTCATACGTTCCCAAGGGTGTAAGGTGATGGGAAAGTTTTGCAGGTAAACAGAATAATGTGTACGTGAATATCTAATTTGTACTTTTTGTTTGTAAATAAACAAATAATTGAAATTTTTACTCTTGTTTGTAAATTAATAAATAAGTGGAAATAATAATTTGAGCGGATGGATAATTGGATAAATAAGAACCTTTTAATTCAATTATTATAACGAAAATGTTTCAAAAGATAATAATGGCCTTATTAGTTAATAATTAAGTCAAGATTTAAATAATAATTAGTTTAATGGAATAATAATCAATATAAAATAATTAATCAAGTTATTATTAAAAGGATGAAATATTTGTTAATACGTTTATGAAACAATTTGCACAAGACGGGTATTAAGTTTCCTTACGAGGCAAAGGGGTTTGTAAATAGTTTATACTCTAGATAAAATCTATAAACCAAGGGTTTGGTAAAGATTTTGTTTGAACAAAATAACTATATTAGTTAAATCAAGAAATAACAGGATAATTAGTTTACAAGGAAGGTTTAGATGTCAACCACTAAGTCTAGTCAATAATAATATTTATATTTGGGTGCAGGATATTGATTTAAAAAAAAAATCTTTTTTTTTTTGAAAACGAGAAATAGAGTATCCGGCTAACATCTCAGATGGTTTTTCACCAGGAAGCAGATGAGCACCAAGACGGACATCGTTGTAGTTATTCGTATTGCAAACCGGGTGTCAGCCCTAGTTATTTCCGTATGTGCATCAAGTATTCCCTGGTCTCCACTCCTTGCCTTAGAAACTCGGCGGTCCTTACTCTGCAGGCCAATCTGCTCTGCGGTCAAACATGGATATGGCAGCTAGTCGTGTCGGTGACTAGTTGTCTGGGGACGGGGACGCAAAGTCTTCCTCTTGTGTTGACTTTGCTTCGGGGTGATTCTCAGGGGAGTGAGGAGGGTAAGAGACCATGTCTAGCACGAAAAGGTCGTAAGTGTAATGGTAAGTTGTTAAGTACAAGGGTATTCATGAGCTTAAATTTAGACTAATTATAACACCGAGTTCTTATAATAATAGATCAGGAGTAACACTTGACTTATAAGTAGTGTACCCACGAAAAGGATTCCTAGGAAAGAGAGGTGGGTCATAAGGGACACACTGAAGTACTCAGTCTTTCCTTAGTCAGAATCTTTCTTGGACTTACACCCACTCTTCTAGCCATCATGTACCATTGACATTATTATTTGGACTCATGGTTATGACGAGAATCATTAGAGATTGAGTCTTGTGGCTCAAAGGTGTGCTCCATATGTTCAAGCAGCTTCCTTTCCTTGAGAGGTAAGGTCTAAGGGTTTAAGTCTCTTGCAAATGATAATGAGGGTGATAAATTTTCAAGGCATCAGGATGAAGGGGTATAGTTGACTTAAATATGATTAAGTGCAAGAATCAAATAGGAGGTTTAGACTTATGTACCAAATTATAATAATTAAGCGAATGATGTTTAGATTGCATTCATCTGGCATATAACCAAATGGATGTTGTAACAAATCAAAGTGATTCAAGTTCTTATACTTTCAAGAAGACATGCTTTAGCCTATAGGTGAACACTCACTTCGGGAATTCCCAGGAAAGCATACGGATCCTTCGGTTGATTTGGATTTATATGAAATGATGTCCTAGACAGAAGACCCAAAGTACAGGCATTCACCCTTCCGGATTGCACATGTTCTCTACTAATTTTCAGAACCCAAAACTTTGACGGTATTTTAAAATTTTAATAGGCATTAGGCCTACGAGTTTAAATCTTTCCATAAGTGATTAGTGATGAGGTGTAAAAGATGAAACTGTATAAAGTCTTGTATGGTAAAATTTATGATAACATTCAGTGATATCAAACAGGTATTGTGCAGACAATTCAAATAGTGTAGCAAATAAGGTATCACAAGAGTAGTAGTTTTTGTGAACATGTAGGTTATCAAGTAACATAGTACATAAGATAATTCGTATTGTATCATGCAATGTAATACACCAGATAATATGTAAGATAGTTACACAAGGGTATCATAAGGTTATAGGCTATAGTCTAGAAATATGTTTCAAGTAATCCATATAGTTTCATGTAGTCCTTAGAATGTTGTAGTTCATGTAATTGTACCATGTAAGCAGAAGTAGATAGATGTAGATAAGTATGTGTATAAATGAGTATAGAGTGGAGTTCCTAAAAAAAGACACGAGTTAAACTCATGTTTGGGGACTCCTAGGTTATAGTCTAGGTCATGTGCGTCTAATAACCTAATTCCCTATAACCATGGCTCTGATACCAATCTGTCACACCCCGGCCGGCGGCGGATTAAACGCCGGGGCTGACGCGGTTGTTCATAAGCACATGATCATCTATTAAATATGATAATATTTATTATTCAAATTAAAAGCATCCGTTACATAGGAAAATGAAACGTTCAAAACATGATTTAAATTAAACTAGGTCCAAGTCCTAGGTGAGCAAGTAGTCCTCAAACAGGTACACCTGAAACATGTAAGTAACTGTCAACTACAAGTAGTTGGTGAGATACATAGGTTTTGACACCAAAAGAGTTAGTATAGATTACAATTCAATATGTTCAAAGCATGTCTAAAGCAAATATGTGAAAACATACAAGGTTCCAAGCGTACAATTCAAGCCTGATAATAGAAAACTATATACGCAATCCCACTGATTGCCATTTTGAAAAAGGGAGCAAGCGAATACTCCAAGTTATAGTTGATACCCAACAAAACCCGCCAAGGTCTTGTGGTAAGCTATAGTTTCAGTTTCCCATATAAATGATCATGTTAGGTACTACCTTAGGCTTGGGCTGCAAGTTAATGAACGTACTGGCATGAAACACATGCAATGGTCACCAAGTAGTTCAAATATAAAGCATAAAGATCAAGTACAAGAACGTAGATATTGAATTTAGTTAAATAGATAAAGTTGACGACATGTTTCACCCCAAAAGTAAAAACAGTAAAAAGGGGCTATGTAAACTCACCTGTAATATGTAGCTTGGTAATCACACGAACAAAGTATTGTTGCACAAGTGTCTAGCTAACCACAAGGTTAACCTATGTTTGATGGAATACGTGTATTAATGATTTGTATATGCTTAATATGAAAATAAATACAGGGATTAAGAATGGGATGCTTGGGGTCTTAGGGTTCTGGAACGAACGAATGAATGATACGAATCTTAATAGTGGCTAAAGTGGTAATATATAGGTGAAATTTCATGAAATGAACAAAAAGATTTTTGGTGGCATCGAAGATATTAATTGTTAAATAAATATCCTATAAACACGATTAGGTTAACATAGTCATCATGATGAAATACAATAATGTTTATAAGTGTATCATTTGAAATAAATAAATAATTAAGTATTTGTCGAATAGATAAATAATTACAAAATAATAAATAAACCTGGTTCTTTTTATTTAGTTTGATCTTCATGAAAATTTAGTGTTAATAATAATGATCTAATTTGATAATTAAATCAAGATTATTTTATTAATTAAAAACATAAATTTGTTCTAACAAATTTATATATGATCAAGATGCTTTTTAAATAAAAGGTTGAATATAATTTTTCAAGGAAATGGATTTGTATAAATGTAACATCAACTCCTATTATTTTTTTTATGACACAACCGATTTAGTTAACTAGGAATCATTTTCTTGCCAACAACATCATGTTATTTGTGATAGTATAAATAAAATAATAATTAAATAAATCATATGATCGTAATATTAGCAACATTAATAAAATCGTTTTGCTAAACATAGTTCATGTCGTTTTAAAGGGTTAGGCACAAAAAACAAAAAAAACAAAAATATATATATGTATATATATATACCTAATCTCTTTAAAAGTCGTGACATTACAAATACAATTGTTTTATAATTTTGAGAGTCGTTTAAATACAATAATGTTTGTCACGTTTTTTAAATATATAAAAAAAAGTAACGAAGTAATAATTTAGTTATCGTTTCTAAAAGAGTTGGTCTATAACACAAGTTTTATATATGTGTATATATATATAGATGTGGGTGTGTGAGGATAGCAAAGAAATGAAACAAAAATAAAAAGATGGCAGCGCCGGGTCTAGAACCCATGACCTGCCTTGTGGGTCTAGTAAGCTTTAATCGATAGATCAGGGCATAAACTTTTGATAAGGAAAAGAAAAAAAAACAAATATATAACTGATACGCACCGCGCATCTTCTTCCCTAAACATCCAAACCAAGAACCCTAGTCCCAAAGATTCACACTCAATCGTGATCAGAACATGGGGCTTTCGAACTAGAAGGGAAAACGAGCAAAAGGGGAATGGTCATTACCTGAAGGATTGGATCGATTGGGCATGAAATCGAGTTCCTGTGTTGTTTGTTTCTGGTCGCGACAAGAGGGGTACGGGGGGGCCTTGGGATGGCGATTTCGAGTATTGATTTGGGATGGGAATGGTTTGCAGTGATAGGAGATTGAAAAACGGCCTCATTATAGTAAAAATCAACGGGTTTAACACAGATTTGATCTATGATTCGAGCCCCTTCATGTCTAAAACCGAAATTTTTTAATGGTTCTTAAAGGCTCATGATAACTTGATTAAACGCGAATTAATTTCTCACAAATGCTTGTAATGAATGGAGAAAACAGTTACAAAGACTTTGAGATTCGATTTGGGATGAATTCAAGAGTTTTAACGTGGGTTGACTTTTTCCTAAGTCAAAATTGTTGCTAGAACTTGTTACAGGTTCCAAATTAATGGGTTGGGGGTTCATTGTAAGCAGAGGGGATTCAAGACTCAACTCATTTATTTTAATTTCTTTTAATTATTTATTTACATATATAGTTGTAATTAAACATACATATAAGTGTAAAAAGATGCAACATAAGTTTTGAGTTCGTGACTTTTATTTCAAAAAAAAAACGAACATTAGACACTAGTTTAATTCAAATAAATTCATATATATATATATATATATATATATATATTAAATAGGGAGTGAGATTACAAGTGCCGAAAAAAAAGTAAAATAAAGGCCGGAAATCTCCTGGGGATTACACCAGGACCCGAACATCGTCACTGGTACGTTCCCGATAAATAATCACTATGCCTCTGTACTTTTTGATTCGGGTGCGGATATGAGCTTTGTGTCGAATGATTTTAAATCCTTACTCGGTATTAAGGCCAGCAAACTAGATCAACGTTATACAATTGAATTAGCAAATGGGAAATTAATAGAAACCGGAGAGGTCTTTAGGGGTTGTACTTTATGTTTAGAAAACCGTACATTCAGTATAGACCTTCTACCCGTCGAATTAGGGAGTTTTGATATTGTTATTGGTATGGATTGGTTAACCAAGAATCGTGCCGAGATAGTATGCTTCGAGAAGATTGTACGTATTCCCCTACCAAGCGGAGAAATTCTTTCAATTCAAGGCGAAAAGTGTAGAACGATGTTAAAAACGATAAACTGCATGAAAGCTCATAAGTATCTACGCAAGGGTTATTGTGCATTCCTGGCTCACATCGTCGAGAAGAAACCCGAAGAACGTCGACTTGAGGACATACCAGTCGTCAGAGATTATTCGGAGGTATTTCCCGAAGACTTACCAGGAATACCACCATCAAGACAAGTCGAGTTTCGGATCGACCTAGTACCAGGAGCCGCACCAGTTGCACGATCTCCGTATCGTCTAGCCCCTTCCGAGATGCAGGAACTGTCGAGTCAACTACAAGAATTACTTGACAAAGGTTTCATAAGACCGAGTTTCTCACCATGGGGAGCTCCGGTCCTATTTGTAAAGAAAAGGGATGGAACCTTTAGAATGTGCATTGATTATCGAGAGTTGAACAAACTGACAATCAAAAATCGGTATCCTCTTCCTTGAATAGACGATTTGTTTGATCAACTTCAAGGTTCCAGTTTCTATTCTAAAATTGATCTACGATCAGGGTATCATCAACTGAAAATTCAGGAAGAAGATATACCAAAAACGGCTTTTAGGACTCGTTACGGTCACTACGAATTCCTAGTTATGCCATTTGGCTTGACTAATGCACCAGCTGTTTTCATGGATCTCATGAACCGCGTGTGCAAGCTGTACCTGGATAAATTCGTGATTGTGTTTATCGATGACATATTGATATATTCACGAACCAAGGAGGAACATGAATATCATTTAAAATTAATCTTGGAACTACTCAGGAATGAGAAGCTTTATGCTAAATTCTCTAAGTGTGAGTTTTGGATCCAAGAGGTTCACTTTCTCGGACATGTCATCAATAAGAATGGTATCCATGTGGATCCATCTAAGATTGAAGTTATCAAAAACTGGGAAGCACCAAGAACTCCGACTGAGGTGCGTCAATTTCTGGGTTTGGCAGGCTATTACAGGCGATTCATCGAGAACTTTTCAAAGATAGCCTTGCCTTTGACCACGTTAACCCAGAAGGACAAAAAGTTTGATTGGACTGATAAACAAGAATCAACTTTTCAATTGCTGAAGCAAAAAACTTTGCAGTGCACCAATCCTATCCCTTCCCGAAGGGACTGACAATTTCATTGTGTACTGTGACGCATCACACCAAGGTCTGGGAGGTGTGTTGATGCAGAAAGAAAAAGTCATAGCATATGCATCCAGACAACTAAAAGTGCACGAAAAGAATTATACGACCCACGACTTGGAATTGGGTGCAGTTGTGTTTGCACTCAAGATTTGGAGACATTACTTATACGGTACAAAATGTACTATCTTTACAGACCATAAGAGTCTCCAGCACATCTTTAATCAGAAAGAACTCAACATGAGGCAACGTCGTTGGATAGAACTACTGAATGATTACGACTATGATATCAAGTATCACCCTGGTAAGGCAAACGTCGTAGCAGATGCCTTAAGTCGTAAAGAACGAGTTAAAACACTCCGTGTTCGTGCCCTAGAATTGACAATTCATACGAGTCTCACGACTCAAATTCGGATGGCACAACAAGAAGCAATCAAAGAAGAAAACAGTCAGAATGAAGCTTTACGAGGAATGATAAAGCAGTTGGAACCAAAGTCAGATGACACTTTATACTTCATGAATAGAATTTGGGTGCCATGTTTTGGTAACATACGGGAGTTGGTTATGGACGAAGCCCACAAGTCCAAGTACTCCATTCACCCAGGTTCGGATAAAATGTATAAGGATCTGAAAGAATTCTACTGGTGGCCGAACATGAAAGGAGAAATTGCTATTTATGTCGGTAAATGCCTGACATGTTCAAAAGTAAAAGCAGAACATCAGAAACCGTCGGGATTGTTACAATAACCCGAGATACCTCAATGGAAATGGGAACAGATTTCCATGGATTTCATTACAAAGTTACCCAAGACGTCGAGCGGGTACGACACTATATGGGTAATTGTCGATCGTTTGACGAAATCAGCTCATTTTCTACCCATCAAAGAAACGGATAAAACCGAGAAACTTGCAAAACTTTATATCAAGGAAATTGTGGCTAGGCATGGAGTACCAATTTCTATTATCTCTGATAGAGACAGCAGATTCGTGTCTAGAATCTGGAAATCATTACAAGAAGCCATGGGCACACGTCTTGACATGAGCACGGCATATCACCCACAAACAGATGGTCAAAGTGAAAGAACCATTCAAACCTTAGAGGATATGCTCCGTGCGTGTGCAATTGACTCCGGTGGAAATTGGGATACTCATTTGCCACTAGCTGAGTTTTCATACAATAATAGTTATCACACCAGCATCAAAGCCGCTCCGTTTGAGGCTTTGTATGGTCGAAAATGTCGTTCACCGCTATGTTGGGCAGAGGTTGGCGACAAACATTTAACCGGTCCTGAAGTTATTCAAGAGACCACAGATAAGATTTTCAAAATCAACGATCGTCTGAAGGCCGCCCGTGACAGACAAAAGAGTTACGCGGATAACAGACAAAGACCTTTAGAATTTCAAGTTGGAGACAAAGTCATGTTAAAGGTCTCACCTTGGAAAGGAGTTGCAAGATTTGGCAACCGTGGCAAGCTTAACCCTAGGTACGTTGGACCGTTTGAAATATTGGCTAGGGTTGGCCCTGTAGCTTACAAGCTCAAGTTGCCACAAGAACTAAGCAATGTACATGATACGTTTCATGTATCAAATCTCAAGAAGTGTTTATCAGACGAGACGTTAATTATACCGCCTGATGAGATTCACATAGACGACAAGTTGCACTTCATTGAGGAACCTATGGAAGTCACAGATTGGAAGGTTCAGAGAACAAGGCGCAGCCGTGTTAAGCTGGTCAAGGTACGTTGGAATTCAAAGTGCGGCCCCGAGTATACGTGGGAGCGGGAAGATAAAATGAAATCCAAGTACCCGTCATTGTTTACAAACACTCCAAGTCAGAGTGACAAGAACTGAATTTCGGGACGAAATTCTCTGTAACATGGGGAGAATGTGACACCCAGCATTTCAGGTCAATATCCACATTTCATAAACGCACGTTCATAATTATTATTTCCTGATATTTTATTTTGACTAAGTAAAGTCAAGAAGTCTAGCAAAGAAGTTTGTTCCAAGTCTAGTAAACCGTAAAGAGTTACTAGAAAAAGTAAGCAGGATAACTCGACTTAATGCGAACGTAAATGGTTAAATAAAATAACCAGAAAAAAAATATATATATATATTACACAAAATTTACGATGAGCCAAGATTCTAATATTTTCTTCAACGCGCCATAAAATGGTTAAAAATTATAATACCGTGAAGAATCGAAACTGAATTAAATTACCCCTTTAAAAAAAACTCTAATTGATACTAATACCATAATAAATTAATATTTAAAAATTGGTTATCATTAACCCCTAAACCACTTCCTTGACTTTCTCGGCCGAGAGTCAGGGGAGCCATTCTCCCACTTGCAAGTTCACTCAATCTCAGATTAAGAACCATACCTCTTCAGTCGAAATCCCACAATCCCTATCATTTATCTCATTTTCTTACGGCAAATTCCCAATATCTCCTTCAAATCGAAGTCCAGTTCAAGGCAAAATTCAACAGATTTCAGTGCTATAAGAAGAGTTCCCAGTGTGTTCTCAAGAATCGAGCTAAGGAGCTCAAGATCATTCTCTGTTTCTCAGAAACCATTCTCTGTTTGAGGTAAAAACTCAATATTATCCATTTCATTTTCTTTAAAACCGTAGCTGAACATGTAAATCGTTCAAACGCAACTAAGATAACAAGAAAAGTGTGTCAAATTCAAGATTTGAACATAAAAATATACAGAGTGAATTCTGTAAATCAAAGTGCAGGTATCGAAACTATAGTTTCGATACCTGTTGGTCAATCGAAACTGGGAGTTTCGATACCTATTGATCGAAACTAGGAGTTTCGATACTGGTTATTCAATCGAAACTAGGAGTTTCGATACCGGTTGTTCTATCGAAACTAGGAGTTTCGATATCTATTTGTTCAATCGAAACTAGGTAGTTTCGATACATATTGCTTAATCGAAACTAGGTAGTTTCGATGCCTATTACATAATCGAAACTAGGTAGTTTCGATACCTGTTTTGCTCAGTCGAAACTAGGAAGTTTCGACATCTGTTCTGTTCAATCGAAACTAAGAAAGTTTCGATACCTGTTCATTAGCCCCATAAGGCAGTAACTCAGAACTATTTTCATAACAAAACAAGGTTGGAAAAACTAAAAAGATAATTAAAACAAAAGTAATCAGATCGGCTAAGTCGAGTGAACAATTTGCGTTTAAGACGGGTAGTCTTAACGTGTATGTTATCCTTGTGTAATTAGGATAAGGATAGGCGAATCTGCCGTCATTCAAATATTTGCTAGCATTCATACTGTCGAGGTGAGTTTCACTAATTCCCCTTTTTCTAAAGTTTTGAAATGATTTGGGGTGGAAACATACTTGTAAAAGACTTTTGTGTATAAATGAATGGAACTAATGATCTGACCGTATGTATGTATTGAGGAAACAATAAAGCGCTTAAAGTCCTCGTAATAAATTAGTAACCATTAGCTATGGATTTAGCCCGGGATTATATGAATAGTACTATTGGGGGTGACGCCTCCGGTCATGGTTAGTCGCGCTAACCAGGGGTCAAAATGGCCGAATGACCGCATATTGTCTTACTCGCAGA
The DNA here is from genome assembly GCA_023525975.1 of Smallanthus sonchifolius. NCBI lineage: Eukaryota > Viridiplantae > Streptophyta > Magnoliopsida > Asterales > Asteraceae > Smallanthus > Smallanthus sonchifolius. Next base: position 67,265,812 of record CM042031.1, on the reverse strand, counting down.
AAGGCGAGGGGAGGCACAGAAAGTTGGGGTTTGGTTACGGTCTCGTACATTATATACTATTTTGTATTCCTTGCAAGCTTACAAATGGGGTCAATAGATCGGATTAGTATTCATATTCATTGGTAATACATACAAAAGAGTTCTGATCAGGCTAAAGTGATCAGGTTTTAATTAAAAGAAGTTCTGATCAGGCTAATGTGATCAGGTTTTAATTAAAAGAAGTTCTGATCAGGTTAAAATGATCAGGTTTTACACAAAAGAGTTCTGATCAGGTTAAAGTGATCAGGTTTTACACAAAAGAAGTTCTGATCAGGTTAAAATGATCAGGTTTTACACAAAAGAGTTCTGATCAGGTTAAAGTGATCAGGTTTTACACAAAAGGGTTCTGATCAGGTTTTACACAAAAGAGTTCTGATGAGGGTAAAGTGATCAGGTTTTACACAAAAGAGTTCTGATCAGGGTAAAGTGATCAGGTTTATCAAAAGAGTTCTGATCCGGGTAAAGTGATCAGGTTTATCAAAAGAGTTCTGATCCGGGTAAAGTGATCAGGTTTTAAAGTAAAGAGTTCTGATCAGGGTAAAGTGATCAGGTTTAACAAAAAGAATTCTGATCAGGTTAAAGGGATCAGGTTTAAACGAAAGAGTACTGATCAGGTTAAAATGATCAGGTTTAACAAAGAGTTTTGATCGGCAAAAAGATCAGATTTAAACATTGGGTTTATGATAACTCTTTATAATAACTTGTGAACTCACCAACCTTGTGTTGACAGTTTTAAGTATGTTTTCAGGAAATTGAACGTGGTCATCAGGTTAGCAATGTAGGTTACATGCATGCACGTGGATACGGCTTTTGGGAGGATTTCTCTTGTATAACTCATGGTCTTGAGTCATATTTGCGAAATCTTAAACATTTGTAAATTCAAGTTGATATTTTGGAATGTAAATATTTTTAAATTCAGTTATGTATCCAATTACATGTATGTGTTTGCGGTAATCATATGCTTTGGAAACCAGTGAACGTCGTGCCTCGCGTTTCCGCCCTGGCAGGGTGTGACAGTGATCACATAGGATGCTTTGGACCTAGACTACTTATCAATTAAACGTTGTATTCTTGTTATGTTTCCTTGTATTGAATATTAAATTATTTATTAATGAAATATTGAAACTTTAATAGTCAACCTTGTGCTATTGAACAACCGCGTCCGCCCCGACGTATAATCCGCCGTCGGTTGGAGTGTGGCAGATTGGTATCAGAGCCTTGGTTATAGGGAATTATGTTATTAGACACATGACCTAGACTATAACTTAGGAGACCCAAACATGAGTTATCTCATGTCCTTTACTAGGAAATTCTCTCCTCATTCTATCCTTAATTCTTATACGTGAACGCTTGGATATTCTACGATTCTACTTACCTACGTGCTACAAGAGTCTACTACATCGAGGACACGTTCTTAGGCTTCAAGCCTAATCCACCACTAAACTCTCGTCAAGAATATTTAAGTGCTAGATAATGTGTGAGAACTTGTGCGGACCGGAAGGGTGGATACCTGTATTCTGGGAAATTCTGTCAAGGAAAGCATTTCGTACAAATCCAAATCAACCGTTGGACCCGTATGCTTTCCTGGGAATTCCTGGGATGAGTATCCACTTATAGGAATGCATGACTTCTCTAAACATTAGTGAGCTTAGATCTCTCTTGATATGTCAAAGTACTTACTTAGTGATATGCACTAAATGAGTATCATCTCAAATACTTTACGCTTCATAAATACATGATTCAAAAACTTTCCTCTGTAACCTTTACTCTATGATTCTTATGTTTCGTCTCTTCAAGAATGGTCGCATGACAGCATGCTTACTCGTCATGACCTGAAGGAGTTACCTTCAAGGAGAAATTCTTACGAGATTATACTTAAAGACTATATACATAAACTTATATTTATGCAGATACTACCCAATAAGCTTCATGATCGTTGTAATACAACCCTTAAAACTATGTATTACCCTACAAATTCTCCTATAAAGCCTCATTATTTTATAAATATGACACCTAAGAGGTAACCTTTGTATTTTTTACCTTACCTCCTTAACACTTGACCAAGTTCCATTTGATAATTAACTCAAAACTTTTGTTACACTTTTATACATCTCAAAGTTTTCATACATCCTTAAACTTTATGATCCTTGAACTAACAGCCCATTAAAACTATGTATGGCCCTACAAGTCCTTTTTACAAACTTCATTATTTTATAAACTTTGCACATAAGGGGAAACCCTTGTGTCTCATTTCATTTTTCGTCACTCAAGCAAACTTCATTTTATGACTAACTCAAAACTTTGTTACCTTCATGCGTCCTTAAAACTTACACATCACCGATTCTTGTAAACAAAACTTAACGTCTTTTAAACCTAAAGTACATTAACAAAGGGATTAGTAACCTGGTCGTTTTCCCGCAAGAGAAGAAGCCTACTATAGAATAAACAAGCTCCACGTTTAAGACTCTAAACCCATAATGAACCTCGACATAGTACCATAAACCCAAACATCGGTGACAACAACTGAGAGAAGTTGTAGGCCCATAAGGAAGTTCTGGCTAGGGAAATAGGGTACTTAAGTGAGTCCTTGTGACCACCCCTTCTTCCGGGAATCCTCCTCGTTAGCCCATCAACTTCCAATCAAAACTATTTTTGAAAATATTATTGTGATAACTCAGTATTATGAATAAAAACCTTTTGAACATATTAAATCAACTTACTTACACACTTTAATTTTCCGTTTAAATTGTATTATGTAAGGGCTAGAAGTCTCAATTTTGAAACATTTAACGAAAGTTATTTTGAAATTTATCTTGTTATCACTTACTAGCTTGACTTTCCTTCTAGCACTACAAACTTAACACTTCTACCCAAACACTTTCGTCAAGAGTAGCTCACGTTAGTACTTGAGATAATTAACAACATTGCATTAAACTATAAAAATCCTAAGTGACACACGCATACTTGAAGAATAAACTTTGAACAAACCTTCTAATTCGTAAGCACTCTTTTAAAAACTCGACTTACGAACCACTGCCGTAATCAACTATGATCATTACCTCTTATATAGACTTCACACTTCTAAACTTGACCAACTTTTCGTTTGATAGTCATACATCCCTTTTCATAAGTCTTACTTATACTATTTATCAATGTCCAACTCGTCATTTTTAAACATCTTAATTACACTCTATATAAAAGAAAACTATACCTGTTGTGAAACAAGATAAATCATTTGTAAAAACACTATCATAAACCTTATCGAAACTTTTCCCGTTACCCTATGCTTGGAGACTTTCCTCATTCAACTCCTGTCACGTAAAAGACTTACTATAAATCACAACGGGAACTAAAAACTCAAATACACGTTGCTAAAACATTAAACTTCGTATACACCACTATAAGGTCGGAGACTTTTGAGTCATGTAAAACTGGTACAAATACTCAATCCCGTATTCCTGAAACTAAACACCTTCTAAACCACCAAAGGAAGCATGTCCAATAAAGGATCATGTGAGGCTTAATATTGAAACTTGAGATCAACTGACTTATCCTACTTTCAAAGTCATACTTGGATTCTTAGTCTTGAAAACTTTTTGTGTTCATCCTAACTAAACCTTGTAAGACTTGATAAAACGTTCATTTTCATATACACGAGAAAACTTCACTCTTGATACTAGACGCTAGCAGGAAGGAGGACATTACTCTCTTTAGCAGAGTACATCTCCTGACTCCTATCTAAACCAAACATCAGGATCAACCTAATTTTCTGGACAACTCGAATCTTCCGTGAGAAAGCGTATAACGGTTAATCCTGTTCCAAACGTTGTCCCACACCTCCCTCAAATACTAGAGTATTTAGATAACCACATTATACTCAAAGCGTAATCGTATACTCCTATGCAATGAAGCTAAACTAGGAGACTTTAAACTATTCTATGTTTGACGTATTCTTGTTCAAACACAATTTAAACTATTCTATGTTTGACGTATTCTTGTTCAAAAACAATTCTATGTTTGACGTATTCTTGTTCAAACACAATTTAAAACTATTATATGTTTGACGTATTCTTGTTCAAACACAATTTAAACTATGCTATGTTTGACGTATTCTTGTTCAAACACAATCTAAACTATTCTATGTTTGATGTATTCTTGATCAAACACGAGGAAAGTGTAAAGACTTTAAACTACTCGATGTTTGATGTATTCTTATTCAAACACAAGGAAACTTTAAAACTCTAAATCTTGTCACATTCTTTTCTCTTTAATTATTGAATGACGTTTCTCTCTAAGGGACTCGTTAATCAATGATCACTCTTATGTGGAAACTTTAGTCGTGTGTTAAACAAATTCTTATACTCTTTCTTGATCCACACACAAACGGAAGGACCTATGCGGACTATGCGATGATTTAAATGCTTGCGGGTGCACACGTAAGTATGAAAATCAACGCATGGGAAGGCATAGTAAACTCTGTCGTGTGCTATGATCTAAGACTTATCGTAAAAGGTAGCCACGGAACTTAGGTACCGTAGCAATCCTTAGACGTAATAGTCTACAAACTCAAATCGTTAAACTATTATCGAATCCATCCTAAGTGATGCGTCTCACTTGAAATCATGAATGGAAATGCAGCATATATTCTCTCGAATGCATTTCTGAAAACGAATCTTCCTATATTTCAATAAAACTATATGTGTCGTAGAAAAACTTTTGGCAACCCCAAACTTTGGAAACTTAGAAACTTGAGCGTAATCTTATTCCTGTCATTCCGGTTAGGATTCTAAACGTAACCCGTAGTTTACTAAGGGACGTAAAGTATCTTTCTCATTATCCTTGCACATATCATAAGCTTAAATCTTGAAAACAGGAACATTCTACTTTAATTTCGGGACGAAATTTCCTAAAGTAGGGGAAACTATAATATCCAGTGTTTTCCGACCTAGTTTTTCTTAAACTTTTGCACGTATTATTGATTCAAAGCTTGAATTCTTTTAAATTATCTATTTTTTTTTAATAATAAATATTAAGTTAATTGATATATATTTAAGAAAAAAAAAAGTATACTTGAAATATATGTACATATATATATTTGAGACTTATTTAAAAATATATATATATATATGTAAAATATGCTTGATTCTTAAAAACTTTATAAACTTATAATTATATAAATAAAAATAATTCATAAACTTAATCTAAAATACTTAGACTCGTAAACCATAAATCTTAGAAATTATTTTATGAATTTATAAAATAATAAAAGGCAATAAAACTTACAAAACTTATTTAGTTTATTTTTTTTATATATAAAAAAAATATTTAATAATAATAATAATAAAACATATTATTGTTTTATAAATTTCAGGGACCAAAACTGTCATTTTGGAAACCCATTTTAAACTTAAAATCAATTTTATACATAAAATAACAAGACCTTGAAATTTCAGGGACCGAATGTGTAATTAGGCAAATCTTCCGGACTTCAAATCAGTCACGAGTTCGATACCCACCGAGACCGGTTTTGAGCCCAATTTATTCAAAAACGCGTAAACGGCCGAATTAAATGCTCCTCGAGCTCCGACTCAGGCATGCGACTCAACCCCGATGTTCTTCAATGCCAAATTTTGAGTCTAGCACCCGCGTGGTTCGAAATTAACCCTGTATTACTCACCTATAATCCCCCCAACTAATTCGGCATTTAATGATAAAATTGACTACAAGTACAGACTCAAACACCTCAACGACATCACCCTCAAACTTCCCAAACACCCAAATTGGTCGTTCATCACCTGCATTTCTAGTTTGAATCCGTGGTCAGTCGCACAAAAGATCGAACATGTTCTCCTTCATTTCGTTATCAATCCAGGTAATTTGAATGCTCATTAGTTTCGTTTTCATTCATAGATCATTAGCCCTCTGTCAATTTCCATTAACAGAGGGTTAATCGAGTCGTATTCGAAGGATCTTGATTCTAGGGTTTATAAATTAGGGGTGATTTGGGAATGAGTTTATGAATTTCTTTTTCTGTATAAAACAACAGCGAGACCCGTAGCCGGGTGGTTAAAGGCGTAGGTGTGTGACTCGGGTGGCCCGGGTTCGATCCGGCCAGCCCGAGTTTTTGCCCATTTCATTTTTTTGGTCTTTTAAACAAGTTATTAATCTTTTAATTATTTTTACAAAACTTGTTAAACTTTTATAAACTTAAAAACCAATTTTAATCACATTTTTGTATTCTGAAACATTTTTAATTAAATAAAAACTTAGTTAAACTTATAACATTTAATTCTTTAAAAATGGTTTTAAATACTAAACTTTATAAAACTTGGATTCTAAACAGAAAACATGTTATAAGATTTGAAACTTTGATTTTACTATTATTATTTCTGTTTTAAACTTTAAAAACAAATATAAATTTAAAACATAAATAACTCATATAAATTTTATAAAATCAGAAAAATTTATAAAACTTTCACATTATTTAGAAATCAGAAAACTTATAAACTTGTACTTTTTATAAAAAAATTATGTTTATTTCAAGACTTATTTAATTATTTAAATTAAAACAGAAAATAAACATACAAATATAAACTTATAAACCCCATAAAACTAAAGACATTCATAAACTTGTAAACTTTATTTAAATACTTTAAGAAACTTTATAGACTTATAAACTTTAAAACTTATATAAATGTTATTTGACACTTTATTAAACTATAACTATATTTCATTTGTTTAAACTTATGAAAACGCTTTTTTTATAATAAGTACTAATTACTTAAATGCTTGAATAAATCATAGATGATTTATATCTATCGTTTTCAATTAGATAATTGCTTATCCTAAATAACCATGTATTCTTAAAATGATTATCACAAAACCTTAATCATTATTCTTTAAATAATAGTCGTCGTTTTTATTATTAATCTTTAATAATTATTTATTCTCTAAATAATTATCACTAAACTTTAATCTAAACTCTCCCCTAACTATTATTACCACTTTACTTCTAAAACACTTAGAAAACTATTTGCATTATTATTTCCTAACTTGTGTAATTAATAATTATAAACTTCCAAAATAATTATGTTAATTTATAATTATTATAAAACTATAAACTTATTAAACTTTGATATCCAAACCTTGTGTCATTCATTCCAAATATTTATTTGAATCTTTGATTTAAACTTCGTAAACACAACCATTCCCATCTCCTACTTGGAACCCTAGACAGTTCTAGTTAATCTTAGCATCTTATAATTCTTTTCCTAGACTTATAGGATCATATGTTAAACTTTATACTTATATTCTTAGGCTCGTTATGAGGGTAATCTCCCTCAAAGTCTTGCAACACTTAACCTTGTCGGATACTCTTTCATCCAATCCAAGTGAGTATACTTAGCCCCTTTTTCCTTTCTATACTTTTGGGGTGAAACATGTTCAAAAACATTAAACTTATGCAATTCTTGTACAACTATGACTAGATGCTTATTCTTATGTTAAACTTGAGACTTGTATGCTTAGATTAAACTTAAAACTAGCACATTCATTAACTTTGATCAAGCCTATAGTAACAATGATAGATCTATTGTATTTGACCAATCCACCTTGATTGATTGACCCCTTCGGGGGGAGCCCTTGGTGATTGTTACTGAATTAAACTTTAAACTTGAGACTTATAAGGGTAACCTGCGGGTTATGCCTAAACTTGGTTGGAGGGTTGAAGTGCACAATGTTTAAGATACTTGTTCTCATACTTACATTATAGAATGCTTATATCATAGTGAATTGTAATTCTTTTCAAATACTTGTTAAACTGCGTCAAAACCTTTGTATCTCACCAACTATTTTGTAGTTGACAGATTCTTTCACATGTTTCAGGTTCTACATCATGAGACTTGTTTGTGATCACATAGGATGCTTTGGACCTAGACTACTTATCAATTAAACGTTGTATTCTTGTTATGTTTCCTTGTATTGAATCTTAAATTATTTATTAATAAAATATTGAAACTTTAATAGTCAACCTTGTGCTATTGAACAACCGCGTCCGCCCCGACGTATAATCCGCCGTCGGTTGGGGTGTGACACAACACAATAATTTTGCTTCTTTCTCGTTTGAAAATAATCGTTTCAATCTAGGTATAACAGGGAAGTACCACAATAATTTAGCCGGTGGTCCATTTTTCGTCACATCATCGTCAACATCATCTGTTTCAGTTTTACGCTTATACCTCGATGCCCTGCAACTAAAACATTTATGATCTTTCTTGAAATCCTTTGTTACAACATACAATCATTTGGACAAGCATGTATTCTTTTAACTTCTAAGCCCATCGGACACGTCAATTTTTTTGCTTGGTATAACAAAACCGGTAACTCGTTACCTTCCGGAAGTATGTCATGTAAAAGCACTAACAGGTCCGTGAAACTTTTATCACTCCATCCATGTTTTGACTTTAGGTTAAACAACTTCAACACGACATCTAGTTTCGAAATCTCAGAATCAGTGTATAATGGTTTTTCTGAATCTACAAATAATTGTTTTAGATTTTCGTGATCTTTATCACCAACATTAGTCTCTACACATTTAAATTGTCATCGACGTCATTTAAATTGTCATTTAGGTCATTTAAATTGTCATTATCGTCATTGCCTAAATTAACAGACGACGCGCGACGTTCAACAAGTGATTCTCCATGCTTTGACCAACGAGTATATCTAGGCATAAAACCATGTTTTATCGAATGAAACTCTATATCTTTAACATCATCAAATCTTTTGAAATTTTTACAACTCATACAAGGACACCAAATCTTTTAACATCCGTCATTCACTCGATTAGCTTCGACAACTTTAAGAAAACTTTCAACGCCAGTCATATATGTTGAGCTAGCACGTGCACTACTGTACATCCAGTATTCACGATCCATCTAAAAATTAAAATAAACAAATAAACGATATAAATGTATGTATATGATGTAAACTGGTGCTTTAAGGCGGTAGATCCTAGCCCAGTTTTTGAATATTCTATCTCATATGTATACATCTTAACGAGTTGACTATTTAAGAAAAAATCGGCAGCATTTCTCCTTAACTCCCCAAGTATGCGTATACATCGCATACTCGAAAGAGTAGGAGAAATAATAGCTACCGATTTATTCTCAAATAGTTAGATCGTTAAAACGTATACATATCCTAAATAAAATAGAATATTCAAAAAGCAGTCCCAAAAAGGGACTATTCAAAATTTATCTCTATTAGATAAATTTTGGACGGGTATATTTTAAAAGGTTATTCTAAATGAATATGCGCACATATATATATATATGTGTGTGTATGGAAAGTATAAAATGAAAACTCACTTGAGTTGAGAACACGCGGGAAAACCATATGTAACTTTTTTATTATTTTTTTTAAAGTGTAGTTTTTATACATATTTTCGTCACTTAAAAAAAATTAAAAAAAACGCCGACTGGTTTTTTTTTAAATCATGAAAAATTAAAAAACAACAACGTTTTTAATGTAAATTCATCATGTTACATATGTAAAACAGGATGTTACATATATAAATTTAAAAAAAACGCTCAGGGTTTTTTTTTTTGATAAAAAGTGTGAAAATCATATATATATATATATATAAGCTACCCTGAAAACATTTTGATTTTTGATAAAGTTTTCACGGGTTTTCTCAACTCAAATGGTTTGTATGTGTCTGTGTGCGCGTGTGAAATAAATTAAATTGATTGTATTTTAAGCTACCAATAAATAACGTACATAAATAAATGGATTATTAATTACATATAAAAAAATAAATGTATTATAACCAAAATTTTCTAACCTGCATCTAGAGATGATGATGACTGAGCTTGTTTTTTTGGTGTTTACTTTTATACGGTTCTAACTTGTATCCACAGTGGTGATGCTTGATATTTGATGCTCTCAAGAAAGAAAAATTGATATATAAATGGATTAATTAATAACTATATATAAAAACAAATACAATATAACTAAAATTTCCAACCTTTAATTAACTGATTGTTGAGGAAGAGTCAAAACAATTCAATGTGATTTAAGGAATTGCAGGATGTAAGGTTGAAGATCACCAATTCTCAGGTTTAGGTGTGTTATTATATAGATAGGTGTTGGGTTTCGATTAAATATATTTCTTAAACACAAACTATAACACAATTTGAGAGATAAACGACAGTTTAAAATATCATATTAGAAAAAAAGTCTATATCACCGCTTCTAAGAAAAAAAACGTAATTAAAAATATTAAAATTAATATAAACTTAAAAATTAAATTGCAATTCGCCGATAAACATAGATATATTAAAAATAAAAATTAAACTCCACCGCTTCAATAAATATTGAATATTAAAATTAAAACAAACTTAAAAATAAAAATTAAACTCTTCTGCTTCAAAAAATATTGAATATTAAAATTAAAATAACTTTAAAATAAAAATTTGAATCTACCGCTTCTAAAAATAAGTCATGGTTTATTAAAAATACAAATTAAAATGACCGCTTCTAATAATAAAAAGGTATTCAACCGCTTCTAAAAAATAATTACAAACGCTTCAAAAAAACAGCTTTTGTACTAGTGTCTAGTAGTAACTAAGAAAAAATTTCTAAACTTTTCAGCAAAATACAAATATTTCTCAAAACTATTAACTATTTAGAGCTTTTGTAACAGTTGATTTTAGGGTGTTTTAAGATTGGGGAGATGATGTGGAGGAGAAAGGGATGATGTGAAGGAGAGAAAGAAGGAACGACATTCTTGTGCAAGAACGCTCAAAGTCATGATGTATGAGAGGGAATGAGAGGGAAAAGAGATAGTGTGTCTCCAAGGGCGAATTTAGTAAGGGTCCAGAGGGTGGGAAGACATCTATTGAGATCAAAATAACTAGTGTAAAAATGAATTTCATATTGAAAAAATTAACTATGCACCATTTTAAATTTCTAAGAGTACCCTTTTTCATGTAGCCACCCTTGTAAAAACTAACCTGGCACCCTTTTATAAGGATGGGAAGAAGTTTAGATTCTTCAAACAAACGACGTGGGATAGAAGTCTTTGGGAAACTCATCATACCCTTTTATAAGGGTAGGAAGAAGAATGTTGGAATCTATCAAAAGACGATGTGGGATGAGAGAACTCTTTTTATTAGCTTGAAAAGAAAAATCATGCAATGTGGGATGAGAGAACTTTTATTATTAGCTTGAGAATTAACTTAATTTTGTGCACCCACTGACCAAATATCTTGGATCCGTCACTGTGTATCTCTGAGGGCTTTTTTCTAGCCGGTTTGATGAAGTATGAGAGGGAATGAGAGAGAAAAGAGATATTGTGTCTCTGAGGGCTTTTTTCTAGCCAGTTTGACTGTAAGAGTGCACCATGGATACGTGACATGAAGCTGGTTTTGAAATCTCATATTAGATATTACTCTAATATCAGTTTAGCAAGTTTGTTTCATCTTTTAGGTGAATTCTTTTAGTATACTTCTCTAATTTAAATAAAAAGGTATTTATTTCTATTAATCAGCTTAAAGTTGCCTCTTTTATAGAAAACAAATTTAAAATTCATGCTACTACTTAAAAGAAATTTAGTAGTTTGTTTCAATGAATTAAGAAGAAAGAAATTTAGTAGTTTGTTTCAATGAATTAAGAAGAAAGAAATTTAATAGTTTGTTTCAATGAATTAAGAATTTAAAATTCATGCTACTACCTGATATAATTTACGATAAAATATTTAATGTATAATGATTTTTTTTAACGGCTTACACCTAGACATATGGAAGGTACTGATAAAATTTTCCTCGTCAGGCCCCTTGTCAGGATTCGAAACCATAACCTTCACAGAAGAAAATCCTTTATAAGGAAAATGTCATGACCACCACACCATAAGTCTCATGGCTAATTAGGTTATAATATTTAATGTATATTAATTTGAGTGTTGTTTTGGATATTTAGGTTATACAACCAATGAAAATTGTTTTTTTCCTCTCCTGTCATCTTTTATTCTCATACTTATTAAATACTAGTTTAGACACGGGGTGAAAAATATTAATAAATAAAATTCTTAAATCTTTATATATATATATATATATATATATATATTTTACATATGTAAAAATATATTACATATATTAAGGATAGAAAACAAAATTCAAAATGTGTAAAAATTAATATATAATTAGGTTTTAAAAACACGTTAATTACTATTTAATTTAATTTGACTTTCATTTAATATTTGATTGAAAATAAAAGTTACATAATTAGATTTCAAAGTTTCTTATAATAAAGGATAATTTGAAATAAATGCGTTTTATTAGTATAATTAGTATTTTCTTTAAAAATATATTATTATTAAAAGATAGATGTGTAATTAATAAGAGAGAGATGCGGGAAAAAATGATGAGAAGGAATATGGAAACGACACGTGGCATGAAAAACCTTTATTTTTTATATAGTATAGATTTATAAAAAGGAAAAAATTATCGATGTGTCATATTTTTAATGTATTCAGTAAAAATTATATAAAGTGGACATGTCTATTTTTATACTAATAAATAAAAATTGTATGAGGACATGTGTTACTTTCTGATGCATTTTCAGTATGTTTTTTCCCGTCTCTCTCCTATTAAATAATGATATTAAAAGAATATATATATTTTTAAATATTTAATATAAATCTAATTATGGATACTTATTATTTAATTATGGATAGTTATTATATCATTAACCAAATGAATTTAATATGAATTAACATTTATCAATTACTTAAAAAATTAATACCTAGTTGAAAAAAATGTTTTAAAAATTAACTTAATATAATTGATAACTGTCACGTCAAAGTAAATTTTTTTAAACACATATTTTTACGAGTGTATTTGTTAACAGATTAAATTATCATTTATTCAAGGTAAATTGGTTTTTAATAATCTAAACTATAACTCATTGGCTGATAATAATCCAAACTAACAGTTTGACCGGTGATAATCCCAACTTTCACGTTTGTTGTCAATGGCAGTCCCAGTAGCATAATCATCATATATGACTCGACTTACACTTATTTTCGCACAAAATGACGATTTTAAAGGAAATGGAGAAACATACAAGCGAAATCGATTGACAAGCGAAATCGATTGGGAATCGAGAATAAATATATGATGATTATGCTACTGGGAATGTCATTGACAACAAAAGTGAAAGTTGGTATTATCACCAGCCAAACTGTTAGTTTGGAATATTATCAGTCAATGAGTCATAGTTTGGATTATTAAAAACCAATTTGCCTTTATTCAACCCGTGTAATACGTGTATTTAAAGAAATAATTTTTTTATTACTGAGTATAACATTTCATTTATTCAACGCATGTAATACACGAGCTTCTAACCTAGTCAGATAATATACGCTAATCTTAATGGAAAAGAGAGGTCCACTTATTGCTTAAAAGAAATACCTTTGGAAGAAGGGAGTTGGTCGAGTTTTGAAGCCCGCCAATACCATTGGTAAACAAAAGAACTACCACTAGGCTAAGACCTTTAGGGTCTGTTTGGTATGAGGTAATGTAATGAACAAGTGAATGGAATGGTTCCATTGTTCTGTTTGGTTACCCTATTGGATTAAAATGAATCATTACTTCGTGATGTTTAGTAGACAGAAATATTTTTAATTAATAAATTTATCTTATGGGTCGTGTCATGGGACGGACCATAAATACCCTTGGAAGAAGGGAGTTGGTCGGGTTTTGAAGCCCGCCAATACCCTTGGCAAACAAAAGAACTACCACTAGGAAAAGACCTTTAAGGTCTGTTTGGTATGAGATAATGGATTGAACGATGGAATGGAATGGACAAAGGAAAGAAATGAATCGTTACCATTTCATTGTCCTGTTTGGTTACCCTATGAGAATGAAATGAATCATTACTTCGTGTTGTTTAATAGACAGGAAAATATTTTATAAAAAATAAAATATTTTTAATTAATAAACTTCTCTTATGGGTCATGTCATGGGACGGGCCACGGTTCGGGCCACGGTTCGAGCCATGGTTCGGGTCATGGGACGTGTCATTGTTCGGGTTATGGGTCAGGAGGGCATGGGTCGGGTCAAACGACTGGTCATGGTTCGGAGCATGGGTGGGTCATGGTTCAGGTGATGGTTATGGGCATGGGTCAGGTCATGGGTCGAGTCATGGATCGGGTCATGGGTTGAGTCATGGGTCGAGTCATGAGTCGGGTCGTGGTCGAGGCATGGGTCGGGCCATGGTTTGAGTCATGGTTCGGGTAATTAATTAAACAAAATTATTTCATTACTTGAATAAATGGAGAAAAAAAAGCACCCATCCCCTAAGGAATGAAAATCATTAGAAGGGATGGATTCACATTCCTTATGTAATAGTTCATTCCATTCCTATGTGCTTACCAAACATGTTTTGTTTCATTCTAACGTAATAACTCATTCCATTCCACCATTCATTCATCCATACCAAACACTACCTTATTGTTTTTACATACAACTTTAAATTATTTGAAATAAATTACACCTCATGCAACTTCCTATTAATAATAACTAGAAATTGTACCTCGTGCTTCGAGACGGTAGCGGATCTTAAACGTTTGAGGCGGTCACATCAATGTGTATAAGCACAAAAACAAACGTGGTTAAATACATTTTGCTCCGCGCTCCGCGGCGGGAGGCGAACTTTAAACGGTTGAGGCGGTCACATTAACGTGGCTAAGCACAAAAAGAAACGTATGAAATTACGACGGTTGAGGCGGTCACATTTTCAGTCAGTCTCGATCTCATTCTTCATGGTGTAAGTTGATATAGCCCACGATACTTAAAAAATACTCTATTTGAAATACGACTCTGTTTTTAACAAAATTTATACCGGGACGTCAACAAAAAAATAAACAAACAAACGCGAAAGTTATTGAAGGAAATTCAGATTATATATACTAAGGGGGTAAACTCGAAAGTTGAAAAACTTGAGTGGCTCAAAGTTAAACTTTACAAAGTAAAAAGATGAGTTTTATCATTTGATCAAAGTTTGGGGGAGAAGTTGTTGGTGGGCACTTCTAATTGAGATAATTGATAATGATAATAGCATACTAAAAAAACCCATTTTTGTTATGAGGTTTAAAACTCGTTAATCAAAAAATATATAAAAATTCATATATGAATTGTATACCTAATGTTTTATAAGAAATGCATATTGAACAGTTCTTGTATTAAGATGTATAATTTAGATTATTCTTTGGATTACAAATTTTGTAATGTGGTTTATAACTTTCAATCTCTAATGATTTTTTTTTCTCGTGATAGTTATAAAATTATTGAATAAAAATTATATTTTAAACTATTACATAAATAGATGGTCATTCGGTACATATCAACTATAAGTAATAAGTATGAGAATCGAATAAACACTTATATATTTTGTTTTAAATTTGATATATGAAGTTTTTATGTAACCGATTGCTTCACTATTTTTTTTTATTTTCATTATACCTATCAAACACTACGTATAAATGTATTATTAAGTTCTTGCAATTTTCTCTATTAAATTTAGAGTAAATTACAGAAATCGTCCTTTATGTTTTTACCATTTTTCATTGTATGTCCTTTAGCCTAAAAATTATCAGAGATCATCCTTTACGTTTACAAATCTTGCACGTTTCGTCCTTTGGCCCTAACCCAGTTAAATTTTTCCGTTAAGTATGGTCATGTGCAAGGCAAATGAGGATACATTGGTCTTTTTACCCATTTATTTAAAAATATCTTAATAAACAAAAAAATAATATATATATATATATATAACACAATTCTCTCTCTAAACTCTGGTTATCACAATGGAACCACCACCACCTACTCCCTGCAACACCCACCGGAAAAACGAGCAGCTCTGGCAACTTCATCTTCTCCGGTGACACTTCTATACTCGGCGGAAAAGCGAGCTCGGTTTGGTTTGCTAGAGAGAGAGACGATGGAGTATTCATTTCGCCGGAAGAAGAGTGTGGTTTGCTCAGATCTGTAGAAAAAAACGAGAGAGAGAGAGAGAGACGATGGAGGTGGTGGCTGGCGGAGGGGCGACAAGCGAGGCGGCGGCTGGTGTACGGGGACCTGGTTCAGGCAAAGTGGCGGAGAGGGTTGCTGGTTCAGCCGATACCAACGAAAGGGCTTCTGAGCTTGGGCAAAGGAGCTTCGAAGACAGTGTATGTAGTTTTCCTCGTTTAATTTGGGGATTTAGGGTTTTTTTGATGTGATTTACGGTGTGATTTGGTTTTTGTAGTTTTAGGGCTTTTGATGAGTATGAAGGGATAGATGTGGCTTGGAATCAGGTGAAATTGTATGATTTTCTTCAAAGTCCTTAAGATCTGGAGAGGTTGTATGGTGAAATTCATCTGTTGTTGCTGAGAAAGGAGTGGAGAAGAGTGATGAACCAAAGCCTGTGGCGAACGAGGACGTTGACGGCGTTCCGAGGCTGGCGTTGAGGAAGGGGTGCCGAACGCGAGGGTGGATGACAGAGTGCCGAATGAGGAAGAAGGTGTGCCGAACGCCGACGACTGGTGGTGGTGGTGGTGTTTGGCGGTGGTGCTCGGATCGAAGGAGGGGGCACCAGATTTGAGAGAGAGAGAGTTGAGAGAGAGAAAGAGATGAGAAAGGTTTATTGTTTATGTTTATATATATATATATATATATATATATATTTGTGTGTAAAAAGACCAAAACACCCTCATGTGCAAGGCACATGAATAGAGTTAACTGAAAAACTTAACGCCCGTTAGGCTAAAGGACGTAAACCGCAATAAATTTAAACGTAAAGGATAATCTCTGACATTTTTTTTGCTAAAGAAAATAATGTGAAAAATTGTATAAAAATAAAGGACGATTTCTATAATTTACTCTTAAATTTATCTTGTATTCTAAATCAACGAATGAAAATAATCTCAAGTCGTTTAATGAATCAATGTTTTGAAACCCGGACCGGACCGGCCGGTCGGACCGGGAACCGGTGGTCTGACTGGTCCGGTTACATGTGTTGAACCGTTTCTGCAGCGAACCGGTGGTCGGACCGGTTGAACCGGCGGTCGGACCGGAAACCGGGTGGTCGGACCGGTTGAACCGGGTGGTCGGACCGGTTGAACCGCTTGACTATTTTTTTTTTTTTTAATCTTTTTTTAAATCTCTTGGCTTCGTATTTCGTAGGTAATTGTTGGTTTAAAATTATTGGAATTGACTTGTTGGTGGTTTTTGAAAGGATTAATGGCTATTTAGACTGATATATTTTTATAATATTTATGACGTCGTCCGGTTCTTAAATTCGGTCCGACCGGTCGGAACGGTCCGACCAGTGGACCGGTAAGGAGACCGGTTCGACGTCCGGTCCGGTTCTGAAAACATTGTAATGAATTGTTTTAATTTGTCATGACAAAAAGCAGTCTATATATTTTGTATAAAGAAATAGGCATCACTGTAGATGGAAAGGACAGAAAGAAAGTGAAAGGCAAAGGGAATCGAACCACATTTCCCAAAAGAGAGCTGAAATCCAAAAACAATACATATATTTAAATAAATTAATTATTATATTTTAAAATATAACTTAATTTGAATTAGGGTGTGGTTATTTGAACACATGAATATGTTATTTGGACACATAATTATTCTGGTTGCATACGGGTCGTATTGTATCATACGACCCGTATGCTCTATTATATTTTTATATTTTGTATCATACGACTAGTATGGTACAATACGGTGTAAGGCCTCAAACCCGGGAGGTCTTACTTGTTGGATTTACTCATTTATAAACAGTTCTTAAACTTGAATATCAAATAACGTAGCGAAAAATTTCATTTTAAATATAACATAACATCGTTCAACATGCGGAAGCATAACGTAGTCTAATACATAAACATAACATAAACAACTCATAACGGGATGCCAGTCTTCATGATCAATCGAGTAACTTATTAAGCCGCCCAGCATCACCGTCCATCATCACAACCTGTCTTAACCTGAATGTACATACTAAAAGTCAGCTACGCTGGTGAGTTCTAGCTTTACATATAACCTTAACATAAACATTTTGCTAAAAACATAACATTCATTTATTTAACAAAAGCGGACATAAGAGCATTCACATCAGTTTCTACATATGTTTGTGAGTGGATTATGCATATTTTATGAAGTGGTTTAAAGTGGTTGTGAGTGAAGGAGAGAGAAAATGTATAATTTTTTTGTATATTTGGGGAAAACACTGTTCACCCCTATTAATTTTTTAATATTTTTTAAAGTGGTTGTGAGTGTAGGAGAGATAAAAGGTAATGATAAAGGTATAAAAAGTATTATTTAATTGAAAAGAAGAGAGAAAAGATAGTGATTTTTAGTGTAATTATAGAGATGAGGATGGAGAATCTAATGGGAATGCTCTAAAGCATGCAAACTTAACATCATCAAACATCGTAACGTAGCATCATAACATAAGTTAACATGAACCGAATCTGCGCCTTTTCGTAACCGTCAATTCCAACATCATGGGTTGGCGGAGAAACCCCGAGGCACGCCACCACTAGGCCCTTTAACACCGAACTGTCCTTCGGGCGGTGAAACCTAGGGCCCGATACCTTAAAGCCCTTCGACACCAACCAGTACCTTAGACGCTATTTCCCCGCAAGGAATAGTACCTTCCATCGGGATCTCGGTAATCCCATGGGTGACCGCCGTCACCCCATCATCAACCAGTTGTACAACCGTTAGCCAGCCACAAAGGCCCCCCGTAAGGGTAAGGCCAATACATACATACATGCTTTAGTTCCCGAAGGAACTCATGGCAGATTCGTTCATTTGTGACTTTCATAAAACCTTTACCTCATCTCAGTTAAAGAATTTGTACGTTTTATTAAACAAAACATCATTTCATTCGTAAACCTTTCATAAACTTCATTTGGAAAAACATTTCATAAACATCATCTCGTAAAAATCATTTTATAAACATCGTTTTGTAAGTATGCACACCAGCCCAAAATATAATTTAAAACATTAAAAGATAGAGCTCTAGAACTCACCTGAGATAAACAGGGTCAAAGGTCTCTAAAGGATCTTCTAACATGTACGTACACAACCTAATATTAGCTTCACATTCAACTCATTACATTAATCCCTTCATACCGGGAACTTTAAACGTACCCGTCTCATTCCCGTGAACCTAGAAGTACACGGCTCCGTAGGTGTACACGGCTCCTTCCCGTGAACTTAGGAGTTTACGACTTCAGGGGGTTTTCAGCTTAAGGGGGGTTCTCGGTAGTTCTCCTGTGAACTAGAAGAGCCGTGAACCTGGGTTCCCGGCTTTCCTTTTCTCCCGAGAATTCCAACCATGAAACCTTGCTCGGCCACGAACCATACCCAGGTGCCCCCAGCCGTGAACCTACCCAGCGTCCCCAGCCGTGAACCTACCCAACATCCCTAGCCGTGAACCAGACCGAGAACCCTAACCATGAACCTTCAGTTCTTACCCAAAACCCTAGTTTTGCATGGATTCAGATCTGGATCGACAGGTTCGTCAAGTTTGAAACTTTTTACGTTCAAATGGTGTATTTTCCCCTCTTGATTCCAGATATGAAGTGTGTCGTCGTTTGACCCATAAAAACCCGACCTTTATGAGTCAAAACCGTAAAAACCCATTTTTGAGAAAAACATATAAAAACGAGAGTTTCTTATCTCAAAACGATTCCTTCCTTCAGCAAATCCTCTCTCGAGTAGTATAGTAAGGTAGAGGATCGATCGTTAGCTAAATTTAAAGCTTTCTCTCTCTACGACTTTCTCTCTCTAGAAATGGGGTGGAGTTTGAAGGTGATTATGGAGATTGTGTGTGGAGGCTAGGGTTTAAACCCCAACCTCCCTCCCCTTCTCGGCCCATTGGAAGCGGCCCACGAGCCCCCATCCTTTCGCACCCCATTATTTCATCTTCGACCCACTTATTACCTTGACGTTACATACGGGAAGGGTACATACAAGTCGTATTGTACCATACGACCCATATGCTCTATAACTTTTTAATGGTATTATACCATATGACTCGTATGTTCTTTAACTTTTTAATTTTTAAATTTTTTTTTGAATTATTTGGCACGACGTATTATTCCTCGTTATGCGTGCAAATTATTTGACGTGATGTAAGATTTCGTCAAATATTACTATATATACCGTTATATGTTAATTCATTTCATTGTTCAATTCTTTCGTTTACAACGCATCGACGTTGCACTAAGTAAATTAAGATGGCGTCTAAAAGAAGAAACGGGAGAAATGGAAGGCGTCAAAACGAGTTATCTTCTAATGCACCTGTCATCATGGGTGACAACATTTCGGCACCAGTAAATAACCATTATTTCCAGACTAGTCAGAACTGGTCTCGAAATGTTGTCGAGTTCTTTTACAATGGAGACGTCCCATTTTGTAGGGTCTCTTGTATGGGCGTTATGCCACTTGACAGAGAATTTTAGGGTACCCTTCTATAGTTTCGTGGAAATGGTTATATAGGTTCAATTGTGAGTTTTTAAAACAAATACACGTCGTATTAATGTATTTCAAATGGGCATAATTGTTATTTTATAGAATGTTCGGGCTTAGACAAAGAGACTTACGGCTTGGCCGTTTTATGAAATACGAAGAACAAATGAGTTGTCGGGCTCGAATCGTTAGACGATTCTCTAGTCTCACTTTTTCAACCTAATATATGAAGGTACTACTGATGCCGACGAATATGGCGATGGGATTAACGAACTATATCCTCCATTGTAGGAGGTTGATACGGTAAAGTTGTGTTAATTTTAATATTGTTCTTAAACCAAAAAAAAATAATTCTTTCCAATACAATTACAACCCTAGCAGTTTGCTAATCTTGTCATGTCTAACATGTTATGTCAACCCTACAATAGTGGTTTTACCGATCACTGATCATTACTATATACGATAAACAATCAATCAAACATCAACATATTATCGAACATCAAAAGGATAGATATATACATCAAAATGTTCAGTTTGTACTTCAAAAAATAAATAAAATAGAACTATGGCACCAGATGCTATATACAAGCCGTATAGATCTATCTGAACGAGTACGTTTACACGGAATAATTGAAAAAAAAATCCAAAAAAAAAATTTTAATCAAGGAATACGACCAGTATGGTACAATATGACCCATATTCTGCTAGAAGCCCCCAAAGGAATACGACCAGTATGGTACAATATGACCCGTATTCCTTAGAAACCCCTAGGGGAATACGACCAATATGGTACAATACGACCAGTATGGTACAATATGACCCGCCATATACGGGCTGTATGGTACAATCGTATGAGAACATGAATGACTGATGTCAGTTGTTGCATCTTTTTTCGTTTGACTAAGGGGAATACGGGTCGTATGGTATGATACGACCAGTATTAAGTTTGTATGTATAACACTTTTGTGTGTACCTGTAACTGACCCCTTCGAATTAATAACACTGAAATGCAACGGCTATAAAATGTCTCAACCGATTATACGTCACATCGTTATAAAATACTGAAAAATATCATTTTTGTATATAGATCTGTACTTAAAAAGAGTTTTTTCCATATTTAACTAATAATCTAAATTTGTTTTAAAAAACATATATCAAATCTTAGGATTAGGTTCAGGTAAAAAGAATTTTAATTATAAGAAGGGTGAGAAGTATTTAAGGCCATTAGATCAAATTGTAGAAAATATTTAATGGTTGAGATTAAATTGTAAGAGAAAAAATTGCTGGAAGGGTATTTTAATCTTGACCACTTTTGTTGACTTTTTATCAAGTTCCCCCCCTCATTTTTAAACGTTCATAACTTTTACATACGACATTATTTTTTAAAAAAAATTACACCATAAAAACGAGTGTTTTTTATCTTTAAAACGAGTATAGTGTCGTTATAAACAAAAACGAATTTTTTTTACGTTTTTCAGCTCATTGTGTAATTAGTCAGGTCAATGTGTAATACAAGTTCATTATGTAATACAAGTTCAATGTGTAATACAAGTTCATTGTATAATACAAGTTCATTGTGTAATACCACGTCTGGTCATTGTGTAATACAAGTTCATTGTATTATATGTATTTATCATTGTGTTTTACGTTTTCCAGCTCATTGTGTAGTAATACAAGTTCATCGTGTAATACAAGTTCATCGTGTAATACAAGTTCATTGTGTAATACAAGTTCATTGTGTAATACCACGTCTGGTCATTGTGTAATACAAGTTCATTGTGTAATTAGTCAGGTCATTGTCTAATTAGTCAGATCACTGTGTAATTAGTCAGGTCACTGTGTAATACAAGTTCATTATGTAATACAAGTTCATTGTGTTATACAAGTTCAATGTGTAATACAAGTTCATTGTGTTATATGTATTTATCATTGTGTTTTACGTTTTCCAGCTCATTGTGTAGTTAGTCAGGTCATTGTGTATTACAAGTTCATCGTGTAATACAAGTTCATTGTGTAATACCACGTCTGGTCATTGTGTAATACCTGGTCATTGTGTAATACAAGTTCATTGTGTAATTAGTCAAGTCATTGTGTAATACAAGTTCATTGTGTAATTAGTCAGGTCATCGTGTAATACAAGTTCATTGTGTAATACAAGTTCATTGGGTTATACAAGTTCAATGTGTAATACAAGTTCATTGTGTTATATGTATTTATCATTGTGTTTTACGTTTTCCAGCTCATTGTGTAGTTAGTCAGGTCATTGTGTAATACAAGTTCATCGTGTAATACAAGTTCGTTATGTAATACAAGTTCATTGTGTAGTACCACGTCTGGTCATTGTGTAATACAAGTTCATTGTGTAATACAAGTTCATTGTGTAATACAAGTTCATTGTGTAATACAAGTTAATTGTGTAATACAAGTTCATTGTGTAATTAGTCAAGTCATTATGTAATACAAGTTCATTGTGTAATGAGTCAGGTCATTGTGTAATACAAGTTCATTATGTAATACAAGTTCATTGTGTCAAATATTTTTCATTATTGTGTTATATGTTTTCATCATTGTGTTTTACGTAATTCGCTCATTATTGTGTAATTCGCTCAAATATGTCAGGTCATTGTGTAATATCAATTTATTGTGTAATATCAGGTCTGATATTAATGATCAGACCTGATATTACACAATAAATTGATATTACACAATGACCTGATATGTCAGGTCTGATCATTGTGTAATATCAGACCTTGTATTACACATTGACCTGTATATTACATATTGACCATTATGCTCTCCCTTTAAAAACAATAAAATAACACATGTAAGCTTAGAATTCTTCTTACCCTTCTTATTTTTAAAACCCTTTTTACTATAACCTAACCCTCAAATCATAATATCAACTATTTTAATTAATTTATGAAAAATATTGTTTGTATAGATGGGTTGGGCCAAAGCTCCATCAGCCCGACCCGGATGAGAAATTTTTGCAAAAACCTCATTTGTCACAATTATTAAGAATAACAATAGACAACTTGTTCAATCCAAAATTCTTTCTTAAGGCAAAACATTTTATAATTCTTCAACTTTTAGATTCTTCAGTTTTTAAACGCAAATTACATAGAGAAACCTTTGGGTTTGGATGAAACATTTTCACTCCCAAAAAAAGACTTAGCATCAAAACTAATCATCCAATATATAACTAACAACTAGGTATAAGTTTCTTAAAGTAAAATGATAAGAATATGTTACCATTTCATTCATTCTGAAATTCTATAAAATTAAACTATCTCAACTTAATGAATAACATTAAAAGAAAACGTTAGACGAACTTCATGGTCCGATCCTTGGTTTATCATTTGATAGCTTACTAGTTTTCGGTCCGGTCTGTTATGAAACTAGAGAAAATTAACACAATTCCGGTTAGTCCAAGTATAAATTTGTTCTTTTCTCCTTTCGTGTTTTCACAACTCCACCCATCTTCACTGTTACTATTTTTAAAATAAAAAAAAAACAACCGATAAAAATAAACTAACCTACATAAAAATGTTCGTATAAAAATTACGCAAAAAAGGTGCAAACATGAAACAAATAACGAGAAGCAAAAATTATAGCACCTTCATTCCTCTTTTTATCCATGTTTCGGAAAATTACTAATAAACCCCATAATAGATCTAACGATGTTAAACAACTAATTGAACATTTCAAGGTTATCAATGCAGGAAACTACTAAATGGAATTAAAATCTTATTTGTTTAGTTCGTTTGATGAATAATATTGTTTTCATTTTACAAATGTTGTCCTTATGTGATTTTATCTCTAATAAATGCAGTGTTACTAAGAAATTACTGGGTGTTACTTATTTCTAAAATGTGATTATTTATAGGTGTTACTTATTTCTAAATCCTTGATTTTTTTTATTTTAAATGTTTTTTGTTGCGTGATATTATTTTCTAAAATATAGTGGGATTATTAAGTGTTTTTTTTTAAATAAAATATAGCGTGGTTATTTTAAAGTACTGTTATCAATTAAAATAATCACACATTTGAAACTGTTACGAAGAAAGATAGTAAGAAAAACATCGTCTCGTCCCCTAATTAGTCTATTTTATTTTCCCACCATTTATAAATTTGTCATCGAGTGTTTTCCATTCGTAAGTGTGATCAACGGCTGGAAACTACTTTAAATATATAGGGAAAGGTTCAAATAAGAAGTGAATTTTCGTTAAGAAACCTAAGAAATGATTTCTTTTTTAACCGAAACTCGGTGAACTCTAGTTGAGCTCATTCCAGCGGCGTTAAAACCGGCTCGTCGAGGTTTTTGAGGGGTGGGGGTGGGAGGATTTAGGTTTTTGGAGGGTGGGGGTGGGGTTTAGGTTTTTGGGGGGTGGGGTGGGGGGTTAGGTTTTTTGGGGGTGGGGGTGGGGTGGTTAGGTTTTTGGGTTTAACTTTTAGGGTTTAGCTTTAGGATTTAGCTTTAAGGTTTAGCTTTTAGGATTTAGCTTTAGGTTTTATTTCGACGAGTCGGTTCCAACGCCGCTGGAATGAGTTCCATCAGAATTCGTTTGACCAGGTTTCTTAGATTTCTTAGCAAAAATTCATTTACTAGCGGAACCTTTCCCTAAATATATGTGTGTGTGTGTCTATACCTAATTAATAAATAAGTAACTTGTTGTGTCACGTATCATAATTCTGTGAGCTCAAGATTTTTCTCTCTTATTTTTCTTCATTACTAACTATTTAATCTTTCCTTTATTAATTTTTAAACTTTTATTACTATTTAATATTTTTATTCAACACATGTAAAATACGGATTTATATCGGGACAAGATAAGTTTTATTGCATAGTTTGACAATACATGATACATGCAATTTAACAAAAATTTTTGGAGGCAAGTGGATTTCGCTTGAGCTTCGGTCCACATTGATAACACCACAAAAGCTAGAAAGCAAGGAAAAGTTTTGGCCCTTAACAATAGAACCCCAACCAGGCCGGTAAGTACAAAGAAACATTAGGTGGGAATTGGGATCAGGATTAGAGAGAAAATCTCAAATCACAGATAACTATATATATTTTTTAACAGGTAAAAATTTTATTAATAAGAACTTTGCTAGTAAGCAACTAGACAGTATGATACAAAATTACAAACCGAACCAGAAAAACGACCCCCAAACCCCAAATACAAGTACATGACTAGAAAAGAGAAACACACAAAAACTAACCACGCGAAACAGAACAAAAAAGAGCAATGCAAGAAGGAATCAAGATGTTCGTGATCGATGTCTAGTTCATTAGCTAGCAACATTAAATTGTGGGAGGTGAGTAGACACTAGACTTTACGTTGTAGATTTCAATTTTGCTTTAATACATAGTAATCATTTACGGGGTACAAAAAAAGACACTAATGATATGACTATCATATTGTTATGGTGTGATTAGTACACTGCCATTTTAGACAGTTGTTGCATGTATAATTATTTAAGGGGACTACTAACCACACACGGGAAATGCTAATCGCACTTGGTCATATACGCATCGTATAGGGCAATACGATGCATATAGCCCTTCACAAATTCTCGTGCATGACATTCTCTTACAACCTGTCATTCAAACCTCGTATACGCATCGTATAGGTCAATACGATGCAGTTTAGGATACGAGATTCCTTCTGCCACTAAACCCATCACACCGTACCTTATACGCATCGTATTGGTCTATACGATGCGTATAGGGCCCAAATTTTGTGTATTTAACAATGCAGAATTCTCATTCGAACCGAACGAACGAACGTATGCTTTCCAAAAAAAACTATAAACATGTCTTGGTGGTGGGATGGTAACTACGGTTTTCAGGTATATTCTAATGAGTCGGTGGAAAACAACCCGCAAAGTTCTGGTGTTCAAGAGGTGAATCGGGAGGAGGTCTCGTCCGACGTTTATTCTCATCAATGGGTAAGGCTTCCGGATTTGAACGAGCCACTAAGCAATCCCGAGTTCGTATACGGTGAACCGTCTTACCTTACACAGCCCACGAACGACTACGTATACGGTGAAGTCTCATACCCGACACAACAAACCGACGACTACGTATACGGTGAAGTCTCATACCCGACACAACAAACCGACGACTTCGTGTCCGAAGACGAGGAACAAAACCATCAAAACGTGTCGTATAAAACTGACCAGAATTTTCAGTCTCATGAACAGTTGGTGGATTGGGCGGTCAGGATAGGACGTGAGAATGGTTACGTCCTTGTCACCCGACGATCGAGGAGAAAAGGCGACGATCCGACGGAACCGTTTATCAAGGTGTGGCTTGTGTGTGACCGTCACGACGAACGTGCGTCTACTGCCACGGTTAGACGTGCCGGTAGCAAGAAAATAGGTTGTCCCTTTAAATTAGCAGGAGAGTACCAAGAAAATACTGGTGATTGGAAATTAACGGTGAAGGAAAACAGTCATAACCACGATCCTAGTCAACATCTTGAGGCGCACTCCTTTGCGAGGAGACTGTCTCAGTCGGAACAACTTTTGGTGGCGAAGTTGTATTCGCAAAACATGTTGCCACGAAACATTCTGGCAACTATAAGGGAACAAAACCCAGAGAGTAGTTGCATTAAAAGGACATTTATAATGCGATACAAAAGATAAAAAACGAAACGAGAGTCGGTGAAACTCCAATGCAGATTCTGGAAAACCTCCTTTCTTCTAAAAAATACGTCTACTATACTCGGGAAGATCCTGCCACAAATATTGTGGAGGAGATATTCTTTGTTCATCCGAAATCATTTGAGATGTGGCGTGCGTTCCTGCACGTGTTGATGATCGACGCGACTTACAAAACAAATATGTATAGACTTCCATTTGTCCAAGTGGTCGGTGTGACCTCCACACACCACTCGTTTTGCGTCGCTCATGCATTTATATCAAAAGAACGAGAGGAAAACTTCGTCTGGGTGCTACTGCAAATAAAAGCAATGTTGCAAAAGTGTATGGAGCCGCGTGTGATAGTAACAGACAGAGACAAAGCTCTTATGAACGCATGTGATAAAATATTTTCGGATTGTTCGAAGAACCTATGTGGGTGGCACATACACGAGAATATCGCAAAACATTGCAGGGCATCATTTACAGACGAAGACTGGGCAAATTTCAAGTATTCATGGTCGGTATTATGTGAGTCTCCCACGCCAGATATATACCAGTACAACTTCAACCGGCATTACGAACGACTGTATGCTGCCAAACGAGGAAGTAAGTTTTGAATATTTAATATTTTCAGTATTGAATAATTATTAAATATTTAAATATTTATTCAATGTTTTTCCAGGAGTAATACATTATGTGACTAAAAATTGGTTGGACCCGTATAAAGAAAAGTTTGTATCCGCCTGGTCCAACAAAAACCTCAATTTTGGTCAACAAACAACGAACCGATTCGTGAGCCAGCATTCGCTTTTAAAGAGTTATCTTAGAAATGCTAACAGCTCCCTAGATAGACTTGTTGTGTTTGTTGATGAAATTGTAACAGATCAATATTATCAATTACAGTTTGCGTTTGGAACAAGCCTCATAAGAAAAATGGATAGCCACATAGCTATTGAATTGTTTGATAACCTGCACGGTAAGGTTTCACATAAAGCTCTAAATTTGTTAGAAAACGAGTGGTACAAGTTATCACATATACGGAAACAAAATGCAACATGTGGTTGCCAACTTTTCAGTAGTTGTGGGTTGTCGTGTGCTTGTCGTCTGGCAAGTATCGAAGCTACATGTAAACTGTTTTGACTTTGGAATTTGTGAATATTTAATTTTCAAAATTTTCTGACTATTTCGTTTTAATACAGGTGGCAGAATCCCGCTAAATGCATTGGACGTCTTCTGGAGGAAACTTGATTTAAAACCGTCGTTTGTCGATGATGAAATTATAGACGTAGATAAAGTAATTGGTCAAGTGAGAAACAAAATTATTTCAGAACTTGATCAGGTCAAAAGAAGTATGCTGTCGAGAATCGCAGGGGTGGTCTTTCCGAGCAAAAGTAAAAAGAAAGCGCCCGTGGTACAAGAAGATACTCGCGGTCGTCCAACTTTGAAAAAGCAACAACAAAGGAAACAGGATGTCGCGAGAAACAGCTCATTCACAGGATCCCAACAAAGCAAATGTGACCCTGCGAGACACAGCTCGTACATTGCGTCACAAGACTCGATACAAGCGAGTTCGGTCATTCAACACCGTCGTCCAACGAAGGGTAAAAGAAAGCAACCACAAGATGATAACGCCTATCTTGGTTTTCCATTGATTATGGGGAAAGATGCGGTTAACAATATAAATTGTTTTAAGGATTCAATACCGTCTGTCTTTCATCCGTACATTTCACATATACAGGATGTAAATCCCGACGGTAACTGTGGTTTTCGATCGGTAGCTTTGGGCTTAGGGTTAAATGAAAACCGGTGGCTTTATATCAGACAACAACTTCTACAGGAGATGGACAATAAAGAGGAATGGTGGAGAACTGTTTTTGACAGAGTCGCCTTTCAAGAGTATGATATGCTACGTCACACAATAGATTGGCAGGATGTGAAAGCCGCACCAGTTAGTCGTTGGATGTCGATGACATACACAGGACTCCTAATTGCTCAAAGATTTTGGGTGATTGTTCATCTTTTAAGCATCGCCGGTAATCAAACATTTTTTCCATTGTGGTTTGGTCCAATGGTCCAAACGTTCACGCTCAACATCAAACTGTATCATTAGTTCACGTCAACAGGGCTCATTTCATCCACGTCAAGTTAGACGGAGATTTTCCGATTCTCACGCCGAATGCACTTTGGAATTTGCACCGAAATGATGATGCCGCAAAATGGGAAAATATATACAGTGATCGTATTGAACGATTTAAGAAAATAATGGCTACTAATGGATCTACATTTCCACAATACTTCACGACTCACGGATGATGCTTTATTAGTTTTTTTTTATTAATTTTAAGTATAGGGTCATTTAATTATTTTAAATTTTAATTATTTGTAATTTTAATTATTTTAAATTAATTTTAAGTTAATTATAATTAATATTTTATTATTTTTTGATTAATTTTAATTAAATATAACTAATTTTAATTTAATATTCTATACGCCACGTATAGGGCCATACGTGGCGTATAGACTAGAACAAGATATTTTAAAGGTTATACGTCACGTATAGGTCAATACGTGGCGTATAGCCACTTGATATACCAGGAAAACGCAGCGTACATAACCAAACGACCCAAAACAAACAAACACACACCTATACGCATCCGGCAAAAAAGCTCGTTGATTAGGATTGTCGTCTCAAAAAAACTTCGAAAAGGTACGTCTCTACACCCACGATCATTAATGTTAGGTTTATGTTGAATATTAGCGGGTAAAACTGGGTAGATTAGCGATTTTTAGGTTTGAACTTAAGAACTATACGCCACGTATAGGGCCATACGTGGCGTATAGTTCGTCTTAGGAAGACGATGAAGCCATACGCCACGTATAAGTCTATACGCAGCGTATGGCTAGGATTACCCGGTCACTTGCCTGCGTATGGCCTGGTTTGGGTCGCGTATGGCTTGGTTTACCCGGCAACTCGTCCGCGTATGGCTTAATTGGCCTGCGTATGACTTATTTTGCCCGGCAACCGCCTATACTATACGTGGCGTATAGGTTTTTAAAAAATTAATTATTATTATTTATTATTTAAAATTTAAACAATATATTATTATTATTATTTATTTCAATTAAAAACAATATATTATTATTATTTATTATTTAAATTAAAAACAATATATTATTATTATTTATTATTTAAAATTTAAATAATATTATATTATTATTTATTATTTAAAATTTAAACGATATATTATTATTATTTATTATTTAAATTAAAAAATTAAAAACAATTAATTATTATCAGATATGGCGGATCATGATGATGATATTGAGATGGATCAGCTAGACGATCTTGCGCACTACCCTTTTTTGGATTTTCCGCCCGATACGGAGGCTTATTCCCGTTGCCAGAAGCTCCGGGAGGTGCAGATGGGTCCAGGTACGGCGGTGGATTGGGCCCTCCTCGAGGAGGTGCAAGAGGCCGAGCGAGCTAGGGCCATCATCGGTCAGGACACGCTATGGTCGCGTCTTTTTGACCTTTCTTTTGAGGAGACATACCGAGAGCTGGTCGTCGAGTTTCTTTCGACGTTCATCTACTCAGAGACTGGGCTGCAGCCTCTACCCGGGGAGGCGCCGGATATTGATCCGGATCGTGTTTCTTTTTCTATTTTTGGGGTCGTTTACCGTCAGACCCTCCGTCAGTGGGCCGTCACGACAGGCTTATACTACGAGCCTGAGACGGTCACGTCGCTTTTCACCGAGGCGGTGACGGAGGTGGACAAGGAGGAACTCCTTGTTTTTTGGGGCTTGATTTCAGATAGTCCTTGGTTGGGTACCAAGGGGAGGGTCTCGGGTATTAGAGACCCTTTGTATAGATATCTGCACCGGCTTATTTCGACGTCGATCATACCGCGTCTGAAAGGCCGTGAGTGGTGCACTGATAGAGATCTTTTTTTCCTTTTCTTCCTGCTTACTGGGAGGCAGTGCGACTTGTCCACGAGCATGACGCTTTATTTTGCTTCTGCCTATATGCGACAGAAGCGCGGACTTTTATATGGCGGTGCTTTCATCACGCATATCATGCGGTCGGTCATACCATTTGACGACCATGAGCCTGCGATGTTACCGCCGATTCCCCCTGTCCGATTAGACCGTCGCACGGCGAGCGGCATGCACATCACGCACCGATTCCCGCAGGGCCTTCGGTTCGTGGGGGCCGTCCAGGACCAGGTTTGGGTCCCGGTGCTGTTGCCGCAGATGCCTGGACAGGGGGACCCGCATATGCCTCAGCCGCTACAGGGTGTGGCGATTGAGGACGAGCCGCCACACGTCGAGCAGGTCCACGAGCATCCGCCACAGCATCCCCGACACGTACGTCGGTCTGTTAGGCTGGATAGGGCTACCCAGGCATTGCTTGATGGCCTTGTTGCCGACTCACGGCGACAGGGTCGTCAACTCGATCGCATGGAGGACCTGATGATGTGGGCGGTTGGACAGCTCATGAATCAGTCACGAGCCGCCGGCATCGAGCCACCCCCACTACCACCGCCACGTCATTATCCGGACGACCCCGTTCAAGGTGAGGGCGGGGCGGGTCAGGGTGACGGCGGAGCCGGTTAGGTTTAGTTCTTTTGTTTGTATTTTGTTTCTTTCGTTGTTATGTATGTAAAACATTTTGATGTATATATTTAATTTTTTGATGTAATGTATATAATTTTAGTTTATTTATTTGGTTGTAATGTTTAATATTTTGTTTGGTTTGTAATGTTTAATATTTTGTTTGGTTTGTAATGTTTAATATTTTGTTTGATTAACAAACTTATATTAACAAAATTATATAAATAAAATAAAAAATACCTATACGTGGCGTATAGCTCAATACGCCACGTATAGGATTCATAAAACTCCCAAACCTTCCAACTTTTGAATCAAAAATATAACACGTGTCTCATACGCTGCGTATAGGTCAATATGTCACGTATTGGACCAGCCGCCAGACAGAGAATGACACGTGGCATTCTGTTGGCAGTGACTGAACTCTATACGCCCTCGTATTGCCCTATACAAGGACGTATAGGGCGGCAGCGAGTCCAATTAGCAATATTCCGCGTGTGGTTAAAATCTCCCTTATTTAAATTCTATCTCACGATTTATTTTATCTGTTATTACGCTACTTTTTATCTATTAACCATAAATTTAATTAAAAAATACTTGTTTTCTCTAAGCATTATGTGTTAAAATAAGGATTGAGGTGGTAATACATTCCTAATAACCGTAAAAGTTGTGTCATAATTCTGAAAGAAAAATTACATACTAATGAATTATTGTCACTTTTGTGAAATATATATTTTAAATTAACATACTATAATATTGTTAAAGTAATCTATATTACTATATAATACATATTTAAAGGATATTATTGTAATTTATTCAAAAAATTAAGACATCTAGCACAATTTTTTTTGCATAGTGTACAAATTAGCAATGTCTCACATGTGTACAATTGCCTTCTGACCCATGTTTATAATTAAAGTCTAATAATTACCCTTTAACTAATACATTTAATTCTCTCATTTACTCAAAAAATTAAGACATTTAGCATAATTTTTTTTGCATAATGTACAAATTAGCAATGCCTCAATTGTTTACAATTACCTACTAACCCATGTCTATAATTTAACCCATGATTAAATTGACAGCTTTAATAAATTATTGGTTAATATGTTATCTGTATTATATTAGGTGTAATCAAATTTTTAAAAAAAGTTACATTTTCATGCGAAACTGTAAGAAATAAATGGGTATCAAAGATTATCTCTACTCCTTTATAATACATACTAGGTTATGTACATGTGTATTACACGGGGTATATACTTAATATAAGTATATAAACAAACAAACTTATAATAGAACATTTCTTTCTTTATTAAATAAGCAAATAGAAAATTTACATTATAATTCAAAAAAATATAAAAATCATAAATCTTTAAATATTTCCTTGTATAAAACATTTGATATTTGATTTATAAGTTTACCATCTTTGTCTAATATTAGTAACTTTACTCTCTCTCTACTATTTACTCTTGATAACGCTACATACAATTGTCCATGGGTGAAGACCGGATTTTTAAATACAAGCCAACTCTGGATAGTGATTGTCTCTAGCATTTATTAATCGTCATTACAAAACATACTGATATTGGAAAATGTCTTCTTCGAAACTTGAAAGGAATCTTCTTATCTGAAGGTATCAAATTAATTCTTGGAATAAAAGTTCGAGTACCAATATTACCTCCAGATAAACAGGTCAATCATTTTGGGTTAGAAACCCGTGTAATACACGGGTTGTATCATAAAAATGATATAATTCATAAATCTGCAACTACTTCGTATGATCAAAAGAAAGCATATTAAATAGGTCCAAAGTTGCCCGAAGTACACTTCTAATGCAGACAAGGGAGGGGTACTTTGAATTACTGCACAAATTTCTTTGAAATGTATTTCAACATTTGATGTTTCCCATTCAAGAGAATTAAGCTTTACTAAACTTGAATCAAGCTTTACGAGGGATTGAACCCGAGCGGGGTGCTTATTTAGACATCGTTTCACTTTGTATAAATACATAGTACACATGCAAAAATTCATTGGTGAAGTTATCATTCATCCTATTGTTTTTTAATATATATAGTAATAGTAATTGTAATAATAATATTTTAAGAAATTAAAATAGTAAGAATAACAATTTTGGACGGATAAGGTATATAGAATTATCGATATATCGGTACTATTTAATTTAAATCATTCAATATTTCCCAATTTTTGTATATAATTATACTAGTTTAGAACCCGTGTTTACACACAGGATGAAAAATATCAGTATAAATTTTTTTAAATCTTTATGTATATATTTTACAGGTGTAAAAATGTATTACATATACTAAGAATAGAAAACAAAATTCAAAATATATAAAAATTAATATATAATTGGGTTTCAAAAATAATTTAATTATATTTAATCTAATTTGACTTTTATTTACTATTTGATTATAAATAAAGTTATATAATAAGATTTCAAAATTTCTTATAATAAGAGATCATTTAAAATAAATGTGTTTTATTACTATAATTAGAATTACTTTAAAAATATATAATTATTAAAAAATAGATATGCATTTAATAAGAGAGAAAGACGAGAAAAATTGATGAGAATGATTATGGAGATGACACGTGGCATGCAAAAACCTTTATTTATTATATAGTATAGATGTTGCATATTAAAAAAATAATATAATCTTGTAAAATAAAAAATGATATCCTTGTTATATAATTTCAACATGTCTTGACTTAATTTTAGACCATGTTTAGACGCCATACATTTACAAATGTTCTTTGCTCATCTTGTTTTTTCTAATTTTCTTGCTCCGTCTCGATAACCGCCCCTGTCTTACCTCTTTTCTTGAGAAAAATACTTTTCCTTTACCACATATTCTATATCTATATTGTGATCTGTATCTCTATGTCTCGTTCATCTTCCCTTTTGCTATGTCTCTTTCAACAAATTACTGTCCGGACTACATTTTTGACTCCCAACTGTTTGCCCCTCTAGTTTCTTGAAATTAGGGTTCTTGATAACTTTTTCTTAACATAAATCACTCGCATTTATCAGTCCAATTGTCTCTGCATGTCTGTTTATGATCTGGGTTTAGTGCTTTCACAAATTTTCAAGAACACATTCTTTTGAAGGTTATGGGAAAGTTTGATGCTTTGAAGATTGATGAAGTTGGAATCTTTAAATTGGGTAACTCATGATGGTTTGTGATTAATTTTTGGTTATTTGTAGGGTTTTTGTAGTAAATCTAGGATTTGGAGGAAAATGGGGGTCGGTCCTGAATCTATGAAAACTAGGGTTTTGAATGTGGAGAAAGTGAAGGAAAGAAAGAAGAAAGAAGATGATGGTGAAGAAACAGGGTGTTGGATCAAGTTTAGATTGTTTGGAAGGTGTATATCTTCAAGGGCCAAAGTTGAGAGCTCCATTAGTGGTGGCAGCAGTCAATATGGTACTCTTATGAACTTAACTTTTATTGCTTAATTAATTGGTTCTATTTAGAGTAACTGAATCTTTGATAGATACATATAATTGTGATCATAGTATCTTGCATATTCATTCTGTGATATTATCTTTTGATGGTTTCCTTTTTTGAGTTTGTCATTAATTAAAATGTGAATTTCAAGATTGTAAACCAGTTGCAGTCTGTGGGTGTGGAATTATATGTTTCTTTTTGGTAGCATTTATATTTTGGCACATTGGATTTTAATAATCTAAATTGTTTTCCATTTCGTTTACAATTATCATTTTGAAGAGGAAATCAAATTCAAATCTTTAATGATTATGCTACTGGGATTGTCCTTGATAACGAAATGAAAGTTAGGAGTGTCTTTGGTTAAATTGTCAGTATGAGTTATTATCGGCTCATGGGTCATAGTTTGGATTATAAAAATCCAATTTGCTTATTTCTGTTAATGGTATCAATTTATCCCCAATTTGCAATTTATTTGGAGTTATGTAAGTTCTTTAAGCTCCATAGGAAAGTAGAAAAAAAGACTTTTGTTATCTGCACAACCGTCTACCGGAATAAGAAAATCTTTGAAGGAGTGTTGAAATTTACAAAAATTCCATTGCTAACCACAATCTTAAATTAGAAAAAACAATCATTTACATGAAAAAATGTTACTGATTAAGTTCCCTAATTTTGTGTTTATTATGTGAACCAGCTGAAAGTAAGTCAACAAATGATACCAGTACAGACCAACCAGTTGCTCCAGTTGCTTCATCTTCAACCACTAGCAATGGGGAAAGCATTAATTCCACTCCAAACATAACCCAAGAACTCAAAATTGCGTCTCAGCTTCGAAAATTTAACTTCAATGAGCTTAAATCAGCAACAAGAAATTTTAGACCTGAGAGTCTACTCGGTGAGGGCGGCTTTGGTTGTGTTTTCAAAGGATGGATCAACGAGAGCGGGACCGCACCTGTGAAGCCAGGCACCGGTCTAACCGTAGCTGTCAAGACTCTAAACCATGATGGACTCCAAGGTCACAAAGAATGGCTAGTATGTGTTCTTTGATCCTTCACCTTTCTTGGAACTAGAGGTGGCAAAATGGGTGGGTCAGATAACAGGTTGGGTCAAATCGGGTTGGCCCACTAACACTTCTTTTTCGATCTTGGGTTTTTGGCAGGCGGAAGTTAACTTTCTTGGTGACCTCCTACATCCAAATTTGGTTAAACTAATCGGCTATTGCATTGAGGATGATCAAAGGCTGCTTGTTTACGAGTTTATGCCTCGTGGAAGCCTGGAAAATCATTTATTCAGAAGTATGTAAGATGTTTTTTCTTAGTTCATAATCCTTTCTGTTAATATTATTAATTCTAAAATTTTATGTCATTAACAGGGTCACTGCCTCTGCCTTGGGCTATGAGGATGAAAATTGCACTTGGTGCTGCAAAGGGTCTGGCCTTCCTTCACGAGGAAGCTGAAAGACCCGTCATATATCGGGATTTTAAAACTTCAAATATTTTACTCGATGCGGTTTGTGGCTTTTTAAAAACTTTTATCTCGTTATATGAAATATCAGAAGATGGAATTGTGTTATTGTGAGAAGTGTAACGCGTTGTTTTCAGGACTATAATGCAAAACTTTCTGATTTTGGACTTGCAAAAGACGGTCCAGAAGGCGATAAGACACACGTGTCTACACGAGTGATGGGTACATATGGCTATGCTGCTCCCGAGTATGTGATGACTGGTATGTTTTCTAGTTCTAGAAGTAGAGGCCCGAGGGTAGAATGGTCATTTTAGTTGTTTTTTGTATTTAATTATCTAATATGATGTGATGAATTCTAGGTCATTTGACA
Organism: Smallanthus sonchifolius; assembly: GCA_023525975.1. Taxonomy (NCBI): domain Eukaryota; kingdom Viridiplantae; phylum Streptophyta; class Magnoliopsida; order Asterales; family Asteraceae; genus Smallanthus; species Smallanthus sonchifolius. Next base: position 67,228,694 of record CM042031.1, on the reverse strand, counting down.
TCAAAAAGTGATGTCTACAGTTTTGGAGTGGTGTTGCTCGAGATGATAACCGGCAGGAGATCAATGGACAAAAACCGGCCAAATGGCGAGCATAACCTCGTGGAATGGGCTAGACCGTATCTCGGGGAGAGAAGAAGGTTCTACAGGTTAATAGACCCCCGGCTGGAAGGTCGGTTCTCAATAAGAGGTGCACAGAAGGCAGCTCAATTGGCTACCCTTTGTCTTAGCCGGGACCCTAAGGCTAGACCGCTCATGAGCGAGGTTCATGAAGCCCTGAAGCCCCTCCCAAACCTTAAAGACATGGCGTGTTCTTCCCCTTATTTTCAAGCCATGCAGTCAGAACGTACTGGAAGTAACTCGGGTAGTAGAAACGGGTCAAAAGGGCAGCCCTTGAAGAGTTTTTCGATTTCAAACTCACCGTATCACCAGAATCAACCTTATCGGTCTCCAAAACCGGCACGATAGCTTTCAGTGATGTCATTATTTGGTAAACCTGCTGATTGATGAATTGGTGATTTTTGTTTTATGGTATTGCTGAAACCCTTGTTCTGTTTGCATTAATGTTCAAAGTGTTTATGGCTGCATTTATTTTTTGTTTTTTAATATATCATATAAACAAAATAGTATTGAACTTGAACATCAAACTTTTTAATAATTTTGTTATTTTTTTTAAAATACAAGTCAATTAATTCATTTCTCGATGATGAACTCTTGAATCTCTATACCAGTATGCCTAGCACCACCCTGCAATTTCAGCAACACTAGATCACCAGCTTTGAGTGACGTCACTGGAATTGATGTTGCTTCATTTCCTGCACCAAATCAAATCCATTTAGCCATCCAGACATATTACACATAATCCACATGAATTGAACCTTAAAAAACATAAACCTTTGTTGGGGGGTACAAGTCCAACAGTCTCAGCATTCTGCAGAAGAATGCTGTAACAAGTTTCATCATCTGAATCAACCTGTGAAAATGCAACCACACCATACCCACAAATTAAAAATAATGGCTACAAAATGTGAAAAGCCAAACTGATCTAAACAGGTTTGATTTGGTTTAAACCTTGGCGGTTACAATAATCAATGGTCGGGTCTCAATCTTTACACGTCCGACTACTGCTGTTCGCTGTATGCCATTTTGATCAACCACAAGGATCTCTTTCCCTGCCTTGAGCTCTGAAAGATAGCAGGTTTTACCTCCTGGAATCGCCACATAGGCATGAACGGGACCCTGTAAATGTCAGGTAAGATATTAGTCACGAAATGATAAAAGAATAGGGCACTACTATACGTACACCATCTAACATCATCATACGGGCCCATTTGACAGGCAAAAAATGGTCATACAGGCCATATGACTTTGTCAGCAGTGTGCGCCAACACAATTCATATCAGTCACTTCTGTGTCAATACATCACATCATACGTCCCCGTGTGATTCGAACGAACACCAACTTATACGGCCCGTATGAACATTATAGCATGTATGATGTGTCAATATAAGACGTCACACGACCCGTATGATACGTGAGTGGGGTGTGGATAGTGTGTCAGTGGTTTTGCTTTAGTTCTGCCCATATAAATTAATAACTCCCGAACAAAAACTCACAGCGTTGACTCGGAAAGGCCTGCTGGCAATGTAATTTGACTCTAAGCACTCTGAGTGAACAAGAAATAATCCTCTAGCAAAAGACCCAACCTACAAGAAAATATTTTAGGAATTTATCAAAAGATTGTAAAATAATTTTTTTTAAAAACCCAAAAAAGAAAAAGGGTTGAAAGTACCAGAACACCTTCACCAGGTTTCATGAGGCTACAAAGATCAACACAAACTCTATCACCCATTCCAGTCATTTCAACACCAGTAATAGTAGCTTTGGTCAACCCCAGTTGACTACCTTCTTGATTTCTTTTGTTAAAATAGCCCTGATGATACCAACTTATATAAGACACCATGATTCACTAGAAACTCAATGGTATTTAAATTTTAAAACCGTACCTTCAGCTCAAGAACATCTTCAACATTCTCAGTTTTCAAAACTACTCCTCCCAAACCTTGCTCCAATGCCTACAAAAGGCTAATAATGAAACTCTCTAAGTCAAATTCAGATTAAACTATATCATACGATTGCAATTTTTTGGTCTTTAACTTTACCTCCAAGAAAATTTGAGCTTCTGAAGGGCTTTTTGAGATCGCAAAGACTGTTTTGTGATAGCCATGAAATGCTGCAACAATGTTCTCTGCAGGAATCACCTAGAAAGAATAATATCAATAACCAAATAACAAGTTGTAAGTTGGTTTTGTTTTAAAATTACAAGGATGACCATTTTACTAAACATTTTATCTACATAGCCATTTGACCAAATCTATACAGATATTTAGCGCTTTTTGGCGTAAAAATCACCATAGCTCGTCACGTGTCATCTCCCCATTGGCTGAAGTATCATCTCCCCGTTTTGAGCTTAAAAACCATTAAAAATATCCACTTGTGCTGCCACATGTCATCTCCCCTTGGTTAAAAAAAAGCGTGACGCACTCCGAGGCATTTAGGTCCCAAAAGTCAAGACGCTGCTCAATGTACAATTAAATAAGCTTTATTTACAACCATAAGATGCGTCTCTTTTATATGTTTTACATATCAACCTTTTTATCAAGTAAACCTATCATAGTTTCTTCACCCCTTTGAACTTTTTACATATACGCCTCCTAAAAACCAAATTTGACACAGAAGTACATGAGCCACTGCCTCAGACCCCTGATGCGATTTCCTGAGCACCTCAGGCGCGCTTCAAAACCAAGATCTCCCTATTGGCTGAAGTGTGTGCATGCATATCTCCTTTTGTGCTGCCACATTTCATCATACAAGTGGATGGCCGGTGTCATGTGTTTATTGGGTTAAGAACTTAAGATTTGTAGGTATACGCATAATAATTTAAATTCAGTCGAATGATTATGTTTTTAAAAGGTTAGTCAAAATGGCTATTCATGTGATTTTCCCTAATTCAATTGAAGAACCGTTACATCAATGTATATGTGCATAAACTATCTACATTCTTGCAGACGATACAAAGAACAACAATCAAAAGGATGATCCATACCTGCCAATCCAACAATAACATTATCTGCATACTCATACAGTAGATGAAGTTGTTCTAATTGCTGGGGAGACGATATTTCAGAAAATGTGGCAATCAATTTAGCATCCTCATTAAAAACCCTATTGTCTTCAATAAAGAGTGGATATATCAATGCTATGGCTGCACATACCACCAAAAACAATCAATATGGAGTGAGAAATCATCAAATCAATAAAATGACCTAGAAATTGCAAAATTGAGCATACGGTAGATTTACCAGACCAATCAGTGGCGAGCTGGCGATGAAGAGAGGAGAAGATGAAAGTGTTCCAGCCTCTTTCAACGGCTGCCGTCATAACCTGCTTGTTCTCCGTCCATATCCACACCTCTTTCTTCTTCTTCTTATTCTCCGTCGACATTGCTACAATTGTACACCGCGAATTTTGATCACCGTAATTGGTTTTGACAGCAGAATTGAGCAATCTACGAGTAGTCGTTTTGCCTAAGAACAATAATTGCCGTTATGAAATGCGTAATGAACTGATAGTATAATTCAATGACTCAACCTTTAATGGTGAATTGGGGGAGATACGAGACTAGACATCGTGTATGCACTTAGTGCGGCTAATCTCTGAGACCAACATATATGATATGAATGTTCTTAGAATCGGACCGGATTGGCCGATAGGACCGATCAAACCAGGATCCGACCATATAACCGGTTCGGTTTAGTACTCTTGAATCAACCGAATATGGGTCGGACCCGTTGATAAGACAAACCAAAACGGTGGTTGGACCGAATTTTCAAAAACTTTTAACTTCCAGATTCTTATTTGTTAGCTTCATATTTTGTTTATTTCAAGCTTAATATTTTGTAAGCTCACGCCAAAGACAAAATAGTTTATATTTTTAAAATTAATTATATGTAGATATATATTTTAATATTTTAAATTATATGATCACTTTGTTATTCGGTTTTTAAAACCGGTCTGGCCATGGTAAGACAGTCTACATTCATTTGAAGTTTAATTGTGAGACTTAGTCAAATCTGTATTGATAGATTTGGGGTATTTGTCTATTTGAAGAAAGATTAAGGAGTTGTTTAAGTTATCATATATAGAATGGCAAATATTATACATGAAAAGAAGAACAAAAAAAACATGAATCATATCTTTATTAAATATTAACTATAAACCAATGACATCACGAAAAACAATTATTCCAAAAATTAAAAATAAAAACCGTTAACAAGAAGCATGTTTTATTTTAATCCCAAATTAATCATTCTACCTAATCATCCAAAGAGAATGTAAACAGCATGTGATGCTTATAAGTCTGACCAGGATTCACAATCTGTGAAGGGAAGTTAGGCTGGTTAACAGCATTAGGAAACCCTTGTGTCTCCAAACATAATCCAGCATGAGCTTCATACACATATCCACCTTTCCCCTTCACATCCTTTATATAATTCCCTGTGTAAAACTGCACTCCCGGTGCATCCGTCGTCAGTTTCATCGATCTTTTCGACTTCTTATCCCATACGATGGCCGCAACCTTCATTTTCTCCCCCTTTTCGCCATCCAGAGCGTAGTTAATGTCATAGCCGGAAGGAAGATCTTTGATCTTGCTGTTGATGACACTTGGTTTGAGGAAATCGTACGGGGTATCCTTAACAGGAACGATCTCTCCTGTGGGAATGAGTTGGTCGTTTGTTGGCGTGATGTGGGACCCAAAGATCTGGATCTTTTCGGATAAGATATCGCCACTGTTGTGACCTCCGAGGTTCCAGTACGTGTGTTGGGCGAGGTTAACCGGGGTGGCCTTGTTTTTTGGTTTCGCTACCATCTTTACGCTTAGTTTATGCTTACCGACTAGCGAGTATGTCACCGTCACTTTTAGATCTCCGGGGAATCCTAGTAAGATTCAAGATAAGTCGATGTTAGATCAAACTAAAACACTACTAGAAATCAACGGGCTTTCTGATGAGCTTTTTTTTGTCGGAAAGTTGTTGGAAAATGTCAGTTTCAACAAGATTCTGACTAAAAAGTCTTTGTTAGAAAAAAGCTCCTCGGAAAATTTCAGTTTTCTAGTAGTGAAGTCATGAAAATTAACTTTAGAAAGTCCAACGGATCAAGAAACGAAACCAAGATTCACCTTCTTCGCCATCGAAACTGTGGTATGAGAATGTGATACGAGGATTTTCACCGTCTTTTTTATGCTTTACGACTGTCCAAACCACGTCACTAAACCCTCGATGTCCGCCTAAAATTAAAACGTGTCGAGTCATCAGACGCATAGTAACACGCGCAAAAAGAAAAAGAAAATGTGAAGTGTAATATGAGAGAGTACCATGAAGCATGTTTTGATTCTCATTAGCATCTAACTTATAATGAGTTCCGTTTAAGGTGAACTGAGCTCCACCTATGCGGTTAGCAACACGTCCGACAACACTTCCAAAGTAGGTTGAATCATTCTGCAAACGTTAAAAAATAGGTTTTCGTTTTAGTTTTAATAAATAAAATAATAAAATATTTGTGTTGATGCTAAATGAATTAAAACACACAATATTAAATTAAAATAACATATTAAATTAAAACACACAACATTAATTTAAAATATATAGTGATCACTAGAATAAAAATATATGTTAAATATAGATGAAATTATAAAAAAAAAAGTCTAAATAATACTAGAAGGAATATTTTACAGCTAAGTTGCATAATATTCAAAAGAACCTTTGTCCAAGAGCTAGACTTTTGGAGTCAATTCCGAAGAACAAATGCTTATTGATAAAACCATAAAAGGATTAGATCGGCTGGAACTTGTTTCTTGGCATCATATATTTTTCTTAATAAATTAATTTTTATAATCACTAAAATATATATGGAATATAATTGAGATGAATATATATATATATATATATATATATATATATATATATATATATATATATATTATAAAATATAAATTAATTATTATACTTAATATATATATATATATATTATAAAATATAAAGTAATTATTATACTTAATATATATATATATATATATATATATATATATTAGGGTTTATTGCAAAAACCCATGAAAAATAGCTCAATCAAAAATAGTATTGACTATTAATAAATTAACAAGTATTTAACTTTTAACCAAAAAAAAGCATCATTTCTTATAATACAAAAGATTGTGTATATTTTATGTAAAGTAATGTTTTGTATCCTTATATGTTTATATAAATTTTTTTTATATTTGATAAAATTCGTGCATTTATGTAAGTTATCATCACTTGTCAAATACTATTTTAAAGAAATTAAGTTTTTCTATGGCATTATTCTTTTATATATTTTCCAACATGATAAATGCATTTAGTCAAAAGTCAAGATCTCATTTATGTGTTGTACAATTGTACACTTATTCAATCGGCTAAAGTTCCTCGTGATTTGATGATGATTATATTTTAATCTTATCCTTAAAATGTTGAGAAAATTACAAATACAAAACTATAATAATTTTATTTAAATAATACCGATATAATCATAGATCAAAATGTAAATAGGAATTTTAAACATAAATGAATACAAAACCTTACCTTGTATGTCTTGACTGAATCATATCCAAGAACAACATCTGTAAATTCCCCTGAAAACCCTCAAAATTGGTTGTTAGTTGCTTAGTTTCCTCAAAATACATAAATATTAAAAAAAAAATTGGGAAATTATAAGTGAATCATATAGTGGAAGAACAGAGAAAGAGGAGTTAAATGTGTGTTTGTGCCATTCTTGTCAGGAAGAACAAATTGTTAATTTTGTCAAAGAATATAAGTACTACAAAAAAATTGAAAGGGTGGAAAGCCAAAAAATAGAAAGATGAATTTAATGTGTGTTTAGTGTGTGCAATCTTTGTCAAGAAGAAGAACAAATAATGTTAACTTTCACAAAGTAAATTAAAGAAAATGGGAATTTTATAAAAAATCCCAAAAAAGGAAGATTCAAATAAGGAAAAGAAAGAAAAATTATAACACACACAGAAAGGTGAGTTTGGTGTGTGTAATCACCATTCATCTTAGAAGTCTAGAACAAGAACATATTACATAAAATTGTTAATTTTCTTAATACACATAAGAATCACCATAAATAAGTTCTAGGAAATTCAAGAAACAATCAAAAAAGTAAAAAAAAAATCAAGAAAAAAACACGCAGTTAAAGGTGAATTTAGTGTGTGTTATCACCATTCATGTTAGGATGAACAACATAAATCATTATTAATTACCCATTATCCAAATCACCAAAAAGATTTTGGGTTTCAAAGAAAACACAGAGAAAGAGTGAGTCAAGTGTGTGTACCATTCTTATCAGGAAGAAGAACAGAGATGATGGCAGCACCCCAGTTGGTGCACTTGACAGAAAAGTGGCCATTGTTGAGCTCATAGATCCCAATATCCTCATGTTTTGAGGCGTTTGCACCTCCTCCCCATAAGAACACAAGAGTGATGGTGATAGTGATGATGAAACAGTAGCAAACAGTTGGTGTTTTGTTCTTCATTATAGAAGATCAATGGTGAAAGCTTCAAAGATTTGGGAGATGGTTTTTGGTGGGGTTTGATGGATGGGAATATATAGGGAAGCAAGCCCAAGATCCGGAGCAAGAGTTTGAAACACCTCACGGCAGTTCTTGTCTTCTAGATATATATATCTTTTAATAATTTAGTAAAAAGATAACTCTAATTTTGAATATTTGATTAAATAATCAACGAAAATATAGATTTAGTACAGGGGTGGCTGGAAGGCACTGCGGGCAACACGATCGTATGGGGCCCAACATTTCGAGGGGCCCAAAAAAAAAATTTATATATATATTTAAAATTTTCGAGGCTTTAAAAAAAATTATTGGACCTTTTTAAAAAAGTAATTTTCATTATGGGCCTTTTTTTTACGGCTCGTGTAGGGCATTCGAATTCTCGGAGACGGCTCTGATTTAGTATATAACTATATGTGGTTCTCGATGAGATATAATGAAAAAGTGATATAGTTATATAACCGTCTTGATGAGGGTGTAGAGTGAAGGCAGAAAGTGATGCAATTTGAAATAAGGTCAAGGGATTTTACGAGTGAGGTGGCAATTCATGGGTGTTTGGATGTGGGGTCAGGTGGTGGCTAGTGGTGGCAATAGGAGGTGGTGTGGGTTGGCAGTGGTTGGTGGTCTGACATATGTGGCAGGCGGTGGTTGGCCGGTGGTGGTGGAATGGGGATTAAAAAGGTATTTTGGTCATTTAACATGATTTAACTGAAAACAATATTTATAAAGTATAATTGACATTTACGCTGTATTCTCGAGTCTCATTTAAGAAAAGAAAAGAAGGGAAAAGAAAGGATGGGGAAGAAATCCTTTGTTGCAGAGTTTTTTTTAAGGAGTGAAAATAAAGAAAATAGAAGAAAAGGTGTTCCAGAGATTTTTTAAAGAAGAAAAAAGAAGGCTTATCTTCATCCTAAAAATAAAAAGATTTGAAGAAAAAAAAAAGAGGAAAAAGCCTTCCTTTAGTGAACTCGGAAACAAGCGTTAACTCATAAATTGATATTGCTAAGTTGTATTGGGATCTCATTATATATATATATTTCCCATGAGGATGAATAGTTAAATTTTTTTTTTTTTCATTTTTCTTACAAAAGTTTTTTTTCTATTTTTTTGTTTATTTTTTTTTTTTTCATTTTTCTTACAAAAGTTTTTTTTTTATAAACTGGTCACTAAAGTTCAAAACAAGCTTTAATTTTTTTTTCTTTACTCAAAACTCTGTTTTTTAGTGATTTGCCACATAAGTTCAATAAACTTTCGTTCGTTAACTTTTTTCAAAATACGGGTGCGCAGTTGTTTTTTTTGTCAACGTTCTGACATAAATTTGTTTTAAAACGGAGTTGTATTCAAAATTGCTTTTTTTTATCGTCGCCTGTATCGAGTGCCGTTACCGTTGTGGTATCATGATGAACCGAACATATTATGGGCGAACAAAATCATTGTCGATATTGGTATTATCGATTCGCCTCCCATGGGGATGAATAGTAGTTTTTTTTTTCATTTTTTTTTTTAATTTTTCTTACAAAAGTTTTTTTTTATAAACTGGCCACTAAAGTTCAAAACAGGCTTTAATTTTTTTTTCTTTACTCAAAACTATGTTTTTTTATAGATTTGCCACATAAGTTCAATAAACTTTCGTTCGTTAACTTTTTTCAAAATACGGGTGTGCAGTTGCTTTTTTTGTCAACGTTCTGACATAAATTTGTTTTAAAACGGAGTTGTATTCAAAATCGATTTTTTTTATCGTTGCCTGTATCGAGGGCCGTTACCGTTGTGGTACCATGATGAACCGAACATATTATGGGCGAACAACATCATTGTCGATATTGGTATTATCGATTCGCCTTATGGTTTTCGACGAACCGAACCGGTAATTTTTTTAATTTGTTTTCCCCTTTTTTATTATTTAGTTTTATTTTTCATTTCTATTAACATTATTTTTACCGTTGTGCATATGCTTTTGTTTAAATTTTATTAACGATGGGCCGCACAACGTTATCTATGATAACTTTTGTTCGTTATGTTTTTTTAAATAACGGAATGCGCCGTTTTCTTAATAATTTCTTTTGTTAACGTTCTGGTTTAAATTTTATTGGAGACAAAGTTGTATTCAACTTCGAGTGTTTTTGGGTATCGTACGTTATAACGAGTTTGCGATTCCACGCAAACGAGCCAAAACAAAAGTTTTTTTTTTTTTCATTTTTTTTTTCATTTTTCTTACAAAAGTTTTTTTTTTATAAACTGGCCACTAAAGTTCAAAACAAGCTTTAATTTTTTTTTCTTTACTCAAAACTCTGTTTTTTTATAGATTTGCCACATAAGTTCAATAAACTTTCGTTCGTTAACTTTTTTCAAAATACGGGTGCGCAGTTGTTTTTTTTGTCAACGTTCTGACATAAATTTGTTTTAAAACGGAGTTGTATTCAAAATCGATTTTTTTTATCGTTGCCTGTATCGAGGGCCGTTACCGTTGTGGTACCATGATGAACCCAACATATTATGGGCGAACAACATCATTGTCGATATTGGTATTATCGATTCGCCTCCCATGGGGATGAATAGTAGTTTTTTTTTTTTTTTTTTAAATTTTTCTTACAAAAGTTTTTTTTTTATAAACTGGCCACTAAAGTTCAAAACAGGCTTTAATTTTTTTTTCTTTACTCAAAACTCTGTTTTTTTATATATTTGCCACATAAGTTCAATAAACTTTCGTTCGTTAACTTTTTCCAAAATATGGGTGCGCAGTTGTTTTTTTTGTCAACGTTCTGACATAAATTTGTTTTAAAACGGAGTTGTATTCAAAATCGATTTTTTTTATCGTTGCCTGTATCGAGGGCCGTTACCATTGTGGTACCATGATGAACTTAACATATTATGGGCGAACAACATCATTGTCGATATTGGTATTATCGATTCGCCTTATAGTTTTCGACCAACCGAACCGGTAATTTTTTTAATTTGTTTTCCCATTTTTATTATTTAGTTTTATGTTTCATTTCTATTAACATTATTTTTACCGTTGTGCCTATGCTTTTGTTTAAATTTTATTAACAATGGGCCACACAACGTTATCTATGATAACTTTCGTTCGTTATGTTTTTTTAAATAACGGAATGCGCCGTTTTCTTAATAATTTCTTTTGTTAACGTTCTGGTTTAAATTTTATTGGAGACAAAGTTGTATTCAACTTCGAGTGTTTTTGGGTATCGTACGTTATAACGAGTTTGCGATTCCACGCAAACGAGCCAAACCAATAACGACCAGACTCCCGCCGCGAAGCGCGGGGGGTAAAAACTAGTTACAATTAATAAGGAAAAAAAAATCAATCAAGGAAGAGAAGAGAAGAAAAAGACAAAATTAAATACTTATGCATCACTCATTTGTAATTTGTGTCAATAACTCTTACTCTTAGCTTGACAATTGTAAGTATTACAAATTTACAATTATCATCAATATTTGTTAAAAATATAGAAAGATCAAATTTATTGAAGTTTATATGTTTAGCATGAATAAATATTCTAAATAATACTATTATTATTGACGAGGCTAATATTTCAACTTATTTATGTAAGTAAATGTGATAGAAGCAATTTATTTATATGTTTATCATGTTATGTTCGTTATTCTTTTTTTGGTTCACATATGGTCATCAAAGTTTCTAACGTATGTGTCAGTTTTGATATTTTCTCTACCTAGTTAAAATTATTATTATTATTTTCAATGTTAAGCTTAAAAAAGTATTTCTCACATAAATATGTGAACTTATGAAATTACATGAACATCTTCCTATTTTCTTACTTCGTTTTACTAGTTTATTTGGATTTATTTATACTTGGTCTGTCAATAACAATAAGCTTTTGTTCTTTTAAAAAGAATCATATTTTTGTATAAGTTATAAAATTAGGTGATTAATTCTCTCATGAACCACTTTAATCGGTCACTCAATATGTAATTTTATTTTATTTTAGTAATTGACAAGTTTCAAATCGGTTTCAAACCAGTTTTTGTAGGGTTTAGATCAGTTCGGTTTGGATCGGTTGAAAACCTGTTTGAGATCCTAAACATGTTTTTTGTGCACCTCTAATAATAACCATCATATTCTCAAAAGAATAAATTAAACATAATTTAGCAGGATGATATGTTTTTCTAAATAACAATTATGCAATCTCCTACATAGATGTCTAAGATTTTTTTATTTTATTTCAAAATGTTTAGTTAAAATTGTTTTTTTGTGGATTAATGAATAATAAATGGCTTATAAATAATACAAGAATAGAATAATAAAATACAAACAAGTACATTACATAAATATGAGTCCAAAATGAAAAGGATTAAATACCATATCACAATCAAGTAAACAAAATCAAATGCCCAAGATGCTCAAACCAAACACAAAAACACATTAACAGTCTTTAAAATGGCTACAAAACAACAAACTATGCCTGCATGTCAGTCTCCCTCCATTACTGTACATTATACCAACAATACTCATAAAAACAAAACAAACACGATAAAATACCGCCTACAACAACAACCGATCATAACTATTAATGTACCACAACACAAGTTTCAACTTTCAACGACAACAACCTTACCAGAACCTATCTCACGGTTCCGTGGTTGCTCCACTCACCTCCTCCACCCTGCTGAGATTACCTTTTCTGAAACAAATATCATCAAGCAATGGAATCAGTCATCGTCATGCAGAGCTGGCAAAGGTTCGGATCAAACGGGTCATTTTTCAATACAGATCAAATCAGGTGAGGTTAGGCTGACCTCAACACTTTCGTGTCCTTTTCAAAAATTTTATAATAGTACATTGCATTTTCTTGCAGTTTTACATAATTGACCCGTTACTAGGAATATTCAAAAAGCTTGCGCCTCAAGAAAAGATCAAAAACAGCTCGCTCGTTTGGCTCATTTAAATTAAAGCCAAAATTTTAATAACTATAAATTATAAGCCAAATTTTAATTTTAATATATATATATATATATATATATATATAAATATAAAATTATAAATTATGTAGTTTATAAATTCTGCATCATGTGTATGTTAAAAATATTATTTTTTGTTTTTATATATATGAATATGTGTAAAAAATACATAACTTAAATTTTTTTAAAATAAACGAGTTGATCGAGCTTCTTACGAGCCGAGCTCGCGCTCAACATTTCAGCTCGTTAAGATAAACAAGCTAAGTCGGCTCGACTCGGTTTGTGAACGAGCGGAGCCCAGCCTAGGTCGGCTCAGCTCTTTACAGCACTACCCGTTACAGATATAATATAATCAAGGAATGGAAATAGTGGAAAGTAGTAAAACAAATATGCTTACCATCTCTGAGGAAAATTTGTGGTTTGTTAGTTTTACTCACTCCTTTACCATTGGCCTGTAAAAGTTTCTGAACACGAGGTGACTGTAAACCGAGTTTGCCAGCAGAAGAAGGGAGAGAATGCCGCCTGACAAAACCATTTTCCGCTCCATCTTCTGCCGCCTTCGCAGCCGCCTGTGCCCTAAGCTTAGCCTTTGCCGACTCGGTTGCCGCCATGTAGCTTGGCAGTGTGGGTGAATTCTGTGAGACACTTTCAGAATATTCTTGTTTTGCTGGAAAAGAATTTCTCCTCCTTGTTTTCTGATTTTCTTTATCATTTGACTCCATATTCTCAAACTTCCCATTGGTTTCATTTTCAACCGGTGGTGGTGGCAGCTCAACGGGAGGATTTACATCAAGTGATTTGTCTTCTAGAGGTGGAGCTGGAAGTGGTTCAGCCACCATGACATTTAATTCGTTGACTTTCTCAATGGTTGACATTTCTGAACCACCTGCAGCAGATACTGAAATTTTTCTCAGACTGTGTTTCACCTTCTCAAGTTCACTATGAGATTTGTCTTGCACTGATTCTGGTTGGGGGGTCGAGATTTTCCTTGCAGTGCGTTTTGTTTTTTCATTTTCAGCCAGATTACTGTAATTATTAAGACTTGGTGCAGGAACTTTCCGGATAGTTCTCTTTGGTTTTGTGGTTTCTGTTTCTTGAGATTGTGATTTAGTTTGTTTTCTTTTTGGCTTTATATTGAGGGTTTTTTTGGGTTGGGGAAGCGGGTCCCAGAAGTGAGAAGATGACCAACGCTCAAGCCAGTTCTTAACCGAATTGGGTTCGTCTGGATCATACTGGATGTTTAAGGGCATAATAGTTTTTGATGAAGTGACAAGCTGAAATAAGCAATAAAGCAAATGTGTCAACTTCTAATAGAACATAACAGCTATAACAAGTTAACAATAATATTATAACTTTAAGGTACAACGAAGATTTAGGGTACCTTAACACCAAATGCATTTTTTGATAGCTTCTCTGATTTAAGAGATGTTTGAAGCAAGTTAGCCCGTTCCTTGTGCTAATAAAACATATAGACAGGATCAGTTAACTGTTGTTTATCAGGGGCAAAGAAGACAAATAAATAATGTTCGTGTATAAGAAGATGAAAATAGAATTTCAACTCTTGAAACAAGTGAAAAAGAGCTTGCATGAGAAGAGAGCAAATTAATAAGAGTATCATGAAGTATTAAAAAAAAGAGTTACCACAGGGTCTCCAGGAGTTCTCTTCTGAAGAATTTGAGGACCGTTTCTGGAAAGTCTGACCTTTTGACCACGAACAAGTGCCTGAAACTCAACAATTGCACGCATACAAGCCAAAGTAGCAACAGCCTGTCTCCTCACCAGGTGACCACGAGCTAGGGCTTGAAGCCTTATGATGCCTTTAAGGGCCCAAAATGCCTGACGAGCCTTCACAAAGTAATTTATATTAGTAAAAGTATCACAATTGTTACATAACACAAACATATTTTGTTTCAAACAGTTACAACTCTTCACAAATGAATTTAGCAACTAGAGGCACATCATAAAGTAACGTGAAGAAGGATGCCCTTTTTCTTTTAAATTAAGCAAGTTAAAGAAACCTACCAAGTATCCCCTGAAGGCGGCCTGTGCCTTTGTAGCAGCCTGCTCTAGCCTGATTAACTCATCATCGTTTGCGGCATTAAACCCTACAGTATTTCTTAGATTCTCAGCTGTATCATGCATTAAGTTGGCACTGCATCTCTTTTCCAATTGTGTTTGTTCTCCGTTTACATTGATGATATGGCGTACTGGACTTGATATCACCATTGAATCAGCACCAAGATCCTTTGAATGTGAGTTGATAGTAATGGAGGTCTTTTTGTCTAATGTAGAATCCTACAAGAAGAAGAAAACATCAGGAACCAATTATTGATTAGGTCATTAATCCTGTAAAAACATATTGCTCCTTCCAAAAAAACTTGATTAGAAAGATAGCATAACAAACACTCAATGGACAAAATATGACATGAATATGCAGCCTCATGACTGCAAGAACAGAAGCTCTTCCCACAATTCTGACCACCAAAAAGAATATGCAGATATTACAATGTTGCAGTCTTCTTTACATATAAATTAATCTTTAAATAATATATCCATGCAAAGAGGTAGGAAGTGAATACAACACAAGATATAATGCACTAAACTGACAAACCAGTGATAATATATGAGAGCTAAGAAATTAAACTAACAAGGACTCTGAAGATGAGAAAAAAAATGACCTCAAAGATGTAACTGGCACTAAAAAGTGTAATTGATATGGATGCCAAGTCAAAAACCATTGGTCCACAAGTAGGACATGAGAATGTCTTGCCAAGAATATATTATTCAAGTCAATAAGTTTTAGCAGATTTGATTCTGAAGAAGAATACAGGATCAAGAAGCCTTAGATGCATATTCCTATTTATGCAGAAGCGATACAATTTTACATGTTTTTGTTTAATTTTTAGTGTTCATGAACTGCATCCTGAAAATCACATTAGTAATCACAGCAAGCTTGCTTTTTATGTTATGTTTCCCCATGGGCCATGACTCAAAAAGTAGTTTATCTTGATTTTTGAAGGAGTGGACTTCTTTGTTTGCATGGCACTAGAAACCAGGTTCAAGAATCTTACCAATTTACCATTAAAGAAAGGAATGCCACTGACTCTGAGTGAGGCAACTATTCATTTCAGATAATGAATAACTGATAGTGAGCAAAAAGAAACATAATTGACCACATGTAGGTTCAGCAAGTAGGTGAACAGTGAACTAATACAAACCAGTTGCATGCAAATAAATCAATAAGCCAATTAACAGGTGCCTAGTCATAACACTTATAATCCAAAAAGTATGCTTACTTAAATATACATGATAAGTAAAAACATTCTTTACATACTTTTGAAAGATTAGATTTTGATGACTTCTTCCCAAACAGCACAGCCTTGATCCACTTTCCAGGGGACTTCCCCATTGCCAATTGATAAAACTTCAGAAACCGTTTAACCTCAAAAGTCCCTGGATTTCACAAACGAACTCTTATCAAGCTACAAAGCAACGAGGATGGAAAACCCAAGTAACAATAACAAATAACATCCATACATTTACTTAAAATTATATTTCAGTATTCCAAAAATCATTTTTCCCATTCAAACTTCTTATACACTGTCAATAAAAATATTCAAAAAATCATTCCAAAAAACAAAAGTATGATTCATTGTAATAATCCACAAGTATACTCATGTCAGTATGTCACCACTCACAAATTCATGCATTAATAATCTTAGCAAAAAGAGAGTCAAATGTTAACAAAGTCTTTTGTGACATGCATCAATAATTAACCATGAAAAACCTGATTATTATTTAATTATGAAACAAGTATAAGCACAAATCAGAAACAACATAACCTGATTATTATCTAAAACCTAGAATAGATCTGCAGCAGAACCAAGTTCAACTAATCATAAATATAAATTCACGAAGACCTAGGGTTGTAATCAGTGTGCTTCAGATCTGGAAATATACCTGATCGAAAACTCGCACCTAAAACCCTACTTTAACAACCTGCAAAACCGCAGCAAAATTGAAGTAGAAGAAAACACAGATACAATCGTCAATAGCAGAGAATGAAGAAGTTTAAAAATGAAATGGATAGATGGTGATTGAGATTGTACCTTCAATCGGAGATGAAGCCGACTTCGCCTCTCTACTCTCTAGTGTGGGCGCATTTTGCCCATTTTGGTTGGGCCATCAATTTTGGGGAGCAGGTAATAAAACAAAATTTGGGAATTTGTAGTTTGGAGTTTCTAAACTTTTATTTGTTTTTACTAGCTTACAACCCCGTGATTACATACGGGTGAAAATACTAAGTATAGAATATGTAAAATTAATTTATAATTGGATTTTAAAAATACGTTAATTACTAATTAATATAATTTGACTTTCATTTACAATTTGATTGAAAATAAAAATTACATAATTAGATTTTAAAATTTCTTATAATAAAAGATAATTTAAAATAAATGTGTTTTATTAGAATAATTAGTATTTTCTTTAAAAATACATTATTATTAAAAGATAGAGGTGTATTTAATAAGTGAGAAGGCGGGAAAAAATTGATGGGAATGTATGGAGACGACAGATGGCATGAAAAAACTTTATTTATTATATAGTATAGATTCTTCTTATAATTATTTATTTATTTATTTTAGATCAAGTGTTTGAAAATGTAGATAACTAGTATTTTTACCCGCACTTCACGGCGGGAGCGTGGTTATTTTTCCCGCATTACACGGCAAGAGTTTTGTCGTTATCGGTTCCACTCATCGAAAACTGCATAAAAGTGACCACCGATATCAGTTACGATAATACCAAAACACCGGAAATGATGTCGTTCGCTCATAAGAGGTTGCGTTTGTAACGGCTACGCAGCGTTAACGTTGCTCGCTACAGCGTAGGATACAAAAAAACATACTCGATTTTCAATACGACTCCGCTTAAAAACATTTTTTACCTGAACATTAAAAAAAAACTAAAATAAGACGTGCATTCCCGTTTTTTTAAGTTAACGAACGAAAGATAGTATAGCGAAACGATACTAATAGACAATGAAACGAGTTAAAAGCGTATATTATATATACTAGAAGGGTGAAAACGGAGATAAGAAAAAAAAAACCAAAAGCCATGTGGAACGATCAGCGGAAGTCAATGTACATTCCATTTTGTTTTAGAACTAGTAAGATATCCGGGCGCGTTGCGGCGCGCTAAATCGTGAAAAAATTAACGTCCTCAAAAGTTTATAAAAGTTTGAAACACAAAGCGAATAAGGTTACCGAATCCCGGTTTTAAAGAACGGTATAATATAAAAAATATTGAATAACCAAAAGACATAACCGAAACGTAGCATTTCTAATTTAGAAGTTTTAAGTCGAGAACAAAATATAAAAAATAAAAATAAAAACCGGTAAAAAAAAGGCTATAAAGGAAGAGATAAATAAAAAACTAAAAATAAAAAACGCCATGTGCTTTGTATCGATCGAAAACAATAAAAGCAAATAGCAACGTGAGTTACAATAACACCGATTACTAAAACAAAAATAACAGAAAATGAAATAGGTTAAAAATGTATTTTATATATAATATAAGAGGTGAAAACAGAAATTAAAAAAATTACTTTTACTGTTTATTCATTCCTATAATGTATATATATATATATAGAAAAATTAACGTCCTCGACGACGTTTTAAACGCGTTGCGACGTTGACACTGACGTGGTGAAGTGTGTAAAGAGAAATGCATAAACTTGTCTATCAGTAAAAAAAATTTGTGTAAAGAGAAACGTATTAAGTTGGCATATAATTAAAAAAAAGTAAAAAGAAATATGTTAAAACAATTTAGAAAATAAAATTGCCAAGTAACAGGAGAGAGAGAGAGGGGGATAGAACTCGCATCTGGAAGATAACTACGTGGGTTATGGACAACCAGACCGATTTCGTGTGTTGTTAATTAATCCTATCGATTGATATATATATAAATTTAGAGCATGCATATCAAATAAAAGTTGAATGTTGAAGTGCCATGTGCATCACTGTCATTGGACGTGAATTCATGTGAAGCTATAGATAACCCAACCGCCGCCCATGATAACAAATCAAATACATTCACTATTCACGTGTGATTACAATCGAGTTTCAAATCTAATCTTTGAATTTCATTCTAGTTGAGTAGTAATTTTATAACTTTTTAAATGGAAGGTCATCGGTTTAAGTCTTGTTTAGAATAAAATGTTTCAGGTTAAGCCAGTAGGTTTTTTTAGTTGTGGGTTTACTCCTGGGTGGTGTGGGCCCGGGTCACCACGATTCTGTTCTTCAGACGAAAGGATGATCCATTTACTAGGGTGATACAGGGTGTCCAGACCTTTACTATTAAAAAAAATCATGAATTTCCCTCATGGGTTGCAACACCTGTATATTATAAAATAATAAATATCCATTCACAGGTTAGTCATATAAAAAGTGGGCCGTATAAACAAAGCATAAAACTCTAACATTGTAAAAAAAATGTTATATGGACGTTATTATCAAAAAAATAAATAAAACCGTGATTATTACTTATTTTTAAATAGAAATAAATTATTATTTGAAATTTTAATAAACATGGGAAAATAAAAATAAGAATTTATAAAATAAAACGATTTACGTACGAATGCGAATGCGAAGTATAAATTAGTGTAAAGTTATGAACAAATACATAAATCATTAAACTGATTTAAATGTGATTTAAATCTGAGGATTTACAAGTTAAAATATAGAAACTTTTTACTCATTATTTAACAATGAGTATTAAACCCCGGCGTGCTAAAACTTTGGTCATCCCCGTCAGCTCCTCCGCCGTCAATGCGTGTCTCAGCTTCGCTAGAGAGTGATTCAGGTCCGCCAATGTCTTCAGCGGTAGGGCTGGTCCATATATGTGGAGAAGCAAAGAAGATTTAAGCCGCAAACAGTTAGAACATTTATTCAATACAATGTCAACAGAGATATTGTTCCTAAACATCATTAAGAATTAAATTATATATTCTGATAAGTTTTTATTTGATTGCAGTCGCCCCATCAAGCCAATACCCAACCAAATCAAAACAGTGGTACAAAAACTAACAACAATTTATGAGGCTCAGATCTAACAAAAGAAACGTAAATCCACCATGGCTGCAAATAAATCGGTTGCAACGTGATACAAACAGTTGTTCCTTTCACACCGAATTGCCCCGCCAAGATGCGAATTTTCACAGTTATTGTTAGAAGTAACCATCACAACCTCTTTGTTCAAACAAAATCCATTTTAAAAACCCCAAATATACGAACTTGTTAAAAATTATAAGCCTTTTGGGAAGAAACAGAAACCAAGCGAGTATGAAAGACGTACATAAACAAATCGCCGGCCGACAAAAGGCACAACCAAACCCGGAAAATACCAGAGCCACAACGGTGCAAGAACCACACCACCAACACTGTTCACCGGAACAACCACCGTCGGCACTGCCGAATCTAACTCCGCTCCAACTTACTGGCGTCGATTTCTCTCTCTCTCTTTCTTTGTAAGGAATTTGATTTGTGAACGTGTACAGGAGGAAAAACTGAAAAAGCAACATCAAACACCAGAGCCACACATAACGGTGAAAGAACCACACCACCAGCGCTGCTCACCGGAACAACCACCGTCGGCACCGCCGAATCAAACTCTAATAGTAATAGTAATAGTAATGGGATGGATATTGTAAAAAGGATAAAAACTCTAAAAGTTTAGTAAAGCACAAGGGCGCGACACATGGCTAAAAGAGAAAAGGACAAATGTGTCCTAAAGAAAAAAGCTCCGCTCACCCATAAAAACACGCGTGTAAAACGGCATGAACAAAAGATAAAATGGCATGCGCAGATGTAAAACAATATGATCATAATCTAAAACGTCATGTTAAAAATTGGTGTCCAAATGTAAAACACAATAACAAAGCTAAAACATTATGTTGAAATTGACGCCAAGTTGTAAAACACCATAACCAATCTAAAAACGTCGTGTTGAAAAAAAAAACTAAAACACCATGTGTTACTGGGCGCCCAAATCTAAAACGTCATATTGAAAACGCAAAGTTCAAGTATTTTTAAAATAAAATAATTTTTTTGAAATATATATATATATATATGTGTGTGTGTGTGTAGCAAGTCCATATTCATTTTAAATATAAAAAATGTGCAATTTTGTGGTATAGATTTATTAAAAAAATAATGACGTATAAAATGTTATGAACATTTTAAAAAAGTGAAAGAAATGGCATGTGACTCGCATGTACATGCTTTTTTGTTGGACTGTTCCCATTATACCCTTCCTGATCGTTTCTAATTTGCCATTATTTACCAAATTATCATCGCGTGAATCTCAACCACAAATCACAACGATCTTGTGTTGATTCCTTTATAGACTTTCTAGGGTTTTTATCTTTTCTAGATAACCTCACACATTTAACAATATAAAGCACTAAGGGTGGAGGGGGTGGAACCCCTTAAACCCTAAGTACCCTAAAAATTAGTCAATCAACACACGTCGTGTCATGGCACGTCATTTGAACCATTAAGTACCCTAAACACAAGGGGTGGGGAACCCCTAACTACCCTTAGGGTATTGGGGGCGTTCAACCCGATTGTAATCGAGTAGGCCATCGAGTAAATGAGTAAAGGGGAACACCGCCCCTATTGACTCGAGTAGGGGCGGGTAAGGGTGATCGAGTAAGATGAACGAGTATATTTACTCGGAGATGGCCCTTCACCCACCTTCCAACCACCTAATACCCACTTGTACCTCATGTATTAAAAGTTGTACATATAAAAAATAAAGTTGGTGAGTAAATGAGTAGGGTGTTTCCAATAAAATCTGAGTAAATGAGTAGTTTTGAGGTGGCAAAATTCTATTGGACAGTTTTGGTGAGTAAATGAGTAATGGGGTTAATGGCCCCCAACACCCTTATGAGGCTCAACCAAATCAAAACAGTGGTACAAAAACTAACAACAATTTATGAGGCTCAGATCTAACAAAAGAAACGTAAATCCACCATGGCTGCAAATAAATCGGTTGCAACTTGATACAAACAGTTGTTCCTTTCACATTATCATCCGAATTGCCCCGCCAAGATGCGAATTTTCACAGTTTTTGGATAGAAGTAACCATCACAACATCTTTGTTCAAACAAAATCCATTGTAAAAACCCCAAATATACGAACTTGTTAAAAATTATAAGCCTTTTGGGAAGAAATAGAAACCAAACAAGTATGAAAGACGTACATAAACAAATCGCCGGCCGACAAAAGGCACAACCAAACCCGGAAAATACCAGAGCCACAACGGTGCAAGAACCACGCCACCAACACTGTTCATCGGAACAACCACCATCGGCACTGCCGAATCAAACTCCGCTCCAACTTACCTGCGACGTTTCTCTCGCTTTTCTTTCTTTGTAAGGCATCTGGTTAGTGGCAACATATGCAAGTGGAAAAACTGAAAAAGCAACATTAAAGAAACGAAGGGTGATTAGTGTCACGTAAGGGATGAGCTGTAGAATGGAGAAAAGCAACGCGTGTACAGCATGTGTGAAGTTACAGTACCATCCTTGATTTACTGTGAAGTTACAGTACTACTATTGATTTACTGTTCACAAGGGGTTGATCTTTTATCTTTCTCAGTAATAGTAATAGGATGGATATTGTAAAAAGGATAAAAACTCTAAAAGTTTAGTAAGCAAAAGGGTGCGACACGTGGCTAAAAGAGAAAAGGACAAATGTGTCCTAAAGAAAAAAGCTCCGCTCACTCATAAAAACACGCGTGTAAAATGGCATAAACAAAAGATAAAATGCCATACCCATGTATAAAACAATATAACCATAATCTAAAACGTCATGTTAAAAATTGGTGTCCAAATGTAAAACACAATGACAAAAAGCTAAAACATTATGTTGAAATTGACGCCCAGTTGTAAAACATCATAACCAATCTAAAAACGTCGTGTTGAAAAAAAAACTAAAACATCATGTGTTACTGGGCCATCTAAAACGTCATATTGAAAACGCAAAGTTCAAGTATTTTTAAAATAAAATATTTTTTTGAAATATATATATGTGTGTGTGTAGCAAGTCCATATTCATTTTAAATATAAAAAATGTTCAATTTTATGGTATAGATTTATTAAAAAATAATGACGTATAAAATGTTATGAACATTGTTAAAAAGTTAAAGATAAAAAGTGAAAGAAATGACATGTGACTCGCATGTACATGTTTTTTTGTTGGACTGTTCCCATTATACCCTTCCTGATAGTTTCTAATTTGCCATTATTTACCAAATTATCACCGCGTGAATCTCAACCACAAATCACAATGATCTTGTGGCTTTGATTCCTTTATAGACTTTCTAGAGTTTTTATCTTTTCTAGATAACCTCACACATTTAACAATATAAAGCACAAAGGGTGGAAGGGGTGGAACCTCTTAAACCTTAAGTACCCTAAAAATTAGTCAATCAGCGCAAGTCGTGTCATGGCACGTCATTTGAACCCCTAAGTACCCTAAACACAAGGGGTGAGGGACCCCTAACTACCCTAGCATTTTTTTTAAATAAAAATTTAAAAACATAATTTCATTAACCGTTTTTAAATAAAATTTAAAAACATAATTTTAAAAAAATAAAATACATTAATTAGCTAAAAAAAATAAAACATAATTACAACTTTTATAAAAATTAGATTTAACCTGAAAGTCAAAATTGAAGTTGGGAGCATTTTTTATTCTCTCATTCGTCATCATCCTCGTCATCCTGCAAATCATCCAAAAAATATCATCACAATTTCAGGTCAAAATACACTGAAGTTGGCTTGGGAGCATACCAAAGTCAAAATAATTTAACCAAAAGTCAAAATTGAACCACCTCCTTCACAGCTTCATGAACCCGATGGCATCCAACCCGTGAACCCTTTGGTGTTGCGGCGGTGGTGCCGAGAAGCCGTGGGAACCCGAGCTCCACCCTCTCCACCCTACTGGCTTTAATTAAAGGCCATTAAATGTACATAACTTACGAAAATGTTGCCATTATTGAGCGGCAACTTTGTAATTATTAGAGATTAGTCGGGTAAGGAGTAGCTACGTGAAGAGTGGGAGAGGTTATGTTTATATGTCGAAGAAATCAACAAAAAATCGCCCAAGCCAAAGTTTAGGCTATGGAAACCACTGGGTAGGCCTATAAACGAATCGAACGAACACGAACATCAGTGTGTTCATGTTCGTTTATTTAACTTTAACTGAACACAAACACATAATCAAACAAATTTTTTTGTTCGTGTTAGTTCGTTAAAAAACTAAACGAACTGTTAATGAACGTAAACGAATACAAGCGAACATAATTGAACAAACATAAGCTAACACAAACAACACATTAATGAACACAAACGAACAAGTTTAATACATCATAATTCATCCAAAAACACATGTAAATTAGGAAGTTCGATGGTTTCTCTATATAATCTAAGATAATATTAAAAGCCAATGTTTTATGGTATGAAAAGCAATCCCAAACGTTTTTTATTATACATTTATACCGGTTCTTAAGGATAAATAAAATAAAATAAAAAATATTTTTAACCCATTTATGATAATACAAGGTTCGTATATGTTTCATTATTTTAGAAAAAGTAAAAAGATATAAATGGGTTTAAAAACGAACGGATAATATATATATATATATATATATATGATTTTTTTAATATTTAAATAAACGAACGTAAATAAACGAACATAAACGACCATATATGAACAAACATAAACGAACGTTCAGGAACATAAATGAACGAACAAGACATGTGTTCATGTTCGTTCGTTTAATTAAATGAACAAAATTTTGTGTTCATGTTCGTTCATTTATTTAAATGAACGAACATAAACGAACTTGCTACGAAACAGTTCATGAATGTTCGGTTCATTTACAGGCTTACCACTCGGCTAGATTAGTGATAAAAAATTGTTCCTATTTGTACTTAAAGTGTAACATACGTGGAAAGATTTGATTGGTGGAGGAGCCACCAACCTTTGTAATTATAGTATATACAATTATGGGGAGGGTTACGGTGAAAACACTCTAAAAATATATATAACATAGGTAACAACTTAAACATATGTAATTTTTTATTTTTGTAATAGCTTCTATATTTAATTTCATCAATTTAAAAAAAATATCAAAAAAACGCCGAGTGGATTTAAAAAAATTTATTTATAAAATTTTTACATATGTAACATCATTTGTTACATGTGTAACATGCTGACGTCACGCTGACATACGATATGAAAACGATGATTTTTGCTAATTTGTCAAGATTTTTTTTTGAAAGTACTACGGACTACGACTGTAGCACGGGCAAATACGGCTCTACGACGGTTGGATGGATACGAACGCTACTTCGGTAGACGGATGGATGAGAGTAATACGGACGGTACTTCGGTAGACGGACGGACGAATACGGCTACGACGGTACGGACTACGACGGTAGGACAGATGAATACGGACGCTACTTCTGTAGACGGACGGATGGAATGGAACCAATTGAATACGTAATACGATAGTAGGACAGACGATTATGCGGCTACTTTGGTAGATGTATGGGAAACGGTTGTATTTGTAACAAACGGATGACAGGTTGATCACACTTATGTGTATGACCAACGGTGTGATAAATGGCCACTACGGATACGATGAAAATTATATTATGTTGTATAATTAATACCTTAATGTTATGAAATGATGTTTATGTCTAATTGCTTAAAAGTAGAACTCACCAGACATCAGTGTTAGCTGACTTTTAGTGTGCACTTCAGGCAAAAGGAGGCAGGATAAGGCTCGGGCGTGATGGCTACCTGACTCAAGACTGACATCCTATCTTATGTTTAAGTGTTAAGACAATGTTTTTAATGTTATGTTTCGTTGCGAATTTTGTAATGAATGATGTACTCTTCCGTTATGTTTGAACGTTTTAATTAATTCAATATTTTGATCACTATGTTTATGGGTAAATACAACAAGTGAGGTCTCCCGGGTTTGAGGCATTACAAGTATTTTCGGTACCGTACCGATACCATTTAGAGATGAGTATTTTGTAACGAATACTGATACCGTATCGAACCGGCACCATTCCGATAGATTCGGTATCGGTTCGGTACTGGTACGGTACCGGTCTCATCCCTATGATCTACTACATCTTTGATATGTTTAAGGGATGATCACAATGCCATACTCTTGACACAATCTTCACAGATGACACATTTTTCTTAACTAAACAACGTGAACAACAATAGTAATTTCATCAACAACAAATAATAAGTGTTATTATTACTATAACTACTAGTACTTAAACAAGTATGATATGATGATAATATTGATATCAATTTGAAAATGATTGGTGACATTTGTCTAGCTTAATTATACTCTACTAAAACCAATTGGGATGTACAGTAACAAGTTTTCGTTGGTTGTTTTGGGCGGCAAGTCCAGGTTGGCAGGCTGCTATTGGACAACATTTTATAATTTATAATTTGAAAATTATATACAAAGTTCATCTCTCTTTTCCTCTCTCACGTAAAAAACACAAAGGAAACACCACCATCTACCGACGATGCCGATGGCCCCCGGAAATCGGACACCAATGTCGTGTATAGGTTTGCCAACACCATCGAACACCAACCGTCACCATCGTAGGAACTATCACCACAAATCCTTGATGAAACCAAAAAAATCTACCTTCCTGTTACAAACCTGATGAAAAATCGAATCGACCACAACTCTGCTTCTCTAATCGAATACACTGAATTAGATCTGACAACTGGAAGATGAAGAAGACGATGGTCACAGAGACGGAGGTTGGGCGGAACTAAGGTGGTACTGTTGGACTATGTGGGCTAAGTTCCCAACTCGAGCATATGGGTTGGATGATGGGCTGGGTTCGAGCATATGGATCATGAGTCATAATTAATTAAGGAATACATTTAGATATAAATCAAATGAGTTGTATTTGATTTATGATAGGTAGTTTAATTAGTAGATAAACATGTGGGCTTATAATCTAATTAGGAGACCTTATTCTTTTCTAATTGTAATCAAGTCTTTCTCTATATAACCAACCGAGTTAGGGTTTTGTGGTTATGAGAGTTTTGATCTAGTTTTGAGTTTATTTTCTGGATTAATAATATTGGAGAGTTTATTCCAAACATTGTGTGATTTGTGTTGCTAATTCAATTTCGTGAATTGGTATCAGAGCGTGTTCTCAGATCCGAGACCTGCTCCTATTAACACAAGCATCTGTTGAAGACCAGCGAGTCGGCCAACTTTGACCTGCAAACTGAGTAATCGACAAATCAGAAATCCACCACCGATCTCGAGCAAGGAGATTGGAACCTGATCAGACGGACTGGATCAGGGTTCGCCGGGCAAAACCCCACTCACGTACCGACGACGAAAGACGAAGGAAGGTTCAATGGTGGATGGAGAAGGTGAAGCTAGACCTGTAGTTGTTAAAGAACAGAATACAACTACACTTCAATGTCCGATGTTAACTGCAACCAATTATAATATCTGGGCTATTCGAATCAAGGCAGTATTCAAAGTCCATGGAATACTACAAGCACTTGAACCAAAAGAACAACCTGTCGATGCCAAGAAGGATGATATGGCAGTCGCGTTGTTGCTCCAAGCTATACCGGAAGAATTGGTGTTTCAGGTTGCACAATTCGAAACAGCAAAAGAAATCTGGGAGGCCCTCAAAACTCGATACATAGGGGTGGATCGAGTACGTGAGGCTCGAGTTGAACAACTAGAGGTAGAGTTTAAGTCCCTGAAGATGAAAGAATCAGAAAAGATTGATGATTTTGCAGCAAGAATGAGCCAACTGGTAACGAAAGCCGCCAGCCATGGAACCACTTTTGAAGACAAAAAGTTAACCCGGAAACTCTTGGGGGCGGCACCAGCAAAGTATATACCAATCGTAGCATCCATTGAGCAGTTTGCGGACTTGAAAACTATGACGTTTCAAGAAGCGATTGGTAGATTAAAAACGTTTGAGGACAGATTAAAAGGAGTTGAACTTTCACAAGAAACTCAAAGTAAACTACTTTTCAATCCATCCGACCCATCGTCTAAGTCCAGTGATCATAGCCGTGGACAAGGACGTGATTATAACCCGTCACGAGGGAGAGGACGGGGTCGTGGTCGAGGCCGTTGGCAAGGACGAAGCGCTGAATCATCTAAACAAGAGGAACGACAGAAGGGAAAAGGGAAAGACCACTCACAGGTGAAGTGTTTTAGGTGTGATCAACTCGTGCATTACGCGTCGGTATGCCCGACACGTAAGGAACAGCACCAAGCTCATGTAGCTAAAACTACTGAATTAAATCCAGCTCTCTTCATGACTAGTTGCAATGTGTTCCTTAACGAAGAGAAAGTGATACCTAAAAGATACGAAAACGGACCAAACGAAAGCGACGTGTGGTACCTTGACAACGGAGCGAGTAATCACATGACGGGAAACCAAAGGTACTTTTCTGAATTAAATTACTCTGTTATAGGGAAAGTCAAGTTTGGGGACGGTTCGTATGTGGACATTCTCGAAAAAGGGATGATTCTGATTGAAGGAAAAGGGGGCGAGCAACGTCTTCTGTCAGAAGTATATTACATACCGACTTTGAAGAGTAATATAATCAGTCTAGGTCAAGCTACTGAATCGGGGTGCAAAGTAATAATGGAGGATGATGTATTACTTGTTCTTGACAACTCAAGAAGGTTGATGATGCGGGTATTAAGGACTGAAAATAGGCTATACAAAATCAGGTTGAAGGTTGTCTCCCCGGTGTCTCTCCTGACAAAGATAGAAGACCCCGCTTGGCTCTGGCACGCACGGCTAGGGCATCTTAATTTTGACTCGTTGAAGGCTCTCTCTACATAGGATATGGTACGTGGAATTCCATCTATTAAACATCCTTCTAACCTCTGTGATGCGTGTTTAGCAGGAACACGGAAACCTTTTCCAGATCAAGCTACGTTTCGAGCATCAAAACCACTCGACCTAGTACACGGTGACTTATGTGGCCCAATCACACTGTGTACACCCGGAGGAAATCAGTATATTTTTATATTGGTAGATGATTATTCAAGATACATGTGGTGTTATCTCCTCAAAACTAAAGATCAAGCGTTTGATGTATTCAAGAAATTTAAAGGATTGGTTGAACGAGATTCGGGGTACAAGCTAGGTACACTCAGAACTGACCGAGGAGGGAAGTTCACATCTTTAGAGTTCACAAGCTGGTGTGAACAAAACTTCATCAAACGACAACTCACGGCCCCGTATTCTCCACAACAAAATGGGGTCGTGGAACGTCGGAATCGAACGGTGATTGGTGCGGTACGAAGCATGTTGAAAGCTACTCGAGTACCACAAAGATTTTGGGGGGAGGCTGCGAGGCATGCAGTCTACGTTCTAAACCGAGCTCCAACTAGAGCGCTACCAAACAAGACACCGTATGAAGCTTTTACAAAAGTTAAACCAACCGTGGAGCATTTACGGGTATTCGGGTGCATTGGCTATGCTATCTCAGCCCCAATAAACCGAAAAAAGCTTGATGACAGAAGTCATCCCATGGTCTATTTCGGGTCCGAACCAGGTTCAGGGGGTGATCGGATGTATGATCCATCAAGTGGGAAAGTGAATATAAGCCGAAGTGTCGTGTTCAAAGAAAACCAAGGCTGGAAATGGTCTGGAATTGACGCTGCACCTGAAACAGTCCAGTTCACGATTGAATCATTGGCTGATTTTGAAACTGACCCATCATAACCCTCGACATCAGCACCTGATGGATCATCCAGCGACGAATAGTCGTCGGTCCAGACCCCGGCAGCAGGTGACGAGCCACAACAAACAAATCCTGAAACTGTTTCGTCACCAGAACAGCAGTCACCAGGTCGTGAACAACATACAGCAGCCTCAGGTACAGTTCCAGTCCGTCGTTCTGCTAGAACTCACAACATTCCAGCCAAGCTTAGTGACTTCGTCATCCAGGACGGGGTGAACCGGAGTCGTTACAATGAAGAAGAGGCTTTATTGTTGCTATCTGAAGACGAACCAACAACATATTCAGAAGCAAAAGTTAGTAAATTCTGGAAAAAGGCTATGGATGTGGAGTTAGAGTCCATTGAAAAAAATAATACTTGGACTCTAACAAATCTTCCGCATGGACACAAACCTATTGGTCTTAAGTGGGTTTATAAGTTGAAGCGAGACGCAGAAGGAAAGATTGTGAAGTATAAAGCGAGGCTTGTTGCTAAAGGTTATGTGCAACAATATGGAGTTGATTATGATGAGGTATTCGCTCCGGTGGCTCGATTGGAAACTGTCTGTATGTTACTTGCTCTAGTTGCACAAGAGGGGTGGCAAGTCCATCATCTCGATGTTAAATCGGCGTTCCTACACGGTGATTTGGAGGAACTCGTGTTTGTCTCACAACCAGAAGGCTACGAGAAAAAGGGTTGTGAAAACAAAGTCTATCGTCTATCAAAGGCTCTCTACGGTCTTCGCCAAGCTCCTCGGGCTTGGAATCTCAAGCTCGATGAAACATTAAAGGGGTTCGGCTATAAAAAGTGTGTTCAAGAGCAAGCCGTCTATATGAAATACATTGGTAATGATTTGATGATAATCGGCATTTATGTTGATGACTTGATTGTAACGGGTTCAAGCACGGACGAAATCACACGGTTAAAGAAACAAATGGAACAACAATTCGAGATGAGTGATTTAGGAATCCTATCCTATTATCTCGGCATAGAGGTTTCACAAGGAAGTAATGGGATACGAGTCAAGCAGGAATCGTATGCTCGGAAAGTGTTGAAGCAAGCCGGGATGGAAAACTGTAATTCGGCGCATGTTCCTATGGATCCGAATCTAAAAATGTCAAAGGCCGAAGAAGAGGAAGATGTTGATCCTACTGAATATAGGAAAACCATTGGGTGCTTACGTTATTTGCTCCAAACCCGACCGAATCTGGCATACTCGGTCGGAGTAGCTAGTCCAAACCAAACGTACCCAGTATAATCCCACACATAGCTAACGCTATTAGTAGGGTCTGGGGAGGGTGTGATGAGGGCAAACCTTACCCCTATCCCAAGGGATAGAGAGGCTGCTCCCGTTTAGACCCCCGGCGAGGTCGGAGTAGCTAGTCGATATATGCAAAACCCAAAAGTGTCTCATGCTAAAGTTGTTAAGCAAATTCTAAGGTATGTACAAGGAACTATCAGCTTTGGAATCAATTATAAGCATGAAAAAGGGGTGATAAGTGGGTACTGTGATAGTAGCCATAACATCGATGAGGATGATGGTAGGAGTACTACGGGTCATGTATTTTTCTTCGGATCTTCTCCTATCACTTGGTGCTCTCAGAAACAAAATACTGTTTCATTGTCTTATTGCGAAGCCGAGTATATGGCAGCAAGCTCAGCCGCGTGTCAAGCTGTGTGGCTAAGGGAACTTGTTAGCGAGATAACGGGTAGAGATCGTCAAAAGGTTGTTTTGAAAGTTAATAATACTTCCGCGATAGCCCTTATGAAAAACCCCGTGTTTCATGGACGACAAAACATATCAAGACCCGCTATTATTATATTGGAGAGTGTGTTTCTCGAGATGAAGTGACCGTCGAGCATATAAGTGGAAAAGAGCAACGAGCAGATATTCTAACAAAAGCACTCGGGAGATTGAGATTCAAAGAGATGCGTGACATGCTAGGTGGGGAAGACCTCCTTGTTCCGAGTCGGGAATTAGGGGGGTGATTGTTGGACTATGTGGGCTAAGTTCCCAACTCGAGCATATGGGTTGGATGATGGGCTGGGTTCGAGCATATGGATCATGAGTCATAATTAATTAAGGAATACATTTAGATATAAATCAAATGAGTTGTATTTGATTTATGATAGGTAGTTTAATTAGTAGATAAACATGTGGGTTTATAATCTAATTAGGAGACCTTATTCTTTTCTAATTGTAATCAAGTCTTTCTCTATATAACCAACCGAGTTAGGGTTTTGTGATTATGAGAGTTTTGATCTAGTTTTGAGTTTATTTTCTGGATTAATAATATTGGAGAGTTTATTCCAAACAGTGTGTGATTTGTGTTGCTAATTCAATTTCGTGAGGTACGCCATGGAGATGAGGAACCATCGATGGACGACGGTAGTGGTGTTAAACAAGGGATTAAACGGACCTGTCACAAGTTGCAGGTGGAAGAAGATGAGGTTGCGGCTTGCGGGTTTGATTAACTGGAGACGGTGGTGTTGGGTAGACGGTGGATCGGCGGTGATGTTGAAGATGAGGCCGCGTGTTTGGTGATGATAATTATGGATCAGCGACGGTGTAGAAGATGGTGGGTGGTAGCGGCGGTGGTGAAGATCGATGGTGAGTGGTGGAAGTGTTGGCGGTGGAGTGTTTTCAGATTATGATGGGACTAGAACAAGTTATATTTTTTTTAAAAAGTATAATAAATATAATAATAGTTTAATATTAATATTAATTCAAGTTCTCGAATATCTAACTAGAATATTTTGATTGATTATTACTAACTAAATTAAAGTACAAAGTTTGTGAATAGTTATATATTATTTTTTTATTAATTAAACAATTACTATAAATACTATTGCTTTGAAAATAGAACAAAATGCGCCTTGCCTTAAATCCTTATCATATTCTTTTGGTCATGTGTTCAACCCCCCCCCCCCCCCCCCCCCCACACACACTAACTTTTTTCCATTTTTTGCTAATTTTCTTTTGCTTTCCATTTTTTAGCTATTTATTTCATCATCTCCGAAGTGCTACACCTCACACAAATGCACAAATAAAAAAAAAATATTTTAAACATATTTTGTTATTTCGTTTATAATTTTTAAAATATTATGTTTTTTCACACAACGAATATACTCTTGCGACAATGCTTATTTTTATCTACGTTTCGTATTAATTTCACCCAAAATCGCGTCGATCTACGTTTCAACGTAATTTTATTCAAAACCGAGTCGGGTCAAATATGATATATTTTTATTTTTTTTAAATACGCTTTCGTGTTTCTTAACTCTCATTTTTAGGACCACGTGACTTTTTCTTAATTTCAGAATATATCGTTGCGACGTGTTTTTTATGTAAGATTTCATTTTGAGAGTGAAGCTGCTACGACTTCACACGTTTCTGTTTACGTACTCAACTATGTGTCATCGCTGTAACGCGTATTATAACTTTAAAATTTTTTACTTTGGGTACCTTTTTTTATTTCTTTTTTTTCGTTTTAAGTTATTTCTTTTGCTTTTTTAATGTATTTAACTTAAAATATAATTATAATTTTTGAAAATTTTACTTTAGGTTTCTTTTTAAAATTTTGAATTTCTTTAATTTTTCTTAACGTTTCTACGTTAAATTTCTTTCACGGTGTTAATACCAGTGTACGGGTCGTCGAAAGTCGAAACCGATTAAAATTTTAATTAAAATAACAATTCTATTAATTTTTTTAATTAATAATTTAGATATTTTTTAAAATAATCTTAATAACTTACACTTTCCAAATGTACCGTTACAACGTACTTATTTTTATCTACTTCGTTATGAGCCGAGTTGTC
Source organism: Smallanthus sonchifolius (assembly GCA_023525975.1). Lineage (NCBI taxonomy): Eukaryota > Viridiplantae > Streptophyta > Magnoliopsida > Asterales > Asteraceae > Smallanthus > Smallanthus sonchifolius. The sequence continues at coordinate 67,195,450 of CM042031.1, read as the reverse complement.
GCTACGCGCTCCCGCAACAACGCGCGGGTATTTTTACTTGTTTTATATAAAAATGAAGAAAGTTCATTATATCAAATGATATAGATATTTTTTCCGAAAAATGGAAAAACCTTTGATAACATAATTTTTCGAATATGAAAGTTACCAACCTAATTAAACTTCTTTTAACCATAAAACTAGTCACCTAATATAAAACAGTTTCTTAGTGATTTTTTAAGTTACATATTATTCTACGTTAAAAGTAATATTAAATAGTAATCAAATTAAATCATTTTCAGTAAGTTATGAATAATTTTATAATTACTATTTTACAAAACACCTGCAAAGTCCCCTTTTTCCATAGCTAGGGCAAACTGGAACAACAAAGCGAAGACGAAGCTACAAACACATCTGCTAACTAAACCACCACCGTTACCGGCACCACTAGCCGTCATCCATGATTCCGATTGCCAGAAGACAAAAGAACCCTAATTTTTGACGCATAAGCACTCTCCAATGCCTTATCTTCGTAGAGCCTCAAAAGCAATCAACGTTGCCAATCGGATACACAGACTCCATTCCGATCATTATTACAGGCTAGGTTTACCTTATTCTGGCTCCAACGAACACGGTTTTTGCTCCAATTCGCGGAATAGTAACAGGAAAGATGATAATAATGCGATAGATTTGAGTCAGTACCCCACCGATAAAATTCGGAACTTCTCGATTATTGCTCATGTTGATCATGGAAAATCTACGCTCGCTGACCGGCTTCTGGAACTTACTGGTACGATTAAGAGAGGCCATGGGGTACCTCAGTATCTTGATAAACTGCAGGTATTGGTTTATCATTTATGAGTTTTGAAGATGATCGAGGTTATGAAATAATCCACATGTGTTAAATCAGATTTTAGGAAGCAGCAATGAGAAAATAATCATCTAGATGAATGCAGTTTACATTTCTATCCATAGCTTTAGTCTACTGATTACTGAATATGTGAATGCTTGATTTGTGAAAATGCACATCAAAACTGTTTTAAATCACTGATGTAGTTATCATGTTTTTAATATTTTAGAAGCTCTTAAATGCATTTCCATTTGAAGTTTAAGGGTAGCTCAATTCAGCACAAAAATCAAAGTTTAATCCTTTTGTTTTCACTTGTATTTGCTATATTGTGCCATTGCCTAAAAATTGCTAAAAATGTAGAAACTCGCACCATTAGGCTGTTGTTTAATGTGCTCACTTGTTGAGAAGCTTAAGATCTACTAAACTCTTAAGTCTAAATTCTCCATAATCAGTTGTTGAACTTGTTTCTTATATATATTTCAGACCCAGTAGTCTGCATTTTATAATGTCTGGGCTCTGGATGTGCATCTAAAGTAGATTATTGCACCTTGAAGTCGAAATGATCAGTTTCGAGTGTTTGACAAAGAAAGTAATTATGATACTGATATCTGAATAATCATGTTCAAAATGATGAGATTTGGAGAAGCAAGCATAGGTAGCCCGTAAGAAAACGAATATTGGGATAAATGTGTTACCTGTGTATCCATAACTGTAATAGACTACTTATCTAATTATTGTGACTCATGTATGGCTGCTAGATCACTTTTATTTCAACGTTGATTATGGTCGAGGTGTACATTTACATATCATACATAATCTTTTTATGGATTGCATTAGGTTGAGAGAGAAAGGGGAATCACTGTAAAGGCTCAAACAGCTACAATGTTCTATAACTACAATTTAAAAGAGAACAACACAAACTATTTATTGAATTTGATCGACACACCTGGTCATGTGGATTTTAGCTATGAAGTATCAAGATCTTTGGCTGCTTGCCAAGGTGCCCTTTTAGTTGTTGATGCAGCCCAAGGTGTACAAGCGCAAACCGTTGCAAACTTTTACCTAGCTTTTGAATCTAATCTGACAATAATACCTGTCGTTAACAAAATTGATCAACCAACCGCTGACCCGGAGCGTGTTAAAACACAGTTAAAGTCGATGTTTGATCTTGACCCGAGTGATGTACTTTTGACATCCGCGAAAACCGGTCTAGGTCTTGAACATGTACTTCCGGCTGTTATAGAGCGGATTCCTCCGCCCCCTGGAAAAAGTGATTCAAATCTTCGTATGTTTTTGTTGGATTCTTATTATGATGAGTATAAGGGGGTGATTTGTCACGTGGCGATTGTTGATGGGTCTTTGCGTAAAGGTGACAAAATTTCGTCGGTTGCTACGGGCCAATCTTATGAGGTTTTGGATGTTGGGATTATGCATCCAGAACTTAGGTCAACAGGTTACCTGTTGACTGGTCAAGTGGGGTATGTGGTCAGTGGCATGCGGTCAACTAAAGAGGCACGTGTTGGAGATACATTGTTTCATACACGAACAACTGTAGAGCCTTTACCAGGTAATTTTATAAATTTGGGTTGATGGCATGGATTTATGTTACATTAGAATATAGGCGTATGTAAGAAAGTTTTTTGGATAATTGGATGTGTGTTTTGAAAGTGATTATTTGATTATTATGACTTCAAGTTCCAGTAATTGGTTTCTAGTTTTTGGCTAACTTATTTCAGCCAATGATCGTTTGATTATTGAGGATAATCAGATTGATACTGGCATGCTGCAACAAAATTGATTATCAAGTGGTAGGACTAAAATCTTTTAGATACCCTTATTTCATCTATTACTTCATTTAATAACTGGATTTTTTAAACATTCGACACCATTAAAAACGCTTCTTACAACTTCAAGCAGTAGAACTACTTACAGACCTTGCACCATGTTTATTTTACACCAGCGACAAAAGATAGTTATAATGTTATTATTCGAATATAAGAAATAAGAAAAGTAACTAAATATAACATTCAGAATCCTAATTGTCTGTTTGCTCACCAGTTTTAACGAGGCATGGCTTTTTTAACACCTGAACTTGTCTCTTTTGTTAACATTTAATGATTAGGGTTCAAGCCTGCAAAACATATGGTTTTTTCTGGGCTTTATCCCGCGGATGGTTCTGATTTTGAAGCACTTAGCCATGCAATTGAAAGATTAACATGCAATGATGCTAGTGTCTCTGTTGCCAGAGAGAGCAGCACAGCGCTTGGTCTTGGTTTCAGGTCTGTAATTTCTGTTTCTTTCATCTTTTTAATTATGGAACTGCAACACTACTTGATTTTATTTGCTAATATAAATGGCTATTTCTTACAGGTGTGGCTTCTTAGGATTACTGCACATGGATGTTTTCCATCAGCGCCTTGAGCAGGTGTTCTTTCGTTGGGTGTTTAGCGAATAAATCATTAATTACTGATTAGACGTTTGTTTGAAATTTAACTTGTATAATTTGTTGGGATGGGTATGCATGAAACTATAAGGTAATGAAAATGTTGATCAATTAAAATAAGTTGAATGCGTGTGTATGTATATATATATATATATATATATATAGGGGGAGGATCAAATAAGAAGTTGTTTTTGGCTAAGAAATCTAAGAAGTTACAAAAACATTAAGAAACGATATCAAACGAACTCGGATTGAGCTCATTCCAGCGGCGTTGGAACCGTATCGTCGAACTCTACCATCTTAGCTTTTAGGGTTTAGATCTTAGCGTTGAATTTTAGGATATTAGCCTTAGGGTTTAGCTTTTAGGGTTTAGATTTTAGGGTTTAGGTTTTTTTGGGGGGTGGGGGTGGGGGTTTAGGTTTTTGGGGGGGTGGGGTGGGGGGGGTTTAGGTTTTTGGGGGGTGGGGGGTGGTGGTTTAAGGCTTTTCGGGGTGGGGTTGGAGGGGGGGTTTAGGTTTTTGGGGGTGCGGGTGGAGGGGGGTTTAGGTTTTTGGGTCCGGATTAGAGTTCGATGAGACGGTTACAACGCCGCTTGAATGAGCTCAATCGGAGTTCGTTTGACCCACTTCTTAGCGTTTCTTAGCGAAAAACCACTTCTTAGCGGAACCTTCCCATATATATATATATATATATATAGGGGGAGGATCAAATAAGAAGTTGTTTTCGGCTAAGAACTCTAAGAAGTGACAAAAACATTAAGAAACGATATCAAACGAACTCGGATTGAGCTCATTCCAGCGGCGTTGGAACCGTATCGTCGAACTCTACCATCTTAGCTTTTAGGGTTTAGATCTTAGCGTTGAATTTTATGATTTTAGCCTTAGGGTTTAGCTTTTAGGGTTTAGGTTTTTGGGGGTGGGGTGGGGGGGTTTAGGTTTTTGGGGGGTGGTGGTTTTAGGCTTTTCGGGGTTGGGTTGGAGGGGGGGTTTAGGTTTTTGGGGGTGCGGGTGGAGGGGGGTTTAGGTTTTTGGGTCCGGATTAGAGTTCGATGAGACGGTTCCAACGCCGCTCGAATGAGCTCAATCGGAGTTCGTTTGACCCACTTCTTAGCGAAAAACCACTTCTTAGCGGAACCTTCCCTTATATATATATATATATATATATAATAATTAAAGTGCTAACTCAGGTGTAAGTTTGGAGGTTCTATTTGGAATATAGGAGGCAATATGAGTGGGCTAGACGAGTTGGGTAATGGGTCAAAACAGATCTCGAGTGACAACAATTTGTTTTATTTTTTCTCTTGAATTTAATAAACAGTATATAAAGTATGGTTAAAAAATTATTATAAATTTGTGTGCAATTTGTTTGAATAAGACAATGTAGGATGTTGCATACACTTGAGTATAATATTAATGACTTGTGAACTATTTGGTCCAGTTTCTTTTAGCTATTTTTTTTGTATTTTGTATTCGACTTCTTAGTAATAAAATATAAGCTATGATTCGACTCATTTTTACGTAAATGAGTTGAAATTTCCTTAATGATGCCATCCCTCCACTAAACTGGAAGGTGGGTGTGAGTTTTAATCCTAATGTGGTTCATATGTGAAAGTTCGGGGGTGAAAATCGTAAAGAGTCTAAAGATAGATTTATTTCATTTAGTATGTTTATTGTTTTTATGATTTAGTTTCTATTTAAGGTATTGAGTGTTTTTTATTTAGCTGTGAATGGGCTGTCATTCCAGCTGTGATTGGGCTGTGATTTCTTAGTAATTTAGGTTAGGACTAGTATAAAAGAGGGTCATTGTTAAAGTTTAAAAGTGTGGTTTTGATTTAATAAAATACAGAAAAAAGTCGGGGCTGTCTTCCCCAAAAGGTCACTGTGTTGTTTGAGCTTTATGATTCTGTTTTGATCTGATTGTGCCCAACAATTAGTATCAGAGCACAAGATCAAGGGCTGTCTGAAGAGAAGCAATTGACCACCACCAAAAAAAAAAAATTAAATAAAAAAAATCTAATTGATCGATTGAGGGCTGCTGGTCGACTGCAAAAGGGTTGCTGGTCGACTGTGAAAAACTGCTGGTCGATTGTGAAGGGCTGTGACCGATTGAAGGTTGCTGAAATCCGTTCTGTGATAGATCGAATTGTGAAGACTGCTGCGAGGTTTCAATCGAAGGGCTGTTAAAGCTACCAGAAGGTCCGCGCGAGACAGATTTGGGCCGAGAGATACGACTGGAGCAGATTGATTGTGCGACTCAATCAAAGGCTGATTGGAGTTGTGTGAGTCAACTTTGAAGACGAAGACCTGAGCGACTCAAGTTCTGATCGTGGGAAGCGATCAAGAGCAGTGATTTCTGTGAGAGACGGATCTGCATAGTGAAGGGCAAACCTGTGCGAGGCAGGGTTATCGACTGGGTGATACGAGAAAGAATCTGTGTGAAACAGAGGCTTAGTGGGTTCTGCGCGAGGCAGAACAAAAGTTGTGTGTGGCAAAACAGGAGTGATTCCAGCGATTGGAATTGAGTGTGGAGGCTGATTTGTGTTGTAAACTTGGCTGATCAGTTAACTCTGTGAAAAGATGGCAGATAAGGCAATTGTACCAGCCCGAGAACCAAGCAATGTGAGTTTGCAATGTCCAAAACTGACCAAAACAAACTACATTGCGTGGTCTATTATGATGGAGACAATCTTAGCTGCACATGGTCTGCGAGAGGCCATAGATCCCGAGACAGGAGGTGCAGTGGAGGAGAGAACGAAGTTCATGGCAAAGGCCATATACCAGTCGATACCTGAAGATGTTCTTCTTCAAGTATCAAAGCATAAGGATCTGAAAGATGTGTGGGATGCATTACGGGTTAGATATCTAGGAGCCGAGAGGGTTCAAAAGGCTCGCTTGCAGACGCTTAGGAGTGAGTTGGAAATGATGAAGATGACTGAGACAGAGACAATTGATGACTTTGCAGGTAGGCTAAGTGGAGTTCAATCAAAGTATAAGAGTCATGGGGCAACATTTGAAGAAGAAGTACTCGTGAGGAAGTTCCTAAACTCAATGCCTAGGAAATACCTACCCATCGTGGCTTCAATTGAGCAATACTCAGAGATTGAAGATATGGCGTTTGAAGAGGTGGTTGGTCGTTTAAAGGCTTATGAGGAAAGAGTGAAACCCCAAGAAGACTCAACTGAAGACACTCATGGTAAACTCCTGCTCGCTCGTGATGATGAGCAAGTTAAAGAGAAGAGTGGTGGTTGTGGTAACTGTGCTTGTTGCCGTAGGGAAGGCCGGGTTCGAGGAAAGGGCCGTGAGGGCCAGTCTAGTAGCAATCGAAGGGAACAAGGCGGGGGACGAGACAAGTCGCGGGTCAAGTGTTTTCGGTGTGAAGAGTTTGGTCATTTTGCGTGGGAATGTCCAAAGTCAAAGCCAAAGCATGAGGAGGCCAACTTGGTTCATGAGGATATTGGACCACCTCTACTTTAGACAAGGAGAAAGTCCACATTAGGATTAATGGGGTGATTGTGAGTTTTAATCCTAATGTGGTTCATATGTGAAAGTTCGGGGGTGAAAATCGTAAAGAGTCTAAAGATAGATTTATTTCATTTAGTATGTTTATTGTTTTTATGATTTAGTTTCTATTTAAGGTATTGAGTGTTTTTTATTTAGCTGTGAATGGGCTGTCATTCCAGCTGTGATTGGGCTGTGATTTCTTAGTAATTTAGGTTAGGATTAGTATAAAAGAGGGTCATTGTTAAAGTTTAAAAGTGTGGTTTTGATTTAATAAAATACAGAAAAGAGTCGGGGCTGTCTTCCTCAAAAGGTCACTGTGTTTTTTGAGCTTTCTGATTCTGTTTTGATCTGATTGTGCCCAACAGTGGGTGATCATTAAATGTTTATACTTAGTTTTATGGTGGACAAACACATTGGTGTTAGTAGGTATATCCTCTCCTGCTAAGCCTCTTAGTGGGGATAACCATGAGAGTGCTTGGCTGCAAACTGGAAGGAATAGTATTGGAGATAACTTTCGAATTTTTTATATAAATTTGTCGTGTGGAGATAACTTTACAAGTATGTATACCATATATGGTATCATTTATTTATTGGTTCTTTTTTCATTGTAGCTTGTTAGTATATTGTCTTATAGACGTCTAACTATGCATACTTTTCTTGAAAACAACAGGAACATGGAACTCATATAATTTCTACTGTTCCAACTGTGCCATATATTTTTGAGTATTCAGATGGGAGGTGAGTGGCTTTAGGTCCTTAAAAGATCACTTCAGCTTATTTACAAAAAAAACAGCTTACTAATTTCTGTTTTCCAGTAAAGTAGAAGTGCAAAATCCAGGTGCGTTCACTTCAGATCCTAAAATTCGAGTTGTAGCTTCCTGGGAACCTACAGTATTGGCAACAATTATTATCCCCAGTGAGTAAGCTCTCAAAATCCCTAAATTTTATCCTAAAATCCTATTATCTAGTAGAATCTTTAACATTGACTTTTGATGTTTTGCAAGAACGATAATTAGTTTGCATTTGGGAGTCATGTAAGATGATGTTAAAGTTAAATAACTTATTATGCTTTTTTGGTTAAAGGTATGTGGGAGTTGTTATTAATCTTTGCTCCGAACGAAGAGGGGAACAGCTAGAGTATTCATTTATTGATAGGTAAGCTTACATGACTACCACTTAATAATCGGTTTTAGATTTTCAATCCCTCCGTTATGTCTAGTTTCTTTTTGAATGTTCAACAACTTCTTGTTGGTTATATGCAGTCAGCGGGTGTTTATGAAGTATCGGTTACCTCTAAGGGAAATTGTTGTTGACTTCTATAATGAACTGAAAAGCATCACGTCTGGTTATGCATCATTTGATTATGAAGATTCAGAGTAAGACCCTGCTTCCAATTTATGATCATAATGGTTAGACGTGGAAAATGGGCGGGTTGGGTTACGGGCTGTGTAATGGGTCAAAATGGGTAAATTTTGGGTACAGGTTGGGTTGGCTTGGGTTGACCTTAGAAAAGTCTTCTAGTTTCTAATAATTTTATAAACAACTAAAACAAACAAACGTACCTAGTAAAATCCCACACATAGCATAGTTATTGGTAGGTTCTGGACCTTTCGGGGGTGGGTGAGGACAAACCTTTCCTCTATCTCAAGGGATAGAGAGGCTGCTCTCATTGAGACCCCCGGCTCCAAAACCTCCTTTACCATATATAAAACCATATAGCAAGAAATAGATTGCATACAATAAAGCTTAGGAATAATTTACTTTCTTTTGAAACAACTAGTGTTTAAAAAATGATTACAGAAACTATATCATTTCAGTAATAATTTACTTGTTTTTTTTTTTGGAAAAAAATGGTTTTGGAGGATTTGGCTGACAAGATGGATTTACAGGTATGTTGCATCTGATGTGGTGAAACTTGATATTCTTTTGAATGGGCAACCTGTAGATGCAATGGCAACTATTGTTCATAAGTTGAAGGCCCAACGCGTTGGTCGTGAACTTGTAGACAAGCTCAAGAAATATATTGACAGGTTTACCCAACTGTTTTCAGTCACTTTTCTTCTTTGTATTATAAAATCCACTGACGCATCCCACTTTAAAACAGGCAAATGTTTGAGATCACCATTCAAGCTGCCATAGGATCAAAGGTCATTGCTAGGGAGACGTAAGTAACACCCCCTCTGGTTCTTAAAACTAGGAATTTACAGAATCTAGAGGTGGCAGTTTCCATCCATTTACTCACAGATGGGTTGAGTCAAGGTTATGTTTAATCTCGTGAAATAAAAAAACTAGCTTACCCACCCGGCTAAAATGGGTGGCACCAATATGTTTTTGTCATGCATAAAACCTTTTATATAATTTTATTAAGAAAAACTTAGATTCTTATTGTAACAATATAATTCTTGTATCTAGTTCTTTGTAAAAGAATCTATAATTTGTGGGGTTCCCGACCTGAACTCGTTTTGACCAGTTACCCACCCGGCATGCCTACATGGTTACCTTTAATAGAATCTATTGCTGATGTTGCCTTGTTTTCAGCATTTCGGCAATGAGGAAGAATGTTCTTGCAAAGTGTTATGGTGGCGATGTTACGAGGAAGAAAAAGTTGTTGGAGAAACAAAAAGAAGGAAAGAAACGTATGAAGCGTGTCGGATCTGTGGATATACCTCAAGAGGCCTTTCATGCCATATTGAAGGTATCATAGTCAGTCAATAAATGAAAGCAGAGTTTACAAAATCTTTTCTTTCTAACGGGCAAAAGTTGGAGGTACTTGCTAGCCCTATACCCTTAGCTTCATTAGGGAAAGAATATTTTTGGTAGTCTAGTTGTACCAATAATTGATGTTTGGTGTGTGATTTAAAATTCTCACATATACATGTCTAAGAAGACTGACACTCACGATTAGTAGTTTTTTCGTTATTATTATCTGCAAGTACATTGTGTAATGTGGTTCTTTCGGAAGTGTAGTGTTTCTAGGATTTGGGAGTTGGGTATAGGGTTCCATTCAGGAAAGAACGCGATGGAGAAGAGAACGGGACTCCATGAGCCGCACCTTATACAGTTTGCATGGTACGTGACATTTTTTTCGATCTTAATCCCCAAAGACTGAACCTCTCACCTTTCTTTGAACCAAACGCGATAATATGACGTTTCATCCGAGGATTTAAGATAGCCGCAAAATACAAAAAAAAACATATTTATTTTCTTTTCATCTCTCTAATACTTCAAAAAAAGTCTCTTTTATTGTAGTTGTCATAATCAAAAAGTCAGTCATGTTCATTCTTCAATCTATGTAAAAACACATCAATACTCATAACTTCAATCGTGTCAGATTAGCGAGTTTCCAGGTTGAAAAAGTTAACCCGAACATGGCTTATGTATTTATTCGTGTCAAAGAGACCAACCTTAACACGCATACACCTAAAACCGTGTCGTGCTTGTGTTCATGTTGCGTTTCGGGTCAACTCGTTTGATGTTCATTTGTGAATATGAGTAATACCCGGTAATATTTAAAACAAACAATGCTTTGGTGCAAAGTTTATTAATTGAGAAGAAAAATCCATCGGTATGATTAGAGTCTGTAGATAAAATTTATCAATTGTATATATGTTACTGGGTGTAAATTTTATATAAATCTACCCAATGATCATCCCTATATAATAACTTAATTCTTTTTACCAAAAAGTTGATAGATAAGATTATCAATCAAGATCTTGAAAATCAAAAACCCTTCAACTTCAAGCAGTTAACATCATCAATTTGTGTCAACAAGTAGACACAGTCCAAGTGTATATGTTGATCCTTGAAAATCATAGTAGAAATCGAACTCTTCTTGCAACTGCACATCGTTTGCATTCGAGGAATCCAGAAACATGATACTTTCTTCACTTCCATAACCCGGTCTCATCAGTTGTGTCTTCATGTCTTCTCCCTCATCTTCATCACTCAGACGTATATTTTTCTCCACAAGTTCTCTAAACATCGATGACCTGAGTAACAAGCCAACTGATGTCGGTGAAGATCTTTTCCTTGGACTACAAGGTAACTTAGATTCAGATGGTTTTTGTTCTTCCAGGAATATTGGAGAGTGTGGTTCCTCGGACCAACTGTAGTTATTTGATGGCGTAACATTTGACTCAATAGTTGTTTGTGGCTCATGATTTGCAGGTGGAGTTTGTGTTCCAGGATTCAACCATCTGATGTAAGTACTCAACTCAAAATTGGTCACCGAGTTTAGTCCTTTGAACTCGATTGCTGCAATATCATAAGCACGCGCAGCCTCTTCTTGTGTGCCTAAATATTAACCAACTTCTGGTAAGATTATATATGGTCATATTTTATAATGCAACTGAATTCTTTTTTGCTCATTCAAATATGCAACTACTTCTGCAATGAATTCTCAGAGAGCATATATATAATTTTGTTCATTCCTATATATTTTTTTTATAACCATGAGAACCCGTTACCAGAAAACTCACGGGACCCTGCCAATACCCTGCTAGCCAACGTGATCAGGTAAATAGCAGCTTGCACTGACATATGGTCTTTGAGAGGTTATGGCAGATAACCAGTGGAAATAGGATTCGAACCTGAGACCTCTGCTAGAGAGGAATCAAATGCTTACCACTACACCACCCCTTGAAGGTTAAAATACAATATATTCTGGCCAGGTTTAAAGAGGTAACTTACTATATGTTCCGAGATACAAATACTTGTTTCCAAAAACTCGCCCTATTCTTGCTTCCCATCTCCCATTGTGATGATGCCTTGCAACGCCTCTATACTTCGATACCTCTCTCGAAAATCCACTGCTCTTCCTGGAATGATTGTCAAACAAGTAATGTTACTCATTAACTGTAAATTTTTACTCTATCTGAAATCGTATCATTCTATTATGCACAATCTTACCTCCTTAGTGAAGCTAGGTATTCTTCCTTTGTTAAATTCTGCATTATTTCGATCTCTTTCTCATAATCAGATACCTTCACAAAAAAGTTAAAAGATGTCAATGAGAACTCGATCATATCTTCCACGCATTCAAACTTCAAGCTTTCTAGTTGATGTATACTTCGATTTATGGTGCAAAGATAACATTTTTCTTGCAAAATTTCAGATAATAACACACCACCTTGCAAGAATGAGTGTTTTTTGAACAAAACATGTGGTTTGCAACAAAATATTCTGATAATAATGATTAAAACTATGATCCATACCGGGAAATTTGTGAAAGTAGTTGGTCCCCAATACTTGAGTGCAGCTAGATCATATGCTCTAGCTGCTGATTCTTCTTCATCATAAGCTCCTGAGATCGTAACAAAAAAAATTAGCAAACTTTATGCATTCCTTATACAAATCATATCATAACGGCTAATCAAAATAAGTACTTACCAAGATAAACTGTTCGGTATCATCCAAATTTTAGATCAAATGAGCAAAAAAAGGAACTTAGATCAGATAACAGTGTTTATAACTAAACGAAAAAGAACAAAAGGATAGGAAACATAACTACCTTGTTTTCCTTTCTTTTTCTGTGTAACATTCCAGGAAAGTTTATCCCACAAGTGTGCTTCAAATCTGCCTGTCCATCTATGCCTACTCACACCGCGATACTTAGAACTTCTACTTACAGTTGTTGGTGAAGCTTGACCGGCTTGCTGAGTTGGCTCGTTTTTACAATCCAGTGCAAGTGCTGGTGCATATCTTCGCCTTCTTTTAACACTCCGTGTTTCTGGGGTCTCATTGTTAACCATGGTAATGGATCGCTTTATGTCATTCTCTTCGCTCTTTATTGCCATCATTGTCATTTGCAGTGTTAGTTTTAAACTTTTATTTTGCGTTACTCTCTTCTTTTAAGCTTTCTTCCTCAGTTTATGTATTTATATATGTAAATTTCAAAATTGTTGGCTTATTTGGTTTTATTATGATTTTTAATCATTTGATGATTCCAATGAATTGGAGCAGCTTGATGCGAACTTTATTTTGTCCATGTTTATTATTCCTGGAATCATTCTTCATTGTTATATACGTTAAAAACTTGTACCCTTTCTAGTTAAAGTGTAGTCTAGCGCGATCTAGTCTCTTCTAATGTTGTATTATTTTTTAGAATCATGAAAACTAGAAACCGAAATTCCATAAGAGTACTACAAAAGCATAGATACGTCTCTTCTAATATAGTCGTGATGTCCATTACTCGATGATTTGAGCGTGTAAATGCAAAAACGTTTGCTAGATATTATTTGTCCAAAAATTTTCATTCTCGTGTTTTACATGTCAAGAAACTTGTTGTAAATTGACAATGATATACAGAGAATACGCCTAAGGTTTTTTATTAGAGGAATGAGAAAGTACAATCAAACAAAAGAAAGAAGACGATAAATAGAAAAGCTATCTTGGTTAACCTAGCTAAACGATCAGCTAAATAAAAGGCCAACACAAAAAGAGCCAAGTTACTTATATGCTAACACTTGTAACCCGTATATAGTTATTTATTGCAAATTAAGCTGGTTTTTTAAAGGGAAATTGGATTTTAATAATCACATCTTTTACTAATTGGCCAATAATAATCTCAACTGAGAATATTCTTACCATCAATCTCTACTTTCAAACTATTTTCTTACATTGGACCCCCCGTTAAATAAATTTAACGCCGTTAGATTTTATATGACGTGAACATCTGCAAACCGCCGGAAAGTCGAGTCAAGCTAGCAGTGGTCTCGTGGTGGGTTTTGACATTGGCTATGGTGGTGTTTAAAGGGTCTCGTTTTTTCAGCAAGTCCAAACGGAGACAACGGTGGTGTTTAACGGTGAAGACGGTGACAGACTAGGGTTTGCAGACCACCCCTCCGGCGAAGGCGATGGCTAGGGTTCCGGCTTGGCTTGACTTTCCGGTGGTTTGCAGATGTCCACGTCATATAAAATCTAACTGCGTTAAGCTTTTTTAACGGGTGTCCAATTTAAGAAAATAGTTTGAAAGTAGAGACTGGTTGTAAGAATATTCTCAGTTGGTATTATTATTGGCTAATTGGTAAAAGGTGGGATTATTAAAATCCAATAATCCTTTTTTTTTAATTATAAATAGTCTATAATCAAGCATGTATGATGTTTCAAAAGATCAATAACTCTATAAATTTATTAAGCCACATAATGGTTTCTTCATGGTTTTTAAGTATTAGTTTCAAGTTGCCAACAGCTTCTAATATATTGACACTAGCATGCACATAGAAGGGAAATGAGTTTGTTTGCTTCACGGATGATTGCATTGATGGCGATTTAAACTATGGAATAAACTGATTATGACATGATGATTGTCTCCTTTATGTGTGAATCAAAGCTTGCGTGTGCCTTATAAAATATTAAAAGAAAAAAAATGCTAGAATTTGGAGTATGTTTTCGAATATTTTATGGTTATTTTTCTCTTTGATATATTAAAAGAAACTATAAGTTTTGCCCCGCGCTCCCCGGCGGAAAACGGACCTTAAACGGTTAAGGCGGTGACACTAACGAGGCTAAGCATAAAAAAACGTGGTTAAATAAATTTTGCCCCGCGCTCTGCGGCGAGAGGCGGACCTTAAACGGTTGAGACAATGACATTAATGTGGCTAAACACACAAAAAAACCGTACTTAAATACATAAAAGAAACGTATGAAGTTACGGCCACTCGGTTGTGGAGATCGAAACTTAGATAAAAGACAGTTAGATAACGGTACCTATGTTTTTCAGTGGGTGTCACTCTCTTTATTCACGGTACCAGCACGTCACTGTAAAATAACCCACGATACCTAAAAAATACTTTATTTTGAATACGACAAACAAACAAAGAAAAATTATTAAGGAAAAATCAGATTACATATACTACAAAGGGTAAACTCGGAACTTTAAAAACTTAAGAGGGTTAAAGTGAACTTTTAGAAAGTTGAGGGGTCATTTTTTTATTTTACAAAGTTGGGGTTGAATTTTTCGTTCACTTGTTTTTAAGTAGATTGATAATTACCTTTTTTTTAACGGCAACACCTAGATATTCTAAGATAATTAGGTTCCCCTGGGCAATACCTAGAACATCCAGGGCAGCCCACCCCAGGAGGAACCCTCCAACTGGGTAAACCTCCTGACCTGACCACAAGCCCTTTTTTTGTTGTGGCTAGGATTCGAACCCAAGACCTCCACTATGAGAAGTCTTGGGACTACCATTACACCAAAATAACCGTGATTGATAATTACCTAACATACAATTCAACTTTGTGTGAATAGTATTTTGATTTAATTGGTTGAGGCGTCGGCTGAACCCACGAGTAAAGTAAGGATTGGAAATTTTATTTTTGTTTTATTTATGGCCCTTTTTGGGTGGTTTTACTACTTTAAGTTTACTGTTTTTTTTTATTTTTTCCCACTACTTTTTTTTTTGTTTTCTTCAGTTTTATTTTTGTGTTTTAACGTTCTTATTTAGTATGCAATACGTATCACGCAAATGGTTATTTTTCATTTTGTTTTTCACAGTTTTTATTAATGTTATATTTTTTATTATTTTTACGTAATTTAGCTTTAATGTTGTAAACTTTAATTCTCTCGTTTTTTCACCATTATCGCGAGTTAATGCACCGTCGCGGAGCACGGATATCCCCCTAGTTTGCTACAAAGGGCGAAAATTGGTAAACTTTTAGATGAGATGTGGTTGGATTAAGTTGTCCATCTACATATTTTGGATAAATTAATGTTAGAGCTTTTTAAAACATTTAAAAACTTTGTTTTTGTCTAATAAGTCGAATTTCATTTTGTATGTACGTCTTAATTCGGACTTAAACATTTGATATTACCGTCTTTACAAAATTGTATATATCTTACATATTGTTTTTTACTCATACTGAACATATCATGCAACATTTGTTTAAAAACATATTTTATATATTCAGTTTTGCTAAGAATATCTTGCAAGGTCAAGTTGATGACGTGTGCAACACATCGACTATTGAAAAAATATTGTCGCAAATCAGGATATATTTTAAAATAAGTTGGTTTACCACAACTCGTTTATTCGAGGCGTTATCAAACGCTATTGAAAAAGATTTATTTTATAATTACCTAGTCTAGAATATAAAATAATTTGTCACCAGTGTGAGGATATCCAAATAATTCAAACGCAATTATACACTTCATCATTTCTCACGTTTCGGGATTTACCCAATGAGCGGTAATACAAAGGTACGAATCCGGTAAACCGTTGGGAACCGATTAAACATCACATGTTAAGTTAACATCGGTTTGTAAGCTTTCAAAACCATTGATTAATTCACTTTAGTATTTTTTTTCCACGTTTTTAGACAATCATGTCTAAGGGTAGCACGACTTACGTGATTATAGTGCGGTTAGAGCGTTTCTTGAATAAGCCGAGTGAAACGCTCATTGTCGAAGTGGTTGAACGACAAACTCTCTTGAATCACAAAATGTGTCATCCTCTCCCGAATCGCATCAACATTGTAAACCCAAATATTACCTTCGTTTGTCATAGTTGCTTGACCTCTCACCGCTTAAGCCTTCAACACCTTACAATAGTTTTTTTGTATGTGGTTTTTCAAAGTCGTGTTTGACATCTTTTTGAAAAAAAATGACCACACAACTTGCAATGAGCCTTGTTCGGTCCGCTTGATATCTCACACAGAGCATAATGTTACCAAATACTTGGGTTTCCTATTTGTGCGAATAACTTTTACAACCGTGAGACTAGTAGAAGAAACAACACCTGCGGAAGATTGCCCACTTTCGGAAGCCATTTTGAGATCTTTTTTTTAATGGTTTTGAGAATATTGAGCGTTTTTTAGATTTAAGAGGGTAGAGAGTGAGGTGATTCAACCAACACAAAATATTTATACTAACATGGGGTTAGGGGGGGGGGTGTTTCAAAAAACGATCCTAAAGGCCAGTTTTTTTCAATGTTACGAAACGGTTTCAAACTGGTGAACCAGTTCGTGTTGTAATCCAAACCGGTTTGTCATATGCGAACCGTATCGGGCCGGGCTTCAATCGGCATTCAAATTTTTTTTTCCAAAACCTGTCATAAACCTACGGTTGGAATCGGGTTCCGAACCGGGTTGGATCAATCCGAATTAGGCCTTGAATCGGGTCGGGCCAAACCGGTTTTTTATCATGTCTATCATAAACAACCATACATTTTAATTTTTAATGGAATTTTAAACAGTTTAGCATGTTTTTTTAGAAACGACGAATTTCTTTACTCTTGTGGGACTTGAACCCAGGACCTCCAAAGTCCAAACCTAGGTGCTCCAAGAGGCTTTGCCCGCCTTAGTTTTATACTCAAACCAAAAGGGAAACCAAATTTCATTTAATTGTATTTGTACATACGCTTTAAATTATATTAAATGTATTTAATAACTATTTAATCGATTAATCACAACTTAATAAAAATGATACTGAAACTTGTAAATAATTCTTCTATCACGAGCAACTTTTAGCACTAACTGTTGTCCAACGGTAGGAATTCTAAGCAATAAATTTATAGAAGAGAATGAAGTGGTTATAATGTTTTTGTACAAGAGAAGAGATAGAAATGGTTTTATGGATTTTTGTGAAGAGAGTAGAAGAAAGAGAAAACCTTAAAGTTTTCGAAAATTTTCTATCCGTTCTAATGAAAAGTGATGAAATTTTAACCATATGCTGAAAGAAAATTGAACTTTTTTGGTTGATGAAGTTTGATGGAATTCTTTCCGATTCTAATTACTTTGACCAACAAAACACAATTTTTAATAAAAAAATTTCCTATTATAATTTCAATTACGATGAATTCTACGTACTAAACCGCAACTTATCATATCGTCTCTTTTATCTTTTATATGACGTATTCATACTATTATAAGAATTATCACACATAAAAATTTAGAGAAACAACAATTTTATTAGGGAAAAATTCCAAAATGGACATTTAGCCGGCTAACTTAAAAAGGCGCCGGCTTAGCTGGCAAAAACCAAAGGCTTAGCCGGCGTAGTTCCGGCTAAATATCCATTTTAATATTTTTTTGCCAGCTAATGTCCATTTTGATATTTTTCCAATTTTAGTGTAAACTATTTTTTTCTTGTAAAAATATAATTATAATAGTAAATTTGAAATAACATAAATTGTGCCACAAGAAAATTGTAATCCTATCTTTTTCTCCAAGGAATGATAAAATAGCTGCCCACTTAAACAAATAAATAAATAATAATCTACGGTCTCCCCAATCGAACGGCCCAAAATCAACACCTACGAAAGAAAAGAAATCCCACTAAAATTAGGGCTTTTCTTTTCCCCCAATTCATCTCCCCTATAAAAGCGAATACCGTCCCCCACTTCGTCATCCTCATTTCGTTCTCTTCAATTTCCATTTTAAACCACAAGAAATCATGGTTAAGGGCCCTGGTCTCTACACTGACATCGGCAAAAAAGCCAGAGGTTCTCTCTCTACACCTCATTTGATCTTACGTATTTGAGTTTGCGATTATATAACTTGTGTTTGTTGGATCCACATTTGTTGATTTGAATCTGTTTTTCTTTGTGCGAGTGAAGATCTTCTGTACAGGGATTACCAGGGAGACCATAAGTTCACCATCACGACCTATTCGCCTACTGGAGTTGTGAGTTATCCTTTTTCGTATATGTTTCGACATTGTTAACTGTGTGTGATTGTGGTTGCTATACAATGGTCCGTTAGGTTTTTTTTAGTTCGTTGGTGTTTTACATTTTTAGGGCATTGTTTTCATGAATTAGAATCATCATGGGGTTTGTTATATGTTGCAGTTGCTTTATTTATATTCTATGTAGTTGGAGTATCTGATTCTGATGACAAATAAGGCTAAAGTATGAGTCCCCACCTTCTTAGTATTAGTCTTATGGTCTTGAAGTATAGATCTGAGGTTTTAAACTCATTCTCTGTCTGCTTTTTTTGTACGGATTATACTTGTATAAGCTACTTATACCTTTGTGGATCTATATGTATTTTATTCTTGTTGATACATTTGATTCAAAGTACTTAATTTCTTACTTTTTATGTAAAAAAAATATAATATGACAATGCCTTAAATGTCTTTGCATGTATGATGATCTACCCTCATTTTTTAAATGTTACTTGTGATCATGTCAGCTTAAATATTTGACTGAGTTGAGCAAATTAGTGTACCTATGATTTTGTATGTATGGGTTGCACTTGGTGAGTTTTGGTCTTTCAATATGCACCAACTCTTGTGAGTTTGATGGTAGATTTCGTATGTTAGATTGTATGTCTGTTTGATTTTGATATAAGATTAACTGGTGAAGACATTGTCTAATTACTCTAAATATTTCACTAGATTAACATTTCCAGTTTCCACAATGTGCAGGCAATCACATCGTCTGGAACAAAGAAAGGTGACTTGTTTCTTGCAGATGTCAATACCCAATTAAAGAGGAACAATGTTACTACCGATATCAAAGTGGACACAAGCTCCAATGTAGGATGGTTATTCTAATTTCTATTTCTTGTATTTCATATTTCATTCTGCTTCTTGATCTTCCATCATGCTTATGTGTTGGTTACTATTTCTATATTTTTTGGTTGAAATGTTTCTCAGATATGGTTTATGATATTTATCAATATATGGTATAAAGCATTGTTTTGACTGATTATTTTGCATCCTTACTAGCTCTCCACTACCATTGTGGTTGATGAACCTGCTCCTGGGCTGAAGGCAATCTTTAGCTTCAAAGTTCCTGATCAAAGGTCTGGCAAGGTATGTGAAAATTTAACTGTTTCTTGTTATGATGAATTTTATATGGTATTATCAAAATGACTAACCATTTACTATTCTGATAGTTGGAACTTCAATACTTGCATGACTATGCTGGAATTGCCACAAGCATTGGGTTGACTGCAAACCCTATTGTCAACTTCTCTGGCGTGGTAGGAACCAACGTTGCTGCTATTGGTACTGATGTCTCCTTCGACACCAAGACTGGGAACTTTACCAAAGTTAATGCTGGCATTAACTTCTCCAATGCTGATCTTATTGCTGCTTTGACTTTGTGAGTGGTTAATTCCTTAAATCTGGAAATTGTTATTTTCAGTGTAGCTATATCTATAGGAGTTGCTGGATAACAAAATAGATGTTGTAGGTTGGGCTGGCTGAGTAAAAGCAGATTGAACTTGGAAAGTTTTTGGTATGGGCTGGTTTGGATTGACGTGAAACACTGTTAAAAAGCAATTTAGAATTTCATACAAGTAACCAGTGGGTCAACTATGACTACAAAGTATACTTTCTCAGTTACATTTGCTTAAATATAGTTAATTCATAAGGTTTTCTGCAACAAAAAGACACTTTGGGGGGGTGCGTTTGAACTGATTCCTTTCTAGTTTTTGTGTTTCTTTTTATTTTAGTTGCTCCTGAGTCATTCCATTCATAATTAAGTGGTGAGAATCTTACTACGTCTAAATGACATAAAATGAGTAGCTTTCTTTGTATTTGTTTACAATAATCTCTCGTATTCTTAGCAGAAAAATAACTGTTGATGTTCATGCTTAATTGGGCTGATGGGGGGTAATAGATCAAAATGGTAGTTCAAAACGGTTTGGGTCGGGTTGGTTGCCCTGCCAATGTTTTCATTCTTTTGTATTTTTATAGCATCAAGTAATTAGTATATTAAACATGATCACATGGGTTATTATTAACTTTTTGATCCCATATTTTTCGGTAAAAGAACTTAGAAGGTTGTAAACATATGTTTGTTCATCACTGTACTTTATATGGTCGACCCGTTTTATTGAATCAGGTCTTAAAATTACTTACTTATTCCCTTCTTCATAATTTAACTAAAATATTGGCTCTTTTTCAAAAAGATGAGTTAAATGGCCCCCCTATCAAGTCTAATGATGGCCTGATGGGTCTTCACTCAAATCTAACATGTAATCATGTGATAATACAGGAATGACAAGGGTGACTCTCTAAATGCATCATACTACCATATCGTGAAGCCGTTGACCAACACAGCAGTGGGTGCAGAAGTGAAGCACAGCTTCTCAACCAATGAAAACACAATCACAGTTGGCACCCAGCATGCTTTGGATCCATTGACCACAGTCAAGGCCCGCATTGACAACCTTGGCAAAGCAAACGCTCTTATCCAGCACGAATGGCGCCCCAAATCCCTCTTCACTATTTCAGGAGAAGTCGATACCAAATCTATCGACAAGAGTGCTAAGTTTGGTCTTGCCTTGGCTCTTAAGCCATGATGATATGTTTGGTTTTCACCGGCTCTTGAGTTGAAGGGTTTTTTTGTCTTTTCATACTTTTGGTGGTTTTCTTGGACGTAGGAATAATTTTGCAACAGTTTTTTTTAGGTAATTTCTCTACTTACACATGGATTGTAGCATGTTTATCTTGTTGCTTTGTTTGATCATTGAGTACTCTTTATGCCAAAAGTGTTTTCAGATGCATGTGCTACATTTAAGAGTAACAATTTATATACCATATTAACAATAATAATAAAGTCGATGGTGAAGTGTGATAACGATGATAATAATATGATAACTCCCAACAAATTATATAATAATAATAATCATAATAAAGAATGTCACCCCAGTATTTGTATTTAAGACTAACTAGAAATTAAGCCCGTGCGATGCGAAGGGTTTGCGAACCTTGTAACGCGCGTTGCCGCCGGTGACATTAACGTGACTAAGTACATAAAAGAAACGTATGAAATTACCGTGACTCGGTTACATAGATCGAAAGATAGATAAATTGCGGCGCGAATAGAAGTTAGTTAAGCCCGCGCAATGCGACGGGTTTTCGAACCTCGTAACGCGTGTTGCGCCGGTGACATTAACGTGACTAAGTACATAAAAGAAATGTACGAAGTTACCGTGACTCGGTTACGTAGATCGAAAAATAGATAAATTGTTGCGTGAATAGAAGTTAAGATTGAAACGAAAAAATCATTAAAGTAGTAACAAAGTGAAAACAATATAAAAATATAAAAAAGTAACTTTTAAAAACAAATATAAAAAAAGTACAGGAAAAAAAAAACGAAATTTGACGGATAAACTTGAGAGTTTAAAAATCTGAGTGGTAGAGTTGAAAATTTTGTCCATGGGTAAACTTAAAACTTTATAAATTTAAGTATATTTAAAAAATTATAAGGTTAAAGGGTATTATTTAAAAATGTAGAAATATAAGGGTGGTTAATGCAAAATTTGAGAAATACGAAGGTCGTTATTGAAAAGTTGGTCGGTGCCATTTGACTGGCCACCGACCTTTCAAATTAAGGTTATTAGAATGGGCAATATAGGTGCACACAAAAAAAAACGGTTTAACCCAAACTGTACCAGTTAAAACCCTCTCAAAAACTGGTTTAACCTGGTATTAAGCCGGTCAAACATGGTCAAACCGTTTTTAACTTTTGTTAACTAAACCGGTTACCGTCAGGTTTCAAACCGATTTAGTTTGAAATAAGATCATATTTTGTAGGTTTCAACATCTCCCAAACGAATAATAGCGCGACAATTTTTCATAATAAATAAGTTCTATGAACGATTTATTTAATTTTGTGGGGGAGGAAGAAAAATATAATATACTTTCAAAGAGCATTAACATTGTTATAATTTTGGCAAAAAGACAGGACCAAAAATGTTTTTGAGAAAGATTTCACTACTTTTATCCTCCATGACCGAGAAATTGGATTAAAATGCGACTGCAATTCAGAACTCAGAAACATCCACATAGACAAAACTAGATATGCAAATCCACCCTGAATTCAAAAAGCTCAAACATGATATACAATAAGAGGATCAACTCTATCCGCACTGACCACACCGTATATGCAGCAATAACATCATATTACTTTTACCAAATCTTGAAAGAAAAAAAACCTAATATGTTCATAAAAGTATTACCATCATCAATCGCTTCAGAACAAGGTCACTAAGCCTGAACAGTTTCAGCTTGAAGGAGACCCTCACGGATCTGTGAGGCGATATCTTTGACTGCACCAGGTCCATGAGGAAGAAACACAGCATTAGACTTTGATGAAGCCCCAATATCTTTCATGGTGTCAAAGTATTGAGTCAGCAACACCATGTCCATAACCTCTTTGGCTGATGTTCCTGGCACATTTTCAGAAAATGCAAGCACACTGTCCCTAAGACCGTCCACTATGGCTTGACGTTGTCTAGCAATACCCAGCCCAGATAAGTATTTGGATTCTGCTTCTCCTTCTGCACGCTTGATTTGTAGAATTTTTTCGCCTTCTGCCTTCTCATTTGCAGCAACTCTCATTCTAGCAGCTGTTATTGCAGTTGATGTATTATTGGACATGCCATCCATCATATGAGCCATTTTAGACTTTGAAGGTGTATGACTGTTATACCTTCTCCATATTTTAAATTTTATATATATTAAATACAAATTCATAAATTATAAATAATTATGAAAACAACGATTCAATTTTTTTACTAAAGCAATTTAGGAGGTTAAGAACACTTGATTATACTGTGGGCAACTTCTAAACCGTTTGACCCATGATCTTTATTTTTACTTATTAACCTGTTAGCAATAGAATATAAACTAAATTGACCCATTTTCACATAAATGGGCTGAAACAAACATACTAAGGAGTCAAACTAAGGTACCTGCATTGATCTCATTCATGGATCGCTTCACATGTTGGTCGGGTTCTATATCAACAATCAATGTTTGCACAATCTCAAAACCATAACCGGACATAGCCTGAAACACAAGAACACAAAACAGGTTCAATCATTCTTACAAGGCAATGAAATAAATTTGAAATGAATAAAGGAGAAGTGCTATTACCTTCTCAAGCTCGTCTTCCACACCCTTGGCTATATCATTCTTCTGTAGAAAAACATCATCTAATTGCAGCTTTGGTACACTAGCCCTAATTACTAACAACATTGATGTAAAATCAGGCTTACAGAAATAATAAAACAAAATCAAAGAAAACAACACAAAATATCAGGCATCTTACCATCGAAAACATAAGCTTGAATCTGTTGCTTTGTGTTCGAGAGCTTATAGAAAGCATCAGCAGCCTTCTCAGACAAGGCACGGTACTGTATGGAAGCAACCACAGTAACAAAGACATTATCCTGAAATAATACCAACACGATCAAATCAAACTTAGACTGTTATAGAGAACACATACTAATAAATTTATAAAAAAAATACTGTTTACTGCAATTTAAATCAATGTAAATACCCTCAAACAAATTTATAGCAGATGGGAATTGCCATTGGCTATCAAACATTTGTAGTTGCATAAAATCAGGCAAACAATAGAATCTTAGAAATATTACTACATATGATAATTAAAGGTCGGTAAAGAAAAGCTAAAAACCTTCGTTTTTGTCTCACAACGAACATCAAGCTGATTCACACGCAATGACAGTTGACCAGCCAACTGATAACCAAAGCACCAAGGTAAACAGTGACAACCAGGCTGAAGTACACCATTAAACTTGCCAAAATGTTCTTTCACAGCTACATTAGACTGATCCACTTGAATGCATCCTAGAGATTGACCCATGATTCAAATCTGGAAACAACATGGCATAAGTAAAAACATTCACTCAACATAAGCATGCCGTACATACTAACTACGAGTAGAAAATAGTCTTCTATATAGTTTAAGGTTTTTTAATAGCTAACTCACACACCCTCTAAACCTATGTCCACCATGGGACTAGAATCCTCAACCACTCGGGAAGGAACACCTTGATACCCCGCTAGGGCTACAAGCCCTTTGGTATATAGTTTAAGTAATATGTTAAAATAAAGACATTTATGCGGCTATGCCACATGGCACATATCAGAAGACATGCATAGTGGCACACTCCATGTTTCAAGAGATGTCCAGTCATGCCTCCTCTAATTCTAAATCAATAAGCAAAGTTTTCATTCTATCTTCTACATCAAATTGAAACTTTAGACAGTTAATTTATCAGGGTGAAGGGTGTGGAGTTCCCTAACCCAATCGGTACCAATCAGCCACGTCGGAAAAAAACGGAGACAAGCCTCCTACTTGAGGTACTGGAGACCGATTGGGTTCGGGAAGGGTGCTCCGACTAACCTTATCAGAGCCTTCAAACCCCTGATCAGAACTTCACTAATTTGGCCATTACCTTGACTCTTGTATAAGTAGGGTTGAAATCACATGGAGGGATTCCGTTATTTATAGGGAATTTGTTACCAAAATTCTGGATGGATAACTCACATCGATCGTCATAATTCAAAATTTAAAACACCCTTTAATCATCATCTCAAATTTAACATTTATCCTTAATAATTATTGCGAGATAAAAACTGAATAGTATAACTGTAAAATTAATATTCTATGAACATCCTGTCATCCAATTTCTATTAAAATTTAAAACCCTAGAATTAAATAAACCGACGATCAAAAGTCAAAACCCTAGGAAAATTCTTCACGAACAGAAAGCAACAAAACAATTGGCAAAATTATCAAGATTGAACGACGAATCTTGGTCAAGTTACGTAATCAAAACACAAAAGTCCACACATTAAAATGAAAGAAACACGTATGCATCAAACATCAACGAGATTCATAATCACAAAAATGAAGAATACGAACATAAAAGTCAAAATTAAACATACCTTCAAGAGACTAGTTAGGGTTTGAAGAAATGAAACTGTAGAGTTGCAAGTTGAGATCCGCGAGAGGGGATAAGCGAAGTTTCTTCAACAACTGGCATCATTGTGTGAGGTCCACGTTATCTTAAAAAGACAAAATTACCCTGATATCAATCCCTGTCACTTAATGCGACCATGCCAACAAATTCAAATAAAACTTTCTATTGGTCAGATTGTTTGGATATTATGTCAATTAAATATTATAGATTTGAAGTAATTAGACGTGGTTTACTCATATTTCACGTTTTTTCCTCAACTTTGAAAAACGCCCTCACTCAACATAACACGTGTGGTTGGATTGACATTAATTTTTTCTATTAAAATTTTAATGGTCCCACTCCTACCATAATTAAAAAAACATAAACAAAAAAGCTTCACTTGAAATCAAAATTTCCAACCCACCCCGCCCTAATCTTCATCCCCGTAGGTGACCATTCCCTTACCGCGGCCGCCTCATTATCAACTTTGTTTAATTCTCTTGAACCGAACATACCGTGAGACTTCCCGCGGAAGTTGCAAGTGGAAAGATGGTTGGTTTGCAAGTTGTCGAAAACCATGACGTCGTCTTGCTCCTCCTTGGCTCGTCTTCGATTTCTATGGACAAAACCCACAATTTGTGACAAGGAAGATTCGATTTGTGATGTCCACAATTTGGTGATACTTCTTTCACAATTTTCAATGGGTGGGGAAGAGACAGTGATTTCTTCATAATCTGATGGACAAAATTCATAATTTGTGATGGTGAAATTGCCGTTGGAGAAGCAATCTATGATGGTTTCTATGGTTGTTCAGTGATATTCATAAAAAGTTGTCACCATCTATATTTGTGAGAAGTTAAATACGTGACCACTTCATTGAAAATGAGAAGATATTGGTGATTTATTCCGTATTGTAACAAGAGACAAATCAATTACATCATTAGAGAGAAGTTGTGGTAATTTCTACCCTCTTACATAGAAGATTGTACAATGGTAGTCCCTACTGGTTTAGAGAGAAGATTCGTGAGAATAGCTCCCAGATGGAACCCCCCCCCCCCAATTAGAAAAGCCAACCGGTGAATACTCCCCTTTTTCCACCGAACCACTTAACCTCTTCATTTTTTTAACCTTTTGAGCCAATTAAAATTCAACACCTGACAATTGGGAAAATAGAAAATTTGAAAAATTTGTTGATGTGGCGTGAAAAGTGGGACGACTCATGGTGCCCTGTTGATTTGATTTGGACTAAAATTAATTCAATAATCTAAAAATCCACAAGTATACTTTTCAATCTTAATTGTCCATTTGAATAATTCGATTTCTTTTAGATAGTGAACACCCTAGTGGATTGCGTAAAGTAAGAACCATGATTGAGGATAAAATACAAGAAAAAACATAAGATGTTTAACGAGCTCCACAACAAAGACCTCTCATTGTCCATATAATTTATTCGACTAAATGAAATGAACCAATGATAAACATGCCAAAACAAGGAAAAACGGGGCCACAGGCCCACAACCAAACAAAAGCGACAAAACTTTAATGCATGATGCGACATGTGTATTTTATAGTCCAACTTTTATAAAAAGAGTTTTTAACGTGTGAAGCGCTCGAAGGATCCATGATGCGTGCGACATGTGTATTTTAGGGTGAGATTAGGTGCGTTTGTTTAGTTACAAGTGGTTTTAGATGCACCGTTATAATAGGTTGGACGTATCATTGTAATCACACAGTTCATTCATATATCAGACCATAAAAACTTAGACGCACGTTTGTAAAGTTAGAGGCGTCGTTATAATTAGTTTAGACACACTACTGTAATTCTTGTTTAGGCGCAACGTTGTGATCAACAATGCATCAACATTTTAAAAAAACTTTTTTTGTAAATATACATAATAATACATGCTCAAATGAAAGATAATAAAAATTATAGATTTGTGGTATAATATTTTTGTAAATAATGAAGTATATAAAAATTATTTGAGATATTAGAATATTGATGCAACTAGATTTAAATAAAAAAGGCTGATGTTATTTGGATTTGCTCTTTTGTCTATTCAACTTCCTATTAATTATAATATTGGCGTCATTACAATTTTAACCGTTGAACCATTGTGATCTATGATCCATAACCTTATGAGAACCACTCACTGCACTTATATGTACGACTTGATATAATGAGAGTTAGAAAGAGAGTGGAGTAAGCAAGTTATATAACCATATTATATGTAATACTTATGAAAAAGATACAAGTGTTTATATGATTCTCATAGTTCTATACTTAAAATTGGTTTTGTATTGAATGACCTCATATATGTGTGTGTGTGTGTAGAGAGGGGATCAATGTATGAAGAATTATGTACCATTGTTCACACTAATTTAGTGTTTAAGATTGAGACACTAAGAAGATTGTAACTAAACGAAGGTTAAATTAGTTTAGACGCACGTTTGTAAAGTTAGAGGCGTCGTTATAATTAGTTTAGATGCACTATTGTAATTCTAGTTTAGGCGTAACGTTGTGATTAATAATGCATCAACATTTAAAAAAACTTCTTTTTTGTAAATATACATAATAATACATGCTCAAATGAAAGATTATAAAAATTATAGATTTGTGGTATAATATTTTTGTAAATAATGAAGTATATAAAAGTTATTTGAGATATTAGAATATTGATGCAACTAGATTTAAATAAAAAAAAACTGAAGTTATTTGGATTTGCTCTTTTTTCTATTCAACTTCCTATTAATCACAATATGTACGACTTGATATAATGAGAGTTAGAAAGAGAGTGGAGTAAGCAAGTTATATAACCACGTTATATGTAACACTTATGAAAAAGATACAAGTGTTTATATGGTTCTCATAGTTCTATACTTAAAATTGGTTTGTATTGAATGACCTCATATATGTGTGTGTGTGTATGTAGAGAGAGGATCAATGTATGAAGAATTATGTACCATTGTTCACACTAATTTAATGTTTAAGATTGAGACACTAAGAAGATTGTAACTAAGCGAAAGTTAAATTTGGTTAGAAAGGGTAAAAGAGGAAATTTAATTGTCACCATTGACTTTTCATTTAAATATACTTTCACTATTTTTTTTTAATTTCAAATAACTTTTATATAAACTAGATCATCATTTTTTTTAAATATATACCATAAAAACAAGAAATTTATTCTCTTTAATTTTGGTATGACACTGTTATATCTATACTACTATATAATAGGGATTAAGGGATTAGGAGGAAAAGATTGTAATTTTCTAAAAAAATTAAGACACTTAATACAAATGTTTTAACATAAAGTACACATTAACAACATATGAAAAGTGTTTAATTACCATATTACCCAATACTTAAATTAAGACTTTTACTAGACTTCAAAACACCACATTTCAAAACACGCAGCTTTACAAAAACCCTAATTCAAAACACGCCTCTCCGTCCCCACCATCACTCCCATCCTCCCTCTCCCATAACCCTAGCCATCGCCGCCTCCGTCTCCGTCTCCGTCGTCACCACACCCAAGTCGCAAGTAGCACACACTTGCGTGGAAGGGTTCTTGGCTCTTACTTCACCCAAGTAGCACATTCTTGGTTTGTTTCAGAATCATGAATTTCTCAAAGAAATAGTGAACAATGGATGAATCTCTGTCGTGTGAGTTTAAACCCTAACCGGAATCAATCCGAACCTGAAGACTCGAAGGAATCGATTCGGAAGTATAATGGATGCTTTATGGGGTTTTGGTTTTGATATCATCATTAATTTGATCAAATCGAGCAGTTGTTATGGTAAGTGATGTGAATACATAAACAACCGTATGTTCATTCTCCTTCTCAGATGTGATTCTGTTTATATCTATAACTCTATAATCGACGTTTTTGTTCTTCACTCTGAAATTGAAGCGCATTGTCATTAACTTTAATCTGAACTCGTGATTTTGAAATAAGTTTGTAAAATATTGAATTTGCTCATTGAAAATGATGTTATTGATGCATTGCATTTAGCTCATTTCATACAATAGCTCACATTATTAACTTAACATGATTCAAAATAAGGGTTTGTGATGATGAATAGGAGCATGAGAAACAACAATAAAAGAGGGAAGCTGGGATACTTCTCTTATGGAACTGGTAATCCATTTAATTGTTCATCAACTTCTAAATCAAATTGAGTGACTTTTCATTTAAAATCGAGATCAATTGTGTGTAATTTGGCATGAATTTACCACAAGCCCATTAATCAACTAATTGTTTCATTAATTTATATAGGTGACATGAAATTCAAGTTTAAATTCTTTTTCCACTTCATTTTAGCATCAGGAGGTCATTATTTTGAATTCATAAAGGTCTTCTCTGTCATATGTTTCTCAAAATGCACAACTGATTTGTGATTTTGATACCATGTCTGTTAACTATCCTTTTTGTTTATGTTTATTCAAGAAAAGGATAAAAAAAACTTAACTGAAATGCAAGTGCATGTACTTCCTTTCTTTGTTTGACCACTTCATGTTATGTTTAATATTTACTTTAGTCATTTTGAATGGATGATTATATCATATTAACGAGACGTAGGTAGAGTCGTTGACATATTTGTTTTTTAATAATAATTTCCTCTGTTTTAGCTCAAGAAACCATCACATATAAAGATGAACAAATAAGGGTATTGCAGACGACTACAAATCACTCTCTGTAAGCTTTTGATCTGAAGTAATTTTGCTACTGAGCTGGTTGAAATAGCGGTTGATTGAGTTATATTTGCTTATTGAAATACTAATCGATGCATTTTGCAGTTGCATTGAAATTCAACAAACTTAGCCAATTGATATGGCCATAGACCCGATCGTTGCTGTTGAATTTACAACTGATGGTGTGATCGATGATGCTATATCGATGCTGATATTTTTTAATTTGCAACTACGGATCAATTGATATTTTTCAATTTGCAACTACGGGTCAGTTGACTTGACTTATGGTGAAGAACTCAGTTCTCATATTGGTGAATTGTTTGTTTAACCATAAATGTACCGTATTGATCATTATTTGGGAAAAGAGTTGGTGCAAAACTTGGTAATATCAAATTTAAGACAACCAAAGTTTTCTTTCAGGACTGCTATCGCTTCTTTTGCTGGTTGGACTACTTTTGATTGGAGCTCGGATGGATTTTGTGTTACTGTATGTGCTCCTGAAAGTCTATATAAAATGCTTGTATCGAAATTAAGCAATCCAAATCTGCTGCTTGCCTTGTTTTTTTAAAGAATTTATGTTGACCATTTTTTTATCTTTTCCTTGAAAATGTTTACATACATTCTAAAGTAAGTAGTAGTCAAGTTTCTCATTTTGGTTGCATTTGAATAATATTATACTTTCACAGTTATGTTTAGCATATAAATTTTGCAGGCAATATTAGACCGAGGGCTTGAGCTTTTATCTACAACCTTTATCAAGTGTTAACTAACCGATCAATGATCCTTTATCAGCTATTTTGTGTGGTAATTAAATGTCTAGGGTTGATTTGGTCTAAATTTTGTTTCGAACGTGTCAAATGAATAAAATCAATATATGAACTATGAAGCGAAAAGGAGACTTGCCAAACAGGTTGAAAGTTGCTCAAAAATGCATAAAATCTCCTAAATTGCTTATCAAAAAAGTCAGTTTATTGTTGTAATAATATAGTTTTTGTAACCATTTTTACATATTAAGTATTTATAAAAAGTGGACAAAAAGTACTTTCAGAACCAATAGTAAAAAGTAAAAATTTACTCAATTTGACACGATCTCATTTTGACCTATTATCTAACCCGTCAGGATCTTGAATCTTAAACTAATTATTGTATATGAACTGGGTTCTTTCTTAATTTATGTTACTACAATGGGCTAATGGTTTCTGAATGGTTATGGTGCTGCTGTTGGATTCAGAGAATGGATCGGGAATTAAAGGGTTAGGGATTGATATGGTCTAGCAACAAGTCATTTGGTAATTTAGCTGGTTTCTGAATGGATATGGTGCTGTTGCTGGATTCAGAGAATGGATCAGGAATTAAAGGGTTAGGGATTGATATGGTCTATCAACAAGTCATCCGGTAATTGAGCTCTGTATGTTCAGTGCCTGCAATGACATGTGGAGGTAAAGGTTTTATTATTATTACACTTGATTGATTTTAGTAGTTGTTCATGCAAGTTCTAACATTATACAACTGAGCTTATCAGTGCCTATGCCTATTCTACTAATATCTTTTGATCCAATAGTAGTGAGCCTAAATAAAAAAAAATAGTTTGTTCGTTTTTTCTTTGTTTGTTTATTTTGTTCTACTAATAACTTATATTATTTTTGGTTCATGACATAACATGTTTGAATAAAGGATGCTATCGTAATTTTATAATAAATAGTGCAAGTGTTAATGCGATTATCTCGGTTCCCCTACATAATATTAGTTCTCAAAAGAATGGCTTCGTAGATTATAATAGTTAATAGTTGTTAAACCAACAGGTTAGGAAGACCGAAAGAGTAAAATTTATGTTGCAAAGTACTTCATCCGCCTTATATAGATCAGAAAGCAATGGCTTATTGGCTTCGGTGTGTTTTCTTATTATTTTTTTTCTTAATTAAGAATTGTATGACTATTTAAATTAGCAAAACAAATATTATTTTTTATTGCAATTGAGTTTTTTTTGTCTTATAGTTTGTTAAAAAATCTTTATCTATTGTTTTATCTATTTTTAGAACCAATTTGGTATTTAGTCTTCTTTATGATTCTGCATTTGACGGTGGTTGTAATTAGAATGCTAAGTTATGTTTAGGTTTCTGTATGTGTGTAAAGAGATGCAATCCTGCATATTACTAAATTGAAGAAAATAATGTAGTTTTAGTGAAAAAAGTTATTTGCATATCAAGATTTGAATGTATGGTATTACTTTACTATGGAAGCGCTTTCCAAGAAGACGCTTTTGCTTGTAACTCACCAAGTTGATTTCCTTCCAACATTTGATTCTATTCTGGTGAGTTAGTTTTCACTTTAGCCACACCCTAAATATGTTCAATGGTAATTTAACTTTTAGCTTTTTTCTGTTTGATTTTAAATTTTGTCATTTCTGCATTGAAAGACACCACAAACACACACATATTGAGTTTTCATTTGACACAAGATGGAAGCATGCTAGAATGCATTCTAGCAAATCATAGAAATATCAAGTTGTTGAGAAAGGAAGTTTTTGTAAATAATGTTCCAGTTATACATTTATCAGAGATTTAAAATATATATTCATGCCTATGATATTGAAATACATAACTGTGAAATCATGGATTTCACACGATTTCCATGGCAGCGCCCTCAGGTTGACAGGTAACTATACTCGGATGAAAACTTATGGTTGTTTGAAGTTGTGTTTGATCTCAAAACTCAAAACTGTTTTCATTTTTTAAGTTCTAAATGTTAATGTTACTTAAATGGTTTCTGCAACTTAAGTCATCAGTTACATCCCTGTTTCTTAAGTGTGACATTTGTTCTTATAAACTTATATTTGGTCATCATATTCTGCATCTTGAGTAAAGATTACAAGACCAAGTTGCTGTCCTTGGTGCGTTAGAACAAGCATTGGGTTATAAATACAAATCAAGCCTCTATCCCCATTGTCACATCTCTATCTGCATTTACTAAAATAATGCATGGAGTTAAACTTTTTAATCTTTTTTTTGGATAAATGTTACTGAAATTTGGGTTTGCCAGGTGTGGTATATGCTTCCCCTCTTGAATAATAAACCCAAAATTTGAGGTCTTTTTGCAATTTCCTCACATTCTCAGAAATATTTTCTTGCTAAATTTCAACATTACAAAGATGAGGAAACATGGGTGGCAACTTCCCTACCATCCTCTCCAGGTAAGTGAATAAAAGACACGGGTTTCATTATTTTTAAAATCGAACTATTTAGTTGCTTAATTTTTCAATTTTTCATTAATCTTTTAGTTGCTTAATTTTCAATTTTTCATTAATCTTTTAGTTAGATATTAGCCATCAAAAGCCATTGTCATGGGAGGTAAAGCATGGAAGAATCTAATTGAAAAAAAAAGATGAAATGGAAAGCTGGAAGAGAGGATAGAACCCGGATCTTTACGTAAGGGTGAAGAGGAAGTACCAATACGCTAAAGCCCAATTTGTTAATAATTCTTTCCATGTGTCATAAACAAATTGTATTTTAAGTTTAATCCATTTCCTTTTTAACATAGTCGTTCGATTTAACCCGTTTGACCCGTTTAGCCTTCTAGGTACTTATGCGAGACTGAATTTTGATTTGTCTAGAGATGTTTTTTTTTCAGTTGACACTCTTGTACTTTTTATTTTTAGGTTAATGAGATTAAAATGCTTGCAATGTATATGAATTTTCTAGATACTTTTTTTTCATATTTTAGTTGTATTTATTTTATTCTTGTATCATTGTACACGTCAAATGAAAAATATAGTTGTGGTAGTTATTATTCCCGAATTATATGCGTCAATAATTCTTAATCATGTTGCGTACTTCAGTTTTATTCACACGGTTTCAGGTCAAACCAACAAATACAGTATTGAAGTTACAGCTACCTATGGTGTTGTTGATTCCCTTTACAAAGTTAGAGAAATAATTTGTGAGCTATTTTTCATCTTTTCCACTTTCTCAATCTTTGAGTTCGGTTTCTTTTTTTTTTCTCTTTGATTTATCACCATTGGCAAAATACTAAAAAGCCCAGATTGAGATGTTTGATGATCGTCCCAAGAAGCATAGAAAGATAGTATGCTGTTGGATGGATCCAGACCATCAAAAGTTTGAGGTGGTCAAGAAGATCAAGGTTCTGACAGAAAAACATGCTGCTGAGCCTGAGGCTGCATATATGATGGAGGTAAAGGCTAAAGCATGTTTGGTTACCATATGCTGACCATTTATTTGATCTGATCTTAGAGACCACATAAATGTTTGCGATAACTATTTTTTTGAGCAGCTACAACTTTCAGAGGATGAGAAGTTGCATAATCAACAAAGTGAGATGTTGAAACCACTAGCCATTTAATGGGCCTATATACTTTTAAATTTTTTAGTGTAAAACTGGTTTAAAAGACTATTACCTTAAATATTGTACCGTACGTGTTGTAAAAGACTTACCTTAAATACAAACCAATTCATAAACTAGCAAAACACAAGTACAAACCCGTAAATATTACACTCCGCAGTAACGCGCGGGTTCCCACTAGTATATATAAACACACATACTAGATTTATGCTGAAGAGCAATTATTTTTACCTCAGTGATAAGATAACCCCCTCTCTGAGATTATTTCATCTTTGGCGTAGAGCCACCTTGACAAGAGTGAAGTAAATAGGTGAAATAGCGTCCTTCCAACCAATTAGGCATGCCAGTATAACTTACTTTCTTAAGACATCTGTTGACATATATCTTAACCTCTAATATATTCTCACATGCCCAATTTGTAAGCATAATGATATAGTCCATGTCTACCTCTATAAACAAAACTAACCTCTACCATGAAGGTTAACATGCACAAATATACAGTTGATCTTTGAAGAGTTGTTTATTGAAAAAAATATAATATATGAAGACTAGATTGATATATTAATTGTGTTAAACGAACATCTAAATGTTTGATTATTAAATTGTTAATAAATTAAATCACAAAAAATTATCTCATAGATTTGATCACTAAACTTAAAAAATATTTTGATCGACTTACTTATTATATTTTTTAATATATTATATTATTATGGTTATCAACACCTAAAATAGATTAGATTGTTCCCTAAGTTTTCATCTCCTATATGTACATCATTGATCTTATTGTAATGTTCATTTATCAATAATACAAATATCTCTTTCTATATTGCTTTGCTATTAAGCTATCAATAACAAAGCAAATCTATCTTTCTATTTCTCTTTACAACAATACACATATAATTGGAACAAAAAATTGTTCAACTATAAAATATTTTGAGTTCGGTATTCAAACACCAACTAACTCAATAGTCGATATAACTATAAGTCTATAAACAAACATTTTATCCTCAAACTAATAGCTAACAATGTTTTGTCTGAAACCCACTTTTAAAAAATATTTTACTGCATATAATTTGATCAAGAAAATTTGATTGAATTAAGATAAGAATTAGATTAAAAGTCATAAGAAGATGGTGTAAGGTAGCATTCCTAGCTATAACAAAACAAAATGTTTTCCTATAAAAAACAAAAAATGTTTTGACTTTCCTATTCAACCAAAGTGATGGGCGAAGCTTTCTTAGCCCCGCCCCCCTAACGATTTTTCGCTCAGTAGTGTTAATTTATACGTATTCGGCTGATTTTTCGCTCAATAGTGTTAATTTATACGTATTCGACGAAAATTTTATAGTACCGGCCCCCTGCGTTTTTCTTCAAGTTTCGCCACTCAAAGTTACCTCCAACTAAGTTCATATAATTAATTATAAACAAATACATTTTCTTCACTAATTATACAAGATTTTGTTTTGTTCATGTAATTTTATACAAATTACATATATTGTTACTCGTTAAAATCGTTTGATTCCATCTATATTTTTATTATTTTTTGTCGAGTGTTAAACTTGACAACCTAACTATTAACTTTTTAAAAATAACATTTTCATTTATGTAATTATTTAATTAATTGAGTTTACATTTATTGACTTGTATAAACTATTTATTTATATTTATATAGATAACCATGGAGCAACGATAACTTTACTGTCATGTGACATTGAGGTCACAAATTTGAGTTATGGAAACAGTTTCTTGCAAAAATGCAGGACAATGATGCGTAGATTAGGCTAAGTTGGCCTAACATCCTCCGTACTCGCGCATGCAGAAGCCTTGTGCAATGGGTTTGTCCTTTATATAGAATAGTCATTTAACGCAAACCAATTTTAAGTAGAAAGTTATGAGAACTAAATTTATGTTCATAAATTCTTACAACATGTTTTACTATATAATAAAGAAATTTTCTCAATACTACGAGAAAAGAAATGGATGTTTCATGGTGTAAACCTTTTATTAATGTACTAGGTTAGAATCCCGTGTATTACACGAGATTTTATATTAAAAAAAGATAAAACTTATAAATTTATAAATACGTCCTAACTTGTCAGAATATTATGATAGTCTCGAGATATATAAAATGGAAATGTGTGTGTATATAACAAATTAGTATTTTTCTTTAATTAGTTATATTTTGAATTCTTATTATATATTCTTATTTAATATAATTATTATTCTTCTTTAATAATATATTTATAATATCATTATTATTTAATAAGATAGTGGTGCATTTATTAGGAGAGAGAGGCGAAAAAACTAATATGAGGAGACATGAGGGAGTGACATGTGCCACCCCAAAACCTTTATTTATTAGTATGTATAGATCTTGATCCTAACATAAAACAATTTGAAATGAAGTTCAAAATATAACGCACTTACAAATAGTTATAAATTATTACAATATAATTTAGATATAAAAGAGTGACTAAATTATATATACCAGCTCTAGGGTTTCGGCTCGAATTGAAGTACCAAATAAAAAATCTGATAATAAAAACCACTCAATAAAACTAGAAGGACAGAAGACAAGTGAGTACCAACAATAAAAATACTTTAAAAAGAAAAGGTAGATGAAAATGCAATTGACCATAAGAAAAGTCTACGTGAAGAAATACAAAATATTATAACTTCTCCATATGGATCACATTACAATGGGTTTTCATATGGTTCACATTACATATGTAAGGTACAAATGGTTTTCATATGAAAAAGAAAAAAAAATTATAAATCTAGACTTATAGATCAAGGTTTTTTTCAAAGACCAAGAATTCATTATAAGAAAAGTATTCTTTATTATGGATGTGATAACTTTCAAATGTTTGATTAACAATCTCTCAAATTTAGAAATGGATCTTGGAATTGTTGCTACAATTTACATATGGATCACATTACAACTATATCTGTACGAAAATTTCTAACGATTTAAAATGACTAAAGTGCAGATGCCGAGGACATGTATTCAATCAAATTACAAAGATTTTTATGTGAGTTGAAACAATCCGACACATATAATTACTTAATAAGTAAAGGTTATACAAATATAACTTATTCGTCCATTGGTCTTTATTAAGAAAACAACATCCATATATATGTGATTATAGTTATATATTTT
Organism: Smallanthus sonchifolius; assembly: GCA_023525975.1. Classification (NCBI taxonomy): domain Eukaryota; kingdom Viridiplantae; phylum Streptophyta; class Magnoliopsida; order Asterales; family Asteraceae; genus Smallanthus; species Smallanthus sonchifolius. The sequence goes on along the minus strand of CM042031.1, from coordinate 67,157,811 downwards.
GATGATCTAAACATTAGTAATTATATATATAGAAGTTAGTAAGTATATAAATAAAATACTCTTTAGCCAATAGAAAAATAATCTCCACATGTAGATCAACATAAACGCCATCAAAATGTGGATGATGACAAAGATACCAAAAAGCACAAGTTGATAAGGATGAAGTGAAATAATTTATTTAATTTAAAAATACATCAAAGTCTTCATATTAACTTTTTATGAAGAATAAAAATTCCAATAAATAAATAAAAAAGAAAATTCTCTTATGAAAGAATGCTACATCAATGGATATATAAATATTAACATGATTTCTATATCATTAAAATTATTTGATATATTATTAAATATAACTTATAATTTTCATGATATACAAATAACTATATATTGAACCTAGGAGCTAGGATTGACTAACTGAGCATTCAAAATTGTCAATTTTGTCCGCCATTAAATTGCACCCATTATTTCCTCGTTTGGTTAATGGGCGGCTAAAAGTCAATAAGCCCACTTGCTTTTGGGCCAGACCAAGATTTCATTGACCATTCAACTCTTGCGGCCTTTTCAACGTAGTAGTTAGTTAGTACGCCGTGCTTCAATGGTTGTACTTAACGGTCAAACCCCAAATTCATGTACACACATCTTTATAGTTGACATCACATTTGAAATGACTTTGGCATGAACATAAATATATCTTGTAACGGAGATAGTTGAAAGTCGTTATAATACTGGGGTTGAGGGGTAAATGCGTCATCTGTAAAAGCGTCCATGTAGTTAAACTGGAACTCGTCTTTTTTAACCGCGCTTTGGACTTCTCTTTCGTGTTCCGAACTTGAATCCGTATGTAAGGTTGGAACGGATTCCGATGTTTCGAAATTGAACGTATCGTTCATGGAATGATGCGGTATCGACGGCCTTAGGTGCGCTGGTGATATTTTATTCACCGGAGAATACGATGTGATTTCGGGTTTTATATCCATCTCGATTTCGGAAAACGGTGACGATTTTATTTCTGAATTCAAGTGTTTATCCAAAACACCTTTCTTGTTGTATATTCGACATAATACCCAATCATCTAACTGTAAAAAAATAGGACAATAAAACAATTAGTCACTTATAGTAACTTATTTTAACAGGTAATCATTTGTAACGGTTAAATTGATAAATAGATAAAAAAATTATTTATTTGGATAAATCTATTTTGTTGAAAAGTGTAATTCCTTCTTCAAAGCTGGAACTCACAACTTCATAACTATACTGTTACATTGGATTGTACGTTGTGCTTTGAAATGTGTACAGCGATCTGGAAAGGACGTATAACCAGAAGAAAGATCGGAAAGTACCCTGAGATTGTTGCTCCGTTTGCCGGCAGATCTATCGACGTTAGCGAGACGGTACTCATGCATTATCCAATTAGTTTTCACGCCTCTCGGAGCTTTACCGGCGTAGAACACCAACGCCTTCTTAATTCCGACCGGTTTAGGTTTTCCGATCGGTTTATCTGCTCCGGTAGCCTTCCAGTAACCGGTTCCGGCAGCTCTATTCGGCCGGGATCCGTTAGGATACTTCCTGTCCCTAGGCGAAAAGAAGTACCACTCCTTCTCTCCGTACAGAGCCATATCTGTTCAAATCAAAACAAAATCAAAATCAAAACTTGAATTTGAAAACAGAATCGTATGAATTTGCGATTGTTCCTCAAATTTGAATTCAAATCAAACTCGATAAGATCGAAAGGAAATTGAAATTACCAGGAAGCTGCCACGGATTGAACTTATACAAATCAATCTCGGCGATAATCGGAACGGAGATCGACTGAGACGCACATTTCCGGCAAAGGTAATGCATAACCAATTCTTCATCGGTAGGGTGGAATCTGAAGCCCGGCGGTAAGTCCAAACTGTTTGCTGTCATTTTCAAAAACTGAATTCTGTGTTGGTGTTTCTGGTAGGGTTAGGGTTTTGAGTTTTCGACACTAGTGAAGGAGGAAGGAGGGGGTTATATAGAGAGAGGGGCACGTGGGGGATTGAATCTGGATGAAAACGTGGGTTCGAGGAAGAAGCAGGAGAGAGGAATTGCTTGGCCAAGAAGGGTTGGTCGACGCAGCCTCTCGCTTTCAATGGCTTACTGTAGGACAAAAGGGGGGATTTGACGAATGAGATGGAGCCACGTGTGAGGATTGACCCCACGTGCGGTGGAGAGTATTGTGTCATTGAGTTCGTCATTTGGTTTGGCGGAGAAAAGTCGGCTCTGAAGTGGGTGTTGCTTTGACTCATGTCCCATTGAAGTCGGCGACCGGATTTGCGGCCCATCTTTTCGGTTCTACATTTATTTTTATTTTTATAAATAGGGTCATAATCAAATCATACTATGATATATCTTTGTACCCTTATGGCCTTCAGGGTTCGAGTCACTTGGAGCAATATGATTAGGTTGTTTAGGGGTTTTTTCTAGAGTGAGTCTTTAGGTGTTGGGTATTCCCCTGTAATGGTGGGTGGGCCGGGTCATCAGCACTGTCTACGTTTACTGGCGTGAGTGGCTTTTGCCAATGAGTTTACCCGGGTGACCGGACTTATAGTATTCGTTGGCTTTTTTTTTCAAAAAAATATATATCTTTGTGTTTATTTCTTATCATTAACTGAAAATAGGCGTCAATGTTTGTATGGTCTATTGACATCGATTATTTCTTTTTATAAAAATTATGTAAATTTAAATCTTGGAAGTATAAGTTTAAGTGTTATTTAGAAGTAAAAGGTTGTCGTAAAAAAGAAAGTTAAACCATGTGTAAATGAACACAAAAGAAAATGAACATAAGTTAGTTTGGAATAAAAATCTTGTAATTTTAATTCCAACATCAATATCTAAAATAAAAAATCCTAATAATCTATATCAATATCTATTATTTAATAAATAACGAAACTATATGACACGTGTCACTTTCTGTTACATCTTTAACATGTTTTTTTCGACTCTCTCCTATTAAATAATAATATTAAAAGAAATATATTTTTAAATATTTAATATAAATCTAATTATAGATAATTATTATTTAATTATAGATAGTTATTATACCATCAACCAAATGAATTTAATATAAATTAACATTTATCAATTACATAAAAAAATTAATACTCAGTTGAAAAAAAAATGTTTTAAAAATAACTTAACATAATTTATAAGTGTCACGTCAAAGTAAATTTTTTAAAGACATATTTGAATAGTGTATGTGTTAATATATTATATTATATTTTATTCAATCCATCTAATACACTGGTTTATTCAACCCGTGTAATACATGAGACTTTAAAGACATAAATTTTTAATTACTTAGTATATATAATATTACATTTATTCAACTCGTATAATACACGTGATTCTAAGCTAATAGTATTATAAATGTTGATAGTTGAAAAGTTAAGTTAACAATGAAAAGTATTGAGACTATCCGTAGTACTAGTGTGAAGGTGAGAGCACACCCCACGACACGTAGGCGTCACGTAGACTATGTCAGATTTCACCCTCACCTTCACCCAGGTGTGTAATGGTGCGGTGAGGATGAACAGTTTTGTAGTAATTACATAATTATTATTTTTAAATCACAAATAAATAAAAACATAATTTAATTTAATAAATTGGCTACAAACAACAAATAAATAAAAAACATAATTTAAATTAATAAATTGAATTACAAACAACAAATAAATAAACCTAATGATAATTACGATTGCTCCATAGATGCTCCATCAGACCAGTTCTAAGATTTGTATGAGTTTCCGAACAACGGATTATCCGACGGTTTGCTTGTCTCTGTTCGTTTGTTATTTCTGTATTAGTCGGCTCGTCCTCTTCATAATCGGTGCAGATAGCTCGCCCTTTATCATATATAATCATGTTATGTAGTATCAGACAAGCATACATTACATTTTGAATTTTCTCTTTCGTCCACATACGTGCGGGATGACTAATTATATGTCATTTTTTTAAGACACCGAATGCCCGTTCGATATCTTTTCTCGCCGACTCTTGAGTTCTTTTAAAGTGCCATCTTTTTTCATCCCTTTCTTGCGGACAGGTAAATGCTTTGACAATAGTAACATATTCTGGATAAATATCGTCGCCTAGATAATAACCAAAATTGTACTCATTGTCATTAGCAATAAAAGAAGACCCTTGTGCAACGCCGTTCTGGATGTCGTCGAAAACAGGTGACTGATCTAGAACATTTATATCATTGTTTGATCCCGCAACACCAAAGAATGCATGCCAAATCAAAAGATCGTTCGATGCAACGGCCTCGAGCATTAATGTGGCCCTAGGATGGTCTCCACGTTGGTGTTGTGACATCCGGCAATTTTCAGGTTATTTACCGTTAAACCTTAGAACACGTTTGCAATTTAATTGTGTGTGTCTTAGACTTAATTTCAGTCAATTAGGTTATTATAAAGTCTAGCAAAGCCCTTCGTATGCATAGGTTTGCATTTCGTGAAATTTCAGAAATTTCGATACCGCGTATCGGTAAAATGTCCGTATTTAACGTTGGTGACGACCCGGTTAACCTTAAAAATATCAGTTTTGATGAAAATTATATAAACTGGTCTATATTATTGGATTATGTGTGAAATTTATGTGTTATGTGTTAAATATCGCTTTTGGCGATTTTCGTTGCGTTTTACCCGGTACAATCGCGTACCGGATGAGTTAAAATGAACTGTTAGTAAAAATTATTATTTTTACTAATTATGATAGCAAATAATTAGTGGATATTTTATATATTTTTATTTTGATGAAAAACCATGTTTAAAGTGGTAGAATTTTATAAAAGTGTTGTGGTTTTTATAAAAGATCACCTACATGTGTGTAGAGGTTTATAAAATAAAAAAATGACATCTTTTCTCTCCCCCATAAATCAGCCAAGTGTGGGTCCCACTCCCTCTTTTCCCACAAAAATATTAATCATTTTATTCACTTACACATATTTCCAACACCACACTCCATCTCCCTCATTATTACTCACCTCCCAAAATCAACCAATCCACTCTCCCCCACCCTCTTAGAAATCGTCCCCCTCCACCCCACCTCCTTCATATCACACAAAAATTCATCTTTGAATTTGCAAGAGTTCTCTCAAGGTATTCATCATTTTCAACTTTGAAACCTTGCTTTTTGGTGGAGATTTTGCAAGTTCTTGCAAGTTTGGTGGACATAGTTGGAGAAAGTATTCAAGAAATCATCATCCATCATCTTCTATTTGTTCTAGTATCTCCCTTGATTTAGTTCAAGAGGTATGAACCTCATATTTCTTTCGTTTCTTTCTTTTTCTTTGATAAAAATAGTGATCTTTGCAAGAGTTGTTCATCACCAACTAAAAGACATTTTATGAACCATTAAAATTCAGCAAATAAGAGTTTTTATAAAAGGGTTTTAGTATTTATATATGCATGCATGTAGTCATGTGAATGAATGTGTGTTTATGTGTTCATATCTTGCAAAATGATGATGAATAATGTTAGATTCTTGCATGCAAACAAATATTTTGTTATGACCAAGTTAAAACAGAAAAATAAAGTGTATTATTACATAAAAACTTGTTATTTTATGTATGGATCTTAAACCCCTACGTTTGGATGCTTGTTACTAAAGATTGTGGTTTAAAAAGCATGATAAAAGCTAGGTTTGTACATGAATTGTTAGGATTATTTGAAATCTGGAAATAAGGTGATAAATATGATGTATTTTATGTATAATGATCAGCTCTAAAAGGGTATTTTATGTTGTGATGATTAGCTAGAGTTTTGACCATGATTTGTTACAAAAAGGGTGCTTAAATGATGGATTATTACATGTAAAATGATGGATAAGTTAGGTCTGATTATATGGCTGTAAAAAGATTATATTTTATGTTAAAAATCCATATTTTTAATAAATTATATGATCCTTGGTGTTTTGATGCTTTTGGATAACATTTTAGGCATGACTAGTCGTAAAATCGGTGTTTTTCGCCTTGAAAAATGAATGCTAGTTAGGTCTGATTTCAAACAGCAAATTAAACTTATTTTATGACATATTTTCAGCTAATAATGTATATGATGAGTTAGTGTTATGACCCATGTGTTTACTTATGTGGTATGATGTTTCGGTTATCGCATATGTGCTAGAAATTGCCATGTATAGGTACTTTATGTCAAAATAATGAAAGATTGTTTTGTTTGATGAAATATATTTTATTAAGTATATTTTGATGATATATGATGTTATATGAACTCATGCGTTAGAAATTTGGAAGTTTGTTCCTTAAAAGTTAGTCGTTTTGCTTGAAAGGTGCTTATGTGCAAATATTGTGACTTTAGTGTTTTCACATGTGATTTAGAACTATAAGCATATGTATGAGTAGATATATATATGTTACTAGTTTCATACTTTCATGTTGATCGTTGTTAGGTAATAACACTTGAAGTCTTCGTATGTGTGTATGATACACCATTTTTCGTTAAAAACATAACCGCGTGTCGAAGTCACCAACGGGTCGTTCAAATAAATATTTTCTTAAAAATATTATAAGTCTAAGTAGGTTGGGTGAACAACTTGCTAGTAAGACGTGAGTTTCAATTAGTAATGTATCCCTCATGTTTAGGGCACCGTTAGCGTTCGTGGGCGTAATTTTTGCTAACACTCGTTTTTCCGTCGTTCGTTATCAAGGTGAGTTTTCACGGCCCCTTTTTAAACTATTTTGTTGCTTTATAAACTATGGGGGAAGAACATGCTTTCGTTCGTTTATCATGATACTGGACTTACGTTATGTGTTCGTTTGATGGTCTCGAGTAAGGGCTTTCGTTATGTGTTCATGTATGTCGTTCATGAATAGCCCCGCCGTTATAATCATTAGCCTCGTGTAGGCCGCAAGGTGTGTTGATAGATCTATTTGGGACTGACTGCCCACTCTCGTGATCAGTAGCGCTGATCGGTCGTTCGTACGAGAGAATATATTTTGAAAGGATTCGTGGGGATATGTTGTATTCGTGTCTCGGTTTGATTATAAGCTCTAGGTACTGTCATCATGTTGTATTCCTTGCAAGCTTATGACATATCACATGTTTGTCCAAGTTACTTGATAGTTCGTTAAATTCGTTTATGTTATCGTTAAACCCGTGAAACTCGCTCAACTTTATGTTGATGTTTTTAAGCATGTTTTTCAGGTACTTAGATGCTCTCGCGCGGTTATGAAAACGGGCTTTTGGGCAAACGCTTGCATCGGATTTCTGTTGGGACATTTTAAACTTTATTTTGGATCCTCGTGTGTTGGATCATTAAAACTCGTGTTTTAAATTTTAATGCTTTCAAGTTTGGATAATTGTAAGACTTATCTTTTATCTCGTTGAACATTTCCGATGTTTTAAATTAAATGTGTTTGCTTATTATCATTGGGCTCCAACTTATGTGACCACCATGCTTACGTCTCGTTTCCGCTGCGAATCGTCGTTTTCGGGGTGTGACAGGTGTTGACCTCGCCACGTAGTAGGACAGTTTTCTCACTCCCAATGCATGCATTCGATGCTACCAAGCATCCCCGGAAGGCCATGGACAGACTCATGTGCGTCGTACAATTTATGTATATCACCTTTCGTCGGTTTCTCTAAATATTTTTTTCCCATACAAGCTAATTATACCTACACGTTACAAAAACTAATTTATATTTTACCATACTAAATTAGTTTATATAAGTTTAGAAATACCTTCACAAAAATGGAATAGACCACGCGATGTTTTCTCCGTCATCTTCAAATAGTCATCCATTGGGTCAGCTATCTTCCCGTACACGAGTTGTCGAATTTCCGACGTACACTTTTGTAAAGCAGTGAACCCAAGCCTCCTTCGGGCGTCATATTTTTGTTGGAAACATTCGAACTCGCGTTCTAAATCCCCAACAATTCGAAGGAATAATGGACGATTCATTCTAAACCGACGTTTAAAAGATTTATCGTTATAATTTTGATTTTCTGTAAAATAATCTTTCACTAGAAGATCGTGTGCAGCTAGGGCTGTAAACGAACCGAACGAAGCCTTGTCCGTGTTCGTTCGTTAAGCATTGAACTTGTTCACGAACACTATCCGAACGAAATTTCATGTTCGTGTTCGTTCATTAAGGAAATGAGTTTGTTCACAAACGTTACCGAACGAAGCGTTGTTTAGAACTTTTGATGTCAACTCTAATGCTTACATGATTTAGGATTGAGGGAAGCTTACATTATTTATGATTGAGAACTTAGAAGCCCTAATCGAGTAATAGTGGATAGAGAATGACGCATAAATGAGAATATGATTTCCTACTTTACTTATTTAATTGTTATTGGGTAATAAAAAAAATTAAAAATTAAAGAATATAAAATGTTTCGATAAAATAAAACAGAAATATACAAAAATCTTAATGAACATCTTAAACAAACGAAAATGAACAAACATAAACGAACGTAAATGAACGAACGTTCACGAACAACTTATCGAACACGAACGGATTACCGAACGTTCACGAACACAATTGAACGAACGGGACCTCTGTCCATGTTCGTTCATTTAGTTAATCGAACTAAATTTCTTGTACATGTTCATTCATTTATTAAACGAACGAACGTAAATGAACTTCCCGCCGAACGGTTCATGAAATGTTCGCTGAACGTTCAGTTCGTTTACAGCCCTATGTGCAGCCGCGCGATCCCGGTTAACTTGGACTCGTCTTGAAACTCTAGAAGATTCTTCGACTAGATGATTTATAAACATCACTGATGCTTGAACCGCACTCACGAAAAGCTTTTCACCATCCGATGAGTCGGATGATGAATCCGATGACGAAGATAAATCCATTGGAACTTGAAAAATATAGAGAGTATATAGGAGTATATAGAGTGTAGTTTTTAAAAGAATTGGTAATTGATAATTGGTTTGTAATATATATATATATATATATATATATATATATATATATAGGGTGAGTTTCAAATGCTAACCAATATTTATGTGATAACCATGATAACCACTCTCAAACATAGTGTTACGTATATGTACCAAATAATGTTACACATACGTAAACACTATGTGTCACGTATATGTAACATTATTTGGTACGTATATGTAAAACTCATCATTTTCGTATTTATGTTCAAATATATGTTCACGATACTTAAATATTATTTTAAGAATTAAAAGAAAAAATAATTTATAAATTATGTGATTGTTTGATAGTGGTTAGCACGGTTATCACATAAAAAGTTGGTTAGTATTTGAACACTTCCCTATATATATATAAAATAAATATAAAGATTAATTAAATTTTTTTTTATTTAATAGCCTAACGGCTCTTTTGACCAAGTCTTCTCCCCACCACGCCGTGAACACCGCCTCACGCCCACGCTCACCCTCACCCATCCTTGGCGCGGTTTTCCATGCCCGTGGTAGGTGAGGTGGCACCACGTCTCCCTTTCACGCGTAGTACTACCGAGAGTTTGATATCTAAACCGTGGAGACTAGAAATATCAATCCAAATTATTGGTATCAGTTACTAATTCTATAATTAATACTTTATTTTTTAAATATCTTATATTATCTAAACGAACGGTCATAATTATTTTATAAATATCTGTGTGTTTGTGTACGTGTACTACGTGTGTGTAAAGAATAAACGAATGGTTCACTCAAGAGGTAAATAAAATTGATTTACCATAAATGATGGAAGTTATATTTATAGAAATAAAATAGAAATTTTAAAAATAGAATTTGATTTTCTTTATTTTTAAAGAATTTATTTCTTGGGGAAATGGTATTTTCTCATTATTTCAAATATAGAAATAAAATTGAATTGTTTTATTTTTTAAAGTTTAGAATAACATAAGTTCTTGCAAAGAAATATAATTTTAATTTCTTTATAAAAATTAATTAAAAAGTTATATGTGATTGATTCCAGACGCTATCTTATTTGGCCATGAATATTGATCGCAAATAATACATCATTTGAAATATATTCTTCTTTTTTGTAATGTCGACCTTTTGGAACTGGTCTTAGTCAAGTCACAAGATTTTATTTATCTTATAGTATGTTTTTTTATTTCTCTTAAGTAGGTTTTTTTTATTGTGTTTATAAGCATATTATATAACTTAACATTTGTACATTAAAATGTAAAATCATAAATATTAAATTCAAAAGATGTTATTCTAACAATTTCAAATAATAATATGATAAGAAGGTGATTTTTTTAACAGCTGATAAGAAGGTAAATAGTCATGCATATCATATGAAGTAACAATTTCAAATAATAATAATCATTATATTATCTTGATCAATTTTTTTTTCTTTTCATCTTACCAAGCTAAATCATAGACGACTTAAGGGGACGACTTAAGGGGGAGTGAAATAAAACTAAGGTTTTGGACCTTCATTTCTCTAGGGCCCCATATTCTAAAATAACAATTCTTGTAGGTAATTTAGGTTTTGGGATTCTTCGACGGTGGGATATGTGGATTATAATTATGCATACAAACAAATGATATAGGAATCATAGGATCGAAAGCAACATTTATTTATTTAGGCTATTCAGTGGACTCACGCCCAAGGCGTGGCCCCCCTCTACGTTGGCAAGTTGTTTCACGCCTCTGCCCATCTCCCCCAATTTGCCCAACTCCCCGTTGTCTGAACCACGCTTTGCCCCTTCACGCCCCACCGCCGCGGTGTTCTTGCCCCTTCACGTCCCAAAAGTGGATGCCACGTTGGAGGAGGGCGTTGCTCATTCACGCCCACTACGAATAGTCTTATTTATTTTTCATGAAAAAGGGCCTAAATTTTATTTTATGCTTTGGATCCCAAAAAACTTAAGACGACCCTGAACCAAACAAACCATAAACATATATTACTTAGAACATACGGGTTGGGTAATGAACTACAAGGGCTGAGTTGCCTTGTTGATATATTTTCTTGAAATTTATAAATAGTTATTATATTTTATATGATTATTAAAACTAATTATAAAATTAACATTAAATAAATATTAAAAAGCAAGTTCTTGGTGTGAGTGAATTTTAGTGTAGAAATGGTACAAGTGAGTGTGCATTGTGTACCATGTTGATGCATGCTTTGGTAAAAAAAAAATTCTTATAATCATGATGTCATGGCTAGTGTGGTGGGTTGTAAGTCGGATGCTCTACCTTTCAAGTATCTCGGTTTGATGGTTGGGGCTAACATGAATCGCATTAACAATTGGAAACCGGTCTATGATATTTTCGAATGTCGTCTTGCAGTTTGGAAATCCTCCCTTCTATCTATTGGCGGGAGAGTTACCATCATAAAGTCCGTGTTGGAGAGCCTTCCAAACTACTATTTTTCGTTGTACAAGGCGCCAAAAAAGGTTATTAACGATTTAGAATCTCTAATAAAAAGATTTTTATGGGGTGGTTCGTGTCAAGTTAAGAAGATGCATTGGGTCGCTTGGGTCCGGGTGGCGTCGCTCAAACAAGAAGGGGGTCTCGGGTTAAGTAAGCTCAAGGATATTAATGAGGCTTTGTTGATCAAGTGGGGCTGACGTTTTAAGACTGAAAGTAATAATCTCTGGAGGAAAACTATTTTTTCTCTTCATTCTAGTAGGATGAGCTGGGACACTATTCCCTTTAAAAAAGCTCTTGGAGGCGTTTGGTGTAATATTGCTAGAGTGTTTTCAAAAGCCTTGGTGGACGGATCTCCTATCTGTAACTGTTTAAAGGCATCGTTGGAAACGGGGAAGATGTGGCATTTTGGTTGGACCCATGGTTAGTCGATGAACCCCTCAGATACAAATTTCCTGGTTTATTCAGCCTTGAGGCTGCTAAAAGATGTAAAGTGCGTGAGCGGGTATGGGGTTACGGCTCGGATCAACGGCTGGGCTGGTCGTGGAAGAGACAACCCTTGTCTCCGGAAGATATCAGCGACTTACAGTAGCTCAACGCGCTGTTAGGTGGGGTCGGTCTTTCAGATTCGCCGGATCGATGGCGTTGGGTTGCCGGTTCGTCTGGAGAGTTCTCAATTAGCAATGTGAGAAAGTTGTTGTCTTTTGGTGCGGATGTTAGTCAAAGGTACGTGATGCAATGGAGTAAGTGGGTTCCGTTGAAGTGTAACATCTTTGTGTGGCGGGCGGAGATGGACAAAATCCGACAAAATCCCGACTAGGGTGGCGCTTAGGAGAAGAAATATTCAGGTGGAAGACGTTATGTGTCCTTTTTGTAACGTTGGGGAGGAAACAGTGGATCAAATCTTCACGTCTTGCATGCTTGCGGTGATCCTTTGGCAACATATAAGCTCTTGGTGTAAGGTCCCAAATATTTTTGCTTTCTCCTTTAAGGACCTCTTATATCTGCATGTGACGATGGGTATATCGGATCAGGTGAAGGAGGCGCTTCATGGCATTATTTTGATTGGGTGTTGGAGTCTTTGGAGGACGAGGAATGATTTCAATTTTTCAAGCAAGCCGATAAAGATAGAGAGTATCGTTAGTCAAGTCGAAGCGGTGGGGTTTTTATGGTATTCCAATAGATTGAAATTTAAGGATATCACATAGGAAAATTGGTGTAAATTTGTATTTAGTTAATTGTTGTGTGTGTTTGGTCGGCCTGTTTTGGGTTGGCGGTTATTTTTATTGAAGTTTACTGTTAAAAAAAAATCTTTCCTTTAAAACTTTGCAGCAGGAAATGTAAACCAACTCTTGGGGTTTGGTGCAATGGTCTATGGTTTTCAATGAAGCAGGTGAGCGGGTTCGAAACCCGCAGCCCCACCCCTTTTTTTCTTGCGTTTTTTTCTGGCCGGTTTTAAAGTCTTTCATGCCAAAAAATTTTTTCTTGAGTTTTAATTTATAACAATAAAATCTTATACACTCATCTCGAGCAAGGTGAGTTTACCCAAATGTTTTGGCTTTAATTTATATGCTTTTGAGGACGTTCTTTCACGTTCGCTCCGAAGCCCCCGCAACGCGGGGGGTCTCCTTCGAGTTTGTTTTAAATGGTAACTTCGTTACTAATGACTCGTGTACACATTTAAGCCCATGTTTGTATCTCATTATATTATATTATGACATGTGACGTTTGATGAAATTGTTTTCCCTTCCTGTGATGCAATCTTCATACAAGTCTCTTGACTTGTCTCCTATGTCTCACTTCCTTCTTGAATATGTCGTCTTACCACTAGGGGGCTTTCTACCATATAATTGTTGACATCATTATTGTTCGCCTGGTCTAATTGTGGCAATATTAAACTTAGTTCACAAATTTAATCTTCATGTCACCCTTAGTGATCTCAGATTGGTACAATGAAATGACAAATAAACATAACGATATTATTAAAATTGCACCTGCAGGGTGCTTGCCTCAAGCTCAATAGCGGTGAATGTTGTTAGGTCCATGTTAATATTTAAGCCAAAATCTCCATGCTAACAAGCAACTTGATCGATATAACGCTTGTTTGGTTGTCAATGGGAAGAGATAATAACCAAATATTGAATGTGATGAGAAGCTAAGTCGTGTAGTAAATTCGACAACCATACGATGTGCTCTCAACCCAACTATCACGCGTTATTGGCAGATTCATCAACCACCTCTTGGTTTTGTTGATAACTTGATATTAAAGGCCACTTAATTATTTTTAGAAGGTAGCTACTACATACACAGTCAAATAACGGTTCTCACGTTGTTGATTGGCATTTGACTTTTACTCGTCTGAGTTTGACTTATGCAATATCAAGCTAATGGGTTACTGAAACTAATTATATGATGTGTGAACTACAGTCTCATGATATGTATTATTTATTACCAGTGAGTAAGCCCGCGCTTCGCGGCGGTTGTGAAAATGACAGAAATGCTTTTGGTTTGAAAGATGTTGCATTCACAAACTCTTTTAATATAGAAACTTTTAGCACTTTCCCATACTGACCTAAATATTCTTTCCGCTACAGAAGCCGGATCATAGAACATGAATTACGTTAGAAGAACTCCAGAAATACAACTTAATAGAAATTTGTAGGGACAGAGAAACAAATTACCTCTTCATCTACATTCTTCGAACTACCTTGCAGAAGCAGGGCGGGGCAGTGGGGGGGTGGGGGTGGCGGCGGGGGGGGTGGGGGTGTAAAAGCTTTTGGTAATTACTTGGTACAACCACATGAGAGATTTACTTCTGATTGGCTGTTGGCAAAACATGAATTAACAACATCATGAATTTCATTTTCCCTGCATAAATGTTGGTTCTGGGTTCTGTAATTTTTATAATTTTTCATAATGAAGTCTTAAATTATTGTTTGAATGACCAGAATTGCATTATATAGACATTTTTTATTACTCTTATCAATTTGTAAAAATGGGCTGCTATTTTGTGTTATGGGTTATTAATCAGAAAAAAAAACTAAACTGTAATATTACTTAAAGAATGGCTCATCCTGGACTTTTCAATAAACAATTAACATGTAGCCTTTTAAGCAATTTCAAGCATAAACCTTTTAGTAAACTGTTTTTAAGTCAGATAAACAGTTTCAATAAGCAATCCAAACACCCCCTAAACATATATAATTAAAGCATCAACAACAGTTTCAGATAAACAGTTTTTTCATTATCTTGCAGTTGTTGGTGAAGCATCAACAACAGGGAGAACACACCCCTTGACATCTATAGTTAATAAAGCAACAAACGTCTTACTCGAAGCAAAAGCAGCAGGGCTTGGTAGTGAACCAAAGTAGTCGGTCACCTTTCGAACCTGCCGGAAGTATAGCCGTTTAAAAATCTTCAACTGAAAATGTCCACCTGATCCGAGGAGCAAAATATTAGAATTTGGTTAGAGTATCAATTTCAAACATTCATTACAAGTTAGAAAGTAGATCTTAGTTCTTTACCTCAACATTTCAAAACAAATTTGAAACATAATAAATTGGTGCGGTAAACATCAATTGCTTCTCATGCGTTCAACAAAAATCAATAAACAGTTAGCAGATCTACCATTTCATACAGGACAGAAAGAATCAAAACGGTATACTCGCATGTGTTTATTACTTTACTAGGTTATAAACCCGGTGTATTACACGGGTTGATTAAATGCAATGTTATATACTTATTAAAAAAAGATTTACATATTACATATTTATGACATATTATATAGTTTTTAATACAAATTTTAGAAACGTTATATAGTTATTTTTTTAAAATATTTTATAAAAGAATGAAAGAAATGTTCAATTTATAAAAATATTTTATGAACAACCCTATTTTTTTTAAAAATAAAAAATGTTTTATAGAAATTATTATCATTTAATAGGAGTGAGAGACGGGAAACAAAACATTATAAAAGCAATTAAAGAAATTTGTATAATTAATAGAAGAGAGAGACGAGAAAAAAATGTTGAGGATGCATATGAGAGTGACAAGTGTCCCACCAAAACCTTTATTTATTAGATAGTATAGATTTTGCCATCTAAATCAATATTTAGAACATATAGAAAGTAGATCTACCATTTCTAACGGACAAACCTTTTTAAAAATGTATATAACTTTATACTCTTAAAGCTAAACAGATGAACATCAAACACCTTAATGTATATCATTTCAAACAGAACAAATACAAACTGAAACCCAAAATTAAACCACAGAATCAAACATTTAACATATATACAAAGCAGATCTATTATTTCTACATCATAGTGTTTGGATGTGGGTCAGGTGGTGGCTAGTGGTGGCAATAGGATGTGGTGTGGGTTGGTGGTGGTGGGTGGTCTGAGACATATGTTGAAGAAAAAGATGGAGTTAAGGGTATATAAGTAATTTCATACAAAAACTAACAGAAAAGTTAACGGTCGTCAGGTCCAGGGACTCATAGTGTTCAAACATCAAATGTCAGGGAGCAAAGGTGTTAAAGGTGGACGAAACCTGATGTTTTGCTCAAACCTCATTGACGAAAAATACAGTTTACTCAAAAGAAAATAATAGGGGGATAGGGATAGGATTGAGTTCAAAATTTTGATTAGTTAAAACAAATAAGATTAGGATAGGATTTAGATTAAAAAAATGGTTTTGAATGGTTTTAGATAAGTTTTAAGGTTTTTAATTGATTTAATAATTTAAATAATAATAAACATATATATATATATATATATTAATATATAACTGAAATTACAAAAATTAACTAGATTTCGAAGACGTTACAAAAGAAATCATGAAAATTACGTATGCGTAACTTTTACCCTTGAAATTTTATTTTAGTCAAACGAAGTTACAAACTTGAATTGTTTTGATTAGGTTAGAGTCTAAGGCATTCAAAGTTACCATAAGTAGCAAGTTCTAGAATGAATACGAGAATCATATATAGAATCACAAAAGAATAAGTAAGCCGCTCTAAAGTGTAATTAAAATGCAATAGAATACTCAATTTAGACTATGTTTAGAAGTTTGAAATGAAAGATATCATAAGTGGTATGAGGCACAATAATTAGACATATGATCAACATAGAGTCAACAAGTATTAGAATTCAGGCATAGATTCCCTCAATTTAAATGTGGAATCAAAGGTCTGCCCATATATGCACTAGGCAAATGACTTATTAGTAACAAATTGATATGGATAATCGACCTTCCTCTTACAACACGGTGATTCACCCGACGAGCGCTTTCCTCCACCAGAGGACTCGGCAAATTTTTCGGCAGCTTTGCTTTTCTCTGAACGAGGCATTTTAGGGGTTTTGTTGCCACCCGAACTCTGTGGCGTCTTTGGGTTTTTCCCGCGAGATTTGGGGGTTTTCACAAACATCAGAAAAAAAACACAAAAAACTCGATTTTTAATACAACTTCGTTTTCAAAAAAATTATATCGGAACATTGACAACTAAAAATAGCCGCGCACTCCATTATTTGAAAAAAGTTAACAAACGAAATTTATTAAAGGAAAACAAAAATATTAGAAAATTGAACCGGTTAAAAACGTATTTTATATATAATACGAACGCTGTTCTAAAAAAAATATAGTACGAACGGTGAAAATGAAAAAATAAAAAACAAAAAAACAAAACACGAAGTGTCAAATTACGAATCAAATTGTCACTATTCCATTAGCTTGTCATTTAATATAGTTTTGTAAATGGTTTTATCATAGCATGACCGGCCCAAGGGTAAAGCTACTTTCCCAAGCCTCCATTTAAATTTTTTTTTTTATACATTTAACAACCTTAAAATTTAAGGTAAGGTCGGTGACAAATGTGGCCTCCAACAAACCGTTCATTTCTCTCTTTTCTATTTGATTTTTCATTAGTTACTCAAAACCAATCTTTGGTGTGGTGGTTAAAGCACATTTTGTTAGGGTTTGTGGGTGTTGGGACGCAGGTTCAAACCCTGCGCTCAACAGATAGTTTTTTTTGTCTTTCCTTCTTTTCCTTTTTACATTTCTTATTTCTTTTCTTTTGATTATTTTTTTTAAATTATTAGGCCGTAATGTATGAACCATAATAATTTTTTCTATCTTTGGTTCAATTTTCAAAACCGATTCGCATCAAATTCGTATGTTTTTTTATGTACTTAAGCACGTTAAGTGTCAACTCTATCCCTCAAATTTCGTTTTTTCTTACTTTTTTTATATTCGTTTATAAAAATTATTTTTTCAATGTTAACTTATATTCGCGCTGCAATCTATCTATTATTCGATCTCCATAACCGTATAGCGGCAACTTCATACGTTTTTTATGTAACTAGTCACGCTATTGCTACCGCCGCAACACGAGGTTCGCAAACCCGCTGCATCGCGTGGAAAACCGAGTCGTGGCAACTTCATACATTTCTTTATGTACTTAGTCACGCTATTGTCGTCGTCCCAACGCCGGTAACAAGCTTCGCAAACCCGCCGCATCACATGTGCTTTAATTATTCAGTTAAACACGTTAATATTACCGTAAACCTCCACCTCAAATTTTCTAGTTACGTATTAATTTGGGCTCAGTTTCTCCTTCTTTTAGCCCCCTCCTGGCCTCGACTCAACCGTTTGAGAAAAAAACCCAAAACAAATTTAAAAAGTACCACTTTGATCGAAGGAGGAGTGGAGCGTTTCCGGATGCTGAAGCACTTGATCAAGCCCTTGGTAGTGGTCTCTATACATTTAATTTACTTGGTTCATGTTCTTGTCAAATGTTTTGGTAGTTTGATTATTTATCTTAGGGTTTAGGAACTGAAATTTGCATACAATTTTAATGAACAAATTTGCAGATTATTTCTGCCTCTAGTTAGCTAATTTGCTAATACTTTATGCCTTAATAGTTAAGCACTTGAGTCTTGATTTTTTTTGTTAATTTTGCTTGATTGTTTATGCCCTAATTTGCTTGATTTGTTTGTTAATTGATTATTTTACCCTAAAATCCTGTTAATTGCTTGTACATTTGATCTTCTTGTATACATGAGTCATCAGATTAGTTTCTCAGAGCTCCAACTGTAAGTTTTAATCACATATGATATGTTGAATAAAGGTTTTAAGGAGACTCATAATCACTCTTGTATAAAGATCAGAGTTGTATAAACAGTTTAAGACCACATGTCCAGCCGAATTAGTTTTTTAAGACCTCAACTGCATTTTTCATTCTTCATTTGAGCCCAATTTAGAATAGTTTTGGACTACATTTTTAGTAATCTTGATTACAGGAGTTATTTCAAATCCAAGTAGGGTGCATCTAAACATTATTTTTTCAAGAAAGACCACCGCATATTGGCCTCGTTATATACGTATCTCACTCTCGGGTAAAAAGAAATTTCTATGAAAAATGCCCTGATTTTTGGATTCGCTTTAGGCCCCCAAAGAGGTTGAGCCGTACCCGTACCTGATCATACGCATGTCATGTTCATTTGATAATGGTCACTTGCGATTGTAATAAACAATTATGTGAATATATTGTACATAAACTAAATCACAACTCCTTACTAGGTAGTAATAAGTATTTTTTTATGATTATTTATTTGATCAAATATAGGTGGTTAAACCTATAGTTAAAAAGCAAACAAGAATAGAACCCTAATTAAATGAGATGAAATATGGCCATTTTAATTGCTCCTAATTACTTGGATAACCTTTCTCAAGAGTTTTGGGGTCGTCACTTTTCACACACCAACAGTGTGTGTGATATGATTCAAGAAGAATTGGAGGAAGCTCAAAAGTTTTTTTTGGAATTTTTTAAAAATCATATAAATATGCATTCTTTTAGTGTAAACAATATGATATTTGTTGAGTATTGAAATAGCTGTTATTTAAAGCATATTCTTTAAGAAAGAAAGTTTAAGCTCTTAAGAGCTCAGAGCCCCATGCTAAACATACCCTTCATGGTTCAAGTTAAAATTGCAAACACTTTCCATTTTCTTACAAGAAAAGACAAAGTCGACCTTTTTCTGCCGGTAAGCGGTAGAAATACTATAATTTGTTTTCCTTAAAAGTTTTAAATGTATTAAGATTCTAACATCTTTAATCAGGATTTTGAAGATATTTGAAGGTTTTTGCATCAGCATACAGAAGAATTGTTGGAACATAAGGCCCATTATGGCATATGGAGGTGCAACTTTGGGTCCAGCTGCAGCTGTAGGCAGTTCTCCTGCAATGAAGCAGGTGAAACTGGAGAAAGAGAGTGAACTCAGAATTGAAGTCAATGTTAACAGTTCTCTCCGTCTCAGGCTACTTAGTGGGACCGCTGAGATATTTGGCACTGAAATGCCCCCTGAAAATTGGCTCATCTTCCCACCAAGAATGAAATTTGCTGTAAATGGATATGTTCCATGTTTCATCTTTTTTCTTTCTTTGTAATAACACTTTGTACATTTCAACATTTCATCTAACCTCCTGTGAAAATACTTTGAATTTTTTTAATAGAGACTACCACTTGAATTAATATTTCATTTGTCTTATTTTGTAATTGCAGATATTTACATGGTATGGGGCGACAATTGAAATGCAAGATAACACTGAAACTGATTATGTAGCAGATGAGGTAGGGTGCCTATTGAAAAAAAGAGTGCCATTGTAATTTTAGTTACTCAATGTCCAGTGAAGATTAATTCTTTTCTGTTTTTGAAATAAAGACACCAATGATCAGTTATGTAAACGTGCATGCTGTACTTGAGGGACGCAGAAATCGCGCAAAAGCCTCTGCTAGTGATGCTGATGCTTCCCAGGTTATTGTCTTCTTCACAAGTATTTTAAAGAGTCAATGATAGCTTCTGAAAGTAAATCACACTTTTCAAGCTTAATATTACATTTGGTTGATGTAATAAATAGGATAATTTTACCTATACTCAAATCTATTCATATTTATGCAACTGAACCTTTTGGTTTTCTTTACACTTTCTCCCAGCTCCATTAACATCATTATAAATAACCTGATTTATCATCACTATACATAAAAGACTGAAGGATGACACAAGATCATAAGACACCGTGAAGAATGCAGTTTGCACAATTTATCAAAAGAATTTCAACAAATTGAAGTCTCTATTATCAAAGCCTTCTCTAGAGCCTAAACAGATCTGACAAATTAATGTATATCATGAATCTTCCATGCATCCGAGTCTTGGTTTCTCTTCAACTTTGGCATGGCAGCAAGTAGGTCAATATCATAGACATTAACCTTATGGTTAGCAGTAAGAATGATCAGACCATTGCACACCATGGTTTTGTTCGGTTTTAACCCATAACCGAAAGTTTCGGTTATTGAAAATATAAAACCGACCACTTCAATTAGCTTTCGGTTATCATTTAGTTGTATAAAGCGTCTATACTCTATAGTGTATTTAGTATAATTTCCATGATCACCAGTTTCAAGCCTCCGCTAGCATAATGCAAATAGAAAATCTGCACATATTAAAACACGGTGGATGACAGTATACAGATAGCATATATAATCCTAAAAACGTTACAGGGCTTTCCAATCCACACCTAACATTGAAATAATAAACAGTCCCATAAAACCCCCAAGGACCCAAATAACAACACTTTCCACATCTTCCAGTTCCCTATAAACATTAACAATTAATCTGTTATACACTCTCTATTGACATGTACGGTAGCTTATCATACTGCATACAGAACATTAAATAAGCTTATCATGAGTGGATGTATAATCATATGGGTGTTGGCTTTGACTAGCTTTAGGATGGTCATTGCTACATTGACCAATGCATAAATAGGTTTGCTGTTAGTTTGGACACGTATGATAAATGGTTTGTGGTATCTTGTCTCTATTTCACCTTTTTCAATCAGATTGACTTTCACCAGATTTCAAGTTTTCACCCATCTTTTTAAATGCTTAGTTTAGTTGAGTCAATTACTAAGGTGCAAATGTTATGTGATGTCATGATAAATGCTATTGTGTTCAGGGTCCCAGGGTGATTGTAGTTGGACCAACAGACTCTGGAAAGAGTACCTTGTCAAGAATGCTTCTTAGTTGGGCTGCCAAACAAGGATGGAAACCTACATATGTGGATTTGGACATTGGCCAAGGATCTATAACCCTCCCTGGGTGTATTGCTGCTACCCCTATTGAAATGCCAATTGATCCAGTGGAAGGGATTCCCCTTGAGATGCCTCTTGTTTACTTCTTTGGACATAACACTCCAACGTAACAGTTATTTTACTCAATTCTTTTTCTTGATAGATCCGTATTTATTTGGTGTCTTTCATGTGTCTGGTCTCTAATTTTTCATTTCAAATTGCTTTTGTCTTTGTAGTGTAAATGCAGATCTTTATAGGGTGCTTTCAAAGGAGCTTGCACAGATCCTGGAAAGACAATTTTCTGGGAATGCTGAATCTAGGGCAGCAGGCATGGTCATCAACACCATGGGATTCATTGATGGCCTTGGCTATGATGTATGTGCTATATTGGTCCTGTTTTGGCATATGATATTAGTTATATGCATCAACTTATGTTCAATAATATCATGTCTCTCACTGCAGCTTCTTTTGCATGCAATTGATACATTCCAAGCTACTGTCGTTCTTGTCTTGGGTCAGGTGAAAGATTTATCCAGGATTTTTTTTTGTTAATACCTAATACTGTAATCAGTATCATCTTGTAGGTCATAAAATGGTCCTCATAATCATAGTGACTGTGTGTACTCTTTGTCTGAATTCGTTATTTAACTAGACATGCTTCTACTACATCGATGACACTAGAAATGTTAAATTTTTTTATTTTTATTTTTTGCAACTTTTGTCAGGATAAACTTTGCAGCATGTTAAAAGATGCTTTAAAACAAAAACCAAACGTGGATGTGGTGAAACTTCAGAAATCAGGTGGCGTTGTGTCTAGGAATTCAAAATTTCGAGCTAGTGCCAGGAACCAAAGGATAAGGGTAAGTGGAAACTTAAGTTGATTTTATACAAGTGTGACTTCTTTAATAAATTTGGTTTCAGGGTATGGGTTTGATGGAGCGCGGTTGGTACCTTTAAAATTGGGAATCCTTCATGCCCATCTAAGGGTTGTGTTTAGAAGTCTATGCTCAAACCCATTCCACCCTGTTATCAAGCTGATACCCATAGTGATCCCTAACTGCAAACCGAACACCACCTATTCTTTAGTTGTCACTGAATCTAAGCTTACTGTAATTACAGGAATACTTCTATGGTCTTTCAAATGACCTTTCCCCGCATTCGAGTATTGCAAATTTCAGTGACTTGGCTATTTATAGAATTGGTGGTGGCCCACAGGCCCCAGCTTCAGCTCTGCCAATTGGCGCACAGCCTGTGGCTGACCCCATGAGATTGGTTCCCGTCAACATCAACAGGGATTTGGTGAATCTAGTTCTTGCTGTTTCATTTGCCAAAGAACAAGATCAGATACTTTCAAGGTATTATCGGATCAAGAAGTTTTAAAAACATTATTTTAAGACATTAATCATTTTGGGTAGAGGGGTCAAAATGGGTGGTTGGGTAACGGGTCAAAATGCTTAATGTAAAGGTTTTATGCTTTTCTTTAAGCGAGACATTTGAGTATTTGACATGTTCCTTTTTTTATAATTTGTGTTTAACCGTTTGACCCATTGGAGATAAGAAGAAAATAACACTAATCGACCCATTCATAAGTAAATGGGTCTAAATTTTCACTTCTACAATTTGGAAGAATCTTGATGCTCAAGACTATTGAAAAGCGTAGGGGAAATTTCTAGTCATATGTGTGAACATGAGTTGATTTTAATTAAAAGAACACGTTGACCAATCAACCGCTAAATTTCAAAAAACTTGGCTAAAAAGGTGTCGACAAGTCAACATGTTTCCTTTTCAGCCATGCTGTAAACACATGTTTCCTTGTTCTACAGGAGACTTTTAATCAGTTGACTGGTCAACATGTTTCCTTTATAATAACAAAGTTTTTACATGTCAACTCAACCATATAGATTTGTTACCCAACCTACCCATCCGGTTTGCCTTTTATCTTAACGAAAATAAAATAAAATTCTCTCACAGTGCTTAATATTCTTTCTTTACTTCCTCTGAATGCAGCAACATAGCTGGCTTTATTTGGATCACTGATATTGACATTCCCAGGTGTGGATTCACTTTACCATAACCATTTTGACTAAAATAACCTCCTAAAAACACCACATAACACGTGATTCTCTCTTATTCACCATTTCAGGAAGAAAATCACATATCTTGCACCATCAGCTGGAGAACTTCCTAGCAAATTCTTGTTAATGGGTAGCTTAACGTGGATCGAAACCTAAAGTTCATGATAGCATTTGTGAACTTCTGCTACTGTAAGCTTGTTTTCTATGAACTAGGCTGAATTACTGTTTTACCCTTGTAGCATAAAGGGCTCATTAAGAATCATATTTTGTAGTATAGGAGTTGTAGGTGTTAGAATGGGGTAAAATCATATAAACTGTGATGTGCTGATGCTTTTGGAATTGGAAGATGGAATTGTGTGCAAATAGGTGCATTTGGTTTTGGATCTCTTTTTAGTGTTGGTTAGATCTTGTGCCTTTTATATTTGATGGTTTTAATGAGTCAACACGCTTGTTTACGAGGATTTGGAATATCACAAATCTCTCAATAAAAGAGAGATTCAACAACTAAAAGGAAGATCAATTCTTTGGGATCCTTCCTTTCTTCAAACGGGAGGAACAGAGGTAGAATCAAACCGATTCCCGAAATGCCTTTCTAGATTTTTTTCAATCCTCAATGTTCCGGTTATTCACGGAACGTGAGAAGCAGATGATTAATCATATGCTTTTGGAAAAAAATCGAAGAATTTCTTGGGAATCCTACACGATCTGTTTGTTCTTTTTTCTTTGACAGATGGTCAGAACTTTATATGGGTTCGAATCCTACTGAGAGGTCTAATAGAGATTAGAAACTAATGAACAAGATCTTTCTTTTTTTAGGTGATCGGAAAATAAATAAATTGTTAATCTATTCAACATAGTTACGCATTTACAAAATATCATCTCAATTCATCCTATTTCATTACCTTCGGGATGTGATATTGTTCTAAAGGATGAACCGCATATGAAGAGTTCTAATAAAATTTCATTGTTTAACAAAAATCCATTTTTTGATCTATTTCATCTATTCCATGACTGGAATAGGGGAGGATACACGTTACCATACACATATTAATCAATACTTATATCGTCATCGTTTTTCCTTTTGTTGTCTTTTCTAGTTTAATGTGTTTTTACGTTGTTATGCTTGCAACTTAGTCTCATTGCACGTGCGGTGTTTGAAAATACCATGCTTGCAAAATCGCAGGTATCAAGATCTCGTTTCAGTAAATTACATTCATGCTCGTAATTAATCATACACAACACTAGTTCTTTCATAATCATTAAATCGCCTACGAATGGGAACATGTACTTATGTCATGTATCAAAAGGGCTTGTAGAATAGTGACACAACTTAATTGGCACTAAGGCGATAAACTAAATTGACGAATTACATGCTTTTGACACTATTGTTACATTTCAAATATATATTAAATTAATATGGTAGTCTTAAGATGCACAAAAGGACCCGGTTTTGAGGTTTAGTCTTTTTTTGGGTAGGCAAATTTTTAATTATGTGAGAGTGGTACTTGAACCCATGACCTACTCAAACTTTGGTATTTCAAACGGATTTTCCTCCACCACTGCCCAGTGAATGGTTTTTGTTAGGGTCTGCAGCCCGGACCTATCCTTTGTAATAGATTAGTCATCGGTAACCAAAATCTTGACTTTTATTTATTAGTCACTAGGTTAGATTCCCGTGTAATACACACGGGGTGAAAAATATCAATACATAAAATTCTTTAATCTTTATGCATATATTTTACAGGTGTAAAAATGTATTACATATACTAAGAATAGAAAACAAAATTCAAAATATGTAAAAATTAATATATAATTGGGTTTCAAAAATACGTTAATTACTATTTAATGTAGTTTGACTTTCATTTACTATTTGATTGAAAATAAAAGTTACATAATTAGATTTCAAAGTTTCTTATAATAAGGAAAAAATTAAAATAAATATGTTTTATTAATATAATTAGTATTTTCTTTAAAAATATATTATTATTAAAAGATATAGGTATATTTAATAAGAGAGAGACGAGAAAAAAATGATTAGAATGAATATGGAGGCGACACATGACACGAAAAAACTTTATTTATTATATAGTATAGATTTGTGCTAATGTTTTGGTAATTATGGGCAGGTGTTAAAACTTTTTTTTTTCTAATAGATGTAAAGGTGTAAAGGAGGCCAATCTAGATACTCAACCTAAAAGCTTGAATCAAGTTGCTGAGATTAAATAATCAAAAACATAAGATAAAGCTTATTTAATAAATGAGCGAGAGCACGAGTTTCACGCATCGAGATTGATTAGGTTTGCGAGTCTAAATGTACCTACTTTGTATAAATATAACTCTTTTTATATAATATAGTGTAATAGATAATTACACAATATAAATTATTGTATATAAATATAAAAAATAATTAAATAATATATATCATTATAATTATAAACTATAAAATAATAAAATAGATACATAAAACTAATCATATAAATAATAAATAATAAACAAGCCGAACTCAAGTTTTAACATATAGCTCAAAATAAGCCGAGCTCAAGGTTGGACAAACTCGGTCTTAGCTCAAACTTATTGACCCAACTTGCCTGGTTTACACCTTTAAGGAGAATTTAATACATTATAGTAAAAAAAAACATTACTTTTCGAAAATTCAGGGCATTTGAATCATTTGACATTATTTTTATCAGAAATAGTATAAATGATATAAGATATACACTATATAATGATTTTAATACACGACCTTAATAAAAAGGTAAAAGTATTCTATATTTTAATGACTTTTATATATATAAATACTCTTTTTTTTTGTTAATAATGATTTAAGCACATACAATACGACAGACCCTCTATATTCCATTACTACGTTAGAAACCCCGTGTATTACACGGCCCCGTGTATTACACGGGTTGATCGAATAAATGTAATGTTATATACTTAGTAATAAAAATTTACATATTACATATTTATGACATATTATAAAGTTTTTTAATACAAATTTTAGGAACATTATATAGTTATTTTTTAAAAATATTTTATAAAAAGAATGAACGAAATATTCAATTTCTAAAAATGTTTTATGAACAAACCTATTTTTTTAAATAAAAAAATATTTTATAAAAATAATTATAGAAATCATTATTATTTAATAGGAGAGATAAGCGAGAAACAAAAAAATATAAAAGAACTAATTAAAGAAAAATTTGTATAATTAATAGAAGAGATAGACGACAAAAAAATAATGATGATGCATAGGAGAGTGAGTGACAAGTGTCTACTCAAAGCCTTTATTTATTATATTGTATGGATTAAAAAAAATAGGTTATCGTTTTATTAATATTAAACTTTTGTTCTTATCTAATGTTTTAATTATTATAAAATACAAAATTATTAAAATTTGTACTCAAGAGATTATCATATTGACTCGATATTAACTATGATTTTTTCGGGCAATGGACATTCAAATTCTAAAATGTTGTTTTATATCATTTACCACTTAGGTTTAGATATTGTTTTTGTATATTGAATTTTTTAAACAGAAAACTTCATAAAATAATAAGGGTTATACTATACCACATCGTTTTCTTTATTTTTACTTATCGTATCTACTCCTTCAAAATTTTCAATACTTACAATCTCACGTTTTTGGTTGTCACATAAACAAAACTCCACATTTTGTTGTTTTATTTATTTTATTCATTAGTTAAATCAGGGCCGGTCCTGAGTATTTAAGTGCCCCGGCTGAGCCGAAAAAAAGCCCATACGAACAAAATATATAAACTAAATTTTTTTTAAACAACGATTAACGTTATAGCAATAAACATAGAAAAATATAGGGCTCAACCAATCAACCATTACATATTTCTTTATAAAGATTATGGCCCAACCATTACATATTTACATTATAAATATTAAATGGATTATTGGATTAGGGCCCAACCAATCAACCATTACATATTTATATTATAAAGATTAAACGGATTAGGGCTCAACCATTACATTATAAATATTAAATGGATTACTGATTTACTGGATTAAAGCCCAACTAATCAACCATTACATATAGAGGTGCACAAACCGGGTTTTTGAACCGAACCGGTTCCAAACCGGCCCGAACCGGTTTGGTCAACGCAAACGTTAAACCGGTTTTGACTAAAACCGGTTCGGGTTAAACCGGTTTATAACATATAAAATCCTGAACCTGTTGAACCAGTTTAGTTCGGTTCTAGACCGGTTCGGGTTGGTGAACCGGTTTAAACCAGTTTTAAAAAAAAAAATTTAATAAAATAAATTTTAATAAAATAAATATTTAACAAATAAAAACATAAAGTTCAACGTTTATTCATATTGTAGGAGTTCAGAAATCACAAAACATTACAAAATTAAACAAGATAATTCTAAAATACGAGAAAATGATAAATATATTTTTATTTTTTGGAGTTTTTTTTGTTTAATCTTCGCCGTCATTCTCGGAGTTACTAGTGGATCATCGTAGTCTATCATCTTCGGCGAGTTCTTCATTTGTAAGTGGGCTCGCCAATCATTGGTTCACCTCGGATTCGTGTATGAATTCTTCAACTTCAATTTCGTCTTCAAGTGAACTTCTATATTGTCTCCTATCTACCGCATCCAAATGGTCTTTCAAGCAAATGCACATTTCCATTGCCGCGAGAGTGATTATAGTTCTTCGGATAGATAAAACCCTGCCACTAAGAGAAAAAACGGATTCCGAAGCTACCGTGGAAGCTTGGACGGTTAATAAATCACGGGCCATGGCGGAAAGGACCGGAAAAGTAGATTCGTTTCCTTTCCACCAAGCCAAAATATCAAAGTCCTCAAAAACATCCAGACTCATAAATGATAAAAAGTTTGTTCCGGTATACCTTCCGAGTTTGCTACTCGGGGTGGAACCTCTAGCCCGTTTACTAAATTCATTTCTCATTTCGTTATACAAATTTAAGTTAACATTCCTCGAGCTACTACTTGATGCGCCCGCGCCCATCGTATCATGTGGGGTTTGTGTTGTACCATATTTATGTAAATACATATCAAACAAATCTTGCAAACATTTGTTAAAATAAGTTTTTGTTACGGTTGAAAAATGAATATATTCGGAATTCAAATCCAAATCGTAAGTTATTTTATCAATTAAGGTTTCAACACCGTAAACATTAATTGTAGGGTTTAATGCGGCGGCACAAGTTATAACCCAAGGCATTTCTTTAAAATATTTAACAAATTTTTTTTTCATCGGTTTTATCATTTTCGTAAAAAAAGAGTATTTTTATTTTCAAGTTCGGCTAATTTGTGACATATTAGAAATATTTGTTTAAGAGCCAAGGGACTTGTAAGGTAATAAACCCCGGATAAAAAAGTGGTGGCGGTTTTGAAAACTTCGAGCAATTCGGTTATATTTTCAAGAATGTCCCAACTCGTAGACGGAAATTTTTGAATTTTACGACGCGGTTTTGAGGAAAGCAAATAATGAAAAATTTATAAAGTTCCTCTTTGACGTATAACACTATGAAACATTTTATGAGTTGAATTCCATCTTGTTGGGAGGTCCCAATTGGGACCTAAGCAAATCAAAGCCGTATCATCACAAAATCTAATATATTCATGGTATCTTTTTTTGCTACTACTAAAATCGTCTTTAAGCATGACTCGAAATGCATTACTTAATTCAATAACGGGTTCAACCGCAAGCCCGTCTTGCACGGCTAAGTTAATGATGTGTGCAATACATCGACTATGAAAAAAAAGCGCCGTTGCAAATCGGTTTATATTTTAATATTAATTTTTGAACCGCATTTGTATTATTTGAGGCATTATCAAAAGATATTGAAAATATTTTATTTTGTAATTTAAAATCGGTTATCACACCATCTAAAATGTGAAATAAATTTTGACTCGTTTGCGGATATCCAAACATATCAAACGCGATTGTACGTTTCATCATTTGCCACGTATTGGGATCAACCCAATGAGCGGTAACGCAAATATATGAGTCGGGAATACCATGTGGAGCTGACCAAACATCGGTGGTTAAGTTCACACCGGTTTCCAATTTTTCAAAACCTAAAATTAATTCTTTTTTTGTTTTTTTTCTTCACATTTTTAGACAATCACGTCTAAGAGTACTACGACTTACTTGATGATAACGTGGTTGAAGGGCTTCTTGAATCATCCTCGTCACGAGCGGGTTGTCGAAGTGGTTGAACGGCAAACCTCTTTGAATAACTAATTTCGACATTCTATCTCGAACAATATTTGGATCGAAGTTTCAAATTCCACCCTCGCTTGTCATACATGCTTGACCCTCACCCGGAATTTTCTTCAAACTCGGGCAAGATTTTTTCATATGAGTTCTTAGAGTAGAGTTTGAATCCTTTTTAAAAAACCCACAACAATTTTTGCAACGAGCACGTTCCATCCCGTTAGACATCTCACATAGTGTAATATCCTGGATTTCTCGACCCATTTAATAGACATTTATTTAATATAAATCTTTTATACTTAAAACTTATATATATGTATATATATATATATATATAAAACATATGTATATATAAACTCTTAAAATTTTAATAAGCTTGTAAACTCATTTTGATTATTTAAATTTCTAAACAAACAAACCATATATTCATTTTATAAAAGTTTAAATCAAATGAAAAAAAAAAACTTGTTAAACTCATTATAGAAACCTCGGGGACCAAAACTTCCATCTTCCGAAACCATTTTAAACTTGAAATACCTTTTAAACAGGAAATGTTAAAACTGGGAAACCACAAGGACCTGTTATGTAATTCAACTAAACTTCCAACATCAGATCCGGTCACTAGTTCGACCCCCGTGGACACCGGTTCCGCCTCCCATTTATTCAAAAACGCGAAATCGTCCAAATGCAGTGAACCTCGAGCTTCGGCTCGAGCGTGCGACCCAAGCCCCAGGTACTCAACACCTCAATTAAATGCTAATCGCCCGCGTGATGTGATTTTAAACTCATCTTCCTCAACCGTAATCGTCCCACCTAACCGAGCATTTAACACTGGAATTCGCTATAAATATCGAGTTAGAAACCTCATAAACCTCACCCCTCAACTCTCCAAACTCTCAAATCAGTCGTTCATCACTTACATTGCACGATTCATCGAAGGTCCAGAACGTTCTCACTCGTTTCTCCACCATTTCAGGTAATTCTTGCGTCTAGTAGGGTCGTTATACTCTAAGGATCGAAAGCCCTCTGTTTAATTGCATTAACAGAGGGCGAATCAACATGTATTTGACGGGAATCGAAACTAGGGTTCTTGGGAATTTGGGGGCGTTTGGAAACTTGTGTTTAAAAGTTCTTTTTCCAGATGAATACCACCGAGACCCGTAGGCGAGGTGGTTAGACTTGTGTGTGTGTTTGGTAACCCGGTCCCAGACCCGAGTTCGAATCCGGGGGAACCGGTTTTTGCCCACTGTTTTTGTTTTAGTTCTTTTTAAGCAGTTTTTAAACTTTTATAATTTTTATAAATTATGTTAAACTTTTATAAACTCAAAAATGATTTTTATTTATACTTTTACATTCTGGAACTATTTTAATTAAATAAAACTTGTAATAAATAATTCTTTAAAAATAGTTTTAAACACTTAAAACTATAAAAATACTTTTAAAACTTTATAAACAGGAATTATGTTAATAATCAGAAATTATAAAATTATTTTATACTTTCTAAAATAAACATATTATTTAGTTTAAACATTAAACCGATTTGTAAACTTTAGTTTAACATTTAAAATTCAAGATTTATTTATTTATTTAAATAAAATAAACATGCGTAATTTATAAATCATAAAGTTATAAATTTATAAACATTATAAGTAGATAACTTTAAATATTTATAAACTTATAAACCTTACTCGAATACTTAAACGTTGAAATTATAGATTTATAAACTTTGAAACTTTAAATTAAAATATAAAAAATGCTATTTAACATATTTGTTTAAACTTACAAGTTTCACTTTAGATATTTAGACTTATAACCATTCTTAAATAATATTTAAATTTGTATACTTAATGCTTTAATCTTAAAACTCAATTCAAGTAAATAACCTTTTGATAATTATTCATCCTTAATAACTACTTATTCTTAAATAATTATTATTTATCCCTAATCACTATTTAGTCTTTAAATACTTTGTATTTAATAATTATTTTACTTTTGAAATAATTATTATTTATCTTTAATCCTTATTTTAAATAATTATTTTAAACAATAATTATTTTAAACTATTAACTTATTTAAACTTTGAAATCCAAGTCTAGTATGACTCATTCAAAACCTTATTAAAACTTGACTTAAACTTTATAAACACAATCATTCCCATCTTCCACTTGGAACCCTAGTCGATCTTGAAATCTTAGATCCTTACCATAGACTTATAGGATCATACTTAAATCTTTAAACTTGCATACTTAGCATTATCGTGAGGATATTCTCCCTCCAAGTCTTGCAAGTACTTATCCGTGTCGGATACTATTCATCATCCAAGTGAGTATACTTAGCCCCTTTTTCCTTTTATGCTTTTGGGGTGAAACATGTTCACAATACTTAAACTTATACAATTCTTGTACAACTATGACTACGTGTTTATTCTTATGTTTAACCTGAGACTTGTATGCTTAGATTAAACTTAAAACTACCACATTCATTAGCTTTGATCAAGCCAATAGTAACAATGATAGATCTATTGCATTTGACCAATCCACCTTGATTGATTGACCCCTTCGGGGGGGAGCCCTTGGTGTTTGTTACTACATTAAACTTTAAACTTGAGACTTATAAGGGTAACCTGCGGGTTATGCCTAAACTTGGTCGGAGGGTTGATGTGCACAATGTCTAACATGCTTGTTTTCTCATACTTACATTATAGAATGCACAAATCATAGTGAATTGTAATTCTTTTCAAATACTTGTTAAACTGTGTCAAAACCTTTGTATCTCACCAACTATTTTGTAGTTGACAGATTCTTTCACATGTTTCAGGTTTACATCATGAGACTTATTCGTGATCACATAGGATGCTTTGGACCTAGACTACTTAAATTAAATGTTGTATTCGTATTTTTCTTCCTTGTATTGAATCTTAAATTATGTATTAACGAAATATTGAAACTTTAATAGTCAACCTTGTGCTATTGAACAACCGCGTCCGCCCCGACGTATAATCCGCCGTCGGTTGGGGTGTGACAGATTGGTATCAGAGCCTTGGTTATAGGGAATTAGGTTATTAGACACATGACCTAGACTATAACTTAGGAGACCCAAACATGAGTTACCTCATGTCCTTTACTAGGAATTCTCTCCTCGTTCTATTCTTAATTCTTATACGTGAACGCTTGGAAAATTCTACGATTCTACTTACCTACGTACTACAAGAGGCTACTACATCGAGGACACGTTCTTAGGCTTTAAGTCTAAGCCACCACTAAACTCTCGTTAAGAATATTTAAGTTCTAGATATTGTGTGAGAACTTGTGCGGACCGGAAGGGTGAATACCTGTATTCTGGGAAATTCTGTCAAGGAAAGCACTTCGTATAAATCCAAATCAACCGTTGGACCCGTATGCTTTCCTGGGAATTCTTGGGATGAGTATCCACTTATAGGAATGCATGACTTCTCTAAACATTAGTGAGCTTAGATCTCTCTTGATATGTCAAAGTACTTACTTAGTGATATGCACTAAATGAGCACTATCTCAAATACTATACACTTCATAAATTCATGATTTAAAAACTTTCCTCTGTAACCTTTACTCTATGATTCTTACGTTCCGTCTTGTCACATGACAACATGCTTACTTGTCATGACCTGAAGGAGTTACCTTCAAGGAGAAATTCTTACGAGACTATACCCAAAAACTACATACATAAACTTGTATTCATAGATACTACCCAATAAACTTCGTGATCGTTGTAATACAACCCTTCAAACTATGTATTTCCCTACAAATTCTTCTACAAAACTTCACTATTTTATAAATATGACACCTAAGAGGTAACCCTTGTATTTTTACCTTACCTCCTTAGCACTTAACCAAGCTTCATTTAATAACTAACTCAAAACTTTCGTTACACTTTTATACATCTCAAAGTTTTCATACGTCCTTAAACTTCATGATCCTTGAAATAACAGCCCATTAAAAAAAAACTATGTATTGTCCTACAAGTCCTTTTACAAACTTCATTGTTTTATAAACTTGACACTTAAGGGGAAATCCTTGTGTTTTCATTTTATCACTCAAAACTTCATTTGATGATTTACTCAAACTATGTCACACTTTTACATCTCAAAACTTTCATACGAATTTAAAAACTTACGCATCGCCGTTTCTTGTAAACAAAACTTAACGTCTTTTAAAATCTAAAGTACATTAACAAAGAAATTCGTAACCTAAGTAATTTCCTTGTAGAGGAAGAAGAACAAACAAGATCCACGTTTAAAGACTCTAAGCCCACAATGAACCCTGACATAGCACCATAAACCTAAACATCGGTGACAACAACTGAGAGAAGTTGTAGGCCCATGAGGAAGTTCTGGCTAGGGAAATAGGGTACTTAAATGAGTCCTTGTGACCACCCCTTTCTTCCGGGAATCTTCCTCGTTAGCCCATCAACTTCCAATTAAAAACTATTTTTGAAAATATTACTGTGATGACTCATTATTATGAATAAAAACCTTTTGAACATATTTAATCAACTTACTTACACACTCTAATTTTCCGTTTAAATTGTATTATAGGGCTAGAAGTCCCAATTTTGAAACATCTAAATGGAAACCATTTTGAAACTTCATCTTGTCATCATTTACTAGTTTAACTTTCCTTTCATCATTGTAAATTTAACACACCTACCCAAACACTTTCGTCAAAAACAACTTACGTTAGTACTTGAAATAATTAACAACGTTGCATTAAACTATAAAAATCCTAAGTGACACGTGTACCTGAGGAATAAATCTTGAAATCTTCTAATTCGTAAGCACATTTTCAAAAACAACCCGACTTACGAATCATTACCCCAAACAACCATGACCCTTACTTCTTGTATAGACTTAACACTTGTAAACTTGACTAACTTTTCGCTTGACAATCACACCTATCTTTTATAAATCTTACTCGTACTACTTATTGATGCCTAACTCGTCGTTTTGAACATCTTAATTACATTCTATGCAAAAGAAAACTATACTTTCTGTTATGAATCAAGATAAATCATTTGTAAACACCCTATCATAAACCTTATTGAAACTTTTCCCGTCACCCTATGCTTGGAAACTTTCCTCATTTAACTCTTGTCACGTAAAAGACTTACAAAAAAATCACAACGGGGACTCAAATCTTAAATACACGTTGCCAAAACATTAAACTTCGTATGCACAACTATGAGGTCAGAGACTTTTGAGTCATGTAAAACTTGTACAAATACTCAATCCCGTATTCCTAAAACTAAACATGATCAATAAAGGATCCTGTAAAGCTT
Source organism: Smallanthus sonchifolius (assembly GCA_023525975.1). Classification (NCBI taxonomy): domain Eukaryota; kingdom Viridiplantae; phylum Streptophyta; class Magnoliopsida; order Asterales; family Asteraceae; genus Smallanthus; species Smallanthus sonchifolius. The sequence goes on along the minus strand of CM042031.1, from coordinate 67,122,726 downwards.
AATACTGAAACTTGAAACTCAACTGACTTATCCTATTTTCAAACCTATACTTGGATTCTTAGTCTTGAAAACTTTGTGTGTCCGTCTTAACCAAACCCTATAAGACTTGATAAACGTACATTCCATATATACGAGAGAACTTCACTCTTGATACTAGACACTAGCAGGAAGGAGGACATTACTCTCTTTAGCAGAGTACATCCCCTGACTCCTATCTAAACCAAACATCGGGATCCACTAATCTTCTGGACAACTCGAATCTTCTGTGAGAAAGCGTATAACGGTTAATCCTGTTCCAAACGCTGTCCCACACCTCTCTTAAACACTAGAGTATTTAGATAACCACTTTATACTCAAAACGTAATCGTATACTTCTATACACTGAAGCTAAACTAAGAGACTTTAAGGCTATTCTATGTTTGACGCATTCTTGTTTAAACACAATTTAAACTACCCCATGTTTGACGTATTCTTGTTCAAACATGATGAACGTATGAGACTTTAAACTACCCCATGTTTGACGTATGCTTGTTCAAACATGATGAACGTATGAGACTTTAAGCTACTCCATGTTTGACATATGCTTGTTCAAACACGATGGACGTATAAGACTTGAAACTATTCCATGTTTGACGTATGCTTATTCAAACATGATGAACGTATAAGACTTTTAAACTACTCAAGGTTTGATGTATTCTTGATCAAACCCGAGGAAAGTGTAAAGACTTTAAACTACTCAATGATTGAAGTATTCTTAACCAATCACGAGGAAACTTTGAAACTCTAAGTCTTGTCATATTCTTTTCTTTACTCATTGAATGACGTTTCTCTCTAAGGGACTCGTTAATCAATGATCACACTTATATGGAAACTCTATTCTTGTGTTAAACAAATTCTTGTACTCTTTCTGGATCCACACACAAACGGAAGGACCTATGCGGACTATGCGACGATTTAAATGCTTGCGGGTGCACACGTAAGTATGAAAATCAACGTATGGGAAGGCACAGTAACTCTGTCGTGTGCTATAATCTAAGACTTATCGTAAAAGGGAGCCACGGAACTTAGGTACCGTAACAATCCTTGGACGTATCAGTCTACAAACTCAAATTCTTGAACTATCATCGAATCCTGAGTGATACATCTCACTTTAAATCTTGGATAGAAACTCAACAGTCATCCTCTCCAATGCTTTTGAAAACGAATCTTCATCTGTCTCAATGAAACTATATGTTTCATAGGGAAACTTTTGGCAACCCCAGACTTTGAAAACTTAGAAACTCAAACAAAAATCTCAGTCCTATGGATACTTCCCCTTTAAGAAATCTAAACGTAACCCAGTGTTTACTTGGGAACATAAAGTACCTTTTCTCGTTATCCTTGCGCGTATCATAAGATTAAATCCTCAACTAAATCCTTCTACTTTAATTTCGGGACGAAATTTCCTAAAGTAGGGGAGACTGTAATATCCTGGATTTCCCGACCCATTTCATAGACATTTATTTAATATAAATCTTTTATACTTAAAACTTATATATATGTATGTATATATATATATATATAAAACATATGTATATATAAACTCTTGAAATTTTAATAAGCTTGTAAACTCATTTTGATTATTTAAATTTCTAAACAAACAAACCATATATTCATTTTATAAAAGTTTAAATCAAATGAAAAAAAAAACTTGTTAAACTCATTATAGAAACCTCGGGGACCAAAACTGCCATCTTCCGAAACCATTTTAAACTTGAAATACCTTTTAAACAGGAAATGTTAAAACTGGGAAACCACAAGGACCTGTTATGTAATTCAACTAAACTTCCAACATCAGATCCGGTCACTAGTTCGACCCCCGTGGACACCGGTTCCGCCTCCCATTTATTCAAAAACACGAAATCGTCCAAATGCAGTGAACCTCGAGCTTCGGCTCGAGCGTGTGACCCAAGCCCAAGGTACTCAACACCTCAATTAAATGCTAATCGCCCGCGTGATGTGATTTTAAACTCATCTTCCTCAACCGTAATCGTCCCACCTAACCGAGCATTTAACACTGGAATTCGCTATAAATATCGAGTTAGAAACCTCATAAACCTCACCCCTCAACTCTCAAACTCTCAAATCAGTCGTTCATCACTTACATTGCACGATTCAAACTCGCGACAGCCGACTTCGAAGGTCCAGACCGTTCTCACTCGTTTCTCCATCATTTCAGGTAATTCTTGCATCTAGTAGGGTCGTTATACTCTAAGGATCGAAAGCCCTCTGTTTAATTGCATTAACAGAGGGCGAATCAACATGTATTTGACGGGAATCGAAACTAGGGTTCTTGGGAATTTGGGGGCGTTTGGAAACTTGTGTTTAAAAGTTCTTTTTCCAGATGAATACCACCGAGACCCGTAGGCGAGGTGGTTAGACTTGTGTGTGTGTTTGGTAACCCGGTCCCAGACCCGAGTTCGAATCCGGGGGAACCGGTTTTTGCCCACTGTTTTTGTTTTAGTTCTTTTTAAGCAGTTTTTAAACTTTTATAATTTTTATAAATTATGTTAAACTTTTATAAACTCAAAAATGATTTTTATTTATACTTTTACATTCTGGAACTATTTTAATTAAATAAAACTTGTAATAAATAATTCTTTAAAAATAGTTTTAAACACTTAAAACTATAAAAATACTTTTAAAACTTTATAAACAGGAATTATGTTAATAATCAGAAATTATAAAATTATTTTATACTTTCTAAAATAAACATATTATTTAGTTTAAACATTAAACCGATTTGTAAACTTTAGTTTAACATTTAAAATTCAAGATTTATTTATTTATTTAAATAAAATAAACATGCGTAATTTATAAATCATAAAGTTATAAATTTATAAACATTATAAGTAGATAACTTTAAATATTTATAAACTTATAAACCTTACTCGAATACTTAAACGTTGAAATTATAGATTTATAAACTTTGAAACTTTAAATTAAAATATAAAAAATGCTATTTAACATATTTGTTTAAACTTACAAGTTTCACTTTAGATATTTAGACTTATAACCATTCTTAAATAATATTTAAATTTGTATACTTAATGCTTTAATCTTAAAACTCAATTCAAGTAAATAACCTTTTGATAATTATTCATCCTTAATAACTACTTATTCTTAAATAATTATTATTTATCCCTAATCACTATTTAGTCTTTAAATACTTTGTATTTAATAATTATTTTACTTTTGAAATAATTATTATTTATCTTTAATCCTTATTTTAAATAATTATTTTAAACAATAATTATTTTAAACTATTAACTTATTTAAACTTTGAAATCCAAGTCTAGTATGACTCATTCAAAACCTTATTAAAACTTGACTTAAACTTTATAAACACAATCATTCCCATCTTCCACTTGGAACCCTAGTCGATCTTGAAATCTTAGATCCTTACCATAGACTTATAGGATCATACTTAAATCTTTAAACTTGCATACTTAGCATTATCGTGAGGATATTCTCCCTCCAAGTCTTGCAAGTACTTATCCGTGTCGGATACTATTCATCATCCAAGTGAGTATACTTAGCCCCTTTTTCCTTTTATGCTTTTGGGGTGAAACATGTTCACAATACTTAAACTTATACAATTCTTGTACAACTATGACTACGTGTTTATTCTTATGTTTAACCTGAGACTTGTATGCTTAGATTAAACTTAAAACTACCACATTCATTAGCTTTGATCAAGCCAATAGTAACAATGATAGATCTATTGCATTTGACCAATCCACCTTGATTGATTGACCCCTTCGGGGGGGAGCCCTTGGTGTTTGTTACTACATTAAACTTTAAACTTGAGACTTATAAGGGTAACCTGCGGGTTATGCCTAAACTTGGTCGGAGGGTTGATGTGCACAATGTCTAACATGCTTGTTTTCTCATACTTACATTATAGAATGCACAAATCATAGTGAATTGTAATTCTTTTCAAATACTTGTTAAACTGTGTCAAAACCTTTGTATCTCACCAACTATTTTGTAGTTGACAGATTCTTTCACATGTTTCAGGTTTACATCATGAGACTTATTCGTGATCACATAGGATGCTTTGGACCTAGACTACTTAAATTAAATGTTGTATTCGTATTTTTCTTCCTTGTATTGAATCTTAAATTATGTATTAACGAAATATTGAAACTTTAATAGTCAACCTTGTGCTATTGAACAACCGCGTCCGCCCCGACGTATAATCCGCCGTCGGTTGGGGTGTGACAGATTGGTATCAGAGCCTTGGTTATAGGGAATTAGGTTATTAGACACATGACCTAGACTATAACTTAGGAGACCCAAACATGAGTTACCTCATGTCCTTTACTAGGAATTCTCTCCTCGTTCTATTCTTAATTCTTATACGTGAACGCTTGGAAAATTCTACGATTCTACTTACCTACGTACTACAAGAGGCTACTACATCGAGGACACGTTCTTAGGCTTTAAGTCTAAGCCACCACTAAACTCTCGTTAAGAATATTTAAGTTCTAGATATTGTGTGAGAACTTGTGCGGACCGGAAGGGTGAATACCTGTATTCTGGGAAATTCTGTCAAGGAAAGCACTTCGTATAAATCCAAATCAACCGTTGGACCCGTATGCTTTCCTGGGAATTCTTGGGATGAGTATCCACTTATAGGAATGCATGACTTCTCTAAACATTAGTGAGCTTAGATCTCTCTTGATATGTCAAAGTACTTACTTAGTGATATGCACTAAATGAGCACTATCTCAAATACTATACACTTCATAAATTCATGATTTAAAAACTTTCCTCTGTAACCTTTACTCTATGATTCTTACGTTCCGTCTTGTCACATGACAACATGCTTACTTGTCATGACCTGAAGGAGTTACCTTCAAGGAGAAATTCTTACGAGACTATACCCAAAAACTACATACATAAACTTGTATTCATAGATACTACCCAATAAACTTCGTGATCGTTGTAATACAACCCTTCAAACTATGTATTTCCCTACAAATTCTTCTACAAAACTTCACTATTTTATAAATATGACACCTAAGAGGTAACCCTTGTATTTTTACCTTACCTCCTTAGCACTTAACCAAGCTTCATTTAATAACTAACTCAAAACTTTCGTTACACTTTTATACATCTCAAAGTTTTCATACGTCCTTAAACTTCATGATCCTTGAAATAACAGCCCATTAAAAAAAAACTATGTATTGTCCTACAAGTCCTTTTACAAACTTCATTGTTTTATAAACTTGACACTTAAGGGGAAATCCTTGTGTTTTCATTTTATCACTCAAAACTTCATTTGATGATTTACTCAAACTATGTCACACTTTTACATCTCAAAACTTTCATACGAATTTAAAAACTTACGCATCGCCGTTTCTTGTAAACAAAACTTAACGTCTTTTAAAATCTAAAGTACATTAACAAAGAAATTCGTAACCTAAGTAATTTCCTTGTAGAGGAAGAAGAACAAACAAGATCCACGTTTAAAGACTCTAAGCCCACAATGAACCCTGACATAGCACCATAAACCTAAACATCGGTGACAACAACTGAGAGAAGTTGTAGGCCCATGAGGAAGTTCTGGCTAGGGAAATAGGGTACTTAAATGAGTCCTTGTGACCACCCCTTTCTTCCGGGAATCTTCCTCGTTAGCCCATCAACTTCCAATTAAAAACTATTTTTGAAAATATTACTGTGATGACTCATTATTATGAATAAAAACCTTTTGAACATATTTAATCAACTTACTTACACACTCTAATTTTCCGTTTAAATTGTATTATAGGGCTAGAAGTCCCAATTTTGAAACATCTAAATGGAAACCATTTTGAAACTTCATCTTGTCATCATTTACTAGTTTAACTTTCCTTTCATCATTGTAAATTTAACACACCTACCCAAACACTTTCGTCAAAAACAACTTACGTTAGTACTTGAAATAATTAACAACGTTGCATTAAACTATAAAAATCCTAAGTGACACGTGTACCTGAGGAATAAATCTTGAAATCTTCTAATTCGTAAGCACATTTTCAAAAACAACCCGACTTACGAATCATTACCCCAAACAACCATGACCCTTACTTCTTGTATAGACTTAACACTTGTAAACTTGACTAACTTTTCGCTTGACAATCACACCTATCTTTTATAAATCTTACTCGTACTACTTATTGATGCCTAACTCGTCGTTTTGAACATCTTAATTACATTCTATGCAAAAGAAAACTATACTTTCTGTTATGAATCAAGATAAATCATTTGTAAACACCCTATCATAAACCTTATTGAAACTTTTCCCGTCACCCTATGCTTGGAAACTTTCCTCATTTAACTCTTGTCACGTAAAAGACTTACAAAAAAATCACAACGGGGACTCAAATCTTAAATACACGTTGCCAAAACATTAAACTTCGTATGCACAACTATGAGGTCAGAGACTTTTGAGTCATGTAAAACTTGTACAAATACTCAATCCCGTATTCCTAAAACTAAACATGATCAATAAAGGATCCTGTAAAGCTTAATACTGAAACTTGAAACTCAACTGACTTATCCTATTTTCAAACCTATACTTGGATTCTTAGTCTTGAAAACTTTGTGTGTCCGTCTTAACCAAACCCTATAAGACTTGATAAACGTACATTCCATATATACGAGAGAACTTCACTCTTGATACTAGACACTAGCAGGAAGGAGGACATTACTCTCTTTAGCAGAGTACATCCCCTGACTCCTATCTAAACCAAACATCGGGATCCACTAATCTTCTGGACAACTCGAATCTTCTGTGAGAAAGCGTATAACGGTTAATCCTGTTCCAAACGCTGTCCCACACCTCTCTTAAACACTAGAGTATTTAGATAACCACTTTATACTCAAAACGTAATCGTATACTTCTATACACTGAAGCTAAACTAAGAGACTTTAAGGCTATTCTATGTTTGACGCATTCTTGTTTAAACACAATTTAAACTACCCCATGTTTGACGTATTCTTGTTCAAACATGATGAACGTATGAGACTTTAAACTACCCCATGTTTGACGTATGCTTGTTCAAACATGATGAACGTATGAGACTTTAAGCTACTCCATGTTTGACATATGCTTGTTCAAACACGATGGACGTATAAGACTTGAAACTATTCCATGTTTGACGTATGCTTATTCAAACATGATGAACGTATAAGACTTTTAAACTACTCAAGGTTTGATGTATTCTTGATCAAACCCGAGGAAAGTGTAAAGACTTTAAACTACTCAATGATTGAAGTATTCTTAACCAATCACGAGGAAACTTTGAAACTCTAAGTCTTGTCATATTCTTTTCTTTACTCATTGAATGACGTTTCTCTCTAAGGGACTCGTTAATCAATGATCACACTTATATGGAAACTCTATTCTTGTGTTAAACAAATTCTTGTACTCTTTCTGGATCCACACACAAACGGAAGGACCTATGCGGACTATGCGACGATTTAAATGCTTGCGGGTGCACACGTAAGTATGAAAATCAACGTATGGGAAGGCACAGTAACTCTGTCGTGTGCTATAATCTAAGACTTATCGTAAAAGGGAGCCACGGAACTTAGGTACCGTAACAATCCTTGGACGTATCAGTCTACAAACTCAAATTCTTGAACTATCATCGAATCCTGAGTGATACATCTCACTTTAAATCTTGGATAGAAACTCAACAGTCATCCTCTCCAATGCTTTTGAAAACGAATCTTCATCTGTCTCAATGAAACTATATGTTTCATAGGGAAACTTTTGGCAACCCCAGACTTTGAAAACTTAGAAACTCAAACAAAAATCTCAGTCCTATGGATACTTCCCCTTTAAGAAATCTAAACGTAACCCAGTGTTTACTTGGGAACATAAAGTACCTTTTCTCGTTATCCTTGCGCGTATCATAAGATTAAATCCTCAACTAAATCCTTCTACTTTAATTTCGGGACGAAATTTCCTAAAGTAGGGGAGACTGTAATATCCTGGATTTCCCGACCCATTTCATAGACATTTATTTAATATAAATCTTTTATACTTAAAACTTATATATATGTATGTATATATATATATATATATAAAACATATGTATATATAAACTCTTGAAATTTTAATAAGCTTGTAAACTCATTTTGATTATTTAAATTTCTAAACAAACAAACCATATATTCATTTTATAAAAGTTTAAATCAAATGAAAAAAAAAACTTGTTAAACTCATTATAGAAACCTCGGGGACCAAAACTGCCATCTTCCGAAACCATTTTAAACTTGAAATACCTTTTAAACAGGAAATGTTAAAACTGGGAAACCACAAGGACCTGTTATGTAATTCAACTAAACTTCCAACATCAGATCCGGTCACTAGTTCGACCCCCGTGGACACCGGTTCCGCCTCCCATTTATTCAAAAACACGAAATCGTCCAAATGCAGTGAACCTCGAGCTTCGGCTCGAGCGTGTGACCCAAGCCCAAGGTACTCAACACCTCAATTAAATGCTAATCGCCCGCGTGATGTGATTTTAAACTCATCTTCCTCAACCGTAATCGTCCCACCTAACCGAGCATTTAACACTGGAATTCGCTATAAATATCGAGTTAGAAACCTCATAAACCTCACCCCTCAACTCTCAAACTCTCAAATCAGTCGTTCATCACTTACATTGCACGATTCAAACTCGCGACAGCCGACTTCGAAGGTCCAGACCGTTCTCACTCGTTTCTCCATCATTTCAGGTAATTCTTGCATCTAGTAGGGTCGTTATACTCTAAGGATCGAAAGCCCTCTGTTTAATTGCATTAACAGAGGGCGAATCAACATGTATTTGACGGGAATCGAAACTAGGGTTCTTGGGAATTTGGGGGCGTTTGGAAACTTGTGTTTAAAAGTTCTTTTTCCAGATGAATACCACCGAGACCCGTAGGCGAGGTGGTTAGACTTGTGTGTGTGTTTGGTAACCCGGTCCCAGACCCGAGTTCGAATCCGGGGGAACCGGTTTTTGCCCACTGTTTTTGTTTTAGTTCTTTTTAAGCAGTTTTTAAACTTTTATAATTTTTATAAATTATGTTAAACTTTTATAAACTCAAAAATGATTTTTATTTATACTTTTACATTCTGGAACTATTTTAATTAAATAAAACTTGTAATAAATAATTCTTTAAAAATAGTTTTAAACACTTAAAACTATAAAAATACTTTTAAAACTTTATAAACAGGAATTATGTTAATAATCAGAAATTATAAAATTATTTTATACTTTCTAAAATAAACATATTATTTAGTTTAAACATTAAACCGATTTGTAAACTTTAGTTTAACATTTAAAATTCAAGATTTATTTATTTATTTAAATAAAATAAACATGCGTAATTTATAAATCATAAAGTTATAAATTTATAAACATTATAAGTAGATAACTTTAAATATTTATAAACTTATAAACCTTACTCGAATACTTAAACGTTGAAATTATAGATTTATAAACTTTGAAACTTTAAATTAAAATATAAAAAATGCTATTTAACATATTTGTTTAAACTTACAAGTTTCACTTTAGATATTTAGACTTATAACCATTCTTAAATAATATTTAAATTTGTATACTTAATGCTTTAATCTTAAAACTCAATTCAAGTAAATAACCTTTTGATAATTATTCATCCTTAATAACTACTTATTCTTAAATAATTATTATTTATCCCTAATCACTATTTAGTCTTTAAATACTTTGTATTTAATAATTATTTTACTTTTGAAATAATTATTATTTATCTTTAATCCTTATTTTAAATAATTATTTTAAACTATTAACTTATTTAAACTTTGAAATCCAAGTCTAGTATGACTCATTCAAAACCTTATTAAAACTTGACTTAAACTTTATAAACACAATCATTCCCATCTTCCACTTGGAACCCTAGTCGATCTTGAAATCTTAGATCCTTACCATAGACTTATAGGATCATACTTAAATCTTTAAACTTGCATACTTAGCATTATCGTGAGGATATTCTCCCTCCAAGTCTTGCAAGTACTTATCCGTGTCGGATACTATTCATCATCCAAGTGAGTATACTTAGCCCCTTTTTCCTTTTATGCTTTTGGGGTGAAACATGTTCACAATTCTTAAACTTATACAATTCTTGTACAACTATGACTACGTGTTTATTCTTATGTTAAACCTGAGACTTGTATGCTTAGATTAAACTTAAAACTAGCACATTCATTAGCTTTGATCAAGCCGATAGTAACAATGATAGATCTATTGCATTTGACCAATCCACCTTGATTGATTGACCCCTTCGGGGGGGGGGAGCCCTTGGTGTTTGTTACTACATTAAACTTTAAACTTGAGACTTATAAGGGTAACCTGCGGGTTATGCCTAAACTTGGTTGGAGGGTTGATGTGCACAATGTCTAACATGCTTGTTTTCTCATACTTACATTATAGAATGCACAAATCATAGTGAATTGTAATTCTTTTCAAATACTTGTTAAACTGTGTCAAAACCTTTGTATCTCACCAACTATTTTGTAGTTGACAGATTCTTTCACATGTTTCAGGTTTACATCATGAGACTTATTCGTGATCACATAGGATGCTTTGGACCTAGACTACTTAAATTAAATGTTGTATTCGTATTTTTCTTCCTTGTATTGAATCTTAAATTATTTATTAACGAAATATTGAAACTTTAATAGTCAACCTTGTGCTATTGAACAACCGCGTCCGCCCCGACGTATAATCCGCCGTCGGTTGGGGTGTGACACATAGATCGTAGTTTGACCAAATTGCGGGGTTCCTCGTTGTTGGTATGATTTTTACAACGCTAACTTCGGAAGAGGAAACACCAAAACTTGAATCGGCCATAACATTTTTTAGAGCATTTTCGAGCGTTTTTTTTTATAAACGAGAGTGTAGAGAGCTTGTTTGAGAAGTGTGATTTAACCAAAACACCCACTACCTATTTATAATATGTTTGTGGGTTAAAATGGGTGAAAAAAAGATAAAATAACGGCTCCAAACGGCTATATAGCCGTTTTCCGAACGGCTAGTTTTCTCATTTGACCGTTAAACCGGTTCTCAAAAAACCGGTCCTAAACCGCTCCTTCGCAGGGAAGAGTGAACCGGTTCAAAACCGACGGTTCACACCAGTTTGAAACCGGTTTCCCCTAAATCGGTTTAGTCGCGGGTCGGGTTTCGGTTTGAAACCGGTTTGGATTTCCAAACCGGTTTTTTTGTTCACCTCTAATTACATATTTACATTATAAACATTAAACGGATTAGGGCCCAACCATTACATTGTAAAGATTAAACAGGGCCCAACCAATCTATTATAAAGATCAAAGAGGGTCCAACCATTATAAAGATTAAAGAGGGCCCAACTATTATAAAAATGGCCCAATATATTTTAAAGTTTTTTATAAAAATGTCTTAATATATAAAACCGGTATATAATTTTTTATAAAAAAAACATATATATATATATAACATATATAAAAATTTTAGGCCCCTAAAAAAAGGGACCTGGCCGGCCCTGGGGGCGGCCCGGCTCGGCCTACCCCATGGCCGGCCATGAGTTAAATAAAAAAGCCTTTTTTAAATGTAACAAGTATTTTTAAACTTTTTTAAAATGCGTTTTTAATATATAATTTTTTATATATAAATTTTTAAGTATTGAAAAAATATTTTTCTTTACTACAAAAAAATGTTTCTTTTTATTTTATAAAAAAAACTTTTGATATATTTTATAAAAATGTTTTTTAAAGCATTTTATGAAATAATTATTTTATAAAACGTTTTTAATGTATTTTTAAAAACAATTTTTAATTTATTTTATAAAAAACAATTTTTTTAATTGTTTTTCTTAATTTATTTTATGAAATTATAAATACAATTTTAGAGGATTAAACTATTCAAAAAAAACATTTCGTTGGATACCTCGATTAACAGGACATTTTGATAGGTCACACACGCTAACATATATATATATATATATATATATATTTATATACAGAGGGGACGTATCAAATTAAAACCCTTGTTTATTGTGTAATTCCTTAAACTCCATATAAAGCACATTTTTATTTTGACTTTCCTGTTTTATTTTTATTCTTGAGGATAGAAGTGTAATTTACTCTCTCTCTCTTTCCACTTTAAATAATCAAAATCAGATGATCCATATCGTCTCTCTCAAACACACATAAAAATAGATCTACTCTCTCTCTCTCTCTAAAAATGCGACTTCTTCTCATCTCTCTCTCTTTAAAACCTGCCCTCAAATGAAAATCAGTAGAGAGGAACGGTGGTGTTGTTGTGGAGTGGTGGAGGCGATGTGACAGATGAGTATGGTTTTAGATCGAAAATCAGTTGCAGCGGTAACGGTGGAGGGTGGTGGCGATGGCGGGTTTTAGATCTGGGATGGAAACCCTCCATCTTCGATCGGGTGATGGAGGGTGGCGATGACGCCTCTATCCTCCCACATCAGATCTGAAGATCTCAAAGATGGCGATGAGTGGTGTTGGTGTTTCTAGAGGCTGCTGGTCTCCGGTAAACTCTCTTCCCTTGAAACCTTTGACTTTTGAGATGCTCGCAAAATACTTTTGGAATTTAAAAATTTTGGATCTTTGAATGTTCACCTCTAGTGTTATGTTTGCCTCTTATTTATTTTTAGTTTTTTTTTTTGTTTCTTGTGGCCCGAGGAAAAAAAAGCAAAGAATACTGGCCATTGTTGTTGGTTTTCTATGTGGGCTAAAGAAAAGCAGCAACTAGAAGTATAACAATTTTGTGATGCAATTAAATCTGAAGATTTTGTTACACAATTTTTTTTTTGTTATTAAAGAAATCATGGTGTTTTAAAATATTATAAGAATAGAAAGACAAGTTTACAAGTTTTGATTTTGACTTTTTTTATTTTGATTTGGGTTTTTGGTTGATTCATATCTGAAACATAAAATAGAGTTTTTACACAGATCTGAAAAACTCAGATTTTGAATTTACACCGCTTCGAAAAAACCCAGATTTGATTTTACACATGTGTAAACTATATTTACACATGTGAATACTAAGTTTACACATGTGTAATATTAAATTACACACGTGTATTTGATTAAATTTACACAAGTGTAAATTGGGTGTTCTTGATTTTGGAGCGTTTGAGTTATTTTCAACTTTTTACACATGTTTAAAATTGGGTGTTCTTGATTTTGGAGCGTTTGGGTTATTTTCAACTTTGTACAGATTTGGAAAGCCCCCATTTTAATTTACACATGTTTAAATTGAATTTACACATGTGTAAAATGAATTTACACAAGTGTACATAGTTGTTTTTCATGTGTTTTTATGTTGATTATGATCTGAACATATATGAAATTGTCTTTGTTTATGTGTATATACATATGTAAATTGTCTCTGAACATTGTTCATGTGAATTGATTTTTGTATATGGGTTTTAGATGGGGTAGCAAGCACATGAGGGATCGAAGATCTTGGTTCAAGACGGAGTAAAAGTCGGCTTCCTTATGTATATGTTTTTTTCGTAAAAATATTTGTATACAACAGGATGTAATTTTCTGATTTATAAATATGTGTAAACTAGTTTTACACATGGTTTCTTTAAAAATCATATTGATCTGGATATCGATATATATTGATTGTTACACAGGTGTAAAAAAACGTGTTTTTCAATTGTTTGATAGATCTAGAGATATTTGTAAAAAAAGGAAAATTCAGATTTAAATAAAAAAGAAATAAAAAGTGTAATTACTATAGGTCCTGGGAGCCTCATCGCGCAGCGGAAATAACACGATCTGTTCTGTGATTTGTGTGGGAACCAAGAAACAGACAGAGAAACACGAACACAGACATAAGATAATGAAACGAAACGTAATCCATAACAAAGAAGTCATCCCGTATTACAGACTACATACCGAAGGAGCACACATCTCTCATCTAAGCTCACGGTCCAGGGGTCGGGAGAGCTCTTCCCGACCCGGACAACTCTCGACCTTGTTCCAGAAGTTCCACCTACAAATGAAGACAAGTCTTCTATTATAGGGGCAGGAACACTTCCTGCGTACTTGACAAGTACGCAAGGCAAAAGCCTTGCGTACTTACTAAGTACGCAGGACCAAACTGGTGTGCGGGCTAAGTACTCAGGAACACCCTCCCGCGTACTAGCCACGTACACCGATACATAGAATTTAATCTATAGTTACAAAACATGCATCTACAAACTCCCTCTTAACTGTAGCATCAAATTCTATCTATCACTAACACTGATAATCATCAGTTTACAAAGAATGTCCTAACAGACTCCCTCTAAACTAATGACATCACGTGTCTTCTGGTGAGACTTGATCTTCTGGCATTCCACTTGAGATCTTCAAATCTTCAAACTTCAGTCTTTAGTTGCCGAGTGATGACAAACCCGACTCCCTCATAACTGTAGCTTTCATTGTAGACCAAACCAAGTGCTTCAATAAGAACCAACTAACCCAATACAACTCATTGTAGTTCATCCTCTCAGCAGTAGCAACCTCCACCCTGACTTAGACTTCTGAGTCTTACAATGTCTTCCTAACCAGGTAACAATAGTAGACTAAGACAACTCCAAATCAGCTGGCATATGATAGAGAGTTTGAGTTTCCAATAACCTGCATCAAACTAATCAGCTCCCATAGGAATTCCAGTAAGATAAACTTAAGTCTTCAACCAGATGTGTTTAACTCTATCCTGTATCTTCACGAGTCAACCAAATTCCTGAAGATGTTCATTTCCAATATCCCCTTTCAGTTTAAGCTCCATCTGACTAGACCAGAAACAAGGGTATGTTTCCTATCCCATCGACCAATGGTAAAAGGTTCCATCTTCAACTAATAATCCAACGAATATCCAGCTTCATCTTGAAGACACATGATAGAATCAAACACGATAAATATAGTTTACACGAGAAATCACGGTTGAGATCCATGTTACGTCAAAGAGGTATATATATAGGAAGTACCAACGGCTTTTCCACCACCTCTATAATGTCTCATGAATACTAGATATTATCCCCCTCATTTCTCTGTAAACTATGACCAGCTTCATCATCAATTCACAAAAATCCTCAAAAAGCACAACTAGCCAACTCCAGGATTTTATTCTTTTATTTCTTTGCAAAGATCCAAAACAGCAAATCCTTGTGTTCAAGTTGTTCCAGTATTCATCCCCTATTAAAGAAGTATCCGGGGATACTCGTAGCCTACATATTCAGGTTTGAATACCTAAACAAGATGATTCTTTTTCCGAAAGACCCAAAGCAGCCACATCTTCACAAATAGAACGAGACCTTTAGCCGATGACGACCCAATTGCTCCCATTAGTTCAGCATTCATACCCTATTAAATAAGTATCCCGGATACTCGTAGCCTACATTTTCAGGTATGGTCCCTTAAACAATGTATGACAAGTGGTATCATCCAACAAAAATCACGTCCGTGTTTCGCCAAGCCACATCATATACAAATTCTGGTCCGGAAAAACCAAATATACTATCTTCTAAAAAATGGGCCGAAACACACATACAAATGATCACTACAAAATTTGGCCAAGGAAAGTTTTCCCGTCAAAAAACTTTTTTTTTTGAATCCCAGATGATAGTTCATGCGTACTTAGTAAATACGCACATAAAGGGTGCTCATGCGTATTTAGTAAATACACAAAGCCAAGTGCTCATGCGTATTTGATAAGTTCGCAAAATGCCCGTGCGTACATGCTAAGTACGCAGAGTAAATACTCATGCGTACTTAACAAGTACGTAGGACAACTTCTCTTGCGTACTTAGTAAGTACGCAGGGCAAAACCCATGCGTACTTAGTAAGTACGCAGAAAAGCTGAATTTACGTACTTATCAAAAAGTAACAGCGTTCTTGACGGATTTTGAGGAAAATGCTCGAAAAGTGATGGATCTGAGAAATTAATGCTTCCAAAAGCTTCGAAAACATCATCTAACAAACCCTTAGCCTTCCAAACACCAAATGAAGTGATAACAAACTCGGATTTGAGGATTTTTGCAAGAAAAAGTAGCGAACTTTTATTTTTCAGATCTGCTCGAAAACCCTAAAACCTGAAACTGGAACACAAATCAACGAACACCGAGGCTCTGATACCACTTGTAGGTCCCGGGAGCCTCGTCGCGCAGCGAAAATAACACGATCTGTTCTGTGATTTGTGTGGGTACCGAGAAACAGACAGAGAAACACCAAATGATTTGTGTTCTGTGATTTTGAGGAAAATGCTCGAAAAATGATGGATCTGAGAAATTAATGCTTCCAAAAGCTTTGAAAACATCATCTAACAAACCCTTAGCCTTCCAAACACCAAATGAAGTGATAACAAACTCGGATTTGAGGATTTTTGCAAGAAAAAGTAGCGAACTTTTATTTTTCAGATCTGCTCGAAAACCCTAAAACCCGAAACTGGAACACAAATCAACGAACACCGAGGCTCTGATACCACTTGTAGGTCCCGGGAGCCTCGTCGCGCAGCGGAAATAACACGATCTGTTCTGTGATTTGTGTGGGTACCGAGAAACAGACAGAGAAACACAAACACATACAAAAGATAATGAAACGAAACGTAATCCATAACAAAGAAGTCATCCCGTATTACAGACTACATACCGAAGAAGCACACATCTCTCATCTAAGCTCACGGTCCAGGGGTCGGGAGAGCTCTTCCCGACCCGGACAACTCTCGACCTTGTTCCAGAAGTTCCACCTACAAATGAAGACAAGTCTTCTATTTATAGGGGCAGGAACACTTCCTGCGTACTTGACAAGTACGCAAGGCAAAAGCCTTGCGTACTTACTAAGTACGCATGGTTTGGTCATGCGTACTTGACAAGTACGCAAGGCAAAAGCCCTGCGTACTTACTAAGTACGCAGGACCAAACTGGTGTGCGGGCTAAGTACTCAGGAACACCCTCCCGCGTACTAGCCACGTACACCGATACATAGAATTTAATCTACAGTTACAAAACATGCATCTACAATTACTTTTATACCCTTGTAAAAAATATGAACCATATATTTTTTTTAAATTAAATATAGAAAACCTAGATTTAATAATGACCACAAACTAAAATATTTAAAATATAATATGTAGCTAGAATTGAGTTTAAAGGTTTACACAATAAGCAAGGGTTTTCATTTTATATATATATATATATATATATATATATATATATATATATATATATATAGGGAAGGGATATTTTAAGAAATGAAAAAAGTGTAGAAAGTGTATGAAGCAACCATGAAGTGACATGTGTACAGGAGGGGAACAAGGGGAAGGGCAAAATCGTGAAAAAACATGCGCTTGATTTTTCAAATGCACAAAATATGCACATGCAAGTCACATGCATATTGCCCCATATTTTTTAAACGTTCATAACTTTTTAATTCGTTATTATTTTTAAAAAAAATTACACCATAATAACGAGTGTTTTTTATCTTTAATATGAGTACACAATTGTTATATAACTTTTTTTTAAATTACGTGTTAAGTGAGGTTTTTTATTTATGGTGTTTTTGCATTAAATTGTACAAACTTTATAAAAAATAATAAAAAACGACGTACAAATACCATAAAAACGTCATAAATTAAAAAAAAAAAATCATAAAACAACATTTAAACTGGACATTTTATGGTGTTTTTGAAGTGAACGTGCTATAGTGTTTTTAGATCTGTGCAAATTTTTGGTGTTTTTGAACCGAAGGAATTTATGATATTTTTAAAAGAGCTTTGTTTCATCTGGAAAAGAAAAACACCATAAATAAAACACCTAAAACCATTATGGTAATGGCGTCTAGAAATGCGTTTTCTGTTTTCTGCACAATCACAGTTCAAATCACACCATAAAATTGCCCAGATTAAAAACACCATAACACGCTCAGTTTCACATGTGTTTTTCTGTTTTCTGCACGATCGTTGATCAAAAACACCAGAAAACTCCATAAAAAAGACACCATGAAAAAACGTCATGAAAAAACGTATTTTCTGTTTTCTGCACAATCACAGTTCAAAACACACCATAAAGTTAAAAACACCATAATACGCCCAGTTCAAAAACACTATAAAAAAAGACACCATAAAAAAAACACCTAAAACCATAATGATAATTGCATCAAAAAACACCATAAAACGCATTTTCTGTTTTATGCACAATCACAGTTCAAAACACACCATAAAGTTGCTTAGTTTAAAAATACCATAACACGCCCAGTTTCACAGGCGTTTTTCTGTTTTCCGCACGATCGGTGATTAAAAACAACAGAAAACTCTATGAAAAAGACACCATGAAAAAAAACGTCATGAAAAACGTCCATGAAAAACACAGTGAAAAAAGTCATAAAAAAGCGCCATGAAAAACGCAGTGAAAAAAGCGTCATAAAAAACGCCATAAAAACGTTATGAAAAAGCACAATGAAAAACGTCTTCAAAAAACGCCATGAAAAAATACAGTGAGAAAATTTCATGAAAAACGCAGTGAAAAAAGTCATAAAAAAACGCAATGAAAAACGCCATGAAAAAAAGACATAAAGTTGCCCAGTTTAAAAACGAATTTAATAATTTGAAAAACGCATTTTCTGTTTTCTGCACAATCACAGTTCAAAACACAACATAAAGTTGCCCAGTTTAAAAAAACCATAACACGCGCAGTTTCACATGCGTTTTTCTGTTTTTCGCACGATCGGTTATTAAAAACACAAGAAAACTTTATGAAAAAAACACCATGAGAAAAGCGTTATGAAAAAACGCAGTGAAAAACGTTAATGAAAAACGCAGTGAAAAAGTCATAAAAAAACGACATGAAAAAAGGCAGTAAAATAAACATCATAAAAAAGTCTTGAAAAACGCCATGAAAAAGACACTATGAAAAAAACATAATGAAAAAACGCAGTGAAAATCGTACATGAAAAACGCCGTGAAAAAGTCATAAAAACGCAGTGAAAAAAATCATAAAAAAAGGTTATGAAAAAGTCTAGAAAAAACACCATAAAAAAACACAGTGAAAAAAGTCTTGGAAAAACGTCATGAAAAAACGCCATGAAAAACGCCATGAAAACGCTGTTAAAAACGTACAAACCCAGTTCAACGATTTTTTATTTTTTTTAGATATAGAAAAAAAAACTCATTTTAAAGATAAAAAAACGCTTGATTTTATGGTATATTTAAAAAAAAATAATGACGTATAAAAAAGATATAAATATTTAAAAAATGAGGGTGGAAAATGAATGTGACTTGCATGTGTATGTTATTTATCTCTTTCTGAAGCAATTACTATTATACTTTTCAAGGCTTAAGGCTTTCTTAGAAACCCTCCATCTCCAAGATCAAGGGCTCAAAATCCTTCCTACACTTTTTTCTCTTCCTAGTGGAACCCTATACTATATATATATATATATATATATATATGCTTATAAATTGATCAACGGAGGGTGATCTCTAAAGTCGGGACTTAAAGAACCCTTTCTAAGGATATATGTAATGGTTTCACTAAAAACTAAAAAACACTCTGTCATGTACACTAAACAAAATCACTAAGGTGTAATGGTTTCACTATCCATATATATACATATACATAACACACACACAAACACTTGCCCCAAGCCCGTGATTTGTATCTCCCCCCCCCACTCACGCCCCCAATAACACCCCGGGGACGGTGTTCCACGCTCAGTCACAGGTCAAATGGATCACGCCACCCCCATTTCATGCCCATTACACTTGGCCTAAAAGATCTATATGTATGATGTTTACAGCATGATCCAAACTTGAAACTACAAGAGCCAACCGTTTTCAAGACTCGCTATAGGACCACTTTTTGAACACCACATAAGTTTCTAACATGTTTTAGACAATATTTTATCCATTAGGTCAAACTGATGTTTACAGCTTTCTTTTTCCCACTCTTTTTTAAAAGTATTCGTGATACATATTTAGTAGATTATTAAAGGGTGTTAATTTTACAAGATGATTTTTGATTAATAGTTTGTAAAAAGTTAGAATATGAAAAATATGATTTTGTGGAAATATGAATATGAAGAAATTTGAAATTACTTAAATGTTTAACATAAAATAGAATGAAATTAATGATAGTAATAATAGTAATAATAATAATAATAATAATAATAATAATAATAATAATAAATAATAATAATGTAGTTTAAGAATTCAAATAAGTATAATGATAACAAATAAACAAAATATAATCATTATAAATAATTTTATAGAACTCTTACTATAATCAACAGGTAGTTATATAACTAGTTATTTCATTAAATAACAATAATAAATGGTTATCAAATACTCATTTTGTTCAAAATTTAAAATTGTTTGTAACTTTTCCTAAATTTGAAATCTGGATATTAATAAAAATAAAAAAATCAAACAATAATAATAAATCAAAAACAAAAAGATAACATAATAGAGTATAAGAATAACGAGTTTCTATATAGAACCAGCAGGTTAAACCCGTGCTTCGTGGCGGGCCGAAGTTTTTATGGAAGATAGTTAAATTAAATATATCGCGAAAGCGAATTTAAAAACAAAAGAAGTAAAAGTATATTATATTTATTTAAGAATACATTATTATATATATAAATAGAGTAAGAAATGGAAAAAAAGAGAAAAAAAATTAGAATTCAGAAAGAAAAGAAAAAAAAAACTAAAACAAAACCTATAAAGCAAATGAAAGTTGGAAAAAAAAATCTGAAGAGAAAATAAAATAAAATTGTAAAAGATGAAAGAAAAATAAATAGGAAAAAGACGCTTGGTAAGGGGATCAATGTAACATCCTGGAAATTCGTAAACAAATAACGGTCCGGGCTAGTGGGTAACTCGACTCTTTGTTATGTAAAGGGATTCATAATGTTGCCATTCGAGGTGCGTTTTATCGATGGAAAAGAGTCGGATTATTGTTTAAAAAGAATGGGTTGAGATCAAATTTGCAAGAGGTGGAAATACGGGGACCCTGATGTAAATCCTAGTGGTTTAAATACCACATTTGAGCAAAACCCTGGACCATAATCGGTCTAGGGGAGTTTGACGGCAACCAGAAGAGCCGCGAGTGGGACGCCGACAACAACGGTGGTCGGACGTAGAGGATGAAGGCGGTGACGCGCGGGTTTCGACTGGAGAGCTTCCATAACACGCTAAAGTAATACTCGTTCATTCTTTTACGTGTTTGTTTGCATGTTTGATGGGAAAACCGATTAGGTTTTTGGGGGCTTCTCGGCAGTGGGCAACTGATAAGATGGGGAGTCGCTAGTGGCCGACAGAGGTGGTAGTGTAGGCGTAGTAAGCGACCGGTGACGAGGTGGTAGTGGCTCAGGATGGTGGCGGCAACCGAAGGTGGCTGTGGAGGGGTGAATTATGGCAAGGAGTAAGGCGGAGTGGGAGGGAGGGAGCACGGCGGGCTACGATGAGCGACGCGATGGTGGTGGCACTCGGCGACGCGAAACAGCAGCCGTGATACGACTGTGATGGAGCGGCAATGGGGCGGCGAGGGACGGTGTGTGGTGTGGTTGCATAGCGACGGAGGCAGATACCGGCTAGGGCGGTACTCGAAGAGGAAGACAATGGCATATGGTGGTGGTGCTTGGCGATGACCGGTGAGCGACATGCGGCGGGAGGAAGAACACGAGGATGGTGACAGGTTGCATGGTGGTGCACGATGGTGGGGACGGAGGGCTCGGCTAGACCCATTCCCGAGTAGGGTTTTGCATGGCGGGTTTATGTGCATGCATGGGAACCCGACTTGAGTTCATACGTTTCACAGAGTTAGGGTTTTGCATGATATGGTTAGGGTTTGCATGGCACGCGTGAGTGCATTCGTGGAGCCGGTCCGGGTAAACGGGTTCTAAACGAGTCAAGGATGACCCGGTTTGGGTGAACGCGTGAAACAAGGGTTTGTGAGGACGACGGGACGAGCAGATGAGACCGAGCTTCAGGATTTATTTATAGTCATGCGTGTTCGATGTATATTTAGAGCGTATTCTGATAAGTGTGATCGTACGTTTGATAGGTTCGGGGTTTGAGCGAGTGATCGGGGTGCAGAGTAAGAATTTGGATTCCACGTAACCGGTGAGTTTCTAGTCCCCTCTTTTTAAACGTTTTACTATTTTGGGGCTATCGTACATACTCGCATGTTTTATTCTATTAAACAAACGTATTACGAGTTGTGATTTAAATATGAGTCATTTTATGAGATCATTATGTAATAATGAAACTAAAGATCTATGTGGGGTCCTTAGGTTGTGTAAACTGGGAGTTGGGATGATTGGGGTGTATCGTGCTATGAGTTAGTCGGGATGAGTTTAGATAATTTATGAGGATGACGAGTGTGTGCTATCTTGTGAATGTGCATGGGGTTCTTGCTTAGATAACGAGTCATGGTATGTACTAGTATGTCATTATGTGTTATATGTTTGATGCTGTGTGTGTTTGTGTCGTTGTCCTTGTGACACGACGGGCAATGATGTGAAGGACGAGGTCCTTCGGGAAGTCACTAAATGTGATAATGCCCATCGGGGGGCAGTGATGAGCTTGGAGTATGATGGAAGCCCTGACGAGGGTGGTTGTGATGAGGTATGTGTTTCTGTGCATTTATGTGTAATTTATCTGCATACAAGTGTTTATTGATAACTATTGTGTTGTGATGTTAATGCTTTGATGTTGAGCAATGTTTTGAATAGAATATGAGAACAAGGTCGTGTTTACGACTAGTGTGTTGGGTATAATTTTGAGACTGATGCTGTCAATCGAAATTACAGTATCGAAACTACTAGTTTCGGTTGAACTTTTGTTCAATCGAAACTACTAGTTTCGGTTGAACATTTGTTCAATCGAAACTAAGTAGTTTCGATACCTGTTTTTCAGGCCCATTGGGCGGTGGCTTGAAAACAAGGCGCATGTGCTTGGCCTCCTATATATAGCAGATTATGTCCTAGGAGTGAGAGTGTGTCTATAGAGGGAATCACCACCCCAGGGTGAGATAATTGTAGAGTGTGTGAGGAGCCTTTTAATTTTCATATCAATCAAAGAATCATACGTTTTATGCTCCAATTATCTGTTCTTTTCACTTTTATATATTTCTGTTCGTGTTTGTGATTCCCGCACCTGTCTCTACCATTTCTGATTCGAGAGTGATACCGGATCCAGAGATTCCGCCTCTCGATCCGGACTGTTTGAAGAATTTCTCCGCAGATCTGTGTCTACAGTTCTGCTCAGGACCTACATAGTGTGTAGGAGCCCTTTTGTGAATGTCATTGTTAGAGATAGTTGGGTCTATGTTTAGGAGCTGGTTGTTTTAGCCAGATTTCGTGATGATACGTGTGGTAAACTACAGGTTAGTAGAACAGTAAATTCATTCCATGTCGGGGAACTTACGGGGTTACGGGTTCGGGTTGAGTCTTGGGTTGTTAAACCCTTATAGGATATTACAGATGACGAGGGTTATCAATATGTCAACGAACGACAAACTACTTAATAAAGGACTTAAGTGTCCTGAGTTGAACTAAATACTATCGGTGAAGCAAACGTTTCTATCCTATATAAGCTGTTTGAACTCACTCAGCGTAGCTGACTTTGTATATACGTTAGATTGTTTTGCAGGTGAGTTTGCTTGACGTGGTATCTTGGCTTGGGAGCGGTGCTACTCGGATTGGTGTACATGCATTAAGACTTCCGCTGATTATTTTGTGATAAAATGAGTATTTTTAAAGAGAAGACCCAGTGATGAGATCCAGCTGTCACACCCCAACCGACGACGGATTATACGTCGGGGCGGACGCGGTTGTTCAACAGCACAAGGTTGACTATTAAAGTTTCAATATTTCATTAATAATAGATTCAAAGGTTTAATACAAGGAAACATAACAAGAATACAACGTTTAATTGATAAGTAGTCTAGGTCCAAAGCATCCTATGTGATCACAAATAAGTCTCATGATGTAGAACCTGAAACATGTGAAAGAATCTGTCAACTACAAAATAGTTGGTGAGATACAAAGGTTTTGACACAGTTTAACAAGTATTTGAGAAGAATTACAATTCACTATGATATATGCATTCTATAATGTAAGTATGAGAACAAGTATCTTAAACATTGTGCACTTCAACCCTCTAACCAAGTTTAGGCATAACCCGCAGGTTACCCTTATAAGTCTCAAGTTTAATTCAGTAACAATCACCAAGGGCTCCCCGCCGAAGGGGTCAATCAATCAAGGTGGATTGGTCAAATGCAATAGATCTATCATTGTTACTATCGGCTTGATCAAAGCTAATGAATGTGCTAGTTTTAAGTTTAATCTAAGCATACAAGTCTCAGGTTTAACATAAGAATAAACACGTAGTCATAGTTTTACAAGAATTGTATAAGTTTAAGAATTGTGAACATGTTTCACCCCAAAAGCATAAAAGGAAAAAGGGGCTAAGTATACTCACTTGGATGATGAATAGTATCCGACACGGATAAGTATTTGCAAGACTTGGAGGGAGAATATCCTCACGATAAGCCTAAGAATGCAAGTCTAAAGATTTAAGTTTGTTTCTACAAATCTAAGGCAAAAGATCTAGGATTTCATGATTTCGACTAGGGTTCCAAGTGGGAGGTGGGATTGATTGTGTTTATAAAGTTTTAAATTAAGTTTAAAATAAAGGTTTTGAAGGAATGATACAAGACTTGAATGTCAAAGTTTAATAGATTTATAGATTAGAATAATTATTAATTAAAATAATTATTTAAAAGTTTCACAATTATAAATTTTACACGCTAGGTAAAAATAATCGAAATAGTTTTCTAAGTATTTAGAAATAAATCATTTACAAGAATAATTACTTATTTAATCAACATAAATCATTTGAGATTTGATTAAGTTTCTAAGTATTAAGTATTTATAATACAAATTAATTCGTAATATAAATACGTTTAAATGAATAATAACACTCATAAGTTTATAAGATATTAAATAGAATATGGTTATGTCGTAATTATAAGTTTATAAATATTTTTAAAGTCTAAAAGAAAACCATAAGTTTAATAGGTTTTAAATATAGTTTCTATTAATTTATAAGTGTGTAAATAAAGTTTTACAAGTTCATAAATGTTTAAAGTTTTCATTTAGTTTTTATAAAGTTTATAACTTTATAATTATTTAGGAAATAAATAAAGAATAATTATTTCTCTCCTTTTATATAAACAAATAGATTTATGTTTATATAAATTTTATAAAGTGTATAAATTTATAAGTTTCTGATTTTTAAATAAATCTATAAACTTTTCTGATTTTATAAATGTTTATATAAATTTTCTGTTTTAATAAAAATTAAATGATTGATTTAAAGTTTTTAAATAAATCTGTTTATTTTCGAATAAAAATATAACAAATTAAATTCCAATTCATTTCTGATATAGTGTAAGTTTTATAACGTTTATAAGTATTTTTATAGTTTTCAAGTGTTTAAAAACTATTTTTAAAGAATTTATTATTACAAGTTTAACTAAATTTAATTAATTAAAATATCTCAGAATATAAAAAGTGTAAATAAAATTCGTTTTTATGTTTATAAAAACTTTACAGAATTTATAAAAATAATTATAAATGTTAAATATGAGTAAAAAGCATAAAAAGAAATCAAATACTAAAACTCGGTTTACTGGGTTCGAACTCGGGTCCCTGCCCGGTTCACCCGAATACACACGCACCACTAACCACCCGACTACGGGCCTTGTTAGTGTTAAAACAGGAAAAATAAATTTATAAACACAACCTCAATCCAGCCCCAAATTCGTATGAACCCTAACTTTTCAATCCTTGAATTCGACTCGAATTACCCTCTGTTTATGAAATAAAACAGAGGGCTTCTGATCCACTCACGAAAACGACCATGATGGACCTAAGAATTACCTGAAATGATGAAGGAATGAGGGAGAACGAGTCGAGCTTCCTTCGCGACTGACCACGGATCTAAACGGTGATTGCAGGTATGATTTGAAGAAATTGGGTGTTTAGTGAGTTGAGGTGTGATTTCGTTGAGATCCTTCGACTAATATTTATAGTTGATTTTATCATTAAATGCCAAAACGGTTGAGGAGTTTATGGTTGGGCCGAAAGAGTTAAATCGCGGAGCATGCGGGTGCTAAGCTCGAAATCAAGCATTGATTACGGTTAGGTTGGAGTCGCATGCGCGTATGGGAGACCGAGGTACAATGAACCTGGTCGGAAATCGTGATTTTGGTAAATGGGAAGTGAAAATCGGCTTGGGTGGGAGTCGAACTTGTGTCTGGTTTGGGTTCCGACAATTTGGGGAAATTGCACAACTAGCCCCTGGAGTTTCAGACTATTATCATTCTAAGTTAAAACATGGATTTAAGTTTAAAATAAGTTTCAATAAATGACAGTTTCAGTCCCTGGATTTTTATAAAAAATAATTATGTTATATTTTTATAAAATCTACATAAGTTTTATTTCCTTTTATTATTTTATACATTTATAAAATAATTTCTAAGATTTATGATTTACAAGTTTAAGTGTTTTAGAATAAGTTTATAAATTTATATAATTATAAATTCATAAAGTTTTTTAATAATTTAATTATAAGGTATATACTCTTAAATAAGTCTCATATATATATATATATATATATATATTTATATTTATATATATACATCAAGTATTATTGTTTTTCTTAAATATATATCCATTAAATCAATATTTATTATTCAAGAAAATAGTTTTGATAAAATTTCAAGTTTTAAATTAATAATACGTGTAAAGGTTTTAGGAAAAGATAGGTCGGAAAAATACCGGATATTACACCAGCTGTAGGGCGCCCGGTTTGGGGCCTTACAAGTTGGTATCAGAGCCAGGTTTAAGAGAATAACGATGTTTTAAAAACATAAAATACCTAAATTAAACCGAAAATGGGACGAGGGTAAAACGAATGCCACCACGAGTAACCGCAAGCCAAGAGGTACGCCTTTTGAGTTAAACACTAATTGTTGAGTATTAAGGGTGTGTTTGGGATTCCTTATTTAACCTCAAAAAGTCCTTTTTGTCAAAAGTAATAAGGAGGTTTGAGAAGTCACACCCTCCTTACTTCTTAAAAACAACTTTTCACACCATATTTTCCTAACTCCTTTTGGTTTACCCAAACAAGCTTTTAACTTATTAACTTTTTAGAAAAGTTAATAAGTCAATAAGTAGATTTGAAAATGAATCCCAAACACCCCCTAATTGTGTAGTATAACACTACTTGGAGTCGTTTGATATGATTATATGGTTTAGTGATTCCGTGTGGAATTATATGGTATTTACGTGTTGTGAATATTGTGATACGTGTGACTACGTGGTAGAATTGCATTGTGAAATGTGAATTTGGTGGGTGCATGTGCATCCGTTGTGTGGGAGGTAGAAAGCTAGTGCGTATATGATAGTGAACGTTTAGAATCCAAGCAGTAACGTGGACCACCAATTACATTTGATCACCGTGATTCGACAGTCTAGGGTTACTCTTATATTCTGAATTTGTTTCCTATAATAATCGCATAAATGTTCTATTTTGTGTAGGAACTGATGGCTATGACGATTAGGACAATGTGGATTAGGCGGGGGGCTCTTGCCAGAAGGCTGGCGGAGCGTCGAGCTAGAGTTGTGGTTGATGTTCACATGGTTATCATTGGAAGGTGGTGGGTCCTAGCACCGGTTCCCTTGGCAGCAGTTCCACCAACGGTTGAGGAGGAGCGAGAGTTACCGGCAAAGGAGGTGGTTTTGGCACTTCCGGCACCTAATGCCCCTGGTACTTTTGGGGCAGCTATGAGAGGTAGAGCTCGGTGGTCCATATACAGGAGAGGTGGCTGGAGGGGAAGGAACGCCTTTGCAGTCAGACATCAGCCCCCGAGATACGAGTTAGGACCAGGGAACGGATGGCTTGAGGAAGAGTCTGACGAGGAGGAGCAAGTGGGGGAAAACTTTGAAAGTTTCGATGACTAGTTGTTCTGTTGATTACTAAGAGAGAGTGGGTTTGGGAAAATTGACATTGAGATTGTTTAGACGTTTACGTGATGTGATGCTTAATTCAAATATTGACTATTTGATTTTGACGTTGATTGTGAGTTTTACCGTATGATGATTTGAACATAATTAATGATAATTGTGTTTGTGATGGGGTACGATTGTGTTTACAGTTGTTGGTTATGTTCGGTAATGTGTGATTACGTGATTGCATTTTGAATGGCGTGAGTTCACATTAATGTGATTCTTAGAGAGTATGGTTGAGTAGGTTGTGAAGGTAGACTTTTATAGACATAAGTTTGAATTTGTATGTGTCTATGGCCTTAAGGTAGTTTCACCTATATGCTAATGTCTAGGTGATATTTGAAGTGCAATGAGTGTATTGCACCTTGTGTGAATTAGGCGTGTCGATTTTACCCGTACCCGATTAACCCGACCCGAACCGATTAAACTCATACCCGAATAACCCGAAAACCGATTAAACCGATTGTTATTAGGGTCGGGTTTCGGTTAGACTTTCAAACATCAAAAACCCGATTAACCCGAACCGATTAACCCGAATACACCGATTGTTTGTAACACAAATATATCAAGATTTTGTAATTTTTTATTTGAAGTTATCAATTTTGACTTCTGATCGATTTCTTCCCTAGGTTGTTTATGTAGGGATATCATCTAACTCCACATTGTATTGTTGCATTTCAACTTGTCATGGACTTGAGACAGAATGGTATAGTTTTTAGATTCATATTTGATTTCATACATTTTGTTCCTATATAGAAATTCAGTTTGACTTCTTTAAAACTCAAACATATTATTGGGCATCTACTGTTTTAGTATGACTATTAGGGAAAATTTTGTAAATTTGATTGAAGACTACACATGGAGAAGCGTTTGGTCATAAATTGATTGGAAAAAAAAACTATGAATAATCAATAGACGTCAAGTCAACACACTATATTGACCATTTGAAGGACTAAATAGGTACCTCAAGAGTTGAGATAGTTGTAACATTCACGGGCTAAATTGTAAACCTTCACCGAACAACCCGAACCATTCTACCCGACAACCGAATAACCCAAACCCGATCTACCCGACAACCGAACTACCCGAACCCGATCTACCCGACAACCATACGGATCGGATATCGGGTATAATATAAAACATGAAAAACCCGAACTACCCGACCCGATCTACCCGAAACCCGATTAATATACCCGAAGAACACCCCTAGTGTGAATGCTCAGGACAGGGTCATGTGGGAAGTTATGGCTATACATCTCTTGTGCGTATGAATGTTCAGGACGGGGTCATGTGGAAAATTATGGTTATATATCTTGTGTGTGTATGAATGTTTAGGATGATGTCTAGTGTATGACACCTACCTTGTAACCCTTGAGGTGATGCCTTGTGTTTAGTCTGAGTAGTGTGTCGTCCTGAACCATTGGTACGGCCGTATGGGGTACAACTGTGTGAGTATGTGATGACGTGTGGCAAGGGCCACCGTTGTGATGAATAAAAATGGGGTTCAGGGGGTTTGTGTGTCTACATATTACGTGGTCAGGACGTATGTACGTAGTTTTACTCAGGTCTAGCAGTTTGTGTGTGTGCACATGGTGCGAGTTTAGAGTTTGGGGTTACTAGTACGTATGTAGAACATTGTGTGTTATGTCGTTATATTATGTCAGTATGTGTACTTGTAGTACACAATGTGTCGTGTGTAGGACGTTTTGATGGTATACTCTGGTAGAGTACTTCTACCTTTGATGATTTTTCTCGACGATCGATGTATCGAGGAGATGCAAGGTGTTCTGATGCTTTTTCGAACGATCGGTGAGGTGCTCTTATGACATGCCTATGCATATATCTCGGATTTGCGGAGCACGAGGCCGTGGACGGGATGGCGAGAGGTTGATGCAGTAAGCGTTTGCTTGTACGCTTGACGTGCAGAACACAAATGGTGGGAGGAGAATGACGACACTGGAGACTTCAGCGTAGAGTGACGACGTGGCATGATAGCCTTCGAGGATGCATTCCATATGAAGGATTGGGGCGACGTTTGTTGACAGGAGGGCTGTCACACCCCGCCAAGGCGGAAACGCGAGGCGTAACATTACATGATTTCCAAAGCATATGATTACCGCAAACACATATATGATGAATGGATACATAAACAAGTTTAAAGTTTTACATTCCAAAATGTATTCTGAGTTTACAAAAATTTAAGATTTCGCAAATATGACTCAATTACAATGAGTTATACAAGAGAAATCCTCCTTGAGTCGTATCCATCGTGCATGCATGTAATCTACATTGCTAACCTTGCGATCACGTTCAAATTCCTGAAAAACATACTTAAAAATGTCAACACGAGGTTGGTGAGTTCACAGGTTTAAATCAAATAGATCTTTGAAAAATTCAATTGTTCGTAAATAGTTCCAGTTGCATGTGATAATCAGAATAAGAATTGTTGACCCATTTGTAAACTAGCTAGGAATACAAATAATATGTTCCTACATGAGCCGTAACCAAACCATGACAATTGTTTTTCGCCCCTAATTTCGTTATCCGGTTCTATGCGGCCATAAATCCTCCAGATTGTGGTTAGCGCGACTAACCATGACCGGGAGACGTCACTCTCCATAGTACTATTCATAGGACCCTAGGCTACAGTTAATGGTTACTAAATTGTTCCAGGGGACTTTAGCGGCCTAAAATCGTTTAACTCATGTAAACAAAAAAGTCGAGTCTTATTCTCTTGTTATCACATAAAAATAGTTGTAAGTATGTTCTTCCCCCAAATATTGAAAACAGTAAAAAGGGGCCGTGAAACTCACCTTGAGTTTGTGTATGCTTGCAATGATAATTGTTCTAGTCAAACTTGACTATTTGTACCCTAATTACAAAAAGGGTAATTCGTGTTATGACCGAATGTCTCATATGCAAATTGTTCACCGACTTAGCAAATCTGATTGCTTTTGTTTAAATATCTTTTTAGTTTTTCAACAATTGTTTCGTTATAAAATAGTTCTAAGTTACTGCCCAATGGGCCTGAAACAGGTATCGAAACTACTTAGTTTCGATTGAACAGAACAGATGTCGAAACTTCCTAGTTTCGATTGAGCAAACTGGGTATCGAAACTACCTGGTTTCGATTAAGTAATAGGTATCGAAACTACCTAGTTTCGATTGAGTAAACAGGTATCGAAACTACCTAGTTTCGATTGAGTAATAGGTATCGAAACTACCTAGTTTCGATTGAGCAAACAGGTATCGAAACTCCTAGTTTCATTTACTGAAATTTTAAATTGATAGAATCAGTTTCAAAACTTTATTCATACATATA
This sequence comes from Smallanthus sonchifolius, assembly GCA_023525975.1. Lineage (NCBI taxonomy): Eukaryota > Viridiplantae > Streptophyta > Magnoliopsida > Asterales > Asteraceae > Smallanthus > Smallanthus sonchifolius. Next base: position 67,091,278 of record CM042031.1, on the reverse strand, counting down.
CGCGTATATTCATGTTTTAAATCTTGAATTCGACACACTTTTCTGGTTATTTTACTTACGTTCGAATAAACTGTATGTTTAGCTACGGTTTTAAAGAAAATAATATGAATAATATTGAGTTTTTACCTCAAAACAGAGATGATGATTTTTTAGAGAAACAGATAAGATGGTCTTGAATTCTCTTGGTTAGAAATCCTTGGAAGCTCCTTATAATACCGAAATATGGTGAATTTTGCCTTAAAACTTGACTTCGATTTGAAGAGAAATGGGAAAGATTGCCGTAAGAAAATGAGGAAGATAAAAGGAATTGTGAGATTTTGATTGAGGGGGTATGGTTTATATCTGAGTTCTCGCAGGTATGGTATGGTATGGGTTTTAGAATAGTTTATTAGAATGTAAGGTAAATGAGACGTGAGAATGGGCCTTCTCTGCATTTTCGGCCGAGAAAGTCAAGGGTGGGTTGGGGTTAATTTATCTAATAAGATTTAAGTGTAACTTAATATTATATAGAGTTTTTAAATGGTAAATTAATTCGGTTTAGATTTCTCACGGTATTATAATTTTAACAAGTTTATGGCTCGTTGAAGAAAATATTGAAATCTTGGGTTGTATAATTCGTTGAGGTGATTATTTGTAGGTATGAGTACCTAAAGGTGGCGCTACATAGTAACGTCTTCGAAAAGTCCATTATTTTACTTTTACGTATATTATATGATTTAGTCTTAAAAATAAATTATAGTTCAACGTAAATTTTGTGTAATATATATATATATATATATATATTTCTGGTTATTTAATTTAACCACTAGTGTTCGTATTTAGTCGGGTTATCCTGGTACGTGAACCGGTAACTCCTAGAATTACCAAATATGAAATGAGACCATGTACGGTTTTTGTTAGACCTTAATGTCCTTGTTTGTGAAATTAAGTAAATCACAAAAACAATTATAATGTAAACTTGTTTATAACATGTACGAATATTGACTTGAAATGTCGGGTGTCACATTCTCCCTATGTTAAAAGAATTTCGTCCCGAAATTCAATTCGTGCCATCTTGAACTGGTGTATCCTTAAACAAGGAGGGGTATTTTGTTTTCATTTGATCTTCTCGTTCCCATGTATACTCAGGACCACGTTTTGAGTTCCAACGTACTTTAACCAGTTTGATTCGACTACGTCTCAGCTTTTGAACTTTCCAATCTGAAATCTCAATCGGTTCCTCGATGAAATGAAGTTTATCATCAATGTGAATTTCATTAGGCGGTATGATCAAAGTCTCGTCTGACAAACACTTTTTGAGATTAGACACATGAAATGTATCGTGTACGTTGCTTAGTTCTTGCGGTAGCTTGAGCTTGTAGGCTACAGGGCCAACTCTAGCCAGTATTTCAAACGGTCCAACGTATATAGGGTTGAGCTTACCACAGTTACCAAACCTTGCAACGCCTTTCCATGGTAAGACTTTTAACATTACTCGGTCACCAATTTGAAATTCTAATGGTTTCCGTCTGTTATCAGCATAGCTCTTCTGTCCGTCTCGGGCCGCTTTCAAACGGTCCTTAATTTTGAAGATCTTATCAGTGGTTTCCTGGACAATCTCAGGACCTGTCAAATGTTTTTCACCGACTTCCGCCCAACATAGCGGTGAGCGGCATTTACGACCATATAAAGCTTCAAACGGAGCTGCCTTAATGCTCGTGTGGTAGCTGTTATTATAGGAAAACTCTGCCAACGGTAAATGAGTATCCCAATTTCCTCCGAAATCAATTACACACGCACGGAGCATATCCTCTAAAGTTTGAATGGTCCTTTCGCTTTGACCATCCGTTTGTGGGTGATATGCCGTGCTCATGTCAAGACGTGTGCCCATGGCTTCTTATAATGATTTCCAGATTCTAGACACGAATCTGCTGTCTCTATCAGAGATAATAGAAATTGGCACTCCATGCCTAGCCACAATTTCTTTGATATAAAGCTTTGCAAGTTTCTCGGTTTTATCCGTCTCTTTGATAGGTAGAAAATGAGCTGATTTTGTCAGACGATCGATAATTACCCATATCGCGTCATACCCGCTCGACGTCTTGGGTAACTTCGTGATGAAATCCATAGAAATCTGTTCCCATTTCCATTGGGGAATTTTGGGTTGTTGTAACAAGCCAGACGGTTTCTGATGTTCGGCTTTTACTTTTGAACACGTTAAGCATTTACTGACATATGTGGCAATATCTCCTTTCATATTGGGCCACCAATATAATTCTTTTAGATCCTTATACATCTTATCTGAACCCGGGTGAATGGAGTACCTGGACTTGTGGGCTTCATCCATAATCAACCCACGTAAGTTACCGTTACTCGGCACCCAAATTCTGTCCATGAAGTAAAACGTACCATCTGACTTAGACTCCAATTGTTTGATCATTCCACGTAGTGCTTCATCTTGGATGTTCTTTTCTTTAAGTGCTTCTTGTTGTGCCATTCGGATTTGAGTAGTAAGACTCGTATGAATTGTTAATCCTAGGGCACGAACACGAAGAGTTTTAACTTGTTCCTTGCGACTTAAGGCGTCTGCTACAACATTGGCTTTCCCTGGATGGTACTTGATATCACAATCATAGTCGTTTAGTAGTTCTACCCAACGACGTTGTCTCATGTTAAGTTCTTTTTTATCAAAGATATGTTGGAGACTCTTGTGATCAGTAAAAATAGTGCATCTCGTACCATAAAGATAATGTCTCCAAATCTTGAGCGCAGACACAACTGCGCCCAACTCCAAGTCGTGGGTCGTATAATTCTTTTCGTGCACTTTTAGTTGTCGTGAGGCATATGCGATGACTTTGTCTCTTTGCATTAACACACAACCAAGTCCTTGGTGTGATGCATCGCAGTATACGACAAAATTGTTGATTCCCTCGGGAAGAGATAAGATCGGTGCACTACACAGCTTCTGCTTCAGTAATTGGAAAGCTGACTCTTGCTTGTCACTCCAATCATACTTCTTTTCTTTCTGGGTTAATGTGGTTAAGGGCAGGGCTATTTTTGAAAAATTCTCAATGAATCGTCTGTAGTAGCCGGCCAGACCCAAAAATTGACGCACTTCTGTCGGAGTCTTTGGTGCTTCCCAGTTTTTGATCGCTTCTATTTTAGATGGATCAACGTGAATTCCTTCCTTGTTGATGACATGTCCAAGAAAATGCACTTCTCGGATCCAAAACTCACACTTAGAGAATTTAGCGTAAAGATTCTCGTTGCTGAGTAGTTCCAAAATTAATTTCAGATGATGTTCATGATCCTCCTTGGTTCGTGAATATATTAATATATCATCAATAAATACTATTACGAATTTATCCAAGTATGGCTTGCACACTCGGTTCATGAGGTCCATAAAAACAACTGGTGCGTTCGTCAAACCAAACGGCATAACTAGGAATTCGTAGTGGCCATAACGAGTCCTAAATGCCGTCTTTGGTACATCTTCTTTTTGGATTCTTAGTTGATGATACCCCGAACGTAGATCGATCTTAGAGTAGAAGCTAGAACCTTGTAGTTGATCGAACAAATCGTCTATTCGAGGAAGTGGATATCGGTTTTTGATTGTAAGCTTGTTTAATTCTCGGTAATCAATACACATCCTAAAGGTTCCATCCTTTTTCTTTACGAATAGGACCGGAGCTCCCCAAGGTGAGAAACTCGGTCTTATGAAACCTTTATCAAGCAACTCCTGGAGTTGATTTGATAATTCCTGCATTTCAGAAGGTGCTAATCGATACGGTGATCGCGCAACCAGGGCGGCTCCTGGTACCAAGTCGATTCGGAATTTGACTTGCCTCGGTGGTGGCAATCCAGGTAAGTCTTCAGGAAAAACTTCGAGGTAATCCTTAACGATTGGTATGTCTTCAAGTCGATGTTCCTCGGGTTTCTTCTCGACGACGTGAGCCAGGAACACGCAATAGCCTTTACGCAGGTACTTACGAGCTTTCATGCAGTTTATCATCCTCAATGTCATTCCACTCTTCTCACCTTGAACCGAAAGAACTTCTCCGTTCGGGAGTGGAATATGAACAATCTTCTCAAAACAACAGAGGTTAAAATTTTATTTATTTTTCTTTATTTTTCTTTTATTCTTTTATTCTTTTTCACTTTTATTTTATAGAATTTGTTTAAAATTTTATTAATTAATTAACCAACTTATTTATTTTATAAAGATACATATATATTTTTATATATTTTATTTAATTTATTTATTTTCGTTTGTTTAAGTAATATACTTTTCTCACTTTTATTTTAAAGATTTCTTTAAAATTTAATTAATTAATCAACTTATATGTTTTATAAAAATAGATTATTTTTTATTTTTTTATAATTTATTTATTTTCTTCTTTTCATTAAGCTATTTACTTTTATCATTTTATAATTATTATATTTCTTTATACTATTTTTTTATATATTAGAGAGTTAGTAGAAGTTTAAAGTTTATTTTGTAATCATACACTCAATTTTGAGGCCTTGTTTCAGTCGAGCAAATGTTTAACGGATGCTTGTTTGTTCTATAGCCTATTTTTAACTGGGAAATTTGTGAACTAGTGAAACAATGTAAAGTGATTCGATATCAATGTGTTATGTGCATTGGTTAAAATCTAATTTAGTCCCAAATTAAAGAGTGAATCAAACAGATGAAGCGTTGGTTTCGGTTATCAACGCTGGGCATTTGGGTCGTTTAAACCGGCTCTAACCTTTCTAGGATTTTACATAAACCGTCACGTAAAAAAACCCTTAGAAAGGGTTGTAGAGACAACCTTGTGACGGTTAAGTCGGTATTCGTAGGCTTGTAATTGAACCGAACGAGTACGAACCGGAAATATTCATTTCGTTTGTTTAACTTTAGCCAAACAAAAGATCGAAAATCGAATGAGGTTTTCTTGTTTGTGTTCGTTCGTTAAGAAAATGAGCGTGTTCAAACAAAAATTAATAATTAATAAAATTTTAAAGAAATCTATAAAATAAAAATGAGAAACGTATACTACTTATTAAAACAAACGAACAAAAAAATTATATAAAAATATATATTATTATAAAATAAAGAAGTTGGTTAATTAATTAATAAAATTTCAAGATTGAGTGTATTATTACAAAATAAACTTTAAACTTTTACTAACTCTCTAATATATAAAAAATAGTATAAAGAAATATAATAATTATAAAATGAAAGTAAATAGCTTAATGAAAAGAAGAAAATAAATAAATTATAAAAATCTATTTTTATAAAACATATAAGTTGATTAATTAATTAATTAACTTTTACAGAAATCTTTAAAATAAAAGTGAGAAAAGTATATTGCTTAAACAAACAAAAATAAATAAATTAATTAATAAAATTTTAAACAAAATCTATAAAATAAAAGTGATAAAAAGAATAAAAGAAGAATAAAAGAAAAAAAAGAAAAAAAAAATAAAGTAAACTTTAGCATTAGAAGAATTGTCATTTAGGGCTAAAAAGATATTAATACCCCTGACTTAACAAAAATATTTAACTCTAGTTAGTTAAAAGAACAAAAAATGAGAAAACTTTTTAAATAAAAAATAGTGAGTGAAAGTCAAAATTTTAAAGGACTCATTTCATAATTTTGATAGTTATAAAGACAAAAATTATAATTTAGTCAAGATTACAATCACATTTGTCATTTACAAGTCTTTGAATACAAAATTAATTTGAATTTAAAAACTATGAAAATCATTTAAACACGTGTACTTTTTATTTTACCTTTAATACATATAACAGTTAAATAAAAGTTCGGTGTTTTAGAAAAGTTTCGTATTTTATGAAAATTTTGTTTTTTTAAAAAGTGTGTTTTTAATAAAAAGATCTGGTTTTTAATTTATTAAAAAATCTGTTTTTTCAATCTGAAAAGGGTATAAATAATATCAGTAGTATTTATTGTTATCATATAAAATGAGAATGACTAGAATTATGACACGTGACATCCTAGATTTTCATTTATTATACATAGAAGATAGAAGGATTAAATTACAATTTTTTTTCTTTATATTTGTCTAAATTATGAAATTGGTCCTTTAAAGTTTTGACTTTCACTTTTTATCCTTTATTTGGAAAGTTTCATCGTTTCTTGTCCTTTACACTAACAGATGTTAAAATTTTTAATTAAGTCACCCCATTCACACCGAAAATGAGAGCATTTTAGTCTTTTTTTTTTTTTTTTTATCCCTAAAAGACAAATCTTATAATTTAATTAGGTTTTATAAATTTAATAAAATAATTTAGGTGTTCCTCTCTCTATATCTCTATCTCTACTGATCTCTCTTTCCCCTCTGCCACCCTCCACCACCACCACCAAGATGGCAAGAACACCATCGCCGCCTCTGCCACCCACCACCACAACCACCGGATGGCAAGAACACCATCGCCGCCAGTAACACCACCACTGCCTCCCCCTCTATCGTGGTCTCTCTCTTCTCTCCGCCACCCACCGCCACCCACCGCCACCACCACAGCCCCTACAACAACCACTAAAAATCAATGTCTGCGAGGATATTGAATCAAATCGGACATAGCACCAAGATCCACCCTCTCAATCTCGTTCGTAAAACCAGGTATCAATCGAACCTATTTCAGTGACCAGATACCTAGCCCAGCTTTAATTTTTGCTTGATACCCTCTCAATCTCGTTCCCTCTTCTAGTGATCGGGGAGATTCTTGAAATTCTAGGTTTTGATTCAATCGATTGGAGTTCTCAGGGCAGATTCAAATCAAATCAATGAAAGGAATGGATTATAGGTGGGAGACGGTGGTGGTGTTGTAGTGCCGGTGGTTGATGAAGCCAAGGAATAGAGTGGAACCGTGAAGGCCTCTGCCACCCACCACCACCACCACCACCACCATATGGCAAGAACACCATCGCCGCCAGTAACACCACCACTGCCTCCCCACCATCTCCTCCCCCTCTATCGTGGTCTCCCTCTTCTCTCCGCCACCCACCGCCACCACCACAGCCCCTACAACCACCACCAAAAATCAATGTCTGCGAGGATAATGAATCAGATCGGACATAGCACCAAGATCCACCCTCTCAATCTCATTCGTAAAACCAGGTATCAATCGAACCTATTTCAGTGACAAGATACCTAGCCCAACTTTAATTTTTGCTTGATACCCTCTCAATCTCGTTCCCTCTTCTAGTGACCAGGGAGATTCTTGAAATTCTAGGTTTTGATTCAATCGATTGGAGTTCTCATGGCAGATTCAAATCAAATCGATGAAAGGAATGGATTAGAGGTGGGAGACGGTGGTGGTGTTGTAGTGCCGGTGGTTGATGAAGCCAAGGAGTAGAGTGGAACCGTGAAGGCAAAGTAGGGGTTAGGTTAAAGTTATTTTAAATACAAGAATGGGGGGTCGACGGCGGTATTTTTGGTGGTGGTCGGCCGGTGGGGGGAAGTAAGGGATGAGGAGGGTGTGGGTTTATTTAGGGTTTTTAGTGTTAAATGATGGGTCCCATACATTTAGTGTTGTTATTTTAGAAGCTGATCAGTTTTCGTTAGAAGATTTACCCTTTAAAGATAAAAAGACTAAAATACACTCACATGCAGTGCACATGAAATAAATTAACTGAAAAATTTAACCTTCATTAGTGAAAAGGACAAGAAATAATGTAACTTTTCAAATAAATGACAATAATTGAAAGTCAAAACTTTAAAGGACATATTTCATAATTTATACAAATATAAAACACAAAAATTATAATTTTGTCAAGATAGAAGGTATATATTTTTCTTTTTTACTGTTTAAAAGAGAAAAAAAATAAGTTAAAACCCGGTGGATTAAAACCGAAATTTACTGAAAGAAAAAAAAAGTTAAAACTAAATTTTATTTAACGCGTCCCTCATCGTTTACCTCGTTGTTTCTTTCGAAGGGATGAAGAAACTTGATGGAAAGTCTCTTGTCACTACTGCAAGTGCCTGACATATAAACCCTAGCTCGTTTCATCATCCCACACCAATCCACAATTCTACCTCCAATCAAACACAGATGCCTCTCCGTAAGAAGCTAACCCTAATTCCTAACACCAGACATCCTCATGACGACTACCAGTGGTCAATTTTGTTCGTCATCATGATGCCTAACACCGTCGGTGCCATCGCCAGAGCCGTCGGCCGGAACGACTATTCACTGGCGGCTCTCTGTATATCGGTTTTTGTGTGTTTCTTTTTGCTGCAATTCTGCCTTTCAAAATACCTCTCTCTACCTAAAAACGAGAAATCGAGCCAGAAATTCTGGTTGAAATTGAACATGTGGTTTCTCTACACCGCGATCTCGTTCGGATTTGTTTATCAGTTCGCCGATTTCTTCCCTCCGCAGATGACGGTGACTCTGTACGGCGTTGTGACTGTGTGTAGTTCGTTTCTGTTCTATGTGTTTGTAATCGTTGATCTTGTTAAGTATTGGAAGATTTGGAGAAATAGAGAGGATGAACACCGGCTGCCTGAAAGTCGGAAATTATATGCCGGAAAGTTGAAGTATCAGTCCGTCTCGATCTATGTGAAAGTGTGATTCAGTTAGTGCTTAACGAATCATTGTGTGTTTAAAAGTTTTTTTTTCTTTCTTTTTTCTATTAGGTTGTAACAAGTAACGAAATTATTATTGTTTTAGTTCAAAGTAGTAATTAACGGATCATAAAATAATTGAACCGGGCATATTTTTTTCCTGCACTGAATTTGGACATTTTGTTATGAGTAGATAGATACATGAACCCGATTAAGCACTGAATTTGGACATTCTAAAAGTGGCTTGTAAAAGTTTATGATGCATTTGGGGTTTTTAGTAGATGTAAGGGCCCAAAAAAATTTTCACCGTCCTTAGGGATTTTTGAAGTCGGTTGACTAGCGATATATAACGCGCATATAATATTAAAAAAATTTTGTGGGGGAGATTGTAAAATTTTACGGAGGACGATCGAGATTTTAACTAGTATATAATAGAGGTGCACAAAAGAACCGGAACCGGAACTGATCCGATGGATTATCCGAAACCGGATCCGGTGAGAACCGGTTTTTTTAGAACCGGTCCGGATATTATGAGAACCGCCGGTTCCGGGACCGGTTCTGGGTTTTTTGACGGACCGGTTAAAAATCGGATTTTTTGGAACCGGTTTTTTTCGGACATTTTGGAACCGGTTCGGAACCGGTTCTAGCCGTTGGGGTTAAAAAAAACGGCTATATAGCCGTTTTATGGATTGAAATTTAGTATAAATAGGTATTGGGTGTTTGTGTTAGTTCACCACAACATTCTAGCTCTCAAAACTCAAAAACGCTCTCAAAACGCAAAAAAACGCTCACGTTAAGCAAAAAAAAAACGCTCTCATGGCTTCCGCTTCCGCAAGCACTCAAAATTCGGTTGGTGGTTCTACTAGCGATGTTACGGTTGTGTCAATACTTCCTTGCTCCCGAAACCAAGAAATATGGGCTTATTTCGATTTATGCGAAATGTCGAACGGCTCGCAAAAGGCTCGTTGCAAACGTTGTGGTAAACTTTTGGCTGCGGCGGGAAATAGCAGTTTAAGGAAACATATTGCTAGTCACGCAAGACACACTCAAGAAGGTGAAAATCAAACTCAAATTGGTAGGGATGGAGGAGTTTGGCAATACAATGTCGAAAGTGTTCGTGAGAGAATGGCACATTTCGTCATTCAAGAAGGCTTGCCTTTTGATCATTTTGATAATCCGCGCTTGACGAGGATGATACAAGAGACGCTTCAACCGAATTACACAAATGTAAGTCGTTCTACTTTGAGAAGAGATTGTTTAAAAATGTGGAAAAGAGCCAAAAAAGAATTAATTTTAGGTTTTGAAAAATTAAATACCGGCATTAACTTAACAACGGACGTTTGGTCCGCTCCACATGGTTTACCCGAATCGTACCTTTGCGTTACCGCACATTGGGTTCAACCGGAGTCGTGGCAAATGATGAAGCGTACGATTGCGTTTGATTATTTTGGATATCCACATACCGGTGAAAACTTATTTTATATTTTAGACTCGGTAATTCAAACTTATAAAATTCAACCGAAAATATTTTCAATATCTTTTGATAACGCTTCAAATAACACAAACGCGGTCGAAAAATTAAAAATAAAATATGAACCGCCTTGTAACGGTGTTTATTTTCATAGTCGATGTGTTGCACACATCATTAACTTGGTTGTGCAAGACGGTCTAAACGTCCAAGAAATAAGAGACGTAAAAGAAAATTTTAAAGTGATGTTACGTGAAGTTTTTAGCACAAGCAAAAAAAGATATATAAACTATAGAAACTTGTGCCAACAAACGGATTCCATCTTTTTAGGTCCGAATTGGGACGTACCTACTAGATGGAACTCGACTTGGAAAATGTTTGAATCGGCCTTAAGGCAAAGAATTACTTTAAAACATTTTCATGATGAACTTGTGCAAAAGAAACGTTGTTTACAAAAATTTGATAATATAAGTTGGGATATGATCGAGAAACTAACTAATTTGCTTGAGGTTTTTAAAAATGCAACTACATGTTTATCGGGAGTTTATTATCCCACGTCTTCGCTAATACTTCAACAATTATACTTAATATGTAATAAATTAAAAGAGTTTGAATATCACGGCACTATTTTTGAAAAAATGGTAAAACCTATGAAAGCTAAATTTAAAAAATATTTTTCAGAAATGCCGGCCGTTGTTACATGTTCGGCCGCCTTAAACCCAACGATTAATGTAACCGGTGTTGAAACATTAATTGGATCAATATCGGATGATTTAAATATGTTCGAGGAAGACCCAAATTTTGAATCAAATGCAATAAGGGATTTCAATTCGGCTTTTAATAATATGTTTGATTATTATTTACGCAAATATGGTGGAAGTGGTGATCCATCAAACATACGTGAATCAATGGGTTCGGGTTCAACTTCTAGTAGTTCAAGGAACCCGATGCTAAATTTATTTAACACTTTAAGAAACGAAAATACTAAACGAGCTCGTGGAACCACACCAAGTAGCGAGCTTGGGAGATATCAAGCAACCGACTTTATTTCTACTCTAAGATCCGAAGAGTTTGAAAACTTTGATATCTTGAGTTGGTGGCAAGGAAGGGAATCCCAATATCCCGTTCTAGCCGCAATGGCCCGTGACCTACTAACCGTCAAAGCTTCCACGGTAGCTTCGGAATCCGCTTTTTCTCTTAGTGGCAGGGTTTTATCTATTCGAAGAACGAGGCTTACACCGGAATCTATGGAGATGTGTATTTGCTTGAAGGACCATTTGGATGCCGCCGAACGTGTACAACATGTTGCAAAACTAGAAGGCGAGCTTGACGTTGAACAAGAAATACATGAATTCGAAGTAGAACATGGGGCGGCGACTCCACTTTCGGACGAAGAACAAGCTTACGATGAAGCCCAACGTATCTCAAGCGAAGAAGAATGAAAACCGATGTTACAAAGACTACGACGAAGAATATTGAAAACATAATAAATAATTAATGCTTTGTGATTCAATTATGTTTTTTGTATTTTTTTTGTACGAACTATTGTTAAATAACTTTAAAAAATCTACAAAATAAATAAAACATGTATTTTATAATGTATCTTTGTTAATTTTTAATTTTTTTTTTCGGAACCGGTGGAACCGGTTTTTTTTAACCGGTCCGGTTCTAAATATCCGAACCGGTCCCAATAGGTTCCAAGTCTCCACACCTGGAACCGGATCCGAACCGGAATCGGTTCTAATGGATCCGGTTATTGACCAACTTTGACGGAACCGGTCCGGATCCGAACCGGATCCGGTTAAAAAAAAAAACCGATTTATGCACCTCTAGTATATAATACTAGTTTTCTTTCTCATGGAGTGTGGCTGCCCCATGGGCTCAACATGAGTCCACCACTATATGTAAATAAGTTGAACTCGAGTGTAAATGATTAAGCTTGAGATTGTACGTTTGACTTTAAAAGAGTTTAAACATAGTTGATTTTGAACTTTATGTATAAAGTCTAAACCTTTCTCAAGCTTAATTTGTAAATATTTTACAAGCGTTGCTCGCTTGTGATTTTTTAATTATTTGATTATTTTATATATATATATATATATATATATATATATATGATGGTTCAACTAAGAAGTGGTTTTTCGCTAATAAATCTTAAGAAGTGGGTCAAACGAACTCCGATTGAGCTCATTCCAACGACGTTGAAACCGTCTCATCAAACCCTAACCCGGACCCAAAAACCTAAACCCCCCTCCACCCGCACCCCCAAAAACCTAAACCTCCCTCCAACCCCACCCCGAAAAGCCTAAAACCACCACCCCCCACCCCCCAAAAACCTAAACCCCCCACCCCCAAAAACCTAAACCCTAAAAGCTAAACCCTAAGGCTAAAACCCTAAAATTCAAACGTAAAATCTAAACCTTAAAAGTTAAACCCTAAAAACTAAGATGATAGAGTTCGACGAGACGGTTCCAACGTCGCTGAAATTAGCTCAATCGGAGTTCGTTTGATATCGTTTCTTAAGGTTTTTGTCATTTTTATATTTTTAAACGAAAACCGACTTGTTATTTGATACTCCCCCTATATATATATATATATATATAGATATAATATTTGATCATAGTTTTATATATAATAATGTTTATTATGTAATCAAATAATTATATATTATATAAATATTAAATACTATTATATTGTAACATATTAAATTTTTTGGGTTTATTATATGAAGTATCTAAGAGTTTTGAGGTCAATATTAAATAAAAAGAAGAAGAAAATATATTTTTTAGGAGATTTGGGTCGGGTTATGTGGATTTCATAAAGAGTGAGTTCGTGGTTATATTATTCACCACTAATAAGTAGTCATTCTAATACTTGAGATCACAATTCAAACACGGGCTTAAAGGAGTTAAACCATATTTAAGAGGTGTGAGTGAACGTCTAATTTGGATCTAAATAAGACTTGTATCATATGTATGGGGTGTTTGTCTAGAGAAATCGATGGTGAATCAAAGAAAAATAGAGATTTTCTACATATTGGAATCATAATTTAAGCTTGGAATCCATTAACCAACATCAAGGGAAGAAGCAGCAAATAACCGGCAAAGGGATTCAATAATAAACCAATTTTTAATGAATGAATGGATTTATATCAAAGGAAAATATCATGTACAATATACTTCAAATCTTTAATATTTCGTTCTTAAGGTCATGATATTACGAGCAATCACATAATGTATTGATGATAATGGGTTGTGACGGATTCAGATTTTTTGTTAGTGGGGACCGAATATGGAATATATTAGAATGGGCTGAGTCACAACAAATTTCTTTAAATCGTAGGATAAATATAAGCATGTATTCCAGCAAAAACCTACCCTACAAGATTAACAAAAATTAGTAATCGATTCACAATCACCGATTAGTTGTGGTTATGAAATAAATATGAATTTATGATAGCTAATAAGGAATGATAAACATTACAAGATACCATTGAAGCATGCCACACACTTTGTCTCTAAATACTTAGAATTTGAATCTTAACAAGGGAATAAGAAAAATCTTAAAATACATATGAACATATGAGATGCAAACATATTCGAATGCTTGAGAAAACTAGAGTTGATGTCCCAAAACTTCAAATAGAACAGTTGAGGTCAGAAGTGAATTCAACCTAGAGCATTTGTGCTATAACAATAAGTGTACCAACACTTGCTCAAGGAGTATCCAATAATATAAGATCATGTTGATGAGAAGGAAAAAAAGATTAGGAAAATTGAAAGAACAATTGGCAAAAGCAATGTTCGATTTGCTGACCAATTAATGAATACCAAAACAAACAATGAATAGTCAAGGTTTGATTTTAAGGCACTTTTGAGAGCATCTCTTTGCTTCCACCTATGTTGTCGCCTATATTAATAGTTTGGGGGTTACTAACCGTGCCCGATGGACAATGCCAGATGTTTTGAAAAAAAATCAGAGTAGTTGGTTTAGAGCTCAGCATACACTACTAGAAAACATGTCTGTTGTAAAACCATCGGTGATAGTCATCACCGACGAAAATCTGTCGGTGAGGCTCCATCGGTTAAATGGCTGTGGGTAATACGTTTTACGATGGAACTCTGTCGGTGATTACCGACGGAACTCCGAAGGTTTAACCAAAAACCAAAAAACTAATTGAGAATGTGGAATTAGAACCATCGGTGATCTGTCTGTAAATTTCTGACGGAATAATCGGCCGATAAAGCCCCAGTTTTCTAGTAGTGTTATAAGGTTAGTTTTCTAACCCGATTGTTCTTCTTGATCTGTCTACACAAGAATGTCGAACTTAAATCCTTGAGCTCATTCAACCAGGTTTTGCTTTGACCAGTTTGAACTACATTTTTTTATTATAGTTACTATATATTTTATTATACTTCATTAATTATAATTGATGGTATCCCACAAGTATTTATCCTACCAAAAGTTAGGAACAATATTAATTTAATAATGTTAAATCCATCAAACTTAATTTAATAACATTAACCCGTAAATAAAAATATATGTTTTATTTCGTATCACTGTCATGTACCCAACAAAAAACACAGTAAATAAAAGAAGTATATAAACACGTAGACAAAGGACATATGGCTATGAATCATTTATGAACCTTCCCTTGTTAGACGAACATCAAAACATGTTGGTTATTATTCATTCTTTTAAAACATTAAAGAATGGAATTAAAATATAACAAGGTAAATTTATTGAATGAAAAGAAGAGGTTAGCATCACACGTATTTTACATAAAAAGTTTCTCTAAATCTAATTTTGGTGTATTAAAACTCCTTCGACTTGTTAAAAATACATGAAAAAAATAATCCTTAAACTTAATATTGGTATTAGATGGGTGCCTGCGCGATGCGACGGAGAACACAACACACTAACACAGACACATGTAACGCGCTTGAACAATTAAGTAGAGAAGTATCATATAGATTTAAAGGTTTAATAAAAGTTCATAAAATGAAGTAAATATGAAATCATATAAAATAAAAACGATTTTGAGAATTTAGTTAATAGGAAATTGATTGTTTTCATAATTAGATTTCAGGATTTTGTCCACTTGAACTCTTAAAAATTAATGTAAAAAGAAAATCTCGTCCTTCTCAAATGTATTATAATCTTTATACTAATAAATAAAAATCTTAGAGAGACACGTGTCAATTTCTAGTGCATTCCCAACATGCTTTTCTCGTCCCTCTCTGCTATTAAATGATGATATTAAAATAATATATTTTTAAATATTTAATATAAATCTAATTATGGATACTTATTATATCATTAACCAGATTAATTTAATATGAATTAACATTTATCAATTAAATAAAAAATTAATAACCAGCTAAAAAAATGTTTTAAAAATTAATAACCAGCTAAAAAAACTACATTTTTTAAAAACATATTTTAACGAATGTATGTGTTAACATATTACATTTTATTTTATTCATCCCGTGTATACACAAGTTTATTTTACACGAGTTTTTAAAAACATAAAATTTTAATTACTAAGTATGTAACGTTACATTTCGTGTATTACACGGGATTCTAACATAGTATAGTATAGATTAAAGTGCAAACAAATTATCGTAGTTATAAAATCAATTTCAAATAATGACTTGTTATAATATGATGAGAGTCAAATAAAAATATGTATAGATTTATTGTTTAAATTAAATTTATAATTGATAAAACAGAAAAAAGTTGGAGATGCGGGGTATCGATCCCCGTACCTCTAAGCGAGCGCTCTACCATCTGAGCTACATCCGCAAGGGATATTTTTTCTCCAGAACTATTATTTGAAAATAACACACTGTGAAACTCCGCTCTTTCGATTCGAGGTTTATTTGCTCGGAGCACCTGCTGCAACCGTCAGCAAAGGGCACATCGATATGCTGCGAAGATTCATCGCACAAGCTTCTTTACCACAAAGATGCCGTTGCCTCATCACCCGGCAACCCTCGGCTGACACTTTCCGCCGATGTTCTTCCTCTTCTACTGCAGCAACGCCATCGTCTCAAGTTCCGGTGGGAACTTCCGGCGAACCACCGCCGGACGCTCATTTTTCCGATGATTACACTTCGCAACCGTCCGCCAGGATATCCGTAGATCGGTCTGGATTGAACAGTCCTCCTGGTGCAATTTCTGTCTACTTATATATTGTTGTTCGTATTTCAGTTGAGATGTGCAATAACTTAAATGTCTTTGTTGCAGAGCATTCTCATGAACCCTTGGCAGATTCAGAGCTTGTTAAGCATCTTAAAAGTATAATTAAGGTTTTAATTGCGCCTCTGTCTCTCTAATTTTTGTAGAATTTGTCGTCCAGTATTTGCTTTTAATTGTTTGAGATATTGGTTGTCTCCCTTATAATAAACTGTTTGTTAATTGTCTTGTTCATACATCTATGCAAGTATTTCATTTTGCCTGATTTTCATCCACTCACACAAGCCAATTTTATTTCAAGAATCACTCTTTTTAATAGTATATTGTTAGGCCTCATTGCTTAATATTTTATCAAAACCATCAAGGTTCCTCTATTAGAGCTCATTGGTTTTGAAACTGAAATTCCAATAAGTCGGAGCATAGAATGCACACAATCAGGTCATGGACTGTTTAAGACAGTGCTATTTTGATGTTCTTAGAAGAGTAAACAAACAAACAAGCATACCTAGTAAAATCCCACTCATAGCAGGGCTATTGGTAGAGTCTGGTGAGGGTGGGATGAAACCTTTCCTCTAAACCCAGGGTACAACCTTTTTTCGACGTGAACAATATAGTAATCCAGGTAACATAAAATGTGACTGAGATAATCAAGGCAACAACCATACGAAAGTACTAATGATGATATTAGTAAACTACCGCTAGCATAAGGTGGTGACAAAACTATAGTAGCAACATGCAAGAGCAAAAAGACAAGAAAATGTAGCACTAACCCCTTGAAAGTACCTATGCACTCCCCTAAAACAAGTCTATACGCCAAGACAATGCTAAGGCTAAGGCAAACACAAGTATAGGAAAAGCTATGGTAAACATCTAAGACAAGTCTATACACTCCTCTAAAAGTCCATAACCTTAATCCGCGTCTTCAAGAAGTCCTATCCCTGATCATGTCCTCTAAGAGGTGCAAGTCTAGCAAATCTTGCCTATTCTGCTCATCCCATGTCAGTTTGGCTCTGCCTCTGCTCCTTCTCCCCTCCACTGTGTGCCTCGTTGAGTGATTTGGGATAGTCTTGAGGGGAGAGGAGTTCCTGGGAGAGTAACACAACTCATTGATTTATATTGCTTATTTATGATGCTTAACAAAACAGTCACTTCTTGCCCAACTCCCAATTCGTGTATGCCAGCACTGAATTCTTTTTCGGCATAGAAGTCAATTTTCCCCTCTTTTTTAGATCTTAGGGAGTGTTCAGAGTTTTGGGATTTTGTTTGTTGGTGGTTTGATTTTTTCATTGTTTTTGGCTTCGTTTTCATCTTCATTATGAGTTTTGATTGTTTTTTCAGTTTAGAGGTGGTCCAATATCGGTTGCTGAGTACATGGAGGAAGTCCTGATAAATCCCAAGGCTGGGTTTTATATCAATCGGGATGTTTTTGGTGCAGAAGGCGACTTTATAACTTCTCCTGAAGTAAGCCAAATGTTTGGTGAGGTAATTTGCAGCAGTACTCATTCTCTACATTCAAACATTTGTGATTCATATATTAAGTTTTACCACAAAGTATACTGTTATTAATCTATGTGCTGTTATTGCTTCAGATGATTGGTGTTTGGGCAATGTGTTTGTGGGAGCAAATGGGCCAACCAAAAAGGGTCAATCTAGTTGAGCTTGGGCCAGGAAGAGGAACACTCATGGCTGATCTTCTACGAGTATAGTACTTTTATGCTTGATATCTGTTTTACCATGCTTGATTTCTTCATTGATAATATGGGATATGATTCTTAATAAAATGTTACTTCCCATCATAGGGTGCTTCAAAGTTTGAGAAGTTTACACAATCCATAAACATACACATGATTGAAGTGAGTCCAGCACTAAAGAAAATCCAAAAGACTACCTTGAAATGCAATAATGAAGATGGTGCTGATGAAAATAATGCTACCACCTTAACTGGAACACCCGTCTCATGGCACTTGACCCTAGAGGAGGTTCCAACTGGATGTAAGGATGTTTTTTTTATGTATTGTTGAATGTTGATAATGTTTTACAATATTGTTCTTAAGTTCAACCTCTTCCTGATATCTATGTGCTGTTTTTTTTTTGCACATCTCATGTTTTATGTAGTATCTTTCAGATTTTAGAGAGTATCAATGATATCAATGTACTCAATTGTGATAGATTTGTAAGCCCTTCAAAGTCACCCCCAATCATATCCAGCCAACTTATTAGCATACGCGTTTATTGCATCTTATTCTCAAAATTCTGGAGTTTTTCTTATATGCTAAAATTATCAAATCCCGTTACATACCTATATATGCTTTCTTCTCCATACTTGCTCTACATTATTGAATGCAGTGAATTAGCAGTATTAGCAATATTAGAGTCACTCTCAGTAATTGATCTATGATTTTAATGCCTTGGTGTGCGATCTTTCACAATGCACATTAAGAAATACGAATGTATTAGTATAGTGATGAACTTTCATATGTAGATACATGGAATATATCTTATTTTCTGAAAGGAATAAATGCTCATTTCCTTCTCTGACTACATGTTTTTTTTCATTTTATTCAGTGCCAACAATTATTATTGCCCATGAATTCTTTGATGCCTTACCAGTTCATCAATTTCAGGTTGTTCATCTCTCTTTCTGATGCATGTTCTTATATTTCCTCATTGCCTACTGTATTCAAAACATTGTGGGAATTCTTCAAAAGAAAATTTGTTTCTTTCCAACCCCTTTCTCCACAAGATTGTTTTAGATTCTTGCATCTAAAGATTGTGCGTAGGTGAAAGTACTTCTATCCTGAAAAAGTTTATAATTTGTTAGTATTTAGTTGCAAAATACTGGCAATATAAGTGCTTTATTCCCCCACTAAATTTCCTCTTTTTAAATTCTTTTTTACATCTTATTCCTTATGGGGTATGAATGATTCAGACCAAGTGATCTTTAGATACTCTCCATACTAAAGAACATGCAATGTTTGACTTGACACATAGTTCAATATTATTCTTTGGCTAATAATCAAATCCCAAAATACCCCTTAATAAGAAAAAAGGAAAAAAGTTCATGGATTGCCATCAACTTCACCAATATGTTGGTAAATTTGGATTATAAACAAGGAAAAGATTATCACCCAACGCTTGTGCTGATTGTTTTGCAAATTGCAACTAATTACATTGTTACTCACTGTTTTATCGTTTCTTCCAGAAAGCTTCCCGGGGCTGGTGTGAAAAAATGATTGATGTTGGAGAAGATTCAAAGTAGTTTTTTTTTAAAATTTTTTTTACCATTGAGGCATGTCTTTGATAGCTTTCTGATTTGATTGTTTTCTTTTTCCCTTTGTGTTCATTCTTCAGGTTCCGTGTTGTGCTCTCACCTCAACCTACACCAGCAACACTCTATCTTCTAAAACGTTGCAGGTGGGCCCAGACTGAAGAATTGACAAAACTGGAACATGTTGAGGTTTGCCCCAAAGCAATGGATTTGACACAAACTATTGCCAAGAGAATAAGTAGTGATAGTGGTGGCGCGCTTATAATTGATTATGGCTTGGACTCGATAATCTCTGACAGTCTTCAGGTCTGTCACTCTTCTAATGAGGCAAATGCTATGCAAGATTTTGACCGAAATATGTTTTGTTTAAATTCTGATATTATGGGTGGCAAATGGACGGGTTGGGTAGTGGTCAAAAGTCAAAACAAGGTTGGATTGACCCATCAACACTTTTTTGCCCACAATTTTGAATTTCATAAATAATTGATTTATCAAACATGATTACCAATAACTACTATAATATAATGGTCCAAATATTTTGAATAAATTTGAGTATTCCTTTTTTTACAGGCAATTCGAAAACATAAGTTTGTTAATATTCTGGATGATCCTGGTTCTGCTGATCTAAGTGCGTACGTTGACTTTCCTGCAATCAAACACTCTGCTGAGGAAGTTTCAGGTCTGCATTCTTTACTTATGATCATGCGCAATCACTACCCTCTGTCCCAAAATAAATGCAATTTTATGCCCATGAAAATTAGTTTTTATAGTCAAAATATCTTAAAATACCAATAAAAATAAATCTGCAGAAGATATTTGTGTGTACGGACCCATCACCCAGTCTCAGTTTCTTGGTAATCTTGGGATAAATTTTCGTGTGGAAGCGTTGCTGCAAAACTGCACAGACGAACAAGCAGAGTCACTGAGAACAGGGTACTGGCAGTTGGTGGGGGACGGTGAAGCCCCGTTTTGGGAAGGTCCAGATGAGCAGACACCCATCGGGATGGGTAGTCGGTATTTGGCTATGGCTATTGTTAACAAGAAGCAAGGTACCCCTGCTCCATTCTATTAAAATAATAGCATAAATTAAAATTTTGTTATAAGGAAATTGAATCTGAAGCCATGTCATTTGTTTGAGTTCAATAAATATCATGTGCAAGTTCCAACACATTTATCAACTTCATTATCATGTGAATGTGCCTCCCATGTGTTCATACTTTTTAGGACCAAACACATTTTTTGGGTTATCACCAAATTGTTTCGTTTTTATCCTCTATGGTAGTTGTAACAAATCACCAGATATGCTTGCGAGAATCGCGGTGTTTCTATATCTTATCTGATAATCGGCTTCGATGATATGTCATTTCATCTATCAACTTTGGTATGAGTTTGGTGGAACATATTTGTAGGCTTATATTTATGTTTTGTAATAGTTTAATTTATTTGATACTAGGTTAGAAACCCCGCGTATTACACGGGTTGAATAGATACAATGTTATACACTTACTAATAAAAATTTACATATTACATATTTATGACCTTTTATATAGTTTTTTAATACAAATTTTAAAAACATTATGTGGTTATTTTTTAAAAATGTTTTATAAAAAGAATGAAAGAAATGTTAAATTTCTAAAAATGTTTTATGAACAAACCTATTTTTTTAAATGAAAAAAGGTTTATAAAAATAATTATAAAAATCATTATTATTTAATAGGAGAGAGATGCGGGAAACACAAAATTATAAAAAAAACAATTAAAGAAAATTTGTATAATTAATAGGAGAGAGAGACGAGAAAAAAATGATGAGAATGCATAGGAAAGTGACAAGTGTCCCTTTAAAATCTTTATTTATTATCCTAATTCTAATAAATGATTTCAAAGAATGTCATGTGTCATCACCATATTTTTTTCTCACTAAAATCTTCTAATTTTCCTATTTTAAGTAAATTTGAATTTTGAAATTTAATTATGTTAATGTTGTTTTAAAAATAAAAAATAATATAAAATTTGAATTCTAATTATTGTTTAATTTAAATTCTAATATAAAATTTGAAATCTAATTTTCCCTACACGTTATTATATTTTTATTTTTCTATTAAACAATCACATGTAATACAAGGGTATATAACCTAGTATAGTATATAGATGTAGTTATGTTTTTACCAATTTTATTATCTCTCCAATTATGTAATACTCAAATTATGTAAACGTATGAATTTCAAAATTTAAAATATCTCCATTTATATAATATTTAAATATATTTTAATGTCATGTGTAAACGTAATCTATTATATTTAATTAGACTATATGAAAAAATAAATAATTTGATTATGAAAAATAAATGTAAAATATGGTGATTATATGAAAAAGGTTAGGACGAGTCAATGTCTCAATGATGAATTGATTGCTTGGGGAAATCCATAGGTGAAGAATGGCATATGAATTATAGACGGTCAATGAAGGCAATGCCGATATGTCATGTGACATGTCACATTCTTGGGTGAAGAACGACCCATGCATTGTAGATTGTCTAAAGATATGCACGGACAATACATTTGTCATTACAATCATTTATACATTATTTAAATGGGTCCCATGTTTTTAAGGAGGAGGAGAGGGAAGGAGGAGGATTAGAGGTGCACAAATCGGTTTTTTTTTGGAACCGGATCCGGTTCGGATCCGGACCGGTTCCGTCAAAGTTGGTCAATAACCGGATCCATTAGAACCGGTTCCGGTTCGGATCCGGTTCCGGGTGTGGAGACTTGGAACCTATTGGGACCGGTTCGGATATTTAGAACCGGACCGGTTAAAAAAAACCGGTTCCACCGGTTCCGAAAAAAAAAAAATTAAAAATTAACAAAGATACACTATAAAATACATGTTTTATTTATTTTGTAGATTTTTTAAAGTTATTTAACAATAGTTCGTATAAAAAAAATACAAAAAACATAATTGAATCACAAAGCATTAATTATTTATTATGTTTTCAATATTCTTCGTCGTAGTCTTTGTAACATCGGTTTTCATTCTTCTTCGCTTGAGATACGTTGGGCTTCATCGTAAGCTTGTTCTTCGTCCGAAAGTGGAGTCGCCGCCCCATGTTCTACTTCGAATTCATGTATTTCTTGTTCAACGTCAAGCTCGCCTTCTAATTTTGCAACATGTTGTACACGTTCGGCGGCATCCAAATGGTCCTTCAAGCAAATACACATCTCCATAGATTCCGGTGTAAGCCTCGTTCTTCGAATAGATAAAACCCTGCCACTAAGAGAAAAAGCGGATTCCGAAGCTACCGTGGAAGCTTGGACGGTTAGTAGGTCACGGGCCATTGCGGCTAGAACGGGATATTGGGATTCCCTTCCTTGCCACCAACTCAAGATATCAAAGTTTTCAAACTCTTCGGATCTTAGAGTAGAAATAAAGTCGGTTGCTTGATATCTCCCAAGCTCGCTACTTGGTGTGGTTCCACGAGCTCGTTTAGTATTTTCGTTTCTTAAAGTGTTAAATAAATTTAGCATCGGGTTCCTTGAACTACTAGAAGTTGAACCCGAACCCATTGATTCACGTATGTTTGATGGATCACCACTTCCACCATATTTGCGTAAATAATAATCAAACATATTATTAAAAGCCGAATTGAAATCCCTTATTGCATTTGATTCAAAATTTGGGTCTTCCTCGAACATATTTAAATCATCCGATATTGATCCAATTAATGTTTCAACACCGGTTACATTAATCGTTGGGTTTAAGGCGGCCGAACATGTAACAACGGCCGGCATTTCTGAAAAATATTTTTTAAATTTAGCTTTCATAGGTTTTACCATTTTTTCAAAAATAGTGCCGTGATATTCAAACTCTTTTAATTTATTACATATTAAGTATAATTGTTGAAGTATTAGCGAAGACGTGGGATAATAAACTCCCGATAAACATGTAGTTGCATTTTTAAAAACCTCAAGCAAATTAGTTAGTTTCTCGATCATATCCCAACTTATATTATCAAATTTTTGTAAACAACGTTTCTTTTGCACAAGTTCATCATGGAAATGTTTTAAAGTAATTCTTTGCCTTAAGGCCGATTCAAACATTTTCCAAGTCGAGTTCCATCTAGTAGGTACGTCCCAATTCGGACCTAAAAAGATGAAATCCGTTTGTTGGCACAAGTTTCTATAGTTTATATATCTTTTTTTGCTTGTGCTAAAAACTTCACGTAACATCACTTTAAAATTTTCTTTTACGTCTCTTATTTCTTGGACATTTAGACCGTCTTGCACAACCAAGTTAATGATGTGTGCAACACATCGACTATGAAAAAAAACACCGTTACAAGGCGGTTCATATTTTATTTTTAATTTTTCGACCGCGTTTGTGTTATTTGAAGCGTTATCAAAAGATATTGAAAATATTTTCGGTTGAATTTTATAAGTTTGAATTACCGAGTCTAAAATATAAAATAAGTTTTCACCGGTATGTGGATATCCAAAATAATCAAACGCAATCGTACGCTTCATCATTTGCCACGACTCCGGTTGAACCCAATGTGCGGTAACGCAAAGGTACGATTCGGGTAAACCATGTGGAGCGGACCAAACGTCCGTTGTTAAGTTAATGCCGGTATTTAATTTTTCAAAACCTAAAATTAATTCTTTTTTGGCTCTTTTCCACATTTTTAAACAATCTCTTCTCAAAGTAGAACGACTTACATTTGTGTAATTCGGTTGAAGCGTCTCTTGTATCATCCTCGTCAAGCGCGGATTATCAAAATGATCAAAAGGCAAGCCTTCTTGAATGACGAAATGTGCCATTCTCTCACGAACACTTTCGACATTGTATTGCCAAACTCCTCCATCCCTACCAATTTGAGTTTGATTTTCACCTTCTTGAGTGTGTCTTGCGTGACTAGCAATATGTTTCCTTAAACTGCTATTTCCCGCCGCAGCTAAAAGTTTACCACAACGTTTGCAACGAGCCTTTTGCGAGCCGTACGACATTTCGCATAAATCGAAATAAGCCCATATTTCTTGGTTTCGGGAGCAAGGAAGTATTGACACAACCGTAACATCGCTAGTAGAACCACCAACCGAATTTTGAGTGCTTGCGGAAGCGGAAGCCATGAGAGCGTTTTTTTTTTGGCTTAACGTGAGCGTTTTTTTTGCGTTTTGAGAGCGTTTTTGAGTTTTGAGAGCTAGAATGTTGTGGTGAACTAACACAAACACCCAATACCTATTTATACTAAATTTCAATCCTTAAAAACAAAAAAAAAACAAAAAAAACGGCCATAAAACGGCTATATAGCCGTTTTTTTTAACCCCAACGGCTAGAACCGGTTCCGAACCGGTTCCAAAATGTCCGAAAAAAAACCGGTTCCAAAAAATCCGATTTTTATCCGATTTTTAACCGGTCCGTCAAAAAACCCAGAACCGGTCCCGGAACCGGCGGTTCTCATAATATCCGGACCGGTTCTAAAAAAACCGGTTCTCACCGGATCCGATTTCGGATAATCCATCGGATCGGTTCCGGTTCCGGTTCTTTTGTGCACCTCTAAGGAGGATGGCACATGCATTATAGACGGTCAATGAAGGCATTGCCGATATGTCATGTGACATGTCACATTCTTGGGCGGGGGAGGGGGGAGGAGGGGGCGGGGGAGGGGGGAGGAAGCGGCGGCGGCAGCGACGTATTCATCTTTCTAGGCATGAGACCATGAGAGTATTTTGGAGGCTTCATAGAATGCGTTTCTAGCTTATTTTTGTTTTATACTCTGATGTTATAAAAATTTTCACCTTTTATAAAGATTGACAAGCTTTAAAATACTCTCTATATATTTGACTTGTTTTTATAGAACTTTCATTTTCCAATTTTTCGTGGCAGAAACCATTTTAATTTGTGGTTCTTGATTATGAGATTTAAGGAAAAATGAGTAAAATATCTAAAAAGTAAAAAACAATTATGAAAATACCTTGGTTATCATTAAGACATCTCTGTTCGTCATGTTATAAGAGACCAATCCAACCATTTATTCCCTAAGGCCTCCTGTCACAGCGGTACTTTTTATGGCTTCAAGACTTCAGGTTTTATAACAAGATTCAGAGGTAGACTAATGATAAAAAAAATATTTTATTTCATAACTGCTCCGAAGAAGGACATTATGCCAACGAATGTCCTAATAAATAAAAAATTCCAGAAAAAAACAAAGCTCATTTTAGAAGCCGAAAATGAAGTATATTTTCCTTCAGAAAACATTTTTGAGGGCTATATGCAAGTATATTCTTCATAAATAAAGTATGACTCATCCTCTAAAACAACTACAGACAGTACAGAATGAGCAAAACCCATTCTTCAAACAGGGAGGGTAATCCTGACAATTCATATTTTTGTCAGAATCTTCAAAAAGAAAACAAATTAGTTTATTCAAATATAACTAATCCAAATTTCATTTATATAAAAGGAAAAATTTTCTTAAAAGGCTATAAAACTATAACTCAACATTGTTATGTAGACACAGAAGCAAGTCGTTGTTTTGCAAGCAAATATGTTATTCCTGAAAATCTATGGGAAAACACTCCCAAAGATATCAAAGTAACAATTACAAATCAAGAAACCATCAAATTAGACAGGGTTTGTAGAAACCTTATTGTCTATTTTTCAGGAGAACCATTTCCTATTCCTACTATCTATCAACAAGAGTTAGGAATAGATTTACTCCTTGGAAATAATTTCTGTCAAATATATGGGCTTTTTACCCAGTGGTTAGATAGAATATCTTTTCACCTTAACCAAGAAATGATTTTGATTAAGAAAATAACAAAAGCTTTTCAAATCGAAAAACCTGAATTTCTTGAATCAATGAAAAAATATTCAAAAATAAAACAAATCCCTGGTACCAATATAACTCAAGAAGTTATAAAACCAAAAGAAAAATATTTTCTAGAAATACAAAAATATCAAAAAATTAAAGCTTTACTCGAAAAGGTTTGCTAAGAAAACCCTATCGACCCAGAAAAATCCAAAAAATGGATGAAAAACGTCAATAGAATTAATAGATCCAAAAACCGTAATCAGGGTCAAACCCATGAAATACAGTCCACATGATAGAAATGAATTTAATAAACAAATTAAAGAATTACTTGATCTCAAGTTAATTATTCCAAGTAAATCTCCTCATATGTCTCCAGCATTCTTAGTTGAAAATGAGGCTGAAAAAAGAAGAGGAAAAAACGTATGGTTGTAAACTATAAAACAATCAATAAAGCCACCAAAGGAGACATCCATAACCTTCCTTGCATGCAGAAATTATTAACCCTCTTAAGTGGAAAAACCATTTTTTCCAGTTTCGATTTCAAAAGTGGTTTCTGGCAAGTATTGCTAGATGAAGAATATCAGCTTTTAAAGGCGTTCACATGTCCAGATGGTCACTATCAATGGAAGGTAGTTCCTTTTAGATTAAAACAGTATCCTAACATATTTCAAAGACATATGCAAAATGCTCTAAGGGGATTAGAAAATTATTGTACCGTCTATGTTGATGATATTATAGTTTTCTCAAACCCTGAAGACAAACACTATTTTCATGTTTTATCAGTTTTAAAAAAAATTAAAAAATATGGAATAATTTTGTCAAAAACGAAAGCTAATCTCTTTAAAACAAAGATAAACTTTTTAGGTCTTGAAATAGACCAAGGAACTCATTGTCTACAAAAACATATCTTGAAAAATTTGCATAAATTTTCAGACACAATTGAAGATAAGAAACACCTTCAAAGATTTTTAAGTGTTCTAACCTATGCAGAAAGCTACATTCCAAAGCTCACAGAGCTTAGAAAACCTTTACAATTAAAATTAAAAAAGGATTATATTTGGGAATGGAAACAATCCGATACGGATTACATTAAAAAGATAAAGAAAAACTTAATGAGTTTTCCAAAACTTTATCTTCCAAAGAATAAGGATTTTCTTATAATTGAAACCGATGCCTCAAACGATTTTTGGGGAGGAATTTTGAAAGCTAAAACAGCTGAAAGAGAAGAAATATGCAAGTATACTTCGGGAAGCTTCAAACCAGCTGAACGAAATTACCATAGCAATGAAAAAGAATTACTTGCTGTAAAAAACACTATGTCAAAATTTTCTATTTATCTCACTCCTGTAAAATTCCTAGTCAGGACAGATAATAAGAATTTTACTTATTTCCTTAAAACAAAAATTTCTGGAGATAACAAACAAGGACGTCTTGTCAGATGACAAATGTGGTTTTCAAGATACTCTTTTGATATTGAACACATCGAAGGGTCAAAAAAATGTGTTAGCTGATTGTTTGACACGTGACTTCCAAACGTAAGCAATGATGTAATCTTTTTCTATAAATAGAATGCATCTCTTCTTCAAAAATCATAACTCCAAATTAAAAATATTTTTTTTAAGAAAAGGGAAGATGGAAGAACTCAAGGCATTACGCCTAAAAGAAAAAATTCTTTTGATAGAATTACAAGCTGTTCAACATCAAATTGCGTTATATGATGAAAATCTTAACGCTACAACTGTAAATTCTGTACAGGAAGACAAAAGTCTAAAAACAGAATCTATTCCTTTACAAACGGCTAAAGGTAAAGAAACATCAAGTCCGTTGATCCCTGATGCTTTGGGAAAAAGCATGAAATGTGCAAATGATGAGCCACGATCATCATCTAGTGTGGAAGCAAACGGCTCCGGTAAAAAAGAATCAAGTCCTTTCGCGGCTGATAGTTTGCCAGAAATTATTAATCTGAGACCAACCTATGCTCAAAAAATTACATCTCCTGAAAATCATAAATCACATTTTTATGTAATTTTTGATGGAGAACACAGAGGAATTTATGAAGACCGGGCTATTGTATCCAAATACGTCCAACACTCCTCAGTTCCGTTCAAAAAATTTGGATCATTGCTGCAAGCACAACAAGAAGCCACAAGATATTCCGCTCAGTTTGGAAAGAAAGAGATACCATTAAAGGTCACTATTTTTCCTATGCCTATGGAAAAGAAAAAGAAAAAACAGCCTGTAATCTTTTCTAATACATACAGTGAAAGAAAGATTGAAGAGCAAAAAGAAGAAGCCGATCTTATCGGACTCAATGAATTTCGAATGATTTGGTCCAAAGCCAGACCTGTTAGTCAAGAAGATTTCGAAGTTGAATATATTTATACAGAATACAAAAACACCAAAAGCCTATTCGTCTTCTATCCAGGAGTAGATTCAATTTTAATTTCTTCGGTCTTTTTCGCCGGATTGATTAAATATATCTATCCCTCTGCAAACTTTCAAGAAATAAACCTTTTTCCCAAAGGAATGAAGAAGTCCATAAAAAACTTTAGAAAAAAGATTGCAGTCGCTAAAGATGCCAGCATATATATTAAGTGTACTTCCACACTTCCCGACTGGTATTAAGGAAAAAACTATCTTGCACTACATCTGTTAGAAATTGGCCTTGCCAAAACAAGAAATGTCCTTCCTTCAAGAATTAAAGAGGAACAAAAATATATCAGTAATTGGGTCTACATTAAAGTTAATGGGTACTTAAGAATTCTCCAGGATCTTCAAAAGATTACCGTGGAAAGTTTTAAGAAGGTAAATTATTACAGCCAAAACTGTATAATTATCAGTTATAGTGGAACACCTCTACCCCCCACAAAAAACAGGTTCTTGAAAGAATAGAACAAAGAGTTATCTTTAATAAAGTAGATGCGGGACCAACCACTAAAGAATTATTATGCCAAAAGCTGTCTGACATAATAGAAAATCACACATGTGATGAATGTAGACAAGAAATAATCTACCGACAAAACTCTATTTCTACAAAGAAAATTATTGAGGAAGATTCACGTGAACAGGATCACACTCATGGGTACATTGATTGAAGAAATTACGTATGCCCTTACGTAATAAAAAAGGACAGAAGTCCTCGTTATCTTTGTTGTTTTCTCCTTGTAAATGTCTATATAAGTAGAAGGAAGGAAGAGAGAAAGAGCATCGAATTCACCCATAATAATATCTACCCCCTTGTAATTTAAATGTCTAAGTAGTTTCTCTCTTAAGGAGAAATGTTGTAAAATATTAAGAAGTTCTTCCTTTTGGAAGAACAGTTATGAAATAAAATATTTTATTTTTATCATTAGTCTACCTCTGAATCTTGTTATAAAACCTGGAGTCCTGGAGCTATAAAAAGTACCTCTGTGACATGAGGCCTTAGGGAAGAAATGGTTGGAATGGTCTCTTATAACATGACGACCAGAGATGTCTTAATGATAACCAAGGTATTTTCATAATTGTTCTTTAGTTCTTAGATATTTTACTCATTTTTCCTTAAATCTCATAATCAAGAATCTCTATTCCTGTCACAGCGGTACTTTTTATGGCTCTAGGACTCTAGGTTTTATAACAAGATTCAGAGGATGAATCATACTTTATTTCTGAAGAATATACTTGCATATAGCCCTAAAAAATGTTTTCTGAAGGAAAATATCATTCATTTTCGGTTTCTAAAATGAGCTTTGTTTTTTCTTTAATTTTTTGTTTATTAAGACATTCGTTGGCATAATGTCATTCTTCAGAGCATATCCAACAACGACATTTCTTTTTTCCTTGTGGGCAGATCTTTGGTTTTTTGTTAGAAAAGTATTTTCTAGAAGTAATTTTTTTTTTCTTAGTTTTTCAAAACTTTCTTTTTGTTTTGTATTTTTTCTTATATTTCTTTTTGAAATATTTTTTGTCTTTTATTTGATCACAGCCAAAAGATAACTATGGCTCTTTTGTTAATTTTTTACAATAGCTTTTGTTAAATTTCTTTAACTGTTTTTGTTTGTTGGAGAAATCACAATAAACTGCAATTTCTTCTTTAACAATCCTTGTAGCAAATCCAAAGGAATGCATAGTTAGATTGTTTTTTTTATTTCATTGTTCTTTGGCCTTTTCACCAACAATAGGAATTTTCTTTAAGTATGCTTCTATCCAAGAGTGGTATTCTCCTGTACTTAGCTTGTATAAGTTTTGCTCAAATAGACAAGTAAAATCGTCAAGGAGACATATATCACAAAGTTGTGATTTGGTTAGAACCTGTCTTGCTTTTTCAAGCAGTTTTTTATTTTCATGGTCTTTATTTGTAAGAAAATCGAGACCTAAAAACATCATATAGATGGCGTTAATAATTTGATCAAAAAGATCTTCACCATGCAGATCTTCGTTCCAAGTCGTTCCTTTAATGAAATCTTGGATAATTTCTGTCGATTTGTGCTCAATTAATAATAACAAAGCCTTAGCTTTAAAAAATTCTTCTGGATTAGACTGGATTATTAGGCTAATCTCAGTATTCCATTTGTCTATAACTTCTTTTCTTTTTCAAGATCGAAGATACAGTCTATTGTAATGGTGTCAATTGCAGTTGAACTACCATTATTAGAATTAGGTATGCCTTTGTGATAGGGCATAGAAAATTTTGTATTCTTTTTTCTATAGGATTTTTTGTAATTACTGCTACTAGCATTAGTTTGGTTCATCCTATAGAGGAGGAGGAGGAGGCGGCGGCGGCGGCGTATTCATCTTTCTAGGCATGAGACCATGAGAGTATTTTGGAGGCTTCATAGAATGCGTTTCTAGCTTATTTTTGTTTTATACTCTGATGTTATAAAATGTTTCACCTTTTATAAAGATTGACAAGCCTTAAAATACTCTCTATATATTTGACTTGTTTTTATAGAACTTTCATTTTTATAAAAACTCTTTTGGTTTTATAAAACATGTTTAGTAGTCACTTTTAGTTTTGTCGGTTCCTATTGTCCCAACAGTTTATAAAACTTGAGTTGTATTATAAATCTTTAGTTTTGTGCATAAAAGATATTTTATGCGTTTTATAGTACTCTAGTTATTTCTGAGTGATCTTGAAACTCAACATTAATACACCTTTTTTGATTTTTATGACTGTGTTTATCTAGGGATGTATAAATGCGATTTTGTTATGAATAATTTGCTTAGGTATGCCACTGTCGATCCATGGTCAGCTGTACCATCGACGGTTAAACCTCTTTTTCTTGGATCTTTGAATTTTTGCTTGTCAATCTCCATCAACCCTGCCACGGTTGATATCACTGTTCGATCATTTGCGAATCCTTTTATCTGATTGAGGAGTGTTTTGTATGAATGTATGAATAATTATATTTAGCATTTATAATATATGTTATATTTTTATTGTCGTCAAAATAAGTAGTGCATTTTACAATGTGTAATCAAGTATGCACTAGGTGTTGTTGATATGTAAGCTGATATGACACGTTCTTGGGTGAAGAACGCTCCATACATTGCAGATCGTGTAAGGAGAAACCTCTACAATGCATTTGCCCTTGCTATGATTTTTATAGTTTTTAAATTGGTTTCACCTTTTATACTTAATATTTCATAACTAAATTACTATGTATATAAATATATATAATATAATGTTGGTAAATGAAAAATATATATAAATATGTTACATAATTCAAAATTTAATAAATTTAAGTAGAATATACATTATACATATTACATAATTTCAAATTTAATAAACTCGATAAGTAAATATCATGTAGTTAAATATCACATAATCAGGTGTACTAGCGTAGTACAATACACATCAAAATAAGTATAAGTCTTCAAGATTTCAAATATGTTCCTTCAAGTCACGTTGAACTTAGTGAACATATTGTTGGTCATTTGGTGCAATGGTATCCCCAAAACTTTTCATAGTGCAGGTGTTGGGTTCGAATTCTGGTCACAGCAAAAAAGGGGTCTGTGGCTAGGTCAGGGGGTTTACCCAGTAGGGGGTTCCTCCTGTGGTGGGCTGCCCTGGATATTCTAGGTGTTGCCCCGGAAAAACTCAATTATCCTAAAATATCTAGATGTTGCAGTTCAAAAAAAAAAAAAAAACTTAGTGAACATAAATAAATATAATAAACTATATTTAAAAGAAGATAGTTTATAAAATAAACTACAAATTATATTATTAAATAGAATATGAACTATATTTAAAAGAAATTATTTTAGTTTCAAAAATAAAAAAATAGAAATGATATATAACCAATCTATATCTATACTATCTAGTAAATGACTAACTAGGTGAACACTTGTCATATTTCTATGCCTACTCATTTTTACTTTCTCGTCTCTCTCATATTAATAATCAATTCCACTATTTTAGACAACTGAATTAATTATTTGTTTCAATTTTTATCTATAAATTTTTTAATTTAAAATTATGTTTATTATCAATTAAATTGTTCAATCATATTATTATGAATTCTACAAACTGAAAACAACTTTATAACCAGGTAGGATACAAATAAAAAACCTTTAATCATATATTTACATATTCAAAGATCTAATATTTGTAAAATCTCACGGTACTTTTTGTTATATAATTATAGCCGAAAGTTTTCAAATAATTTATTTCTATTTATTCCCATTTTGATTGATTCATTAAATTAAGTTTTAAAAAAGTGTTTTAAAATATAATTAATTTTTTGTCCTAATTCTATTAAAGATGAGGGATATTTTATACAACAACCGTTCTCCATGATTTGAGATTTAAAATTTAAAATTATAACAAATATAAAAACGTATAAATTTTAATGAATAAATTTAGGAATTAAAAAATAAAATAAAATAAATTAGACAATTGGAAAGAAATCAAAATTTTTATTTTTATTTTTTAGCAACGGTGATTATGTAGCAAGATTAACCCAACATATGAAACTATACAGGGCTCTAATTCAGATTTTATTTCTAACAGTTGATCATTTTTATTGTAAGTATAATTTTTTTTATACCATTGCTTAAATTAATAAAAATCCACTCTTTAATTTATTTTTTAGACTGAAGTTAACAGTATCTGAAATCTACATTGAATTGAAGATGGTTGAAAATGGTTTGCTAGGTTTTTAAATACTATGCCGGCGAATACATACACCTTCGTGGCACTTGAGGTGAGTTTATATCATAGCTTATTTTAGCTCTTTGCATATGCATATATATGTTTTGTAGATATGACAACTTCGATCTATTTTCTTATGAACGGGTCGATTTGAGTTACGTATTATCTCCAGCGGGTCAAATCGTTAAAAATTAAATAATAGTAGTCTAAAATGAGAAACGTATTGGTTAAAAGTCGCATAAGTTTAAATTTCATACAAATAATTATATTTAGATTATTATATTATAATCAGAAAAATATAAATTTTTTATCATATTTGACACTAATTCTATGAGCCCAAATTTTTTTTTCATGTTTATTTTATCTCAACTATTTAATATTTTTTTTTATTAATATTTACTTTATTTAATATTTTCTTTCTTAACTATTTCTGATTATTACTCGTTATTTTTAATACTTCTTTTATTCAACTGGTGTAAATACACGGGTTTCTAATCTACTTTAATAATATAGGAATAAAATTAAAAATCATTGTTTCAATTTAAGAGAGACTCATTTTTTTAAATGTTTATAGGCACACTTTATATTCGAATGAAAGCATAAACTCCCAAGAATATTTATACGAAGGATAAGGATTGGAGATGCCCCGACTAAACAAAATACAAATCTGGCATGTATTAAACCTCTTGATATCTCAGTAAAATCTTATCGGTTTTAAAAATTTTAGAATATTTTTTATTAACTTTTTTTTTTTAACGGCAATTTGGATAACTGACGGCCACTGGGCCACCCGATCATCTCCACCCCCTCAGGAGGAAACCCATCATAGGTGAGAAACCTCCTGGTCCAACTTGGACCCCCTTTTTTTTGTCACAAGTGGGACTTTAACCCAAGAGCTCACCATTTTAATGAAGTCTTGGGCATACACCTTTGCAAATTATCCATTATCTTATTTTTTTTTATAAAACCAACCTTTACTTTTTCTTAATACACCCCTTAAATAATTTTAAATAACAAAAAAAGTTCATAAAATAACCTAGTATATTTATATTTACGTCACAGACTCACGGTCACGGATTACCCATCAGACTATCCGGTATGGATACCGTTTTACCATGGAAGGGATGATGTGGCCAGAGGGAAAATATATTTACATCCTGATATAAATTTTAATATCCTGATATAAATTTTAATGAAAGCGGAGTTGTTTAAAAAAAATAAAAAAAATTTGGTCTCATAGACGACTTTGACACGTGATTGGACCGGTAAATTTGACACGAAATATATTTAGGCATTTCGACTGCCCGACAACGATGAATACTCGAAATTTAATATCTTTTTATTTTAAGTCTATATTTTTTAATTATTAATGAATGCTTTTAATTAATTTTAGTTGGTAATCTTTTTACGTAGTATTAGTTTTAGTTTTTATATTTATATATATCTTTTAATATAATAACTTTTATTATTTTATTTAACATAATAATTTTTATTATAAAAATTAGAAAGCAGGGAGTAAAGTACACATAACCAACCAACTAATAAATATAGGCCTACTAGTGTTAGTTAGGCTGCCACTAAATACTAATAAATAATGACTCAAGCACGATGATGAAAGGGCCAAGATTCCAAACCCACCACCACTTCCCACTTGTTATTCTCTGCCGTAAATGACACTCCTACAAATACTATAAATTCCAAATTCAACTGAAGAAAAAAGAAAATCATCAAAGTAGTTATCTTTTAGACTTTTAAATATAAAAATATATATGATGTTAAAAGGTAATTACGCTGTATATAACAAGAATGTGAAATCATATTCGCATATGTAACATGGCACACGTTTCCCACTTTAAAAAAGCTATAAAAATTGGTGAATCAGGGTTCTAAACAACAAAAACCCACATTGAACACCTACCACATGCCACCAAATTAGACAATCCACATGGCGGTGGTCGTTTTCCTGCACGCGAACTAATTACAACCAATCAACATTCACCACTTGTAGTCATCTATCTGCATTGTCGCGGTCTAAAACTCTCATCTGACAGAAGTGAGTTCACAAGATTCTGGAGCCTTTTCGCCCCACTTGTAGGATCAAGTCGTGTGAGACTCCCGATCTCTGAACACGGATCTGAACCATTTTCACGACTACCGATGCACCACCCACCAGGAACAATCATATCTGGGCCTCGGAACAGTAGTTCAGAGTCGATCCTGTCAAGCACGGGTTCATCTTGATGGAACTTTCTTGCAAACGGGGCGTTGCTGTCAATCATCCTAGGCATGTCTTGTAATGTAAGGTAGTGAGGATGTTGTTTCGGAGGATTGTCCCATGTTATAAAATGGAGATCACTGTTTACAGTTGTGTTTCTGAATTCTTTTGCATTACATATGACTGTATGAAAATAGCCTTCGGGAGACGAGATGAAATTTGCATAGTACATAAGGACAGTTCGAGGTAAATTGTCCCATCCCCATATACAAAAATCGATAAATTGGCGAGATAAAACCATCCACGCAGATCCTGAGATAAATACAAAACACAAAAAGATGAGTATTAAAACTATGTATATAAACAAAGCGGCCTAGCTCGTTTACACCACTAATCACAACCAATAAAAAAAGGGATGTTCCTCTTTAAGTTCCACCCCTAAGCGGCCTGGCTCGTTTAAATTGGCGAGATAAAACTAGCCCCACCCCCTCCTCTTTAAGTTCCTAGATTTTTTTCATAAAGCAAAAAACTACAGAATCTCAAAGTCAATATACCAAAGATATCACACATTCAACCTTTAGGATCTATTGTACCTCATGTATATTCAAAGATCAAAAACATAGCATGTGCATGGTTTAGCAATTTACATCCATTCTTTCACTAGAATTCTTATTATATCTAATGAATGTTGACTAATACTCTTAGATCAAAGAAAGCCAAGCATCAAATCAATAAGGTCGTAAGACAAGGAAATGGTCATACAAACTCTAACATCTGGCCCCTCATACCAGGTAATATTGTCTGCTTCACCATGAGGAGCACACATATTTGTTTTTGGTCACTCGAGTGGAAACTTCGCAGGAGGTCACCCATCCTGGAATTACTCCCACTCAAGCACACTTAACTGTAGAGTTCACTTCTCATCCACCGTAAATGCACCCAAAAAGCATCAGTGGTATTTGAGGCCAGGCGTCCTTATGAGCCCAGTATCTCTCCAGTCCATGGTCGATGTTACACAAATCATAGGCATTTTCTTTCAAATTCTTGCCCGCAAAACCATAGTCTGGTTTACAGTCAAACTTAGGCTCATGAATTAAACTAGACATCTAAAACCATAAGAAGTTATTGGTGGTACAAAGTTCACAAGCACAACCTATGTCAAACTGCCCATTAATTTGCAAAACAAATCAACCCATGCTCAGCTAAATCAAGTAAAAACAGATATCAAATTGCCCATGAAGTTTTCACAGATCCACATTGGGAAAAAAATTTGAATTTTTTCAGTTTCACCTGATCTCACATCCAAAATTATATGATTTGGTGCATGTCCATATCAACAGTTACTATAATCGGCAAACAGGAATGAACTAGAGAATTCAGTAGCTAGAAAAAGATGCCATAACAAACCTGTAAATAATTTGAAGGCTGTGGGCACACTCCTTCTCTGTGTGATCCAAAACACATCAGTTTTTTCAGTCATATACAACCCGGGATCAACGATTACAGGCTTTGCTCTTTGAAACCTGGATAACAGAATTCAGTTACATTGTTATACTCACAAGGATCTGATAATTCGAAATTTCGACTTAGAAGTTTAAGATCTTACTCTTTCCATCCAATATTACTTGTATGATCAATAAAATTAAGATCCCTCGGTAGAGAAGAGAACGTATGAAACAGATCTGAAACAAACACGAAAGTATGAAACCCTAGATAGCTTCAGATTAATTGATAACAAATTTACCGTCTTGAGTAACGAGAGGGTAATCAGAGGCGCTGAGATTGATAAACCAGTCCCAATCCCCACCGTCTCTCAACAGCATCGCCGCCGCGTGAAGCGTATTCGCCACCATCGTCGGTCCACGATACGTCACGAGATTAGACTTCGTGATCATCACCACATTGCCGAATTTCACGAAAACCGGATGGTTTTTCACGAACTCATGCAACTGAAGCCGCTCCTCCGGCGAGGATTCGGCGTCCAGATGGACCACATACCGGTTGTTCGGATGGTAGAGGGCGAGGAGAGTCCGTCTGAGCATGACGCCGTCGTGATTGGAGCCGGAAATGAGGTAGGCAAACCGCGGCGGACGGGAAGCATCGGAAATACCGAGCGGTCGGAGCTTATCTTCAACGAAAACAGAGTTCCCGGCCATGGCGTAGTAGCCGTAGATACGATTGCCGTCGAGTGAAGTTAGGGTTAGAAGAAACAGTAGAAACAGAAAGACGGTTGACCCGACGGCTAATGGATAGATCCATTTCCGCTTTATGGTATGTGGATGCCTTAAATGCATGTAAAAGCTTCTCAATTTCTTCATAATTGCCTTGAGATTTAATACAGAGATCTCCGATGGTGGAGGCTTGATCTTGACGGAAAACGAAATGAAGGAATCAATTGACGACCGGATTTGTTTGAAACAGGTATGTATGTCGCTGATTTTCTCTCTTACAGAGTATCAATGGCGGCGTGAGTGTGGATTT
This sequence comes from Smallanthus sonchifolius, assembly GCA_023525975.1. Taxonomy (NCBI): domain Eukaryota; kingdom Viridiplantae; phylum Streptophyta; class Magnoliopsida; order Asterales; family Asteraceae; genus Smallanthus; species Smallanthus sonchifolius. Next base: position 67,053,158 of record CM042031.1, on the reverse strand, counting down.
CGAAGCTCCTGAACCAGAAGAAGGTGAGTACAGATGGGAGTTGAGTTTTAGTGGTTGGATGAGATGAGAAAAATAAAAATATGGAGTTTACGAAAAATCACAAGTAATCCAACTTTGTTTCAAATAATGATGATTATCCAATTTTTAACTCATATTTCACATGATTAAAGGGTGAAATTCAAGTAACAAGGTTATTTTTTGGCTTTTTCTAACCACACACGGAATATTGCTAATTGGACCCGCCGCCGATCTATACGCCCTCGTATAGGGCAATACGAGGGCGTATAGAATTCAGTCACTGCCAACAGAATGCCACGTGTCATTCTCTGTCTGGCGGCTGGTCCAATACGTGGCGTATTGACCTATACGCAGCGTATGAGGCACGGGTTATATTTTTGCTTCAAAAGTTGGAAGATTTGGAGTTTATGAATCCTATACGTGGCGTATTGACCTATACGCCACGTATAGGTATTTTTTATTTAATTATATTTTTTTATTTATTTATATTTTGTTTATTTTTATTTTAATTTATATAAACATTTGTATATTTTATTTTTTTTAAACATTTGTTAAATTTTTAAAGTATAACCAAGCAAAATATTAAACATTACAAACCAAACAAAATATTAAACATTACAATCAAACAAAATATTAAACATTACAACCAAACATAATATTAAACATTACAACCAAACAAATAAACTAAACATTATATACATTACATCAAAAAATTAAATATATACATCAAAATGTTTTACATACATAACAACGAAAGAAACAAAATACAAATAAAAGAACTAAATCTAACCGTCTCCGCCGTCACCCTGACCGGCTCCGGCGTCACCCTGACCCGCCCCGCCCTCACCCTGAACGGGGTCGTCCGGATAATGACGTGGCGGTGGTAGTGGGGGTGGCTCGATGCCGGCGGCTCGTGACTGATTCACGAGCTGTCCAACCGCCCACATCATCAGGTCCTCCATGCGATCGAGTTGACGACCCTGTCGTCGTGAGTCGGCAACAAGGCCATCAAGCACTGCCTGGGTAGCCCTATCCAGCCTAACAGACCGACGTACGTGTCGGGGATGCTGTGGCGGATGCTCGTGGACCTGCTCGACGTGTGGCGGCTCGTCCTCAATCGCTATACCCTGTAGCGGCTGAGGCATATGCGGGTCCCCCTGTCCAGGCATCTGCGGCAACGGCACCGGGACCCAAACCTGGTCCTGGACGGCCCCTACGAACCGAAGGCCCTGCGGGAATCGGTGCGTGATGCGCATGCCGCTCGCCGTGCGACGGTCTAATCGGACAGGGGGAATGGCCGGTAACATCGCAGGCTCATGCTGGTCAAATGGTAAGACCGACCGCATGATATGCGTGATGAAAGCACCGCCATATAAAAGTCCGCGCTTCTGTCGCATATAGGCAGAAGCAAAATAAAGCGCCATGCTAGTGGACAGGTCGCACCGCCTCCCAGTAAGCAGGCAGAAAAGGAAGAAAAGATCTCTATCAGTGCACCACTCACGGCTTTTCAGACGCGGTGCGATCGACGTCGAAATAAGCCGGTGCAGATATCTATACAAAGGGTCTCTAATACCCGAGACCCTCCCCTTGGTACCCAACCAAGGACTATCTGAAATCAAGCCCCAAAAAACAAGGAGTTCCTCCTTGTCCACCTCTGTCACCGCCTCGGTGAAAAGCGGCGTCACCGTCTCAGGCTCGTAGTATAAGCCCGTCGTGACGGCCCACTGACTGAGGGTCTGACGGTAAACGACCCCAAAAATAGAAAAAGAAATACGATCCGGGTCAATATCCGGCGCCTCTCCGGGTAGAGGCTGCAGCCCAGTCTCTGAGTAGATGAACGTCGAAAGAAACTCGACGACCAGCTCTCGGTATGTCTCCGCAAAAGAAAGGTCAAAAAGACGCGACCATGGCGTGTCCTCGCCGATGATGGCCCTGGCTCGCTCGGCCTCTTGCACCTCCTCGAGGAGGGCCCAATCCACCGCCGTACCTGGACCCATCTGCACCTCCCGGAGCTTCTGGCAACGGGAAAAAGCCTCCGTATCGGGCGGAAAATCCAGAAATGGGTAGTGCGTAAGATCGTCTAGCTGATCCATCTCAATATCATTATGATCCGCCATATCTGATAATAATTAATTGTTTTTAATTTTTTAATTTAAATAATAATATAATATTGTTTAAATTTTAAATAATAAATAATAATATAATATTGTTTAAATTTTAAATTATAAATAATAATATAATATTGTTTTTAATTTTAAATAATAAATAATAATAATATATTGTTTTTAATTTTAAATAATAAATAATAATAATATATTGTTTTTAATTTTAAATAATAAATAATAATATTATATTGTTTTTAATTTTAAATAATAAATAATAATAATATATTGTTTTTAATTTTAAATAATAAATAATAATAATATATTGTTTTTAATTTTAAATAATAAATAATTATTAATTTTTTAAAAACCTATACGCCACGTATAGGCTTATACGTGGCGTATAGGCGGTTGCCGGGCAAAATAAGCCATACGCAGGCCAATTAAGCCATACGCGGGCGAGTTGCCGGGTAAACCAAGCCATACGCGACCAGTTAAGACCATACGCAGGCTAGTGACCGAGTAAACCAAGCCATACGCAGCGTATAGATTTATACGTGGCGTATGGCTTCATCGTCTTCCTAGGACGAACTATACGCCACGTATAGCCCTATACGTAGCGTATAGCTCTTAAGTTCAGACCTAAAAATCGCTAATCTACCCAGTTTTACCCGCTAATATTCAATTAAAACCTAACATTAATGATCGTGGGTTGAGACACGTACCTTTACAAAGTTTTTTTGAGGCCACAATCCAAATCAACGAGCGGGTAGCGTATGGCTTTGTGTTTGTTTGTTTGGTTCGTTTGGGTCAGTACGTGAGGCAAAACTGATATAACAAAAGTCTATACGCCACGTATAGATCAATACGTGTCGTATCTTCAGCAACGTTTGGTATTCTATACGCCACGTATTGATCAATACGTGTCGTATATGTCAAAATTTTGAATTCCCTCTGATTTATATTCTATACGCTACGTATTGGACTATACGTGGCGTATAGAATATTGAATAAAAATTAATTATAATTATATTTAATTAAAATTAATCACACGTATTAGTAGTTACAATACAATTTTAAACAAATATCATCCGAGATTCGTGAAATATTGTGGAAATCTAGATCTATTAGTAGCCATTATTTTCTTAAATCGTTCAATACGATCATTGTATATATTTTCCCATTTTGCTGCATCATCATTTCGGTGCAAATTCCAAAGTGCATTCGGCGTAGGAATCGGAAATTCTCCGTCTAACTTGACGTGGATGAAATGATCATTGTTGACGTGAACTAACGATACGACTTGATGTTGAGCGTGAACGTTAGGACCAAACCACAATGGAAAAAATGTTTGATTACCGTTGATGCTTAAAAGATGAACAATCACCCCAAATCTTTGAGCAATTAGGAGTCCTGTGTATGGCATCGACATCCAACGACTAACTGGTGCGGCTTTCACATACTGCCAATCTATTGTGTGACGTAGCCTATCATACTCTTGAAAGGCGACTCTGTCAAAAACAGTTCTCCACCATTCCTCTTTATTGTCCATCTCATTTAGAAGTTGTTGTCGGATAAAGAGCCACCGGTTTTCATTTAACCCTAAGCCCAAAGCTACCGATCGAAAACCACAGTTACCGTCTGGATTTACATCCTGTATATGTGAAATGTACGGATGAAACACAGACGGTATCGAATCCTTAAAACATTTTATATTGTTAACCGCATCTTTCCCCGTAATCAATGGAAACCCTAGATGGGCGTTATCATCTTGCGGTTGCTTTCCTTTACCCTTCGTTGAACGACTGTGTTGAAAGACCGAACTCGCTTGTATAGACTCTTGTGACGCAATATACGAGCTGTGTCTCGCATGGTCACATTTGCTCGGTTGGGATCCTGTGAATGAGCTGTTTCTCGCGACATCCTGTTTCCTTTGTTGTTGCTTTTTCAAAGTTGGACGACCGCGAGTATCTTCTTGTACCATAGGCGCTTTCTTGTTACTTTTGCTCGGAAAGACAACCCATGCGATTCTCGACAGCATACTTCTTTTGACCTGATCGGGTTGTGACATGATTTTGTTTCTCACTTGACCCAGTACCTTATCCACGTCTACATTTTCATCATCGACAAACGACGGTTTTAAATCAAGTTTCCTCCAGAAGACGTCCACCGCATCTAGAGGGATTATGCCACCTGTATTTTAAACGAAATAGTCAGAACATTTTGAAAAGCACACGGCAACCCACAAATACTAAATAGTCAGAACAGTTTACCTGTAGCTTCGATATCTGCCAGACGACAAGCACACGGCAACCCACAACTACTGAAAAGTTGGCACCCACACGTTGCATTTTGTTTCCGTATATTTGATAACTTGTACCACTCGTTTTCTATCAAATCTAGAGCTTTATGTGAAACTTTACCGTGCAGGTTATCAAACAATTCAATAGATATGTGGCTGTCCATTTTCCTTATCAGGCTTGTTCCAAACCCAAACTGTAACTGATAATACTGATCTGATACAATTTCATCAACAAACCCAACAAGTCTATCTAGCGAGCTGTTAGCGTTTCTAAGATAGCTCTTTAAGAGCGAATGCTGGCTCTCGACTCGGTTCGTTGTATGTTGACCAAAATTGAGGTTTCTGTTGGACCACGCCGATACAAACTTTTCTTTATACGGGTCCAGCCAATTTTTAGTCACATAATCTATAACTCCTGGAAAAATATTTAATATTGAATAAATATTTAAATACTGAAAATATTAAATATTTAAAACTTACTTCCTCGTTTGGCTGCATACAGACGTTCGTAAAGCCGGTTGAAGTTGTACTGGTATATATCTGGCGTGGGAGACTCACATAATACCGACCATGAATACTTGAAATTTTTCCAGTCTTCGTCTGTAAATGATGCCCTGCAATGTTTTGCGATATTCTCGTGTATGTGCCACCGACATAGGTTCTTGGAACAGCCCGGAAATATTTTATCACACGCGTTCATAAGAGCTTTGTCCCTATCTGTTACTATCACACGCGGCTCCATACACTTTTGCAACATTGCTTTTATTTGAAGTAGCACCCAGACGAAGTTTTCCTCCCGTTCTTTTGATATAAATGCATGAGCGACGCAAAACGACTGGTGTGTGGAGGTCACACCGACCACTTGGACAAATGGAAGTTTATACATGTTTGTTTTGTAGGTCGCGTCGATCATCAACACGTGCGGGAAAGCACGCCACATCTCGTACGATTTCGGATGAACAAAGAATATCTCCTCCACACTATTTGTGACAGGATCTTCTCGAGTATAGTAGACGTATTTTTTAGAAGAAAGCAGGTTTTCCAGAATCTGTATTGGAGTTTCACCGACTCTCGTTTCGTTTTTTATCTTTTGTATAGCATTATAAATGTCCTTTTTAATGCAACTACTCTCTGGGTTTTGTTCCCTTATAGTTGCCAGAATGTTTCGTGGCAACATGTTTTGCGAGTACAACTTCCCCACCAAAAGTTGTTCCGACTGACACAGTCTCCTTGCAAACGAGTGCGCCACAAGATGTTGACTAGGATCGTGGTTATGACTGTCATCCTTCACCGTTAATTTCCAATCACCAGTATTTTCTTGATACTCTCCTTCCAATTTAAAGGGACAACCTATTTTTTTGCTACCGGCACGTCTAACCGTGGCAGTAGACGCACGTTCGCCGTGACGGTCACACACAAGCCACACCTTGATAAACGGTTCCGTCGGATCGTCGCCTTTTCTCCTCGATCGTCGGGTGACAAGGACGTAACCATTCTCACGTCCTCTCCGCATAGCCCAATCCACCAACTGTTCACGAGACTGAAAATTCTGGTCAGTTTTATACGACACATTTTGATGGTTTTGTTCTTCGTCTTTGGAGTCGTCGGTTTGTTGTGTCGGGTAAGAGACTTCACCGCACACGAAGTTGTTAGTTTGTTGTGTCGGGGAGGAGACTTCACCGTATACGAAGTCGTTCGTGGGTTGTGTAAGGTAAGACGGTTCACCGTATACGAACTCGGGATTGCTCAGTGGCTCGTTCAAATCTGGAAGCCTTACCCGTTGATTAGAATAAACGTCGGACGAGACCTCCTCCCAGTTCACCTCTTGAACGCCAGAACTTTGCGGGTTGTTTTCCAGCGACTCGTTAGAATATACCTGAAAACCGTAGTTACCATCCCACCACCAAGACATGTTTATAATTTTTGAGAGATTGTTTGAAATTTTTTTGAACGATACGTTCGAATGAGAATTTTGCATGGTTAAATACACAAAATTTGGCCCCTATACGCATCGTATAGGGCAATACGGTGCGTATAGGATTCGGGTCAAACCTGGTCAAACCTCGTATACGCATCGTATAGTTCAATACGATGCGTATAGCGTACGAGGTACTTTCTGCAACTAGTCAACATCACATCGCTATACGCTCCGTATAGATCTATACGTGGCGTATAGCGATGTGATGGTTGACTAGTAGCAGAAAGTACCTCGTACGCTATACGCATCGTATTGACCTATACGATGCGTATACGAGGTTTGAATGACCAGGTTGTACGAGGATGTCAGGCATGGGAAATTGTGAAGGGCTATACGCATCGTATTGCCCTATACGATGCGTATATGGCCAAGTCCATTTAGCAATTCCCGTGTGTGGTTAGTAGTCCCCTATTTTTTATGTTTTCGCTTATACGATTTGAAACACGATACAAAAAAACTTTGGTTTTGAGTAGTTATATATAATATGGTTAGTAAAAAAAGCTGTGTTTAGAACTACTTGCTTACTCTATTTAATTAAACATGTTAACGTGTTTATTTATTATAACCCATCTACCTGATTACAACTTGATTAAAACCTGTCAACTTGTTTGACTTATTTAGATGAATGAATTACACATCTTGTGTTCTTATTTTAAACACAAATAAATATATAAAAACACCATAATTTTAGGTCAATTTTAATTTTATATTACAATATGTTACATAAATTAATTAATAATCTATTTAATGTCACTCATAATTTGATACTTGAATTGATTACAATAACTTCGTATCAATAAATATCAAGGCTATTTGAACTTAACTTCTTATCATAATTGTTTACTAATTTGATACTTACTAATTTGATACTTGAATTAATTGTAATTGTGTTATAATTTATTTATTTTTGATCAAGGTGACTTAATAGGAAAAGGATAAGTAGCCGGTATATTGTTGCTTTCAAACAAAGATTTTAAAGATGCTCCGAGAGAATATCATTAAGAAAATATAACTTAAGATGTAATACAAGTTATAATTTATTTATTTTGGATCTAATTGTACTACATTCTATTGGTAACAAGTAATTATCTTGCGTGTTAGTTAAATTTAAGAACATTCACGTTTCACTTTAAAAATCTCTTTTGATCGACTCACTTGACACTACCAACAAAAAAGAACCAATCGACTATCCCAGGTGGTTTGTTTGTATATACTTGAACCTTGTTTTGTAGATCTTTTAACCTTGTATCAACTGTAACAATTCATAGGTAGAATCCAGGGGTGTCTCGGAGCCCAAGCTGGCATCTACGGTCGCTTGGGGCCCGTTTTCTCGGGGGCCCAAATTTAAAAAATAAAATTATGTGTATATATATAAATAATTTTTTTTAAAATTAGAATCAAAATAAATAGATGAAAATTTCGTTGAGAGACCCATAAATAAAAACACAAAAAATATTTAAATATAAACATATTACAACTATCGAAAATGTCTCAAGAAAATAATTGAAGTTGTTGAAGTCGTACTTACGATCGAAAATGTCTTAATAAATACTTAATGGATTGACAGTAATAGCTATCGAGAACGATATATTAGATAGTATCAATTGTGAAGAATTGATTAACAACTTTGTTTCGAAAAATGTTAGGAGAGTCTCTCGATTCGTTTAACTTTGTTTTGTTTATTGTTTAACTTTGTTTATCGCTACAATAACGTTTTTTTGTTTATTGTTATTACAATTATCATCGATCTTTGGAAAAAAATTTATATTTAAGAGCCCTTTTTTTAGTACTCGTTTGGGGCACCAGAAATCTCAGAGACATTTCTGGTAGAATCTAAACACCATGTGGTGATGTTTGTTGTTTTGCAATTGTAGGCACATAGATCTTGGACTTTAGGTCTCTAACATAACTATAGAACATGACCAAAATAATACAAATTGTTGTTATATCTTAATTAAGCCGCAATAGATGGTTCAAAAGCTATGAATTCTCGTACCGGTAACAACACAACACCTAAACTTTGAGTCACAAACTTACTCAATTGCATACCTTGAGTACATGGAAACCCAACCTCTCTCTTAAATGGGTAAGTAAAGAGTGAAGATAACTCCTTTCCTTTATAAGAGTTTCATCTACCGAACTTTGACCACCGAACTTTGATGTAATGACAGTTTAAACCTTATACTTGGCACTTGATGTCGTCCAGACGGTCTATAAAATAAAATACTAAACCTAACCTAGACTCCTAAGTAATAAATGAAAAACCTATGAACTAGACCGCACTGACAGGCAAGTATACCTATCGAGTGTAGCACAGGTTAATGGTAAACCGGAATATCGAACCCTAGAGACACTACGATAATAATACTAGACTCTGACTCGGACTAAAGATTTAATTGGTTTGGGGGGTTTAATACGCTAATGATTAAACTAAATAATGCAATAAACTAATGTCGACTCAACTATCAAGACAAATACTAAGGTGAAATCAGAAGATGGGAAGAATAATACCTAGGTCGGAATCCTACTTGCAAAGCACAACTTCTATCGGTTCTGGAAACTATGATGGATCTGAGTTTCTAAAGATGACAACTAAAGACTACCTAGTAGATCCCTAATCACTCTCAGGGTGTCACCAACTAAGCTATCTAAAGTGTACTCAACTCACCAGATGGTTAGATCACCTCTCGGGTATTTCCAACGATGATAAAGTACCCACAGGATATATTACCTCTCAATCTCACTGTCCACAATACATTCGAAGAATGCACGAGGTAATCTCAAGATGAGAAGTATGACATGAACTAGCAACAATCACTAAACACCTAATACCAAGGTCCTCTCAGACTGTCAACACTCGGATTCCTAATGACGAAGACTAGACAACTAATTCTCACCTCTCGGGTATTGAACTAGGACACACACTCAATCTAATCAAGGATTAACCAACACTCCTATGGATTACTACGTCTAGCAAACCACTCAGGTCACAAGCAATACGCAAACAACCTAAACATGCATCTATTAATGAAAGACATTCAGCAAGACATCATGAGGAACATTAATCAACACAAAACCAGATCTAAGCATACATATTCATCACTACAAATATATCAAGATCTCTTACAAAATCATAAATCCAACATAATATCCAAAAACCGATAAAGATCGCAACTTTAACAAGAATTCATCATAAGACCCAGACAGTATCAAGGTTTTAGCTTAGAATCATGTTCAAACACATCAAAACAGAAGTATAAGACATCATCATGGTTTCAAACAAAGCAAACAAAGATAAAAATCGAATCTTGAGATCGAAAACGTTAAATCTAACGAACCCGGATGCAAAGTCTTCGACTTTCCTCTTCAATTGATCTCCCCTACCCCAAAATCGCCCCTTTTCTGGTCTAAAACGGCTGAGAATCGATAATAATGATAATGGGAGAGTCCTCAACTTATAACACTTGAAATTAGATTAATTTTCGAGTTTCTGGGTCCCCTCGCGTACCGCGAGGCCCCCTTGCCTAATCTCTTGCGTACCTCCAGAGCCAAAACAATCGCGCAGAAATTCTGGTCCCTCGCGTACCGCGAGGGAAATGGGCCCAACCTCTCGCATACCGCGAGGGATTACTGAAATTTTGAACTCTTCTTTTCGAAATACCCCAAATCGATATATTATGGGCCCCGTAACTAATTTTATAGCTCAAGATATGCCTCTTTTAAGATTGGACTCTTTCCCGACTTTTGCCATTCTCATCCCGGGTTCTCGTGTGCTTGTTTCCTTCACAGTTTTTGATCGTTTAAAAGTGACCCGATTACCTACAAAACAAGACACAAGTAAATACAAGCTATAAATGACTCGAAACGACTCTAAAACCATACGAAAACGCTACGAAATACAAAGGAAATCGAGGTGTGTTTTGCAACACATCAAATATCCCCACATTTAACCTTTTTTCGTCCTCGAAAAAGTCTGCAATGGAATCATAACTCAGATCTAATTTAACATCTCAATTACTAATTAGCAAAACATACTCACGCGTTAAAAAGCAACAATTAGTATTTCTGTCCGATTAAACCCAAGCACCAACCATCAAGCCCCCGTAATGTGTCTAACTCATATTACCAAGCATATCAATCAATCTATGTGACTCACACTTAACAGTTACAGCTCTACCAAATCCCGTCTCACGGTCATGTCTAGGCATGGATCAAACCATATAGATTTACCCTACCACGTTAAACTAAAATTTACACGTTTCAGAAATCAGATGAAATATGAATGAATGGATGATAATGAACATTAATAAGAAAATTAAACTTCATCTAGAGGCATTTCAACCAAGTCACTATCCCGAAAGGTAACACATAGACTAAGTCATATCAATGAAGCACATAAGAATCAACCCAGTGGTGTTTCAATCAGGCTGGAACCCGACGTGTGACACGTAGGCGAAACTTAGATTTAAATTAAATAAGCTCAAGAATTATGGAATATGGACGCGGGCGCCACCGAAACTCGAAAATTATTCTCACAAAAGAGAGTGGTGTGCCAAGAAATTTTAAAAACCTCTAAATTTTAACTTAACGTGGTACCTATCACCCTATGTTGACAGTTTCAGTATTACCGATTACCCTAAGATGAATACCCACAAGATATCATGATATTAAATCCAATTGATTCCTAAACAACACAAACATGATATTTAAGTTTTACTAGCTAGCTGGGTCTACCAAAACATCACTAATTAAACACCTTTTCTGTTATTTAAACATTTAAACTCAAATAAGATCCAGTTGTACTATCATTTTCCATTTATATGCAATTATTTCCAAGGACATTTTTCAAAATTTTTATTTTTGAATTTTTGAATTTTTTATAAACAAGACAAACTAAACAAGACAAACTAGACTCAACTAGACACTCACATTCCCACACTTGAAAGACACGTTGTCATCAATGTGAAGCAAAACACAACTAAAAATAAAAATGCAAAACTAAAACAGGAAGCGACTTAGCTGGTAATGTAGCAGTGAATATATCCAGCTTCCTTCATCCTTATGTGCACCGTATAGCATTTTGGTCACGGTTGCATACACTGCTGGGTTGCCTTTACAAACTTCATATAAGTGATAATCGATCCCTCCCGAATGGAGATCGAGTACGGGCAGAATGATAAAACCTGCAAAATAAACCTCACCACAAACCCGCAACATTAAACTGACTCAAATTAAAATAAAAGACTCGACTGACTCTGGATAGAAGCAGGGAAACGTACCTGATGGGTGGCAAACATATAGACATGAACACCATAGCGAGGTGAATCATCGGATCGAAACGGTTTCAAGTTTCCCATAGTAATGGTGGATGGTGAGTGATATGATGGATGATGGTAATGAATGATGTGATAGATGATATGATGGTATGTGAATGGTGGTTAATGGTAATGGATGGTAAACGGTGAGGGATGGTGGTGGAGTCGGTGAGGGTGAACGGTATGGGAAACCATGGGAAAACAAGGAAGGTGGGTGAACCAAGGGTCCCTCTGCGTACCGCGAAAGGGAAGGGGTGACTCCTTGCGTACCGCGAGGAGTTGGAAATCAAACCGGCCAAGACCAGCATTCCCTCGCATACCACGAGGGAATTTCTTCCCCCTCTCGCGTACCGCGAGACGGCCATGGTGACAGAAAGTTAAGAAAAAAATTCAATTTTTATACTTAGAATATTTTTGACCCTTTCAAAATCTTTCTCACCCAACTTTCAATAAAACTTGTTCCAACAATAAAAATCAATGTAAAACATACATGAAACTTCATTCCTGATGATTTCCTCACCGAATCAAGCGCGAATTATTGAAAAGAAACAAAAAATGGAAATAATATTGTGGGATCAGTCAAGCATCATCTCCTAAAATTAAAAGATCGGTACAGTTAATTTCCAGCCGGCAATCATGCGCAATTCTTTCCATCTTCATGTCAATATGTTTTTATAAATAGTTTCGTTCATGTATTGTAAAAAATGAGACAACCGATTATCAATAGAATTCAGTTTTTGAACCCTCTGTTTGATAACATGGTATCAGAGCAGGTTTCTGATTCTTGAAACAATCTACTCATCTACAATCTATCCCAGAAATTCCCAAAACTCAACTCAAACCAAAATCAAACTTCCAAAATCAAAAACCAACCTGTTCCATTGCTTTAGAAAAATTCTGACATACAACACTGTCGGAGTCATCGTCGACCTATCTATAACCGCCACCAACACACCACAAACCACCACCGTGAACAACAACCCGCCGCACCACCGATCCACAATACGCCTTCCACCAACCAAAGCACCAGCCGCCATCAAGAACGACAGCACCACCGTCGCCGCCTCCTTAAGCCCTAGAATCGAATAACTTTCGATTTCCACGTTTTTTTTGTGTGTGTAGGAACAACCGATTGGGGTTCGGTTTGGGTTCCTTTGGTGAAATCGATTGGATATGGAGACAAGGAGAAGGAAGAAAGCTGTGAATGAGGATGGGGGCACATGTTTCTCTGTCTACAATAAACAAGGAGGTGACTCAGGTAAAGGGTTTGAGAGTTTCATCTCAGACCCTTCAACTTTCGCAAATTCTATTTTTAACCCAAAATACTTTAGTTCAAAGATTTTTGACTTATTAAACACCCAAGTTTCCGATGTATCAAACAAGAACCCTCAATTTTCCAACACCAAATCACAACACCCCGTGAGTATTGGAAAAGTTAATATGGCAACAAATCAGGAAAAAAATAATGAATCTTGGATATTTGATTCCGGTGCCACTGAAACCATGACATTTGAACCTTTGGACATGTGTTCAATGACAAAACCTCAAAGAACTCAAATTCATACCGCAAACAGAGAAACAATGCAAGTGAAAGGAGGAAGAACAATTGAAATTTCACCAACTATGAAATTGTCAAATTGTCTTTATGTTCCATCTTTGTCACATAAATTGCTCTCAATTAGTCATGTTACCAAAGAATTAAACTGCACGGTACTAATGCATCCTACCATTTGCATCTTACAGGATATCAGGACGGGTGTGATTATTGGACGTGGTATTGAGCGCCAAGGATTATACTACGTGGATGAAGTGGCTCAACATGGTACTGTGATGTTGGCACATGGAACTGAAAACCGAGAAGACTGGTTATTGCACAGACGGTTGGGACATCCATCCACTGGTTATTCACATCGTTAGTTTCCAAAACTCTTTCCTTCAAATGGTAAAATAGATTGTGAAACTTGTTTTCTTGTCAAAAGCCATCGACAATCTTTCAAACCTAGCAATACAAAAGTTGATTTACCTTTTTCACTAATCCATTCTGATGTGTGGGGTCCTGCTCCCATTATGGGGGGCAGGATTTTCGATTTTTTCTAATATTCGTGGATGATTGCACTCGCATGACATGGGTATATTTTTTGAAAACCAAAGCCGAAGTTTATGAGAAGTTTACCACGTTTTATGCCATGATTCACACTTAATTCAAAAGGGGAATTCAAATCCTTCGATCTGATAATGGGGGGGGGGGGGGATTTTTCAATACATCCATGAAACAATTCTTTAAAACCAAAGGATTGGTTCATCAAACCACTTGTTCTCATACCCCTGAACAAAATGGTGTTTCCGAACGAAAAAACCGTATTCTTCTTGAGATGACTCGGGCACTTCTAATTGAATCCCAAGTACCTACATCATTCTGGCCTGAGGCAGTTGTAACCTCTGTGTATCTCCTAAATCGGCTTCCCACCAAAGCTCTTACGTTTAAGACTCCTCTAGATTGCCTATCCGAGTTTACCAATATCCCTCATCCTCTTACACTTGAACCACGAATCTTCGGTTGTTCTGTTTTTGTCCACATACCAAAAATAAATAGAAACAAACTCGGCCCATGTGCTGAGAAATGTGTATTTGTAGGCTATGGGATCGATCAAATAGGTTATCGGTGTTATAATCTAAAAACTCGTCATATGTTCACCACAATGAACTGTGACTTTCTTGAAACAAAATGTTTTTATAACACCCAACTCAGTGGTCAGTGGGAGAATGAATGTATAGACACTCTGAGTTGGCTAACTCAACTTCCATCATCCGAAGAAGTAACAACAAAAGACCATCACAGTACTTTGAACCAGTCACCTTCAAACACAACCACAGAATCTGCGAAGCACAGTACTACTAAAGAAACTCCATCCAACTTGATACCTGAGGTAAGAAATACTAAGAACCCTGAATTCCCTATGTCTTATGACCATGAGATAACAGGGGAACACACAGAACCGGTAACAACAGAACATACAGAGCATGTTGAACCAGGTACATCAGAGACAACAACAAAACATATAGAGCATGTTGAACCAATTGCAGCAGAGACAACTGGAAGATACGTTCTCCTTCCAAGGGCAAACAGAGGAGTTCCCCCCAAAAGATACTCATCAGAAAAAGAGGCTCCGAGGTCTAGATACCCTATGGCAAACATTGCCACTAGGAATTTGTCCAAGGAAGCTAAAGCATTTGCCACTGGCTTATGCTCTGAACAAACACCATCTACAACACAAGAAGCCTTGGAATCAAAAGAGTGGAAAGAGGCCATGGAGATAGAAATGGAAGCACTCAAGAAAAATGACACATGGGAGAAATGTACTATTCCACTAGGAAAAAAACCAGTAGGGTGTCGTTGGGTCTTCTCTATCAAGCACAAGCCTGATGGAACTATTGAACGATACAAAGCCCGGCTGGTAGCCAAGGGCTACACCCAAACGTATGGGATTGATTATTCTGAAACATTCTCCCCAGTGGCCAAAATTGACACAATTAGGGTACTCTTCTCGATTGCAGCAAACAAAAGATGGCATTTTCATCAACTTGATGTGAAAAATGCGTTCCTACGTTGGGAACTTGAAGAAGAGGTCTATATGTAGGCACCGCCAGGATTCACCCAAAATTTCAAAGAACGGGAAGTTTTTCGTCTTAAGAAGTCTCTCTGTGGACTCAAGCAATCCCCTCGAGCATGGTTTGGCAGGTTTACTCGGGCAATGAAGAAATATGGCTACAAACAAAGCAATTCTGATCACACTCTGTTTCTCAAACAGAAAAATGGGCTTATAACTTGTTTAATCATATATGTTGATGATATGATTATTACAGGAAATGACAAGGAAGAAATGGAGCAACTAAAACAAAACATGTTTGCAGAATTTGAGATGAAAGACTTGGGGAACTTGAAGTACTTTCTTGGAATTGAAGTTCTCATATCGAAACAGGGAATATTTATATGTCAGAGGAAGTACGTCCTTGATCTCCTCGTAGAGACTGGCATGATGGATTACAAACCAATAGAAACCCCAATGATGGTAAACCACAGACTCCACATGGAACCTGATGCAGAGTTAGCTGATAAAGAAAGATACCAACGATTAGTAGGGAAGTTGATCTATCTGTCACATACTCGACCAGACATAGCTTACGCTGTTGGGGTCGTTAGTCAGTTCATGCACCAACCACAGGTTGCTCACATGGAAGCAGTTCTTAGAATTATAAGATATCTCAAGGGTTCACCAAGTCATGGAGTGTTATTCAAATCGAACGGACACTTGGAAATACAGGCTTACACTGATGCCGACTGGGCGGGGGATAGAGGAAATCAAAGGTCTACTTCAGGCTACTTTACATTGGTCGGAGGAAACCTTGTGACATGGAAAAGTAAAAAACATAAAGTAGTGGCTCTCTCAAGTGCGAAAGCTGACTTCAAGGGTATAGCTCGAGGAGTGGCTGAGATGCTATGGCTTAAGAAACTGTTAACCGAAATTGGGATTCCTCCACAGAAGTCTAGCAGTATGATGTGTGATAATAAAGCCGTAATCCAAATCCCAGAAAATTCGGTTCAACACGATCGAACGAAACATGTGGAGGTGGATAGACACTTCATTAAAGAAAACCTGGAGGAAGGGATCATTGAACTCCCGTTCGTCAGATCAGAAGAACAGTTAGCAGATTTTCTAACAAAAAGCAGTTAATGGAAGAATCTTTAGTCATTATCTTGACAAGTTGAGCTTTGGAGATCTCACTACTCAACTTGAGGGGGAGTGTTGAAAAGAAACAAAAAAATGGAAATAATATTGTGGGATCAGTCAAACATCATCTCCTAAAATTAAAAGATCGGTACAGCTAATTTCCAGCTGTCAATCATGCGCAATTCTTTCCATCTTCATGTCAATATGTTTTTATAAATAGTTTCGTTCATGTATTGTAAAAAATGAGACAACCGATTATCAATAGAATTCAGTTTTTGAGCCCTCTGATTGACAACACGAATCCCTGCAAAACTGACACAGACAAAACACACAAACCGAAAAACACAGAAAAAGACACGGAATCAGACCAAATAATGCACACAAACTCTACATCCCAGGCACTTGCCCGAGATTCAAGCAAGCCTATCCGGAGGCTTCTCCTTGATCATAACCGGTACCACCTTCATCCTTCGCGGTCTCCCGATCCTCCACATCTCTAGCAAATATCTACTCATGTCAAATAGTGGACCTCTATCACTCAGGTCCTTCCACCACAGCTTATACCTACCTGGCCCAAAAATGATATGCACCAAATAACCAAGCAAATTATCTCCCCTAGACGTCCCCACACTTGAGGTTTGTACTATGTCTAGGTTACCTAAATCGATTAACTCTCGAGTTCTCTTACGAGGCGGCCTAGACCTAGGGTAGTCAGAACTAGGGGTCGGCTCAGCAACTCTCCCCTCAGAAAGCACAACGGTGCTGGGTAGCGGTTCAGGAATAAGATTTTCTATAAATGAGACCTCTAAACCTTCACTAGGATCATCGGGATCCTCAACAACCTCCACTAACTTCCCCACACTTAGGGTCTTTCCTATGATCTCATCAAATTCTGCCATCATACCCAGTAGATCATCAGGAATCTCATCACCATAATCGCCCGGCTCTTCCAACAACTTCTCTAATTCTACCGCCCAATCAGATGGTTCTTCTAAATTGGGTGGGTTCACCAACTTCTAACATCGGATCAGAGTCCTGCTGGTAGTCCATGAAGGCATCAAGCATGCACACAGAATGGCTATGCTCGCCAACATCCTTCACGGAATGTGTGGCATCAAATATAACCAACTCATCCCACACACGAAGTGTGAGTTTCCCATCAAAGACATCGATTACTGCCTTGGCGGTGCGAAAGAATGGGCGCCCGAGGATGAGTGGGACTCTGTCATCCACCTCCATGTCTAGAATAACGAAGTCTACGGGGAAGACAAATTTGCCTACTTTCACTAGAAGATTTTCCACAATTCCCCGTGGATACTTGGCTGAACGGTCAGCCAAGGATATGCTCATACGCGTCGGCTGTGGTTCACCAAGGTCTAGCTGCTTGTATAAAGAATAGGGCGTCAGATTGATGCTAGCACCTAGGTCGGCCAACGCGTGGTCTACGGGCAAACTTCCCAGGAGACACGGAATCGTGAAACGCCCTGAATCTCCCAATTTCTTGGGCAACTTGTTCTGCACCACTGCAGAGCATTGCTCACTAAGTGAGTCTTTGTAGACATCCTCTAATTTCTTCTTGTTGGAAAGAAGATCTTTTATAAACTTGCCATACTTTGGCATGCGCTGGAGGGTCTCTATCAGCGAAAGATTGACCTTGAGCTGTTTGAACATGTCAAGGAAGTGACCGTGTTCCCTGGCTTGCTTGAATGGCAGCAAACGTGCTGGGTAGGGAACACGAGTCAGGTCAATCTCGGGGGTCTGCATCTCCGCCCCCTTATTCTCCTCCTCTTCCTTCTCGGCAGGCATCTCAACTACTTCCTCCTCGTCCACCTACTCCTCTGCCATCTTAGCATCGATCTCAGCAAATCGAGCTCTCCAGTCAATCTTCTTGACCTCCTCAGGTGACGGAATGTTATACATAATCGAGTGGGAGTCATCCTATACAACCTCTTTCTTCTCCACACTCATGACTGACACGGCCATAACTGAAGCATTGGAGCCTGAAGATTGACCTCCCTATCGATCCTTCAGACTCTTAGCGATGTCCTCAACCGTGCATTGCAGATCATGGAATGCCGACTGTTGATTCTTCAATAGAGAGCCGTGGCTATCCAATCTCTGCCTAGCATCCCTGTCCTGCTGGACTAAGTGGGCAAGCAGCTGTGTCTGAGTCTCAAGCATCTCCTTTATCATAGTCGTGTCAACACTGCTTCCAGTGCAAGCTCCTGTATCTCCTCCTCCATGCTGCTGCTGCTGCTGTTGATGACTGTTAAACCCCGGTTGGTTGTTTCCAGATCTCCATCCCGAGCCAAAAGAATTATAGTTGTTGTACCCTCGGTTCTGGTATTGGTTTCCAGCAAAACTCACCTGCTCTTGATTATTTACCGGGAAATCACAGGTGTCGTGGCCTCCCTTACACACTTGACACCGCTGAGCACTAAGCTTCAGCTCCTTAATCTCGTTGGCCATTGAGGCAAGTGCAGCAGCCACGCTAGTATCAGGAGTGACCTGATGCACACCTCTAGGAGAAGAGGATGGTGCTCTAGCACTAGGAATGGAATTCCTAGTAGATGGCTGCTGATGTTCTGCCAGAGCGAAGCTCTCGAACATCTCCTCACACTCGTCTGGCTCGAGCTTATCCATGATATGGCCTCCCGCAGCTGTGTTGAACATTTGCTGCTTCTCGAAGGTGAGAACATTGTAGAACTTCTCCACTATCGACCAGTCAGAAAGACCATGCTGGGGACATCGGCTCAAAAGCGCGTAGAACCGCTCCCAGGCCAAGTGATAAGGCTCGTAAGGATCCATCCGGAATGAATGGATTTGATCCCGAAGGCGAGCGGCCTTGGAAGGTGGATAGTACTTCTTGTAGAACTTAGCTTGCAGATCCTCCCATGTGGTGATAGAATTATCGGGGAGGGTGTCAAGCCAAGTAGATGCACGCCTAGAGAGCGAGAATGGGAAGAGACGCAAGTAGATAACGTCCTTAGACACACCCGTGATATTGAAGGTATCACATATCCGCACGAAGCGGGACAAATGTCCGGGTGCACCCTCATCCTCAGGGCCATGAAATTGGGTGGCATGAGTGATCATGCTCATGACATGTGATGGGATATGCCATGTATTGGTGTTCCGAATAGCGGGGCGTGTGATCGAAGATCTTGCCCCGTTGACCCCGTCACTGGCCCTCTGGTGCACGGTACGTCTCGCTGGTGGGTTGGCGTCACCCATGATAGGAAATGGAATTGGGCTAGTAGAACGTACCTGGGGTTTGCAAAGCTCTTTCAAACGCTTTCAAAAGTCGTGGGTGCGCTCGTGAAACTCTCGTTCGGGCTCTTGAAAAGCTGAATATGGTGGTGATCCCTGCGAACGAGTGTGGTGCATAAACTGATACATGAATAAAAGAAAATAAACAAAGACTCAAGACAGAAAAAACTCGATCATAAATTAGACTCACGGATAGGACACACAAGTAGCACGTAGGAAAAGCACACAAACAAGACTCAAAGAGAACCAAATAAACAAAAAATCAAACAAAGAACTAACCAGAGTTAATATTGCTATTGTCAAGTGTCCCCGGCAACGGCGCCAAAAACTTGATGTCGTCCAGACGGTCTATAAAATAAACTACTAAACCTAACCTAGACTCCTAAGTAATAAATGGAAAACCTATGAACTAGACCGCACTGACAGGCAAGTGTACCTATCGAGTATAGCACAGCTTAATGGTAAACCGGAATATCGAACCCTAGAGACACTACGATAATAATACTAGACTTTGACTCGGACTCGGACTAAAGATTTAATTGGTTTGGGGGGGTTTAGTACACTAATGATTAAACACAATAATGTAATAAACTAATGTTGACTCAACTATCAAGACAAATTCTAAGGTGAAATCAGAAGATGGGAAGAATAATACCTAGGTCGGAATCCTACTTGCAAAGCAGAACTTCTACCGGTTCTGGAAACTATGATGGATCTGGGTTTCTAAAGATGACAACTAAAGACTACCTAGTAGATCCCTAATCATTCTCAAGGTGTCACCAACTAAGCTACCTAAAGTGTACTCAACTCACCAGATGGTTAGATCACCTCTCAGGTATTTCCAACGATGATAAAGTACCCACATGATAGATTACCTCTCAGTCTCACTATCCACAATACATTCGAAGAATGCACGGGGTAATCTCAAGATGAGAAGTATGACATGAACTAGCAACAATCACTAAACACCTAATACCAACGTCCTCTCAGACTGTCAACACTTGGATTCCTAATGACGAAGACTAGACAACTAATTCTCACCTCTCGGGTATTGAACTTGAACTAGCAACAATCACTAAACACCTAATACCAATGTCCTCTCAGACTGTCAACACTCGGATTCCTAATGACGAAGACTAGACAACTAATTCTCACCTCTCGGGTATTGAACTAGGACACACACTCAATCTAATCAAGGATTAACCAACAATCCTATGGATTACTACGTCTAGCAAACCACTCAGGTCACAAGCAATACGCAAACAACCTAAACATGCATCTATTAATGAAAGACATTCAACAAGACAACATGAGGAACATTAATCAACACAAAACCATATCTAAGCATGCATATTCATCACTACAAATATATCAAGATCTCTTACAAAATCATAAATCCAACATAATATCCAAAAACCGATAAAGATCGTAACTTTAACAAGAATTCATCATAAGACCCAAGCAGTATCAAGGTTTTAGTCTAGAATCATGTTCAAACACATCAAAACAGAAGTATAAGACGTCATCATGGTTTCAAACAAAGCAAACAAAGATAAAAATCGAATCTTGAGATCGAAAACGTTAAATCCAACGAACCCGGATGCAAAGTCTTCGACTTTCCTCTTCAATTGATCTCCTCTACCCAAAATCGCCCCTTTTCTGGTCTAGAACGGCTAAGAATCGATAATAATGATAATGGAAGAGTCCTCAACTTATAACACTTGAAATTAGGTTAATTTTTGAGTTTCTGCGCGTATTCTCCCGCGTACCTCCATAGCTAAAACAATCGCTCATAAATTCTGGTCCCTCGCGTACCGTGCGAGGGATTACTAAAATTTTGAACTCTTCTCCTCGAAATACCCCAAATCGATATATTATGTTCCCCGTAACTAATTTTCTAGCTCGAGATATGCCTCTTCTAAAGTTGGACTCTTTCCCAACTTTTGCCATCTCATCCCGGGTTCTCGTGTGCTCGTTTCCTTCAAAGTTCTTGATCGTTTAAGCTCCAAAGTGACCCGATTACCTACAAAACAAGACACAAGTAAATACAAGCTATGAATGACTCGAAACGACTCTAAAACCATACAAAAACGCTACGAAATACAAAGGAAATCGAGGTGTGTTTTGCAACACATTAGCACTTCACCCTTGAACTCGTTAATTCAAACATCAAACTTAAGTATAATTAATTAAATAGATATATTTTACGACCATAAATGTTGAAATTCCCTAGAGTCATTGGTATTTGGAAGAGCTTATTGAACGTGTCTATTGAACGGGTGTAGTGATTTGGTATATCAACTAAGGATAGGGTGCGATTTGGTTGGTATACAACTTATTTAACAATAAAACAAATATGTATTGAATTTTGACCATTTGAGAAACTAGCGAAGCCAACCACAACATTCTTTGATTTATTTAAAAAGGAATGGATCGAAGCTACCTTCAATTTAACTCAAGAGATAATAAGCAAGAGTTTAGAAGAAGTCATATATAAGGTTGGACAATTGGATATTGATAAAATATGTTGGAGAGATGTTAATCTTTGTATCTGATATAAATGTCGCATGTTCATGTGTAAAATTTGAAACATATGGGATATTATGCAAGCATATCTTATATGTCTTGTAGAAGAGACATGTTGAATGTTGGAAATAACCCGTTACGTGGCTTTTGGGTCATTTGAATTAACTTTGCCTTCATGACACAATTAGTCCCTTAATTCTGATAATTATTATTTGATGGAAATAAACATAGAGTATAAATAGGGGTTATGGTTACCCTTTAGATGTCTGGAAAAAATTACATTAACATGGAATAATCAAATCAACATTGAAAATTTGATGTAGTTATTCCAACAGGCAAGCTCTGTAAATTTGATGTTTAAGTCTCCTGCCAATCAATTGATTTGAAACCGATCTGATGACGAATGTTGTCCATTAACATGGAGTAATCAAATCAACATTGAAACTCTTCCTGGTAATTATATTTTACCTAGGTGGACACTTGATGCTAGGTATAAGTAGGAAAATGCACTATTGGGCTCGAAGACATATGATGTCACCCAGACGGTCTATTAAAATAATAACAAAACGTAACCTAGACTCCTAAGTAATAAAAGGAGTACCTTCAACTAAACCGCACTGACATGCAAGTGTACCTATCGAGTGTAGCACAGCTTAACGGTAAACCGGAATATCGAACCCTAGAGACACTACGAATAACAAAACTAGACTCTGACTCGGACTTAAGAATGATTAATTGGGGGGTGGTCTACACTACTGATTAAACTAAGGAATGTAGAAAACTAAGATCGACCCAACTATCAAGACAAGAACTAAGGTGAAATCAAGAGTAGGAAGGATGCTACCTAGGCCGGAGTCCTACTTACAAAGCACAACTTCTACCGGTTCTGGAAACTAAGATGGGTCATGGTTTTTAGGAATAACAACTAAAGACTACCTAGCGGATCCCTAATCACTCTCGGGGTGTCACTGACTAAGCTACCTAAAGCGTACTAAACTCACCAGATGGTTGGATCACCTCTCGGGTATTTCCAACTAATGACAGTGTACCCTAAAGACAGATCACCTTTCAGTCTCACTGTCCACGATACATCGAAGATGCATGGGGTAACCTAAGGATAACAACTATGATTTGAACTAGCAACAATCACTAGACACCTAATACCAACTTCCTCTCAGACAACTGACATTCGGATTCCTAATGACAAAGACTAGACAACTAATTCTCACCTCTCGGGTATTGAACTAGGACACACACTCAATCTAATCAAGGATCAACCAACACTCTTATGGATTACCACGTCTAGCAAACCACTCAGGTCACAAGCAATACGCAAACAACCTAAACATGCATCTATCAATGAAAGACATTCAACAAGATAACATGAGAAACATTAATCAACACAAGACCAGAATTAAAGCATGTTATAACATCACAATCATCATACTCAGATCTTTTACACAATCATAAATCCATTCAAAATAACTGAAACCAATAAAAATCACAACTTTAACATGTAATCATCGTTAACCTAGGCAGTACTATTGTTTTAGCCAACAATCATCATCCAAACAACCTTAACAGAAGTAATAGATAAAAACATGGTATCAAAACAACGCAAACAAAGATAAAATTGAATCTTGAAATCTAGAACGCTAAAATTAACGAACCCGGAAGCAAAATCTCGATCTTTTCACTTCGATTGCCTTCTTGCTCCTCAAAATCGCCTTTTTGCTCCCTCCAGACGGCTGAAATTGCCAACATCTAACCTAATGGGAATCCACATCTATTAAAAATCAAAAATCTCTTTTTTCTCGAAATTTAGGTCTCTCGCGTACCGCGAAAGACTTGGCTTGGGCTCCTCGCGTACCGCAAGGGACAATTTAGTCGCGACCTGTTTTGGCTTTCCTCGCGTACCACGAGAGAATCTCATCTGGTCTTCGCGTACCGCGAAGACTTTAAATTTAACATTTTCTTAATTTTCACTTTTGAATCCTCAGGTTCCCTCCTCTTGCTCGGTATCTTCATGATTTGACTTGTAATCATCACGAGCATCTGTAAACAAGACAATGACTCAATAGTATACAAGAATGACTCAAAACGAAAATAAAACTATCTAAAAACGCACGAATACAATGGGTTAAGATGTGTGCTTTGCACTACATCAACATACATAACGAGAATGAAGTCGGTGCTTTAGCATTATGGTGTATTCAATCAAATTTTAGAAAAGCGATCGAACAAGCAAGAGACTCTCCATTTGAGATAAAGAAACTCAATACCAACATATTGAAGTTTTTAGAAAAGCAAATTACCCGAAAAAAGTTGAAAGAGTTTGAGACTCCTTCACAAGATTCTAGTGTGGGAAGTTCACAAGTAAACATGATGCATCAAATTTCTATTCATGATCCACTAGTTCATACTAATACTAAAGGCACTCCTAAAAGTGCAACGAGAATCAAATCTTCCTTAAAAGTTCTAAAAAAGAGACGTTCTTAACGCAAGGAACTTGGTCATTACATTAACGGATGTCCGAAAAAGAAGGTAAGATCTATATTTATTAATAACTAACACTTGACATTATAATATTAATATTTAGTTTTTCATGCAAATGAGTCATTACTAGAAAGAGAAGGACAACTTGAAGAATTTGCAATTTTCGATAATGTTGTTAATTTTTTTTTTTGCCTCCGGCCACATCTATACACGTGTTGTATTATTCGATTCTTGCATTTGAGAAATACTTTTGCAGTTGTTTGTTCTGTTTTTAAGAATGATAAGGATAGAGTGGAAGTTGGTTTTATGGTGATTTGTGATATTGCATTGAGGTTTTCTGCTTGTTCAATTTTGGTTCTCCACCTCAACATCTTGATATTTGTAATGATTTTGTTCATGTGTATGAAATGATTGGTGTCTCGTTTAATCCTCGGGTTTTTTCACAAGGCATAATTTATCTTTTAGATTGTCAATATTTGAAAATTTATAAGAAAAAGGTAACTTTATCAACCAACCATTTGTATTACTAACGTTTGGACAAAAGATAACCTTTTAATTTGAATATTCTAGAGTTGAGGATTTTGATAAATTTGGAATATGGTCAAAAACCAAGTGCATTCAAATGCCAAGTACAATGAATCAAAATGAAACATATCAAACTGGTTACAATTAGTGAACTAGAATGAAACATGTCATTCGAGGGCAAAATATAGTGCATCAAAATGAAATGGGTAAAATACATTGAATTAAAATGTAACTTGTCAAATGGGTCACAAAAAGTTAAGTAGGAATACATACTATTGTTGAAGATTATTGCGGAAAATCAATCTAACACCACCAAAGAATACTATCCAGATATTGACAATTAAGAATGAACGGAAGTAGCCAAATGATTAGGGCTTTATTTAGTAGACCCCACACGATTACAATGATCCAAATTGTAGAAAGCATCCGGAGAAGAAAACAAATAAATGGACGAAAAACTCTCTTAACTAACCAAAGCATGGTTATAACAAAGACTAACAACCATTAACCACAAAATTAAAAAAAACTACCATGAACTATATAAGTAGACAAAAACAACCCACAACTTTAAGTTGACCATTCATTGATCTATTGGAATAATTTTGATTGACTTTAACATAACTTCAACAATCTCCACCTATATGAAAAAGTCAGTAACAACAAAGTTAACAAACATGCAACACATCCAAACAATGTTGCAACTTTGTAATAGTGACTGCATTATTCAAAGTATCCACATACTCCACCTTGATCTCCTTAGAGTTAACCACTTCTCTAATAAAATACAGCTTAACACTAATATGTTAGTCCTTTCATGGAACATTGCATTCTTAGATAAAATGCACAGCTCCCTGATTATCACAAAGAATCAAAGCATCATCAACACAAATGTCTAATTCTGCCACAAAGCCTTTAAGCCAAATACCTTCCTTAATTGCTTCAGTTAAGGCTATATATTCAGCCTCTATTGTTGACAAGGCTACCACATTTTTCAATGTAGCCTTCCAACTCACCAAACTCCCACACACCTTGAAAGCATACCTAGTGATTGATCTACCCTTATCCATGTCTTTTGCAAGATCTGAATCCACAAAACCATGAACAAAATTCTTGGCATTAGGCTCCTTACCAAAACATGACCAACTTCCCTATTCCATTGAGATACCTCAATATCCATTTTACAGCCTCCTAATGCAACCTCCGTGGATTACTCAGAAACCTACTGACCAGCTGACTAACAGCATATCCAACGTCTGGCCTAGTGCACACCATCAGATACATCAAGCTTCCAACAACACTAGCATAAGGAACAACCTCCATTCTTTATGTTTCTTCACTGGTCTAAGGTCCATCCTTCTTTGAAAACTTGAAATGCTTCCCCATAGGAGACTTTACCACTTTACTTTGATCCATGAAGTTATTGTTCAATCAATACCTTCTTGAGATAAGAACTTTGAGTCAGTTAAGTAACCTAACAATTATATCTTCGGTAATCTTCATGCCAATAATCTTCTTAGCATCACCCAACTTATTCATTTCAAACTCTCATAAGTAACTCCCTTGTAGTAATTATCTCTACTCTGTCTTTGCAAGCAACTAACATATCATCTACATAAAGTAACAAATACACAAATGCACCTGCACCATATTCTCTGAAGTAAACACAACTATCATTTTGACTCCTCCCAAAACCATGAGTCAACATATAGTCATCAAATCTTTTATACCATTGCCTTGGAGACTGTTTCAATCCATAAAGTGATTTTTTTTAGTAGACACACTTTATCCTCTTGTCCCTGAATTTCAAAACCAACTGGTTGATTCATGTAAATGGTTTCCTTTAGATTGCCATGCAAGAAAGCTGTCTTCACATCAAGTTGTTCCAATTCGAAATCATGAACTGCAGTTAATGCCAACACCACCCTAATGGATGAATGCTTTACAACTGGTGAAAAGATGTCATTATAGTCTACTCCTTCTTTCTTAGTAAACCCCTTTACAACCAACCTAGCTTTAAATGTAGGAACTTCAATCCCTTGAATATACTCCTTCAATTTATAAATCCATTTACAACTGACCAGCTTCTGATTCTTGGGCCTTTCTACCAATACCATGTCCCATTCTTATGTAATGAATCCATTTATTCCTTCATTGCAAGAATCCAATTGTCCTTATTATCAAAATCATTTGCCTCGTTAGAGGTGAGTGGCTCATAAACACTTTCAAACTCTACAACTATGAACACAAAAGCAAACATATCTTAATTTGTTATATACCTTGCAGGAGGAACCACCACTCTCCTAGGCCTATCTCTAGCAATACTATAACCATGATTACTAGTACTAGCATCCCACGTAGAACTATCTAACAGTTGATCACCTTGTACATTATCTATTGAATCATTAGGAAATAGCTCCACCTCAAACTAAGAACCCTGCATTTTTGCATCTTTACTGAACCCAATTACATCCTTGTACATAACATCTTCTTTGAAAACAGATACATCCCTGCTAATAATAACTTTTGGACTCTCATTATCAAGTGTCCAAAGTCTATATCCCTTGACACCCTTAGGATATCCTAAGAAGATGCATTTTTGACCTCTAGGCTCAAGTTTCCCTTGATTGACATGGGCATAAGCCAGGGAACCAAATACCTTTAAATCACTCAAATTTAGTTTATACCTAGTCTATCTCTCAATTGGAGTTTTCATCTCTATGGCTGATGATGGTGATTTGTTGATTAGATAAGCAGTTGTTGCCAGTGCCTCTGCCTAAAATTTCTTAGGTAACCCTGAACTTAGTAATAGACATCTCACCTTGTTCAACAAGGTTCTATTCATTCTTTATACTAACCCATTTTGTTGTGGTGTTCCTACCACAGATTTGTGTCTAGCAATCCCGTTACTTTTACAAAACTGTGTGAAGTGCCCATTACAAAATTCTAACCCGTTATCCGTTCTTAGCTTTTTGGCTTTCCTTTCTGTTTGTGTATCAACCAGAATCTTCCATTCTTTAAATTTAGCAAAGGTTTCATCCTTATGCTTCAGCACAAACACCCACACTCTCCTAGATTACATAATCATCTATATAGAAAGGAAGTACGAAGCTCCACCTAGAGACTCAGTTCTAGTAGGCCCCCATAAGTCAGCATGAACATGATCTAAATTCCTTTAGTATTATGTATACCCCTGCTGAACTTCACTCTATAAACCTTTTCCCATTAAACAATGCTCACAAAACTCTACATCACATTCCTTTAAGTTCCCAATAGCTTGTTGCTTATTCAATTCAGTTAGTCCTTGTGTATTGATATGACTTAGTCTCTTACGCAACAACATAGCAATTGATTCAGGTTTACTTTCTAAATTTGAAACTAATCCAAAATTGCTCTCCCATCAAGAAAATAGATATTATTATTACCTATAGTTCCAGACAAAACAGTCATAGACCCCTTTATAACCCTTGACTTCCCCTTTCTTAGATTGACATGATATCCTGTAACACCTGTCACAAAAATGTCTAAGAAATGAAAAAAGTTGAACTACAGGGGCTAGAAGTGTCAAAGATCAGAAATTCAGGATTGAAAATGAAAATTTTGGAAATTTGGACCTTAGCGGACTGCTAAGGGACCAGTAACGATCCGCTACTTAGCGACCAAGGAATCAACCTGGAGATGACACGTGTCTGCTGACTAGCGGATAAAATTTCTGACGCGTGGCAGCTTAGCGGACCACTAAGCCTTTCGATAACGATCCGCTGGCCGCAAAACATGGGCGGTCCAATCAGATTGTGACATTTAGACGCAAGTAGGTGGCCGCTACCACCGGCTTAACGGTCCGCTACGGACCAAGTTTCAACCTATAAATAGATTGATCGATCCCAGCTTAGTTCTTCACTCCACACTCGAATCTTTCACTCAAATCTCGTTCCAGAGCCCTCATAATCCATTCCTACTTCATCTCGAAGTATCTGATACTCGTTAAAACGCCGCACTCTCGTTTAAACGCTCAAAGAAGCAAGGATACGCTCGGGAAAGCTAGGATAAGCCACTAAAGCCCTAGTTCCAAGCTTGAGAAGCCCTCCTAAGTTGTTACACTCTTCAAATCTAAGGTGAATACTTTATCTGTTTTCAAAACTTTGATTATCAAATCTTTATGTTTACAAAAATGGCCAAACATGTGTTAAAGGATTGATGTGTAATTGTTCTCCCACGAACAAAGCATCCATGCCATAAGCAGTGGCAGATCTAGAATAAAAGTTCATGGGTAACGAAATTTTTTTTTACCGTACTTTCATGTAAATGAAACAAAAAAAAATTTGATGTTACTTTCATATAAACATTTTTTTACCGTACTTTTATGTAAACGAATAAAAAAAATTTGACCGTATTTTCATGTAAACAAAATTTTTTTTTGACGGTAACATCCGACTGGCGAGGCGGAGGACTGGGGTTTGGTGGAGGCGGCGCCCGGCGGTGGTCTCAGCTCTGGTCGAGAGGATGGTCGAGTGGTCGGTCTCTGGCTCTCACAGTTCCCGCTCTCTCTGTCTTTCTTTTTAGCCGACCGCTTGGGTAAGTTGGCTAAAGCCAAATGTTTTATTAAAACCCAATACCTCAAAATCTTTAATAAAATGTGGGGACTTGGGGTAACGTATTGCATTTTTTATAAAATTTTGAACTTTTTATAAAGTGTTGAGATTTTAAAAAAATTGAGAAGTAATGTAAAATTTTTTGGGGGATAACGTAATTTATAACCGGATACATAAAACCGTAATTTTTTTTGCGGGCTACCTCTGGCCCTTAGCTAAAAACTCTAAACATAACCCAGAGTTTACTAGGGAACGTGAAGTATCCTTCTCATTATCCTTATGCGCATCGTAAACTTAACTAAACCCTTCTACTCTAATTTCGGGACGAAATTTCCTAAAGTAGGGGAGACTGTAATGTCCCGGATTTTTCCATCCCATTTTTCCTAATCATTGCACGTATTATAAACCTTGAAAACTTATTTGAAACCTATTTTCTTTAATAATACATACTCCTATATATATATATATATATATATATATATATATATGGCTTTCCTTTTAAAAAGAAATATAGGTTTTATAAAATTAACCTTAAAACTTTATAAGTTTATAATTATATTTATAAACTTATTCTAAAAACAAAAAGGAAAACTTATAAACTAATGAATTATGTTATAAAGTTATAAAATAAAAAAACTTTTGAGACTTTAGAGAAATTTATAAAAATAAAACATATTTATTTCTACAAAAGTTCGGGGACCAAAACTGCCATTTTCAGAAACTTATTCTAAACTTGAAATAACTTTTAAACATAAAATGTTAAAACTGGGAAACTACAAGGACCAGTTCTGACATTCCCCTAAACACCCGAGACCCAAACCGGTCCCGAGTTCGAAACCCCCCAGTCCCGTTTTTCAGCCATTCCCCTTCGAAAACACGTTTACGTCGAACTCCCATACTCGCGTGCGACCGAAACCCAACGCGTCTCGGTAACCAATTTCGACCTTAATGGCCGCGTGAGGCTCGATGGAGAAGCCGTCGGCCCAACCACCACCCGCAACCCGTTCGAGCAATAAATGCTAAAAAATGGCTATAAATATCGATTGAAATCTCAGTAAACACCACACCTCAACTCTCCAAACTCCCAATTCAGTCGTTCACCACCCGCATTCGTCGATTCGGGAGCCACGACCGCCGACGACCACCACAGTCCGGTTCTCACTAATTTCTATATCATTTCAGGTAATTCAAATGGCCATTCAATTCGTTTTCATCCGATTATCAATAACCCTCTGTCAATTTGCATAAACAGAGGGTTAATCGATGCGTATGTAGGGGATTAAGAACTAGGGTTCATAAGGGGAAGGGGCGACTTCGGGACTTTTGTTTAAGAAATTCCTTTTCCAGTTAAAACACGAACGGACCCGTAGTCGGGATGGTTAGTGCGCGTGTGTGTGTCTCGACCCGGTCCCAGACCTGAGTTCGAGCCGGGTAAACCGGTTTTGCTTCCTTTCTATTTTTTTTAGCCTTTAAAACGATTTTAAACACTTTTAATAATTTTTATAAAATCTATTAAACTTTTATAAACTTAAAAACAATTTTTATTTATACTTTTATATTCTGGAACAATTGTTAATTAATTAAAATTAGTTAAAACTTGTTTAATCTTTGAAAATGAATATTTAAAAAAGTATAAAAACCACCTTTAAATCTTATAAAAGTTATATTCGGAATCGGAAATATTTTATAGAATTTGAAAACTTGAACCTTCTATAAAATCAATTTTATAAAACATAAGACTTATGCATTTATTCATTGTAAAATATTTGTAAACTTTATCCTAAAAGAACCATTATAAACTTATAACTATATTTAAACTTAAGAACACATTTTAAACATTATTTAACTATACATATTTCAATAAATACTTAATACTTAAATGCTTTAATAAATCGTAAGTGATTTATATTAATTCTTTCAAATAGATAAATAATTTTTAATTACTTATTCGTAATAATTATGCATCCTTGAAACAATTGTAATAAAACCTTAATTATTATTAAAAATAATAATTATTATTATATATCCTTTAAATAATTATTATAAATCCTTAATAATTATTTATTTCTTGAATAATTATTGTTAAACTTTAATAATTATTTGACCTTTCAATTGCTTCAACTTATTTCCAGATGCTTAGAAAACTATTTTGATTATTTTCGTATAATGAATAATTGTGAAACTTTTAAATATTTATTTTAATTAATAATTATTCTAAACTATAAACTTATAGAACTTCGGTATTCAAACCTTGCGACATTCATTCAAAACCTTCATTGAAACTTTTGTTTAAACTTTACAAAACACAATCTTGCCCACCTCCCACTTGGAACCCTAGTCGAATCTCGAAATCCTAGATCCTTACCATAGACTTATATGTAACCTTTCTGATTTTCATGTTTTTCCTATTTATTTTATGCCGTGCAATAAAAGACGATTCCGATTCCAATCTTACATTCATTGTTCATGTGCAATAACAAGCATACACGCATCTATTATATTACAATATTAACTAAAACCATCTTACAAACCTCGAGGACCAAACTTGACCAAAACTCAAAACAACATCAATATTACAAAACTGCAAGGACTAGTCTTGAAACTTCCAAAAACCTACACAAGCACGGTCGTGCTTAGTCCTAGGCACGGTCGCGCTTGTGCCATGACCACGGTCGTGCTTATCATTAACCACGGTCACGCCTCTTTTACAGTTTGACTCTGAAAAGGTCAAACCGACTCAAATCTAGTCCAAAAATAGATTTCAAGCGAGTTTTAGAAACCGCGGGACTTGTAGAAGAAGTTACTCGACCAGTTGCGACGTATACCCGACCAAATACACATGCAATCGTCCGAATACTTGCAAATTCTAAACCGACTTCCTTTTTAAACCGAATCAAGTAATTTGAGCAAGAATCAAACGAATTAAGTTAACCCAATACCTACCCGCGACTTATATAAGCCTCCTTAAACCCTAAATCCATCATTACATCGTCCCTATCTCGTCTGTCGATCAAGAAAAGCCGCGAAGTCTCACCGTAGCCGTCTGCACTGGTTGCCCATTCAAAACAGGTTAGTAATAGGTCATTAGGATCGTCTCTCCAAGCTAATCGAAAGCCCTAACTTAATTCGAAATCGCATTACACGATTTTACCGAATTAAATCTGAGTTTTGATAAATAAATGGTTTTAATCAAACTACACGCTAGACGTGTTATAAATCCAATTAAATAGTATGGTTGGATTCGCAAACACTCTCTCAATGAAAACCCTAAGTTTCTAATCAGTTGTATTACAAGAACTAGATTAATTGCTTCTGAAATTGACCAGACACGGTCGCGCTAACATATGAGCGCGGTCGTGCCTGACCAAGCACAGTCGTGCCCGAGAAAGGCCGGTCGTGTTTATCGAGCGAACCAAGTCCTGACCTAGTCGAACCCTAGACGCGGTCGTGCCGGGTACGAGCACGGTCGTGTCTTATGAACAGACTCTTGTTGTGACTTCTGACCAACCACGGGCGCGTTACCGACCAAGCGCGGTCGCGTACGAGCTGAGCACGGTCGTGCCGTATACGAGCACGGTCGTGTTCATCCTTTAACATATTCTTTTATTTAATATATTTTATATTTTAATCAGTTTTAATGTTATAAAAATTATTTTATAAAATATCCAGAACCAAGTATTGGTTATTAAAGATCGATTAATTAATCTTTCTTTAAATTAAAATCAATAAAATACTACAAGTTTATATAATTATTTTTATGAACAACAATGTATTCCATACGTTTTGTCTTTAACAAACATTATTTATTTAAACTTATATTTTAAATAAATGTATATTCTATTACTATTGATTAAATAAATAGTATATTTAAACAAACCTTAAACTTAAACAAATCCGTTTCCGACATCGAATAACGCAACTCAATAATACGTAATCATATATTGTTCAATAGGTCGAACCTAGCAATCCACAACACACCGCCGTTTGCCATTTGCTTGTGCAATCTATACGCTAAATAACACGTGAGTTACATAGCCTCTCTTTTACTCTATTTTATAAACTTTTGGGGTGGAACATGCGTTCTATTTACATGTTTTCAATTATACACATATACAGTTCCGTCCTATGCATGTATACAATTTTGCGCTTTGTGCTTGAGTACTAGGTGTAGGCCAATTATTATGCTCTTCATGTACAATCATTAACTATCAGCCGACAGTAAACAGTGGTAGATCTATTGAGTCTGACAAACCCACCCAGGTAGGGTGACTGTTACTGACAACATAATTTTGCGTGCAAGTTACAAAGGTTTGATTGTATAGGTCACACGATGGTTTCTCTCTATAATTGCCTTAATTGTCATGTTGTATTGAACTGTATGCACACAACACGTATTTTGCTATCACACAATAAAACCTATGTATTCTCCCCAACTTTTTAGTTGACTCTGTTTTAACCATGTTTCAGGTACCAATGTTTGAAGTAATCAAGATATGCTACATATAGGATTTTTGGACCTAGAATTCAATTAAACCAGTTTATTCTATGTAATTTACATTTTTGCTTTGTGGATTGGTTGTGTTTTGATTAAACTTGTTGAATGCAATGAAAACAATTATTTAATATTCCAACTTTAGCAAACCATGAGCAATGAACAGTCTGCACGCTTCACGCCCCGACGTTTCCGCCGTCGGTTGGGGTGTGACAGATTGGTATCAGAGCCTTGGTTATAGGGAATTAGGTTATTAGACACCTTTGACCTAGACTATAACCTTAGGATACCCACTTATGCCATGCTTCATGATTTATGTGCTACATGCTATGTGATATATGCCAAATGTTTTATATTTATATATAAATAACAACTTAAATAAACAATATCCCTACCCATATCCTAAACCACATATCCTTCATGCCTGCTTCCGTGTCATCATTAACATAGTTGGTGGAACGTCGAATTTCTTTTTACACCCGTTAAGGTTTTTAGACTTTGTTTAATTGTTAAAGGACACGTGCAATCTGGAAGGGTGACACCTGTATTCTGGGCTTTCTGTCTAGGAAAGTATTTCATATAAATCCCAATCAACCGAGGGATCCGTATGCTTTCCTGGGAATTCCCGGGATGAGTGTTTACTTATAGGCTAAAGCACGTCTCCTTGATAATTATCTGAGTTTAAATTAACCTTAATATGTCATAGTACTCGAGTGATTGTGTCACTACTTGAGTACAATCCGAACTATGAATTACTCATCTATTTATCCTTCTATTTAATCCAAGAAATTCTCACAACTCTTATTGTGTCTAAATCTGTAGAATGCCTCCCCGTCGTGACAACAGCAACAACAGCAATAACACTGACCTGGCTGCTCTACTCACACATCTGGTGAATCAAATTACCCAAGCCAACAACAACACTAATGGCCATGCTTGAGTACAATCCGAACTATGAATTACTCATCTATTTATCCTTCTATTTAATCCAAGAAATTCTCACAACTCTTATTGTGTCTAAATCTGTAGAATGCCTCCCCGTCGTGACAACAGCAACAACAGCAATAACACTGACCTGGCTGCTCTACTCACACAGCTGGTGAATCAAATTACCCAAGCCAACAACAACACTAATGGCCATGCCAGTGGGAGTGCTAATACTGGAGGTGGTGGTGGTGCCAACCCACCACAATGCACCTTCAAACACTTCAACTCCTGCAATCCCCTCAAATTCTATGGCAACGAAGGAGCCACGGGCCTCCTTCAATGGTTTGAAAGCATTGAGAGCACTTTCCTCAATAGCGATTGTCCCGACAACCTCCGTGTTCGTCATGCTACTAGTGTCTTTCAAAAAAGGGCGCTTACTTGGTGGAATGGTGAGAAAAGGACTAGGGGAATGGATGTAGCAATGGCACTACCGTGGGATGAGTTGAAGAGGATCATGACTGAGGAATTCTGTCCTCGAAATGAGATGAAAAAGTTGGAAGCGGAATTTTGGGATCTTGCTCAAGATAGTGGTGAAAGCTTAGCATACACCACCCGTTTCCACGAGCTGAGTCTACTTGTGCCACACATGGTTACACCTCTATCTAGGTGTATTGAAAAGTACATTGGTGGTCTACCTAGACAAATTCAAGATACTGTGGTAGGAGGAAATCCTGCTACTCTGGAGGATGCTATCCGCTTGTCAGCCACACTTACTGACAACCATGTTAAAGCGGGTACACTTACAAGAAAGGGTGCCAAGAAAGTTCCTGACACAACAACACCTCCCGCTCATGTCAAAGAAGTCCAAACTGAACCATACCGCAACACTAGGAAGAGAAAGGTCAAGAACTGTGCAGTAATCACTCCGGCTGCTCCAGTAAATCAAGTTGCACCCATGGCTCAAAACCCAGTAAAGAAACCCTATGGGGGCAGCCACCCACTTTGTAACACCTGCAACTATCATCACCCTCCAAGCATACCTTGTCGCCTTTGCAACCACTGCGGGAAACATGGCCACACAGCCAATATTTGTCGAGCCAAGGCACTTGCCAACCAAACCAACCCAGCAAATCAAGCCAATCATCAAGCAACTAACCAAGCCATCCCAGCCATTGCAAATGGGCGTGCTTGCTTCGAATGTGGCGACCCGAACCACTTCCGTAACCAGTGCCCAATACTGGTCAATGTTAACCAAGGCGGAACTCGTGGGCGTGCTTTCAACATCAACGCCAATGAGGCTCAGGCCAACACTGATGTGGTTAACGGTACGTTCCTTATGAATAATCGTTATGCTTCTATACTATTTGATACCGGAGCTGATAAAAGTTTTGTGTCACTAGACTTCGAACCGTTACTTGCAAAAACCCGGTCTAAACTAGAGAAAACCCTTACCGTTGAGGTAGCCGATGGTAACACCGTTACAATTGACACCATCATTTATGATTGCTCCCTAGAACTAAATAAACACACTTTTCCAATCAACCTCGTACCAATGCCATTAGGGAGTTTTGACGTCATCATAGGTATGGACTGGTTGTCAAAGCACCATGCCGAAGTCATGTGCTTTGAAAAATGCATCCGTCTACCCCTCCCATCCGGTGAAACGTTGAAGGTCTTTGGTGAGAAACCTTGCAAAGGACTCAAACTAATGTCATGCATTACCGTCCAAAAGTATATACGAAAGAAGTGCATGGTTTTCCTAGCCCATGTTATCCAAAAAGAAGACAAGAAGAAGAGTGTACAAGACATCCCCATCGTTCGGGATTTTCCTGAAGTTTTTCCTGATGACTTACCAGGTCTTCCACCTGTTCGGCAAGTGGAATTTCGCATCGATCTTGTACCTGGAGCAAACCCGGTGGCTAAAGCTCCATACCGGCTTGCACCTTCCGAGATGCAAGAACTTGCAAGCCAACTTCAAGAACTCGCCGACAAAGGTTTCATACGGCCGAGTCATTCACCGTGGGGTGCGCCAGTCTTGTTTGTTAAAAAGAAGGATGGTTCATTCCGCATGTGTATTGACTATCGAGAACTCAACAAACTTACAATAAAAAACCGCTACCCTTTACCTAGGATTGACGATCTCTTCGATCAACTCCAAGGTTCTACCTACTTCTCGAAGATTGATCTTCGATCTGGTTATCATCAACTCCGTGTGTAAGAGGAGGATGTTCCCAAAACCGCCTTCTGAACGAGATATGGTCACTACGAGTTCATGGTTATGCCTTTTGGACTAACCAATGCACCTGCTGTTTTCATGGACCTCATGAATCGCATGTGCAAACCATATCTTGACAAATTTGTGATCGTGTTCATTGACGACATCTTGATCTATTCCAAGACCAAGGAAGATCATGAGCAACATCTTAGGTTGATTTTGGACCTCTTGAAAAACGAACAGCTATACGCCAAGTTCTCCAAGTGTGATTTTTGGCTAAAGGAAGTGCAATTTTTGGGTCACGTTGTCAATAAAAAGGGAATTCATGTTGACCCCGCCAAAATTGAAGCTGTTAAGAATTGGAAAGCTCCTAAAACCCCTACCGAAGTTCGTTCGTTTCTTGGTTTAGCGGGTTATTACCGCGGGTTTATTTCTAACTTCTCCAAGATCGCTGTTCCCCTCACTACCTTAACCCAAAAAGGTAAACCTTATGAGTGGGGACCAAAACAAGAAGAAGCCTTTCAAATTCTTAAGCAAAAGTTGTGCAATGCTCCTATCCTCACCCTTCCTGAAGGTGAAGATGATCTAGTTGTTTACTGTGATGCTTCAAACCAAGGTCTTGGTTGCGTTCTCATGCAACGAGGCAAGGTGATCGCTTATGCATCAAGACAACTCAAAATCCATGAGAAGAATTATACGACGCATGATCTGGAGTTGGGTGCTGTCGTATTTGCGTTGAAGATTTGGAGACATTATCTCTATGGGACGAAATGTGTGGTGTTCACCGACCACAAAAGCCTCCAACATATCTTCAACCAAAAGGAACTCAACATGAGACAACGACGTTGGGTTGAACTCCTCAACGATTACGATTGCGAGATTCGTTATCATCCCGGCAAGGCTAATGTTGTAGCCGATGCACTAAGCCGCAAGGAACATGTCCTGCTTCAAAGTGTCAAGATCCATTCCGACATTCAAGTTCGTATTCTAGCAGCTCAACATGTCTCGGTTACCAAGGGCAATATGTATGAGGAAATGTCTTGTGGTGCTGAATTCCAATTAGAGACTAAAACAAACGGATTGCTTTATTTTCTAGATCGTATTTGGGTTCCCGATCGTGACGATCTCCGAGCATTCATCATGACCGAAGCACACAAGTCTCGATATTCTATTCATCCCGGTGCGGATAAAATGTACCAAAATCTTCGTCCACAATATTGGTGGCCCGACATGAAGAATGACATTGCCTTGTTCGTAGCAAAATGTCTCACATGTTCTAAAGTCAAAGCTGAGCATCAACGTCCTTCTGGTTTACTTGAACAACCAGAAATCCCCGTGTGGAAATGGGAGAATCTAGCTATGGATTTCATCACTAAACTCCCTCACACTTCAAGCGGTTATGATAGCATTTGGGTGATCATTGACCGTCTCACTAAGTCCGCACACTTCTTGCCTATCCGTGAAGACTATAAGGTTGAGAAATTGGCCCGAATTTACATTGACGAGATCGTGAGTCGTCACGGTGTTCCTTTGAACATAATCTCTGATAGAGATGCTCGTTTCACTTCTCGGTTTTGGCAATCTCTCCAAAAGGCACTTGGTACACGATTGGATTTGAGCACGGCCTACCATCCCCAAACTGATGGTCAGACCGAGCGAACAATCCAAACCCTGGAAGACATGCTGAGAGCCTGTGTCATCGACTTTGGTGGCAATTGGGATTCACATTTGACACTTATCGAATTTTCCTACAACAATAGTTACCACACCAGCATCGACATGGCTCCGTTTGAAGCTCTCTACGGTCGTAAGTGTCGTTCTCCCATCTGTTGGAACGAGATTGGTGAAGCACAAATCACCGGTCCCGAGTTAATTCAAGAAACCTCCGACAAGATTATTCAAATCCGTGACAACATTCGAGTTGCGAGGAGTCGGCAAAAGAGCTATGCCGACAAACGACGCAAACCCTTGGAATTCCAAGTTGGTGATCTTGTACTTCTAAAGGTGTCTCCTTGGAAGGGGGTGATCCGTTTTGGGAAGAAAGGCAAGCTAGCACCTCGCTATGTGGGTCCATTCAAGATCCTTGAAAGGATTGGGAAAGTGGCTTACAAGCTCGAGTTACCTCCATCACTTGGCAACGTACATCCTACATTTCATGTATCCAACCTCAAGAAGTGTCTTGCTGATGAGAACCTTCATATACCTCTTGACGATGTGCGCATTGATGAGACGATGCACTTCGTTGAAAAACCAGTCGAGATTATGGATCGTGAGATAAAACAACTCAAGCGCAGCCGTATTCCTATTGTCAAGGTTCGTTGGGAATCTAAACGAGGACCCGAGTTTACTTGGGAACGAGAAGACCAAATGAAGCTCAAGTACCCACATCTTTTTGCTGAAGCAGTAGCCTCAACCAGTTGAATTTCGGGACGAAATTCCCTCAACATGGGGATACTGTAACCTTTCTGATTTTCATGTTTTTCCTATTTATTTTATGCCGTGCAATAAAAGACGATTCCGATTCCAATCTTACATTCATTGTTCATGTGCAATAACAAGCATACACGCATCTATTATATTACAATATTAACTAAAACCATCTTACAAACCTCGAGGACCAAACTTGACCAAAACTCAAAACAACATCAATATTACAAAACTGCAAGGACTAGTCTTGAAACATCCAAAAACCTACACAAGCACGGTCGTGCTTAGTCCTAGGCACGGTCGCGCTTGTGCCATGACCACGGTCGTGCTTATCATTAAGCACGATCGCGCCTCTTTTACAGTTTGACTCTGAAAAGGTCAAACCGACTCAAATCTAGTCCAAAAATAGATTTCAAGCGAGTTTTAGAAACCGCGGGACTTGTAAAAGAAGTTACTCGACCAGTTGCGACGTATACCCGACCAAATACACATGCAATCGTCCGAATACTCGCAAATTCTAAACCGACTTCCTTTTTAAACCAAATCAAGTAATTTGAGCAAGAATCAAACGAATTAAGTTAACCCAATACCTACCCGCGACTTATATAAGCCTCCTTAAACCCTAAATCCATCATTACATCGTCCCTATCTCGTCTGTCGATCAAGAAAAGCCGCGAAGTCTCACCGTAGCCGTCTGCACTGGTTGCCCATTCAAAACAGGTTAGTAATAGGTCATTAGGATCGTCTCTCCAAGCTAATCGAAAGCCCTAACTTAATTCGAAACCGCATTACACGATTTTACCGAATTAAATCTGAGTTTTGATAAATAAATGGTTTTAATCAAACTACACGCTAGACGTGTTATAAATCCAATTAAATAGTATGGTTGGATTCGCAAACACTCTCTCAATGAAAACCCTAAGTTTCTAATCAGTTGTATTACAAGAACTAGATTAATTGCTTCTGAAATTGACCAGACACGGTCGCGCTAACATATGAGCGCGGTCGTGCCTGACCAAGCACAGTCGTGCCCGAGAAAGGCCCGGTCGTGTTTATCGAGCGAACCAAGTCCTGACCTAGTCGAACCCTAGACGCGGTCGTGCCGGGTACGAGCACGGTCGTGTCTTATGAACAGACTCTTGTTGTGACTTCTGACCAACCACGGGCGCGTTACCGACCAAGCGCGGTCCCGTACGAGCTGAGCACGGTCGTGCCGTATACGAGCACGGTCGTTCATCCTTTAACAGATTCTTTTATTTAATATATTTTA
The DNA here is from genome assembly GCA_023525975.1 of Smallanthus sonchifolius. Lineage (NCBI taxonomy): Eukaryota > Viridiplantae > Streptophyta > Magnoliopsida > Asterales > Asteraceae > Smallanthus > Smallanthus sonchifolius. Next base: position 67,011,976 of record CM042031.1, on the reverse strand, counting down.
TATTTTAATCAGTTTTAATGTTATAAAAATTATTTTATAAAATATCCAGAACCAAGTATTGGTTATTAAAGATCGATTACTTAATCTTTCTTTAAATTAAAATCAATAAAATACTACAAGTTTATATAATTATTTTTATGAACAACAATGTATTCCATACGTTTTGTCTTTAACAAACATTATTTATTTAAACTTATATTTTAAATAAATGTATATTCTATTACTATTGATTAAATAAATAGTATATTTAAACAAACCTTAAACTTAAACAAATCCGTTTCTGACATCGAATAACGCAACTCAATAATACGTAATCATATATTGTTCAATAGGTCGAACCTAGCAATCCACAACACACCGCCGTTTCCCATTTGCTTGTGCAATCTATACGCTACATAACACGTGAGTTACATAGCCCCTCTTTTACTCTATTTTACAAACTTTTGGGGTGGAACATGCGTTCTATTTACATGTTTTCAATTATACACATATACAGTTCCGTCCTATGCATGTATACAATTTTGCGCTTTGTGCTTGAGTACTAGGTGTAGGCCAATTATTATGCTCTTCATGTACAATCATTAACTATCAGCCGACAGCAAACAGTGGTAGATCTATTGAGTCTGACAAACCCACCCAGGTAGGGGTGACTGTTACTGACAACACAATTTTGCGTGCAAGTTACAAAGGTTTGATTGTATAGGTCACACAATGGTTTCTCTCCATAATTGCCTTAATTGTCATGTTGTATTGAACTGTATGCACACAACACGTATTTTGCTATCACACAATAAAACCTATGTATTCTCCCCAACTTTTTAGTTGACTCTGTTTTAACCATGTTTCAGGTACCAATGTTTGAAGTAATCAAGATATGCTACATATAGGATTTTTAGACCTAGAATTCAATTAAACCAGTTTATTCTATGTAATTTACATTTTTGTTTTGTGGATTGGTTGTGTTTTGATTAAACTTGTTGAATGCAATGAAAACAATTATTTAATATTCCAACTTTAGCAAACCATGAGCAATGAACAGTCTGCACGCTTCACACCCCGACGTTTCCGCCGTCGGTTGGGGTGTGACATTATAGGATCATACTTAAATCTTTAAACTTGCATACTTAGGCTTCGTGAGGATATTCTCCCTCCAAAGCTTGCAAATACTTATCCGTGTCGGATACTATTCATCATCCAAGTGAGTATACTTAGCCCCTTTTTCATTTACATTCTTTTGGGGTGAAACATGTTCAAACTTCAAACTTATACAATTCTTGTACAAACTACGACTAGATGCTTATTCTTATGTTAAACTTGAGACTTGTATGCTTAGATTAAACTTAAAACTAGCATATTTATTAACTTTGATCAAGCCTATGGTAACAATGATAGTTCTATTTGTATTTGACCAATCCACCTTGATTGATTGACCCTTCGGGGGGAGCCCTTGGTGTTTGTTACTAAACCAAACTTTTAAACTTGAGACTTATAAAGGTAACCTGCGGGTTATGCCTAAACTTGGTTGAGGATTGAATGTGCACAATGTTTAAGATACTTGTTTTCTCATACTTACATTATAGAATGCATATATCATAGTGAATTGTAATTCTTTTCAAATACTTGTTAAACTGTGTCAAAACCTTTGTATCTCACCAACTATTTTGTAGTTGACAGATTCTTTCACATGTTTCAGGTTCTACATCATGAGACTTGTTTGTGATCACATAGGACGCTTTGGACCTAGACTACTTATTAAATAAATGTTGTATACTTGTTATTTCCTTGTATTGAACCTTTGAATATATTATTAATGAAATATTGAAACTTTAATAGGCAAACTTGTGCTATTGAACAACCGCGTCCGCCCCGACGTATAATCCGCCGTCGGTTGGGGTGTGACAGATTGGTATCAGAGCCTTAGTTATAGGGAATTAGGTTATTAGACACATGACCTAGACTATAACTTAGGAGACCCAAACATGAGTTATCTCATGTCCTTTACTAGGAATTCTCTCCTCACTCTATTCTTAAATCTTATACATGAACGCTTGGAGATTCTACCATTCTACCTACCTACGTGCTACAAGAGGCTACTACATCGAGGATACGTTCTTAGGCTTAAGTCTAATCCTCCAATAAACTCTCGTCAAGAGTATTTTAGTTCTAAACAATGTATGAGAACTTATGCGGACCGGAAGGGTGGATACCTGTATTCTGGGAAATTCTGTCAAGGAAAGCATTTCGTATAAATCCAAATCAACCGTTGGACCCGTATGCTTTCCTGGGAATTCTTGGGATGAGTATTCACTTATAGGAATGCATGACTTCTCTAAAACATTAGTGAGCTTAGATCTCCCTTGATATGTCAAAGTACTTACTTAGTGATATGCACTAAACGAGTACTATCTCAAACACTATATACTTCATAAATTCATGATTCAAAAAAAAACTTTCCTCTATAATCTTTATTCTATGATTCTTAAGTCCCGTCTTGTCACATGACATCATGCTTACTCGTCATGACCCGAAGGAGTTACCTTCAAGGAGAAATTCTTACAAGATTATACTTAAAAACTACACACATAAACTTATATTCATAGATACTACCCAATAAACTTTATGATCGTTGTAATACAACCCTTAAAACTATGTATTACTCTACAAATTCTCCTATAAACTTCATTATTATATGAACATAACACTTAAGGGGAAACCCTTGTATTTCATCTTATTTTCATCACCCAACCAAACTACTCTAGATAACTCACTCAAAAACTTTTGCTACACTCTTATACATCTCAAAGTTTTCATACTTCCTTAAACTTCATGATCCTTGTAATACCAGCACATTTAAAACCATGTATTACCCTACAAGTCCTTTTACAAACTTCATTACTTTGTAAACTTGACACCTAAGGAGAAACTCTTGTGTTTTCATCACTCAAAACTTCATTTGATGATTTACTCAAACTTTGTCACACTTCTCAAAAACTTTCATTACATCTTTAAAACTTACACATCACCGTTTCTTGTAAACAAAACTTAACGTCTTTTAAATCTAAAGAACCTTGATAAAGAAGTTCGTGACCTAAGTAACTTCCTTGTAGAGGAAGAAGCCTACTATAGAATAAACAAGTTCCACGTTTAAGACTCTAAACCCACAATGAACCTTGACATAGTACCATAAGACTCAAACATCGGTGACAACAACTGAGAGAAGTTGTAGGCCCATGAGGAAGTTCCGGCTAGGGAAATAGGGTACATAAGTGAGTCCTCGTGACCCACCCCTTCTTCCGGGAATTTTCTTCGTTAGCTCATCAACTTCAAACTAAAAACCATTTTTTTTATAATACTGTGATGACTCAGTATTATGAATAAAAATCTTTTTGAACACATTTAATCAATTTACTTACAAATCTCTTCCTATTCTTTTCTCTTTCTAGGTAATGGACTCACACTCACACTCTTCGCCATTGTACCGTCCAAGAGGGGAGTCCGACCGAGAAGAGAGCAGCGAGTCACCGGTGTACCAGCCAAGTCCTTACCCTAATGCTAGGGCAAGAGCTGAACTTAACACCAACTGGACCAGAAACCATAGGACATCACCACCGAGGAATCCTTATCAAGCACCTCATCTTCACCACCGGTTCTCATCACCACCAAGGGACCCGTACTTAGCACCTACCCCTACCCTAAGGGCTAGGCATGCCGGGGCACCTGCCGTGACCATGGGAATCCCGGTGCCTAACATTCCTAGGTTTATGGAAACCGAGGAATCTGTGAGGAGGGAGATGGAGCATAGGGCACGACACGACCTGTTAAACCAAAGGATCGACGACCTGGCCAATCAAATCTGGATTCAGGAAGACAAGATCACAGCCTTGGAGGTAGACAAGGAAATCCTCGAGCACCGTACCAAAACCACTAGAGCGGAGTCTAGGTTTGCCATCCGAGTAACCCTAGCAGTCCTTGTGGTAGTACTTACATGCTTCTTAGTAGAGAGTTACCTAAGGCGTGCGTGAAGCCTCTATTCCTTTTAAATTTTAAATTTTTGTCTTATGTAAGGGCTAGAAGCCCAAATTTTGGAATATCTAATGAAAAGTTATTTTGAAATTTCATCTTGTTATCACTTGTTGATTTGACACTCCTCTCATCATTACAAACTTAACCCTCTTACCCATACACTTCCGTCAAGAGTAGCTCACGTTAGTACTAGAGATAATTAACGACGTGACATTTAACTATAAAAACCCTAAGTGACACATACACTTGAAGAATAAACTTTGAACGAACCTTCTAATTCGTAAGCACTCTTTTAAAACAACTCGACTTACGAGCCACTGCCGTAATCAGCTATGATCCTTACCTCTTATATAGACTTCACACTTCTAAACTTGACCAACTTTTCGTTTGACAATCATACATACCTCTTCATAAGTCTTACTTATACTATTTATCAATGTCCAACTCGTCATTTTTAAACATCTTAATTACACTCTATATAAAAGAAAACTATACCTGCTGTTATAAAACGAGATAAAATCATTTATAAACACACTATCATAAACCTTATCGAAACTTTTCCCGTTACCCTATGCTTGGAGACTTTCCTCATTCAACTCTTGTCACGTAAAGGACTTACTATAAATCACAACGGAGACTAAAAGCTTGAATACACGTTGCTAAAACATTAAACTTCGTATACATAACTATGAGGTCAGAAACTTTTGAGTCATGCAAAAAAACTTATACAAATACTCAAACTTGTATTCTTAAAACTAAACTTGATCAATAAAGGATCATGTAAAGCTTAATATTGCAACTTGTGATTTATCCTACTTATACTTGAATTCTTAGTCTTGAAACCCATACTTGGATTCTAAATCTTGAAACTCATACTTGGATTCTAAATCTTGAAACTTATACTTGAATTCTTAGTCTTGAAACTTATACTTGGATTCTTAATTTTGAAACTTATACTTGGATTCTTAGTCTTGAAACTTATACTTGGATTCTAAATCTTGAAACTCATACTTGGATTCTAAATCTTGAAACTCATACTTGGATTCTAAATCTTGAAACTTATACTTGAATTCTTAGTCTTGAAACTTATACTTGGATTCTTAATTTTGAAACTTATACTTGGATTCTTAGTCTTGAAACTTATACTTGGGTTCTTAATCTTGAAACTTATACTTGGATTCTTAATCTTGAAACTTATACTTGGATTCTTAGTCTTGAAAACTTGTTGTGTGACGTATTCTTGTTCAAACACAATTTAAACTATCCGATGTTTGACGTATTCTTGTTCAAACACAATTTAAACTACCCCATGTTTGACGTATTCTTGTTCAAACATGATGAACATACGAGACTTTAAACTACCCCATGTTTGACGTATTCTTGTTCAAACGTGATGAACGTATGAGACTTTAAACTACACCATGTTTGACGTATGCTTGTTCAAACATGATGAACGTATGAGACTTTAAACCACTCCATGTTTGACGCATGCTTGTTCAAACCCGATGGACGTATAAGACTTTAAGCTACTCCATGTTTGACGTATGCTTGTTCAAACACGATGGACGTATAAGACTTTAAGCTACTCCATGTTTGACGTATGCTTGTTCAAACACGATGGACGTATAAGACTTTTCCATGTTTGACGTATGCTTATTCAAACATGATGAACGTACAAGACTTTTAAACTACTCAAGGTTTGATGTATTCTTGATCAAACCCGAGGAAAGTGTAAAGACTTTAAACTACTCGATGATTGAAGTATTCTTAATCAATCACGAGGAAACTTTGAAACTCTAAATCTTGTCACATTCATTTCCCTTTTATCATTGAATGGCGTTTCTCTCTAAGGGACTCGTTAATCAATGATCACTCTTATGTGGAAACTTTAGTCATGTGTTAAACAAATTCTTATACTCTTCCTTGATCCACACACAAACAGAAGGACCTATGCGGACTATACGAGGATTTAAATACTTGCGGGTGCACACGTAAGTATGAAAATCAACGTATGGGAAAACCTAGTAAACTCTGTCGTGTGCTATGATCCAAGACTTATCGTAAAAGGTAGTCATGGGACTTAGGTACCGTAACAATCCTTAGACGTATTAGACTACAAACTCAAATCCTTACACTATCAACGAATCCATTCTAAGTGATGCATCTCACTTCAAATCTTGAATGAAAGTTCAGCAGTTATCCTCTCAAATACATTTCTGAAAACAAATCTTCATAGATTTCAATGAAACTATATGTTTCTTAGGGAAACTCTTGGCAACCATACACTGGGAAAAACTTAGAAACTCGAACGTAATCTTATTCCTGTCATTACATCTCATTTAAAAACTCTAAACATAACCCAGAGTTTACTAGGGAACGTGAAGTATCCTTCTCATTATCCTTATGCGCATCGTAAACTTAACTAAACCCTTCTACTCTAATTTCGGGACGAAATTTCCTAAAGTAGGGGAGACTGTAATGTCCCGGATTTTTCCATCCCATTTTTCCTAATCATTGCACGTATTATAAACCTTGAAAACTTATTTGAAACCTATTTTCTTTAATAATACATACTCCTATATATATATATATATATATATATATATATGGCTTTCATTTTAAAAAGAAATATAGGTTTTATAAAATTAACCTTAAAACTTTATAAGTTTATAATTATATTTATAAACTTATTCTAAAAACAAAAAGGAAAACTTATACACTAATGAATTATGTTATAAAGTTATAAAATAATAAAACTTTTGAGACTTTAGAGAAATTTATAAAAATAAAACATATTTATTTCTACAAAAGTTCGGGGACCAAAACTGCCATTTTCAGAAACTTATTCTAAACTTGAAATAACTTTTAAACATAAAATGTTAAAACTGGGAAACTACAAGGACCAGTTCTGACATTCCCCTAAACACCCGAGACCCAAACCGGTCCCGAGTTCGAAACCCCCCAGTCCCGTTTTTCAGCCATTCCCCTTCGAAAACACGTTTACGTCCAGGTTCACCGAACCTCGAACTCCCATACTCGCGTGCGACCGAAACCCAACGCGTCTCGGTAACCAATTTCGACCTTAATGGCCGCGTGAGGCTCGATGGAGAAGCCGTCGGCCCAACCACCACCCGCAACCCGTTCGAGCAATAAATGCTAAAAAATGGCTATAAATATCGATTGAAATCTCAGTAAACACCACACCTCAACTCTCCAAACTCCCAATTCAGTCGTTCACCACCCGCATTCGTCGATTCGGGAGCCACGACCGCCGACGACCACCACAGTCCGGTTCTCACTAATTTCTATATCATTTCAGGTAATTCAAATGGCCATTCAATTCGTTTTCATCCGATTATCAATAACCCTCTGTCAATTTGCATAAACAGAGGGTTAATCGATGCGTATGTAGGGGATTAAGAACTAGGGTTCATAAGGGGAAGGGGCGACTTCGGGACTTTTGTTTAAGAAATTCCTTTTCCAGTTAAAACACGAACGAACCCGTAGTCGGGATGGTTAGTGCGCGCGTGTGTGTCTCGACCCGGTCCCAGACCCGAGTTCGAGCCGGGTAAACCGGTTTTGCTTCCTTTCTATTTTTTTTAGCCTTTAAAACGATTTTAAACACTTTTAATAATTTTTATAAAATCTATTAAACTTTTATAAACTTAAAAACAATTTTTATTTATACTTTTATATTCTGGAACAATTGTTAATTAATTAAAATTAGTTAAAACTTGTTTAATCTTTGAAAATGAATATTTAAAAAAGTATAAAAACCACCTTTAAATCTTATAAAAGTTATATTCGGAATAGGAAATATTTTATAGAATTTGAAAACTTGAACCTTCTATAAAATCAATTTTATAAAACATAAGACTTGTGCATTTATTCATTGTAAAATATTTGTAAACTTTATCCTAAAAGAACCCTTATAAACTTATAACTATATTTAAACTTAAGAACACATTTTAAACATTATTTAACTATACATATTTCAATAAATACTTAATACTTAAATGCTTTAATAAATCGTAAGTGATTTATATTAATTCTTTCAAATAGATAAATAATTTTTAATTACTTATTCGTAATAATTATGCATCCTTGAAACAATTGTAATAAAACCTTAATTATTATTCAAAATAATAATTATTATTATATATCCTTTAAATAATTATTATAAATCCTTAATAATTATTTATTTCTTGAATAATTATTGTTAAACTTTAATAATTATTTGACCTTTCAATTGCTTCAACTTATTTCCAGATGCTTAGAAAACTATTTTGATTATTTTCGTATAATGAATAATTGTGAAACTTTTAAATAATTATTTTAATTAATAATTATTCTAAACTATAAACTTATAAAACTTCGGTATTCAAACCTTGCGACATTCATTCAAAACCTTCATTGAAACTTTTGTTTAAACTTTACAAAACACAATCATGCCCACCTCCCACTTGGAACCCTAGTCGAATCTCGAAATCCTAGATCCTTACCATAGACTTATAGGATCATACTTAAATCTTTAAACTTGCATACTTAGGCTTCGTGAGGATATTCTCCCTCCAAAGCTTGCAAATACTTATCCGTGTCGGATACTATTCATCATCCAAGTGAGTATACTTAGCTCATTTTTCATTTACATTCTTTTAGGGTGAAACATGTTCAAACTTCAAACTTATACAATTCTTGTACAAACTATGACTAGATGCTTATTCTTATGTTAAACTTGAGACTTGTATGCTTAGATTAAACTTAAAACTAGCATATTCATTAACTTTGATCAAGCCTATGGTAACAATGATAGATCTATTGTATTTGACCAATCCACCTTGATTGATTGACCCTTCGGGGGGAGCCCTTGGTGTTTGTTACTAAACCAAACTTTTAAACTTAAGACTTATAAGGGTAACCTGCGGGTTATGCCTAAACTTGGTTGAGGATTGAATGTGCACAATGTTTAAGATACTTGTTTTCTCATACTTATATTATAGAATGCATATATCATAGTGAATTGTAATTCTTTTCAAATACTTGTTAAACTGTGTCAAAACCTTTGTATCTCACCAACTATTTTGTAGTTGACAGATTCTTTCACATGTTTCAGGTTCTACATCATGAGACTTGTTTGTGATCACATAGGACGCTTTGGACCTAGACTACTTATTAAATAAATGTTGTATACTTGTTATTTCCTTGTATTGAACCTTTGAATCTATTATTAATGAAATATTGAAACTTTAATAGTCAAACTTGTGCTATTGAACAACTGCGTCCGCCCCGACGTATAATCCGCCGTCGGTTGGGGTGTGACAGGTGAAATCCCAAGACACGACTGGTACTTACCTTATAAACAATGTAAGCCGGTCTCCCGTGTGAGCTGTTGTAAGTAAGACTGGAACAGGAGTTCTAGCAGTTGTTTACCTGACATGATACCGGTGTATACGGTGGTGCGAACAAGTCAAGGGGAATGGACCTATTGGATGTGTGGGCAGAGCCTAAGAGAAATTATGATTATGAATTTATCATTTTTTATGCCAAATGATTTGGGTCTTGATAAACGTATTCAACAGTGTTCGCCCTAACGTTTTATTTTCAAAATATTTTCAGGTAATACTTAAATGCTATTAAGCTATTTCCTGTGGCATTTGTAAATAAAATAACGTTTGTCGGGTTGGCTACAAATATAAGCCGAAAACGTTGGTTGATGAATAAGCTCTGGCTGTCGGGTTGGCTAAGGATATAGCCCGAAGTTAATGGTATATAAAGATTTTACAGGCTCACGTGCGGTGTGGACTAAGATGCCCTAATCACAAGAAGGCCTTGATATATAGTTAGGGATGATGCCGAAGAACTGTGTTTCCCAGGCATGCTATACCTTGTGGCTAAAATACTTGTCGAAGAGACAAGGGATGTATTTTGATTTCAGAAAAGTTTGTGAAGAAACATGCGGGTGTTTAAATCCTGATATTATAAATAAAGATCTCTGTTTATTTAAACGAGGTCTTGATATTTACAAAAGCAACCCTTGAGGTTGAGATTTATAAAAGAAACGATCCAAGAAAATCTTCCGCTGCAAAATACTCTAAGATTAAAAGAACATGTACCAATCGAGTCACATACGCCCAGGGTGTGACATATCCAGTACTTTCAAATGTTTCTAGAGATATTAAATTTCTCTTCAAATTTGGTATATACCTGACATTTAGGAGATCCACTTATGTCCCATTATCCAGCTTAAGATCAACAGTTCCCAAACCTTGAATCTGCCATGGACTGTTATCCCCAAGTTGAACAGTCCCTTGTGGTTCCATCTTTAGATCTTTAAAGAAATCTTTAACTAAGTCATGTGAAAAGAACAACCTGAATCCATCACTCATTCATGACTTACAGCCCCATTTGACACCATTTACACATTTACACTCTCATATCCTTCTGATGAACCCACAGGGGAGTAATTTCCTTGACTTCTTGAAAAAATTGAATCACCTTTCTTTTCTTTCTTTTAGGGCACTCTCTTTTTAAATGTTTATGAGAATTGCAAACATAACATCTTCTTTTAACCTTTGACTTTCATCTAGGAGTTGTCTTTGTATTTGAAAATCTCTGTTCAGATCTTCCTCTAACCAAAAAACCATCTGCCCCTTTTTCCTTTACCTCAACCCTTTTCTTTAATTCCTTGGAATTCATTGATGCAAGTACTTCTTCCATGGACAGATTCTCTCTCCCATACATCAATGTGTTCATATGTCTGTGGTAATGAGGTTAGAAATATAATGGCTCTATCTTCTTCATCAAGAATTACCACAATATTCTCTAGGTCAAGAACAACCTTCTTAATCATCTGTGTGACCCTCTAAAGATTTCCTTGTATTCATCTTAAATGTATACAACCTTCTTTTGAGATATAAGTGATTTGAAACCTCCCTGAGAACCCTATCTCCCAAGCTAAGAATCGTAGAACTATATGCTTTCTCCATTATTTCTTTCTTCTCTTTCTCGGACAAATTCTCTGGTAAGTGCTAAGAATCAACAACACCATTGTGCACTAATAGTACTCTCATATTTAATCGCCATAGACTAAAGTCATTTCTTCGATCGAATTTTTCCAAATCTAGCTTAGTACTCACCAGCTCTGAGTTGAACTGACTTTAAGAACTCACGAATTCTTCAAATCAATCGAGCCAAATCTCTTATACAAATTGTTGAAGATTATTGCGGAAAATTAATCTAACAACACCAAAGAATACTATCCAGAGATTGACAATTAAGAATGAACGAAAGTAACCAAATGATTAGGGCTTTATTCAATAGACCTTAAACGATTACAATGACTCACAAGAGTAAAGTTAATGAACCTTAAATCTTGTTTGGAGAGCTTGAAACTTTCACAAACATATTAAACACAAAGATGTGCAAAATGAGGTGTTATGTGCATAATGATTGAATGATGATACATCATACACATGAGTAAATTAGGAAACTTGGGTAATTTATATGTGTATGTATGTGTATCATGGTTGGTATCAAATTAAACACTTGGGAATGGAAAATTATGAATTAGAACGTGGAAAATGGGATTAAAATGTGTTAAAAAGAACTTTTCCTTATTTGAGTTGCAGAGCGTTAGTCAACAATGGCAGGGTTGGCTCTTGTTCAACATTTAGCGAATGCCAAAAGCAGCTAGAGTTGGCAAACATTGAGCCAGCGCTGAGGGTGTTTTTAACTTAATTTATACTTGGTTTTTTTAGTACAAATGGATACTAAAATGGTATGTATTTACTTAGCACTGACTAATTGTATTAAATCAAAATGTTTTCAAGAAAAACACCTTAGTTGAATGATCATGAAATTAAATCTAATCTTGGTTTTGAATAAACCCACTTATGTAGTATAAATCGACGGGTTTATTAATATTTGTGGTGATATAAACTTGTATCCAACTTTTGAAACTTAACTTTTGGATTGTAAACACCATAAACTATACATACTTCCGCTTGTGTTTTAAAATAAAAAAATTTGGGACCATTTTTGAAGAGTTACTATAAAATGAATAAATATAATATAAAATAGTTTATAAAAAACATAGGTGTTACACTTGGCCTAGGGGTCATGGAGCATTTAGAGTGGTTGCTCAACATTTTAAAATCAAATAAGGTTTTCCGGCTGCTATAAAGCAAATTAGAGTGGTAGCTCAACCTTTCATGTCTTTGGTTTAGCTGAATTGAAGGTCATGAATTAAAGTCAAGAGGTAGCTCAACACAAAAAAAAATATACACATATGTATGTATATGCGGGGATCATCACGTTTTCTCCTTAAACGTGTTAAACCTACACTGAAACATTAATCCCGTCTTTGGTAATCTTCATATCAAGGTCTAACGTAAAAAGAACTGCATGACCTTTATATATGTTTGTCATTAGCATAGTAATACATGAGGCATTTAATCACGTTCGGTGTAATATAGTATCCGATAATGTAATAAATGTTGAAAAAATTGTGAAAAAGTATGTTCTTTTTTCACAAAACTAAGAAAATGGTTTTTTTCTCAACTTTGGACAGAAATAATTATATGTAAATGGTGTTAATATACTTATTTTCTTTTGGTTTTGTGTTCTACTATGTGAGAGTTTTGCAACGAATCAAACCTTGTCTAAAATGGAGTTAAGATGAATAAGATATCGATGCTCGAAGTTTAGTGTTTGAAAAGAACAAAGCTGCAAAAATTACATTGGAAATTGATGAAACTTGTCTCACATATGTGGGAGGACAAAACTTAAAGTGGTATATAAGGAGAAGCACTCCTTAGCTATTGTACCCGTAACTAAGGGAACTAGTAGGGAACCCAAAGGTGCAAAACACTCCAACTCGAACTCGCATACACACGTGCACACATGGTGTGGTCGATGGGCACAATATGGCACTTTGATGATGTCATAAGTGGATGCGGCTTGCCCTGATGATGTCGACAATTGATGGCATGTGGGGCGCGGTTTCCACTATTGCGGGGCTCCAGGTCCAAGGCTCGAATTCCACTGACGATGTCATCTGTGGTTGTCGAGTTCGTATCCACTGCTCCATCAATGATTCGGATCCACTACTCGGTTCACTGCAATTACAACTTGTCATGAATTACGATGATAATTTCGCTTGACCATTTCAATGTGTTTAATTTTGTTTATTACAAGATAAAATGGGCAATTTAGTTTCGATTTTTGTGAATATAACATAAGCTTGAGAGTTCATAATTTTTTAGTGAAGAAATATTACTTAGCTCTCACTTTCACAAAAAGATCTATACAAAACTGTGCAACAAGTTTGTTTTAGAAAACTATAGAGGTGCACTCTCTAATTCCATCCATCTTCACCAACTTCTTCTTCTTCCTTACCATAATCCGAAACACCATTAACACAGTGCAACTTCGGGCGCGAGAGGCATCTCTGACAGTACACATATTGTTCCGGTTATTGTACTTTGAGAGTGATAGCGTGATGGTCACACGGTGTTGATCTATGTCAACGCTAATTTCCTGAGCTATGTCAAGAACACGTTTGAATCCTCCAAACGATAAACTTTATTAAATTCCTCAATAAAATAAACAATCCCCCTTTCAAACGTAAAAGAGAAAGAGATTAAATAGAAATCCTAAACTTGAGAAACAAGTCTCAACCAAATAAACATAAAAATTAAACAAATATTATACTAAAGATAGATTAGGGTTCGGCCAAGGTGGAGGTAGCTTGGGCCGGTCCCGAACAAGCCCGCGAGTCCACTTAGCCACTTTCGTTTGGAATCGGTTTGCAAGCCCCGAAACCCGCCATGCTTGACTCATTCCCCTCGCCATCATCCTCCCTGGCGTGAAAAGGACTCGTCCCCGAGTCATCATCATCTAAATCACCTTCACAGGGAGACAAATCAGCCACATTAAACGTTGCAGAAACTTTGTAGTGACCCGGCAAATCAATCTTATAAGCATTGTCATTAATACGCTCGAGCACACGAAAAGGTCCATCCGCCCGAGGATGTAATTTACCGAAACGACCATGTGGAAACCTCTCGCGACGCAAATGAATCCAAACCAAATCCCCTGGCTGAAAAATAACCGAACGCCTATGTTTATTTGCAGCATCTTGATATTGCAAGTTATGTTTAGCAATCTGAGCGCGAACTTGCTGATGGAGGTCCTGAATTTGAACAGCTCGGACATCACCATCGGTACTAAGGTGAGACATATCAGTAGGAGGCGCTAAATCTAAAGGAGTAAAGGGATTGCGCCCATACACAATAAAAAACGGACTCTTCCCGGTGGATTTATGACACGAACGATTATAAGCAAACTCAGCCTGAGGTAAAACTAAGTCCCACTGCTTGGGCTTATCCCCAACCAAACTACGAAGTAAATTGCCCAAACTACGATTCGTTACCTCAGTTTGTCCATCCGTCTGGGGGTGATGAGAGCTAGAAAACTGCAACTTCGAACCCAAACGTTTCCATAGTGTACGCCAAAAGTGCCCAACGAACTTAACATCACGATCAGAAGTGAGAGTCTTAGGAACTCCATGTAAGCGAACAATCTCTGAAAAATACAATCGAGCAACTTGGGACGCATCAAAAGTCTTAGCACAAGGAACAAAATGCGCCATCTTCGAAAAACGATCAACGACGACCATAATCGAGTCCTTCTGTCGCTGAGTCCGTGGTAAACCAAGAACAAAGTCCAAACTAACATCCTCCCAAGGACCGCGTGGAATCGGCAAGGGCGTATAGAGGCCCTGGTTTGTGTGAGTGGTCTTCGCAATGTGACAAACGTGGCAACGGCGAAGTAATCGAGCAACATCAGCTTCCAAACGTGGCCAAAAAAATCGATCCCTAACCTGCGCCAGCGTCTTGTCACGACCGAAATGCCCAGCTAAACCATCCTTATGACATTCCAAAATGATTGCTTCCCGAAACGAGGATTGTGGAACACATAAACGGGTACCGCAAAATAAAAACCCTTGACGACGGGTAAAAAAACCCCACGGCGAACTGGCGGTACGTGACCAAGCATCCCCAAAATCAGGATCATCGACATATAGGTGTTGCCAAGAACTAAAACCGGGAACAGAAAGCTCAAAGGATGTAAGTAAGGTCGGCCGACGACTCAAAGCATCAGCAACATTATTAGAAGATCCTGCCTTGTGACGAATAGTAAACGAATATGCCTGTAAAGTTTCGACCCATTTGGCATGACGCGGATTCAATTTAACTTGTCCTTGGATGTATTTCAAAGCTTGATGATCCGAAAAAAGAATAAAGTCATTTGGAAGTAAATAATGACGCCAATAATCAAGACTACGAATAATAGCATAAAACTCCTTATCATATGTGCTGTAACGCTGACGCACCTCATTCAATTTTTCACTAAAATATGCCACCGGGCGTCCGCTTTGACTCAAAACACCACCAATCCCAATACCGGACGCATCACACTCAATTTGAAACACATCATCAAAGTTCGGGAGGGCGAGAATAGGAGCCGTCGTGACAAGGGCCTTCAAGGTGTCAAAAGATTTTTTGTGCAGCAGCGGTCCAGACGAATTTGGAATTTTTCAACAAGTCGGTCATAGGTGTCACAATAGAACTGAAATTGCGGATGAAACGGCGGTAAAAAGAAGCTAAACCATGGAAACTCCGGACATCGCGTAAGTTTTGCGGCGTTGGCCAAGATGTGATGGCCGAAATTTTGCTCTCATCCATTCGAATACCATCACCCGACACCAAATATCCCAAGAAGACGACCTCGCGAGTAAGGAAGTGACACTTCTTTCCGTTAGCAAACAAGCGCTGATCCCGTAAAATAGTAAAAACTGCTCGTAGGTCCTGCAAGTGTTGTGCCAAAGTCTTGCTAAAAATAAGTATATCGTCGAAATAAACGACGACACAAACGCCAATAAGACCCCGAAAAACATGATTCATAAGACGCATAAACGTACTCGGAGCATTAGCTAACCCGAATGGCATAACCATCCACTCGTATAACCCATCTCGCGTCTTAAAAGCGGTTTTCCATTCATCCCCTTGTCGCATTCGAATTTGGTGGTATCCACTTCGAAGATCAATCTTGGAGAAAATGCTAGAGCCGTGCAACTGGTCAAGTAAGTCTTCAAATCGTGGAATAGGAAATCTGTACTTCACCGTTATTTTATTCACAGCTCGACTATCAATACACATTCGATATGCGCCCCCTGGTTTTGGCACAAGTAAAGCGGGAACAGCACACGGACTTTTACTTTCACGTATAAAACCTTTTTCTAACAACTCTGTCACTTGTCGTTGCAATTCAGCAAATTCTTTCGGATTCATTCGATAAGATGGTTTATTCGGTATACTCGAACCCGGGTGAAAATCAATACAATGCTGAATTTCGCGTTCCAACGGTAAGCCCTCCGGTATTTCCTCCGGAAAAAGATCACGAAACTCAGTGAGTAAAGGCCTTACCGCCACCGGTGGAGGTGGTGTTGGCGGATTTTCCTCAACAATAAGAAGTCCAAAAATCCACGGGGGTTCCGGTTTTAGAGCGCACTCCAAAAATTCAGTTTTTGAAAGAATTAACGCTTCTGTTTGTGAATCTTTCGGGTTAAAAGGTGCCAAAGTAATACTCAACCCGTCTTTCCGAAAACTATACGTATTACGATACCCATCATGTTTCACGCGACGGTCATACAACCAAGGGCGCCCCAAAAGGATATGACAAGCATCCATGGGGATGACTTCACACCAAAGTTCGTCCGTGTATTTGTTACCAATTGAAAACGATACTAAACACTGATGTGTCACTTTGATTAAATTTCCTTTTTTTAGCCAAGATAGCTGATACGGGTCTGGATGGTTTTTAACTGTTAATCCCAATTTATCCACAGCCATAGTGGCTATCATATTATCACAACTCCCCCCGTCAACAACAATATCACAAATTTTACCTTTTATCGTGCACTTGGTTCGAAAAATATTATTGCGTAGCCACATAGTGTCTTCCACATCCGATGCAAGAGACGCGCTGAGAACGCGTTGAGATATTAAAGCTTCACCCCGATCTGGGTAAAGAATTGTAGCCTCCTGGAATTCGTCGTCCGCATCATGATTATCATCAATCGTGGGTACCGAATCATCAACGAGTGCAACAACTTGCGTGTTTGGACAATTTCATTGTAGGTGACCCAACCCTAGGCATTTAAAGCACCGATTCCCCCGTGCGGGTTTGACGCCGTTGGTTTAGCTGCTGGGACAGCAGTTTTCGGCTGGGCCGCAGAGGCCAGAAGCGGAGCGGAAACGGAAGTCGATCCCCGGCTTTGATTGGGCCGAAGGTTCGAATACCGTCCCCTCACAGTAGCTTGTTTTTCTACTTTATAAGCTAGCCTGCACACGTCATCAAAAGTATAATAGGGGTGTAACTGCACGACATCCGAAATATCGGTGCGTAACGAACCCAAAAATCTAGCAATAACTTGTTCTTCGTCTTCGTCTGCGCCACACCGCATCCTTAACCGTTCAAACTCCAAAATAAAGTCAGACACATTTAAAGTCCCCTGTTTTAACCCATGATATTCTAAAAAAGCGTCTTGCCTATGATTAACGGGTAAGAATTTTTTTTTCAATAAACACTTCATCTTATCCCATGAATCGATTTTATGTTTACCTTCTTGGACGCGTTTTTTTTTGCAAGTGTTCCCACCATAATGACGCGTGCTTCTTTAATTTAATAGCAACGATTTTTACCTTCATGTAATCAGGGACTTCCTTGAGATCAAAGACCCGTTCGACAGTATGCAACCAATCAATAAACTCGTCTGGTTGAACACCGCCTTCAAAATCTGGAATTTCCACGCGAATCCCTAGGGATCGCAGTGGGTCGGGCACGAACGGTGGCGGGCGACGCACCCTGGCATGTCGGCCGAACGGGTTGCCGTTAATCCCGTCCCTCATATCGAACCCATCCGACTCAGTTTGTTCAGAATCGCTTTCCTGCCGCCATCTTCCTTCGTTGGCCGGTTGTAATCCTGCATCCAAAAGTTGTTGGCGCAGCCTTTCAATTTCTTCTATGTCTCGCGGATCACGTTCATAATCACCGTTGCATCTATCGGCGAATCGACGTTGACGTATGTTATGATCCGACATGGCTCTTGATACCACTTGATAGCGTGATGGTCACACGGTGTTGATCTATGTCGACGCTAATTTCCTGAGCTATGTCAAGAACACGTTTGAATCCTCCAAACGATAAACTTTATTAAATTCCTCAATAAAATAAACAACCCCCCTTTCAAACGTAAAAGAGAAAGAGATTAAATAGAAATCCTAAACTTGAGAAACAAGTCTCAACCAAATAAACATAAAAATTAAACAAATATTATACTAAAGATAGATTAGGGTTTGGCCAAGGTGGAGGTAGCTTGGGCCGGTCCCGAACAAGCCCGCGAGTCCACTTAGCCACTTTCGTTTGGAATCGGTTTGCAAGCCCCGAAACCCGCCATGCTTGACTCATTCCCCTCGCCATCAGAGAGATAGACACATTCACCTAAGAAGAGACGCGAAATCTGTTTTAAGGGAAACGTGTTGAATACATGCATCAACCAACACTAAAGATTAGTCCATTTCTTTTGCAGTCTCGTTGAAGATTTGTTGCGGAAAAACAATCGAGGAATATAATGATAGCATCTGATGAGAATAATAATTGAACATTGAGAACGTCATATTAACTCTAAGGGTGAGGGGTATACCCTCACGCATACCTTGGCGTGAGGCCCCTCACGACGTGACTAGGAACAGCACACCACCCTCCGGTGGCGTGAAGGGGGCGTGAGTGTGCAGGCGTGAAGTTCTTCACGTGAGCTTGGCACCATTTTGAACGTTGGAATGTATCTGTTGGAGCTTTTGACCGTTGGAGGGGGGGTTGAACTATTAAAAAAAACTACTATATATATAAACATAATCATATACCAAATCATTATCTCTATTTCATCATTCAAATACAAACTTAATCAAAATGACATCATCATCTTCCTCTTCATCTTCAAGTGACGAAGCGGCTTAAATGATGTTTCGTGCTTGGACATCTGTAGCGATTACGTGGTGGCAAGAAGCCGAATCATCACAACCTTTAACAAGAAATTCTCATCTAAACCGAGAATGGTCGGTTGCTAACGCCCAACTACCACCACCGCCGTCCACCACCACCACCGCGTTCCCTGTTAGTCAGACAATATGAAGTTTTGAACTTAGGATGATCACCAGTGCTTTGGTTTGATTTCCGGTCGATAATCAGTCGCCGGTGCTTTGGTCTGATTTCGGAACTCATCTTAGCACCCGTATTTGGAACGCACCTAAGAATATGATTTTTGAAAGTCATCTTCAAGCGGGGGTCTGATTTTCCAGTCAATAATCAATCGCCCAGTTCCAAGCTCCTTCACCCTTGATGGCAGAATCAAAACCCTAATTTAGGGGTTGACGATCGAACGAAAGGGGAAATGGCGGAGGTTTAAGATTGAATTAAGGGGAGAAATTTGTTGGGGATTAACGTGGTGACAGTGGTAGCGGCGGAGTTCAGACGAGGTGGTGGTGGATGGCGAAGGTTTAAGAGAGAAGGAGAAGGGAAAATGGGGTGGCTGCTAGCAGACGGTGGTGGGAGTGGTTAGAGCAGGTGGCAACTAGCGGACGATGGTGGGGGTGGTGCCGGAGATGAAGGAGACGGCGGTGGGTTCAGGTGACGGTGGATGGAGACGGTGGTGGGGGTGGTGTCGGAGATGAAGGAGACAGTGGTGGGTTTAGGTGCCGATTGATGGAGACGGTGGTGGGTTTTTTTTATTTAAATTATACTTTAATTACACAAATGGTCCCTCATATATGAAAACATACATAATTAGCCCAGATATGTGAAATGACTTAATTTCCCTTCAACTTAACAAAAAAACTAACGTCAGTTAGTTTTAATACCCAATACTGTTACAAAATTGAAAACATAATACCCATACTTGCAACTTCAAACCCTTCATACCCATACATGTTACTTTTGACAAACCACATGGACTAACGGTGTAATTAACTCACGCATAAATAAACACCAATAATAATAATAATCCCCAATTCAATTTTACTATATTAAAATCTCTAAACTTATCTATAATCTTGTCACAAAAAAAATTAAAATCATGACTTATTTACCTAGTTAAAATTTTATAAAGCGGCATTCAACTTTTTTATATCGTCTTCTTTTGACAAACTTATAGACAACAAATTATTATTAAAAGAAATATTATCACAAGTACCATTAATTCTATACAAGTTTAGTGGGTTTAACATATCGGACTTCCTCATGTTCTTTTTACATGTTTAAGGACTTAATATATGAACTAGGGTCGAATGACTTTTTTTTATATTTTTAATTGTATTAATATTAATTATTATGGTTAAATAATCGTAGTACTTTTTTTTCTTTCGTGAATAAGTGATAGTAAGAAAGCATATATATCTTAAGGGAAATATAATTTTGAAATTAATGATTATATACAATAACATTATTTAATCCGATACAATATTTGTCATATTTATTTATACAAATCAAACATTAATACTTTATATTCTCTATATAATATTCAAAATATAATTAAAATAAAATACAACTAAAACTTTAAATAATTTCAAATTAATAATAACAAGATCAAACGATAGACATACCAAAGTGACATTTTTCGTTATCATCCTTTTAAACTCATTTACCAAAATCATACTGATCAAATATTAGGGTTTTACATTAATATTCTTTTAAAGATATTAATAAAATCACATATAACTCTACTATTATTTATTTAACTTTATTTAAAATCTAATTATAAATTTATAAAATAATTATTCAAATAGTCAACGCGACTCGTTAAACCTAAAAAACTAAATACTCCGATAGAAGTGGATTCAAATTAAACTTATCTTCTTTCATCATCGTCATCATTTACACTCATTATTTTCCGGCTTATAGCTAATCTCATATTATCCATTTTAATTAAGATCCCAATGACAGTCAAGGGTGGTTCTCGGCCCGCTTGCGCCTCATGCCGCTTCCAACGCCGCCGGTGTTCGTCATCCTGTCCTCTCGCAGCATTCTTTCCGGCCACCGAAACCAAGAGTTTTCAAAACGTCCACCGCCTATATGGCGTTGGAAACACTATGAAGATACTAAATCAGTTGAAAGACGATGGACAGAAAGAAGAAGCAATGAAATCGATCAAATATGAATCCCACATCCGCCAGATTCATAAGGTGCATGGATGCTACGGATTAATATCTCACTTGCATCAGAAAGTGATGGAATCGATGCGAGAGCTTCAATATGTTCGTGTTTTGATAGATTCGTGTAAGAAGAACAACGATCAAGTTCGTGGCGATTGGATTACTGGGATGATTAATGGAGGGAGTGATCTAGGGTTTTATAACGAGGGATCAAGTGATCATGTTGGTAGTTATGATTGGGTTGATGATGAAATGAAAGGTAGCATTGATTTAACTGAAAATCAATCTCAGTTTGATGGATTTCAACAGTTACAACTGATGAACAAGTTGAAGGAAGCTTGGAAATATGGAGAAGCTTATGATTTGAAGTGATTCGCTAGTTAAAACTGGCCTCTTTCTTTTTTTGTACGTTGTTTTAATTTTTAACGATTAAATGACAAAAACTCTGTGTTGCTGTTATGAAGATTAAACCCTTAATTGGTTATATTTTCATGGTCTGGTTTTGATGGAACCAAAACCTAATCGTTGTTTGCTTTAGGTTTGAATCAACATTTATATATCTATTTGATTAAGGGGGAGGTTATTTGGACACATTCATGTGTTATTTGGACACAATAATATTAATTGCGTTGCATACGGGTCGTATTGTACCATACGGCCCGTATACGACCCGTATGTGATTAAATAAAATAAAAGCAGTCACATCCTGCTTCATAATGGGTAGTATGGTACAATACGGGTTAGGTACATACGGGTCGTAATGGTTTATACGACCCATATTCTTTATAACTTTTTAATTTTTATTTTTTTTAATTATTTGACACGACGTATTATTACTTGTTATGCGTGCCAACTATTTGATGTGAAATAAGATTCCGTCAAATATTACTATATATATCGTTATATGTTAATTCATTTCATCGTTCACTTCTTCCGTTTACAACGCATCAACATTGTACTAAGTAATTAAGATTTGTCTAACGGGAGAAATGGAAGAAGTAGAAGAAACGGAAGGCGTCAGAACGAGTCATCTTCTAATGCACCTTTCATGGGTGACAACATCCCGGCACCAGTAAATAACCATTATTTCCAGATTGGTCAGAACTGGTCTCGAAATGTTGTTGAGTTCTTTTATAACGGAGACGTCCCATTTTGTAGGGTCTCTTGTATGGCGTTACGTCACTTGACGGAGAATTTTGGGGTACCCTTCTAGGGTTTCATGGAAACGATTATATAGGTTCCCTTTCGTGTTATTATCTTGTATAGGTTCACTTTTGATGTCATCATGCATTATTATCTTTCATATTTTATGAGTTTTCTTTAAATCTTGAAGTGAAAAATTTTGTATTTGATGATCAACCTTATATTCTCTGCTTTAACAATAGTGGATTTACTGATCGTTGATCATGGTTTGATGAAATACACATGAAATTGACAAGAATCCAACATGGTTTTAATTATTTGACCATCATCGTAAAAGTTAGCACATAAAGTCAAATCAATTCTTATTTTTATGAGTTTTCTCTAGATCTTGAAATAAAACTTTCGTATTTGATGAAAATATTATATTCTCTGCGAACAATGGTGGATTTTACTTGTCGTCGATCATGACTATGTACGGTAAACAACCAATCAAACATCAAACATAAAAAACGATAAAAAAAGGATAGATATATACATCAAAATACTCAGTTTGTACATCAAAAGATAAATAAAATAGAACTATGGCGGCGGATGCTAGTCTGGCGGAGGCTCGCCTGCAGCGTTGTATGGTCGTATAAGGGGCAGATCAGGGAAGGGAATTCCATGTGTCCTGGCCTAATCCTGAAGGAACTAGACCATCTACCGCATCATGGCATGCGTCTCTCAAGCCAAATGAAGTGACCCTCGCATTGAAATCAGTCGACGTTGGTGGTCTAACATGAGCCCGAGGTTGTTGTGGTTGTGATGGTGGTGGGGGCTGTGCGTCTTCCTGATGCTGCTGATGCACCACAGGCTCTCCCAGTACCAGCAACCGCTAGATGGTTTGTCCCCTATCTAAAGACCAGTGGCAGTGGGATTACTTTTATTTTTTCACGGGTATGTTATATATTTATATTTTGTTTTCATTTTGATATGATTAACAAATATGAGCTGCACATTAACGGGCATACCCGATGTGTATTTTTGTGAAACTAACACGTATACCCGATTACCCGCGGGTATGCCCTATACCATTTATAAAACTAGCATGTATACCCGACGTGTAAATACTGATCGGCGTCAAAGTACCGATCAAAGATAGATAAATTATGTGTTCCTAATTACCTAAGACTAACTAGGGTAAACAGGGTGTCGAACCACGAAGAGTTAGTGGTTGGTGAATAACGAGAATTGATTGCATGACATCATGTAGATATAGTTGTTTGATTGATTGTTACTATGAACTTTTGCATATAATTATGATCACTAACGATTTAAATACAGAAATATAACGAATGAACACAACCAAGCTTGAGTTTCACTTCATAATTAGTAATCTGAATTCTCCAATAAATTAGAAGGTCACATAGACATAATCTTGATTATAACACAATGTTTGATGTACAATTGGAGGACCTGCACATGTATGACTAAACTTGTAACGAATAACACTAGTAAAGTTAGCCTATACAAAGTGATCTCTAGTAATTGTCAACACAATACCATAAACTACAAGCATACATTCTAACCTTTAATGATTAAACACCGATGAAGAAGAATACATGAAATAGAACTAGTCATTGGATGTCTTAGCAACAAACATTTGAAATAAACACATGAAAACAATATGTTCATCAAACACATTCAACAAACACAATGAATCCATGTCTAATCCAGCAAAGAACTTAAATTGAACTAAAGGAATCACAAACCTACACCTCGTTATGATCAAAGATGTTTTAGCCACACATGTTCATGTTTAACGAAGATATGTAGGACCTGAGGGGGTCTCCAACGGATCTCTAGATCTGATCGTCCAACACTAAACACGCGTACGAAATCTGAGTGCGTATTGATCGTGTGCAATACAAGTCAATCACAAGATCACAAGCTAGTACGTGTCAACACAAGCAAGTAAATATCAATGTTTTTCTATTTCAATCAAAGTGCAGGTATAGAGAGTTTGAACGTGCAACCATACAAATGAAAGCATGTACACTATTTATAGAAATAGAAAAGCAACTCAAAACTAGGCTAGTTTCGCTTGACACACATTAAGCGAAACTAAGCAATTTCGCTTAGTACTAGTTACGCTTGAATCGATTCAAGCGAACCTAAGTATTTTCCCTTACACTAAGAAAAACAAAATTACAATGCTAAACACAAAGACTAACAGTAGACCTACAAGCTCTTGTCATACAAAACATGTACTAACAAGATACGTTGCGATTTCGAGAAGCAATTGAAACATATTTATGTTAGAACACTTTTTCACTGAGTTTCCTTCGTCTCTCTCTGTTCTCTGGCCTCCAAGGATGATAGATGTGTGAAAAATCCCCAATCATGGCTAAAGAGGTCGTCCAAAACTGCTAAAAAACTTCCCATAACCGTCTGATGGGTGTAAATTACGCCGAAGGACCGTAATTTATGCCGGTTGAATAGACCATACACCCACAAGGGTTGTCTACGGTGCCAAATACGCCCACATAAAATTCTTCTGGCGTAATTTAAGCCGGCTCGGTGTAAATTACGTTTTCTCTTTTTGCTTTAATCTTTGATACCAGAAATCCAGATCAGCACCTCCGAGTTGTGTGTGTAATCCCATATATGTACCTTGCATAAATAACACACAAAACAGTAGTTTTTGAGACGTATTGGCTAAGAAATTCGTATATTATATTACATTTTTGCATTACGTATAACTCAACACATTAAATACCCGATAGATACCTAGTATTTACCCGACGGGTTTTGGGTCGGGTATGGGACACACTTTTATAATCGGGTATGTGGTTGGGATTACCCAAATCCATCCTAAACTCATCCCATTGTCATCCATATATAAAGCTAACAACAAATAACGAAAACATATGGTGTACCTGATTGGTATCATACAACCCCTCTCCTTATGAGATTCACCGTCGTCATCACTTTTGTTATTGTTAGTAGATTTGGGGACCGTCATCACCACCGTTATAGTTAGGAGGAGACTGAACGTCGTTATCACCGCCATTATAGTTAAGGGTAGACTGGCCACCGTTATCACTCGTTGTAATAGTTAGAAGCTTCACCGCCATAATAGTTAGAAGCTTCACGGAATAGATAGTTGTGGTCCCACAATGACATCTCAAACGATTTTTCTTAATAGATTATGTAAATGAATAGAGAAAATTGAACGATGAAATGAATTAACATATAACGGTTTATATGGTAATTTTGACGGGATCTTACGTCAGGTCAAATAATTGGTATGCATGTCGAGGAATGATACGTCGTGTCAAATAATAAAAAAAACAAAAATGCATCATAACTCAACATCAATACGAGTCGTATGGTACTATACGGGGCTTGTATGTGACCACGTCCAGGGAGTCATATCTACCATTACGACCCGTATAACATGTGTCCGTATGATACTATACGCTCCCATATGAGGACATGAATGGCTTATATCAGGAATGGCAACTTTTGTCATTTGACTAAGGGGAATACGAGTCGGATTCTGTAATACGACCCATATTGCATTTGTATGGATATCACTTTTGTGTGTACATATAACACACCCCGTAGAAATATGACATATAGTCATAACATTTTTATATTGCAAAAAAGATTTTAATATGTGTAGTTGATTAGAACATTCTTAGAGCAAGGGGTATACCCAAGTGATGGGGGTGTCAAGTGATGGAAAAGTGCACGCCATGTGGCGCTACGTCACACCCTTCATTATCACACCATCCATCACTTGGCAAGGGAAATACCCAAGTGATTGAGGTGGTGCGATAAATAAATTTTAATACCGATTATGGGATCCTCCGAGACGTCTATATACGTCTTAACCAACTCTAGCGGTTCGTATTTCTCCCACTTCTTTTTGGTATTCGATTTGCTTGATGTCTCTTGTGACACCTTCTTTTTTCCTTTTTTTGGCGATGGTTTGAGTATCGCCAACGACTTCTTGTAGCATTTCTTGAGTTTCCGGTACAAAGTCTAGTGGTGGTGTAACATCCCTAAAACCAAATAGCTAATGGGGCGGGTTAATGGGTAACCCGAATTTCTATTAAATGACTTGGTTAGCTTAGATCGCTGAGTAAAGCTTGGATTAGCAGGATTAAAGGAACCGGTTAGCCGTTTGTTTCATAAGTTTGAAATGGAAACGCGTTTAACGAATTTGGAGGGACCTGGTACGTAACTTGTGGGTGGCATTTAAACCACCTTACGCGCAAACCTTAAGCCATTCGGCTAGGGGACTTGCGACGGCAGAGACGCACGAGAGGGAAAGAGAGACGCTGGATCGGGAGGCCGACAGCGGTGGTTCGACGGCGGTTTCGAGCGGAGAACTCCTTACGCAGCCAAGGTACTTCTCGTTTTTACTTTTTACACGTTACAATTGTGTTTTCGGTTGAGAACCTGATAGGGTTTGGGTTGTTTGGTCGTGGACTACGACAAAGGTGGGGGTGACGGTAGTGAAATGGTGGTGCTGCACGGTTGTGGCTAGGGACGGGTGAGGGTGGTCCGGCTGGGCTACCCGGTGAGAAGGACGAGGCCAACCGTGGTGCTCGACGGGGACGGCAAACCTGGCAGGGAAGACTGTGGACGACGGAGGATGAATTGGGGGTTGGCTACGGTAACAGTGGCTCGGTGGTGGTGATGTCCGGTGGCAGCCGGTTAACGGTACCCGATGGCGGAGAAGGAGGTTGCTAGGGTTTGGGTTTTACGAAGAAGATGATGGTGGGGCGTGGTATGGTGGTACACGGGATAGAAGCAGACAACGGAGGGGAGCCGGTTAAGGTTTTCCCTTTTTCTTGCATGGTGTGCATGCGAGGTAGGACTCCGCTTGTGTACGCGTGAGTAGGGTTTGCATGGATAAGTATTAAAGATTAAGGTTTGCAAGAGTATGCATACACACGTGCATGCATGGGAAAAGAATGGGCCAAGTACAACCCGATCCGTGTATGCAGGGGGGCTTGGGTACGGATGAACGAGACCTGAACGGGTCGGGAACTATGTACAACCCGTGGTTGGAAGTCGTGGAAAGGAATTGTCTAACTATTGTGACGAGATGGTGTTGGGATTTATATTTTATGCATTATTCGACGTACGTGTAGAAAGTAATCTGATCCTTGGATCGTACGCTTAACATGTACGGGGTTTAAGCAAGTAATCGGGGTGCAGAGCAAGGATTGGGATTCAACGTGACCGGTGAGTTTCTAATCCCCTCTTTAATTATTTTAAACGTTTTGGGGCTATCGTACATACTCATGCATTATGTGTTATTAACTATACGTGACGCAACTCACGATGTGATTTAGAAGTGTTTATGGGATGGTTATATTATAATTTGACTAAGGGTCTACGTGGGGTCCTTAGAGTGTGTGAGTAAATGTGTTTGAGAAACTAAATGTATTTACGAGTTTTGAGTTTTAAATTAATGAGCTATGTATTTGAATATCTATATACGAGACTAAGGGTGCGGGTCTTGTACCTAGAGTAAGTGGGATGGATATGAAACTATTAGTGGTATGATGTATAGTGATCTAGTAAGGGTGAGTCGGGATCAAAATTACAGGTCGTTTGGGTATGACTAGGAGGAGTGGTTGTGTGTGCACGTACGTGATATGTGCTTAGGTAACGAGTCATAGTT
Source organism: Smallanthus sonchifolius (assembly GCA_023525975.1). NCBI lineage: Eukaryota > Viridiplantae > Streptophyta > Magnoliopsida > Asterales > Asteraceae > Smallanthus > Smallanthus sonchifolius. The sequence continues at coordinate 66,983,857 of CM042031.1, read as the reverse complement.
TTGCATGTACGCCACTATGTGTTACTTATATTGGCTGTGTGTACTTAAGTCGTTGTCTTTATGACACGGCAAGTCAAGTTACAAAGAAACAAGTTCTTCAATTGTTGTCACAAAGGGGGTGGCTGGGAAGTCATCGTAAGATGACGAGTGTGTCGCTATGATTAGTGGCGGGGCCTGTAACAAGGGTAGAGCTAAGCTTATGACCAGCATCCTGACAGAGATAACCCTGATGAGGGTGCGGTAATGAGGTATGTGTTTGTGTGTGTATATATATGTGTGTGTGTGTGTGTGTTAAATTGCATACAAGTGTTGAGTTATATTTATGGCACATGAGATAATATTAATGTGATATGTAGATGGTATCAATATGGTGAGTAGAGTTAGATTGATCGTTGTGTCAGGATTGTGATGTGGTGTTTACAACTGTTATGCCAGTTGGTCTGTGAGAGTCTTGGTTAGGGCTGGTTAAGCCGGTTTCTAGAGGGTGGTTGAGATAACCAGGGTGGGGTTAATATGTGTGGTAAACTTTGAGTTATCAGAGTGGTAAGTTCGATCCATGTCGGAGAGACTTACTAGGTTAAAATGGTGGGGTGAGTCTGGGGTGGTGAATCATTTGAGATATTGTAAGATAACAGGGTTATCTATATATTAACTAACGACAAAACTATTTTTAAAAGACCAGAGGGTCTTGTGTGGAAATAAAACTGAAAATGAGACGAGTTGAATTTTGTTTAAATTAAACCATTAGAACTCACTCAGCGCAGCTGACTATGTATGTATGTTAGATCATGTTGCAGGTGAGCTTTGGGGTCGACGTATCTTGGCTTGGGAGCGGTGCTACTCGGATTGGTGTGCAGACATTTGTGAGCTAAACTTAATGACACTAACGATATTAAATAACAATTATTAGTTTTAGAAAGATTTCCGCTGTAGCTTGTTTAATAACAAGAGTATTTTAAAGAGAATAACCAGTTGTGAGAACCAACTGTAGGATGCCCGATTTGTGGTCTTACAGGTGTACTCAGTTGGGACATGGGTGATTGGTAGTTAAACATTTGAAAGTTTGGGTTCATTTGGTTGGCCATGAACGCGTTATCACGAGCCGCGTATTGAGCCCAAAAGTTTGGGTTCGGATCGTTATCATTTTTTTTGTGGGTTGGGAAAATAGAAAGTATAATTTGAGTAGAAGAGTATAAATGAGTGTAAAGATAATGGTGTAAAGATGGGTATTTATAGTGGGTAAAAATAAAAATTATAAATTATTATTATTTATTAATTACCTTCAACGGTCAAAAAAGACCCTGTTGAATGGTAACATTGCTATTGATCTCCCGTGAAAAAAACCATGAATAAACATCACGCCGTGAAAAAAAAATTAAGGGGACAGTGTGCTAGGTTGATCATGGCGTGATTGTAAAAGCCACCTAGGGCCACAGCGTGAAGTGGAGTGGTATACCAGATGATCTTAGGTTGGAGAAACATGATGATCCTTTTGATGGGGTCTTAAAAACTAGACTATAAATAGAAAGGAAATTTCAAACATGACGTCTTGATTGGTTCTTTTACGATCATGCTAGTCATTTGAGGTATGTGTATTAAAGGGCCAAGAAATTAGGAAGGGTTTTTTTATTTTTTTATTTTAACGTCACAATTTTATTAAAACATAAGAAACTAGCAGAAAGCTAGAACAATATGGACACTTACAAAAAAAATTTGAAAAATAAAAAATTACACCATGAAGACCATTCTAATGTGGGAATTTTTGCCCTCTTCTTAACCCACATGAACGAGTATGATTTGACATCTTCTAGCACCTTTTCGGATTGGACCATTTGATTATTAAACACCTTGTTATTTCATGCTTTCTAAAGAAACCATAATGTGACAAGAAACATACTTCACATCGCAAGTTTTTGTGAGTTTGTATTTGAAGAGCATTAAGGTAATTTGAGAACTTCTTCGATCGAGTTACATACCGAAGGGGATAGCTTGCACCAAAGAACGATTTGACTACAGATGCATATGTTGAAACGACAGCAGACCAATAAGTGGTTGGCGGTCTCAGATGACTCGTTATAGAATACACAACCGATTGAGTTGACGTTTATCCGATGACGATATTTAAAGCCCCTCCCCTGTAAGATTTGTTAAAAAAAATACATTTGAGGGGTTATCCTTTCGTTTCGAATGTACCTTTCAACGAAGTGTAGGTGAGAGCAATCTTAAGGGTAGTGCATCGCTTATTTCATATCAATCGATAGTGACCATGACACCTATCTCTATCATCGGCTTTAAAGCCCATGCCATATTAGTGAATATAATATTGTATTGTAACTCCTTCCTCAGCTTGAGGAGCGTCATGGGAATATAAAAGAGGATCATATGAGGTATGCCTATTTCTAATACAATCATGATATATGTGGATATACATAATATGTCATTATGTTTCCTTTAGTCTTCATCCGAATAGATAACTTCGAGCATAGGCTTATGTGATGATATCTATTGTGTAAAAGAATTAAACTTCATAAGATGATGTGTATTATTGATTCACTGTTAATAAGAGTATTGAAGAAGCAAATTCCGGTCACTTGGGATTCCGGGTCGATTACTTCATGTTGAAGGAGAAGATAGCCTCCATCTCATTTCCACGATGGAGTCGGTTCGCTCGTCACGTCTCGTCACGCTAGCTGCAACCACACGAAAAGCTCGTTAAAGGGCCCGAGTACACTCCGACGCTCAAGTCAAGTCGGAGCCTTATATAATTAGTGTGTATAAGAGAGTGTGGGCGAGAGAGAGAGATGGGGGCAGGGGCGGAGGTTTGTGAGCCCCCCCCCCCCCCATTTTTCGCTCAGTAATGTTAATTTATACGTATTCGGCCGATTTTTTGCTCAGTAGTGTTAATTTATACATATTCGGCCGAAAATTTTATAGTCCTCTCCCCCCCCCCCCCCCGATAGGAAAAAAAATCTTGCCCCCCTGCGTTTTTTTTCAAGCTCTGCCACATGAGGGGGATTGAACCTATTTGTGTTGGAGGAGAACCTCCTATTTATAGAAGATAAGAGGGACCAAACTCAATGGCCCGGTTGGACCCCTTATAGATTGGGCCTGCAGTATTAGGTCTATGTCCATTCACGATGGTACCTCTTTAAGTACAATGAAGATTATTACAAAAGAAACATAATTTAATCATAACTCTTAATTATGATAGAGGTAATTATAATAAATATTATCTACGTAACAAATCCTAACTAATACATTTTTTTCTAATCATAACTAATATATTCTATATAAAATATATATTGCTAACATGTCCCCTCAAGTTGTCGGTTTCGATTCGATGTATATCTTAAAACAAATAACGGAAAATAAAAATAAAAATTTAAAAATCGCCAACATTGATTTTTGTTGTCGTGATTGTAAGATCTTCTATTTCTACTTTGATCTTCTGTCTTTGATTCTTCATTCTTCATCTTACTATAGTTTTATTATACTTTTTAAAAAAATAGGATCGTTGTCTGATTTGAATTTGTTCCGGCCTTTAAAATTCAAGATTGATGCTTGATTTGTAAGTGAAAAATAAATAAAAACATAATCAATATATTCGTACAATGTGTCCCCGTGGCAGGACGAGAAGAATAAGTGAAAGAAAACCGTCACATAAGATGGACGTTAGGGGAAGATGGTCGACAACCTACCAAGATTTGGTGATTGTAAGACGGAGAGGGATAAAAGGAAGAGAAAAGAAGACAAGGATCCTAAGGGTGTGTTTGGTATGAGATAATGGAATAAACAAATGAATGGAATTGACGAGTGAATGGAATGAACTATTACCATTCCCTTGTCATGTTTAGTTACCATATGAGAATGAAATAAATCATTACTTCGTGCTGTTTGGTAGACAGAAAAATATTTTATAAAAAATAAAATATTAAAAATAAAATATTTTGTGACTAATAAATTTATACTATGGGTCGGGTCATGGGACGTGTCATGGTTCGGGTCATGACACGGGTCATGGGTCGGGTCATGGGTCGGGTCACGGGTCAGGTCACGGGTCGAGTCATGGGTCAGGTCATGGTCGGTCCATGGTTCCTGTCATGGTTCGGGTCATGGGTCGGGTCATTAATTAAACAAAATCATTTCATTTCTTGAATGAATGAAAAGAAAACACTCATCCCTTAAGGAATGAAAATCATTAGAAAGGAAAGAATAACATTCTTTATATATGTAAGGGTCAATTTCATTCCTATGTGATTATCAAACATGTTTTGTTTCATTCCAACGTAATAACTCATTTAATTCCACCATCTATTCATACATACCAAACACTAGATAAAGTTTTGATACCATGTAAAAGAATAAAAATATCGTGTGATATTTTGTATTATTGATCCACTATTTATAAGAGTACACAGAGAAAAATTACGCTTTGATACCATCTAAAATAATAAAAACACCGTGAGATATTATATATCATTGATCCATTAGTTATAGGAGTACACTGATGACACTTACAAACGAAACCTAATCTAATCATAACTCATAATTATAATAAAGATAATTATAATAATTTTATCTACTTAACAAATTTTAATCAATATGTTTATCTGATCTTAACTAATAAAATTTATTTAATATATATCGCAACATATTCCATGTGTGTCTGATTAGACTTGTATCAATCCTTGGACAATAATCTTGTCATGAGTGGTTACATTATTTGTCGGGTCCTCTATATCCCGTCATAACGTGTCCTTGCTCGCACCTCGTCGATAACAATTTTTCTATAATAATAATGTATTTAAGATATTTAATATATGGGCAAAGTATAAAATGAAAACCATTTGAGTTGAAAAAATTCATAAAAATCATATATGACTTTTTTTTAAGTGTAGTTTTTATACACATTTTTGTCATTTTTAAAAAAAATACCGACTAGTTTTTTTTTAAATCATGAAAAATTCATTGAAATTAATGTTTTTTTAAGTAAATCCAACATGTTACATATGTAAATCAGGATGTTACATATGTAAATTTTTTATAATTTTTTTTTAAAATGGCTTGGCGTATTTTGTTTTTTTTTTAAGTGTTGAAAGTATATATATATAAGATATCCTAAAAAGCATTTTAATTTTTTATAAGGTTTTCACATGTTTTCTCAACTCAAATGGGTTTTCATTATAACCAACCCCTATATATAAGTTATTATAGTGGAGAAATATAAAATAAAATCTTAAAGCTGTGTTTTATTAAACACGTATATATTATATATCTTTTGGTATATGTGTTTATGTAGGGTCGTCCTTAAGATTTCGGGTGTTCTGTGTGAGTAGACAAAATTGACCCCTAAAATATAAAGTTATATTTAAAAAAGTCATTAATACGACGATACTTGTTATAACAATAAATAAAACAAAATTATTGTAGCAAAACAATCTATGTTACATAGTTAAAGGAATCGTAATACTCTCCTACTTAGAGCATTGGCTTGAGACTTTCTTAAATTCTCATCTAATTTTCTTTTTTTATGTTTTTGACTAACGGATAGTTGTTTGGAAGAAATAACTTTTATAAATCATATAAAAATAACTTATAATATAATCATATAAGTTTTAAGTTTCAAGTTTCAAGAAATCAAGCTAGATAAACAATAAAAAATTTAAACATATAACAATAACCAAAACATAAAATTTAAAATTTAAGCATATAATTAATTGATAGATAAAGTATAAACAATTGATGAATTAAAATTTGAAAATATAAACTGATAAACATAAATAATAAATCAAAAAATGAAAAACAAAAATAGAAAACATAAACATCTCATTAGTCATCGTCTCGGCGTGAGAAGATAGAACTGGCTCTCCAAAAGACAAAAACATGAAAAATTGAAAACTATAAAAGATTTAAACAAACTTACCTGGGGACAGCTCGGCTAGGAATTGAAATCGAATGATGGCTTCACGACTTCACCTTGACATGACTTAGGTTGAAACCCGGAAGATCGATTGTCGATAGGGGTAGGGGCAGGAACCCCACCTGCTCAGGGCCGGCCTTGTGTTTATGCACCTAACTAATATGCTTATGTCTTTATACATACATCATGTAATGTTTAACTAATAGTTATACATAATCTATCAAATTTAATTAGTAGTTAATGAATTAAAATAATAGTTATAAATATGCAATAAAAATAGACTAAAATGAAACACATAGCAAACATTGGATTCCCACCTGACATTTTTCTTCCTAATTTTAGGATACAAGAACACAAATATCCAAACCGTAACAATTGGATCCAACAAAAAATCCAACTTAAATTCACAATTTTCTTTGCATGGATTCCACGTGAAAAGCGGACGTATCTAGGCTCCTAATTAGAAACCAAATCTTGTTCAATCATCTTTCTTGATTTCAATCTATTTAGGTCAAACATTCGAGCTCCAACCGAGGTCGAAATGGAATTATTTCCAAATCGATCAACGGTTCGCCTTGTAAGCTATCGAGACAAGTATCTATTCGCAGAAACCGATGAAGAATCGGTTTCACAATCTCGCGACGGTTCAACAAGGAATTCTTATTGGACTGTGGAGATTGTTGATGAAGATTGTATATCATTGAAAAGTTGTTATGGAAAATACCTAACTGCATCGAACAAGCCTTCGATCCCCGGAATGAGAGCTCGGTATTTGAAAGTGACTCAAACCCGTCTCGGGAATCCAAACCACAACATCTCGATGATGACCGTTGATGATTCTTCCATCACGGGGAAATGGAATTCCGCCTTGCAATGGATACCGTTGGTGACCGAGGTTTGTTCGGAAGTTAGGTTGAAGACTCATTATGGGAACTACTTGCAATCGAACAAGGGCCCGCCTCCGCTAGGGAACATGGTTACACATGATCTACCTCGGAAAGAAGGACCGATGAACAAAAGGATATCTTGGAAAGTTGAAATGGTGGAATCGCCTTCGGTTGTGTGGAAGCAGTCTGAGTCGTTTAAATCGCGAATGACGCTTTATGCGAAAACGTTTGTGTCCGAAGTACATAAGGGCAAGGAGAAGATCAAGGGGTCTGCCAAAGGTATGATCAAGAAGCCGTAGCCATCGTCATCGCCGCCCTCACCGTTGGATAAAAGTAATACTTATTGGAAAAGTTACTATTCATCATCGGGAAGAAAATTAAGATAATATAAGTAAATTTGACTGTTGATTTCTCAAGATTTGTTTATATTCGATTTGCAAGGGTTTGATTATATGTTTTTGTTTGATACCAAGAACACAAAGCAAAAACTCACGCATGTTAAAAAAAACATCAAACACATATTCTAACAAATTTAATAAATAATATTTAGTAAAACTAATAAATAATTATGTTAAAGAAATAGAACAAATTTAATAATTATGTTTTTATAAACGATGTCAAGGGATAGAGAGAATGAATTTATGAACAAATTGGAAGGAAAGAAGTTTAAACATCAACATCCTCAAGGGGTGATTCTTGTGGGAGCATCAAAATACTTTGTTAAGTACTTTCTTGAAATTTATTGGTTTTTTTTCGAAGAGCTCTTGAAATTTATTGGTAGTAATAGGATTTTGAATCCATCTACGGTGACATTGATGTTATACCAAATTTAATAAAGGATTTTTGGAACTAGTTGTGTATGTTTAATTTGAAAATTTAATAAGGTAACTATATGCATGTTTATATATTATGATTAAATAGATTCAAATCCTTCATTGAAGTTGGTGGCCCAGTGGTATAAGAAAATTCTTTAAAAACATCAAAGTTTAAAGAGGTAATGGGTTCAAATCCAATTCTCACAACAATAAACAAATTTGTCTTTAAAAAAATAAAATGATTAATGTAGAATTTTAAGAAATTGGAATGTATTAGAATTCTTAAATGGTAAATTATACTCTATATTATTTACTAACGTTGAGGAATAGTGGCACACATCTGACATGAATGCCATCTTTTACGCTTTTTCTTTTGCTTCTTCCTCGACGCGCCACATCCTGCTCTTCCTCTGGCTTCTTCCTCTTTAGCTCACCTGCTCCTTCCTTTCTCTTTTACTCACACACACTACTGTGTGTTTTTAGAGAAAGAAAAACTTCCGTCTTCTTCCCTTGTGTGTTACACAACGCAGGCGCTCGAGAACATTGTAAAAGAAGCATTGAACACACTCTATCACTATCCAGATGAGGCCATTCGCTCTCAAGCCGATCAGTGGCTTCAAAAGTTCCAATCGACAATCAATGCATGGCATACTTGGCCCTAGGTTGCTGACTTCTGTCGTTGTTACAGGTGTTGTTTCTTTTTCCCATGAATTTCTAGGGTTTTCAACCGTGTTTTTGAATTGGTTTTGCTTAGGATTCTTAATTGGTGTTTTTGAATTAACTCGATTGGGTTTTCTTTTTCACTGCGTTTTATGGATTTGTTTTGCCTAGTTAGATATAAAGAGAGAATTTTAGAAATTTTGATAGAAACAAGTTAACAGATTGAAGACCTATAGTTAAATGGACATTTGATATATCAATTTGGAAACCTATTTACTAATAACCATGACTAGTTGTTAATTTATATAGTATATATTGGTTATTTATGAAATGAAAATATTGACATGTATATGTTAATTATATATAGAATAAATTACCGTTTGCGTCCTTGTGGTTTACACGATTTAACACAATGCGTCCCTAACAAGAATTTTTAACGCTTTGAGTAACTGTGGTATACAATCTGTAACACTCTGAGTGTCTTGTGATAACTCCGTATGTTTTTCCAATAGTCCAGATGGTTACTTTACTCCATTTACATTTGCTGATGGGGTACTATCGTCTTTTTAAAAAATTCCCCCAATTACACCTTCATTACATCCCGATTTTAACACATTAAATCCCTCTTCTTACCATTTGCGCTCTGTATCTTCGATTATAGGGTTTACAAATGGCTGGAGGTTCATGGATGCTTCGATCGGGTGAAGAAGAGGAATACGACATTGAACAGATTTACGGTGAGTCTCATATTCATTTTAGTTGTTTAATCATTTGTGTGGTGTTGAATTTTTGGCAAAGTAAGTTGTTTTTTCTTACAGGAAATGATGATACAATGTTTTCTGTGAAAATCATGTACGTCGGTCGGTTTACTAGCTCTCCTGGAAGGACATACGAAAATGGTAAATCGACCTACTTTGATAATTATGATACTCGAGAACTTGGAACCGTTGTCTTGGAAGAAATGCTTAGAAATATTGGATATCAGGTGATATGGTTTTTTACTTTCACTATAAGGTTCCTCAATGGGTACATACATAATGGGTACATACAAAAATCACAAAGAAAACATAGTAATTAATAGAACAATCTTCAATTTCTTGACTTCCAAAGCACTAGTAGTTGCCAATTCCTCCTTCTACTTCAAGGATCTCCACAAACCAGGGATTACCCTCTCACACCTTGGACACACAGGTTGATCAGCCCAGCGTATCCATCCACATTTTGCCTTCTGATCATCAGATAATTTGCGTCAGCTACGAAATTCACAAGATTATAAAAAAAGGAAGACGGATAGAACACTTACACAACAAATAAACCTTCAGCCACGGTTCGCATCGGTCCACGATGTCTGAATGAAAGTCGCTGCACCACAATGGCATAACAAATTCAATGAATTCCACGATTTTGAACCGGATCGCGATGTTGATGATGAGCTCTGAGACATCATCGGACAGAGAAAGGAGGTGTTTGGAAGGTATTTAGGGTTTGGAACATGGTGGGTAGAGAAGCTGTATTTAAAGAAATTATTAACGCAATGAGTCCCTGAGGGGTATACAAGTTATTTCATCCAAATGCAAACAGTAAAACAGACAGAGTTATCGCAGGGGACTCAGAATGTTACAGATTGTATATCACATGTACTCAAAGCGTTAAAAATCGTGTTAGGGACGCATTATGTTAAATGGTGTAAACCATAGGGACGCAAACGATAATTTACTCTTATATATATATCTATATATATATAACCGATATATAGTATTATATATAGGAAATTTTTCCGTGGATGTCGAAAGTTTTCGGTGTTCAGATGTCTACTAAAAAGAATTTTTGACAGGTCGGGTCATTCAAATATTTTTTTTCAGATTGAATCGGGTCAATGAAACTTTTTTACAGTGATTGAGTCTGGTCATCAAAATTTCTTTTTTTATTAGATTGAGTTCATCGAAATAGACTAAATTGAGTTGTTAGGTCTTTGGCACCGGATTTGGGAGAGTGGAGGGGCAACACTTAGACAGGCGACGTGACTCTCGCAAGTTGCAGTGACAAGTGATTGCCTACTGGGCAGTGGGAGCGGCACTTCTTAGTCGATTGTTTCTGTTTCACAGAATCACGTTCGATGGGGAGGGAGTTTGACAAGATCGGTTAATTGTTTAGAAGGGAATAGATGAGATTAGGGTAAAATGATATTTGATTAAATTGTTAGTGGCCTAGTAGGCTTAATTGTTTATAAGGGATGATGGGTAGGTCAATTTAACTAATTATAATAGATTTATATTTGTTAATTAGTTTGTAACAATTAGAAATTTTATACTTATAAAAATGTTAAGTTTAAATTATTTTTTTTGTGTCATTTTGGTAAAAAAAAATTAATGGGGTCGGTGTAAAAATATCTTAGGATTCGGCCGGGATTGGATCGTATATGTAACAAACGAATTGTTTTTTCATGGGTGTCGGATGACCCACTCTTCATAGGGCGGGTACGACAATATGTGTGTATATATATATTAATTATGTAGAGACATAAAATATACAAAAGATGTAAATATAAAGTGTTTCATGCAAATAAAATTATACATGTATTTATGTTATTTTTTTATGTTTGGATTTACATTTTTTATGTAGCTACTATTATTATTATATAATACATTTAGCAACTACTGAGAATGGTAAACTTTTTAACTTTTATACATTGTTCACAAACTTTTTCATTTTGACAAAAGTGAACTTTCTAACTTTTAAAAGTTGGTCACAAACTTTTTACACATTGGTCAGAAACTTCTCCACTCTCCACTTTTACAATTTGATAAAGTGAACTTTTCAACTTTTATAAATTTGTCAAAAAACTTAACATGCACAACCCTCAAGTTTTAAATATAATGTTTTATGAAATTTCGAATATACCGTTGCGACGTGCTTATTTTTATTTATGTTTCAGTGTAAGTTTCTCTCCAAACGGAGTTGTGCACGATAATGTACATGCCTACGAAGCGTAGATGAACAAGTTGTCAAAGCTTTCATTTTTTTACTTTTTTTTGTTTTTCTCTTACGAATTTTATAAAATTCCAAATTTGCCGACGCGGTGTGCCTATTTTTAGTTTTTTTAACCATTATATTTTAATATAAGCTTTGATATATTTTTTTTTTCAAAAACTAACCCGGGTCAAGTGTAATATGTTTTTAGGTTTTTTCCACAACAACGTAATATTTCTTTAAATTCCCAATATACCGTTGTGACGTGCTTAATTCTATCTACGTTTCGATTACGTGATTTCTTTAGTCAACATTCATACGTGAATTTTTTTTACAATTTCACTTTTTAGTATAAAACTCCGGATATTATCAACGCCCCTCACCGTAACGCGTAGGACTACGTCACAGTTTCGTTTTTTTATAAAGTCTCGAATATTATCAACGCCCCCGCCGTAATGCACGGGATTACATTAACTAGTTGTTTATATAATGTAAATGTTTCATTGTGTAAAATATACGAATCTATAAAAAAATGAGTTCTTTTTATAAAATGTTAGTAAGATTAAATGTGTTACACATTAGATAAGATAAATTGTATTTAAATGGGGTTGTAGAAGCATGGTGACTTTGTTGAAGTGTGGGAATATATGGCACATTAGGGATGTATTCCTTATTGTTTAATCTCTCTTTCATGTCAATGTACACTAGCATGCATCAATTGTCCTGTTGCTACATCCGAACCGGAGTAGGGTAAAGTCGTCGAGTCAAGCTGCATATTGCGTTCCCTATCCATTCCTGAGCTTAGATCCTAGCAGCAACATACAAAGAACACGTTAGAAGGTAACCTAGAGGCGGAGTTCCCAGAACATCCCATGACGCTCAAGTCAACAATTTGTATTAAAATACGTATCAAATATATAAGATAGTGTATTAGTGTAAATGTAAAAGGAAAGGTGAAGTGTAGGGGAGTAAGAAGAAAGAGACTGTGTGATCTCCTGAAGAAGAGTTGTAAAGAGTTGCGAGAGAGTGTTTCACCAGCCAATACTTTGTAACAACCGAGTATTCTCTTGTTTAAAGGAGGATTGTGAGGTTAGAAAGTAAAAGGACTATAGAATGAGCCATTATGGTATGTTCTACACGAGAGGGGGTCAGCTCCTTTTAGGCAAGGGAGAAGGGAAGAAGGAGTAACGAGTTCTCCAGAGAGGGGGAGACAGAGAGATGAGATGACAAGTTGATGTTTTTAATGGCAAATGGGATGATTGGTATGTATGTGGTGCACCCCTATTTACAGAGGCCAAATTAGCAAACCATAATGGGCTTACCTAATGCAGGCTGATTAATGGACCTGGCATTATATTTACTGGCTTGGACATTAAACTCACTTTCATGGTTGGGTAACATTACCCTTGGGTGAGATAAGGTAATGTCAAGTGAGACTGTTAGCCTGGGGTGAGGTAATGTAGGGCAAGGTCGTGTATGGCTAGGCCTGGTAGCTTAAGGTAACACAAGGCAAGGTAACTTGAGGTTAAGTAAGACAGGGCAAGGTTGGGTAAGACCAAGCCAGACCGTGCAACCCTAGGTACTTATCCTTAGTTGTAAACCTACTTACGTCATCAAAGTACATAAGCATGCATCAATAACCCCTATGTTTAATCTTTCTTCCATGTCAAAGTACACAAGCATGCATCAATTGTCCCTACATTGCAACATGTAAGAAAGAGGATATCAAATTGCATATTGTATTCGAATGACCACATCTTGGTCCTCTCTCCCAAAATTGCGACTGTAACTTCCAATACAAGGTATTGAGTTCTTTTTTGCAACTTAGAGGAAAGACAAAAAAAAACTAAGAATGTGGAAGTCCATTTTCGATTAGATAAGCAAACGAGAGAACTTATTATATATGGGATACATATATAATGGTAACCATTGTATAAGCTTACTAACGAGGCTTAATCATGGTAACTCCCTAAAACTACCTTACAGATACGAGAATTAGATAACTTATTCTATACAGAAAAGAAAACCCACATGTTACCAGTTACGTAACGCCCTAAACCTCGAAGTTCATTTAAGTTGTGTGTGTGAAATTTGAAATATTTATATAGTACGAATATGAGAAGTAATATTAAATGATATGTGTGTTACAAAATGGGTAACTGGTGTTATGGAAGGGCATTATAGTCAAAGACTCTTTTTACTGGTTAAATTACGAAGTACACAAACAGAGGAAGCAGTGGTTTCAATAAATCTTTTGCAAAAACCCAACCAAGATCATCATACAGGACACTTGAAACCGTAATAACCAAAGGGTTTCTAGTTCAATGGTATTCAAGGTGTTGGCAGAATTTCCTCCCAAGTGATGAGGGTTCAAGTCCCATTATAGACAAAGTAGTGTAATTAGAAATATATCAGTGGGTGTGTGAGTTTGTTGTAAAAAAAACGTGAAATCGTAATACCAACCAAAACACAGGGTATTTAAATGTCGTATTGATTCACTGTAAAAGTATAATTTTAATTTTGAATTTTAGATATCTCCGGTTAAAGAAAACAAAAAAAAATTTAATGTGTAATGTACCGTTATAACGTCCATATTTTTATCTACGTTTCGATATATATCTTGTTTAAAATCGAGCCGGGTCATATACAATATATTTTTAAATCTTCTTATATTTAAAAACAATTCTGTTTTCCTTTTATAACTTTTGATATATAACTTTACAACGTGCTTAACTTTATTTATGTTTCGTTGTGAATTTTATGCAAAACCGAGCCGGGTCACGTTGCAACGTAAATTTTATTCAAAACCGAGACAGGTTAAATATGACGTATGTGTGCTTTTTTTAAATCAACCTCATACGCTTCTCCTTACGTACTTAATTACGTTCCCGAATATACCGTTGCGACGTATATTCAGAATTTAGCCGACGTAACTTCACACACTTTTATTTACGTACTAAATTACGTCAATTTGACCGCCGCCGTGCGATAACATAACTACTAGCTACTTAAAAATTAACAGAAACTTTTATCGGGTATTTACATGTCAACAGTAAAAGCAAATCTAACGTTCATCACCTTTTGCCATCTTTTAGAACCTTCCTTCGGTTCCCCACTCATCTTCTCCATCTCCACCCTCTGCAAACCTGCTTTGAATTCGAGCTCCGAAACCAAATAAAATATCCAATCCTGTCTCCACTAAATAATTCCATTTTGTTAATCTGTAACAAGAACTCCGTCAGATCAGTGGCGGAATGGAATATTTCCAGAGGGCAAAAGCCGTCCGGCTAAGAAGCCACCACCACAAGTACTTATCAGCCGATGAAGATGGCGAATACGTGTCGCAGGATCGACAAGGTACAGTCAAAAACGCACGCTGGACGGTTGAATTCGACAACGATTATGATAACGTCATCCGGTTAAAATCATGTTATGGCCGGTACCTCACCGCCTCCGAGGATCCACACTTACTCGGGGCCACCGGTCAAAAAGTCATTCAAAGCCTTCCACGGAGAGTAGATTCCTCCGTCGATTGGGAACCGGTTCAAGAAGGTTCAAAAGTCCGTCTGAAAACCAGATACGGTAATTATTTACGAGCTAACGGCGGAGTACCTCCGTGGAGAAATTCAATTACACATGATATTCCTCATAGGCATCATAATTGGATCTTATGGGATGTTGAAGTTGTTGAAATTAATCTCGATCCACGGCAACAGAAATCAGATCCAGATCCGGATCTGGATCTTAGCAGTTCATCTTTTCATCTCACGTCCGCCCCCACACATCTGGTTTGTGAATTACTTTCCAATTTCGTGATCTGATACGATCATTGGGATCGGTTAGATTTTCTGAGTTGAATCTGCTAGCACTAACAGTTTTTTTTATAAAGGGGGTACCCATCCATTAGGTTACGTGTAATGGTTTCGGTATTAAGCGTCACCTATCACCGTCTTTCTCCTATATGTTATGCTCCCACTTCACTTTAAAGGATTAACCTACTTTTAAAAAAGTTAATATATTTAAGAGAGAGAAGGCAGAGAGAGAGTGCCAACCAGCGGCGGGTCTTTACCGCACTTGATGAAAACTGCGGGAGTGGAAAGGTGGGGGGGATGTTACCGCTACCCGCTTCACCTCCACAGCATCAACACCGCATGTGTGGTGTTATCATTACACATGGCCTTAGATGCATCACACGGGGGTATTTTTTGGTTATGTTTCACAAGGGTCGCCCTGGGAACAAACTCTTAGCCTCAATCCTCGTGCACTAGCTTGTCGGTTTGGAAGTACAACTTTTTGAGAGATACCCTCTTTGAATGACCACCTCTCTAAAATCAAGGGAGAAATTGCCATGTGAAAGGTGATCTCTAAGTGGGATGTCACAACTTATAGATGTCGCCATTCACAGGGGCGATCTCTCAGAAAGCTGTACTTTCTAACCGACAATGCTAGTGCACGAGGATTGAGGCCAAGACGTCGCCCCTCAGTACAATACCCCCTGTGAAACATAATTAAAAATATACCACCCTGTGATGCATCAAAATTCTTAGCACGATCTCAAATGAATCTGTTTTAAGAATGTTAGGAAAATTTCTAATGGAATGGTTGATTCAATTTGCAGGCGAGTGATCTAACCTTTGGGTCTTCGAAGAGTGATGGGAGGATGATTTATTACAAATTGGCGGATGCTGATGGTGTTGTTGTTGATGCAGAAGGATCGTTTTTGTTCAAGGGTAAGACTGTACAGGATTTGACTCAAAACTTGGAGGAAGAAACAGAACTGGAGGATATAACTGTGTGTTCTCGTAACCCTTTGAATGGCAAGCTTTACCCCCTCCGGCTAGCACTGCCGCCTAATAACACAACTATGCATGTTATTGTAGTGCCTGCAACCTCCAAAGGTTAGATTTCCAAAAGTATTTCCCACAATTTGATTTTGGTTTAATCATGTTTCATTGATCTGGCAAAATGGCAAAAAGGGTGTTCAATATGATTAAATGAACTATATTTAGAAGGTTTTATGGATATTGAATACATTCTGGGTGACTTTTGATCATTTTGAATTGTTCAAATTGTTTTCATTTTAGCTATCTTTTTTACTTCACCACTCACCAGTGCTAGAGATAAAGTATGAATTGAAATGATATCTACCCATACACAGGTCGAATTGCCACCTCTAGTTGACATTGTAGGAGACCTTGTCTGTTTTGTTTTTCATCAATAATGACTTAAACAAATGTAAATGTAAGAACTAACATTTATGTGGTTCAACAACTTGTTTGTATGCGTTCTTGAATAAGATAGTACAGCAAGAGACAAATAGTTAAGTTTCATTTAATCATTTTTAATAGGAATCGGGAGCAGCCTCTCTATCCCCTGGGATAGAGAAAAGGTTTGCCCTCATCTCACCCTCCCCAAGCTCTACCAATAGCTCTGCTGCTATAAGTGGGAGTTTACTAGGTATGTTTGTTTGTTATGCATAGCACACTTTTTGTGGCTCCTCTGGTGTGCCAGCTAGGATTGGTGATCACTAGAATATGAACAGAAGTTATACTTGCTTCAAGTAATTAAATTGTACTTTGCAAGTTTCTTGAGGAAAAAAAGGTTTTAGCTGATTTGATTTTCTTAAAATATGAAATCTTCAAAAGGGGAGAAAGAACTCTTTCTTGCATCTTGAGAAACCAGATGGATGGCAAACCATCCATGTGGGATCATCAAAATATCAAATATTGAACATTTTGTAGTTTATTTTTATTTAAGTCTTGCACTTTATTGAAACTTGAATTAAGCTCTTGTAAGTTGTAATTTATTAGAACTTGAATCTGACAGTACCCAAACACCTCCTATCTGTCCACATTTGACTTTTAAGAATCAAATGAGGTATACTTCAGTTTAAAAATTGGCAAGAACACTTTAGAATCTGGAGGCAAAATTGATAAGTGAATTAAGCTGTAAAAGATGTTGCAGATAGAATGCTTTTGGAGTTATGAAACCAAGAACACCTATGCAATTTTGTGATTGAACAGTATTAGGTTTGACTTTACAGAATCAAGAGTTGACTCTAGTTGGCATGACTTATATTACATTTCCTGATTCCAATAATGGCTCCTGCTCTATTAATCTCTAATGGTAGCTAATATACATTTTTTTGTGTGTGTTTTGATCAGCTGCAAAGGATTTTTAGCCGGCTCTACTGCGAGGAAAGAATGATATATCTTGTGTCAGTGAATCTTGAAGAGACCACTGATGATTCCTAGGCAAATTGTGATTCATTCTTGCAAACTTCGATCCGAATCTTTTCACCGTATCGACTTTTGTAACATCAGACAGTTTATTTATGTTTATTCGAATCTAATCTCATACCTCGAGTTTAATGTCTTCTTTCTCCTCGTTAGTTTTGCAACTAAAACCAGTAGCCACCACGTTAGACATGTGGGTCGGGTCGTTATTACGGAACAAAATATAAATTGAATAATAGTTTGAAGTTGTTATAACTGTTCCAACAATGTTTCATACTATGCTGTTTGGATTGCCAGTTCAAATGGGTTTAAAATAGTAGAACTTGGACTATCAAGATGTGAGCCGATCATCAGCATTAACTATGTTGTTACTACTCTGACAGTTTATGTTGAAGGTAAATGAATAACCGCCAACCGTGATGACAGCCAACTGACACACTTTTTCACGAAGTATTATGTCGTTTCAACTAATTGTGATGGTTTCCAAACACGTAAGTTCTTGGTCTATTTGTGGTACATATTTTCAAAACAGAAAACACGTTCTCGTTCTTGATTTTTATGAATTATCTTATTAAGACAACAAGAATATCATTAAAATATTTTAATTTGTATATAATAGTTTTGTTATATCTTCTTATTTCTCCGTAAAAGCACAAAAACTGATAGATTATCACATATATTTGCATCACATAATATAGATTAAAGTAGGTTTTTTTCAATTTTTGAGGCCTTAAAATTTGAGGGCGTAAAATGATTGTTTTAGTTGCTTGTATCGTACATGTCACCAACGTTGTTTTAGTTGCTTGTATCGTACATGTCACCAACGACTACCACACATGTTCCTCGTTAGTCATTTTTATTCACCTCTATTCGAATGCACAACTCGCTGTGATAACGCCATCACCCAGTTTCTTCTCATTCTTGATTTAAGGTAACAGCTTTGTATTGATCCTTTGTTGGAACCTTAGTATGTAATCAAAAACTGAAGCTTGTCATTGGAGCTGGATGTGAAGGAAATTTGGGCGATCTATTTCGTAGAAGACGACAGACATAACCAATAATTAAAATAAATTAAGTTTGAAATAACTCATTTGGAGAAGAAGATAACGACGATGGTGTGTGACCTGGCAGGGACCAAAGGTGATGGTTCTTGTTTCTCACTAGATAAATGAGTGATAGACAAAACGTAACACCAGAGATCGAGACGAAGATCAAAAAGGAGAAGGGCATGGGGATGGGGATGGGGATGGGGTGGGGTGATTTATATTGTTTTATATTTAAGTATAGTGGTAAAATGGAGTTCTGACATGAACGGTGGAGGTGGAGACTAAAATTCTTTTTAGTGGGTTCACTTTTTTTTATGTTTAAATTTTTAAGTTTACGACTACACTTTTTCTGGGCCGGTTCGGCTGTTTAATTCGGGTGGTCGGGTCGGATACATAATAAGAGACGCTGTGATAATGAAAATAAATCGTTATTAGAAAATAAATGGTAAAAATATAGTGTTACTAGAAATAAATAAAAAAAACATTAGATCTTATATTTATTCGCTACGAGTTTTGACAAGAATCAATAATCAATAATAAGTAATTCATTAAACAAAAAAGGTCTTGACAAGAATCAATAATGAAGATTAAACATTCAATAAACCAAAAATTTCAAGTTTGAAATTAAAAGAATTGAAAACTAACCTTGTTTTTGCTTCATAATGGTTGTTGGATACTTGGAGTGTTTAATTTTGTATTTTGCTTGAATTGAAATCGTCTTTGCATGGGTTTTTTCTTTGTCCGTCGCGTACTCGTATGGAAGAATGGAAGGCACGAACTTTTTTTTATCGTAGCCTGTTGTTCGAAGGAGGGTTGGAACATAACTATAATCGTCGCTGAATATTTGCATGAGTTTTTTTAATAATGAATACTAAATAAATAGGCTTGTTGGGTTAATTCCTTAATGGATTATGGATAACTTATGGGCTAGTTTGGGTTTTTTTTTTATAGTTACGTTTAAATAGGTTTATTGGCTTAGAGTTAATTAACTTATGGAATTAATTAAGGGAAAACTTCATAGAATAGTAATCAAGTTTCTCATCTGTTCTATTTAAATCACTCAAACTTTTTTTTGTCTTATTTTTGTCACTAAAACATTTTTTTGTCTCATTTTAGTCACTTAAGTTTCTTATCTGTTCTATTTTAGTCACTCAAATTTTTTTTTGGTCTCATTTTAGTCACACAAGTTTCACATGTTGTTCTAATCTCACGTAATTACGAGGTTAACATGTTACTTTTTTTTATTTTGTTTTATGAATATAGTGAAAATGTTGGTTTACTCTTTTTGGATTTCATTTTCACCATATCCATAAAATGAAATCCAAAAAAAAGTAACTCGTAACATAGTAATTTGCAAGATTGGAACAACATGTGAAACTTGAGTGACTAAAATGAGACAAAAAAAAGTTTGAGTGACTAAAATGGAACAGATGAAAAACTTGATTGACTAAAATGAGACAAATTTTTTTTTGAGTGACTACAATAGAACAGATGAGAACATAAGAGAAACGTTTTGTTCTATTATTCAAATATTCAGGCGTTTTGTTCTTTTATTCAAATATTCAGGCGAAACGCCGGGTTTTGGAAAACATTTTGGTGAAAATTACATGAAAAAAATTTAAATTAAATTAAAGTAACCCGACAATTTTCTGAACGCCGAAACATCAATAAAACACGACGAAAATATGTTCCGGTGATTTTGCCGAGTTAGGTAAATGTTCTGGCGAAAATTACACATGTAAGTTTAAAAATGAGACACGTAACTTGGCGAATTGGCCGAGTTTTAAGAATATTCCGACAAAAAATTGATGTTTATTTTGGGAAAGTGAAAAATTCTTTGTTTATTTTAACGAATTTAAAAATGAAAAATATTTATTTCGGGAATTTTCCCAAAATACAATCATAACATACCGGATGACCATGTGTCTTGTTAACTCTAAAATTTTACAACCCCTTTTTCACCATGGGCCATTGCATATGCAAACACAATTGTATATTCCAGAATCCAAAAGCACCTTTAGCCTCCTTCAGCCATTAACACGTCACTCCCACAAGTTTCCTCACCGCGCATACTCACCGACGACGACGTTTAATGCCGTGTTTTTCTGGTCAGAATCCTCTTCCTCTATTTGAATGTATGTGCATACGGATGTATTCGTGTTTATGTTGTGCTGTTGGATTGGATCAGATTGAAAATCGAAGCGATTGGTGGAAGGTACATTTGGAGAGATTCACAGAGATGGCGAAGAAATGTGAGAACGATGATGTTGATAGGAAGATCACAATTGGCGTTTGCGTTATGGAAAAGAAGGTGAAATGCGGCCCGGAGGTTCTGTTCCTTTTGCTTTTATTTTATTCCGTACACATCTCATAACGGCGATAATATCTGTATATGCCGATAGTCCTTTTCTCACTTGATTCGTTGTTTCCTTTTCGCGTTTGATTTTATTTATTTCATTTCCTGTTTCTATTTCGATCTCTTTGTGTGGTGGCGACGGCGGCATTAGGTTTTCTCAGCACCTATGGGGCAAATTCTGGAACGGTTGCAAGCTTTTGGTGAATTTGAGGTAACAGTGATTTGTTGAATCATTTTATATCAGGTTTTAGCTTGTTGAATGTAATAGTAGTAGATTTGGATATATGACTACGAAAAGTGGTCCTATATGAAGAATAACTATCAAACATGACATTATCTATTGGCTTGGTTAACATGCAAGCACTCTATATGTGGTCTCAAGTTTTGACTCATCACATTTCTTATTGGCTAAATCAACATGCAAGTACTCTTTATATGGTCTAAAGTTTTTACTCATTAAATTTTGTTGTCATATTCTCTTGTAGATCATCCATTTTGGGGACAGAGTTATTTTAGAGGAATCGGTAGAGAGGTGAAATTTCCTTAGTGGTTCCTAAATACTTAATAAATTGGTAGTGTTGATTTATGCCTGCTTATTTAAATTATTATTCAGGTATGTAGTATTTTGTGATGAATCTCTTATGAATATGAACATAATGAGTAGGGCTGCACCTGAAAAGCTTGTCATATATATGAGCTAGTCAGTTCTCACTGTGTATTTCCTCCATCAAATAAGGGATTCTGGACTTTCTCCTTTGGGCTTTAAACCTTTTAACCTCAACGTCAATGGGAATTATCTTGATAATTTCATGGACTAGATTGATACAGTCGCCAGCACAAAAAGTACACCTACGCACCACATAAGACACTTTTTTCTAATGACGGAATGATCCAGATAAGACACTTTTTTCTAAGTTAAATGACTAAGGATGTACAAAAAAAAAATACTTGGCATAAAATGGAACAGTTGACAATGTAAGCTGCTATTTTATGATGTTAACACTATATTAAGTTTGTAGCTAAAAACTAAAAGAACATCAATATTAATTTAAAATTTTGAAAAATATCATATTTAAATTTCCAAAATAATAAATACTCTAATATGTCATCTTTTCCAACTTCCAAGTATTAGTTACACAACATGATGCTGGGAGAGAATTATTCTTGTATGTACAAATTGACTATTGATATTAGCATGCTATCTCTGACGCAGTAGATACCAATGGTTAATGTAGTTCTTTTAGCAAGTTGGGTACCTTTCTCAAATCTCGATTTAGATCAGTACTTGCAACCAACTAGAGTTAGTAGGCAATCTTCCTGATTTTCATCTCTTTATTCTTGAATAGTTTATGAAAGTTTACAGCTAATCATCATATGTTTTGAGACTTCATACACTTATTTTACTGAGCCCTGATATGACAAAATTATACACCTTCCACAAATGATTCTTGCCTTTCAGTGGTTTATTTGTTACTTTTACAGTTTTACAATGTAAACAAAAGACGAGGTCCATGCCAGATAGGAAGTTGATCTCCAGCATTAACAATATTTCACTTTGCTATTGTAAAAGTTACATTGCATCCATACATTTGACAGTACATATACATAGATATGTTTCTGGACATGCAGTGGTATCATTGTTATATTTTGGAGTTCTAGCACTAACTTTAGTATTTCAGGTGGCCAATATGTGATTGTTTGATTGCTTTTCATTCTTCTGGGTATCCGCTTGAAAAAGCTGAAGCATATGCAGCCTTAAGGAAGTGAGTCTCAACTTTCTTTCTTTCTACTTAAAGTACTCTTTTCTCTTCTCAATATGCACAGTTATTTGACATGATGTGGCCCTTTTTTAAGCATCCTCAACTAGTTTTGGATAAAAAAACTTGTTCATTTTCTACCTTCTGCTTGATGGGAGGAACCCCTAAAGTTTGATTTCCCCTAACAAGTTTCAGAAGAATTCTGGATGGTCCAAATACACTTTCCTTAGATAATCATGCATTTGTTTGGACTACATTTATACGTGTGTTTGAAACCTTCTAATATTCTAAAGCAGATCTCAATGGTGTTTTATTCATTCTAGGAGGCCTTGCATCATCTTTGAAGTTCTACTTGTTATTCGTGCATAATTTCAGCAAGAAGCAAAATCCCAAATCATGAGTTATTTTTATGACCCATGAGTGAATGTTAATTCATGCTCTGGAATTTCCTTACTATCCTAGTAGGTAGAGGCATAGATAAGATCAATTGTGAAAGGATCCACTCGTGTGGTGTTTAAGTTTCCATATCATCATTATGGTTGGACCTTCTTAATCTAATATAAGGTCATCAGTAGAGTTGTGTTTCAGATAAGCAACTAGGTATTTCTTGCTTAAAAGTGGGGTCCATGAAACACTGAATCACTAATAGCTTTCTTCTTAATAACATCACAACTTACATCAGTTGTCACTCTTGCTACGTCGGTTGATGCTTGCCTTTCTGGCAGTGTGCAACTTTTTAACTTCTCGATGAATGCATGTAGGCACATCATGGCTTCAATGTTTGTTCAATATAGAAAACATGTCACTGTTTTTTTCTCCTGGCTGTTTTCCCTCTTTCTGGCATGATAAAATGGGCAGGAAGTATTTCATATTTCATAAATGTGTTATGCGTCACATCAGAATTCAGATATGCTTCAATGTGACTTATGATGCTGAAATTCCTGTGCGTCTTTTGGTTTTAGTATTTGTCATTATGATAAGTTTCATATGCCTATTCTGTAAGCATTTGACAATCGCCAGCAGTGCAGTAAAAGCTATTTATAATGTTACCATTGCACTCTTTTTTCAGGCCTTTCCTTGTCAATGAACTGGAACAACACCACCTTCTTCATGACAGGAGGAAAGTATACGAGGTATAATTATTAAACCAATCACATTATAGGAGTTTATTTAATTTACATGCTATTATAATACTCTCTGTTCTAGTTACCTTAAGAAAATGGATCCTTGTGTGCCAAGTAAAAGGATTATAAATGGATTTACAAAGGTGGGGGATGATTGCTATTGTGTATTTCTTGTCATAGTGTGCAGTCAGTTGAAGGTCAAAATAGAGTATGTTAAGGATTTTGAAATCTATTAGTTATGGGAGGGAACATGCAATCTTGTAGTTGAACTAACATCAGATCTATGAATGCACCTTCTGTTGTCTTTTGACATACACTGGAGTCCGGACATTGATGTTCATTAAAAACATAAATATGACTATGCTATGCGTGGTTGGTGGTTTTCCAGGATGAGGAATCTTTTTTTATTTTTTTTAGAGTGAACTTAAGCTTCTTGAAACCCATTTATTTCATTTTTTCAGGGATGAGATTAGTTTGACAAGTAATCAAGGATGCCCATCATTTTAAAGTTTCTTCACTGATTATCATATAGGTTGCTAAGTTAATACTTATGTGTTTCATGAGCATATTAAATTTCTTTCATTTCTTAGGGGTGATATAATTTTGATGCATACATTGTCAATACATGAACTTTGACTCATTCATGATGTTTCTATTTCCTAAAAGAGGATTTTTCTATGCATTCATTTTTATCGCTTACCAATCCCTGCTTACTGATGGAGATACATTTTTCTTATCTTCCGATTTTCGATTTGTTCTTCGGTTGGAATTTCAAGTGTCTTGAATCATATGGAATTCCCGTTCCTCGGTATGCACTTGTCAATAGAGAAAAGCCATATCAAGAGTTGGATTATTTTGTTGAAGAAGAAGATTTTGTTGAGGTTCACGGGCAGCGATTTTGGAAGCCTTTTGTGGAGAAGCCCATTCACGGTAACTTTTTACTAGCTTCTACTCTAAACCATTTGTGTTTCATTATCAAATATGTAACTAATTAATTCTCTAGTAAGCTTTTATTTCCTTTCACAATGTATTGGGCTAGAACTTTCAGAACTTTACTGTTTGCGAGTAATCTGGACAGAATTGTTAGTACTAACCAGTGGCGAAGCTTGAAGAAAAACGCAGGGGGGGTGGGATTTTTTTTTCCTATCAGGGGGGGCCGGAACTATAAAATTTTCGGCCGAATACATATAAATTAACACTACTGAGCGAAAAATCGGGGGCCCTCACTAAGCTTCGCCGATGGTACTAACTTAGTAATATATTTTATTGGGGCCAGGTGATGAAGTTACTACTTTAGAGTGAGATGATCGTTTAAATTCTTCTTTTCTGCACTGTTCTCCAAAAGTTTGTAGTATTTGGTTTTCCATGTTTAAATTCGCTAATTATATTTTCTTTTTACAGGTGATGACCATCGCATAATGATCTATTACCCCAGTTCAGCAGGAGGTGGAATGAAAGAACTGTTCCGAAAGGTCAGCTTTCTAGCTTGACACCTCGAAGTTGTAGCTTCAGAAACTCGTGTATAATTTAATTTTTTCTTTACATAATTACGAACAACCATGCGGGCTTGGGCGTTTATACTGATAGATTCTGAAGGATACGTACCTTAGGTTGAAAAGAGTAGTATACATCTTCTTGCATCCATTAAGATGAGATGCCTGGCATTTATGTCACCCCAAGGCTCACCTGTGGTGCCTTCCTTCTCCCCAGACCTCCCTTTTAGTTACTACTTAGTGACCCTAGTCTCCACTCCTTCTCTCCATTACAACTTTATGATCCCGCTATGAATGTTAGTCCTATCTTTCTAAGCCATACTCCATGCACAAACAAATTCCAAAAGAGAAAGAAGATAATCTGAAGACGGGTTGCTTAATTGGCTGGGAACATAATAAAAAATTAGAATAACTGCATTATCTCCCTAATGATCCTTAAGCATGACGTGCTTAACTCATAGCACACTTCTCTAGCTACAAATAATTTATGGATCATGCATGTTTGATTCATTGCGTTTTGCCTTTTTTCTTCAACTCCTTAGATGTCATGAGCTTTATGACTTAGCTAAGGATGCACACTTTCATGTTTAAGCATCTTGATTTTTTGATATCTGTATTAACACTGATTTTATTTGATGTATTTTGGATCCAATGCTAAAAATTAATCCTTATGTTACTTTTAACCAAATGATTCTCTGACGGTTTAATAAGGTATTGGTCTTTGATCTGCTGTGTACCTTTCATATCATATATGCTCTGATAATATGCGGATACTTATATGTTCTTTTCCATTTATATCCATATTTAGTTGTAAAATCATAACTAGTATGTTATAATCATAAAAGGTATTATCTTGCAGGTTGGCAATAGATCAAGCGAGTTTCATCCAGAAGTTAGAAGAGTGAGGCGTGAGAGTTCTTACATATACGAGGAATTTATGCCAACTGGAGGAACAGATGTAAAGGTTGTTTTGATTCTGTACTTCATGAAAGTTGCAATAATATTTCTTGACTATTTAATCTGGAAATATGGCTAGTATTGTGTAACATAACATCTATGTTGGTTGGATTCTGGTTTTGTAAATCCTCCTTGTCACTTATGGTTAATTTCTCATTCCATGATCTTGTGCCATGTGGAGGCATAAATAGCAGGGCTCATTTTAGCCTCTTTTTCCTCACTTTTCTCTTGTTCACATCTCAATCAAGTTAAGTGTTACTATTGCCTTTTCATAATTAACAGTGAGCAATGATAAAATGGAATTCTCCATCTTTGATTTCTTTTATACAATATTCTGATATAAAAGTTGTTGAATAAATAATGAACTATAAATTATGAAAAGTAGTTATTTATATGCAATTTCTACAACATGTCTTTTCCATTTTTGGTTGGAAGCGCTTACTATTGTATTGATGCTTATGCTGATTTTTTTGGTGATATACATTTTGTCAATTTTTTATATTACACAAATCTTGGTGCATTCTTACTAAAAATGCCTGGATGATGTACTTAATTGCTAGCTAGTTCTAATCATTTACTTCTTTTTTTTTTCAAATGTATGCATAAGGTTTAAATAATAACAGAATAACATTTGTACTTGTGTTTTCAAAAATAGCATCTTTAGTTGTTTTACATTGTGCTTGTATGGGAGTCTGTTCTCTTAGTGATATGGGCTTGGCTTTTATTGCACTCAGTTTGTTATTCATGACATCCTGCATATGCATTAAAGTGACATCTTGATTATTGGATACCTTTCATGTTGTAGGTGTATACAGTTGGTCCTGAGTATGCACATGCTGAAGCCAGGAAGTCTCCTGTCGTTGATGGTGTTGTCATGAGAAATCCTGATGGCAAAGAAGTAAGTAATTTGTGGAGCGACTCTTCCTGAACTCCTTTCTTCCTTTGTCTGTTCCAAGAGTCATTGCTAAGTTCTGTTATTGACATATTTTGAGTATAACCACTGTTTATCTGAATATCTTCATGGCTATGACATGCAAAATCTGCTTCACGTATACCTGTTCCTATCTCCAGTTTAGGTTAACTCATGTGTCCATGTAAAAGCTGTAACTTTTGTAGCATCGACAGGAATAAGTTGCTTTCTTACCTTCCAAGATTCATGACATTCAGTTCTTCTGGAAGGAATATTTTGGTTCCTGCATGACTTGAAAAGGTAGTCGGTGAACAATTCATATGGACTTTGTATTAGGAACTAAGGATAAAGTTAACCCAAAGAAACTTGCATGTACACCGCAAATATTGTTAATTTACATATACAGAGCATTAACAAACTTTTTACTTGCAAAGCTATTTGTTATCTGGTTTTGACGATCACATACGGGAGGGTTTTAATAAATGAATTTGATAGTGATTTAAATTTTTTTGTCTGGCAGGTAAGATATCCCGTGCTTCTTACGCCCAATGAGAAACAAATGGCAAGAGAAGTCTGCATCGCATTTAGGCAAGGGGTAGGTGATTTTATCTTTGTATTGGTCATGAGTTATTGTTTTTGTGCAAAACTCTTTTGCATATTCTGGAAATAACTCTTTCCACCAGTTCTCCACTTTCTAATGTTTTCCCCTTTTGAAATGTAAAGCATGTTGAAAATATTATTGATTAGGACCCATCAGCTGATTACTTGTACATTTCCAACTTACTACTTTCCTTCCATAAATAAAATTATCACGACCTTGCATTCTGGAATTTACAAGAAAATTCCCTTTTGGGCTGTACTAGTTCTATCCTGGAAATGCGAACCTACTGATGCTCATTATTTTGCTGCCAACACAATTCAGATTAGAAATTTATTTTCCTCAGCCATGGCCGGTCCTAAGGATTTAAGTGCCTCGGCTAAGATGGAAAAAAGGCCCATACGAACAAAATACATTAACTAAAATTTTTTTAAACGACGATCAACGTTATAGCAATAAACATAGAAAAAATATAGTATGTTATATTACATACCGTAATAGCTAACCGATGATTCGCGAATCTCTCCTAGCATACTTAACTAATAATAAAAATTATAAGTCAACCAAATTAACCAATTAACAATTATAGGTCAATGACTCATGAAATAAACAAAAACAATAAAAGTGAGAAGTCTATTATATATTTATATCAATTATCATCTATAATCTAATAATCTATTCAAATATTCAATATTCATCCAATAATACAAATCCAATAAGGGCCTGAAGTTCGACCTGTGAATCTATATTTGTATCAATATTATCATCTTATTTTAGCCAATAGGCAATAGCGACTGACCTATGAGGCTGTGAAGTGTGAACGACTGAAGTGGTTTGCGACTCTGACTCAGCAACTGCCGTGGAGACGTGGAGGCTGAAGCGGTGGAGGGAGGCAGACAGGCAGCAACGTGGGATTCAGATTTCAGGGCTGCAGCATAGCAGCAATTCACCCTTTTTTTATAAAAAAAAGCCTTTGATATTGGGTTTTAAGTTTAAATAGGCCCAACAATTATAAAGATTAAAAGTGCCCAACTATTATAAAGATTAAAAGGGCCCAACCATTATAAAAACGGCCCAATATATTTTTAAGTTTTTATTTAAAGGAGCCAATATATAAAACCGGTATGTAAAATTTTATAAAAAATTATATATATACAGGCCCCGTAAAAATTTTAGGCCCCCGAAAAAAACGGGCCCTGGCCGGCGGCCCGGCTTGGCCTACCCCAGGGCCGGCCCTGGCCTCAGCAAATTGAAAATTGAAATATTCATCATCTCTCAACTATCTGCTAAGCAACAGTCTACATTGCTTGTTATAGGATGTCCAAACATCTTGAGATAGAGAACTTCTTAAGGCAGAATTGAAAGAGCATAAATAAAGTTATAAATTAATGAACATGCAGAATCGTATTTCCATTTACCAGAATCAGTTGATGTTTAATTATCTGCTATGCTTATGTGACTGCAGGTGTGCGGGTTTGATCTCTTACGCTGCGAAGGTCGTTCATATGTTTGTGATGTGAATGGATGGAGCTTTGTCAAGAACTCATATAAGTAATAATTGTTTATCATATTGAACCTACAGGAGTAGTTAACTTTCTTTAGTAAAAATCAAAATGCATTAAACTTAGAGTTTCATGTTCAATTAACTTAGGAGCATGGGACTTCCTTACATGTACTTGTTAATAAAGGCCAAATCTTCTTTGTGTTTTATAGGATACAATGTGGAAAAGGAAACTTACATAATCCTTCCCTTACAATTTGAAGTTGCTAGTAAGTTAGCAGATGTACACTCAGTTATGCCATGATAGGAGGAATGAAAAAAGTACAAACTCAATATGATCGAATGTCATCTTACCCAGTTATTTTATATGGAATTGATATAATTCCAAATTGTTTCTCTAGTTGGAGTAACAGAGACTGTAACATGCATTTGTTTTGTGATTGTAAAACGTTCTTTCAGATAATTACTTTTCCAGGGGTGCTTTGTATTAGCTTATTATAGTTCCATTGAAAATGTCACAACAAAAGAGTAATACAGTGCTTTACAAACAAGAAAATCAAATATCAAAGAAAATGCCACTAGATTAAGTTGACGATGCCTTAATTTTCTGAGTTGCAAGTGCTTGTGGAAATGAAGAACTTAGTATGGATCCTCAAGACTGTCCTTAGCTGTGATTCTAAAATCACTAACATAATTTGTAGTAGGCTTGCAATTTTTTTCCTGTTCTTTTTTGTCTATGTGGGTACTGTCACAATTCTTAATACCTGTGAATTATTAAGATTCATAAATGTTATTGATGCAGATGCAGAGAATAAGAAGAAAATATTTACTTAATTAATATTTGCTATCTTTTAAATGTTTATGTTTATCTTGTTTCCATGTTTATCTTTTAATTCCTTTAGTATAAGTAGGGTTATGATTGTTTAGTTAGACAGTTTTTGATTGAGTTTTAATTAATAAGAACTTTGTTCTTGGAACCTTTGGTTCAATTTATCGTCTTTGATTAGCTGATCGTTCTTGAGCCATTTGATTGCACCCGAAATTGCATCAGTTATCCTTCATTGTTGTCTTGTTTTCACCTTGTTTATCTAACAGATATTATGATGACGCGGCTTGTGTGTTGAGAAAGATGTTTCTAGACGCAAAAGCTCCCCATCTTTCAACAGCAATTCCACCAATTCTGCCTTGGAAGGTCACCGAACCAGCTCAGTCTTCTGAAGGACTAACACGTCAGGGAAGTGGGATCATTGGCTCATTTGGACAAGCTGAGGAGCTACGTTGTGTTATTGCCATTGTTCGTCAGTAAGATATAGATCCTTGCTATTGTTTTGCATTGTGTGTGCGCTAGCCATTTTTCTCTAAGTATCTGTGTTTTTGTCACTAGTGGTGATAGGACCCCAAAGCAAAAGGTGAAGTTGAAGGTCACTGAGGAAAAACTGTTAAATTTGATGTTAAAATACAATGGGGGAAGACCTAGAACTGAGGTGCTTCTTATATTGTTTTTACCTTTTTCTTTTCCTACTGATCCCAATTCATACACATTGCCTTATCTTTTCTTTGACAACTCTTGTGCCACAGACAAAACTCAAAAGTGCTGTCCAGTTGCAGGACTTGTTAGATGCTACACGTATACTGGTACCTCACACCAGGTATTGATCCATATTAGAATATATTAGGGTTAAGTCTATCTCTGTATAATAGGCCCACTAGTGTTCCGTCCTTTTGTCTATATATACTTGTACATTGCATCTTTTTACATACACTCAATGCAATATCTCCAAAACTATTTCCTAATAAACGTGAATGTACTTGGTAAAATAGATTTTTTATGACCACTTTCCCCCTAAATCATCACGAGTCCTTCCCTCAAATAATTTCCTATTAAACATGATCTCTCTTAATACAAACTTTTTGTCATTTATCTTACCCAGTCGTCTGAATAAGAAGTGAATCACAGGTTTCTGTGAATATTTATCTTTCACAGTTCATGCTTCTGTGAGCATTTAGTTTGTGATGCATTGTAAGCTATTAGAATGTTTTCTGTTATTAGATCCTGATAGCCTCGTGATTTCTATGAACTCCTTCAATTGAAACTGCTACACATTGCTGGAAGTCCTTATGGAGATATGGCTTGCACCTTTCTTAAAACATGGTTGCAGTGTATTATTAATTCATCATTTTGTGGTTTCTCTCTTGCTATAATGAGTTACAATGTGGTATCTCTCTTTTTAGAATAGGTTACAACACTGTCTGCTGGCTCATTGTTATCCGCTTTTATCGAAGATGCATAACTTTTCTTTCTTCCTTTGTCAAAGACTATGATATAATTAAGTTTGGTATTCACTAGACCTGGTTTTGGAAGTGACAGTGAAGCAGAATACATTGAACATGCAGAAAAACTACGTCAAGTTAAAGCAGTTCTTGAAGAGGTTTACATCTATATTTATCTTTGTG
This sequence comes from Smallanthus sonchifolius, assembly GCA_023525975.1. Taxonomy (NCBI): domain Eukaryota; kingdom Viridiplantae; phylum Streptophyta; class Magnoliopsida; order Asterales; family Asteraceae; genus Smallanthus; species Smallanthus sonchifolius. The sequence continues at coordinate 66,952,173 of CM042031.1, read as the reverse complement.
TGATTATATGTATAAGCATCTATTAACGCCTTCATGGGTTGAAACTCCACAATTTTGTGACCAACCCATTTCACGAAAGGAATAATCGATAGACCCCAATGACTAACCATCACACGGATATATAAGGCTGGACACAGTGTCAACTACTAGGAAATCTGCCTTCCTTTGGTCTTGTAACAACCCTAATCATAGAAGAGTTGTTGTGTAGATGTAATATAGCTTCTCATGTTATTTTTCTATATTAATTTCTTACTTCCAGGGTGGTCATTTCTCTGGCATCTACCGGAAGGTGCAACTGAAACCACTTAAGTGGGTTAAAGTTGCAAAAGGGGACACTGAAGAGGAGCGCCCCATAGAAGCATTAATGATTCTTAAGTATGGGGGTGTTCTCACACATGCTGGTCGAAAGCAGGTGATTACTTCTAAAATTTGCCATGTATATTTGGATATTGTCATATGATTGCGTCTTTGGTGATTGTTACTCACGTAAGTGGTACAACTGTGCAACAGGAACTTTTCTTATACATCTTAACCTATTGCTTTGGCTCTTTCTTTTATATTGTCAGGCTGAAGAACTTGGCAGATATTTCCGCAACAATATGTACCCAGGTTAACATTACTTGCTTATTAGTTTTAACTTCCATCTCAAAGGGTTTTTGTGAAAGTTTAACCTGTCTTGGGTAGTGTCTTACCTTGAGGCCTTAACTTTTCTCAATTTGGGTCAAGCATTTTGCATTGCCTTGTTTTAGTTGTCTTGTTCATAAGTAAGAGCTGTTAGGTATCAAGAGTCGTTATCGCAGCGGAATCACACACACACGCACACAATCGATAAACAGAAAGTAAAAGACACGAGAGATTTATAGTGGTTCAGCTCCGATTGGCCTACGTCCACTTTGCAACTAGGGTTCTTTATTATTAGGTGCTCAAAGATACAAGTTACATCATAGGTTCTATTTATAATACTAGGATTAGGGTTAATGACTTAATTAACAAGAAACTAATAACCAGACTCAAGCCCATTAGGGCAGGCTCCCTCCTTATTTCCCGCGCAAGCCTTCATAACCCAACAATCTCCAACTTGAAGGCCTTGCGAATACTCCAGCCCGCCATCAAGCACACAATAACCCAGATTCAGTAACTCCAGTATCTTCCATATCCAAAGTCTCCCGAGCCTTCAGTCCCCATAAACAAGCTCAGACTTCATCAGGTCCACCCTAGTTGCAGCCCCCCTCTCATCATGTACATGAAGGGACAGTTGAAACTCCCCCGAGCTTCAACCCACCAGTCTTAATAGACCCATCCTTTGTCTCAACCGGCTTGCACACTCCACCGGATCCAGAGATACACCAAGGACCATTACCACTCTCCAAACCCTGCAAACTATCTCCAGGAAAGAATTTTCCAGTCGGAACCTTCGTCTTCAAAACCCACCGGCTCTTTGGGACTGTATTCGGAACACATCCCGTGCTCCCACTGTCACCAAGTCCCCTGACTGGTTTAAACTTCCGAACACATTCGACTGACATCTCTTTAGCTCCAAGCTTCACGTTTGCAAAGTGAACCTTCTTAGCTCTAGATTCAATGAACCAGACTTTGTCTTGCTTGACCAGGACGGTTACTTCCTCAGCAGGTACTTCCACCATGTATAACGACCCACGCTTCTTCCCACGAGCAATAACCAGATTACCGTTAACTACCTTCCATTTGCCATTGCCAAACCTTACTTCCAGTCCCTGTTTATCCAATTGACCGACCGAAATTAGTTTCCTCTTCAACTCAGGAATTACCCGGACATTCTTCAGGTTCCAAGTTGTTCCCAAAGGTGTTACCAAATTTACATCTCCCATGCTCGTAACATCAAGAATGTGACCGTTTGCTAACCGTACCTTTCCAAAATCACCAACTTTCAGATTCACCATCGTCTCCCCGCTGTGCGTGGCGTGAAACGAAGAACCAGAATCCATAACGCAAGAGTCCATACTACTCTCCACACTATAGACCAGTGCATCATCAAAACAGACGACCTCAGCAGTGTTCACTCCAGCATCATTTTCCTTTTTCTTATTTGGACATTGACTCTTAACATGTCCAACTTCATTGCAACTCCAACACTTCACATTCTTCCGAGCTCTAGACGAGCTCCTTCCCCTACTCCCACTGCTCCTGTTATTTTCCCTTCCTCTGCCCACATTGAATATATCAGAAGAAGATCCTCCACTAGTGTTCCTCCGGCGAATGTCTTCACCCATAATACTATCCCGGATCACGTTAAACTTCAAATTCCTAGCTCCACTAGAATTAGTGATTGTTGTCACATAACCTGACCAGCTGTCAGGCAAAGAGGATAACAGTATCGCCGCTTGAGTATCATCATCAAACTTTGTCCCAACGGTCGATAACCTAGACAAAATTGAATTTATGTTATTTATGTGATCAGGTACTGAGCTTCCCTCGTTCATCCTCATCATGAACAACTCTCTCAACAAGAACACCCTGTTACCAGCAGACGGCTTTTCATACATGTTTGACAGAGCCGTCATCATACCATGTGTTGTGGTTTCCTTCATGATATTAAACGCTACACTCCTCGTCAAAGCCAGTATGATCTTACCTCTCGCCCTTTTGTCCTTAGATTTCCATATCACTTCGTCGGCCTGACTCAAACCACTCGGTTTCTCTTCTAATGTCATCTCCAAATCGTTTTCACCGAATAACGCCTCTATTTGCATCTTCCACCATGCAAAATCAGTCCCGTTAAACTTCTCGATTCGAATTCTCCCGTCTTTAGCCATTGCAAACGAGAATCAGAAAAAACCAAAATTAAGAAATCAACCAACCGAAGCCAAGCAACCTCCAAAAAAAACCCTAAAACCCGAACCCGGTGCTTCTCCTGCAAACCCGAGTGTAACCAGCAACTCCAAGAGATCCAAAACCCAGAACTCTAATTGCAAAAAACACCCGAAACAGTCCTGAAAAAACAACCCCCTGCCTTCTCCCCTTTTGCTCAACCTAGGGTTTGAAAAACACCATAACTTTCGGCGGCCAAACAGTCACCAAAACAGGGCTGCGATCAGCCCCACCAGCAGCAAAACTTGGAACAGCAGTAGCAACAAATCAGAACTGAAAATTTCCAGCAGTACTGTTCACGCGCAAAAAAGTATTGTTCACGCTCACGCGCAAAAAGTACTGTTCACGTGCGCGGAAAGTACTGTTCACGCCCAGAAAGTACTGTTCAAGACGGCGGTACTGTAGCAGCAGATCCGAACAGCAGCTTTCAGAACCGAACCAGCAGCCCCTCTCGAAACAGCCCTCCTCACCTTCTTCGCGATTGAAACAGTGCAGAACCGTGTGTAAACAACGAGCCAAGGCTCTGATACCAGTTGTTAGGTATCAAAGTCGGTATCGCAGCGAAACACACACGCACGCACACAATCGATAAACATAAAGTAAAAGACACGAGAGATTTATAGTGGTTCAGCCCCGATTGGTCTACGTCCACTTTGCAACTAGGGTTCTTTATTATTAGGTGCTCAAAGATACAAGTTACATCATAGGTTCTATTTATAATACTAGGATTAGGGTTAATGACTTAATTAACAAGAAACTAATAACCGGGCTCAAGCCCATTAGGGCCGGCTCCCTCCTTATTTCCTGCGCAAGCCTTCACAACCCAACAAGAGCAAAAGAGAAGGAAAAAGGGACTAGGAGCAAGTAACTTTCTTCCTGTTAACCAGCTACCACAACAAGTGCTTTATCATCATCTTCAACCTAAAAATATTAGTTTAGACAATATACATTATTCATAAGATGAGGAAGATGTAGTTGTTTAGAGTAGTTTCATGTTTTCTTTCCCTTTATATCTCAGGTGAAGGTACAGGACTACTTCGCCTCCACAGTACGTATCGGCATGACCTTAAAATTTACAGCTCAGATGAGGGCCGTGTGCAGGTATCATTTTGATATGTGTATTGTTTTCTTGGTGCGTGAAGTTCACATGTTCTTTTTTGTTCCCGACTTCCAAATCTTGTGGATTCCATCTTCCTTGAGCTAATTTTCCTTTCTACTTGATTGCCAACAATACATTTGTTTTGACACCTTTGTGGATTAAACATCTGTTGACAGATGTCCGCTGCAGCATTTGCCAAGGGACTTCTAGATTTGGAAGGGCAATTAACACCAATCCTGGTTTGTTACCTTGTACTTGAACAGTTTGACTGTGCATTTTAACATTGATTATGAGTAAAACAATCAAACTTCTTTTGAAGGTTTCACTTGTTAGCAAGGACTCTTCGATGTTAGATGGACTTGATAATGCAAGTACCAATATGGAAGAAGCCAAGGTATATCTGCTCCTTTATCTAAATAAGTTAAGCTCTTATGATTCATGATATAGACCTGTACCATGAAGGTTTTCCTTACTTGCATCAGGACATTTCTGCATATGTATTTGTCTGTGACAATCCTATGCCTGATACACCTCTGCATATTTTTAGCTTTGCTTACACAATCATGGATAGCTTGGTGATATTTGTTGTTTCTCTACGTGTTCTTCACTTGTTAAAAAGATTATTCTAAAAGAACTCAAAACCATGACTTTATCCTATAAAATTTGCAATTTTCTCCATTTTTTTTTGTCAAAGTTTGAAGCCAAGGCTACAGATTTTCTGGTTGTCACCTTTACAAGTTATTTATTATATTAATTTTGATGCAGTACTGGGTTTGTTTGTTATTGATTTTGAATTTTTGATGCAGAAGATTCTTATAGCTTTTAATTAATGAGGGGTATTTTGGATACTTGACAAATATTTAGAAGTGTTTAAGCTACACTGGGGTGGGCATGACCTTTACTTAGACCTAACCTATATTTCTTTCCTATTTGCGCTTAATTTTACTAAGATTAAACCATGTAGGTTACTACCACTTCTTGAACATCGTTTCTCTTTACATCTGTGTACTCTATACATGCTCCTTGATTCTTCTTAGAACCATATTACATACACCATGTAGTTTTTGCCAGTGAAATTCTAAAACCATATTTACCATAACTGTATTAAATCAGGAACTTCAGAGCTAATCATAAAGGAAAACTTTATGGCATACTTCACTGAATCCTAAACCTAATTTAGATTAAGTTCATATATGACAACAGGCATTGCATTCAAGAAAACAAAATATGACATCAAACTTCATCAGAAGTACATAATCTGCATCATGCTAAATGTAACTTGTGTGAATTTCCTGGCATGAGATAATTATCAGCTATATTGACTATAAAAGGAAAGTTGAGATAAAAAGGGAAAGAAGTATCTTCCCACACGACTCACGAGTATGGATTAGAGAATAATGAGAGTTGTTCTTACAAACGGATAAACTGAAAGAAACAGCTTCACACATGAGCTTTAGTTTGTGCCTTTTGAGGGGAATCCCTGGAACTAAGTAGTGAACTACTACAACTGTTTAAGCACCATACATTTTTTATTTACCGCAACAACAAAAGTAGAATTCATGGAATGAACTTTGCAATCTTCAACCTAAAATTTCCACATCTCGTTTCTACTTTGCAGTGTCAAAGTAATAAAAACTAACGCTGTGGGTTTTTGTTCTAGTGATTTGGGTATATTAACTAAAGTAAAGATTTCATTCTAGGCTGCAATAGCTCAGATATGTATGAGTTTAGTTGTTCAACTTTCATTCTTCATATAAATTTCTCTCTTTAATCTTTTGCAGGCTCGATTGAATGAGTTGATAACATCAGGAGTAAAAATAGCTCAGGCTAATGGATCATCAAAAAAACCCTGGATGATTGATGGGGCTGGAATTCCTCCAAATGCTTCTGAACTTCTACCTGAACTGGTAAATATTTTTATTTTGGTTGTTAATATTATTTTTATGTAAACAGAATGCACTGTGAATTATTTTCTTTAAGCATCAAATGTCTGTAGGCCTATATGGTTTCAGTTAAACTCTACTTCTGAGTTCCATTACTAAAACAATGTTCATGGTTTACTTGATATGTGTTCCCTTCAATGCTATCATGTTGCTGGAGAAGAAACATAGGTTCCTTCTTGCATACATCCAATTTTATGTAGGTTCAATATTAGCAATAAACCAGGTATTCATCATTAAAAGACATTATCATCCAGCAGAATATGTTAATGCATCCCATGTGCGGTACATATATACACCCAAGATAGATTCTTCCTTGAATTATTTTCCAAATGGCTGCCACACTTTGGATAAGACATCACAATTAATGTAGGCATAACAGGACCAAACTGGGAATCATGTTCTACGAAATGATTAAATGATGGTAATCATTAGCATTTATTGACATCATGCAGAATGTGGTGTGTTTATAATAATCCATGATAGCTGAGTTCAAATTATTTGGGGTAAGCCCTTCTGCTTGTTTTGCTATTGTATGAGTTATACTGAGTTTTCAGTTTAATAGGTGAAACTGACCAAAAAGGTTACTGAACAAGTGAGACTTCTTGCAAAGGATGAAGATGAGAAGCTTACAGAGACAACCTCATATGATGTGATTCCACCATATGATCAAGCAAAAGCACTTGGTAAGACAAATATAGATGTTGATCGTATTGCTGCTGGGTTACCTTGTGGGAGTGAAGGTTTTCTTCTGATGTATGCACGGTGGAGAAAGCTGGAGAGAGACTTGTATAATGAACGCAAAGAGTAAGCTTTTGATGATAAGAACAACAAATTAGCACTTGCTAGTGTTAATAGTAGTTAAATATTTGTCATTATCAGTTGCGCTAATATTGTTGTATTTCTCTGAGCAGACGATATGATATAACTCAAATTCCAGATGTTTACGATTCCTGCAAGTGAGTAGATCAAACATTTTAGTTTTATTATCACTCTTAGGACAAAAAAATTATCGAACATTTTCTAGTATGTTAAGTACCAATGGTACTTCTTGGAAAGCTAAACTTCCATGTTGAATATTTATTATGGCATGTGGTTTCACTTGGCTATCATGATCCATTCTTCAAGAAATGGGTTGATTTGAATAATTTTTGTTTGCTAAATGAGTTGATTTGGGTGTACTAAAATTATACAATGGGTCAGTCTTCGGAAACTTGCTTACTTAAGGTCCAAATGGGCCGGCACCACCTGTAGCCTGCACCACAACCGCCACCACCTCCACCGCCGCCTCCTGTTGTCATCACTAGCTGTCATAAAAACAAATATAATGGGTGAACCGTGAACCCATTTTGATACTTTTTCCCCCTCAAATGACACGTTTCAATCCGGACCCGTTTTGACCCGAGCCAAATTGATACTTTTTTTTACTCGTTTGACCTGAACCTGTTTTGGCCTGTTACCTGACCCAACCCAACACGTCCGTTTTGCCTGGCTTAGATGTGCTTTTCTTAACTGTTCTATTTGACCCCTTTTTACTTACAGGTATGATCTGTTACACAATGCACATCTTAACATAGAAGGCTTGGACGAGCTATTCAAAGTTGCCCAGTTACTTGCAGACGGTGTTATTCCAAATGAGTACGGTATCAATCCAAAGCAGAAGTTGAAGATAGGATCAAAGGTAAACTTAACTTTGTAGCACCCAGTAACTTAAGCTCCATAACTGATGCAATAATAGTTTTTCCACAAGGAGATTAATTCTCAAAGAGTGCTTAATGCACAGAAATTATTTATCATGCAGAATTGACATTGGACATACAAAGTAGTTGATAAATTATACATGCATTTTATGACCCTTGCATCCTAACCTTCCAGATTGCCCGTCGTCTATTGGGAAAAATTTTGATTGATCTGAGAAATACTCGTGAAGAAGCCATTGATGTTGCAGAATTGAGGAGCCAGTGTCAGGACTCAACCAATATTGAAGTTGATAAAGGATATACAGATCGTCAACAAAAGAATGTGATCAAGAATGAAGAATCAAGAAGGACCAGTCACACAAGTGAAAAGTCAATGGATCCAGATGACGATGAGGACAAAGAAGTTAAATACCGCTTAGATCCAAAGTTAGTTTATGTTCATTATCTTTGGTTCATTCCAAAGCATAAATGCTATTAATTTGTCAGCGGTTACTGTCATTTTGCTTTCCAGCAGTGAAAATATTATATTCCCAATTCCATTTCTGTAGATATGCTAATGTGCGGACACCAGAAAGGCATGTTCGAACTCGCCTCTACTTTACATCGGTATGTAAAATTATCATCATGATCAATGAATCTTTGTATAAGTTTCTTTCACCTCTAAATTTGTTAGATATGATAAATGATTGTATGATCAAATCCTTCTTTAATGATACCATTTGCTTGTTAATGACAGGAATCTCATATTCATTCATTGATGAATGTTCTTCGATACTGTAACTTGGATGGATCTCTTCAAGGGGAGGCCAGCCTTGTTTGTGATAGTGCTTTGGAATGCCTACTGAAAACCAAGGAACTTGACTACATGAGCCATATCGTTTTGAGGATGTTCGAGAATATAGAGGTTGCTTATTTCTTTCTTCCATTTTGTATTAAAAAACAACCATTAAAAATCGATAAGTTTTGTGATTCCATAATATTATTTTTCCTTGTTGATTGAATTGCCAAACATGAACAATAGGTGAATCTGGAAGACCCAAAAAGATACCGTCTTGAGATGACTTTTAGCCGTGGTGCTGATTTATCCCCCTTGGAGGTAAGCATGCTATGTGCTTACAATTTTGATCCCTAATTAAAAGAAATTAGCTTAAAATTAAACAGGTCAAAGGAGTTGAAAGTGACCCACATTGTATTTGTAATGCTTTAAACCTCCTAAATCATATTATTCAAGAAGTTGGATTGTTATTGAGATTTATAATTTTTGTAATGATATTTTACACACCATTTATTAAAACTTTAACAAAACTTGAGCAAAAAGGGTCTCGGGTTAAACCAACCCATACTAAAATAACCCGTTTTGACCCGTTGTCCAATCCCTCCAACCTGCCGGTTTTTTCACCTCTTATGCTTGATTTGAGAATACAAATATCATTTTTTATTCCAATTCTTGTTAAAATTGCAATTGTTGTTAGCAGGAAAAGGACATTGAGGCATCTTCGTTACATCAGGAGCACACGCTACCAATAATGGGTCCAGAAAGGCTACAAGAAATAGGATCCTACCTTACTCTAGAAAAGATGGAAAAAATGATTCGGCCATTCGCGATGCCCGCAGAAGACTTCCCCCCACCAACAATCCCTCAAGGGTTCTCGGGTTACTTTAGAAGTGCAGGAGTTTTGGAGAGACTGGTAAATCTTTGGCCCTTCCATAAGCATGGAATTTCTTCTAATATGAAATGAGATGGAAAAACAAAAAAAAACATATGTTTTGTTTTGAGGATACAATTAGTGTTTTGTCATTTTTTTAAAAGAAGATATTTGTTATGATTGTTTGTAGGGAGATCGTAATTGTTGGATGGTACATGCAACTAGTCATAGCTTTTTGTCAGTCACCCGAGATTCCTATGTATAACGAGTATTTTCACTCACGCCACACAAAACTACCATGAATTATAACGTCGGATATCCGATCCCACTCCTAATTCTTCGCTTTTCTGAATGTTCTTATTAATAAATTTTTCCATGTGTTTGGTTGTTGGACGGACGGATCTTCTGAGTTGTTTATTAAGATTTAGTATAGTACGATTTGAGGCGCCAAAATAGTTGGTTCAAAGGGTCGGGTTCACGTGGACATATAGAGGTTAATAAGTAGTTGTGGGGTTATAATTCACAATTGTATTTCACAAGGGGTATGTTGTGTTACATTGTGTACACGACTCAACTAACATATTGAATGTTAGTCGTTGTGAACGGGTATTATTAGTAGGGGTTTGTAAGAATGATTAAAACTTTTTCAATGTTCGAAGCCTAATGTGGTGTGTTAGTAGTGTATTTTTAGGGATTATACTTTAACACAATTATCAAGTATTAAAATTATAAAATAATTAATACTTTAACTAACTACACACAATAGGCAAGTGCACTTATCGTAGCGTAGTATAGTCTAAGTAAGAACTAAGTATCGAACCAATGGACACGGTGACTTTCAGTACTCAAGTGTTGTCATTGTTTAGTCTAATAATAAAGATATGGGTTTTTATATAAATAAAAAGACAAGTGGGCAACAAAATGAGACAGAAGATTGAGAGATAATTAGATCAACGACATATTACTTGGGCTAGAATCTACTTGGTAGTAAATTAATATTTTAGAAATAGGTCATTGGGGTGGTCAAAGTTAGTAAAAGGAATGAACGACTCCTTGGTTGGGTTACCGTTCTTAATAACCGGTTGGAAGGCTAACATGCTCCCGCAAGTGCTAACGCTTCCTCTAGCTATTATCGGACTAAGATTATCCGGTTGACGTGGCTCCCAGCTAGGGTTATCATGTCGTATGACTTATTGGAAAGCTGGAATGTAAAATCATGTAAGGTCCCAAACCCAGGAGACCTCACTTATTGGATTTACTCGTCAACACATAGCTCGTAAACATAAGACATTCGACAAATCGCAGCGGAAACGATTAAAACTTTAACATAACAGCGGAAACATAACATGTCAAGACATAACTTATCTGGTACAAATTAAAACTTGTCTAAAACAACATAAACTCAAACATAAAACGAGGTGCCGGACTCTTATCTTCAAGGTAACTCTTCTCGCAAAGCCAAGCATCTACATCCCTCTACAGCAACCTACACTTAACTGATGTGCATACTAAAAACCAGCAACGCTGAGTGAGTTCTAACGTTTACTTTAAACATTCATACATATACAGCAAGAAGGATTTACCAAAACATGCATGATGTCATTAATGCAAAACTTTACATACTTTACTTTTAAGACAGTTTAAGTCTTACATTATGTGTCAAACCTTTTCAGTGTACTGCCCCCATGGCTAAAGTCCATGAACCGACAAGTACTACTAAACTGTCAATTCATGTATCATGTACTGCCCTCATGGCTCACGTCCATGAACCGACAATATTGCTTAACCGTCAATTCCCTTATCCTGTACCGCCCTCATGGCTCACGTCCATGAACCGACGAGTACCTGTACTGCCCTCATGGCTAATGTACATGAACCGAAAATACCTTGTCATTACCCCCATGGCTAACGTCCATGAACCGACAATACAACTTAACACTACGGGGAGGTGACGTGGACCTCCCGAGCAACCGCCGTCACACATCCTAGTTGTACAACCGTTAGCGTGAAACGCCCCATACCGGGTACATATCATAGTTGGCACAAAACATAATAACATAGCTCTTAAACAGTTAATCAGAATCTATTACATCGGAAGTATTGTCTCAAACATTCAAATTCATAAACAATAACTAAACATTGTTCAACATAAACTGTCGGATAAGAATGTCACAACCCATTCGGCGGCGGAATCACCGAACGTGACGTGTAGGATTGTTCAAAGGCATCGTGGCACTATTGTTGAAATATAAATTTAACCGATTTCATTAAACTAAGAATTTCAAATACAATTGTTTCAATTAAAGGAAATACATTGATAAACAAAAGATAAAAATATTTAAATTTGATATCTAAGGCAAAGTCCCTAGATTCCATTTCCATGGTAGCATCAAACATCTCCTGAAAACATGTAAAATAATATTTGATCAACAATAAAGTTGGTGAGTTCATACAAGTTTCATACATATAATAATCATGTTTAAAGCAACAATTCACATGCATAGACATACTTTACTAATGTTCATACAATTTGAAATGATATAGTTCAAACCTATTGTTGACATAGCATACATAGCATCCAAAGAATACTAGTCGAATAAATAACATAACAAGATCGGGGGCTCCATAAAGGTAACGAAAAGCCGACGGGTGTCAATCCTATAGCGCTACACTTGTTAAGTGCGGTTTTGCAAGAATTAATGAACTATTGTATTAACAAGTTGTATTTAAGCATGTAGTCAAGTTTGTTGTCACATGAGCATGTTAATGAATTGTGTTTGAATAAAGTGTGAATCTTGTAGTGTATGTGTTTTGAATATGTACATGTTTTCAAGTCCCAAAGTGCAAAAATGTAAAAGGGGCAAGTATGAAACTCACGGTTTGGCGTGGTAACGAAAGGATGAACGGGAAGGTGAAGAGTCGGGAATGTCGGTTAACCTAAAAGGTAACGTAGGCATAAGTTCGGTGGAGAAGAAATAATAAATAATATATATGTATAATAGTATCAAGTTGGTCATACATCGCCGACGGCGGACCGAAACACAAACCCCTAACTTAGTTAGGAATTCGGATGGTCAAAAGTTAGTATAGTTAGTAATATACCACTTGAAGTGGCCAAGAGAAAGGGTGGGAAATCCACAAACCTTGTTAGATTTACTTATAATATTTATGTATAGTATTTGAACACCTTGTGACTATTGGATGTCTTATGGTAGATGAACCTATGTTCATCTACTTCATCCAAATACCTTAGCACAAGGCTTCCATCATAGAATTTTGATGGAAGCTTAGTTTGATTTTACCACAACTAGATGTAAAATATCCAAACAAGAACATGAAGAAGAAGAAATGTTAGTTGAAAGACCACAACTTGGACCTCAAATGATGACTTATCTTAGATGTTTACCAAGGTAAACAAATGATAAGATCCTAGAGGTTTATCCAAGAGGGTGAAGGAAGAATTGTTAAGAAAAAAAAAGGAAGAAACTTGAAGAAAAATAAGGTTTTTACCTTATAAAATTCTGCCAAAAATCTTGGAAGAAATGGAGCACTTTGAGAGATTTGTGAGAGAATTTGGAGGGTGTAAGGGTGGAGGAGTGAAAGGGAGTGGGTATTTATAAGTGTGGATTAGAGTTTGGGGTATTAAATGAGTTAGTTGGGAGTTGGTGGTTAAAAGGGAGGTGATTCTTTTTTTAAAAGAAAAAAAATGAAATAATAATAATAATAGTACTAATGATAATAATGATAATAATACTACTACTACTAATAATAATAATAAACCGAGCGTGTATGGACGTGAAACGAGAATATAAATGTGTAAAAAAAAGTGAAACGCGTGTTTGTAATATATAATTTTGTAATATTGCACGTATGATGTTGTCTTGCATATGTATAAATGTAATGTATGTTGTAAACATGTAATTGAATAAATCCAATAAATTCATTGATCATAAGTCTCGGGTTACAATGGATTCAAAAATGAAAGTACAAGGGTACAAAATGTAAATAAACGATGATGTGGAAAGTACGGATATTACAGTCTCCCCGACTTTAGAAAATTTCGTCCCGAAATTTCTTTCATGAGGAAGACTCTGAAAAAAGATGCGGGTACTTGGCTTTCATTTGGTCTTCACGTTCCCAAGTGAATTCTGCACCACGTTTTCCTTCTCAACGTACCTTAATGATTGGAATACGACTACGCTTGAGTTGTTTGACTTCACGATCCATTATCTCAACAGGTTTCTCGACAAAGTGCATTGTTGGGTCGATCTGAACGTCTTCAAGTGGAACTTGGAGATCTTCATTTGATAAGCACTTTCTCAAGTTAGAGACGTGGAAGGTGGGGTGGATGTTGCTAAGCTCGGTAGGGAGATCAAGTTTGTATGCAACAGAACCGACTTTCTCAAAAATCTTGAAAGGACCAACATAACGTGGGGATAGTTTTCCTCGCTTCCCGAAGCGAAAGACTCCTTTCCATGGTGAAACCTTAAGGAAAATGAAATCTCCAACTTCGAAAGTAACCGCGTTGCGCTTTCGGTCGGCGTAACTCTTTTGTCGACTCCGAGCGATACGTAGGTTGTCGCGAATTTTGAGGATCTTGTCTGTGGTCTCTTGGATTAACTCGGGTCCGGTAATTTGTGTTTCGCCGATCTCGGTCCAACAAACGGGTGACCGACATTTTCGACCATAAAGTGCCTCAAATGGAGCCATGCCGATGCTGGTATGGTAACTATTGTTGTAAGAGAACTCGATCAAAGGCAAGTGCACGTCCCAATTACCACCGAAATCAATGACACACGATCGAAGCATATCCTCGAGAGTTTGGATAGTACGTTCAGTCTGACCATCCGTCTGAGGGTGGTAAGCCGTACTAAGATTGAGTTGAGTACTCATGGCTTCATTGAAGGATTCCCAAAAACGGGAGGTGAAACGACTGTCACGATCGGATATGATGTCCAAAGGAACACCATGACGACTAACGATTTCCGCGATGTAGATTCTCGCGGATGGGAATGAAGTGAGCAGATTTGGTGAGACGATCGATGATAACCCAAACGGAATCATGACGAGAGGATGTCAATGGGAGTTTGGTAATGAAATCCATAGCAATGCTCTCCCATTTCCAAACTGGAATCTCCGGTTGCACGAGCAAACCGGATGGACGTTGGTGCTCGGCTTTCACTCTAGCGCAAGTATTACACTTCGACACATAGAGCGCGATATCCTTTTTCATACCGGGCCACCAGTAGATAGAACGCAGATCCCTGTACATTTTGTCTGTACCAGGGTGGACCGAATACCGAGACTTGTGAGCCTCATGCATGATGGAAGAACGAAGATCGGAACGATTGGGAACCCAAACACGATTCATGAAATAGAGTAAACCGTTGGGTTTGGTCTCGAGTTGGAGTTCGGCACCACAAGACATTTCATTGTACATGTCGCCTTCGGTGACCGAAAGATGTTGGGCTTCACAAATACGGACATGGATGTCGGGTTGCATACGAGCACAAAGGAACTTCACATGGTGCTTTCGGCTGAGGGCATCGGCAACGACGTTCGCTTTACCGGGATGGTAGCGAATTTCGCATTCGTAATCTTTGATTGTTTCAATCCCTCGGCGTTGGCGCATGTTTAGATCCTTTTGGTTATGAAAATGTTGGAGACTCTTGTGATCTATGAAGACCACGCATTTGGTACCGTAAAGGTAGTGTCTCCAAAGCTTGAGAGCAAAGAAGACGGCGGTGAGTTCAAGATCATGAGTCGTGTAATTCTTCTCATGGATCTTGAGTTGACGGGATGTGTAAGCGATGACCTTGCCTCGTTGCATGAGAACACAACCGAGACCAATGTTAGAGGCGTCGCAATACACCACGAAGTCATCGTTTCCGTCGGGAAGAGTAAGGATCGGAGCATTGCAAAGCTTATCCTTAAGTGTTTGGAAAGCTTCCTCTTCATTAGGGCCCCACTCGTAGGGTTTCCCTTTTTGAGTTAATGCGGTGAGAGGAACGGAGATCTTGGAAAAGTTGGCGATGAAACGACGGTAATAGCCCGCAAGACCAAGGAATGAGCGGACTTCGGTAGTAGATTTTGGAGCAATCCAGTTCTTGACTGCTTCGATTTTGGCTGGATCCACATGGATACCCTTATCACTAATAATGTGTCCCAAAAATTGGACTTCCTTAAGCCAAAATTCACACTTGGAGAATTTGGCGTAAAGTTGTTCTTTTCTTAGTAACTCCAATATTAAGCGAAGGTGTTCCTCGTGGGCGGATCGGGATTTGGAATAGATGAGAATGTCATCAATGAAGACGATTACGCATTTGTCCAAATACGGTTTGCACACTCGGTTCATGAGATCCATGAAAACCGCGGGTGCATTGGTTAGCCCGAAAGGCATCACCATAAATTCGTAGTGTCCGTATCGGGTTCGAAATGCGATTTTGGGAATGTCGTCCTCATGAACACAAAGTTGATGATATCCCGAACGGAGATCGATCTTGGAAAAACAAGACGCACCTTGGAGTTGGTCGAAAAGATCGTCGATGCGAGGCAAAGGATACCAATTCTTGATAGTGAGTTTGTTAAGCTCACGATAATCGATGCACATGCGGAACGATCCGTCTTTCTTTTTAACGAATAAAACATGAGCGCCCCACGGGGATGAACTCGGACGAATGAAACCCTTGTCGGCTAACTCTTGAAGTTGACCGGCAAGTTCTTGCATCTCGGAGGGTGCAAGGCGGTAAGGAGCTTTGGCAATCGGAGTCGTACCGGGCATGAGATCAATTCGGAATTCGACCTCACGGGATGGAGGAAGACCGGGTAGGTCCTCGGGAAAGACTTCGGGGAAATCGTAAATGATAGGAATGTCTTTTACACCTTTGCCCTTTTCTTTCTTTTTCACTACTTGGGCCAAAAAGGCCATGTAGTTCTTTAGTAAATATTTTTGGGCTTTGGTGCAGGACATGAGTTTGAGTCCACCGGATGGCCTTTCGCCATGGATTTGCAAAATTTGACCAGATGGAAGGGGAATACGGATGAATTTATCAAAGCAAACGACTTCGGCATGGTTCTTGGTAAGCCAATCCATGCCTACTATGACATCAAAACTCCCCAATTGCATGGGTATGAGATCGATCGAGAAGGGATGACCATTAAGGGCGAGAGTACAATCGAGGATAATCGTGTCACAAAAGGTGGATTTTCCATCCGCGATTTCGACAGTGAAGGAGTTCTCTAACTTAGATCGGGTCTTAGCTAACATAAGTTCAAATTCTAGCGATACGAAACTTTTATCTGCACCGGTATCAAATAAAACAGAAGCATACCGACCATTGATAGGAAACATACCGTTCACCACGTCGTTATCAGTTTGTGTCTGCGCCGCATTGATGTTGTAAGCACGGCCTCTTGGTTTTGTGGGTTGGTTTTGGTTGGGTGGTTGGTTGCAGTTGTTGTTGTTGGTGGGGTTGTTGTTGTGGTGGTGTTGGTTTTGGTTTTGTGGGCATTGTGGGCTCATGTGGTTTGGATCACCACAACGGTAGCAAGCCCGACCATTTGTGATGGCCGGTGGGTTTCGGTTTGGTGGGGGAGCTTGGGTGTTTTGGGGTTGTTATGGGTTGCGGCATAGGTTGGCAAGGTGTCCGAATTTGCCACACGAGGTGCATTTTCGGCATGGGAGGTTGTTTGGGTGGTGGTATTGGCAAGTGTTGCATAATGGGTAAGATCCACCATACGGTTTCTTTTGGGGTGTCGGGTCTTGGTTCATTGGCACTTGGTTAACGGGGGTGACAACCGCATAGTTCCGGGCTTGGGACTTGCGCTTTTTTTTTTGGTGAGTAGGGGTTTTGGCGGGTTTTGGTTCGGTGACTTTGGGTTCGGTGGGCTCAACGGTGGCTTGGGTGGCGTGCTTCTTGGTGCCCCGAATGGTTAAAGTACCATCCTGAACACGGTTTCGGGAGAAAGCGGTCGCAAGGCGCATGGCCTTGGCGAGGTTGGTGGGTTCGGCGGCGGCGACCGTGTCCTTGATGACGGACGGGAGGCCTTGTATGTACTTGGCCACAGATCGCTCTATGGTGTCAACTTGGCGAGGCGCAAGGACGGAGAGTTGTTGGAAGCGGAGGTTGTAGGCAGCATTGTCACCGCTGTCCTGTTTGAGGGTGAAAAACTCCTCCTCGAGTGCTTGCAACTCGTGTGGAGGGCAGTACTCCTCGCGCATAAACGCTTTGAGTTCCTTCCAAGACAGGGTGACGATCTCCTCGTCGAGCTCCTTCTCGCTATCCCACCAAGCGAGAGCTTGCTCTTTGAAGAGGCTAGCGGCGTAGCGAGTCTGGAGGTGGTCCGAGGTCTCGCTTACCGAGAAGGTGTTTTCCATGCTCGCAAACCAGCTAAGGAGCTTGGTTGCACCTTCGAGTCCCGTGAAAGATTCGGGACGACAAGCAAGGAAGGTTCGGTAGTGTTGGGCGTGGGAGTTGGGAGTTTCGGTGTTGGATTCGACCGATCCATTGGGGGTGAGGTTCTGGATGAGGCCAGGGATGACTTGGGCCATTTGCTTGGCCACGAGTGCGGCCAAACGCTTGTCCCTCTTGTTGTTCCTGGCGGTAGCAGAGTGGCAAGATGAAGACATCTACAAAAGGGGATTGTGAGACTTAGATCAATGGTTTTGCATAAAAATTGTTGTCATATGAGTATGTAAATTTCACGTATGGCACAAGTAATCAAGTAATTTCATGTAATAGCACGTTTGGTCATGTGAATCATGTATGGAAATAGTGTATATAACAAACATGTGACGATGAAAGAGCATAAATTTAATTGGTTCTCGAATGTATTAGCGTTTTGAAGTTAGTAAGGCGAGTAGCGAAAAGCGAGCGTCCACGAGATCGAACCAAGTTAGTATAATAATAGTAGTGAAAATAGTTTATATATAAAAGAGAGGCTTGTTTGTAAAAAGTTGGAGTGTCTCGTTAGCTCGGCTCTTGAACTAACGAAAACGTCGACTAACCCAAGTGGTCAAACCTTCTATTGAGATCGGGAAACACGTTTTGGCCTAATAGATAAAATACTCTCGCCGGTAATTCGGTTAACGGTATTTTACCCTTCCGGTTACTACGTGTCCCTAGTCAATAGCAAAGCCGAGACTTTGGCGAAATTAAAAATTTTAAGAGTGGACCTAATCACCAAATTGTGGATTTCACTCCTAGTTTGGTGGTGTCGTTCCGTTTTGTATAGGGTTGGTGCCTTAACCGTTTGAGATAGGAAATCACTCCTAACTTTAACGGTAAGGTTTCCCAAAAGCGTTTGTGAGTGGAATTCTTTTACCGTCAAGGTGAGGTTTTCACACCTAACTTGATGGTAAATTCCTAAGTCTTAGGCGGAGTGAAACTTATCACCGAATGAGGAATTACCCTCTTTTGGTGAGTTCGTTTCTTTGGTGAAATATGAGTGTCTTGATGTCTTGAAATCCATGACGGTGTATTTAGTCCAAAGAATAAGTAAGAAGCAAAGGTGGTAGAACAAGCGTATTAAGAGTCATAAGGAATGGTCTAAAACGGGTCCTTAGTTATAGGCTAGGTCAAATAAGCAATTTTCCTAATTCCCTATAACCACGGCTCTGATACCAATCTGTCACAACCCATTCGGCGGCGGAATCACAGAACGTGACGTGTAGGATTGTTCAAAGGCATCGTGGCACTATTGTTGAAATATAAATTTAACCGATTTCATTAAACTAAGAATTTCAAATATAATTGTTTCAATTAAAGGAAATACATTGATAAACAAAAGACAAAAATATTTAAATTTGATATCTAAGGCAAAGTCCCTAGATTCCATTTCCATGGTAGCATCAAACATCTCCTGAAAACATGTAAAATAATATTTGATCAACAATAAAGTTGGTGAGTTCATACAAGTTTCATACATATAATAATCATGTTTAAAGCAACAATTCACATGCATAGACATACTTTACTAATGTTCATACAATTTGAAATGATATAGTTCAAACCTATTGTTGACATAGCATACATAGCATCCAAAGAATACTAGTCGAATAAATAACATAACAAGATCGGGGGCTCCATAAAGGTAACGAAAAGCCGACGGGTGTCAATCCCATAGCGCTACACTTGTTAAGTGCGGTTTTGCAAGAATTAATGAACTATTGTATTAACAAGTTGTATTTAAGCATGTAGTCAAGTTTGTTGTCACATGAGCATGTTAATGAATTGTGTTTGAATAAAGTGTGAATCTTGTAGTGTATGTGTTTTGAATATGTACATGTTTTCAAGTCCCAAAGTGCAAAAATGTAAAAGGGGCAAGTATGAAACTCACGGTTTGGCGTGGTAACGAAAGGATGAACGGGAAGGTGAAGAGTCGGGAATGTCGGTTAACCTAAAAGGTAACGTAGGCATAAGTTCGGTGGAGAAGAAATAATAAATAATATATATGTATAATAGTATCAAGTTGGTCATACATCGCCGACGGCGGACCGAAACACAAACCCCTAACTTAGTTAGGAATTCGGATGGTCAAAAGTTAGTATAGTTAGTAATATACCACTTGAAGTGGCCAAGAGAAAGGGTGGGAAATCCACAAACCTTGTTAGATTTATTTATAATATTTATGTATAGTATTTGAACACCTTGTGGCTATTGGATGTCTTATGGTAGATGAACGTTCATCTACTTCATCCAAATACCTTAGCACAAGGCTTCCATCATAGAAATTTGATGGAAGCTTGGTTTGGTTTTACCACAACTAGATGTAAAATATCCAAACAAGAACATGAAGAAGAAGAAATGTTAGTTGAAAGACCACAACTTGGACCTCAAATGATGACTTATCTTAGATGTTTACCAAGGTTAACAAATGATAAGATCCTAGAGGTTTATCCAAGAGGGTGAAGGAAGAATTGTTAAGAAAAAAAAAAGAAGAAACTTGAAGAAAAATAAGGTTTTTACCTTATAAAATTCTGCCAAAAATCTTGGAAGAAATGGAGCACTTGGAGAGATTTGTGAGAGAATTTGGAGGGTGTAAGGGTGGAGGAGTGAAAGGGAGTGGGTATTTATAAGTGTGGATTAGAGTTTGGGGTATTAAATGAGTTAGTTGGGAGTTGGTGGTTAAAAGGGAGGTGATTCTTTTTTTAAAAGAAAAAAAATGAAATAATAATAATAATAGTACTAATGATAATAATGATAATAATACTACTACTACTAATAATAATAATAAACCGAGCGTGTATGGACGTGAAACGAGAATATAAATGTGTAAAAAAAAAGTGAAACGCGTGTTTGTAATATATAATTTTGTAATATTGCACGTATGATGTTGTCTTGCATATGTATAAATGTAATGTATGTTGTAAACATGTAATTGAATAAATCCAATAAATTCATTGATCATAAGTCTCGGGTTACAATGGATTCAAAAATGAAAGTACAAGGGTACAAAATGTAAATAAACGATGATGTGGAAAGTACGGATATTACAAAGAAAATGTCAGTCTTTAGTAAATGCAGCCCGGTAGTCCATGCTATCCAGCCCTCACGGCTCCTTTACTTTACCTTTGCTTTACCTTTACTTTACCTTTACTACTTGTCATGCATACTAAAAGTCAGTTAACGCCGGTGAGTACTACCTTTACTTTAAACAGTAACTTTCTTTAAATAGCTAATTTTATAAAATAAAATAAGCTTTCTTTCTTTACTTTAAAACAACTTTGCCTTTGCCTTCCTTTACTTTAAAACTTTACAACGTTACAATTTATTAAATCGTTCCGTTTCTATCTTTCATTTAAAACGTTACTTTTGAGGAAACCGGTTAAGGTGTCCTCCTTTACTCTTTCAACTTTGCATTTCACTCGTACAGGACAAGTGACTATAACATACTTTAAGTATCACATATGGATCAATATTCGAAGACAAGATCCATTTTCTCGCTTACACCTCAGGGTAAGACTTTTACTTTCTTGTGCCCTCACCTTAGGGTAGAACTTTCTCGCTTACACCTAAGTGTAAGACTCCTTTGCCCGCTCACACCTCAGGGTGAGACTTTCTAGTTTGCTTGCTCACACCTCAGGGGTGAGACTTCTACCTGCAGGACTTTTTACTTTGTAACTACAATGCAATTATACTACGTTACATAATATAATGCCATTGAAACACATAACGCATAGACAAATAACACATATTAACATATAAGCATAAAATATGGCATCTGTCACTGTCACTGTCAAGCTACACCGAAGTACAGCTTCTTTACCATTATTTACTTTAACTCTTTACTTTATTTAAAAATGTATTTCAAATATAGTACTATACTCTTTAACTCTTTACCTTTCTTTTTATAAAAATAACATTCTTATAAAAACTACTATAACTTTCTCTTTCACTTTATAAAAATAATATTTTTATAAATACTATACTTTGCCTTTCAAATCGTTCTACCAGTATGCATGCCAGCCCAAAACCGTTAGAGAAAAAGGGCAATAAAAACTCACTTAACTTTTACGGGGTTAATCTCACCCAACAATGAAACTTCAAGCTAGGTGAGATGCTAATCGATCTGTCCAAGAGTCATGAACTAGACATGTCAATACATCATTATGACTATGACACTTCATCCGAAAACTTCCTGTCCGAAATCCTTTTCGACCGAAATCTCTTTCGATCGAGACTGCTTTCGGTCGAAAACTATTTCGACCGAAAACCCTTTCGTTCATAGCGTTCTCTATTCAAACTATCACATTTGAAAACATTTTTCCGAAACCTTTTCGACCGAAATCTTTTTCGGTCGAAATCTCTTTCGATCGAAAAATCATTTCGTTGTAAATACTTTGCCCAAAATCTATTGTGTTCGAAATACTTTTCGTTTGAAGTATTATGTCCGAAATATATGGTATCCGAAATACTTTTCGTTCCTAACATTGTGTCCGAAATCTATGGCGTCCGAAATACTTTTCGGACACATCATCGTTAAATTCTTTGTTTTTGATCCAAACTTCGATCTTCTTACATTCAAAACTCATATCTAGCTTCCATGAAGCTAGATATATACTTTTTAAGCCAATTCACACATAAAAATTTCGACTTTGATTAAAAACCCACTTTCAAACAAAGAAAACAAATCTAGAAGCGTCTTGTTACCTGTTTACGCTTGATCTCTTTTTCTCTAACCTCCAGTAGTGTTGAGCAATGATCTCGGGTGCGGGTTTTGAAGCTTTCTCTCTCTAGTCTCTCTCTCTCTCTAGGTTAGAGATGATGAAGATGAATGAAGGTGGTGAATGCAAGGAAGGGAGGGAAACTTGGGTTTTACTCCCCCCTCCCATGCGCTTACCCCCCGCCCGGTCCAAGCCCGCGAGCCCGTTATTCTTTTTATTCATTTGTTGATTCCTTATCCCGTAAACCACCCTTTTTATATTTTCTTCGTTTATTTTCGGGATGTTACATAGCGAACCTCGAAGGTTCTTACTAGTGAGCTTAACCCATATCTGACATCTTGTACAAGTAATAACTGTCCCCGAAAGAACCCTAACAAACTGGTACACATTCTTGTAGGAAAGCCGTTCACTTTCTTTTCTTTGACAATGTAATGACTTCATAAAAACGTTTTTACCTTCTTTCTAAAAAGATAATATCTTTGCTTCATTTAAACATTATCTTGAACATATCTTTTGACTTTGTTTATGTATATATATATACCAATATAATAAACGCTTTCCGAAAAGATCTTTTGCTAAAACATAACTTGAACATATATTATGTCTTTGTTTATGTATATAAAAATATAATAAACGCTTGCCATAAAATATACATTTACTTTATATAAAGGTATAAGCTCACGTTGGATCGCGTGGCAAAAGCAAACGTATAAGCTCACGTTGGAGCCATTGGGATGGTGGTCCAATGGTAGAGGCAAAGCCTTTTAAGCACTTAAAGACCTCAAGGTCATGGGTTCAAGTTTCACTAAGTAAGAAATTTACCGTTCAAAAAATATAAGCTCTCATTGGAGCTTGCATCCGCTGAAGCTTGTCCGCCGCCTCGTTTGCTTTTCCGGATGGAAGCAAACATGAAATTGTCTTTAATTATTAATATAATAATTCATATATGTAATTCTCAACACACATATATATATATATATATATAGGGGACGTATCAAATGAAAACCTTGAGTTGTGAAAACTCAAAAACTCATTCTTAACCACACATTTCATTTCTTTAATTTATGATTTTTTTTTAATTCTTCAAGGGCATTTATGTCTTTTTACTACTCTTTAGAGCATTCACAGCAGCTTCCTTATATTCTTTATCTTTATCCTTATAATTATACTAAAAATCACTACTTTTTCTATCTTTTATCTCTACTTTTCTCTCTCCTTATCCTTATCTTTATAATTATACTAAAAACCTCTACTTTTATCCTTATATTTACAAAAATCTTATATCTTTTCTCTCTTCTCTACTCACAACCACTTTAAACCACTCCTTAAAATATACAAAACCCACTCACAGATTTATACCAAACCTATTGTGAATGCTCTTAAAACCCTAAATCTAATCCATATATCCCTAAAACATCATATCTCTACTTCTATCTTTCCTCTCTCTCTCAAACATCAAAAATCAAAACAATGATTCCTTTCTCTCTTTCTAAACACCGATCAAAAATCAAAACATCGCCATGGTGTCGATGCGCAGCCCTGCAACTGGTGGTTCTTGAGCGACGGTGGTTTCAATGATGGTGGCTGGAGAGGCCCGACTGGAGACGGAGAAAGAACATCCACTCCAAGTTGTAGAACTGGTGAGAGCCTAAACAAAGGTTTTTAGGTTATGTATAAATAAAGTAACAATTGATGGTTTTGGTTGATTTACCTTTTCAAATATATTGCAGGTAGGACGAGGACGATGGTGGGTTTTAGGGGTCTACTAGATTTTGATTTAGTGGGCTGAATTAGTTTTGATGTATATATGTTATTTGGTGAATTTGTTTTGTTGGGCATCGTAAGACGGGAGAAGAAAATAACTAAAAAAACATTTTAATGTTAAAATATTATTTAATTTAGAATCTTTATATTAAAATCAATGAATGTTCTTGATGAGTTATCTTTTCTTATTTATTATACTTCAAAAATATCACATTTTTATTCTATACTTTTTTTTGTTGGTGTTTTGTATAAACCAAGATTTTGTAAACAACAATTTGAGTTTGTGTGGTTTGTATCCGGATCTACTCAGTTTGGGCGGTTTGTGTCTAGATCTAGGTGAGTTTTCAGCATTTTTGTTTTGATAATACATTTGCTTTCATATATGATTACTGATATGATGTGATAGGGTTGAAGATACTCGAGTGGAAAACACAAGGAGACAGGGAAATCTCAAAAAATTTCTTGAAAATGGATGTTGAACAAGGTAAGTTACGATTTTGAATGCGATTTATAGATTTTCACATGTGTACATTCAATTTACACATGCGTACATTCAATTTACACATGTCTGCTTCTGAACAGGTTACCAGTTGTTGATCTCAATGGAGGTATGAGTGCTTTGTTGAAGGTCTTTGATTTTGTTTGTAATCGAAGGTTAGAAGACAGATCCCTTGTGCTCTCATCAGTTTTTCTGTAATTCTTTTTTTTGTACTTAAAAAAAACATATCTTGTTTTCTAAAATGATGTTTTGTATATATTTTGTGTATTTATAACAGATTTCACAGGTTGGATGGGTTTAGTAACAATTTCTAAAGTTCAGTAACTGCATAGAAATGAAGTGAAAGTGCACTGCAATTTATTTGTATCTAATTCAAAAGTTTGAGCTTGAATGTCTTGTATATTATATATATATATATATTGGTTTTACACATGTGTCTTTTTATATTTGAACTTAGTAAATTGAATTTCCACATGTGCAATCTGGATTTACACATATGTATTTGTTTTTTACACTAGTATAAATGAGACCGTGCAATCTGAAGTTTATGATTTTTTTACACATTTGCAAAAATATTTGTGTATTTTGGATGTAATTTTCTGATTTGTAATTCTGTGTAAACTAGTTTTACACATGGGTTCTTTATAAATAATATGATCTGGATATATATATATATATAGAGAGAGAGAGAGAATAGAGAGGAAGAGTAATTTTTATTAAATTAAATAATATAAATTTACATATTTACCCTTTTGGAGGATTTTTTAAGAATTTTTCAAAAGAAAAATAAAAGCAAAATTGTAGATTAAATATCAGCCACAACATAAAATATACAAATTGAATTTGTGGTCCAGAATGGGTTTGTGAGTTTACACAACAACTAAGGGTTTACAACAGATACGTCCCATATATATATATAGAGGAAGCATCATAAGAAAACTCATTGTTAATGAGAAAACCAAAAAACTATTTATTAAAGGTAAAAAAATAATAAAATAATCATAACTCAAAATATAAATCAAAAACTAAAAAACCGCTTCGGAGACCTTGTTCTCCACGTCGTCCTCTTTCCAAAAAAAAATCAGTGCCCTTCTACATATGTGTAGTAGTTAGCTTTTGGGTTTAGTTTTTTTTTATATAGTTTAGCTTTTAGGTTAGGTTTTTGGGGGGTGGGGGTGGGGGTGGGTGGGGGGTTTAGGTTTTGGGGGGGTGGGTGGGGGCTTAGGTTTTTGGGTGGGGGTTAAGTTTTAGGGTGTACTACACATATGCAGCACCTTTAATGAGGAGTTTTTTGGTTTTCTCATGAAAATGAGTTTTCTATTGAACTCACCCCTTTATATATATATATGGGGACGTATCAAATGAAAACCCTAATTTGTTGTGAAAACCCAAAAACTCAATCTCATCCATTCATTTTATTTTTCTCTTTTTGCTTTTTTTTATTCCTAAAGGGTATTAAGGTCATTTTATCTCACTCTCTCTATTTAAACATACACCCTCTATTTCTCTCTCACTCCTAAACCTAAAAAGATCAGATACTCATCTGATCTTCATCTCAACTTCAACTCTCATCTCTATCTCATTATTCCTCGGTCCAAATCTTAATCTAATCTTCATCTCAACCTCAACTCTCAACTCTATCTCGTGTTTGTTGTAGTGTGTTGATGTCGCCATAACCCGACAATAGAGGCGATGACAGCTTGGTGTCCAGATCCGTGTTGGTATGGCTGTCGGCGGTGGTGCGAGAGGAGGATGAGGGTTTCATTTTTCGTTTGGTGGGTGATGGCTTGGTGGTGCGAGCAGCGGTGATGGCTAGCGGTGTTTGGCGGTCTAATCGGTCAGAAAGAGAGGAAGCTGAGATGTTTTTTAGACAGAAAGAGAGGAAGTTGAGATGTTTTCAGACAGAAAGAGAGGAAGCTGAGATGTTCGGTGGTGGTGGCATCAAATCTGTAAATGATTCGAGGCATCAGATCTGTTGATGTTTTTCCTCCTCTTCATCAGAAAAGCCCCACCCTTTTTTCAAACCCTAAAACGCTACTCCAATACATAACTGGTAGATGGGATACTTACAGAAAAAGATGCTACAGAACTGGTAGCTAAATCTTTGAGAGGTACTCATTTCACAACTTAAGTCTGATATATTGATAATATCTCTTGCTAAAAGTCTGATATCATTATTACCTAACATTTTCCAACTGTAGTTTGAATGTAGAGAATTTAGAGAATTAATCCTTGGCAGTAGATGGGTACAAAGCCTATTTGTTTTCTAAATTTTTATTTTTCAAAATTTCTATTAAATCAACTGGTTGTGGGTTCATTCTAATAAACCAAATTTGAGAGAAAAATTAAATAAATAATATAAGTACTTACTAAAATATAAGTAGCTGGTTTTGTCGACCAAGAACAAGACTTCTTATTTAACGTTATTTTTTCGTGCACATAAACCTCCATTTGCATCTTTGTACAAAAAGGTCCACCCCGTCACGAAACGAGGGGTGTGACCAAGTAGTTTATATTGATTTGTTGATATGGCTGTTGGTGAAAAACAATTACTTTCAATTGATATTCGTTTGAAATGTGAAATGGTAAATTCATGCAGCCAATGATATCTGTACGAGTGAAAAATAGATATATTTCTCTTGCTTATTGAATCCCTCTGTTTAAAAATAGCTTACTACTACATTTTTTTATAGATATTTTAATCATTTATTGTGCTTATGAATAAATTATGTTTCCAACGAGTAACAATTAAATGTAAATTGATCTAATCTGATGTGAGTTCTAATTTGATGTGTGATATGTTGTTTTTTTATTTACTACTGAATGGGTTATTTGAATTTACACAAGTGTAATTTTATTTTACACAAGTGTAAATTTATTTTACACAAGTGTAAATTGATTTTACATGTGTAAATTCATTTTACACAAGTGTATACAGACCTGGAGAGAGTTAAAAATTAGTTTTCAAGGGTTTAATATTCTTTTATACAAGTGTAACCTGATTGTACACGTGTATTTCATGTCTATTTTATTTAACTCATCCATTTTCTGATAGAATGTGTAAGACCGTTTTTCATGTGTAGGATATAACCTTAATAAGTTAAAAAATACATATAATATACATACAAGGAGGGATACACCAGAAAAGAGGAAAACTTTAGAAAGTCTAGGAAGTTAAATAAACTAACATAACTGTTCTTTTTTTTACAGCTTTGCTACGAACAAGTTGATTACTTCAAAGGATCACACTTATGTTCAAGTCAATGTTTGGTCATTTGGATGAATCTGGCCAATTCTCCACCATTGCACATGTGTATTTTGTTTTTACACAAGTAAGGGTTTGATATTGTTCTTTTAGTTTGATTTATAATACGTTTTGATTTTTACACATGTGTATTTTGATTTTACACACGTGTAAACTGAAATTACACATGTGCATTTGATTTTGTTTATTTGAATGTAATTTTTATCTGATTTGTGTATACGTTTTTTTTTCTAATTTGTAAAGATATTTGGGTTTTTGATTTTTATGGCATCTTTTTCTAGCTACTGAATTCTCTAGTTCATTCCTGTTTGCCGATTATGGTAACGGGTGATATGGACATGCACCAAATCATTTAATTTTGTATGTGAGATCAAGTGAAAGTGAAAAAAGTTCAAATGTACTTGCACCTGTCAATGGAGATCAATGTTTAAAATTGTGTTTAAAAAAAAAAAAGTCTAATTACTCTTTTACCCCTCTATTAAATCTACACCACATATTTTTTTTCTATATAAATAAAAAATCTAGAAATAATCATAGCCACAAATAAAATAAATAGAAAACTAATATGTGGATCAGAATGAGTTTAAAGGTTTTCACAACAACTCAGGGTTTACAACCGATACGTCCCCTGTATGTATGTATGTATGTGTATATATATATATATATAT
Organism: Smallanthus sonchifolius; assembly: GCA_023525975.1. NCBI lineage: Eukaryota > Viridiplantae > Streptophyta > Magnoliopsida > Asterales > Asteraceae > Smallanthus > Smallanthus sonchifolius. The sequence continues at coordinate 66,923,580 of CM042031.1, read as the reverse complement.
ATATATATATATATATGGGCAGGTTATCATACAAAGTGATTTTAGCGTACGAAGCGTACGAAGGCACCAACATGCGACACGTGTTCGGTGGGCGTGGGGTAAATGCGCATGCGTAATAATAACGCATCAACATTTTTACAATGGCGTAATCACGTAATCACTCTCAGAACGTCAACATTTGTATAATCACGTAATCACGCATGTTGTATAATAACACATTTTCCATAATTTAATCACGTAATCACGCAAAATCACGTAATCATGTAATCACTCTCAGCACGTCAACATTTAAAAAAAAGTTGATTTTTTTTTAAAAAGTATAGCAAAAGTATACTCAAATTAAAGAGAATAAAATGCTCGATTTTATGGTACAATTTTTTTAAAAAAATAATGTCGTATAAAATAGTTATGCTTGTTTTAAAAAAATGAGGGAACTTGTAAAAAGTCAACAAATGTAGGCTATTCCAATTTTACCCTTTTCAAAATCTTTTCACGCTTAAAACAATCATCTTTGATCTTAACCATTGATTTTCTAGATTAACGATTCAAAATACTTCCTACGCTTCTCACCAAAAAATATTTTGTATTTAAACATTTCTCTCTATATATATATATAATTTATATTATACATATTAATTTATTTAGATCAAATTTTAGTTTATGTAAATTTAAATTTTACTTATATTTTAAATCAAATTCTATTAATTTTGATTTTAATTATTAGTTTTTTTAGATTTAACGGATAATTTTATTTATAAATTTTTAACGGGAACGTCACTAACCCTGGAGATAAAAACGTACCTAATTTCGAAGACGATGACACAGATGACGAACGTTTGAAGAACTATGACCCATGAGAAGATGAGAGCTCAACGGATTCGGACTGCTCGCTTGATTTAATTAGGCATCTTTAATTATGTTTAATATTATGTGTTTTAGTTTTCGGTTGTGTGATTTTTAATTTTTAGGTTATGTAATTTTTAGTTTTTAGTTTATGTAACTTTTAAAAACTTAAATTAAAAAATGTTTTTAATAATTTAACTTGAATCACATATATTTGAATTTTTATTTTAAATTATATTATATTATTTTACGAAATATATGAAATATAAAAAATAAGATTATAATAAATACGTTTTTTTGTTATATAGAATATAAATGTAAAAGTAGGTGATGATGTAGAAATATAGGGATGCTTGAAAATAGATATATGATGTGACAGTTAATGTTGCGTGTTTGGTTTAATGATGGCATCCACCATTGTGGGTGCTCTCATGATGGATGCCAGTATTATGCTTTTCTGAAATTTCTTATTGATTGATCCATATTTTGTTTTTATGCTTCGGAAAAGCATCTTGTGGTAGATAGAGATTTTTTTTTTGAACGACAAATGATTTTATTTTATAAAGTAAAGCCAACGACCATTGGTCATTTGGTGTAATGGTAGCCCCAAGGCTTCCTATAGTGGAGGTCTTGGGTTCGAATCCCGGCAACAGCAAAAGAAGGGTATGTGGCCAGGTAAGGGGGTTTACCCGGTTGGGGGGTTCCTCCTGTGATGGGCTGCCCTGGATGTTCTAGGTGTTACCCCGAAAAAACCCAATTATCTTAAAATATCTAGGTGTTCTAGTTCAAAAAAAAGTAAAGCCAGCGGAAAGCTTGACAAAATTAAAAAAAACAAATACAAAGACTCCAATGCTATAAAATGAAAATTCCAATGCTATAATAAAGGACAACTATGCAGGCTAGAGCATGGTATCAGGGAGAAAATATTCATACTTTGGGTCTTGATTTGACTCCGCATGCAGCAAAATAGGCAGGTCTTGAACACTTGAATGACTCCACATGTTTTTAATAATAGTTGCCTAAATCCTTTAAGATATTTGGGAAATTAGCCACCAAAACCGGATTAGAACACCACCACGTAGAAGCTTAAGAAATGATCGGGTGATCCAAATTGTCGTTAAAAAAAAGCTTAAGAAATGACATGACTGGGGTGTAATAATTACTTAAAATGATTGATCAATTAACTAGCCATTGGGGTTAGTGGCCCAGTGATAGAGGAAAATCCTTTAGACTATCTGTAATACCCGGGTGAGGGTGAAGGATTTTCTGTGCCACGTAGACCAGGGCTTCCCTTACCCTCACCCTAACCCTCACCCATGTGTGTAATGGTGTGGGGTGAGAGCCTATATATAGTGAGACCCACAAAAATCAACAATTTTTGGTCTCCCCCATTCTCACGCCCGTTACTACCATCACCTTGCCCCTCTCACCCCCACACTCACCCCCACCCGGCTAGAGCTGTTCACGAACCGAACTGAACCGAGCGAAGGTGTGCTCGAACTCGGTTCGTTTACAAACCGAACGGCTCGGTTCGCTTACAAACCGAGCGGCTCGGTTCGGTTCGAATTTACAAATCCGAGCGAGAATGTATTGCTCAAACTCGGTTCGATTTACATTCGAGCCGCTCGGTTCGGTTCGTTTTTGCTCGATTTTTAAAAATCCAAAGCTAGAAAAATCCTAAAAAAAGTCTTCATTTTCAAAAATACCAGACATGTAGCCTTCAACCAACAAATATGACATTTTCAAAATAAAAAAAAACGTACAAAATCCAAATCTAAATTCAAATTAAAATATGACATTTTCAAAATCCGAAGCAACGGATCTTCACCATCTTTATTCCCAATTACCCGGCTCTTCACCATCTTCTCGTGTTCCTGTAGAATTCAGAGTTTTTAAGGGTGATTTGTTGGTGTTCTCATTTAAGTTGAATAATATGTTAAACTAATGTTACAACAAATCCAAATTATTAAACTAAATTTTCATCCTTAGGACTCCTAAAACCAAGTATACAGCTGCATAGATTGATTAAAGATAAAAAAACAGTTAACTTTTAATTTTTTGAGTAAATTACACGTATTGTCATTTATTTATACTATAAATTACACTCTGTGTCCTTTGACTTCAATAAGTAGACCACAGGTCTTTTTATTACATACTTTTATACATCCTATGTCCTTTACACTAACCCCCATCCATTTCCACCGTTAAATCCTATCATGTGCCCCTCACATGATGGGCAAAATAGTCATTTCATCTACAAATTTGTATTTTACTCTTTCAGATAATTGATTGTGTATAAAACTATGACATCCAGTAATTTAGGGTTAACTCCGTTATCAAATCCAGTTAAATCTTAACTATTCTCAAACTTCAGGGACTAAGTCTGCCTATTTTCAAATTCACATGCACAAAACTTGAGGGATCAAACTTGTAATTAATATTTAGTTGATTCCATGTTGACTTTTGATGGTCAAAGTAACAAACACGTAACCTAACAAACCAAATCTAAACACAAGGGTCATTTCTGTCAAGTTCTAAACATAAGAACATGAAACTTTAGGGACTGAAACTGTAAATTACCCAATTTCGATTTATGTTGACTTCTGAAAGGCAAACTTTCATTCTTGTGCTCGAATTCGTGAAATTCGTTACCTTGTAACTTCAATACACGATCAATATCATTAAACGACAATCACTAAGGTCTTTAACAGCATTATTGATCGAGTTAAACCCAATTTTGGGCATTAAACCCATAACCGTCGACACATTTGCCCCTTATCAATCAAATTCATCGAATTCGTATATCATTTCACGAATTGATCAGCTGCACACCTAAACCGAGATCCACTTAACCTGTTACACTATTCAATTCCATCGGAGAGGGAGTCACAGTAGCCGGAGACCAAGCTTTCCACAGTCAGAGCCTGTTCTAGTAGGACACCATCAATTCGACACCCAATCAGGTAATTGAAACCTCTCTCACACTCGTCTTGATCTGTTGATTGAAAGCCCTCTACTAATCGAGGCTTACAACAACGAATTTAACAAGAACCAATTCTAGGGTTCTTAACACATTCGGGTTTAATCGAGTTATATCCTAGACCCGATTACAATACAATTAAATCACTTGGTTAGGATCGCAATCTGATAATCTTTGAAAGCCCCATGTTTATTAAATCAAACAACATCAGATTAAACACGATCCAGTAACTAGGGTTGTTCGTAATCTGATTTGGGGATTTCAATCCTTGACACAACCTCAATGAAATTAAACCACACAGATAGTTTCGCAAGGTCCAAATCTATAAAAGCCCTATGTTTTCAACAGATTTTAATATCGATTTTGATCAGATTGATTTTATGTTCATATCCAGGGTTTTCGACCCTTATTTCAGTAATTAAACAATTCAAAACCCGTCCATTGTGCAATTAAACCCCACCCCAGATTCACAATCATTCGATTAACAAAACCCCTAACCTATTGTTACAATCCAGTGTCAAAATTGTGGGTTTTGGGACGGGATTCGATCGCAGGTGTTTATGAGTGGGATGTCTCAGGGATTTGTTTGATAAAACTAATTGGATCCGGTTTTGTTTGCGAAACCCTAGCGGGTGGGGATGGTTAAGGCAGTGTGCTTGTGTGGGAGAGACCCGGGTTCGAGTCTCTCCACACTCTTTTCTTTTTAAAACCGTTTTTGAGCATTTTTTTAATATGAAAATCAAACCTTATATTATTACAATAATATATTAAAGTGTTTTAGCCCCGAAAACATCTCGTAGGCTCGGGTTTGGTTTTATAACCTATTTTATATTAATTCCTCACTTTTAAAAATAATATAGTTATATTATTTTCAAACCACGAATCCGAATAAAATAATATGTTTATATTATTTTCAACCCGTGACTCCTGTTATAAAATAATATATTATTATATTATTTTTGCCACATTTATATAATTTGTGTAGCGTTTCAAACTATTAAATAATATAACTATTTATATTATTTACCCACGTTTATTATATCGATTAAAAATAATATATTTATTATTTTTGACACATAAAAGATTATTTGGTTAAACCTACGAACTTAAAAATAATATATATAGTTATATTATTTTCCTAACCATTTTAAATGGCAAACGTACAAATTTATTTATTTACTTAATATTATTCGTTATTAACGTTCGACACGTAACTCATTAATGTAATTATTATATTAAGAAATATATATATATTTCTTTAGACACGTTCGTCTACTCTTAAATCCTTAGAATGCGTTAAGGCGTCCAATCTTCCGTGTCTTCGTCACAAACCCTATATGACCCTAATTTATTAAGTTTATAATTCTAGGGCATACGTAAGCCGTGCAGGTTAACACTTGAGGTTTCAAATCTCTTACTTGTGTGATACTACCTACTAAGCAACACAGGTGAGTTTCACGGCCCCTTTTTACTCGTTTTCACGTTGGGGGAGAAAGATGTACACAAAACATCATACTTTACTTGTTTTCCCATGGGGGAGAAACAGGTACGCAAACAAACATCGTTTTACATGTTTTTCCCATTGGGGGAGAAAACATGACGCAAACTATTTTGGGTTATTGTAATTCATATGATATCACTGTTGAGGCTAAGCGTAACACACTATCATGAAAGTCCTCACACACATCGGACCACTAATATGGAATTAGCAAGGTAATTTTGGTAGTACTATTGGGTTTGACAAACCCCACCCGCGTTAATCGCGCTAACTCAATTGGAGGTCGAACGGGTGAAATATTGACCTTAACACATTAGTCAGAGTTGATAGACCTGGCTGGAGGCAAACAAACAAGCACACTATCAGCTTCGGTTGCGAGCGCTTTAGTAAGACATGAGCATAGGCTAGCTACCTATAGATATGCATATTGAATGTACATAATCTGGCAAACACTCTCTTATTGCAAACTTGAAACCTGTGAACTCACCAACCTCGTGTTGACACTTTTCGTACATGTTTTCTCAGGTCGCTAAGGCACATGTTGCACCACTAGGACATGCATGGAGTCCTACTACCATTTCACTCATATGCAAACCGTTAAAACAATTCACTTACTTTTATTAAAGTAAACTTTGGCGCATTGTTTTGCACATTTACTTTCTTGTTTAAACGCTTCTGCATTAACTCTAAACTTTTATGTTATGACATTTTAAGTCTCATATAGTGTCGTTTGATGTAACTAATAACTGAGATCCTAGTGAGTCACATCCCTAACGGTAAAACTCCGTTAGTAGAATTTGGGGGTGCGATAGTTTGGTAATAGAGAACTAGGAATGCATACTAGACTATAACCCACACACATTAGTTACACGACACAGACACTCATACATGCTACACGTAGCATCTACATATACATTGCATTGCAGGCATGTTAACATCATCCATATCACCCTCTGCTGACAAGGGGCAAGCCAATCGCATTGCATCATCATTCCCAGTGGCAACACTCGGGGAATCATCAGAACAACATCCACTCCCGTCCGAGGGCAGCAAGACGGAGCCTTCGGAGGAGTCTCTCACACAACCATCATCTGCACCCTTGTTACACCATCAGAGCCGAAGATGACACCGGCTTGAGCCTATCGATGACACAATCAGGAATGGTAGGCAGTTTCAAGTCCATGTTATGGACGACACTCAGCACTAAAACATGTCTCTTTGGGAGTTGGGATCGTCAGAGGCGAGTCCCTACTGTACCCATTAGCAACAATACGTCGTGTGAAGGCAGACTGTTGCACGCATTATTGCATAATCCACTGACATGTAGATATCATCACTTTCCCGAGCCATGGGCTCGCGCTTTGGTTGATATTTTATTGAAGAAATACTGAACACAGGGATGAGAACACCTTGCTCATTGCATACTCAAACCCTATCCTGACTCAGTAGGAAGGACGAATACTTTGCCTTTTCCAGTAACACATTCATGAACTAGTTTCACTTCTCGAAGTCGCATTTTGCATGCATGATTCCATCTACAATCCGCTGGATTGGACCATCGTAGTGTATTTCAAATCGAGTGAATACTTGGATCAAACGATTTCAGACTACTCATCCTGATATGAGTTCTAGTTGATCAATTTATGGTTGATGACTAAGCCTCTCGATGACTTATCATATCTTACAACACTCTGTACTCGGCAATACAAATTGAGGGACATTTTGACACAGGACAGGGAGAAGCTAGGGTGAGCATGCAAAGCAAATTATCATTACGGGTGCACACGTAATAGTAATTTGAGATGATTGTAAGTCCTGGTGAAACCTAGTGTGTGGATAAATGGTCCTAATATGTGATTTATAAACTTAAATTTCCACTGTCCGTAGAAATTCTCGTAACCCACTCAACGACTAGTTAGTATCGTTAAACCTGTTTAACAGTTGATAGACGCGACTATCATGTTAAAGGTATTTACGAACACACTGAACTATCATCAATAGGACCCATTATTTTGTGTCACTTATGTAAGAGTCCTAGTGAACTTAAGACTCTCATCCAGACTTGATCAATGAAACCATCTCGATTGAAACTCTAATAGAACCTCATGGTAAACCCATCGACTCCAAGTATGTAAGCAGAATTTGAAGAATTCTTTCCTGCTGACACATTATTCCTTACACTCCGGCAATAAATTTTATTTGACCCTATTACTTTATCCTGTGACTAACGCTTAGTCTAATTTGATCTATACCCCAGCATCTCCAGTTATTTCAATAACATTAGAAAACAAGGATTTGATCTAACTAACCATCAGTTGAACGCGATTACTTAAACATACATCCTATCCCTTGTACTACTGGAATCAATATCTCATTAAAATCTTGTTTGCATGTGAACCTCTTACCTCAGCCTTTGTGTTGACCGACGCTTACCTTAAAAGCGTAGGTCTCACTAGAAGTCTCAGCATGACTTCATGAATTTCATATTGGTGCGGTCGTACTCCAACCATGCTAGAAGTTAAGTACGCCATAGAAATAGCCGATGGACAGATAATTGAAGCAACTCTCATTCTTAAGAGTTGTAAACTTGGATTGGCTAGTCATGAACTTGACATTGACCTTATGCAGTCACACTCGGCAGCTTCGACGTAATTTTCTGTTTGGATTGGTTATCTAAGAACCAAGCCGAGATTATCTGTCGTGAGTAAATTGTTCGCTTTCCTCTCCCGAGTAAAGAAACCCTTTCTGCCCAAGGTAAAAGGAATGGTGCATCCATAGGCATCATATCCCTCATGAAAGCGCGGAAGTGCTTACGTAAGGGTCATACTGCCATTTTGGCTCTCGTCGCCGAGCAGCCACCTTAGGAGAAGAAGATTGAAGAAATCCCGATCGTTCGTGATTACCCGGAAGCATTTCCCGAAGACCTGCCTGGTCTTCCACCACATCGCCAAGTCGATTACCGTGAGCTAAACAAAGTAACTATCTAAAACTGTTATCCCCTACCACGCATTGATGATCTGTTTGATCAACTCCAAGGACCAAGTTTCGATTCCAAGATTGACCTTAGACCCGGTTATCATCAGTTAAAAGTCTGAGACAAAGACGTCTCTAAGACTACTTTCAGAACTAGGTACGGCCATTACGAGTTTATGGTCATACTATTCGGACTAACCAACGCACCCGCAGTATTCATGGATCTCATGAACCATGAGTGTAAACCCTACCTTGATCAGTTCTTCATCGTCTTCATCGATGATATCCTCATCTATTCTAAGAACAAAGAAGAACAAGAAGAGCACATGCATTTAGTTCTGGAATTTCTAAAGCAAGAGCAATTGTATGTTAAATTCTCCAAGTGCGAATTCTGGATTCGCGAATTGCAATTTCTAGGACATGTAGTCAACGAGAAAGGAATACATGTTGATCCAACTAAAGTAGAAGCAATAAAGAATTGGGCAGCACCTACAACGCCGACGAAGGTGCGTCAATTTTTGGGATTGGCTGGCTACTACCGCCGATTCATTGAAGGATTATCAAAAATCGCTCAACGTCTCACTACCCTAACTCAAGAAGGGTAAACCCTATAACTAGAGCGAAACTCAGGAATAAATATTCCAACTCTTGACACAGAAACGTTGTAATGCACCCATACCATTTCTTCCAGAGGGAACATATGAACTTGTAGTGTATTGCGATGCCTACATTTAAAGTCTTAGTTGTGTACTAATGCAACGGGAAAAGGGTATCGCATACACTTCTCGCCAACTGAAAATTCACGAGAAAAACTACACGACTAATGACTTAGAATTGGGAGCCATGGTAATTGCATTAAAGATATGGAGACATTACTTGTACGGTACCAAATGCACTATCTACACCGATCACAAGAGTCTTCAGCATATATTTGAACAGCAAGAGTTAAACATGTGACAGCGTCGTTGGGTCGAACTACTGAAAGAATATAACTGTGCAATCAGATACCATCCGGGGAAGACTAATGTGGTAGCTGATGCCCTAAGCCGTAAAGACACCAAACCTAAACGAGTTCGAGCATTACAGCTTACTATTCACATCGGATTACCTGACAAAATCCGAAGTGCTCAACTCGAAGCCCTTAAATAGGATAACCTACCATTAGAAGCGACACACGGTATGGAAGAACAACTGGAGGTCAAATCAGATGGCATTCGCTACATGGCAGAGCGAATATGGGTTCCAATGTACGTGAACTTAAGACAACTAGTTATGGATGAAGCACACAAGTCTCAATACTCTATTCATCTAGGTTCTGACAATATGTATCATGACCTAAAGGTACTATATTGGTGGTCGAAAATGAAGGCTCACCTACGTAAGCAAGTGCCTGACTTACGCAAAGGTCAAGATAGAATATCAAAAGCCTTCTGGCTTACTACAACAACCAGAGATTCCTATGTAGAAATGGGAGCAAATCTCTATGGATTTTATCACCAAATTGCCCCGAACTCCTAGTGGATGCAACAACATCTGGGTAATTGTCGATCACTTGACAAAATCTGCTCACTTCTTAGCCATCAAAGCAACTGACAAGATGGAGAAACTTACTCGTATTTACTTGAAAGAAGTAGTCTCTCGGCACGGAGTGCCAATTTCTATTATTTCGGATCGAGACGCTCGATTCACATCACATTTCCGGCAATCGTTACAAAAAGCTTTAGGTACACGTCTAGATATGAGCACGACGTACCATCCTCTAACAGATGGTCAAACGGAACATACCATTCAAACCTTAGAAGACATGCTACGAGCTTGTGTGATCGATTTCGGTAACACTTGGGAGTCTCACTCACCTTTAGTAGAGTTCTTCTACAACAACAATTATCACACTAGCATCAAAGCAGCACCATTCGAGGCATTATACGGACGTAAATGCCGATCTCCGATCTGTTGGGCTGAAATTGGGGATAGCCAACTTACAAGTCCTGAACTTGTATTCGAAACCTCTGGAAAGATCGTTCAAATTCAAAACTGTATGGCGGCAGCTCGTAATCGTCAAAAGAGCTATGCCGATAAGCGTCGTAAGCCATTAGAATCTCAAGTAGGCGACAGGGTTCTACTGAAAGTCTCACCTTCGAAAGGTGTAATTCGCTTATGAAACGAGGCAAATTGAATCCTCATTATGTTGGTCCGTTCAAAATAGTGAAGAGAATTGGCCCAGTAGCGTATCAACTGGACCTACTTGAAGGACTTAGTGGTGTACACGACGTCTTTCATGTCTCAAACTTGAAGAAATGTCTAGCAGACGAAACACTCGCGGTTCCTCTTGAGGAACTACACATCGATGAACAATTGCATTTTGTTGAAGAACGCAGTAAAATCCCTATTGTCGGAGTTCGTTGAAACTCAAAACGCGGACCGAAATTCACTTGGGAGCGCGAGGACAGATGATGCGCAAGTATCCTCATCTGTTCAAGCAATCCACATCAAACACTTAAGGTACTATTCTAATTTTCGGGACAAAAATTCATTCAACTAGGTGATGATGTGACACTCAGAAAAAAAAAATTATTTTAATTTTCACGACGAAAATTCTTTCAACTAGGGGATGATGTGACATCAAGTAATTTAGGGTTAACTCCGTTGTCAAATCTAGTTAAATCCTAACTATTCTCAAACTCCAGGGACTAAGTCTGCCTATTTTCAAACTCACATGAACAAACTTGAGGGATCAAACTTGTAATTAATATTTAGTTGATTCGTTGTTGACTTTTGATGGTCAAAGTAACAAAAACCTAACCTAACTAACCAAATCTAAACATAAGGGTCATTTCTACCAAGTTCTAAACATAAGAACATGAAACTTCACGGACTGAAACTGTAAATTACCCAATTTCGATTTATGTTGACTTCTGAAAGTCAAACTTTCATTCTTGTACTCGAATTTGCGAAATTCGTTACCTTGTAACTGCAATACATGATCAATATCATTAAACGGCAATCACTGAGTTCTTTAACAACATTATTGATCGAGTTAAACCCAATTATGGGCATTAAACCCATAACCGTCGACACCTTTGCCCCTTATCAATCAAATTCATCGAATTCGTATATCATTTCACGAATTGATCAGCTGCACACCTAAACCGAGACCCACTGAAGTAATTTAGGGTTAACTCCGTTGTCAAATCTAGTTAAATCCTAACTATTCTCAAACTCCAGGGACTAAGTCTGCCTATTTTCAAACTCACATGAACAAACTTGAGGGATCAAACTTGTAATTAATATTTAGTTGAATCGTTGTTGACTTTTGATGGTCAAAGTAACAAAAACCTAACCTAACTAACCAAATCTAAACACAAGGGTCATTTCTGTCAAGTTCTAAACATAAGAACATGAAACTTTAGGGACTGAAACTGTAAATTACCCAATTTCGATTTATGTTGACTTCTGAAAGGCAAACTTTCATTCTTGTGCTCGAATTCGTGAAATTCGTTACCTTGTAACTTCAATACACGATCAATATCATTAAACGACAATCACTAAGGTCTTTAACAGCATTATTGATCGAGTTAAACCCAATTTTGGGCATTAAACCCATAACCGTCGACACATTTGCCCCTTATCAATCAAATTCATCGAATTCGTATATCATTTCACGAATTGATCAGCTGCACACCTAAACCGAGATCCACTTAACCTGTTACACTATTCAATTCCATCGGAGAGGGAGTCACAGTAGCCGGAGACCAAGCTTTCCACAGTCAGAGCCTGTTCTAGTAGGACACCATCAATTCGACACCCAATCAGGTAATTGAAACCTCTCTCACACTCGTCTTGATCTGTTGATTGAAAGCCCTCTACTAATCGAGGCTTACAACAACGAATTTAACAAGAACCAATTCTAGGGTTCTTAACACATTCGGGTTTAATCGAGTTATATCCTAGACCCGATTACAATACAATTAAATCACTTGGTTAGGATCGCAATCTGATAATCTTTGAAAGCCCCATGTTTATTAAATCAAACAACATCAGATTAAACACGATCCAGTAACTAGGGTTGTTCGTAATCTGATTTGGGAATTTCAATCCTTGACACAACCTCAATGAAATTAAACCACACAGATAGTTTCGAAGGTCCAAATCTATAAAAGCCGTATGTTTTCAACAGATTTTAATATCGATTTTGATCAGATTGATTCTATGTTCATATCCAGGGTTTTCGACCCTTATTTCAGTAATTAAACGATTCAAAACCCGACCTTTGTGTAATTAAACCCCACCCCAGATTCACAATCATTCGATTAACAAAACCCCTAACCTATTGTTACAATCCATTGTCGAAATTGTGGGTTTTGGGACGGGATTCGATCGCAGGTGTTTATGAGTGGGATGTCTCAGGGATTTGTTTGGTAAAACTAATTGGATCCGGTTTTGTTTGTGAAACCCTAGCGGGTGGGGATGGTTAAGGCAGTGTGCTTGTGTGGGAGAGACCCGGGTTCGAGTCTCTCCACACTCTTTTCTTTTTAAAACCGTTTTTGAGCATTTTTTTAATATGAAAATCAAACCTTATATTATTACAATAATATATTAAAGTGTTTTAGCCCCGAAAACATCTCGTAGGCTCGGGTTTGGTTTTATAACCTATTTTATATTAATTCCTCACTTTTAAAAATAATATATTTATATTATTTTCAAACCACGAATCCGAATAAAATAATATGTTTATATTATTTTTAACCCGTGACTCCTATTATAAAATAATATATTATTATATTATTTTTGCCATATTTATATAATTTGTGTAGCGTTTCAAACTATTAAATAATATAACTATTTATATTATTTACCCACGTTTATTATATCGATTAAAAATAATATATTTATTATTTTTGACACATAAAAGATTATTTGGTTAAACCTACGAACTTAAAAATAATATATATAGTTATATTATTTTCCTAACCATTTTAAATGGCAAACGTACAAATTTATTTATTTACTTAATATTATTCGTTATTAACGTTCAACACGTAACGCATTAATGTAATTATTATATTGAGAAATATATATATATATTTCCGTAGACTTGTTCGTCTACTCTTAAATCCTTAGAATGCATTAAGGCGTCCAATCTTCCATGTCGTCATCACAAACCCCATATGACCCTAATTTATTATGTTTATAATTCTAGGGCATACGTAAGCCGTGCAGGCTAACACTTGAGGTTCCAAATCTCTTACTTGTGTGATACTACCTACTACGCAACGCAGGTGAGTTTCACGGCCCCTTTTTACTCGTTTTCCTGTTGGGGGAGAAACATGTACACAAAACATCATACTTTTACTTGTTTTCCCGTGGGGGAGAAACAGGTACGCAAACAAACATCGTTTTACATGTTTTTCCCGTTAGGGGAGAAAACATGACGTAAACTATTTTGGGTTATTGTAATTCATATGATATCACTGTTGAGGCTAAGTGATGTAGTGCAAAGCACACATCTTTATTCCTAGTGTTTTGTGCCTTTTTGGATAGTTTTGTCCTTGTTTTGAGTTGTTTTTGTTATGTACTGAGTCTATTGTATATTTACAGGAGCTCGTGAAGATTACAAGGGAATACGTGAAGAAAACGAGCAAGAGAACGAATCCGGGAGGAAGAAAGAGAAATTGTTGAAATTACAATCTCTCGCGGTACGCGAGAGAGGAATAGGGTGAGTCTCGCGGTACGCGAGGACTGTAGAAACATGCCCCGACTATTTTGGCCATCGCGGTACGCGAAGGGCTGGACCATGTTTTCTCGCGGTACGCGAGGAACCTAATTTCAGCAAAACCCTAATTTTCCAATTTAAATAGAATTTTAATCTCATTATGCAAGGAGTTCGATTTTTAGCCGTCCAGAGAGAGCATTAGGGCGATTTTGGGAGAGTGGAAGTCAATTGAAGGCTAAAGCTTAAATCTTTGGATCCCGGGTTCGTAATTTTACGTTCTAGGTTGCAAGATTGGATTTTTATCTTCGTTTGCTTTGTTTGGAACCATGAATTCTGCTTATACTTCTGTTTTGATGTGTTTGGTTATGATTCTTGGCTAAAACTTTGATATTTCCTAGGTCACATGATGAATATTTGTTAAAGTTTTGATTTTTATCAGTTTTTGGATTTCAATTAATGGATTTATGATTTTTGTAAAAGATTTTGCGTTAATAATTGTGATGTTATTGCATGTTTAGATCTGATCTTGTGTTTGATTTCAATTCCTTGCGTTGATTGTGGTTGTCTGCCAGTTTGATTAGCGTGTCTTGGTCATAGATCTTAGGGTTTGTGATTAGGATGGTTTTCTAGATGTAGCAGTAGGAGTTGTCATTAATTGCTGATTAGAATTGAATGTGTATCCTAGTTCAATACCCAAGAGGTGAGAATTAGTCGTGTAGTCTTCATCATTAGGAATCCGAGTGTCAGCTGTCTGAGAGGAAGCCGATATTAGGTGTCTAGTGATTGTTGTTATTCGTGTCATAGTTGTTATCTTGAGATTACCCCGTGCATTCTTTGAGTGTATTGGTGGACGGAGAGACTTAGAGGTAATCCGTCTATTAGGGTACTTTATCATAGTTGGAAATACCTGAGAAGTGATCCAACAATCTGGTGAGTTAGTACATATTTAGGTAACTTAGTTGGTGACACCCTGAGAGTGATTAGGGATCCACTAGGCTGTCTAGAGTTGTTTCCTTAGAAACCCAGATCCATTATACTTTCCATAACCAATAGAAGTTGTGCTTTGCAAGTAGGATTCCTACCTAGGTGATATTCTTCCCATTCTTGATATTACCTTTGTCCTTTGTCTGGTTAGTTGAGTCGACCTTTATTTGCTGCATTCCTTAGTTTAAATATTTAGTGTAGTAAACCCCCAAACCAAATCAATCTTTAGTCTGTGTCAGAGTCTAGTATTGTTACATAGTGTCTATCGGGTTCGATAACTCGGTTTACCATTAAGCTGTGCTACACTCGATAGGTACACTTGCCTGTTAGTGCGGTCTAGTTCATAGGTTTTCCATTTATTACTTAGGAGTCTAGATTAGGTTTTTTATCATAGTTTTATAGACCGTCTGGGCCATCACTAAGCGTAACACACTATCATGAAAGTCCTCACACACATCGGACCGTTAATATGGAATTAGCAAGGTAATTTTGGTAGTACTATTGGGTTTGACAAACCCCACCCGCGTTAATCGCGCTAACTCAATTGGAGGTCGAACGGGTGAAATATTGACCTTAACACATTAGTCAGAGTTGATAGACCTGGCTGGAGGCAAACAAACAAGCACACTATCAGCTTCGGTTGCGAGCGCTTTAGTAAGACATGAGCATAGGCTAGCTACCTATAGATATGCATATTGAATGTACATAATCTGGCAAACACTCTCTTATTGCAAACTTGAAACCTGTGAACTCACCAACCTCGTGTTGACACTTTTCGTACATGTTTTCTCAGGTCGCTAAGGCACAGGTTGCACCACTAGGACATGCATGGAGTCCTACTACCTCACTCATATGCAAACCGTTAAAACAATTCACTTACTTTTATTAAAGTAAACTTTGGCGCATTGTTTTGCGCATTTACTTTCTTGTTTAAACGCTTTTGCATTAACTCTGAACTTTTATGTTATGACATTTTAAGTCTCATATAGTGTCGTTTGATGTAACTAATAACTGAGATCCTAGTGAGTCACATCCCTAACGGTAAAACTCCGTTAGTAGAATTTGGGGGGTGTGACAAAAACACACACACACATAGTGTATAGATGAGAGAGAATCGGGAAAGGGAAGGAGGTGGGCGATGAAGTGGATGGTGGTGGCTGTCTGGGGCGATTGTCTAGGGCTGAACGACCTGTTCTGATAGATAGATCGGGAGAGGGAAGGAGGTGGTACCGATGAAGTGGTCCGGCGGTGGTGGAATCCTTGCCGGAAAAACGTGAGCAGTCGAAAACCTAGCATTTCTCGCCGGAGAAGTTTGGTTTGGCCACCAGAGTCTGCTCACCGCTGTCAACTTCTTCTAACCACCGTCTGGAGGAGTTGCATAAGGAGAAGGACAAGTATTTTTCTTTGAAAGCTCGTGATATTGATGAATTTAGGGTTCGATCTGAGATATTTGCCACTGAATGCCAAAGGCGGGTGGAGGAGATGAGCAAGAAGAGGATAAATCTGAGTTTACTTTCGGGTTTCAGTTTCAAATGAAGGAAGAAGATTTGATCACATATAAAGGTATCCATGAGGTAAAATTATAAGATGTTTTCATGGAGAATGAGTTAACAACAAGCAAGTATCAATTTGTGTCTGTTCAAGATTTTGGTGGGTTGGTTGAGGAGCCAGAATCAGGTAGCTTTATTGTTCAAGAGTTGTTTGTTGAACATCCTTTAATGGATGATAATTTCATCATTAAAGGAAAGGGATTAAGTCAAAATTTAGGCAAATTAGAAGTGGGTTTTGATGCTCCATCAGATGAAAAAGTTGATGATTTCACAGAAAAGGAGGTTTCTTTGGATCAAATTCTACAAAGGGTTGATGTTTCCAATAAAGATTCAATCAAATTGACCAAACTGAGTTGGTGGTTGTGTCGGAGTTGGTGGAGGTTGCAGGGGGAGGTGGTTTGGGTGGTGGCCGGAGTTGGTGGAGGTTGCAGTGGTGGTTTCGGTGATGGTCACAGATCAAGGGGATGAAAGATGAGGGATGAGAGAGAGGGAGTTTATATTTAATAAATTACATGAATTATCCTTTAATGGGTTAAAAGACCATTACACCCTCATGTGTATTGCACATGCCAAAACTTAACAGAAAAACTTAACACCAGTTAGTATAAAGGACATAGGGTGTATAAAAGTATGTAAGAAAAGCACATGTGGTGTACTTATTGAAGTCAAATGACACGGAGTGTAATTTAAAGTATAAATAAAGGACAATCTGTGTAATTTACTCTAATTTTTTTTATCATATAGTTATTTAGATGATTGCTTTGACAGCGAACACAAATGTAATTTTACCTAATTTTATATGGTGTTAGCCTGTTAGGACAATCATCAACACTAATACATCATGTTAACCCAACAAAGGTCAGAAAGTCAAACATGAAGTCATTGATAAAATGCAGAAAACTTCTGACTGCTTTGGTCATTTTAAACTGTAGGGAACTTCAGAAAACATGAAAGTCAGCAGAATGCTTTGGTCATTTTAACTTCTGTTTGCAAGCTATTTGAACTTATTGATATTCATTTGGTAATAAGTAATCAAGATAACCCAACAATTGAGAGTCCAAACACACCTTAATCTCTGTGGTAATCAGTACCAAAAAATCAGGTAATTAGACGAACCTTAAGACGAGAAACAATTAACCTTGCATACGGGAAACAAGTAACCTTGCATAGAGGAATAACTTAAAAAATAATTCGACCCAAACTGAACGAGCAACGAGCGAGCGAACCCATGCTCGTGCTCGGCTCGTTTACAAAGTGAACCGAGCCGCTCGACTCGTTTTCAACCTAGCGGAAATTGAACGAGCATATTTCCGAGCATTTTTCGATCAAGTTTCAAGCGAGTTTCGAGCGTCGAGCTTTTTGGACAGCCTTACACCCGGCGCGGTGTTTCACGCCCGTGGTGGGTGAGGTGGCATCACGCCCCCCTCTCACCCATGTACTACACATAGTTTTAGGAATATCAAGGTTTGAGAAGGTTATGAGTTCAAGTCCCACTCCCACCTAAATAAAGAAATTTTCCTTAAAAAAATAAATGAAGATTTATAGCATGATTGGGGTGTAATAATTACTTAAAATGATTGATCAATATCCTGTCTCGAAATGTGTGTGCACGACGACGGCTTTATGGGTCTAACATTTTTTTAAGGGAAAAATACGAAAATGGACATTTGACTAGAAAAGTTATAAAAAATGGACATCCAAATTTAGCCGTCTATTTCATGGACATTATTCACGTGAGCCAGCTAAAGCCGGCTAAGCTAGCCAACTCAAATTTCCGTGCCAACATTCCATTTGACAGAGTACGGACCAATCAGAATTCGCCACGTGGCAGGCTTAGCCGTCTAATCCTGTGAGCCGGCTATAGCCGTCTATGAGCCGGCTAAGCCTCCGTTTTTTTCATAAATTCGAGTTGGCTTGTGCCGGCTCCGTTAATGGCTTGGCTTGGTGGCTTTTAGCCGGCTCCTTTCGAATTTTGTTTATTTTAGGCGGCTAAAACTAGACCTTAGCCTTTTAATTTTTTATTTTCTTTTTTACTTTTATATTTGGATTCATACTTGATTTTACAGAATGTTTTCATATTTGTTTTGAAACCATATTTGTTTTACCATTGTGGAGTGTTTGAAGACTAAGTTTTGTATTACACGCAAAATATCTGTAAACATTGTAATCTAAAGCGGTGGTAAATGGGATATTGTAATCTATAGAGGTGGTAAATATATTAAATGTTCATAGACATTTTGCGTGTAACACAAAACTTAGTCTTCAAACACTCCAAAATGGTAAAACAAATATGGTTTCAAAACAAATATGAAAACATTCTGTAAAATCAAGTATGAATCCAAATCTAAAAGTAAAAAAAAATAAAAAATTAAAAGGCTAGGTCTAGTTTTAGCCGCCTAAAATGAACAAAATTCGAAAGGAGCCGGCTAAAAGCCACCAAGCCAAGCCATTAACGGAGCCGGCTCAAGCCAACTCGAATTTATGAAAAAATCGGAGGCTTAGCCGGCTCATAGACGGCTATAGCCGGCTCACAGGATTAGACGGCTAAAACCGTCTATTAGCCGGCTAAGCCTGCCACGTGTCGAATTCTGATTGGTCCGTACTCTGTCAAATGGAATGTTGGCATGGAAATTTGAGCCGGCTAACGTGAGTAATGTCCATGAAATAGGCGGCTAAATTTTGATGTTCATTTTTGATAACTTTTCTAGTCAAATGTCCATTTTCGTATTTTTCCCTTTTTTTTTAAACCGGAATGATTGGTTAACCGGTTTTTATGGTTTGATTAATCAATTAACTTTTTTTTAACGGCGTGGGCTCAACTGGCACGTCCCACCAGGGGAAGCTCGTACATCAGTCTACCCAAACAACTACCAAGGAATTCGAAATCTGCAGAGGGTGTTCCTAGTTTTTTATGAAGTGCACCTTACTAGATTCGAACCCATGACCTCCACAGAGGGGAAGCCCTTTGGGAAAACCCCCCTGACCACCAAGGCAGAACCTAGATGGCAATTTATGAATTAACTACTAATTTAATTGTCAGGCTTGGTAACGCGAGCTTGTCACTCAACTGAGGGCTTTAAAGTGGGATGGACTGTGATTGAGCGCAGATTGGTTCGGTCAAGTTTGCAATATCTGACTTGCCCGTTCCAAGTTCAGAGTTGGACCATGCGGCTTAAGCGAAGCCACTTGGGTTGGCAGCCCAGTGAATTGGCGGACCTACTTCTAACCGGAGGGTTCGCCGACACCCATGAAAAAAAATTATTTGTTATGTATGTGGTATAATCTCGACCAACCCCCGAGAAATTTTTACACTGACACCCTTAAAATTTTAACCGACCTCAAGAAAAAATAATTTTTAACACCAACCCCCGTTTAAACTAAAAACTTAATTGGACCTTTTTACTAAATTAGGTTAAAAGTTTAGCCATTTAAACAATTAAGCCCACGTTTAACTAGCTCATTTCCCATTTAGACAATTAAGCCTACACTTAGTTCACCCATCATCCATTTTAATTTTTTAAACAATTTAACCAAATAAAAAATCTAAGTAGCGGCTTGACTCGTTTTCAAACAGAACCGAGCCAGCTTTGCTCGTTTAGAAACGAGCCGATTTCGAGCAAGATTTTCTCGAGGATTTTTCAAGTGAGCCACGAGCCACGAATTTTTTAAACAGCCCTTAATGTGTGTATTTTGATTTTTGACTATATAGTATACTAGTAGTGATTATTTGATTATTATAATTAGTGACAATGTGTTTATTATGTGACCCGACCCGGTCCGGAGCGAAAAAATTATAGAGTCTAATTATTTTATAAGCTGTTGTCATCAATGTATTTCTTTTTGAAATTTGATTAGTTAGTTTATATACTTGTATTTTCATTTTCATGTAATTTACTGCTTTTATTAGTTTAAGTCTGGGCCATCGAAACTATCTAGTTTCAATTGAGTTTTGTTCAATCGAAACTAGTAGTTTTGATAGATAGTATAGTTTCGACAGGCTTTTCACACTTGTAAATGCTTCACCGAAACTAGTAGTTTCGGTAAGCATAGTTTCGATGCCTGTCAACTTACTATAAATAGCCTAGTTTAAGAATTTCTAGGGTGTGAGTAGCGGCTGTAACCCAGAATTCTCCCTTTCACTGTTCTCGAAGAATCAATACAATTTGCATTTGTTTAATGCTTTGTTCTTACTCTTTCACATCCTATTTGTGTTGATTCTGTGTGTGGTTAGCTGTTATCTTCACCAATTCTGTTTCTACCCTCTGTTTCACCACCATACACACAGATTCCGCCTGTGTGTGTGTAACCGATCTGTTGAGTGATTTCCGGTTTAAATCTGGATCTACAATTGGTATCAGAGCTTTATGCTCTTGATTTCTGAGTATATTCAGGTAATTTCGATCGATTTTAGGTGGTTTTCGGCTATTTTTGAAGTTTTTTTGCATCGGAGTTTTGGAAGCACTTTTCATCGTTTTTGGCATTATTTCTTCGAGTTTCTCGGATCTGAAGATTGATTTGTGTTCAGAAGATTATTTGGAAGCTTTTCGCCGGATTGGATTGTTGTTTCTTTGTTATTGATTATTGAAGCTTTTCATCAATAGAGTATGCTGAAGCTTGAAGAAGGAGGTATCGAAACTACTGGGAGACAATTTCTGCTTTTAGTTGGTCATCGAAACTTCTTGTCTGACTGTTGTCTGGATAAGGTATTATCGAAACTAGCTTTTTGTCCTATTATATCGAAACTAACCTTTGCAGATTGTTCGCCCGAAACTACCGGATTATCGAAACTAGTTTCTTCTGAGTTTGCTGGATTTTCTGCAAAGTCTTCTTCATCGAAACTTGTTGTTTCTGGATTTTGTTTCTTCAATCAAAACTTCTGTCGAAACTAGTATTTTCGATCAGCCTTTTCTGTCGAAACTAGTTGTTTCGATCATCCTTGATTCACCCGAAACTAGCTATTGTTTGTTCTTTTAACTTCTATTAGTTATGGCATCTTCAAGCAACAGTGAATATGCTGGAGGAAACAAACCACCTGTCTTGGTGTCCACTAGAGACTTTGATGATTGGACCAAGAAAATGAAGACTTTCTTTCAATTCCATGACCACACTCTTTTGCAGTCAATCACTCATGGTCCACACAAGCCAGTTACTACCACTGTAGATATTCAACATCCCAAGCTTGTGTCTGAATATGATGATAAGGATATTGCATTAATTTCCAGAGATAACAAGGCTTATGGATCTATTGCTATGGCTCTTCCTATGGATGTGTTTAACATATTTGCTGAGAGTTATGGCATCTTCAAGCAACAGTGAATATGTTGGAGGAAACAAACCACCTGTCTTGGTGTCCACTAGAGACTTTGATGATTGGACCAAGAAAATGAAGACTTTCTTTCAATTCCATGACCACACTCTTTTGCAGTCAATCACTCATGGTCCACACAAGCCAGTTACTACCATTGTAGATATTCAACATCCCAAGCTTGTGTCTGAATATGATGATAAGGATATTGCATTAATTTCCAGAGATAACAAGGCTTATGGATCTATTGCTATGGCTCTTCCTATGGATGTGTTTAACATATTTGCTGAGAGTTATGGCATCTTCAAGCAACAGTGAATATGCTGGAGGAAACAAACCACCTGTCTTGGTGTCCACTAGAGACTTTGATGATTGGACCAAGAAAATTAAGACTTTCTTTCAATTCCATGACCACACTCTTTTGCAGTCAATCACTCATGGTCCACACAAGCCAGTTACTACCACTGTAGATATTCAACATCCCAAGCTTGTGTCTGAATATGATGATAAGGATATTGCATTAATTTCCAGAGATAACAAGGCTTATGGATCTATTGCTATGGCTCTTCCTATGGATGTGTTTAACATATTTGCTAAGTATACCACTGCCAAAGATCTTTGGGTTGCTTTATGTACAAGGTATGAGGGAAGTGTTGAGGTTAGAGAAAGCAAAAGGGATTTAATCAAGAAGCAATATGAAATGTTTAGCAGTGTCCCTGGTGAACCTATGTCTTAATTGATCAACCGTTTCTCAAGCATTGTCTCTAAGTTGAAAGTTTTGGGAACTGATTATCCCATTGTTGAGTTAAACAAGAAGCTTCTTGATTCACTGCCCAAGGAATGGAATATGTACCGGATTATGATCAAGAAAACTAAAAAGCTAAGCGACCTGTCACAGCAATAACTTTTCAGCATTTTGGAGTCATATGAGCTGGAGATAAAGAAGGGTGTAGTCACCCCAACTAATCAATCTGGAAACACAGCTCTTATTGCAGGTCAAAGTTCCTCCACTTCATCCAACAAAACCATAATGGCTTATTTTCAAACTAATGTACCACCTTCGATTTCTGGAGTTCAGCCTACTCCTTCATCCAACTCTCAGAAGCCAACTACTATGATTCCCGATGAGTATCTGCCAATCATGACTACTTTCATGTCATGTTATGTTGCCCTAAATTCTGGCAATTTAACACCTGTCAGCTTTCAACCTGATGACTTGGAGCAGATCAACCCGGATGATTTGGAAAAGATGGATATTGATTGGTGTATGGCTATGCTGACTCTGAGAGCAAAACGATTCATCAAGAGGACTGGGATGGAAAGATTCAAGCAAGGAAAGACTCTGGGTTTTGACATCAATAAGGTGAGATGCTACAACTGTGACCAGCTGGGTCATTTTGCAAGGAACTGCAAGGAGCCATCATCAAAGGAGCAGCATGAGAAGAAGAATTCATCTGGAAAGCAAGCTGTCATCTCTCCCAAATCCACTACAACTTCCAGCTCAACAGCTCTGGTCTGTCAAGCTGATGGACACTATCATTGGGGAGATCAAGAAAGGGAAGCAACTGACAAGGCACTGATGGCAGACATTGAAGAAAAGGAGAAATGTGTCATGATTAAACAAGCTAAAGATCTCACCGCCGTACCAGCTGAGGTAATATCTAGACTTTGCAGTGCTAAATCATGTTTAAATGAGATTCAGAAATATAGATTCATCAACCAGGCTTTGGTCGATGAACGAGATCATATAAAGGTGATGTATGACTATGTGGCTAAAAATGAGAAACTTTACTTAAAGAAAGTTCATGATATTTCTGGAGAAAACCGATCTTTGATTGTACAACTTACTACACAAAAGAATAATAATCAAATTCTAACTGAAAGACTTCAAAAGGCTGAAAAAGCAAATTTTTAAGTTGAACACATGGGTATGGATCAGAAATTTTTTTTGGGATTATTGTCAACCAAATTCATAAAAAGGTCACAGAAGGCATCGGGTATAACTCTCACCCACCTCCATATTCCAAGTCTGGAAGATTTGCTGATATGTCAGTTCCTCATGTTCCCACACTTTTTGTTTGCAATTTATCTGCTGATGATTATATCCAAACTTCAGATTCTGACAGTTTTGCTTCCTGTGCAGAGTCAGACTGTGTAGGTTCCGAAGATGATTGTGATGAGAGTTCTAGTAAGGGAAATGTTTTAAATGAACTTGAGTCGGATAAATGTAATAATATGTCCGTGTCAAAACCAGATATTTGTGAACACATTGAAAATTTGTATTTTGGTTATGTGCCTACTGAGCATGACAGTTTGAGAAATGCTATTTCTAAGTTTAAGAATGCTTTGCCTTTTGTTCCTAAATCTATAAATGTTATAAGTTATATTGCAAATTTTAAAAGTGCAGGAGTTGTTGTGACTGACATTCCACAAGAAACAATGAGCAATTTGGAATTTTTCATATTAAAGGAAGATCAAAGTCTTCAAGAAAGAAATATTGAAGAAAGAGTTGCCTCTAGTTCTGATGTCTCAACATCACAATCATCTTCATCATCCTGTGATGACAATTATCAGGCTAAGCCAACATGTGATAAAGTTTGTTTTAGTTGTGGGGAATCCAATCATGTTTTCAAGACATGTAAATTGTCTAAATATCATTTCAAAGAAGAAAACGTACCATCTGTTGTTCAAAATTCAGTTGATTGTGCTTCAACTATTTTATCTAAATCACAACATAGTAGAACTTTGTGACGTAAAAGGATTAAAAATGCTAAAAATTGGTCGAAAAGGATTTGGAAAATTAAGAATAACGATCTTTTTGAGAACACATTAAAGAAGGATTCTGACTATGACTTCCGAAATGCATCTTGTAAAATTAAGAAGTTCCAAGTTAGAAATGGGTTGGGTACAAATGTCTAAATGATTCATTTTATGTAGGGACAATTGAGGAGGACTGGAGAAAATATCTGGCATGTCGACAGTGGTTGCTCAAGACATATGACTGGTCATTTTTCTTTATTGCAAGATTATCATCCAATGGACGGAGATTTTGTCGCCTTTGCAGGAAATCCAAGAGGTGGAAAGATTGAAGATCAAGGAACTGTGTCTAACAGTGTAAATAGCTTGGAGAATGTCAATATCGTCCCACAGCTGAAGTACAATCTGATGAGTGTGTCCCAGATTTGTGATAAAGACTTTTCTGCCCTCTTCAACTCCAAAGAATGTTTGATTTTAAAGCCTGGGGTGGTTATTCCTGAAGATCTAATCCTCATGCGTGCTCCTCGAAGATTCAATACTTACAGTCTGGATATGAATAATCCATCAGGAATCGAATCATGCTTCCTTTCAAAAGCTTCAAAAGATGAGTCCTTTCTCTGGCATAAGAGATTAGAACATGTGAACTTCAAGACAATGAACCACCTTGTTCGAGGAAACCTTGTCACCGGTTTGCCTTTGAAAGATTTCTCCCCCACAGAACATTGTCTCTCTTGTTTAAAGGGCAAGCAACACAAATCTACTCACAAACCCAAAACCACTAATTCCATTTACTCTCCTATTCAATTATTTCACATGGATCTTTTCGGTCCTGTGAGTGTCATGAGTCATGGACGGAAATCTTACTGTTTGATAGTGACCGATGACTTCTCTCGGTTTACTTGGGTATTCTTCCTGGCAAAGAAAGATGAGACGCCAGAGATTCTGAAGATTCATCTGCTATAAATCGAGAACTTGTTCAATATAAGTGTGAAGACTATTCGCAGTGATCATGGCACAGAGTTCAAGATGCCACTCTAGATTCTTTCTGTGAAAGTAAGGGTATCTCTCGGCAATTCAGTACACCTCATACTCATCAACAAAATGGTGTAGCTGAACGAAGAAATCGTGTGTTGATAGAAGCAGCAAAAACTATGATCGTTGATTCAAAGCTTCCCGTCACATTCTGGGCCGAGGCAGTTAATACAACATGTTTTGTGCAGAATCGTGTTCTCATCACCAAAAGCTGCAACAAGACTCCTTGTGAAATTATGTACAAGTACAAGCCTGTTATTGATTTCTTTAGGAAATTTGGGTGTGTTTGCACAATGTTGAATACTTCTGATCAGCTGAACAAGTTTGAAGCCAAAGCGGATGAGTGTTATTCCGTGGGCTATTCCTCTAACCAAAGAGCTTTTCGTGTTTACAATAAGAGACGAAGAATTGTGCTGGAGTCCATTGACATTAACTTGCATGAAAGCAATCATACGGACGTTGGGGACGGTCCTAATTGGCTTTTTGATGTCGATTATTTGTTTAAATCATTTAATCTTCACGATTTCACTAACATATCTATCTCAGTAATCCTCTTATGCCTGTGAATATCCTAGGTACCTCTTCTGCTTCTGCCTCAAGCTCCTCTTCATCACCCACTCCGGAGTCTTCGGACTCTGTAGCAACAAGTGAAACTGTTGAGGAAGAAATTCCTCCAATAGTGGATGTTGCTCCACAATCATCTTGCTGCAGACCCTATTGTTGATGAAGTTGACCTTTCTGACAATAACATTACCAATCTGGATGATCAATTGGAAGAGGAGGCGATTCCACAGTTGAGAATTCACAAGGATCATCCGACAGACAACATCATTGGTCCACTCAATATGGGAGTCCGAACTCGTAATGCCACTGAAGCAATTAATGACGGTCTCTTCTCTTGTTTCATATCTCAAGTTAAACCTAAGAATATCAAAGCTGCTTTGTTTGAAAACAGTTGGGTGGAGGCCATGCAAGAAGAATTGCAGCAGTTCAACAAGATACATGTGTGGAATCTGATGGACCTTCCAAGGAACAAAGTCCCAATCGGCACTCGTTGGGTATTTCGCAACAAAAAGGACGAAGGTGAAATCATGATTCGAAACAAAGCCCGCTTGGTGGTTCATGGCTTTTATCAAGAAGAAGGAATTGATTTTGAGGATGTCTTTGCACCAGTGGCTCGCTTGGAAGCCATCAGAATGTTTCTCGCATACGCAGCCTCTATGGACTTCACAGTTTATCAGATGGATGTCAAAATCGCATTTCTATATGGAAAAGTTCAAGAGGAAGTTTATGTCAATCAGCCACCGGGTTTCATTGATCCAAGCTATCCTGACAGAGTTTACAAACTTGACAAGGCATTGTACGGTCTTCATCAAGCACCTCGTGCGTGGTATGAGACGTTATCTAAGCATCTGCTTGATAATGGTTTCAAACGAGGAGCAATTGACCAAACTTTGTTCAAACGGAAGGATGGTGCGGATACCATTTTAGTGCAAATCTATGTTGATGATATCATTTTCGGATCCACAAATCCTTGGTTATGTAAAGAGCTCGAGGAAGTGATGCGATCTAAGATTGAAATGAGCTCTATGGGGGTAATAAAGTTCTTTCTTGGGTTGCAAGTAGATCAGTCTGAGTCGGGAATTCTTATCCATCAAGAGAAGTATGCTAAAGAAATTCTGACCTTACAAG
Organism: Smallanthus sonchifolius; assembly: GCA_023525975.1. Lineage (NCBI taxonomy): Eukaryota > Viridiplantae > Streptophyta > Magnoliopsida > Asterales > Asteraceae > Smallanthus > Smallanthus sonchifolius. Next base: position 66,896,253 of record CM042031.1, on the reverse strand, counting down.
ACTCCTATGGAAGTTCTACATTGTCTGTCTCCTGATTTGGAGGGTGAAAGCGTTGATCAGCACCTTTATCACTCAATGATAGGATCTCTTCTGTATCTCACTGCTAGCAGACCAGATATCATGTTCGCAGTATGCTTGTGTGCACGCTTTCAGGCTAATCCTAAACTCTCTCATTTAATTGTTGTCAAACGTATTTTAAGATATTTGAAGTACAAGCCAAAGCTTGGGCTTTGGTATCCCAAAAATAACTTGTTTGATCTTTTGGCATACTTAGATTCAAACTACGGGGGATGCAACTTAGACCGAAAGTCCACTTCTGGAGGTTGTCAGTTCCTTGGCAACCGTCTCGTCTCCTGGCAATGTAAGAAACAAACCACCGTTTCCCAATCCACAGCCGAAGCCGAATACATTGCTGCAGCCCTTTGTTGTTCCCAAGTAAGGTGGATCCACCATCAAATGCTTGATTACGGGATCACCTTCCATGAAACTCCCATCCTGTGTGATAACACCGTTGTTCCCCATATCACCAAAAATCACGTTCAGCATTCTAAAACCAAACACATTGAGATCAATCACCACTTCACCGGTGATTTTGTCAAAAAGAAACATATCAAAATCGTTGAAGTCAAAACCGACAAGCAAACCGCCGACATCTTTACAAAAGCATTTGATTCTGCTAGATTTGAGAAATTGGTGGAGATGCTCGGCATGATCAACTTTCAGTAACCCATGTGCATATTATCTTTTAAACTTGTTAATCGGGAAGATTTCCAAAAAGATTTTACCTTTTCTGTATAGTTGATTTCTTTAATTACTTTTGAAAGCAAAACTTTTGGGGAGATATTGGAATTTGCAGTTGAAAGAAAAAGATTTGCTTTGTATAGTCAAAAAGGAAAGAAAATATTTGAAAAAATCACTGTGAGTATCATGTTTTTGTTTAAGTAAAATCGGATCCGACCTTGTGAGAAATGATAGAGTCAGATCACACTTCTTGAACATGGAATGGACCATAAGTGATGGTGCTTACTGAGTAATAGCCGGTAGGCCCGACATACGGTTATAACTCTTTAGTAGTGTGAAAATCTAATTCTCTTTCATACACGTGTGTTTGAACCCATTTTTGAAACATCTAACCCATTTTATAAGCTAAGAAAACCGATTCAATCATATATAGGCTTACGTGTTGGATTCTGATTCATGCGCCAGGTGACCGTCAAATTAACGAGAATTACCGCCGATGACCCCGTCTGTTTTGCTTACGCAAAGATCTTGGGAGTTCATCTTTTCCCATCCTCTTGGATGATTTGACCCAGTCTGTTTTGCTTACGCAAAGATCTCGGGTGTTCAAACTTTTTCCTATCTGCTTGGATAATTTTACGACTTCTTCTGTTTTGCTTACGCAAAGATCTAGAATGTTCGTACCTTTTAATATCCACTTGGGTTTTTTTATTTTTACAACCTCTTATATCCAGTTGGATTTTATTTTTCTTTTGGCGGTGATTTTGACTTACTACGATGGTACCCTGGTTAACCTTTAAGAGATGATAAGATGAATACGGGTATTTTTTTAGGATTGATAGGCTTTCAAAACTATTTTATTTCAAAATTTGGGGTACGCCGTGTTTCGTACTCAAATGGTACCTCTTAATCACATGAAAACATTGTACAAGCAAATGTTCAGGTTTATCTTGCACAAATATCGGCTATCTTTAGGGATTCACAGTAGCTGAGTGCAATATGAAGTGTTTCAAGGGTTTGACCAGACATGATCTCACGTTGTATCTTTTCCAATGCTAAGTGTTTATATTTTTTTTACTAATTCACTTTTACTTTTTCTTTATAAATTTCTTAATCTTCCTTATTAGCTTGTTTAAATTGTATACATATGAGTGTTTTCTTTTGTTTATGTTCAAGTATCTCCTGGTCACCCGAAACTTCATTTCATCGAAACTACTCAAATCGCCTGAAACTACCATCCACCCGAAACTACTGTGCTCTATCGAAACTAATAGTTTCGACAGGGGCATTTTAGTCTTTTATCAAGCTCAAATTGGATGTCTTCATAATCAAATTATTCTTCATGCTTCGTTCACTCTCACTCACCCGAAACCATTTTCACCTTCATTTTCACACAAAAGCGCGATTCTCCGGTCTAAGATTGCGAAATCAGTCTCCCTTGTCTGTCTGTCGCCATCTTCATCAGGTTTGATTACTTAATATTGTCTGCTACTGTTTTATACGGCGACGGCTAGGGTTACAGTTTTTACCCTTGTTGCGACTGAAATAGCATGTTTTGGGTCGTTTCTTGCTTAGATCTTGTTTTTGAACTTCTCATTGCTAATATCTCACCATTCTATTGTGTATTTTTGCAGATTTTCTCAAATGTTTCGGTAAGATGGAGTTTCGACATCTCAGGCGACCTTGTCTTGTTATTTCTATTCATTTTTTGGTTTTTCTGTATATAGCTTTCACTTAGTCTTCTTTGTTTGTTAATACTTGTGTTTCTGTTCAGATTTCTATAATCGAAACTAGTTGTTTCGATTAAAGGGTGTTTTGTCTTTAAAAAGGGTTTTTCAGAATTTGAACAGGTTTTCCATCGAAACTAGCTGTTTCGATACCCTTTGGTGCCCGAAACTATGTAGTTTCGATATACCTTTTTACCCGAAACTAGCAGTTTCGATCTGTCTTTTCTAAAATTTTTCTAAGTGTTGGACTGATGCATAAAATTCTCTTGTGTTGCTTCTGTGCAGATATGGATCTCCTATTTGTCAAGAGGCACAATGTGTGTGCTGTGTTGCATACTACTGATCCCAAGAATGCAAACTTTCTACCTGTGCTTGATTTCCTGGCCAACTCCAATGTCAGCTTTGCCATAAGTCACAATCTGCCTGTGTTTGAGACCACCATCAGGCAATTCTGGAGTACTGCAACAACAACAATTATTAACAATGTGGAGCATATCAGGGCCCCAGTCCATAATCAAGAAGTTCTCTTTTCTGAAGCAACTATCATAGAGGTTCTACACTTTAATGACAGTCATGAGGCACCGGTGGAATTTCCAAGTTTCTATGTAAAAGAGTGTTTCAGAAGACTGGGCATCCTAATGAATTCAAACATGGACAGATTGTTAAGAATTCCCTTCCCCCTTTATGGAGATATATAGTACATGTCTTCATACACTGCCTATCCATAAGGAAAGGTGGGTTAGACTCAGCCAATGCCATGATGGCATCTGCTATTCTTGGATTAATCAAGGGCAGGGATTACAATTTCTCTGGTTTGGTGTTTAAACAGTTGAAAGAAAACATTAATGGGGAAGTTAAAGAGAAATTTCTTATTTATCCAAGGTTTCTTTAGATCATCATAAACCATCTTCACCCAGAGCTACAACGAGAAGGGAATGTATTTGTCTTTGATCATATGCCAGCTAAGACTTTAAGCTACATGAAGAGTACCAGCAAAAGGACCAACAGAGTAATTGTTGATGTTCCTCTGTTTGGGCATATCTTAGGTGAAGAAGAGGAGTTTGTTCCTGATATAGACCCTGCATTGGCACAAGATCAAGAGGAAGAAGAAGAACAAGAACAAGACAATCAGGGTAACCAAGAAGTTGAACAACCTATCTTGGAGGCTCCTTTCATGGATCAACTAATAGAAAATCTTGAGCCTATTATTGAAGAGAAACATATGGAAAACATAGAAGCTGAAGAAAATGTTAATGTTGAAGTTGAGATTCCAGCAAATGTGGAGATGGCTGAAAATGTTGAAGGTGAAGCTGATTCTAGTGATACTCTGGAAGAAGGTATATACGGCACAAAATATGATGTCTCTGATTATGAGACTGACACTGAAGAACAAACTGAACCTCCTGCATCATCATTCAAAAGGCAAGCTGACTCAAGTTCAGACTATGAAAAAGAAGAACCCCTTGCAAAGAGAATCAAGACTGGGTTGGAACCGTTGTCCTCCTCTTCTGAGTCACTGTTTTCTATTCCAGAAAAACTAACACCAATTCAGTCACCTATCCATGTTTCTGCCACCCCAAAACCAACTCCTCAACCAACACCACAACCCTCACCACATACCTATCATGTTCATGAATCATCACCCTCTGTTCCCCGAGTGAAAACCCTAAGTCTGGAGGTGAAAAGGTTACAAGACAAAGTAACAAAACAAAATAAAGTGATAGAAGATTTGAAGTCCGAGTTGAAAGAAAGCAAAGAAAAATTGAAAGATCTTAATGTTGAAGTTGGAGGTTTGCATACCCAACTTGATGTTCAGCAAACTCAACTAGAAACCCAACAAAAGACAATCTCTCAGCAACAACAAGAGTTCAAGGCCTTATCTGATGCTGTTGAACAAATCAAGGCCTCTTTGACTAAGTCTTCTCAACAGGAAACACCTTCCACAGCTCAGGGGGAGACCACTTCTGCTGGTGGACCCTCTTCCCCTGCCCTTGTGTCTAATCCTCAATCTGCTCTAACTATCTTCACTGGCCAAGCTGCCAAGACAAAGGATGCTGTGGAAGTCAAGATAGAAGAAATAGGTTATGATCTTCCATCTGTCAGTGAAAGGAGAGCATTAAGAGAAAAAGGAAAATGAAAAGAAGTTGATATTGAACTTGTGGTATTAGATGAAGAAGAAATTGGATCAGATCATGAACTAGATGAGCTGCTAAAGCAAGTTGATGACTTTGGAACAATTGAAGATTATCCTGAAATTGTTACCTTAGAAGAAGATCAGGGAGACAAGCTCAAGTACTTTACTGAAGAAGGAAATGAATTTGATGCTCCAACAGACTTTGAGCTAGAAGATCAAGACATCACAGTGACCTTCGTTGAGCTTGAAAACACTGTCGGGCCAACAGGCACATCTATAGAAACTCCAACAGCTACTCCATCACCAACTGTCACAGGATCTAATACTCCATCTGTCCAGGCCTCAGATCCTAGAAGGTCTTGGTTCAAAGACATACAAGCTCAAGAACCACCAAAGCACTATGAATGGCTCGCAGAATACCAAGAGCTGAAAAGGCCACCAGTCGGGTGGAAGTACGACAAGGAACGTTCACTTTTTATTGTTAGAAGATACAAAGGAGGAGTGGAGCACTTCAAGTCTCCTCATGACTTCAGCTCCCTCTTTAAATATGATTTAAGAGCTCTTGCCAAGCTACCTCTACAAAATCCAGGAAATGTGGGCATTGCAAAAGACTTTGTGACCTTCTTGAGAAATCAGACCTTCAATGATTTTAGATCCATGACCACTGCTAAGCCAAGAAGAGTTATCTCAAAGACAAGAATCCATCCTAGAACTCAAAGGCCTTAGGTAAGCCTTAGGTACAAGCCGGCAGAAACTGTCAAATCTATCATATTGCCACGATCTGTACCTCTGCAGCTTCAGAACTTTAGAAAATGGTTTTACAATCCTACCATTGGAAGTGCAGTTATTGAGTGTGAAGGAATGGAGGATATCAACATTTTAGCCCATGGAGCTACTAAAATTTCAACCTGAGGATCTTGAAGTGTTATTCAACAACCCTATCAAGATCTTTAGTGATGATGACGAAGCTGATGCCAAGGCATATCAAAGGGTGGTGACTATCAATGCAAAACCTCACTTTCAGCAACCAAGTCAAGGGCCAACTGCTCGAGAAGAGTCGAAGACATTGATGCAGCAACTTAGGGGGAGATTGTAGAGTCTAATTATTTTATAAGATGTTGTCATCAATGTATTTCTTTTTGAACTTTGATTAGTTAGTTTATTTACTTGTATTTTCAGTTTCATGTAATTTACTGCTTTTATTAGTTTAAGTCTGGGCCATTGAAACTGTCTAGTATCGATTGAGTTTTGTTCAATCGAAACTAGTAGTTTCGATAGATAGTATAGTTTCGACAGGCTTTTCACACTTGTAAATGCTTCACTTAAACTAGTAGTTTCGGTAAGCATAGTTTCGATGCCTGTCAACTTACTATAAATAGCCTAGTTTGAGAATTTCTAGGGTGTGAGTAGCGGCTGTAACCCTGAAATCTCTCTTTCACTGTTCTGGAAAAATCAATACAATTTGCATTTGTTTAATGTTTTGTTCTTACTCTTTCACATCCTATTTATGTTGATTTTGTGTGTGGTTAGCTGTTATCTTCACCAATTCTGTTTCTACCCTCTGTTTCACCACCATACACGCAGATTCCGCCTGTGTGTGTGTGTAATCAATCTGTTGAGTGATTTCCGATTGAAATCTGGACCTACAAAAATTTATTATTTAGTGATAGACAATCGACCCTAAAAATTTCTGACCCCATGAAAAAAAAATTGGGTCTGTCGTGGCACAGCGGTAAGAGTCAAAGACTATTTGAAGGAGACAATGGTTCAAATCCTGACATAGGGTAGATTAGAAATTGATGTAGTTTAGGAACATGACGCTCTAAAAAACTACTAATTCAATCATTTTCTAATTAATCTACGCGTTTTCAGATGTAGATGATAAAATTTCATGATATATTGCTTTAATTTGTTTAAAATTATATGTGGATAAATCTAACGTTATATCTTATCGAAAACATAGAACATGACAACTGGTATAATTATATAAACTCAAACAAAATCAATTAACACCCACTAGTTTAGCCTAGTGACAAATGTGTATTCCTAAGACTTCACTAAAATAAAGAGCCTTGAGTTCAAGTCCTACTTGTCACAAAAAAAAGAGCTAGGTTAGACTAAGCATTTATTAACGAGTCAGTGTTGGTTGGCTTAAAAAAGTAAAATTAATAATTTATTATATTCGTTTTTCTTTGGTAAACCGTCAATGATCAAAGAACAAGATGCCCGTTAATATTATTATCTTTTATCGAATCAAACCACACAGTTTATGAGTTTGCAAGTGTTGACATTGGACTTACATTGAGAGAGCTTAATTACTTGAGATCATTTTTAGAGGGAAAAAATTCAAATTGCATGTGACAGGACACCTACTACACCAAAAAGATTGTTTTTTCCATAAGGACGAGTGAGCATTCTTTGTGTGTAGACTATTGAACGACGGAATTACCAAATTTAGTCCATACACAAAGACCTTTTTTATGATACTTAGAGCATTCACAGTAGGTTTCATGTATTTATGTGTGTGAGTTCCCTATATTTTAGAGGGTGGTTTAAAGTGGTTGTGAGTGGAGAAGAGAAAAAATGTATAAAATTTTATGTATATTTAGGGGAAACACTGTTCACCCGCATAATTTTTTAATATTTTTTTAAAGTGGTTATGAGTTGAGAAGAGAGAAAAGCTAATGATAAAGGTATAAAAAAAATTATTTAATTGAAAATGAGAGAGAAAAAATAGTGATTTTAGTGTAATTATAAGGATAGGGATAGGGGTTCTACAATGAATACCATTAGATATATACAAAATAATGTTTGGTGTTACATTACATTTTAAATTAGTAAAACAATATTTTAATTCATATAAAGATGTTTTATTAAATGTTACGGGCTAAATAAACTAACACTGATAGACGAGGAAGTGATTTGCGTCGTTGATCTTATAATTTTAGTGAATAAGATTGAGTTGGTGGCAAGATTGTAAATAATATGAAGTTATGAAATAGGGAAAAAAACAAATCAACATCTATTGTTTACTCTCTTTTTTTTTAATTTAGTTCCATTAATTTTTTTTAACTCAAATAACTTTTATATAATTGATCATTTTTTTAAAATTATATCATAAAATCTAACATTTTATTATTTTCAATTTAAGTATAGTATTTTAAAAACTAATGTTGATACCCTTTGATTATAACCGTGTTTCTAAACTAGTTATAATGTGCTCTAAGTTGTCCAATTAAAACAGTACATCTAAATTAGTTATAATTGTGTGTTAAATCATTTACAACAATGCATTTAAATCATTTACAACGATTAGTTTAAACCAATTACAATAGTAAGTCTAAGTGTACAACGATCTTTCCAAGGTGTCTAAGGTTAGATGCATGAACAAACTATGTAATTACAATGATGTGTCTAAAACCATCGCTAAATTTCAAGGTCTTTTATACTTACACATGACAAATATAAAGTTGTTACCTACACATGTACATTTGCATTTGACATATATGTAATAAGATTAAAATTGTATTTGAAGTCACATACATAAGAATAAAATATGCAACCATAACATGCATTATATTAGCCATTCGAAATAACATAGATACGTACATGCAACTTCAAAATTAGAATTATAGTAAATTACAAAAAGTATCCTTTATGTATATACCAATTTGATCCTTAATCTTCACTAATTATATTCAACATCTTTAAATTAAAGGGTTTGTAACAATTTGCATCATTTCCATTAAGATAAGTTAACTTTTTCTGTTAGTTTTTTTTTCTATTAGGTCATTTTGCCTGACATATTTTTCATTATTCTTTTGTTTTCTTTTTTGTTTTTTATTTTATTACTTTATTTTTCTTTTAATTTTTCATCACTTTTACACTATAAACTTATCTTAAATATTATTAAATAAAAAATATTAATTTAATTAATAATATTTAAGATAAGTTTATAAACTAAAAGTGATAAAAAATTAAAAGAAAAGTAAATTAATAAAATAAGATTAAATTATAATTTTTATCTTTTATATTTTATCAAATTATGAAATATGACCTTTAAATTTTTTACTTTCACTTATTGGCCTTTATTTCAAAAGTTCTTACGAATTTTGTCCTTTCCACTAATGGACATTAAGTTTTTCAGTTAAGTTACCTCATGTGCATTACATGTGCACTACACATGAGGGCATTTTAGTCTTTTTACACCTAAAAAACAAATCTTGTAACTTAATTAGATTTTAAATTGTAATTTAGTATAAAAACAAATAATCTTTTAATAACAAATTATGGGGCCCACCAAAATCAAGCCATCCCCTTGTCTTCTTCACTTGGTCTCCCCCTCCCGCCAGCCCGCCATCTCCAGCCAACCATTCCTTCATGTTTTTCCAACCAACATCACACCCACCATCTTCTCCCTCCCACCCATCGCCGAGATTTGTTTCTCCCACACCAACTTCGACAAAGATAATTGATTTGCAGGTCACGACAAGTACAATCGATTTGCAACCCAAACGAACCTCTCTTTCCCTTCGACTATCTGCAACCAAAATTCCGGCAACCAACATTTCCGACGATGTACCTTTTTCCAGTAGTATCACAATCGTCACACCACTCCATAGCATCAAAAACCGTCAACACCCTCCCCACCACCGTCGTCCTTGTCTCAGATCTATTCCCCCTTTTTCCATGGCGGCAATTCTCAAGGAGACTAAGTTTCGGGTTTATCACAAGGGCCAAGATTCAAGTTCTGATGTATCATGAGGTGGAGAAGCCTAATGGTACCTTCCATTTTCGTGTTTTGATGTTGTTTTCATTGAGTTTTGTGGTCAACAGAAAAACAAGTTTTACATAGATAGTTAGAAATGAGCGAGAAGTAGATGGTTGGAGATGGGGGAGAAGGCTAGCAGGATGGGGTTGCTGCAAGAAGGCGTGGTGCGCAGGTTGGCCCGAAAAAAAATTGAAATGGTGGTTTGTAGGTTAGTCTGAAAAAATGGGTTTGAGTTTTTTCAAGCTTCAACAAGAAAAGTTAAGGTTGGATTGTTTTTTTTAGGTGGGTCCCAGAGTATTATATATATAGATTCCGGTTATTGTACAAAGGGTTTTTAGCATACGAAGCGTACGAAGGCACCAGCATGCGACACTTGTTCAATGGGCGAAGGGTATATCCGTCCGCAGTATAATAATAACACATGTTTTATAAATAAGTACGCATGTTTTATAATAATGCATGTTTAAAATGATAATAAAGCATGTTTAAAATAATAATTACGTATGTTTTATAATAACACATGACCATAATCACGTATGTTTTATAATAACGCATGATCATAATCACGCATGTTATACGCATAATCACGCATGTTTTATAATAACACATGACCGTAATCACGCATGTTATACGCATAATCACACATGTTATATGTATAATAACACATGTTTATAATAAAGTATGACTACAATCACGCATGTTATACGCACAACACATTGACATTTTTTTTTAAAATGTCGATTTTTTTTAAATAAAAGTATAGCAGATCTATATTCAAATTAAAGAGAATAAAATGCTTGAATTTATGGTGTAATTTTTTTTCAAAAATAATGTCGTATAAAAAGATTATATGTGTTTTAAAAAAATGGGGGAAGTTGAAAAAAGTTAACAAATGTAGGTTATTCCAATTTTATCATTTCTGATTTTTTTCATGCATATAAACAAACACCTTTGATCTTAATCATTGATTTCCTAGATCAATGATCCAGAATTTTTCGATACTTCGCACGGAAAAACCAACTTGTATTCAAACCTTTTTCTACACACACACACACACACACACACACACACACACATATATATATATATATATATATATATATATATGGGGTGGTTCAAATAAAAAGTGCAATTTGACTAAGAAGTCTAAGGGGCAATCTCATCCATTCAATTGGATTATCAAGGGTAGAGATTTAAGTATAGGAAAAATAAGGGATGAAAGGGTATTTAAGTAATAGTCACTTTTGTTGACTTTTTTCAACTTCCCCCACTTTTTTTAAACGTTCATAACTCTTTCATAGGACATTATTTTTTTTAAAAATACACCATAAAATCGAGCGTTTTTTATCTTTAGTTTGAGTATAGTATTGTTATATTTTTTTTGTAAAAACAAAATCGATACTTAATAAAATTGTGCTACTTTACGTAAATGTGCTGGTTTCTGGTAAAACAGCACAATTTAGCACATTAAAAATTTGCTGGTTTCTGGTAAAACAGCACAATTTACGTAAATGTGCTGGTTTCTTTAATTTGTGCTACTTTTAGTCAATTATTATGTGACTAATTTGGTAGCATTTTTTAAAAATAAAATTTTAAAGCATCCATACACCAACAAAACGGTTCAGTGGTAGGCAACAAAAAACTTATGCATCAAAATGTTGTTTTGTGCTGGTTTGATATACTAGTTTTGTTGTGCTGGTTTTGTTTGTGCTTGATTAGCTAAGAAGAGCAAGTTACACAATTAACCGTGTTGTTTTGGTGTTGTTTTATAGTAAAACAGCACAATTAATTGTTATGTTTGGTGTTGTTTTATGATAAAGCAGTACAGTTAATTGTGTTGTTTTACATGCAGCACAGTTAATTGTGTTGTTTTACTATAAATCAGCACATTTACGTAAAGTAGCACAATTTCATTAAGTGTCGATTTTGTTTTTACAACAAAATATAGCAATACTATAGTTGAATTAAAGGTAAAAAAACGCTCGATTTTATGATGTAATTTTTTTTTAAAATAAGGTCATATGAAAAAGTTATGTACAATTAAAAAAAGTGAGTGAATTTGAAAAAAGTCAACAATTGTGGGTTTTTCAATAATGTGTCTCCATTCCTTATTTTTGTACACTTAAAGTTGTACCTTTAATCATCCAATTGAATGAATGAGATTGCTTATTAGCCAAATTGCACTTCTTAGGGGAACTATCCCTTATATGTATGTGTATATATATATATATATAGGGAAGGGTTCAAATACTAACCAATTTTTTATGTGATAACCATGCTAACCACTATAAAACAATCACATAATTTATAAATTATTATTTTTTAATTGTTAAAATAGTATTTAAGTATCTTGAATAAATATTTTGAACGTAAATACGAAAATGATGAGTCTTACGTATACGTACCAAATAATGTTACATATACGTGACACATAGTGTTTACATATATGTAACATTAACATAATGATAATTGTTACATATACGTAACACTATGTTTGATAGTGGTTATCATGGTTATCACATAAATATTGGTTAGCATTTGAACCTCACCATATATATATATATATATATATATATATATATATATTGAGTTAAATACGATTTTAGTTCTTGTGGTTGGACATGTGTTCTTGATTCTATCTAATAAAATGCCCTTGATAATTAATTACACAATACTTTTGTTGCTAATCAATCAATTAAGAACAAGTTGTTAGATTCACGATCCAACAAGTGGTATAAGAGTCTCGAGTTCTTGAATCAGTAGATTTTGTCAATCTTTTGATTTGAACACTGGCTTTGCCTGTTGTTTTGATCATCAAATCAGGTCACAACCCAATTTAAAGTTTTTACCGCCAATCAAGAAGATGTAGAATTTTGATTACAACTTACCTAACAAACCTTCAAGACTTTTCGGATTTGGAAGTGTGGGATGATTCACTTTATGATTATTTATGATGTAGCTCTTTGGCCGTCAATTCAAAAAAAGGCCCTATGCTCCCATGATTGCCTTTTATGATTATGTTGGAAAGCTAATCCCTAAATACCCTGTCAAATTAGGAAAGAAGACCTAAAAAAAATGGTTGTCGATGGTAAAGCATTGGGGACTCTTGATGTGCAAACAAACAGATGCCACATCTCGGTGCAACAATATGCCATATTTTTCTACATCAATAAGAAACTTTATCTCAGTAGTTTGAAAGGTTCATGTGCGTGATTAACCTCATATTTGTAGAAGAGAGTATAATAATGAAGACATGTTGAACAAGTGAGATCTCTATAATCAAGATGAAAAATATCTTTGATCTAACCTTAACTCAGTTGCATGGAGGACTTAGGACCTTTGAACTTGAAGTGTATATAACAAGATCAAAGGATGAATCAAATATAATGCCAACGGATATCTATACACCTGGTGACAATCAACACCTTTGCAGCCACAACAAAGGATGAATCAAATATAATGCCAACAGACCATCAACACCTTTGCAGCCACAACCACCCTACAAACAATTTGACGCATTTTCTTCCACCTCTGGTGCTAGTTCAAGTTTTAACAACACCAGCTTAAAGATCTTGATTAATTTAATCCATATGATTTGTAGGATGCTAGGATCTTAAACCATATGGGTCTTATGACTTAAATGATGAGGATATTCACAAGGAGTGGTGGAAATTTGAAAGGCCACTAGGCAATTGTGAAACAAATCATAAACAACTTAGAAAAATCCAAAGCTAAGTGCTATGACTTTAGAAGCTTGGGCACTTAGCCAGGGAATGTAGAGATCCTAAGTCTACTCATGCACCAGTTTTAAACACTATAAAAAAGAGTTTCATGACTTGAGTGGTCTATGATTGGAGCTTCAAGATGGCAGAAAGAGCAGCATAGGCCCTCATGGCTAATGAGGATTAGGTACCTAACTCTCCATGCTCTCATGAATATGAAAAACTTTTGACAAGTAAAATTAACTATATATACAAACTTATAACTAATAGTATTTGTAACGAACCAACTTTCGGATTTACCTTATAATATATTCTTTATATTGTAGGGGTGTTTTAATATAAATGAAAGTTGGGGGTTTGCTAAAAAGATGGATTATAACTAGTTTTGGAATAAAGGGTAAAAACTGGAAGTTCAGGGGCTATTTTGTAACATTGCAAATTCAGAATTTTTTTATGACAAGGAGTTCACACAAACACACACTTCTGTATGTTTGGATTGTGATTTTGAGATTCGAAAAGAGGATAAGAAGCACCAAACTCAAATCTGGAAGTTGGAGCTTGAAATTGAGGGTTTTGATCCACACAATCCATTCCTAAACATCTAGTGAGCTATCTTTCTCTTAAATCCACCATTTAGGTTTTCTTGGTGGGTTTTTATAAAAATCAAGTTAGGGGCTGAATTGTTGGTTGATTATGGTTAATAACTTGCTTAAAGTTATAATCAAGCTTGATTAAAGGTTAATAGTAGCTAATAACATCATGATAACATCCATTTTGGGATTCAAGAATTAGGGTTCTTGAGAGGAATTTAGGGGTTTTCTATTTGAGGATGTTTAAATGATGGATTGAGGGTTGGTAAGTGTTTATGGTGCTAACTGACACTTTAATTGATAAGAAACCTCAATCAATTTGATGATTTGGAAATTAGGATTCTTGAGAACCTAATTTGGGGGTTTTATAATTGGAGGTGTTTTAATGGTGAATCGAGTATGGATAAGTGTTTATGGTGTAATATAAACATATTTTCAAGTATAAAACTCAATTGAATTAGTAGATTATGAATTGATGAAATTGTGGAAATTGGGTGAAAACCTTAACGGGCCAAAATGGGTTCATTTTGATTAGGAAGGTTAAAAGCTTGTGTAAAGCAAAATAAACCAAGATTAGATGAGTGAAGATCTTGGGTTGGTGTTAAACGCCAATTAATGTATGTATTGGGGTAATTTAGATTACTAAAACATGTTGAATGTTTAGGTGATCAAGCGTTAAAGATGTTAGCTTTGAAGACCGAGTGGAATCTTTATTGGCAACGATAAGTGCTTTGCACTTACTTAGTATTAGATAAGTAGTTTATGTGTAAGTAGTTTATGTGGTATGCTATTTACATGTTGTTAATGTGTTTGACTTTCATGGTATAAAGTCAATGTTTAATGGTTATGGTAGAACTTGTATATTTGACCCAACGTGAAAATGTAGTCAGACTAAACCATTGATGTGTGATAATGTGTGTAAATTGGCTTAAGTGGTATTTAGCCAAACTATATTAACTAATGTGGTTAATTGGAATAAAAGACTTAATGTGGTCAAAAGTCAACTTGAATGTAGTATGTGGTGGAATTGTATTAAATTGACTTAATGTGGTATAAGTCAAACCATTGTGGATAATGGTGAAATTGATATAAAATTGACTTAATATGGTATAAGTCAAATCATTGTGGATAATGGTGAAAGAGGTGTAATTTGACTTATGTGGTAATTAGTCAAACTAATATGTTGAATGTGGTGAATTTGGTGTAATTTGACTTATATGGTAAATAGTCAAACTAACATGCGAATGTGGTGAATTTGACGTAATTTGACTTATGTGATAAATAATCAAACTAATATGTGAATGAGGTGAATTTGGTGTAATTGACTTATGTGGTATATAGTCAAACAAAATGTGATACTTTGGTGAAATGGTGTATAGAAGTGTGGAATACTTCAAAGGGTGGACTTGGAGTCAAATACTCCAAGTACGGGTAAGACGAGTTGTGGTACTCGCACCGAGGGGTCGTAAACCTAATAAGAAGTGTGGAATACTTCAAATGGTGGACTTGGAGTCAAATACTCCAAGTACGGGTAAGACGAGCTGTGGTTCTCGCACCAAAGCATTGTAAGCCAACTTAAAAGTGATAATTTTTTTTTTGAACGGCAACAATGAGATCTTCTCATAGAAAAGTTAGCGGGAGACTAGCAATACCCCAAAAAACAAGTGCACCAAAATTATAACAACCCAAAAATTTTTCATATTACAAGATATTCTATGTCTCCACCTTATCCAATACCTTTTAAAGGGTTTATTACCCGGTCTTCCCAGCTACTTCCATTTTTGTGCCACCAAAGATCCTTCCATTCAAAGCTCAAAATTTTTATGTCCTCAATTATGCTATCTATCGCCCGCCTTGTTTTTGAGAAAATCCAATTGTTTCTTGTCTTCCATATTGTCCACACTGTACAATAACCAATCAAACATACTATTTTTCTTTTTTCTTTTTTCCCCGCCGAGCTTCTTAGGCTCCCCAGTAAGTCTGTTACATTTAAGTGGGAGGACAGCTTTACCTGAGACCACCATTCGATTCGTCGCAACACCTCGAAGCAACCGGACACCTGATGAAGGTGTGGTCCTCAGTTTCTGTTTCCAAATGACATAGTTCGCATAAGGTTGATTGAATAGGGACTCCCCGAACACCTAGTGCATTAGCCATAGGAAGCCTATATTGTGCTAATCTCCAAATGAAACATCGAACGTTAAGCGGAACCCATTAAGCGGAACCCATTTATTCCATTGAGCCTCAATTTTTGTGTCTGAAAGAGTTACATCTTCAATCCAAGATCTGCAGGCTTTGGCTGTAAATTCTCCATGTGGGTCACCTTGCCATACCCAAGAATCCATTCCTTCTTTAAACTTGTATATCTTTATCATTTCTTCCAAGTCAGTAATCTCATCCAATCTATTGGTTGCTTCTTTTTTGTTGCTCCACTCCCAATTAAAAACCAGCTGCCCAAACCCATCTTTACTAATTCTGTTTGCGATCAAGCAATCTTTTTTTCTTTCAATTGTGTACAACTTTGGAAAAAGGTTTTTAAAATTTTCGAGGCCGAACCAGTTAAGTTTCCAGAAGGGTGACTTTTCTCCATTCCCAATCTGTTTTCTTATTTGGTTTACCAGATGAGGACCTTTCTCTCCCAATTCCGAATACGCCGTAATGGTGGCGGACCATTGTCCGAAATCGCCCTTCTATTTAACTCATCGTTGGATTTAAAAGACTTGTTATGAATAGCTTTGATACAAGACGCCCAAAGACTGTTTGGGTCTTGTAAAGCCTTCCATCTCCATTTTGTGAGCAGAGCTTGATTCATTATGCTTAAACTTCCAACTCCAAGCCCCCCCAATCTTTTTGGTTTTGCCACTTTTTCCCATGCTATCCAGTGAATTTTTTTCGACGAAGCGTGACCACCCCAAAGGAACCGCCTTCTAAATGCTTCCAATTACTTTATGATCTTCTTCGGTGCTTTAAACATGGACAGGAAATACAGAGGTAGACTGCCTAAGACAACTTTTGATAAGGTAAGTCTACCGCCAAATGATAAGTTTTTTGCTTTCCACGAGCTGAGTTTTTCCTTGAATTTATTTATTACCGGCTCCCAGTTTTTGGCATACCTCATATTTGTCCCGATCGGAAGCCCTAGGTGAGAGGTGGGAAGTGTTTCTATCTTGCAGCCGAGTTGTAGGGCCATATTTTCGACATCATTATCCGGGACCCCAACCCCAATTAATTTGCTATTGTTGAAATTTATCTTGAGTCCCGAAACTATATAGAAACATCTTAGAATTCGTTTAAGGTTTATGATGTTTGTTTCCTCCCACATACCCATGAAAAAAACATCGTCTGCATACATTGAGTGGGATAAGGTTGGACCGTTTTGAGGTAGAGCAATTCCATCAAACATACCATTTTGGCTTGCCGACTTCATCATTGTTGTAAGACCTTCCATCGCTACTATAAACAAGAAAGGGGATAGTGGGTCACCCTGTCTTACTCCTCTTTCCATATGGAATTCATCCGTAGGAGCCCCATTCACCAAAATTGACGCCCTACCCGATTTGAGATAGCCTTTAATCCATTTCCTCCACTTCTCCCCAAAGTTCATTTGCTCCATCACCGAATCAAGAAATTCCCAGTTTAGCGAACCAAAAGCTTTCTCAAAATCCACTTTAAATAACATTAGTTTTGTCGATGAGTTTTTAGCCCATGCTTGTATGGTGTTAACCGGTATGTGCCCATCGAAAATATTCCTGCCCTTGATGAAATCCGTTTGTTCCGGTCCGACCACTGTTGTAATAACCTTTTGCAGGCGTAATGCAAGGAATTTGCCTAGAATTTTGGGCATCACCCCAATTAAGGAGATGGGCCTGAATTCCGATATGTATTCCGGGTCACTTTTTTTGGAGCTAGTGTGATGAAGGAAGCATTACACCCTTTTGTGATTGTCTTTCTCACCTTGAATTGTTTAATTACAATCTCTTTTTTTATTATATCCCAAAACAGTCTTACAAAATCAAATGATAATCCATCCGGTCCGGGGGCTTTTCCACCCGCACAACTCCATACCACATCTTTAATTTATGCTTCATAGAAACCTTTTTCTAGCCCCAGCTTGTCAGCTTCCGATAACTTTCTCAAATGAGGGTTCAAGAGTTTTGGTCTTGCTGCTGCTTGCTCCTGGAATTTATTTCTAAAGAAGTTTAGAATCTCTGATTTTACAATCTCTGGATTAGTCACCCAACTCCCATGAATGTTTAGTCCATTTATTTTGTTTCTACGCTTCTTCCCATTTATAATCCCATGGAAAAATGAGGAATTTTCATCACCATCAATCTTCCATTTGATTCGCGCTTTTTGCTTCAAATCTTGGTTTCTTTGACGTTGGTGATCTAGTAGTATCTTCTTATTTGTTATCCGCCAATTCTTCTCCTCATCGTTTAAGCCAATTGTCTCAGCCTTTAATTCCAGCTCAAACAGTTTTTTTTTCAATTTTCTTTGATTGTTCTTCCTTACTTTGCTTCATTTTGTTACACCATTCCTTTAAAAAAATTCTTAAGGGAGCTTAATTTCTTTTGAAGAACAAAATCTGCTCTGCCCGAAATTTTAGATGTGGACCAGGATTTGAGGACAATCCCAGGGATGTCGCAGTGCGATATCCATGAATTATACAACCGGAACGGGTACGGACCATAGTCATGTTTCTGGCAATATAATATCGCAGGTCTGTGATCGGACCATTTCCTTTCCAGCACCGTAACCGCCACGAGAGGCCACGCATTATGAAAAGTATTACAGACAAGGAATTTGTCTAGCTTGCTTGATACAGATCCGTCATCCCGCATCCAAGTGAACTTTGCTTCACCCATTTGGTATTCACACAAGCATTCTTCATCACAAAACCAGTTAAAGTCTTTCATGCTAGGGTCCGATTGTGGACGTGATGATCTATCTTCACTTTTTCTAATTGCATTAAAATCACCCATGACGATAAACATACCAGGATTAACCGCTTTGATCCTGCTCAACTCTATCCAAAGGTCTTTTTTATTATTGTTACCTTGTGGACCGTATACGTTTATAAAATTTACAATCCCATCAATTCCTTTCCAAACCCCCGCGACCCAAATGTAATTAGAAGATTGTTTGATGTTTGATACCTTTAGTAGCGATTTATTCCAACAACAAACTAGACCTCCTGAGCGCCCTTCCGATTTGACACCAACCGCTTTGAAGTCTTTATCACCCCACATCTTCTCATGTGGAATCTGATCAATGTTCTCGAATTGTGTTTCCTGTAAACTTATGAATTGAACCCCGAACCTTTTCCTTGGTTCTTTGATCCAGGATGCTTTTTTCTGGACCTTATCCCCCTGCAATTGATTGTGAGGCAATTCATGGGGAACCAATCTTTACCCCCTCACCTTGAATCGCCATTCTTATTAACTCTTCCTTGTTCTGTAAGTTTATTCCCAGCATTTGCCCCATCTCAATTGTGGCTTTGACTTCGTTCTCTACCCCTTCTTGATCTTTCGTCCGAATCTCCCCCTCTGCGCTATGACTGAATCTTTCCTCTGTTTCTCTAATTTCATCCCTGTCTTTTAACCCCGTAGTAGGAATGGCCATCGCAGAGTTAAGATCCGGGGTCTTGAATTTTTCTTGCCGATCGCTTTTTTCGTTGCCTTCTTTCCCCAATTTGTGTGTAATAGCATCCAAGAGAAAAGGATCATTATCATTAGGTTGGTATCTGGGTCTTTTCCGTGGGTTAGGACCAGGTGGGTTTAAAATTTGTTGGGCCACTTTTTCCAGTATTGGGCAATTGCTTTTCCTTTCGCCCACTAATTCTTTTATTGGGTTTCTAGAACCGGAGTTGAAAGCATTCAATTATTGGCCTTGGAGCATGTGTCATTTATTGTGTTTTTGGCCGTTTTCGCGAAAGTCGAGTGACTTCCCCCATGCGCCGGAGCCTCTTCAACTGGTCTATGTTCCAAACTCCCAGGCTTAGTCATTACGTGTTCCTCGTGACGTTTCAGATCTTTCTTCGGCGTCGGAATTTCCTTCTCCGGTGATTGACTTTCTTTACACCACCCGTCGTCGTCCTCCTTGCACCAGACAGTATAGGTCTTATTCCTCCATTTCAGGCTGATCTCCTCCTGTATATTCCATTCTTTCTCCGCTATTATACCAATCGTATCTCTGATAAGATCTCCACCTTCCCCATTGAAGGTTGCATGGGATCTCGCAACAACCTTCCCCATTGAAGCCGCAATGGTATCAAAAACCTGGGATTCCCAAAGGTGGACCGGGACGCCCATGATTTTTAGCCATATGATTCTTTCTTAAACATAGTCTTGTCCTTTCCAAATTTCCACTTCCGAAAGCACATTTGCCCATCTCATTTTGTCCTCAACAAAATCCTCAGCCTCTGCGTATGTTACAAATGTTATAAGAATCTGTAGACCCCCCCAAATATTTGAGTTTTTTTACGTTCATTCCAATCTTCGTAAGAAATTCTCGTAGACCCCGAAGTTGTTGGAGGTCTAAAGCTTTCCCTAACACTGATTTATCATACCATTCAATAACCTCGTAGTCGGCATCTTCTGGGATAGTTATCTCCTTTATCTGGGTCGATGGTTTTTGGTTCCGAAGCAAAGCTTGCAGGAAAGGTTTATCGCCCTTGTTTTCTAAAATCCCTTCGTCTTCATTTTGCTGGTGATTTGTGTCTGAAACCCCACTCCTAAAGCCATTTCTATTTCTTCTTTCTTCCCTATTGTTTGGTTTTCCATCTCTATCAAACTTTGCCAGGTTAACAGAGAGCCTAGCATTGTTTATGTGTATCTCTTTCATTGCCTTCTCCAGTTCCCATTTGTCTTCTACCCCTTCAAACCTTACGAATAGTTACCTGCTTTGTCCTTCCTTGCCGCTACATAAATGTCTGCAATCCTTCCATAGCTTTGAAAGCATGGCTCCAGGTCCTGTGGTGTAGTTCCTTCCGGTAGATTTGCCACATAGTATGAAGTCGATACTACGTGTCTCTTTCCTCTCTTCATGCCATTCTTCCTCCTTTTGTCTTCTTGCCAGATTCCCACAGGGGGTCTTCGAGAGCTCTCCGGATACATCCAGTGATAAATGGGTGGGAGTAAACATGTGTGTGTGTTGTTATACATGTTATATTGCTGTTGTATTGCACAAAGATGCAAACGGGTTGGAATGGGTTGAAACGGGAAACGAGTAGTGATGCTCGTAATCGGGTGGATAAACTAACAAATTAATGTTAGTTAATGTGATACACATTGTATGGTTAGAAAACAAGTAAATATATGTTAGATACTTGTTATATGCAAGAATTTGTAGAAATGGTGAGAATGGAAGTGCTGTCAGGGAACATAACACAACCATGTCAGCAACGTTTTTTTTTCTAGTGCTGAAGGGGAACACGGTTGTGTTCAGGGAACATGGTTGTGTTCATCTAAACACATCCATGTCAGAAACCTTGTTTTTTCCTGATGCTGAGAGGGAACACGGTTGTGTTCATCTAGTGTGTGTTCAGAAATTTTTATTCTTAAAAATAACTTTTCTTGGGTTTTACCCATGAGGGGGAGTCTACGGACTTAATAGTCATTGTAGGACTTGTGGAGAGGTCCATGGGGCTAGGGGTGTTCAAATTCGGATATCCGAAAATTTCGGATAGTGGATTTCACTATCCGAATCCGAGAAAATTCGGATATCCGAATTTTTTTTTATAATTATAAATGAAATATTACTGTAACCAGATTTGTAATTATAAACTTTTGTGAACAATCATAAAGAGAGATGTGAATAATTGAATCAAGTATTATACATTTGTAAACAATTCATATACATTTGTACTCGGGTTATCTAGCATTCTAAGTTTCTAACCATTGTTCTTGTAAACAAACAAAAAGAACACAGTTATAAGGATGCAACAATCTGGGCTTCAAATCAACTCTGCATTTATTCAAACCACATGTGGCCTATCAAATCTTGTTCTAAATATAACCAGGAAACCATTAAATTGATCCAGTAGATCACTCAAGTTTGAAAACCCCTATTCAAGATGTAATACACTAATACCTTTCAATGTCGTGATATTCGAACAGGGATAGTCGATTAGAGTCGGCGGCTACCCGATGGTGGTCTGATACTCTGATTGAATGGTGAAGGCAAGTCGGCGGTGGTCTGGACCACTGGTAACGGGCGATTGAACGCGAAAATTAAAATTCTTGAAAAAGAAATTTCTTTTCTAAAAGACAAAATTGTATGTA
This sequence comes from Smallanthus sonchifolius, assembly GCA_023525975.1. Taxonomy (NCBI): domain Eukaryota; kingdom Viridiplantae; phylum Streptophyta; class Magnoliopsida; order Asterales; family Asteraceae; genus Smallanthus; species Smallanthus sonchifolius. Next base: position 66,874,289 of record CM042031.1, on the reverse strand, counting down.
ATGAACTTGATACTAAAGACCTTGTTACCATACTTGTCGAGACTAAAGAAGAAGTAGCGAAAATCTTTTAGTAGTCTACAAAGGATATAATGTCACTAAATATCCAACTGACTATAAGTCATTACCTAAGGAAGAAGTAGTTAGTGTTGAGGCCATTGCTTAAACTCCTGTTCTTATCCTGTTAAAAAGAGAATGGATCAGTCAAAGATTATTGACATCATTTCCGCAAATTAAAAGATTGGCCACGATCTCCTCCCCAATTCCAGCAAACTTTCTCTCCAAGCCTTTACCTTATTTATCACATTGTAATAATTATAAATAGGTGTATTTCTTATCATTGTAAACATACCAAAAAATTACAATCAATTTATTTTGATCACCTCTTTGTTCTATACCAATGAAATTCATGGTATCGGAGCAATGAATGGTTCTCGGACCAATTCACAAGTTTGCTCATCACCTACCATCTTAACCTCATAATACCCTTCTCAAAGTTCCCATGGCGTCTGACGACGACTCCAACAATCAAAACAATACCAACCTGTCTATTCAACTAGCCAATCTCCTTAATGGAATTCAAGCCCAAAATCAAAACCCCAAACACAATCTTTCCGACAGTTTGAAGATTAGTCTCAAACTTAACAACCAAAATTATGCTCTATGGGCTCGGATGATCCGAGTAGCCATCGGTGGAAAATCAAAAGCACTTCTTGGCCATTTGTCAGGAAATCCAGCACCACCCAAACCAACAGATGATGGGTTTGAGCGGTGGGAACAAGACGACCTAGTAGTTTTTTCATGGTTAATACAAAATATTGAACCTGATATTGCAAGTAATCTGACCGAGTTTCCCACGGCGAAATCACTATGGGAGGCACTCGTAACAACATACAGCAGTGGTAAGGACAAGCTTCAAACATTTGACTTACATGTTAAGGCAAATGGGATTAAACAGAATGGAATTCCACTTGAAGAATTCTGGATTGTAATGCAAGGGATCTGGGGAGAGATTGATCGGAGGGATCCGAACCCTATGACCTCTGCAGTTGATATTGCCACTTACAACAAAATTCGAACAGAACAAAAGTTGTTTCAGTTTCTGAACGCTAGTGGCCGGCAATATGATACCATCAAGAGAGAAATTCTCCGAATGGATCCATTGCCATCAGTTGAAGAAGCATATGCCACTGTCCGAAAAGAAACCGCACATCAGAGTATTTTGAACAACACCTCTGAATCGGGAATTGTAGCGGGGTTAGCCGCTACCCGAATCAATGATGACGGAGCCCGAGGGTTTGCTTCTAGGGGTCAAACACGTCGATCAAATCCAAGCTTCAAACCAAAAATTGACAAATCAAAACTCAAATGCACACACTGTGATATGAAAGGGCATACCCGAGAGCAGTGCTTCAAAATCGTGGGTTACTCGGAGTGGTGGAACGACGGGCACAAGAAAAAGATAATCGAAACCAGTGGCGGATCCAGGAATTTTTTTCAGGGTGTTCACTGTTTTTAGATAATCCAATTTCATAGGGCCGGACATAAAATTTTTCGGTTCGGTTCGATTGGTCGGGTCGGGTCGGGCAGGGGCGGCTCAACCATTTTTGGAGGCCTAAAACGAAGAAAAAAACATGAAAATTATGCTTAAAATGTTCACAAAATCAACTAATTTGTATTTAAGAGTCATCTACTCATTTGTTTCTATCAATTTTTTACCTCTAATCATATGAATGCTCAAGAACACACATTTAGTTTAAGAAAGAGTTCTTAGTTTTATAGCTTCACAACCGGATCAAGCGAGCTGCAGTGGGCCGTGGGGTGGGCAGCGTCGTCAGGGGGTTCACCCTATAATATTTTAGGGGGTTCACCCCAGTTTTTTTACCTACCGTTACACTAAAATTTCGAAACTCGGGGGGTTCCTGTGCACCCCCCGCTTCACTATTACATCCGCCCCTGATCGAAACAGATGATGGAAAAGGGGCCGCCGCCGTGGGCACCAGCAAAGCCACCAGCAGAGGCAGCGGCAATAGTGACAGTGGCGACGAAGCTTTCGGTGGAGTAGCTAGGGCTGGAAGTGAAGATGATAACTCAACAGGTATAGGGGTTGAGTGGTTCAATTCAAGCCCCTCGAGTTCCATGAATATTATGAATAACCCCTGTTCACAATCTAATATTATTTCCCTTGGCATGGGAGTTGCAAATATGGCTCAGAGTAGTGACAGGAAACAAGATGCTCCATGGATTTTTGACTGTGGAGCAACTGATACTATGACATGTGACTTGTCAGATATTATATCCAAATCCCAACCAAAAAGAACCCATATTCGAACAGCCAATGGTGATGTTTGTCATGTTAAGGGAGGTGGTACCATTGAAATATCACCCACCCTAAAGTTGTCAAATTGTCTTTACATACCATTGTTGTCTCACAAACTGTTGTCAATCAGTCATATTACTAAAGAGCTTAACTGCACCGTACTAATGCATCCTACCTTTTGTATTTTACAGGATATCAGGACGGGTGTGATTATTGGACGTGGCACTGAGCGTCAAGGATTGTACTATGTGGACGAGGTGAATCAACATGGCACCGCAATGCTGGCCCATGGGACTCTTGAGCGGGAAGCTTGGCTGTGGCATAGACGATTGGGACATCCCTCCACCGGTTATTCACATCTTTTGTTTCCGAAACTTTTTCCATCTAATAGTAAAATAAAATGTGAGACTTGTATTCTTGCTAAAAGTCATCGGAAATCATAAAAACCTAGTAATACAAGAGTTGATTTGCCTTTTTCCCTAGTCCACTCAGACGTTTGGGGACCTGCTCCTGTTTTAGGAGTACAAGGTTTTTGTTTTTATCTAATTTTTGTGGATGATTGTACCCGCATGACATGGGTATACTTTCTCAAACACAAATCGGAAGTGTACGAAAAATTTATCATGTTCTATGACATGATTAATACTCAATTCAAACGAGGAATTCAGGTTCTTCGATCTGATAATGGGGGGGAATTTGTAAACACGGCCATGAAACAATTTTTTCAAGATAAAGGAATGATCCACCAAACCACATGTCCTCATACTCCCGAACAAAACGGTGTTTCCGAACGAAAAAACCGCATTATTCTTGAAATGACTCGGGCCATGTTACTTGAATCTCAAGTTCCCCCTTCTTGGTGACCCGAGGCCGTTGCATCCTCTGTCTACCTTATCAACCGCCTTCCTACAAAAATCCTCAGTTTCAAAACACCTCTAGATAACATGTCAAAATTTGTTCACATTCCTCCTGAGCATAATCTGGAACCTAGAATTTTCGGTTGCTCCGTTTTTGCCAACATACCCAAAACCAATCGAACAAAACTTGGCCCGTGTGCTGAAAAATGTGTTTTTGTAGGATATGGGATAAATCAAAAGGGTTATCGGTGTTACAATCCAAAAACTCATCACATGTACACCACAATGGATTGTGAATTCCTTGAGACTGAGTATTTCTATAGTACCCAACCCCGTGGTTAGGGGGAGAATGAATCTATAGACACACTAAGTTGGCTAACCTGAATCTCATCCTCTGAAGAAATAACAAATCACAAAGAAGCCACTCCACATATACAATCTGAAGCGCAAAGTGCCAACGAAGAGACTCCATCCAATCCGATACCTGAGGTAACAACTATTGATAACCCTGACTCTGTTTTGTCTTCTAACCATGATAATGAAACCACAATACCAATAGAAGTCGCAGAACCAACAGAAGAAGTGGCGAGTTATGTTTTACCTCCAAGATCAAACAGGGGAATCCCACCTAAACGGTACACTCCTGAAAAGGAGTCACGAAGCTCAAGATACCCGGTGGCTAATATAGCTAGGGGAGTCTTTCCCAAGAAGCAAAATCTTTCGTGACAACACTTTATAATGAAGAGATTCCAACTCATATAGACAAAGCCTTAGAGTTGGAAAAGTGGTTGGATGCAATGAAGACAGAAATGGAAGCCTTGAAGAAGAGTGATACTTGGGAGAAATGTACTCTTCCGTCAGGAAAGAAACCAGTTGGTTGTAGATGGGTGTTCACTATAAAATACAAACCAGATGGATCAATTGAAAGGTACAAAGCCCGGTTGGTAGCCAAAGGCTATACCCAGACATATGGGATTGATTATTCTGAGACATTCTCCCCTGTTGCAAAGATCGACACAATTCGGGTGCTCTTCTCAATAGCTGCAAATCAACATTGGCCCCTTCATCAACTTGACGTGAAAAATGCTTTCCTACATGGGGAGCTTAAGGAAGAAGTTTATATGGAAGCTCCTCCTGGTTTTGCAGGAGATTTCAGACCTGGAGAAGTTTGTCGCTTGAAAAAATCCCTTTATGGATTAAAACAATCCCCTCATGCTTGGTTTGGCAGATTTACCGTCACGATGCAAGGATATGGTTTTAACCGGAGCAATTCCGACCATACCTTGTTCCTTAAACGAAGAGGAAAATTCATAACTTGCCTAATTATCTACGTTGACGATATGATAATTACAGGGAATGATGAAGAAGAGATGACAAGGCTGAAAGCAAATCTGTTTATGGACTTTGAAATGAAAGACTTAGGAAGGCTAAAATACTTCCTTGGAATTGAAGTGTTAAGGTCGAAACAGGGAATCTTCATTTGCCGAAAAAAGTATGTTCTTGATTTGTTAGCAGAAACAGGGATGATCGATTGCAAACCCGCAGATACACCTATGATTGCAAACCAAAAACTTTATATGGAGGAAGAAGCAGAATTGGCAGATAAAAACAGATATCAACGGATTGTGGGAAAGCTGATTTACCTTTCACATACTCGCCTAGATATAGCTTATGCAGTAGGAGTTGTCAGTCAATTTATGCACCAACCTCAAGTTGCTCACATGGATGCAGTTTGGAGGATTATCAGGTACCTTAAAGGGACCATCGGCCATGGTGTTCTGTTCAAAGCAAATGGACATCTAAGGACTGAAGCCTATACAGATGCAGATTGGGCAGGAGATAAAGGGAATCGGAGATCAACCTCAGGCTATTTTACCTTAGTAGGAGGAAATCTTGTTACTTGGAGAAGCAAGAAACAAAAGGTTGTTGCACTTTCAAATGCAGAAGCTGAATTCAGGGGAATAGCTAAAGGTCTGGCAGAAGTCTTGTGGATTAGGAAACTTTTAAGTGAAATCGGGTTTCCCCCACAAGAAGCAAGCAAGATTATGTGCGACAATGAAGCAGCTATTAAAATATCAGAAAATCCAGTACAACATGATCGAACAAAACACGTAGAGGTAGATCGGCACTTCATCAAAGAGAAACTGGAGTCCAAGAGTATTGATCTTCCTTTCGTCCGATCAGCGGACCAGTTAGCGGACATTCTGACAAAAGCAGTTAATGGCAGAATTCTTGGCAGGTGTTTAGCCAAGTTGAATTTTGGAGATCCCACTATTCAACTTGAGGGGGAGTGTTAAAAAGAGAATAGATCAGTCAAAGATTATTGACATCATTTCCGCAAATTAAAAGATTGGCCACGATCTCCTCCCCAATTCCAGCAAACTTTCTCTCCAAGCCTTTACCTTATTTATCACATTGTAATAATTATAAATAGGTGTATTTCTTATCATTGTAAACATACCAAAAAATTACAATCAATTTATTTTGATCACCTCTTTGTTCTATACCAATGAAAATCATATCCAACCTAAAGTTGAAGAAGAAAAAATGTTTTTTGAAATTAAAATTGATACGCATGCTAACTTTCATCATGTTTATAACTTTTTTTAAAGGTTACACTAAACATGGGTCAACTTTAGGGGTCAAGGACAGTTGTAACAACAAAGCACCTAAACCCAAGTTTAATGATTACCCCCAAAACAAAAAAGGCTTGGGTTTCAAAGAAAAAGCCTTTGAAAAGGCAACAGGGTAACACACAAAAATGTGCTACTTGTCATCAGGCTGAACCAAAAGAGACGGTACTTGAAAAATAAAAAACTCCCATAAGTAAACCTTCTAACTCTCAAAAACCTGCAAATCATAGAGTGAAGAAGTGTTTACGTGAGAGAGCAAACTACATTGCTATTGCTTGTTATTACAACCCTTTGAACCAACCAAACTTTTACCAAAATAAGAAAAAAGGTTCAAGGTAGTAAACATGCAAAAGCAAAGTGTTAAGAATATTATAATTAGTACTATTAACTAGTATTTAGTAGTTGGAAGCCCATTAGTCTTTCTTTTATTCTATATATATAAACTTATCACTACTAGAAAACTAGTAGGTTTGCGATAAATCACTAATTCCGACAAAATCGTTGTGTCGGAAATGCATTTGTGACACAATTCCGACGCAAATTGTGACACATTTGCGACACAATTCCTCGTCGCAAATTTCCGACGCTTTTGCGACACAATTTAACAATTTATTTAATAATTATAAATACGGTTATATATGTAGTTATTATTGAGAAATAAGAATGAAAAACATCAAATTTACTTTACACAAATCCTTCTCCCTAGTTTCATTATCTTTATATTTTAATTTTATCACAAAGGATGATGCTAACCGGCAAAATGGGTCGGTAACAACCAAAGTTTCTAGTGACTACCAACACTTCACAAGCATAAATTGGTGTTAAAAGGCCTAAGAGGAGTTCCAGGAAGAACATGACTACTAATAAGCCATAAGAGAGAGAAAAAAAAACTTATTCTTGCTGATAAATCATGCATTTGGAGCACCTTATTGTGCTTACAACGGTTCACTTTCATGACAAATTCAATGGCTGTAAAGCCACCATTACTGCTCGATAGTTTGCCACTTCCTTCTTCGACCTACAAGTACTCCGTAGCTATCATGATTTAACGCAGGTGAAAACACATGCCTCTAAGGCCATCTGTAGTAGTTTCACTAAAAAGTAAGTCACACGTCACAGTCACATCAGTACATAAGTAATCACTTGACAGAATCACTAAGCTACATAATGGTTTCACGTCCAACATTAATGAGTGGTTTTTTTTATTTCATTTTGTTAATTTTTATAAACAATTGATATTTATTTTTTAAAACAATTACTTATCATTTGAAATGTCGATCCAAACACGTTAAAAAACCACTTCCGTGACGAAAAATAGTTTTTTTTAAACAACTCCGTTTTCGTTAAAATTTATACCTGGATGTTCAGAAAAATAAAATAAACAAGCCTGTGTATTTCATTTTTTTAAAAATAATTACCGAGCATGAGTTATTTAAAAAAAACCAAATTAAATCCTAAACTAAATATTTAGTTAAAAAAAATTATGAAGTGTCTGGTTGTGATTGGGTGTTGCATGTGTTTGGTTTGCCCCTTTACCCATGATTTTGCTCACACCAACCGCCCACGCCCCCTTTCACGCCCTAGGTGCGATGTTCCGCGCCTCTTCACTTTGCCACTTCACTTCACGCCCCCTTTCACTCTACGGATAGCCTAAGTCGTTCTACCAACACTAAGGTGTTTAATACCACAACTACTTGGCCAATAGCAACTACATCTTAATCGGTTGATCCAAATACTTATCTTATTGCGTTAATACCATATTGACCAACCAAAAGATAACTGGCTTTCGTTGAACTGATAACAATAGAATACGATTTTTTTCAAACAATTAGAGATTTTATAACAGCAGCAAATTTATATATTTTAAATTTGAACCTTACACTTATATAAGTAGTAAATTGCCAAAATGAAATCATTAAACAAACAAAAAAAAATGTATCCCCTTTCTATATGATTTTTCATATATTTTTTTGAAAGATCTAAAAAAGAAAGTAATTATAAATATATAGATCAAGAAGAGTTAATCGTTAACTGTATTTCTTAAAACTCAATCTTAGCCACTTAAAATAACCATAACCATCCTCATATTCGATCTCAGCCGCTCTAATTCCCAAATTTTGGCGGATAACTTTTTAATGCCAATCACACGGATCGACACCTATTTCACACGGATCACCCACGTCTTCTTCACCTCCGATTCACCTGCGCTCTTCATCAACCGCCGGGTTCTTCATCCCCCATCACACAACCATCCACTGCGATGGGAGGTTCTTCCTTTCACGCTAAAGGCCGGGTTCTACTAGCTTCACCGTCTCCATCATCCGACCACCACCCTTCTCCTTCGCCGTCGTCGTCACTATTCCCAGGTACGCCACCCTCCATCTCCACTATCGAATTGGCTAATTTGGCTTTTGGTTTATTTAGTTTTTGAGGCTGGTAGGACAACCCCATCCACAGGTACACGATTCTGATTTATAATTTCTTATTTCTGGCTTCTAAAGATGAAATTCTGTGTCGAAGGTTGGAGAAATGTTAGGGTTTACGTTCAAATCGAATTGGGGGAAGAAATTCTAGGGTTCCATCGTTATAATTTTGGGTAAAAAATTCGTGGGTTTTCTATATCGTGTAGGTTTTGATTGTTGATTTTTTCTTCAATTTTGGTGTCTATGCATTTAGGTTTTGATTCATTTTTGTTAATTCTATCCAAACAGAAGGAAAAAAGAATTAAAATTTTAATATCAGGTAAATAGCGGAAATAGTGTCGATTGGTGTTGGGTGGCCGGTGTTAGCAGTGATGGACGGGTATAAAAATTTAAAAGCATTTGACCTCATAATTAAGAGGGAGCATTGTTATTTTTATTTTAGCATTATCATTTAATCGATTGAGATTTTCTTTCTTTTGTTTTCATGGATTATCAGATTTTGGGTGCTCTTTAACATGTGACCCCGCTCAGGTCTTCTCTTCCTCAATTTTGGTAAAAGAAATCTATGTTTTAAGCTCTTTCTATGAACTTGCTGTTGTGATTCAAGTGTCTAATTGATGTATTTAGGGGTGTTTTTAGTGATAATAACAATTTGCTTTTGTATTTCTGATTGTGATTGTCTTTTGCGCATGGTGTTTTCGACTTTTCGGCTGTTAGAAACCTAAATGGTGCTGTAACGTTAGTTTGTAAATCACCATGTGCAATACTACTACATTTAATACAGGTACTTTATAATCATTAGTTTATTTATGATTTGTAGTTGTATGAGAAGACATACATATGAGGCTATTTCATGGCATTTTATCGTTGTAAACAGGACTATGACAATCAAGTTGCATATGTTCCTGATTATTTATTGATCAAATTGTTTATATCTTTAACTATTTTAGATGCCTTGATAATAAATTTATAACCTTTTCTCCATTCCATCCTGTTTGTTTCAACATGTATATCGTCTTTTGAGCAAACTTGATCCTGCAATATATGGACTACATGAATCAGCTGCTCATGGAAGAAAGCTCAATCAGAAGGCGCCTTCTATGAAAGCTGACACGAAGGTAATGTGAATTTTTTATGCTCTAGAATCATTCTCATCTATCTTCTTAGGCATTATGTGCTAATGTTGTCATATATAATGCTTTTACTCAAATGTTGGTACGATGAAAGTGTGGAGATCATTGAGTGTAGTAGGCATTTTAGCCGTTACAAATCCCAACTTGCTCGAGAAATTAGTGATGGCATACAATTTGTACACTAATTATTGCTACATTGGAAATGGGATGAGATTATTGATATTAGCAACTGATGATAGGTATGATGTTATTAGTGTTTGCAGGTCTAATGATGAGGAGTCAGATGACGAGCTTAGTGATACCGCATATTCATCTTCATATTGCAAGGGTTCACTGCAATAACAAGGTTCTCCCTGTTTGAATGTTTTTTTTTTTGTTTTCAGTAGAACTATGTTTTCTTATGGTGTACATTATAATGCCCTTTAATGACTTCTGCATGCTTTGGGATTGTATGTTTAGTAATGAAATTTGTTTTTTGGACTTGGTCAAACACACCATTTTTTTAACCTAACTATGAAGCGACCACAAACTTCTTTTTCTGAACATTTGACACATCATGGATTTTAGGTTTCCATTTGAAATTACCTCTAATAACCCATTATGAGCCTTCAGACAGATTTGGTAAGAATTTCTTAAATATGTTGTAGACCATGTGACTTTGGTCCTTTTCATTAAGATGAATTTTGTCCATGATGATTATATATAGGTGAGGGATATCCCTTTTGGAACAAAATGGGTGTTTTGATCAACTTTGACAGAATAGTTTTACATCAATTATTTGCTTCTTTATTAATATTCAAACATTTAAATAATATTGTGTCTTTTTAGTAGTTAGACACACAATTTCAGGTTCTTATGTTTGTTATTGGTGTGTGAAATTGCCCTGGCTATTATGATGAAGAAGATGACGCCACCAGTGCCCCCCAAGACCCATCCTTATCCTCATGCCCATAAAACTGCAGTTTTTTATGTACTCTGCATCTCTTTCTGCTTTAATTACTTACATTCATGTTCTTTTATTTCATGTTTGTTTCTATGGTGTAGGCACAAGCAAGTATTCGACCAAAGGAAATTAAGTAGTAAGTTGCTAAGTCAAGTCAGCTGGTATTTCATGTTTGTTTGTATCTTGTCCGTATCAGCTGGTATTCCATCTTGCTGATGGTTGGTAAGTCAGGTCAGGAAATAAATTCTTTTGTCATTTAAATATCTTTAAGGGGGTGTTTGGTAGAGGGAATTGAGGGGTGAGAAATGGAATTGGAAAGAATTCTCTTGTTTGTTTATGAAAGAAAGAGGTGAGAAATGGAAATAAACCATTTCCATTTCTCTGATTTTGTTTCTCTAAAAAAAGCGGAGAATTGGATTTCTAGGGTTTCATTTCTCCAGACCAATTCTCTCACGCCTCTCCCTGCTGTCACTTCTCTTCTCCGGCGATTTCAATCCGCAGTCACCTCTCTTCTCCGGCGTTCGTCAATACATTGTTCAGGTAAACCAAAATCCTCAAACTTCCATCTACAAACCCTAATTTTGCCCTATGTTGATCGATTTGATGTTTATTTAAGATCCTGTCATCTGTTCGTCTGATTTCTCTCACGCCTCTCCCTGCTGTCACCTCTCTTCTCCGGCGATTTCAATCCGCAGTCACCTCTCTTCTCCGGCGTTCGTCAATACATTGTTCAGGTAAACCAAAATCCTCAAACTTCCATCTACAAACCCTAATTTTGCCCTATGTTGATCGATTTGATGTTTATTTAAGATCCTGTCATCTGTTCGTCTGATTTAGGGCTTAGAAATCGAATTAATCGGCATTCAGATTCGTTAGGTTTGTAGGTCCAGATTTCAGTCGGAACTACTAGTTTCGAGTGAACATTTACAAGTGGAAAAAGTGCCTGTCGAAACTACTATCGATCGAAACTACTAGTTTCGAGTGAACAAATCTCACTCGAAACTATAGTTTCGATGGCCCAGACTTAGACTAAAAAGCAGTAAATTCGTTTAAAAGAAATTACATGAAAATAAACTATCTAAACAATGTTTAACAGAAATACATTGATCAACAGCTTATACAAAAAGGTTAGACTCTACAAGGTTAACAATGTTATGATACCTACCTGTTTACTGTTTGCGAATGTGTTTTCTCTGCTTCTGGTTGATTAGGTCGTTGATTTTAGCTGTTTTATGCAAATTAAGAAGTTTGATTGATTTGTTTGCTTTTATTTAATTTTCAGAGATAGTGTTGGATATGTTAGGTTAAACTTTAAAGTGATCAGTATTTAGCTAAATTGTTGGTATGAGTTTGTAATCAGATTAATTACTTGCAATAAGTACTAGAAATAACAAAAGGTATGCATTGGATTTTATATGATTCCATGTTGTACTTGCACTAGGTTTGGCATAAACGAGTAAATTGTATGCATGCCAGTGATAGAGAGATTCCTTTTTGGTGTGTTTTTTCATGAAGAATGGGAACTGTAGGCAATATGTGACTGTGTGGAGGTGAAATCAAGTGAGTTTAAACAGGGTCTGTATGCGATTTTGAGGCCAAAAATTAGCTTCAACTTTGCTGCAAAGAATTGAATTTTTTCAAAAGAAGGCCAAAAATTATGCACTTTATTTGTTTCTTATTAATGTTTCTTGTTATATTTGTATTTGTAGTTACATGAATTATGATTTTTAATTGTATAATTATGCATTTGTACGTAGACATGGCAGATTCAAATATAGTGAGAGGAGTTACTCGGAGCAAGCATACCTGGACAAATGATGAAGATGCAAAGCTAATTGATGCATTAATGGAGATACATGCATCCGGAAAGTATGCTGGTGCTGACAATGGATTCAAACCAGGTTATTTAAATGGTGTTCAACAATTGCTAGATGTAAGTCTTCCTAACTCTGGCCTCAAAGCAGAACCACATATAAAGTCTAGGATGAAGACATGGAAGACACACTTTAGCATTGTATATGATATGGTGCATACAAGTGGGTTTGGTTGGGATGAAAAAAAATGTTGTATTATTGCCGATGATAGTGTTTGGAATGAATACGTGAAGGTATATTCTAAAAAATATATTTTTTAGATTTTAAAATTTTAGTCTAATTTATTTGTAATTGTCTTGTAGTCTCACAAAGGTGCTGTGAATTTTCGTGACAAGGCATTTCCTTTCTATGACAAATTGTGTACCATATTCGGTAAGGATAGAGCTACTGGTAGTAAAGCAGTTGACCTTGGAGAAGAAGATGTTGTTCAAGAGACGCAAAAAAGCTCACCTGTTGATATTGAAGACTTTGATTTTGTTGATGAAGTCGTTCCAAATGTTGATAGATCTGAAGGACAAACAGGAAGTGTAACAAGCAAGCGCAAAAGAGGTAGAAGCACGGATGCAGATGAGATATATCGAGAGTCTTGCAAAGATATCAAGGAAGTTTTGCTTCGATTTGGGGAGATGGTGGGTGAACAACTTAGCAAAGAAGGTATGGAGGCTCGTGAAATCTATGAAAAGGTTAGTGATGAGTTGAAAGCTTTACCAGGTATCACTACGAAAAAACGGTTCAAAGCAGCTCATTTGATTGGTAAAGATGTGGATCTAGGACGTTCTTTTCTTGCGTTGACAATAGAAGAGAAAATTGAGATGGTCGAGTTGTATACCGATGGTTCAATGGGATAGTTGTGTATGGTTGAAGTAATTTTTTTTGTTTCACCGTGGTTGTTGAAGTACCTTTTTTGGTTTCAGCATGGTTGAAGTACTTTTACTAGTAACTATGGTTGATGTTTTTTGCTTAAAAACTATGTTTTGTATGTGAATTGGTTTTATCAATGCATATTTTGGTTGGAATTTATGCATCTTTTTATATGTTTTTTTATTTTTTAATAAATATTTGTTATGAAAAAAAGACTTGTGCTAATGATAAAGTTGATATAATTCTCTGTTTATTTCCTATGTACCAAACAAGAGAAATGATTCTCAGCTATATTTCTCTACTGAAATCTCTGTACTACCAAACAGAACAGTCAATTCTCATTCTCCAGACCAATTCCCTTTCTCTACAATTCCATTTCTCTATTCCATTTCTCTACAATTCCATTCTCTGTACCAAACACCCCCTAAGGTCTTTATTAGTGTGTTTCTTTTATGTATATTTTGTTTCTTTTGTGTTTTAAAATCGCTTGATTGCTTTATGAATTTTAGGTATGCATAATTTCCATATGTCCCCTATCCATTGCCCCCCTTTCTCCTCGGTTGTGAGTCTCTAAATCTATATGTTATAAATTCTTTTTCTTTATAAATTTTGCATAATCCAAAGTTTCTAATATCAATCATGTTTGTTTATCAAATTAGGGATTAATGGTATGACATCCCTGTATCACACTTGGTAAAAAAACATCCCTGTATCTATCATGTTTGTTTATCAAATTAGAAATTTGACACTTGGGGGTTCACAAATTGCTATTAATGTTCAATTTATACCTACTGTTTCAACATATAATCTCTTGATGAAAGCTTGTGTCACTGATCATTTTCTTGCAAAATCATTTTCATGTTCAAGAATATCCTTACCTAACAACAATTAACTTATTTTGATCCATCTTGAACTATTTAACTTCGTATATCCCATCACCCATTTCGCTTCGTACAACATTTAATGTGGGTTAGCACAGTCTATTATTTGGGCTTAGCACATGTCTTATTTCCATGACTTAATTGGTTGTTGAGGTATGTTTGGTTCATATGTTGCTTGGATGGTTCTTTTAACCTAATATGGGTTAGAAATGAATAGTAAAAGAACCAATTAAGTGAATAGAAATTCATATGGGCGTATTATACCCATCTTTTAACTTTCCGTTTCGACCTTAGTTTTTTTCAGTCTTACTCACCCGTCGCATATGGTATTTAAATGAATAGTAATATAGTTTTTCTTAATTAAATGAAGTAGAATGTTTTTTTTTGTATTGAAATAAACCTTAGATGACTTCTGACCCATTTGATTTCTTTCATTTTTAGCTAATTTTTTGTAATTTACCGTATTAGTTTGTGATTCTTGATACGTTTGTTAATTTCGAGTCAGTTAGTAACTTCTTTTGTTGAATATTTTGGATAAGTTTTATTTTATTTTTTTTAAATTGGAAAACCCGGATTGTGACGGGTTTAAAACTAAATAATTAGCAGCGCAAGTATTACTAAAATGTCAAATGTTATAAATTTTGGAAACCAGGACGGGTATGCCAAGGACCTTGTGTAAAATATCATATATTACTTATAAGCTTTTTTTTATTTCAAAAGGAAAATACAGTCAATTCATAAATTTAATGGATCATCATAAAATAGATTAAAGTAGACTCAAGTTCAATACTATCACATTCGTTAACTTTCGGCCACTTAATGCTTTTATATTTTTTTTGTTTTCACCCATTGTACTATATATAATCTACGCTTTTAGCTCGTTTAGTTTTCTATTAATTTCGTTTTCTTTAATAACTTTCGTTCTTCTTTAATAACTTTTGTTCGTTAACTAAAAAAAATGAATTGCACGGCTGTTTTTATTTTTTACTTTTTGTCAATGTTCTGATATAAATTTATTTGAAAACGGAGTTGTATTCAAAGATGATTTTTTTTGTATCGTAGCCTAACATTGAGTGACGTTTTTATTTTATTTTTTCGTTTTCACCTCTTGTACTATATATAATATACGTTTTTTACTCGTTTAATTTTCTATTAATATCGTTTTTCTTTAATAACCTTCGTTCGTTAACTTTTTTCTAAAAGCGGATTGCGCGGCTGTTTTAATTTTTTTTTGTCCCGATATAAATTTGAAAACGGAGTTATATTCAAAATCGAGTTTTTTTTTGTATCGTTGCCTATATCGAGTGACATTTTTTTGTCAACGTTTCGATATAAATTTATTTGAAAACGGAGATTTATTCAAAATCGAGTTTTTTTTGTATCGTTTTCTCTATCAAGTGCCGTTACCGTTGTGGTATTGTGAGAAACCGAACTTACTATGAGCGAGTTAGACGACCTGATACTTGCTGCGAAGCGCCGGTATTCAACTGGCCAGACCCAAGAAAAGAGCTATAACCAGGCCAGGACCAAGAAAAGAGCTAGCTAGGGACGACCCCTTTGACCTGGACGAGCTATTGGGTTTGGGCTCAAATAATGGTCCATAAAAAATTCGGACCCACCAAAATTAATTCCAGACCTAAATGACATTCTATCCTTTAGCTGGCTAGTACAATCGAAAGAGGTGATTATGGAGGAAGGAGAAATAAATAAACCAAATAGCAACAACATCTCCGGGTACAGAAGAACCTCCAATGACAGACATCGATAAGGAAATTCATATCACCACTGAAATCGGAAATCTCGTCGGAGTAGACCTGCAACACCATCAGACTTAGGTACGAGATGCTATTCTGGGCGATAGGCAAAATATTGTTAATCAATGAATTTCATATCCACAAATATTAGGGGCTTGGGGGATGATCTGAAAGCAAAATGGATTAAGGATTTAAGAAAAAATCAAGGGGCCATTCAAAAATCTCAGTTTTCCGACCTGAATGGTTTTGATATTTCTTAATAATGGGGCAATCAGAACTTCAAATCTGAGCAAACGGTCGATCAGGAGGAATCATAAGTCTATGGGATCCTAGCATTTTCCGATTACAATCCTCGGTTCAACAACATAATTTCTTGCTATTAAGGAATCATCTGAAGGAATCATCTGAAGGCATATGGATTATCTTGGGCGATTTCAATTCGGTCCGATTCCTAGAGGAACGAAGGAACTCTAATTTCAACCCGACTTGTGCCAGATACTTTAATGATTATATATTTAACGCCAATCTCCATGAGTATGCTATGAAAGGAAGAAAATTCACTTTTTGGTTCGAAACTTAGTAAGATTGACCGAATCTTGGTGTGTCATAATTTCATTCATTTGTGGCCGGAAGCATGTTTCATGGCAATGCCTAGTTAATCAGACCACAGCCCTCTGATCCTTACTACATGCTGCACTAATTTTGGCCCCAAACCATTCCGTTTCTTCAATTCCTGGTTAGGCCGCCAAGACTTTGAATCGGTCATCCTTAACGCAAATTCCTCATTTAAATTTACGGGTCCTCCGGTCAAATACCTACTGGAAATACTAAAGTTTTTTAGAGAAAGCATCAAAATATGGTTAGGAAAATGATGATGAACTTGTCGTGTCGATGAGGCGAGATATGGAAAATCAAGATGGGATTATGGAGGGGAGAAACCTATCAGAGGAAGAATCATGGACAAGAATGGAATGTAAGATGGTAATTTTAGACATTGAATCTCAAAAGGCCAAAGACATTAAACAACGTTCAAGGATTAGATGGGGGGATGATAATACGGCCTATTTTCACGGTATCATCAATAGCAAAGCCTCGAGAAATTCAAATCCGGGTCTGATCATTAATGGCATTTGGTGTACAAAACCAAACATAATCAAGAAGGAGATCTTTAACTATTTTTGTTCGACGTTTAAAGAACCATTGCCTGACCGGTCGAAACTCTGTTGCATATCTTGAAATCCTTATCTGAGGAGGATTCCTCTTATTTGATCTCTCATTTCACGGCCTCCGAGATTAAAATGGCTGTTTGGGACTGTGAAGATGGTGTACCTGGTCCGGATGGGTTTAATTTCAAATTTATCAAGCGATTCTGGGGGAATCCTGGAAAAAGACTTCTCAACTTTTTCCATGAAACAGGTTCAATTTCCCATGGCTGTAATTCAGCCTTCATCGCCCTAATTCCTAAACTGGTTGATCCTTCCATTCTCTGTGATTATTACTCTTATTGGTTTAATGACAAAAAAACATTTCCAAAATCCTTGCCAAATGACTCAAAAAAGTCTTGGGATCGGTAATTTCAGAGACTCAGACGGCGTTTCTAAAAGACCGTTGCATTCTGGATGGTGCATTAATAATCAATGAAGTAATCTCCTGGGCAAGAAAGCAAAAGTTCAGACGTTTTTGTTAAAGACAGACTTCGAAAAGGCTTTTGATTGCATTAACCGGGACTTTCTGACCTCGATCATGACTCATATGGGCTTCCCATCCAAATGGTGTTCATGGATCACTGGTATTTTATCCACAGACCGAGCTTCGATTTTTGACCCACTTTTGAATTTCAGTCCGAACGTGGGGTGAGACAAGGCTGAATGATCTAATCTTGATTAAAAGATAACTATTAATATTAATTTATTAATTGTTTGGTTGAGTTTGTATTAGACTAGAAGTGAATTTGTTTATTTATTTGATTATTTAATTGAGTTTGAGTTGGGTTAAGATTATTATAGAGTTTATTATAAATAAATGGTTATGGATTAATTGTAAAGTGTGAGTTGAGTTTTATTAATAAAAGAGTCGATCTTGGTTGAGATCAAAATTTGTGTTCGTGTTCGTAGGGCCAATTTCCAACAATTGGTATCAGAGCTAGGGAAAAAGAAAGCCGGTTTGAGAATCGTTTTCCGAGAAAAGGGAGCAAACATTCTTGAATTTTCCCGTACTTGTTTTAATGCAATAAACAGTATTTTAATTTCCGTTTTTAGTTCAAATCATTGTGTTATACAAACTTGTAAATCTCAAGGTCTCATCAATGCAAACACATGGTTTTTACATAAACACACACATATAACCTTTTCTCATATATTATTTTAAAGGATTGAAAATCTTTATAAATTCACTCCCTAATATATGTATATAAATATATCATATAAAATAAGCAAAACAATAAAGTTATATATATATATATATATATATATATAAGGTTTAAACAAAAGTCAAATTATATATATATATATATGTATTTTTACATACATATGAACATATATATAGCTACAAGTTAATGGTTTGAACCCCCAATCATTTAAACTCTTAACTTGAACCCCACATTGCAATTTTGAACCTTTAAACCTTCAAATTGACCCTATTCAAGGTTTTGACCCTCTTTCTTCTGAATTTTGACTTTTGAAGTCAACACTGCCCAAGAACCATACGATTCTTGGCTGCCCCGATCCAATCCGTGTAATTGGACTTCCCATGCACGAATAATCGATCATATATCATCCTCAGGCCCATTAGGACGTTCAATTCAATCAAAACACACGGCTTAATTCGAAATCAAAGCAAGTTTGACTCGGCAGGGTCAAACCCAACTAAAACAGGAAAGAATCCGCTAATTGAAACGCGTTGATGCCAGCAAATCATGCGTAGGCTGTTTGCGTATGAATGCATACCATAAATGCGACCTAATTCACTACCAATCAATCTAATTGACGCGTAATTTCGTTCAACAGCTGTCCAATCCCAACTCTTAATCAAATCGTGCACTAAAGTTGAAATTGAACAAATTAAATCATAACTACACCGTCACGTAACCCATTACAAACTACCCAAACCTGAAATCTATTTGTATTACCTCTCTAGATCTCGATCAAGAATCAAGAACAGTCGGAGCTTCATCCCAGTCGTTCTACCTCAATCCCTCACCGAACCAGGTAATTTTTAGCTCGTTTGATTCGTAACCGAGTCTCTGTCGATAGCCCCTTACCAATTCATGGTTACAAAACATATCGAGATCGAATTGAATTAGGGTTCTGATCTTATTCGCTCGATTTGATTTGGGGCTAAGGGTTGGATCGCCTACTCTATTTAATATTCTGGATTCCCTTTTGGACCAGCGAAACCACCGATCCAACTGGTTAAGGCACTGCACCATTGGACCGCGTGGCGCGAGTTCGAAACCCGTACATCCGTTTTCCTTTTTGCGCGCACTTTAGACCAAACCCTGCCTCCTGCCTAGTTCATGATAACACTATATTAATCCGAGTTTGTACCAGGGATACGTCCCTTGGCCCAGTGGTTGCACCGATCTACCTTCACAACAGCCACCCGGGTTCGAACCGGGTGGATTGTTCCTTTTTTTTAAAACAGTTTTTAATACCCATTTTATCTATAAAAAAATATTTTATAAACTTAATACCGTTTAGATTAGATTAGTACAAGAATTGGCAATTTTTAACATAACTATTTTTACAAATTTAGTTTAAAATCCCATTTTAATCATTTGAAAATATATTTTGAATCAAATTATTTAGTTTTTTTAGTATTTAATTACCTAATTTCACGATTATTGTGACAGATGTTTTTATAAAAATACATTTTTTATAAATTAATTGTTTTACTATTAAAACCACCTACATATATATGTATATATATTATTAGAGCTTAAACAAATAAAACTTTTTAATATATGACCACATTCCTTCTTTTTAACACACATCACTTTAATAATAACTAATTAAATAAATTTATTAATTAGTTACCTTTCACATTTATCAATTCAATTAGGGCTTTAATTTGTACTAGTATATATTTTGATACATTTACATAAATAAATAAAATAATTTTTTTTCATTTTAATTAGATTTGAATAAATTCCACACTACTTTTTCTAAATAAATAAAAAGGAATTTATTTATTTAATGTATTTAGTTATTCAACTTAAACACTAAGACAATTAATATTTTCTTCGAAATTATATATACACTTCGAAACTCACCGTTTTACATTAAATTTTTATTTAAATACAAATGACAATTTACACACATCCTTATATATGAAATGACATAACCTCTGTACAAGTCTTTACACATTGAAACCCTTCAAACCCTGGACATTACTTTAGACCTTGTGCACGTGTTGATTCAAGTTCATACTATTTCACTCTAGGTCAAACCTAGTGATTTGCAAATCACTTGTACTACCCAAAGCTCGTGTTAACTACTACTGTCACACCCCGCCAGGGCGGAAACGCGAGGTGCAACGTTCACTTGTTTTCAAAGCATATGATTATCGCAAACATATACATGTAATTGGATACATAATCGAGTTTAAAATATTTACATCACAAAATATCAACTTGAGTTTACAAAAGTTTAAGATTTCGCAAATATGACTCAAGACCATGAGTTATACAAGAGAAATCCTCTCGAAAGCCGTATCCACGTGCATGCATGAATCCTACATTGCTAACCTGATGGCCACGTTCAATTTCCTGAAAACATACTTAAAACTGTCAACACGAGGTTGGTGAGTTCACAAGTTATTATAAAGAGTTATCATAAACCCAATGTTTAAATCTGATCATTTTCCGATCAAAACTCCTTGTTAAACCTGATCACTTTAACCTGATCAGAACTCTTTTGTTTAAACCTGATCACTTTAACCTGATCAGAACTCTTTTGTGTAAAACCTGATCACTTTAACCTGATCAGAACTCTTTTCTTTAAAACATGATCACTTTAGCCTGATCAGAACTCTTTTGTGTAAAACCTGATTACTTTAACCTGATCAGAACTCTTTTGTTTAAAACCTGATCACTTTTGCCTAATCAGAACTCTTTTGTGTAAAACCTGATCAGAACTCTTTTGTTTAAAACCTGATCACTTTTTCCTGATCAGAACTCTTTTGTGTAAAATCTGATCACTTTAACCTGATCAGAACTCTTTTGTTTAAAACCTGATCACTTTTGCCTGATCAGAACTCTTTTGTGTAAAACCTGATCACTTTAACCTGATCAGAACTCTTTTGCATGTATTACCAATGAATATGAATACTAATCTGATCTATTGACCCCATTTGTAAGCTTGCAAGGAATACAAAATAATATGTAATGTACGAGACCGTAACCAAACCCCAACATTCTGTGCCTCCCCTCGCCTTTCTGCGAGTAAGACAATATGCGGTCATTTGGCCATTTTGACCCCTGGTTAGCGCGACTAACCATGACCGGAGGCGTCACCCCCAATAGTACTATTCATATAATCTCGGGCTAAATCCATAGCTAATGGTTACTAATTTATTCAGAGGACTTTAAGCGCTTTACTTTTCCCTCAATACACACATACGGTCAGATCATTAGTTCAATTCATTTATACACAAAAGTCTTTTACAAGTATGTTTCCACCCCAAATCATTTCAAAACTTTAGAAAAAAGGGGGATTAGTGAAACTCACCTCGACAATATGAATGCTAGCAAATATTTGAATAACAGCAGACTTGCCTATCCGTATCCTAATTACTAGCAAATATTTGAATAACAGCAGACTTGCCTATCCGTATCCTAATTACACAAGGATAACATACACGTTAAGACTACCCGTCTTAAACGCAAGTTGTTCACCGACTTAGCAGATCTGATTACTTTTGTTTAAATATCTTTTTAGTTTTTCAACACTTGTTTCGTTATAAAATAGTTCTAAGTTACTGCCCTATGGGGCTGATGAACAGGTATCGAAACTTTCTTAGTTTCGATTAAACAGAACAGATGTCAAAACTTCCTAGTTTCGACTGAACAAAACAGGTATCGAAACTACCTAGTTTCGATTGGCAAGAATAGTATCGAAACTACCTAGTTTCGATTGGGCAATCGGTATCGAAACTACTTAGTTTCGATTGTAAATAGGTATCGAAACTCCTAGTTTCGATTGAGTAAATAAGTATCGAAACTCTTAGTTTCGATTGAACAACTGGTATCGAAACTCCTAGTTTCGATTGACAGGTATCGAAACTCCTAGTTTCGATTGAATAACAGGTATCGAAACTATAGTTTCGATTACTGCACTTTGATTGACAGGATTCGTCCTGTATATTTTTATGTTCAAATATTGAATTTGACACACTTTTATTGTTATCTTACTTTCGTTTGAACGATTTGCATGTTCAGCTACGGTTTAAAAGAATAATGAAATGGATAATATTGAGTTTTTACCTCAAACAGGGAATGGATTATGAGAGAAACAGATAAGATAGTCTTGAATTCTTTTGTTAAGCTCTCTTCAAGAACACTTGAAATTCTCCTTATGACACCGAATTATGGTGGATTTCGCTTTAAAACTGGACTTCGACTTGAAGGAGAATTGGGAATTTGCCGTAAGAAAGTGAGAAAGCTTAAAAGAGATTGTGAGATTTCGACTGAGGAGGTATGGTGTTTAATCTGAGATTGAGTGAATTACCAAGTGGGAGAATGGCTCCCCTGACTCTCGGCCGAGAAAGTCAAGGAAGTGGTTTGGGGTTAACGATAACCCATTTTTAAGCATTAATTTATTAATGGTATTAGTATCAATTAGAGTTCCAAATGGCAATTTAATTCGGTTTAGATTCTTCACGGTATTATAATTTTAACCAGTTTATGGCTCGTTGAAGAAAATATTAACATCTTGGTTCAACGTAAGTTTTTGTGTAATATATATATATATATATATTTTTTTTTCTGGTTATCTTATTTAACCATTAACGTTCGTATTTAGTCGGGTTATTCTGCTTACTTTTTCTAGTATTTCTTTAAGATTTACTAGACTTGGAATAAACTCCTTTGCTAGACTTCTTGACTTTACTTAGTCAAAATAAAATATCAGGAAATAATAAGTATGAACGTGCGTTTATGAAATGTGGATATTGACCTGAAATGCTGGGTGTCACATTCTCCCCATGTTACAGAGAATTTCGTCCCGAAATTCAGTTCTTGTCACTCTGACTTGGAGTGTTTGTAAACAAAGACGGGTACTTGGATTTCATTTTATTATCCCGCTCCCACGTATACTCGGGGCCGCGCTTTGAATTCCAACGTACCTTGACCAGCTTAACACGGCTGCGTCTTGTTCTCTGAACCTTCCAATCTGTGACTTCCATAGGTTCCTCAATGTAGTGCAACTTGTCGTCTATGTGAATCTCATCAGGCGGTATAATTAACGTCTCGTCTGATAAACACTTCTTGAGATTTGATACATGAAACGTATCATGTACATTGCTTAGTTCTTGTGGCAACTTGAGCTTGTAAGCTACAGGGCCAACCCTAGCCAATATTTCAAATGGTCCAACGTACCTAAGGTTAAGCTTGCCACGGTTGCCAAATCTTGCAACTCCTTTCCAAGGTGAGACCTTTAACATGACTTTGTCTCCCACTTGGAATTGTAAAGGTCTTCGTCTGTTATCCGCGTAACTCTTTTGTCTGTCACGGGCGGCTTTCAGACGATCCTTGATTTTGAAAATCTTGTCCGTAGTCTCTTGAATAACTTCAGGACCGGTTAAATGCTTGTCACCAACTTCTGCCCAACATAGTGGTGAACGACATTTTCGACCATACAAAGTCTCAGACGGAGCGGCTTTGATGCTGGTGTGGTAACTATTATTGTATGAAAACTCAGCTAGCGGCAAATAAGTATCCCAATTTCCACCGAAGTCAATTGCACACGCACGGAGCATATCCTCTAAAGTTTGAATGGTCCTTTCACTTTGACCATCTGTTTGTGGGTGATATGCCGTGCTCATATCAAGACGTGTGCCCATGGCTTCTTGTAATGATTTCCAGATTCTAGACACGAATCTACTGTCTCTATCAGAGATAATAGAAATTGGCACTCCATGCCTAGCCACAATTTCCTTAATATAAAGCCTTGCAAGTTTCTCGGTTTTATCCGTCTCTTTGATGGGTAGAAAATGAGCTGATTTCGTCAATCGATCGACAATTACCCATATAGTGTCATACCCGCTCGACGTCTTGGGTAACTTTGTGATGAAATCCATGGAAATTTGTTCCCATTTCCATTGAGGTATCTCGGGTTGTTGTAACAATCCCGACGGTTTCTGATGTTCTGCCTTTACTTTTGAACATGTCAGGCATTTACCGACATAAATAGCAATTTCTCCTTTCATGTTTGGCCACCAGTAGAGTTCTTTCAGATCCTTATACATTTTATCCGAACCTGGGTGAATGCAGTACTTGGACTTGTGGGCTTCGTCCATAACCAACTCCCGTATGTTACCAAAACATGGCACCCAAATTCTATTCATGAAGTATAAAGTGTCATCTGATTTTGGTTCCAACTGCTTTATCATTCCTCGTAAAGCTTCACTCTGAATGTTTTCTTCCTTAATTGCCTCTTGTTGTGCCATCCGGATTTGAGTCGTGAGACTCGTATGAATTGTCAATTCTAGGGCACGAACAAGGAGTGTTTTAACCTGACACACCCCGACCGATGGCGGAATCATCGAGGCGGACAATGTGATGATTGTTCAAAAGCACATGATAGCTAAAGGTTGCATAATTCATTAATTTAATTTAAAGACAACAAGATCCAAATACAATACATTCCAAATAACCTAGTCTAGTTCAAAACATTGATTTATTTAACTAGGTCCATGTTCCTTAAGTGGAGAAACCTTCGGCAAGTAGTCACATATCCAAACCTGAAACATTATTTAAATCAAGTGTCAACTAAAAAGTTGGTGAGTACATAGGTTTAGTAAATCCAGTAAATAGTAGTGTAAATCGTTTTGCAACTCATTGTTTATCTTGTTAAACATAGCATAGGATGTAACATTTATTTAATCACAATTCAAACCGAGTTTGACGCGCTTGAACAGAGCACAACAGCTAAGTCCGGTATGCTTGAATATAGTTACCCACTATATCCGGTATGATTGAATATAACACGCGGTTATATCCGAGTATGCAGTAATAAACACCCTAACCGGGTGGGCTGGTCAGGCACAATAGATCTATCAATATTACAGTTGGTTGTCTTGTGTTTAAATGTATGTACATCCAAAGAATAAGCATATAGTCTCATGTATAACACGTACAAACAATGTGAGTAGCATGTATAATGTTTCACCCCAAAATGTATGAAAATGTAAAATAGGGGCTATGTAACTCACCTTGCAAGCGGGTATTTGTCCACGCGTGTAGGTGATAAGTATGCGGAAGCCTAAGCACGATGAAATCCTATGTAGATAAATACGTATTATTGTATGTTTGTATGTGCGTATTCGTATTTAAATGTATATCGGTTTTATAATAATATTCCTTAATATTTATTTATAAACTATGGTAGGAATATGATAATGGTTTTGTAAAACTTTAACTTAAAAATATATATATATATTGTTTTAAACAAGTATTCATTATATTTAATGTATTTATAAATAATAATAACAAATAAAAGAAAATTCTTTATTTGACTAATCATGTTATATAGTTTAAAATTTGTTTTAACAAGTTTATTAAAAATATTGCAAGATTTATAAAAATGAGACCTTTTACATATTAAATGTATTTTAATAAGTTTATAAACATGTTACAAGATTTATAAAAATATAGGACATTTTATATATATAAAAAAAAATGTGTTTAAACAAGTTTATAAAAATGTTGTAAGTTTTATAAAAATATTGGACATTTTATATATAAAAATGTGTTTAAACAAGTTTATAAAAATGTTGTAAGTTTTATAAAAATATTGGACATTTTATATATAAAATGTGTTTGAATAAGTTTATAAAAATATTATAAGATTTAAAAATAAAAAATAAAAAAAATTTGGAATAGTTTATAGATAAAAAGATTGTTTAATAGATTTCAAAATAAACGAACGATCAAACCGACTCGTTTTAGTCTTTAGTGTATAAAAATAATATTAAAATAAGTTAAGATAATTAAATAAAATAAAAAAAGACAACAGGAGCAAAAAGGGGTTGGGCCGTAGGCCACCCGGATCGAACCCGCGACTTGATTGTTATCGGGGACAGGTGTGACCAGCCGGGCTATAAGCCCATCGCTGATCAATACTAACGCTTAAAATACATAACAAGTCCCTGTCTTTGATCCTGAGTTCTCGGCAACACAAGCTGGTGTTGCCGAGGACACTGATTGCCGGAATCGCGATGATGTTGGTCTCGAATGTGTTTGGGTTGGTTAACCGTAAGTGAAACGAGTATACAAGTATGAAATTTAGAGGTTAATACCAGAGGGAGGTGGCCTGCGAAGTCGAGAACGAAGCCGAGAGAACCCAAAACTGGAAATGGACCTTGGGGTCGAATTGGAACTCCAAATTTGAAGGGGGGCTTCGGAAGGAGGAGACGAACCTGAGAGTGTTGCCAATTTAGAGAGAGAGAGCGATACGAGGGAGAATGGGGTTCAAGAAGGATCGGCAATGGTTTTTATACCCGAAGAAAATCTGTATGATGGAACCAGAAATTGGCTCCACAATTGAGTTCGGACAGGTCTTACGAAACTAACGAGCCCTCTTTTAGTCGTTGAGATGTTGTGTGTCGGTCGAATTTCATGGGTTTGTCTTCGGAGGATTTATGGTGTCGTGGGATTTTGATGATGAAAAGGTAAATTGGTCGGGGGAACATGATCGCACGAGGAAGGCGAGTACGATGGTGTAGGTTTTAGGTGTGGAGGTGCAGAGGGACAAGGCTGTCGGGTTCGCCGGAAAGGTCTTGGTCCGCCGGACATTGCACAGGGGTGACCGGAAAGTCGAATTGGGTTTTGGCAAGGATAGTCCCTGGAGTTTGTTTTTGTTTTAATTGAATCCCTGAGATAATTACGGATAGATCCCTCCAGTTTAAATTGACCAGAAACAGTCCCTCAAACGATTTTAGTTTTAAAACCTTCTAGTTTAGTTAATTACAAAACGAACCCTAAACTTTTTATTAAATAAATTAATTTAATTTCTTTTAAATCAATTTACTTTAACATTATATTTTAAATGTTTTTATAAACTTACTTATTATTATTGTTATAAAAATTTTTATAAAGTTATTCATCTTATTCAAATGGGTTATTTTATTTAATATGTAACTTTTTTTTTTACTTAGATTTTTATATAAAATTTTATATTAGTTTTAAAATTTATAAATTTCTAATTAGTTTAAATCCATAAAATAAAATACCTATTTGTATAAAACCAAATAAAACTTAAGCATACAAAGTTTTATAAAACTTATGTTTTTATTTAAAATCAATCATTTTGAATGGTTAATAAAATTGAAAACCATTGATTTATTTATATAAATTATTTAATTTAATAACATAATTTATATAGTTTATAACCTTCAAATATTTTTTTAAAAATTAAAAATTCCTAAATTGAAATTTGCCAATACACCGATTTGTATAAATTTGATTAAATATACGTGTATATGTTTTGAAATAAAATGTTAATATTTACACGATAAATTTCGCAACGAAAATCTTTGAAATGTCACAGTCTCCCCAAGTTGAAGGAATTTCGTCCCGAAATTCGATTAGCGAAGGTTATGGAAACGGGAAAAGGGATGCCAATAGACTTAGAATGGAATTACTTCACAAGAGAAAGATTCAGCGGGGAAATATCGTATGATAACGGATGACGATGCTAATTCGAGTTGAGTTGTCAATTAGTTGATCTAATAGTATAATGAGATTTATGCATACAATTGTTCATACAACGCATGAATGTAAACTACTAGAAACCAGATTTAACAATATTGGTGCCAATCACCTTGTGACATGGCATTTTCCTTTAAAACTCCACCCCACGGGTGTTCATATTTTCAAATTTTGCAAAAACATTTTCAAAAACTGGTCCTCCTCCTAGTACTTATGCATGGTTTATACTCGTTATATCAAGTGGGTTTATGTATAGGGTGTACCAGCGGCTAACCCACCACCCCTTTGATATACCGGGGATTTCCCCGTGCATAATTACTAGGATTTAGATCATTTTAATCAAATCACCTTTCTCAATTGAAAATTGTACAATGAAATGCGTACAATTTGTAAATGTTATCACGTCTATGAGTAGTTTCATAGCACAAATATGTCTAACAATTCAAGAACCGATCCTCTTCCTAGTACTTATGCATGGTTTATACTCGTTATATCAAGTGGGTTTATGTATAGGGTGTACCAGCGGCTAACCCACCACCCCTTTGATATACCGGGGATTCCCCGTGCATAATTACTAGGATTTGGAACTTCAACAATTCAAGTAACTTTAACAGAGCTAGCAAGTTGTATGACTAAATTTAAACATAATAGATTTGTTTCACAAAGTATAGGAATGAGATGAATGGTGAAAGCATAGCTGTTATATGCAAATCACGGATTATAGAATTCACAGCAATGGATTTCCCATCCGCTATTACCATGCTATAAGAGTTATCAAATTTGGCTTGTTGTTTAGCAATATATTTGGTTAGAAGCAAGTGACGCAAATGAGTATTGAATAAAACGGATGTATGAAGATAGTGAACAAAGGATCGTACCGTTGACAGTGTCGTCATTGGCCGGAGCCTCATTAGCATTTATATTAAATGCTCGTCCACGAGGACCACCTTGATTTTGAAGTCTTGGACATTGGTTTCGGAAGTGGTTTGGATCTCCACATTCGTAACAGGCCCGTCCATAGGTGATAGCGAGAGGCACTGGATGATTGCCTTTAGTAGCTTGATTAATGATAGTGCGAGCACGGCAAGTAGTAACAACGTGTCCATAGCGTCCACAATTTGAGCATAGACGGCATGCAGCATGCGGGGCATGGTGATACTTGCAAGTAGGGCATTGGGGAAATGAACCTACATAATTTCTCAGAATTTGACCCGTAGGAGTAACTTGGGTCACAGGTACGGCAGGAATGATGGCCGCAAAGTTTTGGGCCTTACGCTTCCTATCATGATGGGAAGATTTGGGTTCTTCATCTTTGTCGGACACGAAAGTAGCAGCTTTGTCGACCACTTTCTTGGTACCCTTCCTAGATAAGGTACTTGCTTTGACGTGATTGTCAGTCAACACAGCAGACAAACGGATAGCGTCTTCGAGAGTGGAGGGATTACTTCCCAATACGGTGTCTTGGAGCGGCATAGGCAGTCCACCTATGTATTTCTCGATTCCCCGCGCTAAGGGAGTAACCATGTGGGGCACGAGCAGACTTAGTTCTTGAAAACGAGTGGTGTAAGCCAAATTCTCTCCGCTATCTTGGGTGAGATCCCAAAATTCAGCTTCGAGTTTCCTCATTTCGTTGCGAGGACAGAACTCGTCAGTCATAAGTCGTTTCATTTCGTCCCAAGACAAGGACATAGCAGATTCGTTGCCTCGAGTACGTTTCTCACCATTCCACCAGGTGAGTGCTCGTTTTTGGAAGACGCTGGCAGCATAGCGGACTTTGAGATTGTCGGGACAATCGCTGTTTAGGAAAGTACTCTCCATACTTTCAAACCATTGAAGAAGGCCAGTAGCACCTTCCGTCCCGAAGAATTTGGTGGGGTTGCAAGAATTGAAGTGCTTGAATGTGCAGTACGGTGGGTTTGCACCATTCCCTTGCGTATTAGACCCATTACCATTGTTGTTAGCTTGGATCATTTGGCCTACTAGTTGAGTAAGTAGTGCAGCAAGGTCAACGTTGGAGTTGCTAGAGTTAGTATGTCGAGGAGGCATTCTAACACCATAAGAAAAGACAATGATATTTTAGATACGATGGATATATATGAGTTATAGCGGGAAATAATGTAAGCAGAAAAACGGGATTCATCATGACGCGTGCCAGTGCATGTGTATTTATTCTAGGTTGATGGGGAAAACTAAGTCATCTATTCCGGGTAGAACATGATGTTATAGATCATTATTCGCGTAATAGGAATTGCCGGGACTTGCATGCACTACAAATTGTTATTACGTGTGCACCCGTAATAATGATTTGTTTTGCATGTTCGTCTAGTTTTTTTCCTATTTTGCTATAATGTCCCCAGATTTTGAGTTCAAATTCGGATTGTATCCTTGCGAATACATTGACTTATCAACGTTAAGTAATTCCTCGAAACTCTCAAAGAGACATGCTTTAGCCTATAGGTAAACACTCACTTCAGGAATTCCCAGGAAAGCATACGGGTCCGTTTATTTGGATTTATACGAAATGCTTTCCTAGACAGAAAACCCAATGTACAGGTGTCACCCTTCCAGATTGCACGTGTCTTTTACTGGTTTCGGGAAATTAAGTCGTTGACGAGATTTTCAAGATTTTAATAGATTTGAGAGTCTATGAATATAAAATGTGTAGGAATGTTGCAATTTATAAGGATTAGGAGAGAGTATGGACAAGGATAAGTAGTGTATTTGTTTGCATAAGTTTGCTTGTCAAATGTGTATGTAAAGTATGTATCATGTATCAAAGTCTTGCATGTATGTGTATAAGTCTCATGTACCAAACTTGGGAAAATTCAAATAATACCTAACTACAAATAATTCACATTGCAAATAATCATTTAGCACGTAACACATAAAAGGGAGTCCTAAGGTTATAGTCTAGGTCATTGTGTCTAATAACCTAATTCCCTATAACCATGGCTCTGATACCAATCTGTCACACCCCGACCGATGGCGGAATCATCGAGGCGGACAATGTGATGATTGTTCAAAAGCACATGATAGCTAAAGGTTGCATAATTCATTAATTTAATTTAAAGACAACAAGATCCAAATACAATACATTCCAAATAACCTAGTCTAGTTCAAAACATTGATTTATTTAACTAGGTCCATGTTCCTTAAGTGGAGAAACCTTCGGCAAGTAGTCACATATCCAAACCTGAAACATTATTTAAATCAAGTGTCAACTAAAAAGTTGGTGAGTACATAGGTTTAGTAAATCCAGTAAATAGTAGTGTAAATCGTTTTGCAACTCATTGTTTATCTTGTTAAACATAGCATAGGATGTAACATTTATTTAATCACAATTCAAACCGAGTTTGACGCGCTTGAACAGAGCACAACAGCTAAGTCCGGTATGCTTGAATATAGTTACCCACTATATCCGGTATGATTGAATATAACACGCGGTTATATCCGAGTATGCAGTAATAAACACCCTAACCGGGTGGGCTGGTCAGGCACAATAGATCTATCAATATTACAGTTGGTTGTCTTGTGTTTAAATGTATGTACATCCAAAGAATAAGCATATAGTCTCATGTATAACACGTACAAACAATGTGAGTAGCATGTATAATGTTTCACCCCAAAATGTATGAAAATGTAAAATAGGGGCTATGTAACTCACCTTGCAAGCGGGTATTTGTCCACGCGTGTAGGTGATAAGTATGCGGAAGCCTAAGCACGATGAAATCCTATGTAGATAAATACGTATTATTGTATGTTTGTATGTGCGTATTCGTATTTAAATGTATATCGGTTTTATAATAATATTCCTTAATATTTATTTATAAACTATGGTAGGAATATGATAATGGTTTTGTAAAACTTTAACTTAAAAATATATATATATATTGTTTTAAACAAGTATTCATTATATTTAATGTATTTATAAATAATAATAACAAATAAAAGAAAATTCTTTATTTGACTAATCATGTTATATAGTTTAAAATTTGTTTTAACAAGTTTATTAAAAATATTGCAAGATTTATAAAAATGAGACCTTTTACATATTAAATGTATTTTAATAAGTTTATAAACATGTTACAAGATTTATAAAAATATAGGACATTTTATATATATAAAAAAAAATGTGTTTAAACAAGTTTATAAAAATGTTGTAAGTTTTATAAAAATATTGGACATTTTATATATAAAAATGTGTTTAAACAAGTTTATAAAAATGTTGTAAGTTTTATAAAAATATTGGACATTTTATATATAAAATGTGTTTGAATAAGTTTATAAAAATATTATAAGATTTAAAAATAAAAAATAAAAAAAATTTGGAATAGTTTATAGATAAAAAGATTGTTTAATAGATTTCAAAATAAACGAACGATCAAACCGACTCGTTTTAGTCTTTAGTGTATAAAAATAATATTAAAATAAGTTAAGATAATTAAATAAAATAAAAAAAGACAACAGGAGCAAAAAGGGGTTGGGCCGTAGGCCACCCGGATCGAACCCGCGACTTGATTGTTATCGGGGACAGGTGTGACCAGCCGGGCTATAAGCCCATCGCTGATCAATACTAACGCTTAAAATACATAACAAGTCCCTGTCTTTGATCCTGAGTTCTCGGCAACACAAGCTGGTGTTGCCGAGGACACTGATTGCCGGAATCGCGATGATGTTGGTCTCGAATGTGTTTGGGTTGGTTAACCGTAAGTGAAACGAGTATACAAGTATGAAATTTAGAGGTTAATACCAGAGGGAGGTGGCCTGCGAAGTCGAGAACGAAGCCGAGAGAACCCAAAACTGGAAATGGACCTTGGGGTCGAATTGGAACTCCAAATTTGAAGGGGGGCTTCGGAAGGAGGAGACGAACCTGAGAGTGTTGCCAATTTAGAGAGAGAGAGCGATACGAGGGAGAATGGGGTTCAAGAAGGATCGGCAATGGTTTTTATACCCGAAGAAAATCTGTATGATGGAACCAGAAATTGGCTCCACAATTGAGTTCGGACAGGTCTTACGAAACTAACGAGCCCTCTTTTAGTCGTTGAGATGTTGTGTGTCGGTCGAATTTCATGGGTTTGTCTTCGGAGGATTTATGGTGTCGTGGGATTTTGATGATGAAAAGGTAAATTGGTCGGGGGAACATGATCGCACGAGGAAGGCGAGTACGATGGTGTAGGTTTTAGGTGTGGAGGTGCAGAGGGACAAGGCTGTCGGGTTCGCCGGAAAGGTCTTGGTCCGCCGGACATTGCACAGGGGTGACCGGAAAGTCGAATTGGGTTTTGGCAAGGATAGTCCCTGGAGTTTGTTTTTGTTTTAATTGAATCCCTGAGATAATTACGGATAGATCCCTCCAGTTTAAATTGACCAGAAACAGTCCCTCAAACGATTTTAGTTTTAAAACCTTCTAGTTTAGTTAATTACAAAACGAACCCTAAACTTTTTATTAAATAAATTAATTTAATTTCTTTTAAATCAATTTACTTTAACATTATATTTTAAATGTTTTTATAAACTTACTTATTATTATTGTTATAAAAAAATTTTATAAAGTTATTCATCTTATTCAAATGGGTTATTTTATTTAATATGTAACTTTTTTTTTTACTTAGATTTTTATATAAAATTTTATATTAGTTTTAAAATTTATAAATTTCTAATTAGTTTAAATCCATAAAATAAAATACCTATTTGTATAAAACCAAATAAAACTTAAGCATACAAAGTTTTATAAAACTTATGTTTTTATTTAAAATCAATCATTTTGAATGGTTAATAAAATTGAAAACCATTGATTTATTTATATAAATTATTTAATTTAATAACATAATTTATATAGTTTATAACCTTCAAATATTTTTTTAAAAATTAAAAATTCCTAAATTGAAATTTGCCAATACACCGATTTGTATAAATTTGATTAAATATACGTGTATATGTTTTGAAATAAAATGTTAATATTTACACGATAAATTTCGCAACGAAAATCTTTGAAATGTCACATAACCCGTTCTTTACGACTCAAGGCATCTGCTACGACATTTGCCTTACCAGGGTGATACTTGATATCACAGTCGTAATCATTCAGTCGTTCTACCCAACGACGTTGCCTCATGTTGAGTTCTTTCTGATTAAAGATGTGATGGAGACTCTTGTGATCTGTAAAAATAGTACATTTTGTACCGTATAAGTAATGTCTCCAAATCTTGAGTGCAAACACGACAGCACTCAATTCCAGATCATGAGTCGTATAATTTTTCTCATGTACTTTTAGCTATCTGGATGCATACGCTATGACTTTTTCTCTCTGCATCAATACACATCCCAGACCTTGGTGTGATGCGTCGCAGTACACGATGAAATTGTCAGTCCCTTCAGGAAGAGATAGGATTGGTGCACTGCAAAGTTTTTGCTTCAGAAATTGAAAAGCTGATTCTTGTTTATCAGTCCAATCAAACTTTTTGTCCTTCTGAGTTAACGTGGTTAAAGGCAATGCTATCTTTGAAAAATTCTCGATAAATCGCCTGTAATATCCTGCCAAACCCAGAAATTGACGCACCTCAGTCGGAGTTCTTGGTGCTTCCCAGTTTTTGATAGCTTCAATCTTGGATGGATCCATATGGATACCATTCTTATTGATGACGTGTCCGAGAAAGTGAACCTCTCGGATCCAAAACTCACACTTAGAGAATTTAGCATAAAGCTTCTCATTCCTGAGTAGTTCCAAGATTAATTTCAAATGATGTTCATGTTCATCCTTGGTTCGTGAATATATCAATATGTCATCGATAAACACAATCACAAATTTATCCAAGTACGGCTTGCACACACGGTTCATGAGATCCATGAAGACAGCCGGTGCATTAGTCAAGCCAAATGGCATAACTAGGAACTCGTAGTAACCGTAACGAGTCCTAAAAGCCGTTTTTGGTATATCTTCTTCCTGAATTTTCAGTTGATGATACCCTGATCGTAGATCAATTTTAGAATAGAAGCTGGAACCTTGAAGTTGATCAAACAAATCGTCTATTCGGGGAAGAGGATACCGGTTTTTGATTGTCAGCTTGTTCAATTCCCGATAATCAATGCACATTCTAAAGGTTCCATCCTTTTTCTTTACGAATAGGACCGGAGCTCCCCATGGTGAGAAACTCGGTCTTATGAAACCTTTGTCAAGTAATTCTTGTAGTTGACTCGACAGTTCCTGCATCTCGGACGGGGCTAGACGATACGGCGATCGTGCAACTGGTGCGGCTCCTGGTACTAGGTCGATCCGGAACTCGACTTGTCTTGATGATGGTAATCCTGGTAAGTCCTCGGGAAATACCTCCGAGTAATCTCTGACGATTGGTATGTCTTCAAGTCGACGTTCTTCGGGTTTCTTCTCAACAATGTGAGCCAGGAATGCACAATAACCCTTGCGTAGATACTTATGAGTTTTCATGCAGTTTATCGTCTTCAACATCATTCTACACCTTTCGCCTTGAATTGAAAGAATTTCTCCGCTTGGTAGAGGAATACGTACAATCTTCTCGAAGCATACGATCTCGGCAAGATTCTTTGATAACCAATCC
Source organism: Smallanthus sonchifolius (assembly GCA_023525975.1). Classification (NCBI taxonomy): domain Eukaryota; kingdom Viridiplantae; phylum Streptophyta; class Magnoliopsida; order Asterales; family Asteraceae; genus Smallanthus; species Smallanthus sonchifolius. Next base: position 66,839,116 of record CM042031.1, on the reverse strand, counting down.
ATGCCAATAACAATATCAACACTCCCTAGTTCGACGGGTAGAAGGTCTATACTGAATGTATGGTTTTCTAAGCATAAAGTACAACCCCTAATGATCTCTCCGGTTTCTATTAATTTCCCATTTGCTAATTCGATTGTATAACTTTGATCTAGTTTGCTGGCCTTAATACCGAGTAAGGATTTAAAATCATTCGACACAAAGCTCATATCCGCACCCGAATCAAAAAGTACAGAGGCATAGTGATTATTTATTGGGAACGTACCAGTGACGATGTTTGGGTCCTGGCGTGCGTCCCTTGCACCCATCACAAATGCCCTCCCTGGTGCCTGAGCGTTGTTCTGATTCTTCCACTTGGGACAATCCCTCTTGAAGTGCTTCAGGTCACCACATACGAAACATCCCGGTTTAATTTTCCCCATTCGGTTGTTATTTCGACAAGCTTGTGTGGTGTGACCAAACTTGTCACATTTTCCACACTTGATGCACATGATGGTTTCCACACTTCTTACATCTCGGTAGGCCCCTATCATACTCCTTTCTTTCCACTGTATTAACTGCAAAAGCTTTCATAGTTCCTTGTTTCTTAAACTCTTGTTTTCCAAATTTGTTACTTGAATTTCCCATCCATTTCCTTTTCTCCCCAGATCTATTTTCCTCGTTCTCCTTCCTCACAAACAATTCATTACGTACCGCATCATCCCTTAGCTTGAATGCTAAAGTTATAGCACTCTTGGCATCTATTGGATTAGATGATGTTACCATGCTACGAATTTGAGGCGCAAGGCCCCACAGATACCTCTCAACACGCTTATGTTCTGGTGTAACCATATGCGGTACCAGAAGTGCCAATTCATTGAAACGGTCGGTGTATCCTGCCACATCATCTCCTATCATCTGTAGGTTCCACATCTCAGTTTCAATCTTTTGCAATTCGTTTCGAGGACAGTATTCCTCAATAATCATGTTTTTCAAGTCTTCCCAAGATAATTGGTACGCCGTCTCTCTCCCCAAAGTCTTCATTTGAGTATTCCACCAAGTTAAAGCTTTATCAGTGAGCGTACATGTAGAATACTTCACCATGCAGTCAGCTGTGCATTCACTTATATCAATCACTGACTCCATCTGTTCTATCCATCTCATTAGTCCTACTGCACTCTCGGTGCCATTAAAATTGCGGGGTTTGCAGGATAGGAAGGCCTTGTAGGTGCACTTCCTATTTGGAGCATCTGCAGGATCACAAGTCATAACGTCATTAATTCGGATCATGACTATGTATTATGGCTTAATTATTTTTATTACCTCCGGAACCTCCTGCTGTACCGCTCCCCCTGCTGTACCGCTACCTCCTGCACCTCCTGCACCGGTACCGCTGCTGTTTCCTCTGCCACTATTTCGATTTGCTTCATACTGCTCTATGGCGGCAGCTACTTGCTGTGCTATGAGTTGTTCCATGTTTGGGGAAATTGTCTCGTTGTTGTCACCAGTAGTGTTACGAGGTGTCCCACGCTTAGGTGCCATGACGTTCTTTCTAACATATCAATTAAAAAGAAACAACATTATATATCAATAATGATAGATCATGACATAAGGATACAACAACATCCAATGCAAACAACCATCATCACAACATAAACCATCACATACATAGTTAAAACATACATAGTACATTGTTCCAAAAGACAAGGATACAAAAGGGATGGGTTCACATGACCACATCAGTACCAAAGTTTTAAACTACATAATGTGCTATGGGCACAACCCACCCATAATAGGTTTAAAAGAAGAAGTGAGAGTACAACCCAATCATCATGGCTAGTCCTGCCATGACAAAGCTAGCTCTTGCCATAAATTCTGCAGCCAAAGTCCTCTCCTCCAACGCCTCCACCATGTCTCGGACCGTGAGAGTGAACTGCCAGTCCATATCAGCTCTGAACTCGAGATAATCAGTGGCACCCTGTATGTCTCGGGTGCTATCCTCCAAAGTCTGTACTCTAGATCCGAGCCTTTGACGTAAGCGCATGGCTGCATCCCCATGTGCCCGAATATCATCTAGGAGATCATCAAGACGCTCTTCGTGCGTATGAACACGTGCTACTAATGTAGGCACTGTGAGCTCCATGGCTTCCCCAGTGTGGGGTAGGGGTGTTGGAGAGTTGGAAGACTCTCCGAGCTCAAAGGTAGATGGAATGCTCTCCATCTCCCTCCATCGTGCCAGAGTACGAGGCATCCAACGGATAGTTCCCACAGTAGGATGGTAACAGGGTCGTTTCCTAGATGGTTCCTCATCGATCTCCAAGTCTTTCAGGTTACGGGCTGCCAGGTTTCTCTTGCGCGGAAGTCGAACCTTCTTCCTAGCACTTTGTACTTTAACTGGTCCTCCGCTTTTCTTTTGGTAGACGATAGGCGGTTCTCCCAGGGAAACATCGGGTGGTGTCGAGCTGCGAACTTATACTCGATTTTTGGGACGTGTGGCGGAAAGTTCCTCGTTGGATTCAGAGTCAGATACGGGGTCAGAGTGTGAATGTGACGACATATTTGTGACTACAATATCCACATGACATGATGACTGGTTATGCAATGCTTATGCAATGAAAACATTTTAGTGAGTCATTCAAATTATAGACTAGGTTCCGTTTTAGACACCTAGTTCGCTATAATCAATGGCTCTGATACCAAGTTCTATCACACCCCGCTAGGGCGGAAACGCGAGGTGCAACGTTCACTTGTTTCCAAAGCATATGATTATCGCAAACACATACATGTAATTGGATACATAATCGAGTTTAAAATATTTACATCACAAAATATCAACTTGAGTTTACAAAAGTTTAAGATTTCGCAAATATGACTCAAGACCATGAGTTATACAAGAGAAATCCTCTCGAAAGCCGTATCCACGTGCATGCATGAATCCTACATTGCTAACCTGATGGCCACGTTCAATTTCCTAAAAACATACTTAAAACTGTCAACACGAGGTTGGTGAGTTCACAAGTTATTATAAAGAGTTATCATAAACCCAATGTTTAAATCTGATCATTTTCCGATCAAAACTCCTTGTTAAACCTGATCACTTTAACCTGATCAGAACTCTTTTGTTTAAACCTGATCACTTTAACCTGATCAGAACTCTTTTGTGTAAAACCTGATCACTTTAACCTGATCAGAACTCTTTTCTTTAAAACATGATCACTTTAGCCTGATCAGAACTCTTTTGTGTAAAACCTAATCACTTTAACCTGATCAGAACTCTTTTGTTTAAAACCTGATCACTTTTGCCTGATCAGAACTCTTTTGTGTAAAACCTGATCACTTTAACCTGATCAGAACTCTTTTGTTTAAAACCTGATCACTTTTTCCTGATCAGAACTCTTTTGTGTAAAACCTGATCACTTTAACCTGATCAGAACTCTTTTGTTTAAAACCTGATCACTTTTGCCTGATCAGAACTCTTTTGTGTAAAACCTGATCACTTTAACCTGATCAGAACTCTTTTGCATGTATTACCAATGAATATGAATACTAATCTGATCTATTGACCTCATTTGTAAGCTTGCAAGGAATACAAAATAATATGTAATGTACGAGACCGTAACCAAACCCCAACATTCTGTGCCTCGCCTCGCCTTTCTGCGAGTAAGACAATATGCGATCATTTGGCCATTTTGACCCCTGGTTAGCGCGACTAACCATGACCGGAGGCGTCACCCCCAATAGTACTATTCATATAATCCCGGGCTAAATCCATAGCTAATGGTTACTAATTTATTCAGAGGACTTTAAGCGCTTTACTTTTCCCTCAATACACACATACGGTCAGATCATTAGTTCAATTCATTTATACACAAAAGTCTTTTACAAGTATGTTTCCACCCCAAATCATTTCAAAACTTTAGAAAAAAGGGGGATTAGTGAAACTCACCTCGACAGTATGAATGCTAGCAAATATTTGAATAACAGCAGACTTGCCTATCCGTATCCTAATTACACAAGGATAACATACACGTTAAGACTACCCGTCTTAAACACAAGTTGTTCACCGACTTAGCAGATCTGATTACTTTTGTTTAAATATCTTTTTAGTTTTTCAACACTTGTTTCGTTATAAAATAGTTCTAAGTTACTGCCCTATGGGGCTGATGAACAGGTATCGAAACTTTCTTAGTTTCGATTAAACAGAACAGATGTCAAAACTTCCTAGTTTCGACTGAACAAAACAGGTATCGAAACTACCTAGTTTCGATTGGCAAGAATAGTATCGAAACTACCTAGTTTCGATTGGGCAATCGGTATCGAAACTACTTAGTTTCAATTGTAAATAGGTATCGAAACTCCTAGTTTCGATTGAGTAAATAAGTATCGAAACTCCTAGTTTCGATTGAACAACTGGTATCGAAACTCCTAGTTTCGATTGACAGGTATCGAAACTCCTAGTTTCGATTGAATAACAGGTATCGAAACTATAGTTTCGATTACTGCACTTTGATTGACAGGATTCGTCCTGTATATTTTTATGTTCAAATATTGAATTTGACACACTTTTATTGTTATCTTACTTTCGTTTGAACGATTTGCATGTTCAGCTACGGTTTAAAAGAATAATGAAATGGATAATATTGAGTTTTTACCTCAAACAGGGAATGGATTCTGAGAGAAACAGAGAAGATAGTCTTGAATTCTTTTGTTAAGCTCTCTTCAAGAACACTTGAAATTCTCCTTATGACACCGAATTATGGTGGATTTCGCTTTAAAACTGGACTTCGACTTGAAGGAGAATTGGGAATTTGCCGTAAGAAAGTGAGAAAGCTTAAAAGAGATTGTGAGATTTCGACTGAGGAGGTATGGTTTTTAATCTGAGATTGAGTGAATTACCAAGTGGGAGAATGGCTCCCCTGACTCTCGGCCGAGAAAGTCAAGGAAGTGGTTTGGGGTTAATGATAACCAATTTTTAAGCATTAATTTATTAATGGTATTAGTATCAATTAGAGTTCCAAATGGCAATTTAATTCGGTTTAGATTCTTCACGGCATTATAATTTTAACCAGTTTATGGCTCGTTGAAGAAAATATTAACATCTTGGTTCAACGTAAGTTTTTGTGTAATATATATATATATATATATATATATATTTTCTGGTTATCTTATTTAACCATTAACGTTCGTATTTAGTCGGGTTATTCTGCTTACTTTTTCTAGTAATTCTTTAAGATTTACTAGACTTGGAATAAACTCCTTTGCTAGACTTCTTGACTTTACTTAGTCAAAATAAAATATCAGGAAATAATAAGTATGAACGTGCGTTTATGAAATGTGGATATTGACCTGAAATGCTGGGTGTCACAACTACATCTGATACAGGTGAGTTTTACATAGCCCCTTTTTACATTTTTACACTTTTAGGGTGAAACATGATTATCTTACAACTTCTATACAATTACATGAATGCAATTCTCAATTATGACTTTAGGTGCTACTTGGGCTTTATGCTTGAATGCTTTAGTTAAGGCTACATATACATGACACACTATTACAATCATTAACTCTTTACAAGCTAACGGTAACATTGATAGATCTATTGTGTCTGACAAACCCACCAAGGTAGGGTGAGTGTTACCGACATTACACTAGGCTAAACACTTGTTGTTAAGCCCTTCATTAGGAAAACATTGATATGTTATGCCCTTCATTAGGATAACACTTATGTGTTATGCCCTTCATCAGGATAACCTGCGGGTTATGCGGGTTATGCCCTTCAGTCACAAGGTTTGATTGTACACTAGCTTAACTTTAGGTTCTCCATAAATGCCTGTTAAACCATATGTCATATGAATTGTATAAAACATTGAAATCTATTGTTGTGTCAAAGCCTATGTATGCTCACTAACTTTTTAGTTGACTTTGTTTTAATCATGTTTCAGGTACGAATGTTTAAGTTGATCAAGTTTGCTACACTTAATTTGTGGACCTAGTTAATCAATAAAGGAACTTGTCATGTATTCGAATTTCATGTAATTTGTTGGATTCTTGATTGATGTAAATTTAAAGGTGTTAAATTAATATAATGCAACTTAGTCAACCATGTGCTCATGAACAGTCTACATGTCCCGCACCGATGTTTTCGCCGTCAGTTAGGGTGTGACAGTTACAAACGAAAGAAAGGAAAGGAAAGGAGAAAAGACGATGATCGGAGTTCTTTGTGAAGCCGTTGGCGATCGGAAACTGCTTGAAACCGATCAGAAGCTCTGTGCAAGACGGAGACTAAAATCGTGAGATACGGTTTGTGGGTTGTTTGTGTGATGCAATTAAGACCAATGAGGGTTGTGCAATTAAGATATGAGAGATTCAGATTGAGTGAAAGATCAACCATCTGCGAAGGGTGTAGGGATCTGCAAAGTGTTTACCTGTGTGATTCAGGGTGGTACAGTGTGATACCGGTAAAGGAATATTAGAACTTGTAAGCGGTTCAAACGAGGGTGAAGATTCTGTGTAAGACAGGATTGAAGAGCATGTGAAACGGGATGAAGAATTTGAGTGATTCAAATTGGGAATGAAGGTGCGATACCTGTATAGAAGAAAGTTGTGAAGATGATTAAACTTGAATGATTCAAGTTCCTGTGAAAGACCTGAGTGATTCGAGTTATTGATAAAAAAAATGAAGATCATGATTGTGATTATCATGATTGTGTTGAAAGTTACGGGTCTTGCTGGGAATTCAAGATCTAGGAGGTGCAAATAAATATTAAGGGGGAGAATGAAGAATCTAATCTTGATTAAAAGATAACTATTAATATTAATTTATTAATTATTTGGTTGAGTTTGTATTAGACTAGAAGTGAGTTTGTTTATTTATATGATTATTTAATTGAGTTTGAGTTGGGTTAGGATTATTATAGAGTTTATTATAAATAGATGGTTAGGGATTAATTGTATTCTGTGAGTTGAGTTTTATTAATAAAAGAGTCGATCTTGATTGAGATCAAAATTTGTGTTCGTGTTCTTGGGACTGATTTCCAACAAAGGCGACCCGCTCTCCCCCTTCTTATTTATTATTGCTTTGGAAGCATTATCGACCATGATCAGGAAAGCTTATGATATTGGGACTTTTCATGGCCTTAAAACCCCCCGAGATGGAGTAACCCTCTCACACCTGTTCTACGTCGATGATGCAATCATAATTGGTAAATGGTCGATAACCAATGCAGGTAATATTGCAAGGATTCTCCGTTGTTTTTACCTTTTCTCGGGATTCAAAATAAATCTACAAAGTCCAACTTATATGGTATTGGGGAGGTCTCGACAGAAGAAAATAGGCTAGCTGAAATTTTGGGTTGTAAGATGGCCTCCGATCCCTGTCGTTCACTTATCTTTGCCTGCATGGGATAGCAGGGGCGGACCTACCCATGGGGCTACCCTTCAACTTTTACGTACAGTGCAATTTTTTATTTTTTTTTACGGTTTTATGTGTCCGGTTACACATTACGTTACCCTTGAGAAAAAATTACGTTACCTCTCAAATTTTTTTAAAAGCTAAATACTTCATAAAATGTCCAAAATTTTATAAAAAACCTAATACTTTATAAAAAGTCCCCACATTTTATTAAAATCTTCCCTAACATTTTTTAAAACTTTTTTTTAACCAGATTTCTTCTGGGCCTTTTAATAACTAATATTTAGATATAAAATGATGGGTCTTTAGCAACTTCTTGTTTTGTTTGGCTAATAACACTGTAACATGTATAACAAAGAAAAAAACACGATTATTGAATTAGGGAAAGAAGCAAAGCAACAGGTCACAGCCGGCAGCCTCCTCCAACTCTGCTTTCTGCCACTGCTCAGCGCTGCTCCCCTGCCGCCACCGGCCACCGCACCGCTGCGCTGCCGCCAGTCTCTCCACCACAAGCCACATGTTATTTTACTTTTTATTCCCTCTTGTTTATTTGTTTGAAAAAGAAAATCGAGGGTTAATTTAGATGTTAATTTAGAATTTTAGATGTTGATTTAGATTTTAGATGTTAATTTGAATTTGATTACTATGTACTATTATGGATGTTAATTTCTAATGATGATTTTTTTAGGGAAAAATACCAAAATGGACATAGTTCTCTTAAAAATACCAAAATGAACATTTAGCATGTTCAAAGCCGGCTAAGCATTAAGGTTTTGCCGGCTAAACCTTTGAATTCAAAAGGCTTAGCCTCCGAGTTTTTTTAGATGAACAAAATGTCCATTTTGGTATTTTTCCCTTTTTTTATTATGTTATCGTATTTTTGTTATGTAATGAACTTTACCTAACACGAACCATCGAACCGACACGGATTTTTTTATGTCCGACCCTATGATATTTGAGCATCTAAAAACAGTGAACCCCTTGAAAACAATTCATGGATCCGCCTCTAGTTTCATTTACGTGAAAGTACGGCTAAATTTTTTTTTTGCTACCCCTGAACTTTTGTTCTAGATCCGTCACTGTGGGATAGGGGGACCAAACCAAAAAAAGAAGGCGGTTTAGGAGTTTGCTCACTAAAGGACATCAATAATGCACTTCTCTCAAAATGGGTTTGACGATTTTAAAAGGAAGAGGTAAGTCTATGGAGGCAAGTGATTTCGGCTATACACTATAATCCCAAAGCTTGGTCATTTCTCCCGTCAAAAAAGCAAATAACAAGAGTTTGAAATAATGTGGTAAAATTTGAATCTAAGTTTTCTATTGCATGTCAGAAGTTACATAATCTAATTAAAGGTAAACTTGGTTCTGGGTCCTCTATTCATTTTTGGGTTAACCCTTAGATATCCAATGAACCTCTTAAGTCCCTTTCCCTAACCTTTTTTCACTTGAAAAATCAAAACTTTGCTTAATCTCGGATCGTCTGTCCCTACTTGATAATACTGCAACATGATCTTGGAGTTGGATTCGAGCTCCGCAACTGGCGGCTAAGGTAAATGAATGGGATAGCTGCTCAAATTTGTTGAGGCAAATCCAGCCAACCGGTGGAAGTGATAAATGGTTTTGGCTAGGTGATGCCTCAAATCAATTCTCGGTTAATTCGGTTAAAAAAACGATCCATTCAGAAGCAATCTCTGACGGTTTTTATGAGTTTATTTGGTGCAAATAGATTCCAATTAAACGCAATATTTCTGGATGGCGGGCTGAGATGGACAGTCTTCCAACATTATCGGCCCTTCACAAACGGAAAATATGAGTCCTTTCTCAACCTACGACCTATATTTTATTCTTTTCTTATTACTAAAAAATAATACATGTCCACATCATCTTCTATTCATTGTTGAATTCCAAGATAATTAATTACGTAAAAGTCTTCATTATTATTTCTTATGTATAGTCCGTATGAAAGAAAAGGGTAAAGCTTACACCATTTCAACGGACTTTTCAAAGCATATTTGAAGAAAATTTGGGTGGTGGAGAATATATGGTTATTGGAAACATGTGATCTTTAAATGGATATATATTCAAAATATCATCCGTCTGGCTTAAATTGCTTTTATTTGATCATCTTGATTAGCATAGTATTAGCGTAAATTGCTTTTATTTAATTATATTGATTAGTAGGGTATTGGTAAGGTTCTATGTATCTTTCGATAATAAATTCACATGATTACAAAAAATGGATATAGAGTTATTCCATCACTTTGATCATCTCTCGTTTAAAGAGAAGTAAGGAGCACGGAATTTTCAGCTACGAGCACATACTAATATTAAGGAATTTAATAAAAGTAATTAAGTAAGGAAAGACAAAGTTTGATAGAAAAGCCAATTAATTATGTTAGTAATTAATAAAAGTAAATAATTAAAGCACATAATCAACAAATTAATCAATAGATGTAACACAATAGAAGTTACAATCACTTTGGTATCCGATACTTAAGTACTTATATACTTATTAATCATTCAAATGTCCACCAACACAAATCAAATACTTTTGGTTTTCGATGGAAGATATATTGTCGTTACGTGGGAAGTGCATATTGTACCTCTTTCAACTATAGGTGCCACTCTCAAGTGTAGGGCCTAATTCGATCTATACTTCTTTAACTTGATATGTTTCTCCTATCCTTTTTTTGTTGTTTTTTCAATAATATTTATATAGTTGATATAATAGCATGTTTAAGGAAAAAGTTATCAAAATAAATATTGGGATTAATTTGAAACAAATAGAGTATTGTCTCTATGTTTATTATGGGCTTCATTTAAAAAAAATAGTAAAATTTGTTTTAGATAGTTAAATAGTAATCACTTTTTATTAAATTATATAAATCTAGTTAAATAAAATAGAGCATATTTTTGTTCTTTTTATCTTCTTTTAGTTTTTTTTCCAAAAAAAAGTTAACGAGTTGTAAAAACATTTTCACTAGAAGGTAGAGGATTTTCATTGATGCCATATGATTTGTCGCTTATTCGTTGATAAAGATATCAATAGTCGGTAATCCGTTAGTGAAATTTCATTAGAAATATGTGCATGGGTAAATGCTTCACCAACGGATCAACGAATGTGTAAGGCCCCAAACCCGGGAAGGCTCACGTGTTAGATTTACTCATTTACAAACAGTTTTTAAACTTCAAACATTAATAAGCAGCGGAATTAACGTCATTACATTGTCTCAAAATAGCAACAAATTAAAACATTGTTTTAAAACATTAAAAAAATTCATAAGGGATGCCAGTCCTTTATCGCCGGGTAACTCTTCAGTACCCAAGCAACATCCATTCAGCGTCTCTTTAACCTTAACCTGACATGCATACTAAAAGCCAGCTAACGCTGGTGAGTTCAAGTATTTCGTTCATTTTAGGAAAATGGTTTACCGTTCGTTCATTCGTTAGGGTTTAAACATTCATAAGTAAAATAGGGCTTAACATTCGTTATATGTTCATTCAAACATTCAAACATACGTTCATTTAATCATTAAACATTCATTTGAGTCATACAATTATTTAAATCATACAACCCTTGGTTCGAGGCATCATAATAAACCACCAGGTCTTCGTTGCCTTCAAGCAGGGCCAAGACTGGTGCCTGAGTCAACCTTTCTTTCAACTCGTCAAATGCCTTCGCCTGACCCAGGCCCTATTCATACTTGACTTCCTTCTAGGTTAGTTTTGTCAGAGGCGAGGCTATTCTCGAGAAATCTTGTATTAATCTCCGATAGTAGCCTGCCAATCCCAAAAAAACTCTGTATTTTGGTCGGCGTTTTCGGGATGTCTCGATCCTTCACTGTCACAATCCTTGCTGAATCAACCATAATGGCGTCCGCGTTGATAACGTCACCTAGGAATTGAACTTCCATAAGCCAGAACACACATTTGGAAAATTTGGCTTACAACTTTTCCTTATTTAGAGTATCTAGTGCTTCTCGCAGGTGACAGGCATGATCGTATTCACTCTTTGAGTAGATGAGAATATCATCTATGAATATTATCATTGATCGATCTAGCATCGGTCAGCACACTCTATTCATCATATCTATGAATGTTGTCACGGCGTTCGTTAATCCGAATGACATCACACGAAACTCTTAGTGCCCGTACCGTGTGCGAAACGCGGTCTTCGGTATATCCTCTTCCCTTACTTTCAGCTGTTGATACCCCTACCGCAGATCAATCTTTTTTGCCTTTTTGTAAATTCGCAAGAGTAAGGGGAGTTTACACCAGTGTAAAGATTTGTTGAAAACATACAAAATATATTTTTGCTGGAAAAATTACACTGGTGTAAACTCCCCTCACACTTGTGAATTTATAAAAATGCAAAAAAAAAAACATGACGTTGTATTGGTGTAATAATGTTATTAAAAAAATATTGATTTGAATTTATTTTGGCGAAGTTAATTGGGTTAACATAATAACAGAGGGTTATTAGAAGATCTCTTCCATATATATATATATATACTTTTTTTAAATGAAGAGTGGATTGTAGTGGAATGGACTGAAATATTTTCTTGATAAAGTGGAGGAGATTGAAGTAAAATAAAGTGTGATGTGGTGTTGACATGACTCAGAGTAAAAGAAAGCAGGAAGTGGACTATGTTGGGTTAATCTTGACGGGTAAAGTCAGGTCATGAAATGGGTAGTAGTAGTCTTTTATTTTAATGGGTCAAGTTTATTAGTTTAGTCATGTGTTTAAAATGTTTAATTGTTTAGCAAGTTCTAGTAGTGGGTTAATGGGTTATTGACCCTAATTAGTAGTTAGTGGATTCGTGGGTTGTGTTTATTCATAGGTTTAGGGTTGTTAAATAGCAGCTCATTTGTTTTGTTTTAGTACATATTTCTCAATCAATTCAAGAAAGAGTCGATTAGTCTGCTTTGATCAAATCATGTGTTGCTCATATTTTATTTATGTTTAATTGCATCGATTAGTGCCTGATTAAACCAACATTTGGTATCAGAGCATCTAGAGTAGCATCTAGGTCTAAGGAAGGCAAGCGATTTCGTGTGAGAAATCGCAAGAAAGAAAGAAGAAATGAGGACTAATCGAAATCAGCAAAGAAAGAAGCAGGCGGCACAAGAAAGAAGGAAGAAATCAGACCGAGAGCATGGATCGATCAGCAAGAGAAAGAGAAAGAATTCACATAAAGAAAGAAAGAACAATGGCAGGTGGAAAGAAGAATGAAAACGCATGTGAGGTAGTAGTCCGTGACCAAGGTAATGTACCCATCCAATGCCCTAAATTAACCGAAACTAGCTATACTTCATGGTCAATTATGGTTGAGACAGTGTTAAGGGCATATGGACTTTGGGGGGCGGTAATCGGAACAAATACGGATGACAAGAAAAACTATACCGCTAAAGCCATTATTTATCGAACCCTACCCGAAGATGTTCTTTTGTAGGTTGCTAAACACAAGGATGTGAAGGATGTTTGAGAATCAATTCGAGTTCGATATTCAGGTGCCGAACTGGTGCAAAAGGCAAGGTTACAAACTCTAAGAGTGAATTAGAGATGCTTAAGATGAAGGAGAATGAGACAATCAATGATTTCTCGAGGAAGATAAGTGGTATAATGGCAAAGTTCAAAAGCCTCGGTTCAAACTTTGAAGGGGAAGTGGTTGTAAGAAAGTTTATAAATTCGATCCCAAAGAAGTACTTGCCAATTGTAGCTCCTATTGAACAATACTCCGACCTTGAGAGTATGCCATTTGAAGAAGCGATAGGTAGGCTAAAAGCGTATGATCAAAGAAATACTCCAAAGCCATGAAGAAAAGGAGGAAGAGCAAGGTCAACTTTTGATGGCCAAGTATGGTGAGCAAGATGAGAGGCAATATGGATGGGGAAGAGGCCGTGGAGGACGTTTTGGTAGAGGAGGACGTGGATGAGGCTCGGGTCGTGGTGACAAAAGCGGGTATCGATGCTTTGAATGTGGAGTATTTGGGCACTTTGGATATGAGTGCACCAGAGGGAAAGAGATAGAAGCTAACTTGATTCAAGAAGAAGAATCGACTTTACTTTGAAGAAACGGATCAAAAGGTCAAGATTAAGGGGGTGAATGTTTGGGTTAATCTTGACGGGTCAAGTCGGATTATGAAACGGGTCAGCAAGAGTCTTTTATTTTAATGGGTCAAGTATGTTAATTTAGTCATGTGTTTAAAATGTTTAATTGTTTAGCAAGTTCTAGCAGTGGGTTAAAGAGTTAGTGACCCTAATTAGTAACTAGTGGATTAGTGGGTTGTGTTTATTCACAGGTTTAGGGCTGTTAAATAGCAGCTCCTTTGTTTTGTTTTACTATGTATTTCTCAATCAATTCAAGAAAGAGTCGATCAGCCTATTTTGATCAAATCGTGTGTTGTTCATCTTTTATTTCTGTTTAATTGCATCGATTAGAGCCTAATTAAACCAACACGCTACACCTCCTAATCTTAGCGGTAAAAGAATTAATTTAACACAAAGTAAAAAAGGATTAAACCCCAAGCGAAATGCTTTTATTAGTGGAGGTGGGGTTGGGTAGACAAACGCATGTGAACTTAAAAGATGAAGACGAATCTGTCATTAAATTTAAACAAACAAGTGGGCAAGACTTTTCAGTGATTGACAGATCACATTTCAGATTTATTAGATTACATGTTGGAAAAAGTAAATTGAGTCCATAAATATTCAGATTTATCAACATCACTCCATACCTAATGCTCTCTCTCTCTTCCACTTTTGCTTTCTAGGGTTTTCTTGTGTATAAGCTCTCTCTCTCTCTAAAATCTTGTTCCAGGGTTTGTATTTGAGTTTAAAGTAAAGCTCCTTAAAGTCCAATAGAAGATCTAAGTGGTAAGATAGAGCTGCTGGTTTATGGATCCCTCAAGCCCTATGTTAATTTGTTGTTGTATACTATAGGCCTTGTGGCTTGCATACGCCAGGAGCTTTATTACCCTCCTGGAGATCCTTTTTTGGATTGAAGGGAGCTCTACTCCATCTAAAAATGCCTGCTTATTTGTCAAATTTCCATTATTGGCGTTTGAACAAAGTCAAAGGCATTTCTTCTACTTGTTTTCATCCTATCTATTGCAGGTGCACTTGGATTTATCATCATCAGGGAAATATGCACACTGGTACATCATATTCACATTTTCTTTTGTCATTACATATTACATTTGAGGCTCGTATTATTATCTATTAAACGCCGTTGGGATTAATTAAAATTATTAGTTTAACAATATCATTATATAGGTGTTTTATAGCTCATGGCTTTCTCAGGTCACTTGTTAGGGTACAAGGGGCGAGAGTGAAAATGTTATGCCGGAGAAAATGGGTGTTCTGTGAAAAAAAATGGACAGAATGCAGAGAAGAAATATACTAAACCCTTATTTTATTATCTTTTTTCAAAGAAAGTAGACAATGCACTCATTTCTGTACCTTCATCAATTTTCAAGAATCAAAATGAGATGATATATGCGGTTTTGTGATAGAAGTCACATATTACAAATGGAGTATCATGATATTCCAAGCTAATTCCTTTAGTCATTATTTTTTTTGCCATATTTCTAGATTCATTAAACTTTGATTGTTTGTTTTTATTTGTGAACCATGCGAATTCAAAGTGAGATTATTATATTGTGTAAAGTTAGAAAAGTAATGGAAATAAAATTAATGTGTTATTATATACAACATAGTGTTGGTTGTGGTTGTCACTACTATAAAAGGTCTCCATTTTGCAAGAGATCTCATCAAAACCGAAGTTGCAAACTTCCGTAACTCTTAGCATTCATCACTTGCTCGAATTCAAATTTTATAACCATGGGTGAAGTGGTTATGTTCCCTATATCTCATAAATACTACGGATCAAACGGTTTCACACATCAATAGAACTCATGATTCATGGTTCGAAATCGACGATGATCTTAAATGGTCTTTTGCATTAAACAGCTTCATCACATGTCTTATTACTCCTTTATTTGTGTTTGTTGATTTATTTCGTACTAATTGTTTAACACGTTAGAATATACGTTTAAATGTATTGGTTTTACACATTAAGATTAGTCTTATATAAATTCTAACAAAATGATACTTTGGATGTATGTTTTAGTATTTTAATACTTTTTCTTTCATATAAAGTGTGCTGCATAGGGGGATAAGTGAGTATCAATAAATAGTTCTTTTGGACACAAAGCGCTTCGGAAAGGTATAGGAATATTTTTCAATGGGTACATGGATTTAAAGGGCTTAAATTACCAAATACTATTTTGAAGCGGTGTCATTAGATAAGTAATGAAATTGATGAACTCCATTTGTAATATATAGACGTTAGTAATTGATGATATATATTTTGAAGCTCGTTGAACACTAAACGCCAATCCCTAAACCTTAAAGCTAAATACTAAGGCTAAAACCTAATGCTAAAAACTAAAAGTTAAACCCTAAAATCTAAACGTACAACCTAAAACGTTAAAACCTAAAGCTAAATTCTAAAAAGTTAAATACTAAAAGTTAAACCTACAAATCTAGACCCCTAAAGCTAAAACCTAAAAAATTAAACCCTAAAAGTTAAAACCCAAAAAGCCAAACCCTAAAAACTAAGATAGCAAAGCTCGACGAGCCGGTTCCAATGCCCCTGGAATGAGTTCAATCGGAGTTCGTATGAGTTGGATGTCGAGTTTTTAAAAATATTTTTTAGGCTACTTAGTCAAAATTCACTTTTTATTTGATCCTTTTTAGCACGTTTATCACATAAAAAGTTTGTTAGTATTTGAATCATTCCATATATATATATATATATACTAAACCATTCCATATATATATATATAGTGTGAGGTTTCGCTACAAAGTCAAAAAAGTGTAAAAAATGGTTTAAAACGCTCATAACCGGCTCATACGAACTCCGATTTCACTCATTTCGGCGGCGTTGGAACCGTCTCGTCGAACTTTATGATCTTAGCTTGTAGGGTTTACCTTTTAGTGTTTAGATAATAGGGTTTAGTTTTTGCCTTATGGTTTAGCTTTTAGTATTTAAGATTTAGGGGAGGGGTGGGGTGGGGTGGGGGTTTTAGGTTTTAGGGGTGGGGTGGGATGGGGGTTAGGTTTTTGGGGGGGGTTGGGTTGGAGGTTTAGGCTTTTGGGGGTGGTGGTGGTGGTGTTTTTAAACGACTTTTTCGGCTTTTTAAGGTTTTTTTGTTAGGATTTAGGTTTTTGGGGGTGAGGTGGGGGTTAGGTTTTGAGGGTGGGGGGTTTTAGGCTTTTGTGGGGTGGTGGTGGGGCTTTTAAATGACTTTTTACAATTTTTTGACTTTACAGAATAACCCTCTCATATATATATATATATATATATATATATTTGTGTGTGGATTACAGGTGGGCATTATAACCGGATCTGATCCGGTGGATTATCCGAAATCGGATAATATGGGAACCAAATTTTTTGGTACCGGACGGATTTTTTTGGAACCGTCGGATCTGGGACCGGATATATGGTTTTTCAAGAGACCGGATCCGAATAGGCTAAAATCGGATAAATTTGGGACAAAAATCGGACACAAAAAATCCGGATAAAATCGGATAAAAGGTTTCAATAGGTTCCAAATTTCATACCCCAAAACCGGATCCAATCTGGAACCGGTTCCACTGGATCCAGTCATTGATCACCGTTGATTTATCCGATCCGGAGTAGGGCTGTCCAAAATGTTCGACGCTCGAAACTCACTCGAACTCGTTCGAAAAATGCTCGAAAATATGCTCGTTCGATTTTGGCTCGGTTTGAAGATAAGCCGATCGGCTCGATTCGGTTTGTAAACGAACCGAGCACAAGCAAAGAAACGATCGCTTGTTGCTCGTTCGGTTTGGCTCGAATTAATTTTTAATATCTATACTATATAACAAATAAAGGTTTTTCTTTTAACGTGACGCCTCCATATTTATTCTCATCAATTTTTTTCGCATCTCTCTCTTTTTAAATACACCTCTATCTTTTAATAATAATATATTTTTAAAGAAAAATATTAATCTTTATATTGATAAATCTCCTGACATATTTTGACGAATATATATTTTAACAGATTATATTGTATTTCACGAGTTTATTCAACACGTGTGAAACACGAGTTTTTAAAAAATAAATTTTTTATTACTTAATATATAATATTATATTTATTCAACCCGTGTAGTAAACGGGATTTTAACCTAGTATATATATATATATATATATAATTAGTGAGTTAATATTTTATACATTTATAAATAACTCTTTTGGTCCAATCCATTATAGAACTTCTTATAATGATTCAAGAGTAGCCTAACTTAAAAATTAAAAAGAAAATAAATCTCTTTAGTAATTACGTTACTTCACTAGTTTACCCTCAGAGTCCTCTGCTCAATTTAAGTCTCAAATCGTCCCTGTCTAAAATCTCTAACCCTAATCGGACGCCGCCCTCACGAGCAACCTTTGCGGCTCTGCGATTCAAGTCTCAAATCGTCTCTCCCTCTTGGTCAGTCGATCAGCCTTTGCGGCTCACGATCAGCGACGCCGAGCGACGAGAAGAGCAACTTTTGCGACTCTGCAATTCAAAGGGCACACTAGACAGTAGGGTTGTCCAAATCGCTCGTCGCGCGCTCGGAAAATTAATGCTCGGATAATGCTTGTTCGATTTTCCGCTCGGTTGTAAACGAGCCGATCGGCTCGGTTCAGTTTGTAAACGAACCAAGCACGAGCAAAGGTTCGGTTCGATTCGTGAACAACCCTAATCCGGAACCGGTTCCAAAAAAAATCCGATTTGCGCATCTCTATTTTGGATAGTGAAACCACTCCGTAACTTAGTGATTTGATTTAATGATTACCCATATTGATGTGGCGGTGACATGGCGTGCGTAAATGTAAAACCACTACGGATCGCCTTATACTAGAGTTCCATTCGAGTCATACATTGATCAAAAGAGATAACTTGAACTATATATTGTCAAAATAATGTAAGAAAGGTAAAATTAAGAATTAATTACACGGATGACCCCTGTGGTTTACACGGATTTCACTTATGGCCCATAGGAATAGAAAATTGCATGTTTAGACCAATAGTTTGCACGTTTGTAACATAGATGACCCCTGTGTTGGATGATTGTTAAGTTTTCCAGTTAAGTACATATGAAATGACTAAAACACCCCTTATATTTTTTAAAATAAATTTAAGAATTAAATGTGGGCCACTCTTTTTTTAACTTTGTCTGCTAATAAGCACCCCCATCTAGAGGTGCACAAATCGGTTTTTTTTTGGAACCGGATCCGGTTCGGATCCGGACCGGTTCCGTCAAAGTTGGTCAATAACCGGATCCATTAGAACCGGTTCCGGTTCGGATCCGGTTCCGGGTGTGGAAACTTGGAACCTATTGGGACCGGTTCGGATATTTAGAACCGGACCGGTTAAAAAAAACCGGTTCCACCGGTTCCGAAAAAAAAAATTAAAAATTAACAAAGATACACTATAAAATACATGTTTTATTTATTTTGTAGATTTTTTTAAGTTATTTAACAATAGTTCGTACAAAAAAAATACAAAAAACATAATTGAATCACAAAGCATTAATTATTTATTATGTTTTCAATATTCTTCGTCGTAGTCTTTGTAACATCGGTTTTCATTCTTCTTCGCTTGAGATACGTTGGGCTTCATCGTAAGCTTGTTCTTCGTCCGAAAGTGGAGTCGCCGCCCCATGTTCTACTTCGAATTCATGTATTTCTTGTTCAACGTCAAGCTCGCCTTCTAGTTTTGCAACATGTTGTACACGTTCGGCGGCATCCAAATGGTCCTTCAAGCAAATACACATCTCCATAGATTCCGGTGTAAGCCTCGTTCTTCGAATAGATAAAACCCTGCCACTAAGAGAAAAAGCGGATTCCGAAGCTACCGTGGAAGCTTGGACGGTTAGTAGGTCACGGGCCATTGCGGCTAGAACGGGATATTGGGATTCCCTTCCTTGCCACCAACTCAAGATATCAAAGTTTTCAAACTCTTCGGATCTTAGAGTAGAAATAAAGTCGGTTGCTTGATATCTCCCAAGCTCGCTACTTGGTGTGGTTCCACGAGCTCGTTTAGTATTTTCGTTTCTTAAAGTGTTAAATAAATTTAGCATCGGGTTCCTTGAACTACTAGAAGTTGAACCCGAACCCATTGATTCACGTATGTTTGATGGATCACCACTTCCACCATATTTGCGTAAATAATAATCAAACATATTATTAAAAGCCGAATTGAAATCCCTTATTGCATTTGATTCAAAATTTGGGTCTTCCTCGAACATATTTAAATCATCCGATATTGATCCAATTAATGTTTCAACACCGGTTACATTAATCGTTGGGTTTAAGGCGGCCGAACATGTAACAACGGCCGGCATTTCTGAAAAATATTTTTTAAATTTAGCTTTCATAGGTTTTACCATTTTTTCAAAAATAGTGCCGTGATATTCAAACTCTTTTAATTTATTACATATTAAGTATAATTGTTGAAGTATTAGCGAAGACGTGGGATAATAAACTCCCGATAAACATGTAGTTGCATTTTTAAAACCTCAAGCAAATTAGTTAGTTTCTCGATCATATCCCAACTTATATTATCAAATTTTTGTAAACAACGTTTCTTTTGCACAAGTTCATCATGGAAATGTTTTAAAGTAATTCTTTGCCTTAAGGCCGATTCAAACATTTTCCAAGTCGAGTTCCATCTAGTAGGTACGTCCCAATTCGGACCTAAAAAGATGGAATCCGTTTGTTGGCACAAGTTTCTATAGTTTATATATCTTTTTTTGCTTGTGCTAAAAACTTCATGTAACATCACTTTAAAATTTTCTTTTACGTCTCTTATTTCTTGGACGTTTAGACCGTCTTGCACAACCAAGTTAATGATGTGTGCAACACATCGACTATGAAAAAAAACACCGTTACAAGGCGGTTCATATTTTATTTTTAATTTTTCGACCGCGTTTGTGTTATTTGAAGCGTTATCAAAAGATATTGAAAATATTTTCGGTTGAATTTTATAAGTTTGAATTACCGAGTCTAAAATATAAAATAAGTTTTCACCGGTATGTGGATATCCAAAATAATCAAACGCAATCGTACGCTTCATCATTTGCCACGACTCCGGTTGAACCCAATGTGCGGTAACGCAAATGTACGATTCGGGTAAACCATGTGGAGCGGACCAAACGTCCGTTGTTAAGTTAATGCCGGTATTTAATTTTTCAAAACCTAAAATTAATTCTTTTTTGGCTCTTTTTCACATTTTTAAACAATCTCTTCTCAAAGTAGAACGACTTACATTTGTGTAATTCGGTTGAAGCGTCTCTTGTATCATCCTCGTCAAGCGCGGATTATCAAAATGATCAAAAGGCAAGCCTTCTTGAATGACGAAATGTGTCATTCTCTCACGAACACTTTCGACATTGTATTGCCAAACTCCTCCATCCCTACCAATTTGAGTTTGATTTTCACCTTCTTGAGTGTGTCTTGCGTGACTAGCAATATGTTTCCTTAAACTGCTATTTCCCGCCGCAGCCAAAAGTTTACCACAACGTTTGCAACGAGCCTTTTGCGAGCCGTTCGACATTTCGCATAAATCGAAATAAGCCCATATTTCTTGGTTTCGGGAGCAAGGAAGTATTGACACAATCGTAACATCACTAGTAGAACCACCAACCGAATTTTGAGTGCTTGCGGAAGCGGAAGCCATGAGAGCGTTTTTTTTTTTGCTTAACGTGAGCGTTTTGAGAGCGTTTTTGAGTTTTGAGAGCTAGAATGTTGTGGTGAACTAACACAAACACCCAATACCTATTTATACTAAATTTCAATCCTTAAAAACAAAAAAAAAACAAAAAAACGGCCATAAAACGGCTATATAGCCGTTTTTTTTTAACCCCAACGGCTAGAACCGGTTCCGAACCGGTTCCAAAAAATCCGATTTTTATCCGATTTTTAACCGGTCCGTCAAAAAACCCAGAACCGGTCCCGGAACCGGCGGTTCTCATAATATCCGGACCGGTTCTAAAAAAACCGGTTCTCACCGGATCCGGTTTCGGATAATCCATCGGATCGGTTCCGGTTCCAGTTCTTTTGTGCACCTCTACCCCCATCATGATCACCACCACCACCAACCCTAGCCCCTCCCCCTTCACGAATACCGCCTTACCGGCGACCGAAAAACAAACTTAAAAAATACCAAGGACATATGCTGGTCTTCCTTATCCCTCGGGAAACAGACGCAAACACCACCAAGGAAAACATACGTAAACCCCAACGGGAACCAGACGCAAACACCACCGAAAAACAGGCACAAACCCGATTTTGGTCAAGTATGAAGCTTTGGGTTTAGATCTGTTATAAGCCTAGAACCTTTGCGTCACAAACCCGATTCCGATCTAAAGAACATTTGAGATTGTTGAAGCAGATTTACAAGGAAGAAACGGTTCAGTTTTCTGCTATGGAGCAACGGGTGCTGGTAAAACTTTCACAATGCTAGGAACGGTTGAAAATCCGGGTGCAATGGTGTTAGCCGTGAAGTTTTATGGGTATTGAGTTTAGAATTTTTAGGGCGAGAGGATGACATTCATGGCTGCTCTAAAAAGGTTTCGAAGTTTTAATACCTGTGTAATTACATCTTCGTGGGATTATCTCTGTTTTATCATTTATCTAGGGTGAGAAGGAGGCATGAACATTTTGACTATTTTACTCCAGCCATTGTGAGGATGAACAAGTTTCATGATTGTGTGCCTACTGATTATCATTGTCCAGGCGGTTTTAAATCATATGGCGAGATTTGGTGTTAATTCTTACTCACCTTAGTCGTCAAAATGTTAATCGTTAAATTTGACGTATGTGTATCCGGGTGTAAGCATATGGGTATTTGAAATTGAAATGCTATATCTGTTATAAGCAAAGGGTTATGACGTGAAGTTTTAGAACGAAGGTGAAGATGAATTAAGGTGGAGTCGGATTTGAATTTGGTGCAAAAAAGAGTTACCGGAAATTGCCAGACCGTTGGAAGAGATGGCCGGAAAAAAGAGGGGTGGGGAAGATGAAATATGTTTTTAGTTTAGAATGGGACCCTCTGTTTTATTTTATTTTTTTAATATATAAAGGGTATTTTGGTTATTTTATTAAATATTAACAGAAAACTTAACAGTCATTCAACCCAGGGGCCATCTATATTATAAACGTGCAAACTATTGTCTAAACATGTAATTTGCTATTCCTAGAGACTATATGTGAAATCCGTATAAACCTTAGAGACCATCCGTGTAATTAATTCTAAAATTAACTATCGCATCAGGTTAACTATTGTGAGGTTCAATGCTTTGTTATGAAAAACAAAACATAATACTTTATTATTTTCTTTTTCTTTTTTCTAAGGACTGGCGCTACAACCTACTCTTATTCACGAGGCCACTATTTGTTACTATTTATTATTTATTTATTTTATTTTTTATTTACTGATTTAACTTTGAATAATTTTTTTTATTAATTTTGATATTTTATTTTGTTTATTTATAGACTATTTAATCAACTGATTATTACTTTATTTATTACTTTTATTTAATTTGAAGCTTACTACTTTATATTACTTTTTATCATAATCTTTATGTTATTTTTAAATATAAAGGACTACATAAATCATTTTAATCATGTAAAAATGTTTCATTTAAAGATAGTTTGATAAAAATAACCTCAAACCATCTTATCAAATATATTAAATATAAAAAAATAATAATAATAAAAGAGACCGAGATGAATTGCTAATATACATTAGAAAATATAAAAAAAATTATATTAGAGGCTCAATTTTACTAATAGTACAGGGTATCCGAAATCTCAATAACGGCCTTGATCTCACATCTCTCCTTTGGTAGCATACATTGACTGCAAACCATAAGTTTAGACCGACTTTTCTTTATTCATTTTCTTTTCTTTCTTTTCCGGTTTTCTTTTCCCATGAAGGTATCAACATTTATATATTTTTTTGAACAACAAATTTTTTACACCTAAATACCACATAACCTTACATTTATAATTTTTTGAACTCACACCACTTTTGTGTATGAGAAGGAGGGGGCAAACATCATATCACTAGACCATTAGATCAGGGATGTATCAACGTTTATATTATTGTACCAATTCCTTTCATTCCATTCCACTATATATATATATGTGTGTGTGTGTGTGTGGTTAACGTACAAAAGATGAAAATGGTGCGAAGTGTAGAAAGCTACCAACATGTGACTTGTGTACTTTAGGCGAGGGCCATAAACGTCCATATGTAATCACGTACCGGGTAACATAATCATCTATGAAGGGTATACATATCACACAACGTTATAACTGTTAAAAAATAAGGCATATTACGTAATGGTACGTTGTCACACCCCAAGTTCAAGGGGTCAGGGTGTAACGATGGTTCAAAAGCATTGATCACACGAGAATAATTAAAACACATATTTCATTTATCAAAACTCCCATAGTAGAGTTATCATTCATAATGCTACATATTTTACATCATTGTTCACTACATTGTTTCACTATATGATACATTGCCATGGCTACCGATAGAGTCCCTACACACAAATACATAAACTAGACTTCAAAACTCTCGAATTCGATGTCCATCCAAAGCATGAATACCAAATTATATGCCATATGCAAGGCCTCAAAACCGGAAGACCCCATTTATTGGATTTACTCATAAACATAGTCATCAAACACTGAATTTAATTAAAACGTTCAAACACAGCAGAAACGTACATCATTCAATTACATAAACATCGAAAGTCTTAAACATTTAAAACATTGTCTAATCATCTAAACATAACAATGTATAATTCGGATGTCAGTCTTGTGCCAGGTAGCCTTCACGCCTTAGAATTATTCCTCCCTTTGCTACCTGAAGTGCATACTGAGCTAACGTTGATGAGTTCTAGTTTTAAGCAATTAAACATAAACATCATTTCATAACATTTAAGTATTAATTATATAACATAACATACTCATCATTGTATCCATAAATGGCCATTTATTACATTGTTGGTCATACGCATAAAGGGTGATCAACCCGTCATTCGTTTGTCACAGAGAAAACCGTTTCCCATACGTCTAACAAAGTAGTTGTATAGTCGTCCGTCCTACTGCCGTAGTCCGTATTTAATTGGTTCCTCTCAATCCGTTCGTCTACCGAAGTAGCGTCCTTATTCATCATCCGTCCGTCTACCGAAGTAGCCGTATCCATCCGTCCTACCGTCGTAGAGCCGTATTTGCCCGTCCTACCATCGTAGTCTGTAGTGACCCGTCTGCCAAAGCAGTCTTTTCCCATTCGAACTATCTATTCAGCCGTGCTTCGTAAAAGGGCCTCCGTCTACCGTAGTAGTCGTATTAGTCTACCTTTCTAGACTTTAAACATTCCGTCTGCATAGATAGCCGTTTGGTCGTCTGTTTACCGAAGTAACCGTATTCATCGTACGTTTACCGAAGTAATCGTATTCATCGTAATAAGTGTTTTTGAGTGAAATAGAGATAAATATAGAGAATGCGATGTGGAGGTTAAAACAAATTTAAAGATAAATCTGAAAAATGTGATATTTAATTAACTTATAGAGATGGAGATAGATATATTGTTGTGAACATTGTTTTCAGAACCGGACCGAGAACCGGACACATGATATGTCCGGTTGTGTGCATTTAAACCGCTTTCTTTTAAACCGGTCGGATCGGTTTTCAAAAATTTTTTATTTATTTATTTTCATTAAAATCTTATTTTATGATTAAATTAGTATTCGAAGTTGCATATTTTATTTATTTAATCCTTAATATGTCATTAAAATTGTGAATTTACATGAAAAGACAAAAACATTTTATATTTTGTATTTACATACATAGTTTTAAATTTTATATTATTTTTGACGTTATCCGGTTCCTAAACCTGGTTCAACTAGCAAAACTCTAAGATTACCGGTTCGTTGTCCGATGAGATTCTGAAAACACTAGTTATGTTGTGAATACACATAAATAAAAGTATAAATTCTACTATAAAACTTTATAAAAAAAAAATAAAAAATCACAAAAAAATATAGCCATTTTGGCCCTAAAAGACATAGGGAAAATCACAAGCCAATAGATATTCGTCACGTACTCACGTGCCGTAAGGTCATGTCAAAATATAGTTAAAGATACGGGACGCACCATACCTAAAAAGCCACCCACTTATGACACGTATTCAATTTTTTTTTTCATGTATGTTTTTCTTTATTTTCTTTTCCTTTAAGTAAAATTTATTTTTTTTAACAACGAACATTGAATGTTGTGACGTCACACCCCCTGTCATATGAGAGAGCTTCGTCCAACTTTGGCTAATAGGTTGTCTTAACCGGGCCCACTTTGCGTCAGAGTTGGAGAGCATCCAAGGAAAAATCCCACCTAATACGGCCCCTTCCGGGCTTGAGGGAGAGCCGAGGCTCAAACCCTGGATCGACGTGGGTAAAACCCAGGTGCATCAGCCTAAGAGCTAGGCCTCATTTGCATGCCGCAGAAACTAATGGGGAGGGCAGGGATTGAACCTGGGTCACAAGTAACACCATGTCTCTCCATTACCACTTCACCACCAGCTCATTGGCTTAAGTAAAAATTATTATATTTAATTTATAAAACTAGCAAAAGTACCCGTGCGTTGTGACAGGATCTTATTATATGTAAATTTCCAATACATTCGACTCCATTAGCAACTTAATTCAGCTTCCATTCGTTTGAACCATCTCCAATATACGAAGGTCGAATGGGTTGAAATACGTAAATTTAGATCCTAATTGTGACTGTTTCATGCATTAGAATGTACATAAACTGAAACTCTCATTAATTAAAATCTAAAAATTGACATGTCAATTGCAAGCAAACATATACTACAATTACAATGGTGGTACATGAAATTTATTTACCACAATTAGATGCAAAAGTTTTAACGTATTGGCCTCAAAACACAAATATCAAAATTGAATTTTTGTAATTTAAGTGATCTTACGGTTAAAAGAAGAGCCGAGTTGATTTATTACTCGTTAAAATTATCACACACATTATAAAGTAATAAAAACTCACTGCTCCAAGTGTTTTATGTGTAATTTATGCATATAAAGACTCCATAAAGTGTCTACGGTCGTTCTCACCCATTATAAGTGTAACGCGGTTAACAAAAAAAACTTTATATATATATTTTTAGGCTTAACGCGGTTAACACATAAGAGGGAGGGATTAATTTTTATATATATTTTTTATTATTTAAGTAATTTACACAAATAATCCTCAACTACTAAATAATCTCAGTAATTTCCATAATTATTCACTTAGATGTAAAAGGACAAAACTATTATTCCATTTAACAGAAAAATCTAACAGAGTTAACCGAAAGAACTCAAATGGTTAAGAAAATTAAAAGTCAAGCCACGAATCAACAAAAAAAAAACAAAGACTCAAACAACTAAAATACCCAAACCTCATGGACTCAAAACGAAATTAACAAAAAATAATGTTAATGATCATTTTCACACCTTTCATAGTTAATGGGGGCTATTTTCATAATTTCCTTGATCTTTTAAATAACTAGCTAAACTAAACCTATTACAATCACTAGCTTAGCCTAGTGGCAAAGGCGTATACCCCCAAGAAAAACTTCACTAAAATGAGGAGGTCTTGGGTTCAAGTCCCACTTGTAATAATAAAAGGGGTCCAGGTTAGCCAGGGGGTTTTCTCACCTATGGTTGGTTTCCTCCTGAGAAAGGTGGAGATGATCGGGTGGATCAGTGGTCCGTCAGTGATCCAAATTGCCGTTAAAAAAAAACCTAAACCTATTTAAGTTCGGTTCGAGTGTAACTTTTGTTTGTTTTAAAAGCTGGGTTACCTTAAAGGCCCATATAGGTGATGGCAAAGCCCAATCAGTTTCACATGGTCTGCTCCATAACCGAGGCTTGTCGGCGTTTGATTTTAGGGTTTCTATACATCTTTATATGCCGCATCCTCCCCATATCTCGATTTTGTCTTATGATTTTCTTCTTTTTTTCCTAGTTAATTTTCTTCCGATCTTAATTTCATAATTATCGTTTTTATATTTTTGTAAAAATCTATACTATATAATAAATAAAGGTTTTTATATGCCACGTGTCACCACCATATTCAATCTCATCATTATTTTCCCGCCTCTCTCTTATTAAATGCACCCATATTTTTTAATAAATTACTAATTATATTAATAAAACACATTTATTTTAAATTATCCTTTATTATAAAAAAAACTTTGAAATCTAATTATGTAATTTTTATTTTCAATCAAAGAGTAAATGAAAGTCAAATTACATTAAATATTAATTGACGTATTTTCGAAACTCAATTATATATTATTTTTTACATATTTTGAATTTTGTTTTATATCATTAGTATACAGTAATGCATTTTTACACATGTAAAATACATAAATAAAAATTAAGAAATTTATATATTGATATTTTTCACCCGTGTGTATTACACGGGGTCTAAGCTAGTTTGGATGATATAGAGGGGATGTGATGAGGAACAATTGGTCCGTGTTTCAGATAAATCGTGACTGATAAACCTTTACCAATCTCTGATCTCCATCAGATCTATATTCATTTAATTTTGCTTTTTTTTTTCTTTTCTGAAATTGAAATATATAGTTTCAGTAGCTCTATGATCGAATGCCGTTTCAGGCAATATACGCTATTCCGATTGTTATATGACCGGAAAATAATATTGAATGAGAGCTCTTTTAGCCACACTGATTTGTTACTTGAGATTTTGAATATTTTTATTATATTAGTTTTGTTTCGATGATGAAATATGAACAATTTACATTTCAGACTTCAGAGATTTTGTAAAATCAAAATCGATGAGAATGAAATTTCATATTTTCTGAGTAGTTTTTACCCATGAATCTGTACTTGCAATGCTTGATAATATACAATATTTTTTTTTAATTATATAAGTTTATGACATATTAGGTAAAAAGTTAACTAAATATTTAATATTTTGTTTTTGATTAAGTACCCATATATTGTTTTAATATAAAAAAATATTTTAAATATGTTAGATTGGTAGTTAGATGTTTATCTTGAAGCCACCACGAGTGCTGACCCAATAGTAAGGCTTTGACCTTTGGTGGATTTGATCACCGGTTCGATCCCTACAATGGGTAGGTGTGGAGTAATTTAGGAATAGGGTAGAATAGTATAGGTTTGCAAAAAAAAATGATGTTTATCTTGAAAATATTTTTAACATTTATTTCGGTTGCATATAAATTTACTTTTTATTTTGTGTATTTTTTGGTTTTAGTATGTAAGTTTTTACTTCTTGTGCTAAGGTAACTAGAGTGTGCTTCATCTCTTGAGTGGAAAAAACTTTTAATCACATTTTTAATTAAAACACTAAACTTTTTATAATCACCAATATAAACAACAATAAAATAGAACTTGCAAAATCATAAGTCTAAACATGGATTTCATTTAAACAGATCATAATCGATGGTGGATTTGAATCTTAGGCTCAAACCATAGTAAATCAGCTCATCAAAGTCTTTTAAGCGTACTTTGACTTCGAATACTTTCGAAAAATTTATTATCTAAGTTATACCTCTCGTTTTGCCTACAATCTTTTAAAATTATACTTTATATATTTGTCTTAAGAGTAAATTACCGTTTGCGTCCTTTTGGTTTACACGATTTAACACAATGGGTCCCTAACACGAATTTTTAACGCTTTGAGTATCTGTGGTTTACAATTTGTAACACTCATAGCCTATGCGCTTAACTTCGTTAAATTCTTTCTGTTAAGTTTAGTTTCGACAGGGGTAAGATTACTAATTTACTTTGCGTTCCTACTGACAAGACTGGTATTCACCTGAAACTATTAAGTTCACACGAAACTACTAACTTCACCTGAAACAACTAAAAATCTAGTCTAAAATACATTATCACCAAGAAATCAATACAAAATAAATACGCACAAACTCAAACACCTTTTGTAACAAATAGAGCATAATCTATTTTATTGTGTTAAAATTGAACTAGAAATTGATGAAGAAGAAAAAGATAATCTAACTAGAAATCAGTTTTGCTTAAAATTGGAAGCTCGTGTTGGAAGTTACTGCATGGTTATTGTATGTGAGCAGCTTGCATGCATGTGGATGAGTCAGCAAGCACTAGAAATAATAAACGTTTGTTCAACGTGTCTTCGAGTCATTAGGATTTTCCCGTTTATTTCAAGTTCTTATTATAAATGAGATATCAACAAAATATCTTGATATCAAGTATAATGAATGTGATTTGATATAATATAATGATGAATTTGTCCTAAATTAGAGATGATAAATACTTCAATTACCAAATCTAAAAAAAACGTTATAAATAAGGTATTTTCATACATAATCATAATAAAAAAAATGAATACAAACCAGACAAACTTAGAAATAAAGAGTATTATAGCAATTTCTTCATTAGCAGAATTTAACACCGATTCGTCCGCATGTCTACTATCGGTAAAAAAACATGGCCTGGAGAATGCGCAAGCAAATATGGCAATGTACAATCAGCTAATCAAGGAACCAAAATCCGACCTACGTGACAGGTCAATGTGCTACCTCCTAGACCAGGTAGCAACTGAGCTGAGTATCTCCGACCAGCTCAGAAATGTAGATGATGAGGTCTTGGGAGGAATGGAGGCCAAAGGAAGAGGGTTTCGAATGATTGCAAATGGTAATTAGAGGGTGGAGCTGATGGGAAGACTTAATGGTAACTTTTGGTATGTATGTAAAGGATAAAATGTTTGGGATATGTATGTTTCCCCTTTAAATATGTTATATATCTTCTTGTCTTAAAAAATAAATAAATAAATATGTATGATGACGTACTTAAAAATTTCATGCAATCACGCTATGTATAAAAAACAAAATGCTTCTAAAAAGTACAATATATATTATGACGTAATCACGCAATCACGCTACGTATAAAAAACTAAATTGTTTCACTTTAATAACGCTATGTTATAGAGGTAATGTCACGCAATAAAAAAACAATAAATTTGCAATAAAATCAACTTGGTTCTTTGCAAGTCCGTCTGTCATGTCGAGTCTTGAAACATATTTGGCACTCCCTTTGTCTCTTACCAGCACGACTGGTCGCTTGTTCTTTTTTAGATTTAATTCGCTTATGTGAACCGCGACCTTTATTTCTAATTCCGGTAGGAGCCCGGACAGTAGCGTCTAAATGTTGCTCATAACCCAATAGAGATGACATAAGGTCATTTTTCTTTAAAACTGGGGTAATATGACGACCTTCATCAGCCTGTTTCATCATAGATTTCATCTCGGAATTTGGTTAATTGATCCAGATCTGAAATGTAACGATCAACAATGTATTCACTAGAAAACATAATGTCACGTACAATCTCTTTGACCTTCTGACTTTTTTCTTGAGCACTATCTAACTTCATAGTTGAACGGATGCTTTGTTTTGGGACTGCTTCCTTCCTCCATCTCCTCAAAATATACTTCTCAGGAATTTGTTCGACATCAAACATGTTGAAAACATAAAAAATGTATCGACATAACAAACCATATTGCTCAAATCTTTTACAACTGCAGTTGGAAGTTAGATCATCCTTTTTAAAAAAGACCTACAATATAACACATTGATACATAATTATATATGTGTTTTGAACAAAATCACGTATGTAGCAATTATCACGTAATAAACACGTAATCACGTATTTTAAACATAATTACCTCAAGTAATCCTTTCCCAAAAGCTTTTCGGTCTTTTATAAACACATATGCAAACTCTCCGGCTGTTACTGTCTTGAATGCAATACAACTTTTGGTGGACTCATATTTCTTCTTGCGCATCATGAAATATATATCTAGGGAAAATTTGGGACGCTTGGGCCTCGAGTGGAGACTCGGTCCACAAATCAGGATATGTGTATCTAGACTGATGATCGTTTTTACGATGGTTATACCTTTGAACTTCCATTTCACTCTCAAAATGATTAAAAAATTCAATAAGTGTCAATTGAGAATTTGAAACTTGGCGGAAAAAATGGTTCTCACTCTCTGACCTTGATGTTGTACGCATTAGATCAGAAAGAGGTTCATCACGGTAAAATGCAGGAATCCACATCGATCTCAATTCAAACATATCTCTAATCCAATTGTTATCTGTGAGATTGAATTCTACCATTACCTCCTTCCACTGAGTCTCAAATTCTTCGGGACTAATTGCATCAGTTCAAACTATATTACATAAATTTTTTTTAAATTCCTCATCATTTAAAAGGGACTACCAACCTAAAATATTTGAAATTCACGCATTGTTATTGGATAATCAATTATCACATAATATAATCACGCTATAATTAAAAAAAATCAATTATCATACCTTATCAACCACTTTTTTCATGATATTCCACATATATAATCTATGCCTACTCTCTGTAAAAACTTGTTCAATGGCTTGCTTCATTGCAGGGTCTTGATCAGTAACTACAACTTTAGGCTGACTTCCAAATGATTTCAAAAATTGGTTTAATAACCACTTGTACGATTCAATAGTTTCAGAGGCTAACAACCCAGCACCAACAGAAACATTGCGGTAATGATTATCAATAGCAGTAAATGGAACAAAAACCATTTTGTATCTAAAACAAGAACAATAACGCATTGTTAATAATAACGCTATGCATACAATTACGTTTTTTTTAAATACACAAAATGATAACATACTTGTTGGAGTTGAATGCGACATCAAAAGATATTACATCCCCAAAAGCCATATAATTACGCTTACATTCTTCATCAGCCCAAAAAAGTCCAGTTAAAGAACCTTTCTCGTCAATAGAAAACTCAAAAGAATAATCAGGTACAAACTCTTTCTTATCAGATAATCTTCTAACTATCATTTCTGCATCATACTCGTCAATAAAACAATTTAAATCTCTTCTAAAATTTTTACACTCAGTTGCTGTTGCACCAACACGTTCAAAACCGCCATACTTGGTCCTCATGATATGAAAACATTTGACAATACCTAGATTTAAATTGGCCAACTCACATAACATCTCTTGTTGGATATAAGACAACTTTCTAGATGATCTAATCAGATGGATGTCGTCAGCTGAAACCAAACTATTACTATGCTTCTCAACAAACTTGTATACCTTATAACATGAAGTACCTTTCACTAAAGACAAACACAAACTTGCACGAAAACCACAACGAATAGTAGGTTTTTTTTTCTAGATTTACTGGTTTTGGTCTACATGAAGCTGGTACATTGGGAATATAATAGGATCTCCCAGATTTTGGAGATACACGTTGAAACCCACAACTTATATCTTCAGGTATACTATCTGCAAAAATAGCAATTACACGCAATCACGTATTACGTAATAACGCATTGAATTAAAACATAATATTACACAATAACGCATTAATTATAAGCTACATTTGTATATGCAAATTACGCTATAAATTGTTATTAACTATAAATTAAGAAATACGTTTAAATCAACAAGTATAATACAAAACTTTTACTATTATAATCAAGTTCTTACCTATTTATGATTTTCCAAATTACGTAACAACAAATAAAAACAAATCAAATCTGATATCAATTGCTATTATTCAAATTACGTAATGCATATTACGATTCATCTGAATAACTAAACACATACATTAGATTAGATATATCAATCATACTTCTAATGATAAAATACGTTTAAACAATAATGCATTTGGATTGAAGAAGGATGAACGAACAACGGATAAGAGGAGATCATAATAGTACCTTGAACAAATTCCATAGCCCCGCTAAACCTTGAAAATATTTCAACACAAAAATATAGGACGGATGAATCACAAATACGAAAAAATAATAACCGCCCATATTTAGGGGAAATTGATATACTGGATCTTTCTGAAAATTAAGCGCGATCATATCGTTCAGCGCTGGCAAAACAAAATCATGCAAAATTCTGTTAAAGAAGCATTATAACGAATTGTAAAATGACGAAACTATTCTTCACACCTAAATTAAAAAGACACACGTGGCGCATCCACAGTGCTTCGTATACTTCGTACGCTACAAGCACTTTGTATTTAATACTTCCTCTCTCTCTCTCTCTATATATATATATATATATGTATATATATATATAAACCCTAAACCCTAGGGAGATATTCTTTTGAGAACCAACAATATGTTAAGAAACGTGAGAACCATATTAACTTTTACACTATTTATAATATAAATTAACTAGAATTCATGTAGATTTCAATATGTTTAAGGTTTGGTTTTAAAAGACCTGAAATTTATAGTTGTTTTTTTAAATGCATATATGCACTCACACTTATGCACAAATGAATGCATATATGCATATTTTTATACCTTTTTTTAAAAAAAAAATTCAGAAGAGAGGAGATAAACTCAAACTAAGAGTGTGAGAAGATAAATAAAACATAATTGTTCGATTTTACTTTTTCACCGAAGCGATATGTACACGTTTTGTACGGTTCTTTCGGTTCTCAACATATGTTTGGTTCTCAAAAAAACATACCCCTATATATATATATTATACTAGGTTAGAAACCCGTGTATTACACGGGTGGATCAATAAAATATTAAACAGTTATTAATAAGCGAAAAAATAAAAGAAATAGTTGAGAAAAGAAATATTAAATAAATGAAATATTCATAAAGTAAATATTAATAAAGAAGATAATAAATAGTCGAGAAACAATAAACGTAATTATATAACAATCTGAATAATTTAAACAAAGCGCAACTTTCAACCGATCTGTTTTTTTTTTCATTTTAAACTACTTTTATTTAATTTTTAACCGTTTGACCCGTTAGAGATAAAACATAACCCAAATCGACCCGTTCACAAGAAAATGGGTCGAAGTTACTACATCTACAAAACATATATAAACATACGCAAAGAACTAAAATAAGTCATGATATAAATCGAAATGGGAATAACAGAAAATAATTACACGAATACTATTGGCTATAATGATATGTTAAAAAATATCGTGGGGTTCAACAAATCATAACAAACATTAGATTTTTAAATATGTAAATATATGATTGAATGTTTTTTTAATTGGATCCCACATGGCTATAAAATCGTTTTCAGTTTCTAAAATTAATAAAAATATGATTGAACAATTTAATTGATGATAAACAAACTTTTGAAATAAAAAATCTGTAGATAAAAATAGAAACGAATAATTAATCTAGTTGTATAAAATTATGTAGTTGATTAAAATGTAAAAACAATCTGATAATATAATAACTATCCGTAATACAAATTTATTTTTTTTCAAAAATGATAAGTAACATCATGAATTTTAACTATCCATGATTACTTTTATATTAAATTCGTTTATTTAATGATATAATAACCATCAATGATTAAATTTGTTTTGTTTGTTAATATAATTATTATTTAATAGGAGGGAGAAGCGAAAAAATTATTATTTAATAGGAGAGAGAGACGAGAAAATAAAGATGAGGACGCACCAGAGAGTGAGACGTGTCCATTCATATTTTTATTTATTAGTATAGATAGATTAGAGATAATTATTTATATAAGTACAATAATGATGATTACAAAAGAAACCCAAAAATACCATATCTCCTAATTATGGTAAAACTATTACAACAACCCTTAATATATATTCTCTAATCTTCTCGCAGTCGGAGCGGGGAGAAATCAGACAGCTTAAACTGGAACGAAAAACAATGAATATGTTGGTATAAGAATGAACATACAATCTCAAAAATCATGAAAATATACGAAAACTTTGTGGCGACGTATCTAAAGCTATAGAGACGAGTGTTTAAAATAAAAACAATTGAGTTAATATATTAGAATAAAGTGGTTTTATATAAATATAAAAGGATGTATATTTAAATACTATTGTTAGAATGTTCGGTAGTTCTTAAGATGGGTGAAGTGGTTGGGGGTCCAGACTCCAGAGCACGCGAAAAGAAGGAAAATGAGTCGAAACTTTTAAATGTTCGTAAATGCCAAAATTACAATAATACAATCGAAAAAGACAACTCTCTAGTTAGAAAATAAATTATTAGAATAAAATATAAAATAAATAGACGGGTAGAAATAATGGACACGTTTAGGACAAGTCACCTATAAAAAAAAGTTATAATATCATCATATAGTAACTTGTTACATGATAAAGCCCAATATGTACTAAAACAATGTTAGATAGATGCACTAGTAAGTTCTTGTAGAGCGGATCAAGATTTAGAAAGGAGCGAATGTATCGTTTTGAACTATTATCGTTACTCTAAGATCAAGTGGTATGGGAATTGTGAGGTCTCTCGTGAGCATCCTTCAGGGCGTGAAGGTGGAGGCAACACCACCCCCTTGATGGCGTGAGGGGGTGGGTGAGAGGGTGGCGTGAGCATCTTCACGGGAAGGAGAAACCATTTGAACGTTGTTGAACGGCTAATTTTTCAAAAATTGTTACCGTTGAACGGTAAACAAAATAAAAAAAATCAATTAAACCACTATAAATAACCAGTTTACCCAATATATTCCACACTAAAAAATCTCACTTTCTCCTCTATAAATAATCTCAATTTTCTCTCTACACCAAAAAAATGTCTTCATCTTCAAGCGACGAATCGAAGAATATGATGTTCGTGTTTTCTCAACGACGGCGCTTCAGTGGTGGGAAGAAGCTGGATCCCCACAACCTTTAAAATGAAGGGCTCGTCTTAATCGTGATCGGACGACTGCTAACACACTTCTACACAACGACTACTTTGACGAATGGTGTACTTACAACGATGTGTAATTTAGTACCTGGTTTCGAATGAGCCGGAATTTATTTTTAAGAATTAAAAATGATATCGAGAGAGAGTTGCCTTGGTTCCGCCAACGGGTTGATGCAAGAGGTCGGATTGGTTTTACGCTCGTGCAAAAGTGTACCGCCGCGGTTCGTCAAATAACGTATGGCACCGCTACTGATGCGTTCGACGATTACTTGAAGATGTCCCCCCGAACTATCAGGTCTTGTATTTACAAATTTACTAAGGCTATAATTAAATTGTACCATAGGAGATATCTACGTAAACCGTCGGCTAGCGACATTCAACAATTATATGCGGGCCATGAAGCTAATCACGGCTTTGTCGGGATGCTCGGTAACATCGATTGTACACATTGGGAGTGGAAAAACTGTCCCAATGCGTGGTGATGTCAGTTTTCACGCGGGATCATCCTCGTCCTAGTATTATGCTTGAAGTTGTGGCTTTATATGACTTATGGATTTGGCATGCGTTATTTGGCGTTGCGAGTTCCAACAATGACATTAACGTTCTTAATCAATCGCCTATATTTGACGATATGATAAACGAAACCGCACCTGACTCGTCTTTTGAACTTAGAGGGACACTTTATCAACGTGGGTATTATCTTGCTGATGGAATATATCTCGAATATGCTACAATTGTCAAGTCTCTTACGTGTCCCGAAGGTATTAAACGTACAACTTACAAAAAAGCTCATGATGCGGCAAAGAAAGATATTGAACGAGCATTTGGTCTCTTGAAGAATAAGTGGCATATTATCGAACGACCGACTCGATCTTGGTCTCAAACGATAATTAGGAACATAATGTATGTTTCTATAATTTTGCATAATATGATTTTGGAGGACCAAGATGTGGCAATTTGTCAATATAACCCAAATGAAGAGGAGTTCACGTACGAAGAAATTGATGGAGAACAAAAGCGAAAAAACCGTCAAGAAATACAACACCGAGATATTCATGAGGCACTAAAATCGGACTTGATTGAGCATATTTACGAATGTTCTCAAGATCATGTATTTTAATCAAATATTAGTTTTTTATGTTTTTTTAATTTATGTAATTTTATTTATTGATATTTTATTTAATGTAATTTTATTTTTATAAAATTAGTATACAATTTTATCAATAAATTAGAAAATGCATTTAATGCTTACACCACCCTCACTCACTTGGGTATTAATCTTGCCAAGTGAAGTTGGTGTGAGAGTTGAATAATATGACTTGCCGCCATATGACAACCACTTTTCCCCTCACTAAACCCTCACTTACTAGAGTATACCACATGCTCTAAGCGGCAAAATATTATTTGATTACATTAACATATCAGGTTCTATTTAAAAGAGGCGTATTTAATAACAAATAAAACATGTTTTTAATAGAGTTTGATAGTTAATAAAGTCTGGTTCTTACAACTATTGTAAAGTAAATATATATTCAATATTCAAGAGCTTGTATTGGTTTCGATATTTCCCCGTATTATTGATTACAAATAGAGAAACTGTTCCTCTGATCCGTAAGTCATTGGATCATTTCAGAATTAATCATGACTGTGTTAATTATAACTGATGAGCCACAGCTGTGAAAGATTAATCCTCTTCTTTTTTGAAGCGGTTCTCTCTCGCATCTTCTCCTCCCACGTCGCCTCATCTTCCAAATTGTCTCTCTACAAATCTCTTGAATGGAGTTTGGCGCAACTCGAATGGATGTTTGGTCCTCCAACAATCGTTTTTTGATGCGGTCACCGGAGTTTCAACCTACATTATTTCCGATTGCTATTGATCTCCACAATCAGAGTATGATCCGGATCGGAATCCCAAATGTTTCATCTGCAGTAGTTCCTCCATTATAACGGTTAATAGATTTCCGAAATCCGGGTTTGCATTTAAGGGTTTTAGTTTTTTGTCAATTGATGCTAATTTGATGGTCTATGAACATTGTTCGTGATTTTAGCAAGTGATCTAGCTGCCTTTTTGACTGAATCTAGTAGATCTGAAGCGTTCATCTCCGTGTGATGTCTGAAGATATAAAGTCGCTTGCTGTTTTTAATTGCACCGGTGCCTTTCCATTAATTTTTCCATTAATTTCATGTTAATTATAGTTTCAGTTCTGTTTTCAAATTCACTTTACGGTTTGAAGATTAGGTTTTGAGAAAACTCTCGACTTTGGAATTTAAACTCTCGACTTTGAAATTTACAGGTTTGCACCATATAGATGATTTTAACTTTCAAGCCGCCATCAATTTTAGGCATTGACATGGTTTTATCCTCTGTGATATTTAAATTTGGGCTTTCATGGCTTCAGCTGAAAATAGAAAATAATTCAGTGAGCAGTTACAAATGGTAGGTTTTGCTTTGGTTTCATGTTTTGATTGAACCATTATGAATTTGTTGGATGGGTGCTTAAGAGCAATGTTTGAAGCTGCAGACCTACTTGGGTTGGAAATTAACAAACCTCCAGAGACCTATTCTCTATTGAGGAATGGAGGGCCAGGGGAGGGTTTGGCAAACGGCGGGAGGCAAACGTCGTTCGGAGAAGCGGAGCAATCACCACTATGGCAAGAAGAGATCCTGGGGAAAATCGGTTACTTCATTCTTCGTATCTAATCTTCCTGAAGGAACTAAGGCCATGGACCTGAAGGCATGTTTCGAAGATTACGGTCGAGTGGTGGATTCATATGTAGCTGCAAAGAAGGATAAGGCTGGAAATTCCTTTGGTTTCATCAGATTTGAAGGGGTAAAAGACAAGCTTGGAATGGAGATCCAACTCAAGGATGTCAAACTAAATAATGCTAGGTTATCGGTCAACCTGGCTAAATACGATGTGGAGGGCAAAGCTAATAGGGAAGTGGAGAGTCGACAGGTGAATCAGTGCAGGGTCCCTCCGAATGGACAATCTGGTGGAGGTAACGGTGGGAGCTGGGGGGGAATAGGTGATACGGGGGGTGGCTCCTACAGGAATGCCCTTCTTAGGAATCATCCGCGTACCCAGTCAAGAGTGGAAGTTAATCTGTCAGAGGATGCCGGGGCTGGTCTGTCCCAATGGTTCGGCACATCGGTGGTTGGGGTAGCTAAGGACCTAGGGGCGCTTAACAACTTGCTGGATGCAATCAATAAAGAGGTAGACATTAACCTGAGTCTGAGATACTTGGGGGGAATGCACGTGCTAATTACGTTCGAGGAGGCTGAGGAGGCACGTGAATTCCGGGAAAATAGGAGCATATGGGAGAAGTGGTTCTTACATCTAGATGCTTGGTCGGGCCAGTCTTTGGCTCCAGAACGAATTGTTTGGCTCCAAATACAAGGGGTTCCGGCACATCTTTGGGAGGCAAGTGTTTTTGACTTGGTAGCATCTAAAGTGGGCAAGGTTATTGCTCCTTCTCAAGCAACCTTCAACGATGGCTCCATGGTGCTTGACACAGTGGGCATTTTGGTGGGCGAAGGGTGGAGTTTACCGGATGAAGTCGTAATTAAATGGAAAGGGAAACAATTCAGCTGCAGGTGTAAGGAAGACGGCTCGGACTGGGTTCCGGATTGGATTGGGCGGCCGGAAATCCTATCTCCTCTGTCCAGAAGTCCGGCGGCTAAGGTCTCAGTGCCGGGAAACCATCCAATCTCCAATGAAGGGGAAGCGGAAGGGTCTTCGGTGCTTGGGGACGGTGCATGCATGGGGAAGGTGCAGGGCAATGATGTCAGCGGGGGCCCTAAGAATCCTTACCATAGGTCTCTTTTGTCGGCGGATAAAGGTGGCACGACTAGGGCCCACAATAGCTTTCCAGGCCCAAATTTGGAAGACATAGCCCACAACATTATTGGGCTAAAGTCGCAAAAAAGGCCGAGAGTGGGCCTAT
The DNA here is from genome assembly GCA_023525975.1 of Smallanthus sonchifolius. Lineage (NCBI taxonomy): Eukaryota > Viridiplantae > Streptophyta > Magnoliopsida > Asterales > Asteraceae > Smallanthus > Smallanthus sonchifolius. The sequence continues at coordinate 66,798,921 of CM042031.1, read as the reverse complement.
CAGGGGAAGACCCTTTCCACATCGATCGGTTCATTAATGCCTCTTTCCCAGCGGTGCCTGACTCCAGTCGGTGCTCGACGGAGAATGTCGGGGGAGGAGATTCGAATGGGGTCGCAATCCCAGACCTAAACACGTCGATGGAGGAGAGCATCAGGGCGCGGATGGCGGATGGAAGCCCCAATCCAGTGGCCGATCGCAATGAAGGGTATTCTAGGGCTGGTGACAGGGCAATCTTCATACGACAGGAGATCGAGGAGACAATTAAGTTGGGGAAAGAGTTGGGAATAGAGATGGAAAATAATGTTGATCAAGTTAGAGTAGCTATTATGGGTGAACTGGAGGAAGAAGTGGCTCAATGAATTGCCTGTCTATCAACACGCGGGGGATCGGTGGTAGCAATAAAGCCGATTGGATTAGAAACATCAAACAAAGGTATGGTATTCAGCTGATTAGTATCCAGGAGACTCAATTAGAAAAGGTGGAAGCAATTCCGTTTGACAGAATGTGGGGTAACCGTGAATTTGGGGCACATGGGGTGAAATCCTCCGGAAGGTCTGGAGGATTATGTTGTTGTTGGGATAAAACTCTGTTTCAGGTGACCAAGATTATTGCCTCTGATAAATACATAATCTTAACTGGAATTTGGAAAGGAATGGCTTCGGAAGTAAACATTGTTAATGTGTATGGCCCAAAGGAGGTTGGGGCAAAAAAGGATCTATGGAATGAACTGGTTCAGATTAAAAGGTCCTCGCTCGGGTATTGGATATTTATGGGTGATTTTAATGCTATTAGGAATGGGGGTGAGAGATCATCCTCTCCCCCCATTGATAATAGTATGATAGATTTCAATGAATTCATCGACAAAGCTTGTCTTTGGGAGTACAATATGGGGGGCGGTAAATTCACCTGGCTTAGGGAGGATGGCTCGGTCGCTAGTAAACTGGATAGATTCTTGGTTTGCTCGTCTTTCCATCAGGCCTGGCCAAAGGCTTCCATTTTGGCTTTGGATAGAAAATGGTCGGATCATAGGCCGATCGTCATGAATTGCTCTAGCCCGGATTATGGGCCTCGTCCTTTTAGATTCTTCAATTCTTGGCTCTCGAATGTTGAGCTCCCGATGGTAGTTTACAATTCTTGGAACTCGAAAGTAGTTAAGGGCCGTAAGGATTTCATTCTTGCAAAGAAAATTTCAATCCTAAAGAACGATCTAAAGAAATGGTGCTTAGAGACTAAAGATGCAGAATCCAGGGAAATAAAGTCCCTGGAAGAGTTGGTTCAGGAGCTAGATTCCAGGGCTGAATGCTCAACCTTGTCTGAGGAGGAGTTGGGGATTAGGGTTGACTGTAAAAGAAGGTTGATGGACCTGGAATCCCTAAAGAAAGAAGACCTAAGGCAAAAATCAAGAGTGAAATGGATGGTAGAAGGAGATGAAAATTCAAGTTTCTTCCATGGTATGATAAACGGCAATAGGTCCCGGAACAATATCGCGGGCCTGATGATCAATGGGGCTTGGGAAGTGGATCTGGGGAAAGTGAAGTCAGAGGTATTCTCGTTCTTCAAGCTTAAATTCTCTGAATCTTGCATGATTCGTCCGGCCTTCCGCTTATCAAACCTACGACGCTTATCCTCGGCTGATGTTGCACTGCTGGACGCGAATTTTCTTCCGGCTGAAATTAGGCTGGCGGTTTGGAACTGTGCTGGCGGTAAAGCGCCGGGCCCGGATGGTCTAAATTTTGATTTCATTCGTAAGTTTTGTTCCATCCTTCAAAATCATTTCCTGGATTTCATTACACACTTCGAGATATGCAAAAATATGTCCAGGGGATGTAATTCGTCGTTCATTGCTCTGGCGCATAAGGGTGGTAGCTTGGAATCCCTTAATGAATTCAGGCCTATTTCTCTCATCGGGTGCATTCCAAAAGTCCTTGGTAAGATCTTGGCATCTAGAATTCAGTTGGTGATTGACATGATTATTGGGCCGGAACAATCTGCCTTCATCAAGGGAAGGAATATTCTTGACGGGCACATAATGATAAACTGTCTGCAGGCCTGGGCTAAGAGATCTCGGTTCAAAATGTTGCTATTCAAGGTTGATTTTGCTAAGGCCTTCGACTCAGTTAATTGGAACTACTTGGATTCCATAATGAATCAAATGGGTTTTAGCTTGAGGTGGAGGGATTTGTTAAATGGGTACCTAAAGTCGGGTAGGACTTCCGTTCTAGTTAACGGATCTCCTACTAAGGAATTTTCAATGGAAAGGGGGGTTCGGCAAGGGGACCCGCTCTCCCCATTCTTATTTATTTTGGCCATGGAGGGTCTTACCGCATTGATTAAAAAGGCTTCTCAACTGGGAAAGTTCAAAGGAATTATGACCCCTAATGGCGGCCCTACAATCACACACTCGATGTACGCGGATGATGTATTCTTCGTTGGGGAATGGGGAGAGGAAAACATTGTACATCTAAAACGGATTCTAAGATGCTTCAACATTATTTCAGGGCTAAAAATAAATTATCATAAGAGTAAACTAATTGGTGTCGGAGTGGATGAAGTCGACTGTGGCAGGATGGCGGTTTTAATGGGTTGTGTTACGGAAAAACTGCCGGTAAATCACCTAGGGATGCCAATCGGGGCAAACATGAGACGAAAAAAAAAACTGGGACTCGGTGACCATGAAGTTTAAGGATCGGCTGAGCAATTGGAAAGCCAAGAACCTATCATTTGGGGGGAGACTCACCTTGGTTAAGTCTGTCCTTAGCAGTCTTCCACTTTACTTCTTCTCTATGTTCAAGGCCCCTATAAAAGTAATTCAAGAGCTGGAAGCTATTCGTAGAAAATTCCTATGGGGCGGAAGTATTAACCATAGGAAGATTCATTGGGTAGCGTGGGAAAAAATTGCGAAACCAAGAAGGATGGGCGGTCTAGGGGTATGTGGGCTTAAAACCATGAATACGGCTCTTCTAATGAAATGGAAGTGGAAAGCGGTCCGTAACCCAAACTGCTTATGGGCCTCGGTGGTCAGGGCAATTCATAATAAGTCTTTCGGATCAGTGACGGATCTCTGCAAAAATGGGGTGGCGGACAATTGGGGAAATATTGTGTCGATAGGGGTGGATGGGGGTGGTAATGGTCTATCGGTTGACAATTTGTTTACGAGAAAGGTGGGAGTTGGCTCGAAGGCTTCTTTTTGGATGGATCCATGGTTTGGATTGAAGCCATTCAAAATTATCTTTCCGAGGTTATTTGATCTTGACAAATGGAAAAAATGTACTATTCGGGACAGGGTTGCTTGGTCGGGTCAGCAGGTTGCAGCATTTAAATGGGGCTGGAAAAGTAGGAAAGAGGTTGAAAAAAAGGGAGACGAAATTAAAGATTTGGAGGACATGGTCAGGTCTTACGGGTTCAGCGTGGGTCCGGACAAATGGGGTTGGCGTGGGGACTCGTCGGGAGAATTCTCCTCTAGTTCCTGCAGGTCTTGGCTGGAAAAAACGCAGCTGGATACTACCGAGCTGGAAGTCAAGTGGCTAAAATGGATTCCGATAAAGGTGCGGTGCTTTTTATGGCGGCTATTCCAATACTGAATTCCGGTCGCTGCCTCTCTTGTGGTTAGAGGGGTTCCTGTGGCTTCCCCAATTTGTTCTATTTGTAGACTTGATATTGAAAATGAGGACCATCTATTCGTTCTTTGCCCGGTAGCTAGAGGCACATGGAGGCGGGTTTCCAATTGGCTTCCATTGGATCTGAAGGACGTTAGGACGGTGAAGCAGCTTTCGATGATCATCCACAGCTCAAATGTCTCCGGAATGAGGAAAAAGATCAGAATTGTTATAACATATTGTACGATTTGGGTGCTTTGGTTAACAAGGAATAGATGGATTTTCTCAAGCTCTAGGAAAAGCGTGGATAACATGGTGGAGGACATCAAAGTCTCGTCTTTTAATTGGTTGAAATATCGTGGGTATAACCACGGCCCTAACTGGGATGATTGGGTGCGCGATCCTCTGTTTGGGGTGGTCTAAGTCTTCGCCTGGGTCAGTTACTGTTTCTTGTCTTTTTTGGTGTAGCTTGGTGTTGTGATATTGTCGTTCCTTCTATTGTTCTTTTGGCTTTGTATTTGGGGTATTTGCTAGCGCCCCGCTAGCTTTCTTTGAGTTATCTCATTGTGGCCGTTCAATAAAAAAAAACTTGGGTTGGAAAGCTTTTGTCGATCATGACTGAGCTTGCACTTATTGGTGCTGATATTCAAGAGGTTATTGGTAGTGTTACTGCTCTCAAGATTTTGACAATTGGGTTTTTGCCCCTTTGGGCTGATGTCATCATAACTGCCTTTGATTGGTAAAATACACTCTGTTCTTCACTTTTGTTATTAATTAATTGATGTTTAACAATATTGAGTTTCTTTTTCAAACTGGGTTTTTGATCATTTGATAATGAACCCTAAAAATCAAAGCTCGCACTGTATGTCAAAATATATAATTTTTTCTTTCAAGATTTAACTTGGGTTTGGATATTTCTCAAAATTGGATCTTAAGTATTTAAAATGAATATGGTTTCTTTACCTTGATTCATCTGATGGCTTTTTTGGCAGTTTGTTCAGTTCTATCTGTTTGTGTTTTTTTTAAATCAATTCTATCTGTTTGTAGTATGCGTACTTTTTAAGTTTGACTTAGGTTTGAATATTTCTCAAAATTGGAACTATGGTTTTCTATTTGGGGTTATGGAGAAAAGATCTAAGCCTAGGAAAATAGTGGGCTACAACTACCTGCCAATTGCCAAAGATCCAAGGTATGCCGTGTGCTCAAATTATTTAAATCGGTTCAAATTTGTCACATGATGCACTATCAACACCTAATTCATAACTCAATTTCTTTTTTTACATGTTCATGTGAAAGCAACTTACAAGTAAAAGGCATGGGACACTCATTCATTTTTAAATAGAAGTTGAAGTTAGATCTTTCTCTTGAATTCTAAATTCGAATTTCTGGCATGAATGGAGTACCATGTTTATTTACAGAACTTATTGAGAATTGGGTTGTGCTTTCTTTTTAAGGGTTGTTTGGATGTGTTATTTGAAAGTGATTGATATGATATTGATTATTGAATAATTAAATTTGGTGTAGCTAATATCAACTTGGTTATTCAGAATTGATTATTTGATCCTTGAGTAATATAATAATCATAAACATATGCAGGTTACCTCTTAAACTGAATATATTGCAACTTTCAGTCAAATTGCAATTATCATATCCTTATCTTTTGATTTTGTATGTTAATGTGTTTAATTTTTCTTTTTTATTGTAAGATGGTTATGATTTTGTGTTGAAGGCTTATGAACTTGCAGGCATAATTAGCCCCTTGGTCTTCAAAGGCTTTATCAAACATGAAAACAAGCAGAAACTTGAATGGAAAAACAAGTTTATATTTATTTTACCTTGATGCATGTCATCTGTATCATCTAACACCTTGCTTGGGGTATGCCTTTTCTTTATTTTATTTTTTCTAATTTGCAGTCAAATACATGTATGTTTACTTTTGAATGGTTAGATTGGGTTAAGTTCATCTCAAACGGGTTAAATAATTAGCTCATGTCAAATAGACTATGACTACCTAAGGCCACGGGCCCATGACTCGGCAACCATCAGTTCTTGACAGGTACGCCTGCATTTATCAGCTCACATAGCTTATAATACAATCACTCTTGCGTTATTAGAGGTTCAATTATGGATTTATTTTCCTTCTTTTAAAAAAAAAATTTAATTGCCAAAATTTTCATACTGCTTGGTGTTCAATTACTGTTCATACCGTAGATGTACTGTGTGAGTGATTTTGCTTTATAGGGTTGAAAACATTAAAGCTTAAGGTGCATGTTAATTCAAATTCGGTTTGTTAATGTTGATCTTACTTCAAAATTAGAAAAGGTAGACATAAATGCACCCATTTTTATCCATTAAAAACCCGTCTGACCCACCCATTTTTATAATGACCCATTATTGCAAGTCAAAGTGGCAATATTCAGTTTTTATTTACACATAATTACATCCTGCTCTTTATTATTTGATTATTACAAACAATCGGAGATGGATAATCACTTTCATACAAATTCCAACAAAACTGATTTTCCAAAGGTAAACCATACTTATGTTCCAAGTCTTTGAATGTAAACTGTGACTTTTACTCATATTTCATAACCTTTTCTGAAAAATATATGTTTTGATTGGTCATTTTATACAGGGAAATGCCAGTAGCCACATAGTAATCAAGTTTGATTGTGGTTCCTCTTCCACTAGCAGGAATTTTGCTGCTGTAGTTCTATGTGGATTGTAGTTTGAGATATGAATTTTGCTGATGTAGTTTTAAAACCAATTTCAGTCATTTTAGGTTTTAATTAATCTTTTTCAAATAAAAATCTATTTATTAATTACATATTACTAACAGTTGAGATAATTAACATTCTTTGATTCGAAGTTTGCAGCCTTTGATTAGCTGGTGCAAGTTTGATGAATTGAGCAACTGGAGTTTGTGCTTCAGGCTCCAAGATCACCGGTGGAGTTGGTGATTTTGCTTAAGTTTGTGTTCTTAGTTGCTTTAAAGCATAAAACTTGGTTTTTATTGTAAGAATGTTATGGAACCTTAGTTTAAGATTTGATGATATTGTCTTTGGATTTTTGCCAGATTTGATATTTCAAGTGTTTTGGAAGGCAGCTCCAAAATGGCTTTTTAGTATGCATATATATATATATATATATATATATATTTCCATAATAATGTATTTGGGATTTACAATATTTATTAATTATACTTTATAATAGCAACCATTTATTTAAAAATTAATTGATGTTTATAATTCAAAGAAAGTCAGTTTTGTCATATTACTATGTTAATTAGTTAATGTACCCGACGACCGGACGGGTATAAAACTAGTTCCATAGATTAGGAAATCATCTCAATCTAGTCGTTGCCTTCAAGAACTCTTTGTCCTGTGTAGCTTTGACGAAAACCTTAGCTTACAACTCTACACGAAACATGTAATGCGTAAAAATCATGAATAAGGTGATGAGCAACTCCGAGTTTCAAGGGTTGGAGAATATCAAAGATCGTTATGCAAGGCCCAACAATCATGAATATGGTGTTGGATGACCTCGAATTCTAGGAGTCGGAGAATAGAAATAGTTACCCGAAGTAGATCCTGATTGCTAACTAAATACATAAATTACCAAAATGCACATTTGGACTAAAAAAAAAGTTATCAAAATAAATATTGACTTTTTTTTATATTTTTGTTGGTGAACATTGAGTATTTAGACTAATCTGAGGATGATAAGTGGCCTAGGAGGCATTATTTTGGTATTTTATAAAAAGAGAAAAAAAAAACAAGAACAGGAAGCATTAGAAAACAAGCATTGTATGAAATTTTCTAATAGAGATCGATTGTTTATAAATAACCGTATTTTATTCCTTTGTTTGACACCTAATTAAATATCAGGACCTTTTTCATATTTAAGTCGAACCAGATTATGTTTAGCATGAAATATCCACAAATTTGTAGTGTATTAGAACTAACCTCAAGGGATTAAGGTGTATATATTTAAGATGCTTCTCTCTTAATTTATATTTTACGTGAGTTAGGGATTAAAAATCTAATATAAATCATAAATGAATTAATCATTTTCAAAAAAATTCATTTATGTAATATGCCCTTTCTCCTTTATAAAGTATTTCATCTTCAACAATTCTTATACAAATTTGTTAATTACTACTACATAAAAAGGAAACAAAATTTGATTCAATTAATAATAATTCACTCGACAATGTTACCACAATGAAAAACCAGATCAAGTATTGTTATCAGTTTCATTTCACCTACTATATCTATCATTCATGATTTTAGAGATGAGCTTCAAAAAGTAAAAAACCAATGATCAAGGCTGGATTCTTGAGGCATCAAGTATACCGGGCATGAGAGTGGTGTGAAGGGCGTTTTTGGCGCGAGGGGGGGGGGGGTGAGATGGGGGCGTGATTTGTCTCACGGGTGTGAGATGGGTGAGACTAGCCATTTTATGACCGTTGTAAAAATCTAAAATAAAAAAAAAATTAATTCCTTACCAATATATATATATATATATATATATATATATATATATATATATATATATATAAAAGATGTGGTTAAAATGATAACAAAAAATGATAACCAATTTTTATTTAATAACCATGAAAACCACATCTCAACCATTGATTGATGTTAAATCAATGGTTGATATACTTTAATGACAAATTTGTAATTACCTAAATTTAAAATGAGTTATATTAATTGGAAAAAAGGTAGAACAATAAGTTAAATTTCAAATCAATTAATTACTTCCCTAATATTTCTCACATTCTCTCTGCTACCATTTCAAATCAAATAATTCAAAACATAGAAAAGTTAATTCAAAACCTAGAAAAATTAATAAATTGCGATTGCTTCTTAGACTTTATTAATTTTCTAGGCTTTGAATTAATTTTTCTACGTTTTGAAATTATTTGATTTAAAATGATAAGAGAGAGAATGTGAGAAATATTAGGGAAGTAATTAATTGATTTGAAAATTAATTTTCTATTCTACCCTTTTTGCAATTAATACAAAAAAAAATGAGAAAATTATGTGATTGGTTGGATGGTGGTTATCATGGTTTTCAAATAAAAAGTTGGTTATCATTTGATCTCAATCATAGGGTGAGGTTCAAATGATGACCAATATTTATGTGATAACCATGAAAAACACTTTCAAATATAGTGTTACGTATATGTAACAATTATCATTCTATTAATATTACATATACGTAAACACTTTGTGTCACGTATACTCTTCTACAACAAGACTATTTTGCGGAGGCGCCCACGTACACGCTTGACACGTTTAGTCGACGGTTTCGAATTGGCCGAGATTTTTTTTTCGAATTAAAAAATGATCTGGAGAGAAAAGTGCCTTGGTTCTTGCAACGGGTTGATGTGAGAGGTCGGGTTGGTTTTACCGACTTACAAAATTGTACCGCGGTGTTTCAGTGGTGGCAACAAGGTCAAACGTTGCAACCAAGAACTCGAAGAGCTCGCCTCAACCATGATCGCGCAGATGCTAACACTCTTCTACAACAAGACTATTTTGCGGAGGCGCCCACGTACACGCTTGACACGTTTAGTCACCGGTTTCGAATGAGTCGAGATTTATTTTTACGAATTAAAAAATGATCTAGAGAGAAAAGTGCCTTGGTTCCTGCAACGGGTTGATACGAGAGGTCGGGTTGGTTTTACCGCCTTGCAAAAGTGTATCGCCGCGATTGGTCAAATGGGGTACAGAAACGCAAGCAATTCGTTCGACGAGTACTTGAAGATGTCCGAGCGAATTATCAGGTCTTGTATTTACAAATATTGTAAATGTATAATTCAATTATACCGCAAAAGATATTTACGTAAACTGAACGACATTCAACAGTTAAACGCGAAACATGAAACTAGACACAACTTTACCGGAATGCTCGGTAGCATCGATTGCACGCATTGGGAGTGGCGGAACTGCCCCCAATGCGTGGCGAGGTCGGTTTTCATATGGTGATCATCTGTGACACCTGCCAAAATACGGTCTCAATATTGCCAGGGATTAAGTATAATAAAAGACGAGAATTAATGAAAACCCAAAAGTTAGAAAATAAAATAAGAATTCTGAGAAGCGTAGGGTATTGGACCGCTACCCAAGAGCTAACGGTCCTCTACAGGTGTCAAGAATCTGACCGCTGAAGTCCTGACGGACTGACATCACAATCTGTGATGGTCCACTACGGAATGGACTTGGCTGGCGGACCGCCAACACCTTGGCTATCGGTCCGCTAAGCACCTCCCTAGGCACACTCTGCACACGACACGTGTCCTGGACACGTGTAGGGCATGCGTCAACCTTAGTGACGCGTGATCGGTGGCAGACCGCCACTGCAGGCCCACACGGTCCGCTACTGACGTGTGGCGCGTCTAGTTTGCATGGCCACCATGTTTCATGCATGCGGACAACATGGGGCGGTAGCGGAGCGCCATCGCCCTGGCTAACGGTCCGCTACATGTGGAGAATCAGCCTATAAATAGAGGCTTCATCTCACTCATTTTTCACACCGACACACTTCCACTTCCGAACTCTCTCTGCCTCCCCTACTCCCGAGCGTCGCGTTGCTGTCCCGACTCCCGAGCCAGCCGCTCTCCCGAGTCCAACTGGTCTTTGCTTATTAACCGTACTTAAGCGTTTAGAGCCGCAAGAGCCCGAGACAAGCATAGAAGGTCAAAGTAAGTATACACAAGCTTAGGAGCTGACTTCTAAGTGTATGGCCTCAAACCCGGGAGACCTCACTTGTTGGATTTACTCATAAACATAATCATCAAACACCGAACTTTAATTAAAACATTCAAACGTAGCGGAAACATACATCATTTGGTTACATAAACCGCGAAAGTCTAAACATATAAAAAAAAATTGTCTTAACACATAAGCAATAAACATGATGTCAGTCTGGAGACAAGTAGCCTTCACGCATATGCCCGTTCTTTCCTTTTTGCTACCTGAAGTGCATACTAAAAGTCAACTAACGCTGATGAGTTCTAGTTTAAAGCAAGTAGGTATAAACATCATTTCGTTATCTTTTCTTTCAAAGTACACACACACACACACACACACACATATATATATATACACACTTACACATTAACATTTCACATGCCTTCATTTAACATTCACCGGTGGGTACATACGTATATATACGCCTTTGCATTCTTCGAACATTCATTGGTCTTATAATAAGGGTGATCAGCCTGTCATTGATTGCGTAAGTCACAAAGACAGACGCTTCATCCTACCGTCATGGGCCGTCATTCTTACAACCGCCTGACAACCTTTGTCTATCCGTCATTTTCTTTAACCGTCCGGCAACCTTCGGCCGTCCTTCATTTTCTTTAACCGTCCTACCGTCGTAGTCCGTCATATTCGCCCGTTTACCCTAAGGCAACTGTTTCCCAAACGAACTATATATGCAACCATGCTTCGATTAAGGGCCTCTTTCTACCGTAGTAGTCCGTATTTAGTCTACCTTTCTAGACTTTAACATATTGTCTGCATAATAGTCGTATGGTCGTCTGTCTACCATAGTAGCCGTCTTTATCGTACCTTCCTACCGAAGTAGTTCGTATTTTCGTCCATAACGTTTACATATATTCATAACATGCAATATACATAAATATAAAGCAAGATTTCATTCATTGACGTTATGTCATTCATTCATTTCATTCTTTATAATCATTCATTTCATTCTTGTTCATCATTACTTTCATATAACATGTATGGTTATATTATCATTCATAACATTCATTCCTTGCATGTATACACTTCAGCCCCAAAAACCTTTAAAATCATTTGCATATAACATATAGAGGGCACATAGAACTCACCTGTTGAGCGGGTTCTTGAAGTATAATGGCTAGTCAGTGAGCGTCACTAAGGTCACACAAAATCTGTATAATCAAGTCATACAAGATAAGATAATGATCCTAAACGACACTAGACGTTCTTACGTTTAGGGTTTGGCGAACTTATATAAGTTCGCCACCTTTGGCTTAAGCGAACTTGGTAAGTTCGCCCTATAGAACTAGGCTAAGATGTGATAGGTTCGCTATGTTTAGTGCTAAGCAAACATGATAAGTTCGCCACCTTAGTGCTTAGAGAACATGCTAAGATCGCTACATAGATCTAGGTGAACATGTCTTAGCGAACATGTTAAGTTCGCCGGAATGGTGCCAGGCGAACAAGATAAGTTCGCCTGCGCTATCATCTTCCCCACCAAGAAACCCTAGATCTGGTCCATGATTTCTAATCGTTCAAGCTTAAAACTTTTTACGTCACAGACGTTCCATTTTCATCCATGAACCCAGATCTATGGTTTGTCTCAAATTTCATACGTAAAAATCCATACTTTAATCGTTTTTACCCGATACCCAAAAATGTACAAAAACTCAAATTTTAGCTAGATAGTTACCTGTTGGGATCCGATTTCCATTGCTGTGTGTTGATGTGAGTGTGCGTGACGATTCCCGAGCTTTTGAGCCTTTTCCTTAGCTTTCTCTCCCTAGCCCGTGATCTCTCTCTATATAGAATTTGCGTAAAAGTGAAGAGAATGAGGGTGGAGAGTGAACGATGCTGGGCTTAAAGGGTTTTACTCCTCTTTCGGCCCATGGGCCGATCCATGCTCAAGCCCCTCTCCTTTCTTCCTCGTTCATTTCATTAAGTCTCGCATTATGAATCCCGTTATTATTTCGTTTATTCGATTACTATTTATTTGGGATGTTACACTAAGCTATTACACACTAAGATTTCCATCTTTTCACTTCAAACCAAGGTGAATACGAGTCTGTCAAAAATACGGTTTTAAGCTGTGAGTGTGCTACAAACACTCTCACGCAAAGATCAAACTGTTTACGTTTATAAAAAGGGCAAAACACGAAAATTAAATACTTACTCATACCATCCCAGGATTTGGGGTTGGCCAAGGATTTCAAACCAAGGGGATGTTCGTTACCCAAGGAAGACAAGTATACGTAAAGTTTGATCAAATGTTTATACTCGCTCCGGATCCAGTTTGGCCTGGCGGGGTTGGCATGTATGGTCGGGTGATTGCGTAAAACACAGCTGTGAGGTCGTGGAGCCCCCTAGTATGTGAACAATGTATACGAAAATGAAATGGGAAGGAGTTATGTGTTCAATGCCTTCTAGAGAATTATGCTTAATTATTTAATTCAACTGTTTTGTCATGATTACGAAATGATTTGTAAAGCCCCAAACCCGGGAGACCTCACTTATTGGATTTACTCATCAACACATAACGCATAAACATAAAACATAAAACACATTGCATCGGAAATGATTTAAAACTTAAACATATGCAGCAGAAATACAAAACATGTCTAAAGCATACTTGTCAGTAATAAACTAAACTTGTCTTTAAACGACATAATCAAAAGAAACATAAACGGGATGTCAGACACTGATCTTCGGGTAACTCTTTGCGCCAAGCCGAGCATCCTCATCCATCTACCGCCAACTACACTTAAATGATATGCATACTAAAAATTAGCAACGCTGAGTGAGTTCTAACATTTACTTTAAATCAATTGTATAAAAGATTTGCTAATACATACATACTGCCTTTAAGGCAAAACATTATGCACTTTACTTTTCAAATAAATTTAAAACATATAATAAACCGTCAATTCCTTTACACTGTACTGCCCTTATGGCTCTCGGCCATGAACCGACAAGTACCTGGTCAATGCCCCCATGGCCAACGACCATGAACCGACACTACCGTTTATCCGTCAATTCCTTTTTCACTATTGTACCGCCCTCATGGCTAGCACCATGAACCGACGAGTACCTGGTCAATGCCCCCATGGCTCTCGTCTATGAACCGACAATACCGCTTAACTCTAAGGGGAGTTGCGTGGTTCTCCCGAGCAACCGCCATCACTCATCCCAGTTGTACAACCGTTAGCGAACCCCAAAGGTTCTTACTAATGGGTAGAACCCATATCTAACATCTTGTACAAGTAACATCTGTCCCAAGGACCTTTACAGCTGGTACACATTCCCGTAGGAAATCTCTTTACTTTCTTTACATAACTTTCCTTTACTTGATCAAAACTTAACATATATTATGCCTTTGTTTATGTATATGAAAATATAGTAAAGGCTTGCCATAACATATCTTTACTTACTCAACATAGTTTATCACATATATCATGCCTTTGTTTATGTATATGAAAATATAGTAAACGCTTGCCATAAGATATATCTTGCTTTACTTGAAACATACTAGCACATATATTATGCCTTTGTTTATGTATATAATCATATAATAAACGCTTGCTAATAATATAGCTATACTTTACTCAAAACGTACATTTGCCTCTTTTAAACTTTTTACTAAAGCATAGCTTTCACTTCGTTTATTTATATATAAAATATGATAAACACTTTACACTAAGTATGCACACCACCCCTAAAGCAGGCAAAAAGGGGATTAGAACTCACCTAGTATCTTAGCTGAACGTCTACTTGGATCTCACACAATCTGAACAATCATAACAATTCAACGCATATCAGACTCAACCCGACACTAAACGGTTTCACTATTCTGACCGGGCGAACTTATCCAGTTCGTCTCTTATGGACACAACTAACTTACCATGCGAACTTTTTAAATTCGCTAAGTTGTCCCTAGCGAACTTACCAAGCGAACTTGTCAAACTCGCTAGACACAATTCAGCGAACTTATTAAGCGAACTTACAAGTTCGCTTGTCCCTTGCCCGACGAACTTAACAAGTTTGCCTGCGGGCTTCTTCTTCCCCACTCAAACCCTAACTTGCATGGATATGGCGGCTAAGGTTTGATTTCATCAAGACTCGAACTTTTTACGTCCAAAACGTTTGTTTTCTAACCAGCAGTCTAGATCTATACTTTGTTTCCATTTTCAAACGTAAAAACCTCGCCTTTATTCGATTTTTCTCCAAAACCCAACTCATAACAAAAACTCAGATCTAGGATAATCGGTTACCTGTAAACGCTTCCTCTCCGCAGTTAAACGTTCCAGAGACGTATGCCAACGATCCTATGAGCACGGATTCAAAAACCGGGACTTTCTCTCTCTAGACTCTCTCCCACCTTCTCTCTCTAGAAAACGAAAATGGTGTTGGAAATGAGGGTTTGGGGCTGGTCTTGAGGCTTATTAGGGCCTAAACCTTGCCCCTTTTTTGGCCCATACCCCCAAGCCCAAGCCCAAGCCCACTACTCTTATTCTTTCTAAGTTTTTAATTTTCGCTAACTATTCCATGTTCTAAAACTCGGGATGTTACATGATTTGGGGTCATAAAGTATTCACCAGCATATAGTTGACGTTCATTGTAACATTTCTGCTTTTCATGTAACCGTAACGTTTATCGTATTCGTGAATGAATAACATTTGGATTTATTATATTATCATGTTATACCTCAAACAATTCAATTTGATACCTTGCATGCTATTTAGTGCTTGCACGTCCTCGTTCGCCTTCTAAACCTCCGTTTACTGCGTACCGTCCACTACCGTTAACCAAATTATACATAACTTTGATTTCTATTTCATATGCTAAAAGGATTCATTTCATTTTTAAGAACAACTTTCATGTACAAAACTTTCCTTAAATAGACTCTGAATTTTGTAAAACGATCAAGTTGCGCATGTGTAGTTGTAACGCTTTACCGACACACTGTACTCACCTATTACTAAAGCAAGACCAATATATCAATATTAAGTACCTAAAATAGTAATTCAACCAATTTATTTATTCCTATAAATCTACACTAGTACCGGCTACCGCTTAAAGCTCCAATGGTAAAAAATTGAACGTTTTATGCATCTAATCATAAATTAATCAAGTTGAGGGACCTTGTTGTCATTACTTAAAGTTGGATTTCGAAATATGGTTGATGGTGGCTGACTTACGGCTGGTTTAGGGTCCCAAAACCCTAAACTTGTCCTCCAAGCTCTTTCCATAATTACACCCTTGCATCCTCAAGTATAAATAGTTGGCCTTGGGTGCTTAATTCTTTGCTCATTCCCTACAAACCACTCCTAAAACCCCTTATTTTTGTGAAATTCTCAGCCCCTAATCCCTGGAAAAAAAAACCGCAAAATCAAGCCAAGAAGAACCAAGTAAATTGTTCTACCGAGTCCACTTTCTATACTTTCGTTCTTGTACTCATTGTCTTCCATCTCCTTCTATTCTTTTATTTTTTTTTCTTACATCATGATCACTTGATCATGATGAATCTTAACCCTATTCTATATTAACTAATATTATTATTAAGCTAACTAACATAATCAATCGATCATAGGATCCCGTTTGCAATGGCGGCTATGCCGTCGCATTGTGTGAATCCTCTATACGTTCTTCGGTAATAGTGTGCTCTGCCGATACCTTAGAATGGATGGGTTAACATAAACACGCTGTATCTACTATATATTAATGCTACATACATTGTTATAATTTTTATTTACGCGTTCGGTAACCTTAAAACCCTAAACGGTCCACTTAAGTGCAACCGTTGAATTTGGACAGAAATAGTGCTGACTTTAACTAAGCATAACTTGATCATAAGTAATCGAAACTGAGCAAAACCAAATTCCACGACGTAGTTCGTCGAGTGGACGTTCCAACCATAATTGGCTCGTTTTCTAATTCAATAGCATGACTCCGTAGTAGCCAAAACGGGAAACGTTTTTCAGTACCTTCTTTCTTGTTTGACTGTTTTGGCTATGATCCGTGTCTCAAACGGAAAACCTTTCTAAACGAAACTTTTTCGAAACATTATAAACCGCTTGTAAAATTTCATGATTTTAGCACGTCGTTTGTTATTTTTAGCGAGCACGTTTCTGTTCAGCTTTTATGCTGTCCAAATCTTAAAATAAACAACATTAACCATTATATATTCTATCTTCTATTTCTCGCATCCGTTAACGTTCTAACTTTCGATAAACGCCATTCAAACCCTAATTGACTATATCGTGATCTTTTAGGGAGTTGATCTAAATCCTAGAACTCTCAAGCCTTACGAGTCAATCATCTCTCAACACAAAAGTGAGTTCTTCATAGCCCCTTTTTCCTTTTAAGTTTTTGGGGTGGAAACATGTACCGTGGAACATTCAAACATTTTCATACAAATCAACTAAAACGTTTTCTTATACTTGTTAGAATTAAATGGCTATACATGATTGCATATTCGTAAACGTAAAGTCCCTCACGTGATTCATACACAACCATTAACTTTTTATAAGCCAACGGTAGTACAATAATGGATCCATAGGTGTGACATACCCATTCATCACTCGGGTAGGGTGGTGAATGATCGAAATCCGACATATTAATGATTTGGTGGGTTCCAAATCTCTTTGGGGGCAACTTGGTCATTATGGTTGGTTGTGGACTTCATGTATGGATTTAATTGACTTGCATATTTAAATTGTTTGTATTTGATTTGTACATATATCTTTGTGTGTCAAAACCTATGAGACTCACCAACTTTGTAGTTAACACTTGTTTTTACATGTTTTCAGGAAACGAAAAGTAAGAGTTTAGCTTTGAAGATTCATCACCATAGGGTTGCATGATGGCCTTAGAATACAATAAAACAAATTATTATTTGTGTTATAATTTCATTTGAGACTATGTAACGAATTATGGGTTTTTAATAAGATATCTTTAATATTTCTTTATGCCTTGTGTTCTTGTTATTCAATTTCGTCGCGCTCCCGTGATTCCGCCTTTAGCGGGGGTGTGACATTCATTTTCAAATGTTTTCAGGAAAAGATTAAATATGACCTTAACGCCCCAGGACTGGCCACAGCTTAAGTCCCGGGGACAGTTTTGTTGTATATCCGGATCGGGCCACACACTTAGACCCAGTGCAACCAAAGATATATTATTCAGGTTTGTGCTATGCACAGGAAGAACCTGAGAATAAGACAAGGTTAAGGTGCCCAAAGGATTGCGACTCCCTAGGCAGAATATCTCCTTGTAGATTTTACTGACTTTGGTCAGGGTTTTGATTTCAATATCAAATGTATAAACAATCGGGTTTTCTACCTAAAGTATTTAAATGAAAAGATCTTTTGTCTACACGACAAAGTTCTGATATTTACAAACCAACCCTTGAGGTTGAGATGATTTATGAAACGATCCTTTGATAAAACGTTATTCCGCTGCACAAAAACAAACTATGTAATCAAAGCAGGTATCGTTGGTGCCAACTTATGTCGCAGCCCGTGAGCGTCTTGGGGGTGCCCGGGGCGGGGTGTGACATCATCCTCATCCGTCTATTATGCTTGATGTTGTGTTTTTAAGTGAAGAATGGTTTTGACGTGCATTCTTTGGTGTTACCGGTTCTAACAATGATATTAATGTTCTTGATCAATTGTCTATATACGATGATATGATAAATGGAATCGCACCGGACTCATCTTTTGAACTCAGAAGAGTACATTACAAGCGTGGATATTATCTTCGTGATGAGATATATCCCGAATATGCTTCAATTGTCAAATCTCTTACTTGTCCCGAAGGTCCAAGGCGTATTACATATAAAGTAGCTCATGACGCAACAAGAAATGATATCAAACGAGTGTTTGGTCTCTTAAAGAATAAGTGGCAACCGAGAAATCCATAACCAACTAAAGACAGACTTGACTGAGCATATTTACGTTCGTTCACTAAAGTAGCTTGTTTATATTAAGTTTCTTAGTTATTATTTTGTAACTTTAATAATATTATTTTATTTATCTTTATTTTTATATATGTTTATTTTTTAAATAATATTATTTTTTTTATATTTATTTTTAATTAATATTAATTTAATTACGTCTATATTTAATTAATTAATATAAATTGTCCAAATAAAAATAATATATTGTATAAATAAAAATAATACTCCTTCCATGTGAGAATGGTGTGCTAAATCTGGATGGGTGAGGTGGCGCCTACTTGGCTTGCATTTTTTGTTCACACCACTCATACTCACATAAATATACCTTATGCCCTTAGAAAACATCATCTGATGGTCAAGTCAGCCATGTTTCAATATAAACACACAGGGTTGTAAACGAGTCATACCATTCGCGAGCCACCCAAGATTAACTCAATAGAGTTTCTAATAGGCCTGACCCTACAAGTGCTTGAGCCCGAACTCATTTAATAGAAGAGCTAGATCCCTAGCTTCACATACCGAGCTTGACTAGACTCACGAGTCTAAACAATCATATTATTTATATAAATATAACAGTTTTTTTATATAGTAAATATTATTATATAAAATTATATACATTGACAATGTTTATGAATAGTAGCTTTTACTGATTTTCATGAGCACTTTGCCAACGAAAAATCACCGACAGAAAACCGTCGGTAATAGTTGTAACCGATTGAATCATCCGTAAGTGAAAGTAATATTTTCTTTAATCATAATAATATAACTATCTAGTATATATATTTTGCTATAATAGAACTATGATTATCCTAAAGAAGGATTAAGGCCGAAGGCTAGCTTTATTTCATGTGAGAGAGTCCATGGCGAGAGAGAGAGAGAGAGAGAGAGAGAGAGAGGGGGGGGGGGGGGGGGTAGAGAAGGAACGGCAAGAGGCACCGGATACCGGCATCAAGAGAAGCTAGAAAGCTGGACAAGGGTCACGTACAGGAAACCATCTACGGGAGCCAAGAAATTCAATGCCACCACATTCCTAGTGTCTAATCTGCCTGAGGAATGTTCATGTTCGAGACTATGGAAAGCATTCCAACACATTGGTTGGATCGTAGATGCATACGTTGCAAGGAAACGGGATTATATGGGGAACTGTTTTGGGTTTGTTAGATTCAAAGAATTCGGAGATATGCAGGAGCTTCTAAACGGACTGAACATGGTTATCATCGGGAGGTGTAAAGTTGCAGTTACGATTGCCAAGTACGATAAGAACCACAACAAATACAATTCCGGGCCAAGCAATCATGGCCAAACCACGGCGGTAAGGTCTTACATGCCTGTTGTGGGTCATGGCCTCAGTCCTACCAGGCCCTTCCGACCCGCCAAAATTATCAATGGCATATCATTCAAAGAAGCACTAATTCGGGATGAAAAACAAGTTCAGAAAAAATCTGTGACTTTAGACTATAAACCGCCACCATACCCGACCTCCGTTTGCACTAAAAGGGCACTATTTGGTGAAGCCATAGATATTCAATCCATGTGTACCACTAAACTAATGTTAAAGTCGGTAGGTATGGAAAACGTAAGTATATCATATGTTGGCGGTCTACAAATGATGATCATCTTCAAAAGCACATCGGAAGCTACTAATTTCCAACTTAAACATGAAGCTACTTGGTAAAAACATTTTCATTCTTTGTCCATTTGGGACGGTCAGGATATCCCATACCAACGGATTGCGATGCACGTTTGGCTCGCTAAAATAAAAGGGGTGCCTTTTATCTTAAGGGACAGATGCGTGTTTGATAAAATCGGTGAGGCTTTTGGGAGAACCATACTTCCGTCGGAATTTTCATGGGAAGATGACGACATCTCATTCGCATGTGGTTACGTCCTTACTAGTATCGGTAAAAGGATTGAGGAAGAAATAATTATTAACCGGAGGAATACTTCATTTCCGGTATGGGTTAATGAGGAAATGAACTCATGGAGTCCACTGTTCGTTGATCCTTATCAGACTTCAAAGGATGGGGATGAGTATAAATCTAGAGATGAAGATATTTCGGTTTCTTCGAACCAGGAACCGATAATTAGGACGGAATTACCAAGAGAATCCGGGAACATCTCCGACAACCGGAGGAATTCAAATGGTTCTCCGGTAGTCGAGCATGGGTCACAGGATACGGCGCATAAGTACAATCATGATGCTTCGGGAAACAACTTGAGTACAGGGGGAGAATCCAAGATGCTCAGAGAAAAGATTATTTCGACGGATCATGTTCCAAGATCTGCAGAGCCGGATTTAATTAATGATGGGTATTGTGGAGCCGATCGAGATTTGGAGGTGGGCCTGGACTTACATAATGGGCTTAATGATACTGATGGTATGGACAAAGAATGCCCATTTTGAATTAATATACCTGATGGGCCGGTTATCAGCATCGAGGAATTGCATGGATCTGATCCAATTAAGATTTGTAGAGGGGATAAGGTTCCAGACTTAAACATTCCTCTCACACCCATCCAGGTCACGAATCCCGTTCTTTCCGCCGGAGAATGCTGGGGAAATCCAAGCCTAGAATTCACAGAAAGATGGGGAAACCATTTTCATTCAAAATTAAAGATCGATTATGGAATAATCCTCCTCATTCGTCGCACTCTGAACCAGCGCAAGGTACATCCTCTTTCACTTCTTCCCCTGGATCCGGTGAGTTAAACTCATCACAATTAGGGGGGCCTGGGGCTATTGGGGAGGAAGAAATAGTTTCAGAAACAAATGAATTTATGGGGCTGGGATCGCATTTCAATTCGGATGTAATGGGCGATATTTCCAATAGGGATGAGTTACAAGGGGCTCAGATTAATCAGGCAGAAGGTTATGAAGAGGCTCACAATTTGGTTGGGTTGGATGAGGTTCAAGAAACTATCCGTATTGCAGACTGCATAGGCGGGTTTAAGGAATTGGTTCGAGAGGTCATCGAGGAAGGGGGCGTGGAAAAAATAGTTTCTTAATGGATTTTTTATCTATTAATGCCAGGGGAGTTGGGGACGATAAAAAAGTCGCCTGGATCAGGAATTTAAGATCGGCGAATCGTATTGCGTTCCCGTGTGTTCAAGAAACTATGCTTGCTGATGGGAATAAATCTTCTTTTGAAAAACTCTGGGGGGAAAGGTTTTTGGGCTGGATTGGGTGAATGCTTCTGGTCGCTCAGGAGGGTTAGTCTCTATGTGGGATAGTGGTATTTTCTCGGTCTCCTCGGCAGCTAAAAATCAAAATTATCTTGTAGTGCATGGTAATTTCAAGGGGATTGATGAGGAGTGTCATATTGTAAATATTTATGCCCCTCAAGACGGGAGAGCTAAAAGGTCACTTTGGAATTCACTTTCTGCGCTTAAACACGGGGTGGGGGGATACTGGATCTTTCTAGGAGACTTTAATGAAGTTAGAAGGCAGGAGGAGAGGCAAAATTCGGAATTTAATCATGCTAATGCTAGAAGATTTAACGACTTCATATATAACGCTAACCTCATGGAATACAACATGGCGGGTAGGAAATTTACGTACAGACATGGGGATGGTCTAAAGTTAAGTAAAATTGATCGTATTTTGGTCTGTCAGAATTTTTGGAATAAATGGCCTACCGCTGCTCTTACGGCTCTGCCTAGTGGTCTTTCGGATCACTGTCCTTTAAAACTTGCCACTTCTGACCAAGATTTCGGGCCTGTCCCATTCCGTTTTTTTAACTCTTGGTTTTCTCGTCTCTCCTTAGATTCAACAGTCTTGGAGGCTAACTCAGCTTTTGTTTTTGAAGGGCCACCTGATAAGTTTCTAGCATTGAAATTGAAAGCTTTCAAATTTGCCATTAAAAATTGGCTTGCAAAGGACAGAGCAGACATGGATGGTGAAAGAAAGGATCTGGAGACTAAAATGGAGGAGTACATAATCATGGCTGAGAATAATCTCCTCGATTACGATCTCTTGAAAAAAAATTTGGACTGCAAAAAAAAGTTGTTGGATTTGGATCATAAAGATTGGTGTGATAAGAGGCAAAAATCAAGAGCTAGATGGGCGAAGGATGGAGATGAAAATACAGCGTTCTTTCATGGATTCATTAACAACCGAAAGTGTTTAAGTAGAATTCATGGTCTAGAGATTGATGGGATTTGGTGCACTAAACCTAGCCTTGTCAAGAAGCAAATTCACGATTTTTTTTCAAACAAGTTTAAAAATCCGTTGCCTGCCCGTCCGAATTTCATTTGCCATCACCTTAATAAACTTGATTCTTCCTTTGCCGATGGTCTCATTGTCCCATTCTCAGAATCAGAAATCAAAGAAGCAGTCTGGGAATGTGATGGGGATAGAGCTCCGCGTCCAGATGGTTTTAATCTTAGTTTTATTAAACATTTTTTGAGCATTCTTGAAGCGGACTTCGTACGTTTGATGGGTCATTTTCATACAGATGGTGAGATTAGTTCAGGTTGTGCCTCATCTTTCATCACCTTAATCCCCAAAGCAGTTGATCCTAAAGGCTTAGAAGAATTCAGGCCAATCAATCTTATTGGTGTTATTAGTAAAGTTATTTCCAAAACTCTTGCTAATCGGCTGAAAAAAGTAACCAACTCAATTATATCGGAGGAACAGTCGGCTTTTGTTAGTGGCAGAAACATATTGGATGGGCCTCTGATTACAAATGAGATCATTTCATGGAATAAGAAGTGCAATAAATAATCTATTCTTCTAAAAATTGATCTGGAAAAAGCGTTTGATACCTTAGATTGGCAATTTTTAGACTCGGTGCTGCTACAGATGCATTTCCCGGTCAAATGGAGAAGATGGATCCATACTATTATGTCCACGTCCAGATCCTCAGTAATTGTTAATGGGTCACCTACCTTCGAATTTCAATATTTCAGAGGGGTCCGTCAGGGAGATCCATTGTCTCCGTTCATCTTTATTATTGCTATGGAAGCTTTCTCCAGTTTCATGAAGAGCGCATGTCGGACTAATATCTTCAAGGGGGTACAATTGTCTCCCCAGGGGCCTTGTCTCTCACATCTTATGTACGCAGATGATATTATGGTGTTGGGAGATTGGTCGGAGGCGAACATTAGAAATATTGCTCGCATCATGCGGTCTTTCACCCTTGTGTCCGGCCTCAAAATGAATTTCAAAAAATCGATCATCATGGGAATGGGAGTGAATTCTGTTAGCTGCCAAAACTTTGCCTCAATCATAAAGTGCACATCTGGAAAGGTCCCATTCAAGTATCTTGGTATCGAAATTGGCAATAAAATGCACTTGTCTAAAGCTTGGGAACCGGTTATTCGTTCAATCCAAACCCGTTTATCTACCTGGAAAGCGTCTACTTTATCTATTGGGGGCAGGGTCACTCTTCTGAAGTCGGTATTTGACGCCCTCCCCGTGTATTATTTCTCTCTTTATAAAGCTCCTAAGGTGGTCATTAAAAAAATTGAAAGCCTTAGGAAATCTTTCTTTTGGGGAGGGTCTTTGGAAAAGAAAAAAAATCATTGGTTTAAATGGGAAACTATTATTGCCCCAAAGGATAAGGGTGGGCTCGGTCTAGGTTCTCTTGAAGATCTAAACCATAGCCCGTTGGTTAAATGGTGGTGGAGGCATAAAGTTGAAGGGGAGAGGTTGTGGAGGAGGATGATAGATGCTATTCATAATAACAATTCCTCTTGGGGCACGGTTCCATGTAACAAATCATTTCCAGGGGTGTGGAATAAGATCGCTAACTTGAAGCAGTATTTGGATAAGGAAAATAAGGTCTTGCCATTCTCGATAGTGGGGTCTTTGGGTAATGGTGAATGCATAAGGTTTTGGGTTGATCATTGGATTGGTTTGGCTCATCTCATGGTTTCCTATCCGGCCCTTTTTAGAATCGAATCTAACAAATCTTGCTTTGTCCGGGACCGGTGTCGAATGTCAGGTACTAATCTAATTTTTACATGGTCTTGGATTAGAAATATATTGCTACCTTGTGAATTGCAGGAATTGGATGGATGTTCTTTGGCACTAAATCAGGTACAATTTCCGAATCGAATGGATTGTTGGTCGTGGTCGGGCAATCCGGATGGCTCGTTTTCAGTCAAGTCGATCAGGTTGGCTTTTGTCGATCAAAGGGTGATGGACTCGAGACCTGTTTTTTCTTGGGATGCTTGGCTGCCTCTAAAGATTAATATATTTGGTTGGAGATTGCTTGCTGATAGGATCCCGACAAGACTGGCGCTACAAAGGAGGAATATTCAAAGTACATCTCCAGTATGTGTTCTTTGCAGTGAATCGGACGAGTCGGTCGATCATGTTTTCACAGCTTGCTATGTTGCATCGATCATCTGGCAGAATATATCTTCTTGGTGTTGGCTCCCCCCGATTTTTGCATTCACGGTGAAGGATCTGTTCTCATCAAATCCGTGTGTGGAAAGTCCAAATTTGAGACAACGGATGGTGCAATTGGTTATCTTATTGGCTTGTTGGGCTCTTTGGAAAGCTCGGAATAATCATATCTTTGAAAATCAAAAGATTCTCATCCCAAAAATCATTGAAGAAATAAAAACAGTGGGGTTCCTTTGGTTAAAAAACCAGGCTAAGTTGCCTGCATTAGACTGAAAAAATTGATGTTCCTTTAATTTTTAGTGTGATAGGTTGTTTAGAGAGTAATTTTTAGTGTGATAGCTCTATTGTCTAGTGATCTTCAATTTTTAGTTGTATTTTATTTCCTCGTCTCTGTTTTATTTTGCTAGTAGCTGGCTATTGGATTTATGCTTTAAAAAAAAAGATAGGAGTTACTTGGTTAAAATTTGTTGATGGCCCTCCACGTTTTTTAAAATTAAGAAGGAAAAGTCCAAATCCTAAAGCATGGTCCATGTGAACACAAACAACCGACGACTTCAACAAGTCATTAGCTTCTTCAACAAGAAAACAAACACGTTGCGAACTTAAATTAAGCCACCCCCGCCCACCGTTTTCAACCCCACAACCACCAAACCCATCTCCATTTCTTTACAACCCTCCATTCATATCACCCAATCCAAACAACAAACTAACCAAACACCATGAACAAATTAGGCTTGGCGGACATGTTAGGCCACCTAGGTTCAGTCCTCGCTAGTCTCATGTTCGTGTGGGCAATCATCCAACAATACTTCCCAAACAACGTCCGAAACTTCATCGACAAATACTCTCAACGATTCCTCACCCTCTTCTACCCTTACATCCAAATCACCTTCAACGAATTCACCGGCGAAAGATTCAAACGCAGCGAAGCCTATTCCGCCATCGAAACCTACCTCGGCAAAACCACATCTATGCAAGCCAAACGTCTCAAAGCAGACGTTATCAAAAACAACACGCAACCGCTCTCTTTATCCATGGACGACCACGAAGAAGTCGCGGATGATTATAATGGAGTCAAGGTTTACTGGGCCTCCGGCAAGAACATACTTAAAACTCAAACGTTTTCTTTCTACCCAAGCACAGACGAAAAGAGATACTACAAGCTCACGTTTCATAAAAGACACAGAGAACTCATCCTCAGGGATTACTTAAACCATGTTCTAAAAGAAGGTAAAGAGATCAAAGTGAAGAATCGGTTACGAAAGCTTTACACCAACAACGGAGCTCAGTGGAGTCACGTTATGTTTGAGCATCCAGCTTCGTTTGAAACCCTAGCGATGGATCCTGTGAAGAAACAAGAGATTATCGATGATTTGACCACTTTTAGCAACGGTGAAGAGTTTTATAACCGAATTGGTCGCGCTTGGAAGCGTGGCTATCTTCTCTACGGCCCTCCGGGGACTGGAAAGTCGACAATGATTGCGGCCATGGCGAATTTCTTAGGGTATGATATATATGATCTTGAGTTGACTGCGGTGAAGGATAACACCGAGCTCAGGAGATTGTTGATTGAGACTACCAGTAAATCGATTATTGTGATTGAAGATATTGATTGTTCGATGGACCTCACCGGACAACGGAAGAAGGAGAGTAAAGAAGAGGAGGAAGAGAGTGATCCAGCGAAGAAACCGATGAGACCGCTGGAGAATGATTCGAAGACGAGTAAGGTTACTCTTTCCGGTTTGTTGAATTTTGTGGACGGTTTATGGTCGGCTTGTGGTGGTGATCGGTTGATTGTGTTTACAACGAATCATGTTGAGAAGCTTGATCCGGCGTTGATTCGACGAGGTCGAATGGATAAGCATATTGAGTTATCGTATTGTGGATTTGAAGCGTTTAGGGTTTTGGCTAAAAACTATCTTTATCTCGAAACACATGAGTTGTTTGAAAAGATTCGTGTGTTGTTGGGAGAGGCGGAGATGACGCCGGCGGATGTGGCTGAGAATCTGATGCCGAAGACTAGTCCGGTGGATCAGGAAGGGTGTTTGAGGAGCTTGATTGGAGCTCTGGAACAAGCAAAAGAGGAGGCGGCAAGGAAGAAGGTTGAGGAAGAAGAGGCGAGAATGAAATTAGAGTCGCCGGCGGTGAAGACTGAGGAAGTTAACGTTGTGAATTCAGTGGAGAATGGATCGAATGAAAGCGTGTAAGGAAGTTGGTGGTGATTGGAAATGAAGAAGATTGACGCCGGCACGTGATTTCCGGCGAAGGATTTGCGACAACGGGAGGATGAGATATAGATAAGGTCAACGGTTGGTTGGTTTGATTTCCATTGTTTTGACCTAACTTCAGTTTATTGACATTAATAGTCCTTCATTTGCTTTTGAATTTTCAATTTTCAAAGTAACCAAAATGCAACTTGCTACTTGCAGTTTCTAATAAAATTTCTTTGCCGTTGTAGAAAATAAATAAAATCATAAATGAATGTAGGGGTGTCCAAACCCGGTCTAGAATTGTTGAATCGGTCTGCCTTTTGGTCCTTCTATTCCATGCCTTTTTTTTCCGGTTCGTTATGGTCCGGAACCCCGTAAAAAGACTGATGATGAGCCATTACAAAGTGTAAACATTGACCCTTTTTAGACTACGTGTAGTGGTTTCGTGTCACTTGTCACCTCACCCAATAGGGGCGTCAAACACCGCGTGATAGGGGCATTATCCGGGCGCCATGGGCAGGGCGTTATGGGTTTAACGGGCGTGAGAGACTTTCTGGATTTAATGCTAAGGTGGCTCAATAAGAAATGAGGGTGGAGAGGGGCGTTGCCCCACTACACAGTCTTATATTTTAACAAATCTATACTATATAATAAATAAATGTTTTGATGGGACACTTGTCACTCTCTCATGCATTCTTAACTTTTTTTTTCCCGCCTCATTCTCCTATTAATTATAGAAATTTATTTAATTGTTTTTATAATTTTTTTCCCGTCTCTCTCTCCTATTAAATAATAGTTATTTCTATAATTCTTTTTATAAAACGCTTTTCATAAATATGTAATATGTAAATATTTATTACTAAGTATATATAACATTGCATTTATTCAAACTGTGTAATACATCGGGTTTCTAAAGTTTAATATGAATTAACATTTATCAGTTAAATAAAAAAAAATTAGTACTCAGCTAAAAAATGTTTTAAAAATTATCTTAACAAAATTTATACCTGTCGTGTAATATTTTATTCAACTCGTGTAATACACGGGTTTTTAAAGACATATTTTTTTTTATTACTAAGTATATAACATTACATTTATTCAATCCGTGTAATACACGGGATTCTAACATAGTTTTAAAATAAAATAAAAAATATAATTTAATAACTTCAAAAATAATAAAACTAATGTCATGAGGGTGGAGAGGGGCGTTGCCCACTACACAGTCTTATATTTTAACAAATTTTAATATAAATAAAAAATATAATATAATAACTTCAAAAATAATAAAACTAATGTCCAAAACTTACAAAAGTGCAAGTTTTTATAATTTATTATAATTAGTGATGACCGCTTATGTTTTTTGGATATAATATATTTGTTAGGATTTATTGTACCAATCTTTACAATAATTAAAGAAGAACATAAAATTTTAAAGACGATACCATATAAAACAATAAAACCAGTAAGGTATTTTGTAATAAGAATAACTATAAAAGAAACTTAATCTGTGATATTCTTGAATTTTAAGGTAAAAACGATTAAACCAATAGTTTATATCTAAGTTGTGAATATTAGAACAAAGAAACAAAACGTGTCCGGATTAACATTTAGAACATGCATTAAAAATCTAAAACGTGTAACTGAAATATGGATGGTGATGTTTTATTTATTTATTATCTTGTGTTATATTACATGCAATCATTGTTATAACTATAAAATGTCTATATATATTCATTAATCAAGCCTCAAGACGAAAACAAAACGTAACCTTCACCTATGAAACAAATTTCATTACACTCGGTTTTAATCAGGGTTATGTGCGTTTATTTTTAACTTATTAAAAATCAACTTTTTATATTTATTTTTATACCAATTTTTAATCATTCAACAAGTTTTATACCCACTTTTATTTAAAAAAAGAGGAAAATTCTATAAAATAGTAACCAAGTTTCTTCTCTGTTCTGTTTAAATACTTCAAACTTTTTTTGTTTCTTTAAAGTCATTCAACTTTGATTCTTTGTTCCAATGTTGCGTAATTAGCAGGTTACCATTTTAATTAACATTTTTTAAATAAAAAAGATATGATTAATCTTTCAAAAAGAATAAACTGATAATCACGTTATTCACGGATCCAAAACCCTATGCAGATTGTTCATAATCTTTAACCCTCAATTCATGATTCCAAACCCTTCGATGCTGCTTCTTCAACTCTTCCATTGACGACTTTGTCCTGTTCGTAACTCCCCTCCCTGTTCGTCCCCAAAAGCCATTGTTGAAGTTTTCTGCTTATCGACAAAAACCCATATGCAAGTATCATCTATGTCTCTCATCTCTCTCTCTTTAATCCATGAATCACCACTGTATAATTATGGGCCAAAACCTAGTTCATCATAGTTTATTCAAATTGATATATTCTAGTTTTAATTATGGGCCAAAACCTAGTTCATCATAGTTACCACTGTTTAATCCATGAATCACCACAGTTTATTCAAATTGAAATATTCTAGTTCATAGGAGTATTAGCCAGAAATACATTTAGATGGACATTAGATCCCATTGTAGTGGCATACCAACCCGTCAGAACCGCCGGAACCGTGACCAACCACTGCCTAACGGTGCGGTTAACGGATTTAATATCTATGCTTTGTCGGGTCCAGTTACAGTTCAGGTAAGCTCGGTTCTATGCGGGTTTGAACCGATAATCCACCAAATTTAAACTAAATGATGTTGTATATCGGATCACCGACCCGTTCACTACACCGGATAATGGAGACAAATAATTATCAACGGGTTATTTTGGATGCTATGTTAAATTGGTATATCAAGTTAGGAACGTTCGTTCATAAAACGAAAGAAATTTAAATAACTTTGAAAAGAACATGGCCTGCATGGGGGAAAATTGGATTGCCTGCTACATGTGCATGAAGTGTGTTTCTAACTTGAATTACCAATTTTCCCCAATGTGGACTTTGTGAACGAACCAACATAGCATCCAAAATAACCCGTTGATAATTAGGTGTCACCATTATCCGGTGTAGTGAACGGGTTGGTGATCCGATATACAACAAATGTGTTTACTTCAAGTAATATAAAGTTCATCAATCATTTCTAAATATTTGTTTGAATATTATTATTGAATCACATAATATTTATTATTTGTTTTCAGCAATGAGCTCAGAAATTGACCCTCAAATAAACAATGATGACGTTGGTACCTTCAACCAAATAAACAATGACCCTTTCTTGAGTCAACTTTGTTATGACAATATAGATGGCTATGAAGTGGAAGACGAGGTCACTTCTCTTGAAGATTGGAGTGCAAATGAAAATGATGATGATAGTGATGGTGTCGACATTACAGAACGAGATGTTTTATATCCCAGTTACGATCCTACAGTCAATGGAAATCGACGGTACCTATTCTAGGAATGAAATTTGAGAGCCATGCACAACTAAAAGAGAGTTTGATTGACTATGCTATTTCAAATGGTTACAAATTAGTGTTTACAATAAACGACCACAACAGGTTGTTGGTAAGATGTGGGAAAGAAGAAACTGTAGATGAAGGGGATGGCGTGCGAAAGAAAAAAGCGAGGACATGCCCATTTAGGCTTTGGGCCTTTACGATTACGGGTGAAAATTCATTCCAAATAAAATCACTAAACAAGAAGCACACATGTTCAAGACAGTTTTCTTTGGGTTCCCTTGTTACATATTCTCGGATTGCAAAATGATATTCGAAGCAAATAGTTGAAAATCCTGAAATTAGTTTAAGGAAAATGCAGACGGATATTATGAGAAAGTTCAAATGCAAAGTGAGTATTGGTTAATGTAATAGAGCGAAGAAGAAGGTATTAGATGACTTTGAAGGTGGATTGAAAGAACATTATGCAAGACTGCCAGATTATAAAATTGAGATATTAAGATCAAACCCATGGAGTATTGTCAAGATGGCTGCGAGTACAATGACGAACGGAGATACTTACTTTAGTAGTTACTATATTTGTTTAAAGGGTGTCAAAGACGGATGGATCAATGGGTGCAGGAAAGTAATATGTTTAGATGGGTGTTTTCTAAAAAATAGTGTCAGTTACTCTCAGCTATTGGAAGAGACGCCAATAATCATATTTTTCCTTTAGCTTGGGCAGTTGTGTCTGCTGAGAATAAGGAAAATTGGAAATGGTTTCTTGACTTGTTGAGGGATGACATTGAAATGGAAGGTGAGCTTGGACTAACTTTAATTTCCGATCAACACAAGGTATTTCTTATGTATTTACTCTTATGTTATGCAATTGTTGATATTATTTGATCTTATGTTATGTATTTGTTCAACATGGAATAGTAGAAGTTGTGAAGGATGTATTTCCTTATGCTGAGCACAGACAATGTACAAGACACATCTATGCTAACTTTAAGAAAAAAATCTGTGGGCTTCAGTTTAAAATTTTATTTTAGGCTGCCACAAATTCAATAACTGAGCAACAATTTGAAGAAAAAATGGAAGAGTTGAAAGCCATTAGTAAAGGAGCATATACTCATCTTATGGAAAGAAATCCAATTAGCTGGTCAAGAGCTTTTTTTGAGGTTGGTAGGGCATGTGATGCATCTGAGAATGGCATGAGTGAAAGCTTTAATTCACGCATTTGAGCCGCACGAAGAAAACCTATCATCACTGTGCTAGAAGAAGAAATCAGAACATTTGTAATGCAAAGAATATTTTTAATGGCATCAAAAGCAAAAAAATTAGAATATGATGTATGTCCAAGAATCAAAAAGAAATTAGAAGACATTAAAGTGAAACAAAGGTAATGTCTATTTTTATATATTTTTTGTTATTTTTTATTAATTTTTATAAACTTTTGGGTTGATTGTGTAGGCATTGGAAGGTGATTCCAAGTGATAACACCATATTTGAAGTAAAGAATGAGAAAGATGCATATGTAGTGAACATGGATGAACATACATGTAGTTGCAGATATTGGCAATTGTCAGGCATACCTTGTGTTCATACAGTAGCGGCCTTAGCCTTCATCAATAAGGACCCGAAAACCTATGTTAGTAATTGGCTTAAAAAGGCATGTTCAAGGAAGCATACAAATACCCTATCAAACCATTGAGAGGAAGCATATACTGGCCTAAAACGGATGATATCAAACATCTACCTCCAAAAGAAAGAAGAATGCCCGGTAGACCAATAGTAAAGAGGAAAAGGACCCATCCGAGAAAGAGAAAAAGAACCCGAAGGTTGGAATTGGAAGAAAAATGACTTGTAAAAATTTTCTAGGAATTGGGCATAATATATGGTCTTGCATGAACGAGAAACGAGACCCGCAACCAAAGGAAGTGAGGCCTAAAGGTAGACATAACAGATTTGATGCAACATGTGTGGTTGCTGAGGCGAATGTTGGTTAAGAACATTTCTTTTTATGCTAACGAGAATGTTGGTTTTTTTTTTTTTGCCACGATTGATATGTTGAAAATGTTGGTTATTATTATTTTGTTTTTGGATTTGTGAGGACCAACATGATAAAAAATGTTGTGTTATTTGTTTTTCGGATTTTGTTATATAGATATGGTGAAGTTGTTGGTTTACAATATTTTTTTGTTATATGTTTATTTTTTATAAGTTTTTAGACTTATTTCTTAAACTTAAAAGGATACATTATGATTTTTTTTAAAGTTAAAAACTATAAATATATAGTTTTTTTTTAATAAAAAAACTATTTTCTTTCTGTTCGTGAAAAAACAAAAATAAAAAACTATTTTTCTAATTTTTTAAATAAAAAAGTCATGTCACTATTATTAAATAAATCCACATAAACATTAAAAATAAAAAAATGTTTTCTCACATGTAATCAAATGGTAACCTGGTAAGCTGTTAATTACGCAATATTGAAACAATGAATCAAAGTTAAGTGGCTTTATAGAGACAAAAAAAAGTTTAAGATATTTAAATAGAACAAATTTAAAACTTGATTACTATTTTAGAAGTTATCCCTTAAAAAACACACAAATCTTAACTTAACATCTAATCACCTAGCTTTATCTTTAATAACCTTGATTAATTTTAGTCTCCACTCAAAGGAGATTAGTATCTCCATACCCCAGTCAATTTCAAATTTTTACTAGCGGGTATATTACGCGAATGTTGATTGACCCTAGCCTTTTTTCGAGGTTGACCCCGTTTAATTTTTTTTTTTAATATTTGACCCCGAACAGCTCATCGACCAATTTCTTGTGTTGTCCATTAGACATCAAAACTTGGGTGTTTGTTGATGTTAGAATAGAAGATACATGAAGGATAGCCTCTGCAGATGATGCTTCTGCTACTGTTGATTTGATCTTGCAGAGCGGTTCTTCAATTTCAAGTGGTCGGATGTGATCTGCAAGGCAAACTAATGGATTTAGTTTGGCTTTTGATGCTAAATCTTGAAACTGCAGCCATGGGTGAAGACAAGCAAATAAAGTTTGCTTTGTTTTTTGTTATGGTCAACAGAACTATACCCCCAAGCCATTTTATTTTATCATTGGAAAAGGGGAATGAGGTGCATATCCTTACAAAATGCCACGTTTTTTTCCTTTACATATACGTGGCATCTCAAGAGTGAATCTTTTTATAAAAAGATTTGTCTTTTCATTTTGCTAGGTCGACTAGTGGACGTTTATCCGCGCGTTGTGACGACTCGGTTCGGAACATCGAAATGTAGACAAGAAAACACATCGTGACGGTATATTCGAAAATCATGACGTCGTTATAAAAATGAATGTTAAGAAAAAAAAAGTGAACTTTAAAAAATCATTTAACGAAAAGATAAAACTGTATAAAATCGGCTCCCATCGGTCGAAGATGTAATGGATCGTTTTCAAAAGATGAAAACCCTAAGAGAACAACTATAGGAGCTATTGTTTTTCATTTATTTCTAACAACATTGTATACTATTTGTTTTTAGTGACAATGTATTTTCATTATCGTATCTTATTATATGACCGACCCGACCGAACCGAAGCGGGCCAAAAAAATATTATGTGAAGTACTTAGAAAACAAAACGACCCCGTAAAAAAAATTACTAGCTCCGCCCCCGTCTCCATATGACACCTAACTATTTAACATGCCACACTAAACCTAGGCATGACACATCCTAGGACACTAATCAATATTTCAAGACCTAAACCCCCACCCCATTTACCCTTCTCGGCCAAAAAGAAACCACACCACCACCACATTTGTTTCCGAACTTCAAACACATATACACTCTCTTTAATGCTCTTGAAGACCATTGATGAAATCTTAGTGTTCTGAAGTTCTGGTACAAAATTTAAAGATCAAAATGACAAGGTATAAACTAATCATTTTAGTATTTTTACCATCAAGTTGTATTTATATTCAAAAACACCAAAAATCACACACTTATTTTATTCTTTGATGTTGATTTGTTTTAATCTTAAAGCTTTGTTTCAAACACTTCAAAATCCTTAAAATAAATCTTATAAAAAAAATTCAGAAAGTTTTTACAGTATATGGAAGCTAGGAAAAATATAATTTCTAACAAAAACTATAAACTTTGGTGATTTATTATTTTTGTGTGTTTTATACATATTTAAGAATATTAGTTAAAAACTAGTCATTTTTGCACCAAAATGGATAAACTAAATTATTACAGATTGGTTTCTAAAATAAAACTGTATAAATGTTTGTGGATTTTTATAAAAATAAATACTATGTTCTACAAAATTATGCGTTAAAAACAGCGTTTTTGCTTAAACCGACAACTTAAACTTATATAAAAGTTAATTTTTAGACTTATAAATTTATTAAAAAAATATTATTAATTTTGTTATTTTCAAAACTAAAAGGGTTAAAACTGTCAATTAGTCAAATTTTACTATTTTAACACCCGGTTTTTCTTTATAAAACCTATCATTTTTTATAACTAATCAAATACCCAAAGAGTATGTGATCAAATTATCATCCTAAATCCTAAACGTATAAACGAATAACTTTGACACCCTTTTTGATACTCTAAAATTGAACTAAAATACGTTTTGAAACAAAAGCTATAAACGAAATCAACCTTCTAGAACTAATGAACCTAAAATAGGATAATATCTTACATGAAACTGAAACAAAAACATAAAACAAAGCTAGGTTCAGTCCCGTGATTAACAAAGTTTACTGGTATTAGGATCTGATTAGGATTGGACATTGATCAGTCATCCTTTGTTAGCATATCAGGATTCTACTACACCAGGTGAGTTTTCACGGCCCCTATTTTCAAACTTTTCTCAAATATTTTGGGGGAAAAACATGTTTCTACATATACACGCACATGAAAATTGATCTTTGATGTGAATTATCTGAGTTAACTCTAACACCCAAAGTCCCCACACACAAGTTGATTAACTGTAATGGCCGATGGATAGTGTGAATAGTACTATTTTTTCTGACCAGCCCAATTGACGTGGTAGCGCCACAAAGCATGCAATTGCACATATCCATATATATACATCAAAACTATGTTGTGTTAGGTATAGAATCAAAACTGGGACGTTTGTTGTTTGGTTAGTTGGTTATCAAAATCTGTCAAGGCTTCACTTATGAAATTATCATAATTAAATCACTCATGTGCTTAAAACAAAACATGTTCTAGAAAACAAAACATGTTCTTTTGTGCATATCTTATATCAAAACATGTGGAACTCACTCAACTTTTTAGTTGACACATGTTTTAAACATGCTTTTTAGATACAAATCCAAATCCCTAACGCTGTGTTCCCGAGTTTACTAAAGGGAAGAAAAAAAATGAAATGATTTCTTCCCCTTGCTTTCTTTTATTTTCTTTTCCCTTTTTTTCCTTTCTCTTCAAATCTTTCCAATTTTGGAGGATGGAGATAACACTTGTTTTCCCTTCATTTCCCTACTTGAAAAAAACTCTGGATCACCCTTCCTCTCATTTCCTTTCTTTTCCCTCTTAAAAAAACTCTGGAACAATGGTTTCCCTCCCATTCCTTTCTTTTCACTCCTTAAATGAGACTCGGGAACACAGCGTAAGCTTAGGCATGGTTATTTGATGCTAGGCTTTTGGTTCATCAAGGCCTATTTTAGTGTTAACTTTTGGGAGACATCTAAGTGATTTATGTAAATATTGTGGTGAACAAAACTTATAAGTATGTATAAAAACTTATCTTTTGAGTATCGAAGGATATGCTTTAGTAACTTTATAAAAAATGTGTTGTGAACCGATTTATCTGTTATATTCCGCGTTTTATTGATTTACAAATCTTGGTTTTATTATCTTTCAAAATATATATACGAAAAAAAACGTTGATAGTGGATGTGACCGAACACTTTATTGTCAATACGTTTGGAACTTCCATAAGTGTAATTTAGCATACCGACTTGAAAATGATTCTTTTGGTCTGTTAATCAAATGTTTAAGTTGGCCAATAATATCCTACTAAAAAGTTAAAAGTAACAGGGGCAGTTGAACTAGCAAGGGAAAACCCCAATCTCTCCACATGACTTCTTGCTAATAATTAATAAATGATGGTTGTTTGTTGGTATTACCTCTATTTTCTAAAATATTCCTAGTGGGATTAAAAACATATTTCATGAAAGTTTTCTTTATTTGACAAATTTTTTATATTAAAAAATAAGGACGGCTACAGAAACAGACAAAAACCGGTTCAAACTGGTCCTTACCGGAACCAATCTAGACCTAGCGACTAAAGTTTTCGGTCTTAATTTTCTTGTTTTACAGTGCTTTCCTGCATCTTCTTCTATATTTTCATTTATATTAACTATAATTTAACTTCTAATTTAATTATCATTCCTTTGATGAAAGACTAAAAATCTTTCATAAGCTAACCGATGAATGCCATGAAAACATAAGACATAAGGTCACTGCTGAATCATGGCCATGAAAATATCATGAGATCTGATGGGGGAATCCGGTAGGATTTTTACCCTCTGACCACCCCTCAAATTGTAACAGGTATAAAGAAATCTATTGTGACCCCTCAATTGGAAATTTCTAGTTCCATCGTCGGATTCCTTTTGACAACAAGGATCCTCTGTATGCGTCTGTCATGTACTGAAACCATTGCAAGATACGGAACTTATCCCACATCAGTTGTATGGGCAACAAATGTGGGGTTTATAGACTAACTGAGTTCTCTCATCCAACAGACTAGTCTTTTGGGATGATTATCCTGTTTGGGCTGTACCAGCGTCCAGTATAATTGTCTCAAGTGGCCTAGAGTTCGGGGATTACGTGACAAAGCCAATCAAAACACTAAAATCCCACAAGAAACAACATTCATTTTGTCTTTTTTGGTAATTTACGAAATTTAAAGTTTCTAATTACATTTTGATTCCAAATTTATATTTAAATTTCTCTTATAATCTTGTATTAAAGTTTTGGTACTACCCATAAAATAAGCAACTTGTTTTGATAGAAATTTCAAACAAGCAACTTACGTGTACAAATGTTGCTAGCATCCTTACCATAATCTTAATGTTTAAGCAACTTTTTTTTTGTTGATTGAACTCATTTGATTCATTAAACTAAGACAGAACCCAAATTCATAAATTAAAAGGTAAATAAGTGAAATTAACTCTAACACCATGATATAAAATTGTTGGCAATTCAATATCATTCTGTACAACATTATTCTGATCAATTGTATTCCAGGATCTAGTTTAGAAGCTGTACATTTTCTATATCAACTTTATTTCCATACAAATTCTTAAAATATCATCATGCATGCCTAAATAATAATAATAATCCTTGGCCCTTTATAGTTTTTAAGGGCCAAGAAGTAATCAGATTTGAAGTCCAAGAAGATTATAATTATTGTAATCAATTTGTTTCAAATGGATGCAACATAAAATGCATTCTGGCAGTTCTTCAGCCTTGGTGCCCTGTATCAAGATTCACATTGCAATTTTAGGTTAAACTAGTGAACATAAAAGATTAATGACTTCTTTCGAAACACCAACCTGAATGGTGAGGCCGAAATCAAGGGTACAATGCTTCAAACGATCTTGAAATGCACCGAAACCTTTTCTAGAGATGTAACTAAATCTATGCATGTCTAAATCGATCTCGAAGTAGTTTTCTCCATGTTACAATGTCAACAATAACTCAATTAATTTTCAATCAGTCATAAAAGGGTTAATTTTTTTGAATAAATTTAGGATAATGATGTTGGTTCAACTCTTGTCTGGCCCAAGAAACGGGTCCAGCCCATGAGTTAAGGGAAGTTGCTTAATGACCAAGTTAGGGTTATTAGGTTTCTTGTTAACAAAGTTTGTGTTAGCATTATAAATGGATGTTACCGGGTTAGGGTTTCATGAAGAGAGTTGTAATAGAGGTTTTTGAGTTATATTTCCTCTGAGTAATAATATTGGAAGTTATCCAATCCTCGTCTTCGTTTTTATTCTTTTATTGTCTGGATTATATCGATTCACCGCTTGAAATGATGCTAATAATTAAAATTTTGGTTTAGTGTTTGATAATTAATGTTAAATAAGTATTTCAGGATATCCTTAGTGTTCTTTGGGTAACATTTTTAGTATAATAATTAACATTTGACATATATAACTATTACTTAGGTTTAATTGGATAATGTTTATATAACATTTGGCTAACAGGTTCGGGGTTTATCGACAACTATAAGACAATTATTGTAACAACACCTCAAAATATATACAAAACTCCAAAAAAGAAGTAAATAAAAAGAGTTACCAGGTAAAATTCATGTTGGGGACGCGATAGAACAGGCTTCTCGTTGTAAGCATTCATGAGCTTCCTTTCAGCAGCACTTAACTCAAGATCCTCTAAGTTTGTCACTCGCCCCAAGATCTTTAATCTTTCCCTGCATGATGCAATTGAATCTACTGGAAAACCTTTAACCCTTTCCACCTCATCATCAATTATTTTCTGTTACAAAATCAAAATCAGAGTCGTGTAAAACTTTAAATAAATACAACAGTATGATGACCATCATACCCTAATATTTTCTTGAAAATGAAGTGGGAGTTCCTCATAGTTTTCTGAGAGCTTGAAGTAAAAAACAAAGCTCATTCCTTCACCATCATACTCATGTTGGAATAGTGCAGGAGGATACAGTGGTATCTGATCAAAGTAAGAGAGAACTGTTATTCTGTTATCATAAACTTTTTCATTTGGTAAATGTTTATTTAAGTAACTATGCAAATAAAGTGTTTACAACCTCCTACATTGCTTTAAGTAGTTCTTTGTACTTGTATTAAATTTATAAAAATATTTGTGAAATTTAAAAAGACAAAAAGTGTGTTATTGTGGGTGTACCTGAAGATTTACAACAAGTAACGAAGGGACTTTTCCAGATGATTCAATGGTTGGAAGTTGAATAAGACGTGAAATGTGATCAATTTTACGTGGAGATAAGAATACATCAACACCAATAGGATAGAAAGCAGCTTCATTTAAAGCATTCTCTTTCTTTTTATCTCTGCCAAATAAAAAAGAGCAGCATACTACTAGATTATTATTTTTATAAGACCGTATTTGTATAAACTAGTTATTTACAATAGAAACGGCAACTTCAACTGATTTTTACCCACTTTGACCGGTTACCCCACCCGCCCATTTTTCCACTATCGAAGAACATAAGTCTTATATACCTTAAATAATTATGTCCCCTGACTTTAAATGTACTCGGTTCAAGAGGAGACCAGCAATCAGACATTTTCTTGTCAATGGGACAACATGGAACTTGAGAGCCAGCTGTTGGTCTTTGAAGCACAGCTTTTGGGGAGACTGAAACTGACAGCAAACAATGCCATTAATTAATCATACAAAATTAAAAAACTTGATAAAACTATAAATATGAGTCTTACATATAGAAAGATTGGACTGCCCTTCTCTCCATTTAAAAGAAAGCATAGAAGTAACTTTCTTCTTTGCACTTGGAGGACTCGAGCACGATGATTTACTCTTTACATCTGTGGATGTGGTGCAGTTAAGGCACGGGAGACAATTATTTTGTAAAATTCCAAAATTTTGAGATTCATTATATACAGTAGATGCTCCATCTATGGACGACGGTGGTGCTTCATTCGGTTTCATTGATGGATTAGAGGTGGAGAAGGTAGCACCATTGACATTATCAGAAAACCTTGGAGTTACAGACGCACTAATGGAACCGCTCTGAGATACCATATCTGCGTAATTAAAGTTGGTAAGAAACACTATCAAAAAATTCAAATTTTAAGTTTGTGACAAGATACATAGCATTTTTTATCTTGAACATTAATAAACTTGACCATGAAATTCAAAATTTTATAAAAAAAGAACCGCCTACCATCTTGAGTGCTGTAGAAATCCTCATCACCATCAGAATCAATCCCAGTTGGAGTATCATACCAAGAATCTGAATTCCCTAATTAGTGCACATAGTTTAACTATATTAAATTATTAAGACAGATTGGATTTTGATAATCCAAACCTTGAACCATTGGCCGATAATAATCCATACTAACAATTTGACCGATGATAGTTCCAACTTTCATTTTCGTTGTCAAGGGTAATCCCAGCAACATAATCATCATAGACTTACACTCGAATTACACTTGTTTTCGCTCAAAATGATGATTTTGAACGAAATGGGGAAACGTACAAGCGAAATCGAGTGTATATCTGATGATTATGCTATTGGGATTGCACTTGGAAACAAAATTGAAAGTTAGGACTGCCACCTGTTAAATTGGGATTATTATGGGCCAATTGGTAATAGTTTGGATTATATAATCCAATTGGATACCAGTATAAGCAATACATTCATGATCATAACAAATTAGCAATGATGAGGGCACTGAAATCATTACAGAACTATACAAGAACAATAATCAAACAACTGATTAGCACGAAACCCCCAATTTCAAAATCAAGCAAATTAGGGTTTCAATAAATACCTTGAAATGTAGGATTACAATAAGAACGATCCAAGGAAGTCGATGCTGCTGCAGCAGCAGCAGAAGGATCAAATTTGCTACGAGATGAATACCGATTATTACCTTCGGCTTTCGATTTCCTGCCGTTTCGTCTTCTTCGTTTTCTTCCATGTGTTCTTGCGCT
This sequence comes from Smallanthus sonchifolius, assembly GCA_023525975.1. NCBI lineage: Eukaryota > Viridiplantae > Streptophyta > Magnoliopsida > Asterales > Asteraceae > Smallanthus > Smallanthus sonchifolius. The sequence goes on along the minus strand of CM042031.1, from coordinate 66,757,933 downwards.
AATTCGTGGTGTTATTTCACCATCTGGAGCATCTTCATGCTTCTTATGACCTAATCCAACAGGCACGCATCCTTTTTCTTTGGATCCACATACTCCCATCTCTTACACGCACAAACACCAATAACACACAGTGGAAACAGCAGCAGAAATTGATATGATCAAATTTTATAGGTTTATAGATCCACAACTTGGATAGATTCTAACAATTATCTGTGGATCCAAAACTTGAATACTGGTTGGAGATTCAGATAAGAAACTCCAATCCCAGTGTAAAGAGGTGGTCTGAAAAGTATTTTACAAAAACTGGGAAAATTAAAAAAGAAAATAAGTTGTATGGATTATTTTTCAAGAGTTGGTTACTTTCATGGTTTTTGATGTAACCTGAATTATGAATTTAATTTTTAGAGTTAATTACATAGATGATCATTTGGTTTACTCATATTTTACTTTTGATCTTTAAGAATGAGAAACTACAAGTTTGGCTCAATAATTTGCACAATTGTAACAATCATGGCCCCTGAGTTGGATGTCAGTTATCTTTTGAAGTTAAATTTTTTTAAATGACCTATATACTATTTATATATTAAAAAACTAAAAATAATATAAATACCCACCTCACTTTAAACACACCTCCACCGCCTTCCACCCCCGTCCTAAACACAACTACCACCACCGCTACTCCGGCACAACTACCACCACCGCCACTGCTACTCCGGCACAGCTACCACAATCCTTCCCTCCGATCTCCTGCCCAAAATCACCCACACATCTTTTTACCTTATTTTCTCTTTCAACAAACCCATACAAAGATTCAAAATTCATGGTTCTAATTGCTTCACTCCTTTTTTGTCTGCTAATAACTACCACTCATCATTAAGTTACATCACCACCACCAACCCCTAGCCCCTCCCCCCTTTCACGAATCCCGCCTTACCGGCGACCGAAAAACAGACGCAAACACCACAACGTTCTTCCGGCCCTCTGTGAACAGAAAACACTACCAAGATCCAAAAACACCCAAAAACCTGAAAAAATAAAAGACAAACCAAACCAACGCTGAACCCAGCAAATCGGACAAGAAACAAGCCACCACCACTATAGATTTAGTCGCCAAAAAACGTAAATCATCCGAAAATGAATTCCGATAAACTGACCTTCATCCATCCTCCATTGTCGACCTCTTCACCTTTCTGCTCCTCTCTAACCTCCATTAAGCTCAATCCCTCACAATACATCTCAATTTTAGACTCCCATATAACCTTTTGTCCGTCGTTTCTTCTTACTCCAAACTCCATTTACTCGAGTGATAAATTAAGTAGATTTGTTTTAGATGTGATTTGCAGAACCAACATATCTGATAAAAAAAAGGGTGTGGGGGTGATGATGGTGGTGGTGGAGAAGGGATGTAGTGGTGGTAGGGAAAGGATCTGGTGGTGTGGTGGTGGGGAAGAAGAAATGGGTGTTTGGGTGGGTTTTTTAATTTTTTAATGTAAGGGTATTTTGGTCATTTTATATTCACTTAACGGTAAAAGATAACTGACATCCAACCCAAGAGCCATGGGTGTTACAATCGTGCAAACTATTGGGCCAAATTTGTAGTTTCCCATTCGTAGGAGTCAAAAGTGAAATCTGGGTAAACCATAGGGGCCATCCGTGTAATTAATTCTAATTTTCATAAAATAAATTGGTTTTTAATAATTAAAAAATGACTCATTGACTGGAAATAATCCAAACTAACAGTTTGGCTGATAATAATCTCAACTTTCACTTTTATTGTCAATTGTAGTTTCAGTAGCATAATCATCATAGAATTACACTCGATTTACACTTATTTTTGCTCAAAATAATGATTTTAAATGAAATGGAGAAATGTGAAAGCTAAACCGAGTGGGAATAAAGTGTAAATATATGATGATTGTGCTACTGGGACTAACATCGACAACAAAAGTGAAAGTTGGGATTATCACCAGCCAAAATGTTAGTTTAAATTATTATTTGCCAATAAGTCATAGTTTAGATTATTAAAAGCCAAATTTTTTTATAATTTATTTATTTATTGTGAAAAAGTGGACATTTTGTTGAAGAAAGGGAAATAGGTGAAAGTTTAATTGCTTGTGATAAGGTTTGTGTGAGTCATAAGGTTTGTGTGAGGAAAGAAAGAGAGTTTTGGTGTGAGTGAAGAAGATTAATCAAATTTATGTGCTAAGTTCTTTATACATTATGGTTTAAAGCATGGTTATATTACTTGTTGTGCTTAGTTTATTTGTTATAATATTTTGTGGTGTTTTCTTCTTTATGAGTGCTACATAGTGTATGGATTTTATAATTTGAAAAAGTCCCACCAAAGGAAGCACAAATTATATGTGGCTACACCATGGTAAATAAGGTATTGTATGGGAACATGTAGTTAGTGTTATGCGTTCCGTTTGATTATCTATATTAAACCTAATTAACCTTATTTGACTTGATTGTTGGATTTGTTTAAATTAAACTGATATTAACCTAAATTGCAATTAATTAAGAAAGACGAATAAAAGGCACGCAAAGAAATACGAGGTAAGAAACAAGTGCTCACATTCAGGTTTAGATTTGATAGCATTATGTATACCCTAACTTAACTCGCTTTTCTAACAAACTACATAGACATAATTTTATTTAGATTAGGGTTTGAAGGACAATCATAAGACTAAGAAAGTTAGCCGTGTCGACTTAATGATTCAAGAGCCAATGAAGCGCACGTGCTAGGATGTTATCAAAATAATCATCAATTCAACTTAATGACGCAGCTAATATCATGGTTGTTGCTTGTTAATGATTTAAGGACCAATGAACTGCCAGATTATCAAATTGCTTAAGAAAAGAAATCGTTTCAAACACAAACACTAAACACATAAATATACCACATTCATGTTTAACTAAGCCCATATTAGTTTTGATTTTATCCATTAATTATTTCTTCTGTTACTTTCCCGTTGTGATTTTCCATTAGCTTAATTACATTCGTTTAGTTTATTACTTACTAACAAGTAATTTGCTACCACATTATACACTTGACTATGTTACAATATACTATAAGTTCACGTGTTAGACATATCCAAGATGTTATCACTACTCGAATTCATAAATAATGTGGATGTTGAACGTGTGGTCATATAAAATCATCGGCATGTTATTATTTTCTTTTATTCCATGGATTTAACTTAAAAAATTTCTAAAAATACTTTAACAATACTTTAATGTCTGTATTATGCTTTTACATTCTTTAGCTTTAATCTTTGCTTAAGTTGACTAATCTTTTATACGTTTTTGAGCTGACTAAAACTTGTCTAACTTCAATCCACAGTCGGGTCGTGCATCAACGATGTGTCTTATGTCTTATGTCCAATGATTCCTGTTTTTTTTTATCTTTTAGACATTCTTTATGGATGTAGATATGAACATATAAACAATTATATTTGTTGTGTATTATATGTTTATATTCGTTTACTGTTATCAAAATAAGGACATTTCACATTATGTGACCATGTATGTTCTAACAAATGTCATAATTCATTTTCTAACCATTTAAAGCATCTCACACATCAATTTGTATATAAAACCATTCTATGTAGTTTTCTGGGCAATTTCAACAAGTATCCTCACTCATGCATCATGCATGCTACATGACATTATTTTCCGAATTTCAAATTCTAATAAGTTATAAGATCACTATCCGTCATTCTAAAAAAAATAAAAATAAAAACACTATCCAACATTTCCAATTGAATGAACGTGTTAATCTAAAGTTAAAACCAAAAATCGCCATTTAGGTCGAAAACTTCTTTTCTTAAAAGAACGCTAACTAGAAAAGTGTATACTCACCAAAAGGCTTGTAGCATAGTTGTATCAATGTGTGTACATAATGATATTCTTCCCTATGAGGTTGAGGATTTGAGTCCTTTGGTGAACAACGGTGTACATTTAGGAGTATAATTAAATAGGTATATGTTTGCGGTTTAAAAAGAAGTGGATAATACTTGGAATGCTTCTTGAAGTATATAATAAGCTTAAAAGACTTAAGACTTCCCATAGTGGAGGTCTTAGTTTCGAATCCTGGCCACAACAAAAAAAGGGTCTGTGGCCAGGTCAGAGGGTTTACTCAGTTGGGGGTTCCTCCTGTGGTGGGCTGTCTTGGATGTTCTAGGTGTTGCACCGGGAAAACTCAATTATCCTAAAATATCTAGGTGTTGCCATTCAAAAAAAATATAATAAGCTTAAAAATGCAGATTTCTTCCAACATATTACTCTTCCCATTCCTCCTTTCCTTGACAGGATTGAAGATTTTTCTAAAGGTATTTTGCCGACCATAATGTACTTAGTGAAACCCTTAAATTACTTTCTATAGTATGGTGTTTTAATAACCTCTTAACACATTTTACCTGGAATTTTCACCCATTTAAAATGTAAATAATTTAATAAATATGAATTTTATAATAATTTACTTCTTTTATTATTAATTTTTAAGAAAACAATGTAATTTTAAATTTAGGATATTACATGATCAAGATGTGGCTAAAGAATTTGGAGACGTTGAAGCATGGGATGCGGAATAAGATTTGGTTGGTGATGATCAATCAGTGGGTGAATCTGATGAAGATTTGGGTGTTTAAAAAACTTTGAAATCGAGTGAACCATTCAAACCGAAGCAAATTTTCTGGTTTGATATTTATATGGTACGGTTCGCGGTTTATGGTTTGAAAAAACAAGGTTTAACTGTTCAACCGACAACTTGGATCTTAGAACCGATCGTGCAAATTGAACCATCTAAGTTTAACTTTTCTTCTATACATATATTTTTCATTTATGAGATGATTCAGCATATGTATAATATCCATAAACCATCTTATCATTTTAAAATTTCTATGTAAACTAACGATTTTAAAAAAAAGAACAAAAAAATCGGCTCAAACTGTTGGGAAAAGTATGCCCAAGTAGCGACAGCTGACAGTACTGCTACTAAGGTAGGATCCAAAGGGTTGCATCATGAGCAACGAACGATCAGGTTATTTAAGGAGTTAAATAACCTAAACACGATCGGAGACAAATCAAGATAGAGACGTTTAATTGGTTGTAATGGGATTAATTAATTATCAAGAGTTAGTACTTAAGAATTAATTTAATTAATAATTGTCAAATGGTTTGATAATTATTGATTGGTTTTTTACTAGATTAATTATTAATTTGATTAATAATTGTTTAGTAGGCTAATAAGTATTTATTTAATAATTAAATAGTTTAATTATTAAAACCCTAACTTAATCCTCAAATTTTGTGAAACCTGTAAATAGGGATTAAGGTTAGAGGTTAAATAAAGAGAACCAAGAACAACCCTAGCTCTCTCCCTCTCCCTATTTGTGAGACTTTTAGTAACTCTTACGATTAATTATATATGTTTATATAGAGGAAGGTTCATTTCAGAACACTAAATAAATGCAATAACAAATAGAACTTATCTTGACCATTAGATTATTTAATCAATGGCTAAAAATCAACAATAATATTTTAATAATTAATTAAAACATTAATGGTATTAATTAATGACCTAAGGGTAGTATTAAGATTTAACACTTTTTCAAATTAATTCCTATTTTATTTCTCCTTGTTTCAATTTAAACCTGTAATTAATATATTTTCAAATTAAAACACTTTTTTCAAATTAATTCCTATTTTATCTAGCTCATGTGTTTTTAATGAATTTCAAATTAAAACACTTTTTTCAAATTAATTCCTATTTTATCTAGCTCATGTGTTTTTAATAAATGAGTTTGTTAACTGTTTTGATTATGTGTAGGATAAATGTTAATATACGTATGATACGTTTCGTTATGTGTATGGATAAGTTTTTTTGTATGCTTGGTAAGTTTCGTTAAGTGTAGGATAAGTTCTTTGTGTGTAGGACAAGTTTCGTTATTTATAGGATACATTTATTTATGTGTAGGATAAATTTCGTTATGTGTATGATAAGTTTCTTTGTGTGTAGGATAAGTTTCATTATTCGTACGAAAATTTTTGTGTTGTGTAAGCTAAGTGTTGTTTTGTGTATGATTAATTTCAACTCACTAGTTGAAAATAATAAAGAAAAACTATTTAATTAGATATTAGAGAGAGAAAATAATTAATTAGAGAGAAGATAAACTAATTAATTGGAGAGATAAAGTTTTTTATCTTTACCATAATACCATTTTGATTTAATTAAAATTTGTTAAGATTGAATAAAAATGAGTGGCTCAGATTAGTTCTTTCTGTTCTTGTAAAAAACATTGTTCTGAATTTAACCATCCCCTATTTATATATACATATATACGAAATATATACATATATATATTTATTTATTGAAGACTTCACCTTTTTATAAAATGGTGGTGAAATGGATAAATAATTAGACCATGTAATATTTGTTGGGCTAATTGTGAATTTAGTTCCTCTTGGGCTAATCCATTAGACATTTAATTATTAGGTTGGACATCCATTAGACATTTAATTATTAGGTTGAACCTAATTATCACTAAATGGATTATGTGTATTGAGCTAAGTCCAATGCTTGATCCCCTAGTTGTATGGATTCTATTAATTTATCACATAGTATATAATATTATTAAATTTATATTTAAATAATTAACATAAAAAATTGGTTCGAAATTTAGGGATGTTATACTTGTCGACCGGAGAAGGTACCACAGACGACGGTGTGGTGGTGGCGATGATCAGCGATGTCACACCCCCAAAATTCACTAACGGAGTTTTACCGTTTGGCGTGTGACAAACCAGGATCTCAGTCATTAGTTACATCAAACGACACTATATGTGACATAAATGAAATATCATAAAAGTTCAAAGTAAATGCGGAAGCGTTAAATAGAGTAGTAAATGCGCAAACAATGCGCCCAAGTCAAGCCTAAAAAGAAAGCATAATAAACATTTGATCAAAGCTTGAAAAGCTAACAAGACTCCATGCATGCACTAGTGTGCACCTGAACTTAGCGACCTGAGAAAACATGTAAGAAAAAGTGTCAACACTAGGTTGGTGAGTTCACAGGTTTCAGTTTGTAAGTAGCGTGTGCCAGATTATGTACATTCAATATGTATATCTATAGGTAGCTAATCTATGTTCATGTCTTACTAAAGCGCTCGCAACCGAAGCTGACAGTGTGTTTGTTTGTTTGCCTCCAGCCAGGTCTATCAACTCTGACTAATGTGTTAAGGCTAACATTTCACATGTTCGACCTCCAATCGAGTTAGCGCAACTAACGCGTGTGGGGTTTGTCAAACCCAGTAGTACTACCAAACGTTCCCTCGCTAAATCCATATTAACGGTCCGATGTGTGTGAGGACTTTCATGATAGTGTGTTACGCTTAGCCTCAATAGTGATAACATATGAATTACAATAATCAAAATAGTTTGCGTCATGTTTTCTCCCCCAACGGGAAAAACATGTAAAATAATGTTTGTTTGCATGCCTGTTTCTCCCCCATGGGAAAACAAGAAAAAGTATGATTGCTTGCGTGCACGTTTCTCCCCCAACGGAAAAAAAAAGTAAAAATGTTGTTTGTTTGTGTGCATGTTTTCTCCCCCAATTTAAAACAGTAAAAAGGGCCGTGAAACTCACCTGAGTTGTGTACGAGTAGTAGATAGCACCACACAAGGATGCAAGTAGGAACACAAGAGTTTGTCTATGAACTGCTTACGTATGCCCTAAAATTATAAGCATAATATAGGGATACAATGGGGTTCTGTGACGACGACACGGAAGATTTGAACGTCCTAGAACATACGTAGGATCAATGAGTAGACGAACTTGTCCACGGGAATAAGGGTTTCTTAATTTAATAATTAGGATAAATATGTTTCGTGTCGAACGTCTCTAATTACGAATATAATATATAAATATTCATTCGTGCGTTTGTACCATTTAAAAATGGCTTAGGAAAAATAATATAACTTATTATATTATTTTTACGTTTAGAAAAATAATACGAAGATTAATTGTGTGACAAAAATAATAAAACTATTATTTTTATTCGGATCATAACAATGCGGGTAATAATATAAATAAATATATTATTTAATAGTTTGAAACGTTTCACGAAGTTTATTAATGTGACGAAAATAATATATGAATATATATTATTTTTAATAGGAGTAATGGATCGAAAATAATATAAATATATTATTTTAAAAGTGAGGAATAATAATAATTATGGGTTATAAAACCAAACCCGAGCCTACGGGTGTTTTACGGGTTCAAAACATCTTAATATATTAATATAATAATATGGGGGTGATTTAATAATAAAAATATTAATAAAAACTAGTCTAAAAATGAAATGGGGGTGGAGGGACTCGAACCCGGGTCTCCTCCCCCACACTCCAACACCTTAACCAGTCCGCCCGCTAGGGTCATCGCAAATATAACCGGATTAGATAATTTTTAACATAGAACTCCCCTATGTTCTTATTCCCAATCGAAGCCGAACCAAGATCAGTCCAATTCCATCGAAATCGATAACGATTTAACACAAGAGCATAGGGGTTTTGTAATTCGAGTATTGGCGAATCTGGGGTGATGTTTAATTGCAAAAATTATCAAGTTTGGGGTTGTTAAATAAAGTTTGAAATTGTCGAAACCCTAGATCAAAATACAAGATCGAATTAACAAAATCTGATATTAACAGTTATTGGAATCATAGGGCTTTCAACAAGAAAGGCATTGCTAGTTTAACCCTGTGATTTAATTTGATTAGGGTTCGATCAAACCGAAAACATAAGAACCCTAGGTATAGGTTTGTGTTTAAATCAGTGTTATGAATCCAAATTAGATTAGGGCTTTCATTGAGTAGAGGATTACGAAACTAACCATATGATTAATTGGATTTAAACTGATTATAAGATCAAAACCCCCAAACCAGTTTCAAATAATCATAGGGCTTTCAATCTAGAGACACAAACGAATCTAAGAGTGTAGGAATTTACCGGATTAGTGTTCGAATTGAGTGTGGTCGGCTAAAACCGATGCCGACGATGACATCTTTGATTCCCGGCGACTTCAGCTGGAATTCCGATGAAGTTGATGCGTGAAACAGCTTCACATTTCGTTTGAGGTGTGCAGAGTTCCAATTCGTGAGAATATACGAGAATTTGTCGAATTCGATAGTTAAACGATAATGGTCGACGGTTATGAGGTTAATGCCCATAATTGGGTTTAATTCGCGATTGATGGAGTTGTTAATTGGCCTCATAATGGTCGTGAATGGTATTAACTTGAATAACGTTACTGAATCAAACAGAATTCGATTATGGGATTCGAATTCGGATTAAAACTGCGAGTTTGACTTCTAAAAGTCAACAAAATTGACTTTTGGGTAAGTACAGAAACAATCCCTATAGTTTAATGTATTCAGGTTTAGGAATTTGGCAGAAAAGGTCCCTAGAGTTTGGATTGGGTTAACTAGGTTACGGACTTGTAAGTTTGACTATCAAAAAGTCAACAGAAACACAAATGCACAACTTTGACTTTCAAAGTCAATCAGAATTGGGTTTGGACTAATGACATAACTAGTCCCTAAAGTTTTAGTTTGATATTTGATAGAATCAGTCCCTAAGGTTTTGTGGTAGAGTTAATTTGGTCAAGATTTATCTGGATTTGGTTAACGAAGTTAACCCGAAAAGTCCGGATGTCACATCATCCTCTAGTTGAAAGAATTTTCATCCCGAAAATTAAAATAAATAAATAAAAATTTCTAGGTGTCACATCATCCCCTAGTTGAAAGAAATTTCGTCCCGAAATTAAAATAAATAAATAAAATTTCAAGGTGTCACAAGCGACGTTGTAGTGGTGGCCGGCGGCTGGAACAAGGGTTGAGAGAGAGTGTGCAGAGAGGGATAGTAGAAAAGAGAGTGTGGAGAGAAGGAAAGGGGAGTATGTCTGGCAATTTTTGACACTGACATGTTTACACGACACGACACGACACGACACGACACGACACAGAGTTAAACAGGTTTGGGTTTGACCTTAACATGTTTCGTGTCATAAATATGTCGACACGTTTTCAAACCCTAGGTATATAAAGCAAACATATTATGCTTTCCCTAATTTCTTCCCCCCACCTTTCATCGCCTCTGACTTGGCTTCATCGATCACCACCACCGCATCATACCACCCTCTTCAACAGCCACCATAGCCTACAACCACCCCTTCGAACTAGAAGATTCATCAACCATAAACGACATATTCAAGAAAAACGAGCCCTAATCCCTTAAAATAGCGAGATGTGTGGGGTTGCAAGTCTGATTAACTACCAGAGGAAGCGACGAAGGATTCCACTTTCAGAGTTGGTTCAGGTTCGATTAACTACCACATGAAGCCATTGACGCGATGTTGGAGGAGGATTTCGTGAAGAAACTTATGGAATTGTCATGTGGATCGATCGGGATTCAAATGGCCTAAAGAAATAAGATAGAAGCTTGAGAGAAACTTAAATAGATATTTGAGGCAATTTTCATAATTTCATTCTTATCCATTTTCATTAACTCAAAGTTCCTTAAATACAAAAATAAAACATTTAAATAATACCACTAATCTAAGACAACTTCCCACTAACCTAAGATAAACAAATGAGTATGTAAAGAAACTGAAAAAAAACACTAATAAGGAAACCAAATTCATGACAACGTGGGTCTTTGGATGGCAACATGGGTCTTTGCAGCACCTATCTAGTTGAATGGAGGTGAGAGTGTGGTACGTACTATGTGGCCACATATAAACTCACACCCTTGAAAACGTCCTTGTCCTCATGGACGGTATGAGAGCACCATGGGGTCGCCATTCGACTCTCCCAACGGCATTTGGTGCAGTCACAACGGGGACGCCACAGTGGGTGCCAAACACGTCGTCCGACAACACCCTCTATAGGTTCTTCGGTGTTGAAATTTGTGGTCCGGTGGGCATGGGGAAGGCACGACAATTCTGCAAAAGGTTTGCATGTGGTAGGTTTCAAAGAAAAAAACCTTCTTGACGGCTGCCAGGCATAGGACCGAGAGAAGAAAATTCCTTGGTGTATGTTACTGTGTTCGGAAACCAAGTCACAAGCAAGCAGGTCTTCGGCTGTGTTGAAGTAGTTATTTGGCGATGATCGGTTGGTTGTGTGGGTTTAGGGGTGGCGGCGATGCGGTTGCAGATGAAACATCCCAAACCGGGTACATCTCATAGTTGGCACAAAACGTAACAAGCAAAGTTCTTAAACCAAAAATCAGAATCTATTCTAGCGGAAGTCTTTAAATTAAAACATCCACCAACCAATAATGTAACTCATTGTCTATAACATAAACTACCGGGAATGGAAATGTCAGTCTTCAGCACAGCACCCGATGTCCATGCTATCCAGCCCTCACGACTCTTTTACTTTTCTTTCGCTTTACCTTTTCTACCTGACATGCATACTAAAAGTCAGCTACGCTGGTGAGTTCTATCTTTACTTTAAACTATAAAACTTTCTTTTAGGTACTTTAGTTTTATAAAAAATAAAATAAGCTTTGTTTTCTCTTTCTTTGAAAACACTTTAACTTTACTTTAAAACTTTACAACGTTACAATTATAAAACTGTTACGTTACTGTCTGTTATTAAAACTTTAGCTTTGAGGAAACCTGCCTCTGTCTGACTATCGTTTCACCTGTACATGACAAGTGACTTTATCACACTTTAACTATCACATATGGATCATGGTCCGAGAACCAGATCCCTTTCTCGCTTACACATCAGGGTAAGACTTTTACTTTAGCGCTGCCCACACCTCAGGGTGGGACTTTCTTTCTAGCTTGCACTTCAGTGCAAGACTCCTTTAGCATTGCCTACACCTTAGGGTAGGACTTTCTCGCTTACACCGAAGTGTAAGACTCCTTTAGAATTGCTTACACCGAAGTGTAAGACTCCTTTAGCATTGCTCACACCTCAGGGTGAGACTTCTACTTTAGCATGTTTGCAGGACTTTCTACTATGCAATGCAATTACAGTATTACACAAATAGAATTGTAATCACATAAACTTTCACATAGACAAATAACACATATTAATACATAAGCATATAACATGGTATTTGTCACTGTCATTGTTAAGCTGTACCGGAGTACAACTCCTTTATCGTTCTTCACTTTAGCTCTTTATTAACTTTCAAAACTTGTTTAAAAGGTAATACTTTACTATTTAACTCTTTTATATTTCATTTTATAAAAATATATAATTCTTATAAAATATTCTTTAACTTTGAAAACTATCTCTTTAACAGTATGCATTCCAGCCCAAAACCGTTTAGGAAAAAAAGCAATAAGAACTCACCTGACTTCTACGGGTTTATCTCACTTAGCAAGGAAATTTCGAGCTAGGTGGGATGCTAACAAATCTGTCAAGGTCACGAATGAAACAGGGTTATAACCTATAGGTTTCATCCGAAAACTTGTTTGACCGAAATATTTTTCGGTCGAAATCTTTCTTGGTCGAAATCTTTTTTGACCGAAAACTAACGAGTTAAACATATCTTTTACTCATTAACTATTTCGTTTGAAATCACTTGTCCGAAAACCACTTCGTTCGAAATCTCCCACCCGAGAACTATCTCGTTCGAAAACATCTGTCTGAAATCATGTTCGTCCGAAAATCATGTTCGTCCGAAAATAGTTTTCGTCCGAAAATAGTTTTCGTCCGAAAATAGTTTTCGGACCATTCATCGAGATTTCGGACGATTTAACTGTTCTTGATCAAATTCTTCGTTTTTGATCCTAGTTTCAATCTTTTTACGTCCAAAACTTGTATCTAGCTTCCATGAAGCTAGATACATACTTTTTAAGTCTATTCACACGTAAAAATCTCATATTTGATTGAAAACCCTTAAAACCCACTTTTCATTTCAGAAAGCGAGTCTAATGATGATGTGTTACTTGTTTACGCGCTAATATTTCTTCTCTGGTCATCAGAGATGTTCCAGCAATGATTCAAGCAACACAAAGGTCTCGGGTGTGGATTTCTGAAACTTTCTCTCACTAATCTTTCTCTCTCTAGGATGTGGGTGAAGGTGATGATGAAGTGAGGTTACAAAGGAGCAAGGCAAGGTTTTACTCCCTCCTGCGCCTCCTCCGCCCGACCCACGACCCTAGCCCCCGAGCCCGCTATCTATTATTCTTATTATTTCCTTTATTTCGTTCCCGTAATCCCTTTATTGTTTGTCATTGTAACGGGATGTTACAGTAGAGGATGGTGGTGGTGCGAGGGCGGAAATGACAGTACGTGGCGGTGCGGTTGCTAGTTTTGGGATTGGTGTTAGTGGTGGTGAGACTTGAACCCCTATGGAATGAACCAAGGCGAGAATAGTTTTCAGGGTCTCGTGGATGTGGTTGAGTTGGAGCTCATGCTGAGCCAACTTTTCGTTCACTGCTCGGTAGAATTCCTCCTCGGTATCCGTGGATCATGACCGCTCTGATACCACTGATGTGGATCGATCGGTTTTCAAATGGACAAAAGAAATTAGATAGAAGCTTGAGAGAAACTTAGAGAGATATTTGAGACAATTTCATAATTTCATTCTTATCCATTTTCATTAACTCAAAGTTCGTTAAATACAAAAATGAAATCATTTAACTAACACCACTAATCTAAGACAACTTCCCACTAACCTAAGATAAACAAATGAGTACGTAAAGAATCTGAAAAAAAAACTAATAAGGAAACCAAATGCATGACAACGTGGGTCTTTGCAGCACCTATCGGGTTGAATGGAGGTGAGAGTGTGGTACTATGTGGGCACGTATCAAATTGTAGAAATCTGAAATTGAGAGGCACTGCTTGTTCTCTGTTTGCATGTTGTGTAGCGAGATTTGCAGTGAATATTGAGGTAGGGGAATGGTTGAGATGGAGAGAAAGAAGGCCGGTGAAGCAATCAAACCGATGAGGGATTAAGAAAACAACGGTGGTGATGGCTTTGATCAAAATGGTGGTGATGGCTTCGAGAACCAATGACCACAACCAACACTGGTTTAGGGTTTAGGGTGATATTAATCGTGTCACAATAGGTCAAGTCGTGTAACACGTTTATTAACAGGTTCGTGTTCGTGTATGAAGAAAATAACATGATTAACTTATCATGTCGTGTTCATGTTTTGCACTCGTGTTATTCATGTCATGATTAATATGTTTTGCCAGCCCAAAGGAGAGAATGGGTATATAATTTTTACTTTTTTTTAATAAGCAAGGATATTTTAATCCTTTAACTAAAAAAACAGAAAGCCTGACGACGTTAGGCCATTGGAGTGAATTGGCAACAAATGTCAAACCACAATGTCGATATAGCAAAAACTAAGAATTTGAATTGAAGTCGCAAAACTGCCAAACCAAAGTCTTAAATATTTATTGAAAAACACTTCAATTTTAGAAAGGATTAAAGGTCATACATATAGTCATATATGAATGATTCTTAAAAGTTTTTGTGGATAAAACGAAGTAAATCCAGAATTCGAAGGGTAACAATATATCTTTTCTGAATTGGTAAGGGTGAAAGGGGTGGGATACCCGGGTTGGGAATGAGTTGGCCGAGTACCCGGGGGTACACCGCCCCCTTCAAATCGAGTTGGCCGAATACCCGAAATCGAGTAAATTTACTCGGACGTGGGAGAGAGAGAGAGCCGTTTGAGCTTTTTTTTATTTTTTTAAAAAATCAAATTTTTTCCTATATATACCCATACTCTACAAACATAATTTTCATCTCATTTATATATATCTCATCTATATATTTACACTTCTCAAAAAAAAATGGAAGGGTAATCAAAAAAATCAACAAAGCCTAGAAAATTTAGACCAAAAGTTCAATCTCAACCGCGACCCGAACGAACCCAAGCCGCTCCCCGACGAACCCAACCACCTCCTCAACGACCACAACCACCTCCTCAACCAATTCCAAGCTATTTTCCGCAACCTCAATATTCAAACTACTACCCCCAAAGTTCAACCGATCCAAATATACTATCTCAAGATATGTATCCAAATTATTTATCTCAATTTTCGCTTTATATGGATCCAAATTTTTTATCTCAATTTTTCTACCAATACCAAAACCAATTGTATCGTGATCCAAACGAGATCATTCGTTTGGAATCTGAAGACGAAGGAGAAGACGAGGATGTTGAAGAAGAAACGGAAAATGAGGATGTTGATGAGCAAGAAGAAGAAGAAGTTGTCGTCGAAGTTGAAGAAGTTGCCATCGAAGATGTTGGCGCCAAGCCGAAAAGACAACACAAAAGCTGGTTACCACCAAAGAAATGGTCCTAAGAAGAAGAACTTGCCGTGGTCAAAGCTTATATTTATAAGACCCAAAATAAAAGAAAAGGAAATCAACAAAGAGGGGATTCGTTATGGAAGAAAGTTTTAGCGCATTTTACCTCTTTATTTGGTGACAACGATCGAACCGTTGAACAAGTGTCTTGGAAATGGAAGGATCTTAATAAAAAATGACCGCCTTCAACGGGTGTTCCCAACAAATGGTAAGAGTTATTTTCAAATTATATATATTTTTAATTTTCTAAACTAACGTTTCAAATTATATATATATATATTTTTATATTTATAGAAACAAAGAAGGCCGAGTGGTTCAAGTGATTTGGACCTTGTTGAAGCGGCTTTAAGCCGTTACAAGAAAGTGTACAAAAAGACATTCACCAACTTAAAATGTTGGGAGGTTGTACGCAGCAATGCTAAATGAGAACTCATAGCATTGATGAGTGAGGATTTAGAAGGAAGTCAATCCTCAAAAAGAACAAAAACTTCCGAGTCGAGAACCCCAAGTGACCCGGAGGGTTTTACAAACCTCTTTCCCGACATAAACATGAACGCCGAACCGCAAGACGACATGACACCGACAAGGCCAAAACGTCCGGGGAAGAAATCGACCAAAAGTTCATCTAGCAACGGAAATTTGATAGAAACTGTCGAAGAATACAAGACTATGAAAGCGTTGGAGAAAGGAAAAAAAAGAAAGTATTCGGGATAAGATGGCGGAAGCAAAATTAAAAAGAGAAAAACGACGATTGAGTTGATGATTAAAAAACAAAAGGATCGTGACATCAAAACGTTCACCGAATCGCATGATCATCTCATAGAACCGTACTTGTCGATTGTATTGCAACGTAAACGTGAAATTGCCGCAAAGTATGGATGTCAATACACCTTTTAGATTTTTAATTTTTATTAGCTAGCTTTTATTTATTTTGTTAATTTTCTAGTTTTTAAAATTTTTTATTTTTAGGTTTTTTATTTTTAATTGTATTATGTTTATTTTAATTTAATGAAATTGTCTTTTTTTATTTAAATGTTTATTTTTTTAAATATTGGTGACTAATGAGTAGGGTGTTTAGAATGAAATCTGAGTAATGAGTAGTTTTGAGGTGTAACTGTTCGGACAGTAGTAAATGGGTAATACACCCTCTTCACCCTATGAGCTTGCTCGGGTAAGGTTACAGGCGGTCTCTGTAACACCAATGCCATTTTCATGGCGTCCGTCCACCGTTCACTAATCACCACTCAGCATCTGTTCCGGCGTCCGTCAACCGTCATATGCTCGTCATCTCTCAGTAAGTTTCCAAAATCGATCTTCTGTTTCACAAATTCCTGATAAATAAACAGTTAATTCTTGTTCAATATCTAGAGTCAAACAAACCATATATAGAAGTCAATAGTATTAGTTATATGTTCAATTTTAATTATATTCATTCAGGATTTTGGTGAAACCTGTTGCTTATTTTTTTTATATAACTATTTACCTAATTATATATAAAGCTTATTTAGTAATTGTCTTCTTTGTTAGTATTTAAATTGGTTTGAAGAATAAAAAAGGTTGATGATTTTGGGGGCATAAAGAGGCTCTTTGTTTGGAAATAACTCAAATGAACATTCTTAAGTATATTTATTTTTAAATTCTGGTTTGGGTCACTAGAGAAAGTCAATTTTATAGCACACTTTAAGGCAAATTGGCTTTAAACACAATTGTTGGAATAGTATATGTTGCTTATGCCTTTGATTGCTTGTAGTGGAATTGATGGAACGCGATTGAACTCCGTTGCTGTATTTTTTATACACTAGACATAGAGAATAATGAACATTGACGTTATAACCGGTATGTTCTTGGAGGGAAGGAACAGGGGAAGAAGTTACTGTCAACAAAGAGCATGGATGTCCGCCCAATGATGGAAGTAGTTAAAGGTGCAGTTTTTGGTATATTGCAGGTAGTTTTGCAGTTTGTATTTAAATTTACACAGGATGAAAGAGTGATACAACATAGCTTTTATCTTAAAGAAATAAAAAAAAAATGGTTGTCTTTTATGACTTGTATTAGCATAAGAAAACGTCTACTTTGTTTTAGGCTGCCGGTGGCTGTCCTACATCTTTGAGACCTGGACGTCGGTCGATGGTTAGATTTATACAGTGTACAGGATCTGTTGGCATAGAGGCTATTAGTGGAGGATGCTTTGAAGTATTATCTTTTCTTTTATAAATTTCTATTTTTTTTCAAACTATTGTTATCCAGCTGATTCTGCCACTTTATTGCAAATTTGCAGGTGCATTTTTGGGAGATGGATCCATGGGTTGTTTCTGATGTTCTACGACCTAATTTAGAATGGACTGGCTTTCTTGATAATTCGGTTATACACACTGCGCATGTAGAAACTTATTTGAAGCGCACAAAAGGCGATTCGTTTGAGTATATAAGTGTCACACCTCCATATATGTTAGTGGACTATGAGATCTTAATGAAACAAATTTCAGAATCATCTGTGATTGGAGATGATTCTTTGTTAGTAAGTTACCTTTTTTTATTCTTTCTACCTATCCATAAACATGTATTGAATTTATCATTGCCATGAATAGTGAAATTTTGATTTTATTATAGAACGCAAACTGTAGTTAGTTGATCGACAGTTTGGAAGGACACACCTAGCAGTATATGGGCCCAGAAGAAAGGAAGTCATAGCATGGGGATGCAGCAGAACTATCTTACAAGATTAAGACTTATTCGGTTTAAATTATTATCAGTGGGAGCTAAAAGAATTTGAAACAAAAAAAAAGACAAGTGAGATTGAATCTTTAGAACTTAAATGAAAGGTTCGGGACATGATGTATATTCCTAGTAAAGCAGGAAACAAGTTTGTTTGAACGGGAAACAGTGGACCACTACTAGATATACTTTGAGTTTTAGGAGGGCAACCTCTTTTGTTTTTCTTCCCATGAGACAAAAAGAAAGCTATATGTCTACAACTCTAGATAGCATAAAGTGTTAGTCATACTTCAAGATTTATGACACTTTCGTTTGATACGTTCCTTTCATCTTTTATATACAACCGCGACTAAGGATCTAGAATATTTTTTAAACTGAAGACTTAGGATCTTATAGTTTTTTTTAACCTGTGGTGAAAAATATGAATTGGAGCATCAGAACAGTCCTTTCTTACCAGAAGTTGTTCTCAACACAGGTACAGAATTCCTAAACTGTACTTTTGACTGGATTTGCACATAATTTAATGTATTCTTAAGCATATGTGCATGTTAGGAGTAGGGGAGATCTTTGTTACAAGTGCATGACAAAGCATTGGTAAGTTTTTTGTGTGGACCCAATCACAACCTAAAGCAAGAATGCTTGTCAAAAGTTGATCTAATTTTTTACCTTTTATCTAGTAACATCTCTCTGAGAAAGAAAAAGTGCAACAGAATTGCTAGTAGTATTCCATCTTTAAAGAAAAGTGGTCTCTCTTACCCTAAGTTAAAAAAATTACACACACCTTACCTTCCCCTGCTTTACTCTCTCTCTCTCTCTCCAACTTCTATATCAAAGGGTGGGAGATGCATTATATTGATGCCAAAAACACCATGATTGTTATAACTTCATCACCATCCATACATTTTGACTGCCCAATATTATTTATTGGACAAGACATCTAGAGGGGTAATTTTGGTAGAAGAGGTAGAGTCAGTCATGGGGAGGAACAACAGTGTGGTTTTCGGGTCGCTTGTATTAGTTTGCTTCTTTTTGTTAACAAATGTTTTCACAATCACACAGGGTGCAATTCCACCCACTGCAAGTATTGGTTTTTCCATGTCAAAAGGAGCAACAAGAAAGCACAAGGGGTTGGTTCTTAATTACGTGAGCAAAAGAAGAGTACCAAATGGACCGGATCCTATTCACAACAGGTATGCAAGCGCATGCATTTTCATCTTCATCTTCATCGTGTGTTTATATCATATTTAATGTTTTGATGTTATAAAGATCCAGTTTTTAAAACAATGCTATCAAGGTCAATCTATATAAAACTTGAAAGGATTATTTCATGCATAGATTTAATCTTGTAAATGGTGTTTTTGTCGAGTACCTTACAAAATGGAGTTTTTTGCTAATGCAATTATTGTTAAAGATGGCTTTGCATGCATTGGCACGTCTAAAGCGATTTGTTCATCATATTATTATGTTTTTTTGTTCAGGAAAGTTACTAACACAAGACAACCGCCTGAACGCGTCTAAGGTTGGCTTGGAAGACTTGCGTATGGAAATTATAGGTCCGGAAACCAAGGTAGAATTGCAAGAAGTTTCTGTGGATCTTAAAATCAGTCATAATCTTACATTCTTGAGAAAGTGATCATGATATTTGGTCTATGACAAGTTTCTTTTTGTGTCTGGGAAACAAAGTATGAAGCTTTTTTAAAGGGTAACGATGGTTGTCTTTGTAGTTGTTGTTCAAAGTTTGAATTGAAAGATTCATGGATTTGGATGTTTAGTTTTAGATCAAAAGGAATGAAATCTAATACAGTTTTTGTTTGTGTGTGTAAGATATGTAAAGGGGTATTACCTTTGCTTTAGCTTTGAGCTTTGAGGTGATGGATGGCTTTATTCCTGTTGTTAAGTGGGGTTGTGTTCCCTAAATAAAGCACTTTGCATCTCTTTGGTTTCTCTTCTTTCAACAAATATTTTTTTTTCTTTTTTGCATGCTCAAATTGGAAAGATAGATGGATGAGTTGAGTAACATGAAGTAATTCTTAACATTACTTCATAACGTCTTATGGCTTAGTGACATTGGTGACTGTTTCCCATAAAAGCCATGTGTGTTCAAGTACCTGCAAGCACAGGTTGATAGGTGGTATTTAGGAGTAAAAATTGCTGTTAAAAAAAAGTAGTTTTTAACAAGCCATAACCGGTTGGTTGGATTGACCCGTCAATGACTTTTGCATGATCAAATCAAAGAGATTACAAAATAAGCTAAAATGAGCATTGATTTGTATTAGAGATGGAAATATGGTAGATGAACATGTTGGATAGCTTGTCAAAACAAATAATTTTAAATCACTAAATCAGTTATGGTTGGTTACTTGGTTTACAATAATAATTTACCTAATATGATTGGGATTATTACAATAATAATTTATTTATTTTCAATAAAACAATTTAGAAATGGTTAAAACTAAATAAACTTTAAAGGAATTCTAGCATTTTTACATTTATAAATTGTACAAGTAATAAGCATGAATGTATTATACTTGAGATTCAAGATTAGCATAAAATCTCTTTCATATGAAGAAAGTCTATATCATCTAACTTATAAACAAATTTACAAACTGATGTGATATGAGATTGATAATCTGTATTGCTGATCATTTATTACTAACCGTAATAACCAACTAGTAACCATATATACCGTCTCTTTCACATCCGGATTTGTATACAAGATACCGCGGGTCTTAAAAACCTCTAACACCTAAAAACTTGTGATGATCATATAAATACAATTTGTCATGATTCATTGGGTAGTTTATATGAAAGAATACAGAACAATAATTTGGGGGGCTTGTGCATTGAATAAAGTTGGTGACAATCTCTCTTTAATTTGTCTTCTTTTTTTTTCCCATCTTTAGCTTTTCTTTCATCTCGTGTTTTCTTTCATGGTTTTTGATTTTGAAAGCTTCAAGAATTTTGGGCCCAGATTCAGATTTCAAAAGAACCTTTTGTTTTTTTTGGGTTGCATGCAAAACCGGCTCACTGCCACTCTCAATTCCTTTTGTTATTTTTGTTTCGTAATTTGTGTATAATAATTCATACGATTTATTTTTGGATTTAGATTATATTTTCTTATAAAAAGTTAAATAACAAAACAGAAAAACTAGTTTTATTGGAAATATGCTTAAATATTCTTAAAATAAAGTCAGATTACTATTTTTAATACAGTTAATTACACAGATACTTCATGGATTTACGAAAAGTAACATGTAAGGGTTTAAGATGACAGGTTTAAGTTTCATGCATTCAATTTTATAACGAGTTTGGGTATTAAGGCCGACTTCCGTTGACTTTTCCATTAACTTGGCGTGAAATGATCAAAATACCCTTTTACTTTGAACCGTTAGTACCAAAACTTGTTACTTTCCAAAAAAGATATTTTAGTCATTTTCCCCAATCTTAACGGAAGCAAGCCTTAATACCTAAACTCGTTACAAAATCGAAAACATAAAAACCAAACCTGTTAGTTTAACCCCTTGGTACCCAAACCTGTTACTTTTCGCAAACCACATGGACTATCTGTGTAATTAACTCTTTTAATATTATATTTTTATATTTATATAATTTAATATATTGGTTTATATAAAAATGAATAAAATACTTATAACCCGACCCA
This sequence comes from Smallanthus sonchifolius, assembly GCA_023525975.1. Lineage (NCBI taxonomy): Eukaryota > Viridiplantae > Streptophyta > Magnoliopsida > Asterales > Asteraceae > Smallanthus > Smallanthus sonchifolius. The sequence continues at coordinate 66,736,205 of CM042031.1, read as the reverse complement.
ACACATTTGATTTTTACTCAAAGTTACTCATGTGGCCCTCTTTTGCCTACTTTATCGTCTCTAACTGATATTTTAATAAAAAGTTTGTTCATCTGTATATAAACAAACTAAGATTCTCAGTTTATTATAAAATATAAAACGTTATATTTATTTTAAATAAATAAGTGAGTCTCCTAAAAACTATACATTTTTAGAAAGGCAAATACAAAGTTGCTTAAATTACACTTATCAACACAAGTATAAAGCTATGCATTGTTAGTATATTATCTTTCTATAAAATATTATAGAAAGTGTTTAGAGTTCACATAACCCACCCGACCAAAATATTACTTGTTACCACTAATAAAGGTATTCTAGCACCTTCAACATCACGACCAAATTTGTACATTATTAAAGTGTTGTATTAGTTTAGACATACAAGTTAATAACTATGCTTTTAACCCCTTCAAATATGCATATAAAACGTTCAAATTTGCGAAGTTATTGTAGATACCGAATAGATTTTGATGCACAAATTTTGCAAAGGTCTGTATAACACATTCAACGACGTGTCAAAACTTACTACATCGTGCGCCCAAATTTAAAGGTTTCTTTCGTTAGTTGGGTTTGATACACGTATTAAAATCACTTTTCAAATGTAAATGGCATCCGCATACGACTGAAAAAACAGCTATAAAATGATATAACAATTCATGATGTTTTTCTCAAAGACAAAAACACAAACATATGATAGGCAAAAGGAAAGATATTAAATTTGGTTTCATTTTATATAATTAATTAATGAATAATATTTAAAGAAGACAAATGACACATCAAAATGACAAATTTCATAAAACTCAGAAACATCATTAAACAAATTTGGATAAAAAGGAACAACTAAATAATCTCCATTTTCGATTTGAAAACTAAATCTAACCTGTAAAATCGTAGTCACGGGCTCTATAGGGAAGTCGTAATCACCGTCGAGAGAAAAAACTATGTGATTTGAAAAAAAAACCCGTCATATGTGGTGTATAATTAGAGAAAAGGAAATTCTTTTTACCTATTTTGCCCTCGATATCAAATAAATATGAGGAACACGAGTTGCCTTAATTCTTTCCTCCTTTTAAAAAAAAGTTTTCTTATTTGATTCACTTTATATATAAGGAAACTAGCTTAGAACCCGACTACACAGCAGGTGAAAAATATCAATACATAAAATTCTTAAATCAATACATATATTAAGGATAGAAAAGAAAATTCAAAATATGTAAAAATTAATATATAATTGAGTTTTGAAAATACGTTAATTACTATTTAATATAATTTTACTTTCATTTACTATTTGATTGAAAATAAAAGTTACATAATTAGATTTCAAAGTTTTTTATAATAAGGGATAACTTAAAATAAATATGTTTTATTAGTATAATTAGTATTTTCTTTAAAAATATAGTATTAATAGATGATAGAGGTGTATTTAATAAGAGAGAGAGCGGGGAAAAAATGATGAGAATGAATATGGATGCGACACGTGGCATGAAAAAACCTTTATTTATTATATAGTAATCAAATAGAAGAGCCCTAAATTCATAAAAACCATAGGAGATTAAAATTAGCATATGGTAATATAGTAATTAAAAGTTAATTATGGATGGGAGCAAGAAAAGAGGAAATGTAGTTGTCAAGTTTAGCCTTCTCATACAAATCTAACTTCATCAAAAAAAAAAATCTGAAATAATATTTATATACTTCATTGTTTTTAGAAAATTATACATAAAATCCCTAATTTTATTCTATTTAGTTTGAGTATATTGGCGTGTTATAAAAACGACGTTATTTAAGTTTAATACATTATTGATTACAATATGTTGTCTACACTTGTTACATCTGTGTGTCTAACTATTACACCGGTGCGTCTAACTTTCCAGTTTTAACTCGGTTTAATAATAAGTTTATGATAGACTGTTGATTACAAATGGTGTGCCCAAGCCATTACTATGGTGAGTCCAAATTCCTGATTTGTTGTTATAATGAGTTTTGATTGCAAATACCATTCCCACATTACAACTGTGCGCCTAACATATTATAACGGTGGGTCCAACTTACATATATTATTGCCAGAAACTTACGTACATAAATGGACGTAAATACACTTCACCTCTAAAACTCACACATGTACACATGTCGCCTTCTGATTTCTTCTAACGCTTTTTACAAAAAAATGACTTTTTAGAATAACTGCCCCTTCTATATAGAAGGTCGTTTAAAAGCAAATTTAAGCAAAGAACAGCATAAACACTTATATATTTTGCTTTAACTTGATACTTAAGGCAACAATGTAAACCACATAACCGGTTCTCTTTCTCGACGTACAAGTGCATATGTGGTTCTCGTGGTTCTTTACTTAAAGTTAGTTTTGTAATAAACATGCCCATCTCGGGTAAGTAACTTGGAAAACAATCAAAGATCATTGATCGAATTTAATCCAGTAACTCTAATTAAATAAGCTAACAAAAAATAAATAAATAAAAGCTAACAACACTTGAAATGGCAGTCTGGTAAAGTTGCGTTTCATTCTTTTGTTAGTGTCCAAGGAAACCTTCCAAAACAAGTACTTAAAAAATCAACAAAATATATACTTTTTAAAATTTGAAGTATCTTAAACATACTTAATAATTAAATAAAAGAAATTACATCATACAAAACAAGTATTTTTCTCTTAAGTAGATGCCACGAGTTGATATATTTTTGTTTATTTATTTATTTGTTTCTTTTTATCTTCATAAAAGTAAAGTGTAAATCACATGTAAACTATCACCATGAATTCAACTATTTTTTTGTTCTTATTTGTCTTCATAGTACACAATTTTTTTTTTAACATTAACACCTAAATTAGCTAAGATACAATGGTCAACACCTAGATAATACAGGATAAATCTGTCACTCACAAGACTCGAACCCACAACCTTTGGTTGGGGTGAACCAGTGGCGAAGCTTGAAGAAAAGAGCAGGGGGGCCGGGACTTTTTTTTTCCTATCGGGGGGTCGGAACTATAAAATTTTTGGCCGGATACGTATAAATTAACACTACTGAGCGAAAAATCAAGGGGGGGAGGGGAGGGGCCCCCTCCGGCCCTTACTAAGTTTCGCCCATGGGAACACCACTCTAACTTCTATCCATTTACCACTACATCCAACTCCATGGGTATAGTACACATAGCCTTATAGTTATGACGGTCCAAGAAATAATAATGGTCATGCGTGAAAATATATATCTATACTACCTAATAAACAAATAAATTGGGGGGACACGTGTCTTTCTAGGGCCTTTGAGAATTAGTTTTCCCGCCTCTCTCTCCTATTAATAATCATTATTTTAGCGGGGGGTCCAATGTAAGAAAATAGTTTGAAAGTAGGGATTGGTGGTAATAATATTCTCAGTTGGGATTATTATTGGTCAATTGGTAAAAGGTGGGATTATTAAAATCCAATTTCCCTTAACTTTTTAAAAAGCTTCGGCTCTTTCTTTCCGAATTAGCCTTCCTTCGATAACAACCTCCCCAAGATTTTTGTCGGTGATTTAGGAATCGATTCCGTATAAGTTGTGACTCAGACAAGTTGTTATCAACACATGAAACCCTCTGTTGAATCGACGAATCACTTTCATCATTACAACATACATTACTCTTCATTTATATTTTGTGAGTCATGACCCTATTATCACTTCACGTAAACGGAACTCAATTACATCTTAAATTCTCTTTCACTGTATAAGACAGTAAGAGGGTTAGAAATGGCTTGCTAGATTTTTAAATACTCTACCAACGAATATATATACAACTTAGTGGTACTTGAGTCGTTTTTAAGGTGAGTTTATATCATTACTTATTTTAGATCTTTGCATATGCTTATATATGTTTTGTAGATGTGGTAAAATTCGACTCATTTTCTTATGAGCGGGTCGATTTGAATTATGTTTTATGTTTAGTGGGTCAAACGGTTAAAAATTAAATAAAAGTGGTCTAAAATGATAAGACAAACCGGTTTAAAGTCGACATAAGTTTAAATTTCATGCAAAAATTTATTTACACTTTGTTATATTATAATTAGAATAACATAACTTTTTTGTCATATTTATTACATTTAGCTATCTAGCTATACCTAACAAATAAGTAACTGACGTCACTTGTCACAATTCTGTAAGGACAAAATTATTTTTTTCACTTATTTTTTTCTCAGATGTTTAGTATTTTCTTTATTAGTATTTACTTTACTAATATTTCAACTATTTATTATTTTCTTTCTCAACTATTTCTTTTATTTTTCGCTCATTACTAACTATTTAACATTTCATTTATTCAACCGTGTAATATACGGGTAATATTTTTTCTGCACCTTTATTCCAATAATTAATTTGACAGCTTTAGACAAACGAGTTCCTTTTGAAGTTTCAAAGAAGACAGTTTTCACTCTCTGATTATTTTGACATGACAATAATAAGAGTCACGGACAGTCACTATAAAGAGTTGGTTTGTTCTTGAGGCAACCGGTTTTCACACATGACCAACTGTAAGTGGCAATTTCCAGAGTTAAAAGTATATACGAGTTAAAATTTTAATCTTAGATTGGGATGGAATATTATAAATAAAGCATCCAACGTTGTATATAATAAATATTTATAAATTTATGAATTATATTTAACATATTTTTTAATTTCACATTGTATCGTTTATTCAACCTACGTGTAATACACGGGTTCTAACACTAGTTTTAAAATAAAAAAGTGAAAACTATTTATGTAATTTAATGGAAATGTTATAATACCAGACTATTTTAAGCCCAGCCCAATATGTATGGGCTTTAGGGTTTTCCTATTGTATCTCTATATAATATATTGTATGGACAGAATATCAGATGAATGAATGAAATCAGTTTTCCCTCCCAATTTTCTCTCTTATTTTTATTACGTTATCAGCAAGCTCTCAAAAATCCCAAAACCCTAACTTTCTACTCGACACCCTCCATTAATCTATCCCGCTTCCCCTTTGCAAATCCAACACATTGATTATAACCCAGGTAAACAAAGTATTACTCATGGGAAATATTCTCTCATCAATCGACTGTAACAGAAGCCGAAGCTATCACTAGGAAGTCCGGCTAACCATTAAAAAAAAGATGCGTTCTGCTCATTTTTCCTGTCACCGGTCACCTATTTTGAGGATTTGACAACTTGCTGTTTCTTCACCACCAACGAGCATCATCTCCTTCCATTGAATTAAGGTAACACTAAAACTCAATTCCAATTGTTTCTCTGTATAATAGTAACTACAAATTGAGATATAGTTTATGTGAGTAATTTGATGATCTGAAAGTAAATAGGAAGAAGATGATCTGATAGAGCCTTTTTTAGTAGGCTAACACTCTAAGAAAAAGATAAAGGAAACAAGAGCTTTTTGGGCAATTTTCTAATATATTCCAATATGAAAAAAATGAGAATTTAAACATGCATGAGACTAAGGCTCAACACCCATGTCCCTTATTTCATGGAGATCATGCACCACTATCTAAATGCAGTAAACAAAGACTAATTCAAACATGGGAATAAAATAAGAAAATGCAAAACTGAAACTTGCAGCTCAATCTGAAAATCTTGCGGGCTTCTTGTGTTCACGCATGGGCCTTCCTTGGACATTAAGATCTGATGAGGCTTGGTTGACTGTTGGGCTGGCCCAGGTCGTAACATCTCCCTCCCCTTGTGAAGTGACATTGTCTTCAATGTCGGAAAGAAACGGAAATTGATCTCGGATGAACCGGCTATCTTCCCACGTAGCTTCCTCAAGAGGACGTTGTTCCCATTTTATAAGTAACTGCTGCTGATTGTTAGCTCCCACACGTGAGTCGAGCACGGATTCCGGCAAACGTGCAATATTTTCCTCATTAGCAAACGAATCGAGATCACCCTGTGATGTATTAATGAAACCATGGCTTGGCTTAAGTAGAGAAACATGGTAGATGGGATGAATTTTTGATCCCTGGGGTAACTCTAACTTGTAAGCAACCTGACCAATACGTTCCAAAATCTTATAAGGTCCGAAAAAACGTCGTGATAGTTTTTTATTCTTGCGATCTTGAACTGATTTTTGACGGTACTGTTGTAACTTTAAGAATAGCATAGCTCCGACTTCAAACTCTTTATCCATTCTCTTCTTGTTTGCTTGCTTGACCATGCAGGCTCTTGCACGTTCAAGGGACTGTTTTAAAAGGGTTAGAAGCTGCTGATGATCCGTGAGAGATGTGTCAATGGAGGCAACTTTGTTGGATCCGGGAATGTAATCGTGAATTGATGTTGCCTCACGACCATACAAGGCCTTGAACAGTGTCATATCAATTGACGAGTGGTGGCTTGTGTTGTGTGAAAACTCGGCTAGATACAAGTACCGCTCCCATGCAGCAGGCTTGTCAAAAACGAATGCTCGCATGTAGGTTTCTAGACAACGATTCACCACCTCGGTTTGACCGTCAGTTTGCATTGTTTGTAATTAATTGCCCACTATATACATGATCGTTCACTTTATCCATGAAAGTTGATAGCTATAAACTTTGAGCTACTCGGGGTTTGACGTATCCTTGTTCAAACACGAGGAAGCTATAAACTTTGAGTTACTCGGGGCTTGACGTATTCTTGTTCAAACACGAAAGAGCTATCAACTTTACGGATAATCTGGAGGGATATGCCATCTACTCAGGACACCCATGTATGAGGTTGTGTCACATTGTTAGTCTTTACTTCCTGACTGACTTTACCATCTAGAGACACAGTCACTTATTAACAACTTATACATGAAAACTATAATTATGAACTAAATGTTTTTGGTGTTCCCCCCTCTGTACCCACACACAATAGAATGATCTATACGGACCATACGGCGATTTGAGTAATTACGGGTGCACACGTAATTATAAAAGCCAGCACATGGAAAACATAGTAAATTCTGTCGTGTGTAATGACATAAAACCTGTGATGACATAAAACCTATGATGATATACGGTAACAAAACTAATTGGATATGATAAGGGCATAGTGGATATACCGCTGGTACACCCTATATATAAGTGCTCCTATCATATTGTCAGAAGTAGCGTTGTCTGTATCACGTAGGGTTCCTATTACTTTGACCTCGGCCCATAGTTGTGAAATCCTTATCCAGCAACATTATTTGAATATCTTAGACTACATCCTATACAAGTTTAGACCTTAAAATTCCTATCATTCCTATTACAAGTGATGCATTCCATCATTTGAGTCTAAAATCATACCAGGACAATCTTCTCCTTATTCCACTAAAACAAAATCCACTACTACCACCCATACCTGACGCAATGATCCTACCTAAACCTTGTCATCAACTATACGTCTCAAACGGACAAGCAAAACTAGTTGAGAATCCAAAAACACACCTTTTTTTTCTCTCAACCTTCCTTCTAATCAATTTCGGGATAAAATTTCCTAAAGTAGGGGAGACTGTAATTCCCAGGAAAGTCCGGCCTTTATTTTACTCCTTCCGGCACTAGTAATATCATTTTCATGTGCCTTGCATCAATTCACCTCAATAAATTACTCTATTCATCCACTCCATTTCATTGAGTAAACATACATACATACAATTAGATGCAATTGTTTCAAATTAAAAAAAATAATAATAAATTTTTACATAAGGGATTATATAATTATTATTCTATTAAACAACTATATCTGCTAGGTTTTTTCTAAATCTATATACATACCTTACTACGATTTAAAAGCTTGATGATGTATTTACATCCCTTTTTATGTATGTATTTATTCACTATAAGATATATATGTAATCACTCATAAATGCATGTAAACATATTAATATATTTTAAACAAGCCATACTAAATATTTGAATTTGTTAAAAAGTCATTTGTTATTTTGTTATAAAAAGGAAATTTATCCCTTTTAAATATTTAATAACTAGATGTTTATAAAACTTTATAAAAGCAATTATATAAACAATCAAAATGAATTAAAACTTAATAGTTTGGTCTTGAGCCTCTTTTCAAACAAAAGAACCCTCCCAACCTTGAATTGAACCCCCCTCTCTCAATCACTTGAACCCCCTTTCCAAATGTTTGAACCCTGGAACCCTTCCATTCGATTTTGACTTTAACAAAGTCAAACCCGACCCAAATCATCTCCTATCCCATGCAATTACGAAGTTAAATCTTCACAAACCGTTACCAAAACGTTTGAAATTGATTAGGATGAATCAATTCGTGTTTAATTGATCAATCGTGGACTTTTATGAACTCATTGAGGGATTTCGGTTATGGAGTATTCGAAACCTTAAATCGCATTCAATTTCCATAAATCCAATCGATCGAAGTTTGTAACGCTAGTATTAACCATACTTCGAAGTCCCCTAAACCTCATTGCAATCGATTTCCACTCAAATCTTACTCGAATTCGTCCCTGTACTCCAACCAGTCGCGATTACGAGAAGCAAGCAAGAACTCGTCCTTTTACTTCCAATCGATCCGAACTTCAGGTAATAACCTTTCCCCCGTACGCGATTTCAATTCACGTTCAAAAGCCCCTTGTTTTAACAACGATCAAATAGGAATTTGGGGGCTAGGGTTTTCGATTTGGGCATGTTGGGGAAGAAAGCTTGCGAGCCTAAATGCTTAACTATCTGTGCGCTTGGTGTTCGTCATGGCATAGAGCCTTAAATCAGTTGGTTAACAACCGTGCCCCATACACGACAGGTCACGGGTTCGAGTCCCAGCGCCTCCCCTTTCATTCTTTTTTCTGTTTTAAACGATTTCTAATCATTTTAATACAAGAAATAATAATTTAAATTTCAGAATTTTACCCTTTTAAACCCAATATAAACGTTTAGTAATTTCATAAAATTAGGAAACATAAAATAAGGTTTTACTCAGTTTAAATTATTAAAAGCATATTGAAAATGTTGTAATTCTTAAATAAACAAAATAGAAATGGGTTATTTAAATAAATATAATTATGTCGTGTTATCCACAAAATTGTAATGTTTATAAAACAAAATTTTAAATAATTATTTAGGTATCATTAATCCATTTCTCGAAACATATAAATAATTATTTTGGAAAAGAATAGTTATTTAAAACATTTAGAAATTTATAAATACTTACATAATTTTATTTTCTTTTTGGTAAGCCATTATACAAATTCATCTAATGTCATTTATTTAACATCCATTTTATTCAAATTTTAAAGTAAAAAAGAATGCTTTAAATAATTTAAATAACTATTTTATTTACATAAAACAAATTATTTAAACCTTTTCCTGAAACACAATTTATTTATTAACTATTTTTAGAATAGTTATTTAAATAAATTCAAACGTATTTTTATCCTATACTTGTATAATTATTTAGAAATTCTAATTATTTATATAAACTATTTTATCGTTATTTCAAATACTTATGATAAAAACATATACTTGTACAAAATTCACAATCGGTCCCAAATCTTAAGAATCCCTAGAATCTCCAATAAGACTTGGAAATTTCTTACATTCGTTTCCATTAGATATACAATCAATCTAGAATACAATTATCTGTGTAGGTTAATTGTGAGAAATCATCACGAAGTCTATCTTTCCTTTGCAATCCAAACAACTTATTAGCAACATTTGAGGTGAGTTTCATAGCCCCTTTTCTCTTTACTATTGTTTATAAATACTCGGGGTGGAACATGTTTACATTACATACTAGAATTCAATACCATTTGTTCTCATGCAAATTACTATGTGCTTTATGTCTTAAACTGCTTGGTGACCACTACATGTGTTCATGCTAGTACATTCATTAACCTGCTACACAGGCCTAAGGTAGTACCTAACATGATTATTTATAAGGGAATCCTATTTCAGTTAACACGAACCTTGGCGGGTTTTGTGTGTACCATATTACTATTTTTTTCCAAAAACAATCAGTGGGATTGTACTTACCAGTTTTCCATTACTTACGGATTGAATTGTACGCTTGGAACCTTGTATGTTTTCACATTTATGCCTTAGTTATGCTGTGAACAATATTGAATTACAACTACTTTTTAACTTAACTTTTGTTGGTGTCAAAACCTATGTTACTCACCAACTACTAGTAGTTAACATTTACTCACATGTTTCAGGTGCACCAGTTTGAGGACACTACTTGATCATATAGAACTATGGACCTAGACTTATTAAAGATTGAGCTTAACTTGTATTATGTTTTGTTTCCATTTCTAATTGTAATGGATGCATTAATTATGACGAAATAACATTATCACTTATTAATAGATGATCATGTGCTTATAAACAACCGCGTCAGCCCCGGCGTATAATCCGCCGCCGGCCGGGGTGTGACAAGTACGGGTGAGGAAATACAAAAAAGGGAATTCGAAAAGCGGCTTTTTGAAGGTGCAATTGAACATCCGGGCGGTAACCTTCGCAGTGAATAAATTGGTCGTTGCCTATCGTGACGGAAAAAGGGTGGAGCGGTTTGGTTGGGAGATGAAGGTTGGCGGCGATGCGTGGCTGGATAATGTTGTGGGTACTACCGCAATCGACCAAAACCGTCACCGGATTGCTATTGATGTAACATGTAACTCGTAATGTTTGGATTGAGGACAAGCCAAAAAATGCGACATCGGAAAGAGACATGAACTGGGAGGTTGTAGGTCGTCGACCGGTGGTGCAGTTGGCGATTCGGGCATCTCCGATGAAGTAAAAAGCGGTAAGTGAGACGCGTTCCCCCGGTGGGGTTTGGTGATAGGTGAAATAGTTTTCGGCTTGAAAAATCCAGCCGAGAGGGTTGGAACCGTCGAAGAGAGGTAAGGTGATTTTGGGGGGTCGGGGATGGTTGGGATGGGCATTTCCCGGTGGAGTTTTGGGGCCAGGTGGGGTTTTAACGCCGGATGTTTCTGCATGGAGATGATCGGAAAGTTGGGCTACATGAGTAACGAGGTGGGCGGTGGTTTCGGTTTGAGAATCGAGTTTAGAATTTGAGGTTTTCGGTAGCTTTTATCAGGGCGACTAAGTGGGTGTTAATGTTGGCTTGGGAAGCAGATGCGCCGGTGGAGATGGTGATGAGTTGGTTTAGTTGGTCAGTGATGGTGGGAGGGAGGTCATCGGAGGCGTTGGGATCCTTACGGGGCGGCATGGCGGAAGGGGAGACGTGAATGAAAGCACCAGTTTGATAGAGCCTTTTTTAGTAGGCTAACACTCCAAGAAAAAGATAAAGGAAACAAGAGCTTTTGGGGCATATTTCTAATATATTCCAATATGAAAAAAACGAGAATTTAAACATGCATGAGACTGAGGCTCAACACCCATGTCCCTTATTTCACGGAGATCATGCACCACTATCTAAATGCAGTAAACAAAAACTAATTCAAACATGGAAATAAAATAAGAAAATGCAAAACTGAAACTTGCAGCTAATCTGAAAATCTTGCGGGCTTCTTGTGTTCACGCATGGGCCTTACTTGGACATTAAGATCTGATGAGGCTTGGTTGACTGTTGGGCTGGCCCAGGTCGTAACATGATCGAACAATAAATTACTTCTGATTTTTTTTTAAACAAAAACTAACAACAATCGAATGATGCCGGTGTCCGACGCACCATTTATAATGTTTCGTGGGTTCCACGATTTTTCGAAGTTTGAAAGAATGGCGCTGCTGTTGAATTGAAGTTTCGTTTACATTGCTTCGCTCACGGGATATTTGGTTGTAAATCGATCGGGAAATTCCCCTTTACAGTCGAAAACCAACGCACAAATCACAACCGCCGCCAAACCCTTTTTTTCCCTTTCATCTGGCCACTGATCTACTCTCTTGGCTACTACATTGCACTTTCCATCCTGCGTACATTGATGAAGATGAAGAGGAAGAAGACGATTCCATGTCATCCACTGCCGACGAGGTTACAATTTGTCGACGATATTCTAAACCGCTGCCGTGATGGATGGTTGTTTTGACCACCGTTTTAGTAGGTCAAAGTGGCGAACGGCCGCCGATATTTTCGGCCAAAACTCGGCAACTACCAAGTACCAACCCTTATCCTCCGGTAAATCCACCAGTCGATCCTTTCCTCTCGGCATTCACCAACAGAAGGAGGAAGTTTCGGCTGTTTAAAGAGTTATATTGGTTTTTCGGTAAAAGCGTGATTTTGACTTCCACCGAACAAAGAACCAGTGGTTTATATATGAAGCTTTGTTTATTCTAATATAATATGAATTGATAAATTCATTGCAACAATACAATTAATTTTGGGTACTTGTTCAGTGCGGAGAATGCACTAGAATTAATAAGTTGATCAATTACTTATTAAAATTTATTTATTATCTATACTATATAATAAATAAAGATTTTTAATAAGACAATTGTCACTCTCTTAATTTTAGAATTTTCGGTTTAAATAGGTGATAAGATTGAGTTACTTGATTGTAGAAAGTATACACGTGCCTTGCTTGTTTGGTTTTTTTTCTTCACATGGCCACATGAAAATAATGATAGTTTAATCAGAAAAGGTGGCTCTGGAAGATAGGATTATCCACCGAAAAAAAAGGCGCTGCCCCTGTTCCTAATTAAAAGCCAAAATTTTTTTTCTCTTTGGTGTGAATTAAATTGAATTAATAGGAGTTTCCTTAATGCAAGAACCTATTATTGTATTTATCAAGAACCCGAAGTTCTCTAAAATACAATGTCAAAATTACTTCGACTCAAGTCGTCGCACTCGACGTCTCTCACCACAACTATCCTTTACTCTAGATGTCAAAATCTTTTAGATGGCTAATAGCTTAAGAAGAGACAATCTTAGGCGGAAACAAGACTTCTCTTCTAGCGAAGTCTAAACCTATAATCTTTCTCTGTCACCACCTCCTCAAAGACGTAAAAAGGGATATCTCACTATTAAGGACCCTCCTGAACAGTAGAAGATCCCTAAAGATAGATTTGACCACAAGAAGTTGGTCGTCCTTATTTAAAAAAAAAGGCCCGAAATTGACATTTTCGACCAGAGGATCTCCAGGTTCCACATTTCTATCATGCTCCTGTCGTAGCGGTACAAAGAACGTAGTTTCACGAAAGACTCGGAGGTCATATAATGTCACACCCCGCCAAGGCGGAAACGCGAGGCGCGACGTTCATGGTTTCCAAAGCATATGATTACCGCAAACACATACATGATAAATGGATACATAAACAAGTTTAATGTTTTACATTCCAAAATGTTAATTGAATAATTCAATTGTTCGTAAATAGTTCCAGTTGTATGTGATAAACAGAATAAGAATTGTTGACCCATTTGTAAACTAGCTAGGAATACAAATAATATGTTCATACATGAGGCGTAACCAAACCTTGACAATTGTACACGCCCCTAATTTCGTTATCCGGTTCTATGCGGCCATAAATCCTCCAGATTGTGGTTAGCGCGACTAACCATGACCGGGAGACGTCACTCTCCATAGTACTATTCATAGGACCCTAGGCTACAGTTAATGGTTACTACGTTGTTCCAGGGGACTTTAGCGGCCTCAACTCGTTGTTCTCATCTCATGTAAACATAAAAGTCGTGCCTTATTCTCTTGTTATCCCATAAAATAGTTGTAAGTATGTTTTTCCCCCAAATATTGAAAACAGTAAAAAGGGGCCGTGAAACTCACCTTGTTTTTGTGTATACTTGTAATGATACTTGTTGTAGTCAAACTTGACTATTCGTACCCTAGATACCAAAGGGTAAATTGTGTTAAGACCGAACGTCTCATATTGCAAATTGTTCACCGACTTTGTAAATCTGGTTGTTTTTGTTTGAAATATCCTCTTAGTGGTTCAACACTTGTTTCGTTATAAAAACAGTTCCAAGTTACTGCCCAAAGGGGACTGACACAGGTATCGAAACTACCTAGTTTCGATTGGACAATTGAGTATCGAAACTTCCTAGTTTCGATTGAGTAGTTGGGTATCGAAACTACCTAGTTTCGATTGAGTATGACAGTTGTCGAAACTTATTAGTTTCGATTGACAAGAAAGATATCGAAACTACCTAGTTTCGATTGAGTAAACATGTATCGAAACTCCTAGTTTCGATTGAGTAACAGGTATCGAAACTCCTAGTTTCGATTGAGTAACTGATATCGAAACTATAGTTTCGATTACTGGACTTCTGTTTGACAGAATCAGTCCTGCATATTTTTATGTTTTAATCTTGAATTCGACCCACTTTTCTTGTTATCTTACTTGCGTTTGAATATTTTGTATGTTTAGCTACGGTTTTTAAAGAAAATAATGTAGATAGTATCGAGTTTTTACCTTAAACAGAGATGAAGATGATGAGAGAAAACAGAGAATGATCTTGATTCTTCTGTTAAATTTCCTTTAGAAACACTTGAAGTTCTTCTTAAAACACCGAATTATGGTAGGTTTTGCCTTAAAACTTGACTTCGATTTGGAGAGAAATGGGAAAAATTGTCGTATGAAATGAGAAATATGACAGAGATTGTGAGGTTGAGACTGAGAAGGTATGGTTTTATCTGAGTTTTCTCAGGTATGGTATGGGACGAGTGAAGGGGGAGGGAGTGGTCTTCTCTGGCTTCTGCCGAGAAAGTCAAAAAGTGGTTTGAGGGTTAATAATTAGTTTTAAGTATTAGTTTATTAATGGTATTAATATCAATTAGAGTTTTAAGGGGGTAATTTAATTTGGTTTAGATTCTTCACGGCATTGTAAATTTAGCAAGTTCATGGCTCGTTGATGAAAAATATTTAAATCTTAGATTGTATAATTCGTTGAGGTGATTATTCGTAGGTATAAATACCTAAAGGTGACGATACGTGGTAACGTCTTCGAAAGGGTTCGTTATTTTACTTTTACTTATACCGTATGTTTTAGTCTAAAAATAAATTATTGACCAACGTAAAGTTTATGTAATATATATGTATATATATTTTTCTGGTTATTTAAATTAAACACTAACGTTCGTATTAGTCGGTTTATACGGGTATGTGAACCGGTAACTCCCAGAATTACCAAAAATATAAAATGAGACAATGTGCAGCCTTTGTTAGACCTTAATGTCCTTGTTTGTGAAATTAAGTAAATCACAAAAATAATTATAATGTAAACTTGTTTAATACATGTACGGATATTGACCTGAAATGTCGGGTGTCACATATAATGTCTTCTATTCTCATAGCAAAATAAAAGGCTTTTATTTCAAATATCACCAAGTGCGACCATCCAATGCTAACTCATTCCCTGAAGGCATGTAACTACCTTACAACGTGGATGTGGATACACGAGCTTTGCAGCCCCAACTGAGGTCATGGACATGGACTAAACAACTCAAGGATGAGAGTAGTTCTTGATCAACAACACTAAATTAGTGGTTCAAACCAATAGAGCACAGGGTGACCACTGAGGGGGAGGTCTAACAAGGGAAAAGAAAATATCTGCTACAAATGTGGAATGCCAACCATTAAATAAAATGGGAAAGAGGTTGAAACGAATCTCATTGAGGGCACCATAGCTTCCCCACGACCATCCCTTCTTTGGATACTGTCAATTAGCCATCAAAGATTACTATCTCGTAGATAGTAGTGTTTGTAATCTATTGAATGAGCATGGTCATCTTATTTACCTATAACACATACTCCAGCAGAGTTATAGTACCAACCGGTCGATAAATGTCCGCTTGATAGTGGCACAACTAAGACTATCCTAAATCATTAAAATATCAGTTGTCTCCAATAGAGACGTTTGTTGGTACTATTACATGTATTGGTAACTTTATTGAATGCTCCAGAAAAGTATGTGTCATCTTACCTACATGTACTAGATATGTCTTATATTCTAGTAAATCTTGAAGAAACTTACTATGTTTTCAAATATATTCGGCTAGATGGCTATTATAACGAAAGCTTGATCGAAAACAATACCAAATATCTCCAATTACACATGACAAATATGGCCAGAAGACCATATTGGAAAACTAGCGATTTTACCATCTAGAATATATTATAGAAAATATATTTAACAAAATTTAAATGTGATAAGTAACCAGAAGTTACTAGCCAAATATACTATCTTTATACATCATGACCAAATAAGTCATCGAGGTAGCATCGTGATGAGGTGAATGATTTAAAGTGCCAACAAGCGCCCTCTTAACAATTTAAAATTTTTGCTACCAAAAGACTTATCATGTGCAGTGACTTCTCTCAGCAAATCAATCTTTAAGCTCTTTGAAAACAAACTCCAATAAATGAATCCCTCTTATATTTGGGAAGAATTCAAGAGGACATATGCGGGCATGTTAATCTCTATGTGGACCATTTTTTCGTATTTTAGATCTTAAGAGATACATATCTATATGGTCACGTGTGAACCTTTTAGCTACCTTATATGTAGCATTTGCCCGCTTATTGTATGTCTATACGGATAAATATTGAACATCCAGCAGATTATGTTCAAACATAAGTTTTAGCTAAATTACTAATAACATTATTACAGTTAATAGCTAGACAATTATTGGTAAGATGTGAATTGCCATCTTCTACATGAGGGTATACCGATGCACTAATCAGTTCAAAACCAACTGCTGTTCACAAATACTTCCTTTACAAATGTTCTTCGGAAGAGAACTAAGTTTGTCTCAACAATAAATATTTTTGTAGTGCGATCTATGTACCAATACCGCCATCATGATGTACCAAAATGAGACATGTTTACAACATAATATGTTGTCTAAATAAGACATTATTCCCAGTCTTAGGGGAAGATTGGATAAAGAAAGGAAAGACTGGTAATACATGAAAACAAAAACATTGAATACATCATCATCACGCTCGAAGTGGCTAATATAAGTCTGAAGTCTAATATGTCATGCTTTTGCAAAGATTTGCTAATGAATTATCTGATGCATTCACACACACAAACAGAGTGACAAAGTCACATATACCAGCATAAACTTCAACTGCTCAAACTAAAGTAATCATAAAAAGATTACCATATACAGGAAACATGGGAAATAAATCGGTTCCAAACATAAAAACCTATGAGAACAAAAAGAGCAGAATATTGCAGTTGGTCTAACCCCAGAAGAGGTTACACACAAAAACCTATAAGAGGTTATTGATAAAATCCCAGAAGAGATTAACGAAATTGCACAAAGAAGCGATAAAACTCCAGAAGAGGTAAATGTCTTAGAAGAGACTAATACGATTCCAGAAGAAAATTATAATGCCCCAAAAGAGGAAAATGGAATTCTAGAAGAAACTCATGTACCAAGCAAATATGAGATCTCAATAAATTATGTACAAAATAGTACAATATGGAACCAAAAATGAAACACGTGTTTGAAATATTTGCATATGCTATAGCAACAGATGTAATAAAAAAAAGTTTACGTATCTAAAACTCTATAAGAGTACACACACAGAGATGACTGCTTACAATGGCAAGACGCCTTAAAGGCTGAATTAAATTTGCTTGACAAGCGAAACGTTTTCGGACCTGTAGTCCGAACACCCATAGACGTCAAACGAGTAGGTTATAAATGAGTATCGTTAAAAATAAAAAGAAACGAAAATTATGAGACTATGCGATGTAGGCACGACTTGTAATGCAAAGGTTTTTCCCCAAATCCCATAAGTTGATTATGAGGAACGTGTTCCCCTGTAGTGAATGCGATACCTTTAGATGTTTAATCAACCTCGCAATCTTAGAAGGACTTCATATAAGACTTATAGATGTCGTCACCGAGTAATTATACGAGACATTAGAAAATGACATATATATGAAAATCCTAGAAGGATTAAAAATGCCCGAAGCATTCAAATCATTACCCCGAGATATGTGCTATAAATCTCAAAGCGATCTCTATATGGTCTCAAGAGAACTGGTCGTATGTGGTAAATCGACTCATTATATATATTTTGTAAAAGAGGGGTATAAGTTTTGACATAATGAAAGTATTCCCCGACCTTATGTTCGAGTATATATGTGATTGTATACTTGCCCATAAATCAAATTACATCCATAAGATGTTAACATATTTTAATATGGACAAAGTTTATCTGCTAAGCACACCCATATTTGTCTTGTCGCTAAACATACACAAATATCCTTATTTCCCCCAAGAAGAAGGTGAATAAGTACTTGGTCTAGAAGTACCGTACTTAAGCGTGATCGGTACACTAATCCATCTCGTGTATATATCACAAGACATGATATTATTTTTAAGTATATGTGCTAGCGAAATATAGTTCTAATCTAACACGTTGCACTCTTTTTTCCCTTCACTAAGTTTTTGTCCCATTGTGTTTTCTTAGTAAAGTTTTTAACGAGGCAACATAGCTGATCCAGTAGCATCAGTTTATTTTATTGGTCCCGAAGTACCAATTTAACATCATCCTGAAGTATGTTGTTAATACGCTCTGCACTTTTTTCCCCTTAGCTATGGTTTTTTCCCAATGAGTTTTCTTAGCAAGGTTTTTAACAAGACGGTATCATCAAGCGTATTAAAGAGTAAGTTGATGTCTTTGAAGGACTCGAGAAATGAGATTGATCTACGAGAAAACCTCGAAGTCCCAATCAGCTGGTGATGTTTAAGCAGGATACTTATCAGATTCACATGTAGCTCTATCTCAATCTGGATGCGTTTTTAGTTATGGAGTTAGGTCTATGATTCAACATATTAAAGAAAGTGCGAGTTGAAGTTGATCAAAAGAAGCCCGACTACACTATAAGAAGATCATGCATCATGCATCACTCAAATCAATCAAGACTACAACAAAGATCAAGTCAAACATTTACCACAACAGATTGCACTCCAAAGACCGGAAGATATATGTGAAATTGAGGGGGAGTATTATGCACGTTGTACTCTTTTTCCTTAGCTAAGTTTTGTCCCACTGGATTTTCTTAGTAAGGTTTTAATGAGGCAGCATAACTGATCCTGTAGTATCAGTTAGTATCGATCCTGAAGAATCGAGACAACATTAATGTTGATAGTGTATAATATAAAATGTCTGAGGGGGAGTGTTATAATACTAGACTATTTAGGCCTAGCCCAATATGAATGGGCTTTAGGGTTTTCCTATTGTATCTCTATATAATATATTATATGGATGAAATATCAGATGAATGAATGAAATCAGTTTCCCCTCCCAATTTTCTCTCTTATTTTTATGAGGAAATATATTCTTAGTTATTTGTTTGTTTTCTAATAGAAAGTGATTGACCCACGTAATACGAACGAGGACACAAAGAGAGTTGTTTGATTGGCTTTTATGGAGTACGTGAAATTTACAACTTCCACTTTCTTTGAATATGATTATGGACCTCAAAATATTTGAACAATCTCCGTCAAATACTCTTTAATAATAAATAAATAAAATATATTTTTAACTGTATCAAATTTTAAAACGTATCTTTCAATATAAATAGAGTTAATTACATAAATGCCCACTGTGGTTTGATCAAATTACATGGTTGACCCAGGCCTTAAAAATTACAAATTTAGCCTAAATTTTTAAGACCTGTTGCGCTTTTAACCCCTGATATTAACATCAGTTAGTTTTTAACGAAAACTAGCTCATGTGTTATCCACGTGACTTACGATTGCAAACTTAACCCTAAACTTTATTTTTTAACATAATTAAATTTAAAACTTACTTTCTCATATAACTAACTTTTAAATTTTTTATATAGCTAGGTTTATATATTTAGAAGTAAACTTTAAATATTTAGTACATCAAAAAAATATGTTTTACGTCAAAAAATATGTTTTGAAATCGTATACATACAATAATAATATACATAAAGTTAGATATATCTGAAACAAGTAACCCTTTTTCTTTTGCGCGTTCCTTTTATACCATGGGACTAAAATAAGTTTTTAATAAATGAATTTGTCAATTTATAGAAGAAACTAGCTTCGAACCCGTGTGTACACACGGGGTGAAAAATATTAATACATAAAATTATTAAATCTTTATGTATATATTTTACATGTGTAAAAATGTATTACAAATACTAAGGATAGAAAACAAAATTCAAAATATGTAAAAATTAATATATAATTGAGTTTTGAAAATATGTTAATTACTATTTAATATAATTTGACTTTCATTTACTATAATAAAATTTCTTATAATAAGGGATAATTTAAAATAAATATGTTTTATTAGTATAATTAATATTTTCTTTAAAAATATATAATTATTAAAAGATAGATGTGCTTTTAAGAGCATTCACAGTAGATTCCCCTATATTTAGGTGAGTGAGTTCCCTATATTTTAGGGGGTAGTTTAAAATGATTGTCAGTGAGAAGAGAGAAAAAGTATAAATTTTCTATATATTTGGGGGAAACACTGTTCACCCGCATAATTTTTTAATATTTTTTGAAAATGGTTGTGAGTGGAGGAGAGAGAAAATGTAATGATAAATGTGTAAAAACGTATTATTTAATTGAAAAGTAGAGAGAAAAGATAGTGATTTTAGTGTAATTATGGGGATGAGGATAGGGGGACTACTGCGAATGCTCTAATAAGATAGAGAGGCGAAAAAAAAATGATGAGAATAAATATGGAGGCGACACGTGGCATGAAAAAAACTTTATTTATTATATAGTATAGATTTATAAGTTTAACTTAAAAAACGTTAATAGAAGTTTAATAAGTTTTTTATAAAATAAATCAATTTGTTTATAAAATGATAGAAATGGTTAATTAAAACTGAATTAAGAAATAGAAATGACTAAACCTGAATTCTGACATACCACATGACGATTGGCGTAACTTAAATTAAAATAATTAAAAGAAAATTTTAAAATTCATAAATTTGAAAACATTACACGTAGGGCTGTAAACGAACCAAACGTTCAGTGAACATTTTGTGAACCGTTCGACGTGAAGTTCGTTTATGTTCGTTCGTTTAATAAATGAACAAACATGAACAAGGAATTCCGTCTGATTAACTAAATGAACGAACATGAACAGAGGTCTCGTTCGTTCAATTGTGTTCGTGAACGTTCATTTATTTATGTTCGTTCGTTTACGTTCGTATTCGTTTGTTTATGCTGTTCATTAAATATTTTTGTATATTTCTATTTTATTTTATCTAAACTTTTTATATTTTTTAATTTTTATCTTATTTTTTACCCTAACAATTAACTAAGTAAAGTAAGTTTGATATAGATACATAAAACTTGATATTAAAATTATCTTATTAAATGTTTATTTCGAAAGACATTAGGGTTGACATCAAAAGTCCCAAACACGGCTTCGTTCGGTTACGCTCGTGAACCGTTCGTGAACAAATCCGTTTCCTTAATGAACGAACACGAACATGAAATTTCGTTCGGTTAGTGTTCGTGAACCGTTCATGAACAAGTTAAATGTTAAACGAACGAACACGAACAAGGATTCGTTCGGTTCGGTTCGTTTACGGCCCTAATTACACAACTAAATATTACATAATTACAATCCCTATCTTTTTTTAAATCTCCTTAACGCGTTTTTCGTAAAATGTGGCCATATTTGGAATCATATTGCTTGTATCGATATAGAGGATGGTCATATCCAACATTTTTTTGCTTCATTTCCACCTTTTGTTTTTCTTTAATACAACTTTTTTTTTTGCTTTAATTCAAGCTATATATCAATTTTAATGTCAATTTTTTTCTCCACTTCAAGTGTCGTCAACATCATAATCTTCCACCGAAAGAGGAGTATTATTTTTAGGTTGAAGTATGTGTTTAGATCAGACGAGTGTTGTTTACCTCCTAAAAGCAGAGGTTTTGCTTCTCATATGTGGTTTAAGAATTACATTAATTCTTCCATTTTGGATGGTCTTTGAGTAAATTTCCAAACATGTAATAATTGCCGCAGCCTTGGCGATGGAGGGGCAGTGTTACCCATCCTTCACTCACATCATCACGGTATGTGAGGCACCACCCCACCGTCCTTGCCTCTCTCTTTGCCGATGTGGCACTCCTTACCACGCCGATACCTAGTCGCAGTGGCGGAACCAGAAGTTTTTAACTGGGGGGTCGTAACAGAAATTTTTTACATTCGTAATCCGTACATCATTTACTTTTCTTACCAGCGGTTTGTAAATGTAATATTCGAGGTCTCATATCTTAAAACTGTTTCTAAAACCATGGTTGATAACTACATCATCCCCGTGTTTATTATAGGAAGGGAACAAATAGCACCTTTAACAAAATACGGCATCTTTTGATGCACTATATTCTGACCAACAAAAGCGGTCTAATATTGTCTCATGAATTTTTCACTCGTTCTGTTTTAATGATAATATGAACTTTTAGTTGACAAGGATTTTTCATTAAAATGCAACATCTCCTTACTTTCTCTCAAATATTAACCGAATAATCATTAATTGGTTTACTCAAGATCGGGTCACCAACAATTTCATCTTTCAATAATTCAACTTCTTTTATGTTACTTTTATCGACATTTAATGGATTTAAAAAACTCTCAATATTCGTACCAAAATATCTCTCTAGAGATATGTTTATCCAGTATAATAATAATAAAAAAGAATGATGACAAAGTAAATAATAAATCCTAATTACAAAATTAAATACACTATATAAATATTCTGACAATATAAAATCAAACGGGAAAACAAACATCATATACTGTTAATTTATTAAATAAATAACTATTAATAAAAAATAAAAATAAAATTAATAAGTCTAACATAACTTATCTAGAAAATTAAGTTGGAGTGAATCGAGATAAACAAAAGACTAGAGTTAGACAAAGTAGACATGAACATACGAATAGTCGGCACTCGGCAGCGGTAATATCATCAAATATGTAAAAGAGAAAATTAAAATAATAAAATAATATGTTTTCTTGAACTGGGCTTTTTAAATGAACTAAGGTGTGGTTTTAAAAAAACAAAAAGCTGACAAGTCAAAGCCTAGTACTAGTACAGTGTCAGCTTGTTTCTTATTCTCTGTTCTTTTCGTATCTCACTCGCCGAAGAAGTTCGCCGGACAGCCGGCAATGTCGCCACCGGCCGCAAAAGCTTCCAACTGAGTAACTCTACCTTTCTCTTTTAAGTTTAAGTACTATGTCCGACAAAATCGAAAGGGTCAGACTATTATTTCTTTTTTCCGTTATACTCCGGTATACTGTAAATCTGGTCGGCCGGAGGGTCAAGGGACCCTCTGGACCCCCCTCTAAATCCGCCTATGCCTAGTCGACACAATCCGGCCTTAAAGCAGACGCTTTGCTTCTCATATGTGGTTAAGAACTACATATATTCTTCCATTTTGGATGGTCTTTGAGTAAATTTCCAAACATGTGTTATGTTCAACATGATTATTATTAATAATAATTCAAGGAAATTTCACAAGTTCTGCTGGAAATAATAGCTTTAGAAGCTCTTGTGAAATAATATATTTGACAAGCATCAAATGAATACAATAAAATAGAGAACATAGGATCTACAACAAGCATACATCAGTAGATACTTAATCAAGATATTTTTCATGAGTCATGACCATGTGGAAAGCTCAAATAGCATCATTCTGGTTGTCCAAAAGAAGTGGAAACTCATCATGATCTTCAGATAAACCTACTTCTTGTGCCATACTGTTCAATGCTTCATACACCTTGTACATGGACCATCTTGCTTTCACCTTAGTAACACAATTACCTGCAATTCTCATAAATTCAACAATCTTTTCATCATCACCTGCGCCTCAAATGTTCTTATCAATGGCAGTTTTGATCTGTCCTGAACCCGATAGCTGATTCACCCAATCCACTAAATTGCCCTTGCACCCTTCCTCAGCAATGGTCACATTGGTAGGTTTCTGACCAGTGGCTAGTTCCAGGAGCACGACACCAAAACCATAGGTATCGCCTTTCAGAGAAGCAACCATGGTGGTTGACTACTCTGGAGCCACATAACCAAACTCACCCTTCACTACAAATTTATAAACACATATTTGTTCTCATTTGATGTTGCAGGAGAAGGAAATGATGAATACCCTCCAATTCAACCTCTTGGTTCCAACTCCATTTGTGTTTATCAAGAGGTTTCTTAAAGCTGCCAACTCTTACAAAGAGGTCTGGTCTTTCATCTCAGTGTTGTTTCTTTTACGGTTGTTGATTTTGAATAAAATGTGACAAATGTTACTGGATTTAAAACAAAAAATATGTTTTTTTGTCGATTTCTAAATATGCATTGTATTATTCCTATCTATCTATATGTTCATTCATGTTACAGTTATTGATTTTTAATAAAAACAGACAAATATGACGTTTTCTTAAAAAGTATTATGTTTTATATTCGCTCAAGATACGAACTCGTTTGTTTTTCTTTTACTTTTTTTCTAATTGACGGTTTCTCTTTGTTTTTTTCTTACAGTATTTGATTTTGAATAAAATGTGAAAAATGTTACTGGATTTTAAACAAAAAAAATGTGTTTTTTTTTTAATTTCTAGTTTTGCACGGTATTACTGCTATACAAATTGCATCAAATGAGTTCAGTGAGCTAAGAATAGCTTCCCAGACAATTCTTAACCGGACGACCGTGTATATTACCGATTATATAAACATCTGAAATCCACAATGATGATCATTTGAAAAAGCTTGCTAGACAGGCCCATTGAGAACAGGCTCACCAATGATGCTTTTTGAGGGTAACTGGGCTTGAACCGGGTGGCTTCAGAGTTATTCTCACCAATCATATTAAATGGATAATATCTATGCAGATATCCACTATATATGTAGGCCAACCAAGTTACTATCCAAGCAAAAAGTGCCCCGAACCCTACTTACCTTCCTGTTAATGTGCGGGATACCTCTTACATGTAGTGGTATCTCATATAAATATTTTGTAAGCAAGTTGCATTTGCCTTTGCAAATGAGGTCTAATTTATTAAAAACATTCGTTTAATTAAGTAAATATTTAAATAAAATTAATTTGTCGAGTCCGCATATCGTACGAGTTCCCTACTAGTATTTTGAATTGAGAAATTAGATAATGGTCAGCTTGCCATCAATGTTTTAAAAAGGCAGTGAGGCACCCAACAAATCAGTCGCACATGAATGTTTGGGCTTGCGCGCTGCTGTGGCGATGGAAAAACAAAAAAGAAACAACACCATTGAAACAACACCATTGAACACACGCCAACTCCATAGAGTCACTGCGAGTTAACCAACTGGGATAAATTCTTGTTTAACACACTGACTCAAATTCTATATATATATATATATAAGGGACGGTTATTGTACAAAGTGATTTTAGCGTACGAATCGTACGAAGGCACCAGCATGCGACACGTGTTCAGATAACGCATCAACATTTGTATAATCACGTAATCACGTAATTAATCTCAGCATATCAAAACATTTGTAAAATCACGTAATCACGCATGTTGTATAATAACACATTTTTATAAATTAATCACATAATTACGTAATCACGTAATCACTCTCAGCACATCAACATTTAAAAAAAAGTTGATTTTTTTTAAAAGTATAGCAAAAGTGTACTCAAATTAAAGAGAAGAAAATGCTCGATTTTATGGTGTAATTTAAAAAAAAAAATAATGTCGTATAAAAAAGTTATACGTGTTTTAAAAAAATGGGGAAACTTGAAAAAAGTCAACAAATGTAGGTTATACTCATTTTACCCTTTCAAACTCTTTTCACGCTTAAAAACAAGCTGACTAGGCACGCTCTTGATCTTAACCCTAGAATTCTTAGATTAATGGTTTATAATCACTTCGTACCTTTGCACCAAAAAACCGTTTGTATTTTAAACTCTCTCTCTCTCTATATATATATATATGTATATATGGGAAAGTTCTATTCAGAACAAGTTTTTCTGTAAAAACAAGGGGACTAATCTTAACCTTACATTATATACAATCAAGGATGGTAACTGAATGTGGCAATTATAAAAATATTTTAATTAGTTTTCTTTATATTTAATAAGCTTGAGGGTATTATAGACATTTTGTTGTCTAGGATAATAAATTGGCTGATACGTTGAAAATAAAGACCGAGATTTTCTCCAATATCTTCTCCTAATTCGATCGAACCCTAAGTTCTGCTTCTCTCTCACAAGAAATCGAAAGGATAAACCATATTTTTTTACAAGGTTCAAAGATCGGAGATTTCGGGAAGAAATTCTAGGGTTTAGAGATAAATCGAAACATGGATAGCGTCGACCAATTTCATCATACATCTATTGGTAATTGTTAAAGGTAAGTAACCCGAATTCGCTTAAATACTTTTTTTAAACAAAATCTACATATAATGTTGAGGTAATTATAATGTATTGTACAACTGCAAGGATTGATTTAAGTTTTGTTTTGTTTTGTCCATTAGTTTGGCATCCCTACACAGTTTAGAAAACAAAAACTGATTTAAGGAGACGACAACTTCAATTAGAGAATCTTTTGACCTACATTGTAACAAGGTAATTGTACACATGTGTAGGAATAAAGAGAGCTTTTTATTAGTTAAGGGCGTAATTTTGAGTTCTGGTTTTTTTCTTTACCTGGAACGATTGAATTTGTTCTTTTTTGTTCGACATTGTGTAGGAATTTTTTTTTGTTCCATCTTAGTGCTTATGCGTTAAATGTGGGTGATTATGTATGTACACTTTTTTTATGAATTGAATAATGTGTGGGTGAAAGTGGTTCTTGTTGTAGATGAAACAATTATCTATGTAGGTTATATTGAGTTTCTGTAGGATAGGATATTTGCCATTGCCCTTGAAACTTGAATATGTTTAGATGTAATGATATGAGACATTTGTATTAGTAATTAATGTGTTATGTGTGGTGTTTATAGTACTCTTTGATGTGAGTTTTATTTTGTATGTAAAATTTTATGAGATATGTATTATAAAAAAGTTTTTTTTATGTATTCTTACACACAAATTGTTTTATCCTACTCGTATTTAATGGTTGCAGTTAGGTGATATAATGCATCTGTAGATGGTATAATGCATGTGTAGGTGATATTAACTTGTGGATCAAGTTTAGGTGATTGTTTTATTTTTAATATTTATGTGTTATCTCGTTTGTTTGTGTTCAAATTAGAAAGAACGATTTTCTGTTTATGTTGTTTTGTGTTAAGTGTTCGTTGTTTTTATGTAGTTTTGATTTTGAATAGGTGATTGTAATAAACTTTGAGTTCTGTGTAGGTGATTGTAATTTTAATTACAAGCCGGAAGATGTGATTTTAGTAACATGAATAATGATACAGGAAAATCACAACCAAAGAAGAAGAGAAGAAAAAAGGGTAAGATTTTGTACATTAATTTCTTTTTGTGATTAAATACGATGTTGGAACATCAATGAGATTTTATCTTATGATAACTTTGTTGATCCAACTCATAAGATAGAGTTTGTTATTATAGGGGATTAACATATCAACAGTTTGTGAGCCTAAGGAAAAAAATATGCGGCGAAGATTCTATTTTCTGATATAAATCTACAAAAGAAGATACTATGGAGACTGATAAAAAGATCACGACTTTGGAGGAAGACAGGGAAATCCTCGAGCGCCATACCGAGACCACTAGGGCAGAGGCTAGGTTTGCCATCCGAGTAACCCTAGCAGTACTTGTGGTAGTACTAATCTGTTTCCTAGTGGAGAGCTACCTAAGGCGTGCATGAAGCCTCTATTTCTATTAAATTTTAATTTTTGTCTTATGTAAGGGCTAGAAGCCCAAATTTTGAAAGCATCTAATGAAAGTCATTTTGAAATTTCATCTTGTTATCACTTGTTAATTTGACTCTTCTTTCGTCATTACAAACTTAAACACTATTACCCACACACTTTCGTCAAAAGCAGCTCGCGTTAGTATCTGAGATAATTAATAAAGTGGTATTAAACTATAAAAATCCTAAGTGACACGTATAACTGAAGAGTAAATCTTGAACGAACCTTCTAATTCGTAAGCATTTTTTTAAAAAAAACAACACGACTTACGAACCCTTGCCGTAATCAACTATGATCCTTACTCCTTATATAGACTTAACACTTCTAAACTTGACAAACTTTTCGTTCGACAATCATACAGACCTTTTATAAGTCCTACTACTCATTGTTGTCTAACTCGTTACTCTTGAACGTCTTAATTACATTCTATACCAAAGAAAACTATGCCTTCTATTATGAAACAAGATAAATCATTTATAAACACACTATCATAAACTTTATCAAAACTTTTCCGTTACCAACTACTAGGAGACTTTCCTCATCAAACTCTTGCCACGAAAAAGATGTGCTATAAATCACAACGGGAACTAAAAGCTTAGATACACGTTGTTAAAAAACGTTAAACTTCGTATACACAACTAAGAGGTCTGAGACTTTTGAGTCATGCAAAAACTTATACAAATACTCAAACCCGTATTCTTAAAATTTAACATGATCAATAAAGGATCATGTAAGGCTTGATATTGAAACCTGAGACCAACTGACTTATCCTACTTTCAAACTCATACTTGGATTCTTAATCTTGAAAACTTTTCGTGTTCATCTTAATAAGACTTGATAAACGTTCATTTCAAATACGCAAGGAAACTTCGTACTAGAAACTAGTAAAAAGGGGGACATTGCCCTCTTTAGCAGGGTACACCCCTTGTTTTCTTTACAAAACTAGACATCGAGATCCACCTAACCTTCTGAACAACTCGAATCTTCCGTGAGAAAGCGTATAACAATTAATCCTGTTCCAAACGCCGTCCCACACCTCTCTTAAATACTAGAGTATGTAGATGACCGTTTTATACTCAAAGTGTAATCGTATACTTCTATACACTGAAACTAAACTGAAAGACTTTAAACTATTCTATGTTTGACGTATTCTTGTTCAAACATAATTTAAACTATTCTATGTTTGACGTATTCTTGTTCAAACACAATTTAAACTATTCTATGTTTGACGTATTCTTGTTCAAACATGATGAACGTATAAGACTTTTAAACTACTCAAGGTTTGATGTATTCTTGATCAAACACGAGGAAAGTGTGAAGACTTTAAACTACTCGATGATTGAGGTATTCTTATTCAAACACGAGGAAACTTTGAAACTCTAAATCTTGTCACATTCTTTTCTCTTTAATCATTAAATGACGTTTCACTCTAACGGACTCGTTAATTAATGATCACTCTTATGTGGAAACTTTAGTCGTGTGTTAAACAAGTTCTTGTACTCCTTCTTGATCCACACATAAACGGAAGGACCTATGCGAACTATGTGACGATTTAAATGCTTGCGGGTGCACACGTAAGTATGAAAATCAACGTATGGGAAGACATAGTAAACTCTGTCGTGTGCTATGATCTAAGACTTATCATAAAAGGGTAGCCACGGAACTTAAGTACCGTAGTAAATCCTTAGACATATTAGTCTACAAAACTCAAATCATTAAACTATCATCAAATCCATCCTGAGAAATGCATCTCACTATAAATCTTGAATGAAAGTTCATCAGTTATTTTCTCAAATACAGTTCGGAAAACAGATCTTCATATATGTTTCAATGAGACTATATGCTTCGTAAGGAAACTCTTGACAGCCATATGCTTTGAAAACTTAAAAAAAACTCAAGCAAAAATCTTATTCTTATAAATACTTCCCTTAGAAATCTAAACGTAATCCCGAGCTTGCTTGGGAACGTGAGGTATCTTTCTCATAATCCTTGTGCGTATCATAGACTTAAATTCTGAACTAAACCCTTCTACTTTAATTTCGGGACGAATTTTCCTAAAGTAGGGGAGACTGTAATGTCTGAGATTTTCCGACCTACCTTTTTCACGTGTTACTAAATTAAAACTCGATTTCGGGTTAAAGATATTTCTTTGAAAAAATAAATACTAATTTTTAAATTAATAAATGTATACTTGAAACATATGTGTGTATACGAGAAACCTATTTAGAAGTATATATATATAGATACTCATATCCTTGTAAACTTATAAATATATATATATATATATATATATATATAAAAATTTAAATTACTACTTACAGAAATAACAAATCTTATAAAGATGCATAAAAATCATTTGAGAAAACTTATTAAAAATTATATTTAAAACATATGTTTGAAACTCACTTATTTTATTTTTAAAGTCGAGGGACCAAAACTGCCATTCTTTGGAACCTTCTTTAAACTGAAATTAAACTTTCAAACATAAAATGTTAGGTCAGTGAAACTTCAGGGACCTGTTTTGCCCTTTCCACCAAACACCCAAGACCCAAACCGGTCCCGAGTTCGAAACCCACAGACCCCGTTTTTGAGCCCTTTTCATCGAAACCGCGTTTTCGTCCAAGTTCATGGAACCTCGAGACTCGCCTCCCTCGTGCGAACCAACCCCGATGAACTTCAATGCTCGGACACGGCCCGAGACCCGCGTAATTTCGAATTCAAACTCGACTTTTACTCCCGTGAAACTCCCACCTAACTAAGCATTTAACGCTGGAAATCATCTATAAATACCGACTGAAACCCGTTGGCAACACACCACTCAAACTCCAGTAACCCTCAATTCCACCGATCGAAGCCTACGTTGTTCAATACAGTCCGCAAAAGCCGAAGTCAAAGCTTGAACTCGTTCTCCCTCATCTCGACTTCAAATCAGGTAATCTTTGTATGCATCATGATCGATTTCACGAGAGGATCAAAAGCCCTCTGTTTAATTTCATAAACAGAGGGTGATTCGATCCTTATTGGGACGATTTCGTACCTAGGGTTCATGTAAATTTGGGGGTCGATTTGGGTTGTTGTTTAAATAATTTATGTTTCAAAGTATACACTAACGAACCCGTAGTCGGGATGGTTAGTGTGTGGATGTGTAGGATTCGACCCGGTCACAGACCCGAGTTCGAATCCGAGGAGCCGGGTTTTTACCTATTTATTTATTTTTTTTGCTATTTTCTCAACAGTTTTATATCCCAATAATTTTTATAAATCCTATTATACTTTTATAAACTTAAAGATGACTGTTATTTATACTTTTGGAATTTGGAACTATTTTAATCGATTAAAACTGTAATAAATAAATCTTTAAAAATAGTTTTAAACTTCTAAAACTATAAAAAGAAAATACCTTTAAACCTTATAAAAACCTATATTCGGAATAGGAAATATTTTATAAAATTTGGAACTTGTACCTTCTACAAAACCCACATTTTATATAAAACATAAAACTTGTGTATTTATTTATTTTAAAACAAAATAATAATAAATATACTTTATCGATTTTTAGAATACTTATAAACTTTATAAAATAAAGACTTTATAACAACTATAGACTTATACTTTAAAAACATAAACTTTAATTAAATACTTATACTTATAAACTTAACATTTGAAGGAAACTTTATAAACTTACAATTTCATTTAAACTTTAAAGACTTATAACCAAAACTTTACAAGAAATCCTATTTAACATTTTTTTTTTCTAAACTTATAAATGCTTATTATTTATTTAAACCTATAACCACAGTTTAATCATTATATAGCTACAAGTTAATTTAATAAATACTAAATACTTAAATGCTTTAATAAATCATAAATGATTTATATTGATTAATTTCAATTAGATAAATATTTATCTTTATAGAAAATTATTTATCCTTAATAACTATGTGTTCTTAAAATAATTATTATAAAACCTTAATCATTATTTATTCTTGAGATAATAACGATCATTATATATTCTTTAAATAATTAGTAATCTTTAATAATTATTTATTCGTTAAATAATTATGGCTATTTAATAATTATTTAGTCTTTCACTTAACTATTATTACCACGCTATTTCTAAATACTTAGAAAACTATTTTGATTATTATTACTTAACTTGTGTAATTAATAATTGTAAAACTTTTAAATAATTATTTTAATTAATAATTATTCTAAACTATAAACCTATTAAACTTTGATATTCGAAACCTTTATTTGAAACTGGATTCAAACTTTATAAAACACAATCATTCTCATCTATTATTTGGAACCCTAGTCAAATCTTGAAACCCTAGATTTTTGTCTTAGACTTTTTACTTAAAACTTTAGACTTATATTCCTAGGCTTAGTGTGAGGATATTCTCCCTCTCCGAATCTTGCAAACACCTACTCTTGTCGGATACTCTTTCGTCAATTCCAAGTGAGTATACTTAGCCCCTTTTTCCTTTATATACTTTTGGGGTGAAACATGTTCAAAACTTCAAACTTATACAATTCTTGTACAAACTATGACTATGTGCTTATTCTTATGTTAAACTTGAGACTTGCATGCTTAGATTAAACTTAAAACTAGCATATTCATTAACTTTGATCAAGCATATAGTAACAATGATAGATCTATTGTATTTGACCAATCCACCTTGATTGATTGACCCCTTCGGGGGGGAGCCCTTGGTGATTGTTACTGAATTAAACTTTAAACTTGAGACTTATAAGGGTAACCTGCGGGTTATGCCTAAACTTGGTTGGAGGGTTGATATGCACAATGTCTAACATGCTTGTTTTCTTATACTTACATTACAGAATGCACAAATCATAGTGAATTGTAATTCTTTCCAAATCTTTGTTAAACTGTGTCAAAACCTTTGTATCTCACCAACTATTTTGTTGTTGACAGATTCTTTCACATGTTTCAGGTTTACATCATGAGACTTATTCGTGATCACATAGGATGCTTTGGACCTAGACTATTTATAAATTAAATGTTGTATTTCTTGTTATGTTCCTTGTAATGAATCTTAATTTATTATTTAATAAAATATCAAAACTTTAATAGTTAACCTTGTGCTGTTGAACAACCGCGTCCGCCCCGACGTATAATCCGCCGTCGGTTGGGGTGTGACATATGTGTAGTAGTTGATATATATGTAGGAAAGTATTAGATTAGTTTTTGGTTAATTGGAATGTTGTTTATGTAAAAGTGGTTATTGAAAATGTTATATGTATGTGTATGTGATTGTCACATGTGTTGGTTAATACCTAGAGCATATGTGTAGGTTGGTAAACGAAACGTTTCCTTTTTTATTAATGTGTAGGTAACAACCTAACTGGTGTAGGGTATTATAGTTGCTACTGCGTAAAATAACTTGTGTATAATACATCTCATGAGATTTTGATTTCATCAAATTAAATAAAAATGCGATTAATCTAGTGATTAATGAAAAATATTTGATTTTCAAATTGATTAAAGATAGATATAATTTTGAATTCAAAAAAGAATTCTTGAAACTGAGTACAAATTCCTAAAATAGTGGACCATACTAAAAATACATTAATTAGTTAATTACTATTATACCCTTAAAACAAACTTAAATATAAAATAGAAAGAAAAAATCTGATTGGTTGAATGTTGTTCCCTATGTTCTTGCAGATTTTTCTTGTTCTGAAATGAACCTCCCTCTATATATATATAGGGAATGATCATGAGAAAACTCTTTGTTCGTGAGAAAACTCGAGAAACCCGACCCAAACGAACTTATTTTGGCGGCGTTGGAACCGGCTCGACGTTTAGGTTTTTGGGGGGTGGAGGGGTTAGGTTTTTAGGGGGTGGGGTTTTAGATTTCTGGGGGTGGGTTTTAGCTTTTAGGTTTTAGATTTTAGGGTTTAGCTTTAGGCTTTAGATCGAGTTTGACGAGCCGGTTCTAACGCCGCTGGATTGAGTTCAATCGGAGTTCGTTTGGGTGGTTTTCGCGAGTTTTCTCACGAAAAGTAGTTTTCTCATGAACTCAACCCTATATATATATATATATATATATATATATATATATATATATATATATATATATATATATATATATATAGGGTGAAGTTCATAAGAAAACTCCTACTTAGTGAGAGAACTAGAGAACTTCTCATTAAAGTCAAAAAAATAAATAAATAAATAAAAAATCACAACTCAAAATATAAATCAAAAACTAAAAAGGTGGTTTCGGAGAACATGTTTCCCACGTCGTCCTCGTTAAAAAAAAACGCAAAAATGTCCGTTTAGTTTTTGGGTTTAGTTTAGCTTTTAGGGTTAGGTTTTTGAGGGTAGGGGTGGGTGGGGTGGGTGGGTTTAGGTTTTTGGGTAGAGGTGGGTGGGGTGGGGGGGGGGTTTAGGTTTTTGGTGGTGGGGTGTGTGGGGAGGGGGTGGGGTTAGGTTTTTGGGGGTGGTACTACACATATGCAGTATTGCTTTTTTTTAACTAGGACGATGTGGGAAACATGGTCTCCGAATCACTTTTTTAGTTTTTGATTTATCTTTTGAGTTATGATTTTTTTTATTATTTTTTTGAATATTTTTTTCCCTTTAATGAGTACTTCTCTAGTTTCTTTCATGAACCCAACCCTACATATATATTTAATGAGTACTTCTCTAGTTTCTTTCATGAACCCAACCCTACATATATATATATATATATACATATATATATATAGGGAATGATCATGAGAAAACTCTTTTTTCGTGAGAAAACTCGAGAAAACCGACCCAAACGAACTCCGAATGAACTTATTTTGGCGGCGTTAGAACTGGCTCGACGTTTAGGTTTTTGGGGTTTAGGTTTTTGGGGGGTGGAGGGGTTAGGTTTTTAGGGGGTGGGGTTTTAGGTTTCTGGGGGTGGTTTTTAGCTTTTAGGTTTTAGATTTTAGGGTTTAGCTTTAGGCTTTAGATCGAGTTTGACGAGCCGGTTCTAACGCCGCTGGATTGAGTTCAATCGAAGTTCGTTTGGGTGGTTTTCGCGAGTTTTATCACGAAAAGTAGTTTTCTCATGAACTCAACCCTATATATATATATATATATATATAGGGTGAAGTTCATAAGAAAACTCCTACTTAGTGAGAGAACTAGAGAACTTCTCATTAAAATCAAAAAAATAAATAAATAAATAAAAAATCACAACTCAAAATATAAATCAAAAACTAAAAAGGTGGTTTCGGAGAACATGTTTCCCACGTCGTCCTCGTTAAAAAAAAACGCAAAAATGCCCGTTTAGTTTTTGGGTTTAGTTTAGCTTTTAGGGTTAGGTTTTTGAGGGTAGGGGTGGGTGGGGTGGGTGGGTTTAGGTTTTTGGGTAGAGGTGGGTGGGCTGGGGGGTTTAGGTTTTTGGTGGTGGGGTGTGTGGGGAGGGGGTGGGGTTAGGTTTTTGGGGTGGTACTACACATATACAGTATTGCTTTTTTTTTTAACTAGGACGATGTGGGAAACATGGTCTCCGAATCACTTTTTTAGTTTTTTAGTTATGATTTTTTTTATTATTTTTTTGAATATTTTTTCCCTTTAATGAGTAGTTCTCTAGTTTCTTTCATGAACCCAACCCTACATATATATATATATATAGGGAATGAATCATTTGAGAACTGTATTTAAAAATATCCAATACATTTAAAAAGGTTGTGTTGAATTTTTATTTTTCTGATTGTGCTGGTTTTTTTGGATATTTGTTATTCTAAATGTATTGGATTTTATTATTTCACTACACGTGTGAATTAGTAATGGATTGTGCTGGCTTTCAGTACACACAAATTCAGCACCCAAAAATACAGCACACAATTTCAGTACAGAAAAATACAGCACATAAATTCAGCATAGAAAAATTTAACACAGAAAAATACAACACACAAATTCAGCACAAAAAAATACAGCACATAAATTCAGCATAGAAAAATACAACACGCAAATTCATTCCAGAAAAATACAGCACATTTTTTTATTTTTTTTAATCGTCGTTTTTAATATAGAAATATTATAATCAAATTAAACAGAAAAAAACGCTCAGTTTTATGATGTAATTTTTTTCAAAAAATAATGTCGTATGAAAAAGTTATGAACGTTTAAAAAAAGTGGGGGAATTTAAAAAAAGTCAACAAAAGTGGCTATTACTTAAATAGCTCTACATCCCTCTTTTTTCCTGTAATTTGATTTCAACCCTTGATCATCAAATTTGATGATCAAGATTACTTCTTAGCCTACTTAGTCAAAATCCACTTCTTAGGGGATCCTCCCCCCCCCCCTTCTCTCTCTCTCTCTCTTTATATATATATATATATATATATATATATATATATATATATATATATATATATATAGGGGAAGAATCAATAGAAAACTCATTGTTCATAAGAAACCAAAAAACTATTTATTAAAGGTAAAAAAAATAATAAAAAAATCATAACTCAAAATCTAAATCAAAAACTAAAAAACCGCTTCGGAGACCTTGTTGCACACGTCGTCCTCTTTCAAAAAAAAAATTCAACGTTTTGCTTCATATGTGTAGCAGGGTTAGCTTTTGGGTGTAACACATATGTAGTACCTTTAGTTTTTTTGGGTTTAGTTTAGGTTTTTTTTGGGGGGGGCGGGGGGGGGGGGGTGGGGTGGTCGGGGGGTTTAGGTTTTGGGGGGGTAGGGGCGGGTGGGGGTTAGGTTTTTGGTGTACTACACATATGTAGTACCTTTAATGAGGAGTTTTTTTTGTTTTCTCATGAAAATGAGTTTTCTAGTGAACTCAACTCTATATATATATATATATATATATATATATATATATATATATATATATATATATATATATATAGGGAAGGGTTCAAATACTAACCAACTTTTTATGTGATAACCGTGCTAACCACTATCAAACAATCACATAATTTATAAATTATTCTTTCTTTTAATTTTTAAAAGAGTATTTAAGTATCGTGAACATATATCTTGAACATAAATATGGAAATGATGAGTCTTACATATACGTACCAAATAATGTTAAATATACATGACACATAGTGTTTACGTATGTGTAATACTAACAAAATGATAATTGTTACATATACGTAACACTATGTTTGATAGTGGTTATCATGGTTATCACATAAATATTGGTTAGCATTATTATTGTACAAAGGGTTTTAGCGTACGAAAGCATCAGCATGCGACACGTGTTCAGTGGGCGAGGGTAAATGCGTCCGCGTTAATAATAACGCATGGTTAATAATAATGCATGATCATAATCACGTAATCACACATGTTATACACATGACCATAATCAAGTAATCACGCATGTTATACACATGATCATAATCACGTAATCACGCATGTTATACACATGATTATAATCACGTAATCATGCATGGTATACGCACAGCAAATCGACCTTTTAAAAAAAACTCGTTTTTTTTAATAAAAGTATAGCAAGATTATACTCAAATTAAAGAGAATAAAATGCTCGATTTTGTGGTATAATTTA
Organism: Smallanthus sonchifolius; assembly: GCA_023525975.1. Taxonomy (NCBI): domain Eukaryota; kingdom Viridiplantae; phylum Streptophyta; class Magnoliopsida; order Asterales; family Asteraceae; genus Smallanthus; species Smallanthus sonchifolius. The sequence goes on along the minus strand of CM042031.1, from coordinate 66,698,919 downwards.
AAAAAAAAATAATGTCGTATAATAAAGTTATGCTTGTTTCAAAAACAATGGAGGAATTTGTAAAAAGTCTAACAAATGTACGCTATTCCAATTTTACCCTTTTCAGAATCTTTGCACACTTAAAACAATCACATTTGATCTAGGTTTTTTTTAGAAGGTGGGGGGGGTTTAGGCTTTTCGGGGTGGGGTTAGAGGGGGGGGGGTTAGGTTTTTGGGGTGCGGGTGGAGGGGGGGTTTAGGTTTTTGGGTCCGGGTTAGGGTTCGATGAGACGTTTCCAACGCCACTAGAATGAGCTTAATCGGAGTTCGTTTGACACACTTCTTAGCATTTTCTTAGCGAAAAACCACTTATTAGTGGAACCTTCCCCTATATATATAATATGAGAAAATTGTACACGTGTTACCTGCGCGTAAAAATTAAGATATGAGGAGGATTTGTCTACTTCTTTAATGGGAGATGATGATTGGAATTGGTGACATCTTGTGAAACTAAACAAAGAAAATTATAAAAATTCTGAAAAGGATGATCCTTAAATAGATTTATATTCAAAAAGTGGACTCCCCCAATCTTGATAACCCCATGAACTAATATTGGCAAATAAACAAACACTTGAAAATAAATAAGCTGCAAAGGGTTGATCGAGAATAAACTCAGGTCCCTTTGACAGGCTGATCATTGTTGTCCCTGTCTACTGGCCCATTATTACCAGCCTTGTAGGTCCACCTCACATTTTGCAACACAAAATCATCAGGACCAGCCTCATCACTAGGACCCAAGGGACGTCTATAAGTTACAGATGGAAAATCGCCACCAGCATCATTGGCCCACCTGACAGTCACCGTTCGACCATGCAACAACTGCACATTCAGGATGAAAATGTTAGAATTAGAAATTAATAAACTAGAGTGTACGAGTAGAAATTACCCACTGATCCCTCGTGTCAATGGCATTGCGAGCAGACTCATAGTCTGCGAAAGTAACAAATCCAAAACCTCTAGACCTGCCAGTTTTCTGATCCATGATTACTTTAGCTGTTAAAAAATGAAAAAAAAAAAAAAAACTTTTAATTAATTGTTCATGTCCATAAACACAATGCAAGATGGAAAAGCAACAACCTTCAGTGACTTCCCCATGTGCGCTAAAAGCTTCTCGCAAGCTATCATCTGTCTCCCGTCCCCCTCCTGCAAAACACAGAGAGATCGAGCTTAATTGTAAACTCAACATGCTAATGTACTTGTATTTGATTACCTCGCACAAACAGTTTAAAATTCGACCAGCATCTGATCATTTGAAAGATAGCCGGACTTGGATTTTTTATGACAGTCTGCCTCATTATTGTATTGTTGAACAACGCCATGGTTACCTAAAACACAACAACGTACACTGTAACATTTGATGAATGCTTGCTATAAATCATAACCTAGCAACTAATTTGGTGTTTGGTATAACCAAACCTCATCCACCTAGGATAAATATATCCAACAGCAACCATTTATTAAAACTCAGAAAGCAAGTACAAAACGGAAAATAAGAAAATCCAAATCAACCTCTGCGATTGCCGATGAAAAAAACCCTAGACGATCGAGGGTTTATGAGATATTTAAAGCAGGGGGTATTCACCCTTGGATTGGATGTTGGGCTTGAGATCGGGCCCACTAGGTCGAATGAAGATGTAGTATTTAAGGTAACCATGCATTATGATGGAATCAAATCGTAACAATCTTCTGACGATGAATCGTTCCAGTTTCTACCGGCTAATTAAACCCAAGGTATCCTCATCTTTTGATTCTTCGTATTATTAATTATTATATCATCATGAATTTTAACATCATGTTATTTGGATCGTTAAACAAAACCCCAGATTAATTGGTATCATATTCACATGGTCATGAATTTTTTAAGCATCATGTTATCTGAATCGTTATTATGCAAAATTAGGCTTGTTATTATATTTTCATATGCAAATAAAATATAATTACAAATGCAGGGTGCATTTCATAGGAGGCAGTATATCACCGCTCCTGCTGCTCTCATTCGACTTGGACTGCCTACGGAAAAGCCCGGACCATTTACTTTAATCGACCCACATTTCTTCCCAAATGTAGCGCGTAGCTGGAGAAATACTGAAACTTGTTGTGAAATACTAGGGCCCGGAATGATTCTCCTAAAGAATTACATCACCCCCCAGGGCCAGGTATTTGTTTCCCCATGTATTTATGTATGTGTTGTTTTGACCCGGATCTAACCTAACCTTTTAGGCTGACATAGTGGATAAATGTCAAAAGTTGGGTGTGGATATTGGGGGGTTTTATGAGCCTAGGAACCCAAGTGGAGATAAACTTCGACTACATATGACGTGTTTTGGTCGAAACTGGGATCCGGTAACAAAGTATGAGAATCCTTACAGAAGTGATGGTTCAGATCCACCAAAGGTTCCACGTGAATTTATTCATTTTGCTAAAACGGTAATTAAAGATGCCCAAGCCCATCTGGATGATGTTCCTTCAATGGTCCCAGATGTTTGTGTAGTCAATCACTATTCAAGCCACGGTCGACTTGGCCTTCATCAGGTTAGCTAGCTTCACACACGCACTCGATCGTTATTAATAAATAATTTATGTGCTTAAGTTCATTTTTGTAGGATCGTGATGAGAGCTCTGATAGTCTCAGAAAAGGATTGCCTGTGATTTCCATATCCATTGGTGACACTGCAGAATTCTGTTATGGCCATACCAGAGATGAAAACAAGTTAGAGAGTGTTTTCTTGCGTTCAGGTGATGTATTGATATTTGGTGGCAAGTCTAGACTTATTTTTCACGGGGTGAAGAAGATCTATATAATGTCAGTTCCTGAGCAGATAAATTATGCAACAAAGCTTATACCGGGCCGTCTAAACCTTACTTTAAGACAATTTTGATCGCTTACTATGTTTATTTGACTTTAGTTGCTTATGTTTTAATCTGAATGGTAACTATGTTTTTTTTGGCATAACAGATCATCAAATTATGTTTATTTTCAAATTGATAGTCATGTATTTGACATTAGTACTTTATATTTATTTGTTTTAATTTGAATGGTAACTATGTTTTTTTTTTTTTGCCAAAGTAAAACAAATCGATAGTTGTTGCAAATTGGTAACTACGCAACAGATCATATCAATAATTGGTTGTTTGTGGGAAATGATTTCCGATGGCTAGCTATCGATAATCCATTGGCGATATTTGGATAAATTCTCGCTTAGTCGGTTAATATTTGATCTGCAATAGGTTGAAAGCCAGGTGGGGTCTTTGGAAATTTTACGCGAGGTTGGGAAAATAATTCTATTTCTTTACTAGTTCATTGCTCCAAAAACCAGGCGGGAACTTTGGAAATTTTACGCACTAAAAACCAAATTCATTGCTCCATCGAAAGACTCTTCCACTGAGTTCGGCGCCCACCACCATCCCCGCCACACCACAACCAACAGCCACCAACGAAAAAGCACGAAGTGTGACACCCGACATTTCGATGTCAATATCTGTACATAACATAAACGTGTTTGCATTCCCAAGTTTCCCGATTGACTTAATTGCATGAATTAGGTCCTAAAGTCTAGCAATAACCATGCATTGATTTGTTCCTTACTTTGGTAATTTTAGGAATTACCGGGTCATACACATAACCCAAATAATACGAACGCTGGTGACAAACCTAAAGGTCCAAAATAATGTCCAAAGATCCATAACACATGAAATATATGTTTATACATTCAAATATATATTTTAAAGTCCACATTTCATAAAACGATTCGTAACGACGTAAATCGAAGTTTTCACCGCCTACCGTCAACACTAAACGTAACTACACGCAATAAAATATATCTATAACCTATACAATACATGAATTAAGTGTTTTTCACTAAACTGGACATAAACTAGTTAACTTTAGTTTAAAATGTTGTCAAATAATAAAAAACCGCATTAAATTACTGTTTCGAGCCCTAACCGCGATTAATGCACCCAATGACCTAAATATCTACACTAACTAACCATCTAACCACTTAAACTACCCCACCCACTCCCCTTGACCATTCTTGGCCAAAATCCATGTGGGGTCCACCCCACACCCCATTTTCTTCTTGATTTGTTTTAGGTACAAGTCCATACCCATTCATCCTTTATAACACTCAAGCCACTTACACACTCCTCATTTCACATCACTCAGCTCATTTCAAGATCACACTACTTCCCCCTTTTCTCCCTCTCTTTCTACGGCCAAACACCCACTCCCAACTTCAAGTTCTTTGTTCAAAGTTATCATCCAAAAATCAAGTGCTTTCAAGAAGATCAAGAGGTGTAGCAAGGTTTTTAGGCTTGGAACTTCCTTCTAAATCTGTCTTTCCTACTTGTTGTGAGTTATCTAGAATATATATCTTCATCCTCTTCATTTTACTAGCAACTCAAGTAGTGGTCATGTATAAAAACTTCATCCAAAAGAATAACACTCAAAAACTAGCTTAAAGCATGATTTACATCTTTTAAACAAGAGGTTCTTTTAAAACTCATGATCAAGCTTTATGAACCTATTAAACATCTTAAACAAGAACTAAAATATAGTACCTACATGTTTTTTATATAAAAAGATATTTAAGAATATGTTTAGTTGGTGAATTGGTGGATACATGTAAAAATCATGCATATATGACTTTTAAAAACAAGTCTTTAAGTTTTAGCTTGTTGGAACTTTGACTTAAAACTCATGGATCTAGTGTTTAGAATGAACAAATCTGGACTATGGACTTTAGAACATGTCATATCTAACTTAAACATCAACCATTTGGTAAACAAGAGTCAAAACAAGTACAAAATTTGAATAGATGTTGAAATTGAGTGTTATAGAACCAAAACAGTGAGCTGGTAGAATTTTAAACCGACTTTACCATGCCATAACTCGGTCCATGCTCACCCAAACTTGTCGAAGTTTTGGTCTAAAATCAAGTATAAAGAGTCACTAATCCAACCCAAGTGGTTTCGTAAAATTTCGTTGAGTTTTGATGCCCCAAAATGGTCATACGAGAAAAGGTATCAAGGCTGTCATTTTTGGCAGAAATTTCGTGTCACTTTTGAAGGTCATAACTTAGGGTCCAAATAAGTTGATTCCACTTCCTAAAGTCAGTATTTTAAGTATAAAACAAAAGTTGTAGGGTCTCAGGTCATGAAAATGGGCTTAAGTCAGTTAACTAAAAAGAAATTCTCAATGTACTCCAGAAAAGAACACTGCTGACCTCTCCTGTCCAAATGAATTTTTAAAAATACTTAAACACGTCATAAATTGGTGATTCATACATCCCTGTAACCCTAATACATGTAGGTATCTTGGTATTAAATTTCGTGACTAAACGAGTTCGTTTGATTAATCACGGTATAAGAGAAATTCATATCAAAACCCTAACACGAGATATATATAACAACTTTTGGACACATATTTATACATGTAACATCAAACTTGTATATATTTTATGATTAAACACGTATACCTATCATGAAACTCAAAGTTAAATCACCAACGGTTTGTCGGGTCACATTTTTCTAAACATAACACTTACGTTTTTGAATCTAACATTATGGATGGACTTTGTACACGACCGACTTGTATGTTAACACTAAATGTAAAGGTCATAAGATAACCGTCACTATTTAGGTCACGGTTAGAAAGGTCTTTCTTCCACTTGGACTATTTGCTAGCACATTCATAACGAAAGCTCACAAGGTGAGTTCACTGCCCCTTTTTACTTTTAAATGTTTTAAAAACATCGGGGGAGAAACATACTTGCATAACACGTTTGAAAACAAGAAACATCATCGTTTGATACAGTTGGAAACATAGTCGTTTGATATATTTGGAAACATTGTCGTTTGATACATTTTGAAACATTGTCGTTTGATACATTTGGGAACATTACTTGATACATTTGAGAAAACATAAAACATATTTGCTTTATACGTTAGAAACAAGGAATCATGACCGACCATTTATGTTTACATGAGACAATCATGGAAGAGCTCGTAAAGTCCCCTACGTGAACAATTTATTAACCATTAACTCGTATAGCCGGGATATTGTGAATAGTACTATTGGGATTGACACTCCCAGTCATGGTTAGTCGCGCTAACCGAGGGTCCGTATGGCCCAATGGCTGCACTTTATCTTAACTCGTGAGCCCGTGGGGAATGGGTGAGGGGCGAAACAACTGTGTTTGGTTTGGTTAACACTCATGTAAAATAAACTTCATATGCCTAGCTAGCTATGATGGGTCAAACTTGATACGATTACTTAGTTTCATTTAATGTATACTTGAAATCGTTTTTGTGCACATGCATATACTTGATACTTGAAAACGTTTTTGTGCACAGGAAAATTTGAATACTTGAAACTTGAATACTTGAAACTTGAGATCATTTTCATGCAAAGTGGTTTTGCCAATCGTTTATATACAAATGGTTTTGCCATTCATTCATGTGCAAATATTTTAGTCAATGTTTTCAAGAAAAATTGTTTCATATTATGGCCGTGTACGCATTTTAAATGTTTTTGAGGAAAAGCGTTTCATATTATGGCCACATGCACTTTATCAATGTTTTTAAGGAAAACCACTTTACACTGAGACAATTAAACCTGTGAACTCACCAACCTTTGTGTTGACACTTTTAAGTATGTTTTTCAGGAAATTCATAGCGATGGCACGGTTGGAATAGGTTAACCATTCGGATTAAACCCTAGAAGTTGAAGACGTATGATTTTCAAACCTCAAGTTGATTTTGATATATATGGATTTTGATATATATGGATTTAGATCAATGTACTAATTCATGTTAGTATTGTAATGGTGTTCAACACCTTAGTTATCTTTGTTTTAGCTTCCGCTATTGTGTAAAGTTATCAATCGTTACAACCTTAATTTGTTTATTTATTTATTAAGTGAAAAAATTTGGGGGTTTGACAGATTGGTATCAAAGCCAATGGTTTTAGCGAATTAAGTTTTCTTAGTGTCACCTAGGCTCTAACAAACTTATTTAGGGACCAAGATTTCTAAGACTACCCAAGACTTGAGTATAGAAATAACCATTGCCGAACAACTTAAGTAGACCATTAGTGTATGTAGTACACTAGGGTGTCATTAGCTACACTAATACTTAATACAATTACATGACACATGTAACGAACACTTAACACGTACAATAATATGGAAATAATAGACATCTATAACATCACTCAACAAAGTGTCACTATTTGGATTATAAGGCAAGGATGACGGGTACTCGGCACACTGTAGCCCTAGAAGATCGAGTTACGGGCTGAACTGGGGCGATGATGATAGTTATGGAGCCACTTTTCTCATCTAACATATGTAGTCTTCATTTGGGGTGGTATGCATACTCTCTTCCATGATTTGCTAGATTGGATGACAAAAACTTCCGCCATGAGATATGGCAGATGGAACTACCCGATCTGATGGGAACCCGAGGTGGAGGAGCAGTACCAAACGGGAGAGAACTATAAGGGCAAGGGGACCCATAGACTCATTGGGATCATGTGGATCCACACATACAAACAAACCTGGAGCATGAGTTGCCCGACACTGTTTTGAGGATCTCTGCCCTAACATAGTGCCTGACTTCCACCACACACATCCTGTTATTAGAGGACACCAGTAGTGCCACTCTACCATTAACTCCATCCAGTAACAGCCTTAGTCGGCAGATTCATGAGTATTGGTACACATGACTAAGAGTAATCCGATTAAACATATACATTGCACGCGAGAGTGCAACACGGAGACACGATCTAATGAACATTTCAGATCCCTTTTAACTGAGAGCTTGGGATAGGAGAAACACTATAGGGACCATACAAAGTAAATTATCATTGCGGGTGCACATGTAATCATAATTTGCAGTGCATGAGAACTTTAGTCAGTCTTACTGTCTTAGCTAATGTTCATGATTAATCCGCATTTCTAATCTCAATTCCCAGTTACTCGATTAATGAACAGAATTACCATAACAAAAGGGTTGAGCCAAAAGGCATCAGATGATGCAATAGGCTATCACAAGGGACGTGCAAATGTACATCATAAATTTCATCTTCGAATTCTAATGAATCCAAAACTCTTATCGAGACTTCATTCGTATGACAAAGTTGACCGGAACTTTGAAGAGATATATTCGCAGTTGATTTGACCTCGGTTTTTGGACTGAACTTGGAAATTCTCTGTAAGTACTACTTCAACTTTTGAGGTTCAGCTATAGATTTTCTCTTTTCGAATTCGCTTATAGCTGATCTTTGGTCTAGCATGAATCAGACCTTAACATTTCTAATTCCCCTACTAGATCTTCATATACCATTCTCGCAGTTCGGTAGGAACGAGAGAAACTCGAATTTGACGTACCCAACTCTTAATGGATCTTGAACGATGAAGATCTCCCTCATCCATTTGTACTTTCTAAAACATATCCTTTTGAAACACGTAAATTCTAGGTTGCTCCTTGCAACGATCAACACTTACAGTAATTGTACAACTATTATCGGAGATCACAACATAATCTCAGGTTTATCTTACAATTCAGTATCAGACTTACTTGAAGTCTACATCGGAAGTGTTATGCACTAACTCCTGTAATAGGATTAAAACTTACTTTGATCCTCTTACGCCAGACACCTACCGGGTATTGTGGAAACCCGACCTGAGACAAGTAGGTAATCTGAATTTTAAGAACAGTTGTCAAACGGTGACGTTCTTACTACCTTTGACATTCAGTGCATCATCAATTCTGAATAATCTTTCGATGATAAAAAAAAAGACCAGGATTTATGCTCAAGTGAGTATCAAGGAAACCTAAGTGTGAGCTGTTGGTTGTTGTCGGACCAGCAGGAGTCTGACATACAAGATTCTTAAAGGTGTCCCAAATGCGTGATTTCTTGCTATTCTCATTAGTTCATGTTATACATAAGGGACGTAAGCATGAATTGCTTCCAACAACCCATGGTGCACAAAGATCTGAATAGGATAAACTTATATCCTTTTGTACTTACATTTCCCCCAGGATCATTTCGTTGGCTGAGTCTCTGATCTTAGACAACAGGAGAGACGTGTTCACATCTCTTACTCCTAGCCTTCTATAATTAAAGAGCTCTAGAGCACCTACGGTTAGGAAACGACTTCTTAACACATGCTCAGGGAAAATACAAAACTTTGACATTTGACTCCCATTATCTCAAATTTTATGGCTTAAACCCTTGTGTTAATGACTTTAAGGCTATAACCGATATGAGTGAAATACATAATGGTATGTTATGATAATATCATTCGAAAGCCAGGGAAGTTGCAGACATACTGTACTATCAAGTTGTTGACAAATACTGAAACTCCATGATCCATCCCGGCCAACTTTGGTGGGAAATCAAGAACCTAAGTTGAAGTCTGAGGATTTAATTCAGTGTTCTACGATTGTTAACCGTTTTAAGCCGTACGCTACCATAAAAGTGAACAAAGGATGAATCATATCTGACCTTGCTCTTTTGGAGGTCTACACGTACATTTCTTTCGACTTCTCAACTTTCCTTCAAATTTCATATTCACTTTTCTCCAAGATCTTTTGGGATGCCTATGCGTTATCCTTAAGGAACCTAAGGACATGACGTCCTCACGTTTGGCAAATCCCTGAGGTTATACGTGATTCTAGTATTATTTTCTTATATCTAATTTAAGGGATCAAGCCCCAGACTAGATTGAAGATGATATCGTATCACAACCTACCAACTTAATGGGTTGGCAAACCCATAGTAAATTTCGGGGGACACTATTTCTATAAGACTATTTCAACGGTCCCACTGTTTACTTCCTCACCTAGACGAACTATGGCTAACCTAAACGAATTTAGAACTTCTTGAGACTTATCTGCCTCATGGACATGATAGTCAAGTCTTGAATCTATAAATCATGACAGTACAACCTAAATACTAGACTACAGTAGAAGTGTTGTGCAAACAATGGTTAATGAAGTATTAAACCCAATCTGCACCGGCGAAAGCTTATGAGGGATCTTGAAATCTTTAATCCATTGCGGCCAATGTTAATGGAAGATTCATTTACCTTTAATAACTATTGAGCCGAATCAATTCGATGATTCTCGAATACTCTAACATTTCCTCTTTCTTCATCTATATTCACCCTCATCTATACATGAACCACATAAATCTTGATGATTCAATGTTAATGTGAGATTTTCGTTGTCTCGAGTTATGGTTCGACATCTATTTCATTAAGAAATCAATCTAAACCAAGTTATGAATAACATTCGTGATAGAATTACCCGTGATGATATTTGATAAAACCAAGGCCAACCTCAAGAGATCATATCTTCATAAAACTTTATTCCATACCTTAGTTGTCTAATTCGCTACCTAGACAACTACTAACGGCTCTTCTAAACCATTCCGGCCTATTTAAGAGAAATAGCATACGAGGATGTTATTTCCTAGAACTCAATTGAACCAGTTTAACCTACGTACTGATTTAATAGATTAAATGATAGTTAAAATCTTTTGCTCTAGAAAGATTGAATGCATCAAGGCATTGACTGGTTGCTAGAAACAGTCAGGTACCTGATTTTGAACTAAGGCATGAACATCCCATCAAACCATTTAACATATCTTACTGGACTTCTGATGATTTCTTTTACATTCAATCATGATTTAGTCTTCGTGCGTTAAGACACGTATATGAATACAGAGTATGTGCCCACAAACATTCAAAATTTCACGTGCTCGAATGCACCTTTTCCTTTCATTACCAATGTTGATTATCATATAGTTCCACTCTGATGAGAGTGACCACGTAATAAAACCCATTTTTATTAGTTCACATCAATCAGAGAACATTTTAATTACTCACTCATTATATGGACGTGACCTTACTAATTGTAATCCCTTCTGGTCATGGGACTCTGACAATGATTTTATCCTTTAAGGGTATAGCCAACTTCGTTCTCTTGGCATTTTATTCAAAGAACTTTCCTAAATCCGCTCGTTTGAGATAACGAATGTTCAACGACACCGATGCATTGTTACATTATACTATAATACCTAGAATCCTTACACATTCAATATCTCTAGTCGGTGAGGTATTCGCTTTACCTTCGAATACCAACTACTAAGTTTATTGAATCCAAAATTCTCCCTATGACCTAGGAACGAACTAAGAATACGGGACTCTCATCTGGATAGAGTAAATCAGTCCTAAAGGTTAACTTAAACTAAGTTTCGAGGACGAAACTTCCTTAACGAGTGGAGAATGTGACACCCGACATTTCCATGTCAATATCTGTACATAACATAAACGTGTTTGCATTCCCAAGTTTCCCGATTGACTTAATTGCATGAATTAGGTCCTAAAGTCTAGCAATAACCATGCATTGATTTGTTCCTTACTTTGGTAATTTTAGGAAGGTCACGTATACGCATAACCCAACTAATACGAACGTTGGTGACAAACCTAAAGGTCCAAAATAATGTCCAAAGATCCATAACACATGAAATATATGTTTATACATTCAAATATATATTTTAAAGTCCACATTTCATAAAACGATTCGTAACGACGTAAATCGAAGTTTTCACCGCCTACCGTCAACACTAAACGTAACTACACGTAATAAAATATATCTATAACCTATACAATACATGAATTAAGTGTTTTTCACTAAACTGGACATAAAATAGTTAACTTTAGTTTCATATTATGGCCACATGCACTTTATCAATGTTTTCAAGGAAAACCACTTTACACTGAGACAATTAAACCTGTGAACTCACCAACCTTTGTGTTGACAATTTTAAGTATGTTTTTCAGGAAATTCATAGCAATGGCACGGTTGGAATATGTTTACCATTCGGATTAAACCCTAGAAGTTGAAGACGTATGATTGTCAAACCTCAAGTCGATTTTGATATATATGGATTTAGATCAATGTACTAATTCATGTTAGTATTGTAATGGTGTTCAACACCTTAGTTGTCTTTGTTTTAGCTTCCGCTATTGTGTAAAGTTACCAATCGTTAAAACCTTTTTATTTATTTATTTATTAAGTGAATAAATTTGGTGTGTGACACGAAGCCACCGTCGTCCACTTGTGTTAGTCTCTCTCGCTCTTTGTATGTATCTCTCTCACTCTCTGTATCCCCCTCTCTCGTTTCAAATTTGCAGGTAATTTCTCTTGGTTTTGCATCGAAAAGTTTGAAATTTACTATGAAATCTTGAATTCATGATATTCATTGCTAAACTTGTGATTTTGGGGCTTAATTGAACAAAAAGACTCAAGTTGTACGATGTTTGAATGTATGCGTACCAGTTGCTCGATAAAATGTCTGTATGAAAATTGCATGATTTCTTTAATGTAAACTTTTGTAAATTTAGAGGGTGTTTGGGATTGCTTATTTAACTCCAAAAGTGTTTTTTTTTTACAAAAGTGCTTATTGACATATAATTTTTCTAAAAAGGAGATTTTAAAAAAGTGTTTGGATTAGTTTTTGCGGTGGTCGCTGGCGGTGAGAACATGCATGGTGGTGGCGGCGAGGGTTGTTGTCGACGATTGGGGAATGGTTATTATTAGGTTATGATTATTTGATATTTAGGGTAAAATGGTGGGATAGATTGGTAATTTGATTCTCAAAAAGACAAAAGAAGTTTAAAAAGCCATGTTTTTGTAACTTTTGGAAAACAACTTTTTATCATTTTTAAAAATCCAAAATAAAAAGTGATTTTGTGCTTACCAAACACTTTTTTAACTTATTGGCTTTTTGAAAAAGCCAATAAGTCAATAAGTGTAAACCACCTCAATCCCAAACACCCTGTTAATTAACTGACCACTTGTTAGGGATTAGGGATTAAGTGACCACTTGTTACCTGCGAGTCGCGCTGCATTAAAAGATATATCATGGAGCATTTGGTGTAGTTTGGGAACCACATCCTTTCCTAGAAAAGAAATGGGCCTCGGATGCATAAGAATACTCCTATGGAAGAAATCCAAAACATGTGATCAGGGGCCCTTTTCCCTGAATTGAACAGGGCAAATCTTGATATTTCATCCATAGTTAGGAAAACATTCATCCCCTTAATTATGCCAACCAACCTAGTGCTAAACGGAGCTCTGTCCCCATCATTCTTCATCAGAGTCGAGATCCAATATTTAATTTTATCCCACAATTGGAAATCATGCAACTTGTGAAGCACTCCAATGTTGATTTTTATATGTACCCTTATTGTCATCACTTTGTAGGTATAATGATCTTCATCATTATTTGTCTATCACTAACTGCCTCATGTTTCATTTGCATATTCTTGAAATAAGTATTGATTCCAGATTAAGGTAATGTTAAAAGAACACAACATTCTGTAATTTTGGGGATCCAAGGGAATATCGCAGTTCTAATTTACCAACAGAAATGCATCATCAGATTACTAAAACTTCATAACTGAACGAATTGTAAGCAGAATAAAATATGTTCAATTTAAACAGACTATACCCAATGAATCAAAATATATAGACAGACTATACCCGATGAATCAAAATATATAGAATTTTGACAAAGGAAAAAAAAAAGTACTGAAAATTGAATCTTTATTAAACTTTTATGCATGATTGACTTGACCCGCACTAAAACTCACCCTTTTTCAACCTGAACTCATGTTGTCAGCTCTAAACTATTTTACCCGTTTTACTATTTTCTGCCACAAATGACAACATGTGCAACTATAAATTAGATTGTTCAAACAAAATGAGTAAGCTAATTGTTCCTAACTCTAGATCAAAAGGCTGTTAGACTTTGAATCGGTGGATCTATCTGTTCGACCTAACCCCCAATTTTGAAAACCGTTGGTGATACCCAACACTATCGACAAAGAGAAGAAGCAGAAGCTAGGGTTTCAACGTGGCTTCCCAAAATCCCTTAGGTCACCCATAATGATTTTCCCACATCTGTCGCCTGCGTTTGATTACTTCGGTCTCACAACTGTCACGATCTGGAGTCAGAGAAAGAGAGGATTCAGTAGTGATGTCCATGTTTGTATTTGGTAAGCAGGATAAAGGAAGGAAACCTGATGTGGCGTGGCTTTGAGAACCAGGGAGGGATTAGTGTCCATGCATATGCCTCTTGTACTTCATGTCTTTTTGTTTCAACCTTACTATTCATCCGGTTGGTAAATGTTAATTTGTTAATTCTAAAAACTTTATTTTTAATATAATTAAATTTAAAACTTACTTTCTCATGTAATTAACTTTTATTTTTTTTATATAGGTAAGTTTATATATTCAGAAGTAAACTTTAAATATTTATTACACCAAAAAATATGTATTGAAATCGTAGGATATGTTCAAATAAAAAGGTTTTAAATCAAAAAAAAATATGAAATTGATTTAGGGTTATTAGATATATTTTTAATGGGTGAGATCAAACCGTAGAAGAAAAATTTGTTGAAAAAAATATTTTAGTCATAATAGCCACTTTTGTTGACTTTTTATCAAATTCACACATTTTTTAAACGTTCATAACTTTTACATACATTTTTTTTTTTAAATTACACCATAAAAACGAGCAATTTTTAATATTTAAAACGAGTATAGAGTCGTTATATACAAAAACAAAAATATTTTTTACGTTTTCCAGCTACTTGTGACTATTGCTCGTTATTATAATTAATGTCAGGTAATTGTGTCTAATGTCAAGTCATTGTGTCAAATATTTTTTATCATTGTGTTTAATATCAAATATTTTTCTAAGGTCAGGTCATTGTGTATAATGTCAGGTCATTGTGTCAGATATTTTTGAATTTTTCATCACTGTGTTATATATAAAATATAAAAAACAGTGACAAAAATAACACGAAATTATCTAAAACGTAAAACACAATGTTGAATACATATAACACAATGATAAAAAATATTTGACACAATGATCTAACATTAGATACAATGACCAGACCTGACATTTGACATAATGATCAAGATGCCCCTCTTTTTAAAAACAATAAAATGATACATGTCAATCTCAGAATTTTGCTAATTGGACCCGCCGCCGCCCTATACGCCCTCGTTTAGGGCAATACGAGGGCGTATAGAGTTCAGTCACTGACAACAGAATGCCACGTGTCATTCTCTGTCTGGCGGCTGGTCCAATACGTGGCGTATTGACCTATACGCAGCGTATGAGGCACGGGTTATATTTTTGCTTCAAAAGTTGGAAGATTTGGGAGTTTATGAATCCTATACGTGACGTATTGACCTATACGCCACATATAGGTATTTTTTATTTAATTATATTTTTTTTATTTTGTTTATTTTTATTTTAATATATATAATTTTGTTAATATAAGTTTGTTATCTATTTATAAATTTTATATATTTTATATTTTTTTTAAACATTTAATATATTTTTACAGTATAACCAAATAAAATATTAAACATTACAAACCAAACAAAATATTAAACATTACAATCAAACAAAATATTAAACATTACAACCAAACAAAATATTAAACATTACAACCAAACAAATAAACTAAACATTATATACATTACATCAAAAAATTAAATATATACATCAAAATGTTTTACATACATAACAACGAAAGAAACAAAATACAAATAAAAGAACTAAACCTAACCGGCTCCGCCGTCACCCTGACCGGCTCCGCCCTCATCCTGACCCGCCCCGCCCTCATCCTAAACGGGGTCGTCCGGATAATGACGTGGCGGTGGTAGTGGGCGTGGCTCGATGCCGGCGGCTCGTGACAGATCAACGATCTGTCCAACCGCCCACATCATCAGGTCCTCCATGCGATCGAGTTGACGACCCTGTCGCCGTGAGTCGGCAACAAGGCCATCAAGAAATGCCTGGGTAGCCCTGTCCAGCCTAACAGACCGACGTACGTGTCGGGGATGCTGTGGCGGATGGTCGTGGATGGGCTCGACGTGCGGTGGCGCGTCCTCCATCGCCACACCATGTAGCGGATGAGGCATAGGCGGGTCCCCCTGCCCAGGCATCTGCGGCAACGGCACCGGGACCCAAACCGTTGGTGATACCCACCACTATCGACAAAGGGAAGAAGCAGAAGCTAGGGTTTCAACGTGGCTTCCCAAAATCCCTTAGGTAGCGGCATAAAAGAAACCCTAACGTACCTTCAGCAGAGGAAACCGAAGGAGAAGAAGAGGCGAGGTCACCCATAATGATTTTCCCACATCTGTCGCCTGCGTTTGATTACTTCGGTCTCACAACCGTCACGATCTGGAGGCAGAGAAAGAGAGGATTCAGTAGTGAGGATTGAGGAACATCATTTAAATGACCCTCTGGACCCCCCTCTAAATCCGCCGATTCCTAGTCGACACAATCCGGCCTTAAAGCAGACGCTTTGCTTCTCATATGTGGTTAAGAACTACATATATTCTTCCATTTTGGATGGTCTTTTGAGTAAATTTCCAAACATATGTTATGTTCAACATGATTATTAATAATAATAATAATTCAAGAAAATTTCACAACTTCTTGAAGTTAAGCTGGAAATAATAGCTTTAGAAGCTCTTGTGTAATAATATATTTGACAAACATCAAATGAATACAACTAAAATAGAGAACACAGGATCTACAACAAGCATACATCAGTAGATACTTAATCAAGATATTTTTCATGAGTCATGACCATGTGGGAAGCTCAAATAGCATCATTCTGGGTGTCAAAAAGAAGTGGAAACTCATCATGATCTTCAGATAAACCTACTTCTTGTGCCATACTGTTCAATGCTTCATACACCTTGTACATGGACCATCTTGCTTTCACCTTAGTAACACAATTACCTGCAATTCTCATAAATTCAACAATCTTTTCATCATCACCTGCGCCTCGAATGTTCTTATCAATGCCAGTTTTGATCTGTCCTGAACCCGATAGCTGATTCACCCAATCCACTAAATTGCCCTTGTACCCTTCCTCAGCAATGGTCACATTGGTAGGTTTCTGACCAGTGGCTAGTTCCAGGAGCACGACACCAAAACCATAGGTATCGCCTTTCAGAGAAGCAACCATGGTGGTTGACTACTCTGGAGCCACATAACCAAACTCACCCAGTTCCCCGTTAGCAAAGCTACTCTCATCCGGATGGCTGTTGGAAGAATCCATGAGCCTAGCCAATCCAACATCCACAATTCGAGCATCATAATCTTCATCAACGAATATAGCATTTGAGCTAATGTTTTGATGCAGAATCGCAGGCCGACAGCCATGGTGTAGCCAAGCAAGCCCTCTCGCCGCACCTAGACCAATCTTGAACCTTGTGGGCCAATCTAACAAGCTCGACTGTTTAGCCAACAAAGACGACAGAGTTCCATTCAACATGTGCTTGTAAATCAAAAGCTTTTCATCTTCCACTATGCAGTAACCCAACAAAGGAGTCAGATTAGGATGTCTTAGATTGCCCAACGCGTTCATCTCGGCTTGAAATAGCCTCTCGTGAAGCCTACACGCGCTAAGCCTCTTAATCGCAATAGCAGAACCATCTCTGAGAACAGCTTTATATGTTGTTCCTGTTCTAGTTGAAATAATGATACTTTCTTTACTGAAATTGTTTGTTGCAATCATCAAATCCACCAGCCTAACCTTCACAAGTGGTTTCTGAAACAAGGATACCTGAACAAGCTTGTGAGATCTCAACGTATCAGACCAGCTGCTGCTATCATCCTCACCGGCAACACCATTCCGTCTCTTCCTTTTCGACCTCGTAAAGCACCACCACCACAACCCAAACCCTATCAACAACGACGCCGCGGCCCCAAACACACCGGCGGCAACAATTATGGCCAAATTCTTCGTGTTCAAACCGCCACAGCTGCCAAGCGGCTTGCCACAAAGTCCTCTGTTTCCATCAAAACTAGACGATTCGAATTTCGACAGACTTGCCGGAATCGGACCGGAAAGAGCGTTGTTTGCAACGGAAAACTTAGTTAGCCTAGCCAGATTAGAGAATTGAGGCGGTATATTACCAGATAACTGATTATCCGACAGAGAAATGGTATTCAAAAACGAACAATTACCGAGACTTGTCGGAATTTCTCCGGTCAATTGGTTGCCGGACAGATCTAATTCGACTAAATACGGCAACCACGTACAAAGTTCGCTAGGTATAAAACCAGTGAGATTATTACCGGCGAGATCTAGCTTCTGTAAGCTTACACAGAACCGCAGGTCCGATGGAAATGATCCGACGAGTCCTAGGTCACGAAGCGCTAGCGAAAGAACACGATTTTCCTGATCATTCCAGCAGCTTACGAATTGAAAGTTGCAGACGAATCCTGCGGTATTGTTGTTGAAGTTCCAGCTGGTAAGCTGTGATTCTGGATCACGAAGCGAGCGTTGCACGCCTCGCAAACACTGGGCGTCATCCTCAGCGACGACCGAGAACGGCGGAGTACAGAAGAAAACGGCAAGCGTGATCAGAATCAGGTATATGAAAGAAGGCATCGATCTAGGGTTTTTGTTCATGAGAAATTGCGTGATGGTATGTTAGTGGTGGAAGGATAAGGTGGGAAGAACATTGACTTTTCTGGTAGGGGTGGAGCAGAGCAAGTTTGACCGGGAGAATTATGCAGTTTAGCACGCACACTTTCCGAGTAAAATACTAAAAGCGAGATATTTTTAATTTTTCCAAGTATAATAATAATGATATTATATTTTAATTTTAAAAAAATTATCAAAATATACATTTGACCAAACAATTTTCTTAAAATATACTTTGACTTTTAGCCTACGAATTCATAGACGTTCTCTCTGAACAGACGGCTAAAGCCGGCTAATTAGCCGACCTAAATTTTAGTGCACAACAGAGTTCTGGTCTAATGAAATTTCGACACGTGGCTTAGTCGTCGGCTAAGGGCCTTATAACGGCCGGTTAAATCTTATAATGACGGCTAATCCGGCGCCTAGGCTCACGGCTAAGGCTAAGCCTGATAACGGCCGGCTAAGTGCAAAAACCCCCGGCTAAGGGTCTTATAACGGTCGGCTAAGGCTAAATAGCCTAGACGGTCCGACTATTTTTAGCCGTGAAATTTGTCACGTGTCGAGTTTTCATTGGACCAGAACTCTGTTGTGCACTGAAATTTAGGTCGGCTTTAGCCGTTTGTTCAGAGAGAATGTCTATAAATTCGTAGGCTAAAAGTCAATGTCTATTTTGAAAAAAAACCTATAGTCAAATGTCTATTTTGGTAATTTTGGGTTATCACGTAATTTATTTTTTTCGTTCACTCAAAATATAAAATTCGATTTTCTTCGTTGATAATATCTAGGTGGTTAAACCCGCGCTACGAGGCGGGGTCGGGCCGATCGCTAATAAAATCTAACTGAAAATGTACTATTAGGTTCGGTTCGTCGCAACACTACAACGGTTACGGCACTGAGTATGGCTACGATACCAAAAAAATCGATTTTGAATGTAACTTCGTTTTCAAAAAATAAATTAATTTATATTAGCAACTAAAAATTAGTTTATATATATTATTAGCAATTAAAAAATTAGTATGCAAAAAATAATTTATATATATATAGGGGAAGTTTCAAATAAAAAGTGGTTTTTCGCTAAGAAACCTAAGAAATGACAAAAACATTAAGAAACGATATCAAATGAACTCCGATTGAGCTCATTTCAGCGGCGTTAAACCGTCTCGTCGAACTCTACCATCTTAGCTTTTAGGGTTTAGCTTTTAAGATTTAGATTTTAGGGTTTTAGCCTTAGGGTTTAGATTTGAGGACGTCGGAGTACAGAAGAAAACGGCAAGCGTGATCAGTATCAGATAGTCGAAAATACCTCTGAAACAAGCCATTAATGTACGTGTTTTTCCATCATAATTTGAGAAATTGTATGATAGTGTGTTAGGCATTTAGCACCCTCACTTTCCGAGTTAAATACTAACGCTGTGTTCCTGAGTCTCATTTAAGGAGAGAAAATAAGGGAAAAGAAAGGAAAGAAAAGAAACCTTTGTTCCAGATTTTTTTTTAAGGAGTGTAAGGAAAGGAAATTGGAGGAATAGTGTTTCAGAGATTTTTTTTATGGAGGGAAATAAAGGAAAAACAAGGCTTATCTCTATCCTCTCAAATTGGAGAGATTTGAAGAGAAAGGAAAAGAAGAAAAGGAAAAGAATCATTTCTTTTCTTTTCTTCCGGAACATAGCGTAAGTCCATTCCCATCCATGACCCACACGGCCACACCACACCATGGGTCGGTCCGCAAAATCTAATAAGAAAAAAAGAGTAAATTACATTTTTATCATTTTAATTATATATCAAATTTTAGATATCGTCTTTAAACTAATGAAATAACAGAAATTATCCTTTATATTTTTTAACAGTTTACATCTTTTCTACTAATGGGCGTTAATTTTTTTCCATTAAATCTGGTCATGTGTCTTTTACATTAGAGTATTTTGGTATTTTTGTACTTATAAGGAGTATTTTTGTGACTAATTGAAACCTTAATAAATTACAAACACAAATATAATATATATAGGGGAAGGTTCCGCTAAAAAGTGCATTTTCGCTAAGAAACCTAAGAAGTTGGGTCAAACGAACTCCGATTGAACGAATTCCAGCGGCGTTAGAACCGGCTCGTCGAAATAAAGCCTAGAGCTAAACCCTAAACCCCTAAGCTAAACCCTTAAATCTAAACCCTAAAAGCTAAACGCTAAAGCTAAACTTTAATTAAGTTTGCCTGGGGTACCGTCCCCTTTCCCAAAAAAAGCTAAACTTTAAAAGCTAAACCCAAAACCTAACCACCCCACCCCCCAAAAACCAAAATCCTCCAACCCCCACCCCCAAAAACCTAAACCTACCCACCCCCACCCCTCGAAAACCTAAATCTCCCCAACCCCCAAAAACCTAAACCCCACCCCCACCCCCACCCCCCAAAAACCTCTACGGTCCGGTTTCAACGCCGCTGTAATAAGCTTAATCGGAGTTCGTTTGAACCGGTTTCGGTTAAAAAATAAATCTTTTTAGCGAAATATCACTTCTTATTTGAACCTCCCATATATATATATATATATGTGTGTGTGTGTGTGTGTGTGTGTGTGTGTGTTTCAATATGCCCTCAACGAGAGAGGCAAGCATATATATAAAGAGATGATAAATGAGTACATAAATGATAAGTTACATATAAACATAAAGAATAATAAATATAAGGAAGCTAGTGAGTTGGTGAGTTAATAGCCCCCCTCAAGCGAGAAGGTGGTGGTCCGAGACGAAGCATTTGCCGAAAGAATTCAAACTGCAGGCGAGATAGACTTTTGGTGAAGATATCAGCCACTTGGAGCTTGGTTGGTATGAACTTGGTGTGAAGCTTGCAGGAAGACACAAGTTCTCTAACGAAATGATAGTCAAGTTCAATATGCTTCATGTGTTTGTGTGACATAGGATTTTGAGTAGGAAGAGAGCACTGCGGTTGTCACACAGAATAGTTGGTTGGTCCGGGGGTAAGGCATGAAGTTCTTGAAGAATGTGAGTAGTCCAAATGACTTCAGCAGCTGTGTTTGCCATTGCTCGATACTCAGACTCACAACTTGATCGAGAAACCATGGGTTGTTTCTTAGCATTCCAAGACACAATATTGCCACCCAAAAAGATTGAAAACCCATATGTTGAACGGCGAGTTTCAAGGCAGCGAGCCCAGTCAGCATCGGAATATCCAAGTAGAGATGTTTTTGTGGGTTTGCTGAAAGTGAGTCCAAAGGTCAAGGTGCCTTTGATGTAACGAAGGATGCGTTTAACTTCTTGATAGTTATCGATGGTGGGAGCATGTAAAAATTGACTGACTTGGTTAACAACATAGGATATGTCCGGTCTTGTGACGGTGAGATATTGGAAAGCACCAGCTATGGATCTGTAATGAGACGGATCATGATAGGGTTCACCACCGGATGTAAATGATACATTAGTAGCAAGGGGAGTAGAGGCCGGTTTTGCATCCATCATCTTTGCCCGTTCCAAGATTTCTCTGGCATATTTGGATTGATTCAGAAATAAGCCTTCAGATAAGTAGGTGACTTCCAGGCAAAGGAAATAGTTAAGTTCCCCTAGATCTTTGATGGCAAACTCTTTATGTAACTGTTTTATGAAGGACTTGAGAACATTGTCTTGGTTACCTGTTAAGATTAAGTCATCAACATATACCAGCAAGTACATAATGCATGTGTCCCGTTTAAAAATAAACAAGGATGTATCCGCCCGACTACACGTAAATCCATTATTGATGAGAAAGTTACTCAACCGGTGGAACCATGCGCGTGGGGCTTGTTTTAGCCCGTATAATGCTTTGTTTAGTTGACACACATGATTAGGTAGTTGAGGGTTAATGAACCCGGGTGGTTGTTCCATAAATATAGTTTCATTGAGATGCCCATGAAGGAACGCATTGTTTACATAAAGTTGGTGCAATTTCCAGTCGTTTAAAACGGCTAGGGATAGTATAATGCGGATAGTGGATGCTTTAACCACGGGACTGAAGGTGTGTGAGTAGTAAAGGCCGGGTGTTTGGCTAAAGCCTTGGGCAACAAGGCGGGCTTTGTGACGCTCAATGGATCCATCCGAGTGAAATTTGGTCCGATATAGCCATTTGGATCCAACAATGGGACGATTTTCCGGACGAGGGACTAAGGTCCAAGTGTTGTTTTTATTTAAAGCATCTAGTTCTTTGAGCATGGTATCGACCCATTTAGCTTCTGTAACAGCAAGCTTGAAGGTGGTGGGATCTTTTGAAGCAAAAAGGGCACTATGGAGAGCATGGTGCATGACATGGGAGAGATCGGCAGTATGGTGTGGCCTAAATATTCCGGCTTTCCCTCTAGTGATCATGGGATGGGTAGGAACAGGAGGTAGGGGTGGATGTGGCGAAGTGGGGTTAGGGACGTTAGAGGCTGTTTGGGGTTGTCGAGATAAGGTAGTAGGGGTTGTTGGGGGCTGTTGAGGTAAGGGAGTAGGGGCGGGTGTGGGTGCAGGTAGGTGGTCAACAGGAGTGGGTGAGGGGGAAGTGGGGTTGATGGTAAAAGTTGGCAAGGGGCACAAGGTTGGGTGGGTAAAGATGTAGTTTGTGGTAGTTTAGGGGGTTGAGTTGGTGGTATTATTTGGCTTAGAGGCATGTCCAAGAAGGTGGTAATATCAAGTTGGTTGATGGGTGTGTTGGTGTGGATGCTTTTAAAGGGGAAGGAAGTTTCATCAAACCGAGCATGTTGGGATATATAGGTGCGAGAAGGAACCGGGTCGAGGCAACGATAGCCTTTGTATTTTGGGCTATAACCGATGAATATGCATGGTAAGCTTCTTGGAGCAAGTTTGTGATCCGAGTAATCACGTAAGTATGGGAACACCCGGCAACCAAACGGCCTAAAGGTATTATAATTAGGCGTGGTAGAATATATAAGCTCAAAGGGAGACTGGCCATTGAGAATGGGAGTAGCCAAACTGTTTATAATGTAGACAGCGGTCAAAAATGCATCAACCCAATAAGATGTGGGAAGGTGGGCATTAAACAACATTGCTAAACCAGTTTCCACAAAATGACGACGCTTTCTTTCCGCCCTACCATTTTGTTGTGGCGTGTAAGGACAGGACAGTCTGTGAAAGGTGCCATTGTTCTCAAATAAGTCCTTTACTTTATGGTTTACAAACTCGGTGCCCCCGTCACTTTGAAAAACTTTTATAGTCCTTGAGAATTGAGTTTGTACAAACTTGATAAAAACGCCTAGGACATTATAAAAGTCAGATTTTAGCTTTAATGGATATAACCAACAGAAACGAGAATAATCGTCTATAAAGATGACATAATACCGGTAATTGTCATTGGAGTTAACCGATGAGGGACCCCATAAATCACAATTCACAAGGTCTAATGGATGAAGGGCCCGTTTAGGATTATTGTCAAAGGGCATACACTGACTTTTTGCAAGTTGACAAGGTAAACATAGATCAGGTTTAGGCAAAATAGCATTAATAAATAAATGTCCCAATTTTTATAGAGTAGCAATAGTATCAAAATTAACATGTCCTAAACGGTTGTGCCATGTTTCAAAAGAAGCTTTAAGGCAAGAGGAGGAGGCCACAAAGGCTTGACGGGCTGGATGAAGAACATAAAGACCATCCTCACATCGACCTTGAGCGAGGACCTGTTTTGTTTGCCTGTCCTGAATGAAGAAACACGGATAAGAGAGTAAAACGTCAATAGGGTTATCCCTCGTTAGTTTACTAATGGATAATAAGTTTTTGGTAAGGTGAGGCACAACCAAGACATCTTTTAAGCGTATTTTTGGAGAAATGGATGCGTGTCCTTTATGAGAAATGGGAAGCGAATTACCATTTCCGAATGTAACAGATTCGGTACCTGAAGCTGATGCAGGGTTGGAGACAGTTTCAGAGGAGGGGTTCATTTGATCCGTGGCCCCTGAGTCAACGTATGATGTAGTGCAAAGCACACATCTTATTTCCTATTATTTTAGTGTGTTTTAGATAGTTTTACATTTGTTTTGAGTCGTTTTAGTCTATGTTTGACTCTTTGCTATGTTTTCAGGAGCTCGTGAGAATAACAAGTAAAATCAAGAAGAAACCGAGCACGAGTGAAGCCCAAGAAATAAAAGTTAAAAAATTGGATTTTTATTCCTTCGCGGTACGCGAAGATGGAGAAGCAAGTTCTCGCGGTACGCGAGGGGCTTGAGAAACCGCCCCTACTAATTTGTTCCTCGCGGTACGCGAGGAACCCATGCAATTCCGTTGCGGTACGCGAGGGCCGTAATTTCCGAGAAAAACCCTAAATTCGATTTAAATAGATTTTGATTGCCATTATCCAAGAGAGTTCGAGTTTTAGCCGTCTACAGAGAGTCTTGAGGTGATTTTGGGGTTGGAGAAGGTGATTGAAGTGCAAAGTTAGAAGCTTTGGATCCCGGGTTCGTTAGTTTAACGTATTCGGTTTACAAGTTTAGACCTTTATATTTGATTATTTTGTTTAAACCATGTTTCTGCTTATTAACTTCTGTTTAGATGTTTTGAGTATGATCCTAGGCTAAACAATTGATACTACCTAGGTTTTGTGATGAATACTTGTTAAAGCTTTGATTTTTATCGGTTTTTGGATTCGTATGATGGTTTAACATTATTGTAACTGATCTTGGTTCAATTGATTTGATGAATTTGCATGCTTACTTCTGATTTATGATTAATCATCGTTTCGTATGCTGCTTGTTGAATGTCTTCCGGTTATAGTTGCATATTTAGGTCACTTACTGTGTGTTTGTGATTAGTTTATGGTTGTGCTAAAGCTAGGTAATCCATAGGAGCGTTGATTGAGAGTTTATTAGGATTGAGTGTTCTTCCTATCTCGAGACCCGAAAGGTGAGAGGTCGTCGATTAGTCCTTGGTATTAGGTGTCTAGTTGTAAATGCTCTGAGAGGAGGTTTCCCCTAGGTTCTTAGTATTATTGCTAGTTCGTGTTTTATTATGTTGTCCAGAGATTACCCATTGCATTCTTCGAATGTACTGTTATAGTGAGACTGATAGGTGATCTATCTATAGGGTACTTTATTGTCGTTGGATAGACTGAAAGGTGATCCAACATCTAGTGAGCGTTTTGCATCTTTAGAGTTTCCTTGTTGGTGACACTCTGAGAGTGATTAGGGATCCACTAGATTGTCTAGAGTTGTTATTCTTAGATACCCAGATCCGTCATAGTTTCTATAACCGAGAGAAGTCTGAGTTTTGCAAGTAGGATTTCTACCTAGGTAGTGCCTTCTATATTCTTGATTTCATCCTTAGTTTTCTGTCTGATAGTTAATTGTCGATAGTTAGTTCATGTCACACCCCGGCCGGCGGCGGATTAAACGTCGGGGCTGACGCGGTTGTTCATAAGCACATGATCGTTTATTAAATGTGTTTCAAATATTATTCATCATATTAAAAGCATCCGTTACAAAGAGAAGTAGAAAAAAAAGTATTCATAACATAAACATAATTTAAATTTATTATTGCTAGGTCCATAGCCCTAAGTGTTCAAGCACGGTCCTCAAACAGGTGCACCTGAAACATGTAAGTAAATGTCAACTATAAGTAGTTGGTGAGAAACATAGGTTTTAACACCAAACAAAGTTGATTAAAGTTTACAATTCAATATGTTAAAAGCAAGTCTAAAGCATAAATGTGAAAACATACAAGGTTCCAAAGCGTACAATCAAGCCATGTTTATATGTATGCACAATCCCCCGGATTGCGTGAAGTTCCAAAAATGTATACACAAAACCCGCCAAGGTTTTGTGTTAAGTAATGAATCGGATTCCCGTATAAATGATCATAAAAGGTACTACCTTAGGCTTGCCACACAAGTTAATGATTGTACTAAACATGAACACACGTATGGTCACCAAGCAGTTTAAGACATGAAGCACACAGACTTTAGCATAAGAACATAGGTAATTGAATTGCGTAGGTAAAGTATGTAGACATGTTCCACCCCGAGTATTTGTAAACAAGTAAAGTAAAAAGGGGCTATGAAACTCACATGAAATGAAGCTAGTAGTTATATGAGTTGTTAATGAAGGATAGGTCCCGTGAGGATTTTTCACAGTCAACCTACATGAATAATTGTACTCTAAATTCAATATTTGTCTAAGTGGTAATAAGGAATTTTGAGATTTAGGATTTCATAGGATTTGGATAAGGGATTGTATATATATTTTGTAGGAAAATATAAGTTCATGACTAGTATTGAAATAACAAAAATAGTTTATAAAATTAATTAGAATCAATTAAGATTTCTAATTAATTATATAGTAAATAGGTTTGAATTTATTTATATAATTATTCTAAAGATAATTAATAACTAAAATTATGGAATGGGATAAGTTTAAATAATAATTCAATTGGATTTATTTATATAATCATAAATAAATTATGAAATGAAAAATGTTTAAATAATTTATTTTATGTAAATAAAATAGGGCCGAGGGAAGCCCAGGTATAAAAGGGGCAAGGCAGCCCACTAGTTCATTTTCACCTTCATTTTCACCATCTTAGAGAGAGAAAGGGAGCTCGGGTCTAGAGAGAGAAAGTCGACGGATCGTCACGAGATTAGAGGAGCACGTTACAACTGAGCTCGTGAGCAAAACCTCCGAATCAGAACTTCAATCCAGGTAATGATTCAACCATAATCTGAGTTTTTGTTCATGTTGGGGTTTCTCGAGTTTTAGCTAAATAGATGATGTTTTTACAGATGAAACTTAATAATAAACTTAGAAATAGCATCTAGAATGAAAACCGCACGTTTTGATCAAAGAAAATTGTAAGATTGGCATGATCGGGTTTGCATGCAAGAACTTCGGAATTTTGGTCCAAGAACCAGGTGCTGCGTACTTACCAAGTACGCAGGAGGAAGTCCCTGCGTACTTACCAAGTACGCAGGAGGAAGACTCTTGCGCACTTGTCAAGTGCGCATGAGCAAGTCCCTGCGCACTTACTAAGTGCGCAGGCAGCAAACAGCAGGCAGCAGGTTGGTTGAGTAAAGTCAGTAAGTTTAGAATGATTAAACCATTAAAGTCGGGGTTGGGTCTAATGTGTATATAACTACCTAATCCAGATCGGAAGTGACGCTGTTGGACCTTTGTTTAGGCAACCTAGAGTAGCTCATCAGGTGAGTTCTATGTGCCCCCTTCTATGTTATGTGCAAATGATTTATAAATGTTTTGGGGCTGAAGTGTATACACTAAACGAATAAATGTTATAAATGTCAATGTGATCATACGTATATATATATATATATATATAAATACTTATATATGAAAATGAATTATGAATAAAGAATGAAGCGTATGACTATAAAGAATGAATGAAAGAAGGACATAACGTAAAAGAATGAAATCTTGCTTTATATTACATATATATTGCATGTTATGAATGAATGTAAACGTTATAAACCCTTCTGTGACAACGGCTACTTCGGTAGACGGACGACCACGTGACTATTTTGCAACCGGGACAAAAACGTTCCTTCGCAAGCTAGGACGTATGAAAAGGTATTAATGGACGGTCGAAGCAAGCCTTAACTAATGTAGAACGGTTGCATACATAATGGTCACGTGGGAAACGGATGCCCTAGGGCAGACGGACAAAAATGACGGACTACGACGGTAGGACGGTAAAGAGCGGACGGACAAAGGTTGCCGGACGGATTTAAGGATATGACGGACGGTTTTCTAGAGCCGGACGGTAATGAAACGGGCTACGACGGTAGTTCTGACTGCGATGTCTTTGTGACATTCGCGACAAGTATGATGGGTTGATCTCCCTTAAGATTATGGCCAATATGTGTTCTCTCAAAGAAAGTATGTATGTACATATGTATATACCCTCAATGAATGTTATGTGAGAACAGCAAAATAAAGAATATTTAAAAGTACGAATATACATATATACATTATATTCATGATAAGATAAAAATTATGTATGATTGTCTTTAAACTAGAACTCACCAGCGTTAGCTGACTTTTAGTATACATTTCAGGTAACAAAGGAAAGGGTCGTGCGAAGGCGTGAAGGTTACCCGACACAAGACTGACGTCCCACTTTAATATATATGTGTTAAGACTTCCGCTGTTATGTTATGTAATTGAACGACGAATGATTTGTAATTGAATGATGAATGTTTTTAATTTAAGTTCAGTATTTATGACTATGTTTATGAGTAAATCCAACAAGTGAGGTCACCCGGTTTAGGGGCCTTACATTTGTGGGTTATGTTTGTGCTGGTTTTAGGATTATAACTTGTCAATTCCAATTGTGTTCTTTGTTTTATGCTGGTTTGATATACTAATTTTGTGGTGATGGTTTTATTTGTGCTGGGTTAGCTAAGAAGAGCAAGTCACACAATTAACCGTGTTGTTTTGGTGTTGTTTTATAGTAAAACAACACAATTAATTGTTATGTTTGGTGTTGTTTTATGATAAAGCAACACAGTTAATAGTGTTGTTTTACAATGCAGCACAATTAATTGTGCTGTTTTATCAGAAAGCAGCACATTTACGTAAAGTAGCACAATTTCATTAAGTGTCGATTTTGTTTTTATAAAAAAATATAGCAATACTATACTCAAAATAAAGGTACAAAAACGCTCGATTTTATGCTGGGTTATGTATGTGCTGGTTTTAGGATTATAACCTGTCAATTCCAATTGTGTTCTTTGTTTTATGCTGGTTTGATATACTAATTTTGTGGTGCTGGTTTTGTTTGTGTTGGGTTTGTTTGTGCTGGGTTAGCTAAGAAGAGCAAGTCACACAATTAACCATGTTGTTTTGGTGCTGTTTTATAGTAAAACAACACAATTAATTGTTATGTTTGGTCTTGTTTTATGATAAAGCAAAACAGTTAATAGTGTTGTTTTACAATGCAGTACAGTTAATTGTGCTGTTTTACTAGAAAGCAGCACATTTACATAAAGTAGCACAATTTCATTAAGTGTCGATTTTGTTTTTACAAAAAATATAGCAATACTATACTCGAATTAAAGGTAAAAAAACGCTCGATTTTATGGTGTAGTTTTTTTTAAAAATAAGGTCGTATGAAAAAGTTATGTACATTTAAAAAAAGTGGGGAAATTTAAAAAAAGTCAACAATTGTGGGCTTTCCAAGAATGCCCCTGCACCCTTTATTTTTCCTATACCTAAATCTTTTATCCAATTGAATGTAGGGCTGACAATTCCTACCTGTTTAAGAAAAAGTACATTATGTAATTTTATACATTTTCAAAAATAAGTAAAATTAAGAGGCTAAACTCCATCATTTCTCCTTCTTGGTACATAAAAGATACAACTGTCTTATAAATATTAGATATAAATAAGTTAAATGAGTCGTATTCAAATTTGATACTTGTGTTATCCGCGTCGCCTATGACCTGTTTAGACACGAATTACCTGTTTTGCCAGCCCTAATTGAATGCATGAGATTGCTTTTTAGCCTTTTTAGCCAAATTGCACTTCTTAGGGGGACCATCCCCTATATATATATATATGGAATGGATCATTTGATAACTCCTAAATATTTTGAGAACTCACGATAACTCGTCAAAAAATCAATCAAAACCATTTTTTTTGTTTTTACTACCTTTATTGTTAGAATACAACATAAAAAATGAATTTATATATGTAAATTTACATGTATTCATATATTAATAAAAATAAACACATGTGTAAGTTTACCACTTACACATGTGTAAGTGTTTACTATTTACACACGTATATAAATTTTTTTAAAGATAATTTAGAGAGAAGTGATGAATTAATTGAAAAGATAAATCATTTTTTATGTTATATTTTAATAATAAAAGTAGTCAAAACAAAAAACAATGGTTTTAATTGGTTTTTTGACGAGTTCTCGCGAGTTCTCAAGTATTTATGAGTTCTCATTTAATCCTAACCCTATATATATATATATATATTTATATATATAAATATATATAAATATATATTTATATATATATATATATATATTTATATATATATATATGGAATGGATCATTTGAGAACTTTTAAATATTTTGAGAATTCGCGAGAACTCGTCAAAAAATCAATCAAAACATTTTTTTTGTTTTTACTACCTTTATTGTTAGAATAAACATATAAAAATGAATTTATATATGTAAATTTACATGTATTCATATATTAAAAAAATATACACATGTGTAAGTTTACCACTTACACATGTGTAAGTGTTTACCAGTTACACGTGTGTATAAATTTTTTTAAGATTAATTTTGAGAGAAGAGATAATTAATTGGAGAGATACATTATTTTTTATGTTGTATTTTAATAATAAAGGTAGTGAAAACAAAAAAAATGGTTTTAATTGGTTTTTTGACGAGTTCTCGCGAGTTCTGAATTATTTATGAGTTCTCATTTGAACCTAACCATATATATATATATATACCATATGGGGTGAGTTATACTAAAAAGGAGATTTTTTTTAAAAAGTACATGTTTAGGCATGTTGTTCATTTATTTTAGGCATGGTGTCATCTTTTATTTTTGTGAACATATTTAAAAATTAAAAAACACCATGCCTAAAATAAATGAACAACATGTATAAACATACACTTTTTAGGAAAAATATCATTTTTAGTTTAACCCAACTCTATACCATATATATATATATATATATATATATATATATATATATATATATATATATATATATATATATATATATATATATATATATATATATATATATATAGGGTTGGGTTCATGAGAGAAATAACTTTAATGAGAGAACTAGAGAACCACTAAAAAGAGAAGGGATGAAATTTTAAAGAGGAAGTGTAAAATTAGAACTTAAAATATATAAATATTTAACCATTTATATCTTTTGCATACGTTATTATTTTTTTAAAAAAATCACACCATTAAATCAATAATTTCTTTATCTTTCATTTGAGTATAAATAACGTTATAAAAGATAAGAATTAACTAGTTTTTTTTCTTCTTTTTTTCAATACTTCACATGTGTAGCACCACCCCAAAAACCTAACCCACCCCCAAAAACCTAAAACCCTTACCTCACCACCTCCCAAAAACCTAAACCCACCCACCCCACCACCAAAAAACCTAAACCCCCCACACTCACCCCAAAAAACCTAAACCCCCCCCACACCCACCCCCAAAAAACCTAAACCCCCACCCACCCCTACCCAAAAACCTAACCCCACCCAAAAACCTAAACCCCCACCCACCCCCACCCAAAGACCTTTACGCCTTAGCCCGTCCTTTCCTCTTGCTACCTGAAGTGCATACTAAAAGTCAGCTAACGCTGGTGAGTTCTAGTTTAAAGCAAGTAGGCATAAACATTATTCCTTGTCATAATTTTCATAAGTATACATATATATATGTACCGTTTCGATTCTTTCCTTCATACAGTAGAACCTCTATAATTTAATACTCGATAAACTAATAACCTCGATAAAATTAATAATTTGTCCGGTCCCAACTTGGGACCAGTATAAAATTGGACCCCAATCGATAAAATAATAAGATAATAATTTTTTTTGAAATCCCAATGTAAATATATCGGTCCCAGCGAAACTATAAATTAATAATTACTAAAATATTCCAAAATTCTAGGATTTTCTAGTAAAAAATGAATCTATAGTCACTTGTTTTTTTGTGAACTTCAAATCTATATTGAGTTCATCTTTAAATCTCCCCATTGCACTTAAGAGTTGAGTTCATATTAAAAACATCTTTCATTGGAAATTGATTAATTTTTTCCCTTATAGACTCTAATTTATTCTCCATGTCATGTGTGTCGACTGAGCCACTTTCTTCGAATCGGCGATACGATTTGATACCATGCCTTAACTTGAATTTCTCAAGCCAGCCCTGTGAAAGTTTATGTTCAGAAGAATCCTGTGGATACAAAAGCTTCAACGCCTCAACCGCCTTCTCTATGATTAACTCTCCTGTTATATTCACACGCTCTTGATGTTGGAGAAACCATTCATAAACAACTTTCTCCATGTCCGGATACTTGGTTGCTTTGTGACGCTTGGAAGATCCATCTTTGTCAAAGTTAGCTGATAGGAACTCCGATGATCTCTTAAGAGTGTTTGATATTGTTCCTTGACTAACTTTCAAATCGAAAGTTTTGTCAACCCAGTGCACCAAATCTTGTTGAGTGCATCCTTGGTGATCTCTCTTATACTCGCATAATAGTTTCCGTTGTTGATTGGTCATCGTTGATTTTTTAACACCTTTTAGATTAGAAGCCATAGTTGATGTGATTTTAAAATTTATCATTAGACATTTTATAGTGATCAATCTAGATCTATGTACATTGAACTTGACAAGTTCATTAATGTGTGAATGTACGTACATGGGAATTTTGAAGGTCCTTGTTTATGTTTTATTCAAATAGGTAAAGTGAACGGACATGGTAATTTTGAATGTCGATGCATTAATTTGAGAGTTGCTCACAAATATAGGCCTACTTTTTAAATTAATAATTTATTAATTTATCGATATAATAATATCTCGCTAAATTAATAAAATATCCCGGTCCCAACATTATTAATTTATAGAGGTTCTACTGTATTTCATTCTTATGTGGGCACGTATATAGATACATACATTCTTACATTTTTTTTGTGCCTTTGTTGGTCTTACACATAAGGGGGATCAACCCATCATTGATTACGTGAGTCACAGAGACAAACGTCACGGCCTACCGTCGTAGTCCGCCATACTTACAACCGTCCGGCAACTAGTGTCCGTTCGTCATTATCTTACAATCGTCCTACCGAAGTAGTCCGTCATTATCTTACAATCGTCCTACCGAAGTAGTCCGTCATTATCTTACAACCATCCTACCGAAGTAGTTCATCATTACCTTACAACCGTCATACCGTCGTAGTCCGTCTTATTTGTCCGTTCGTCTTTATTGTTCCGTCCATAACGTTCATTCATACTTAACAAGCATTATATACATGGATATAAAGCAAGATTTCATTCTTACACGTTATGTCATACATTTCATACTTGGCAAGCAATATATGCATGGATATAAAGCAAGATTCCATCCTCACATGTTATGTCATTCTTTTATTTCATTCTTTGCATGCATAAGTTTCATTCTTAGTTCATTATTCATTTTCATATATCACGTATGATCACATTGGCATTCATAATATTCATTCATTTAATGTATACATTTCAGCCCCAAAACATTTGAAAGATTTGCATGTAACATATAGGGGGCACATAGAACTCACCTGTATACTGTATACTGGTATTCAACCTGAAAGTGATGTTTCAACTATTGCTAAAGCGTATACTGATCTGCACATAAGTCAAAGTACAAATCCTATTATTTCATGCAAGAGTCGGCTAAAGCATAGGAGTGTCGGCAGGCACACATGAGAGCCAGCTAGGGGAGTCGCTAGCCACACTTGAGAGCCGGCTAGGAGAGTCGCTAGCCACACTCATAAGTGTCGCCTGAACTTGCGTTCAGGACTTCGTGTTCGAGAAAGGAGCCGATTCTCAGCGTGTTCATCAGAGGGCCGACTCTTAGGAGCCGATTCTCTGAGGGTCGATTCTCTCTTGTGGCCGATTCTCATCGTCTTCTTCCTCGCCGAGTGTCGGCACTCGCCGGTGGCCGACACTCTGAGAGTCGGCTCAAGAACAACAAGCGTTTCCAGGTCGGATTTCGATCCAAAACCTTAAACTTTTTACGTTCAAATCGTTTATCTAGCTTCTATGAAGCTAGATCTGAGCTTAGATTCACTTTTCATACGTAAAAAATCCAACCTTTTTTTGTATAAAAACCCCATAAACCCTAAAACCCCCATTTTGAAGAAAAACTCAGATCTGAGGTTGATTCTTACCTCAAAGCTCGTGGTTCTTCATGTAGAATTGATCAAGGATGATGGAGAAACAAGATGGAAGAGAAATCAGGGCTTGAATGTTGTTCTCCAAGCTTTCTCTCTATAGAACCTCAAGCTTTCTCTCTCTAGGGTTTGTGTAATGTGATGGAAATGAGGAAGATGAGCTGATTATATCCTTATATACTTGGGTCCATATCGGCCCATTGGAGCCAAGCCCGCTCCCGTTATTATTTAAGCGCTTTTATTATTGCGGAATGTTACAATCCACCCTACCCACCCCTACCCTCAAAAACCTAACCCTAAAATCTAAACTAAACCCTAAAGCTAAACCGGACATTTTTTACGTTTTTTTTTAACGAGGACGACGTGGGAAACATTTTCGCCGAACCACTTTTTTAGTTTTTGATTTATATTTTGAGTTCTGGTTTTTTTTTTTTTTTTTTTGAATTTTTTTTTTTTTGCCTTTAATGAGAAGTTCTCTAGTTCTCTCAATAAGGAGGAGTTTTCTCATGAACTTCTCCATATATATATATATATATATATATTTATATATAGGGAGGTTCAACTAAAAAGCGCAATTTGGGTAAGAAGCCTAATAAGCAATCTTAGCCATCCATTTTACTAATCAAGGGATGAGATTCAAGTGAAAAAAAGAAGAAGATTGAAGGGGTATCTTTGGAATAGCCATTTTTGTTGACTTTTTTCAAGTCCTCCACGTTTTTTAAACGTTCTATAACTTTTTTATACAACATTATTTTTTGAAAAAAATTACACCATAAAATCGAGCATTTTTTTCTCTTTAATTTGAGTATAATGTTGATATATAAAAAACTACGATTTAAAAAAAATCATAATTTGTGTTGATTTTCGATAAAACAACACTGATAATAGAATATGTGCTGTTTTCTAGTAAACAACAACAAACCAGCACAGGAATAGCACAACAACAAAATCAGCATAACAGCAAATTAGTACAACATAAAAAATAACACAATAATAAAAAAAACACAGGTAATTTTACAAAATCATAAATCTGAAATAAAAGTTATACTCTTAAAAGAAGAATCTAAGTAATTAAGTTTTGACCTTCGGCAATATAAAAAGAAGAATGTATCTTATCTTTGCGTCTTACTGTAACTATTGTTGTAGGGAAAATAATGTACCATAAAATACAAGAAAGTTAATTAAAAAATAACAAAAAAAACACAATAACAAAAAAACACAGGTAATTTTACAAAATCATAAATCAGAAATAAAAGTTATACTCTTAAAAGAAGAATCTAAGTAATTAAGTTTTGACCTTCGGCAATATAAAAAGAAGAATGTATCTTATCTTTGCGTCTTACTGTAACTATTGTTGTAGGAAAAATAATGTACCATAAAATACAAGAAAGTTAATTAAAAAAAACTTCATGTGAATGCTATGAAACTTGGGCCAGAACCCAAAATCTAATTTGCAAATGTTTTTGTATATAATAAAATCTTAAAAAGCTTAGTTTTGTTGTGCTGGGTTTTGTTCATTTTTATGATGGCCTACATGTGATGGTTTTGCTTGTGCTGGGTTATGTTTGTGTGTTATGTTTGTGCTGGTTTTAGGATTATAACCTGTCAACTCCAATTGTGTTTTTTGTTTTGTGCTGGCTTGATATACTAGTTTTGTGGTGCTGTGTTAGCTAAGAAGAGCAAGTCACACAATTAACCGTGTTGTTTTGGTGCTGTTTTATAGTAAAACAACACAATTAATTGTTATGTTTGGTGTTGTTTTATGATAAAGCAGCACAGTTAATAGTATTGTTTTACAATGCAGCATAGTTAATTGTGTTGTTTTACCAGAAAGCAGCACATTTACGTAAAGTAGCACAATTTCATTAAGTGTCGATTTTGTTTTTACAAAAAAATATAGCAATACTATACTCGAATTAAAGGTAAAAAACGCTCGATTTTATGGTATAATTTTTTTAAAAAAATAAGGTCGTATGAAAAAGTTATGTACGTTTAAAAAAAGTGAGGAATTTGAAAAAAGTCAACAATTGTGGGCTTTCCAAAAATGCCCCTCCACCCCTTATTTTTTCTACAATTAAATCTCTCATCCAATTGATTGGGTGAGATTGCTTTTTTAGGCTTCTTAGCCAAATTACACTTTTTAGGGAAACCATCAATTATATATATATATAGGGGAAGGATTATAAGAAAACTCTTTGTTCGTGTGAAAACTCGCGAAAACCGACTCAAACGAACCGCGAATAAACTCATTTTGGCGGCGTTGGAACCGGCTCGACGTGTATGTGGGGGTGGGGGGATTTAGGTTTTTTTTGGCGGGGGGGGGGGGGGGTGGTTTAGGTTTTTGGGGGTGATGTTTAGTTTTTAGTGTTTAGATTTTAGGGTTTAGCTTTAGGCGTTATATCGAGTTTGACGAGCCAGTTATAACGCCGGTAGAATGAGTTCAATCGGAGTTCGTTTGAGTCGGTTTTCGCGAGTCACGAAGAGGAGTTTTCTCATGAACTCAACCCTATATATATATATATATATAATGTGTCTTTGGTTGCTAAAACCTGCTCGTTGCGACTGTGAGTCGACGTAAATTCAATCGGTATCAGTTATGTTCGTGATGGTACAGGAACTAAACCCAAAAAATAAATTTGTGAACGCTCAAATACCAAAAGTTGACATATTAGAAAAAAATAATATCTTGATAACGTGGCATTGATAAAACCCACTCGTTGCGGATGCGAGTCGACTCGAATTTGATCGGTATCGGTTAGGTTCGTGACGATGCCGAAACTAAACCCAAAAGGGTATTAATTAAAAAATAAAACCAAATAATAAAATCAACAAATAATAAAATCAACAAATAAGAAAATCAAAACAAAATTAGTGGCTAAAATATCCAAAAGAGTTTTGTGGCACAAAAATATGATTTTGGTTATAGTATTAAAATGTATCAAAGGTTATAGTCATAAAAAGAACAATTTTTTTTTATATTCTATACAAAATAATCTTTTAATTTAATATATTTAAATTAAGAGTTGATTCTTATTTTCTAATGTGAGAGTTGGGGTATATTGGTAAAAGGTGAGTCTCACAACTACGAGGTTATGGGTTTAAACTTCACACATGATAAAAAAAAATTTTAAAAAGTTTGCTTGTTAAAAAAAGGGAACTACTAATCGCACGCGGGAATTGCTATTTGGACCGGGCTCTATACGCATCGTATAAGGCAATACGATGCGTATATCCCTTCACAATTTCCCATGCCCGACAGCCTCGTACAAAGTGGTCATTCCAACCCCTATACGCATCGAATAAGGCAATATGATGCGGTTTAGGGTACGAGGTACCTTCTGCAACTAGTCATCCATCACATCGCTATACGCCGCGTATAGGTCTATACGTGGCGTATAAAGATGTGATGGATGACTAGTTGGAGAAGGTACCTCGTACCCTAAAACGCATCGTATTTCCCTATACGATGCGTATAGGGGTTGGAATGACCACTTTGTACGAGGTTGTCGGTTTGACCAGGATCCTATACGCATCGTATAGGGCTATACGATGCGTATAGGGGCCAAATTTTGTGTATTTAACCATGCAGAATTCTTATTTGAACGTATCGTTCAAAAATAAGTGGGCTCGAGCGGACCGGGCCTTGGGCCTAGAGTAAGTGGCGCAAAGAGGAGGGGGGAGGGGTAAAACCCTAGCCACCCTCTCTTCTCCCCCACATACATCATCTTCACCAACTAATCTAGAGAGAGAATGTAATCCGCAGGAAATTTCGACCTTTATTTTAACTATTCCGGCAAAATTGTAATTTCATTATTTTATTATTCGCATTTATGAAGGTATCCTATTTATTCATTATAATTCATGAGTATGCATACATACTTATATAATTGTTATGAAATAAATATATACACTTTGTTATAATAACCAAATCTAAGCTTACAAGCTTTGATTATAAATTGATATCCTTTATGTGTTTACTCATAAATATATATGTGACTATATATATATATACACACATGATATAAACAATTTATTATGAAAATATAACATTGTTAATTAACATTGCTAGTATTTTTAAATTACTAAAGGTAAATAAAACAAATAAATATATAATTATATCTATAAACATATTAAATATGAATTATGATGAAATGAAGTCATGAACATAAAACTTATGAGCATTTAAGTTAAAATATGTTATGAAATTAAAAACTATTTTTCATATTTTGCAATCTTAATCCCTATAACAAATTGAATTTTGTAAATAAGCCCATGATACTACCCTATAAATAGACCCTCATTCTTCCCTCATTCTCACACCATATCAAGTTCTAATCCCTCTCTCAAGATTCAAAGTCATTTCCATATTCATAAGTAAGTTCTTCTTATATTCTTGCTTGTTCATACTTTTCCTTTAAAAATCTCTCATAACTAGCTAGATCTATGATCCCTAACATGTTTATGTTATAATCATAGACCTATCCAAGATCAAAAGCCCTATTTTAATTAAAATTGTGTCAAACTTTTATTTAAAAGCTTGGTTGATCATTCTTACTCCTTTCAATTTCAAAAATCATGTTTTTACTAAAAATCCTTATTTTCAAGTTAAATTATTTAATATTCAATTTCTATCTTTACATAAACTTATATTTTCACTTTAGCCCATATACTTTCCAAACACAAACTAAACTTGGTTAAGTATGCAAATAGAGTAAATTTCAAACCAGTATGTAGCTATCTGGCAAACATTAAAGTTCTGGCTAGGAAAAGACGGGGTTCTGATCCGACCAACTCTTTCCTGGGAACTTTTCTGTTGGAGGTACTACTCTGGAATGATAACCATTCTAGTGTACAACAACCACTTTCAACTAATTATGATTATGATTATAAACTCATTTCTTTACAAATATTTATACAAACTTTTATATAATTTATTTTTATTATATGAGAACATTTAAAACTCAATTCTATACTTTTAATTAATAATTAATTATGGTTTAATTATTAATTAATTAAAACATTATTATACCTTAAATTTTGGTTTAATTACCAACTAATTAAATCCTTATTTTTAACACTTGTTTTTCATAAATTAAATAAAAGGTTTTATTCATTTATTTATGTAGTAAATTATTTAATTACTCAACTAATTATTACTCATTTATTTATTCAACTATCCATCTATTAATTTATGCAATTACAAATAAAATAAAACTAGTCATTTATTTATTTGTGTATTTATTTACAAACAAAAGAAACCTAATTATTTATTCATACGTTTATATAATTATTACAAACAAACAACAACGTTATTAATTCTTTCACTTATTACAATACAAGTATTTATCACAGATTTACATAAAACATTATTTGCAACTCAAATAATTATTTTATTATTAAAATGAGGACACCCACATCAATCTCCTCGCACAATAGGATTCTCTATTTCAGTTGTACAAATCATTGATATATATGTTCCATCAAACATAGGTTAACCTTGTGGTTAGCTAGAACATTTGTGCAATATACTTGTGTGACATCCAAGCTACTCATTGCAAGGTGAGTTTACATAGCCCCTTTTTACTGTTTTTACTTTTGGGGTGAAACATGTCGTCCACTTTATCTATTTAACCAAATTCAATATCTATGTTCTTGTGCTTGATCTTTATGCTTTATATTTGAAGTACTTGGTGACCATTGCATGTGTTTCATGCCAGTACATTCATTAACTTGCAGCCCAAGCCTAAGGTAGTACCTAACATGATCATTTATATGGGAAACTGAAACTATAACTTACCACAAGACCTTGGCGGGTTTTGTTGGGTATCAACTATAACTTGGAGTATCCGCTTGCTCCCTTTTTCAAAATGGCAATCAGTGGGATTGCGTATCTAGTTTTCTATTATCAGGCTTGAATTGTACGCTTGGAACCTTGTATGTTCTCACATATATGCTTTAGACATGCGTTGAACATATTGAATTGTAATCTATACTAACTCTTTTGGTGTCAAAACCTGTGTATCTCACCAACTACTTGTAGTTGACAGTTACTTACATGTTTCAGGTGCACCTGTTTGAGGACTACTTGCTCACCTAGGACTTGGACCTAGTTTAATTTAAATTATGTTTTGAACGTTTCATTTTCCTATGTAACGGATGCTTTTAATTTAAATAATAAATATTATCATATTTAATAGATGATCATGTGCTTATGAACAACCGCGTCAGCCCCGGCGTATAATCCGCCGCCGGCCGGGGTGTGACAGAGAAAGTTTCATAGCTCACCCGTTGATCTCCTCGTTTGAGCCCGAGATCGTTGCTACACGTTACAGAAGATCAAAGAAGAGGGAATCAAGCCATAACAGGTAACAACTCGACCTCAGATCTGATTTATGTATTGAAAATAGGTTTTAAGGTTTCAAAGTGGGTTTTCATAAAAAGATGGGATTTTTACGTGTAGATTCGATTTAAAAGTATGTATCTAGCTTCATGGAAGCTAGATATAAGTTTTGGACGTAAAAAGATTAGAACTTGGATCAAAAACGAAGGATTTGATCAAGAACCGATGAATCGTCCGAAATCTCGATGAATGGTCCGAAAACTCGGATACGTCCGAAAAGTATTTCAGAACAGCATAAATTTCGGACAGGACTTTTCGATCGAAAAGTAACTCGGACGGAACATTTCGGTCGAAAAGTATTTTGGATAGAAAAGAATTTCGGACAGATGTTTTCGAACAAAACAGTTCTCGGACAAAAGTTTTCCAACGAAAAAGCCATTAACAGAAAATAGTCTAACACAAGAGTTTTCGGTCGAAATAGATTTCGACCGAAAAGGAATTCGGACATAGGAATTTTCGGATGAAATATGAAGGTTATAACCTTGTTCCATTCGTGACTCTTGAAACAGATATAATAGCATTCCTCCTAGCTCTAAGTTTCCTAGTTAAGTGAGATAAGTTTCCATAGAAGTCTGGTGAGTTCTTATTGCCCTTTCTCCTAAACGGTTTTGGGCTGGCATGTATACTGTTAATGAGATAGTTTTCAAGGTTAAATAATATTTTATAAGAATTGTATATTTTTATAAAATGAGACAAGTATAGTATTTTATAAAATATTATTTTTATAAAATGA
The DNA here is from genome assembly GCA_023525975.1 of Smallanthus sonchifolius. Taxonomy (NCBI): domain Eukaryota; kingdom Viridiplantae; phylum Streptophyta; class Magnoliopsida; order Asterales; family Asteraceae; genus Smallanthus; species Smallanthus sonchifolius. The sequence goes on along the minus strand of CM042031.1, from coordinate 66,657,310 downwards.
AAGAGAAAGGCATAGCTTTTTATAAAAAGGTTATTTTTATAAAAATAAAGGTAAAGTATTAAAGAGAATATTACTATCTTTGAAATGTAATTTCAAGAAAGTAAAGCAAAGTAAAGAATGGTAAAGAAGCTGCATCTCGGTGCAACTTGACAGTGATAGTGACAGATGCCATATTATATGCTTATGTGTTATTTGTCTATGTGATATGTGTTTCAATGGATTTATATTATGTGACATAGTATAATTGCATAGTAGTTTGCAAAGTAGTTGTATACTAGTTGCAAAGTAAAAAGCCCTGCAGGCAAGCAAAGTAGAAGTCTCACCCCGAGGTGTGAGCAAGCAAAGTAGAAAGTCTCACCCTGAGGTGTGAGCAGGCAAAGGAGTCTTCACTTCGGTGTAAGCGAGAAAGTCCCACCCTGAGATGTGGGCACAGCAAAGTAAAAGTCTTACCCTGAGGTGTAAGCGAGCAAACGGATCTAGCCCTCGGGCAATGATTCATGTGTGAAAGTTAAAGTATGTTATAGTCACTTGTCTTGTACGAGTGAAAAGTAAAGTTGCAAGGAGTAAAGGAGGACACCTTAACTCGTTACCTCAAAAGTAAAGTTTTAATGAAAGATATAACGTAACAGTTTTATAATTGTCACGTTGCAAAGTTTTAAAGTAAAGTTGAAGTGTTTTCAAAGAAAGTTAAAGTGAAGCTTATTTTTATTTTTATAAAATAAAGCTACCTAAAAGAAAGTTTTACAGTGTAAAGTAAATATAGAACTCACCAGCGTTAGATGACTTTTAGTATGCATGACAGGTAGTAAAGGTAAAGTAAAAGTAAAGTAGAGGAGCCATGAGGGCCGGATAGCATGGAAATCGGGTTGCTGCGCTGAAGACTGACATTTCCTGTTCCTGATAGTTTATGCTTCAAGCACTGTTTTATTGATTTGGATTTATGAATGTTATGAATTAAAGACTTCCGCTGTAATAGATTATGATTTCCAGTTTAAGAACTACGTTTGTTATGTTTTGTGCCAACTATGAGATGTCCCCGGTTTTGGGGCGTTTCATACGGTTTTCAGGTAAACTCTAACGAGTCGCTGGAAAACAATCCGCAAAGTTCTGGATTTCAAGATGTGAACTGGGAGGAGGTCTCGTCCGACGTTTATTCAAATCAACGGGTAAGGCTTCCAGATTTGAACGAGCCACTAAGCAATCCCGAGTTCGTATACGGTGAACCCTCTTACCTTACACAACCCATGGACGACTTCGTGTACGGTGAAGTCTCTTACCCGACACAACAAACCGACAACTTCGTATACGCGGGGAACAAGTCGGCTAACGACTCCGAAGACAAGGAACAAACCCATCCAACTGTGTCGTATAAAACTGACCAGGTATAACATTCCTATATATATATATATATATATACATACATTTAGTTTGTTGTTTATTAACTTTTACCGTACCGTTGTTGCAGAATTTTCAGTCTCGTGAACAGTTGGTGGATCGCACCGGCTTATCTCGACGTCGATCGCACCGCGTCAGAAAAGACGTGAGTGGTGCACCGATAGAGACCTCTTCTTTCTCTATTGCCTGCTTACCGGCACTCAGTGCGCCCTGTCTACATGCCTAGCGATTTATTTTGCGTCTGCCTATATGCGGCAGAAGCGCGGGCTTTTGTATGGCGGCGCTTTCATCACTCATCTTATGCGTGTTCTTACACCGTAGGGGCCGTCCAGGACCAGATTTGGGTCCCGGTGTCGTTGCCGCCGATGCCGGGACAGGGGGACCCGCCTATGCCTGACCCGCTACATGGTGTGCCGTTGTCGCAGCCGCACGTCGAGCCCATCCACGACCGGCCGCCACAGCATCCCCGACACGCACGTCGGTCTGTTAGGCTGGACAGGGCCACCCAAGCATTGCTTGATGGACTTGTTGCCGACTCACGGCGAAAGGCTCGTCATAGCGAACGCATGGATGACCTGATGATGTGGGCGGTTGGTCGCCTCGTGGATCTGTCACGAGCCGTCGGCATCGAGCCACCACCACTACCACCGCCACGTCATTATCCGGGCGACCCCGTTCAGGATGAGGGCGGGGCGGGTCAGGCTGACGGCGGAGCGGGTCAGGCTTAGTTGTTTTTATTTGTATTTAGTTTGTTTTTTCTGTTATGTATGTAAAAACATTTTGATGTGTATATTTAATTTTTTGATGTAATGTATATAATATTTTGGTTATTTGTTTGGTTGTAATGTTTAATATTTTGTTTGGTTGTAATGATAAATTATAAATGTATAAAAAAAAATTATATAAATTAAAAAATAGGTAAAAATTATATAAATTAAAAAAGATAACAAACTTATATTAACAAAGTTATATAAATTAAATTAAAAAAGATAATTAAATTAAAAAACCTATATGTGGCGTATAGGGCAATACGTCACGTATAGGATTCTTAAATCCCAAATCTGCCAACTTTTGAAGCAAAAATATAAACCGTGACCCATACGCTGCATATAGCTCAATGCGCCACGTATGGGACCCAGCAGCCAGACAGGGAATGACACGTGGCATTCTGTTATCAGAAACTGAAACATATACGCCTCGTATTGGCCTATACGAGGGCGTATAGGACGACGGCATATCCAATTAGCAATATTCCGTGTCTGAATAGAATCCCCTAAAAAAGATTTATGTTTTCTAATTTAACAACCATGACCACAATCTTATGATTTGACCACAATCTGATGACTTATGCTTGGTTGTAATGATGTATTCAACAATTTGAACTTTTAAATGTTAGAAAATATTTATTTATATTGTAGATATATACAAGTTAAGATTAAGGCCTTTATCAATGGATGTAAATATTCGGTCTTGTATCTTGTTTAATACAAGCTCACAGGTGTAAATATTCGGCAAATAGCCAACGGTATATAAAAGTAACTAGAAGTGATAATCCGTGTCTACACACCTACACTATAAGATTTGGTGCAATGGTAGCCCTAAGACTTATAATTAGGGCTACCATTGCATCAAATGGCCAACGATATATAAAAGTAACTAGAAGTGATAATCCTTTACTTTTTTTTCTTGAACGGTAATTATCAAAATATTAAAAAATAATAATTAATGAAATAACAATGTTTCTCTTTTTATTATTAATTAATTAGTTTTTATCCAATAAAATTATGAGTGAAAAAGAAACAAATTTCAAAAAACACTATTTTGGTAAATACTTTCTAACACCATTTTGATAAATAATTTTTCCACCAACACCATTTTGAAAAAAAAACTCTAGCAAACCCCTATTGGGCCATTTCATAATTTTTTTTTGTTTTTTATTTAGAAATTTATTTTTAGTATAATATGTTAATTTATTGTATTCGAGCGTTGACGAATATATTTTTTGATCTGGTTCCGATGCCGTAATCCGATACCGATTAAATTCACGTCGACTCGTAAGCGCTCAGCCCGGGTTTTATTAACTGACTACAAGTCGTTTAAATTCTGTTTTTCAACATTATAATTTTATTTTTGGGTTTAGCCGGTGCCTTAACCAGTAACGAACAAAAAGTCGGTGCCACAAAAAGGCACATTGGCCACATGGCAAACCTCTATTGGGCCACTTCATAACTCTTTTTTTGTTTTTTGTTTAATAATTTATTTTTAGTATAAATTGGCCACATGGCAAGCCCCTATTGGGCCATTTCATAATTTTTTTTGGTTTTTTTTTAGTAATTTATTTTTAGTATAATATGTTAATTTATTGTATTCGAGCGTTGACGAATATATTTTTTGATTTGGTTCCGGTGCCGTAACCTGATACCGATTAAATTCGGGTCGACTCGTAAGCGCTCCGTGCAAGTTTTATTAACCGACTACAAGTCGTTTTAATTGTTTTTTTAATTATAATTTATTTTTGGGTTTAGTTCTGGTGCCTTAACCCGATAACGAACAAAAAAATAACTATTGATTTAGTTCCAGTGGCGTAACCCGATACCGGCCGAATTCGCGTCGACTTGCAGATGCGCTGCGCGGTTTATGAAACGACTACAAGTCGTTTTAAATATGTTTTTTTATCATTAGAATTAATATTTAGGTTTAATTCTGGTGCCGTGACCCGATACCGAATGAATTCACATCGATTCGCGGCCGCAACACAAAGGTTTTTTTGAACCGACTGCACGTCGTTTTAAATATGTTTTTTATCATTAGATATACGAGTGCCAATACTATTATATGCGTTTATTTTTTTTGGGTTTATTGTTGTTAACGTTACGAACTTAACCGATAATGACCAGCAACGCGGCGGTAATAATAACTACTTACTAATAAGTTTAAAAGATAGTGCCTGTCCCATTCATTTATCGCCACCTCGTGCTTCGATATTTTTTTTTTCATTTTCACCCCTTATATTATATATAATAAACGTTTTTAACTTATTTAATTTTCTAATAATTTTGTTTCTTTTTAATAACTTTCGTTCGTTAACTTAATTAAAAAAACGGTGCGCAGCTGTTATTATTTATTTCTTTTAACGTTCCCATATATTTTTTTTGAAAACGGATTGTTTTGGTCTATTTTTTTTTTTCATTTTCACCCTTCATACTATATATAATATACGTTTTTAACCCGTTTAATTTTCTAATGATTACGTTTTTATTTAATAAATTTCGTTCGTTCACTTGGTTAAAAAAACGGAGTGTGCTGCTTTTATTATTTATTTTTGTCAACGTTTCGATATAAATTTTTTTGACAGCGGAGTTGTATTCAAAATAGAAACTTTTTTTTGTATCGTGACCTATAGCGAGTGCTGTTACCGTTGTGATTCCATGCCGAATCGAACCTATTATGAGCAGACAACATCATTGCCGATATTTTTATTATTGGAACCGGTCTCGGCCTTGCTTTTATGGTTTTCGACGCCCCGAATTTTTTTTTCTTTTTTTATTATTGACTTTTAGGTTTATTTTTTAGTAACATTATTTTTACCGTTGCGTCTAAGTTTTCATTTTGCCCGATACTTGCCGCGGAGCGCGAATATAGCCCGTTTAATTTTCTATTACTTTCATATTCTTTTATTAGCTTTCGTTCGTTAACTTTTTTCAAAGAACGGAGTGCGCAGCTGTTTTTTTTTCAACGTTCTGATATACATTTTTTTGAAAACGAAGTTTTATCGTATCGTAGCATATATCGAGTGTCCTTATATGGTTTTTTTTCGTTTCCTACCCTATATTGAGTACCGTTAACGTAGACGACCTGACATCCGCCGCGAAGCACGGGTTTTTAACTAGTTATTATAACAAGGGAAGCAATGTTGGTGAGAACAATAATTTTGTGTTTAGTTTTTGTTCCCTCTATTATATTATAAAAACATACATTTTCAACTTGGGTAATAGTGTTGTACAAGAGTTCATGCCTTGTGTACAATCACCTTAAAGCACATTATGTTGCGTGTCCTTTTATCTTTTATACACTCCGCCTCCACCTCACCGTACACACAGAGAAGATATGGCGCTCACTTTACTTTCGTCACTACCAATCAAAACCCTAAAAATCTCACCTTTATATTTTTCTTCTTCTCACGGCGCATTTCATCCCAATCTTCCCTCAAAATCAACAACATGCCGATTGAATCCACGAAATTCGATTTCTACCAAAGGTATTGAAGCTCTTTTGCTTTTAGATCTGAAATTTTTGAAAACATGGTTAAAATATCTTCAGGAGTGAATTTTCAGATAATACGGATAGATCATAGCCGAAGAATTGGAAAGCTCTGGTATGTATACATTTTGGATTGTCTGTGAACCGTTCTTAATTATTTTTGAATGGTTATGGCGGTGAGCTATACACGTGTCATGTTCTGCTTTTGAAGCCAATGTTTCCGTCCCTTTCTCTTCTATGTCCCCTATTCTTCTTCAATATTCCATACTCTCTCAGTTTCTTTTTGAAAGAGAAACATGCAACTTATGCTAGGTCGTAAATTTTAGGTTTCCCTTTGAAATTAAACCCGAAATTTTTCACTCAAATTTCATGTCCATATTAGTTTTTGACGGCAGCACGGACTACAGAAGGAACCATGGAAGTTAAATCGAGCTCTAAAGTCTCTGTTCCAATCACCAAAAAGTCATCAAAACAATCTTTGTTTGACGAACGCCACGGCTATGTGTATGTCTCCTGTCTCAATTCTTCAATTATATGATTACAGTAGCTATACATCTCAAAATTGTTATTGCAGATATGATGATTGGAGAGAACCTTCTGAAGGTATTAATTGAGATTTAGGTTTTTGAATTGCAGATATGACTTTTGTAACTGTATCTTGATTTAGGGATTTAGGCCTTTCCATGTCTTCAAGTATATTTTCAGGTTCTCTTCACTCTCTCTATCTCTATGCATTTGTTCGCTGTCACTCTTAAAGTGAAACTTTGATTTTGTTTGAATTTTGATGATTTTTTGTGTGGTTGAATTAGACATTGGAGTTAAGTTTGTGATAATAAAGTGGGTTGGGATCTTTATGTTGCAGGTTTGAGTTCTAAATGTGGACTTGAAAGTTTGCCTGCAAGGTGTTTGTGTTAAGTTGGTTAGACTAAAAGAAATTAATAACATTTGAAGTTGAAGTTGGTTAGACATGAATGGGAAAAGAATTATTATGAAAGTACTTGCATGATTTTCATGCTTCCATTGAATCTCAAAAGCTTCCTTAAGTCTTTCCACAATCTGATCAAACGTATCTGGCCGTGCCTTAGGTACCTTCAAGCGCTTGCAGACTATTTCTGAGAATATGGACAGTGACTCTGGGAGCATTTGTTTCCTCAGATTTGGATCAATGATATCATCCATATATATGTTCTCCGTCTTCATTACTTTTTTAGTCGATACAGTGAAGCAGAGAATGGAAGCCACCTATGAAACACTGCAGGTTTTCATTCCTTTAAATTCACCAGTTTCATTTTTCTTATATTTTGTTATTTTTTATTATTATGTCACTATATCATTAGTTGGTGACATCATAAAGTATCAAAGGTACAAATTTAGTCACAAGCTTATACATCATCAGACTTTGAATCTCCTTATTTTAACCTTAATTTATATTTAGAGTAAACTTCAGTTTTCGTTCTGAAGTTTTGAACCAAACTTCAGGTTTCGTCACCCTGTAACACATATCATCTCCTCAGTATGTTATTGTTATTATTTTCTTTCATTTTATATTTCTCTGTTTCTTTTTATCCCTAACGTTTTATGTTTTAACAGTTTCCGTCCCTGGTCCTTAACTTCGTTAAAATTTATGTTAGTTTTTATATGAAATTACTAATATGCCCCTCCATTAAAAAAATGCTTAGCTGTAATTATATACCACTCCCCATGGTAACATTTTTAATAAACATTACATTTTCATTAAATAATATATTTTAAAATCACAACTAATTCCCTATGAATTATTTAATCCAGGATGATTTGTATTTTAGTTATTTTTTAAGCATCTCACATCGAGTTGCAGCAAGGCAAAACAAATTATACATTTAGCCATAAAAAAGATCCAACTTTTTGAGATTTGCTTTTTCAACTAAAAACTATTTTGATCATCGTCATGGAACCGCCGGGGAATGACAATGCCGCCGAACAGATTATCCTCCGGTGGGACACGACGGCGTCAGAAGATGCCAGATCGCCATGGCTCGTCTCGAGGATGAGTTTCGTAATATTCTCATTGCGAACTCAACTCCGATTGAAACCGAACCGATCAATGAGTCGGTCTCGCTGACGCCGAGAACCACTCCGAGAACCAATAGTTGCCGGATTGAGTCTCCGGAAAAAAAAATGATTGCAGCAACGGAAGGAAGGATGAATCCATTTCTAGGATTAGTTCTGCTTCGTTTACGGATCGGAACGAACGCAGTGTGACATTCGCGAGCTGTAGATCTATGAACAGCATCCGCGAACAAGATCTGTTGCTGCCGGAAAGCATCTCCGATCTCCGTTGCATCGCTGAGCGTATGACCGCCACCGGTTATTTCAGAGAGTGCGTTCAGGTGTATGGAAGCGTACGGAAGTCCGTTGTTGACGGAAGCTTCAAAAAGCTCGGCGTTGAGAAACTTAGCATCGGCGATATTCAGAGGCTGGAATGGGAGCCGTTGAACGCGAAAATCGAACGGTGGATACGAGCTGCGAAAGTGTGCATCAGAGTGCTGTTTGCAAGCGAGAAGAAGCTCTGCAAGCAAATCTTCGAGGATGAAGAAGAAGTTGGAGTTAAGGATGAAGATGAAGAAGATGGAGGGGCATATTAATAATTTCATATAAAAACTAACAGAAATTTTAACGGAGTTAAGGACCAGGGACGGAAACTGTTAAAACATAAAACGTTAGGGATGATATGTGTTACAGGGGGACAAAACCTGAAGTTTGGTTCAAACCTCGGGGACGAAAACTGAAGTTTACGCTTATATTTATAAATTTGTATCCTAGAAAACAATATATGATATTGTTTATCTTTATTTTTATATATTCAGGTTACCGTATACAACCATGTTTTCTATAATTATCTGTTATCTTATTGGGTTTTTTTTTCCCTGTATGTTTGCCTAATGTCTTGCAAGTTTTGGGATCATTAATCATACATGATTTTTGTTTATTTTTTCATTCATTATTGAGAGGCAGATTCTTAAGTAATGAAATACCTGTAGAGGAAGAAAGACCATCTTCATTTGCAGCAAGTGAGTTGGTCCACTTGAGATTAGAAATATTTCATGGTTTTTATTTATTTTATTTGTTATTACAGATCTTCCATGCATAGTTGTCAATAGCGCTTGTAGCGCGCGCTATAGCGCGCTACATAGCGAATCGATAAGGTGTCTCTATTTCCATTTCTCGACTACATAGCGACCAGATAGCGACTTTTGTTTTTTTTTAATTTTTTTTTTATGTTTTTAACCAGTTTTTTACTTGATTAATATAAATAGGGTTGCTAATAACCCTAATATATGAAGATTTAGATGATTATTGATTATAATTGCTCAAATCCTACAATAGTTTAATATAAAATATTTCTAAAAATTTCTACTAGTGTATCGCTAAACGTGAAATAGCGCCCGCTATTTACCGCTATTCGCTACGTAGCGTATAGGTGGCTTGTCGCTATTTACCGCTATTCGCTATTGACAACTATGCTTCCATGGATACAAAGGCTCGGGAAACCGTTAAAGCAAGACCCAATCAATTCTTTGTAATGAACAACTCAAGAAACGAGCTTTATGGGTACTTTAAAAAAATCATTACCTTCTGTTTTTTTTTCCGCTGGTGTTATAGGTGATTGCTGAGTATAACTTTCTGGAAAAAAAAACCCTTATGTCATGGACAACTGGTTTCAATAATATGAAATTTTTAGATAGATAAATAAAGGTAGGGGATAAATATAAATTTGTATTTGAATATATCTACTAAATTTTCAATCCAAACTGATTTTGAAATTTTGATGATAGTTTCATTAGTTGAGTTATCATACCTTTCCTGAGAACAAAAGCTCACATTTTTTGTAAAATGGCTTCTAAGGCACTTAACAAGTACTTTGTTACTGCTTTCATCAATGTAAATGATTACACATGCAGGTCATCTTATCTGAAAAACTTTGAACGCCGTACAGTTCTGTCGCCGCAACAGCTACTCTTTTTGATGCAGCCGTGTACTCGCTACTGCAAGTACACTGCAAGACACTGGTTGTTGACCAGGATTTAGCCGATCCAGACACTATACCCTTTGCTCGGCATAAGAGGAATCACAAAACTCCTGGAACTGCAGTTTAATAACCGTTCACAGCAAGCTGCTTCAAAGTTTGTGGTTAATCAAGTGCTTGAGGCCAAAGCTATTCCAAGTCTAAATGCCGGAAATGACACACATGCTGTCCCAATTCAAGCAATAACAACAGAAGGTAAACATAACAGCTGACATCAATTTCTATCATTAGACACGCCGATCAGTAACCAGTTTTTATCCTTTCACAACTGAATGATCAGAGGTACAGCACCAAGAAGGAAAGAGTGAAGATATTGCATGACAAGAAGCAGCCGTACCTGCGAATGTCACATCAGAATCTCCAGTTGGAAGTCATACACCAAACAAGGAGATTGTAGAAATCTTTGCTTCCACTCAGCAACAACTTCGACAACCGGTAAAACACACTCATTATATTTAAAATGCATATTTAAGAATGCCACTCTACTGCATCACACATTATCATTAGACAACTTAACAAGGGTGGAATCTGGGATCCACCAATAACAGCTTTTATGTACAGATCTCCTTTTTTTAACAACGAAATATATGACACCTAGCCGATTGTTAACGCATTTATCAAATTATAGTATTATATATTGACAGGAAGTACCAAATCACACTTTTTTCAAATAGACCCTCCACACCCAAAAAAAAGTTACATCCCTAAAACAGTGACTGCCATACTTGAAATATACTCTACAGATGAAATTGTCAAAAAAAAAAAAAAGAATATTAAACTGTACATTTAAACAACATTCTTTAATTCATTCAGTTATAATGTTTCATATACAATACTTTACTTATTTACCTCTAAAAAACGTAGAGGGGTCCTCAAAGGCAGTGGGCGATCCATCCGCATTCCAGCAAACTCAGAAACTGTAAAAAGGGCGCTTCTCTTCGACAGCCTAGGCATGTAACCCCCACCCAACAACAAATATATTACACATACTTATGAACAGTAAAAATAACGATGGACATCATCAGGTAGCTCCGCAGTAAAGTGAGGTCGTACAACTGATTAGAAGAATCTGAAGCAATGGAAGGAAGTTTTTTTTTTTTTTTTGTTATACTGCAGTTTAAACAAGGATCTTACTCTTTTTTTTTTCGGGAGAATCCAGACTTACACAGGTTATCAAAAATTTCTTTTGGCAAGACACAAACATAGATGTAACCTGCCACTGGATGTAATGTTCCTTGAACTTCTGGCCATGTAAATACGAACGCAGATGTGCGTCCTTTTATGTAAAGGCCATGTAAATACGAACGCAGGTGTGCACCTTTTAATGTTAATGCAAGCCTTATACAATCTAAAATGTCCAGCTTAAAACAATCATCCGAGAGCAAACACAAACTGTCTCGCCGCAAAGCGTGAGCATGTAACCCTAGTTAATAAACAATCCAAAATATGTAGTAGTAAAACTTGAGTAACCTATGTGGTTAGCACAACAACCCAACTTTGATCCCCACTGGCTTCATTTTTCTTTTTCTTTTTTTTAGTTTTAGTTTTTATATTATTTTAACGTTCATAATTAATTTTGGCTATAATTTGTTTTTTATTTTATTACTTTTAAACATGATGTTTTATAAAAGTCTGTGTGGGTCGTTTCGACATGTTTATTAATATCTACGTTTCGATATATATTTTATTCAAAACCGAGCTTTCGTAATAATGTACCTGTCATCAAAACAGGAACGTACTAGCCATCTAAGCTGCTTCGAAGTATCATTTTTTTTAATAATTTTTATAGTTTTCCTTTCACAACCTTTAAAATAATATGTTTTATAAAATTTGGAATTTTCCGTTTAAAGGCGCTTATTATTATCCGCGTTTGGACTGTGATGTTTATACAAATCGTCGAAACAAAGCATTACCGATTTAAACACGCCCGGTGCAGCGTGCGTTACCCCAGAGCAACGCGCGGGTAGAATTAACTAGTTATTTCCACAAGGGTTATTCCGGACTTTTGAAGTCAAAAAAATTGTAGATATAAAATATTTGGCACTTGATAAATGTGTGGTGTCACATCCCTAGCTCCCTTTTTTTGTTTTCTTCCTAGGGGATATTCACAAAAGTAGCCAATATTGCATAAACAAGAGGAGAATGATTCAATCGATTGTTCTAACAAGAAACTTGTTGATCTTTTCTAGTAAGACTTGTCTCATAGAAGGTATATTTGAAGAGATTAAAGCAAGGGGATTTTTTTTGGATCAAGAATCGGGCAAGAAGACACCCCTTGAGTGGTCGGATTCATGTATTTTCAATTTCTTGTCTTGGTGTACTCTATCTAGCTCCATGCTAGTTTGATTTGAGTAATATATTTTAACTGTTGCTGTTCAAAAAAATAAATACATAAAAGTCGAAATTTTGTAGCCTACACACAAGGGGTGATATGGTGTAGAATGACTGGATTCTTGGCAAATGGCGCATTGCGCATCCTCCTTGTTCGTGGATGGTTTTTGATGTTATAGTTTGTGGCTTTTGGCATGTTTTTTTAACGAAAAAGTTGATGTGGAAATTATAAAGATGTTTATGGAATGAAACTATTGTTTATAAAAGGTTTGTGGGTGGTACAAATGTTTTTGATAACTAGACACGTTTTTAGCGTTTTTGAGTTTCTTCATTGTAGATGTTCTTAGAGGTAATACCTGATAAACCGGAATAATGTCCACTCTGCTTAGTTTTCAGCAGAGGCGGCCCATAACGTGTGCGACTCTTAGGGCTCAATATTTTGTTATTAATTACTAAAAACGAAAATTAGTGTGAGAGGGGGTAAATGTTCAATTAGTAACATTTATGTATGTATGTATTTGGTGCGTCGGGACGTAAATGGAAGTGGGCAAGCCCTGGTTGTCCACATGGTGCGGGTATTGAAGGTGGGTACAAGTATCTGTTGAAGAGGGGGAGCGGTAAGGGGATTTTGGACCGTTGGGAGCCTTCCAACGGTAATATTACCGTTCAAATTAAAAAAAAACTTTTTTAAATTAAAAATAACCCATATAATATACTCAACCAATTTTTATACTCCTTTACCAAAAAAATACACTCTATCTTCTATATCTTTCACACCCAAAAAAATACAATGGAGTCCAAAAAAGTGTCCATCTCACCGGAACGATATTGGAAATAGTTCTAAAACGAAAACGTGAAATGGACGCAGTGTACGGGTGGCCACGTGATTTTCAGGTTTTAGATGTTTTTTTTATTTTTTTGTACTTTTTTTATGTTTTTTTAAATTTTATTGTTATGTATTTTTTTTATTAATTAAAAAGTTAGTTTTTAAAAGTGTATTTTTAATTAATTATTTATGTATTTGTGTGGGTAGCACTCCCCCCATTGTGGGTTAGGGGGGGGGGGGGAGTTGGCATTATTTCATTGGTGGGTATTTGTAAGGATGCTGGGTAGCACTCCCACCACCCTAACTATTGTGTTTTTTTATTTTATTTTTTATTTGTAACTTTTAGAATATGATGTTTTACGTAATTCCGAATGCACCGTTGCGCCGTGCTTATTATTATCTACGTTCGAATATAAATTACATTCAAAACCGAGCTTAGTAATCGAAGCATGAACTCGAAACTGAAATAATAAACATTTTACAAATTACAATTATAACTTTTGCTTGAAACGTCTATTCGAAATTGAAATAAGAGACATTCTTTTGTTATGTTCCAAAGACATTTTTTAATCATGCATTTGATTTGAACTTAATAACAGTTAGTATGACAATCTAAACATTAATACTTAAAAATAACTCAAAATAAATAAATATGTATTCTTAATAGAAAAAATAAGGTACTTTCAAAGTTTAAAAATCACGGGCCAAAAGGTATAAAACTTTCAAATTCGGGTTAAAAATTGATTGTTCTTGTCGGGTCAACAACACCTGCGTGACCAATGGCAACAAAAAGAGACTGATTGTTCCGGTTCCCAGCCGCCAAAAGGCCCTCCTGGTACATTGATTTCCTAAATAAGACAAACAAATCACACCAAGAATCATTTTGACCAGCAATCCACTACCGTCCAACATCTGTGGCCATGGAGCTACATTTCATAGAAAGAATTGGTTAATACATTTTGGTGGTTTATGCTTACGTGTCATAGAAAGAATGGCTCTCACTTGTATGATTTTTTAAACTACTTTTGTTTACCAAGAATCATTAATCGGTTAACCTGAATTAGTATAATTAATGTTTCTTTAACCCTTTAATTTATAATGACTAGATGATGATTATTATTATTATTATTATTATTATTATTATTATTATTATAATAATAATAATAGTCCTCTTCAATTCATAATAAACATGATTCAGTTTTATCAAGAAAAAGTTATTTCAAGGCATCAAGCAATGTATTTGATTTGATTGGTGGGAAATTGGTGTTAGTGTAAGCAAATGGACTTTATCTCCATGGATAATAAAAACTGTTTTCTGATTGGTTCTTCAACTTTGATGTGTGCTTCACACAATCTTACCTTAAATAATAGATTAAGTAAATTAGAGCATGGCGTATAGCGGTGTAATTGTGGTGAGGTGTGATAATAAAGTGCACGTCACGTGACGCCACATCACCATCCTCATTATCACACCATCCATCACTAGACAAGGGGTATACCCGTGTGATTGTGGTGGTGTGATAATTAAATATTTTTTTTTTAATTTTCATTTAAATAAAATAAAACATAATATTTAATTAAAATAAAAATAAAATAAAACATAATAAATAATATTTCATTAATAATTAAAAAAAATTACATTAATAATAAAAAAAATTACATTACTAAAAAAAACTACCTAATTATTTGAATTTTCATAAACATACTCAATCAAGTCCGCCTTTAGTGCAATTATGAATTTCTCGATTGCGTATTTCTTGTCGGTTTACTCGCTTTTGATCTTCATCAATTTCTTCTTGCGTAACCTCCTCCTCATTTGGGTTGTATTGACAAATTGTCGCTTCTTGATTCTCTAAAATCATATTATGCAAAATCACACAAGCATACATAATGTTTCGGATTTTGATTTGAGACCAAGATCGAGCTGGCCGTTCGATTATATGCCACTTATTCTTTAAGAGACCGAACGCTCGTTCAATATCTTTTCTTGCCGCCTCATGAGCCTTTTTATAATTATTACGTTTAATACCTTCTGGACACGTAAGAGACTTGACAATTGTAGCATATTCTGGATATATTCCATCGGCTAGATAATACCCACGCTTGTAATGCGATCCTCTAAATTCAAACGATGAGTCGGGTGCGGTTCCATTGATCATATCGTCGAATATAGGCGATTGATTTAGAACATTAATGTCATTGTTCGCACCGGCAACGCCAAAGAATGCATGCCAAAACCATAGATCATTTGAAGCCACAGCTTCAAGCATAATACTTGGTCGAGGATGATCGCCGCGTGCAAACTGACCTCGCCACGCATTGGGGTAATTTTTCCAATCCCAATGCGTGCAATCGATGCTACCGAGCATCCCGACAAATCCGTGTTTAGCTTTATGAAAAGCATATAACTGTTGAATGTCGTTAGCCGACGGTTTACGTAAATATCTCTTACCGTACAATAAAATTATAGCTTTAGAAAACTTGTAAATACATGACCTGATCGTTCGTTCTGACATCTTCAAGTAATCGTCAAACGAATCACTAGCGGTACCATACGCCATTTGACGAATCGCGGCAGTACACTTTTGAATGGAGGTGAAGCCAACCCGACTTCTTGCGTCAATAATTTTACCACATTTTAATAATCCCACATTTTACCAATTGGCCAATAATAATTTCAACTGAGAATATTCTTACCACCAGTCGCTACTTTCAAACTATTTTCTTACATTGGACCACCCGTTAAAAAAACTAAACGCCGTTAGATTTTATATGACGTGGACATCTGCAAACCGCTGGAAAGTCGAGCCAAGATATCAGTGGTCTCGTGGTGGCTTTTGAAATTGGCTCTGGTGGTGTTTAACTGGTCTCGTTAAACACCAACGTTGTCTCTGTTTGGACTTGCCGGAATAACGAGACCAGTTAAACACAACCAGAGCCAATTTCAAAACCCACCACGAGACCACTACTAGCTTGGCTCGACTTTCCGGCAGTTTGCAGATGTCCACGTCATATAAAATCTAACGGCGTTAATTTTTCTTAACGGGGTGTTCAATGTAAGAAAATAGTTTGAAAGTAGGGACTAGTGGTAAGAATATTCTCAGTTGGGATTATTATTGGCCAATTGGTAAAAGATGGAATTATTAAAATCCAATAATCCTATTTTAAATTATTATTTTCCAACGGTAATAAAACTATCCGTTCAACGGATAGTTTTGCTTGGTGGGAGAGACAAGGACGACGTTAAAAAACTCACGGGAAGCAAGGACGACGTGATAAATTAAACGAAGGGGCGTTGTTCCCATAAGATCACGGCATGATCTTGGGTGCCACGGAGGATCATGCCACAATCACCCTTGGTATACCGGATGTCCAAAAAAAACCTATAATTGATAGCTTGAATCTCACTTATTTTTTATGTTAAAGTTTTGTTTATCTATATTGTTTATTTTACCATATTATACAATAGAGTATGCACTATTATGTTATCTAATACAATCTTACAAATACACATGAGAAGACCAGAAAGACAAAAGATATGAACTAACCAATCCAACCATCAAACATGTGGTAAGTTAGTAAATTTTGATGTTTTGTCATAAATTAAGACATTTGGATTAAAATCTCATTCATCAACTCTATGTCAAAATGCAATGCGTTTATATATGATACATTAAAGGAAACAGTTTACATGCATTAGCCAATGGGTTTCCGAGACTCACGTTTTCCAGACCATGTTTGCCTCCTTAATTAAGAGATCTTTCTTATGGATTGAAACATGCCCTTTGTTCATGGTATGAACGAGTATACTGCTACTTTGGGCTTTTTCTCACGTTCAATGTGATCATTCATATTTATATAGAAATGTGGGAGCAACATGGCTTTTTTTTTCCTTGTCTAATAATATAATTTAATGTAAACTTAGGTTAATCAAATATTAATTCCAACAACAGTGAAGGAGGACGGCTGAAGGGAACAAAGTTCTCAACCATATGCTTAAACATATATTTTTAAGAAAGGAAACCAGATACATACTTGAGCAACCTGAAAGATAGTTCACGACGAAACAATTTTAACGGGTTGAAAGATAATCGGAGTATATTAAATAGCTTACGACCTCTTAAATCAATTTATTCAATATAGTTTGGTTATACTTTAGAGATGATAGTTCTTGTAACCGTATTTAATATGATAATTAATTGTAAACCCAAGGGGTAAAATGTAATAACAAAATAATATTGTTTCATAATAATCTATTTTGAATAGAACCTACAATTTAGACAACCTTTTATCCATTTGACCTATGTGACCTGTTTTCTGCAAGCACGTTTATCTCATAGTAAATTATATTTTCTTCCCTGGCTTGTCAAAAATTATGAAAACCGACTCTAGTGTGACATAATAACCGAAATTGTCCATGCTTGCAGATTTGGAGGGACCAAAGTCACAACCATTAATTACATTGATAATTTGATTAGAGTTAACGTCGTTTTTCTTTAGTGTATCACGTGACAATCGGATGGACAAAAAAACCCGATTGGGTAAATTATATATTATATATATATAGGGTTTCCACGTTTGCCTTTTTCCATCCATATGAAATCCAGAAAATCCAACATAAATTATTATTTGAATTTAAAGTATATGTTATTCATAATTTAAAAGAACTTGAATTGAGACCTGTTAAAACAATTGTAAACAAAAACAACTGCTTTGTGATCGTTACACTTGTGTAAATTTAATCAAATACACGTGTGTAATTTCAGTTTACACATTCACGTGTGTAAATTCAGTTTGTACCTGTGTAAAATCAAATCTGGGTTTTTTGAATGTGTGTAAATTCAAAATCTGAGTTTTTCAAATCTGTGTAAATATTACCTCCAATTTCAATATCATACTTAGATCCTCATGTGCTTGTCTACACCATTTAAACATCAAAAGCGGCATAAAAACCTAAACATGTATAAAACCTAAACATCGATCAAACATGTGTAAATAAACTCAAAACAGAGATAAAAATATAAAAAACAAATTTATTTTTCCTATCTTACCTAAAACTAAATAAACAACGTAGTTGATTTCAGTTACCTTGGTCAAACACAAACTAATATATTTTAAGTGAAATAGAATTAAAAGATTTCTAGTAGAAGGTAAATAAATAAATATAATATAACCTAATATATTTAAGTGAAACAGAATTAAAAAATTGTAAATAAATAAATATAAAATCATATATACGCTTTCTAAAATTCAAGTAGAAAACCATTGAAGTCACATGTCTAACTTCTGCCTGCTTGGTTTTCACAAATTAAAAGGAATCCCACCTTTACAAATAATTAATGTTCTAATTATAATTACATGCAAGTATATTATTACGAACCAGATAAGAACACACAAAAACGAACCGTATTATCGATCTGCAAGGAAGAGAGAGGAATCCCCATTATCGACCTCACCTTCGCTTCTCGAGCTCTGTTCTTCGTCTATCTAGATTTGAAGGTGAAGAAGGAAACGTCGGAACCCTAAATCCGCCGCTGCAGGTGAGGTTTTTTCATATAGCAGAACTTCAACCCAGATCTGGGAGAGAAGGACGATTTCTTAACGCCTTTTCTCACGGTCAGGGGGTTATGTTAGGGTTACGCGCAAGTGTGATGAGGAGTGGTGGTGCGATGGTGGTTGGCCAGAGGGAGAGGGAAGGATGTGATGGTAGGTGCGACGGTGGTGGTGGTTTGGTTCAAAGAGGCAAAGGACGTGGTGGTGGGGATCTGGTTCTTTGAGGGTGAGAGTGTAGATGTAGAGAGAGAAAGGAGAAAGCTGCTTGTTTGAATCGATAAAGATGGATCTAGGGTTTTAAAATATGGCTAAAAGACACATATGCCCCTTTTGGATTAAAAAAAATCAGAAATAAAAGAAAATAAACGAATGGACAAGAATGGGTTTAAGGGTTTTTACAACAATTCAGGGTTTTCATTTGATACGTCCCCTATACAGGGTATATATGTGTGTGTGTGTGTGATGGGCTAATTTGATCATTGGATGAACATAATGTACCCCTTATGGGTGAAACTATAGAGGTAATGTGACTAATTTAATAGAGGAGAGGTACATTAAGTGAAAATAAGAAAGTGTGGGGCCGGGTGTGTTTTAAATAACCCTATGATGGTTGATAGTTGCCACGCACACATGCACATCATGAACCCAATGCAACCTGGGTTACCTCCTTATTTCCTACATGTTTACTTTCCTTTTCTTGTTTATTTATTTTTTGTTAGTAAGTCATATCATATGGTCATGTCTAGTTGGGTCTTGGTGGGTTATCGGTTCAATTCGAGTGTCAAATATAAGCCTATAAAATATTTCTATAATAGATATGAAACGAAAAATGTTGAATTAGTCTCCTAATCCCTCCCAAATATCTCTCTAAATCTTCTTTACATTAGAGCACTCACAATGGGTTCTTTATACCCATCTATATAATTTAACTAAAAATCACAATTCCTTATATTTATATTTCATTTTTCAAAATCTCACACATTTCATTCTTTATTCTTATCTCTATATTCTTTTTTTATTATTTCTTTCTTTTTCTTTCATCTAAAATATAAAGACATGATTAAATTTACTTTTTTTTAACGGTAATTTGGATCACTGACCCACCCGCTCATCTCCACCTAAATCCATTATGAGTGCTATGTTATTAGTGGTATCAAAAGCATTTATGAAATCAAATTTTATTTTTAGGCCAGAGACTTTAGGTTCTATGAATGTTTTCATCATTGCCACGTCATATTTTGGTTATCAATTATTTCCCCACCACATTAATAAGCTCTTGTTTTTTAAAAAAATGTTTAAAAATAGTAGATGATATATATACATTTAAAATAATGAGAGTCGGTGAAAATTTTTACGATTTACTCTCTTTAGCAATATGTTAGATTTACTCTCTTTAGCAATATGTTAGGATTCTCTTTTAAAAGTAGGTTAAATATTGTCTTTTTGTGATCTTAAAAACGAGTCAACTTACCAAACCATGAGCTCCCTTAAGTTGAATTGAGTCAAATAAGAGCCAAGTTCTTGCTCCAATTGAAGATTAGTAGACGATCCGACAAGCCAACTTATGATGCCAAACGTAAGGATAAATAAGTTTTTTTTAATATTTTGAACGGCAGTATATTATATAAAACACTAGCAAGGGGCTAGGTTAAGAAACGAATTACATAAACAATAAAGGTTTTTAAACGACTCGTTCCTAGAAATTTTGCATTTCCTGTTCCTAATACTAAACCATAGGAAGGAAAACAAACTAATATCATCATAGAGCGTATTTGTGTTGTGAATGTTATTCTTGAATAATAAATTGTTCCTAAGCCTACATATAGCCCACCACGTGACTGAAAGATTAATCTTGATTAAAGATAATTATTAATTTATTAATTGGTTGAGTTCGTATTAGACTAGGAGAGAATTTTATTTATTTGATTATTTAATAAAGATTGAGTTTGGTTAAGATTAATTTAGAAGAATTATTTTCTTACCATATTAGAATAGCTTGGTGATCAAGTTTAGTTTTTAGTATAAATATAGGGTTTATGGCTTATTGTAAAGTGTGGGTTGGTTTTTAATATTAATAAAAGAGTCGATCTTAGTTGAGATCAAATCCTGTGTTTCGTGTTCTTGGGCCTGGTTTCCAACAGTGACAAACATAATCAACCCGATCAAATCTTTCTTATCCTTTTGCACTTTAAACTCTTCCAACCACTCTATCAACTCGACCGGGGTTCTGTTTATCGGCAACGAGTGACCTTGTCTAGCCTAGCCACAACCCAATGAGACCCCATGTTCGAGAAGCGACCGAGCAGGCACCAAACTAATGATCATTGCTTTCAAAAAAACATTACATAAGGCACACAAAACATTCTAAACATCCATACCCTTTCCATCAAAGTTTACTTAATTCCAAAATAATAAAGCCGTGGAAAGGCCTCCCTAAAATGATCCACGTTGCCCAACAACCAACCAGACCAAAAACTTGTAGCTTGACCATTTCCAACTTATGAATTGAAGACAAACGTAAGGATAAATAAGTTATTATTTTATGATATTACATCTTAATTATACAAAATATTAAAATAGAAAATATATATAAGGATTGTTTGGCAATTATTCATATGCACGATGTATCATTAAAAAATTACCAACCTCAAATGATGTTTGTTTCACTTTTATACAATTATTAATAATTGTGTTATTGGTTTTGTTTTAACCTTTTTCACAAATTCTTCTTTATATGATCCTTGAAAAGAAGTCGTCTGTGCAAAGAAGCCAAGCCAATTAAATAGTATGCAACTTATTGCAACTCTAGTAGTCTTGGAAATTAAAATTCGTTCATGGAGACATCAAACCCTCAAACATTCTCCTAGACAATGAACATCAGTCATACATATCTGACTTTGGTTTGAACAGTTTTTTTAACATCACCGGAAACAACACGTCATCTAGTGGCTTCATGGCTCTCGTACTTAAAGTCAACACAAACCGAAAAAGTCAACAACTACCGAGCACCCAAAGCACAATGTTTCACTTAGCCCTTACGTGTACTAAAAAAGGCCATGAATTTAGACCACGATGTAATGATCTATTGTAGAAGCATGTTTTGTAACTATAGATTAAATTCTATGTATCGGTGTACGTGGCTAGTACGCGGGAGGGTGTTCCTGAGTACTTAGCCCGCACACCAGTTTGGTCATGCGTACTTAGTAAGTACGCAAGGCTTTTGCCTTGCGTACTTGTCAAGTACGCATGACCAAACCATGCGTACTTAGTAAGTACGCAAGGCTTTTGCCTTGCGTACTTGTCAAGTACGCAGGAAGTGTTCCTATCCCTATAAATAGAAGACGTGTCTTCATTTGTAGGTGGAACTCTGGAACAGGTTGAGAGGTGTCCGGGTCGGGAAGAGCTCTCCCGACCCCTGGACCGTGAGCTTAGATGAGAGATGTGTATTCCTTCGGTATGTAGTCTGTAATACGGGATGACTTCTATGTTATGGATTACGTATCGTTTCATTATCTTTTGTCTTTGTTTTCGTTTTCTGTCTCGTTTCTTAGTTCCCACACAAATCACAAGAACAGATCGTGTTATTATCCGCTGCGCGACGAGGCTCCCGGGACCTACATCTATGAAAGTCTTGAAAATTCTTACTCTACTAAAATAAAACGGAAGGAACAGTAACGAATTCTAATTGGTACTGGTTGGCGGCTACTCCACTTGTCGTTGAATGGTTGGCTAGATTGTTTATTTTTTTTTTTATACTTCAAACGAAATTTTTTTATGATATAAAATTAATTTTTGAAAAGTTAAAAAAAATTGAGGTTAGTTGGCTCGGTTAAACAGAGGTGGCCCGATAGATTATTGTCACCAACCACCCACGTTCGTTTGAAAGTTTTTTTTTTCTTACATTTTTTTACACATTCATTTGAAATTCTTTTTTCGTTCGTTTTAACGTTTTGTTTTAATATCCTCTCGTGTTGTGCGTAACTTTTTCTGAGTGGTCGATGTGTCAAATAAATTTTTCCCTATGTACCCTTTTCACCCCTTCTAATATATATAATTTACGCTTTTTACCCGCTTGATTTTCTATTAATATCGTTTTCCTATAATAGCTTTCGTTCGTTAAGTTAAAAAAAAGGAAAGTGCAGTTTCTTTTAGTTTTATTTTTTTAAATTTTAGGTATAATTTTTTTATAAAAAAATGGGAATACGAGTCTTTTTTTTTTGGATCTTTTTCGTGAACATTCCGTGATAATGTTTTTTAAAAACATGTTTTTATAAAAAATCGAGTGTATTTTATTTGTGGCATAAACTATACCGAGCGCTCTCACCATGTAGGTGTGGTGACAAACCCACCCGCTTATTAGCGATGAAAATATCGTTAGCGGTGTTGTATTCCATCGTATCCTGTATCGGTGTTCGCTTTTAGGGTTTTTTACGAGTCAAAGTGCTGACGACCAAACTCCTGACGCGCTATGCGGGGAAAAACGACCGCGCTCCCCCACAAAGCACGGTGTAAAAATACTGGTTAGTACCAAAACACAATTATGAATGACAATATTATTTTATAAAAAAAAGGAAAAAATAAAAAATAATACTCCCCCACGTTCCTTCGGATGTAGAAGAGAGGATAGATTAAAACAAATTTTGAATATTTAAATGTAGTACTTGACAAACGATAAACTAGTTAACGAACGATAGCCATTGGGGTGGTGACGTAATGGTAAGTGCAAAGCCTTTTAATAACAATGTCCTAGGTTTAAGTCCCCGGAATCTCAAAAATTTTCTTTTCAAAAAAAGTTAACGAACGATAGATTCCAAGGCAGGTAATTTTAATATCGGGTCGTGCTATACGTATCCCCCAACAATGATTTTAGTCATTGTTGGTTAAAAGTTATTTTTTCATGGTGGTATGTATAGCCTAACCCGTTTTTATTTTATAAAAAACTCTTTTAAACTTAAAAAAACAATTTTAGAAATAATGATTATTTGAAGAGGGTAAAATGGGGGGGGGGGGGTACGACAAGTAGGAGGGGGGAGGGGTATACGCTTTCTTTTATAAAAGTGTTTTTAAATTTAAAAAAACTTTTTAGAAATAATGATTTTTTGAATGAGAAAAAATAATAAGTTTAAAAGTTATTTTTTTTCAGGGGGTGCTACAATTAGGAGGGGGGATATGTATGGCCTAACCCATTTTTATTTTATAAAAAGTGCTTTTAAACTTAAAAAATGGTTTTTTAAATAATGATTATTCGAATGGGATAAAATTAGGGGGTACGACAAGTATGATGGGGGGTACGACAAGTAGGAGGTGGGAGGGGTATACGTTTTATTTTATACAAAGTGTTTTTAAACTTAAAAGAATGGTTTTTAAAATAATGACTTTTCGAAAAGGGGGTAAAACGACAAATTTAAAAGTTATTTTTCAGGGGGGGTACGACAAGTAGGAGTAACCCTTTTAATATTTTAGACTGTATCACTATTAGATATTTTTATTTTTTGTAAATTCTTTAATATAACTTTATATTAATTTTTTTATTAAATCTTTATTATAATAAATAAATAACTTTATCTGATACGTGTCAATTTCTGATTTTTTTCCAACTTATATTTTCGATGTTTGAAACTTACTAAAATATTATGACAAGACTAAGCGGTGTTAATGTGTTATTGTTAATAGGGAAAAATACCAAAATGGACATTTGATCAAAAAAATTATTCAAAATGTACACCCAATTTTAGCCGGCTCAGACATGGACATTACTGAAATTCCGTGCCAAATTCCTTTTTACAGTGTACGAACCAACCGGATTGCGACACGTGGCCGACTAAGCCTTAAAAAAGCGGAGGCTAAGCCGGCTAATAGTTTGTTATAGCTGTCTGACGCTTTTTTAAGGCTTAGCCGACAAACTTAAAAGGCTTAGCAGGCAAACTAAAAACACTTAGCCGGCAAGTTTTATGACACCTTCTAAGTTTGCCGGCTAAACCTTAAAATATTGTTTTTTAAGACCGTGATTTTTGCTGGGTAAGCATTTACTTTTGTCGGCTAAGTTTTTTTAGTTTGCCGGCTAAGCCTTTTAAGTTTGTCGGCTAAGTCTTAAAAAAGCGCCTGACGGCTACAGCAAGCTATTAGCCGGCTTAGCCTTCGCTTTTTAAGGCTTAGCCTGTCACTTGTCGCAAACCGGTTGGTTCGTACACTGTAAAAAGGAATTTGGTACGGAATTTCAAGCCGGCTAATGTGAGTAATGTCCATGTCTGAGCCGGCTAAATTTGGTTGTTCATTTCAAATAACTTTTTTGATCAAATGTCCTGGTATTTTTCCCTTTTTAATATCATACACATGTCTTGTCATAATATTTTATATACACACATCTCTAAAGTTTGTTTAAAAAAAAGACTTGAGTGTGGAAATATAGGGAGGGAAAAAGGTGAGGGTAGGTAGTGTGGTACGGTCATTTAGCAACTCACTATGCAGATGGAGACAAATTGAACACCTGCAATTCGATATACACCCGCACTCTCAGCCTGATGCTGCCGCCGTAAAACGACCAAATCAACTGTCGAACAGCTTTTATCTTAAATGCCACTACGCCCCTCGCAAGTTCTACACTTCTCAGGTCACCAGAACACCCACAAACGCGAGAGAGCCGCCGCTCCTACATCACCACCGCCGCCGATAAGTACCCTTCTCCTCCAGGTGGATTCACAAACACAGACGCACCGATCACCACCGCCGCCTACGCCTGGTACGGCCACCAATTTCTACACTTCTCAGGCCACCGTACCAGCAGCTCAAGCACCCTGTACAAGTCTTTAATGCAGTGTCAAGCAGCCATATTTTATTTTTTTTCTTTTATTTCGTTTGTGGTTAAATAATTAAATGAACAACACAGAACAATGTTATCATTCATGATCACCTGGTCCAAGTCTTAGCCTCCTCTTCTTTACTCCGCGAGATACATGGGTTCGAATCCCACTTTCTTTTATTTTTTTTCCTTTCATTTTCCTTTTTGATTGCTACATTTCCCAAGCATAATGGTCCAGATAAGATATGAGATATCACTTAATTTTGATTTAAATTTATATATATATGTTAGTTTTTAATTAAAACTATAATTAGAACCCGCGCGTTGCGGCGGGTGACGCACTGGCGCGTTGTGACGGTTCCTTTACGATCGATCCGAAACGTCGGTAGAAATAAGCACGTCGCGGCGGCGTTACGTCAAAGCGTTTATAAAAATAAGTATGTCGATTCCCCACACGTTACGACCTCCCTCACACGTTGCGGCAAAGTAAAGAAAAAAATTTGGGCTGAACCGCCACTGGCAAGGATAAAACCCGGGTATGACGTCTGGACCGTAAAAGATGGAGACGCGACGCTCCACTGGAGCCCCATTTGGTTTATTTCTTGACGCTTTTTTTCTATGATTCCAATCCTATTTTTTCTAGAGTTTCTTTATAAATAAATAAACATATATAATTATAAAAATATAACTTTAAGTTTGATAGTTTTTTATTATAACAAATGCAAGTGAAAAAATGATGATGATTATAATGTTAGAAAAAGTTACGTAAAGGTTGGATCTTGCAAAATCTTTTCAATCAAGGATGAATGTTGTTGTAGAAATTAAAGTAAGGGACTAAACATGTAATTTGATTTTATCCGTGAAGCATTTCTATTGGATTATACATTTATACTTGCAATATTTTTAAAGTTAAGAGATTGGAAGACAAAAGTGATGTTTGAAGTTTGAACACGTTATAGTTGCTCTCTTTTTCACACATAATGCATTATGAATATGCATTGTGAGCTTGTACAAATTGCTTTAAAATTGGTATAAGATCTATAGTGTTATTCCCTCACAATCCAAAGTTAAGTTTTAATAAATACTAGAATGTGGCCCCGCGCGTTGCGGCGGTTTTCGACCGATAGTGCTACTGCGGAAGAAATTAACATTCTCGAAAGCTTATAAAATAAAGCCAAAACCTTTAGGTAAACTCACCGTGTTGAGCAAAACGCAAGAAAAAAAAAATAGCAGCAACTTTTTAAACCAAAGCTGAATATGAGAAAGTAGAAAAAGAAAAAATTGGCAAAATTTCCGACCGATAGTGCTACTGCGGAAGAAATTAGAATCCTCGAAAACTTATCAAATAAAGGCAAAACCTTTAGATAAACTCATCACGTGCGAGAAGAACACAAGAAAAAAAAATAGCATCAAATTTTTAAACCAATGCTGAATAAGAGAAAGTAGAAAAAGAAAAATTCTCAAAAAAATAAAGAAAAGGTAACATATTGCTCCCAAGATTCGAACCCGGTACCATGGAAAAGAGAAGAAAGAGCCTAAACCATTTCCACCAGCCCACCTTTGTCTCCTAAATGCAAAAGTAATTGTATTTGACAAGTTCCAAAAGAAAAATAAAAATAATAATAGCATGCATGAACATGCTTGTACCATATACATATCAACATGCATATTTTCTACAGTAACTTTTAATTCACATCCTCAACTTGCCTTTTAATATTTATATTATAATTTAATATTAAATAATGTGATAAAATATTAAAAAATGATCAAAAACTATAGAAAAATTAACTTATTTCCTCAAAATCTGCCACGTTTGAATTTTTTTCTTTTAATTTAATTTCAGTTAAATCATTATATTATATATAATTTATAATTTTAACCCGTTTAATTCTTTATTAATATAAAGTGTATAATAAATTTTGTTATTTAACTTTCTTAAAAGCATTAAATGCGCAGTAGTGCTTAGTTTTTTTTTCTCGACATTCTAATATTTTTTTTTAAAAAAAAACGGAGTTGTATTAAAAAAATATTAATTGCTATCGTTGGCTATAACAGGTACCGTTAACGTGACGAACCAAACATATGCCGGCCGAACAACATTGGTGCCGATAATGGTATTGTCGGAATCGGTTTTGGTGTTCGGTTTTATGGTTTTCAATCAATTTTGTGTCGTCACTAACCGAACCGATACCGGCCAAGCAACATTTGTACAAGTATTGTATTGTCGGAACTGTTATCAGTATTCGGTTTTATGATTTTTCATCGATGTTGAACACGACTTAATTTTTTTTGTTACATCAGACAACTTTTGAGTTAAAAAAAACCGTTGTAAAAATTATTATTTTTTTCGTGTAATAAAATATACCCCATGTGGCCGTACCTTATCAGTAACGTAATGACACAAACTAAAACCGTCCGAACAACATCGAACTGGTATCGATTTTTGTTTTATACCGTTGTAAAACATGTGTTGCTATCCTTTTAGGTTTCGACTTTATTTATATAGTTTTGAGAACGTCATTATTTTTACGTTTTTGCGCGCCGCAACTCGCGCGTGTTTATTACCTACTTACTTACGAAACCCAAACAACATACCCCTTATGTGTAGGGTACAAGTCTATTATGCATTTGAATTCTTTTATATAAGATATAACATTTGGCTCCTTGGTTAAGTGATATCTGTAATCATGAATGCCATCGGAAGAAAACTGATCTTGAGCAACAACGCTATTGTTAGAGGTTTCTCCAAAACAGCTGAGCACAAGAGGTTGGTGGCTCTAAAAAAACTCAAGATCTACACCCCACAACAAAGAATTCTCGTCATCGGAGAGAAAAACTTTGAGTTTTCTGAAATTCTCACAAAGCTCATCGGCCCTACAAACTTAGTGCTAACAACTCCATACTCCCTATGTAAGTAAAATCTTCATTAATATCCTATTAAATGCATGTTTTTCAAAAATATTAAATATATATGCTTCTAATTAATAGGTGGCTCCGTGGGAGGAAGAAACACTGAATCCACCACCGACAACTCTGAAGAACTCACGGCTGATCAAGTTGAAGCTGAAACAAAAGGGAACATGCTGGGTCTTGTTAAGCCACAGAATGTGAGTTTGAACCCCAGAATCAGGGGGGAAGATTATGATCGGAATTTTGATATGGTTATTTATGTAAACCCCCATCTGCTTGATAAGCATTTAAATTTGAAAAACCAAAATGAGGAAACTATTCAGAAACACAAAGCCATGATGGATATGTTTCTGAATTACGACTGTGACCTCATTTTCCCCAAGTATAAGGGCGGAGAAGGACAGATCTTCGTGAAGTCGAGTGGACCCTATTCTAAATGGGGTCTCCCTGATCTAGCAAAGGAAAATAAAATGGAGTATGAAGAACAACAGTTTCTATGGGGGGGACGTAAGGTAGATCGGTACTACTCTATTATAAGGTTCGTTAAGTAATTTGGGGTTTGATGAGCAGAATTTTTGATTTTAGTACGTATTTTGGTTTATTTTGATATTCTAACTGAGTAACTGTTAGTTGTCTGTTAGTTGATCATGGCATTTCTGGTTTTCAGTTGTTTTCCGGTAAGGCGTTTGTGTAATGCGCCGGCTATTGGACGTACAATTACTTTCTCTCTCTTACTTTACAATTACGCATGCAAAACTTTCTCTCTCTGCAAATCCATATGTGTGTGTTAAATTTTGATAAAAAAGGATTTCAAGTGTGTATTTTTCAAGCACCTATTTCTCACTAATCTATTGTAATTGTAAGACATTTAGATATATGATAGTATACACGATGATAATCGAAATAACGAAACCGGTTGAGAAACTGGTAGCTCGGATATGATTTGTTTATCGTCAATTTTATGGTTCGGTTATGATTGTATGCGTATAAATAACTAAATTAACTAAACTGGCACTGAAACCAGTCTTCATGTGTGTCTAGAAACGTGTTACATCTCGAAAAGGTTTTGTTATAACTATTGAAAAATAACATATAACTTGTTGTTCATTCTCCTTTATAAATTAAAAGGTTGTTGATAGTTTATTTGACTTTATATTTAATTGGATTTATAAATTAAACTAGTCTCGATCACCCATGTCCAAAGCCGATGGTTAACCGAATTAACTGAACCGTCTTTTTATAATAACCAAATTTACTAAAGTGTTATAACAAAAGACAACAAGTTTTAAAAATATAAAAAACTAAAAAAACAATTATATTATCAATTCATAGCTCATGACTAGACCGAACTTACTTATGCTCTCCATTAAATTATTTACACAAAACACCTATCGGATGATCGGTTTATAAAAAGCATATATATATATAGGGACACGTTCTTTTGAGAACCATATTTTTGTTGAGAACCGTAAGAACCAAAGAAATACTTGTACATATTGCTTCAATGATTGTTCTCTTATTAACTAATTTAAATTAAATAAAAAGGGTAAATTAGGAAAATTTATTTATTTCTCTCTCTCTCTCTCTCCCACTCCTCTTTTCTCTCTCTTTTATTTTTATTTTTATTTTGTATCCTCACTCCCGTATGGATAGACATTGCATATGTGCATACATGCATTTTATCCTTTTATGCATAAATGCATTTAAATAAATAGTAATAATATGTAACTTTTAAAAGTATACACAAAACACATATGTAGTTGCATCAAACAAATATGTATAATCAAATGTTATCAATTCATTACCAAATACACCAAGTTATCAAACTATACAAGAATTCAAATGCAAAAGAAATTTTTCTAATGCACGAGTGCATTCAGTGGGCTTTTGTGGTAAATGCCACCATGTTTTTGTGAAAAAAATCACTTTAACACAAACGATAGAAAAATAGTATCTAAATTATATGTAATATTGCAAGTCTCATTCATAGCCAGCTCCTTCTGCGTCAGGAGTGCATGTTGGGTGTCCTCAAATGATCAAATCAAGATGATACATCATCACTCCGATCCAAAACATTCTTAATGCCAATGCTGAAAATCATACACTATTTATTAAGCAAAAGGTACATAAAGATAAATAGAAACTTTAGAAATTGTAATCATGCATAAATTGAAAAAAAAAATGCTTAAAAATCTAACCTTATACACCACCGCTCTCGAGCACGGAATCCAATACGGGCACCTGGTTTGAAGGAAAATCAGTATGTAAGAAACTAGAACATTAATTAAGTTTTAAATGCAACGACAATTAGGAAGTTTATTTTCATGATGAGACTAGAATGTAAAACACAGGTTTTCCAAAATATTTAACCAATTTATGGCATTCTTTGTTAAGAAACTGCGAGATGGCAAGATATCTGGTTGAGCACCTCCAAACAGACAAAATCAAAATTCTCAAATAGATAACGACATCGGCCAGTTGCAAGACTTAATAGCATTAGGAGATACGTTAAGCAGATACATGTGGTGATGGAGCGTTGCGTGGATTACGGGTGTTTTGGGTCTGCATATGATGATGATGATAAAAAGACAGAAAATAAAATGAATGGCTAGAAATGGTTCTTTTGGTTCTTAACAAATCTTTGGTTCTCAATAGAACATCCCTCTCTCTCTATATATATATATATATATTAACCTCTATCAAATTTTAATAAAAATGTTATTTAAGGATTGTTTGTATATAAATAATAAATCAATCTCGTATTTCATTGTTATATTTATTATATAAATATTAGACATTGGCAGGCAAACACTGTACAATCTATTCTATTAAAAGAAAGCACGAATCAAGTTATAGAGATATTTACCACTACTCTAGAGTAGTCACTAGCCATGAGTGCACCAAACCTTATTTTCTTTTGATTAGTAGAAAGACAAGGTGTCGCCGATGAGTCATAGATCGACCGGTTTGGAAGAAGGTACCCTTATGGTATTTTAATGCGGAGGTCATGGGTTCGAGTTTTACTTGATGCAAAATATTATCATGTGGGCCAGGGGTTTTATCACAATGGTCATTCAGGTGGTGGGTTCCCTTTGGAATGGTGGGCGGGCCGGGTAACCAGCGCTGTCTGTGTTCGCGGGCGTGAGTAACCTTCTGACATTGGGTTTACTCGGGTGAGCGGGCATATAGTATTAGTTGGCCATTCAAAAAAAAAAAGAAAGACAAGGTGTCTGATCTGCTAGGGGCGGTTAGAGATATTTTCTTTTTTCACCCTTTTTACTATGCATAACATACGCTTTTAACCCCTTTCATTTTCTAATAATTTCGTTTTCCTGTAATAACTTTCGTTCGTTAAGCGCATCTGTTTTTTGTCAACGTTTCGATATAATTTTTTTTTAAAACGGAGTTGTTTTCAAAATCAAGCGAGTGTTGTTACCGGTGTTGTACCGTAATGATCCGAATCTATTATTAGCGAACAACATCATTTCCGGTAGTGGTATTATCAGAACCGGCCCCGGTATTCGCTTTTATGGTTTTCGACGACCCGAACCAGTAATATTTTATTTTTGTTTTCTCCCTTTTTTATTATTTAGTTTTATATTTCTTTTTTAACATAATTTTTACCGCTGCTCTTACGTTTTCACTTAAATTTTATTAACGATCGGTCGTTATCCTTGCCATCCGTCACGGTACCCGCACTTTTTTTTTTGTATCTTCTAACGTTTTATAAAAGCTATATATAGGCAATATGGGTAATGTAGTTCGGATTAAAAAAAAAGTTAATTTAAAATCTTGATTAGAAATTGATAAAATTATTACTGATACTTCAAAGATTATAGTATATTTTATATATTCATATCCTTTGTGAGATTGCTTACTTTAAATTCCATGCACTTTTTTTTTTATCAATTATGTCGAATCATTTAGTAATTGACATTTCCTTTTAACATATTAATAATCTTCTAATATGATGACATCATTTTTTATATTTAATCATAAATATTAGTCCCTCTAATTTGAGGTAAATTATTTAAAGGATCATGATTCATTAAAATCTTATTAGGTAAAATTCAATACCAGTGAAAAAGAAATGGCACATATTTCTTTCAATACAATAAATAAGGAGTTGAATAAGGAGTTAAGTCAGGTCTGTTCTAAGACACTAGGGAGTTAGACCAGGCCTGGTCTAAGGCAAATAACAACATTGATCATATTATAAGGCATATATCCGTTGTATGATGCGGTAATTAATCCAAAATTTTGTTGTGGGTAATTTTTTACTTACGTTATCCATATTATTATCAAGTATCATTGTATTATCTATTTTTTCTAAATGTGTGGCTAAAGGATTTCTAATTTTTTCCAATTATTTAACTTCCTCTCACTAGAACTATCTATATATACATGCATATTTAATATATATGTTTTAACTGTTTGAAAATAGTATAATATGTCATATGTGTTAAATGTTCAAAACGAGATCCACTAATGTCGCGTGTTGCGGAGATGACATTGACGTGGTTAAGTACATAAAAAAAAGCGTACAAACTTACTGCGGCTCGGTTAAAAATATCAAAATGTAGATAAAAAACACGTTGTAAGGGTATATACGGATTTTTTTAGAAGTAGGTTGTTTTGAAAATGAGTGATGACAACTAGGTTTTTTGATGGGGTTTGAGAAAAGGGTTAGTCGCTATATAATATCTAATATATCAACGATTTTAACTCATTGAAATTTGTAACAAGCTAGTGACATTAATTCACATGAGTGATAAATGAGTTTTATCTTTTTCCAACTAGTTTTCTTTGTGGGTTTAAGAAATCGTTAGATAACAACTTCTCACTACTACAAAAACAGGCATTTGCTACGAACAAATCCGTAGCAAACACCCATTTTGCTACGGATTTGGTCTGTAACTACAAGTCTCGTCGCTAATTTGGTTTGCTATGGATTTTGCTACGGAACATATTTTTGCGACGGTTTTAGCTATAAAATGGGACGTAGCTATTTTAGCTACTGATTTTGCTACGGAAATGTTCGCTACGGATTTTGGTACCGATTTTTAGCTATGGATTTTCTTAGCTACGGAATTTTGCTACGAATTGTTAGCTATGGATTTTTAGCTACGGAGTTTGCTACGAACTTTTAGCTACAGATTTTGCTACGGTTTAGCAAAGAAAATTTGCTTGGTTTTTGCTACCAATTCTACGACGGAATTTAGCTACAAATCTTGCTACAAAAATTTGTTTTTTTTCTACAAATAATTTATATATATATATATTAATTGTTTTCCAGCTTTTTCCTATTCATAAATATATTCAAACCCACATAAAGGTACAAATACAAATTAAACTAACATTCTATATCAAGTGAAATAGTTGTACAAGTTACCTAAAAAAATACAAAATTGTACAATTATCCTTAAAGCCAGAATCAAATCACCCTTAGGTATACATGCCTTACATGTGCATTTTGTTTGAATTTTTTCCTCAACTTTGACTTGTGCATATGTATGTTTAATCCCATGGAGTACTCCTCATTGCTAGTTTATATTGTTCTTAGTTATAAAAAGAAAGGATCTTCTCTGGTGCAAACAGTCTTCCCTAACCGCAAGTTTATGTTCAACAAATCAGTTTAGCCCTCCCATAAGAAGGATAAGCTTTTTAAATATTGCTCTCTTGAGTCTTGATCTTTTAGCATAAGGTGCCAATATGCATCCTTCGTTGTCATGTTCATCGCCTCAGGCCAGTAGTACATATGAGAAAGAAGGTAGTAATGTCATTAGTACTATCATCATGTAAATTTTAAATACAAAATACGAGAACACACACTACGACAAAATAAAACTAATGAAACTCCGGTAAAATGTTATATTAAGTGTTTAGAAGGTTGCGTTGCGCCTAAAGCAACTTTTTACCAAGGGTTGGATCGGGTGAAATAAATGAAGTGTGATTAACATGAATTCCTTGATAGCAAAGGTATTGCAGAGCCCTCAAAATATACCACAAAGGAAATACCTTTCTGGACCTGCAAATACTTTTCAAAACGGTTTCTCAAACAAAATAAATAAAGTGTGATTAACATAAATTCCACAACAGCAATAATAAACAATAGCAACATGCCTCTATTCAAATTAGGATTTTTTTCATACTTGATGCATCTAAGTTGATATCTCATGTTTTTCTATAAATCATCTCATCTTTATTTCTAACCTCACTCATCTTCCCGCTTTCTTTACTTGCGGTTTGTACTCATGTTGTACTCATAGTCTATACAAGATAACTGATAACCTCTCCTAATAACGACAAGGTCTATCCGACTAAAGTTGACCACTACCAAGGTTAATGAGGTATGATCCTCTTTATAAAGTGTGCAATAACATAAAATCATAGTCTACTACATATTGATCTCCTTTGTTTTGAAAAATGCCTCTCACAACAAGATTCTCACTAATTAGCCTAAAATGTCTCTTGATACAATCATTTGAGTGTACTTAAAGGACATGCAATGATGATATTGGTAACAACCTCATCTAGTTGACCAAATGATTTTTTTAGCTCTAGTAAAACTAGATGGAAGTAAAAGTCGCAGGAGATCGTTAAATGCCACATTAATAAATATTTGAGTTGATAATGTGTAAACATACCTTGATCTTGTTTGAAGCTTCCAATGATGAAGCTATCAACTGGGTACCAATATGAACATTAGTCATTGGTAAGTCCCGATCTTGTTTATTATGCATAACATGCTGATATCTTCAGTTCCAATTACCTTCTGTTTCTACATGCAGGGGTAGCAAGTATCTAAAATCTTAGTATGTTCTAAGCTTGGTTTTAAATTGCGCGCATTATGCGCGCATAATGCGTTTTGCGACGTTGCGATTGATTCAGCGCATCGCTGCACCTGATGCGTAGCGATTACATGATGCGTGGATATTGCGCCGATTTCGCATAATGCGGTGGTCGCAAAACGCGCTCTGATGCGCGCAACTATGATTTTTTGGGTTTTTTGGCAGATTTTTTGGGTTTTTGAAATTCTATCTTCTTATTGTAGGTTCTTCCTTGGCTTATTCAACATTTTCTTTCTTGGAAATACTTTAGTATGCTTTTTTGTGCTTTTGGAAGTATTTTAGCATGCCTCATTTAGTCATTTGGACAAAAAAAATGAAATTCTATCTTCTTATTCTATGACTTCTTTTTTGTTTAAGTATGTTTTTACAACTTGTTATGTATAAATAATATTTTTGTACTTTTTAATAAAGAGCGCATCGCATACGTGATGCGCTCGCATAACGCAAAACGCATCGCGCATCGGATTTTGGGACCAAACGCATCGGAGCGCATCGCGCAATTTAAAACCAAGGTTCTAAGTGACAAAATAAAGATATGGGCCTTCTAGAATCCAAGCGAAGCAATATAATATTTATTACGAAATAAGCATTAACAACGTACTATTATAATTGTACTTCTATAAATGGGGCATATAATCTAGTAGGCATAAACTAGCTGAAAGTTTATATGAACTCACCACTCTCATAGCAATGGCAGTAACTGTACAAGTTTCTAAGTGGCTAGGCCTACCACACCATACCATAGTTGTCAATAGCGAATAGCGGTAAATAGCGACAAGCCACCTATACGCTACGTAGCGAATAGCGGTAAATAGCGGGCGCTATTTCACGTTTAGCGATACACTGCTAGAAATTTTTAGAAATATTTTATATTCAACTATTGTAGGATTTGTAGCAATTATAATCAATAATCATCTAAATCTTCATATATTAGGGTTATTAGCAACCCTATTTATATTAATCAAGTAAAAAATTAAAAAATAATTAAAAAAAATTAAAAAAAAAAAGAAAAAACGCTATTGGGTCGCTATCTGGTCGAGAAATGGAAATAGCGGTGCCTTAACGAAACGCTATGTAGCGCGCTATAGCGCGCGCTACGAGCGCTATTGACAACTGTGCACCATACCACCAACCAACAAGAACACAATTTAAATCACCCACAACAACCGAAAAAGATTCCTTTTATGTTTAAATTTAAGGAAAATTAAAAGGGAGCTTCATATTTAAAAGAACAAATTTGTACTAGAAGAAATTACCAATAACGATTAAAGACTAAAAGAACAAACCTACACAAGACTAAATCAATATTTTTTTTAACTATAACCGCAATAAGAAATTACCAATAACGATTAAAGACACAAGGTACCTCCTCAATCGGCAGAGAAACATGTAAATTATATTCTAGCAAAATAATCAGCAGAGAAACATGTAAATTATCTAATAATACAATCTTGCATTTAGGCTGAGTTCTTTCAGACAATTTCACAAACACCTTGTGCGCATCAAAGTCTAAAGCGATCACTGTTTCTCACACATGAAGAAAACCATCTAAAAAGCGAAGAAAACCATCTAAAAAGTAAAGAAAAAATTAGCACAGTTTACATAGATGGGGGAAATTCATCTTGTTTGTAAAAAATACCTTCTTTACATTGTAGTCAGTTTGGCTGAAGCGAGCACTTGGTGTGCATCTTCAAACCTTTCGTTTTAAAACAACATAACAGAAAACGTAAATTATCTCAAACAATACATAAAAAAAGACTGGAAATATAATGAGAATGAAAGAGTGATCGGTTGCTTACAGTTGCTCACCACCGCGAGAGGAGGGCAGCCACACAACCGAAGATTCAAATGGTTGAAGCAGCATGTCACGAAGATGGATGCCTATTCTCTGAATTTTAAGGAACATGGACGTTTGAGAGCGAGCGAACAAGATAGAGAGGGTGTGTTTTAGAATAAATGGTCGGTGAGAGCTACGGAGAGCGAGTTCAATTTAGGTTTGGGGGAAATTGGGCGGTGAATTTTGGGGGTGATTTTGGTGGATTTTGAAAAATAAATAAATTTTAAGAGGGAAAATGATAAAATCAGGAGGGAATTCAGTTATTTGAGGAGAAACTGTGTTGAAATGGGGGAAATAAAAATCAAAATTAAATTTTAAATTTGTAACAACAAAAAATAATAAACGTTTAGATGTAAATACAAACTTAAAAAAAGGTTTTGTTTTTTGTTAAAATATTAAAATATGATATAAATTATAAGTTTATAAAAACCATGTATAGTTTTAGTTACTAATTGATACTAACTGACCGATAATGCAACCTTTTAAAATAAAGGCCCCTTATTAGTTTTGAAAAATGCAACCCTTATAACAAAAGTTTGTAATTTTCAATGAAATCACTCTAATTATTCATCATTGACCCTAATTGAGGCAGAGGCAAATCCTCTAGAAACATCTAAGGTTTGAATGTCACGAGTTCAAGTCTCACAAGTAACAGGGTTAAAATGAAATTCGCCGTTCTAAAAAAATTAACATAAATGACCCAAATTGCCCATCATTGACTCTAACCGACCATAAATCACTCTAATTAATCATCATTGACCATAATTGACTAATAATGACTATAATTAACCAACAATGATCGTAATTAACATGAATGACCCAAATTTACCATAATTGACCATCAACGACCCTAATTAATTATCAATGACTCATGGGCAACATTGACCATAATTGACTAATAACGACTCTAACTGAACAACAATGACTGTAATTGACCATGAATGACCATATTGGGCCTTGATAGCTCATAATGGGCCATTATTAAATTTAATATGTCATAATAGGTCTAAAAGAGTTGTATCGGGTTGCAGTGAGTTACATTAAATATCAACGCACAATAAGAGGTCATACTCGCCTTAATGGACCATATTGGGCATTGATAGCCCTTAATGGCCTATTATGGCCTTTAATATACATATTAGGTCTTAATAGTAGTATTAGGTTGTAGTGAGTCATATTAAATCCCAACACACAATAAGAGGTCGTACATACTTTAATGGACCATATTAGTCAATAATGACCGTAATTGAACAATATGGCCCAAATTGACCATGAATGAACATAATTGACCATAAATGATCATAATTGACAAACAGTGGCTCAAATTTGCCATCATTAGCTCTAATTAACCATTAATTATCTTAAACGACTATCACAGACCCTAATTGACCATCATGGACCCTAAGTGACCATAATTTAAGAACATTTGTCGTCATTGGCCATCAATTACCCTAAATCATCGTAATTTCCCATAGTTGACAATTATTGACCAATATTGGTCATACTTAACCATCGTTGACCAATAATGACCCTAAATTACAATCAACAATCCTAGTTGACCATCATCAAGCAATAGTACCCTAACTGATAATGAACGACCCTAATTGGTTATTATTGACTTTAATTGACCACCATTTACCATAATTGACTACTAGTGACCCTAATTAACCATCTACAACCCTAAATAACCATCAATGATTACAACTGGCCATAACTAACCTGACATGACCATAGTTTATAATATATTTCCTCGAAATGGTAGAATATGCGTCGATTATCGGTAAATGATGGTTAGTTAAAGTCAATGATAGCATCTGTAACTGATAAATCAGTACCAGATACTATATATTTGAAAATGTACATCAGTTGTTGATACTTTAATGGTTGAATTGACGATGACATATAAGAAACTAAAAATCAGTCTTCAATCATTTCCTATTTAAAATGCATTTGAGACTAACTGTAAGTCCCTAATATGGTCTCTTAACAGAAAAACTAACGTCAGTTAGTCTTAATACATATACTCGTTACAAATTTGAAAGCATAATACCCATACTTATAACTTGAAACTCTTAGTACCCATAACTGTTACTTTTGACAAACCACAAGGACTATATGTGTAATTAACTCTATTTAGTTTTTTGGATTTGCTACGGATTTTAAGAAATTATTTTTTTAAATATATATTTTTTCGATTTTGCTACGTATTTTAGTAAATTATTTTAAAATGTATATTTTCTAGAATTTGCTATGGATGTTGCTACGGATTTTACTAATTTTATTTATTTATTTTTTAAAATATTTATTTTATTGACTTTGCTACGGATGTTGCTATGAAATTTACTAAAGTATTTTTCAAATATTTATTTTATCGATATTGCTATGGATTTTGCTACGAATTTCATTTGCTATGGAAGATTCGTAGCTAAACCGTAGCAAAATATATCCGTAGCTAATCCCTAGCTAATTCGTAGCAAAATTTGCTACCGATTTTTGCCGTAGCAAAAATCCATAACAAATACCTGTTTTTGTAGTGGTGTCTGTGTTCATACGTATTTTAGATATTTTTCCAAGTTATAATCGATATATGAGATAATATTATCACCATAATATATATATATATATATATATATATATATATATATATAGGGTAAGTATATGGAGAAAACCCATTGAGTTGAGAAAACTATGAAAACTCTCTATTAACGTATGTAACAGCAAAATTTAGATGGATTCTATATCTAATTTTATAACCTTTGGCCAAAAAAAATTAAAAAAGCGCCGAGCGGTTTTTTTTATAAAATCGCTGAACGTTGTTACGTATGTAAAACGTGAATTTTTGTCATTTTTTAATGTGTTACATATGTTACTGTTGACGTCATGCTGACCAATATTTAAAAAAACGTTAATTTCAATTATTTTTTCAAGATTTTTTTTAAAAAAAAGTACTCGGCGGTTTTTTGTTGTTTTGATGACGAAAATAGTAATATAAAAGGTTAAAAAAAAACATAAGTTACATTGAGTTTCCATGAGTTTTCTCAACTCAAATGGGTTTTCAATCTAACCCTCCCCTATATATATATATATATATATATATAGAAACTTTTGTGAGGGCAATGACTTTGTAGCTTGGGCCGTAAGAAGAGAAACTGTTGTGAGGGCAATGACTTTGTGAAGGCATTGGCAATCTGATCATTTGTAGAAATAAACTGAACTTATAGTTGTCCTTGAGCAACATTTTCTCGGACAAAGTGAAAATCCACTTCCACGTGTTTTGTACGTGCATGAAAGACCGGATTTGTTGATAGGTACGTATGTTGGGAATCCATGTACTAGTTTTAACTTTAAAAACATATTTAATTGCTCGTTGCCCAAAGTGTAACTCTTTGGATCGTACCTCGATAGCAACGTTGATATTATCGATGATCGGACATCTTATATCCAACAACGTAGCACCTTGGTTATCACACCATAATGTAGGTACCGACTTAGTATGAACCCGAAGCTCACGCAGAAGTGTTTGAAGTCAAGTGAGTTCTGCAACTGTGTCAGCTAAGGCCTTGTATTCCGACTCTGTGGAGGACCGAGAGACAGTTCTTTGTTCCCGAGTAAACCAAGACACAAGATTAGATCCGAGATATATAGCATATCCCCCCGATGGATCGTCGGTCATCCGAACAACAAGCCCAGTCAGCATCAGAGAATGCACTGATAGAGTTAAAAGCCAAATATGTTTAAGCATGTAGGAGTGTACCAGAATCATGTTTTATGAGAAGACCATGAGCAGTTGTGCCCTGCAAGTATCAGAGGACCCTTTTAACCGCCGACCAGTGATTATTAGTTGGAGAATGCATAAATTGGCAGATCTTGTTGACTGCAAAAGTAATGTTCGGGCGGGACAATGTAACATACTGTAGGGCACCTTGGTATTTTACCAGATCAACAAGTGGTGGACTATCACCGAGATGAAGATTAGTCGTAGTGGTAATCGGTGAAGGCACCGGTTTAGCATTGGAAAGATCGACCTTCCGCGATCCGTTCTGAGTCCCGCCAAGGTGAAGCCGTGAAGCTATTATTCAATTTCGATACCCAGCCTGGCAACCCCCAAGTAAGTTTGTTTTAGTTTTTGTTGTTTTTAATTTTCCATGTTTTTGTCTTTTGGAGTGACACTTCTCACTTTATATAGTGACTAATGAGATGTTTATGTTTTCTATTTTCTTTATTCAATTTTCAATTTATTATTTATGTTTATTAGTTTATGTCTTTAATTTTCATTTACTTTTCAATTCATCAATTGTTTATACTTATTTATAAATTAGTTATATGATTATGTTATCTGTTATTATTATATGATTTATAATATTTACTTTTCAATTCATCAGTTGTTTATACTTATTTATCAATTAGTTATATGATTATGTTATAAGTTATTATTATATGATTTATAAAATTTACTTTTTTGATTCGTTTAACTATGTTAAATAGATTATGTTGCTACAATAATTGTGTTTTGTTTATTGTTATAAAAATTATTGCCGTATTAACGAATTTTTTATGTACAACTTTATATTTAAAGGGCCCATTTTTCCTACTCGCACAGGGCACCCGAAATCTCAGAAACGTCTCTGAGTACGGGGCATGGAAACTCACCGTTGAGTTGATGTGGTGGTGGCCATCGTTTTTTTTATTTGTTGGTCTCTAATCTATATCTTGTGCTTGTCCAAGTCCTTGCTGGCGGTTTTTTCTTCTTATATGATATTCTTTTTTGTTGTTCTTAAAAAAAAATCCATCCAATATTTCTAAAAAGTAAAGTTATAAGTTTAGATGTGTTTAGACATCGTAAACTAATTATTGTATTTGATTATGTGAAATATTATTCAATCTTTTCATAATATAGCTAGTTATCTTTTTAAATTTTCATAAAGATTACCTACCATTTCTAAATATATAAATGACATTTAGTATTATATAAACGTATAGATTATAATTTTATAAAAATTTTGGACACTACTTTTATACCAAATTAGTTTTCGGTTACTACGGGTCTATAAATACTTAAAACAAATTACTTTGTTATTTTCAACTAGCATAACACCATATGGTAGGGTTCAAATGTTAACCCAATTTTAGATGCGAACCATGATAACCACATCACCACCATTGATCTTGTTTGATCAATGGTTTAAATCAATTAATGTCATTTATGTAAATAAATGGTAATTAGTTGACTAATTTAAAGCCTATAAGGGTATTTTGGGGACCTTACATATTTTAAGTTAGTAAATTATAATTCATATTTATTTCTTTTCTCTCTCCAACATAAACCAAATTAATCATAATTACAAACTAAAATCAAAACCGTTGAAAAAGAATTTTCTTAACAAACAACAAATTTTTAAAAAGTAATAAAAAATAAATGATTTTTAAACTTTTTACATAAATAATAATATCATCAATAATAATAATATACTAACAGCATATTAAAAAATTGAAGCATAACAACAATATAAAGTTACCAAATGTATGTACATATAACTACTGATACGTATATGTAACAAGTACTATTTAACTACCGAATGTATGTACAATAAAAACCTCGGGCTTCCACTTGTTTAAACTCAAAATGATTTATATTAATTACAAAAAGGGTAGAATAGGAAATTAATTTTTAAATCAATTAATTACTTCAGTAATATTTCTCACATTCTCTTTACTATCATTTCAAATCAAATAATTCAAAACTTAAAAAAAATTAATTCAAAACCTAGAAAAATCAATAAAAAATTTTTAGTTTTACATAATAATCACAAAAAAAATACACCATAACATAAAATTCGAGCAAGAAGTTTGTTATATATACGTACCTCAGTTTTAAATACATATATGTAAC
This sequence comes from Smallanthus sonchifolius, assembly GCA_023525975.1. Taxonomy (NCBI): domain Eukaryota; kingdom Viridiplantae; phylum Streptophyta; class Magnoliopsida; order Asterales; family Asteraceae; genus Smallanthus; species Smallanthus sonchifolius. The sequence goes on along the minus strand of CM042031.1, from coordinate 66,614,592 downwards.
AAGTAGTGTAATAATCATACACAAACAATCGTACTTAAAAATTGATAGAAATTACTGTGATACATATATGTATCAGACTCATAACTTTGATAAGCTACTAAGTTACGTATAGCAAACAGTTCGAGTTACATATACGTAACCCTCATGTTACATATACGCAACAATTGTGTTACATATACGTAACACCCTTTCTTTGTCTTTTGACGGCTTCTACACGCCTGTGTTTGTATTGTAAGATGCAATGATGGATTTGAAATATGTAACTACATATAATTTAATTATATATTACCAAAAGTTGCTTGAGATTCCACACGGCCTGAGATCACAAGCAGCCATACCCACCTCCCTACCACCACCATCGGCGGTGGCAGCTTTGCGTTTCGTCGCCGGAACTGTTCCAAGGTTTCTTGATCTCCCGCATCACATTTTCTAACTTAATAAACTCGTTGTCGGCGTCAATTGATTTCGTCACGAACCGTTCAGATGCCCCGTCGATGCTGATCCGGTGGGCGGTGCTGGTTATATCGCCTCCGCCACGACCATTTTATATCACCAACCCTTTCTTCAGAAGCCAGCGGCGGCGCTTCTTCTTTAACGCATTCCGGTACAAACCGCCGGAACTTTGTACACTGCCGACACTTTCGATGAAAAGAACGACAGTTTTTTTAGAAATTTAGATCATATAAAAATTCAAGAAACAAAATCATAACACTTACAAACAAATTAACTACACATAACATTGGTAAAATACTCTCCAACTTCCTCTCTTAAACAAACTCAAAGCAGATTCCAATAAAAAAAAGGATAGACGACAGTGGAGGGGCGTGGTGGTGAAGGAGGCTAGATTGATCGAAAGGTTCTAGGGTTGGAAGATGTTAATCTTTGGTTTTAATAAAAAATTACAATCTTACTAAAATACCTCTTGATGATAAAAATTAAAGAATAATTAGAAATGTTTTGATTGGTTGAGAAGTGGTTATCATGGTTATCACTTAAAAACTTGATTAGCATTTAAACTCTTCTCTAATACCATAATACTAAACGACATATATTATGATGAATAATTAAGTTAAACTTACCAGCCCTTAGCCTTTTTAGAATTTCTCCTCCTACCCAAACATATTCAATTCGCCTCTATTTTTCTTTTCCTTCTAAAATTGAATAATAATTTTGTATTATCTATCATCATATTGTTCTAATTTGAATTCTATTTATCAATAATAATAACATACAAATTAAAACAAATTAAAGTACAAGTCAAATGTAAAAGAAAGAGAATGGGCTTTATATAAAAACACGTTAGTGGATCCATATGTTTAGTTAAATAAGTTAAACAAGTCGGTTCGAACACAAGTCGTTTATTAAACAAATTAGATACGATAACTTAAAACCTGTTTATTTTAAGAAAGGTATACTTTATAATTTTCATGAACATAAATGGATGTTTAATATTTTATAATAAAAATATATTATAACATACATAATTATTTCTTAAAAAAGAAGAAATTAGAAAAATTATTTCAAATGTTATTTTTATAAAACATGTTTGGTTTAACACATATTTTATATTTTATATAGGAATATAAATTTAACGAGTTAATATTATTAATAGTTAAATAATAATAATGCCAACTCCCCTAGCCATGATTACCCCTAAAAACCTTCACCCTCATCTCTCTCACACAACCGCCTCTCTTAGACCGTCCGTAGTGGTTTCACCCCCCACTCTTTCACGCCCCGCCATGTCAGCGCCACATCATCACAGGGGTAACCACTGCCCATAATCAATAAGGTGCGTAGTGTAGGTCCCATCGGGTATCTATCTCGAGATGTGATGTGTCAAACACACGGAGTGCGGAATCCAACCGTATGCATGATTGTGTATATGAGACAACAATGGTAGCAATGAACACACAAGATGTAAATAAGCTTATCTTTGATTGCTCCCAAACTGAGTTTACAGAACTAGAATACAAATGACAAAACTATTCAAACTAAACATGTAAACTACTATTTATAGGCAACTGATCTGCCACGCCTAACACAAGGCATAGGCGAACTTGACAAGTTCGCCACTAACAAAACATAACATATTAAACATAAAGACATACAAAGCTCATTGTCACACAACTATGTACTAACACGTAGTGGTTTCATGCCCTACATTTATTTTTTAATAATTAACTAAATTTTTATTTTTAATAAATAAAAACTAAAGTATAAAAAATAAAAATACATTCTTAAATAAATAAAAATCTACTGCTCATTAAAAAAACCACTTACGTGACGAAAAATAGTTTTTTTTAAAACAACTATGTTTTCGTTAAAATTTATACATGTATGTTCAAAAAAAAAAAAAAAACCCGTGTATTTCGTTTTTTAAAAATAATTATCAAGCATGAGTTATTTGAGAAAAACCAAATTAAATATTAAACTAAATATTTAATTAAAAAAAAGGAAAAATAAGGTGAAAGGATTTGATTGGATGAAAGAAAAAGGAAATTGCCCCTTGCACCGTGATTGTCCCCATTAACGCCTAGAGGCGGTGTTCTGGGCGTTATTTGCCTATGTGGATCACGCCTCCTCCTTTCACGGTTCCACTTTGGTCCAGTGGTAAGGAAATGAAGGATTAAACGAAGCCACGCAAGTTCAAACCCGAGCCAACCCGGGTTTTAGTCCGGAGTGCGTTACGCTAGCGGGTCTTGGCCCGTGTAGCAGCGCAACTGCTGTCAAGTGGTAGCAGGCTCCATGGTTTCCCGGGGAATGCCTAACCCCTCGCTCTGAACCCGCGGGCCCGGTTCAGACAACGTAGTGGTCAGGTATTGAGGGGTGATAGGTCTCCGACATGTCAGAGATGCGACTGCCACTCAAAAATGAAAGTCGCTGTTAAAAAAAAAACTGGCTAAGTCAACAGACAGATGGAAGCATTGTATCTTTGCTTTGGGACTAGGAGTGATCCTGACAATCCGGGCCCACTTTTTTTGTTCCCTTTCTCTATTGTTCAAATAATATTTAATATCCACTTTAGACTTAAACTTTGGATTTAAGTGGAACAAAAAGAATGAAATATATTTCAATATTCTTAATTTTTTAGTTTCTCAAAATTAGGACATCTTCATAATTTTCAATCCAAAAATTGAGTTTTTAAGAAAACATAAAGTCAAGAAATCTTTATTTTTTTTTCAAAAAAAAGATATCTGAATTATGACACATATGATATCCTTCATCTTTTGATTTTTTTTTTTAATTTTTTAATTGATACACTTATTCTATTTGAAAATAGAATAACTGGGGGGCTAAATTGCAAAGAAAGGAAGATAAGAAGAGTTTTCCAGCTTTTGTCGCTCCCCGTACATTCATAAATACCATCAAATAAGCATATATTATTAAGGGGGGCTAAATTGCAAAGAAATAGAATAACACACTCACTCTTTCCTCTTTTGAAAGCTTTAATGTGTGTGAGACAAATCCATTCCTTAACATGCGTACATTTTTTCTTCCTTTTCACTCCTCAATTTAAGAATCCTAAAATATGTAACAAGTCATTTCCTTATGTTAATGTTTCCTAGTAATATATAAAGTAATAATTTTGGACTTTGTATATGTAATAGGTTTAATTAAAAAATCTATCAAAAACTGTTTTTTGAAAGAAAAAAAAACGCTTACAAAACAAAAGGAATAAATTCTAGGAAAATAAATTCCCAAGAAAATGATACAGTGTCTAAATTAATATTTTAATGTACATAAAGAATCAATTTACGTTTTCCAATTCCACATTTGTTTGTAACCGACTTCCACCTTTATAAGTTATAACTTATTGAGTCATCTATTGGCAATGATTTCATTTTTCCATCCGCTACCATTTTCATTTTGGAAATGTCATCGACGGATAACCATTGTTCCAACTAGTTGACATTTCAATCTATGTTATCTTCTTGATTCGTAACCAGTGTTTCATGATGATTGATTCAAGCTTACAGTTTATTACGGTTATTGCTATTCACTAATTAAGGTACGGATAACCTATTATGTATTTTTATAGTATGAATTACTTTATACTTTATTTTCTTATTGAGATCATGAATTTGATATGCTTTTGAACACGTGATTAATTTTTGAATGATATTATGATCGATACGTTTTGGACCCTTACGAAGTGTGGTGATAAGTTTTTTTTGACATTGTGTTTTATGCTTTGAGGAGTAATTATTTCTCGATTGTTTTGACGTTTTAGTATGAGGATGTCAATTATGTGTGTTGAGACGTATAAATTGATCCTAGGAATTGAAACATCGTCTCGATCTGTTCGAATGTTATGTATGGAGATGATCCCAAGAAAATGAGACACTGTCTAAAAGTAAAAGTACGAACGAAAGTATGTACGGAGACGATGGAATAAATTCTAGGAAAATAAATATTGTTTCAACCACATTTTAGGCATCTTTATGAAATCGTTTTGTTACCCGTTAATCTATGATGAACTTTAATGTTATTCAAGTTTACATGGTATGCACGTTACGAGTTATAAGTTTATATGATCATAAGATGCAAGTTTATATGTTATAGTTTTATGTATATGATTTTGTTATCCGCCCACTGAGTATATATAATTATATACTCAGACGTGCTTTTGTTTTGTTATTTTGTGCATGTTAGGTTATCAAGATCACATGGAATGTGAATGGGAAGTGGAAGAGTGTTTGAGTGCTCGAAAAGATTTATTTTATAAATGTAAATGAAAAATATTTGGTGTTCTTTTGTATTATTGTAAAATGTTTTATCATTAATGGATTGTAGTATTGAATTCTGATTACTGTATAAGTGACACGCCTGCCCTAGCCGGGTTGGGGTGTTACAGTTTCACAAAACCCTAATTTCAATGATTTGGAGGCGCTTTCGGTTTCATTCTATTTAAGTAATTTTAATCCTTCTTTGACGGTTAAGGAGCTCTGGACAAGGTGTGATCAATGGGGAACAGTGTCTGATATACATATCTTGAATAAACTTGCTATCTATGGGGTGGTTTGGGACTTACCACTCGTTCGTTATCTTCGGTGGAGGTGGATGATGATGATTGATTTGAACTTATTCTAAGTTAACAGTTCTTGTAAAAGTATTTCGTTTTAACATTTAATATGATTATAATTCACGTATTCAAATAAAATACAGTAATCAAAACTCCTTAAATTTAACTTATTTTGAAGAATAAGTCATAGTTATTAGATATAGGTTTAAATATTAAATTAAACTAATTTTGAAAATATCATTATTATGCTTTTCTTTAATAAAAATAAATAGAGCAACAATCCATGGGAACACTTGGATTTGGATAATACGAACATTTATCATAAGCATGCCCTAGCCTTTCAAGGCACTCCATACCAAGGGGTATGGGCCGTGGAAACTCACTGTTGAGTTGATCAGAACCGATTCCGAGAATTCGAATGCCCTACACGAGCAAAAAAAAAAGGCACATAACGAAATATATAATTTTATAAAAGGCCCAATAAATTTTTTTTAAAGCCTAAAAAATTATATATATATATATATATAAATTTTATTTTTTTTAATTTTTTTGAGCCCCTCGAAATGTTAGGCCCACTACGGTTGTGTTGCTCGTAGGCCCATTGGGCCGGCCCTGGAGTTGATGTGGTGGTGGTCATCGTTTTTTTTATTTGTTGGTCTGTAATTCTATATCTTGTGCTTGTCCAGTTACTTGCCGATGGTTTTTTCTTGTTATATGATATTCTCTTTTGTTGTTGTTAGAAAAAAATACATACATTATTTCTAGAGGTGGCAATCTTGACCCATTCTTTAAAGAATGGGTTGATTTGGGTAAAAAATCAATTGTATATGGGTCAATTTGGGTCATATTAGATTAGTCAACGAGTCAATTTAGGTCACCTCAGATTAGTTGACGGGTCAATTTGGGTCACCTAAAATTAGTCAATGGGTCAAAATGTATTATAAAACTTGTTAACTTAAAAATAATGCAAATGGGATAGCCTCCCCACCAACGTCACGCCACCACCCACCGCCACCCACTCTACCACCGCCTCGCCGCCACCACCCCCACCGCCCACCACCGCCACAACGGCGCGTCGGCTCCCCTCGCCAACCCTCTCCCGCTAATGCGGCCTCCCGCTGTACTCCTCCCCCCACCGCTGCCACGCCACTAACACCACCCCTTCCCAGCACCACCACCACCACCCCCGACGTCCTGTTGCGTTCGACGCTTTGCCGCCGCCACCACCACCACCCGCATTCGCCGCCAACCACCCGCCACCGCTTATTGCGGCGACCTACCCCACCCCACCCCCACCACGCCGCTATCGCCAGATCGCCCCCACCACCGTCGCCACTCACCCCACCCCCAGCCCTACCCCACCCACCGCGGCGACGGTGGTGGCGGGGGGTAGGGTGGGGGTGGGGTGGGTGTGGGGTTGGGGTGGGTGGGGTGGGGTGGGGACGGGGTGGGTAGGGGTGGGTGGCGACGGTGGTGGCGGCTATCAAGTGGTGGCGGCGTGGTGGGGTGTGGTGGGTGGGGTGGGGGGTAGGGTGGGTGGGGTGGGGGGTAGGGTGGGTGGGGTGTGGTGGGGGTGGGGTGTGGTGGGGGTGGGGTAGGTAGGGGTGGGGGGTAGGATGGGTGGGGTGAGGGCGGGTGGGGGTGGGGTGGGTGGGAATTGGTGGGTGGCGACGGTCGTGGCGTCGATCAGGCGATGGTGGCGTGGCGGGGTGTGGTGGGTGGGGTGGGTGGGGTGGGTGTGGGGTGGGGTGGGGTGGGGTGGGTGGCGACGGTGGTGGCGGCGATCAGGCGGGTGGCGGCGTGGTGGGGTGTTTCGGGTGGGGGTGGGGTGGGTGGGTGGGGTGGGGTGGGTGCCGGCGGTGGTGGTGGTGATCGGGTGGTGGTGGCGTGGTGGGGTGTGACGGGTGGGGGTCAGGTGGGGTAGGGATGGGGTGGGTGGCGGCGGTGGTGGCGATGTCATTTGGACTCGAACCCAATTAATAGTTTTTTTTTTAAAACAACTCGTTTTGACCCGGACTAATTTTGCTCCAAACCGGTTTTGACCCGAAGTCATTTCGCTCTTAACCCATATTGACCCGAACCCATTTTTACCCGAACCCGTTATGACCCATGACTCGAACCCGCCCGACCCGCCCAGTTTGCCAGGCCTAATTATTTCCGTAAACTAATTATTGTATGTGAAATATTATTCAATGTTTTCATAATATAGCTAGTTTTCTTCTTAAAATTTCATAAAGACTACCTACCATTTTTAAAGGGCTGTTTTGCAAGTGTTGAACCATTAAAAGGTTTAAATGGTTCAGCATGGTTTTTCAGCTGAACCATTAAGAGTTAAATGAACCATTAAGAGGTGAGCTGTTATCGAAACAAACACCCCTTACCTCTGACCGATTCAGAGGTAACTGTAACATCCCAAATTCTCTTTTCTTAAAACACGAGATTTCGTTTACTGCAAAGGTTGTCAAAGAACGAAAAGTGTGGTACGGTGACTTAACAACTAATTAAAATAAAAACTGAAAATGAAACTTCTACAAAAGTGGAGGGTTCCATTTCATAAAAACAGCCGCCACACTCGTTTTATTTTCATTCTCCTTCCCATCCTCGCCAAACACCTTCCTCACCGTCGTCGGACCTGCAATCCCGTCATCCTCACCCTCGTTAAACCCCTAAATCGGCCAATTAAACACCATTTCATGCTCGAGCTACTTGGAGAAGCCACGGGGATGATGACGCGCATTGGTTCACGAAGGAGCAGTGAGAGTGAGCTGCTGCCATAGCTCCGGCAGCAGCTGTGGGTTGTGTATGGTGGTTAAACGAGCCTCGTGGCGGCGATATGGAAGAATGGTAGATGGTGGTTGCCGTACGAGTATGGTGGGGTGGGGGGGTGTTGTAGCAGCTTCACGATGGTAGTATGATGGTTGTATCGGTCTTTCGATGGTGGATGATGGTGGTGCGAATGGTGGTTCCAAGGCAGCGACGGTTGAGTGGTGGTGATATGGTGGTGGCAACGCCGCAGCCCGTGGTGGTGCGGGTGTGGTGCTACGGCAGAGAAGGGCGAAGGTGGTTAATAGAGAAGGTGACATCAGTGGGTTCAGGTTACGGTGATGGTGGTGGTACGGAGGGGAGTTGACGGCTGTTAATGGTGGTGGTAGTGGGCTCGAGTAATGTGTGGAAAGCATCACAGCGGTTAGTGGTAGTTTTGCGGGTCTCACAGTAGTGAAGGGGGTGGTTCACGATGGTAGATATGGTGGTTGTATGGGTCTTCTAGGGGAGGAAACAGTGGCAGGCGCAAGGTGGTTAACAGTGGTGCGAATGATGGTCAGTGGTGAGTTTCATGGTAGCCGATGGTGTTAGTTCGTGTTAGTGAATGCAAGTTAACGGTAGTGGTGGTGGTTTTATGAATTTCATGGCAAGGGGAGATGGTAATAGTTTTATGAGGATGATGATAATGATATGATGAGGTGATGATGATAGTTCCATAATGATGATGATATAATGATGATATGGTAATGATGATGCTATGATGATGATAAATCTATGATGAGAATGATGATGATTACATGATGTTGGGTACGCTCTAGATGCCGTGTTCGGGAAGGTATAACTTTTCAACCCATAGAATAATTAATACTAGTTCGAGTTATGAATACCGTGTTAAGGATAACATGTAAGAGTCTATTTATGAAAAATAATACTCGGCAAAGATTAACTATTTAATAAAGGTCATTTGATAGACGTATAGAAAGATGGTTATCGATGCTAGTAGTTCAAACAAAAGAGTTTTCGGTCGAAAAAGATTTCGACCGAAATAGTTTTTGGACATAGTACTTTCAAACGAAATAGTTTTCGAACAAAGATGTTATCGGGCAAGTGATTTCGAACGAAATAGTTACTGAGTAAAAGATATTTCTAACTGGTTAGTTTTCGATCGAAAAAGATTTCGACCGAAAGAGATTTCGGTCGAGCAAGATTTCGGACAGATAGTTTCGGATGAAACATATAGGTTGTAACCCTGTTCCATTCGTGACCCTTGACAGATTTGTTAGCATCCCACCTAGCTCGAAGTTTCCTTGCTAAGTGAGATAAGTCCATAGAAGTTAGGTGAGTTCTTATTGCCCTTTTTTCCTAACGGTTTTGGGCTGGCATGCATACTGGTCGAAAGACTTAAAAGGCAAAGTATAGTACTTTATAAAAATGTTATTTTTATAAAATGAAAGGCAAAGTATAGTATTTTATAAAAAAGGTTATTTTTATAAAATGAAAGAGAAAAGTAGTATTTTGTAAAAATGTTATTTTTATAATATGAAAGAGAAAGGCATAGCTTTTTGTAAAAGGTCAATTTTATAAAAGGAAAGGTAAAGTGTTAAAGAGAATAGTACTATCCTTAAAATGTAATTTCAAAAAAAGTAAAGCAAAGTAAAGATTGGTAAAGAAGCTGCATGTCGATGTAGCTTGACAGTGATAGTTGTAACATTCCTGATTTTCCGACCCTATTTTAATTTATTTTAACTAATAAAATAACGACACGACATTGAATCATATACTTGTTCAAACCTACACCTCATTAATCGTTAGTCGATCGTATTCAATTCAATGATTTAGAACTCATAATCATGTGGTAACACTTCTTAGAGTTAATCCAGTTAGTAATCCCGTTAGGTGTTCTGTTAAATCCTAACCAATCTAATCTTGTCAAAACTGAAGTTGCAAGGACTGATTTGGTAAATAAACCAGGAACCCTAATAGGCACGGTCGCGCCTCGTTCTGGCACGGTCGCGCCAAGTGCTTTAGCACGGTCGCGCGCCTTGCTTTGGAACGGTCGCGTCCGGTGCCTTGGCACGGTCGCGCCACTTCTCGGCACGGTCGCGCCGCTTGTCAACTGAAACGTAAATGCAGCCTGTAATCGCGGAATCATTTAAGTTCGTAACCGTTTCACGCGTCTCTACCATTAACAATCCAATTAAGAATTTTAATCATTTTATTTACGACACATAAACCCAATTGATCGATTCAAAGTTATAACCGTCGACCCTTTCATATTTTGCTCATCGAATCCACCATTCTGATTTCAATCCTCCCAAGCAAACGCATTATCATCCTCTCTAAAACTTCTGGACGCACTGAAACAACCGGAGTTGCAGCAGAAGACGCCGGAGATCAAACCGTCGTCGCCGGAACTCGTTTCTACCACGCACTATCGATTAATCATCTTTTCGGGTAATTAAAATCTTCCACACTTTCGATTTAGTCTATAGATCAAAAGCCCCAATCTAATTTGGGCTTGCAATAGAGAAATTAACACGAACCCGAATCTAGGGTTCGTTCTAAAATGGTTTAATCGAATCATACTTTGAACGTGTTTTAAATACAATTAAACTATACAAAAAGACTAGTAATAACATGATAGGTGAAAGCCCTATGATTCCTAACACTATTATTATAAGAATCAGTCAATTCGTTTCTGTTTTGAAAGAGACACGGTCGCGCTAATCATCGAGCGCGGTCGTGCCTCGGGAGACGCGGTCGTGTCGACTTCCAGCGCGGTCGTGCCTCCTGCTCAGACCCAGTCATGCTCGTCGGCTAGACTTGGTCGTGCCCCTGAAGCATAGACACGGTCGTGCCTGTACAAGGCACGGTCGTGCCTAGTGATTTGTCTAGCTGTCCTCTGTTGATCAACACAGTCGCGCCCTGACTAGCGCGGTCGCGCCCGTGGCCCGAGCACGATCGTGCCTTGTCTAGGCACGGTCGTGTGTGTTCACAGAATCCTTAAAATTTCTATATTTTAAACAATTAGTATTTCAAGTTAATTTTCAAAATAAAAATAGTTGAATTTATAAAAATGCGTATTATCTTTATTTAAAAAGATCAAGTATTTAATCTTAAAATAAATGGAAATTATTTAATTAAAGTTTCAACCTTTAAATTATAAACCCTACACTTAAATAATATTTTAATGTCTAAGTTACATTTTATAAATAGATGAATAAGGTAATAATTATTTATTTGATTCATAATTAAGCAAAAACATTTATTTAGTTATACTTAATTACATCTAATACTTACATTATTCTCATAAACAATAATTAATTAATTTACTTATTTAATTATTCCAAACTCAAACCTTATTCAAAATATTCTAAAAATATTCATTTCAAATCTTTCATTTTATACAATACCTTCAAGTACCAATCACTAACTTTATCCAATTCAACCTTAGACTTAGAATTAGACTATTGTGCATTATTAATGCAGTATACATTACACTCTAGGTTAACATTGTGCAATACAAGGATCACATTACTTTCTAGTATCTCGTGTTAGCTACGCCTTCGAATCAAGTGAGTATTCACAACCCCTTTTTACTCTTTTACATTTTTGGGGTGAAACATGAACACTATTCAACTTACATGTTTACATTTACGCAAACAACACAAGTACAAATCCTATTTACATTCATGTGTGCAATTTGAGCTTTATGCCCGAGTGCTAGGTGTGCTAACCTCTTGTATGCGATTATGTGCAATCATTAACTATTCAAGCCGACGGTTTTCAATGATAGATCTATTGAGTCTGACAAACCCACCCATGGTACGCGGTGATTGAAACCGACAACACACTTTGTTTTGCATGCTAGTTACAAAGGTTTGATTGTACATTTGGTTACACAATAGCTGCTCCCCATAAACGCCTTATTTATCATGTTATGTAAAGGATTTGGTTTACAAATTATATGCTACCTATATACAAACCTGTGTTATACTCACCAACTTTTTAGTTGACCTTATTTTATTCATGTTTCAGGTGTTTTCATATATGTTTGATCAAGACATGCTACACATAGGCTTTGGACCTAGTTAATATTAATTCAAAAACAAATTGTATTTCATTATGTACTTTGAATTTGATTCATGTTTGTTTGAATGGAAATGGATTTAACATATTACAATTTAGTCAACCTTGAGCTCATGAACAGTCTGCACGCTTCACGCCCCGACGTTTCCGCCGTCAGTTGGGGTGTGACAGATTGGTATCAGAGCCTTGGTTATAGGGAACTAGGTTATTAGACACTCTTGACCTAGACTATAACTTTAGGACACCCATACAATGCCATGCTACCACATGTTACATTATCAATTCATGTGTGATTATTTTTACATGCTATCCTAAGTACTTACACTACCTGATACAATACATAATGACTTATGTGTCACACTACTTGATAACTCTTGTGCTTACACTCATTACTACCTACATGCTATATGATTATCCTCCTATGTGACTATTTTTACATTGTTATACCATATGATTACATCACATGATACAATACTCAATAGTTTATGTGTCACGTTACCTGCCCACTTCTCCTTCTATTCATAGCTACTTACACAATTTATTTAAAACACTATTCTAAGTTTAACACGCACACATACGCACCAAACTATTCATACACATTTGGACTCCCATACATGATACCATCACCTTTTATGAACAAAGACTTAAACTATTGGGCCTAATACCCACCAATAATAAACCAAGAAGCCCATCTATCCTCCAAGAAGAAGAAGCCCGCTGAAAAGCATAAACCTTACTCTTGGGCCTCAAAGCTCAGTCCACAACAATTCTCATCATAACCATGAGCCCAACGATAGTATTATTAATACATGATGGCTGGAAGAGTGTGTAAGCCCATGAGGAATTCTGGCTAAGGAAAGATAGGGTACTTAAGTGTGTCTTAGTGACCCACCCCTCTTTCCTGGGAATCCTCCTCAGGGATACATTACTTATAGGTCAAGTGTACTTCTAAAATACTATCGTGAAGGTTCAGCGTTATGACTAGTCAAACTCTAAAACCCATAAGAACTTCTATATTTGACACTTCATATTTCATTATCACTTACAACTTTTTCATTGTTTTTCTGCTAGACATGGACTCCTACCCTCCTCCCTCCCCGGTTTACCGTCCTGGAGCAGAGTCTGACTGGGAAGAAGACATCGGGACACCCGTATATCGGTCACCAACACCCCCAGCTGCTAGACCAAGATTTGATGTAAGTGCAGATTGGACTAGGAACACCGGCCCAAGACTTCGAACACCTAGATCACCCCCATTAAGAGACCCGTATCTGGTGCCCGACCTGTATCATCCTAACCCTTGGGTAAGGCATACCATGGCACCCACTAGTGCTATGGGAATTCCAATCAATGACATTCACCAATATGTGAGGACCTCAGAGTTTGAGAGGCAAAGGATGGAGCACGAGGTAATACATGACTTGCAAGGACAGAGAATGGATAGCCTAGTGAATCAATTAGGGCACCAAAAGGAGTTAATTTCCATCCTCGAAAGAGAAATGCTTGAGAATCGCACGGAAACAGCTAGGGCCGAAGCCAGATCAGCTACCCGAATGACCATAGCGGTGCTCGTCTTGGTGATTATTTTCCTTCTAGTGGGAAACTACCAGAGGCGTTAGCAGAAATTTCTATTTATTGTCTTTAAATTTTCAACTTGAGAACCTTTCCTTATGTTTTTGAATAATGTTTACCATTTCAGCATTTAATAAATTTTATATTTTTCCAAATTCTAAAGTTATTATTCATTGTTCATCCATCATATTTTCATCAAGATCCTTCAAGTATCACCTTCTTCATTCAATACGATTTCATCTTCTTCGTAATCAAATCATCATATTAGATTTAAACAACCTCGTTATTTTCAAAACCAAACGTTTATCAAACTTTTAAAAGAATATCAGAAACATAAATTTCCCATAAACATTTTCACTTTACAAGGGAAATTAATACAACCTATTTTATAGAAATATTACTTCAAATTGATAAACAAGTATGATTTTCCTCATTAAAGTAACTATTTTTAAACATTGGCTAAATTAATATACGACTACTTATTTAGCCAATAAGTCATCTTAAAATATTCTATTTATAATAATTAAAAATTTTAAATTTAAAGATTTTTCCTGTAAATTGTCTATTTATTTAGATTATTTAACTCAATAGTTTCATTACTTTATACATCTATAACCAAGAACAATTTACAATTTCCTATTTTCAAACAAAGATCAATTATTTGTAAACACATTCCCCTGAGTGTTTTCAGAACCTCCTCGTTACTTTTCACTTGCCGCTTCAAGAGACGATCCGTACCGCGTAGATGTTAAACATCCCCACAAACCTCAACGATATTTAAAGAGCTAGAACCTAACTACCACATCTTACAAGAACGACAACAACACACTTCTCCGCAACACTCGATCGTATACAAAACCCGTTAGTACACATCGCACGCGAAGTTCAATACTCACGTTCACAATATATTCAATGCAATCTTATGGTACATAAAACTCAATTATTCTCAATATATCCAATACTACACAAATTACATAATACATGAAACTAGTTTGCCTACAAATCACAATTTGCTCGATTAATCACGTAATGCACGAAACAGGTTTAATTGCAATACACATGCTACTGGTTTGAGCACATGATACACGAAACTTAGTTGTTTGCAATATAGGTTATACATAAGAATTGCTTCATTGATACATAATTCTAGATTGACCACACTATACATGAAACTCATTTGGTTACAAAGCACTTTATACTAAACGGTGTACATTATACAAAATACATGATGCTAAGTTGCTAACACTATACATGAGATCCATTTCCTACAATACACATAATACTATGTTGTATACATTACACATTAGAGCTTCTTGATTTACAAAATACAAGACGCTAAATTATTTACGCTATATATGAGACCTATTTGATTACAAACTACGTGACACTAGATCATACATGAGACTTGTGTGCTTACTATATACTCGAAACAAAATTTGCTTACAATTATTGCAATGGATTGATTACATTATACACAAGACATGGTCATGCACTTTGTACACCAAAGTTGAAGACCATAATACATTGAAACGACTCGGGGTTTGACGTATTCTTGTTCAAACACGAGCAAACTAAGAAACTTTAAGTGTTACTACTTTACTAGTCTTTAGTTGCGAACTGACCTGATTAGGGACTTAGTTACTTGTTAGCGACTTTCTATGTGTAAACAATAGACGTGATCATAGCGAAATTGTGCCCCCTTACCCACACGCAAAGAAACAATCTATACGGACCATACGACGATTTGAATAATTACGGGTGCACACGGAATTATGAAAATCAGCGCATGGAAACTATAGTGAAATTTTGTCGTGTGTTATGACCTAAAACTTATCATGATATGTAACAACGAAACTAATGTAATATGACAAGGGCATGGTGGATACGCCGTTGGTACTTCCTATATATAAGTGTCCTGTCATATTATCATAAGTAGCGTTGTTCGTGTCACGTGAGGTTTTGACTCAGACCAATGGTTATGAAATCTCTTACCCACTAACAATTTAGAACATATTAGAATATATCTTACACAAACTCTAAATATCAAATCCCATCAAATCAATCCCAAGTAACACATCTCACATTTAGAATTCAAATTTTTATTCGACAATCTTCATTTCAAAACAAAATTTATTATCACTCTTCATATTCAAAGTATCAGGTTTAAGTCATGTCAACGGTTACACACCCCAGAATCCAACACTCAAAACTACCCGAGAACCCAAAACTCCCTCCTCTTTCTTGATTTTTTGCAGCCTCCATTAGTTAAATTTCGGGACGAAATTCCCTTAACATGGGGAGACTGTAACATTCCTGATTTTCCGACCCTATTTTAATTTATTTTAACTAATAAAATAACGACACGACATTGAATCATATACTTGTTCAAACCTACACCTCATTAATCGTTAGTCGATCGTATTCAATTCAATGATTTAGAACTCATAATCATGTGGTAACACTTCTTAGAGTTAATCCAGTTAGTAATCCCGTTAGGTGTTCTGTTAAATCCTAACCAATCTAATCTTGTCAAAACTGAAGTTGCAAGGACTGATTTGGTAAATAAACCAGGAACCCTAATAGGCACGGTCGCGCCTCGTTCTGGCACGGTCGCGCCAAGTGCTTTAGCACGGTCGCGCGCCTTGCTTTGGAACGGTCGCGTCCGGTGCCTTGGCACGGTCGCGCCACTTCTCGGCACGGTCGCGCCGCTTGTCAACTGAAACGTAAATGCAGCCTGTAATCGCGGAATCATTTAAGTTCGTAACCGTTTCACGCGTCTCTACCATTAACAATCCAATTAAGAATTTTAATCATTTTATTTACGACACATAAACCCAATTGATCGATTCAAAGTTATAACCGTCGACCCTTTCATCTTTTGCTCATCGAATCCACCATTCTGATTTCAATCCTCCCAAGCAAACGCATTATCATCCTCTCTAAAACTTCTGGACGCACTGAAACAACCGGAGTTGCAGCAGAAGACGCCGGAGATCAAACCGTCGTCGCCGGAACTCGTTTCTACCACGCACTATCGATTAATCATCTTTTCGGGTAATTAAAATCTTCCACACTTTCGATTTAGTCTATAGATCAAAAGCCCCAATCTAATTTGGGCTTGCAATAGAGAAATTAACACGAACCCGAATCTAGGGTTCGTTCTAAAATGGTTTAATCGAATCATACTTTGAACGTGTTTTAAATACAATTAAACTATACAAAAAGACTAGTAATAACATGATAGGTGAAAGCCCTATGATTCCTAACACTATTATTATAAGAATCAGTCAATTCGTTTATGTTTTGAAAGAGACACGGTCGCGCTAATCATCGAGCGCGGTCGTGCCTCGGGAGACGCGGTCGTGTCGACTTCCAGCGCGGTCGTGCCTCCTGCTCAGACCCAGTCATGCTCGTCGGCTAGACTTGGTCGTGCCCCTGAAGCATAGACACGGTCGTGCCTGTACAAGGCACGGTCGTGCCTAGTGATTTGTCTAGCTGTCCTCTGTTGATCAACACAGTCGCGCCCTGACTAGCGCGGTCGCGCCCGTGGCCCGAGCACGATCGTGCCTTGTCTAGGCACGGTCGTGTGTGTTCACAAAATCCTTAAAATTTCTATATTTTAAACAATTAGTATTTCAAGTTAATTTTCAAAATAAAAATAGTTGAATTTATAAAAATGCGTATTATCTTTATTTAAAAAGATCAAGTATTTAATCTTAAAATAAATGGAAATTATTTAATTAAAGTTTCAACCTTTAAATTATAAACCCTACACTTAAATAATATTTTAATGTCTAAGTTACATTTTATAAATAGATGAATAAGGTAATAATTATTTATTTGATTCATAATTAAGCAAAAACATTTATTTAGTTATACTTAATTACATCTAATACTTACATTATTCTCATAAACAGTAATTAATTAATTTACTTATTTAATTATTCTAAACTCAAACCTTATTCAAAATATTCTAAAAATATTCATTTCAAATCTTTCATTTTATACAATACCTTCAAGTACCAATCACTAACTTTATCCAATTCAACCTTAGACTTAGACTTAGACTATTGTGCATTATTAATGCAGTATACATTACACTCTAGGTTAACATTGTGCAATACAAGGATCACATTACTTTCTAGTATCTCGTGTTAGCTACGCCTTCGAATCAAGTGAGTATTCACAACCCCTTTTTACTCTTTTACATTTTTGGGGTGAAACATGAACACTATTCAACTTACATGTTTACATTTACGCAAACAACACAAGTACAAATCCTATTTACATTCATGTGTGCAATTTGAGCTTTATGCCCGAGTGCTAGGTGTGCTAACCTCTTGTATGCGATTATGTGCAATCATTAACTATTCAAGCCGACGATTTTCAATGATAGATCTATTGAGTCTGACAAACCCACCCATGGTACGCGGTGATTGAAACCGACAACACACTTTGTTTTGCATGCTAGTTACAAAGGTTTGATTGTACATTTGGTTACACAATAGCTGCTCCCCATAAACGCCTTATTTATCATGTTATGTAAAGGATTTGGTTTACAAATTATATGCTACCTATATACAAACTTGTGTTATACTCACCAACTTTTTAGTTGACCTTATTTTATTCATGTTTCAGGTGTTTTCATATGTGTTTGATCAAGACATGCTACACATAGGCTTTGGACCTAGTTAATATTAATTCAAAAACAAATTGTATTTCATTATGTACTTTGAATTTGATTCATGTTTGTTTGAATGGAAATGGATTTAACATATTACAATTTAGTCAACCTTGAGCTCATGAACAGTCTGCACGCTTCACGCCCCGACGTTTCCGCCGTCGGTTGGGGTGTGACAATAGTGACAGTGACATGTGCCATATTATATGCGTATGTGTTAATATGTGTTATTTGTCTATGTGTTATGTGTTTCAATGGCATTATATTATGTGACGTAGTATAACTGCATAGTAGTTGCAAAGTAAAAAGTCCTGCAGGCAAGCAAAGTAGAAGTCTCACCCCGAGGTGTGAGCAAGCAAAGTAGAAAGTCTCACCCTAAGGTGTGAGCAGACAAAGGAGTCTTCACTTCGGTGTAAGCGAGAAAGTCCCACCATGAGGTGTGGGTACAACAAAGTAAAAATCTTACCCTGAGGTGTAAGCGAGCAAAGGGATCTTGCCCTCGGGCAATGATTCATGTGTGAAAGTTAAAGTATGTTATAGTCACTTGTTTTGTACGAGTGAAATGTAAAGTTGCAAAGAGTAAAGGAGGACACCTTAACCGGTTACTTCAAAAGTAAAATTTTAACGAAAGATATAACGTAACAGTTTTATAATTGTCACGTTGCAAAGTTTTAAAGTAAAGATCAAAGTGTTTTAATGTAAAGTTGCAAAGAGTAAAGGAGGACACCTTAACCGGTTACCTCAAAAGTAAAGTTTTAACGAAAGATATAACGTAACAGTTTTATAAGTTGTCACGTTGCAAAGTTTTAAAGTAAAGTTAAAGTGTTCTCAAAGAAAGTGAAAGTAAAGCTTATTTTTATTTTTATAAAACAAAGCTACCTAAAAGAAAGTTTTGCCGTTTAAAGTAAAGAAAGAATTCACCAGCGTTAGCTGACTTTTAGTATGCATGACAGGTAGTAAAGGCAAAACAAAGGCAAAGCGAAGGCAAAGTAGTGAAGCCGTGAGGGCTTGATAGCATGGATAGCGGGTGTAGCGCTGAAGACTGACATTTCCAAATCCTGATAGTTCATGTTATAGACAATGATTATGTTACCGTTCAATGAATGTTTTAAATTGAAAGACTTCCGCTGTAATAGATTCTGATTTCCGGTTTAAGAACTATGTTTGTTATGTTTTGTGTCAACTATGAGATGTACCCGGTTTTGGGGCGTTTCACAAACAGCCCCTAAATATATAGAAATGACATTTAGTATTATATAAACGTAAAGATTATAATTTTATAAAATTTTTAGACACTACGTTTATACCAAATTAGTTTTCGTTTACTACGGGTCTACAAATACTTAACACAATTTTACTTTGTTATTTTCAACTAGCATAACACCGTAATACTAAACGGCATATATTATAACACTGTAATACTAAACGGCATATATTATGATGAATAATTAAGTTAAACTTACTAGCCATTAGCCTTTTTAGAATTTCTCCTCCTAACCAAACATACTTCAATTTGCCTCTAGTTTTCTTTTCCTTCTAAAATTTAATAATAATTTTGTATTATCTATCATCATACTGTTCTAATTTGAAATTCTATTTATCAATAATAATAACATGCAAATTAAAGTACAAGTCAAATGTTAAAGAAAGAGAATGGGCTTTATATAAAAACATAGAGACAAAAACCTAGAGAAGGGAAATGAATACATAAATTCTTTAAAAACGTTTAGGATCTCGCCTCATTAAAAACCTTCCACCCAAGCTATGAAGTTTCAATAAGCCCCACACACACACCTATCAAACTCGAAGCCAAAGAGGTATGGGCACCTAAGTCACAAACATAATTTTTTAATTAAAAACACAGTTTAATTAACTAATACATTAATTCTTATAAATAAAATAAAAATAAAATTACATAAATAACTGAAAAAAATAAAAATAACTAAAAAATAAAAATAACTTGTAGTTCTTCATTATCTTCAAATTGTTGTTCTTCCTCGGGTTGAAATTGTGGTTGTTCGGGATGAGGTGGATTTTGAAACGGATTGGGAATGTGTTGATAGTATGCAAATTGTTGCGATTCTTTGAGTACGAAATGACCGGGAGCTGAGCTACGAGAATTGGCATTTTGGGTACGTTTTGATGAGGATGCTGGTAGTACAGGGTCGGGGTTTGAAACGGATGGGTTGGAGGAGTCGGTTCACTAGGACCCGAGCGAACTTTCAGCCTAAACTTTTTTACGGGATTTGTGTTTTGCCTTCGATCCATTTGGAGTAGATTTTGGATTGTAGATTTGGAGTAGATTTTGGATTGGAGTGGATTTTGGTTTAAATGTTTGTATTTATATTGGTTTTTTTATTCCAAAATCTAGCCGTTACCAACGATTAGATTTTTGTAGCGTTCACATTCTCACGCTACGCTGGGAAGCCGTGGAATACAATTTTATACAAAGGTTATTAAAAGATTATGTCAAACGTGATTTCTGAATTATCTAGAGTGTCAATATATATATTACAACTTTTGACCTATCATATCTATAGAAATAACTGATTATTGAAAAATATTAGCAAGATATTGTATAGAGATAGAGATTC
Source organism: Smallanthus sonchifolius (assembly GCA_023525975.1). Lineage (NCBI taxonomy): Eukaryota > Viridiplantae > Streptophyta > Magnoliopsida > Asterales > Asteraceae > Smallanthus > Smallanthus sonchifolius. Next base: position 66,593,867 of record CM042031.1, on the reverse strand, counting down.
AGATATATCTTGTATTATGATAGAATTATTTGGTAGTAAATGTAAATATCTACCAAATATAGATTAGGACTATTGTAATCTATAAATACCGATTGGTATTATGTCCATTATCAAAAAAAAAAAAAATGTGGTAACAGATAACTTGAAAACTTGGTTATCATGTGTATAAAAAATACGAGTACTATATTAATATTTTTAAAAATACATGTTTATTGTTTTATGCTATTAATAAAATATTCACTATTTTCCTTGCGTATTGAGTTAGCAGTCTTAATTAATTTGACATAATGATAAAGGGTGATTGTTTTGGTTACGGGTAGTGGCGAAGCTTGAAAAAAAACGCAGGAAGTGTCGGGTTTTTTTTTCTATCAGAGGGGCCGGAACTTAATACCTATAAAATTTTCGGCCAAATACGTATAAATTAACACTTTTGAACGAAAAATAGGGTGGAGGGGCGGGCCCCCCGGGCCCTCAGTAAACTTCGCCGTTGGTTACGGGGTACATTGCACAATGATACCAAGATATAAAGATAAGCTACGTCATATTGCATTTCATTTTCTTTTTCTTAAAGTTAATAAAAAGATCTGAACATGTAACTACGCTTTGCATTCTTTTTCGAATGAAAAGTCTTTGGAGAATGAGATCGAAGAACCGACAAAAAGACGAATATGGCAATAGATGGATAAACACGTGAAGAGATTACTTCATTGCTTGTGGTTTTATTTTTGAAATTTGTTATATTACGACAATCTACTTTAGAAACACACTTAAATAAACGTTATGATTTAAAATAAAACTTAATTTCATTGTATGAAAGAAAAATAAAAAATCTTATTGACTCATGTTTTGGCTCTTGACGAACTCTCACCGAAGATACTCTAGAAAATATTAAAATGTGTTACATGTGTAGTGGAAAAACCACATTACATTAATTATCTACACCTCTTCACCTCTATTTATAATAAAACAATGATTTAATCACCAAAGACTCTTTTTTTAACGGCCTTTGGTGCTACCCAAGTGTTGAGACGAGATGTCAACCGTTCATACTGATTTTGACGCTCCAGACCTGTCTCACCCAGGAACACCATTAAAGAGAAACCCATCACTGTAGAAAAAACCCTCCTTAAAGCAGGTTTGCATATTAAAGTCCAACACTTGTATGGTATATGCTTGTGTGTCTGGAGATTCTTATACTTTTTAGCAAGCCCATTATCAATAATGTATATTAAAAGCAAACATAAATATGCCAGTGATAAGAATCTCACTCAGACAACAGAAGAATGTTGATTAACTCATTAGAAAAGCAATTGAGTACGTACACATCAAAGAAAACCTTTTTTAAGAAGAACAAAAAACTCTTGAATAAGTTTAAAATGCAAATTGCAAATATATTAACAATGAAATAATCATCATGAAGGACACAACTTGTAATGTAAAATAGAATACCTGATTTTCTTTTCGTCCTAATTAAACACATCAAAAAGTGATCTGGCTTTATATCATGGTGAAGGAAGCCTCTTGAATGCATATATTCAAGCCTATTTATCTGCATAAAACAATAAGAATAAAAAAAAGGTGCAAGTGTTGATTAAATGTGCTCAATTAATCTCATTATAGTTACACAAGGTGGGTTACTTACCAAATTATTTGCAAGTATCAAAACAGTTTTTAAACGTGAACTTCCGGAGTAATTAACACTACAACAGTAACACACTATAGGGACGAAAAAACATAACCCTATACCGACGACAAGTCATCGGGATAGGCTGTTTTGAAGCCTATATCGACGACTTGTGGTCGGTATAGGGTTGGTCGGTATTGCTTCGTACCAATAGGTCAAGCGTGTCGTCGGTATAGGGTTTTTCCATTTTTTTGATAATTTTTTAAAAAGACCTATGCCGACGACATGTCATCGGGATAAGGTTTTTTTTATATTTTTTAATTTTGTAAATTTTTTCAAAAATATAAAATTTATAAAAACATAAACCTGCAAATTCAAGAATATAAACCATTCAAAACAAACCAATATCATACCATAAAGTTGTCCGAACCATAAAAACTAATATCCGAACCATAAACTTGTTCGAAACACACAAACATTCAAATTGTTCAAAAACCAAACATGCAAATTGTTCAAAACAAACATCCGAATAAACACCAACAACTCCCGGCTAATTATCGTCGCTGCTTGTTTGTGTTCCCATAATCGACGCATTTCTTACATTTGGCGTTGCATTTCAAGCATTTGTTGATTATGGATAGCCATTTGGCGTTCCCATAATCGACACATTTCTTCCATTTGGCGTTCCCACTGTCACGTCACCTATTCCGGCTAGGACAAAATCGCCATCTCTCTTCCTTTTCTCGGCCGTCGATCATCACCGCCAACTCTCCCCATCCACAGCTCCGTTGCATGCAACCGAGAACCACCATGCACCACCACCTAGCCACGGCCGTTCACACCTTCTTCACCCTTGCCGTCGTCCTCAATCAAGAAACCCAAACCCTTACCGGGTTTTCAAACCAGAAACACGAACAACATACGTAAAAAGCATAAACGAAGTTTGACATTGGTGAATCGTGGAGTCCTCTGCCTGAAATCATCGTGGAACCACCGTTCTCCCGCCCCCGGCGTCCCTCTCCTCCTTGTTTTCGTCTGCTGCCGTCCACGCGCAACCTAGGCCATTCGACCTAGGGTTTTCTCATTAAATGGTTTAAATACAATTTTTTAATTACATCTAGGTCCTCGTGTTATCCTTGATTTCGCGTTTTTGATTAGAACTGTTTATTAAACGGCTAACCGGGCCCGTCACTTTCGTTACACCACGCTTCACGGGTCAGTTCTACTAACGGCTTCTTCTACAAGAGACTCGGGTTATCCATTAACCCGAACAATAAATTTATAGATTTTCGGGATGTTACACCATCCAACGGGTCAGTATTATTATCTTTTCTAGTCCCAGACAACATAACCATTGAGCCGTTCACTAATCTGGCTTTACCACTTTTAAGGCTAACATGAAAACCATCTCTTTCAAAAGTGCCTAAAGATAATAGACTTCTTTTAAGGTTAGGAATATACCTAACATCTTTAAGTTCAACCTCCATGCCGCTGTCCATTCTGAATACAATGGTCCCACTCCCTAGAACTTGGCATGGCATATCATCCCCTAGTTAAGCTTTGGTTATATACCATTAAGCTAGGCTTGTATAATTAAGTAATGTTATGATTATCTAGGAGCTCTGCCCGAGGGGTTTGCCACAGTACTGATTTATAAGCCGAAATACTGTCCAGGTGAGTCCTAAACTATGATGCATGAACCCAATCATGGCCTTGTCTAGCATGATTGATTTATGAAACATTTTGAGTATCTTGAAACGATTGTACCGATTGTTTATATATAACGTATTCTAAGCGCTTATTGTATTTCACTTGCCCGTGGAACGGCATGTTGGACAGGACCCGTGGAACATATATATACTGAATGATTGTTCATAGTTGTCTATGAATTTGGGTGTTGAAGCCCATTGGGAACAGAAGCCCATGAATGTGTTCAAGATATTTTGGCGGATCATTTTAATAAACTACTTTAGTTTATGAATTCACCAACTTTATGCTGACCCATGTTTTATCAAATGTTTTTAAACGCATCACAGGTAGTCATTAGACAAGGCATTCAAGGACTAGAATGAAATGATGAACGATCCAGATGATGGGCATGCCTGGAACTATAAGTCCCGAACGACTCGTTACTTGTTAGGAACAGATGATGTAACTTTTATGAGAATATGATGTAAACACTATTTTAATGTTTAATAAAAGTTGATGGTTTTAGTTTCCGCTGTGTATTTTTGATATCAACGTCACAGTAACTAGAAGGCGACCTTCTGACCAGTATGTAGTTATCTGGCAAACGGAATGTTCTGTCTAGGAAAGGACGGTGTATAAATCTCTCCTAGACCCGTCGTTCTTTCCTGGAAACATATCTGTTGGAGATATTACTCTGGTCAGATAGCTGTCATGTGTTACGGGTGTGAAATTAACTTACACGTGTCATTTTTTACGAAAATTTTTAAAAACTCGACAAAACCGCCAAAACATGTTTTCACCGAGTTTTGTTTATAACTAGGTGTTTCGCCGAGTTTTGTTCATAACTAGGCGTTTCGCCGAGTTTTGTTCATAACTAGGCGTTTCGCCCGGATTTGTTCATAACTAGGCGTTTCTCCGGGATTTGTTCATTAATAGGCTAAACGCCTCGAATGCAATCTAGGCAAAACGCCGAGTTTTGTACGTATTTCGGCGAAAAATGACACGTGTACGTTAAAGAGCCAAGACACGTGACATCGGCGAAGTCGCCGAGTTTTGGTAGTATCTCGGCGAAAAATGATGTTTATTTTGGGGGAGTTGACTTTTCTTTGTTTATTTTTGGGAAACCAATGATGAAAATGTTCATTCAGGGAATTTTCCCTTAAAGAATTCTTTGACCGGAGTCGTATGCAATGAGCAACCGTAATCCATCACCCATTTCGCCTTTACATCCCCACTTACAACCATGAGAACATCTGAGCTTTCATAACCCTCTGAACTATCATCTTAGGCATTATGATTGGTGAAAATCTTATAGCCACTTGACTCTCCTCTTTTATTTTTCCATTATGGACATTCCTTTTTCAAATGTTTCTCAGACCCACACACATATCACTTTATCTTGAGTCTTGATTTGGACCTAGAGGGAGGTCTGGACTTCTGATTACTTTAATCGGATTCCTTTAAACAAGCCCTTTCCACCATCTTCCTTGGAATCTGACCTCTTCTTCAGTTGCTTTGAATTAAATGCAACCAAAACTTCTTCCATGGTAAGAGTTTCCCTTCCATACATCAAGGTGTCTAGAAAGTGTTTGTAGGATGGTGGTAAAGATGTGAGAAATATGATGGCTTGATCTTCATATTACCATAGGTCATTTGAAAGGTGTACAAACGCTTCTTAAGGTACAACCTATTTTCCATTGACTTAGTCATGTACAATGACTCTAACTTGGACCAAATACCGGCTGCATATGCTTCTTTCGACACTTCTTGTAGTACTTTGTCTCCTAGACTCAAGATGATCGCACTATGCGCCCTTTCAAGATTCTCCTTCTTCTCCTTATCCATCATTGCCATCGAAAGATTTCCTTCCCCCAACAACTCATCGTTTGCTCCATGGTATGTTCCTCGACAAACCTATATCAAATATTCATGAAAAATAAAACATAACTAGTTATCTATATGTATAATCGGTTCGGTTTGGTTAATTCGGTTATGTCACACATCAAAACCGAAACCGAACCACAATTTTTGGTTAATCGGTTTTGGCTTAACCAAACGATCGGTTAATTGTTCGGTTCGGTTAGGTCGGTTACGGTTTGGTTAATTCGGTTATTTGCTCACCCCTATCTAAAACACACGCGGATTTTTTTGATCAATGGATCCCTCCTTTTTATCTCGGGTAATATAAAAGAATTGATTTGTGTGTGTTTTAGGGTAAGAGCGTATTTCTCATTTCTTGTAGCCGCTACCACCGTTTGCTCTTTCATCTTCTTGTTTCTCTCCAAAAATTAGAGTTCATCAAATTGATGATTCCCTGAGTCTTGTGAGGTCTGTATAGTAGCGATCTCAGCTCATTGTGTTGATGATGTGGTCAGTAGTTTAGATTTTTGTTATTCGAGTGATTGTGTATGTTGTAGATGTCAGATTTGTTCTTTGGGTTTGAATCGATTCTTTCTATAGATTATTTCTGATATATTTTTTGAGTTTACATCCATGTTTTGTAAAAGTTATTTATATAAAAAAACACAAGTCCAAGGAAATATAAAAATGACACTTATATGAATTTGAGTGATTTTTAAAACAAGTTTTTTTATTTTTTTCAAAGTCGGTTTGATTAAAAAAAAGGGTTTATTTTATGATTCATAAAAAAACTAGGTGAGAGACTCAATGCCATGATTAAATCAATAATTATGTAATAAATTAAAGAGTAAACTATGGTTTTATTAGTTATAATTTTACCTTTTTAGTTTTTGTGGTTTCATTTTCGTCTCAATTAACTCTAGGTCTTTTAACCAATGTTTTGAAACCCGGACCGGACCGGCCGGTCGGACCGGGAACCGGTGGTCTGACCGGTCCGGCTACATGTGTTGAAACGGTCCTGCAACGACCCGGCGGTCGGACCGGAAAATTGGTGGTCGGATCGGTTTTTTAATTTTTTTTAATTTTTTTTAATTTTTTTTTATCTCTTTTAAGTCTCTTGGATTTATATTTCGTAGCTAATTGTTAGTTTAAAAGTATTGGAATTGACTTGTTGATGGTTTTTGAAGGATTAATGGTTGTTTGAATTGATTTATTTTTATAATATTTATGATGTCGTCCGGTTCTTAAATCCGGTCCGACCAGTGGACCGGTAAGGAGACCGGTTCGACGTCCGGTCCGGTTCTGAAAACATTGCTTTTAACACCCTTAGGAATGGCAAATTGACCAAACTACCCCTGATATCAAAAAACATTAAAACCGCACCGAATCCCACCACTCTCTCTCTCTCTCTCCACACTCTACACCCTCCCTCTGCTACCGTCCAACATCGCCTGAAATACCGGCCAGCCACCGCCTTTACTCTCCTTACCCAGTCCGTTTTTTTAAATATGTTTAAGGTTTCTCTTCAAAATATTTCTCAATCAATCATCTCTGGGTTTGTTTCAAGATAATTACCTGAAATTTTATCATAACCGGATATTATAAGAACTCAAAAAAAACCTAATTCAACTCTGCAGAAAGATTCTTAGTTTCAAAGTCCAAAGACAGGATGATATTTTAGAGAACTCTGCAAGAACTAAAAACCCCCCAAAATCCCTCTGAACTCAGGGAACTTGGCCCTAAAGAGAAAACCTAGAAATTAGGGTAAATGGGGACGGTGATGTGTTCACAAACCAAGAAGCAGTTGTGTTCACAAACCAAGAAACAGAAATCGTTAATCCACCAAAGAATCTGGAGTCACGTGGATGGCGATTGGCCATGGCTTCAGATGATATGGATGGCACCACTGAACTCGTCGATTGGAGTTGTGTGGGAAGAAAGATGAGTGTGTGATTTTTATGTCAGAGAGAGTTGATAGAGAGAGAGAACATGGTTTTTTAAATTTAATATTTTTTTAAATTTTTTTGTCTTTTATACAAGGGTAAGATTGTCTTTTCAAAAAAAATTAGATGGTGTTAAAGCTGATTGGGACAAATTAGATACTACGGTGACTAAAAAGTTGAAATTAGAACTACATGAATTTAGTAATCAAACTTATTCGAAAAGATTTGAATGGAAATACATGGTTTAGTTACAAAACTCATGTTTTTAACAATAATTTTAACTAAATAATAAAGTTTTTGGTGGGACACTTGTCACTCTTCTGTACATATTTAACCTTTTTTTACCGCATCTTCCTTCTATTAATTATACAAAAGTTTCTTTCATTGTTTTTATAATTTTTTGTTTACCGTCTCTCTTTTATTAAATAATAATTATTTCTATATTTATTTTTTTAAATGTTTTTTATTTAAAAAAATTAGGTTTGTTATTGATGCAGGAGCATCCAAGAATTGACCTCGATTGGGCACCCGTCGGGCACCTGACCCATCAGTCGATCAGGACGCCGCAGGACCTGCCGCCGACATAGTTATGTCCGTTTTTATGTCCGCGGGTTTTAAGGGAAGATTGGTGAATAAGTTGCATGGAGATCTTTTAGATTTATTTAAAATTTGAATTTCTTTATTTTTGGGTTTTATTTAGGGTATTTATCTTTTACTATTCTTAGGATATCTTTTTGAACAATTATAAACGGAGGTTCGAGAGCTTTAGGTTTGCTAGTTTTGAGGTTGATTAAACTTGGTGTAAACCGTGAAAGGTTAAAAACCTTTTTGGTTCAAGCTTTTGACTATAATCATATGAGTATTTTGAGCCATTTGATTTGCGTTTCTTAGACTGCATCATATGGTATCAGAGCTCTTGGTTTGTCAAATGGCTCGACGTGATAGCGATTACTCTCGTGTCCGTAGAATCGCCGACCGAGGCAATGGCAGAGATGGTCCCGACTCACGTGCTCGTGGAGAAAACCGACACTCTACCCGCAGAATCGTCGATCGAGGCAGTGGAAGAGTTGCTGCCGACCCACGGGATTTTGAGATCAAACGACTCAAGCGACGAGTCCGAGATCTCGAGTTACAACAAGAGATTAAACGGCTCCGACAAAGGATCTGGTATCTCGAGTTGCAAAAGGAAGAGCGTTTGGAGGAAACTGAATCGGGAATCATTGTCGGGGACGATGCGAACGAGGAGGAGTATCCTTCATTCCATTCCTGCCCCTTGTTCTATGAGCCGACTTATTCCGAGGCCGAGTTGCTAGATGAGCCCAAGTTTGATGAAGGTCCGATATACGATGAAGAAGAATTTAATTCGGATGATGAGTACGAGAAGGATGAAGGTTTGGTCGGGGTGCATGCTAAGGTGATTGAAGGTTTATCGGAGTGCCATGAGTCTTCTTCCTGCATGCCAACGTTAATAGAGACATTATCATCAGAAAAGTCAATGTCGGCATTTGATTCTTTTTGGTCTAATGGGTCAGATGAAACGATGGGTTTGACTGGGAGGACACTTAACCAGGAGATGGCAGAATATGCTAGAGTTCCTGCCATTATGCGCGACAAATGTTTGAGGGGGTCTCCGGTAGTGGTGGACGGTGGTCATATGGTGGTCGGAGGCGGGGGGAATAGCTGACAGGAATTTATGGAAACCGTAACAAAGTTTCCAAGTTTTGGAATGACGTCAATATAGTCATCGCTAATTTTGGATAATTATAGTCATTATGGAAGGTGGCCCCTTTACGACTTGATGTCAGCCCCCGTGGGTTTTAATCTTCTCTCAAAACCCATTAGGTTCTATAATGATGTGCTGCTTGGTGGATCGATTACTCGATCATTTGTCATCAGACATCAAGCTTCGGTGAACACCGGCGGTACTAGGTTGTTAACACCGATTAGTGTGAATACCTCTTGGAAGCTTGCATATAAAATGGCTACGTATTGGATCCTATTCGGATGCATGGGATCTCCCCACGTTCATGACAAAGCCCCGGTCATCTGGATCGACGGTGATGAATTCCTTCCGGCTCTTCTAGTTCAATCGGGTATGTTTTTCAGAGCCGTAATTGTGTTTTATGACAATTGTTCAGATGGATATGATCAATCGGGTCCTTTTGCTTTTATTTTATCATTGTTTAATCATAAGAAATCGATATTGGGTTGTGATTCACCATCCTCCAATTCATCCATGTTTAGAGTTACTGTGATCACTTTTGAAGAATCAGATCATCATGAATATTGTTGTCACCCGTTATTTGCACGCCCTTGAAACTCCGTTTGATCCGGGTGGATGCTTTGGTGGCTACGGGCAATGGTGAAGTGCTAGGAGAATTATGATGACAACTTGGGTAATGTTCCGGTTGCTGTCTTTCATTGGGGTTTCAGTCGGGTGGGTCTGGATGGGTTCTGCTAACCGGTGCTGGGAATTACCGATTTTGTTATTATGGTTCTCATATTAATGATCCTTTGATGGCTTGACGTGTGGTTATCTCCTTGTTATATGGGGAGGTGATGATACATGCATATCGTGTTTGTTTGCCATCTTTCTTGACATAATCATTAAGTGATCATCATCATTATTACTCATTGTCAACAAGTGAGGGCTATTTTCATGGTCGTATGCGTTTAGCTAATGATTCTAAGTGATCCGTACAAGGAAGCTTTCAAGAGGGGAAGTATGATGCAGGAGCATCCAAGAATTGACCTCGATTGGGCATCCGACCCATCAGCCGATCGGGACGTCGCAGAACCTGACGCCGACATAGTTATGTCCGTTTTTATGTCCGCGGGTTTTAAGGAAAGATTGGTGAATAAGTTGCATGGAGATCTTTTAGATTTATTTAAAATTTGAATTCCTTTATTTTTGGGTTTTATTTATGGTATTTATCTTTTACTATTCTTAGGCTATCTTTTTGAACAATTATAAATGGAGGTTCGAGAGCTTTAGGTTTTCTAGTTTTGAGGTTGATTAAACTTGGTGTAAACCGTGAAAGGTTAAAAACCTTTTTGGTTCAAGCTTTTGACTATAATCATATGAGTATTTTGAGCCATTTGATTTGCGTTTCTTAGACTGTATCAGTTATTAAAACATTTTTATAAATTGAATATTTCTTTCATTTTTTATATATTGTTGTATTTATTCCACCCGTATAATACACGGGATTATAACCTAATTTGATGAATTATTTGATTAAATCGACCCATAATATTTAGAATTAACAATTATACATCTAGCATAAATTATAAATTTTACATTTTAACACATTTTAGTTATATGTTATAATGTCAGTTAACTTAAATATAAAAATAAAATAAATCAACTATTAAAAAAATCACTTCCCGAATATGGCTTCTCTTGTCACAAGTTCAATCCCCCGAACCCATAACTCAGCCATCTCAACACCACCCTCGCACACAAAATGCACCTCCTTGTTCCTAGTCGTAACCACCCGAAACAACCCCTCTTCATCCCGGTCCGCCTTTTTCCTCCGGTTCCACCGGACGATGGGCTCGGGCCCACCTCAGCCCATTTACACACGACGTTCCGCCTACTCGATCTCCCCCACCTCAACAAACCGTTCCCTTCAACCATAACTAACTAACTAACTGTTTGCTATGTGGACACCCTTTACCCTCTTTACAATGCTTCTTGACCCGGCCCCCACCCAACACGAGCCCACGGGCCAAGTAGTCCAATAGAACCCGTTCAGCAGCGTTCCCAACACCACGTTCACGTGCTAACATATGTGCGGTCTCATGTCGTGCATTCTCAATGTCACAGACAGCTCCTTTTGAGATTAAAAGCTCGCATATCCTCCCATGCCCGCCTCTTGTGGCTAGCATAAGGGGCGTGTATCCGTCGCTGTCAGGGGTGTTTACGTCATTTTCACCAACGGTTAGTTTCTCGACGGTGTCGTAATCGCCTAAAGAAACCGCTCAGTGGAGGGTGTAAAATGTAATTTTACAATTTACACTTGCTTTTGACAAACTAATTGCGGTTTCATCGTACTTGTTTTCAAGTTTTAGATAGGCTCCAGCATAAACAAGCAACCGAAAGGCGTCCATGTGTCCGTTTATAACCGCCACCATACCCGTTTTCATGCTGTTCGTTAAGGTCAACGACGACACCCGTTTGGTCAACGATCTTTTCCAAAGACTCGATATCGTTTACTCGTGTAACAAAAATCAAAGTCGAGAATATCGAAGTGTCCGACGAGTAAAGAAGCATCCCGGTTCGAACCACGTCTAAAATGGCTTGTCTTAACCCTAGTGTCCCGAACCCGCAATTGACTGAACACATTGGTTTGCCATATTAGCATTTGAATCTCACCATTTTTTTAATTTTTTTTAAATCGTCGTTTTTAATATAGCAACATTATAATCAAATTAAACAGAAAAAAACGCTCGGTTTTAACCGGCTATTGGCTACTTCTTTAATGGGAGATGATCATTGGAATTGGTGACATCTTGTGAAACTAAACAAAGAAAATTCTGAAAAGGAATAGACAATGACTTATATTAAAAAAAGTGGACTCCCCCAATCTTGATAACCCCTAGGATGAACTAATATTGGCAAATAAACAAACACTTGAAAAGGGTTGATCGAGAATAAACTCAGGTCCCTTTGACAGGCTGATCATTGTTGTCCCTGTCTACTGGCCCATTATTACCAGCCTTGTAGGTCCACCTCACATTTTGCAACACAAAATCATCAGGACCAGCCTCATCACTAGGACCCAAGGGACGTCTATAAGTTACAGATGGAAAATCGCCACCAGCATCATTGGCCCACCTGACAGTCACCGTTCGACCATGCAACAACTGCACATTCAGGATGAAAATGTTAGAATTAGAAATTAATAAACTAGAGTGTACGAGTAGAAATTACCCACTGATCCCTCGTGTCAATGGCATTGCGAGCAGACTCATAGTCTGCGAAAGTAACAAATCCAAAACCTCTAGACCTGCCAGTTTTCTGATCCATGATTACTTTAGCTGTTAAAAAATGAAAAAAAAAAAAAAAACTTTTAATTAATTGTTCATGTCCATAAACACAATGCAAGATGGAAAAGCAACAACCTTCAGTGACTTCCCCATGTGCGCTAAAAGCTTCTCGCAAGCTATCATCTGTCTCCCGTCCCCCTCCTGCAAAACACAGAGAGATCGAGCTTAATTGTAAACTCAACATGCTAATGTACTTGTATTTGATTACCTCGCACAAACAGTTTAAAATTCGACCAGCATCTGATCATTTGAAAGATAGCCGGACTTGGATTTTTTATGACAGTCTGCCTCATTATTGTATTGTTGAACAACGCCATGGTTACCTAAAACACAACAACGTACACTGTAACATTTGATGAATGCTTGCTATAAATCATAACCTAGCAACTAATTTGGTGTTTGGTATAACCAAACCTCATCCACCTAGGATAAATATATCCAACAGCAACCATTTATTAAAACTCAGAAAGCAAGTACAAAACGGAAAATAAGAAAATCCAAATCAACCTCTGCGATTGCCGATGAACAAAACCCTAGACGATCGAGGGTTTATGAGATATTTAAAGCAGGGGGTATTCACCCTTGGATTGGATGTTGGGCTTGAGATCGGGCCCACTAGGTCGAATGAAGATGTAGTATTTAAGGTAACCATGCATTATGATGGAATCAAATCGTAACAATCTTCTGACGATGAATCGTTCCAGTTTCTACCGGCTAATTAAACCCAAGGTATCCTCATCTTTTGATTCTTCGTATTATTAATTATTATATCATCATGAATTTTAACATCATGTTATTTGGATCGTTAAACAAAACCCCAGATTAATTGGTATCATATTCACATGGTCATGAATTTTTTAAGCATCATGTTATCTGAATCGTTATTATGCAAAATTAGGCTTGTTATTATATTTTCATATGCAAATAAAATATAATTACAAATGCAGGGTGCATTTCATAGGAGGCAGTATATCACCGCTCCTGCTGCTCTCATTCGACTTGGACTGCCTACGGAAAAGCCCGGACCATTTACTTTAATCGACCCACATTTCTTCCCAAATGTAGCGCGTAGCTGGAGAAATACTGAAACTTGTTGTGAAATACTAGGGCCCGGAATGATTCTCCTAAAGAATTACATCACCCCCCAGGGCCAGGTATTTGTTTCCCCATGTATTTATGTATGTGTTGTTTTGACCCGGATCTAACCTAACCTTTTAGGCTGACATAGTGGATAAATGTCAAAAGTTGGGTGTGGATATTGGGGGGTTTTATGAGCCTAGGAACCCAAGTGGAGATAAACTTCGACTACATATGACGTGTTTTGGTCGAAACTGGGATCCGGTAACAAAGTATGAGAATCCTTACAGAAGTGATGGTTCAGATCCACCAAAGGTTCCACGTGAATTTATTCATTTTGCTAAAACGGTAATTAAAGATGCCCAAGCCCATCTGGATGATGTTCCTTTAATGGTCCCAGATGTTTGTGTAGTCAATCACTATTCAAGCCACGGTCGACTTGGCCTTCATCAGGTTAGCTAGCTTCACACACGCACTCGATCGTTATTAATAAATAATTTATGTGCTTAAGTTCATTTTTGTAGGATCGTGATGAGAGCTCTGATAGTCTCAGAAAAGGATTGCCTGTGATTTCCATATCCATTGGTGACACTGCAGAATTCTGTTATGGCCATACCAGAGATGAAAACAAGTTAGAGAGTGTTTTCTTGCGTTCAGGTGATGTATTGATATTTGGTGGCAAGTCTAGACTTATTTTTCACGGGGTGAAGAAGATCTATATAATGTCAGTTCCTGAGCAGATAAATTATGCAACAAAGCTTATACCGGGCCGTCTAAACCTTACTTTAAGACAATTTTGATCGCTTACTATGTTTATTTGACTTTAGTTGCTTATGTTTTAATCTGAATGGTAACTATGTTTTTTTTGGCATAACAGATCATCAAATTATGTTTATTTTCAAATTGATAGTCATGTATTTGACATTAGTACTTTATATTTATTTGTTTTAATTTGAATGGTAACTATGTTTTTTTTTTTTGCCAAAGTAAAACAAATCGATAGTTGTTGCAAATTGGTAACTACGCAACAGATCATATCAATAATTGGTTGTTTGTGGGAAATGATTTCCGATGGCTAGCTATCGATAATCCATTGGCGATATTTGGATAAATTCTCGCTTAGTCGGTTAATATTTGATCTGCAATAGGTTGAAAGCCAGGTGGGGTCTTTGGAAATTTTACGCGAGGTTGGGAAAATAATTCTATTTCTTTACTAGTTCATTGCTCCAAAAACCAGGCGGGAACTTTGGAAATTTTACGCACTAAAAACCAAATTCATTGCTCCATCGAAAGACTCTTCCACTGAGTTCGGCGCCCACCACCATCCCCGCCACACCACAACCAACAGCCACCAACGAAAAAGCACGAAGTGTGACACCCGACATTTCGATGTCAATATCTGTACATAACATAAACGTGTTTGCATTCCCAAGTTTCCCGATTGACTTAATTGCATGAATTAGGTCCTAAAGTCTAGCAATAACCATGCATTGATTTGTTCCTTACTTTGGTAATTTTAGGAATTAACGGGTCACGTATACGCATAACCCAAATAATACGAACGCTGGTGACAAACCTAAAGGTCCAAAATAATGTCCAAAGATCCATAACACATGAAATATATGTTTATACATTCAAATATATATTTTAAAGTCCACATTTCATAAAACGATTCGTAACGACGTAAATCGAAGTTTTCACCGCCTACCATCAACACTAAACGTAACTACACGCAATAAAATATATCTATAACCTATACAATACATGAATTAAGTGTTTTTCACTAAACTGGACATAAACTAGTTAACTTTAGTTTAAAATGTCGTCAAATAATAAAAAACCGCATTAAATTACTGTTTCGAGCCCTAACCGCGATTAATGCACCCAATGACCTAAATATCTACACTAACTAACCATCTAACCACTTAAACTACCCCACCCACTCCCCTTGACCATTCTTGGCCAAAATCCATGTGGGGTCCACCCCACACCCCATTTTCTTCCTACTTGATTTGTTTTAGGTACAAGTCCATACCCATTCATCCTTTATAACACTCAAGCCACTTACACACTCCTCATTTCACATCACTCAGCTCATTTCAAGATCACACTACTTCCCCCTTTTCTCCCTCTCTTTCTACGGCCAAACACCCACTCCCAACTTCAAGTTCTTTGTTCAAAGTTATCATCCAAAAATCAAGTGCTTTCAAGAAGATCAAGAGGTGTAGCAAGGTTTTTAGGCTTGGAACTTCCTTCTAAATCTATCTTTCCTACTTGTTGTGAGTTATCTAGAATATATATCTTCATCCTCTTCATTTTACTAGCAACTCAAGTAGTGGTCATGTATAAAAACTTCATCCAAAAGAATAACACTCAAAAACTAGCTTAAAGCATGATTTACATCTTTTAAACAAGAGGTTCTTTTAAAACTCATGATCAAGCTTTATGAACCTATTAAACATCTTAAACAAGAACTAAAATATAGTACCTACATGTTTTTTATATAAAAAGATATTTAAGAATATGTTTAGTTGGTGAATTGGTGGATACATGTAAAAATCATGCATATATGACTTTTAAAAACAAGTCTTTAAGTTTTAGCTTGTTGGAACTTTGACTTAAAACTCATGGATCTAGTGTTTAGAATGAACAAATCTGGACTATGGACTTTAGAACATGTCATATCTAACTTAAACATCAACCATTTGGTAAACAAGAGTCAAAACAAGTACAAAATTTGAATAGATGTTGAAATTGAGTGTTATAGAACCAAAACAGTGAGCTGGTAGAATTTTAAACCGACTTTACCATGCCATAACTCGGTCCATGCTCACCCAAACTTGTCGAATTTTTGGTCTAAAATCAAGTATAAAGAGTCACTAATCCAACCCAAGTGGTTTCGCAAAATTTCGTTGAGTTTTGATGCCCCAAAATGGTCATACGAGAAAAGGTATCAAGGCTGTCATTTTCGGCAGAAATTTCGTGTCACTTTTGAAGGTCATAACTTAGGGTCCAAATAAGTTGATTCCACTTCCTAAAGTCAGTATTTTAAGTATAAAACAAAAGTTGTAGGGTCTCAGGTCATGAAAATGGGCTTAAGTCAGTTAACTAAAAAGAAATTCTCAATGTACTCCAGAAAAGAACACTGCTGACCTCTCCTGTCCAAATGAATTTTTAAAAATACTTAAACATGTCATAAATTGGTGATTCATACATCCCTGTAACCCTAATACATGTAGGTATCTTGGCATTAAATTTCGTGACTAAACGAGTTCGTTTGATTAATCACGGTATAAGAGAAATTCATATCAAAACCCTAACACGAGATATATATAACAACTTTTGGACACATATTTATACATGTAACATCAAACTTGTATATATTTTATGATTAAACACGTATACCTATCATGAAACTCAAAGTTAAATCACCAACGGTTTGTCGGGTCACATTTTTCTAAACATAACACTTACGTTTTTGAATCTAACATTATGGATGGACTTTGTACATGACCGACTTGTATGTTAACACTAAATGTAAAGGTCATAAGATAACCGTCACTATTTAGGTCACGGTTAGAAAGGTCTTTCTTCCACTTGGACTATTTGCTAGCACATTCATAACGAAAGCTCACAAGGTGAGTTCACTGCCCCTTTTTACTTTTAAATGTTTTAAAAACATCGGGGGAGAAACATCTTTGCATAACACGTTTGAAAACATGAAACATCATCGTTTGATACAGTTGGAAACATAGTCGTTTGATAGATTTGGAAACATTGTCGTTTGATACATTTTGAAACATTGTCGTTTGATACATTTGGGAACATTACTTGATACATTTGAGAAAACATGAAACATATTTGCTTTATACGTTAGAAACAAGGAATCATGACCGACCATTTATGTTTACATGAGACAATCATGGAAGAGCTCGTAAAGTCCCCTACGTGAACAATTTATTAACCATTAACTCGTATAGCCGGGATATTGTGAATAGTACTATTGGGATTGACACTCCCAGTCATGGTTAGTCGCGCTAACCGAGGGTCCGTATGGCCCAATGGCTGCACTTTATCTTAACTCGTGAGCCCGTGGGGAATGGGTGAGGGGCGAAACAACTGTGTTTGGTTTGGTTAACACTCATGTAAAATAAACTTCATATGCCTAGCTAGCTATGATGGGTCAAACTTGATACGATTACTTAGTTTCATTTAATGTATACTTGAAATCGTTTTTGTGCACATGCATATACTTGATACTTGAAAACGTTTTTGTGCACAGGAAAATTTGAATACTTGAAACTTGGATACTTGAAACTTGAATACTTGAAACTTGAGATCATTTTCATGCAAAGTGGTTTTGCCAATCGTTTATATACAAATGGTTTTGCCATTCATTCATGTGCAAATATTTTAGTCAATGTTTTCAAGAAAAATTGTTTCATATTATGGCTGTGTACGCATTTTAAATGTTTTTGAGGAAAAGCGTTTCATATTATGGCCACATGCACTTTATCAATGTTTTTAAGGAAAACCACTTTACACTGAGACAATTAAACATGTGAACTCACCAACCTTTGTGTTGACACTTTTAAGTATGTTTTTCAGGAAATTCATAGCGATGGCACGGCTGGAATAGGTTAACCATTCGGATTAAACCCTAGAAGTTGAAGACGTATGATTTTCAAACCTCAAGTTGATTTTGATATATATGGATTTAGATCAATGTACTAATTCATGTTAGTATTGTAATGGTGTTCAACACCTTAGTTATCTTTGTTTTAGCTTCCGCTATTGTGTAAAGTTATCAATCGTTACAACCTTAATTTGTTTATTTATTTATTAAGTGAAAAAATTTGGGGGTGTGACAGATTGGTATCAAAGCCAATGGTTTTAGCGAATTAGGTTTTCTTAGTGTCACCTAGGCTCTAACAGACTTATTTAGGGACCAAGATTTCTAAGACTACCCAAGACTTGAGTATAGAAATAACCATTGCCGAACAACTTGAGTAGACCATTAGTGTATGTAGTACACTAGGGTGTCATTAGCTACACTAATACTTAATACAATTACATGACACATGTAACGAACACTTAACACGTACAACAATATGGAAATAATAGACATCTATAACATCACTCAACAAAGTGTCACTATTTGGATTATAAGGCAAGGATGACGGGTACTCGGCACACTGTAGCCCTAGAAGATCGAGTTACGGGCTGAACTGGGGCGATGATGATAGTTATCGCCAATTACCAATCTTGGTATCATAGCAGGCTGAACCCATACCTGAATCCGTACCTGTACCTGTACCACACCTACAACTACTCCAGTTGTGGAGCCACTTTTCTCATCTAACATATGTAGTCTTCATTTGGGGTGGTATGCATACTCTCTTCCATGATTTGCTAGATTGGATGACAAAAACTTCCGCCATGAGATATGGCAGATGGAACTACCCGATCTGATGGGAACCCGAGGTGGAGGAGCAGTACCAAACGGGAGAGAACTATAAGGGCAAGGGGACCCATAGACTCATTGGGATCATGTGGATCCATACATACAAACAAACCTGGAGCATGAGTTGCTCGACACTGATTTGAGGATCTCTGCCCTAACATAGTGCCTGACTTCCACCACACACATCCTGTTATTAGAGGACACCAGTAGTGCCACTCTACCATTAACTCCATCCAGTAACAGCCTTAGTCGGCAGATTCATGAGTATTGGTACACATGACTAAGAGTAATCCGATTAAACATATACATTGCACGCGAGAGTGCAACACGGAGACACGATCTAATGAACATTTCAGATCCCTTTTAACTGAGAGCTTGGGATAGGAGAAACACTATAGGGACCATACAAAGTAAATTATCATTACGGGTGCACATGTAATCATAATTTGCAGTGCATGAGAACTCTAGTCAGTCTTACTGTCTTAGCTAATGTTCATGATTAATCCGCATTTCTAATCTCAATTCCCAGTTACTCGATTAATGAACAGAATTACCATAACAAAAGGGTTGAGCCAAAAGGCATCAGATGATGCAATAGGCTATCACAAGGGACGTGCAAATGTACATCATCTCTTTCATCTTCGAATTCTAATGAATCCAAAACTCTTATCGAGACTTCATTCGTACGACAAAGTTGACCGGAACTTTGAAGAGATATATTCGCAGTTGATTTGACCTCGGTTTTTGGACTGAACTTGGAAATTCTCTGTAAGTACTACTTCAACTTTTGAGGTTCAGCTATAGATTTTCTCTTTTCGAATTCGCTTATAGCTGATCTTTGGTCTAGCATGAATCAGACCTTAACATTTCTAATTCCCCTACTAGATCTTCATATACCATTCTCGCAGTTCGGTAGGAACGAGAGAAACTCGAATTTGACGTACCCAACTCTTAATGGATCTTGAACGATGAAGATCTCCCTCATCCATTTGTACTTTCTAAAACATATCCTTTTGAAACACGTAAATTCTAGGTTGCTCCTTGCAACGATCAACACTTACAGTAATTGTACAACTATTATCGGAGATCACAACATAATCTCAGGTTTATCTTACAATTCAGTATCAGACTTACTTGAAGTCTACATCGGAAGTATTATGCACTAACTCCTGTAATAGGATTAAAACTTACTTTGATCCTCTTACGCCAGACACCTACCGGGTATTGTGGAAACCCGACCTGAGACAAGTAGGTAATCTGAATTTTAAGAACAGTTGTCAAACGGTGACGTTCTTACTACCTTTGACATTCAGTGCATCATCAATTCTGAATAATCTTTCGATGATAAAAAAAAGACCCGGATTTATGCTCAAGTGAGTATCAAGGAAACCTAAGTGTGAGCTGTTGGTTGTTGTCGGACCAGCAGGAGTCTGACATACAAGATTCTTAAAGGTGTCCCAAATGCGTGATTTCTTGCTATTCTCATTAGTTCATGTTATACATAAGGGACGTAAGCATGAATTGCTTCCAACAACCCATGGTGCACAAAGATCTGAATAGGATAAACTTATATCCTTTTGTACTTACATTTCCCCCAGGATCATTTCGTTGGCTGAGTCTCTGATCTTAGACAACAGGAGAGACGTGTTCATATCTCTTACTCCTAGCCTTTTATAATTAAAGAGCTCTAGAGCACCTACGGTTAGGAAACGACTTCTTAACACATGCTCAGGGAAAATACAAAACTTTGACATTTGACTCCCATTATCTCAAATTTTATGGCTTAAACCCTTGTGTTAATGACTTTAAGGCTATAACCGATATGAGTGAAATACATAATGGTATGTTATGATAATATCATTCGAAAGCCAGGGAAGTTGCAGACATACTGTACTATCAAGTTGTTGACAAATACTGAAACTCCATGATCCATCCCGGCCAACTTTGGTGGGAAATCAAGAACCTAAGTTGAAGTCTGAGGATTTAATTCAGTGTTCTACGATTGTTAACCGTTTTAAGCCGTACGCTACCAGAAAAGTGAACAAAGGATGAATCATATCTGACCTTGCTCTTTTGGAGGTCTACACATACATTTCTTTCGACTTCTCAACTTTCCTTCAAATTTCATATTCACTTTTCTCCAAGATCTTTTGGGATGCCTATGCGTTATCCTTAAGGAACCTAAGGACATGACGTCCTCACGTTTGGCAAATCCCTGAGGTTATACGTGATTCTAGTATTATTTTCTTATATCTAATTTAAGGGATCAAGCCCCAGACTAGATTGAAGATGATATCGTATCACAACCTACCAACTTAATGGGTTGGCAAACCCATAGTAAATTTCGGGGGACACTATTTCTATAAGACTATTTCAACGGTCCCACTGTTTACTTCCTCACCTAGACGAACTATGGCTAACCTAAACGAATTTAGAACTTCTTGAGACTTATCTGCCTCATGGACATGATAGTCAAGTCTTGAATCTATAAATCATGACAGTACAACCTAAATACTAGACTACAGTAGAAGTGTTGTGCAAACAATGGTTAATGAAGTATTAAACCCAATCTTCACCGGCGAAAGCTTATGAGGGATCTTGAAATCTTTAATCCATTGCGGCCAATGTTAATGGAAGATTCATTTACCTTTAATAACTATTGAGCCGAATCAATTCGATGATTCTTGAATACTCTAACATTTCCTCTTTCTTCATCTATATTCACCCTCATCTATACATGAACCACATAAATCTTGACGATTCAATGTTAATGTGAGATTTTCGTTGTCTCGAGTTATGGTTCGACATCTATTTCATTAAGAGATCAATCTAAACCAAGTTATGAATAACATTCGTGATAGAATTACCCGTGATGATATTTGATAAAACCAAGGCCAACCTCAAGAGATCATATCTTCATAAAACTTTATTCCATACCTTAGTTGTCTAATTCGCTACCTAGACAACTACTAACGGCTCTTCTAAACCATTCCGGCCTATTTAAGAGAAATAGCATACGAGGATGTTATTTCCTAGAACTCAATTGAACCAGTTTAACCTACGTACTGATTTAATAGATTAAATGATAGTTAAAATCTTTTGCTCTAGAAAGATTGAATGCATCAAGGCATTGACTGGTTGCTAGAAACAGTCAGGTACCTGATTTTGAACTAAGGCATGAACATCCCATCAAACCATTTAACATATCTTACTGGACTTCTGATGATTTCTTTTACATTCAATCATGATTTAGTCTTCGTGCGTTAAGACACGTATATGAATACAGAGTATGTGCCCACAAACATTCAAAATTTCACGTGCTCGAATGCACCTTTTCCTTTCATTACCAATGTTGATTATCATATAGTTCCACTCTGATGAGAGTGACCACGTAATAAAACCCATTTTTATTAGTTCACATCAATCAGAGAACATTTTAATTACTCACTCATTATATGGACGTGACCTTACTAATTGTAATCCCTTCTGGTCATGGGACTCTGACAATGATTTTATCCTTTAAGGGTATAGCCAACTTCGTTCTCTTGGCATTTTATTCAAAGAACTTTCCTAAATCCGCTCGTTTGAGATAACGAATGTTCAACGACACCGATGCATTGTTACATTATACTATAATACCTAGAATCCTTACACATTCAATATCTCTAGTCGGTGAGGTATTCGCTTTACCTTCGAATACCAACTACTAAGTTTATTGAATCCAAAATTCTCCCTATGACCTAGGAACGAACTAAGAATACGGGACTCTCATCTGGATAGAGTAAATCAGTCCTAAAGGTTAACTTAAACTAAGTTTCGAGGACGAAACTTCCTTAACGAGTGGAGAATGTGACACCCGACATTTCCATGTCAATATCTGTACATAACATAAACGTGTTTGCATTCCCAAGTTTCCCGATTGACTTAATTGCATGAATTAGGTCCTAAAGTCTAGCAATAACCATGCATTGATTTGTTCCTTACTTTGGTAATTTTAGGAAGGTCACGTATACGCATAACCCAACTAATACGAATGTTGGTGACAAACCTAAAGGTCCAAAATAATGTCCAAAGATCCATAACACATGAAATATATGTTTATACATTCAAATATATATTTTAAAGTCCACATTTCATAAAACGATTCGTAACGACGTAAATCGAAGTTTTCACCGCCTACCGTCAACACTAAACGTAACTACACGTAATAAAATATATCTATAACCTATACAATACATGAATTAAGTGTTTTTCACTAAACTGGACATAAAATAGTTAACTTTAGTTTCATATTATGGCCACATGCACTTTATCAATGTTTTCAAGGAAAACCACTTTACACTGAGACAATTAAACCTGTGAACTCACCAACCTTTGTGTTGACAATTTTAAGTATGTTTTTCAGGAAATTCATAGCAATGGCACGGTTGGAATATGTTTACCATTCGGATTAAACCCTAGAAGTTGAAGACGTATGATTGTCAAACCTCAAGTCGATTTTGATATATATGGATTTAGATCAATGTACTAATTCATGTTAGTATTGTAATGGTGTTCAACACCTTAGTTGTCTTTGTTTTAGCTTCCGCTATTGTGTAAAGTTACCAATCGTTAAAACCTTTTTATTTATTTATTTATTAAGTGAATAAATTTGGTGTGTGACACGAAGCCACCGTCGTCCACTTGTGTTCGTCTCTCTCGCTCTTTGTATGTATCTCTCTCACTCTCTGTATCCCCCTCTCTCGTTTCAAATTTGCAGGTAATTTCTCTTGGTTTTGCATCGAAAAGTTTGAAATTTACTATGAAATCTTGAATTCATGATATTCATGGCTAAACTTGTGATTTTGGGGCTTAATTGAACAAAAAAACTCAAGTTGTACGATGTTTGAATGTATGCGTACCAGTTGCTCGATAAAATGTCTGTATGAAAATTGCATGATTTCTTTAATGTAAACTTTTGTAAATTTAGAGGGTGTTTGGGATTGCTTATTTAACTCCAAAAGTGTTTTTTTTTTACAAAAGTGCTTATTGACATATGATTTTTCTAAAAAGGAGATTTTAAAAAAGTGTTTGGATTAGTTTTTGCGGTGGTCGCTGGCGGTGAGAACATGCATGGTGGCGGCGGCGAGGGTTGTTGTCGACGATTGGGGAATGGTTATTATTAGGTTATGATTATTTGATATTTAGGGTAAAGGGGTGGGATAGATTGGTAATTTGATTCTCAAAAAGACAAAAGAAGTTTAAAAAGCCATGTTTTTGTAACTTTTGGAAAACAACTTTTTATCATTTTCAAAAATCCAAAATAAAAAGTGATTTTGTGCTTACCAAACACTTTTTTAACTTATTGGCTTTTTGAAAAAGCCAATAAGTCAATAAGTGTAAACCACCTCAATCCCAAACACCCTATTAATTAACTGATAGAACATAGATACATATGCCCTAAAAACATAGATACGATTTTTGTTAGCATTATTATTTGGAATTTGTATCACGATGAAGAGAATTAGTTCAACTATGAATAATCTTTGTTATAGATTTATAAAGTATATTGGATGATTGTTGATGTTGAATGCAAAAAAAGTAAAAATAAAATGTATATCAACGTTTTATAGAGAATGGTAAATAAGAGTTTTTGCTCAAGTTTCTTGTTTGCTAATATAAATAAGGGTTTTTGCTCAAGTTTCTTCATGTTGTTATTATTGCAAAAGAAACCATCTAATTGCTGTTAGAAGTGTTGTTTGTAATTTGTTCTACATCAATGTTTCATAAAACATATTATTATTTGAAGATTCATGTTATTTGAATGTAGATAGGTTTAGACAACAAAAGGGATATTAGAAAAAATGGTGGTATTGGAGGTGATATGCCATGGTTGTAGGCTTTTACATATGCATAAAGGTATCATCATCTGTTTCTACATGGCTGTTACCATCACCATTGGTCATGGTCTTGTTTTCCTTTGATTTCTTTTTTCATCTTCACTCAATATCATGGAAAATTGGAAGAAAAAAAATAGGAATTAGGGATTAAGTGACCACTTGTTACCTGCGAGTCGCGCTGCATTAAAAGATATATCATGGAGCATTTGGTGTAGTTTGGGAACCACATCCTTTCCTAGAAAAGAAATGGGCCTCGGATGCATAAGAATACTCCTATGGAAGAAATCCAAAACATGTGATCAGGGGCCCTTTTCCCTGAATTGAACAGGGCAAATCTTGATATTTCATCCATAGTTAGGAAAACATTCATCCCCTTAATTATGCCAACCAACCTAGTGCTAAACGGAGCTCTGTCCCCATCATTCTTCATCAGAGTCGAGATCCAATATTTAATTTTATCCCACAATTGGAAATCATGCAACTTGTGAAGCACTCCAATGTTCCATAATTTTGAAAATCATGTAACTTCACAATAAATTGATCCTAAACTTTGGCCACCTTCTTCATGCATAGCATAGGTGTGGTTGTCAATCTCGGACACGTTTCAATAAATAGTTCTTCTTTCCCCATTTTGCTTCTTCACCTAGGGGAGCTCGATTCTTAGTTGACATGATTCTGCAAAAACACATTAAAAGATTTAGCATTAAAATTGTGACCAATATTCATCAACAATATCATAATGCATCCATTTTTTTTCAAAGGTATGAACATTTTTCAATTATAAATGAATTCTTGACAGCCGATTAGTGTAAGTATAACCCTTGCTATATATATATATATATATATATATATATATATATATATATATATATATATATATATATCAACATCGTAATTGAATCAGGACTTCCTTTTATACAAGTATAACTTTTGATCTAGTTGATTTTTATATGTACCCTTATTGTCATCACTTTGTAGGTATAATGATCTTCATCATTATTTGTCTATCACTAACTGCCTCATGTTTCATTTGCATATTCTTGAAATACGTATTGATTCCAGATTAAGGTAATGTTAAAAGAACACAACATTCTGTAATTTTGGGGATCCAAGGGAATATCGCAGTTCTAATTTACCAACAGAAATGCATCATCAGATTACTAAAACTTCATAACTGAACGAATTGTAAGCAGAATAAAATATGTTCAATTTAAACAGACTATACCCAATGAATCAAAATATATAGACAGACTATACCCGATGAATCAAAATATATAGAATTTTGACAAAGGAAAAAAAAAGTACTGAAAATTGAATCTTTATTAAACTTTTATGCATGATTGACTTGACCCGCACTAAAACTCACCCTTTTTCAACCTGAACTCATGTTGTCAGCTCTAAACTATTTTACCCGTTTTACTATTTTCTGCCACAAATGACAACATGTGCAACTATAAATTAGATTGTTCAAACAAAATGAGTAAGCTAATTGTTCCTAACTCTAGATCAAAAGGCTGTTAGACTTTGAATCGGTGGATCTATCTGTTCGACCTAACCCCCAATTTTGAAAACCGTTGGTGATACCCAACACTATCGACAAAGAGAAGAAGCAGAAGCTAGGGTTTCAACGTGGCTTCCCAAAATCCCTTAGGTCACCCATAATGATTTTCCCACATCTGTCGCCTGCGTTTGATTACTTCGGTCTCACAACTGTCACGATCTGGAGTCAGAGAAAGAGAGGATTCAGTAGTGATGTCCATGCTTGTATTTGGTAAGCATGATAAAGGAAGGAAACCTGATGTGGCGTGGCTTTGAGAACCAGGGAGGGATTAGTGTCCATGCATATGCCTCTTGTACTTCATGTCTTTTTGTTTCAACCTTACTATTCATCCGGTTGGTAAATGTTAATTTGTTAATTCTAAAAACTTTATTTTTAATATAATTAAATTTAAAACTTACTTTCTCATGTAATTAACTTTTATTTTTTTTTATAGGTAAGTTTATATATTCAGAAGTAAACTTTAAATATTTATTACACCAAAAAATATGTATTGAAATCGTAGGATATGTTCAAATAAAAAGGTTTTAAATCAAAAAAAAATATGAAATTGATTTAGGGTTATTAGATATATTTTTAATGGGTGAGATCAAACCGTAGAAGAAAAATTTGTTGAAAAAAATATTTTAGTCATAATAGCCACTTTTGTTGACTTTTTATCAAATTCACACATTTTTTAAACGTTCATAACTTTTACATACATTGTTTTTTTTTTAATTACACCATAAAAACGAGCAATTTTTAATATTTAAAACGAGTATAGTGTCGTTATATACAAAAACGAAAATATTTTTTACGTTTTCCAGCTACTTGTGATTATTGCTCGTTATTATAATTAATGTCAGGTAATTGTGTCTAATGTCAAGTCATTGTGTCAAATATTTTTTATCATTGTGTTTAATATCAAATATTTTTCTAAGGTCAGGTCATTGTGTATAATGTCAGGTCATTGTGTCAGATATTTTTGAATTTTTCATCACTGTGTTATATATAAAATATAAAAAACAGTGACAAAAATAACACGAAATTATCTAAAACGTAAAACACAATGTTGAATACATATAACACAATGATAAAAAATATTTGACACAATGATCTAACATTAGATACAATGACCAGACCTGACATTTGACATAATGATCAAGATGCCCCTCTTTTTAAAAACAATAAAATGATACATGTCAATCTCAGAATTTTGCTATTTGGACCCGCCGCCCTATACGCCCTCGTTTAGGGCAATACGAGGGCGTATAGAGTTCAGTCACTGACAACAGAATGCCACGTGTCATTCTCTGTCTGGCGGCTGGTCCAATACGTGGCGTATTGACCTATACGCAGCGTATGAGGCACGGGTTATATTTTTGCTTCAAAAGTTGAAAGATTTGGGAGTTTATGAATCCTATACGTGACGTATTGACCTATACGCCACATATAGGTATTTTTTATTTAATTATATTTTTTTTATTTTTTTTATATTTTGTTTATTTTTATTTTAATATATATAATTTTGTTAATATAAGTTTGTTATCTATTTATAAATTTTATATATTTTATATTTTTTTTAAACATTTAATATATTTTTACAGTATAACCAAACAAAATATTAAACATTACAAACCAAACAAAATATTAAACATTACAATCAAACAAAATATTAAACATTACAACCAAACAAAATATTAAACATTACAACCAAACAAATAAACTAAACATTATATACATTACATCAAAAAATTAAATATATACATCAAAATGTTTTACATACATAACAACGAAAGAAACAAAATACAAATAAAAGAACTAAACCTAACCGGCTCCGCCGTCACCCTGACCGGCTCCGCCCTCATCCTGACCCGCCCCGCCCTCATCCTGAACGGGGTCGTCCGGATAATGACGTGGCGGTGGTAGTGGGCGTGGCTCGATGCAGGCGGCTCGTGACAGATCAACGTTCTGTCCAACCGCCCACATCATCAGGTCCTCCATGCGATCGAGTTGACGACCCTGTGGCCGTGAGTCGGCAACAAGGCCATCAAGAAATGCCTGGGTAGCCCTCTCCAGCCTAACAGACCGACGTACGTGTCGGGGATGCTGTGGCGGATGGTCGTGGATGGGCTCGACGTGCGGTGGCGCGTCTTCCATCGCCACACCAAAAAACAAGGAGTTCCTCCTTGTCCACCTCCGTCACCGCCTCGGCGAAAAGTGGCGTGACCGTCTCAGACTCGTGGTAGAAGCCCGTCGTGACGGCCCACTGACGGAGGGTCTGACGGTAAACGACCCCAAAAATAGAGAAAAAAATATGATCCGGATCCATATCCGGTGCCTCCCCGGGAAGAGGCTCCAGCCCAACCTCTGAGAAGATGAACGTCGAAAGAAACTCGACGACCACCTCTCGGTAGGTCTCCGTGAACGATAGATCAAAAAGACGCGACCATGGCGTGTCCTGGCCGATGATGGCCCTAGCCCGCTCGGCCTCCTGTACCTCCTCGAGGAGCCCCCAATCGACCGCAGTCCCTGGGCCCAACCGCACCTCCCGGAGATTCTGGCACCGGGCATACGCCTCCGAATCGGCCGGAAAATCCAAAAAAGGGTAGTGCGCAAGATCATCTAGCTGCTCCATCTGAATATCATCATCATGATCCGCCATATCTGATAATAATTAATTGTTTTTAATTTTAAATAATAAAAAATAAATAATAATAATATATTGTTTTTATTTTAAATAATAAATAATTATTTTTTATTTTAAATAATAATAAATAATAATAATATATTGTTTTTATTTTAAATAATAATAATAATTAATTTTTATTTATTTTAAATAATAAAATAATTTTTTTTTAAAAACCTATACGCCACGTATAGCTTTATACGAGGCGTATAGGCTGTTACCGGGTAAACCAAGCTATACGCAGGGCCCCCAAGCCATACGCAGGCCGGTTACCGGGCAAACTAAGCCATACGCGGGCAACCAGGCCATACGCGGGCCAAGTTGCCGAGAACCTGAGCCATACGCAACGTATTGAGCTATACGTGGCGTATGGCTTCATCGTCTTCCTCAGACGAACTATACGCCACGTATGGCCCTATACGTGGCGTATAGTTCTTAAGTTTCAACCAAAAAATCGCTAATCTACCCAGTTTTACCCGCTAATATTCAATATAAACCTAACATTAATGATCGCGGGTTGAGAGACGTACCTTTACAAAGTTTTTTTGAGACGACAATCCAAATGAACGAGCGTTTTCTTGCAGGGTCACGTATGGGTTTGTGTGTGGTTTTTTGGTTCGTTTGGCGCTGTACGATGCGTTTTCCTGGTATATCAAATGGCTATACGCCTCGTATAGATCAATACGTGGCGTATAGCCACCAACCTTTGGTATTCTATACTCCACGTATTGACCTATACGTGGCGTATAACCTTTAAAATATCCCTGTAGTTCAAGTCTATACGCCACGTATGGCCCTATACGTGGCGTATAGAATATTTAATTAAAATTAGTTATATTTAATTAAACATAATAAAAAAACTAATAAAATATCAATTATAATTAAGTTAAAATTAATTTAAAATAATTAAAATGACAAATAATTAAAATTAATCAGATAAAATTCAATATTAAACAAGTATCATCCGTGATTCGTGAAGTATTGTGGAAATCTAGATCCATTAGTAGCCATTATTTTCTTAAATCGTTCAATACGATCACTGTATATATTTTCCCATTTTGCTGCATCATCATTTCGGTGCAAATTCCAAAGTGCATTCGGCGTGGGAATAGGAAAATCTCCGTCTAACTTGACGTGGATGAAATGAGCCCTGTTGACGTGAACTAATGATACAGTTTGATGTTGAGCGTGAACGTTTGGACCAAACCACAATGGAAAAAATGTTTGATTACCGGCGATGCTTAAAAGATGAACAATCACCCCAAATCTTTGAGCAATTAGGAGTCCTGTGTATGACATCGACATCCAACGACTAACTGGTGCGGCTTTCACATCCTGCCAATCTATCGTGTGACGTAGCCTATCATACTCTTGAAAGGCGACTCTGTCAAAAACAGTTCTCCACCATTCATCTTTATTGTCCATCTCCTGTAGAAGTTGTTGTCTGATAAAAAGCCACCGGTTTTCATTTAACCCTAAGCCCAAAGCTACCGATCGAAAACCACACTTACCGTCGGGATTTACATCATGTATATGTGAAATGTACGGATGAAACACAGACGGTATCGAATCCTTAAAACAATTTATATTGTTAACCGCATCTTTCCCCATAATCAATGGAAAACCAAGATGAGCGTTATCATCTTGTGGTTGCTTTCCTTTACCCTTCGTTGAACAACGGTGTTGAATGACCGAACTCGCTTGTATCGAGTCTTGTGACGCAATGTACGAGCTGTGTCTCGCAGGGTCACATTTGCTTTGTTGGGATCCTGTGAATGAGCTGTTTCTCGCGACATCCTGTTTCCTTTGTTGTTGCTTTTTCAAAGTTGGACGACCGCGAGTATCTTCATGTACCACAGGCGCTTTCTTGTTACTTTTGCTCGGAAAGACCACCCCTACGATTCTCGACAGCATACTTCTTTTGACCTGATCGGGTTGTGACATAACTTTGTTTCTCACTTGACCAAATACTTTATCCACGTCTACATTTTCATCATCGACAAACGACAGTTTTAAATCAAGTTTCCTCCAGAAGACGTCCAACGCATCTAGCGGGATTCTGCCACCTGTATTAAAACGAAATAGTCAGAACAGTTTGAAAATTAAAAAAATGTTCAATCGAAACTAGTAGTTTCGATTGAACATTTTACCTGTAAAGTCAAAACAGTTTACCTGTAGCTTCGATATTTTCCAGACGACAAGCACACGGCAACCCACAACTACTGAAAAATTGGCAACCACACGTTGCATTTTGTTTCCGTATATGTGATAACTTGTACCACTCGTTTTCTAACAAATTTAGAGCTTTATGTGAAACTTTACCGTGCAAGTTATCAAACAATTCAATAGCTATGTGGCTATCCATTTTTCTTATGAGGCTTGTTCCAAACCCAAACTGTAATTGATAATATTGATCTGTTACAATTTCATCAACAAACCCAACAAGTCTATCTAGGGAGCTGTTAGCATTTCTAAGATAACTCTTTAAGAGCGAATGCTGGCTCTCGACTCGGTTCGTTGTATGTTGACCAAAATTGAGGTTTTGTTGGACCAGGCGGATACAAACTTTTCTTTATACGGGTCCAACCAATTTTTAGTCACATAATGTATAACTCCTGGAAAAATATTAAATATTGAATAAATATTTAAATATTTAATAATTATTCAATACTGAAAATATTAAATATTCAAAACTTACTTCCTCGTTTGGCTGCATACAGTCGTTCGTAAAGCCGGTTGAAGTTGTATTGGTATATATCTGGCGTGGGAGACTCACATAATACCGACCATGAATACTTGAAATTTTCCCAGTCTTCATCTGTAAATGATGCCCTGCAATGTTTTGCGATATTCTCGTGTATGTGCCACCGACATAGGTTCTTGGAACAGTCCGGAAATATTTTATCACACGCGTTCATAAAAGCTTTGTCCCTGTCTGTTACTATCACACGCGGCTCCATACACTTTTGCAACATTGCTTTTATTTGCAGTAGCACCCAGACGAAGTTTTCCTCCCGTTCTTTTGATATAAATGCATGAGCGACGCAAAACGACTGGTGTGTGGAGGTCACACCGACCACTTGGACAAATGGAAGTCTATACATGTTTGTTTTGTAAGTCGCGTCGATCATCAACACGTGCGGGAACGCACGCCACATCTCGAACGATTTCGGGTGAACAAAGAATATCTTCTCCACAATATTTGTGGCAGGATCTTCCCGAGTATAGTAGACGTATTTTTTAGAAGAAAGCAGGTTTTCCAGAATCTGCATTAGAGTTTCACCGACTCTCGTTTCGTTTTTTTATCTTTTGTATCGCATTATAAATGTCATTTTTAATGCAACTACTCTCTGGGTTTTGTTCCCTTATAGTTGCCAGAATGTTTCGTGGCAACATGTTTTGCGAATACAACTTCACCACCAAAAGTTGTTCCGACTGAGACAGTCTCCTCGCAAAGGAGTGCGCCTCAAGATGTTGACTAGGATCGTGGTTATGACTGTCATCCTTCACCGTTAATTTTCAATCACCAGTATTTTCTTGGTACTCTCCTTGGGGACAACCTAATTTCTTGCTACCGGCACGTCTAACCGTGGTAGTAGACGCACGTTCGCCGTGACGGTCACACACAAGCCACATCTTGATAAACGGTTCCGTCGGATCGTCGCCTTTTCTCCTCGATCGTCGGGTGACAAGGACGTAACCATTCTCACGTCCTATCCTGACAGCCCAATCCACCAACTGTTCACGAGACTGAAAATTCTGGTCAGTTTTATACGACACGTTTTGATGGTTTTGTTCCTCGTCTTCGGAGTCGTCGGTTTGTTGTGTCGGGTAAGAGAATTCACCGCACACGAAGTCGTCGGTTTGTTGTGTCGGGTATGAGACTTCACCGTATACGAATTCGTCGGTTTGTTGTGTCGGGTATGAGACTTCACCGTATACCTAGTCGTTCGTGGGTTGTGTAAGGTAAGACGGTTCACCGTATACGAACTCGGGATTGCTCAGTGGCTCGTTCAAATCTGGAAGCCTTACCAGTTGATGAGAATAAACGTCGGACGAGACCTCCTCCCGGTTCACCTCTTGAACGCCAGAACTTTGCGGGTTGTTTTCCACCGACTCGTTAGAATATACCTGAAAACCGTAGTTATCATCCCACCACCAAGACATGTTTATAATTTTTGGGAGATTGTTTGGAATTTTTTTTTTTGAAAGTATACGTTCGAATGAGAATTCTGCATGGTTAAATACACAAAATCTGGGCCCTATACGCATCGTATAGGACAATACGGTGCGTATAGGATTCTGATCAAACCTCGTATACGCATCGTATAGGACAATACGATGCGTATAGGGTACGAGGTACTTTCTGCAACTAGTCATCCATCACATCGTTATACGCCGCGTATGGACCTATACGGAGCGTATAGCGAGGTGATGGATGACTAGTAGCAGAAGGTACCTAGTTCCAGGAGCACGACACCAAAACCATAGGTATCGCCTTTCAGAGAAGCAACCATGGTGGTTGACTACTCTGGAGCCACATAACCAAACTCACCCAGTTCCCCGTTAGCAAAGCTACTCTCATCCGGATGGCTGTTGGAAGAATCCATGAGCCTAGCCAATCCAACATCCACAATTCGAGCATCATAATCTTCATCAACGAATATAGCATTTGAGCTAATGTTTTGATGCAGAATCGCAGGCCGACAGCCATGGTGTAGCCAAGCAAGCCCTCTCGCCGCACCTAGACCAATCTTGAACCTTGTGGGCCAATCTAACAAGCTCGACTGTTTAGCCAACAAAGACGACAGAGTTCCATTCAACATGTGCTTGTAAATCAAAAGCTTTTCATCTTCCACTATGCAGTAACCCAACAAAGGAGTCAGATTAGGATGTCTTAGATTGCCCAACGCGTTCATCTCGGCTTGAAATAGCCTCTCGTGAAGCCTACACGCGCTAAGCCTCTTAATCGCAATAGCAGAACCATCTCTGAGAACAGCTTTATATGTTGTTCCTGTTCTAGTTGAAATAATGATACTTTCTTTACTGAAATTGTTTGTTGCAATCATCAAATCCACCAGCCTAACCTTCACAAGTGGTTTCTGAAACAAGGATACCTGAACAAGCTTGTGAGATCTCAACGTATCAGACCAGCTGCTGCTATCATCCTCACCGGCAACACCATTCCGTCTCTTCCTTTTCGACCTCATAAAGCACCACCACCACAACCCAAACCCTATCAACAACGACGCCGCGGCCCCAAACACACCGGCGGCAACAATTATGGCCAAATTCTTCGTGTTCAAACCGCCACAGCTGCCAAGCGGCTTGCCACAAAGTCCTCTGTTTCCATCAAAACTGGACGAATCAAAATTCGACAGACTTGACGTAGTCGGACCAGAAAGAGCATTGACATTGTGTGTAACAGAATATTTACTTCCTCTGTTCCCATCAAAACTGGACGAATCAAAATTCGACAGACCTGAAGGAATCGGACCGTATAGGTCATTGTTTGCAACAGAAAACCTATTTAGCCTGACCAAATTAGAGAACTGAGGCGGTATGTTACCAGTTAACTGATTGTCCGACAGAGAAACGGTATTCAAAAACGAACAATTACCGAGACTTGTCGGAATTTCTCCGGTCAATTGGTTGCCGGACAGATCTAATTCGACTAAATACGGCAACCACGTACAAAGTTCGTTAGGTATAA
Source organism: Smallanthus sonchifolius (assembly GCA_023525975.1). NCBI lineage: Eukaryota > Viridiplantae > Streptophyta > Magnoliopsida > Asterales > Asteraceae > Smallanthus > Smallanthus sonchifolius. The sequence goes on along the minus strand of CM042031.1, from coordinate 66,559,340 downwards.
AACCAGTGAGATTATTACCGGCGAGATCTAGCTTCTGTAAGCTTACACAGAACCGCAGGTCCGATGGAAATGATCCGACGAGTCCTAGGTCACGAAGCGCTAGCAAAAGAACACGATTTTCCTGATCATTCCAGCAGCTTACGAATGGAAAGTTGCAGACGAATCCTGCGGTAGTGTTGTTGAAGTTCCAGCTGCTGAGCTGTGATTCTGGATCACGAAGCGAGCGTTGCACGCCTCGCAAACACTGTGCATCATCCTCAGCGACGACCGAGGACGTCGGAGTACAGAAGAAAACGGCAAGCGTGATCGGTATCAGATAGTCGAAAATACCTCTGAAACAAGCCATTAATGTACGGGTTTTTCCATCATAATTTGAGAAATTGTATGACAGTGTGTTAGGCATTTAGCACCCTAACTTTCCGAGTTAAATACTAACGTTGTCTTTCCGAGGTTAAGGAAAGAAAAGAAAATAAAGTAGTAGGGTGCTAAATGCGGTCCAGGATTTAAGCATGAACAGACCCGTTTAATACGGTTCGAACCGGACCGAACCGGTTTGAACCGGACCAGAACCGTGAACCGTTTGTATACAAATATGCTAACCGAGAACCGGACCGTATATAAACGGTTCGGGCCGGACCGAACCGTATTAAACGGGTCGGTTCATGCTTAAATCCTGGACCGAACCGATTAAGAAAAAACAAATTATCCAACTCAATAAAACAAAAAACAAAAAGTTCCAAACCAACTCCATAAAACAAAAAACAAACCCAAAATACTCCACAAAACAAATTAAAGTTCCAAACCCACAAAACAAAAACCAAAGTTCCAGATTGTTGCAATTCCTAAATGCCTTGAATCTTCAAACTCCAACCAAAATACTTTCAATCTTCAATCATTCACTCATCAATCGTCACTGATCCGATGTTTTCATAAATATCTAAAAGAAAGTAACTATTAGAAACTATAACTTTCCATTAGGAGCGAGAGGAATGATTATGGGTCTAAGGACTTGACTGGGCCAACGATTGTGTACACTGGTGGCATAAAAGGACTAGGGTTTTTTTAATTTAAAATTAGCAGTTCCAAAGGTTCCGAACCGCGAACCGTCGGGTTAATAACCGAACTGAACCGGGAACCGTTTAGTTACCATATGAAGAACCGAGAACCGAACCGATTACTTTTTCGCGGGTCGGTTCCGGTTCCAATTGGTCCGGTTTCACGGTTCCAACGGTTCCGAACCGCGAACTGCTCACCCCTAAAATAAAGTATTTTTTCTCCTTTTTTTTTTCTTTTTCTTCTTTCTCTCCAAATTTCTCTAATTTGAGAGAGATGGAGATAAGACTTGTTTTTCCTTTATTTCCTTTCATTTTCCTTCTTAAAAAAAACTCTGGAACACTCTTTCTCTCATTTCCTTTCTTTTCCCCCTAAAAAAACTCTGGAACAAAGATTTTCTTCCCCTTCTTTTTTCTCCTTAAATGAGACTCGGGAACACAGCGTAAGTCCATTCCCATCCATGACCCACACGGCCACACCACACCATGGGTCGGTCCGTAAAATCTAATAAGAAAAAAAGAGTAAATTACATTTTTCGTCCTTTTAATTATATATCAAATTTTAGATATCGTCTTTAAACTAATAAAATAACATAAATTATCTTTTACATTCATATTTTTTAACAGTTTAAATCCTTTCTACTAATGGGTGTTAATTTTTTTCATTAAGTCTGGTCATGTGTCTTTCACATTAGAGTATTATGGTCTTTTGTACTTATAAGAATTATTCTTATAATTAATTGAAACCTTAATAAATTACAAAAATAAATATAATATGTATATATATTAAGTATGGGTGATTTGTTTTAATTATTTTATAAAAAAGTTGGGACCCAAATGTTCAAATTAATTACACAAATGGTCCCTAAAATGGTATAATGACTAAATCGTCCTCACGTGACTTACACATGACTGAACTTAACCCAAAATCTAATGTCTGTTACTGGAAAGCACGTAAACTGTTACAAAATATGAACATAAATAATGATTTATATTATTTCTTTAGTTTAAGGACAATATCTAAAATTTAGTATATATGTAAAGAACGAAAAGTGTAATTTACTCTAACAAAAAATTGTAAAATGCCTCATGACCCGGTCGTTGCACCAACCAGGTCACAACCTAAAGCTTTTATCTTTTTGTTACACTTGTCCAAATATGATTGGTTCCTAATCTTTTTCATAAAACTTATCATTTTAAAAATCTAACATTAACTAACTTAAAAAAGAATTTAAAAAAATACCAAAATTAGTTTTTTTTTCTATAACAAATATTATACAACTGTATTAGAATCTTGTGTATTATACGGGTTAAATAAATTAACGTTATATATTTAGTAATAAAAAAAATTATGTTTTTAAAAACATGTGTATTACACGGGTTAAATAAATCCGTGTATTACACAGGTTGAATAAAATATATCTATACTACTTAATAAACAAGTAAAATTATGGGACACGTGTCATCTTCTGATACATTCTTGCCATGATTTTCCCGCCTGTCACTCCTATTAAATACTATATTAAAAGAATATATTTTTAAATATTTAATATCAATCTAATTATGGATACATTTTATTTAATTATGGATTGTTATTATATCATTAAACAAATGAATTTAATATGGATGACCATTTATCAATTACATAAAAAAATTAATACCAAGTTAATAAAAATGTTTTAAAAATTAACTTAATATAATTTATAACTGTCACGTTAAAATGGACATATTTTGACAAGTATATGTGTTAAGAGATTACATTATATTTTATTTAATCTGTGTGAAACACGGGTTTTTAAAAACGTAATTTTTTATGACTAATTATATAATATTATATTTATTTAACACGTGTAATACACGGGATTCTAACCTAGTAATGTAATATGTTAACATATACACTCGTCAATATATTTCCTTAAAAATGCACTTTGATATGTGATATGTCGTAAATTATACATATTTTGCATGCATAATGATGCGTGATGTTTATAAGTAATAAATATTAATATAATAATATACTAATATTCAGAGATATTGGTTTCACGAGTTCAGGTTTTAAATTTATAAAATGATAATTACTTTAACTTAAAACACACACAATAGGCAAGTGTACCTATCGCAGCGTAATATAGTTTAGGTAAGAACCAAGTATCGAACCAATGGACACGGTCGAGTTCCAATACTCAGCTTTTGTTATCGTTTAGCCGGATTAATTAGTGAGTGGGTTTTGTGTGCTTGTGAAGCAGAATAGTAAATGACAGAAAAGTAAATGACGGTAAAGTAAATAGCATAAAAGTAAAAACGTGCATGAAGTGTGTAACCGAAATGTAACGAACTGAATAGTAAATGGCAGGAAAGTAAATATCTTGGAAATGATCAGGTCACGAAGAGTATTGCTTTGGGTTTTGAATCCGCTTGGTATGTGATAATGTTAAATTGACTAATCCAGTGATATGACTACTACAAACTTGTGACCCGGGTCACCGCTAGAGCCTCGTCCTCACGACATTTGATTCACGAATTAAAATCTTTAAATTAAAATAGTAGTGCCTCCCGTTAGGGACAACAATTACCCTCAACCATTCGAATGGTCATCTTCAGGTTGGTTCAAGACATCGAACGTAAATGCTTTGTATTAAAGTTAAATAGGTGATTATATTTTGTTAACCGGGAGGCGGTGTAACAATGGGACCGAGTATAAAGACGTACCGTTCCCAACATGAGTTCACCGATTCTTGGTCGCATAATAAGTTCATATAAAGACGTACAAGTTTCAAAAAGAAGTTTGATTAAAAAGGTTTTACGATCTTACGCTTTAAAATCAAGAACACTCACAAATATAAAGACGGATTTAGACAATAATAAAAGCCCACCGAATGGTGGTTTTAAGGACGAATAATTAAAGACATAAACATACCACTAGATTAATACGTCAAACATTAACATGCACAAAACTTCATCTTCACCCTAGCAATACAAGAAGTTTAGCCACGAATGGCCATACTAGCTAGCGTAACACTTAGTTTCGTAGGCTTCCCTATTGTGGAACAAGGAGGAAGAGCCCCTCTACTCACTACTACTACTCTAATAATACTAAGAACGAACTATTCTCTCTATCTTGTGGAGTGGAATGGTGTATTGAGGTGTGTGGAATGAAGAACCCAAGCCATCTATTTATAGGCATCAAAATGAGCAATGCACGGGCGTGCAAACACCTCGGGAATCAAACATGGTACATTTGGCAGTGTACTAAGTCCTTGGGGAGCAAGATAGGGTTTGCACGGTCGTGCATGGCATTGCACTACTGCTCCCCAATTTCGTCTTTTAGCTGCTGGTTTGACTTCTGTTGACCTGGTTTGACTTCTTGGGGGTCAACGCTCGGGTTTGGTCCTCCAAAAGCTTGATTTCTTCATGTTTTAAGCTGGTTTTTGCTCTGTTTATCTTGGGACATCGAATAACCTGCAATTGTAAGGTTATTAGTCAATTAGTACCATAATATGGGGATTATTATGCATGCAAAACATGTATAATTTAGGACATATCACATAACTATCCCCATATTCATCATAATTATTAACAAAATGATGGGAATTGATACTTAATCCATTCATTTGTGTTACAACAGGATAATTACCCTTGATATGCAAAAACATGAAGAAATCACTCAAAATCAAGGGGAAATCAGAATCCGGAAGTCAATTGAACGAAACTGGACCCAGGAAGTCAAAGCTGAAAGTCAAAAAGTCAACAGGGGGCTGGAATAGGCAATGCACGGCCGTGCAAAGCCATTCCTGCTCCCCTGTACTCCTTAAAGCTGCCAGATTCCGCACGTGAAAGAAAAGGGTACTTTGCACGCCCGTGCAATCCAATGCACGGCCATGCATTTCCAAAATCTTAGCCTATAAATAGCAAGCTCATTCTAGTGTTTTATATGTCCATTACCAAGAGTTGTGAAGGCCCTAGTGCTCTGCTAGAGCCGAAACTCTCTCGGTTTTGGTACGTTTTAGCTTTTCTTTGTTTATTTTATGTTTTTAGTCTTGTAATATGAAATGATTCTTTTCGTTCGAGTAAACAAGAGGCAACCTATACCCACTCTCCCTTGGTGTTGGAACACTTCCACACATTGTCTAAGGGTTAGTGGAGTCACTTGTATGGTCATTCATGGCTAGTCCTCTTGCGTTACTTGGGTTGGTTGAACTTTAATTAATTAATGAAGTATTTTTAATATGTTATGTTCTTAAAGTCTTTCTTGTATTTTATCTTAAAAAGACAAGAATAATTAATCTTTAAACCAACTTAATAATCTTAAATCTTGTAAGTTACTTAAGCAAGAATTCTTGTTTGGGAAGCTTATTCGAGTTTGTACGGTCTATATACAAATCTTGGTGCTACCAAGGGCCTGGTTAGTATAGATTTAACATTATGGGTTGATTGGAGGTTTGGTTATTCAACGAGTCGTTCGAGTCCTAGTTAGACCTTGTGGTTCGTGTCGGTATTTCTTTGTTTCTCTTGTGTTAGCTTGCAGAGGACTTCTAGCGGGAGCCATGAAGCTTGATCTTGAGAATGAAAGTTATATTTTTTTAAAATATTATTATAAGCAAAGACAACTATTTTAAGAATATAAATTGTTAGGTACGAGCATTCATAAAGTACCTTTGGAGGAAGTTGCGCATTCCGACTTTCCAAAAGAAGTTACACGACTTGGTGTACGCCAGTCGACAGGATAATCTTAGTCCGAATAATAATTCACGGGACAGCCAATGGACTTGAGACCCCGTTAGGATCCCGAGAATTATTAGGAACATTTGGCTGACCGTATCCACTGTTACGTTACGAAATACTAACTCCCCTATCGAAAGGGTTAGTACTAGTAACTTTGACCAACCTTACTAAAATTATAACGTTAATTAACAAGTGATAATGTTAGGACATAGATTTGAATGACAATATCTTTGTAATAGTTTTAGATCTTATTGTCTTTATGTTTTGTAATGTTTTCTAAGTGTTGTAAACAAGTTCTACTAGAGGCGAACTTGTCTAGTTCGCCTAGTCTATCAGAGGCGAACTTAGTAAGTTCGCTTAGTCCAGTAGAAGCGAACTTGTTAAGTTCGCTTATACTCTGAGAGGCGAACTTGATAAGTTCGCTTATATCAGAACTTGTGTTTATAAATATAGAGTTTACAGTTAGTTACAGATAGTAGACAGAACAGACTAGAACAGAGCAGAAGTGATTATCTTGTAAACTCTATGTGTTTTGGAATATAACGAGAAGATTATTTACGCGTGTTGTTTCTACTGTCAATTAGTATACAATCGTTAACATGAAGGATTCCGCACTTCGTGTTATAGTTATGTCCTGTCACGAGTCCGATCGGTAGTCGAGTCACCTCGACCTACAAGTGGTATCAGAGCTTTTGCTCGTGATTTGCGTACGATTCTTGGTGATTAGAGACGTTTTTATGTACAATTCGACAAGAAATTTAACATTTTTGAAGTTTCTGCATTCATGGAGTTTTTCATGTTCTTGAAGATCGTTTTTCTGCAAAATTCGTGATTTTGGAAGTGTTTTTGACGAAATCGGTCCGATAGAATTGTTCTAATTGATCAAATTAGTAATCCTACGGTTCAATTTCTTCAAATTCCATCAATTCGTTGAGAAATCATGATTTTTGAAGTTCTTGGTTCGTGTTTGGTTGAAGATTCCTTCTGAGTTTGTTTCAGCTGTTTTAGGCGAACTTGCTGAGTTCCTGTGCAGGCGAACTTAGCAAGCGAACTTATTAAGTTCGCTTCTCACAGTTTAGGCGAACTTAATCAGGAAGTGAACTTACCAGATTTCCTTCTTAAGCGAACTTGTCTTGTTCGCTTGATCTCAAGTTCGCTTGGTAGTACTAGAGGCGAACTTATTATCTTCGCCTGAGGGGTATTGTGATTCAACACTTGGAAATTTTTTTATAAATTTTTTTTAAGAATGGCAAATATGGTGCAAGTGACTAATATGTTCAATTATGATAACGAGATTGGTACATCTCAGAAACCACCCAAGTTGTTAAGTCTTGCAGATTATTCAAATTGGAAAGATCGGTTTGATCAGTTTGTGTCTTTTACCGATACGAGTTTATGGATTCCAATCTTGGAAGGATATACTCATCCGACGTATACTTGGATGGGACAGGATAATGTTCCGAAACCGGTATCTGCTTTGAGCACTGAAGAGAAACTGTTGCTTGATAGAGAAAAGAAGGCTATGGCTAGTATTTCTATGTCTTTACCGAAAGAAATTTATCACAGTTTTAAACAATTCAAGTCTTCTCAACAACTGTGGGAAGCATTGCAAAAGAGGTGTGAAGGGAGTTTGGATGTCAAGAAAAGCAGGAAAGAATTATTAAAAAAACAGTTCTTAGTTTTCAAGCATTTTCAAAATGAATCTTTGGATGATATTGCTACAAGATTTTATCATTTGCTGAGTGAATTATCGAGTGCTTCAGTGGTTTATGAGACTGAAGAGATTAATGATAAGTTCTTGGAGGCATTACCATCAAAGTTTGATGTGTATACAGTGTTGATAAAGGAAAATGTGAAGTATAAGACTATGTCTCTTGAAGAGGTGCTTGGGAAGCTTCAATCTCATGACTTGAATATGAAGAAGAAAGAAACTAATATGGAACATATTCAAGATCCTTCGATGTTTTTTGCAAAGACTTCGGGTAAGACTGGTGCAGGGGTTGCGTTCTTTTCTGGAGATAATCAAGATGCTTCAAATGATCACTGTTCTGGAGTTCCTAGTCATTCGGGTTTTTCTGCAAATACAGCTTCTTCATCTTCTGGATCACATAATGTGAATCAAAGAGTTGCTGATGATTATTTGGCAATGTTTTCTTCTTTCATGGTGTCGTATGAGAATTTTATTGGAGGGAAGATTCATGATCCGGAAATTATTGAAGAAGATTTCAGACAAATTGATCCGGTTGATCTAGAGGAGATGAACATTCAGTGGAATATGGCTATGCTAATGAGACAGGCAAAGGATTTCTTGAAGAGGACGGGAAGAAAGTATATTGGGTCTAACAGTCGTTCTCGTATGGGATTTGATAAAACTAAAGTTCGTTGCTACAATTGTCAAGAGTATGGTCATTTTGCAAAGGAATGTTCGAAGCCTAAAGTTGATTTTGATTCTCAGAAAAAGCCAAATACTTTTCAGAACAATCGTAATCAGTCACATGGTTCTTCTGGTTCTGGAAATTCAAATCATGCATCTGCATCATCTGCATTGGTTGCTCAAAATGATGACAATTATGACTGGGGGATTCATCTTGAAGATTTGGTTGGTGCTGTGAGTCAAGCATTTGTGGTTGAGATTCATTCTGACAAATCTGAAGAAGCAACTGATGATGAAAGTTCAAGTGATGGTGAGAGTATGCCGAGTGCTGATGAAGAGCATGAAAATGTTGAACCTGAGATTGCATCTGGTGTATCTGAAGAAGAGATTACTTTAACTCCAAATCTTTCTGATGGTGCTGATTCTGAAGCTATTCCTATTGCTAAAGTCTTCATGGCAGATATGTCAGATCCGACAAAGGTAAAAGATTCTGTCTGTCCAATTTACTGTTCTAATTGCATCCGTATTAAAGATAAATTGCAAAAAGTTATGGATGATAACACAAATCTAATTTGTGATATGAAATCCATGCACACAGTTAATCAGAAATTGAAAGATAATGATAAATTGTGTATAGATAGAATTGAGTCTTTGAAAAGAGATTTGAACTCTTTGGGGTTGAAAAATAAGGAACAAGCATATCATCTGGATATGGCGTATGCTGATATCGAAAAGCGTAATGAAATTGTTGCTCAAAAGAACAAGGAGATTTCTGATAAAGAATCTGAGGTGATAAGATTACATAGAAAGCTGGAACAGTTTGAAAATTCATTTATAGTTTTGGATTATTTCAATGCTAATGCTGATCCTACAAAGAGGGTTGCTGGTATTGGGTTTGTTCCTCCACCGTTCAATGCAAATTATGTGGTTGAGCCTGAAATCATTCATGAAGAGGAAATTGATCCCAAGACAGTATTGAAAGTGAATCCAGTGACGGGTGAAGAAATGGTGTATGATTCTGATATTGAAGATGAGGTGTTTGATGAAACAAAGGTTGAAGGCATTCCTAAAGAGGTGAAAATTGATGAACCGAAGGTTGTGAAGAATGTTACCTGTGATAGGTGTATTCTGACTGAACCTGATGAGGTGCACGTTGTTCAACCGAAGCTGTCAAAAGTGTTACAAGCTAGTGGTTTTGTGGCTGCTGATTTTCAAAAGAAGAATTCATCAACAGTGACTAAACAGGTTTATGTTCCAAAGAAGCCAGTAAACTGTTCAGTGAAATCTTCTGAATCTTGTTCGTCCAACAGTTCTTCAAATTCCACAAAAGCTCCTTATATCAGAAGTCATCATGATAAAAGAGTTTGTTTTCATTGTAATGAGGCTGGTCACATTCTGATTAATTGCCCATATAAGAATAAGGGAAAATTGAAGATTGAAATTCCACAACAAAGAGTGGTGAAAATCTTGAAAAGACCGACTGTGGAAAAGCCTACATCGTGTGGTGTAAAGAATGTGTCTTATCAATCTTTTGCTAAATCTTCGGGTTTTAAGCAACAGGATAAGAAACCTGTTGTTATTCAGAAGAAGTTTGAAATTCCACATGTTGGAAGTTCAAAAGAGTCTCAACCTGAAATTAAACTTTCTAGACCTCAACGAAGAAGACGTAACAGAACATTAAAGAAACTTTTGGAAACATCTGAATCTGATAATCATATATCTCATAATGTTTTTCCAATTAATCAATCTGTGTCTTCATTGCAAAGGTCTAAAACTGCACTTTATGTTCCGAAGGTTGATGATAAAGTAGATTGTGAGCTGCTAGAAGTTGTTTATTTTGATCCATCTGGACGACCCAAGACCACAATGGCTTGGGTTCCTATTTCTAACTGATTGTCTTTGTTTATGTAGGGACAACCAAGGAGGACTATCAACAATACATGGTATGTGGATAGTGGTTGTTCTCGACATATGACAGGGAATATTCGTTTATTGGAGGATGTGATTAAAATTGATGGAGGTTATGTCGCTTTTGCTGGAAATAAAGGCGGGTACATAACTGGTCAGGGTACTTTGAAGAATGATAAAGTCAAATTTGAGAAAGTGAACTATGTGGAGCAGCTTGAACACAATCTTTTGAGTGTATCTCAAGTGTGTGACAAGAAGTTTTCATTTCATTTCAATGATTCTGAATGTTATATCTTGAAACCGGGCTTTGTTATTCATGACGAATGGATTCTTATGAAGGCTCCGAGGAGAAATGACACATATGTCCTAGACATGAGTGTTGCTACTACAACGGATTCAATTCCTACATGTTTACTCTCCAAGGCGTCTGAATCGGATTCTATTTTGTGGCACAGGAAACTTGCTCACATCAATTATCGGAAAATGAATTATATTGTGAAGAATGATCTGGTTCTTGGTGTTCCGAAGTTAAAATTTTCTGTTCCTGATGACTGTATTCCGTGCAAGAAGGGAAAACAACACAAGAAGTCCCACAAATCTAAGACAAAGAATTCAATTGTAACTCCGTTGGAGCTACTGCATATGGATTTGTTTGGACCGATTAGTATCAGGAGCATTGGTGGTAAATCTTACTGTTTGGTTGTAACAGATGACTTCTCTAGATTTTCATGGGTTAAGTTTCTTGCTTCTAAAGCCGAAACCACTGAGTTGGTACAATTCTTAATCCTGGGTTTGGGGAGTTTGTGGAAACTGAAAGTCAGAAGAATTAGGAGTGACAATGGCAGCGAATTTAAGAATAGTAAGATGGGTTTATTCTGTCTTCAAAAGGGAATTCATCATGAATTCAGTGCGCCATATGTACCTCAACAAAACGGTGTTGCTGAATGAAAGAACAGGACTTTGGTTGAAACGGCTCGTACGATGCTTGCTGATTCTAAGCTTCCAGTTACTTTTTGGGCTAAGGCTGTGAATACTGCGTGTCACGTTTTGAACAGAGTCTTGACCGTGAAGCGACACAACAAGACATGCTATGAGTTGCTTAATAATCGGAAGCCAAATCTGGACTATTTACTACCTTTTGGTAATCCATGCACCCTGTTGAAAGTTCGAGATGTCCCAACCAAGTTCAGTGCTAAGGCTATTGAAGGGATATTTCTGGGGTATGTTGCAAATTCTACTACCAAGAGGGTTTATAACAAAGAGACTCGCCAAGTTGAAGAATGGTTTCATATTGACTGTTCTAATCGGTCTTTACCTCAAATGGCGACTGGACCAGACTGGGCTTTTGACTATGACAATTTATTCAAGTCTTTTCATTTTCCTTCTGATATTTCTCCTGAGGAAGCTGCTGTATTATATGATTCTTCTCAGGATGTCCAGTCTAGTGGTTTTCTACCTACTGAAGTTCCACATTCTTCTGTTCCCTCAACATCGGCTTCAGATCCTAATGTTGCTTCTTGTTCAGGACCACAAGAGTCTGATAGTGAAGAAGAAAATGTTATCTTTCAAGATTCTTCTGCTAATCCTTTGATTGTTGAAGAACCGTCTTCTTCGTCACAGGCTCAGGGGGAGATTCCTACAAATTTGGACTCGGAGATACCAGTTAATCCAGATATGTCTTATCAGGTTGATACAACTCAAGTTGATGTGTTGCCGGTTCCTGAGGTTGCATCTATTAAGGAACTCAAAAATCATCCGGTGACAAATATCATTGGGAATTTGTGTGATGGAGTGCAAACGCGTTCTATTGTTGAAAACACTTGTTTGTATACAGGTATAAAAGATTCTGGTGTTCTTGATGTATGCTCACATTCATGTTTCATTTCTCAGGTTGAACCAAAGAATGTTGAAATGGCGTTAAGTGATAACAATTGGATAGAAGCCATGCAGGAAGAACTTGCACAGTTTGATAAACTGAAGGTTTGGAATCTTGTACATCTTCCGAAGGGTGTGTATCCGATTGGTACAAAGTGGGTGTTTAAATGTAAGAAAGATGATCGAGGTGTCGTGGTGCGTAATAAGGCAAGATTAGTTGTCCAAGGCTTCAATCAACAAGAGGGAATTGATTACACCGAGGTTTATGCTCCTGTTGCGAGGCTTGAAGCTATTCGATTGTTTCTTGCTTTTGCATCTTTCAAAGGTTTTAAGGTGTTTCAATTAGACGTCAAAAGTGCTTTTTTATATGGTAAGGTCAAGGAGGAGGTCTATGTGTGTCAGCCGCCGGGGTTTGAAGATCCAATTCATCCGTCTAGAGTTTTCAAGCTTGATAAGGCCCTCTATGATCTTCATCAAGCTCCCCGTGCGTGGTATGAAACGCTGTCTACACATCTTATGGCTAATGATTTTGTTCGTGGCAAGATTGACTCGACCTTATTCATAAAGAAATCAGGGGGAGATTACCTACTAGTGCAGATATATGTTGATGATATTATTTTTGGCTCTACCAATGAAGGGTTGTGCAAAGATTTTGAGAGTGTTATGAAATCGAAGTTTGAGATGTCAGCTATGGGAGAGTTATCATTTTTCTTAGGTCTTCAAGTTAACCAAAAGGAAGATGGTTTCTTTATTCATCAGTCCAAGTATGTCAAAGACATCTTGAGCTGGTTCAAGATGGAGGACTGTACCCCATACGATACTCCGATTCCAGTCAATCATAAATTGAATTCTGATCCGGATGGAAAAGAAGTTGATTGTCGACTTTACAGGGCAATCATTGGATCTCTCATGTACTTAACCGCTTCAAGGCCGGATATAATGTTCGCTGTGTGTATCTGTTCTAGATTCCAAGCAAAGCCAAAAGAGTCTCATTTGATTGCAGTAAAAAGAATTTTTCGGTATTTGAAAGGAAAACAAAGATTGGGACTATGGTTTCCACATGGTTCTAACTTTGAATTTAATGCATATACTGACTCTGATTTTGGTGGTTGTTGTTTGGACAGGAAGTCTACTACAGGTGGTTGTCAGCTTCTGGGTAATCGTCTAGTTTCCTGGCAATGCAAAAAGCAAACCACAGTCTCAATTTCAACATGCGAAGCAGAATACATTGTTGCTGCAAGTTGTTGTTCACAGATCTTGTGGATCCAACAGCAATTAAGAGATTATGGTTTGAACTTTACAGGAACCCCCATGTTCATTGATAATAATGCTACAATGTCTATCACAAATAATCCTGTTAAGCACAGTAAAACAAAGCACATTGAAATTAGATATCATTTTATTCGTGATTGTGCAGAAAAGAAGTTGATTGAGCTGGTGAAGGTACATACAGATGATAATTTTGCTGATCTGTTTACCAAGGCATTTGATCGTACCAGGTTTGAGTTTCTTATCAAAATGATCGGTATGATCAATCCCGAATAAAAATTTTTCAAAACAATTTTCATGGGAGATTTTGTTTTAAATTTCTTTTATTGCTTTATTACATTTCTGCATTTTAAATTTCAGTCAAAAATTGTTATTTATAAAAAGTCAAAACAAAGTGAAAAATATAAAAATTTGACATCATTTGAAGTTAGAGAAGAAATGATAGTACATCAGTGAATAGTTCATTACACATGACCATAGTGGACCTTTGATTTGATAGTTTAAAGTAAATTGATTTGATCTAAATTTAAAAGTCTGCATAAATGAGAAATGATAGTGTTTTGAATGCTCTAATCTTGATAATTTGTTTTAATTTGAATATGAGTTTGAAACTTAAATTGTCAATAGACTAGAAGCGTTTTTAAACCAATAGTAGTGTGAAAATTAAATATGATATGATTACATCTGTGATTTGAACCCATGGTATGCTGGGTGTGTGTGTAAAAGATCATTATCAGATAAAGAATATATGGTTTTAAGAATTTCATGAGACCAATATCGAATTATGTCTTTAGCACAAACTCTTTCAGTTCACTTCACTGCCCATGCCCCGAAAAACATGCAATGTGTTGCTGAACTAAGATATGCTTTCAAACAACATCTGTTGAAACATATATTTACCCTTGGATCAGTTAGATACATCATCTAGTCTGATTTCATTGAAATTTATCCAGATAATAGTTGGATCCTCCATACCTGAATCTTTTGATTCTCATTATCAAGCCAATTCATTAGAATCTTTTGATTCTGAATCATCATGATTCATATATCCTTTGGGATCTGCTATTCTATACTTGTGCTAAAAGAGATAATTTCATCTTGGAGATTGATCTAATCTTGCAATAAACCGTGTATGTCTTGAAGATAGTGCAAATTTAAATTTCTGTTGGCATATATGTGGGGTACACGATGTTTTTCATTTAAATGGTACTAACTCACATGAATTTGGAAGAAAAACGCTTATAGTTTCAAATTATATAATATTGACAACTTAAACTTTCATGCTTTGTATTACAAATTCGGTATGAATAATTGAGCATTTCATAACCTGATCTTGTTTACTTTGAAATTTATCGCGTATTATTTCAAGTTTGTGTTTTGAGTTGATTGAAAAGTCGAAAAGAAAAGTGAATATTTGGAAAAGAAAAGAGGAAAATATGTTCAAAATGTGAATATGTTGGTTGTAAAAAAATTTCATTGCAAAATTGCATGAAAAGGTAAAAGATATGAGTTGTATATAAATGAGTTTGAAAGTTTCATTTCATAGGTTACCCATAAAGGTTAAGAGAATGTGTGATGAAATATGTTCATATACTGATTTGATCTTTTTACTCATGATGCAAATCCAAAAATATGTGATTTTCAGTTTGCTTATTCAATTTGCTTATAAAAAATCCAAAAATATGTGATTTTCTGTTTGCTTATATAAAAATCCAAAAATATGTGATTTTCAGTTTGTCCAGATAAAAACCAAAAATATGTGATTCCGTTTGTACAGATAAAATCCAAAAACATTTTATTTTTTCTCTTCCATGAAAATTTTATCTTTTATTAAAATGTTCGGGATTGGATCGGATACATGCTACAGATGGAAGATCACAAGAAAGTGGAGTGTTGACGGTTGTCAAATTGGTTCAAAGAACTTGTTGGTTTTTGGTTAAGCGAACATATTTGAAGCGAACTTACGGATTTTTCCAAATTTGATAAATTTGTTGTGTAACCGATTTTTTCTGGTAAGTTCTTACTCAGTTTCAGTTTGCGAGTACAAAGAAGGTAATTTCGTGGATTATTGTCCGTTAAATCGACGAGAAATATCGAATTTTAACCTTTATTCTTCGCGATATAACTGTTGACTGTTCTTGACTGATTCGTTGTGGTTTGGGTTATAGAGTCTGAAATTGACCATTGAATATGGTTTGTTGTTGTTAATCGTTGATGTTAATATGTTTGGAGTGCGAATTTGTTCAGTATTTGACCGATTTATGATTTTGAAATTGAAGCTGTAACGACACTCAGGTTCAGGCGAACTTGTTCAAGCGAACTTGTTCAAGCGAACTTGAGTAGGCGAACTTATTATGTTCGCCTCTTGCAAAACTAAGCGAACTTATTAAGTTCGCCTAAGGGCTCAGCAGTGAATGTGGACTTGTGATTTTTTTTGTTTTGTGAAATTTAAAAAAAAAAAAAAATTTGTTATGTGTGTGTATTATTAATGTGTGTTTCGTATATGTGTATTTCTATTATGAGTATTATATATGTGTACGTGTACTAATGTTTGTTGTGTTGTCCAATACTTTCACAGATGGCTCGTCGTGTAGAATATAAACATAATCAAGTGGCATTGTTAGATCCTAACATGTCCGAAGCAGCAAATTTTCTAGGAATCATAAATTTTCTGAATCGATCAAGACTGCATGTTGCTTTATCTGCATATCCATACATCAGCTTGGTGTATATCCAGCAATTCTGGGATACGGTACATCAAGATACCGATGTGGTACCGCATGTACTTCATGCTACGGTAAACAATACTGAGGTTGCTATTTCGGAGGAAACGATTCGTGCTGCTTTAGGCTTAGGAGGTGCTCCTGAAGATCCTATGTCTTATCCTGGTACTTTGATCATGGGCTGTTTTCAAAGGATGGGATACCGAGGCCGACAAAATGATACTCAAGCACGCAAAGGCGGATTAGTTGGAGAGTGGAGATATTTCATGCACGTGATTATTCAGTGTTTATCCCCACGAAAGGCAGGCACTGATGGACTGAAGAGTGCTCTCCAGGCTGCAATGGTTGCACTGACTCTTAACAAACGGTTCAACTTTGCTTTGTACATATACCGTGAGTTAGTCATGCAAATAAATCCTCCAGAGGGTCAAGGGTTTCTCATGTACCCTAGGTTCGTGCAATTGATTCTGAATCATCTTATACCGGGTCTTCCACAGCATCCTATTCGATTGACGTTGACTCCTATGTCTAAAAGGATCTTTACAGACTGTACAAAGGTTAAACAACAGAATGCTGCACTGATTCCTGTTCCTACTCCGTTATTTGGTCACTTAATCAATCCTGATTATGTTGAACCTCCAAATGACAATTGGTTTCATCCAGAAGAATTAGTTCAAGGTCAAGTTCCACAGCAACATCAAGTTCAACAGCCAGTTCCACAGCAAGTTCAAGCACAACAACAGGTTCTACAACCACAAGTACAAGTTCCAATAGTTCAACAACCAGTACAAGTTCAACAACCAGTACAAGTTCAACAACCCGAACAAGTTCTACAACAACAAGAAGTTCCTATTCCTCAAGTCCAGGTTGATGAACCTGTGATTAATCCAGTTCATGAGGACGTTGCTCATGATCATGCTCAAGATTTGGGTATGAATATGGATGATTTTGTTGATGACGCTGTGAACTCACCAATTCATGCCACTGAAGGGAATGTGGTGGATTCTAGTTCCAGCTCAAGTGATACTCATTTACCTGATTCTGAGGCTACTGATACTGATTCATCTAAGGACTTTAGCTCAGATCATTAGAAGAGTTTGGCTAAATTGCCACTGCCTAATAGAGGAACACGTGTTAAATCTAGTGCCAAAAGAACAAGAAGAAAGACTGTTCGGAATCCTCCTTCCAGTTCAGTTCTTGGAAAGAGAACATTAGTTGATAAGAGTTCCGACTCGGATTTCACTGTGAATCCAGTTCCAAAAGCACGGAAGCTTATGTCTGCTTCTATTGCCGTTGCTCAGTCTTCTCAAGGTGTTGAGGACGCTACTTTTGTTGCATCCTTACTAGTTACACCTCCTGTGTCAAGACCTACATCTCCTGTAATTTCTCCAGTTCTTACAGTTCCTATAGTTCCTACCGTTCATACTGATCCTACTATTCCTACTTCCTCTACTACTACTCCAAAACCGTCTGATTCTGATCGGATAGCCTTTCTTGAATCTCAAGTCATTGCTTTACAATCTCAAGTTACAACTCTTGTAACTGCTGATTCTCAACGACAGTTGGTTATTAGGGATCAAGCTACTCAGTTGGCTACTCAAGCTTTCCAGATTGCTGATATGCAATTGTTGGTGTCTAAGCTTGTTGAGCGTCTTGACGCTCAGGGGGAGTTAAGGATCCGTGATAAATGTCATGACGATTCTATTCAACGAAAAGATGATGAAGACAATGATCCTCGTGGAAATGTTGAGGGTGATCGTCAAGTCGCTACTGACGTGAATCCTTTATCAAGTGTTCAGGGGGAGTCGACATCAAAAACAATTGAAGGAGATAAGACGGATTCTGGTGTGAATGAAGAAGAGATTCTATTATTAGAATTCTTTGCTAATTCTGAAGAAGAGAGTGCTGAGAAGTTGGAATGTCTAGATGATTTAGACGATTTGTTTAATGACAGTGACATGTCAGATACGGAGATAGAAGAAGGGGAGATAGTAGAGATTGAAATAGAGAAGGGAAAAGAGAGTGTGACATATGAAGGCGGTGATGGTCTGAATATTCCTTATAACTTCATCCAAGAGGATGTTATTCCTGAGTTCTCTTATGATGGAATAACTGATTCTATGGACTCTGATGAAGACATCAATATGCCGGAAGATACTGCTCAATCCAAGACAGATACTGAAACTGAAACTGCTCATCCAGTGTCTCCAAAGCTGAATGAAGAACCTGTGATGTATAGAGATACAGGTATGACTAGAGAACAATGGAGAGAAGTGGTTAATAGCTGGATGAAAGTACTTCCTAAGTCACAAGAACAACCTACTCAGAAATAAAGATATGTGAATAAAGAGCGGTGTATCGGAAGAATCATAAGTTGGTTTTATGATGGTGATACAAAGTTGTTTGCCTTGAAGAGATCTGATGGTGTTCAATACTTAAAGCCTAGGATCAAGTATTTCAATACCTTGCCAAGGTCTGAAATGAATGGTCTAGCTACAAAACCATTGATTAATAGATCAAATTGTGGGTTAGCAGATGTGATTGCAAACTTGATTAAGAGAGAAGGTGGATCAGGGAAGTATGAACGGTTAAAACCACAGACAGGAAGACGAGTAAAGATAGTTGATAAAACAACTGGGATTGTGACATGGAAATACAAGTTCAAGACAGTTCGTGCTGTTCAGAAGATTCCATTGAAGAAAATACCACAAGATTTTCTAGGAAATATGAAATGGTGGTATGTCGATGTGAATACCGGTGAAGCCAGAATTGAAGATAAAGAGAATAAGGTCATTGTGAGTTTCTACGATGCAATGAGTCTTATTAACTTTTCTAAGAAAGATCAGATGACATTAAGAAAGAACGAGATAATGTTTACTAATGAATGGAGAGAACAAGGGCTTCAGTATAAGAGAGTTTTGGAGATTTGTCACAGATACGGCGTGCATGCAGGAAGCAGATTACCAGTCAACTGGAAGAGCTCATCATAAAGACTGAAGACAGAAGATCAAGCTATTGTCAAGGGGGAGTCTGTTAGGACATAGATTTGAATGACAATATCTTTGTAATAGTTTTAGATCTTATTGTCTTTATGTTTTGTAATGTTTTCTAAGTGTTGTAAACAAGTTCTACTAGAGGCGAACATGTCTAGTTCGCCTAGTCTATCAGAGGCGAACTTAGTAAGTTCGCTTAGTCCAGTAGAAGCGAACTTGTTAAGTTCGCTTATACTCTGAGAGGCGAACTTGATAAGTTCGCTTATATCAGAACTTGTGTTTATAAATATAGAGTTTACAGTTAGTTACAGATAGTAGACAGAACAGACTAGAACAGAGCAGAAGTGATTATCTTGTAAACTCTATGTGTTTTGGAATATAACGAGAAGATTATTTACGCGTGTTGTTTCTACTGTCAATTAGTATACAATCGTTAACATGAAGGATTCCGCACTTCATGTTATAGTTACGTCCTGTCACGAGTCCGATCGGTAGTCGAGTCACCTGGACCTACAGATAACAATCGGAGTAACACTTTAAACGAGAAAGCATTTCTAATTACTTTTCTTATCCTTTTCATCTTTCTTTTAAACAAAACCCTTTTTTCCAACTTATTATCCTAGTGAGACAATAGCGATGGTTGAGTAAGGAATCCGTGTCAATGGTTCGATACTTGGTTCTTACCCAGACTATAATACGCTGTGATAGGTACACTTGCCTATTGTGTGTGTTTTAAGTTGAAGTAATAATCATTTTAATTTATAAATTTAAAACCTGATTTTGTGTAACTCTAAACCGAACATTATTAAAGATATATATATTATGTCTCTCGGATTTAGCATCAATATTTTGGAGCCATTACCAGGGATGTATTTATATTTATATATTTTTATATACATAAAACACGTTATCAATATGACAGTTATAAATTATGTTAATTACATTTTAAAACTTTTTTTTCAACTAGGTATTAATTTTTTTATGTAATTGATACATGTTAATTCATATTAAATTCATTTGGTTAATGATATAATAACTATTAATAATTAAATAATAAGTATCTGTTATAAATGCAGACTAATTTATAGCCCAGCCCAATGTTTATGGGTTTTAGGGTTTCATATTGTATTGTGTGTATATATATATAATGTATGTGTCTGCTATTATGAATAAAACCAGTTTCCCTCTCGCAATTTCTCTTTATTTTATTACGTTATCAGCACGAAATCGCTCTTAGAATTACGTCTCAACGGCTGAAATCTCGGTTTAGGAAAAAGGTTGGTTCCTAAATGTCGCAAGGGAAGGAAAAGGGTCGCCACCTGTTTCACATCATCTGCACCACCATCTGTTGTTGTCGTATCTATATTGCAGCCATTTGTTAACGGCTTAGAGAGCTATCTGGCGATCACCGGGAACATCGAAGCTGCCGCCTAAGCACATGGTCGTTATCCCATTCCTTTTCTGAGCAGCCTTTATTCGACAAATCAGGTAACAATTTCGGACCCAGTTAATCTATACATGATATACATATATTCATACATAATATCTTGTTGATGCTTAATACCTGAGTTTTAATTGAAATTCCGGCGATGAGGCTTGTAAATCGGCAATAGATAGCAGTTTGGTGAACCTTACATACCTGATTAATGATATTACATTTGGTTTCATTTTATATCATTGATTAATGAACAATATTCAAATAAGACAAATGAGACGTCAAAATGACAAATTTCACAAAACTCATAAACATCATAAAAAAATTAAAAAATTTGGATAAAAAGGAACAACTAAATAATCTCCATCATCGCTTTTAAAACTGAATCTAACCTGTAAAATCGTTCTTACTGGTTCCATGGTAATTCTAAGGGAAGTCGTAATCACCGCCGAGAGAAAAACTGTGATTTGAAGAAAAAAAAAACGCATCATATGTGATGTATAATCAGAGAAAAGGAAATTCCTTTTACCTATTTTGCCCTCCATATCAAATAAAGAGTTAATAGCATAAATGGCCCTTGTGGTTTGTCCATTTTACACGTTTAGCCCCCACAGTTCAAAAATTACAATTTTAGCCCAATGTTTTAGGACTTTGTTGGGAATTTAGCACCTGGGTTTAAGTTCAGTTAATTTTTAACTTTAAAGTAACCTAATATGAGGGCATATTTGTACTTTTACTTTTTAAATCACATTCCTCATGGGGGATATCGTTGTTTAGTACAATCAGCACACTTGGTTCATTCTCACCTTCATCTCCTTCTTCAGTTTCGATTTTGCTTGAAACAATCCATGGCAGTCTGCGATTGTGGTAGACTTGCTATCGTACGTACTTCGTAGACGGATTGTAACCCGGGTCGACGATTTTACTCATGTCCACAACCTGTAAGTATCTCTTTTTCGATTTGAGTTATCTCATGCCCTAATCTTAATCGGTACATATAATTTGTAGGGTGGGTTGATGCCGATTTGAATTATCTCCTACCCCAATCTTTACTTTTGTTTAATTTGGCAATACTCAACATGCCAATTTGTAGAGTGGGTTGATCCACCAATGTATCAAAGGAGTTTGGATATCATCCCTGGACTACTGAGAAAAAAAACAAACGAACTTGAGATTGAAGTTAAACAACTAAAATCACGAAACTGTTTGAAGTACATTTTGATCTTTGCTTTGTTCGTAGCATCAGGGCTCATATTTTTGTTGTCTAGTTAATTTTTTTGTCTATTGAACCCTATGAGCAACATGGCTCTTATTTTGTAATGTATTAACCAAGTTTAAGGGTACTGGGGCACAACCTAAGTACCCTATGTACCCTAGTGACTCTGTCTAATGAGGGATTTCCACCTTATTTTTATCCAAATCTAACCGTAAGTACACTGGGGGTACTACACTAAGTACCCTAAGTTTTTTTTCTTTCATTTTTTAAATTAATTATTTATTAAAACTAACTAAAAAAATACAATGAATAAAAAAAATCATTAATTAAAAAAAGGTTAAATAAAAATAAATAAATAAAATACAATAAAAAATACATACAAATAAATCTAGAAATCACAAGGCTATCGATACCGTTTCGCTATTTCACGTTTTCGTTTAACAATTATTTTCAACATCGGTCCAGTCACATGGTCGTGCGGATCCATAAACATTTTAAAAACCTGGTTCATACGATCCTCCCGGATAGACTCCCGTTGATCCTCCACCAAGTTAATAGTTTGTTCATCTTTTTTCTTTCTTGATTCCAATAGCTCTTTCAAAATATCCTCTTTCCTCGTTGTGTATTGTGCAACCGCTTCGACTAAACTACCTTTGCTTGACGACTCGCCTGATTTCTTTGCTTTTGTGTTGGTCTGGTCGGGGTTGCGTTTTCATTAAGGTCGGGTGTCCAATTACTAAAGGGGTCATCATTTGAGTAGTTGCAGGAATCCGAACACTTTCTTTTATGTTCGGATTGACCTGAAAACTCCTCACCCATCAACGGCATTTTGTTCCATTTATCATGAAACCGTACAATCTCCCAACACTCAACGTGGACAAAAGGTTTTTTGTGCTTATTTTGGTAATCCTTTAACGCTTTCTTCATTACATCAATGTCGGCGGCTCCACTCGCACGTAGAGGGTTCTATATAGTTATAATAAATAAATAAAAAACTAGTAATATAAACTTAAATATAAATAAAAAGTAATAGAAATATACGCTTGAACCCAACAACGGTTGAACCAACCCATTTAGATATTTAAAACCATCCATTTTGAATTTAGTTGTTCAATAGTTCGGTTGCTTCCACCAACTTGTTCGTTGTAATGCTGAAGCACTCGATTCCAAAACCCGTCTTTCTTTTGTTGATTTCCAATTACCGGGTCTTCGAAAATATGAACCCAAGCCTTACACAAAGCAGTAGTTTGTTTATCGGTCCAATGTTGACGTGGTGCATGTGTGTGGAATTTTTTTTTTTTCCAGGTTGTTCATCATTTTCTTCTTCTTCAACCTCTACTTCTTCAACGTCGTCATTTTCTTCTTCAATTTCGTCATAAAAAATTGGGAGTGGTCGTTCTTTATTATGGGTTGGGTTACGGTATGGTAGGTTTTGATAGCGTGGTGCAAAAGGGTCAAACGTAAGTTGATATTGTAAGGGATAGATATATTTACAGAGTGCAATTGAGTAGGTATGGTTGGCATTTTAGAATACAGATAATATTGGTATTGGAACGGTGGTTGTATCGGTTGTTTTATTGGTTGATCTTGGCTAGAACCGACATTTGATTTTTTTGTGATTACCGGCCTTTGATTTTTGGGAATCCATGGAGATTAAAAAGAGTGTATTTTTTATGTAGAAGTATAGTAGAAATAGGGTAGTTTTTTGGAGTAAAAAATATTAATGGAAGGATATGTATTTATAAGTTAAAATTAATTAATTTTATTTTTAAATCTCAATGGCTATATTGCCGTTCACCAACGGCTCTTCACACGGGTATACTTAGCCGATCGACCTAGTCGATACCCATGCAACGGTGTACCATGGAGATTAAAAAGAGTAAAAAGAGTGTATTTTTTGTGTAGAAGTATAGTAGAAATAGGGTAGTTTTTTGGAGTAAAAGATATTAATGGAAGGATATGTATTTATAAGTTAAAATTAACTAATTTTATTTTTAAATCTCAATGGCTATATTGCCGTTCACCAACGGCTCTTCACACGGGTATACTTAGCCGATCGACCTAGCCGATACCCATGCGACACATGGCGTAACCGATGGACGCCCCTTGCTCCTTATGTAATGAAGGCTGAACTTATTAATTGTTTATTTACAAAATCCTAGTCAAATGGATTGTAATTATATCAAACTAGTTGGGTCCACACGCGCATTGCGCGTGTTCTATTTATGAAAAGGTTCGCGCCACACGATGGAAGTTTAGTCGTTTCTTCACTGCGATACGCAGCGTGACATTGGTTGTTATCGGCTCGGGTTATCGAAACCATAAAAGCGAATCACGATAAAGCGAATACCGATACCGGTTCCGATAACACCAATGCCGACAGCAATGATGTTCGCTCATTGTCGAGTGAGTTTGGTCGTTATCGGTTCGGTTTGTCTGCGGCAACGGCTATCACTCCGTTATAAAACCCTAAAACATAACCCCTCGTAAAAGTGAACGTCACTCTGTCCTAAAATAACCTGAAAACGTAGCGTCAAGTAACCCAAAAAAAATCCAGATACAAAACATGTTACAACGGCTATCACTCTACCATAAAACCCTATAGTGTACCTCGTCGTAAAATTGAACATCACTTCACCGTAAAACCTGAGATCGTAGTGTCAAAAAAACGCGAACGCAAACATGGACGCAACAATTTAAAAAAAGAAAAGTAAAAAACTCAAACGTTGTACCCTGTCGTAAAAGTGAACGTCACTTCACCGTAAAACCTCAAAAAACGCGAACACAAATTGATTCCATTTTACAAAATTGCAACAATTTTCTTAAAAACGTTTCATTCTTGAAAACAAAAGAAAAAAACTCAAACGTTGTAACCCATCGTAAAAATGAACGTCAATTCACCGTAAAATCTCAAAAAACGCGAACACAAATATAGACAAAACAATTTAAATAAATAAAAGAAAAAAACTCAAAAAAAAATCACTAAAGAACAAAAACATTACTATTCATTTAGTTCACAAATAAACGTAAATATAATCATAATCATAAATAAATAATAAAAGTAAATAAAATACCACAAATCACAAAAGTGAATTCACTTCAAAATAGAATAGCATGTTTGTAATACTATAATTTAACTTTGAGTTTGTGTTAAACTAGAAGTTAAAACCCGCGCTACGCAGCGGGGACGTATTATGTAGTAAATCAAAACGTTAAAACGTACGAAAGGAAATAAAAAAAATTATAAAAAAACCGGATTAAAAAACTAAAAGACCCTGCGTTTCGTGGTGGGAGGGTGATCGTTTCTTCCCCTGTAACGCGGCAGGAGTTTGGTCGTTATCGGTCATGCTCGTCAAAAACCATAAAAGCGCATACCGATAACGGTTACCGTAAACCAAAGCAGCGACAACAATGTTCCTCGCTCATAAGCGGTTGCATCTGTCACGATAGCGCAACGGTAATGTCGTTCGCTATACGAACCAAAAAAGTGCTCGATTCTGAATACTACTCCGTTTAAAAAAATAAAAACCGAACAGTTCACAAAAAAAAAATAAAAGCAGCTGCACATTTCTGGTTTTTTTAACTTAACGAACGAAAGTTATTACAGAAAAAAAACAAAATCCCTTAAACTCCTAAGTATTTTAAGAATTAGTCAATCAACAAAAGTCGAGTCATGGCACATCATTTGAACCCTAAGTACACTAAAATATCCTACCTACTCTAACATTTTTTAAATAAAAGTTTAAAAAATAAATAAAATACATTAAACATAAAATTAAAATTAAAAGAATACAACATACAAATGAAATAAAATTAAAATTAACTAAAAAATAAAAATACATTCAACTTAAAATTAAAATAAAAAAAGACATAATATTCATTAAAAATAAGCCCCAGTATCCTGCACATCTACTTCAATAGTTCAATTGAATGAGCAGCATCAACAAATATGCAATCAACTCCTCCTTCTCTACACAATTTTACTAATTCTTTTACAGCAATCACAACACGCATGGAAGTAATATGATCAATTACAGCAAACCTAACTTTCCGATTATTCAATTTCCCCAATTCAAAAGCATTAAATGACCTAAGTATTTCTTGACGTAAGCCTCAACAGACTTCTTGGCGGCGCCGTAGGCGTAGTGGAGCATGACGGCGGTGTCGCCGCATTGAATTTAGACTCGAAGAAGGACCACTTGACGGCGGTGTCGCGGCGTTGAATTTTCACCTCAATTACATGACGGCGGTATCGCGGTTTGATGTGATTTAAGTAGAAGTCGTCAAATTGCTGGAAGAAACGGAGCTGGTTGTGATCGGAGAATTCGGAGCGGATATCGATGTGGAGGAGGTTAATTTTCTTGCAGAGGGAGGAATTGTGATTGTTTTGAGTGTCTCCGTTTTCTTCTCCATCGGTGTGGTGGTGGTTATCGGAGAGATCATCGGAAGACATGGAGGTGAGATGACGATGGTAGTGGTGGTGGTGGGAGAGAGTGGAAGCGAGGGTAGAATTGGAATTTTGGAAGTGGGTAATGAAATAGAGAAAGTAGTGAGAGACGGAAGGAGTATAAAATATTAAAATGTTGTAAACAGGCAAAGTTTAGTTGTACCTCAAGCGAAATAGAGAGTACTCCACTGTTCACATCAACTTGAATTCTCATCGTTATTTTCCCGACTCTTTCTCCTATTAAATGAGAAGACATGTGTCACTATCTGGTGCTTTCTCACCGTTAGTTAATGTAAATGTAATTATAGATTAGTTATTATATTATTAACTAAATGAATTTAATATGAAATTAATTAGGGGACTAATAACAAGACACCGGAAAATGCTATCCGGACCGGGCTCTATACGCATCGTATAGGGCAATACGATGCGTATTGCCCTTCACAAATTCCCATGTTAGACAACATCGTACCACCTGATCATTCGAACCCTTATACGCATCGTATTGAGCCATACGATGCAGTTTAAGGTACGATGTCACTTCTGACCAGTATCAGAAGATACCTTGTACCCTATACGCATCGTATTGGCCCATACGATGCGTATAGTGGTTGAAATGACCAGGTAGTACTATGTTGTCGGTTTGACCAGGGTCCTATGCACATCGTATAGGCCTATACGATGTATATAGGAGACAAATTTTGTGTATTTAAGTATGCACAATTCTCATATGAACGTATCCTTCAAAAATTATTCAAACAATTTCTTAAATAAATTATAGTCATGTCTTGGTGGTGGGATGGTAACTACGGTTTTCAGGTATATTCTAACGAGTCGCTGGAAAACAACCCGCAAAGTTCTGGCGGTCAAGGTGTGAACCAGGAGGAGGTCTCGTCCGACGTTTATTCTAATCAACGGGTAAGGCTTCCAGATTTGAACGAGCCACTAAGCAATCCCGAGTTCCTATACGGTGAATCCTCTTACCAAACACAACCCACGGACGACTTCGTATACGATGAAGTCTCTTACCCGACACAACACACCGACGACTTCGTATACGCGGGTGAACAATCTTACCCGACAAACATCAAATGGATACAACTAAAATAGAGAACACAGGATCTACAACAAGCATACATCAGTATATACTTAATCAAGATATTTTTCATGAGTCATGACCATGTTGGAAGCATGATCTTGGCTCAAATAGCATCATTCTGGGTGTCAAAAAGAAGCGGAAACTCATCATGATCTTCAGATAAACCTAGTTCTTGTGCCATACTGTTCAATGCTTCATACACCTTGTACATGGACCATCTTGCTTTCACCTTAGTAACACAATTACCTGCAATTCTCATAAACTCAACAATCTTTTCATCATCACCTGCGCCTCGAATGTTCTTATCAATGGCAGTTTTGATCTGTCCTGAACCCGATAGCTGATTCACCCAATCCACTAAATTGCCCTTGTACCCTTCCTCGGCAATGGTTACATTGGTAGGTTTCTGACCAGTGGCTAGTTCCAGGAGCACGACACCAAAACCATAGGTATCGCCTTTCAGAGAAGCAACCATGGTGGTTGAGTACTCTGGAGCCACATAACCAAACTCACCCAGTTCCCCGTTAGCAAAGCTACTCTGATCCGGATGGCTGTTGGAAGAATCCATGAGCCTAGCCAATCCAACATCCACTATACGAGCATCATAATCTTCATCAACGAATATAGCATTTGAGCTAATGTTTTGATGCAGAATCGCAGGCCGACAGCCATGGTGAAGCCAAGCAAGCCCTCTCGCCGCACCTAGACCAATCTTGAACCTTGTGGGCCAATCTAACAAGCTCGGCTGTTTAGCCAACAAAGACGATAGAGTTCCATTCGACATGTGTTTGTAAATCAAAAGCTTTTCATCCTCCACTATGCAGTAACCCAACAAAGGAGTCAGATTAGGATGTCTTAGATTCCCCAACGCGTTCATCTCGGCTTGAAATAGCCTCTCGTGAAGCCTACACGCGCTAAGCCTCTTAATCGCAATAGCAGAACCATCTCTGAGAACAGCTTTATATGTTGTTCCTGTTCTAGTTGAAATAATGATACTTTCTTTACTGAAATTGTTTGTTGCAATCATCAAATCCACCAGCCTAACCTTCACAAGTGGTTTCTGAAACAAGGATACCTGAACAAGCTTGTGAGATCTCAACGTATCAGACCAGCTGCTGCTATCATCCTCACCGGCAACACCATTCCGTCTCTTCCTTTTCGACCTCGTAAAGCACCACCACCACAACCCAAACCCTATCAACAACGACGCCGCGGCCCCAAACACACCGGCGGCAACAATTATGGCCAAATTCTTCGTGTTCAAACCGCCACAGCTGCCAAGCGGCTTGCCACAAAGTCCTCTGTTTCCATCAAAACTAGACGATTCGAATTTCGACAGACTTGCCGGAATCGGACCGGAAAGAGCGTTGTTTGCAACGGAAAACTTAGTTAGCCTAGCCAGATTAGAGAATTGAGGCGGTATATTACCAGATAACTGATTATCCGACAGAGAAATGGTATTCAAAAACGAACAATTACCGAGACTTGTCGGAATTTCTCCGGTCAATTGGTTGCCGGACAGATCTAATTCGACTAAATACGGCAACCACGTACAAAGTTCGCTAGGTATAAAACCAGTGAGATTATTACCGGCGAGATCTAGCTTCTGTAAGCTTACACAGAACCGCAGGTCCGATGGAAATGATCCGACGAGTCCTAGGTCACGAAGCGCTAGCGAAAGAACACGATTTTCCTGATCATTCCAGCAGCTTACGAATTGAAAGTTGCAGACGAATCCTGCGGTATTGTTGTTGAAGTTCCAGCTGGTAAGCTGTGATTCTGGATCACGAAGCGAGCGTTGCACGCCTCGCAAACACTGGGCGTCATCCTCAGCGACGACCGAGAACGGCGGAGTACAGAAGAAAACGGCAAGCGTGATCAGAATCAGGTATATGAAAGAAGGCATCGATCTAGGGTTTTTGTTCATGAGAAATTGCGTGATGGTATGTTAGTGGTGGAAGGATAAGGTGGGAAGAACATTGACTTTTCTGGTAGGGGTGGAGCAGAGCAAGTTTGACCGGGAGAATTATGCAGTTTAGCACGCACACTTTCCGAGTAAAATACTAAAAGCGAGATATTTTTATTTTTTCCAAGTATAACAATAATGATATTATATTTTAATTTTAAGAAAATTATCAAAATATACATTTGACCAAACAATTTTCTTAAAATATACTTTGACTTTTAGCCTACGAATTCATAGACGTTCTCTCTGAACAGACGGCTAAAGCCGGCTAATTAGCCGACCTAAATTTTAGTGCACAACAGAGTTCTGGTCTAATGAAATTTCGACAGGTGGCTTAGTCGTCGGCTAAGGGCCTTATAACGGCCGGTTAAACCTTATAACGACGGCTAATCCGGCGCCTAGGCTCACGGCTAAGGCTAAGCCTGATAACGGCCGGCTAAGCAGGCGCTAAGCTCACGACTAAGGGCCTATAACGGCCGGCTAAGTGCAAAAACCCCCGGCTAAGGGTCTTATAAGCCGTCTGTTCAGAGAGAATGTCTATAAATTCGTAGGCTAAAAGTCAATGTCCATTTTGAAAAAAAACCTATAGTCAAATGTCTATTTTGGTAATTTTGAGGAGTATATCACGTAATTTATTTTTTTCGTTCACTCAAAATATAAAATTCGATTTTCTTCGTTGATAATATCTAGGTGGTTAAACCCGCGCTACGCGGCGGGGTTGGGCCGATTGCTAATAAAATCTAACTGAAAATGTACTATTACGTTCGGTTCGTCACAACACTACAACGGTTACGGCACTGATTATAGGCTACGATACCAAAAAGAATCGATTTTAAATGTAACTTCGTTTTCAAAAAATAAATTACTTTATACTCGCAACTAAAAATTAGTTTATATATATTATTAGCAATTAAAAAATTAGTATGCAAAAATTAATTTATATATATATATAGGGGGAGGTTCAAATAAAAAATGGTTTTTCGCTAATAAACCTAAGAAATGACAAAAACATTAAGAAACGATATCAAATGAACCCCGATTGAGCTCATTTCAGCGGCGTTAAACCGTCTCGTCGAACTCTACCATCTTAGCTTTTAGGGTTTAGATTTTAGGGTTTTAGCCTTAAAGTTTAGATTTTAGGGTTTGGTTTTTTTCAGGGGTGGGGAAGGGGGGTTTAGGTTTTTGGGGTTGGGTGGGGGTGGGTTTAGATTTGGGGGGGGGGGGGCGGTTTAGGTTTTTGGGGGATGGGGTAGGGGTGAGCAAACCTTAACCGTTAACCGAAATTAACTGATAACCGAACCGTCACTGAACCGAATTAACCGATAACCGAATTAACCGACGGTTATGGTTAAGGTTCTTTGATTAACCGATTAAGCGGTTATGGTTAAGGGTGTCCCATAACCGAACGTTAACCGAACCGAACTGATACAAACCTATGTATAGATATATGCATAAAATATAAATGATTTCCCCATTCACTATAGTTATGGTTAAGGGTGCACAAAATATATATATCCATAAATTTTTCTGTTCATTTTCAAAGAAATTTGTATATAACTAATGCATTAATTATGAATTTATGACTAGAAAAAAGATAATATTTTAAACATAATCGTTGGTTTTTTACTAAAAAAAATGTGAATCATGATTACGGAACGAAAGTGGTGAATTAACCGAAATTAACTGAAACCGACGGTTAACCGAAAAGCGGTTAACCGACCAAGCGGTTATGGTTATGGTTATGGTTATGGTTATGGTTATGGTTATGGTTATGGAAGAGGGCATAACCGACCAAGCGGTTATGGTTATGGAAGAGGTCATAACCAACCCCTAACCGACTTTGCACACCCCTAAGTGGGGGGGTGGTTTTAGGCTTTTCGGGGTGGGGTTATAGGGGGTTTAGGTTTTTGGGGGTGCGGGTGGAAGGGGGTTTAGGTTTTTGGGGCCGGGTTAGGGTTTGATGAGACGGTTCCAACGCCGCTGGAGTGAGCTCAATCGGAGTTCGTTTGAACCATTTCTTAGCGTTTTTTAGCGAAAAATCACTTTTTAGTGGAACCGTCCCATATATATATATATATATTAGTTTAAAACTTAATTTATATATATTAGCAATTAAAAATTAGTATGTAAAAATTACAAATTAATTTATAAACATGTTTTTGAAATTTATCTATAAAGTATAAATAAAGGCAGAAAAATACTGAGACCAAAAATATAAACTGGGATGATGTATTTAATATTTATAAAATATTGAGACCAAATATAAACAGGGATGATGTTAACAGTTTCAAAAGTAAACACTATTGTGCAAGTTTTAAAATAAAAAAAATAAAAAAAATTTGTAATCTTTAAAAAATCACAAATAAAAATTAATCATTTTATGTAAGTTACTCTAAATATACCACTTTAAAGTTTAAAGTTAAACTTGTTTTAGTTATTTGTTTATTTAATTGTTAATATGATTAAAAAAAACAAATATAATATTTTATTTTTCACGAAAAACTCTCTCAATCAAAGTTTGTTATATTAAAATCCATCAATTTGAAAAACACATGCGAATCTATATACTATATAATAAATAAAGGTTTTTTCATGTCACGTGTCGCCTTCATGACCAACACATCTATTTTTTATAACTTGAGCGACTTTAATGTACCAAAATTGGGTTTAGTAATTTCTTCGTAATCATAAGAAAGTATATTGGTTTTTATAAGATTAATTCTAGGGGTGCTTATTATTTGAATCGGTCTCGAAAAAACTATAATTCGAACGAACCAAATTCGAATTTGAATTCGGTTTTCGAACTTTCGAACTGGATTAGCATTCGACACAAGTAACACCCCTTCAGTTATCCCTTTGTTTTATATTTTTTATGATATATAAAGTGAGTGATTTAGATAACAGGAATGAGGAACGAAAGAGAGTTGTGTGATTGGCTTTTCTGGATTACGTGAAACTTTACAGCTTCCACATGCTTTGAATATGATTATGGGACCTCAATATATTTGAACAATCTTCGTCAATATACTAAATATAAATATATATATTTTTAACGGTAATGCTGAATTTCTGATTAAAATTCGTCGACTCTGACTCCCTTGCCAAGCGCGTAGAAAATTCTTCTAAAATTCATATTTTAATATAATTAGGTTTAAAAGTTTAGAAGGTATCTTTCAATATCAGTAATTATAAAAGTTTATATTTTAATATATTAGGTTTAAAAGTTTCTTTTTTTGATATGTTGTGATAGAGAGAATGAAAACTAAAATGAGAGAGAATAATTGAGAGAAATTTTTTAATTTAATTGATAACGTAAATAATGATTACAAAAATGCTTATATACTAGAAACAAAACAAAACTAGCGAAACTAAGCATGTTGGTAAAATAGGACTTCCCCCAAGAGAAATAAAATAGCCACTCACAGATCGTCGAGTATTAGGGCAAGCCGCTCAATCAGAAGCACAATAAGCGGATAAAGACAAATCGGAATTGTCATTAAAAACAACCCTTGAGAACAAGTTCCCTTTGACATATCGAAGAGTATGCCACGCAGCATCCCAATGAGAAACACGTGGATCACTCATGAACTGGCTAAGAAACTAAACCGCAAAAGCAAGATCAGACCGAGTGTGAGTGATATAGTTGAGTTTACCAACAAGCCGACGATAGGCCAAATGATCGTCAATAACATGACCCTCATTGAGCTTGAGTTGTAAACGCAAAGGCAAAGGGGACGAAACAGAAGAAACGTCGTCCGTAGGAAACTCGTTCAACAGATCCTTTGTAAATTTACTTTGAGTCATAATGAGACCAGAAGCAGACTTGAGAACCTCAATGCCTAGAAAATAGTTAAGGCTACCAAGATCTTCGATCTGAAAAGTGGAATGTAAGAAAGCCTTTAAAGCAGACATCTCCTGTTCATTGTTACCCGTGAGAAGAATGTCGTCCACATGAACAACAGAATCTCCCATGGTCTTTGAAAACAAAGAATAATCATTGGGAGAACGCATATACCCTTTGGTTTTAAGTGCATCAGAAAGCTTGACATACCACTACCCAGAAGCGTGCTTCAAACCATAAAGAGACTTTTTGAGTTTAAGAACATGATCAGGAGAGGATAATGGCATGCCAGGAGGAGGACTCATATAAATGTCTTCATCAAGATCCCCATGTAAGAATGCATTATTAACATCCAACTTATATAAACCATAATTTCGTTTGGTTGCGATAGCAACAAGACTACGAATAGTAGTCATTTTGACGACAGGGGATAAAGTTTCATTATAATCAATGCCAGCTTTCTGAGTATCACCACGTACAACCAAACGGGCTTTGCAGCGTGCAACTGTGCCATCAGCATTACACTTGACTTTATACATGCATTTGCATTTAATAGCCTTATTACCTTTAGGTAAATGCATGATCTCCTAAGTTTGATTACGTTCTAAGGCAGTAAATTCCTTAGACATAGCCTTTTGCCAAGCAGGATGTTGAGCAACCTCCTGATATGAAAAAGGTTCCTTAACAGAATCAAGATTGAGAAGAAGCTGTTGAGAATCAGAAGAAAGATCAACAAGATTACACAGAGGAAGAAGCTTGGCAAGCAATCGACAAAGTATGAAAGCAAGAGGAATCAATGAAAGCAGAATTACAAACATAATCCTGCAAGTGACAAGGAGGAACAGAAGAACGAGAAGATATTCTGAGCTCCGAAGGAGGAGGAGGAGGAGGAATAGGAGAAACAGGAGGAGAGGAATTAACTTCAGGAGCAACCGAAGAATATGAAAGAACAACAGCTGGATCTGACTCCTCAAACAGATCACTAAGAGAAGAAAACAAATATGAAGGATCGGAAGAATGTAAAGAAGGGAAAATGTGCTCAAAAAAAGTCACATCCCGAGAAACAAGAACTTGCTGAGTGTCAAGATTATAAAGCTTGTAACCTTTCTTTCCAAAAGGATATCTAATAAAAATATAAGCTTGAGCCCGAGGCTGAAATTTATCTCTACCGGGTGTAGGGGTAGAAGCATAACACAAACATCCAAAAGTGTGAAGAGGAGTGTATGATGGAGCTTTACCAAAAAGCATCTCAGAAAGAGATTTGCCCTGGAGAATCCGTGTGAGGAAAATATTAATCAAGTGAGTAGCAGTAAGAACACATTCACCCTAAAACGTAATAGGTAACTTGGACTGAAACATAAGAGCCTGAGCAGTTTCAAGAAGATGTTTATGTTTCTGTTCTACCACCCCATTATGTTGAGGAACCCTAGGACAAGTAGTTTGATGAATAATGCCTTTCTGTTTAAAATACTCAGCATGATGAACACCCGATCCAAGTTCAAAAGCATTATCAGATCGAACACGCTTGACTTTGGTATTGAATTAAGTCTCAACCATCTCAATGAATTCTTGAACGATATTAAAGGCGTTGCCTTTAGTGGTCAGAAGATGAGTCCAAGTAGTTCTAGTAAAATCATCAACAATTATGAGAAAGTATTTATACCCATCATATGTAGTAGAACGATACAGGCCCCACGTATCAATATGAATAAGATTAAACATATGAGAACTAGTTTTACTACTAGAAGCAAAAGGGAGTTTATGCTGTCTAGCCTTAGGAAAAACAGAACAATCATCAAGAGAACAATCATGTGCACCAGAAAAAACATTCAATTGCTTAATTTTGTACAACGACAAATGCCTAAGACGATGATGCCAAAGTAAAAAAAAACAGAAGTACAATGAGAAAAGGAATCAACTGTAACAGAGAAACGTTTATTATGATGCAAAAGATAAAGTCCATTGAGGAGATCTCCCAGAACCAACATACTACTCAGTGAAGGGGCCTGCAAGAAACAAGAAGTTTCAGAAAATTGAGTAAAACCTTTTATATCATTACAATGTTTGGGAACAGATAAAAGATTATGCTTGAATTGAGGCACAAAGAAGACATTGGAAGAAGAACATAAACGGGTGAGTTAAGCAATTGAACATTAGAAAGTAAATTGAAGTCAAAGCACATATGATTACTAGCACCAGTATCAATGATCCAAGTAGTGTCGACCGTAGTCGAATTGCAAGCAATAATACCTCAAAATTAGGAAAG
The DNA here is from genome assembly GCA_023525975.1 of Smallanthus sonchifolius. Classification (NCBI taxonomy): domain Eukaryota; kingdom Viridiplantae; phylum Streptophyta; class Magnoliopsida; order Asterales; family Asteraceae; genus Smallanthus; species Smallanthus sonchifolius. The sequence continues at coordinate 66,524,154 of CM042031.1, read as the reverse complement.
CTGAGTTGTTGAACAGTAGGAACACCACCCTTAACCCTAGAATTTTGCTGAATATGTTGCAACAAAGTATTGTACTGTTATGTAGAAATATCCGAAGGTGAACCAGAGACAGAAACAGTAGCAGCAAAATCAGAAGCAGCATTTGCAGCAATCTTGGGTTTAGTAAATTTGAAATCCTTGGTAAACCCAATGAGACGATAGCATTTACTAACATCATGCCCCGTCTTTTTGCAATGACTACAAACAATACCCTTCCAAGGACCAGAACCCTTTGTCACATGCACAGTGGCATTCATGGAAGCAGTTTGAGGAATAAACTGAGCAGATGAATGAAGCTCCCTATGTTTCTCATCTTGAATGAGAATCGCATAGGCTTGGTTTATAGAGGGAAGAGGCTTCATCATAATAATATTTCCCCGAATCATCTCATAGCGGGAGTTAAGACCCATAAGTAACTGCATTAAACGTTGATCTGCTTCATGTTTAGCTATAAGTCTGGAATTGCCACATGTGCAAGGAGGAATAGGCTCGAGGGCATTAAGCTCATTCCAAAGAGACTTTATTTTGGTAAAGTAAGTGGCAAAATCATCATTACCTTGAGATATGTCAGAAAGAGTCTTCTGCAATTGATAATATTTTGCCCCATTACTCTGTCCATACCGGTCAGTTAACTCGTCCCAAAGTTGACGGGCAGTTTCAACATATAGAACACTCTCACTAATATCTCGAGATAGTGTTGAGAATCCAAGAAATAACCATATCATTGCACCGCTTTCATAGGTCAAGATTGGGAGAGGTAATAGGCCTGACAACACTACCATCAACAAACTCAATTTTGTTTTTGGCAGATAGAGCAATGGACATAGCACCTTTCCAAGATCCGAAAGCAGAACCATTAAAGGTTTTGAAAACAAGTAAAAGACCTGGATGATCAGATGAGTGTAAGAACAATGGATTAGATGAATCCATAACCAAAGTGACAGGAGGATCAACAGTATCAACAATATTTGGCATGATCACGAAGACAAAGAAAGAAATAAGCGAAACAAAGATTAGTTTCGCCTACAAAAGCGAAACTAGCAGAAAGTGAAAGAGAGAAACAAGCAAGAAGCGAAACTGAGTAAAAAGAAACAAAGAAGCAGAGAGTTTCGCATGTAGCGAAACTAGTAATAGTTTCGCCAGAAGTGAAACGAAGAACAGTTTCCCCTGAACTGAAACACACAGTTTCGCCAGAACGAACACAAAACCCCAAACACGAAGTTTGAAGTCCAGAAAACGTGAAAACGAATCGAAAAGTAAGAAAACCTGCGATAGAAAAGATTGAAACCCCCGAAAAAAGAAAAGAGATCGATTTCTAGATGAAATTGAGGAGAAAAAGAGCAAAAAGAACCGAAAGACGTGAAAAATGAGAGAAAAAACGAAAAGAACTTCAATGAATGCGGAAGAAAAGAAAGGAATCACAGAATTGAGCAAAGATGCTCTGATATCATGTTGTGATAGAAAGAATGAAAACTGAAACAAGAGAGAATAATCAGGGGAAATTTTTAAATTTGATTGATAACTTAAATAATGATTAAAAAAATGTTTATATACTAGAAACAAAACAAGACTAGCGAAACGAACAAAACTAGCGAAACTAAGCTAGGGACGAAACTAACATGAAATAACTAACTTTAAAAACTTTTATAAAAAATATATCTAACTTGTAAAATTTTAAACATTTGTCACATAAAATATGTTTTAAAATCTTGTGCATACAGTAACAATAAGCATGAGAAACTGACTGGCCAGTTGGGTAATGGATCGGTTGGTTTGAAGTTGAGTTGTGTTTAGGTCAAAATAGACTATTTTAAAAATGTATCAATTTGGTTCAAGACAAAAGGGGTGTTCACCAAAATCGTCTCGGCTTGAAATGCGTCGTTTTAGGAAAAAAAAAATATCAAAATGGACTTACCCGCTATATTTTCTTTCATGGCAGCTAGTGGTGTCAGGTGGTGACAACCGTGGTGAATACGGTGAGGGGTCGCCGTAGGCTATGCCAACAAGGTCAAGTGACAGCTTTGAATTTTTTTTATATAGCATCTATATAACTAAAAAGTCCAAGTGACTTCGTAGGTTGTTTTGACGGTGACATTGATGAATAAATTTTACGACCCTTACAAAAGTTTTTGGTGACCTCTAAAACAAAACAAAAAAATGGTAATTAAAATATTTTTAATATAAATTTTTAACCGATTACAAGTTAAAAATAGTAATTAATATATATATATATATATATATAGGGGAGAATCAAATAAGAAATAGTTTTTCGCTAAGAAATATAAGAAATGACAAAAACCTTAAGAAACGATATCAAACGAACTCCGATTTAGCTAATTTCAGCGGCGTTGGAACCGTCTCGTCGAACTCTACCATCTTAGCTTTTAGGGTTTAGCTTTTAAGGTTTAAATTTTAGGGTTTTAGCCTTATGGTTTAGCCTTAGGGTCTAGCTTTTAGGGTTTAGATTTTATGGTTTAAGTCTTTTTTTTTTTTTTTTTTTGGAAAGGGGACGGTACCCCAGGTAAATTTTATTAATAAAGAAAAATAAGTACAAAATGGAGAGTCTAGCAGCCAGCCAAAGGACAAACCCCTAAGGCCAGAAACCCACTAGACCCTGAAAAAAGAAAACCAAACACCACTTAGGTGATTCCGTCCATGAGTTCAATCTAGTCTATACAACCAATCCTAAATAACATGACTAAAAAATACCAACCATACCTGCAAACAAACATAACACAAATATATAAAATAACCTTACCATAACCAATAAACATATGACTTCGGTCTCTATTGCCCTTATGTTTCGTTTTTGGGTGGTGGTTTTAGGCTTTTCGGGGTAGGGTTGGAGGGAGGTTTAGGTTTTTGGTGGTGCTGGTGGAGGGGGTTTAGGTTTTTGGGTCCGGGTTAGGGTTCGATGAGACGGTTCCTATTGGGTTAATCTTGTCATAGTCTAATAATATACGGGGTGCAAGGAGTATGTTGCAAAGTTAGTAGATAAGTAGGAAGTATTTTATTATTTTGCAAGTTTTTAGGTTTACTATTTTGGTTTATCTTTTTAATTAGTTTATTTAGTTACCTAGTTTAAGGATTTGATTTGATTTAGTTTTCCTAATTTGAGTCTAATTAGGTTGCTTCTTTTTCAAGTATTGTTCTATTATAAATAGAGATCTAAGGTTTATTTGTAATAAAAGGTTTTGGTTTTCAATATTAATAAAAGAGTCGATTTTGGTTGAGATCAAATTCCGTGTTCGTGTTCTTGGGCCTGATTTCCAACAGTTCCAACGCCGCTGGAATGAGCTCAATCGGAGTTCGTTTGACCCACTTCTTAGGATTTCTTAGCGAAAAACAACTTCTTAGTGGAACCGTCCCCTATATATATATATATATAGGGGACGGTTCCACTAAGAAGTGGTTTTTCGCTAAAAAATCCTAAGAAGTGGGTCAAACAAACTCCGATTGAGCTCATTCCAGCGGCGTTGTAACCGTCTCATCGAACCCTATTTTGGAGCTTAGCCTATGGAAGGTTTGAAATACAGGTGCTCAAAAATAACCAAAGCTCTAGACCAACCTGAAACTGGTACCAAAAAGCTTGGTTCTACAAGGCCTGTTTCTGAGCTAGTTAAGCATGCTGGTCCATCAGTCCTTGAATCTGAACACAAAGCCTGCAAATGTATCAATTGAAAATAAATAGATACACTTATATTTTTTCTGTAAATTTATTACTTATTGTTAAATTCATGTGTGCAGGTGCATTGCAGGACTGCATGATGGAGATAGTGAGCAGTGAGCTGCTGACCCACTCTTTTGACTATTGACTTCATTTGTTTTCAAGGACCCTAAGACTATCCGTAATGGTAGGGTGAAGGTGGTGGATTTTCAGTGCCACGTAGACCATGGCTTCCCTCACCCTCACCCAGGTGTGTAATGGTAGGGTGAGGGTAACCAGCTTGTTGACCATGGCTTCCCTCCACTTTTCCCCTTACGCCCGTGAACACCACCACGCCCTCCCCCCCCCCCCCCCCTCCACGCCCCCGGTCACCCTACACCGGCGCGGTGTTTCACGCCCGTGGTGGGTGAGGTAGCACCACGCCTCTCCTCTCATCCTGGTACTACACACAGTCTAAGTTCAAGTTGTTATTTTGACATGTTTTAGACTAAAATGTTGTTTTATTTAGTGTTGTATTTACTTTCTAATTTATAAGTTTGGGGTTGTGTATGTTGAATTTTTTTTTGTCTTTTAAATATTAAATATATGCAAAAAAAAATTAAAAAAAAATAAACGAGCTGGCTCGAGCTTTTTACGAGTCGAGCTCGAGCTTAACTTTTCAGCTCAAAAACAAAAGTCGATTCGAGCCGACTCGTTTAGTTTCGAGCTCGAGCTCGAGCCAAGGCTGGCCCGGCTCGACTCATTTACAGCCATAGAAGTAATTTTGATAGTATTCAAACAGTCACTTTTAAATTTTAGAAGGGCTTATGTTAAATTAAGCTGAATAATACATGATAATGACTAGTAATTGAAGAGAAAAAATAGGGTTTACTACAGGTAAAAAGGATGGGGACCACGGAATGAGAAATGTGGGGAAGGGGTATTTGTGTTTTTTTTTAATTTATAAATATTTTCTTTTTAAAAATGAGTTATGTTAGTTTTTTTAAGAATTTGTAAACTTTTAAAAGTTTTTCAAATTATTTAGTAAACTTATAAAATGAGTTATGTTAATATTTACAAGTTATTTTAAATAATAACAAAATTAAAAAAATATTTAATATGAAAAATAATTTGGTGGAGAAAAATAAATGTAAAAATTGGTTACGATGTGAAGATGTAAGGATCTTTGTAAAAGATGTAACATTGGAGAGAAAATAAGCGTTTTTGAATGGTGAATGAAAATAAGATTTGACAACTAACTCAGCACGTTTATGGGTGTTTGAGCATATGCGATGCAAATTTTCACAAATGCTCACAAACGTGCCCAGTCACATCAGCATAACATCTATCATTCAAAAACAACAATTTCATCTGCAATGCGCCATCATTCAAAAACAACAATTTCCACTCATGACGAAGTTGATGATGAAGTGAACCTTTCTAGTTAATGTTCAAAATCAATCACCACCTTTTGTATTTAGTTTAGATGTCATATAAATAAATACGTACCGGTATTAATTGATATTAATCTCATTTAAAAATGTGAATATAAATTTTATATAATTATACGAATTAATAAATAATTAAGAAATTTTAGAAAACAAATAAAAAATAAATCAAGTATTTTCGTAATTATATACTATATAATTACAAAACTTCCTTGAATAGTGTTTTGAAATTTTTAATAATATAATATTTTATTATTTTTTTCTTTTTTAATCAATTAAGAGTTAAAGACAACAAAAGTGTGGGTCTTGAATTCAATTTTTTTATATTTTACATAATTGTTGTAATCATAATGTAACACCAGAAAATTTGAGAAATAAAAGTACAAGGACTAGAACCGTCAAATAGCTTAAACTTCAGGGATTAAAAATGAAAATATCTGAAAATTGGTCGGTAGCGGACCGCTACCAAGGTCCTCGCGGTCCACTAAGTGTTGAGGAAGGGTTAATGATGACGCGCCACGTGTCAGCTGACTAACGCTTATCAGAAACCTTATCGCGGACTGTCACCTTGGTCCTTAACGGTCCGCCAAGCACCCAACCCCCTTAGCGGTCTGCTAAGAAACGTATAACGGTCCGCTACGTGTAGCGCAAGAATATTATCTAGATATAGGATGGTAGAGGTCCGCTACGCAACCATTTTCAACCTATAAATTGAAACCCAATATTCGACCATTTCACACAAAACACCTACCACCACACCTTCCTTTACACACACACTAGCTCTGGAATTCAGTAACCCCAACATCGGTGCGCGTCTGCGAGTGTGATTAGCAAGTAATTCGTCCGCAAATTGTCGTAGATAGTTCTGAGGTAAGTTTATCCGACCATTTAAGATTTTGTTATTTACCACTAAACTAGGTACGCTTAATTAAGAAATATTGGTATAAATTAGGGATATTGTACGAGGTGTTTATTCTAGTTATACCAGCCGAGATACTGTCCAGGTGAGTTCCTCTGAACATTTATAAAACGGGATGTGTGCCGGTCTAACCGGTAATTGTTTATGTACATGAAAGTATCTTGAATTGTTATCAATGCGTTAGGAAAAAGTATAGCTTTCCTGTGGTGGGGTTTATCATGATTGTAATTCTTGTTGTATAACCAAGCGTTCAGTTTCGGGGCGGTCTACTGTTCAGTTTCGCAGTATGGTCGGGTTATCATCTGCTTCAGTTATAGGGCAGATGGTTGATATGCTTGTTATCTAGCTTTGATATATGATATTCAAGATGGTTGTTTAAAACTGGATTTGGAAAGTATGTCTGTTCATGAACTCACCAACATTAAGTTGACCCGTCTTGTTTTGGGCACACATCTTAGATGCTCAGTAATTGCAGGTAAACCTTAGATGCCTGTAGTTGCTGGCATTCTAGGTGGAAAGGTGGTGGTCAAGACAAATGGTTGGTTGAATGAAGGCATGTTTTGCCTGTTGTTTTGGTTCCCTGATATGATCCAATGGATGTAATGTAGAAGTTTGTTTATGGTTGTAAGATAATGTTGTTATAAATAAAAAGTAAGAGGTTTAGCTTTCGATGTGTGTTTCCGTATTATTCATCACATGGTGTAGAAACTTTACTGAAAGTTGAGTCATTTGATATTCAGTTCATTTTATTTTAAAAAAACGAATGATTTAAAAAACAAACGATTTTAAAATATATTTTTTTAAATAATAATAAAAATAAGTTTTTTTAATATACAAATAAAAAATATTATTTAACACACACACATATATATACACACACACACTAATAGATATATTAAAAATAAAGATATTTTTAACCATTTGAGTCCCTAAGGGTATTTTGGTTATTTCAGAAGAAAAAAAAGTTAACCGTTAAATCTAACGACGTTAGCCATCTAGATTCAAATGGAGTCAAAAATGAAAAGTCAATGTCCAAACCGAGGTTTTGAAACATAAATGACTCAACTACTATAAATGGATAAACGTCAGGGACTCAAATAGTAATTTACTCATAATTTAAATTAAACATTTTTTTATTTTCTTAATAACTTAAATTTTGGGTTTTGTCTTTTGGTTAGTCGATTTTCTTAAATTGCCGTCACAACGTGTACGTTTCAATATTTAGAATGTCACAACTTTGTATGATTCTTTTACGTGCTTAAACCCGTTACGAAGCGCGGTCAATGTTTACTAGTTATAGTAAGTTTGAAAATTTAAACCGAATAAAAGAAAAACAAAACAAGACAAAAATCTGATTGTTTGAGAGTTGGCAAGCTATCCATTGTCTTCTTCCTCTCAATTTCTTAATTTTTCAATTTTCCACATGAATACTTGTTCAAAATCATACTTGGGTCAACATCAACCATTTCATCAATTTTTTAATTCTTCAATTTTCCATATCAATACTTATTCAATCTTTTTAAACAATGATAATAACATTATTAAGCAAATTTAACCAATAATTTGATGTATTACACACCTTTTACTCAAAAGTTCATTTTGGGTTGTTCTAAAACTATTACAACCAATCTAACTACATGCATGTAATAATAATACTGTTAGATTCTAAAATCAACATTTCCAACAAATTCAAGTCATCATTAGAAATATTTCTAAGCCTTCTTACCTAGCTACGTTTTGATGCTTCGACGACTTTGATTCACATCTATTTTGTCTTAGAACTCTTTTATTTCCATTTTCCAATTTCTAAAACTTCAAATTTCCTTTGAGAGCGATCTATCTGGAAACGTATGTAAAGAGCAATAAGTCTTTGTACTTCTATCTTATCAATGTTGACTAAGTCAACGCCCACTTTTCTATGTTTCAGATTTGGACTCTACGTATATTACATTAAAGCAAGGGGTATACACAAGTGATGGGGTCTCAAGTGATGGAAAAATACACGTCATGTGGCGTCACATCACACCCTTCAATTATCACACCATTCATCACTTGGCAAGGGAAATACCCAAGTGATTGAGGTGGTGTCATCATTAAATATTTTTTTTAATATGCATTTAAATAATAAAACATAATAAAATTAAACCTAAATAATATTTCATTAATAAAAATAAAAATACATTAATCAAATTACTAAAAAAATTACATTACTAAAAATACTTGAAAATAATAAATAAAACTACGGTATACCATGACGTTCCTTGATCTCCTTTTGTTTTTTTCCGATTAAAAATCGTTGCGGGCTGGAGAGTGAATCAAGATCGATGCCTAGAATTTCTATCTTCTCTTTTGTTCTCTTCCAATCCATCCTCTCTTGTTGTGCCTTGTTAAATAGTTTCAATTGTTCGACCATTTGTTGGCCGATTTTGATGTGACTTGGAACCGAACTCGATCCCGAGCCCGATGCTTGGGCTTTTGCTTTTTTCTTTACGATCGGGCGGGGTAATTCTTCCACGTCATCCGATGCATCGTAGAAAGATCTTCCATCGGACGCGCCCAGACTAGCGTCGATGTCGGTCGATGTTCGTTTCTTTGACGAGCCAGTTTGGGTTGGGGCAACGTTAACTGATTGCCACTTTGGTGATGTCACACCCCGCCAAGGCGGAAGTACGGTATGTAACCGATATATCGCATTGAACACAAGTACAAGGGAAACTAAAAGGAAAATTGTGCATTACATTGAACCATACTACATGTTTCTAACGAAGGTACAAATACAAAAATCTCAAATGAATACAGTGTCTAAAAATGCTCAACAACAACATTCTAAACAAAACCTACAAACTTTCTAAAAATCTCCACAAGTTCTTCGAAAATGAGTACATAAAAGCTCGTCAAAAATCGTCCCACCTGTTTTCCTGAAAAGCATGTTTCGAAAACGGTCAACTATATAAATAGTTGGTGAGTTCGCACGTTTTGCGACTCTATAAAAAGTTCCAATAAAATCCAAAGTGATCAAAAATGCATTGATCAAGTACACATGTATTAGAAAGCATATTACCATGTGCCGCAATCAAAACCTTGACAAAACCAAAGTAAGTTGCCCCATACGGAAATCTAATGCAAACAACCGTCTAAAAATTGGCTAATTTTGCGCCCAAGTGGACCCTACAAGTCTGGTTGGCGCGACCAACCATGGACGGGGGTGTCATCCCAAGCAGTACTACCCAAAATTCCCAACGACTACACTTAGTTAATTGATTGCCCAAATTTGGGAACTTAGTGCATTATAAAAAAAATAACTCATGTATCTATGTTTCATGTAACATGTGCCAAAAAGTAAATAATGAAACAACTTTTCCCCCGAAAATAGTAAAAAGTAATAAAGTGGGGCCGCGAAACTCACCTGAACAACGTCGGTGATTAGTGTGACATAGTCAACAAAAACCGCAAAGTACGGTTAACAACCAAAATCTATCAAAGCCCAGCAGTCAAATGCACGCAAAGTGTGGCTAGCAACTCGATGCTACCAAAGTACGGCTAAATCCACAGAAGCCTCAAAAACAGGTGTCCTAACCGAGTCTTACTAAACAAGTAGACACGAAAAATAGCATTTAGGACGCCTAAAGTATAAAACTGAGTCTACTACTCAAAAGTGACTATGCAACTTATTTCATACCGAAAAACCTGTGCATACGCGTACGAACCGCTTAAAGTTGTAAAACCGGATTTTATATAAATTCGTGACTTTGAAACCTTAAGTTTTAGATTTTATTAATGAATATCAGTAGTTATAAAGTCATATATGATAAAATCTCAAGTCACGGTTTTGTTTGACCAAAAACGCGGTTACGTGCGTAAAGTCCGGTTTACGGTTTAAAAATCCGATTCGTCCGAAATTAGGGTTTTAGTGTGAGTTTATCACCCAATTTAAAAGTCCAATTTTATGTTTTTAATGTGCTCATACTTCTGTCCAAAATCCTCTAAAACTTTTTATAAAAACAATTTTATACAAAAATTTCCAAAAATAGTAACTTTTTATAAAGTTTTAATGCACCATAATTATAAAACCATACTTAGACATAAAGTTACTACTTGAAACTTTCACCAATTGATCATATACATAAATAAGAATTTCTGACCATTTTTCATAATTTTTCAATATCCAGATTATTTACTATGAATATAATATTGTTAAAATTTAACAAATTCGGGAAAAATAATTAAGCTCGTCAAAACTTTACCAATTTTTTACCAGATTAGTTTTAAGTCCATATGAGATTCCATTAAAAGTTTCAAGTCCAAAAGTTATCCAGATGTATATGATCCCAAATTCATTTGTTAAAACTTCATAAATACCAAAGACCTACTAAAACAACTCCAATTTCCACGAAATTTGGACAGGAGTCATATTTTATAATATACTAACTAGTAACTACTGACCAAATTCTAGATTTTTCTAATACACAGAGGTATTTTTCCCAATTTTCATGTATTAAACTTGTAGGAATTTTAATAAATAATACATAAAGAGTTTGGTTACTAAAATTTCCAGATATTCATTTTAAAACATATCCTACTGTTTAAAAATAATTTTGGGTGCCAAATCAACAATTTTTAAAAATCCATCAATAACATGGATGTTCTTGATCATTCAAGCTAACTAAAAATCTTTTAATCCAAATGTACCTCAAAATCAGCCTTGAATGATGTTTATGGAAGCTAATCTCCTGTGATTCCTTGATATTTAAATCTACAATCACAATGTGGTTCCAATCCAAAACAAAAACTCAAAAATCCACTTTAAAATTCATGAAGAACACAAATGATAAACACCAAGTGTTCATACCCTTATATTGAGTGCTTTTCGATATCAAGACCATGAACTAGTAGAAGTATTAATATGATTGAGGCACCTAGGACTTTATTACCCTTTCGTTTGGTATATTGAGTGCTTTTCGATCGAATTTTATGCATAATTAGAACTTGTATGACTTATACATATCAAGACCATGAACTAGTAGAAGTATTAATATGATTGAGGCACCTAGGACTTTATTACCCTTATATATTATCCTTAAACCCAAAATCCCAAAAATATATCCGCCTAGATAGCTCTCTGAGCCTTAGCCTTTTCATTTCTACTACCCACAATTATCACCATACCAATTTTTCATAAACACCGGTTATTGGCTAACTATCTTCGAAATGGAAAAATTATCCTATGAAGTTATTTCAAGTTCATTACCATTGAGGCAACTTCGAAAATAATCTGTTTTACTCAAAAGAATTGGAATATACAAGAAGGTGGATGTATTAGGAAGAAACAGCCGAATTATCTGCAAGGAATTTATGGAAATATTATTTCAAGGAAATTGAGGAAAAAAAATTATTGAAGAATTTGTCTTGATACAAAAAGAAAAGAAAAAAATAGAAAAAGAAGAAAAGAAAAAGAAAGAGAAAAGTGGGTCTTTTACCGGTTAGACCTTAAAGAACTGGATATGCATTCTTTTGATTTTAATTTGCTTTTCTGCCTTCATTTCGCAAAGCCTGAATTACCAACCGAACTCCGAGAGAAGATTTTCCAAGCAACAAGTGATGTAAGAAAACGGTGGCGCAAGCAAGAACAATTGCCACCATTCTACGGCTTGCCAAAAAGCGCCGCTAAAAGAATAATCCCCATATTATGGTACTAATTGATTAATAACCTTGCAATTGATACTTAAAACGTTTATATTTTGTAATTGCAGGTTATTCGGTGTTTAAAATATAAATCAAGAGAAAATCTATCAAAAACACCAAGAATTCAAGCTTCTAGAAGGATCATTCCCGAGCTTTGACCCCCAAGAAGTCAAAATTGGTCAACAAGAGTCAACCAGCAGCTAAAAGACAAAAGTGGACAGCAGGCAGGGGATGTATGGGCGTGCATCCCAATGCACGGGCGTGCATTTGCCTGTTTGCTCCCCACGACTCCTAGTACACTGCCACTCGTACCCTATGATTCCCTAGGTGTTTGCACGCCCATGCATTGCTCAATCTGAGGCCTATAAATAGGAGGCTTGGGTTCCTCATTCCACACACCTCAAGAACAAGCAACACACTATCCAGAGAGAGAGTAGCTCGTATTTAGAGTAGAGTAGAGAGTAGAGAGGCTCCTCCTCTTTGTTCCGCAATATGGGAGCCTACGAAATTCAGCGTTACGCTAGTTAGTATGGCCATTCATGGCTAAACTCTTTGTATTGCTAGGGTGAAGATGAAGTTTGGTGCATGTTAATGTTTGACGTATTAATCTAGTGGTATGTTTATGTCTTTAATTATTCGCTCTTAAAACCACCACTTGGTGGGCTTTCATTATTGTCTAAATCCGTCTTTATATTTGTGAGTGTCTTGATTTTAAAGCGTAAGATCGTAAAACCTTTTCAATCAAACTTCCTTTCAAGCTTGTACGTCTTTATACAAGCTGAGATTGATTCTACACTATTAAGGTCGTACGTCTTTATACAAACTTATTATGCGACCATGAATTAGTGAACTTATGTTGGGAACGGTACGTCTTTATACTCGGTCCCATTGTTACACCGCCTCCTGGTGAGCAAAATATAATCTCCTATTTAACAACAATATTAAGAATTTAAGTTCGATGTCTTAAACCAACTCGGAGATAACACCAAAGTGTTGAGGGTAAATGATGTCCCTAACGGGAGGCACTACTATTTTAATTAAAAGATATTAATTCGTGAATCAAATGTCGTGAGGACGAGGCTCTAGCGGTGACCCGGGTCACAAGTTTGTAGTAGTCATACCACTAGATTAGTCAACTTAACCTTACCACGTACCAAGCGGATTCGAAGCTCAAAGCAATACTCTTCGTGACCTGGTCATTTCTGAGATATTTACTTTTCTGCTATTTACTATTCTGTTCGTTACATTTCTGTTACACACATCACGCATGTTTTTACTTTTCTGTTATTTACTTTACCGTCATTTACTTTTCTGTCATTTACTTATCTGCTTCACAAGCACACAAAACTCACTCACTAATTAATGCAGCTAAACGATAACAAAAATTGAGTATTGAAACTCGACCGTGTCCATTGGTTCGATACTTGGTTCTCACCTAAACTATATTACGCTGAGATAGGTACACTTGCCTATTGTGTGTGTTTTAAGTTAAATTAATTATCATTTTATAAATTTAAAACCTGATCTCGTAAAACCATCTCAAAAATATATTTATATATGTCACACCCCAACCGACGGTGGAATACGTCGGGGCGAGACATGTTGACTGTTCATGAGCACAAGGTTGACTAGATTGCAATATATTAATCATCAAATTTCATTTCAAACAAAACAAACACAACCCAAGTACATAAATGGAATACAAATTGTTCTTTGAATTTAAATTAACTAAGTCCAAGCTTATGTGTAGCATGTCTTGATCAAACTTACACGTTAACACCTGAAACATGAATAAAATAAGGTCAACTAAAAGTTGGTGAGCATACACAGGTTTGTACATAGATAGTATATAGTTGTGAATAAACAAATCCTTACATAACATGATAAAATAAGGCATTTATGGGGAGTAACTATTGTGTAACCAAAGTACAATCAAACCTTTGTAACTAGCATGCAAATTGTGTTGTCGGTAACAATCACCCCAATCTGGGTGGGTTTGTCAGACTCAATAGATCTATCATTGTTAACCGTCGGCTTGAATAGTTAATGATTGCACATAAATTGCACATAAGTAGTTAACACACTTAGCACTCAAACATAAAGCTCAAATTTTGCACACATGAATGTAAAGAGGATTTGTATTTGTGTAGTTTGTGTAAATGTAAACATTTGTGTGTATAGAGTTCATGTTTCACCCCAAAAAGCGTAAAAGTGTAAAAGGGGCTATGTAATACTCACCTCGAACAGTAGAGGGTTGGAACTGTAACTTGTAGGAATAAGATTCAACGATGCCCTAAGTTAAATACGCTACGTTATTACAATGTAAAGACGATTTAAGAACAACGACTATGAAATGATTTTGGGATTTAGGGTTTCATAGGATTTGGGATTGATACAGGATTTGTACAGGTTTTTTTTTTTAAACATGTAGATGTGTGTCACAAATAATGGCAAAATAGTTTATAAAAAGAAAAGTAATTAGATTTGACTAAGTCTCTAATAGCGTTTAAAATGATAATAATACGTTTGAATTTAAATAATTATTCTAAAATAATTATTAAATAACTTACGGTTTAGAAAAAGGGGTTAAATAATCATTTTATGTAAATGTAGTAATTATTTAGACTACTTAAATGATCTCTTTTACTTAAAAGATTAATTAAAAGAAATATTAAATAGATGTTATAAGTAAGCTCTAAATGAATTCGTATAATTATTTATCTAAAAATAGTTATTTAAATATAAAGTTAAAATTGTTTTAAATAGTCTTTCTTTGCCAAAATAAATATTTATATGTTTAAAATGAGAGTTAGTAATATTTAAATAAATAAATTATAATTTGTTTAATGAGCACTGCTATTTTATAAAACAACATAAGTTATATTTGTTTCAATAAATCATTTATTTCGTTTGAATATAAATAATATTTATTTATTTATTTACAAGATTTACAAGATGTATTTATAAAATTTATAACAACATAATTTAAATTGTTAATTGTTAATTGTGGTAACATATCAAGGAAAAGGTTTAAACGGAAGAAAAAAAATATAACGAGGTAACGAAGAAATAATTTAAATTATTATTTATAAAAAGAAAATATGTTTATAATTTGAATATATATATATATATATATATATGTATGTATGTATATATATAGGTGTGTGTGTGAATGAGTGTAATTTGGTACTAACAAAAATGAGTAGGGAAAAATTAAATAAAAAGAGAAAATGAGCAGCCCCCAGGCTAGAACTCGTGACCCTGGGGTTGCTGCTAATGTGTAGTTGCCACTGCACCAAAGGGGCATTTGTGTTATCAAATTGAAACCGAAATTTTTTCAACATAAATTTCCAGGTTGTCTCCTTCCCCAAAATGCCCAAACTGAAAACCCTAATCCCCGAAATCGAACTCAATTAACCAGTGATTTGCAATGGAGATGATAGGGCTTTAGTTTGGGAGATAAAACCGAGTAGGATGATGGGTTTATTACCTGAGATCGGGCAAGAATTGGCGCTCGTCCCTGCGTCTGATCGCGATCGTGAGGTAGGGGAGAAGAGGGCGGTTTGGGGCTGGGTTCGTGTAATATAACGATAGGGAACAACTATGGGACGGGTAATTACGCGTTACAGCTGGTATATCAAATGAGTTTCACGAGATTTAGCTTGATTTACGGATCGTTTAACAAAGTTTCCACCTTTTTTGTTGGTTTTGAATTTCAGCGATTTATGGGTGTTAATGGACATTTAAATCAGTCAAAAACATGTACGAGAATCAAGGAGTGCGTGATTGAAACGAATGGAGTAGTAATCTAGATTGATCCCAACCGATTTGAGAGTTTTAGAACTCGATTTTGACTTCCAGAAGTCAAAGTTTTAGGTTTTTATGTCCAAGGGTCCAACAAGGGTTCAGGCTAAAAAGTGAGTTCAAAATGGAATGAAAGAGGTTTAAATTGGAATAAAAGGGTTTATATCTTAAAATAATACCAGAAATTCATGGATGTTACAATATATATTTTATATACTTATCAACACGACACATCAGGGGCGGGACTCAAACCCGGGTGAGGTGTGTGATGGTGCACATCGCATGCCACTGCACTGTGACTCTAATTTGGTTTTCTTCTGTAACACCAGGCCAATTCCAATGTCCTCATTTGCAAAGTTTGAAACCCTAGGGGTTGGATTTGCCAAGTCCCCAAAGTTCAAGGGTTTAAAAAAGAAATTTTTAAATTCTGACCGATAGCGGACCGCTATCATTCTTTCTAATTGTCCGCTATGTGTTGAGGATCGGATGTCGGACCGCTACCACTTGTATAACGGTTTGTTAGCCGTAATCCAGCCGCAATTTCTCGTGCTGACACGTGTCATGTGACTCAGCCCTAATGTTTTACGCGTGTACTCATTTCGGACCGACATGTCCCTCCATATCGGTCCAATAGCCGTAATCCGAGGAAAGGTCCAATTAGGAAGTGACATCTAGGGCTGACGCGTACACGGGGCGATATCGGACCGCTATGCCCCTCCATATCGGTCCGATATGGGTCCTGGCGAGCAACTATAAATAGATGGCTCCGGCCATCCATGTTTCTCACATTCAAACACACAATTCACTTCCAACATTCCTGGACCAGCTCTACCTCGGTTTGCGTGCCATCAATCTGGTAAAATATCTTACTTCCGCTTATTTCCGCACTTTCTCTTATTTCCGAATTCATGCGTTAAGATACTAACTTGACTTAGAACTTGTGTTAAGGTTTACACTAGCTTTCAGGAGATACCCCTGAGTTAAGATCAAGCTACATTTAAGGTGAATATGTTTATCTGTCTTTATCTTCAAAACTTTGAAAGTTTTACGTTTACGAAATGGCAATACTTGTATTCAAAAGTTTGATGCATAAGGGCGTCTACGTAAAACATTCAGGCCATTAGTATACGTAAAACTTGATTAAGGGATACACGTTTTATGGGTGAA
Source organism: Smallanthus sonchifolius (assembly GCA_023525975.1). NCBI lineage: Eukaryota > Viridiplantae > Streptophyta > Magnoliopsida > Asterales > Asteraceae > Smallanthus > Smallanthus sonchifolius. The sequence goes on along the minus strand of CM042031.1, from coordinate 66,507,449 downwards.
ATTCCCATATTGGGGCTGGTAATTGTCTGTACTGGATGTAAGACGGGGTCTCAGTTAAGAGATATCGCAGTAAGTAAGTCTGGTAATACCAGCAGTCCTTTATAGAAATTATTGGTGTATATCGTGGTTGTACACTCAAAAGAAATAGTCCTGTTTAATGGTAGATTGTACCCACATTATGGTTAAATGTTTTGATGTTGTATTTGCCAAACAAATTGAGTCATGATAATCATGTTCACCAGCGTTCGCGCTAACGTTTTATTTTTCAAAATGTTTTCAGGTAATCAATGATTATCTGTAAGACTAGTCCCATGGGATAGTCTTGGGGATAAATGTGTACATAAAGGATTTTGACAGGGTTATATGCTGCTAGCATAGAGATAACTTTGCAGGAATAAAAACAAGAGGAAATGTTAGGATGACAATTTCCTAGACATGGATACTCCCTTGTTATACACAGGGTTAGGTGCCGGAAGGTAAAACCCTTAGATACCAATGCTTGTATAGCTTGGTATTAGACAGGGTTAACTCCCCAGGCACTGGCTAACTACCTTGTGGCTCTAGTACTACCCTGCTTACGCAGGCAACATGTAAATGGTCGTGGACCATGGTTTTTGTATATAGAAGGGGTATTTAAATCCCCGGTGAAATGAAATGATATTTTATTTATCCCCGGATTTGAAAAACATTCATTATCAACCCTCGGATTGGGATTTATTACAAGTTTGATCCAAAAGAATTTCCGCTGCTAAAATAACTCTGATTTCATAAATAAAATAAGATTGGAGGTGTCAATCTGGTCGTACACCCGGGGTGTCGTAAAGACGGGGTGTGACATCTTCTTCCCTAAATGATATATAATATAATGTAGAAAACTGGAAAAAATAAAATAAAAATAAACTACTCACGTCAGGACTCGAACCCAGGTGATAGTGAACAACTAGCGCCACTACGCTGCTGCTCGAGGTTGTTTAACTTCTTCCTTAAATAATATATAATATAATGTTCAAAATTGAAAATATATATAAAAAACAGAATATGCCACGTAGTAGGCCCGGATTGGACGTGTTACTATTCACTCCCACGCTAAATACTATATATAACTAGTGGTTTTCCAGCCCGTGCGTTGCTGCGGGAATTCCGCCATGAGCCCGAATAACGTCAACATGCGAGATTTCCGCCACTGTCACGAATAATCTGCCAACTGGTATAAAGCTTTTTTCGATCTGGAATGGGTGTCAAACGGTGTTGAATACGGCTTGCAATTTTGCATGTGAGCCCGTTTTGAAATTGTTGGATCAGCCCAGGTTTCACACACCAGCACACACACACGTAAGAATTTGTGTATTGCTTTAGCTTGCTCTTACTCATTCATTACTTGCAAGAATCTAAGAATCTTGCGAAAGGAAAAACTACCAACTATTTAGACATCGACAATGTTCATGTTCTTGACCCAAAAACACCTAAATAAACCATAAATAAACTACAAACTAACTGCTACGTGACCCGGTGAACTGACCCGACTTGACCCGACCAACAAAATCAAGTTTCTTTCGCAATATTCACCATTCCGCATGCCACATACCTTTTCTTTCCTTCCGGCCACCATTTCCCTACCGACCTGCACGACTCCACCGGTCCCTCACTCGCCCGTCGAGCTGCACGATAAAACCATCGAGCATCATCAGCTTAGTTATTTTATAATTTACAAAATAATTGAAAAAAAGATTGTTAAAGAAAAAAAAAATAAAAAGTAAAAGGTCCGCAAATCTTTAACCACATCCGTAATGAATATCATCAATCCATTACAAAGGCAATAAATCAAAGTTCTGTTGTAAACCAATGAATATATTAGTGTAGGTTTACATTGTGGTAAAAGCATGTTAAAATGAACATAATGCATAAATCTAAAATTAAAAAGAAAAAAAAAACATTTACAAATTCAGATATGCAAATCCTTGCAATAAAAATGAAATCAAGATTCATTTACCCCACAAAAGCAACATATAATAAAGCGAATTAGAGATTAATTGGTGTATCCAAAAGTCATAAACATTGCACCATGATAATGATAGTGAAGGGTTAAATAAATGTATCCAACATTTATCTGAGGCACAAAACCACCAAAAGTCAAGCATGAAATACACAAAAGAGAACATAAACCACCCATGAAAGCAATCAATCTTATGTATTTTTAATAGACATAGACAGAAACAAAAAGCAAGAAACCCCTGGTTTGAGGTTGGTGCTAATTTTGAGTTCTAAACCATTTTTTTAAAGTTATATTTGATGTGATCCATTCTAATCTTTTGAATTTTAAGATATCTAGAGGTTGCAATTTAGATCCATTTAGTTATGAATAGGTTGACTTGGGTTGTGTTTCATCTCAAACGGGTCAAATAAAAAACAAAGGAGAATATGTCAAATGGGTTGAAAGTTACCTCAAGTCTATTTTTATGTAGTGAACTCCTATATCGTTCTATTCACACTTTGATTATTAGAAGTATATGGTTATTGTAACAAAAAATTAGGCACTTATTATTTATAAAAATTATATAAAAGGGGAAAAATGTTTGCAGGTAAACCCCACCCAAGCTGTTATGACCCGATTTATCCCGAACCTGTTTTGACCTGTTACCCTACTCGCATGACCCACCCAACTTGCCACCTCTACTCATATGATACAAATTACCTTGTAAACTTCAGCTGTGAAGCATGCCTCTGGTGGGTTGAGCAGAACCATTGGCAAGTCAAAAGGTACAGTTGAGGGTATATCTTGAACAATCTGAAATCAGCAATCACGTTATTAACATTTGTCTTGATCAAGGGCAACGGTAGATATAAACAAAAAACTTAATCTTTTTGAATGGCACTGTTTTGAAGTTTATGAATGAACACAAGTGTTCCTTTAAAACTTACGGACGATGTCCAAATCTTATGGGCATGCAAACATGGAGCATATACGTTAAACTTAAACATACCTTGAAATTAATGATATAAACAATACTTTGAGTCAGTTTGCATGTAGGAAGACGTAACTCACCTCTACCGGTGTAATAGGCGGCTCTGTTGGAGACATCTGAACCAATCTCACCGGACCATTCTTGGAGTTCTTTTTCAGTCGCCAGGCAACCATTTAGTTGGTCTGCCGCCCAAAGAGCGGTTCTATTTCCACCTCCAAGTACAGCCCCGGTTGGAACTCTTTTATCAACATGAACATGCTACAAAATATCAAAAGAAGCGAATGATAAAGGTGACAATTTTGACCCAAAAAGCGTCATTATTTGAGATTAATGTAACTAATAATTGACGAAATTCATTAGGGCACGTGGGCAACCTCACAAACTCTATAACAGATATCATTATAACTTGAATTGATTTCATTGACTGGAGAAATTGTTTTACTCGTACATTTTCCGCAGCAGTAAATTGGTGAGAAGAACATGAACGATTACCTAGATTACAATTACAATAAAAAAAAAAATAACATGTAAACCACAAACAAAGTTGATTACAATAACAAAAAAAACGACGAATGAGCTTCATCGAAAGCATCTAATTTTAAGATGATAAAAATGACCCACGCTTTGCTTAATCATACAGGATCAAGCTTTTTTAGATTGAGCAGATTTTATCACTTGTTAAAAATTCAGAAAAGATGTTTTGCATATCTCAGCTTTGGGAACTGCATTAGTTCTTGTTGGATTAAAAATCTACAGCAACATCTAATTGTTTGAATATTTAAGAAGTTGATACATAAAAGATATTCTTGTTATAAAATGAGAAGTGCCTTGTGATATGGGAGTAAAAGTATCTCAAATTAGGTAAAATTAAAAGAAAGTATAATTAGGTTTAGGTAATTGGATTTCCCCTCTAATAATCCATTATGTTGCTGTTAGTACGAACTCGTTATCCAAAACTGATTATTTGACATTCACATAATAAGATAATCAGTTTGAGAACGAATTTACTATACCTCCTAAAATCTAAAAGCTAGTAAAACACAAAATAAACATGCTATCTTTATATGAAGAAAAAAGAAAAACAATTTGAAAATCGGACAGGGGTGGTTCGAACCCGGTTGGCGGGTAGCGAGGAGACGCTCACTACCACCGTAATCGCTGCTGTGTCTTCCTTGGTTACCACAATAAGAACGACCACTTCCTCTACTTCCCCCACCACTTCAACCATCATATTTACCCCTACATCCTTTACCATCTAAAAACACTCCAATACATGGGCAAACTCAAATTAACCTTAATTCCACTTCAAATTTGTCTGCCCAATTTTCTACACTTAACTATTGTTACCTGTATTCGTTATAATATGATGAATTTTTACTAAAAAAAATGGCCCCGGCCCGCTCTGTTTCACTAAATGTTATTTCAAATACATCATTAAGATTTTTAACTTAAATTAACTCAAATAATGAAATTAGATCCTGATATGTGCCATCTCTGTCTTACCATGCATCACATGCACGAACGAATAGGGAGTTGCAGAACATGCCAATTATTTGTTTTAGTTATTTAATTTAGTTATTTCTTTGCAGTTGAATAGATTAGTGGGTCTAGTTTATAGTAGTGGGTTATTTTATTTGAAGTAGTGGATCTTTTATGTTTTTTTAATTGTGAGCCTATAAATGGCAGTTTCGTATCAGAAGCAAGGCATGAATGAAAAATTATGAATTAGTCTTATTTATCTTTCTACTTTCTAATCTGGCATCTTTCTAATTTCTTAAAGACAACCAAGAACCACATCAGTGGTATCAGAGCCGTCGTGATCCCCGTACCCATGGCTGCTCAAACTCTATCCAAACATGAGTTGTTGGATCGAATCGAGTCCACGATTGCTCAGATGATCGATCTTCTCAAAAACCGACCTCGGTTCCCAGCCCCTACCACCGTCGTTGCCACCACAAAACCACCGGCCACTGCCGCCTCACCACCACCAACCGCTGTCATCAAACCACCTCCATCAACCGTTGCCGCACCGCCTCCAAAAACCACCCCACCACCCGCTTCTGTTGCAGCACCAAAACTTGCCCAAAAACAACCACCTTCAACCACGCCATTTGCACCAGAACCCGCTTCAAAAACGACACCTCCTGCCCTGTTACCTATACCATCTTCTACTACTATTCGAAAAAATTCAATGGTGGACGACAAGGAAATTGAATATCAAAAAGCCACTGGGTTTAGTTCACGACAGATTTGTGTATGGCAGCAACATTTCCGTATGAACTTTTTCCATGGTCATACTAAATTCACTTGTCATTTCATTGGCTCACATGGAGGTATTCCGCCTGTCCAATCTCCGCCATATATGGTGGTTTCTAGCCGTTATACCCAATTGGTCTGTTCGGGCTCGTTGGTTTGGGATTTATGGAAGCCCCCAGGGAAACCGAGTGGCGCCCACCGTGGCGCTTTGCTTCCACTCGTCTGTATGCTACCGGACGAACCGAATGGCGTCCCCCTTGGAAATTCGCTCATGTCGTATCCAGATTTTCAACCTTGTGGACAAGGTTTCTTCAAGCGGTGGGGAATGATATGTGCCATCTCTCTCTTACCATGCATCACATGCACGTACGAATAGGGAGTTGCAGATCCCCACGATTATTGTAACCTTAAATGATTAAAATCAAATAATTAGCTTAAAAAGGTGCTTAACCCAAACCTGATTGTACAAAAACGGATTTAACTGCAATCGCATCCAAACGCCCCTAATTGGTCGTTTAAGACGAAACATAAACCAGTTTGCTAAAGAATCCATTACCTGAGATATAAAGCAATCCAATCCACCAATTCTGGCATTTAAAACTTCATGAAAATGGCAGAAAAAATTTTGAACCATAATTTCGCACCTGAACGAAGTAAGAAACCCCAGCAACGCCTTGGCTGATCGGCAAGCACCTTCTCCTTCCTAGCACTCTGCAATTAAACTGCCGTGTTAGAGAACTTTCTAAAATATGATAAACGCCTTGGAAAATCCTGGTAGTTTTACTTGGTTAACAGGCCTAAGTAAGAGAAGGAAGAAGGATGCAATCGTAACCCGCCGTTCTTGGGCCTGATTTCGCCGACGACGATGGTTTCTTGATGAGCGATCGCCACGCTTACGATTGTAGAGAGAGAGTGGGAGGCAGCGGAGAAATGGTTCCTATCCCCTACACTACGCATAAGAACAGGTAAATGCTTCATATCGTTGTACAAAACGCATAAACGGAAGTACGTTACTGCTCACCTGTTGCCTTTTGTTTAGTTACTGCTCACCGTTGCCTTTTGTTTAGTTAGTAATTTCACATTATTCCAACATATGATATTTGTTTTACATTTTCACAAAAATAATGATGGTTCTTAGCTTGTTTACAGCAGAAAAAAAAAATTAATAATAATAATAATTCCAACACAAGTTACTCCAATTCGCAGATGGAAGTTCATGCGGTAGTGCTACTGCTAGTCGTGGCGGTGGTGCAATGGTACGGTGATGGTAATGATGATAAACACAATGGAAACTAAATTCACACGCTAAACATTTTTATCTATTTTCTAACCATACATATAAAAGTATCTTTTTACGTCAGAAATATATTATTTTGAACGGTTATAAAAGGAAACAGAATTACATTTTAAATATATAATGTCAATTCTTTAGGGTGCGGTTAGATCATGTGTAGTGGACAGGCACCTCATTCCACCACACCTTTTAACGCCCGTGAAACCATTTCGGCTATGTATTGAAGGGCGTGAGCCCCAAACGACGTCACCACTCTAACGCCCAAAGCCACCACTCTAACGCCCAAAGCTATTTTTGTTCCCCGTTTAAATGTTTTACCCAATCAAAAGATAAAACCCGGACCGGCTGGTTCAACTGCAAATCGCTTGTGAGACCAGTCCGTTTTATGCCGTTAAACCGCTTCAAAATGAACCGACCCGCCACCACTCTAACGACCAAAGCCATATTTTTGTTCCCCGTTTAAATGTTTTACCCAATCAAAAGATTAAACCCGGACCGGCCGGTTCAACAACAAATCACGTGTGAGACCGGTCCGTTTTATGCCATTAAACCACTTCAAAATGAACCGACCGGTTTAATAAGAACCGGATAAGACCAGGAACATAGTTGAACCGGTTCGGTCTAGTTAACACGGGTTTAAGAGGAATGATAGCATGTTGCTTTCTTTTATAGAGAGAGTGAAGGCCTAGAGTTTGTTAAATTTTCGATGTGGGACAACTGCAGTTTGAAAGCACATGAAATTTGATTAAAGGATATTAAAAACCGATTATCAATAACAGGATTCGAACATGTAACCCGTAGAAAGAAACTATTAGCTCTTACCAGTTTTACCACAATGCTACTTGTGGTACATTAAAGTTAGGATAAATTAAAATGTATGAATGAATGGTTATATTAAAAGAAAAAAGAGAAAACTTCGTTTTTGGTCCCTATGATTTGGTCAAAATAACAGTTTTGATCCATTAGTTTAAATTTGACTTTTTTGCTCCCTATTGTTACCTAATTGTCTCAATCAGACCCCTGACACTAACACCATTAATTTTTTCTATTAAATAAAAGGGTAATTTAGACTTTTCATATATAGGGACTAGTTATGAAATTTTAAATTCCCTCTCTACCACTATCTTCTCTCTACCACAACCACCCCAACACCATGACCTAGCCTGATATCACCGCCGGCAACACCACCACAGTCGCCCCACTACCTCCTCCCCTCTATTCAACTTCCCGATTAAAACCCACACCCCATGGCGGGGTCCAATCCCCTTTCTCCGGTTCCAAATTTGCAGAGTCACGTGAGTTATTGAGTTCCAAAATTGCAAGTGGTGTTGCAGCCGTGACGGTGTTTGATCCCATTTAGTTTGGTTCAGCCTAAATCAGATACATTCATCAGATTGAGTATGCAGAGAGATGGAGAGAGTGGGTAGATAGAGAAAGAATATAAATTGGGTTTTTTGGGTGGTTTCAGGCGAGGCCGGAGTTGCAGGTTCACTGGAAAAACGAGGAACGAGCGACGAGTTTTAGATGATGGTGGGGATTCCGACGAGTTGATAGCATTGTTGCAGGTTCACCGGAGTTGCAGGCTCACCGGAACCCACGAGTCCTCACTTATTGGATTTACTTATCAACACATAGCTCATAAACATAATACATTCTCAAATCGCAACGGAAACAATTAAAACTTTCACATAAGCAGCGGAATACATAACATGTCTTAAACATAACTTGTCTGATGCGAATTTAAACTTGTCTAAAATCAACATAAACTTTAAACATAAGCGGGATGCCAGTTTCTGGTCTTCGGGTAACTCCCTCCGCCAAGCCAATCATCCATATCCATCTACTGCCACCTACACTTACTGATGTGCATACTAAAAATCAGCGACGCTAAGTGAGTTCTAACGCTTACATAAAACATTAATACATTTGTTAAAAGAAGAAGGCTTTTATTCGAACATATCTTTACTATCAATATGGCAAAATATTTACATATAGTATCTTTTAAATCATATACACATTATCTTAACTGAAAACTTATCTTTAACTTTTCATTTCCTTTCCATATCGTCCCAGTGGCTCAAGTCCAAAGGCCGACGATTAAGGGAAGGTTACACGATGCGTCACCGTAAATTTTTGTAACAGTCTTGACTAGTGTCAAGACGTTGTCACCATCCCGTCAATTCCATTTGTAACTGCTTAGGCACTGAGCCCATCTTAGGTACTGATCCCTAGGGATGGCAATGGGTCAGGTTTGGGACGGGTTTAGGTAATCCCAACCCCATACCCGGTTATAAAATCTTGTCTCATACCTGGCCCAAAACCCGTCGGGTATCGGGTAAACCCGTTAGTTTCTAAAAAATACCCGTTGGGTATACTCGACTTAAACCTATCGGGTATCTATCGGGTATACATAAAAATTGTAACTAAAATAAAAAAAAGAAATAAATAAAATCATGTCGGGTATATACATTTAAAACAAATATGGTATATATACTTAAAATAAATACGATATATATACTTAGAATAAATAAAAAAGAAAGAAAACTATGTCGAGTATATAATCGGGTATACGTTATCGGGTAATCGGGGCGGGTAAACGGGTATATCACCATATCCCATACCCGTCCAAAACCCGCGAAAAATTTCAAAAGTAATCCCAAACCCGGTTCCATACCCGATTACCTGATCTCATACCCGTCCCAAATGTTTCGGGTTTTAGGTTTTCCCATCGGGTTCGGGTTTCATTGCCATCCCTACGGATCCCCTTGTGAGTAACCGTCATTACTCCTTATCACTGAGAACCATTTGATCAATCGTTAGCGAACCGCAACGGTTCTTATAGAGGGGGACATAGCCCTTAACTGACTTTCTGTACATAGTAACATGTGTCCCCGAATGAACCCTAACTTAACTTGGCACTTATTACTAAAGGAAACTTTATCTTTATTTCTTTGTTAATGAAATGACTTTTGTTTAAAACTTTACCTTCATCCTTTTAAAAAATCTTTTCTATTCGTAAACATTTCATAACATCATTCATAAAACTTCTTTTGCCTCTTTTAAACATTTCTATAAATCATGACTTTCGTCATCGTTTATTAATATACAACTTGTAATAAACACTTTTTCTCTAAGTATGCACACTACCCCTAAAGTAGGCAAAAAGGGGATTAGAACTCACCTGACTTTCTTAGCTAGCTCTTCTTAAATGTAAGGCTCAACAAGGTGTTAAGCGATCTGTTTGAGTGGTCATAAACGACACGTGTTAACTTCTAGACATTACAAAACGATTTGTCCAAAATCTACTCGGTCGAAAACTCTACTGTGCGAAATCTCTTATCGACCGAAATCTATTTCGGTCGAAATCTCTTGTCCGGAGGCTATTTCGTCCGAAATCTCTCTGTGTGTTCGAAATACTTTTCGGGCGCATCATACTTTTCGGACCATTCAAAGACTTTTCGGACGACTCAATTGTTCTAAGCTAGATTCTTCATTTTTTTTCTTCCAAAATCCCAACTTTTTACGTCCAAACTGTTCTAATTTTAACCACGAAGCAAAATCTATAATTTTTAGTCATAAACACACGTAAAAATCCAATCTTTTTGAAGAAAACGCATGTTAACTCTAAAACCCATTTCAACACAAAAACTTAGATTTGGACGGGTTTTTGTACCTGGTTGGGCTCGATTCTTCAGAGAAGCTTCAAACAAACACCGGAGAAGAAGATTGGGCCGATCTTTGGTCAAAACCGATACTTTCTGTCTCTCTAGAAATGGGGAAGATGAAGTAAGAAATGAGCTAAAAGAATGGAGGGTTAGGGTCTTAAGGCCCATCCTCACCCTCAGCTCGGCCCACCTAGCGACCCGGCCCCAAGGCCCGGTCCATCTCACTTCATTTTCCTTACTTTCATATAAATCTTGCGCTCGTTCTATCGCTTTCGAAATACGGGATGTTACAGGATTCCGACGAGTTTTAGATGATGGTGATGCGGCAGTCGTTACGGTGGTGAGGCGGCAGAGTTCAAGCGACCTCAATTCAGGTGAGGCGATGGTGGAGGCTGAATCTAGGGTTGTGGGTAGAGAGGAAGTGTAGAGAGAGAGAGGAGACTAAGAGAAGAGAGAGAGAGTAGTCTGATAATGATATTACACAAATAGCCCCTTTATTAATTTGAGTAAATTACATAATTAGTCTTTATATTTAAAAAGACTAAAACGTCCTTCTATTTAACAGAAAAAACTAATGGTGTTAGTGTCAGGGGTCTGATTGAGACAATTAGGTAACCACAAGAAGCAAAAAAGTCAAACTGAAATTATTGGATCAAAACCGTTATTTTGACCAAACCACAAGGGGCCAAAAACGAAGTTTACTCAAGAAAAAAATAAAGTTCATAATTAATATTAAAAGGTAAATAAAACTCAAACTAGAATTGTATTAATAAAGTTTATAATTAATATTAAAAGGTAATTAAATTTTACGAACTCATTCGGTTCTTAAGTCCGGTCTGACCAATGAACCACTAAAGTGTTCGATTCGCGATCCGGTTTGGTTATGAAAACATTGGTTAAACCAGTACACAATTGTGAATGTGTACTTTAGTTAAAACCCCACTGCCTACGTGATAGAAACTTTTCCAATTTTTAGTTAAACCACTAAACATAATCTTATGAAAATATACTGAAAATGTTAGTACTGTATATTGAATATGATAAAAATAGGGATATGAGTTTCATACACCACTTTTTGTATATAAATTTAAATTTAAGTATTTTACAACATTTTATATGACAAGATAGTCAAATCAAGAGAACCAACTTTACATAGATAAACAAAAAAAAAGATAAAAATACTTTAAGCTATTAGTATTTTAAAAAAATATTGGATGTGTATAATATATTTATAGTCTTTTTTACATTATTTAAAATATCTAAACTTTATTTAGAGTAAACTTCGTTTTTGGCCCCTGTGGTTTGACCTGTTTAACCCTTTTAGTCCAAAAAAGAATCTTTTCACATATCAGCCCCTAAGGTTGTATTTTTGTAACCATTTCAGTCCATGACACTAACTCTGTTAACTTTTCTGTTAAGTATTAAGTAAACTAGTTAATCTTTTCAGTTCAATAAAAACTTTTTTAGGCTTTTTCATAAAACTTTTTTTCTACATTTTTTAAAAACGTTTTTTTTTTAATTTTTTAAAATCATTTTTTTGTTTTTTTTATTAAAAACGTCTTTTTTAATCTTTTTAAAAACGTTTTTTCACTTTTCTAAAAAATATTTTTTTAACTTTTTTCATAAAAAACGTTTTTAAAAACATTTTTTTAGTTTTTTTTATAAAATTTTTTTTTTACTTTTTTCCTAAAATGTTTTTTTTAACTATTTTAAAAACGTTTTTTTTTTTACTTTAAAAAAAAGACATTTTTGAATATTTTTAAAAACGTTTTTTCACTTTTCTAAAACATATTTTTTTTAAACTTTTTTTCATAAAAAACGTTTTTAAAAACATTTTTTCGTTTTTTTTTATAAAAACGTTTTTAGCTTATTCGTAAAATATTTTTTTTAACCATTTTAAAAACGTATTTTTTTAAATAGTTCACTATTTTTAAAACTAGTTCACTCAAAAAAGTAAACAAAAAACGTTTTTAAAATAGTTAAAAAAACATTTTATAAAAAGCTAAAAAAATTTATAAAAAAAACTAAAAAAATATTTTTAAATCGCTTTTTATGAAAAAAGTTTTAAAATTTTTTTTTATCAAAAAACGTTTTTAAAAAGATTCAAAAAAGACGTTTTTACGGAAAAAAGAACTAAAAAAATAATTTTTAAAAGTAAAAAAAAACGTTTTTAAAAAAAGTAGAAATTTTTTTTATGAAAAAATCTAAAAAAAGTTTTTATTGAACTTAAAAAATTAACTAGTTTACTTAGAAATAAAATGACTAAAATGCTCCTATATTTAAAAGAAAAGTTAACAGCGTTAGTGTCATGGATTGAAATGGTTATAAAAATACAACCTCAGGGGCTGATATGTTAAAAGATTCTTTTTTAGAATAAAAGGGTTAAACAGGCCAAACCACAGGGGCCAAAAACGAAGTTTACTCCTTTATTTAAATGAATAAATTTTATGAACTTAAAACCATCTGTCAATGGTCTTTGTAAAGTACGTGCTGACATGAGATTGACGTTTAATTTTGTGTATTGATTTAAACGAGCTTACTTTAAAAGAAATCAGTTTCAATTTTTTTAAATTTTAAATATAGTTATTATTAGTTTCTTTTAATTTATAAAATTGTTTTTTTATATAAAATTTAGATTATCGTCGGTGTTCCTCACATCATCCTGCTGAATGCTTTATGAGATGAGTTTTGCTCCACAATTCATTTTGATTGATTTTGCAAGAAAAATGAATTAAAAGAATTAAGTGGTGGAGAAAAAGAATAGTGGGTTTTAGATAGTAAAACATAAAGCCGTTGATGACAAATTAACAATAGACCACTCACAAATACCGCAATAAAGTAGTTGCATAGGATTATTTCCTCATAATATTATAACATTTTTATAAAAATGTAACTTTTTAATATTAGATTTAAATTTTTTACATTGTATAAGTTCGTTTATCATTTAAATATAACACACAACCACGTTAAATTCTCATTTCGATAAAGATATTACAAATAAACATCATAAGAAATATTCGAATATGAAAATTACGAAAATGAACAAGAAATGATTTGACTGTTGAACTCTCTGATTCAATGGTTAAGATTAAAAATTAATAAGATTGAAAAACGCCTCAAAAAACTTGAATGGAAACCGCTCCAAAATTGGAAAACGCCTCAAAAAATGGAAATCGCTCCAAAATAACAATATACCCCTCACAAAGGCCGTAATAAAGTAGTTGCATAGGATTATTTCCTCATAATATTATAACATTTTTATAAATGTAACTTTTTAATATTAGATTTAAATTTTTTACATTGTATAAGTTCCTTTATCAGTTTAAATATAACACACAACCACGTTAAATTCTCATTTCGATAAAGATATTACAAATTAACATCATAAGAAATATTCGAATATGAAAGTTACGAAAATGAACAAGAAATGAATTGACCGTTGAACTCTCTGATTCAATGGTTAAGATAAAAAAATTAATAAGATTGAAAAACGCCTCAAAAAAATTGAATGGAAACCGCTACAAAATTGGAAAACGCCTCAAAAAATGGAAATCGCTCCAAAAGAGTGTTTTTTAAGCACAATTGCACTGGTGAATACAAATCATTATGTAATGGTAGAAATGCAAGGAGAGTTTCTAATGGGTTTCACACACAACTTATGGATACTAAGGAGTGAAAGAGACGCATCTGAGTGGGAAAACGTATTTAAATCACGTCAAAAGCTTTATAAAGATTGGGTAGCAAAACCTGCTAAATATGTAGTTGTAAATTAATTTTTTATTTATTAATAAATTTGATTGTTTATTTTCTTATTTAAAATTTGTTTATTTTTTTATTTATTAGTGAAATTTTTATTGTTGTTATTAATTTTCTTTTGAGATTTACATACAAATTAAAAAATATAGTTAACTTAAATTAAAAAAAATAATAGTTAACTTAAATTTTAAAAAAATTATATTAAGTTTATATACAAAATTTAGAGTAAAATAAAAAACAAAGAAACCAAATAATCATGGGCAAAATTTAGAGTAAAAAAAATAAAAATTAGTTAACTTTAGTGCTTTTTATGCTATGTACCGTAGTAAGTGGGTGCCTCTTAAGTGCAATATTTTTGCGTGGAGGGCGGAAGCGGATAAGATCCCGTCCATGGATGCCCTTTCTAGAAGGAACGTCCAAGTTGGGGATTTAAATTGTTGCTTGTGTGAGGAGGAGGTGGAGTCATCGGAACGTCTTTTTACCTCTTGTTTAGTGGACTCGGTTGTTTGGAATCATATTAGTAGTTGGTGTCGGGTTCCCCCCATTTATGCGTTCTCGTTTAGAGACCTTTTGGAGCTCTATGGGTCGTGTGGTATTGGAGATCAGGCTAGGGAGGCCTTCCACGGGATCATCATGGTAGCTTGTTGGTGCCTTTGTTTAACTAGGAACGAAAAGAGATTCAACAACAAGGTTATTGTTATTGAAGACATCCTCATTAATATTAAATCCCTCAGTTTTCTTTGGCTTTCGAATAGATCTAATCTCAAGTCCTTGAATTGGGACGATTGGTGTAAATTCTCTTTCATGTAAGTTTTGTTCTTGCTCCCTGCACAAGGGTTGTGGGTTGTTTCGTAATAAAGTTTGCCCTTCAAAAAAAAGTTAACTTAAATTAAAAAAATGTTAATTTGTCTTCTTTAATGATGTATGATCATCATGGGTAAAAACAAAAAAGTCAAATCAAATGATGTAAAATGTTTACTTAAAAGTGTATGAATCATGGTTCACTAAAAAAATGTTAGAAATAATAAAATTTAAAGTAGAATGATTGGTTAAATAAAAGTTGCGTTTCTTTTAATGAAAGTACAATTTGATTCCTTTTGTAGTTTTTAAAAAAGAGGCATTTACATATATCCCCTTTCTAACTTCCTTTATTACATATTTACCCAACCCTAAAATTTAATTACATATTTCTCCTTCCTAAAACATATATATTACATATTTATCCAATTCATTTAAAATAACTTATTTTATTACCATTTTATCCTTAATGAACCAATTAAAGTACTATTTACATATATATCCCCTTTCTAAATATTTGTGAGAGGCAATTTTAAGTTAATTGGGGAAATATGTAATTAAAGTTAGGGGTTGGGGATATATGTAATTTAGAAGTTTAATGGGGGGAAATATGTAAAAAAAAACCTTTAAAAAATAATACTTTTCCCCCCTAGAAATATACTTTTATTTATATGGTTAGAAAATAGGTAAAAGTATCTTTTTAGACTAAAAATACATTAAATTGGATACACATCTGTTTGTACACCTCTACTTGTAATAAAATTTATGACCAAATGTTGATACAAGTGAACAAATTGTAATGACATATTCAAATTTACCGATTTGGGAGAGATGCAAGAAGAAAAATAAGCAACCGGGGATTTGGAATGTGGAAGACGGGAACACTGCTTCCTCGAAATCGGGGAAACTGAAAATTAATCCGGGAAATCGGGGAATCAGGGACGACTCCGCATGCTCTAAAGCCTTTGGTTTTTTTGTTACACTATAGAGTGTCCTATGTCTTTCTCAACTCGTTGCGGTTCAACTTTCAAATGATTTGGTTGTCAAGTTTTCAATATTTCGCAACTCGTAACCATTACTCCCCATAGATTCAATGTAAATATTCATGTTTCTATTTGAATTTGTCTCAAATTACATATAAAATATAACTCAAATTAATATATTGTTTACATAAACAGTAAAACAAATAAAATTTGGGAAATAAAAAACTATGAGGAAGAAGGTGAGCAGGGTATTTACTATATTGAGCTAGTGTGGTTAACATCATGGTGCAAGCATTATTGGATATCAGAAGCGTGCAGCGTCAGATGCTCCCTTTATGGGTGCACCACAGGCCCACCTCAGACTGGACCATCCAAAAGGTACTATTTTCCGGACCACTGTATTCGAGGCTAACTCTCCTCTAATAAACAAGGGATAATGTGAGTTTTATTTTATTCATATATAATTTTTATAAATTGTTGTGTTTTTGGTTTAATTGTTAAATTACCTAGATTCTTAAATAAAATGTTATAAAAACTAAAAAAGAAGCTCTATAGAACTTCAAACTTTAATTTGAAAATAGTGAAATGTGTACATCATTAGTCATTAAAAAATAAAAACATTCCTTCCCTTCTCCGGTAAACAATAGTCTAGCCATCCCCATCCGCCCTATGCACCGTCAGATAACCACAACTCCCTCCAATTGCATTGTCGTTGAATCACCTCTTCAAACCCTCAGTGTCTCTCTGATACTCCCTCTAGCAGTGGTATCAGACTCAAACTATGCTTTTAATGGTTTCTTGTCGTAACCTCGTGAATATCACATGTTCATCACAAGCTATGATTTGTCTGATCTCATTGGCAAACTAATTTGATGATTTTAGATTTGAGTAGTTTGCATACTTGTTACATGCTACAATTTTTATTCTTTTATTTAAAATAATAACATGCATAAAATTCAACCACCCTCACCATCAAATTGTCTTAGAAACTAAAATATGAAAAAATCATTATTTATTGGAAAAAGATATAAAGCATGTTGTTGTTTCCTATAAGATAACGAAAAGGACATTGCTTAAAACCAAAAAAAAAAATTTAAAAATTGTTAGCATTGTGACATTGCTTATGTTTAACGTTAAAATGAAATGAATATGGTGTTCTTAATATATGATTAAGTTATAAACTACAAAGTACACTTTTTAAGAAAAATAATAAACATGGTTAAAGGTGGTTTTTGTTGGTCAATGCACTATAACTTAAACATAACCATCCACAAAAGCTTTCCCAAAGCACAATACTCAAACTTCAAAGGCTAACACTCGCTATGAAGGCTTAGAGATCTTTAGTTTTTGTTAATTTTGTGGTATATACACAAATTTTTGTTTGAAAAAATAACAATCTACACTAATATAAAATAGAAATTCAAAATTAATATTTCACTACACGAGTCTAATTCAACACATTTTAGTATGGTAGTTATTTTAATATCAAATGTAAATAACTCAATACCAAAATGATAAACCGACGTAATCAACTGATCCAGTACACTTCATGATATCTAGGGTTGTAAATGAACCAAATTGAATTGAACGAGACTTTGTTCATGTTCGTTCGTTAAGCTTTTATTGGACAAAAAACAGTTCACGAACATATAACCGAACGAAATTTCGTGTTCATGTTCGTTTGTTAAGGAAAAGAATTTGTTCATGTTCGTTTGTTAACGGTATAACGAACATAAATTAACACAAACGAACATATAATAATTTAATTTTAATGGTAAAAATGTAAAAATGCTAAAAACTTGTAACAAACAAACATTAACATCACTAGTCTTTCACAAACACTATTGAACGAATGCGACCTTTGTTCCTGGTCGTTTGTTTAACTAATCGAACGTAATTTCTTTGTTGGTGTTCATTTATTTTTCAAACAAATGAATGTAAACGAACTTCCCGTCAAACAGTTTGCTAAATGTTCAGTTTATAGTGATATCCATTTCTTGTGATTTTATTAATACTTAGGATTCATGAAAATTGATTAAATTGCTATTATTATTTTTTGAAAAGTTAATTAAATTTTGTAAACTTTCTCCAAAAGTATAAAGTACAAATTTTGTATGATGAAAGGAACAAGGCAGGGTGAGAATGTTTTGTTGCCCCCTTAAGACCCGACTCACGTGCCTCCTCACGTGATCATTACCCCATCTCAACCATGGCTCTCATTCCCCCAATGCATGCGTCCATCCACCCCACCCCCCTCATGCTTCATATTAAACCCCTTTCTATAAAGCAAAACAAAAATCCAACAATCCCAACCACACCATGGAAGATAAGACCAGAAAAGACCAACTACAAGCCGTCTGGTTCGCCGCCGGCATGGCCGTAGTCATCGCGTGCGTTGAACGCGCCGTCGTTTTTTCAATATTCAAGCAATGGCATATGTGGGTGTTCCTTACACTCAACCTCCTGTTAATCGCTATTCTCTTCACATCCACACATCCTAAATCTCACACCGGTCATGAAACCGAGAAGAAACAGTCTCCGGGTCCGGCCCCGGCGGTGGCTAGCCACCGGGAAGACGTCGTTGACGACGGAGTAAACGTACTGAATCTGAACAGTGAAGAGAAGGAAGAAAGTTATTTTGCAGATGAAGAAGAAGAAGTTGAAGAAGAAGAAGATGATGGTGATGGTGAAAGATCGTCGAGTTTATTGTCGAATGAGGAGTTGAATGAGAGAGTTGAAGCTTTTATTTCGAGATTCCGGCAACAGTATTTGGTTGCCGACGTTAAGATCCGGAGAAGTAGTTCAGGTAATGTGTGTGGAAGGGCGGTTTTCTCGAAGACTATAACGGTTTAGGTTACTTTTTACGGTGGCGCGTGTGCTTTTGATTAGATGGAGCTCCGCCATTACACGGTGGTTGTTTTTGGTGTTCACGATGTAATGTGAACCCCATTTACGTTTTTCTTTGTTTTGTAATTTGAATTTAGATGACTTTTAATTTGTTTATTCTATTTACTTTAATTTCACCTTTTCATGTTTATATCTTTAATCTTTCTTTGAAATGGTTCAAAAACAGGACTTTTAAATGATATACTTTGACTAGTGGTGTTGAATATATAATCTATAAGTTCGTATAGAGAATTTCAAGGTGAATTAGGTTAGAAATTGATGTGTTTGAAATGAAATTTGAAAAAATATAATTTATTATTAAACCATGAATTTGAAAGGGTGAGCCGTTAAATGCAAACATTTCACCTTTTAGAGCTCTTGTAATTAACCTTGTTTAGTATTCGAATTGGACTCGAAATTCGATTCAAATTCAGTAATCGAATTTCGAATCAAATACAAATTTGTGATTTTTTATTTGATTCAAAATTTGAATTCAAATTATTACACAAACACACACATATCTATATTATATAATAAATAAAGCTTTTGATGGGACACTTGTCACTCTCTCATTCATTCTTAATTTTTTTTCCCGCCTCTCTCTCCTATTAATTATACAAATTTTTTTAATTGTTTTTATAATTTTTTGTTTCCCGCCTCTCTCTCATATGAAATAATAATGATTTCTATAACTATTTTTAAAAAACGTTTTTCATAAATATGTAATATGTAATATGTAAATCTTTATTACTAAGTATATATAACATTGCATATTCAACCCACCGGGTTTCTAAAGTTTAATATGAATTAACATTTATCAGTTACATAAAAAAAGTTAATACCCAGCTAAAAAATGATTTAAAAATTAATTTAACAGAATCTATAATTATCACGTAATATTGTATTCAACCCATGTAATACACGAGTTTTTAAAGAAATATTGTTTTTAATACTAAGTATATAACATTACGTTTATTCAACCCGTATAATACACAGGATTCTAATCTAGTATATATATATATGTATATATATATATATATATATATATATATATATATGAGTATTTTTTATATAATGTCGTTAAAAAACAAACTTATGTTATATAAGACGTATCAAGTTATTAGTCTAAAATTGAGTTGTTCTAATTTAATTTAATTAGGAGCCCAGGTGAAGTAAATTTGTAGCTCATTTTCATTAGATTTGAGACTTCTAAATTCTACGCTTCTCCATCATACATTCAAATGATATTGCTTATCCATCGGTTGCTCATCACATCTCCGTCAGCATGCCAATTTATAATCTTTTTGGTACTTGTTAAGAACTTGTAATTTGGATTTTCCCACTTTGAATATTTTGGATATTTTTGATGTAGTTTTTGATATTTTGGATGTGTTCAATATTTTTGATCTACTCATACTGTTTAATCAACCAAATTCTAAAATCACATCAAATATTACATTTAGTATGAACTCACGTCGTTCAATAGGCAATCACATAATTAACACTGCACCACCAATATCAAGCTATCATACATGCAACTATCATTAACTACATTTTAAACCATCCCGTGGTAGGATTCACTGTCAAGGTTAAAATCAAGTAAATGAAAAACCAAGAACAAATATTTCGTCTCAAAAGTGCCTGACAGCCATTACTCAAAATGATTTAGTCCTCTCGTGGTAACCACCACTGCTCTAGTCATCGAACAATTCGAAGTTATCCCCCACTTGCTCCTCGTCATCGGATTCCTCCAACCATCCATTTCCTGATTCTCCGTAGTGTCTCGAAGGCTGACTTCTGACTGCAAATGCATTTCTTCCTCTCCAACCACCTCTCTTGTAAAAGGAGCTACTGAGTCCATCCCTCATAGTTGCCTTGGTAGTACTGGGACCATTAGGCGCCGGAAGCGCCAAGATCACCTCCTGTGCTGGTAGCTCCTGCTCGTACTCAGCTGCCGATGGAACCACCGTCAATGGAACATGTGCTAAGACTCGTCTCCCTCCAAAGATAACCGTGCGAACGGCAACCAAACGTCTACCCCGCCGCTCTGTCAATCTCCTGATAAGAGCTCCTCGCCTGACCCATCTAGTCCGAATCGTCATGGCCATCAGTACCTGCACAAGATAGAACGTTTGAATGATTACTATGGGCGTCAAATTCAGAATATGAGAGTAATCATAGACTGCCAAATCACGGTGATCAAATGCAATTTGGTGGTCCACATTACTACTCGGATTCTAAACATTCCCCATCATATTCACACTAGCCTCCTATCTTTCACACCCCGGATGCACATGCATCCCCCACAAACTCACATAGCACCACCCAATAATCTAGCAAGTCATCATCTTTATCACAATTTCACACTATCAAAGGTTACACACAAAATTACTAAATAATATCGACACACCAAACTATCTCACATATTTACAATTAATGCTACTCCACATTACTCAACTCACATAATAGTCTCATTTAGTTACACCACACAACTTCAAGTAGTCCTACAAAATACTACAACACATATCACTCCACATGATCTCACATGGAACCATAAATCACTTTACCAAGTGTAACACTACACAATTGGTAAATAATAACTACTGCTCAATTCGAAAGACGTACCTCTTGGATCGCGGTTACTCGTGGTGGCATTCGTTTCAAGCTCGTCCCATTTTCAGTTTAAGTTAAGGCATTTTATTTGTTTAAAAACACTAGTTTTCTCTTAAACCTCGACTCTGATACCAACTTGTAAGGCCCCAAAACCGGGCACCCTACAGTTGGTTCTCATAACGGGTTATTCCCTTGAAAATACTCATTTTAGATATATTAAACTACAACGGAAGTCTTTCTCAAATAATATTATCTTTAAACTCATTACCTTTCATAACGTTACCTGACGAATGCATGCACACCAACCCGAGTAGCCCCGCTTCCAAGCCAAGATACCTCGTCTCGTAGACTAACCTGCAAAACGATCTAACGTACATACAAATTCAGCTACGTTGAGTGAGTTCTAATAGCTTAGTTTAAATAAAAGTCAACTCGTCTCAAAAGTTATTTGAGTTTTACTCAGGACCCACGGTCCTTATAAATTAGATCCACAATTCATTAGCCATTAGATAACCCCTGTTATCACCCGATATCCCATAATAACTCGTCACCCATGACTCGTCACCCATGACTAATCCCATAATAATAATCTCGTAGTCTCATTGACATAGGTCGGACTTGCTACACTAATAACTCATGCTCATGTACACGTATTAACTCGACACTTGGTTAACACAACAAATCCCTAACATCAACTTACTCAGCCTTGACCAAGGCTCTTACAAATCGAATGACATAACAGTCATAAACACTACATCACAATCCTGACACAACAGTCAATCTAACTCTACTCACCACATTAATACTATCTCAAGCACAATAAATATGACTCAACGCTTGTATGCAATTTAACACAAATATATAAGCACACGAACACATACCTCATTACTGCACCCTCGTCAGGGTTACCCTCGTCGAGGCGTTCGACACACCCCGAGCTCATCACTGTCCTGTTGGACATCGTCACCTTCGGTGAGCTCCCGAAGGACATAGTCCTCCACAATCCCGTTTTGCCGTGTCACAAGGACAACGACACAACACACGTATAATCACATAATATACTCTACATACATTAACTGCACCTACACTTCACACATAGCACTAGGATAAGATATCCTACCCATATTCATAAGCGTTTAGCTTACATCCCGACTCACCCCGACTAACTCGTAACACAAAACACCGCTAATATAGCAACACACATACAACTACTATATCTCATTATTTAAGCATATAACACGTACATGCACACCCTGTGACACTTCCTGGTCGTACCCGTACGACCCGTTTACTACAATCCTGACTCACCCCTGTTAGGTCACTATACGACCCGTGACCATATACCCACCTGCAACCCGCACGTCCTATAGACACACATAGTCCCTTAGCCCCATATTTAACTATTTAACTTCATAACTTATCGGGTTAGACCCCAAAGCTCGTTATACAATTAATGTAATAAAACATGTCTTGAAAGTATGTACGTTAGCCCCAAAACGTTTAAAACATTTAAAAGAGGGGATTAGAAACTCACCGGTTAGGCCGAGCCTTAGTCCTTGCTCTGCAACTTGTCTGTTCGAGCTCTACACCCAACATGTCACACGTATGATCACATGATCAAAACACGTCCTAAACACACCTTGGTTACGCATAAAATAAACTACATCTCGGAGCTCATTCCCATTTGCTCGGCATATCGTTTCACCGAACCCTTAGCTTCACCTATACACGCCTCGGGTCATCCTCGCCTCGTTTAAAACTTGCGTACTCGAACCGAGTTCCCATGCACGCATATGCTCTGCCATGCAAAACCCTAATCTCGCCATACAAACCTTAGCTTCGCGAAACGTAAGAATTCATGTCGGGTTTCCAGCATGTACATAAACCCGCCATGCAAAGTCCTACCCGTCACCATCCTCGGTTTTGTCCTCCCGTCACATCGTTAACCGGTCACCTTCATGCACCACCATGGTAGGTTATCATCTTCCTCGTCGGGCAACCCTAGCCGAGTCCACCCCGTGAACCCCTTCCCACGTCGTCTGTCGCGGCATCTCACCTTCACCGTAGACTGTTAGCCGATACCAACCATACACCTCCGCTTTCCACCGCCGTGGAGTATCACCACAACAGCCCCCCGTTGTCGCCGGGCACCACCACCCGCCGCCATCATTGTCTCTGGATATTCCCCGAAACCACCATCACCTTCACTCGTCACCTTCCTCACTCTAACCCCCCTCTCTCTCTCGCTTCTCCTTCTCGGCCCTGACCGGTCGCGAACCACCTCCATCACAGCCGGCCATCACCATGGCCCCCACCTACCTCACTGTGGCCGTCGCCTTCAGCCAAAACCCCACCAACGAAACCCTAACCGGGTTTTCCAAGCAACAACGCAAATAACATGAAAAACGTATACATGGAGATTAAGCGGATATTACCTTGATGAGACTTGAAGTTCCTGCTCGTGGAACCACCCCGCTTCCGGTCGCCCACCTCCTCTCTGC
Organism: Smallanthus sonchifolius; assembly: GCA_023525975.1. Lineage (NCBI taxonomy): Eukaryota > Viridiplantae > Streptophyta > Magnoliopsida > Asterales > Asteraceae > Smallanthus > Smallanthus sonchifolius. The sequence continues at coordinate 66,483,734 of CM042031.1, read as the reverse complement.
TTGCTCTCTCTTTGCCGTCGAGCACACTCCCTAGCCGAATGGCTAGGGTTTGTAGCTTAAGTGGTATTTAAACCCCTATAATTTTCCATTCGGATCCCTCTTAATCCATCTCGTACGTTTCGATCTCGGTTTATGATTAAAATGACTAACCAAGCCCTTATGTAGCCCATCGACATGAAATTTGTGCGCCATCTATGATAACATACCTGTTTAAAAGAGATTCGGGCCACCTCCGACTCGAACCATTAGCTTTTGAAATTTCGAGATGTTACAATCAAACTGCCACGTGGACACCCTGTGCGTACACGGAATCCGGACGCCATCCGCGCACGCCGCAGAGGCCGGGTGCTGATCCCGGATGCCGCGCCACGTCACCCGTCATGTGCCTGGACGCGGGAGCGAGCGTGTTGAGTGCCCCTCTTGACTGGAACTAAGTGTCATTGAGGTAACAAAATTCTATAAGGCCTCCCCCTTATAAACCCCTTCAAAGTTTCATCATCTGACCAATGTGGGACAACTTCCCACATCTTAAGTTTCAAACACACACTTTGAGCATTGGTATCTCATTTATCTTAGCTCCGTTTTGGATACGGTTTAGTTCGTTGTGATCCTCTCACACACGCGTACTAAATAATAATTATAATATAAACAAATAATAATAATTATTTTGTCCAAAATTTTCAACACAATCAGAACTCACATTAATGCAGGGTTCTTGTTGTTGGAGATTTTGAGTTGCATTCTGTGACGATGAACCAAAATCGAAATCCCATTCGTTCATCTATGATTCACATGTTTGTTTACACATCGTAATCATTTGTTTTTTATGATCTCGTCTCAAAAACTCGTTTTTTTTTTCTGCAAGGGGATTTCATATCTGTTGAACATGGTGGTAAATTGAAGTTGGGTACGATAGGTGAAGGGGGTGGTAGTGGTTTGTTTAGTATTAAACAGAGGACAGAAGTGGGTTTGATGGCCTAAGGTGGAGGGTTTGCCGGAGAAGAACTCGAAGTCGGTGGCGACAATGGTGGCCGGTTGCAGAGAGGGAGGCAAGGATCTGTTGGTGTCGTCGAGAGCTGGGTGAAGTCACCGGTTTTGGAGCTTTCGGAGTCAGCGAAGGCCGGGTGAAGTCGCCAGTTTTGGTGTAGTCGTGGTTCCCCAATAGAGAAAAGACAAAGGGAAGGTTGGGAGTGGAGTGGGTATAGGGGAGCGTAGTTCGCGGTTCAGAACCGTTAGAACCGTAGAACTGGACCAATTGGAACCAGAACCGACCCGCGAAATACTAAACAGGTCCGGTCCTCGGTTTTTCATATGGTCATTAAACGGTTCGCGGTTCGTTTCGGTTAATAACCCGACGGTTCCGGTTTGGACACGTTAGAACCGTTTGTGAAGTATTTTGAGTTTGTTTTTTGTTTTGTAGAGTTGGATTGGAACTTTATTTTGCAGGAAACATAATTTGGTATAATGAAAGTGGAACTTTATCTTAATCGGTTCGGTCCGGCAATTAAACGGTTCCGACCCGTTTTATACGGTTCCGGTCTAGTCCGAACCGTTTATATACGGTCCGGTACTCGGTTAACATATTTCCATCCAAACGGTTCACGGTTTCGGTCCGGTTCGAACCGAATGCTCAGCCCTAGGTGGGTAGGTTTGATATGTGTTTTATTTGTTATTATTATTATTATTATATATGTATATATATATATACTATATAATAAATAAATGTTTTTTTCATGCCACGTGTCGCCTCCACATTCATTCTCATCGTTTTTTTCCGCCTCTCCCTCTTATTAATTACAGCTCTATCTTTTATCTTTTAATAATAATATATTTTTAAAGAAAATACTAATTATACTAATAAACATATTTATTTTAAATTATCACTTATTATAAGAAACTTTGAAATCTAATTATGTAACTTTTATTTTCAATAAAATAGTAAATGAAAGTCAAATTATATTAAATAGTAATTAACGTATTTTTGAAACTCAATTATATATTAATTTTTATATATTTTAATTTTGTTTCTATCCTTAGTATATGTAATACATTTTTACATCTGTAAAATATATATACATAAAAATTTAAGAATTTTATGTATTAATATTTTTTATCCCGTATGTATTACACATGTTCTAAGCTAGTATATATATATATATACACACACACATATATATATATATGGGACAGTTCCATTAAAAAGTGGTTTTTCGCTAAGAAATGGGTCAAACGAACTCCGATTGAGCTCATTCCAGCGGCGTTGGAACCGTCTCATCGAACCCTAACCCGGACCCAAAAACCTAAACCCCCTCCACCCGCACCCTCAAAAACCTAAACGCCCCCTCCAACCCTACCCCGAAAAGCCTAAAACCAACACTCCTACCCCCCCCCCCCCCAAAAACCTAAACCCTAAAAGTTAAACCCTAAGGCTAAAACCCTAAAATTTAAACGTAAAATCTAAACCTTAAAAGCTAAACCCTAAAAGCTAAGATGGTAGAGTTCGACGAGACAGTTCCAACGCCGCTGAAATTAGCTCAATCGGAGTTCGTTTGATATCGTTTTTAAGGTTTTTGTCATTTGTTAGATTTAATTGTGAAAAACTACTTCTTATTTGATACTTCACATATATATATATATATTATTTTATACGTAAAAAAGGTGGGGCTATACATATTAATATATTATCTTTGTTGTTAATGATATATGGGTATATATAAAAATTACAACAATTGTCTTTTAATAGTAAAAAAAAGACTAAAATGTCCTTATGTGTAGTGCACACGAGTTGATTTAACTTAAAAACTTAATATCCGTTAGTGCTAAGGACTCGTTAGAACTCTTCAAATAAAGGACAACGAGTGAAAGTAAAAGCTTTAAATGACGAAATGTTTTACAAAAATATACCCCTCATTTAACGTTAAAAATGAATGTGATTAACCAATTAAATGAAAATGAAAAGTTTAAAAAAATAAAACTTTTGGATGAAAGTGACAAAATCTAAGATAATAAAACTTTTGGATGAAAGTGACAATTTACTTAATAATATAATATAATGTAATATAAAATTCTAAAAGTTGAAAAAAACAATATGTAGTATTTCAAAAGTAACCCCAAACTCGTTGATTGACAATGAGTCCTAGATCAACTGGTTTAGGAGAAGGCACCCCCATGACCTTCTAATGTGGAGGTCATGGATTCGAGTCTCACTTGATGCAAAATATTATCAGGTGGACAGTGTTTTTATCACAGTAGGCTTTCAGGTGATGGATTTCCCTTAGAATGATGAACGGGCCGGGTCACGGGCATGTGTGGCCTTTGGTCAGTGACTTTACCCGGGCGACCCTAGTATTACCCGGGCGACCCTAGTATTAGTTTGCCGTTAAAAAAAAACCCTAAAACTACACCCCTACTGATATACTTTGTATCGCATTGTGGGGCGCGACGCCTGTTGATCTTCAACGGTAGCGGTATATAAAGATATTTTAATGGAATAGCCCTTAGAATAACTGCCGGGAAACAGGAATGGCAGGCAGCAATTCGCAGAAGGAGCTTCTAACCCTAATCCGTGATGTTTCTACAGAAAAATCTCAAGGAGGTATATTGTTCAATCTACATTATCATCATTTAATCTCTCAGATCGATTTCGTTTTTCGTTTTCAATGATCACAATTTTCAAACAAACCAATCCGATCTCGCAAATCGATAGAGCGTAGGGTAGTAAACCTCAAGAGGCAAATTGAAGAACTCCAATCGGAAGTTGACTCTATGAATGTTGAGCTCGAAGACGCCAAGCGCTTGAAAGAGAGTACTGAACAAGATCTTAAAGGCTACGAAGTTGAATTGGCTATGATTGAATCCTCAATTCAAGCCCTAGAGGTTTGTTTCTCGCGTATGATTATCTATGAACTTGTTTTCTATGCTTTGCTTATGTAAATTACACTGTAAATCAGTAGACGATACAATCTCCTTGGTAAAATCTAAATATACATGTAGATAATGACTATGTTAGAGTGAATAAATAGAGTTAGTTACTTTCGTTAGAGAGTTAGTTAGGAGGTTAATAGTTGTGGTTAACTGGTATAAATAAGTATTAATTGTATTGAATCATTTGAGAGAATACAATACAACTTTGAGCCAGTGGAATTTGAGAAATGGCCATGAATTAATAGTTGATTCAGACTCCAGACCTTTTTGTTTAACTTAAATTTCTGTATTTGAGTAAAAACTTTTGAGTTATAGTGGTTGGATGCCTTCAGGGGCGGATTTCTTTGCTTCAAGGTGAAGTATCTACCATAGGATCTGATTTGGAGGCACTTAAGGTATTTGAAGACACTTGTTTTGTTGCTGCTGGTTTCCACTTTATTTGCATGCTAATTAAATGTTTTTGTTTTGAAACTACTTGGACCTGTTGGTTTATAAACCTGTGTGAATCTGCATTCAGAATGAAGAAGGGGCTTTGCGGTAGGTTTCTTGAGTTATTTGTTACCATTTAACTGTTTGTTAGAAGGACAAAGTTATATCGACATTTCATTTCTTAATTTGTCATGCTTGTTCATGCAGAGATGAGTTCATTGGAAAAATGTTTGACCTAAATGCAACTATTAGGTAGGTAATGTATGTTATTATTTCATTTCATTTACTGGATGCTGATATATTTGGATGATTCTTGCTGATTATCCTTTAGGAGGCAAAGGCATTTTGTAAATGAATTTGGGTTGATCTTATACATGTATCTTGATATCTTTCAAGCTTACTATGATCTTTGAATTCTGGTTGATCTTGTAGAGCATTGTTCAAACATCTACATACTTGTTTCTATCCTTTCCATGATTTAGATATGATCTAGATTCTAGAAATACAGTTGATTTGTTATGCTGGTTTTCTATCTAGTTTAGCATCCGTAGTTCCTTCCTCTCCAATGCTTTTGTAAGTGACTAGAAGTTTCTGATCAGTTACTTTTCTGAATCTTAGCATATGGATCCACAAATAAATATGCATATATTTGTGATGCAGAAAGTTTCAGCAGTCGGTAGATTCAGCTAGTTATGAAACATTTAGCAGCAAAGCAGGATCACAAAATGGTTTGTATCCCTCTTCTAGTAACATATGGACATCTCAGATATGAAAGAGATACCATCTTGGTACCTGTTATTTAAACCAAGATAATAAAACGAAAAGGATACAGATTTACCAAATTATACCAACGCTAGAGATGTCATGTAATATTTACCCAACTGCTGCTGTGCGAGGTTTATAATGTGATTTGCCAGTAATCGACTCATTGAGATCATCCACTAACATACCTATCTATATCTAATACCATACCATTCACGTGCCCTTTTTTTAATTTTTATTTATGACCAAAGTGCACACTGAAAATATTAATACAAGAGAAGTTGAAGAACGGAAGAAGGATCTTGAAGATGAGCTTGCTCAAATAATCTCTGATACCAAAAAGATGGAACATGAATTTCTTTTGGAGCAAGACTTTCATAAGCAGGTAAGAAGTAGCTTCTGCAACTTCATTGCCGTAGTAGATATATTTGTGTGTATATTAATGGTGGGCATGTGAGTGAAAGTTAATTATTTTTGGCACTGCCTTATAATCTGTAGGAGCAAAAGGAGGTGGATGATCTAAAGCAAAGAATATCTTTAATTGAAGCAGTAATGGAAGGAAGCAAGGGGCTTCAAACTGTAATCATATATCCTCACTACAAAGACAGTAATTGCTAAAGTGTGGTCCCTTATTTGGAAGTTGGAAAGAGGGACCGGTCTGGGCCCGGCTCTCCCAACTGGCCCCAACCTTTTATTTATATATACAATTTTAATATATATATATATATATATATATATATAATTATATATATATAGGATTGGTATGATACAGAAGTTTTTAAAAAGTAATTTTATAAAGAACAGGATAATTAATTTAAGGAACATACTTCAAATTAGTTTTATAAAGCATAACAGTATACAAATCTACATTTTCATTACATGTAATGAAATAATAATGCGAATTTTAAACTACATATATATTAAATGGTATATATCAAGGACTCATAGACTGGGCTTTTAGGACCGAAAAATTTGAGCCGAACCAGTCCTAGGGCCAGGCCTAACCTGGCTTTTAATTGAATGTTAGGACTGATGCAACTTTCAGGCTCAACCGGGCTTAAAAGGACCGGTCTCTTTCAGGATTGATCTTGGGTTCAAGCCCGTTTGTGCAACTTCCATGCTCAACCAGGTTTAAAAGGACCGATCTCTTTCTGGACTGATCTCGGGTTCAAGCCTGTTTGTGCAACTTTCATGCTCAACTGGGCTTAAAAGGACCAGTCTATTTCAGGACTGAAATCGGATTTAGGCCTGTTTGTGTAACTTTCAGGCTTCATACTAACAACAATGACAGATTTTTTCCTTGACTGAGAGTACGCAGACTGGGAGAGTTGAAGATGCATATACTTCCCTTTGTGACAAGCTGCAGAAGAATTGCATATGCCCCAGCTGTGGTTGTGACAATGTGGAAATACTCGGTGGAATTCTTCAGAAAAGCTCGGGAACCTAACTTCTTGTAAGTCTTTTTGAGATAATAAAAGTATATAATTTTTATAAAATTCGAAAACATGATAAAAATGTGGTTTTATCTTATAGGGCCATAACAAGGGTGTTAGGAAGTTCGTTTTCAGACTGATTATATGATGTTAGATAACAGAAACTGAATACAAAGTTGGGAGACTGAAATAATGTTTGGATTTGTAATGTTGTTTGAAATTGTTATAATTAGATAACTAGATCACTATTATACAAGTGTTTGATAAAGTTTGAATTGAAAGATAAAAGTTCCAAACATGACAATCAAAGTATTTAAATTTAAAATAGGATAGTTTATTTTGTATTAACTATAATAACTTTTGTTTTGATTTATTTTCTTAATAATTAATTTCAAGTCTTGTCTTCTTTCTTTGACTCTGCTTCATGCCTCACTTAACATTGTCTTAACCTTCATTTCACTTCCTTGTGTCCACTGATTTTGTAACCGGCCGATATACACGACTACATAATCGGTCTGGTTGATTACTTTTGAACGCCTCCATGTGAACTGGTTGGTTATGGGCCGTTAGACAGGTTGAGCCGGCAAACGGGACCGGTGGTTGGATCGAATTTTCAAATTTTTTAAATTCTTTTAATTTTTTTTCTTTTTAAAATCTCATTTATTGATTCATTTAACTCTATATTTTGTTTATTTTAGACTTTATATTTTGTTAACACTACAAATCCACACAGACAAATAAAGTAGTTTCATATTTTGTTAAAAATTAGTTACACATATTCTTAATTTCTAAATTATTTGTAACGTTATCTGGTTTTGAAACCTGTCTATCCTTATCTAGTTTTGAAATCGGTCTGTATAATAAATCGATAAACGATCCGGTTATAAAATTATTGTTTGGGTCATAATATAAATCTGCCCTGATGTACCATAACAATTATTATTATAGTTTAATATATTATCTTTCATATTTAAAAAAGCAAAAAAGAAAAATTGTTTACACTTGAACTTAACTTACAATATAGTCCGTATAAACAAATATCTGTAGACCATTTATTTTGTTACAGCTAGTTATAACCCTAAGTTGTAAAATAACTTTAAGAGTTAATTACACGGATGGTCCCTGTGGTCTGTACAAAGTAACATAATTAGATACTAAGTTTGAAAAGTTGTAAGTATGAGTTTTGTGGTTTCGATTTTGTAATTGGTTTGGGTTTTAAGGCTAAATTTCGTTAACGTTTCTTTTAACTTTGTATGAAGTGATAGAAATACCTTTTAACATAAAACTAAAAAAAATAACAAAATAAAAGGACTGGTTATGTAAATTCTTTAAAAAATAATAACAAAAACACCAGGCAAACTTAACGGAAGAGGAGCAGGTTTACGTGGAACAACTTCAAAGAGTATTTTTGTCATTTCATACAAAGTTAATAGAAAAGTTAACTGAAGTTAATCTTAAAATCCAAATATTTTACCAAAACGAAATAAAAAAAAACTCATATTTTCAACTTTTCAAACTTAGTATTCAATCCTGTTACTTTACCTAAACCAATTGAATCATCTATATAATTAACTCTAAATTTAAAATGCCTTCAAATCCTTTGTGGCTCAATTTCTTAGGATTTGCAAACGGATCCGAAGATCAAAATACGCCACATGTTTTAGAGGGTGTTTGGATGTAGAATTTGAACAGATTATAGCATTACTGTAAACATTAGTGGGGCTAGTCAACTTTGCAAATTATGATTATATGAACAGTTATTTTTAAAAGCAGACAACAGAATTCTCCCGAGAGATAGATGTTATCTAAATCGGGCCCAACTACCCCACCATTCTAGATCGAACCCCCAACCCTAGAAAAACCGTCTGGCTCAACATAAGTAATTGCTCCAGGTGAGACTCGAAACCAAAACCTCCACTATGGGAAGTCTTGGGGCTACAGATGCACCAAATGGCCAATGGAAGTTTCATTTTAGTTTTGACAAATATATATTTAAGTAAAAGCTAAAAGTTAGTAATTATCCTTATTTCTACTTCTAATCTTTTTCACTCACATTTTCAGTGTTGAATCGTTAGTGTAAGTATATATATAAAATTCAGATATTCAACAACATACAAAAAACAATTCTGATTATTACCTATCAATTTTTTTCCAGTAGTATAGCAATTATAAAATCGATGTAGCTCATTATTATATGAGTAAAGTGTCATTTTCGTCCCTTTGGTTTGACAATTTTAGCTAGTTTCATCAAAAAACTTTTTTAGCTTTTTCGTCCATGACTTTTCAAAATCTAGCCATTTTCATACAACTGACTAACTCCGTCTATATTTTAACGTTAAATCAGTGGCAGTTTTGGTTAAATCATGAATAATTTAGTTAGATTTTAACCTTTGAAGTTCAAACCGACCCTTGATTTAACGTTAAAATGTAGACAGACTTAGTCAGTTGGATGAAAATGACTAGATTTTGAAAAGTCAGGGACGAAAAAGCTAAATTTTTTTTTTTGATGAAACTGACTAAAATGGCCAAAACACAGTGACGAAAATGGCACTTTACTCTTATTATATTTTAAAGTAAACGAGGGATAAATTTGAAAGAAACTGGAAAACATAATTTAAGTTAAAAAAAATAGAGAAAAGAAAGATGTCTTAATTAAATTAGAGAAATAGAAAAAGAAAGATGTAGTAAGTTGTAACTTGATACTTAAAAATGTTTTGGAAATAAAAAAGACTAAATTAAGTGTACTAAGATATTATACAAGGGTTATAATCTGTAATGAGGAATAATAAGTCATATTTTTTTCTAGAATTTATTTATTTTTATACTAATTCATTTATCATTTAATTTGATTTTTCTCGAATAACTTATTTCGTTAACTTAAAAAAATCTAAATACGCAGTGTTGTTTAAATTTTTTTATGAACATTTTGATAATAATTAATTAAAAAGCAAGTTCGTTTCAAAATAAAGTATTTATTGGTCTCGTAAGCGGTGTTGATACGTGTTTGTATCGGTAACTTTGAATGTTTTGAGACCTGGACTGGATCGGCCGGGAGTCGGAGTCTAAGGCGGTCCAATTAGGGATAGTTGAGCTGCTCTCGAATGGGCAGGCCGGTTCTGGCAGTCGGCTGCCAAACCGGGTGGCCGGAAACCATGGTCGGACCGCTTTTATCCCCTGTTCTCGTTATTTGTCTTCCAAGTTCTCGAGTCCTGAGGGGTTCTTCAGTTGCTCCAACCGATGATGTACACTTCTATTTTTTTGCAGTCGTCAGCTCACATTTTCAACTCAAATCTCCTGCGTTTTTAAGAAAATAGATGGAGAAGAAGAGCTATGATAAGGGTTCTATAAGGGTGATGGGGGTGGATAACCCATTTACTCACCAAAACTGTACAGTAGAATCTTGTCATCTCCAAACTACTCGTTTACTCATTTACTCAGATTTTATTGGAAACACCCTACTCATTTACTCACCAAATTTAAAAATAAAATAAAAAATATTTAAATAAAAAAAGTCAATTAAAAATTAACATAATACAATTAAAAAACTAGAAAAATACAAGTCGATCAATCTAATTTATTAATTTTAAAATCAATCTAATAAGAAGATTGAAATAAATAATAAACTAAAGTTAAATATAAAAAGAGAGGAAATGAGCTATATAACATGTTTCAATTTTTTAATTATGTTATTATATTATAACATGGATTTACATAATTTTGTCAAATTACATATTTTATTTTATTATAATAAACTAGCAAAAGAAGGCGCAGCCAAGCAGAAGATGTTTGCAATGCTTTGCCAAAAGTCAATTCCACAAATGAGTAAAATTACTCGCCCAAGATACTCGATTGTTCTACCCAGATACTCGATTGTTCTATCCGGGGTAATGGGGCGGTGTACCAATTTTACCCGGTCTCTATCTCTTCTACTCGGCCCAAGCCGAGTAGGGTGCGGTGAAGGGGCACCCTACCCATTTACTCATCAAAACTACCTAATAGAATTCTGACACCTCACATTTACCCATCTACTTAGATTTTATTGGAAACACTAACTCATTTACTCACCAATTTTTTTTAAATAAACATTTAAATAAAAAAAAGTCAATTTCATTAAATAAAAATTAACATAATACAATTAAAAACCTAGAAACATAAAAATAAAAAGCGTATAAATAAAAACTAAAAAAACTAGAAAATTAACAAAAAAATAAAAGCTAGATAATAAAAATAAAAAACATAAAAGGTGCATTGTCATCCATACTTTGCCGCAATTTCACGTTTACGTTGCAATACAATCGACAAGTACGGTTCTACGAGATGATCATGAGATTCGTTGAACGTTTTGATGTCACGGTCCTTTTGTTTTCAATCATCAACTCAATCGCCGTTTGTTTTCTTTTTAATTTTGCTTCCGTCATCTTATCACGAATACTTTTTTTTTCTTTTTCCAACGCTTTCATACTCTTGTATTCTTCGACTATGTCTACCAAATTTCCCTTGCTAGATGAACTTTCGGCCGATTTCTTCCCCGGACGTTTTGGCCTTGTCGGTGTTGTGTCGTCTTGTGGTTCGGCGTTCACGTTTAGGTCGAGAAAGACGTTTGTAAAACCATCCCGGTCACTTGGGGTTCTCGACTCGGAAGTTTTTGTTTTTTTGAGGAGTGACTTCCTTCTAAATCCTCACCCATCAATGCTATGGGTTCTCATTTAGCATTGTTGCGTACAACCTCCCAACATTTCAAGTTGGTGAATTTATTTTTGTACACTTTCTAGTAATGGCTTAAAGCCGCTTCAACAAGGTCCAAATCATTTGTACCACTCGGCCTTCTTTGTTTCTATAAAATTTTAAAAATATATATATAATTTGAAACGTTAGTTTAGAAAATTAAAAATATATATATATAATTTGAAAATAAATCTTACCATTTGTTGGTAACACCCGTTGAAGGCAATATTTTTTTATTAAGATTCTTTCACTTTCAAGACATTTGGTCAACGGTTCGATCGTTTTCACCAAATAAAGCGGTAAAATGCTCTAGAACTTTCCTTCAATACGAATCCCCTTTTTTGTTGATTTCCATTTATTTTATTTTGGGTCTTATGAATATAAGCTTTGACCACGGCAAGATCTTCTTCTTCGGTCCATTTCTTTAGTGGTAACCGGTTTTTGTGTTGTCTTTTGGGCTTGGCCCCAACATCTTCGACTTCAACTTCAACTTCTTGCTCATCTTCCATTTCTTCACCATCTTTCGTTTCTTCATCAACATCCTCATTTTCACCTTCGTCTTCGGATTCCAAACGGATGATGTCGTTTAGATCACGATACGGTTGGTTTTGGTATTAGTACGAAATTAATATATTATATTTGGATCCATATCTTGAAGCGAGAATGGGCCACATGAAATTGAGATAATATATTTGGATTCATATCTTGAGATAGTATATTTGGATCGGTTGAACTTTGAGGGTAGTAGTTTGAATACTGAAGTTGCGAGAAATAGTTTGGAATTGGTTGAGGAGGTGGTTGGGTTCGTCGGGGAGCGGCTTGGGTTCGTTCAGGTTGAGATTGAGATTTAACTTTTGGCCTAAATTTTCTAGCATTTGTTGATTTTTTTGATGACGCTTCAATTTTTTTTTTTTTGTAGTATGAAGATTTTGAGAGTGTATATATATAGATGAGAGTAATGTTTGTTAAGAGTGTGTATATATATATAGATGAAAGGGGTAGTAAATTTTTATTTTTTTTTTAAAACTCCCCAACGGCTATTTTCTTTCCCTCACCCAACCAGGGGCGAAAGATAGTGAGGGCCCGGGCCCCCTTCTGATTTTTCGTTCAGCAGTGTTAATTTATACGTATTCGGCTGATTTTTCGCTCAATAGTGTTAATTTATATGTATTCGGCCTAAAATTTTATAGTTCCGGCCCCCCCGATAGGGAAAAAAATCCCGACCCCCCTGCGCTTTTCTTTAAGCTCCGCCACTGCACCCAACGGCTCCTTTGAACTTCCACACCCGAGTAAATTAACTCGGCCTCCCTACTCGGACTACAAGGGATGTGTTCCCCATTTCGGATACCCTCTTTCATACTCAGACCAAGCCGGGTATTCCAAGGGGAGAGAAGAAGAAGCGAGGAAAAGTGTACTGTGGGTAGTATGTGATTGATACAAATCTTTTAATATCTTACAAAATCTTTTAATATTTTACACCATCTACTTTCTGTACGCTAAATTCATTTTAATATTTCTTTTTCTTTTTACTTGATTTAAACTAGTATAGAGACCCCGCGTTATGGGGGCGTAAAACCGTGAAAAAAATCAACGCTCCTCACGTTAAAGGTAAAAAAAACGAAACTTGAACGTCGTTGATAACATGCGGAACTTTTAATTAAAAAAAAAGCAAAACCATTACAAAGTCGTGCCATGCGGCGTAAAGTTGATAATATTTGAAGCTTTATATAAAAAATAAACCGTTAAGAAAATTCACCTCGGAACTTAAAACCGCGGAAGAAATCAACGTCCTCAAAAGATTATAAAATAAAGTCATAGAAAAATGAAACCGTTAAAAAAATTATCGTTTACAAAATAAATAAAAATATTTAGAACCTTATATAAAAAAGCAAAAATCTTTACGCAAACTCATGCGTTGCAACGAAATAGTTAGTAATATTCCAAGTTAACCTTTTAAAAATATAAAGTGTTAAAAAAATCCATAACGACGTTGTACGGAATTAGGCTTAAATAACTTTTACATTATCACACGCAACTCTGTTTTGAACGAAAATTACATCAAAACGTAGATAAAAATAAGTACGTTACAATGGTATATTTAGAATTTTATAAAACAACATATTTTAAAAGTTATAAATAAAAAAAAGGGAAAGCGACACGTGTCATTGTCATATTTGCCAAAAAAAATATTAAAAGGAGAAAAGGACAAGTAAATTAAAGTTAAAAAATAGAATTATAAATTATAAATCTATTTATACTCTCTATTAAATAAAAGTTTTGGTGAGACACCTATTACTAATAAACTGGTTGTGTCACGTGTCATAATTCTGTGAGCTTAAGATTCTTTTTCTCATTTATTTTATCTTAACTATTTAATATTTTCTTTATTAATATTTCATTTATTTAATATTTTCTTTCTTAACTATTTACAATTAAATCTAACTATTTAATATTTCTTTTATTTAACTTGTGTATTACACGGGTTTCTAACCTAGTATATATAATATAAACAAAAACTAAATAACGTTTGAGAATATAAATATGTGTGTGTATACATGTGAGTGTGTGAGTGGTAAAAAAACAAAGGGAAAATAATATATATGAGCAATGTTTTTAAAATCGGACCGGACCGGGAACCGTGACCTCCATCGGTCCGGTTACATGCTTTGAGACCGTTTGCTGGTTGAACCGGGCGGTTCAAGCGGTCGAACCGCGAACTGGTGGTCGAACTGGGTAGTTTAATTTAAAAAAAAATTTACTATTTTTTTATCTTTTTTATCTTATAGTCCTCATACTTACTTATATTTACAATTTTAACTCAATTTGGCTCTTTCCTTTTAACCTATACGCTGCCACAGGTCCTCCAAAACCCTAATCAAAATTAAAATTGAAGATTCAAAAGAATTAAAATTCATACAGACCTACAACTCTCGTCCTTAACTCAAAATTGTTTAAATGGTTTTATATGTAGTATTTGGAATTTTTATATTTTTCTATATATTTTTATAAATATTTATATTATTTATTACGTCATCCGGTTCTTAAATCCGGTCCGACCGGTTCGACCAGTGAACCTCTAAGACGTCCAGTTCGTTATCCGGCCCGGTTCTGAAAACATTGTACATGAGTCAATGCATATGAGTGGAAATCAAAGAATGTGGTGGTAGCGGCTGTAGTGTAGTAAATTTACAATTATGCCATGGAGTAAGACAAAACGATACGCTTTAAAAACTTGTACCATACGCATGAGTGTTTAGCGTTTTGCCTTTTTTAAGTATTTAAATATCCCTTTTGATTGTTAGATAGTTAGTCAAAAATAGAGAAAAACCATTAAGAAAATTAATTTTAATTAATCATATAATAATAATTTTTATAATTTTTTATATTTTGTTTTATTTATAAGAGTATTAATGTAATATTACACATTTTTACTAAAAAATCATTTTAAGTATTGGATTACTTATAAGTAACACATACGTCAACAGAAAACAAAAAAATTGCAGTTACGTATACGTAAAATACAATACATAAAATGATTTTTTTGTAAATTGTGTAATATTATATTAATACACTTAGAAATAAATTTGGGTCAGTGGCCCGTCAGTGATCCAAATTGCCGTTAAAAAAAGAAATAAATTAAAAAAATAAAAATTTATAAATTATTTGATTAGCTCTAGGTGGTTTTCTCGGTTTTCTCCTGACTATGTGGTTTCTCATGATCCATCCCCTTGATTGCTATAGATGTTTGATTATATATAATTTTAACTTTTGTGTAACATCCATGATTTTTCTTGCATTATTCTACTTCATTTTATGCAATAATAACATTTCAATTTCATTTCTTGTTCAATACAATGTGACACATCAATTATAATTTCAATGTGTATCAAATTCAAAATTTCAATCTTTGCAATTACATATTATTATTTTTTCTAAATATATATATATATATATATATAACATATGTATATATACATGTTCAAACTTTGTTATAATAAATATATTAAAAATAAAACTTATGAGCTTTAATCATGTATTTACATCTTTTTAGATATATATATGTATTTATTTATAAATAAATACGTAAACATGTATATATTTGATCATATTAAATAAACCATTTATATAAATTATAATTTTTATAAAAATGAAATTTATTCCTTTATAAATATTCATAATTTAACAAATAATAATTAGATTTTTTATAAATTTTATAAAAATAATTTTTATAAGTAACTAAAATGATTTTAAAAATAAAATTGGTCTTGGACCCATTTAAATGCCTTGAACCCCCTCAATTTTCGTTTGAACCCTAACTGAACCCCCTCACTTAACAGTTTGAACTTTTTACATGACTTTGAACACTAGGCCAAATCTCATCCCAATTTTGACTTTTAGCCCAAATCAGTTTCAATCGCTTGAATTCGAAGCCATTAATGCACGCAAACCCTACAGGAACATTATTCGACCAAATCCAAATGATTATAATGGCTCAATTTAATCGTAATCAAAGAGTATTAACTCCTAATCATACCCGTAACCGGCCCTCATAATCAGAACTTAAATCGTACATTTCGGTTGAAATCAGACTATATCATAGCCTAATACACGTTCGCAACACCCCTTTTTCACTTCCTGAACCCACAAATTCACTCCAAATCGTTCCTGAACCCCTTTTTCACTTCCTGAAACTCGAACCAAGGCTACAGTCGACCTCCATCTCCTCGTAACCATATCAGGTAATTAACACACCATTCTACTCGTTTTGATCTTCTGAGAAAAAGCCCTAACGTTATACTTGCACCCTGTGTTTAAATCGAGATCAATTTTGGGGGATTAGGGTTCGTTCGCAGATTTGGGGAAGAAGGGTCTCTGAACCTTTGTGTTAAAATTTAAAAATCCTAAAACATTGCAAGCCATTAGCCCATGGTTTACTGGTTAAAAACATTCCCTTCCACAGCAGATGTCATGGGTTCGACCGGCCTCTGCTCCATTTTTTTTGTTTCTTCCTTGTTTGATCCAACTCATTCACACACCCCCCATACTTATGTTATAACTAATACTAATAAGTTTTGATTAATAAAAAACCTCTTATGGATTGTTTTAAAAGGTTATAATTAATAACTTTATGGTGAATAAAAGTGTATATATATATATATATATATAGGGATCCATTCATTTAAGAACCAAGAAAAAGAAAAAGTAGAGAACTATAAGAACTATTCTTGTCCACTCATTTTTATTTATGACATTTTTTATTTCTAAAAATATTTGAGGGCATTCTTGTAATTGCATGATAATTAGTTTTTTTTTTTTACTTTAACCTTGTTTTTTTAAATTTTTTCGTTAATCATATTAACCGTTTTTTCATGCGGTTTTTTTTATCTAGATAATATAACTTGAATTAAACAACTGTCTTGGTGTACGAACATGCACATGTGTACCATGTATATATCTACACATGTATATAAGAAATCAACTATCATTATTTCAATTGATAATGCATATTATGTATAAAAAAAGGTCATATATGCAAATTTTTTCATTACACGAATGCATACATGCAGTAATGCATTGTGCAAATGCATCAATGAATATGCTCATTAATTCATGAATGCATAATGTATTAGCGCAAGTAATTAAGGTTTACTGCATATATTATAGGATAAATACATAAAGAAAATGTCCCCGTCGGATTTTTTTATATTTAAATAAACTAAAGATATATAAATGAGAGTCCTAAAAATGTATTCATCAAATAATAACTATGATAGTACCCATTTCACCTGCAACTATAATCTCCTAAACTTAAATGAAATTATTCCCAACAAAACAAAACAATAAGTAATACCTAACATAAAACAACAAATATTGTTCAATAAAATAAAAAAAATCTAACTAAATCATCTAGTGAAACAACACTAAAAATTCAGTAAAATATAACAATGCATTCAAATATATTATTAATACTCCTATACAAAATTATATAATGCACGAGGTAATTAGACAATTAATATCATGAATCTTTCGGTAATTAACTACCCATTTTGTGAAATAACCATACCCACGATCATAAAGGCAAATATAAGAAAATACATGTATGCCCTTATAAATTAGAAAAAGAAAAAAAACAATATAATTTTTTTTTATACATAATATGCATTATCAATTGAAATAATGATAGTTGATGATTTCTTATATACATGTGTAGATATATACATGGTACACATGTGCATGTCCGTACACCAAGAGAGTTGTTTAATTCAAATTATATTATCTAGATAAAAAAAACCGCATGAAAAAACGGTTAATATGATTAACGAAAAAATTTAAAAAAATAAGGTTAAAGTAAAAAAAAACTAATTATCATGCAATTACAAGAATGCCCTCAAATATTTTTAGAAATAAAAAATGTCATAAATAAAAATGAGTGGACAAGAATGGTTCTTATAGTTCTTTACTTTTTCTTGGTTCTTAAATGAATGGATCCCTATATAGGGGTATGTTCTTTTGAGAACCAACAATATGTTAAGAACCGTGAGAACCGCATTAACTCTTCCTCTATTTATAATATAAATTGACTATAATTCATGTACATTTCAATATGTTTAAGGTTTGGTTTTAAAAGACCTCGAATTTATGGTCGTTTTTTTAAATGCATATATGCACTCACACTATATGCACAAATGAATGCATATATGCATATTTTTATACTTTTCTTAAAAAAATTCAGGAGAGAGGAGATAAACTCAAACTAAGAGTGGGAAGAGATAAATAAAACATTGTTGTTGAATTTTACTTTTTTCACTAAAGCGATATGTACACGTTTTGTGCGGTTCTTTCGGTTCTCAACATATGGTTGGTTCTCAAAAGAACATGCCCCTATATATATATATATATATATATATATATATATATATATATTTGATTTTACCCTTAAAAACCCTTTTATTACTACAAATGCATGAACCCCATTTATTTTATATATAACTTTTAAATCTATAAAATAAACGTGATTGTAACGTCATGACTTATATATATATATATATATATATATATATAAATTACCGTTTTAAACCAATTCTTTTATAAATGTTCGAGGGTTTACAACAAATATCGTTTTTAAATAAAAATATACATATTTATTACCATTTCTAAATGATTATTATCATGAGCATTATTATTTCTAAAACGTGTATTGATACATTTCTTGGATTATAAAATATTTTTGGGATGTAAAAGAAACTATTTTATTTATTATTATTAGGATAAAAATCAAATAAAACCTAATTTATTTAAAACAAATCCTTTAACAAATTATTTATTTAAAATCCCTAATTTATAAATTATATTTAGAAAATAAATATGATTATTTTTATGAACCCATTTCTTTGTAAAGGCTTGTACAATCTTTTATATAATTTATTTTTATTATATAAAAACCATTTAAAACAAATTTTATACATTAATTTTGATTTAATAATGTATTAATTAAATCATTATTTTTACACTTAATTTTCATAAAAAATCAAACTAAATAAATAAAAGGATTTATTTATCCATTAGTTATTTATTTATTTATTCTACTATTTATTTATTCATGTATTTATTTATTTATGTAGTTGATTATTTATTTATTCAACTAATTATTATTCATTTATTTATTTATTTATTAATTTATACATTTATAAACAAAAGAAAACTATTTATTCATTTATTTACAAACAAAAGAACAATAATTAGTTATTCATATATACATTTATTTATTTACAAATAAATGAAATCATTTATTTATTCCTTCAATTATTCAAATTACAATACAATTATTTATCAAGATTTACATAAATATTATTTGAAACTCAAACAATTATTTTATTATTAAAATAAGGAAACCCACATCAACCCCTTTGCGCATTAGGATTCTCTTATTCATTTTATACAAATTATTTATCAAAAGTTACATAGCCTCACATTTTTACATTTTTTGGGTGAAACATGATTACATTGAACTATTTGTAATTTATACAATTCAAACAACGTGTACATGTGTGTATTTTTGTGCCTTATGCTTTGAACATATGAGTTAAACTACATTTATAACAAGTACAATCATTAATTTCGTACAAGCCAACGGTAACAATGATAGATCTATTGCATTTGACAAATCCACCCAGGTAGGGTGATTGTTTACCGACAATACAAGGGTAACATGAGTGTTATGCTTAACATGTCACAAGGTTTGATTGTGCACCCGGTTTACTATAGTTGTTCTCCATAATTGTCTATTTATACCATGTTACATATGAATTGTACACAACATTTTGAACCTATTTATAGAGTCAAAATATATGTATGCTCACCAACTATTTTTAGTTGACCTCGTTTTCATCATGTTTCAGGTGCAAATATTTGAGAATTCATGCAATTTGCTTCACATAGAGATGAAACTTATATTGAATAAAGAATTGAACATTTTGATGTATTTGTTTTGGATGTTTATTGAACTTATGTCATGAAATCTTGGTTTAATATTTATATGAAATTTAGTTTGATCATGTGTTTATGAACAGTCTCCATGTCCCGTCCCGACGTATTCCGTCGTTGGTTGGGGTGTGACATTTTTTATTTTCTTAATTTATATCTTTAAAAACATAATTATAATGTTACCCGGTTTATAAATCCAGTTGAACTGTCCGACCGGTCCAACCAGTGAACCTCTCGTGCCGCCGGTTCAATAACCAGTCCGATTTTAAAAATATTGCTATTGTGA
Source organism: Smallanthus sonchifolius (assembly GCA_023525975.1). Classification (NCBI taxonomy): domain Eukaryota; kingdom Viridiplantae; phylum Streptophyta; class Magnoliopsida; order Asterales; family Asteraceae; genus Smallanthus; species Smallanthus sonchifolius. Next base: position 66,463,691 of record CM042031.1, on the reverse strand, counting down.
ATCATATTTACGCACTTCGACTTCCCAACAACGACGAGGAGTGGTTATTTATTTATTTTGATATTTTACGTTTGTGTTTTTCTCAATTTTGAAGTGGGTACTTTTTTTTATTAATATTATTATTTTTTAAATAATACTATTTACATTTATATTGTTTAAAAAATATAATAATATTATTTGTATTTAAAATAAAAAATGATAGAGTGAAGAGTTGAATCCTCAAAAGTTAAAGTAAGTCGGATAACTTGGCCTTTAAGAAATTTATAGGGTTTGGTTTATAGTTTGGTATTGATGGACTAAGGTCGGTTTATGGTTTGATTTTGGCGGGTTGATGGATTAAAGGTTTGGTTTTAACGGGTTGACAGATTAACAAGTTCGGTGACATTTTGAAATTTGGAATCGGCCATTTAACTTTTTTTGTTTGTTTATTTCTAAAATGTGCAGTTTGTAATATATTCATGAACTATTATTATTTTAAAATTTTGAATACAAGTTAATGATTTTGAAAAGGTAAAGAAAGAATCAGTTTAAACCATCAAACTATCGAACAGTTAGAACTGGTAGGTCAGTCGATCCACTCAACCACGTCGGTTTTGTTTGTTCTTTCTAGAAATCATGGTTAGTGATTTGATACTGAATTTTCATCAAGGTTGATCGAATTCAATTGTTAACACCCCCTATCGATATCAAAATTAGAAAAGCAACTCTAACTCTAAGACTATGGAGTGTACTAATCGCTGCTCACTATTCACTCACTGTCACATCAGCATTATATCATTTTTCACTTCCGCTCACTATACCATGAAAATTGTTTTTACTCCCCACCAAATTTCAATCTAATCACATATAATTAGTTGAGTAAACTGCCATTTTCGTCCCTGTGGTTTGGTCAAAATTGCCACTTTCATCCAATAGTTTGTTTTTTTGTATCTGGGTCCTCGTGGTTTTAAAATATTGCCATTTTCATCCTCGTGGTTTTAAAATATTGCAACTTTCATCCAGTCAGCTAACACCGTCCGTTTTTCTCAATTAAATGAGGGGTATTTCAGTCCTTTTACATATTTGTTTTATTTCTTCATCTTTTTTACTCTCACTTTTTAATCATAGAAACAAGCGACGGAGGTGTTCCAGTGGTGGTCGTCGGAAACTGGTCAGGAAAAGAGGAAGAAGGCCAGCAGGTGGATGATTAAATTAGAGGTTAAATTGGGGATGATTAAAAAGTGAGAGTAAAAAAGATGAAAAAATAAAACAAATAAGTAAAAGGACTGAAATACCCCTCATTTAACTGAGAAAAACGGACGGTGTTAGCTGACCGGATGAAAGTGGCAATATTTTAAAACCACGAGGATGAAAATGGCAATATTTTAAAACCATGAGGACCCAGATACAAAAAAACAAACTATTGGATGAAAATGGCAATTTTGACCAAACCACAGGGACGAAAATGGCAGTTTACTCTAATTAGTTTAATACTTTAATTAATATCCACACAACCCTAAATTGTACCTCAAGTTATGAGGCCCAATACAAAAGCCCAACGACTTAAACATCCTAACCTCAAACTCAAACCAACCCGATTCTTCATAAATTGATTTGGCACTATAAAACCCCATATACACTGAATCATGTGAAATATGACGTAAATTTGATTACAATTACTCGCACAACACACAAATTTTCTCAAACTGGTTTGCGTTTGCTAACTCCAACTGTTCTTCGATCTAAACGTGATTCAACTGGTTTGATTTCTTTTTGTGCTTAGATCTCCCCTAATTTGCTCTCCGTGAAGGTAACTTCACAGGTAATTAATCCTCTTTCTGTTGTTTGTTGACATCTGAAAACCGATTTACTCCTTATCTTCGCAATTGATTTCTGATTGACGCCTTTTGTAACAAGACTGTGTTTGTGAAGGGATGAAACGCGTGCGCGATGATGTGTATAGCAGTTCTCAATTCAAGCGGCCATTTGTGCCTCCTCGAGGAGAACCGTAAGATTTCTGTTTTGAGTTGGTTTTATTTGTGCAGTTTTGGTTGTTTATAGTGTGTGATTGTGTCAGAATGTATTGATGTGATTTGAGGTGGCTAATTTTTAGGCGAATGTGTTTTTTGTTGCTTGATTGTTTGACTTTGAATTTTGTTGAAGTTCTGATAGCGTTAGTTTAGGTTTTGTGGGTTGATGTGATGTTTGTTAAGGTCTTGTGTGGAATTTTGTAATCGAGGTCATCTGGTATTTGAATCACATCTGTTCCATAAACTGTGTAGATTGCAGGTTTTGATCTTTTCTGATTTGGATATAAAGCATGTGATGGAAAAATTCTGATCTTTGTGGACTGTATTTTGTTATCACCGTGGAAGGAAATTAACAATTGCACTCACTATGGTTAGGTTTTGGTTTCTGAACTTTTAGGGTTTGGGTAGTTAGGGGTGGGTGTGTGCTATCAGCTTTTTAGGAGGCCAACATGACAGGCGGGTGCGTTGAATGTTGTAATGTTTTATTTTATTATATTCCCCCATTGGACTGCTCCATGGTGGTGTGGGATGAAAATTGCATGGAATGTTACCTGTGATTGTCATAAAGGGTTTATGTTTACCATTTAGAACTTGTTCTGCACACATGATATGCTCTGATATTTTATGGCGAAGTGTTGATTTTCTCTGTTTTCCTTTCTGTTCATGTTGAAGATATGGTCAACCCCATGCCCCGGGAGATGAGGGGGTAGGTGAGGTGGCAGGAGGGTCAGGTGCAGGAGGAGGTGGAGGGGTGGGAGGTGGTAGCAGCGCTCAAAAACTCACAACCAATGATGCATTAACTTATTTAAAAGAAGTTAAGGACATGTTCCATGGCCAGAGAGAAAAATATGACATGTTTCTTGATGTAATGAAAGATTTTAAAGCTCAAAGGTACATGAAATTTAACTTCCGTTTGAGGAATGATTAGTTATGTTGCTTATATAACTCATTTAATAGATTTTATGGTGCAGAATCGATACTACTGGTGTCATAGCAAGGGTAAAAGAGTTGTTTAAAGGTCACAATAACTTAATTTTTGGGTTCAACACTTTCTTGCCCAAAGGGTATGAAATTACTGTAATTGAGGAGGATGAGCCTCCACCAAAAAGAACAGTGGAGTTTGAAGAGGCTATAAGTTTTGTGAACAAAATAAAGGTAAATTTTCTGTTCGGTTCCGAAACAAATGTCTACCTTTCTATCTTAGTTTGTCCCGAAAAAGTGTCCTCTTCTAAATTTATTCATCAAGTTTCCTATTCTATCCGTACTCACTAAACTGCATTGTTTTATAGAGGTGAAATTGGCATTTAGCTGTTGTACAATACATGAAATATATTTTTTCAAAACTATTGGCATTTTGTCTAGTGGACACTTATTTTGGGACGAAGGAAGTGTTATTTTCTTCTTGAAGTATATGTTCTAACTCGCTTGGTTTGCAGAAACGTTTCCAAAATGATGATCATGTTTATAAGTCGTTTTTGGACATCTTGAACATGTATCGGAAAGAACACAAGGGCATCAATGAAGTTTACCAAGAAGTTGCTGCACTTTTTGAGGATCAACCTGATCTTCTTGATGAATTCACAAAGTTTATGCCAGATGCTTCTGCTGCTGCATCTGCACATCATGCTTCATTGCGACATCGTTACGATGAACGGAGCACAGCAATGGCTCCACTTAAACAGGCTCAAATGGATAATAAGGTAATGTAGTTGTTTTTTTAGCATTTTTTTCCAAATTATCATTATAAGACGAGTGATGAAGTCTGTTATGCCATTAGCAACGAGGAGGCCGACAAGATCGGATAATTGGTTCACATCCTGAGCTGGACCTAAATGCTGACGAGGATGATAAAACAATGATGAAATTACACAAGGAGCAGAGAAAGCGGTCTGAAAAGGAAAGTAGAGATAGGAGAAATTCCGATCAAGATTACAAAGAGCCTGATCTTGACTCTAATAGGGACATGCGTCATATTGAAAAACGAAAATCTTCAAGCAAGATTGAAGATTTTGGTGTCCAATCAGGTGTGGCCTCACATGGTGATAAAAATTCTTTAAAAAGTAAGTAAATCTTTTGGGTATCAGTTGGCCAATTTATAAACAGAACAATTCTGATAGCAGAGTATTTATGCATTACAGGTTTGTACAGCCAAGAATTTACCTTCTGTGAGAAAGTGAAGGATAGATTACATAATCAAGATGATTACCAAGCATTCTTGAAATGTTTGCATATCTTTAGCACAGAAATAATTACGAGGAAAGAATTACAGAGCTTGGTATGTTATGTAACTTGCCACATGTTTAACACCTAATTCTGTCATTTATTTTACTCTAGAAAACGAACATTCATATAAAAGAATTGTTTTGTTTTGTTATTAATTGTGGAAGAGACAATGCATAGTGTGACATGGTTATCGTTTCAAGTGACACAATAAGGGAAAAGTGTCTATCATGTCTCACATCTCTCAATGGTTGTAATATCGTGTCTAAAATCAGAGCAAAAAGGTGTTAAATCTTAAATATGATGATATGTTTCTGCAAATTTGAAATTTGTTATCTTGAACTTATTTATTTTCAGGTTGCTGATCTACTTGGAAAGCACCCAGATCTTATGGAAGGATTTAGCACATTTTTGGAACGCTGTGAAAATATAGGTGGATGCCAAACTACATACTAAATCTGTTCTTTTTTTCTTTGAGAATTCCTTTGTTACCTTAACATTTTCTTGTTTGCAGATGGATTCCTTGCTGGTGTCATGGACAAAAGTACGTGTTCTTTTCTTGTCCACCTTTTGCTTTTCAATCTTATTTAATTTGCAGTTTTTTATTTTCGTTGCTTTATTTTACATGTGGCAGAATCTTTATGGAACGAAGGGCATGCCTCTAAATCAACCCGAATAGAGGAAAAAGAGAGGGAACATAGTAGGCGTGAAACTGATACTACAAAGGAGAAAGACAAATACAAAGAGAAATATTGGGCCAAATCTATCCAAGAACTTGACCTCTCTGATTGTCAACGCTGTACTCCCAGTTACAGGCTTCTTCCTGATGACGTGAGTATTGAGTCCATCACATCCTTTTCTTCTTTTCTATTTTTTATGTTTTTAATAATTATTCCATAATTTTCATGTATTTTTGGATTTCCACTTCTGTAGTATCCAATACTGTCAGTTAGCCAGAGATCAGAGCTTGGTACTCAAGTACTGAATGATCTGTGGGTGTCTGTGACTTCTGGTAGTGAAGATTATTCCTTCAAACATATGCGTAGAAACCAGTATGAAGAAAGCTTGTTCAGATGTGAGGATGATAGGTAAACGTTTTTTATATCATTCTTTTAAAAGTGCAACCTAAAAGGAAAAGGACTTTAGCTTTTCATTTTCTTTTAATTGTTTATGTTCTATTGCTTTAATGATGAAATAGGTTTGAACTTGATATGCTGTTGGAGTCTGTGAAATCAACTGCTAAACGTGCTGAGGAATTATTGAACAACATTAACAACAAGACAATCAGTCCCGATACTCCCATCCGTATAGAAGACTACTTCCCTGGTATGTGCTAATAATATTTTAATTATATGTACTATATTACTTGATAGAACTTTTACCTATGTTTTGCTCTGATGCTTAATCTCTCTGTGAATGCTTGTAGCTCTGAATTTACGATGCATGGAGCGGTTATATGGTGATCATGGTCTTGATGCCATGGAAACACTTCGTAGAAACCCGTCAGCCGCATTGCCTGTTGTGTTGACTCGCCTTAAACAGAAACAAGAGGAGTGGTCAAAGTGTAAATCAGACTTTAATAAAGTTTGGGCTGACATTTATGCTAAAAATCATTACAAGTCGCTTGATCACCGTAGCTTCTATTTCAAGCAACAAGATTCAAAGAATTTGAGCACAAAATGTAAGTCCAACTTTAATTAGATGCTCAAGTTTCAGAAATTGGGAGATATGTGTTTTGACTTCTTAATATGTGTCTTAAATATACAGCATTGGTGGCCGAGATAAACGAAATAAAGGGAAAAAGTCAAAAAGATGAAGACTTGCTCCATAGTATCTCTGCTGGAAGCAGACACTCTATTTCACCAAATCTTGAATTTGAATACGCCGATAGTGACATTCACGAAAGTGCTTTTAAACTTATTAAGTATTCATGTGAAGAGATTTGCACAAGCAAAGAACAACTGAACAAAGTTTTGAATCTTTGGTCAACTTTCTTGGAACCCATGCTTGGTGTTCCTTCCAACTCTCATGGCTCTACCAAAAACATTGGTACATGTGCAGTGCAAGAATCTGATAATGGAACCATGAATCCTAATCCACCAAAGCCAGCCTGCAATGGAGATCAATGCAGATCACCAGATAAAGAGCATTCTCGAAAGAACATTCTAGAAAATGGAAATAGTTTGACCAAGGAAAAAGATGGACTTCAACCTGATAAACAGAGTAATGTTACCGAGAATGGTCATGAAGCCAAATCAAATATTGATGCTCCTGTGTCACAGGTAGATACATTATAGGGCACTAAATTAAGATGTTCATTTGATCTCTATGTTCTTGTGTTTTATGGCTCTCCTATGTTTTGTTATAATGTGTTTTAATATACAGCATGGAGATATCACGAGACCCGTGACAACGGCTAACGGAAATTTTGTTGAGCCCCTTAAAGCTGAGAAAGAAGAAGGGGAGTTGTCGCCTAATCGTGATTTTGATGAGTTGAATATTGGTGATGACGAGGACAGTGAAAATAGAGACCATGATGATGTCAGCGGCAGTGAATCTGCTGGTGACGATGACGTGTCTAAGGAAGAACATGAAGAGGAAGATGGAGAGCATGATGATGATGATGATGTTGATGGTAAAGCAGAAAGTGAAGGAGATGTAGAGGATACAAACTTTGTTTCTGGAGATGGCATGCGTTATTTAAGGACTGCAAAACCGTTGGCCAAATGTGTAGCTTCATCATCATGTAGTGTTGCAAAGAAAGATTCCCGTGTCTTCTATGGGAATGATGGCTATTACACACTTTTTAGGCTTCACCAAGTTAGTATATGCAGAATATTATTTTGTACTCATAACTAACACTTTATTTATTGAAGGAATAAATAAATGGATTAAAAGTGTTTACAGGTTATTATCTCTATTGTTATCTTTTCTTGCATAGAATTTATATTTCTATCTTTTTTTTCAGGTATTATACGACAGACTATCATCTGCTAAACTTTATTGTATATCTGCTGAAGCAAAGCGGAGAGCTGCTAAAGACTCTTCCCCTAATGATCTGTACTCTATGTAATATAGTTACCCTTTTTTATTTCTTAATCAAGATTTTATGTGGAATCTGGACCTCTGACATGCTGTCATTATACTTTTGCAGATTTATGACTTCTTTATACAATTTACTTGATGGTGTTTCCGATAATGCAAAATTTGAAGATGATTGCCGGGCCATTATTGGAAATCAGTCATATGTGTTATTTACATTGGACAAGCTAATTTACAAGCTCGTTAAACAGGTATTTGCCTACACTTGTTCATACTCTCTTTCATCGTTTGTACTTTGTAGAGGTGGCAACGACATTCATGTACTTATTAATGTGTTGATTTTGGGTTGTGCTTTATATCAAACATGCCAAATGAGTTGAATAAAAAAGGTTTTTAAAAGATTTAATTGAGCCATCTGTAACCATTTATCTCAAGTAAAGCTTTTAATTTCTCCCTTCTGGATGCAGCTTCAAAACATTGTTGGTGATGAAATGGATAACAAACTCTTGCAGCTATATGAATATGAAAGATCCCGAAAACCAGAGAAATTTATCGATTCTGTATACTTTGAAAATGCGCACGTCCTCCTTCATGATGAGAACATTTACAGATTTCAATGTGTATGTTCCCTTTTTTTTTATTAATTTGCATATTATGGCAAGTGAGCAGTTTAAATATATATTTTTTTGGTTTGCAGTCATCTGGTCCTTCTCGTTTAACCATCCAGCTGATGGATGATGGGATTGAAAAGCCTGAAGTGGTTGCAGTTTGTGTAGATCCTCATTTTTCTACATATCTTCACAAAGATTTTCTTTCGGTTGCCACTGCAAAAAAGCAATCTTGCATCATGATGCAGAGGTAACAAAATTCTTCATCAATCTGGTTTCTCTTTCTTAACACATTATAGGGAAAATTGCATTAAAGGTATTCATCTTTGGGTTGGTTTCTACTTGGAGCATAAAACACTTTCTGCATGTAAGGTAATGAACTTCTAAGTTAACCGGCTTTCAGGCCCCATGTCGACGTCATGTCTGAAAAAGAGTCAACATGGTCAAAGTCACCATTTTTGAAACTGATGGTTTTTTTTTCTCCAATTTTTTTTGAAAGCTCGAGCGTTTATGAGATGGAGTCATGCTATTTGCCCTAAGTTATGCATTGAACATGAAAACTCAGTATTTTGATCTTTTCTATATTAATTTCTACATATTTGCAGAAACAAACGGCGATTCACGGGGGTGGATGAATCTTCTGTCCTATCACTTGCCATGGAAGGTGCTCATGTGGCCAACGGTTTGGAGTATAAGATGTCTTGCAGCTCCTCAAAGGTACACATAATTAGAACATTTTACTTGGTTAAAATCAATATTGTGGAGAGTTAAAATTCATATAAAATCCAAGGGACAAGATATGAACCATGAACACTAACCCACTATAATCCCATAACAAAATCATCTATATGCATAATGACAGATCTCCTACGTTCTCGACACAGAAGACTTCTTTTTCCGTGAGAGACGAAAAAGAAGAAAGGTATCGGGGGACAGAACATCATCATCTCACCATAGCCAGAGAAATGTAGAGCGGTTTCACAAATTCTTAGCTGCCTCGTTATCACAACAATAGTCAAGGTACATCTTATACATCTATTTTAAATCATTAGCGGATGAAATAAAATCTAAACGCGCTTTGCTTGTTTTGTAGATCTCTAGGTTCTCTGAAGCGGGTGTTTGTTAATGCAACAAGTTTCATCTGAAGATTTATATAAACAATGTTGATAGGGGCCAACATTTCCGTAAATAGAGGTTTAATCTTATTTACTCGTTAATGAACACGTTTTTTTCTTCGTTTTTATTTTCCGTTTATGTATCATTGTCTCCATTTCCACTAGATTTTGAGGATAAAGATGTTGTTAGTGCACTCAGGTTTGTTGTTACTTGTGTATAGAGGTTGCTAATGTTGATTATGGTGGTTAATCCAGTTGCATTATTTTTTGTTTTTGTTTATTGTTGAAGAGGAGAATCTTGTTACTTATGAATGTAGCACATTGGTTTCTGGGTTGAAGTGGTCTTCTTTAATCTTATATTAAATATATAAATAATGCATAGCATAGTGACACGTTAAATATATTATTAGGATAATTAGAGCAGCCGAGTAAGTTGGCCAGATTAAAGTAATTTGGTGGGTGGTTATAGAACTTACAGTGGTTGTTAATGGTTTGGTTTTGCAGGTTTTGATAAAATTTTCTTACAGAATGTTAATTACGGTTTCAGAAAATGATAAATCTAACTGGTTGGGTTGGTCAGTCGGTCAAACCGGCTAGTTTTAATGGTTTGAGACCAATTTTATATTTTTTAAACGCATATAACTTTTTTATACGACATTATTTAATAAAAACATCATAAAATCAAACATTTTATTATATTTAATTTGAGTGTATTCTTTTATTATAAAAAAATATTTTTTTTAAATGTCGATGCGTTCTATGTATAACATGTGTAATTATCATCATATGTACTTGTAAAATAGGTTGCGTAATTATAAACATAGGTTGCGTAGTAATAAACAAAGGTTGTGTAATTATCAACGTGCATAATTATATAAGATAGCTTGCGTAATTATATACATAGGTTATAAACGGATTTACCCTTCGTCCTAAAGACGCATGTCGCATTCTAATGGCTTCATACCTTTGTAGAATAACCCTTCCCATTTAAATGTAACTTATGTTTCAACAAAAAGCCATTTATTTTTTCTCTGAAAACCCATTTGTGACTCGTCAACATTTATGATCATCTTCATTGGTCAAACTGACTTTCTAAAGACCAACGAAAACAGAGAAATATCTTTGGTCAAAGCACGAACCTCGTCTATCTCAACGACGCGGCCAGATCTTGTATTTTAGCTCCAAAATAATGCTTTTTGGAAGATCAAGGAAATAATATTAGATCTACAATATTAACGTCTTTCTTAAATGATAAGTAATTGACGGAAGAAAGTTTATGAATCATGAGTAATTTGAGTTATCGTATTAATGTGGATATGATTACATACCTTTACAAGAGTCACATAACTCTATTTATACTACACTATGTCGGTTTCTTCATGAACCGACCACTCTACATCAATATGACACATCATTGGATCTTCTTGTACAACATCACTGTCCTTATATCTGGTTCCCGCATCATCATAAATCCATGTTACCTCCTCACTTTTCTATGTGCTTTTCTTAAAATAATAAAATGGGTAAATACCGTAAATCCGACATTTAAACATAGATGTATTAGGTTCGGTTGAAACCAAATAAATTAGCTAAATCAAAGAAAATTGGTCCCTTTGATGGGGTTACTTTCTTCTGACTTTTATATTAGCGCGTCTTTAATTATTTGTTAATGATAACACGTATGAAGAAAAAGATTTAGAAAAAATAAAAGTCCAAACGTGTGGATCAATTCAAGTGTGAAAAGAAGTAATTGATGTGCTTCTTTGTAATAACTTAGTGGGCGACTAGGGAGGATTGAGGAATGGGATCTATATATCTCATTTAATTTGCTAAATATTATTTTGATGGTAACTACCACACTTTCATTTGTTATACTCATTAGAAGAGTGGCCTGAAATGTGGACTAATGGATGCCCATATGAATTTCCTTGATCCTTAAAGCATTTCAAAAGATAAGCATGAGTAACTAGAAACTTACGCTTTAAGCATCGTTCAAAGTGAACTCGGGCCTGAAACAAACCTGCCGTGACATTATGTCCCCACCAAATAATGCACGCCCTGCATTACAATCACTTTTCCATACGACATCTTCAGATCTGGATTTACTTTGGTTGTTTGGGTAAAGGAATGCTTGATAATAACACATATGTTTCCGGCGTGCTTTGACCTTATTCCCATAGATTGGTTCTTTGATCTCCTTTGTCAAAACCGCTCGACCATGATCCCTACAGGGTTGGTTGATCCATTACCGTTTCTCGCTACCTGGTTCTAGCAAGTATTACAAATCTCAGAGGACTTTCACTGACGACAAAATCTAAGTTGGTGAAGATACCAACCTTGATGCCGATGGCCTCTTGGCCTAGCGGCACATGGTCTTTAACCTTACCAAAGTGACGAGGGTTCAAGTCCCACAAGTGAGCAATAAGTGGATTTTAAGAGTAGATTTTAAGGGTGTGCGTTTGCCGTTCAAAAAAAAGATACCAACCTTGATAATTTATCAGTGAATTTTCGTGGGAAATCCGATCATGCATAGAGATTTTATCAACGAAACCAGTGACCACTTCGCAGACGGATTATCGGCACAATATTCACAAAAGGATCACTCATGGATTAACGACGAAATATTTATAACTTCCCTAAACAAAAAAAATATTTACAAAATCTTTAATAAATTACTTTAAATCAAAATCTAAAACAATAATTTGTTCATATAGTAACCTATCTAGCTAGGGGGGGGGGGGTTAGGACGGTATTCCTTAAACTTCTTAGAATCTCCTTCCTTCTTAGCTGTCCTCATTGAGATTGTAAGCGAGCCTAGCTACTCATGAGCTACTCATTGATTGAGGGTTAAGGCTTCATCATGATAATATTCTCGCGAATCATGTCATAACAAGAGTTGAGACCTATCAGAAATTGCATCAATTGTTGATCTGCTTCGCGTTTAGCCATCAATCTATAATTACCACATGTGCAAGGAGGAATAGGCTCGATTGCATTAAGCTCATCCCAAACAGACTTGATTTTGGTAAAATAAGTAGCAAGATCATCGTTCCCTTGAGATAGATTAGAAAGAGACTTCTGCAATTGATAATACTTTGCTCCATTACTCTGTTCGTACTAGTCAGTTAACTCGTTCCAAAGCTGACGAGCAGTCTCAACATACAAGACACTCTCACTGATATCACTAGACAGAATGTTAAGGATCTAAGAAATAACCATATCATTGCATCTTTTCCACAGCTCGAGATTAGGAGAGGAAAGAGGTCTGACAACAGTTACATCAACAAAACCAATCTTGTTCTTAGCAGATAAAACAATGGACATGGCACGTTTCCAAGATCCAAATGCAGATCCATCAAAAGTTTTAGAAACAAGTAAGAGACCCGAATGATCAGATGGGTGTAAGAAAAAAGGATTAGAGGAATCCATGGGAACAATGATAGGGGGATCAGAAGTATTAGGCATGATAAGAGAAACAAAGAAACGAGACTGAGTTAAGTTCGTCGGAAGCGAACTTAGACAAGTTCGCTGGAATTAAGAAGAAGAAAGCGAACTTAACAAGTTCGTCTGTAACAGAAATGATCAAGTTCGCTTGCATGAACAGAAAAACTTGAAAACGATCCAGAAATCATCATAACTCGAAATCAGAAACGTATATGAAGAAATCCAACCGTAGGAATGATTAGAAACATAAAAAGAATGTTTTGAACGGATCAAAACATCAAACGAACCCCAATCGACACGAAAAACAAGAAAACAAATGAAAAAACGAAGAACGAGTGCGAAATAAGAGAAGAAGATCACAGAATCGAGCATATATGCTCTGATACCATGTTATGATATCGAACATGATCGCTAGAAACAAACGAGAATGTTAAACGAGACAAAGAAAATGAGAGAGAATGGGAGAGAATGATTGGGGGAAAAGTTTAATGATTTGATTGATAACTTAATAATGATTACAAAGAAGCTATTTATATACAAAAAGAAAAGCTAACAAACTTGCCGGGCGAACTTAGTCTATACAAACTAGTGAACTTAGAAAAGTTCGCCAATATATTGTGGTTAAAGGTTCGAGTCCCGCCATAGACGGATTGATATAAATTAGCTGAGATTTAGTTTAGGTGGCGTTCAAAAAAGATAAAAATAAAATCGATTATGTATATATAATAATCTACACATACTAATAAATAAAGGTTTTGGGGTGTCACATGTCACTCCCTCATGCCTCCTCATATTGGTTTTTCCGCCTCTCTCTCCTAATAAATGCACCACTATCTTATTAAATAATAATGATATTATAAATATATTATTAAAAGAGAATAATAATTATATTAAATAAGAATATATAATAAGAATTCAAAATATAACTAATTAAAGAAAAATAGTAATTTGTTATATACACACACATTTTCACTTGATATATCTCGAGACTATCATAATATTCTGACAAGTTAGCACGTATTTATAAATTTATAAGTTTTATATTTTTTAATATACAATCTCGTGTAATACACGAGATTCTAACATATTATATTAATTAACACATGCAACATTGAAAACCACAAAACAAGAAAATACGGGTGGTGGCTTGAGGCTTCAAATATGGGATATTTACCAAAATAGCCATTTGACCAATCCCATTTTCAAAAACAGCCTTTGACTTTTTTTTTTTTACCAAAATAGCCAACCAATCAGGTCGTGCCACTTGTCAAAATGGCGAACGGCGAAAATTTGAGCCAAATTTTCGCTAAAAATTTGATTTTTCGTTAAAAAAATCTGATTTTTCGCCAAAAAAAAATCAGAATATATAGAATTTTCGCCATTTTGAAAAATGGCGAAAAAATATGGGATATTTTCGCCATTTATTATTAAATTATAATTTAATTTTTTAAAATTAAAATATTATTATTTTTTAAAATTTTTAAATTTTCGCCTTTTTTAATATTTAAATTTTTTTCAATTATTTTTCAATTATTATTTTTTTCAATTTTTGTAAAATAATAAAATATAATTTTTATTTAAAAAACGAATTTTAATAAAATATTATTTTTAAAAATATATTTATACCTCTCCCTACCATTCATTTTTTCACCACTTATCTAACAAAATTCATCAAATATTTATACCCCTCTCTACATTCATTTTTTCTCCACTTATCTAAACAAATATTTATAATGTCTTGTAATATTATTTTATGTACCGGTGAAAAATGAGATTTTGTTAACGGTGTTGAGGAGTATGTTCCTGTAAAAAAAATGTTTTCGACGTGTTTTTTGTGTTCCTAGTAATATTAGTTACGTGAGTTTGAAAAATCTTATTTATGAAAAATGTGGGTTTAGCAATGAAATTCGTTTTTCTTATAAAATGTCTACTCTGCATAAAATACATCCAAGTTCTGTTCAAAAATTTCGTTTAATAACCAATTAATTATTTTTATTTGTTTCCAATATTACCAATTAATTTAACAATTAATTTTTTCAAAATTGGCGAAATTTAGTTTTAACTTTTTGTCTTTCAAACGTCTGTCTTTCATCTCGCAGGCAAAATTTAATCCAAAATTGGCGAAAAATGTGGGCCACGTCACACCAAAATTGGCGAAATTTAACAATTAATATTCCAAAATTAAATTTTGCGAAATTGACGGAATTTAATAACCAAAATTTAACAATTAATTTTTTTTATTAGTTTCCAATATTACCAATGTGGGTTTAGCAATTAATTTTATTTATTAGTTTCCAATATTACCAATGTGGATTTTATTTAAAACATTAAAAAATTAATTGTTAAAATAACCAATTTTTGAAATTGGGGAAATTGGCGAATTTAATAAAATGTGAATGAAATTCGTTTCATAGTAAAATATTAGTTTTGGAAATTGGCGAATTCAAAAATTTTGATAAAAAAATTAATTATTTCTGTATTTTTCACAAATTTCAAAAATTAATTTTGGTTATTTTAATTGTTAATTGTTAAATTTTGGTTATTAAATTTTGCAAATAACCAAAAATTTCGTTTTTCTTATTAGTAAATTCCGAAAATTTCCCCAAAATTTCGTCACTTTTTCCAAAATTTCGCCAATATCAAAACTTTCGTCATTTTTCAAAAAAAAAATTGAAAAAAAAAATTATTAAATTAAGGCGAAAATTTAGGGCGAAAAATTATGGGAATTTTTCGCTATTTTGGTAAAAAAAAGTGAAAGGCTGTTTTTATAAATGGGATCGTTCAAATGACTATTATGATAAATATCACTTCAAATATTCCTTGGGAAGACCATTAAGAGTTGTCAGCTGTGACATGTGCCGCGTAATATTCTACGCCTCTCCGACACTAAAAGTTGAATTATAAGATTTAAAATTAATATTTTATTCGCATGAAGCATTTTAATTTTATGTGTTTGAAATTGAACAAGTATACATTGCGGTCACGTAAGCAATAACTTGAACACAGTTTTTTCGGAATCGAACCGGATCGGCCGGTCGGACCGGTGGATCAAGAACCAGGCACATAACCGATCCGATTGTGTGTGGTTGAACCGCTCTCGTTTGAACCGGCCGGTCACCGTTCGGACCAGGGGTCAGACCGGATTTCAAATTTTCTTTATTTTTTCTTTAAAATCTCATTTTCTTATTAATTTTATATTTCAATTTGTATATTTCATTTATTTAAGTCTTCATATGACATTAAATTACAAATTCACATAAAAACAATAAATGTTTTATATTTTGTATCTATATAAATATTTTTAATTTTTATATTATTTATGACATCATCCGGTTCTTAAATCCGATCCGACCGGTTCGACCAGTGGACCTCTAAGGTGACCGGTTCTGAAAAAACTGCTTGAACAAGTTTTTGGGGGATGAAAGCTTTATAAATTACAAACATCAAATGTAAGTGTTGTGCTTGCTATTTGCCAAATCGACATGTTCGAATGATTTTATTTTGGATCTGTGACATTGGGGAACAAGTGAAATGGAATAAGTAGTTAAAATCACAGAAAATTTGAATGTTATACATCAACTTTAATTGCTTTTAAAATTTGTATCAAAATCAGCTCAAGTATCCAGCACAAGCAGCTCCAAAATTGGTCATGTCGTCCGGGTTCAAGAGGGTGGATGAGGATAAGAAAGGGGGCCTCGACCATGGTGCGTGGGTCCCACTAATGCTTATGTATCCCGAGGCAGATATTCCCGTTTGTCAGCTGTCCGTCAAGACGGACAAAGACGCCACTTAACATTACAACATGGGTAAGGCGTTGGCACCCCTTAAAGACGAAGGGGTGCTCATTGTTGGTTCAGGTGCCACCACCCACAACCTGAAAATGTTGTGCAACACCACATCGATGCAACCTTGGGCTCAAGAGTTTGATTCATGGCTCAAAGAAGCACTGATTGATGGAAGGTATGAAGATGTTAGCAACTACAAGGAGAAGGCTCCACATGCAACTATAGCGCACCCATGGCCTGACCATTTCTACCCGTTGCATGTTGCTATGGGTGCCGGGGGTGCCAATTCTAAAGCCCAGCTTATCGACCATAGATGGGGTTTGTCTTCTCTTTCATATGCTTCGTATATATTCACAGTCCTAGCTTAATTAACTGTCTGGTTCTTTTGTGGGATTTGTTGTATAATATACACGGTGGTTTGTAGCTAGATATTTATGTTATTGTATTTTATATTTCCTGTTAGAACAATATTTGACTTCTATAAAATTTGACTTCCATAAATTTATAAAATTTGTTCGGCAGGTAACATCTATTTTTAATATATAAAAAGATTTGTTTGTTTCTACTAAATATAATAAACATCTTTGTTTTTATAAACTTAATCAAGTAACGTGATCGTGAAAACTTGAATTGGGTATCTTGGTAAGCGTCGATATGAAGTCTAGAACCCATGTACACAGTGGCGGATGTAGGAAAAAAATCCAGGGGTATCTAAAATTTCGTTCAGGGGTATCTGGATACATAAAACGGTAAAAAAAAAAAATTCTCGCTGCGCGTCGAAAATTCCCACTACGCGTCGAAAGTTGAGGGGCACCGACAGGTACCCCTGCCCTCCACATACATCCGCCCCTGCATGTACATGTGATTTATTAAATACTCTTATTAAATACTCTAGGCATGAACTAGATACACTGAATCTACTTTTAGCGAATGATTTTTATCAAATTTATTTATTATTATTTCTGTATTTTAATAATTAAAATGCATATAAATCTATAAGATCATCCGGTATACATTTAGTTTCACGGTGTGGTTCTATGTGGACACATAATCACAGCGTGAAGAAAAACCAACACCGCCCCCTCGAAAAAATTATCATGGCGTGGTCCTTTCTCGTGGTTTTTTTCACGGGAGAAAAACACTACATTTCAAACAAATAATACCGTTCAACGGTATTATTTTCGATCGTTTGAGATTTTTAATAAATAATAATTAATAATTTTATTTTTACTCACTATAAATACCCATTTTTACTCCATATCTCTACACTCATTTCTACTCTTCTACTCTACTTAATTCTTTCTATTTTCCCTACTCATAACCAAAGATGAGTAACGATCCAAACCCAAACTTTAAAATATTATTTTTTATTAATGAAATATTATGTTCTATTTTATTTAAATAAAAATTAAAAAATAAACATTTAATTATCACACCACCACAATCACTTGGGCATACCCCTTGCCAAGTGATTGATGGTGTGATAATGAGGGCAGTGCGTGGCGCCACGTGGCGTCCACTTTATTATCACACCACACCACACCACAATCACATGGATATACCCCTTCCTCTAAGGCCATCCGGTATACCTCTAGTTACCACGCCGTCGTCCGATGTGGCTAGCATAATCACGGCGTGATTATGGTGGAACACCGCCCCCTTGCCGCGTGAAGGGGTGGCGTGATTCCCTGGCGTGAAAAAAATCACGGGGATCATTTGTGTCTTTCAATGTTTACAAAACCATTTCAAACCAATATATTCATTCTAAGATTAATTATCATATCATCACAATCACACGGATATACCCCTTGCCAAGTGATGGATGGTGTGATAATGATGATAATGACGTGACGCCACATGACGTACACTTTATTATCACATCACATCACAATTACACCGATATAACTCATGCTCTAAGAAAAATTGCATGAAGTGTGGTGGTAAGTGGAAACACCTTGGTCTCGGTATATGTACTGTCCAAAAAGTCCAAATTTAGACATCAGAGAATAAATAGTTGCCACTAACACTGAGATCCTATTAAAAAATAGCCTAATACAACATTTTTTGTCTGAAAAAGGTTGTATTAGCTGAAGTTACATTAGACCTAATGCAACATTTTTGTTACATAATGTAACTTTTTTGTATCAAATGTAATTAGATTACAAAAAGTTGCATTAAGTCTAATACAACTTCGTCTAATGCAACCTTTTGTTCAGACAAAAAAGGTTGCATTAAGCTTATTTTTTAGTATAATTTTACTTGTTACTCTATAAATCTAGTACTAGTATATCAGAATTCAAATTTTTTTTTCTTTTTCTACTTTAAAACCATGTGTACACAGTACACGTATATTTCTTATTTTGAAAACTTATACATAAATAGTCTTATATTTGAATGAATGTAGTGGTTATTGACATGGCCGCCTCATGTTTTACGGGGCTTAAAGCTGATAGTAAAATTGGACACTTTTCATTAACTTATTTTTATTATGATTCTTATATCATGTGTGTATGTATAATTATAGACCATGATCTCCACCATCAACAAATCTAAGCCTAAATTACCTACACAGTTTTTTTTTAGAATTTGGGCTCCAAAGCATTGGTTTTATTTTGCTCCTCATTTAAGCACCCTTGTTCGTGGGTGGGTGGGTGGGTGGATGTTGTGTTTCTGTTAGGTTATATGTAGTGCAGACGTGAAAGGGGGGCATGGTCCAGCTGGCTCATGAATGGGCATGGAACACCACTCCCTTAGAGCATGATTTCGGGCGTGAGGGGATGGTGTGAGTAGCTTTGGTACAAGGTTGGGTGGACGTATCTGAGGACCCTAAAGCTGGTACGTTTTATCAACTATATTTTTTTTGTCTAAAATGTATTTTATCATTTTTAATAATATGTATTATTTATTATTTATAGGGAATTATCAAACGCCAAAAGATGTTTGGAAACGCGGTTATGAGAGATTTCACATTACAATGGGTCAGGCCGAATACGGTAACTCAGACAAGATATCATCCAAATGGAGGGATCTTCGTCATATGGTTTCTAAGTTTAATGCTTTCTACAACAATCACACAAACAACCGTCGTAGTGGTGCAAGTGATCATGATATTTTTGTAGAAGCATGTCAAGAGTATAAAAGCAATTTTGAGAAGACATAGGAGATTTTGAGAAAATGTTCAAAGTGGACACAAGTCACATTGATGAGGCAATCATCTAAATGGTTCAAAACGTCATCGTCTATTTATATATATTTACAGCCACAGTTTTAATATAACACACACACACATATATGTATATAGGGAAGAGATCAAGAGAAAACCACAAAGTTAGACGAAAATCAAGAAAACCAGTTCTAGCCAATCACATAATTTAGAATTCTTTTTATTTTATTTTTATTTAAAGGGTATTTCAGTAAATTTATATCCAACAATTTTTGGTATCCGTTTTAATTTTAATTAAATCCTTTGTTTCTCTCCCTAAAAATTATGTTTTTGTAATTTGAATAAGTTACTGGTTCGAGATTCATTCCACAATTCAAAATCACAATTCAAAATTAGTTCCACGGTTCAAAATCACAATTCAAAATTAGTGTCTCAATGGTTGCTTGATCCGCATATGAACAGAAACAGTTGACCGGCGACCCCACGACGGAGTACGGCGGAGCGATCAAGGTGAAGATGATGGCGAAGGAGGATGGTGGCTCCATCAATTGACGGCGAGAGAAAACTTGAAGAAAACCCCGAGTGGGAGAAGGATGATTGCAAGGATGATGTCGATGCAGTTTAGAGCATCTTCCGACGACATCTTTGATCTCCGATCCCTTTGGTGTTTGTATTTCTATTCAAATTGAATTCGAATTAATGGTTGTGATAGTTGGAAGTTTAATGCATAGAACACGTATTTCCTTTTGCAAACTTGAGTAATTCATTCAAATTACGAAAACCTAATGCGTAGAACACGTGTTCATCATGATGATCTTCAATTATTTTTCATATGAGCTACGTATATGTAACTCGTCAGAGCTACGCATATGTAACTCAATTCTTCTTCCTTTTTTTTTGTTTCTGATTACCCATGTTTACATGTATGTAAACTTGAGTTTTTTCTCTCTCTTTTGATTCGTATATGTAACTCGTATTAGCTACGTATACGTAACTCGTAACATCCACATCATCTCCACTTGTAACATCCACATCATCTCAACACGTAACCTATTTACATAAACGTAAACACATATGTGAACTTGTTTACATATATGTTTACATATACGTAAGTATATATGTAACGCCAAAAAATTTCAACTAAATTTTTAACTTTTACAAAACACGCGGAAGTAGGTCCCATAAAACACCCTTGACAAAACGACACACGTTAATTACGTCAAAACAACAAAATAGTTTCATTTAAAACCAACCGACCGACATCACAAAATTACAACAAGTTTTATCAACCAAGAGATAGTTTAAAACAAGTTTAGTGACTTCAAACAATGAGTCATAACTCCAAACGTTTATAATCGTCAAAATATCGAGAATCCAACCACACCCGAAGCTTGAACCAAGACATCAACCCGGAGCTTTCCCTACATTCAAAACATCACAAATAAACCATCAGTAATGATATTAAGTCCTGAGACCCACCCCAAGTGTCCTAGGAAAAAACCCAAAAATCAGCCAACTGGCGTCCAACAGACTAGGTTGGCGGCTGACCCACGTCCAAGACGCCACTTTCAGCGTCATAGACTCCAGCCCCAGTTCAGCACACTCATTTTTGCAGTTTTTGACCCTTTCAAACCTCTTGACTCGACCCCTAGTCGTTTTAAATCCCCGACATCATTTTGTGAATGTTTTAAACACCTTACATCCCTACCATACTTCTTTGTGAGGTTCTAAAGACCTCAAGGCACTACAAACCACTATGAGAAGTTCATGACCTCAATTTACTTCCGTGTGAGGTTCTTAGACTTCGAATACACAAACGACTTGTGAAGTTCGTGACCTCAAATGACTACCGTGTGACGTTCTTAGACTTCAAAACTCCTCTTCATATAATATCATATTTACTTCATGTGTCAAGGACCACAAATCACCACGACAATATTGAAGTTCAAGACTTTAAGCAACAACAACCCAAGTGAAGTTCATGACCTCAATTACCACGTGTGAGGTTCCTAGACGTCAAATACCGACCTTAAACATACAAACAAGTGTACACGTAAGTTACTAATCCATCTTTATAACCCATACATTATATACCGACATTGTGAGGTGCAAAGTCCCCAATCCCCCTTTCCCACTTGAAAAGTTCAATGACTTCAAACAATAATTCACCCTCCCAACTCTTTCATACAATACATCACTACATAACAATTAGCAATCAATTTGTAGTTTCTCATAATTAGGGAGCAAATCCAAAACAATAACAAACCACAGGACCTTTCGTGTAATTTACTCAATAGTGAACTTAGAAAATTTAGTTAATTAAAGATGACATTTTCTAAATTAATATCTTTTTTCTTTTCCCATATTACCTTTAAAAGCCATATGAAATGCTCAAATTATTAATTTAATTAAAATCATGTCACTAATCAATTTTAACCATAGATCAAATAAATCAACGGCTATAAAGTAGTTTTCTTGGTTTTCGCCTAAAAGAGTGGAACCTATATATAAATATATATTATTTGGTTTTTATTATAAAATTATATTTATATATATAAATATTTTTATTATGTAATATAATTACTATATTAAATAAAATTTATTATGTTTATATAAATAACACTCCTTTTAAAGTCGTAAATCTAACTCGACTTGGTATATAAAAGAGTTTGGTTATTTGGACATCCCGCCATTTTATTTCAACACCCTTCGTCACCTATACACCTCGTATATACCTATAGGTGGCGTATAAGCCCTAACCTTAAAAGTCAGAGCTGCACGTGTTAGTTCTTGTCTGGCGGCTGGGCTATACGCAACGTATAGGGCCATACGCCCCCTGTATGCCACCTATGAGATTTTTTTATCCAAATTTGGCAAATTTTGACTTACATATGCTTATACGTGGAGTATATAACTATACAACATGTATATGATTATTTTTTAATATTACCAACATTTTTATACAATATTTAACGTTTTAGCTATAAATTTGTTAACATTAAATAAATGAATATTTTTATAAAATAATAACTTTATTAATTAATCGAAACTAAACTATTGTATGATACGTAACCAACCAAACAAACTAAACATTGTAAACAAACATTACAGGTATAAACAACCGAAACTGTACATATATAACATCAATTTGTACATACATAACAAAAAATACAACTGAATGTGAAATACAAAAAAATAGCAAACGACCACGACTATGCCGAGCCAGGACCAGGATATTGTCGTGGCGGTGGTAGTGGTGGAGGCTTGATACCGACGGCTCGTGATCTATCGATCTCGCAGATACGTAAGTGAAGGAATGCCATAGCCGGTTAGTTTCATACGAAACTATCGGGTTAGGACGTTGATCACCATATACGAACTCCGGATTGCTTTGTTCCTCGTACGAAGGTTGACCCTCGTATATGTATTTGGGATTGCTTTGTTCCACGTATGAACGTTGACCCGCAAAGACGAACTCGTTATTGGGTTATGCCAGGTAAGAAGGTTCACTGTCAAGGACGAACTCCTGAAAAAACGTAATGTTTAGACTAGTAAAGTTAACGACTAATAAATAAATAGATGTTTTGGCTCGTTCAAATCTAGTAGCCTTGTCTCGTGATGAGAATAAACGCCGGACACGACCTCCTCCTGATTCAAATCTATCAGCCATGTCTAGTAAGAAGAATGAACGCTAGACGTCTCTTAAAACAACAGTATGTTAAGTATTTTATAAACAAAACAACAAATAAGTGAATAAATGTTATACCGGATTGTTTTCTCATGGCTCGTTAGAATATTCGTCAAAAACATAGTGACCGTCCCAAAACGATATCGCTATACTTGAGTATGTGGGTAAAAATTGGGAGGGAATCAGTTGAAACGATCGAGAAGAAATCTAGAGAAATTTATAGAAGTTTTGAGGGAACCAATACGCCTTGTATAGATCTATTCATGCAGAAAATGTATTTGGAAATTATGAAAGTTATACGTCACGTATAAAACTATATGAGTCGTATGTATAAAATGTGTCAAAATATAGAATTGGGTGTTCGAATATTAGAATCCATATAAAAACTCATGCTCATTTATTAAACAATTTTATTTTATTTATAGAACAGCCGGTTAAAACTTAACTCGAGTGACGAATTAATTTGGAGTAATTAAATACAGCTTCTAACATTTCATTAACTTTTTTTTAAATAAAAATACTTTTTATTTAATAAGATTAGGAGTGAGAAAGAAAATATTTAAAAAAAAACACCTATTTTAATAAATAATTTTTAAATCACCTATTTTTATAAATAAATTTTCCTACCACACTGTTTTGAAAAAAAAAAAACTCCAGAACAATACACGTGGTAACATGGAAATCAATGATACACAATAAACATCATGAATTGTCATTCTCCTCGAACCTTCCAACTTTGAATTTTCAATTCAAACCAATTTTCCAAACACCCCCTCCTTTTTACATCTTTCCCAAATCACCCCTTTGACTATTCCCCCTTTCCATTCCATACCTTCCGCGTTCCCAACAAAACGCGTTTCTTCCTCCTCCCAATATATACACACACCCCTCTTCATCTTCTTCTAAACCACCACAAGTCAACGGCATCATTCAAACCCGAACCCGACCACCGATTTTGACCGCCGGCGAATCTCTGATCGGAAACTCTTTTATGATATTGATATGCTTCGATATCAAGCTTTTGTGTTGATTATTGTTCCTCTGTTCCTCATACCCACAAACGCGATCCGTTCACTTCCTGAAACACCTTCGAGAATCGAACTTCATGGGAGCAACAACGTAGAATACATCGAAGCACCGGAGTACAGAAACGGTGCTCAATGCGGGGTTTCCGTGATTCACGTAGCAATGACTCTTGATTTCAGCTACTTGAGAGGATCCGTAGCTGCGGTTCATTCGATACTCAAACACACTTCCTGCCCTGAAAATCTTTACTTTCATTTCATCGCATCCGGATCCAAATCGCCCAAACCCGAAGACTTGACCCGAATTATCAAAACCATATTCCCATCTTTGGGTTTCGCGGTTTACAGCTTCGATGACAGTCTTGTAAAACACCTGATCTCAAATTCGATTCGTGAAGCGCTTGACGACCCGTTGAATTATGCCAGAACATACTTGGCTGACATACTTGACCCGAGTGTGACCCGAGTGATCTATCTGGATTCGGATATCATTGTGGTTGATGATATACAGAAGCTTTGGTCAGTTTCGTTATCCGGGTCGACCGCAATCGGAGCTCCGGTTTACTGTCATGCGAATTTCACCAAGTATTTTACAGAGAGGTTTTGGTCCGACCCGGGTCTGTCCAGTGTGTTTGCTGGGAAGAAGCCTTGTTATTTCAATACAGGGGTGATGGTGATGGATTTGGTGAAGTGGAGGGAAGAAGATTTTAGGGGGAGGATTGAGAAATGGATGGAGATTCAGAAGGAGGAGAGGATATATGAATTGGGTTCGCTTCCACCGTTTTTGTTGGTGTTTGGTGGTGATGTGGCGGGCATCAATCACCGGTGGAACCAACATGGGCTTGGTGGGAACAATAGGGTGCATAGTTGTAGGTCACTACATCCTGGTCCGATTAGCTTGTTGCATTGGAGTGGGAAAGGGAAGCCGTGGGCGAGACTAGACGCGGGTGACCCGTGTCCGGTTGATGAGCTATGGTCCCCTTATGATCTTTATAAACACTCTAAACAACAACTGAGATGATGATGGTTTGGTTATTTGTAATTTGTGATTTGATTCATTCTTATTTTTCTTTTGTGTATATTGTTATTCTTGAAATTTTGTTTGGTAGAGATTCTTTTTTGTGTATCTATATAAATGAATATGAGATAAAAAACATTGATTTGAAGGTAGCATATAACTAAGTTTACAAAAGTACATTCTACTTGCTCATCATCTAGTATTCTTATCTGAATTTGTTGCAAAGATGTACAAAATCTTGCTTCCAGATGATCACATGAAGCCAACTGCGCGTCTAAGATACAATCTGTTCTCCAAACCTCTTAACTGATGACCTAAAAGCATACACCTGTAGAAGATTGTTGTTAACTACCTAATCAGAAACCATTAGAACACATGAAACATTGATGTTATGCTAACCAGAAAAGCAGCTTTGCAAGATAATCCGGCGTTTCACAGAAGTTAACATCGCCATTTTTGTAGTTTTCTTGGAATGCTTCTGAATCTCCCATCAAGCCAGAGGAGATGTGTTCCATAAATACTCTTCTTGATGTACATTGAACAAGTTGTTGTAGAATTTCTTTTACTTCTGAAGATGATGGTCTTGATAGTTCATTCATCTGTTGAAACAAAATATACAAATAAGTTACCAGCTCGAGAAGACTGTTAAATATATTACTAGTTTAATATTAGGGTTTAGTTGTGTTTACAGTTAGGACCCTTAATTGCAGCATTCAGATATAATATTAATTCCAGTCTCTTTTATAGACCGATTCCTATATACCGAGGGTTCTCCTGTTATAATTGCAGCATTCAGATATAATATTAATTCCAGTATCTTTTATAAACTGATACACACACGCACCCGTGTGTGTAAACCAAGTTAGAGTGATTACCATGTCTGAATCCAGTGATCCCAACACACAACATTGGCGGACCTATGTTAGTGGAATGGGGGGCAGCCGCCCTTTTTTTTGTGTTATATATGCGTTAAATTCCGGTAAACCCCATAAAATTTTGCAATTGCCCTCCGATCGCCCCCCATGAAATTTTTTTAGTGTTATATACGTGTTATATATATCACTATTCAACCGACCCCAAAAATTTCCGACCCTCATCAAAAAAGTTTCTGGGTCCGCCACTGCACACGCACCCGTGTGTGTAAACCAAGTTAGAGTGATTAGTATTACCATGTCTGAATCCAGTGATCCCAAGTACTTCAATATATCATTGTTACTTTCTCTTGCATAACCAATTTGCATAGTTTCCTGCTTTTGAGTGTGCAGATCCTGATACAAAGGGATAACACCCAATCAGCAAAATCTGTGCATCAATTAAAACACACTCTCTCTCTCACACACAACAAATTTTGACCTTCTTGGCTGTAGATAGCTCTGATTCCAACTCCTGAATGTAATTCATGGCATCAGGAGACAAATCAGCCAAACAACTTTTGAGGTTCAATCTCTCTAATTCTTCAGAAAAACACTCCATCTCAACATTCTGATCCTTTATATCGCCATTGCAATCACCTAGATTCGGCGTGTCGATTGAGGAGGTTTCAAAGTTCCTCATCAACGTAATCCTGTACTCAGCGTTCCACAGCGCATACCTAAAATCAGAATTAGGTCAAATAAACGTCTAATTAAAGAAATAGATACACGATTTGATTTAAAATTACCCTGTGACTATAGAGGAAGACAGTAATCGGACAAGAGGACGTTTCGAAACTGTAATCGTGACGGAGAATTGATCCGGTGGAATAAAACCTAGCATCGAGGAAATCATACGTTTCATGGAGTCCTTGGCGGAATTAGAAGCACCTTTTGATAGTACAGAAATGTCCAGAGGCTCGATTCTCTTCAACATGTTGGCGATGACGGATAATTCGTGGTAGAAGGAGTTGGTGGATATGAAGTCGTCGGAGACGCCGCCGCCGTCGATTCCAGAGATAAGGCAGCTGATTGCGGCGGAAGAACCAGGACGCTCCTTGGCGGTGGAAAGGTAGGGAAGCGATGGGCGAAAGAGGAGGTTATGAGAATAGGGATAAGAGAGTGGTTTCCGGTGGGGGTTTGAGAGGTCCGTCAGTCGATAAAACAGTAGAGCTCTGGAAGAAGCTGCCGCCATTAAAATATTACTATTAGTTTTCCGGTACGGCGAGGTTTTCAAGCGTTACGCTACACTTCTTTTTCTGACGACTAATCTTTTAATATCATAGAAGTTAGAACAGACCAGGGGCAAGAGTACAACTGGTTTCAGGAGATATAAAATAAGCAAAATACATGAACTTATAATCTTATTAAAATAAGAAATTCTAACCAATTAACCGATTCATGATCTAATAAGTGCGATTACAATAAAGTGATAGGTAAATGGGTAACAAGCTGCACCGTAACCTGTTAGGTCTGACTTATTGGTTTAACCTATCTGACTAATTCAAACTGAGATTATTCAAATAAGTTTAACTGGACCGGATATATACCTGGCTCGCTGTCCATCTGTCGGTCCGGTTCAATAACCACAACATTGCTAGCAACCACTAAGGGCACAACTCTGTTTGGTTTTCTTGCGGTTTTTCCTATGCCTGATGGTCGGGTCGTATAATGAATCAGTTAGACCGAATAATGTCGTACATAGTATTCAAAACTTGTAAAATATTATGTTATCAAATAAAAGAAACAATTTCAACCAAACCTTAACATTTCATATTCACTAATTTTAAATACCTTTCTCATTTTTCTTACACTTCGAACTCTCATATAATATTATACAAGTTTTAAGTAAGAAGTGAACGAGTCGAGCGGAGCTTGTTTGACTTAACATAGCTTGAGTTCGGCTCGTTTTGAAATTTGTACCTAGAGTTTGAGCTTAACTCGTAAGTAATTTCCAACATCAAAAGACATGTGGTCTAGTGTATGTGTCTCTCACCAAGTTGATGGTTCAAGTTATATGGTTGACAAAAAGGTCTAGATTTAATAGTATGAATAAAAGGTATGTGAGTTAGCTATTCTAAAGAGAAGTAATTTCCAAAGGGAGGAGCACACGAACGGCCCGCCTTAGCGTTGTTTTGAGCAATTGCCCCATAAACTTCACCCTCTTTTACGAACAACACAACTTTCTCTCTCTTTTTCCTCTCACAAAAGTCTTCCACGTACCGTCCTAGGCCAGTGACGTCTTCTCTCTTCCACATCAGCCGGGGTCGACACTTATGATTTTTTTTTGGATAAATATGATATCACAAAGGTTTTAGAAAAGATATATAAAAATAATTAAATAATTTGTGAAATGGACCGGCTTTATCCATTCTACCTATTCTATCTTCTTTTCTCGTCTTTATTTGTCATTGGAGCAAAGGTTTAATCGAGTACAACTTACAACTGTATACTAACGACCAAATGAACCTAGATCTAAATGGATCAGGTTCATCTAAAAAAATAATAATTTAGAACACAAATATCTTTTTTGATGGTATCTATTTACGAATTTGCCACTCTAGTAACCTGTCTATGTTGGAATCAATCGGTATGGACCACACAAATAAGAGAATTTTGTGTGGGTCGGATAGATCCACGACACCTTTTTCTTTTATTGATTAAAAATTAACTTACAAAAAACTCATAATCAAAACTCAATACTCTACGCTATTTATAAGACCCTAACATATTTATAAGACCCTAACATAAAATCCTAGTTAAACTCAATGTTTTAAAAACCAGTTTTTAAACTGTATTGGATTAGGCTCAGAAATGGTTAAACCGGTTGTACCGGACGGTTCAACCGGGTTGACTAGTTAACCCTATAATTCCATAAAAATACAACTTCAACTCAAAAAATAATCTAAAACTACATGATTCTATAATAAAAAATAATCCAAAAGTTAATCCATAATAAAAAATAATAAAAAAACACTCAATTTTTAACATTTTTTTTTAAATAAAAGGGCACAATTGTTTTTTGTCATTGGAGTGTTGAATGTATCAAGTTCACGATCGCTTAAAAGATGAAATTCACTATCATCGTCACCCTCATCAACAAGAGCATAACTATTTTCGTTTCCTACAATATTAAATAAGAAGTTTTATCGCTTAAAAGTTTTTAACAACAAGCAGAAAGGTGATGGTTAAACATAGCTTTTACATGGGCCGCTATTTTTTTAAAGATGAACATATCAATTAATTTTTTTTCTAAACTGGGCCGTAAGTAAGGTAATTGCTCAACAAGCCTTCTATTTGTGACTTTGTGTATCCCTGTAAACAATTTTTTTTTAAGTTTAAACATAAAATTTTACGTGTAAATAAAACCGGTACAACTGTATAACCCAGTATTACCGGTAATACCGACGATTCAACTAACATACCGTTCTTCCAATTTACCGTGCTCAAATTTACTGGGCTAGTGGCCGAGACCCAGTTCAACCGGTATTACCGGCCTGTTTGAACCGGTTTTTAAAACATTGGTTAAACTCCTACTCTAAACTTGAGGACCAAGTTCTTGTTACATAAGGAAAACTAATTATAATAATTTTGCCGACCTAAAGGACCGACTCAAAGATTAGAATTCTATCCTTTACCCCTTAATCTTTGTTTCTTGTTTCTCCCATGTTTGTCACTCCAGACAAATCTCTCATCTCTTCAAACTTGATTCTTAATATGGATTTTGTTAATATGCCAACCTTTTGTAGAATGCCTTGAACATGTTCAACTTTGATTTCATCCCTTTCAATACATTCTCTGATGAAATGAAATCTCGTGTTTATATGTTTGCTCCGTCTGTGAAACACGGGATTTTTCATTAACGTGATAGCCGACTTATTATCAACTCGTAAACATACAACCTTTTCTTTTTCACATGTTAAGTCACTTAGAATGCCCCGTAGCCAAAGTCTGAGAAGAGACAACAGCAAGCGATACAACAGGAGTGAACGACTGAAATGGTAATACCGGATAGAGATCCCCAACGATGTCACATCGTTGGAAGCGGACACCTGTTTTAAGATCCTTCACAGTAAAACCAAACGCATCAAACTCAACATAAACAAAATTATCAATAGAAACACGACGCACAGAGATGAGATTTTTAACCATTTGGTCAAAAAACAAAAATGTTATTTAGTGCAAACTTGTTATGTGAAAATGGAAATGAGTTACCGATATGCGAGACCGAAAGTAAAGCACCATTACCAACCATTATTCCTTTAGCTTTATCACAAGATATAAGCGAATGTAAATTACCTCGGTTAAATTGCATGTGATTGCTAGCCCCAGTGTCCATGTAGTAGTTGTGATCCTAAGTAGGTGGCTGGAGTGACATAGAGCTGAAAACTGATGCTAAATCCGTATACCGAGGTGGTGGAACACCATAAGGTGAGTGTTGAGCAGAGCCGAACCCTGCGAATGGCGAGGACGACGGACCACCAGAATACGGCTGACCACCGAGAGGCGGTGGGCGATCAATTGTGATGGCAGTGACAACTGTGGTGTGCCATGGAAATGTGGCATAGCAGTGGCATCAAAGTGAGCACCATATTGTGAAGGATGATACTGTGAGTGTTGAACATCTTGTTGATGAGCAAACTGAGAGGGTGCAAATTGTATGGAGGCCCCCCTTTGTTGAGAGTTCCCACCTGAATAACCTGAAAAAAAAAGAATCACCAGAAACATTAGTAGTTGGTGAGAAACATAGGTTTTGACACCAAACAAAGTTAAGTATAGGTTTACAATTCAATATGTTCAAAGCAGGTCTAAAGCATGAATGTGAAAACATACAAGGTTTCAAGGCGTATAATCAAGCCATGTAATAGGAAAATAGTTTGCACAATCCAACTGATTGTTTAAAAAAAAAATAGTAAGATGTATACACAAAAACTCGCCAAGGTTTTGTGTTAGGTAATGTATCGGATTCCCGTATAAATGATCATAAAAGTTACTACCTGAGGCTTGCCACATAAGTTAATGATTGTAATAAACATGAACACACGTATGGTCACCAAGCAGTGTAAGACATAAAGCATAAAGATCATAGCATAAGAACAAATGTATTGAATTGTGCATGAAATATAGTTAAAGACATGTTTCACCCCAAAAAGTAAAAAGAGGAAAAAGAGGTTATGTAAACTCACCTTACAATGAGCAGCTTGATAATCACACAAATAAGTTGTTGCACAATTGCCTAGCTAACCACAAGGTCAACCTATGTTTGATGGCATACGCGTATCAATGATTTTTGTATAAATGAAATAGGAAATCCTAAAGCGCACAAGGATTGATGTAGGTGTCATTATTTAAATAAAGTAATTGTTTGAGTTCTAATAACGTTTGTTTGGATCTTGATAAGTAATTGTATTTTGATTTGAATAATGAAAGAATATATAAATGGTGTTCTCTTGTTTGAAATGGATGGTTAAGTAGATAATTAGTTTACCTTTGTGAATAAGTGAATAAATAAATGAATGTGTAAATAATTAATCGAATAACTAATTATCTTAACTACATAAATAATAAATAAAATATTTCATTTATTTAGTTTGATTTCCATGAAATTTAAGTGTAACAATAGTGATCTAACTAATCAACTTAAAGTATAAGTTTGTTATAAAACTAAAAGAATGTACAAAACTTTTTAAGGTAATGGGTTTAAAATAATCTCACTTATTTTCAAATAATGTTTATAAATTTAGAGTTTCAACCATATAATTGTTTTAAAGTGTTTGATAAAATTTATTAAGTTTTTTTAACCCCAAGATAATGGATAAAAGTTGTTTCCTTCAAAACTTAATAATCTAAAGATTAAGGCTTACATTTTTAAAATGAATTAGTTAATAAAATCATGTTTTTTTAATTACATTTATCAAGTTTGAGAATATATATTAATACTAAGATAAAACACTCGTGTAAATAATAATGCTCATGATAATAATCGTTTAGACATGGTTATGAACATGTATATTTTCATTTAAAAAGGATATTAAAAAAAGAATAATGATAATCTTTATATAAAAAAATTTATAAAAGTAATGTATAGATGTTAAAGTTTACTTGTTTATGTTTTGCTATAATTAAAATTTAGCATATCATTCTATATCTTTCAAGAAAACATGAGTTTATACATATATGTGTGTGCAGTGAGAGCCTTGCATAAAAACAAAAAAAAGAACAAAAAAATGGTGGATTCGAACCCGTGACCTATTCTCTATAGAGGAAGTGATTTAACCAAGCGCTCTGGGCAACTGCTTTGATTTTAATCAGAAGAACAAGACCAAATGGGTCCTAGCCTCAAATCGATCAGAAAAGCTTACAGATCGAAGACAAAGCCTTAGGGCTTTTAATCAGGACGTAAAAACGAGTTGGAATTTACCTGCAATTATGCTTTGATTCGTCCCGGAATGAGGAGTTCGATTCCGTGCCTGGTCGCGAAGAGAGGGAGAGAAAAAAAATTGTTCGAGGTGGATTCGAGTGGGCATATGGTATAGGGGCTTCAAGAGATGATTAACACATGCGTTACAAACCTCAATCGACTTAAAATACGTGGTTTGAATGTGATTTATGGGATTTGTTTCGTGGTTTATAACCTTAACCGAGTGACTTCAATTTGGTCATAAAAACTCATGATTTCGCATTTAACCATGGATTAATTCCTCTTAGATGATTACAAGTGAGTGGAGAAACGGTTACAAGGATTTGGAATTCTAATTTGAATGATTTCGTGTGTTGTTAATGCGGGTTGACTTTTTCTGAGTCAAAATTGATTTGGTTGTTCCAGGGTTCAATTGAGGGTTCAAGAATGGGGGGTTTCATAAGGTTTGGGGAGTTCAGGTGATCTAGAATAGGTTCAAATCTAAATTGTATTTGTTTAAATCCTTTTTAATTTTTTACTAATAAAAATTGTATTTATAACCTTTATAACAATTTAATTATTACTTGTTTAATTATAAATATTTCATAAAAATCAACTTTCCATTGTCATTAAGTTGCAATTTATATAGGTGATAACATCAAATATATGTAATTACATATATATTTTTATACATAAATACCCGTATTTGTATAAAAGGATGTAAAAGCGTGATTAAGGATGTATAAGTCTTATATCGAAAGTTGTATAATTGATTTGTTTAATATAATCACTATACATATACTTTCATACATGTTTATAATTAAATGCATATTTATATACATAGAACATGGATTCGTATAGTTGACAAATTTTTATCTTTGATTTATACATTAAAACAAAGTATATATATATATGTATGTATATCTATGTACATACATATGTTATATATCTAATAACAAATAATATGTTAATTACAAGGTTGAAACTTTGAATTAACACATGTTAAAGTAGTAATTAATGTGACTTATTATGTTGAACAAGCACATGATTGAAATAGATTGTTATTATTGTATAAATAAAATAAATTAATTAAAAAAATAAGGTCGAAAAAATTCTGGATGTTACACATTATGAGCTACCTGGGTAGTGTAAAGGGCTGTGGGGGAGTTGGGAGGGACTCAATAGGTGTTTCAATGCCTTCACTGGACTCGTGAAGGAGAAGCATGTTTTTTTGCTTCTAAGAAGGTGGGAAAAGGTGATTTGTTGGTGATGACATCAACGATGCCGATGCGACCATAGGAAGAGGGAAGTTGACAGAGAATTTGTATTACAAGCTAGGTTTCAGAAATAGGAGAGTCAACATCAAGTAGGATATCATCAAGATTTTTTAAGTGATGACAAAATAAGGTGATAGACATTGTCCCCTTTTTTAGTGTTACAAAAAGTGTCTTGAAGTTGAAGCATACGAGACATTTTATTGTTCAGAAAGAATTCACTGATGTTGTTCCAAAGGGTTTGAGAAGTACATTTTTCAGTGGTGATGATTTACAAAAGATTAGGGTTACAAGTATTGTAAAGCCAACTTTTAATTTTTGCATCTAATGAATACCAGTCTTCATCATTGGCATTTTTTGGAAGACTAGTTCCATTTATGTGACCGAGAACCCTAGCACCAATACAAAGATTATGAAAAATGGTATGCCACAGTTTGTAGCGGGTACCATCAACGTTAAGTTTAAACCCAAACTGTTGATGAACGTTGGTGATACCATAAGCAAGATAAACAAAAGGTGGAGAAACTATGTTGGTGACGGGTCCGGTGGTGAACATAATTGTAATGAAAAAGAAAAGAAATCAAAATATTTAAAACACGAAAATAAGAAGAGAGCTAACCGTGGGCAAAGAGTTTTTGCCAAAAACCAAGACTGATGAAACCCTAGACTGATGAAACCCTAGATGTGAAGGCAGAGACTAGCAGCAGCGAAAAAAGTCAATGGAATGCGACAGTTTGTATTGGTCACGATCGGTGGCACATTCTTCATGCAGCAAGTTCAAGAATTGAATATTCAGTAATTGATTATTAAAAAATTGCACCTGAGCACAAAACTTAAATCCATGTTTCCTTTGGCTTTGACGGTAGCAAGACTGTAGGGTTGAGTATTTTGTAAGTTAATGTCATCATTGTATCTTTTGAACAATTGTACTTTGTTTATTTCCTTTGTGTTCATGTTATTAAGTAGTTTCAGTTTGATGTAATTTACTGCATTCAATAGACTAAGTCTGAGCTATCGAAACTACCTAGTTTCGATAGAAGGGAAGTTTCGATAGGTTTGATCATTCATGTAAATACTCAACCGAAACTAGTAGTTTCGGTGAGCATAGTTTCGATACCTGTCAGCTTCCTATAAATAGCCTAGTTTGACAATGTTTAGGGTGTGAGTAGCGGATGTAACCCTTGCATTCTCTCTTTCATAGTTTCCCTTGATTCAATACAAGCTTTGGATTTTATTCATTGTGTTCTTACAATCTCATATCATTTTGAATCTTGTGTGGTTAGCCTGCTATCTTCACCAATCTTCTGTTCCGTGCCTCTGTTTCACCACCATACACACTGATTCCACCGGTGTGTGTGTATGTAATCGATTTATTTTATTGATTCGCCTAGAATCTGGACCTACAATTGGTATCATGAAGAGTTGAAGACAATGATGCACTAGCTTAGGGGGAGATTGTAGGGTTAAGTATTTTGTAAGCTAATGTCATCATTGTATCTTTTGAACAATTGTACTTTGTTTATTTTCTTTGTATTCCTGTTATTAAGTAGTTTCAGTTTGGTGTAATTTACTGCTTTCAATAGACTAAGTCTGAGCCATCGAAACTACCTAGTTTTGATAGAAGGGAAGTTTCGATAGGTTTGATCATTCATGTAAATACTCAACCGAAACTAGTAGTTTCGGTGAGCATAGTTTCGATACATGTCAGCTTCCTATAAATAGCCGAATTTGAGAATATTTAGGGTGGGAGTAGCGGCTGTAACCCTTGTATTCTCTCTTTCATAGTTTTCCTTGATTCAATACAAGCTTTGGAGTTTATTCATTGTGTTCTTATAATTTCATATCATTTTGTGATGAATCTTGTGTGGTTAGTCTGTTATCTTCACCAATCTTTTATTACTTGCCTCTGTTTCACCACCATACATACTGATTCCGCTGGTGTGTGTGTAATCGATCTGTTTTATTGATTCTGTCTAGAATATGGACCTACAAAGACACATTTCCTTTGTTCCCTTGGTAATACCACTTTTTTTTGTTTTTTACTTAACCGATTGCAATAAGGTGAATCGGAGAAAAAACTTAGCGCGGGAACGGTATGAACGGCAACAACAAAATAATGCGAGGCCGCCTGAAAATATCACATGGTTTTCTAGCTTGATACCATGTTATGGTTTTTGGAAATCCCTCAGTCAGGGTTATTTATATTATCACCAGTATATAAGATTTAGAGAGAACTACAATTTGCATTCCTGTGGTTTACTCCAATCTACACTTTGGGTCTCTAAATTTGAAATTTTGACCTCTGAGTCTTTGTGGTTTCATTTTTTCTTCTATTAAGTCCCTGAGGCTAACGCCCGTCACATATCTGTTAGTGATGAAGGGTACATTCGTTATTTTGCTTTGCTTTTTGGAGGCAATTCGGACTTTTCTAACCACCACACCCATTTGTTGCCAATTGCATTCCTTTCCTTACACTCTTCATCCCTCATCCTCTCCCAACCCGACTTCATCCTCCTCCCTCATCCATCCCACCCATCGCACCCACGTCGCTCACCACTCCCACTGTCCCACCGATCACCACCATGAACCACCATGTCCATCTGATTGCTTTTTGGTAACATTAGAATCTAAGTGGGGCTGTCTTCTACAGGTATTTGGGTCGTTCCCGATTCGTGATGAAAACTTCTATCGAAGCTCCATCTTTTCAATGGAGAAAGAATTAAAGAAAATTGGTGTTATGGTTGATTTTAAATTTGAAGATGCTGCAAAAGAATTTACTCGCACTTTTAAGCAACAGGCTTCATCATCTTCCATCAGAAAAGAAAATGTTTTTTCGTTTCTGGAATGTTTTAGAAAGTTGAAGAAATTGAAGGTCAAATTTCCAGAAGAACTCAGGAGCTGCATACGCAAAGAGAAATGGCTAAGAACTAGACTCGGTGACTACAGATCACCGAATGAGTGCATTCTTTTTGGTACAGACTGGGAGCCAATTTCTCCAATATCTATCCTTCCTTTCATCAATGATAGTGATAACTCATGGACAGAGCCGGTCCCGAGGATTCGAATGCCTTACACGAGCCATAAAAAAAGGCTCATAATGAGCGAGCCGCAAAAAAAAGGCCAAATAATTTTTTCTAAAGCCTCGAAAATTTTAAACATATATATATATATATATATATAATTTTAATTTTTTTTTGGGCCCCTCAAAATGTTGGGCCCCCTACGGTCATGTTGCCCGCAGGGGCCGGCCCTGCTCATGGACTCAATAGAAGAAAAGGAGGAAAACATTTGGAGAAAAAAGATGAAGTAATGAGGGTATTATGGTCATTTTACTTAGTTTCTAACATATATGTGACGGACGTTAGCCTCGTAGACTAAATAGAAGAAGAAATGAAACCACATGGACTCAGATGTCGAAATTTCAAAATTAGGAACCCAAAATATAGATTGGAGTAAACCACAAATACGTAAATTAGAGTTTACTCTAAAATTTACAATATATGGTATAAAACAATAATTACAGAACACTCCCTATACTATATATCAAGTCATAATACCATCATATGCTTATGTATTTTATCTAATAAGGATGAAAATCAACATACCACCAACCAAAATGTCTCATTTGATCTAATAACGAATATATATTTTTTCTTATAATAAAATCAAAGGAATGTCGTTCAAGCCAACCATCGGACATATATGATTTATACACTGTTTAAGTGCCTAACGTTAAACTTCCTGACTATAAGAAACAACACATGTGCCTAATTGATAAGGTCAAGGTACGAATTTGATAACACATTGCATTTTTATTTTATAATATTTTTGTTACAATTCTAAACAGAAATAGTGTGAGTATTATCATCGTTCTCTTTAGATTAACTATATTTAAGTTGAGATTATTATGGTTCAGGGAGACTTGGGCTAGAATGAGAGTTTTGATTTTTATTTTAAGTTATGGTGTAATAAATATGGTTTGATCTCACTAATAATAGTTAGGATGTTGATTTATTAATTGTTAAGATATACACTTATTTTAGGTTTTTGTAAACTTGTTTAGAATAAAAATACAAAACTAATAAATAAACAAAGGTTAACAATAAAGTTGGTAATAAAAGGATGACAAAACCCATGAAAAAAAAACAGAATCATATACGACAAGTCGACAAAATATGATAGACATTTAACGCAACAAAATAAGAGTAAACTGCAGTTTTCGTCCCTGAAGTTTGTTGGTATTAACAAGTTCAGTACATCCTTAACAGTATGAGTCCATGATGTTACATTTCTTAACAGGTTCCATCCCTGGCCCTAACGCCCATTCAATCTGCCGTTACTTCCCCCTCACATGCCCCTCACGTGAGGGGTATTTTCATCATTTCACATCGATTATAATACAACCTTCTTCTTAAAACCCCTAAATTCACCCCATCAAACCTAATTTCTCATCGTTCCTAAATCCCTAACTTCGGGTAAAAATTTTCCAGGGTTTACGAGTTCTAGGATGTCCAATTCCAGCAACAATTGGCCTCAAGAAAGTAATTTCTTTTCAAACGGTATCGATTCACCACCAATTTGTTCTTGTGGGTCTCTTACATTGATTCGAACTTCATGGACTGAAGCAAACCCTGACCGTCTCTTCCATTGCTGTGTAAGAATACTTAAACCTCAGTCTTTCACTTTTTCTTATTTTCTGATGTGTGGTTTGGTGAATTGTTAGAGATCAAGGTGTGGTTTTGTGAAATGGTCAGATCCTCCAATTTGTGCAAGGTCAAAAAAGGTTATACCTAGACTGCTAAAAATAATGAACGAACATCAGGAATTAGCTATTGCAAAAGCTAATGAAGCAAGAAAGTTGAAGATTATCATAGGTTTTAGTGGGTGTTTCTTTGTAATGTACTTAATGTACAGTTCAGTTTCTTTGTAATGTGTTTCTTTGAAATATTTGATTTTGTAATCTGTTTATTATTTGAAATATTTGATTTTGTAATCTGTTTATTATCAATAAAAGTTCAGTTTAAGATTGCATACCATACTGACCAAATTACAACATTATTTCCAAGTTCAGAGATTGCTACATGACCAAACTACAAGATTATTTCCAATTACAGTCATCATTTGAAGAGTTTGGTTCTGAATCACGCTCGTCCGCGTATGGATTATGGTACTCTGGTCCACATCCTCTTCGGGACTGTCATAATCCCAAGCCTTTTTCAATACTTCAGGGTCATAATGTTCGTAGGGCTACGCTTGTGTTTGCTCTTGTTCAACACTTTTCTTAGCAGAATCCACAACCTCATCAACCTGCAGACAATTATAATCCACACTTTCGACCATTTCTATTTCAGTGAACTGTTTGTTAAACTCTACAACCTCAACAACATATGTAGTAGTCCAAAAAATGACCGTTGCATTTGTGACCGTTAGAGGCTGCAGATGTCAAAAAATGACTGTTAGAGGCTGCAGATGCCATTTCTATTTGAGTAAACTGTTTGACAGGCTGCAGTCTGCAGATGCCAAAAACAGGCTGCAAATACCAAAACATGCTGCATATGCCAACTTGCATTAACATTACAAACTGTACGAATTACCAACTAGCATTAACATTACAAAATAGCATTAACATTAAGAGGCTGCAGATGCCAATAACATTACCAACATTACAAACATAAATTACCAACATTACAAACTGCATAATTGTTCATAAAGAAATTACCAACATTACAAACTACCACAATTGTTCAGAAATTGCATAATTGTTTAGAAATTACCAACATTACAACCCATTGTTCAGAAATTGCATAATTGTTTAGAAATTACCATTAATTGGCTCAAGTGTGTTAATGTATACATCCTTCCATGTTTTCAGCCAATAAACCTCAGAAACCCATTTTTCTTGAATTTCTACATTAAAACCATGCTGAGCCATGTCCCATATGTATGCCACTGCATGTTTGCAGGGCATGCCGGTCAATTCCCATATCCTGCAGCTGCATGTCTTCTGGTCCATATTCACCACACGTTGATCAGACCTTTGCATACTCACCTAAGACATTATACCATATTTCAAAACACATCATTACAAATATTATTATGAAACAAACAGGAAAGTTACCTCATATTTGTGGAAACCTGCCATAAGTACAATGTATTTAGAGGCTTCCTCTTTAATGGCATTGAACATTTTAGTTGTATAGGGTGTCAATGGCCCTTCACTTTTTGCAATCACCCTATTCACCACAATGATTCTTTTTGTCATGTATTGTCTTATGAAATCTAAACAGGTTATGACAGGCTTGTCTCTTGCTCCAATTAACTGCTTGTTAAAAACTTCACAAAGATTGTTAAGTAACACATCACACTTTGACCTTCCTGTTTAAGCCAGCAAACATTAATTAATTGTTCATTAATAATTAATAAAATATAGTAAACAAGATAATTACCACTGAAATGTGACCTAGACTAACTGCCTGGTGGAATTTGCTTCAGCCAACCATACAAACTGGAATCAATTGTCTTATTTCCTCCATCTTTCTGTCAAATACAGGAATAGTGGTAGTGCTAGCACAGCTCCAAAGCATGTTTTTGAATACTCCTCCTCTCCACTTTGACTTCATTTTGTCATGAATGTGTCTCAGGCAGTACATGTGCTCAGCACTAGGGAACGTCTGGGATAATGCAGGTACAAGGCCCTAACATCCAAAACAGGAATTATAAGTTAAAACAGATGTACACTTATGAATATAACAGGTTCATAATTAAAACAGATGTACATTTTGCCTGTCACTTATGAATGTGAAATTAGATCTGAAACTTAGATCAAGATCATCTCCAAGACATGTTAAGAACCATGTCCAAGAGTCTTTAGTTTCAACTTCAACTAGTGCATATGCAATTGGATAAATACCATTATTGGCATCAACACCTACAGCAGTCAATATTTGTCCAGGGTATGGACCTTTCATGAAACATCCATCCAAACCAAGAATCTCCCTCCCACACTTCCTAAAACCTACTTTCAAAGCATTAAAACATATGTACACCCTCCTGAACCTCCTAGTTGGACTACTTGAATTAGGTTCAGTTTCAACATCAATCTTAACAATAGAACCAGGGTTGGATCTAATCAACTCCTCATAGTAGTCTCTCAATAACCCATACTGGTATTGGTAATCACCAAACATTTTCCTTGTGGCAATGGCTTTAGCCCTGGACACTTTCATCAATGAGATTTGGATCTGATGTTTCTTTTGAAGTTGATCCTGCAAAGTTTCCAATGGTATTGTGGGGTTACCATCAGTTAAAGGTGTAATCTCTCTTGTTATAAATCCCATGGTGTATAGATTTATTCCTCGGGTTTGTAAACATTAGTGTTGTCTGTTTAAAGTTTTCACACACCATGGATCTGAAGTATCTCTCCTAGAGATATGCAAAGACCAATGGTAAGTGGGCTTTGGATACTTTTTCCTAGGTGGGGTAGGTTTTCTTTTTAATGCTTTTTGACCACTTGTGGAACACTGTACTTTTGGGACAGGGTTCTTTTTTTGGGACCTTTAATTTACTAGTATTTGAACACTCACCACCTGTGAAATCTAGATTGGTACCCCTACAAACTACTCTAAACCTGAACTTGTCATTTTTCTCAATGAAAAGTTGTCTTCTAGTCTCAATGGCATGCTCCTTTACTATACGCTTCATCTCTTCCTTGTCATGAATTAGTTGTCCAACATAGAACGAAGATGTTGTAATATAGCCTTCTTTTGCTTTCTGCCTCATTTCCTTAAGAGCCTTCTTTAATGGTGGCACATGATCTTCATCTTCACTATTGATTTCAAAGGTTTCCATGTCAACATTCAAAGTATCCTCATTCATGCTCTCATTTCCCACTTCTAAATCCTCATCAAAGTCATTAACAGCAGACCTGAAGTCCTCCATGTCCACTTCTGGATCCTCTACAAGGTTGTCATCTACTATATAATCAGAGTCATCTTCCTCTTCATCAGACCCAAGCTCACCACTTTTTTCATACCCAACATCATCATCATCATACATAAGCTCCTCCTTGTCATCAGACACAACATCACCTTCTTTATCAGCTAAATCAGACCCAACCTCACCTTCTTTATTAGCTAAATCAGACCCAACCTCACCTTATTTATCAGCTAAATCAGACCCAACCTCACCTTCTTTATCAGCTAAATCAGTCCTATCTTTGTAATCTAAATCAGTACCACTCCTAGGTTTGTTATCTAACACAGTCCTAGGTTTGTCATCTACATAAGACTGCATTTTTTCCTCCTCTACATCAGAACGAATTTCCCAACCTAGTTTCCCACGATCAGTACATTCAACCTCTACTTGATGCTGAAGAAAAAAATTGTTAATTTTTGTGTTCCAATGCTCAACATAAATCTCAATCACTTTGACAGTTTCCACTAATGAACACAACTGAGCTACATCAGCAGTACTACCCAATGTCCTTAGACCTACGTCCAAATCCTAGTTTGGAAGCTTATAATGTTAGTAAAAGACCATATGATCACATAGGTATCCTAATGATTTAATCATCTCCACCAACACAAACTGATCAAAATCATTAGTATCAGCCATATCAATGTAGTCAGATTTACCATTTATATACTTCCTACAAGGAGAGTTGGCAAATTCACCACCATGGAAGATTTTTAGATTGAACATAGTAGGTTCATTTGCTGGGATGAAATTTAAAAGAAAAAAAGATGAATAAGTTAAACACTATAAAAAAATGCAGAATTGCAAGCCTAGAAATAAACCTTACCATAAACCTCGTATGGCTCGAACTCTTGGTCTACACCATGAACCATCCATAACGAGCCCCACAATGACATGGAATGATGCTTCAATCGGGATGAATTAGGGTTTTAATCAGGTGCGCATGCGATGGAAATGCTTCATTCGGGGGTGTTAAGGATTAGGGTTTGAATGTAGGGACTCAACCTGTTGCGAAATGACGAAGATGAAGATGATTAAGAAGAAGGTTGTATTATAATCGATGTGAAATGACGAAAATACCCCTCACGTGAGGGGCATGTGAGGGGGAAGTAACGGCAGATTGGACGGGCGTTAGGGCCATGGATGGAAACTGTTAAGAAATGTAACATCAGGGACTCATACTGTTAAGGATGTACTGAACATGTTAATACTAACAAAACTCAATGACGAAAACTGCAGTTTAATCACAAAATAATGTATCGACAATATAAATATCTATATCTATATCTATACTACTATATAATACATATTAGAAGGACATATTTGTAATTTACTAAAAAATTTAAGACACTTAACACAAATTGTTGTGCATAGGGTACACATTTTCAATGCATAAAATGTGTTTATTTACCATTTAACCTACAATTAAAGTCCAACACTTAATAATTACCATCATTTAATACACATGAGATTATTTAACTTAAGTATTATTTTATTTATAATACTTAAAATTAATATTTAAATTTACATTTACTATTTATATTTTTATAACTAAATACTATTTAAATTAAGTATTAAGTTTTACAAAATTTCTTATTTTACAAGTTATAAGAGAAAACAAAATATTCTCAAAATTAACTATAAAGATTTAGATAATTTAAAGACTAAAATTGTAATTTTTTTATAAAAATAATAGGTGATTAATTAAGTTAATTTAGCATTTCAAAAAACTATAATTGTATTTTGATGTGTTGCAAAACACATGCTTTTTATCCGGGTATTTTGTACCAGTTTTCGTAGTTTTGTATTCGTTTTCATTCATTTATAGCTTGTACTTAGTTATGTTATGTTTTGTAGATATTCGTGAAAAATTGGAGCTTAAACGATCAAGAAGTGTGAAGGAAACGAGCACACGGGATGAGAATTGCAAAAGTCAGGAAAGAGTCCAAACTTCATAGAGGCATATTTCGGGCTAGAAAATTAGTTACGGGACCCATAATATAAGAATTTGGGGTATTTCAACGAGATGAGTACAAAAATCTGGTTAGTTCTCGCGGTACGCGAGGATTGGAGCCCATTCTCTCGTGGTACGCAAGGGACTAGGAAACCAGCGCGAGCCAGAACCCCCCACCCCACCGGTACGCGAGAGACCCAGTTACAGGTTTTTTGCCTATTTTCATGGTTTAAAAGATTGGAACCCATTCTAGGGTTGATTATTCGATTCCAGCCGTCTGAACAGAGGATATAGGCGATTTTCAAAGTGGAGGAGGCTGGTGAAGCAAGGGTTTGGAGTTTTGGAACCCGGATTGGTTAGCTTTTGATCGTTCGGTTCTTGTTCTTCGTTCCTTTATCTTTGCTTTGTTTGATTGACGCTATGTTTCTGCGTTTTATCGTTGATCTAATGTTATTAGACATGGTTGTTGGTTAGATTATTAAACTACCTAGGTTTTGATGATTACTTTGTGAAGTTTGGGTCTTTTATCGATTTTTGGTTACTTATTGATGGATTAATGCTTTTGTAATGAATCTTTTGATAATTGATTGATGTTTATGCATGCTTAGATCAGATTTGTAATTGGTGTCAAATTCTATATGTTACCTGTTGAATGTCTTTCAGTTAGGGTTTCGTATTAGATCATTGACTCTGTTTATGATTAGTTTATGGTTTGTTGAATTCACATTCCATAGGAATATGAATCGTTTATCTGTTTGATCCTAGTGTTCTGTCTATCTAGATAGCTGAAAGGTGATAGATAGTCGGGTTATCTTTGGTATTAGGTGTCCAGGTGTAAAGACTCTGAAAGGAGGTTTCCCTTAGGGTTCTTAGTATTCTTTGCTATCCCGTGTCAATTCGATTGTTCTTAGATTACCCCTTGCATTCCTTGAATGTATTGAGACAGTGAGACTGAGAGGTGATTTGTTCTTTTGGGTACTTTAGTATTTTTGGAGAGACTGAAAGGTGATCCGACCAACCAGTGAGCGTCACACTCCTTGATTTGTTCTTTTGGGTACTTTAGTATCTATGAATA
Organism: Smallanthus sonchifolius; assembly: GCA_023525975.1. Lineage (NCBI taxonomy): Eukaryota > Viridiplantae > Streptophyta > Magnoliopsida > Asterales > Asteraceae > Smallanthus > Smallanthus sonchifolius. The sequence goes on along the minus strand of CM042031.1, from coordinate 66,418,986 downwards.
CTACACCCTTAGGTTTTCTGTCTAGGTCACACCTTGAGAATGATCAAGGATCGTGTAGGTAGTTTGAGGGTGTAGTATTCATAGATCCTAGTTCCATCATTAGTTTCCTTAACCAAGAGAAATCCAAGTTTCACAAGTAGGATTCTTAACCTGGGTAGTGCCTTCCCTATTCTTGAGTCTGTCTAAAGTCTTTTGCTTGATAGTTTATTTTCGTTAGTTAGTTAGTTTGTTAGTTAGATTGAGAATCACAACACAAATCCCCCTTTTAAATAAGTTGTTTAGTTGAGTCAGAGTCTAGATTAGTTGTCACTAGTGTCTCGTGGGTTTGATATCCGGACTTTCATTAGACTTTACTTCAGTCGATAGGTACACTTGTCTGTTTTGTGGTCTAGTATTAGGATAGTCTAGAATTATTACTAGAATGTCTAGGTTAGGTTTTTATTTAGTTTTTATAGACCATTCCAAGCACATCATATTTTTAGTTAAATAATAAGAAAATGAAAAAAAAAATAGAAAAATAATAATAATTGCAAAAGGGAAGAACCACCGGGGGGTCCTCGAACCTGTGCCGTGTGTGTACGCATGTGGATGTGGCGTGCGAACAACCTGGGTCGGCGCCCATTTCTGTTCTACATCCGCTTTCGTTATATATGTATATAACAAATAGATAAATAAATAAATAAATAAAGCAGCTTGGAAAAATGAAGAACTAACCCCGCACGCGGGGGTGGGGTTAGGGTTTAGGCTCGAACCAGCGCCACCTACATGTGGGTGTGGCACGCGAACCAACTGCGCTAACGCACACTCTTGCTCTCAATCAATTTCATATATATACACACACGTACATACATAGATAAAAGTTTTCACGTGGCAGCACCTCATTTGTTGGATTTACTGTTCATTGTTATCCATTTTTAATATAGTGTATAGTAATTAAAATGTAAAATTTTAGAGCCAAATTATTAACTACCATTTTAAAAATCTTCACACCAAACCTGCCAGGTCAGTCGGAACGACCGGACGACCGAACGGGAAATAACAGTTAAGGTTTTACGGTTTAAATCAAGCCACAAACTGAAGTTGAAATTGTGGATCTTCAATTATTGCGGAAATGAAATTAAGCTAAAATATTGGATGTTAATTATTTATAATTATTTTAATGCTTAAGTATATAATTACTAAATATTTACATAGTTATAATAATAATAATACCCAAATATAATCAGTGTTTAAGACAATTCGGGTTAGATTGCGCTCTCCAAAAGAGTCTCGGTGATACCCAACACTTTGCGCGGGCTAACCTACTAGTAAATATAAATATATAGGGTTAAGATATGGTAAAAAATATTTTAAAAATAAAAAGGATAAGAGGGATTATAAGCTTGACATGTGTCATTTTATTGTTTTTGAAGGAGGGCATTTTGGTCATTGTGTAAAATATGTCAAGTTATTGTGTAATGTATGAGTCTGGTCATTGTGTCTAATGTCAGGTGATTGTGTCAGATATTTTTCCATCATTTTGTTATATGTATTCATCATTGTGTTTTACGTTTTAGATAATTTCGTGTTATTTTTGTCACTGTTTTTTTTATGTATTATATATAAAAAGTGAAAAAAAATATTTGACACAATTACCTGACATTAGACACAATGATCTGACATTAGAAAAATATTTGACATTAGACACAATGATAAAAAATATTTGACACAATGACTTGACATTAGACACAATGATCTGACATTAGACACAATGACGAGCAAATTACACAATGAGCTGGAAAACGTAATTTTTCGTTTTTGTATATAACGACACTATACTCGTTTTAAAGATAAAAAAACGCTCGTTTTTATGGTGTCTAATGTCAATTCTGGTCATTGTGTCAAATATTTTTCATCATTGTATTATATGTATTTATCATTATGTTTTACGTTCTAGATAATTTCGTGTTATTTTTGTCATTACTTTTTATGTATTATATATAATATAGCGATGAAAAATATTTGACCCAATGACCTAACATTAGAAAAATATTTGACATTAAACATAATGATGAATAAATATTTGACACAATAACCTGACATTAGACACAATGACGAGCAATAATCACAATGAGCTGGAAAAGGTAATTATTTATTTCGTTTTTGTATATAGCGATATTATATTCTTTTTAAAGATAAAAAACGCTCGTTTTTATGGTGTAATTTTTTTAAAAAAATAATGTTGTATGTAATAGTTATGAACGTTTAAAAAAAATGGAAGAACTTGATAAAAAGTCAAAAAAGAGGTCATTACTAAAATACCATTGTAAAAACTTTTTCTCATATAATTTGATCACAACCATTAAATCCTTCTCAATTGATCTAATGGTCCTAAATCCTTCTCACACTTTTTAGTTTAAAAACCCTTTTTATTTGAACTTTTTCATATATATCTATATATATATAGGCCGGTTATTATACAAAGGGCCTTTTGCGTACGAAACGCACGAAGGCCCCAACATGCGACACATGTTCAGTGGGTGAGGGGTATATCCGTCTGCGTTATAATGATAACACATGTTTTATAAATAATAACACATTTTTATAATAACGCATTTTAAAATGATAATAACGCATTTTAAAATAATAATCACGTATGTTTTATAATAACGCATGACCATAATCACATATGTTTTATAATAACGCATGACCATAATCACGTATATAAATATGTATTACACATAATAACGCATGCTATACGCATAATCACACATGTTTTATAATGACGCATGACCATAATTACGCATATTATACGCACATCACATCAACATTTAAAAAAAAAGTCGGTTATTTTTAAATAAAAGTATAGCAAGACTATACTCAAATTAAATAGAATAAAATACTCGATTTTATGGTGTAATTTAAAAAAAAAATAATGTCGTATAAAAAAGTTATGCTTGTTTTAAAAAAAATGAGGGAACTTATAAAAAGTCAACAAAGGTAGACTATTCCAATTTTACTTTTTTCATAATCTTTTCATGCTTAAAACAATCAACTTTGATCTTAACCCTTGATTTCCTATATAATGATTCAAAATCCTGCCTACCTTCGCACGGAATAAATCATTTGTATTCAAAACTTTTTCTATATATATTATTTTTATAGCATATTTCTATGTTCATAGCTTTCGTCGTAACTTCATCGATGTTAACAATAAAAGACATGTTCGGGAAGGCCATCTAATTCTCCAGAAAGGATTAATTGAAAGTCTTTAATTTTTTTTTGCTAAACGAATATATTTTCTTGGAGAACCCAAATACTTCTGCTATGAAAAAAGGTTGTGATAAGAAACACTCAATTTTACCATAAACATGTGTTGTTTTTACCATAAACAACAAAGTTAATGAAAACTAGCAAAACTAAACCTAGCACAACTAAACCCAACACAACATAAAAAATAGCTAAAACAACACAACATAAAAACATCACAATATCAAACGAGCACAGTAAAAAACAACACATAGCAAAGCAGTACATTCTATTTTCAAATCCAGAAAACATCACATTTATATGGTAAACCAGCACAACACACAACAGAAACATCACAACAAAAATATCAAACAACAAAGCACTAAAACAACAAACCAGTCAGCAGGAAGCTACATAGAAAAAATATCAAACCAGCACAAAAACAACAAACCAGTCAGCAAAAAAAGCACAAGAAAAATATCCAACCAACACAACAGAAAATAGCATAAATTAACTGTGTTGTTTGGTAAAACAACACAGTTACCTATGTTGTATTACCAAAAACAACACCAAACAACACATAAATTCATTTTGTTATTTCTTGCATAAAGTGATTATCAGTTACATGCAAATTAATTTAGTGAAAACAGCCGCAAACTCCATGTTGTTGAATTGTATCCACCAACCAAGTTTTTATTTCCCTTTTTTTTATCTTTTCTATTGTTTGAATCAATTAATTCCAATGGTGAAGGTGTAACGAACCAAAATCCAAAATAAAATTTCTTAAATAATATTATGAGGGTGAAATTGGATTAAATCTAAGTAGAGGGTTTAATTGTATTTGAGCAATTCTTGACCTTCTAGCTAAAAGGGGAAAATTTATAAGTCCAGGGGCTGTTTGGTAATTCAAAAAAAGCTGATTTGGTTTTATGGTGGGTGGTAGCGCAGAACACACACTGATGTGTGTGTTATTACGATTTGCATTAATGGAGAAGAGGAGGAGGACTCAAACTCGAAATCAAAGACTTGCATGTGAAATCAGGTTGGATTAGAGTATTTCTCTTCTTCAAGATTGCAAGTAAGTGTCTTCTTCGTCCTCTAAACCTCCATTAATGGAGTTCTTGGTGAGTTTTTGGCAGAAAACTTAAATTGGGTTAATTGGTGGGGTGATTTGGATTAAATCTTGTTTAGAAGCTTTAATATAGTATTGTTGATGTTGAAGAACCAAGAATTACTTGGTTTTAACACCTAATTTGATGATTTAAAAAATAGGGTTCTTGAGGTAATTTAGGGATTTTCGAATTCGTAATGTTTAAATGGTGAATTGGGGTTGGTAAGTGTTTAGGGAGTTCATAAACACAAAACTTAATGAAAATCCTTAACTAATTTGGTGATAAAAGAATTTGGGATTTTGGGTGAAAAGTGAATTTGACCCAAATTGGTGAAAGGATTGGGATTAAATATTGTTTAAAAGCTTTAATCTAATATCAATGATGTTAGAGAATGAAGATTTACATGGTTTTAACAATCAGTTTAAAGTTCTTAAATTTAGGGTTCTTGATACTTGAATTGGGGGTTTTTGATTTTGGGTGTTTTATGATATGCTTAAGGTTTGTAAGTGTTGTCGAACACTAAACCTAGAAATTTCCCTAATCAAATTGATAGAACATGAAATTGGGATTTTGGGCGAAGTTGGATAAAACCTTAACGGGTCGATGGGTTGATTTCATTTAACCTTTGATGTTTGATGGTGATTTTGGGAAGTTGAGGTTTGGTTTAAGTTAAATAAACCATTTTGGTCTTAGGCGATGGACTTTAGTCCATATTATGGGTGTTTGACCCAATTGGTGTTTTTGGGATTTTTTTAAGATGACTAAACAATAGGTGTAATTGTTTAAGTAATCAGGGTGCTAAGGTTGAAGATCAACCGGGTTAGCATTAAAGGTAAGTTTTTTTACACTTGCTTAGTAATTGGTATTTATACATGAGTCATCATTGAGTTTGTTTTTTTATGATTCATTGTGTGTGTGTGTTTGTTTGCAAACATTTGGAATGTGGAGATATAGTCCTCATGGTTATTTTGAGGACGTGTTCTTCATAGGTGTTTATGTGAAGTCATTGTCCTCATGAGTGTTTTGAGGACGTATTCTTCACGGGTGTTATGTGAAGTCATAGTCCTCATGGGTGTTTTGAGGACATATTCTTCACGGATGATTATGTGGAGGCATGTCTCTCATAGGTGTTTTGAGGGTATGATCTTCATGGGTGTATCTTGAGGCTTAACCTTATGGGTGTTTATGTAGAGACATGTCTCTCATGGGTGTTTTGAGGGCATGATTTCCATGAGTGTTTTGAGACTTGTTCTCACTTGTGTGATTATGACTTAAATCCCTTAAATGTTGTGTGTTTGCATTAGGATTTATCCGTCATTAGGGTTGGTGGCCCAGTGGTAGAGGAAAATATCTAGGAACACCAAGATTTGAGGAGGTCATGAGTTCAAGTCTCACTCCCATAGGAATTAAGAAATTTGCCTTTAAAAAAATAAGTAGCTCATTCCAGAGAAATGCATCATTTTCAGAAAGTTACCAACTTGAGTATTCTTAAAATCTAACACAATGTTTCAAGAACATAATCATCTGTTAAACGCGTTACATCCTATAAACTGAAATCAAGTTGGGCTAAACTTGTAATTCAATTCAGTTAACAGAGGCACAGTTCCATTTTAAATAAACATACTATAATATATAAATAGTTAAATATGTCTAATATAATATATTTAAAAAATAAAATATAATTAGTTTTTACGGTCCTGTCCGGTTTTATACAACCGGTTTTTTGGTATAAACCGTTAACTAAACCGTTGACTATGGTTTGAAATTTTCAAAACCAACCGACCGAAAGTTATAAAAAAAACCAACCGTGAAAATAAACCCATGACCGGTTTAAACCGTTTTACTGTTTGAAACTGACCCGTAAACACCCCTCTTGTTTGCGACATGGAGGAAGTATAGCCGAGGTTTGCATACATGACATTGGATGGCTTTGACATATAAACTGCCAAGTCAGAATTAGGTTGTCCCTTTTGTCCTCATTTCTTCCGTCGCGACGACCTCCGACTCCGATTTCCGTTGATTAAAAAGTTTAAAATGTCTTCTTCCACACTCAAGCGATGGCTGAGGCCTGAGGTTCGAGCAATCGAATCGATCTCACTCTTATGCTTTTTTTTTCGGATTTTAGATTTATTTTTTTGAATTATTTTGGTATTATTACTGATCTGATGAGTAAACGATGCTATTATGAGCTGCGTTTCGTGTTTGTCAATCAGATCTAATCGATCTGTATTATTCGACAGGTATACCCTCTGTTTGCTGCTCTCGGCGTCGCCGTCGGAATCTGCGGGATGCAATTGGTTCGCAGCATCAGCGGCAATCCTGAAGTCAGGTACTTATCTCCTTCTGTCTATTACTTTATGAACCTATTCGAATCTGACCGGATTGCTGTTTTTACCATGTTATTCCGCTTCTAGGTTTATGGTTTTTGTATTATTATTTTTTAATCATTTGTCGAAAAATTTCACCAGAATCATGTATCTAGGGTTTAGTATACGGAAGGGAGATTTTCTCCAAATCAAAGTGGAAAATAGCTAAATGCATCATCAACATCATACATGAGTTTATATGCAATCTTAGTGTGTTGTTCTATCTGTTTTCGTGCTTTTGCCGATGGATTTTGAATTTTTTTGGGTGGGGGGATTTGAGCCATTGTTACTAGCAAGCTGCAGGAGTGTTTACGGTCCGGTTTGACTAATATTTTGGGTTGAACCGGTAATTACGGTTTTGGGAAGATACGAACCAAACCGGCCGGTTTTCACGGTTTGACGATTCGGTTTTCCCAGTTATGCGGTTTTAGACAAAAAAAAAGGTTATTTATAAAAAAACATATTTCGTATTTAATTTTTTTTAAAAATGATAAAGATTGTTCATGAACATATATATATGTATATATATATATATGTATATTAAAGGTAAAAAAAACTATTTATTAAAGGTAAAAAAAAACTCATTTTTCATGAGAAAATAAAAAAACTATTTATTAAAGGTACAAAAAAAAAGTTAAAAAAATCACAACTCAAAATATAAATAAAAAACTAAAAAACCGCTTCGGAGACCTTATTCCCCACGTCGTCCTCGTTCAAAAAAGAAAAAAAATTCAGCATGTAGTAGGGTTAGCTTTTAGGTTAGGTTTTTTTTTTGAGGGGGGGGGTTTAGGTTTTTGGGTGAGGGTTAGGTTTTTGGGTGTACTACACATATGCAGTACCTTTAATGAGGAGTTTTTTGGGTTTCTCATGAAAATGAGTATTCTAGTGAACTCACCCCTATATATATATATGTTATATATATATATAACTTTATATTCCTAAAATAAAATAATTTAAATAATAAATGTTAAACGGCAGGTTCCAAATTCTGAACCGTTAACCTGTTAAAACCGGACCGTACGTATTTCAAACCGGCAAAACCTGACCGACTTTCTTCAGTTTGGTCGGTTTCGACGGTTTATGGACACCCCAAGCAAGCGTTGTTGAAATTTGCACAGATAGGTTTGACTTGCTTATTTAAATTGGTATGAATGTATGTATGTATAGAGTGAACAAGGAAAACCGAGCTGCGGGTGTGCTGGATAACTTTTCTGAAGGCGAAAGGTACGCAGAGCATTCATTGAGGAAATTTGTTCGCAACAAGAGTCCAGAGATAATGCCGAATGTCAATTCCTTCTTCGCAGACCCAAAATGAGCTCGTTAAACAAAAAACCAAATTGCTTTTGTAAGATTAAAAACCAGTGTGTGCTTGGAAAAGAATGTATAAGTCGATGTTTGATATTGTTTAAAAGTTATGATTTAACAGTCCACATGAACAGGCCTTGCGCGGCTATGGATGTCCTTTTCTTAATGCTTCAAGAAATAAGTTGGTTGTTTAAAAACAAAATATCTGTAATTAGGATTCAATACAAATCAGTTAGCTGCCTATTCTCATTCATTGTGATTGTTTAAGTACACCTGAGAATCAACAGACTCTTCAACTTGACTAACACTCTTTTAACTAATAAAACGTTTGCTTCACATGTAATTCATGCCCAAAACATAAAACATTTAAAAGTGGGCGATAGAAAGTCACCTTTACTCGACACACCTCGATCCCTAGAACTCGTTAACCTCACGTGCTCGTCTTTCGACCTCGCACCTACATGCACACAAAACACGAGGACCAGGTTTGGTCGGATTTGGGTGCCTAAGGGAGGCAAGCTTAGAACTAAGATCCTCGACGAAGCTTATAAGTCTCGTTATTCCATCCACCCATGTACTACCAAGATGTATGAGGATCTTAAGAAAGATCACGGGTGGTCGGGTTTGAAGAATGATGTTACCTTGTATGTGAGTAAGTGCTTAACCTGCTCATAAGTGAAGGCCGAACACCAGAAACCTTATGGCAGGTTGCAGCCATTGGAGATTCCTGAATGGAAGTGGAAACGTATCACCATGGACTTCATAACTAAGCTACTGCGTATATATAGCTAAAGGTTATGACACCATTTGGGTGATTGTGGACCGATTGACGAAGAACGCTCATATATAGTTGAATAGGTTCGTTATCCATTTTATAGTTGTTATGCTGCTTATTTTAGTAAAAAAATTAACGACGTGTTTATTATATTTTTTAATGTAGAAAATGATTCAAAATGAGTGTAGGATAATGGAAAGTGAGTCTAGTGATTCATAATCTAATGATGAGATTGATGTTATGAAACCTGCATTAGGTCAAAGGCGTGGGCATATACGATGCGTTGGTCGTGTTGTATGCGTCACTATAGGTCTAAATTATAACGACGACAAGGTTAATAAAAAGAAATAATTAATTAAATTAATTTAGACGTATGGCGACGACATGTCGTCACGATAGGCCTAAATTAATTTAATTAATAATTTTTTTATTAACTGTGGAGACAACCATGAATGTAGCATGAAGCTAGCTTTTAGTAATATAAATAGTTTGGATCAGCTAGAAAGAACGCACACCTAATCATCTCATATATCTCCTTTTCTTCTTCTCCTTAGCAGATCTTTGATATTTTAAACTCAACGACTATAGATCAAGATATTAAAAACATGTAATTGTTATATTTCATATTTATTACATAATGCATGTTTTGCCATTTTCTGACAATTTATAGACATATAACACAAGTATTCAAAGGTGAACACATATACCTACGCGTACGCGCACACATATATATAATACTAAGTAATTACTTATTAAGTCCATATAAAGCTCGAATGCCTTGGATATCATCCGAATCCAAACCCTTTACTGAACCAATCGGGAGATGACTCCACATTATAGCTTTTTGAAATTGACTATGATCCAACCCCAGTAGATGTCCTATTTCATGAAGTGCCACCGTTTCTACATCAATAGAATTCGGTGTTGCTCCAATAAACCAATTCTGATCCGCATTATAATGAAACCTTCCAGCAGCATGCGCCACTACTGTCGTCTCAGGAAGAAAGGCATTTCGATCTCCATCTCCATGGTTCCCCCTTTCCCAACTTATCTTTAAATCAGCAATCGTAACACTATCAACTCTAGAGAATGTGAAGTATCTGGTTTCAGAAGCCCATTTGTCGAAGGCACTAACAACAGGAGGTATATACATGCTAGGATAATTCGAGGCGAATGCATAAGTGAGGCGGCTTTTACCCGGGGGGGCCATCTAGGATTATTTTGGATAAACTGATAATGAGACACAGTATGTAACAATTTTGTCTCATGGTTGTGACTACTTCCTTTATATGATCATTTGTGAAATGGTGGGTCCATCTAGCGTGCCAGTGGCATTGAGATGGTAAAAACTTTGATAATCTTTCACGGCAGCCTCAAGCTCTTCATCAAATTCATCATTTTGGAGGGGATTGATGTGATCAGGGGTACGTTGGTAATTTAGGTAACCGAATCGGGCAAGGTATAGTTTAACTTCATGGAGGCCTTGCACTTTGCTACCCCTTTTACAACCTTGAAGGTGTTTGATTGTGTCATCACCCTTGCTAAGAGAGAAGAGAAAGAGTAAGATACATAAAAAGGTAAGTTTAGATGCCATTAGTGATTTCATTTGTTGTCTTGGATAAAAACTTCAAGTTATTAGGTCTATTTATAGTAGTGCTATTGTGGAAATTCAGTCTGGACGGCTCAAATGTCTCCATCAACGCATTCAGGAAGATTACCTTTAATTTAAATGATAAAGACAATGTTTCCAAACCCGAACCGGACCTGCCGGTCGAACCGGGAACCGGAGACTTGAGCGGTCCCGTTATGTGTGTTTAAACGGGCGTGCAGCGACCCGGGCGGTTGGGCCGAGAACCGGTGGTCGAAACGGAAACCCAGGCGGTTGGACTAGTGGTGAATATATATATATATATATATATATATATATATATATATATATATATATATATTATCTCTTTTTAAGTTTTAGCTCTCTTATACGGGGAAACAAAATATTTATTTTTATAATATTTATGACGTAGTCCAATTTTTAAATCAGGTCCGACCAGTGGACCGGTAAGAAGACCGGTTCAACGTCTGATCTGGTCCTGAATAAACACATGTTAGGGGGGTGCGAGTGGACAGCGGCTTCAAGGCGGGTACCAAGCGGGTAGGGGGCTACACCACCGCATCGAACGCGGGTACAACGGGTACATTTGAACGGGTAGTTTCAACGGATATATTTACCCGTTGAAATCAAAGATGAAGCCGTTGAAATCGAAGATCTAGCCGTTGCAATTTGACCGTTTATTAATTGTCTTTTTTTTTTATTTATTGTCTTTTAATTTCTTATGCATTTTTAATTAATTAATTAAAGTTTTAGTTTAAAAAAATAAGAGGGTATTTGGAGGGTACCACTCCCACCTAAAAGGGTAATTTAGAAGGAACTTTGGCTAATTGAGGTGACATCTTATGATTGGTGTAATTTGGAAGGATACTTTGTTTGGTAGGGTACCACCCCCACTCCTTTGCTACAAATAAAAATTTACACAAGACTCATTAGCCTATTTCACATTCCGACCTGCGGGTCGTTGTATTCTATTTTCCACGTAACATTAATTATCAATTAAATTGTATTGATTTAATTTCCTTAAATATATATAGTGGGAAGTTTCAAATACATAAACTTTTGATTTTAAGAATTTCTTTTACCATGAGAACCCGTTATCGATAAATAAACGGAACCTCGCCAATACCATACTAATCAACTGAATCAAGTAAATCGTATCTTACATTGGGTATGTGACCTTCAAAAGGTTATGATAGGAAATCATTAAAAACAACATTCAAACTTGAGACCTGTTCCGGAGGGAATCGCATGTACTTACCATTCCCAAAGAGAAAACACTTTTTTTTAATAGCAATTGATTTTATTAATATAAGGATGTTCCCATAAAACTAGAAACAACCGAATGGTACAATTACGTAGAGAAATTAATGAAGCTAAAATTATACCAAGACAAGCATTCTAACAACGGAATCTTCGTCCTATTTTTTATCCATAAAAACACATTCGTCATCGCCTCCTCAAGCGAAACGGTGGTCGTCCAAGACATAACATGGCACAAAAATATTCAAGTTGTTTTCTGGAAAGACTTTTCGTAAAAATATCCACCACTTAGAGCTTAGTTGGAATAAATTTAGTGTACACCTTTCGAGAAGACATAAGCTCTGGTATAAAGTTATAATCCAGATCAATATGTTTTGTCAGTTTATGAAAAAAAAGATTCGGAGTCATGAAAAGTGCATTGCGATTATCACATAATGTTGTTGGCCGATGAGGAGGTAAGGCATGAAGCTCCCGAAACAATATTCGTGGCGGTGTTAGCCATAGCTCAGTACTCAGATTCACAGTTAGAGCAAGAGACGATGGGTTATTTCTTGGCACTCCAAGAGACAACATTACGACCTAGGAAAATTGAGTAACCATAAGCAGATCTTCTCGTCTCAAGACAACGAACCCACTCGACGTCTGAATAACCAAGAATAGAGATAGTAGCCGGCTTCTGAAAGGTCATGAATCTGAAAGCAAGAAGGGAAGGGACAAGAAGGGACTTGGTCTATTTTAACATTTACAAACACTATAATTTAATTGATAAATACATTTTACGAAGACTATAATTTAATTGGTCGTTATATTCTACATATTTTACACAAATAATATTTTTCTCAATTAAATATTTGTATTCATTTAGTTAGATATTTGTACCGAAGGTGTTTTAGACTATTCCTTGGTATAGCAACATGAAAAAAACATATATTAATAAAAAGTAACAAGAATACCACTATAATTATTTTGAGGTTTTTATTAGCTAAAGGTAACAGTTTGATGTGATATTATACAAACTAGTGGTTCAATTTCGGTTATGGTACATGGACAGTCATATCAAGCTTGAGTCCCACATCTGGTTCTTGAAGGGTCGTGTTGGTTCTGTAATATATCATATTAATGTATCATATTAATAGACACAAGCTAATGACCACTTGGTTGCAAAACTAACAAAAAAAGCTACATATTTAATAATTCGGTTAATCGTGATAAAAGGTTTCGGTAGAAAGTGTAGGTTTTGAATTCGTGATAACTTGGATTTTCTCTTAATAGTGTTGGACACTATCAAATTAAAGTATTTTACTGGTACTTAGGAAATAATCAATGAGATAAGACAGAGAAAGTTTTCAAGATCAACAAGTATGAAATTCTGTTGTGTAATTGTACCGTAATTTGTTGTGAATTCGATCTACAAAATAAACCAATTGACTTTCTTTATATAGGCTAAGAAAAGACACCATAAAACGTCGCAACATTGCATGAAAATGGGTGAATGTTGTCGGTTATAACTTCTCGTAATCACATCAGTAGTAAGTACCCATTAGTAGTAACTTGGTTACTACCGACTATCAATAGTAAGAAAGCTACAACCGAAGTACAAGTCTGCTGCTAATGGCCTAATGCTACAGTTGCTACCGACCATCAGTAGTAACAAATTTACTACAAATGATTAAAGTTAATACTGATGATCAGTAGCAGACTTACTACTGATTTAGTAGTATTTTTCATTTCAAAATTATGTAACTTTTCATCGTTCATGCAAATCTAATGCATTTCTAGCGAGACCCCCGCCAGGGGTTTTGCCCTTGAACCCCACTAGGGTCTGCTGCCCTTGGACCCCACCCAAGGGGAATCCCATTTTGGTTTATGGGCTTCGCCACTAACTACCATATAGGTTCCTAAGTACCGAAGTTAGCATAGTTTTGATCTAGGATGCACTGTGCATCCCCTAACTTGTATCAATGTATATTCTAACTTCTCATTCGGTCTTTAGGTGTTGGTTGACACGCGCATATAAGTCATGTTATACTGTTGAATAACAAGCCTTTGGTTTTTCATTTGAAAATTCGTGCACTTAGGAGTCCCTGGTAATTAAATAAACCAAGATTTTACCATGACTGCAATTTTAGAGAGACGCGAAAGCGAAAGCCTATGGGGTCGCTTTTGTAACTGGACAACCAGCACCGAAAACCGTCTTTACATTAGATGGTTTGGCGTTTTGATGATCCCTACCTTATTGACCGCAACTTATGTATTTATTATCGCCTTCATTGCTACTCCTCCGGTAGATATTGATGGTATTCGTGAACCTGTTTCTAGATCTATACTTTATGGAAACAATATTATTTCAGGTGCCATTATTCCTACTTTTGCAGCTATAGGTTTAAGTAAATCTAGTTAAACTAAGATGGCCTACCCTTGATGACACTAAAATCAACAACAAGAATGTTTGTAAATTTACTACCGAAGTGTAACGGAAAGATTCATTTCCCGCTTCTTTGTTGTAATCGTTGGTTTGTTAGATAGTTCTATATATAAACAGTGAGGGGAGAATCTTAGGGGCTGTTTGATAGCCTCTTGATTATTCCATTAAGAGGCTACCTCTGACCGATTAAGAGGTAAATGGTGTTTGTTTCAGATTTTGCCAGCCTTTTAATAGTTCATCGAGCCTATTAATGATTCAGCACATAAACAATGTTGAACCATTCAGAGCTTTTAATGGTTTAGCTCTTAATGAACCAAACAGCCCCTTAGTGAATTCTTTGAATAATCTTTAGAGTTCATTCAATTGCATATCCTTCTCATTTTCAATTCTGTAACAGTTGAGGTTGATGAAAAAGGTTGTAACTGGTAGGGATTAATTTATGTTTCAATTCTTTAATCTCTAGTTATTTGGTGTTAGAAGTGAGCTAGTATTAGTTCCACATTTCACTTTCATCATCCTCCGTCATAAGAATATGAATGATGCCATTAACTTCTATGGCCTTAGTGCAACAAGCCAATTCACATTTATGTTGTACTGGAATCTTCCCTCTATTGACGGAAATACAAAACATTCTCATTCAAGTAGTCATCTCCATGGTCCCTAATTGAAGTAATCTTTAAATCAGCAATTCGAGGTAGATATGCATTTGGATAACAAGCCAAACGCATATGTAAGGTGGCTTTTACTCGAGGGCCAGCTAGGGTTGTGTGGGAAGAATTGATAATGAAACAACATGTAACAATTTTGTCCAATGTTAGTGAGGTGAACTTGGTCTATTTTAACATTTACGAACCCTATAATTTAACTGGTAAATACATTTTACGAAGACTATAATTTAATTGGTCGTTATATTCTACGTATTTTATACTCTAATATAATATTTCTGAATTAAATATTTGTATTCATTTAGTTAGATATTTTGTACCAAAGGTTTCTTAGACTGTTCCTTGGTGTACGAAAAAAACATATATTAATAAAAAGTAACAAGAATAACAATATGATCATTTTGAGGTTTTTATTAGCTAAAGGTAACAGTTTCATATGATATTATACAAACTAGTGGTTCAATTTCGGTTATGGTACATGACAAACATATCAATCTTGAGTCCCGCATCTGGTTCTTTAAAGGTCGTATTGGTTCTGTAATGTATCATATTAATAGACATAAGCTAATGACCACTAGGTTTAAAAACAAACAAAAAAAAGCTA
The DNA here is from genome assembly GCA_023525975.1 of Smallanthus sonchifolius. Lineage (NCBI taxonomy): Eukaryota > Viridiplantae > Streptophyta > Magnoliopsida > Asterales > Asteraceae > Smallanthus > Smallanthus sonchifolius. The sequence goes on along the minus strand of CM042031.1, from coordinate 66,403,637 downwards.
CATGTTTAATAATTCGGTTAATCATTATAAAAGGCTTCAGTACAACCCAAATTGACCCATTCAGTAAATGGTTCGAATTCTCCCCCTCTAACTGAAAGGTCGTGATGCTATGTTTGAACTTTTTTTTGTAGATACGTAAACTCAGAAACTGAAATGACTAAAACAGGAATAAAAATTTGTATATTCTACAAACAAATGATTTTCTTATGTTTTCCAACTCAATTAAGTAAATGAATTTGTCCCCTAATTATATTTCTAATTAGTAGGTTTGTTATATATTTTGTCAACTATCAGCTTACACCTGCAAAGCAAAGGTACCTCATGATGTAGATATAATATGTAAAAGATTAGTCTATTCACACTACCTTATGCTTATTTTGCAGTCAATTAATCAATTTTACTTTTGAAATATCTCTTAAGAGCTTCACTTGGGCAGAAGACGGTGAGTTTTTTTTATATATATTCATTATAAACTCACCATATATTCATTTGAAGTGAATAACTTCATTAGCTTTTGATGCATGTGTTTGTCTATACCTTTGTGGTTTAATATCATTTTCCTCAATGTGTTAGTTTTGAAACCACAACTTATGAATTCCAAACTGATTGGCTTAATGATGATTTAAAACTTCTATTGTGGCATGCTACAAAAATGCACCATTTTTATGCTGATGAGTAGTAATTTGTTGGTTGTGTTTTTAAGAGGCATGTGGTGAAATTCGATCGCAAAACACGATTTGCGACCGGAAAAGCAGTCGCAGTTGATCTCATTTTTCTAGTAGTGCATGCTACTAAAAGTAAAAACTAACATAAGAACTCATTAGCATATTTCACACACCGACCTGGTAGTCGTTCTATTCTACACTAGAAATATAGTAGAATAGACCAAATAATTGTACTGATAAGGAAACTTTCCGTACCAACATTAAATTCTTTTTATCGATTCATCAGAGAAAACTTTCCAAAAAGAATTTGAATAAACCAAATAATTGTACTGATAAGGAGTCAAATATAGTTTTCGTTTAAACAAAAATGCTTTGTTCCAAAATCTTAGTTTTTGTAATTTGTAATAATTTTTTTTATCTTTGATGCAACCGTTATGCATTATTTCTTCGCTCTATCACTACTACTCATTTGTAAAATATGAGTAGGACCTCACACCATAAAAGGCCCAGGCCTTCAGAAAATTTTAGTTTCTTTTTTGAAGTTTTAAATATGAGATCATGATTTCTATATCATCACAGATTCACAAGTAATAGCCCAATAGTTTTGGATACAAATTACAATAATATACAAAATACATAGAATAAAGAATATACATGAATTAATTGTTGGATTTTATGGACCGACCCGATAGACAACGTGGCTGACCGAGCTATGACCCGTAAGAGTTACACCTAGGGCAACGAACATTAAATCCACTTAACCTGCTTAACTGATAATTACGAACTGTTAGCGAGACGATATATTTTATATATATTTGTTAGACGGGAATTATTATTTATACTAGTTTATAAATAATAATTACATATATTGTTTTAATCTTTAATTTCCTCACAATTTCTTATTTGTTTCTCAAGATACAAAAGCTGTAGTATAGAGAATAGCATCGAGCCTTTTCTATTTTTAAACTTCGTGTAATAAAACAAGATTGCGGTTGGTCTTTTATAACCAAACAAAAGAAACTAGTCTCTTGATTGGTGAAATGGAACAAACTATGAGAGAGTTCTTTCTATTCACACGCCAATTGAGCTAGTAGTTTTGATGTGAGGACGGCCTCAAGCTCTTCTTCAAATTCATCATTTTCTTTGTCATTTGCGCGATTAGGGTATGTTGGCTTCCCTTTCAAATGAAATTATCCTACAATTTTAATAACTTAAATAATTGTAAAAAACTGCTAAAACGTGTATATTAGGTAAAAAGCAGTTTTTGGATTCGAGCAGCTGCAACTTTCAAGCGGTTATGATCAAGCTCCTGACTTTAAGGCTACCGGGTTAGTGGCTTCTTCTTTTAAACTCAGTGTAATATATTAAACACGGTGTTACATACATAAGTAGATGCCTAATAACACAGAAAATAGAATATCTACAACATACAATATCAATTAACAAACAAACAGCTTAGCAAATTTGACGCAAGCAATCTACTAGAACACATACAAACATGTATATTATACTAATAGTTTTTTCAAACAAACAAATTAGCAATCTACTAAAACACATACAAACATGTATCATGAGCATAATTAGGTATAAGCTAAACAGTGGGGATAGATATCCTTACAGAGTACTCTAGTAGCCCAAAAGTTTAAGAATACTTACAATGTAATATTGAATGTCAACAAGTCTGAACTCAAACCTTTGGTTAGGATTTTAATACACAGAATTAAATTTTAAGCCATTAAAACCCTAGAAATAGTGAAATACGAATACGAATATATGTTAACTAAATAAATTTATCATGTTACAAATAAAGACATATTCACATACAAGAAATCAATTCAATCGTGTTGAGGAAAAAAAAACGAAGACATATTAACAGACACTGGGCTCACTGGCTTATGGGCTACACCTGGTTTCAAAAAGCCCACGTATTTTAAATGGCCCCTTTTATGCCTTTTATAATTTTTATATTAACTTATGGGATGCACGTATTCAAGCATTCTCCTCTTCAATGACAACAGTGTCATCGGTATTGTTTAAAAAATATTGGCATAAATTCTTATTAGTGAATGTCTTTTTTTTTAAATTCTAATGTTTATGTAATAACTGCGGGCGGTTGTTCATAATGAATAGGAGATCGATTCTCTTATCTCTACACGAGAGATTAACAATGATGATGCCACAATGTAACAAACTAACTTTCGGGTTTTACCTTATAATATATTAATTATATTGTAAGGGGTGTTTATAATAATAACTGAAAGCTGGAGGGTATTACTTATTGAAAATACCTAGTTTTGAGTACAAGAAGTCATTTTGAAAGATGGAGGGGCTGTTTTGCAATTAACACAAACTCAATTTGTGTTAATTGGAATGATCTGGAAAAACACACACTTTTGTGTGCGTGTTTGCGATTTCACCAAGAAGAGCAAAGGGGGAGGGCTGATTCTTGAAGCCTTCAAGATTGCATGCTAGTTTGGAGGGTTTTGATCTGCACAATCCTTTTCAAGCATTAAGTAAGTATCATCTTCTCCTTCAAATTCTCTATGAATCTTGTTCTTGGTGGGTTTGGGTTGGTGAACCTTAGATCGTTGGAACTGGGGATGATGGTGTGTAAATTGTTGTTTAGAAGTGTTAGTCCACCTTGTTTAAAGCTAGAGGATTAATCAATTATTGTTAATAACATCTAACTTGATGATTTCAAAATTAGGGTTCTTAATGACCTAATGGGGGGGGGGGGTTTCAATTGGAGTGTTTAAATGTTAAATTGAGGTTGGTTAAGTGTCTAGGGTGTTATTAGACACACAATTAACCATAAAGCCCAAATTAATTTGGTGTTTTATAAAATGGGAGTTTTGTTGGAACTTGGATATATTCTTTAACAGGTCATTTGGGTTAAGGGAGTATTTGATAGGTGTTGGGTGTTTGTTATGATAATCTAACCTAGACAAATGATAATATTGATCATTTGGTATTAGGAGTGTGTTAGAATCTCAATTAGTATAATTTTGAGATATCTAGACTAATGACAAGATGAACTGCTTAGGTGATCAAAGGTATTAAAGGAGCTAGCTTCGAAGATCAAGTGGGATCCTTCTTAGTAAGAGGTAACTGCTTTGCACTTACTTAGTAATGATAGGTGGTAGTAAATGCACATATTTTTTATACATGTTGATTTGTTGACTATCATGTGTATAATTATGTGTATGTTGATTTGTTAAATTAGCATATGGGGAATGTATGCAAAGAGAGGGTGTTTAAGGTGCTTGAGGTCCATGAACCTCACAATGTAGTATGGTGATTAAAATCATTGAATTACTTATGTGTTTAAGTAGTGTAATAGTATGATCATGTTGTATGCAATGGAGGGAGTGACTTGGTTGTAATTGAAGTCTTTGAACTTCATAAGTTTAAATGGTGAATTTGGGATCTTTGAATACCACATGTTGGTAAATAACGTAAGGGTTATAAAGGTTGAATGGTGCCGTGTGTGTATACTTGTATGTATGTTAAAAGGTCGGTGTTTGAAATCTAAGAACCTCACTCGATGGTTAATTTAGGTCATGAACTTCACTAATGTCGTTGTCGCTTGAAGTCTTTGAACTTCACTAACGTCATTGTTGTTTGAATTCTAAGAACCTCACACGGTAGTTATTTGAGTTCATGAACTTCACAAGTCGTTTGTGGTATTTGAAGTCTAGGAACCTCACGCGGGAGTTATTGAGGTCATGAACTTCACAAGTCGTTTTTTGTTATTTGAAGTCTAGAAACCTCACACGAGTGTTATTGAGGTAATGACTTCACATAGTCGTTTTGTATGGTTTGAGGTCTTTTAGAACCTCACAAAGGAGAAGGGCCAGGTTAGTGGGTGATTAACTAACTAGTGTGTACATACATAGGTGGTAATGTATGTAAGGTGTTATATATGCTTATTGAAGTTTTTGGGTGTAAATTGATATTCGGTTTGAGGTTAGACATGTATAGGCGTTAATACATGTTACCGGGAAAAGCTCGGATTTCTAATAAGTATATATCCTAGGCTAGAAAATGAATTGTGAAAGCCATAATATATGAAACCTGAGTGTCTCGACGAGAGGAATCTAAACAAGAAGGTTATGTATAGGTGCAGGGGCGGCGTACCATACGCCCACCCCCGGCGTTCCATACGCCCACCAGCGTATGATCTGCTCAAAACTCTCTGCCTACGACCCCATACGCCCAATTGCTGAAAATTGTCGTTTTGGGTTGTTTGTTCATTTTTGGACATGTGGGGTCATTGGAGCAGTTGTATATCATTACTAATGGTTGTATTATGGTGTTTTCTTGTATGCAAAGCTCCGGTTTGATATCCCGGGTTACGCTTCATGGTGGATTGGATTTTCATTCGTTTTGATGGTTGTTAACGGTTGGAGTTAGAACTCCTTGATTGAGGTTCATTAAACTTGTTTTGAGTCATCTCTTAGATATTGAAACTTGTTGTTTTGTGATATCAATTGGTCGAATGTTTTAAAACAAGTTATGCCGTCATTTTGTTGTAATTAACATGTGTTGTTTTGTCAAGAGTGTTATGGGACCTACTTCCGCGTATTTTGAAAGTTTAAAATTGGTTAAAACTTTTAGGGTGTTACACACAATTCCCACCACATCAAGTGTTGAACCCACGAAAGATAAACAACATGGATCACTAAGGCTTAAGATGACTATTTAGAAGCCAAAACGTTATCATGAGTAGATAACATCCGTCATTCACAAAACATTCTCTATGATATGGTTGCGACTGATAAAATACGACGATGTAACAACCAAAAAAGTGCAGAACCATGGTCCTCCTCTTAGTTATACTTTATCATGAGTAGATAACTATCACATATATTTTGGGGCATTTACATATATCCCCTTTCTAAGTTCATTTATTACATATTTACCCAACCTTAAAATTTAATTACATATTTTCTCTTGCTAAAACCTATATATTACATATTTATCCAATTCATTTAAAATAACTTATTTTATTACCATTTTACCCTTAATGAACCAATTAAAGTACTATTTACATATATCCTATTCCTAAATATTTGTAAGGGGCAATTGGGTAAGTTTAAGTTAATTGGAAAAATATGTAATTAAAGTTAGGGGTTGGGGATATATGTAATTTAGAAGTTTAATAGGGAAAAATATGTAAAAAAACCTATTTTTAAAAACAACAAAAAAAATCTAAAATTCTAAAACTCAATTGCATTTGACCTTTATATTCTCTCGGATCATATTTTAATGGCCTACAAAATGTGCAATAAAATAAACATATAAATACAGGAAAACGAAAACTAATTGTAAAAAAGGAATGGACTGAAATAACAAGTTACCGTGACAGAAATAACATTTGTGGTGGTTTGTCAAAGTATTAATCAGATGTCATATTGTTTTTTTCAGTAACAAGAAAACAATCAGCTCATAAATATATTTAAGTATACCAAAATAAAACTTATTTTGGTTATTATTACCTTCTGCTCTTGATGATCACACCTACAAGTGTAAAATTTTAATTTAGCTTTTAGATTTTCAAATAAGCACCATATTGAACTATGTGTTATTTATTAACCTTGCAAGAGATTGGTAAAAAATTATATATAGACGACAATGTTTTCGTTAGGTGTAAATATAAAACAGTTTGCAGATAATAAACAGTTATACATTTAACAAAAATTAAATAACACATTTGACGAATAGTACTTTAAGTGCAGTCTTGCACTGAATTTTCACGGTACTATGGTGGTACTCGTAAAAACTCAGTGCAAGACTGCACTTAAAGAAGGGTTGGTTTTTCTATCAACCGTAAAGTTTGCAAGGATTCACCGTGGTTACATGAGCAAATCACTTGACGCATAGTAATTTTGTGTTAAACCAAATGGTTTTTGTTTCAAATGCAATTTAAAATAGTTATGCCATTATGACGTTAAAGTGACCGGCCACCAGACGGGTATAAAATTAGTTTGAGTTGCTTCGAAAAAGCATTGAAATTGCATTCATGTTAGCAAAACAATAATACATATAAGAAACAAAAGCCCAATAGTTTTGGATACAAATCTTTATACTAGTAAATAAAAATTTATAGGGTACGTGCTATTTTTGCATCCTGAATATATTTTTGATCTTTTTTTTCATCTATTTTCTATTAAATAATGATATTAAAAGAATATATTTTTAAATATTTAATATAAATTTAATTATGTATACTTATTATTTAATTGTGGATAGTTATTATATCATTAACCAAATGAAATTAATATAAATTAACATTTATCAATTACATAAAAAAAATTAATACCTAGTTAAAAAAAAATATTTTAAAAGTTAACTTAACAAAATTTATAAATGTCACGTCAAAACACATTTTTTTCAAGGATACATTTTGACGAGTGTACGTGTCTTACATATTACATTATATTTTATTCTACCCGCGTAAGACACATTTTGACGAGTGTAAGACACATTTTTTTAACCCGTGTAAGATATATTCAATTCGTGTAATACACGGGTTTTTTAAAGACATAACTTTTTTATTACTAATTATATAACATTACATTTATTTAACCCGTATAATACACGTGATTCTAACTTGGTTAAAATAATATATAAAATACATAGAATACATAATATACGTGAATCAATATGGTTCCTTAAAATAAATTTCTTTATTTGTTTTTCAGGATACAAAAGCTGGAGCAGTAGAGTACTATGACCGATAATGAACACAGTAATAAGAGAATAGTATCGAGTCTTTTCTGTTTTTAATCTTTGTGTAATAAAAAAAAATTGCGGTAGGTGTTTTATAACCAAACAAAAGAAACTAGTCTCATGATTGGTGAAATGGAACAAAACTATGACAGAGTTCTTTCTTTTCACACGCCAATTGAACTTAGTAGTTTTGATATGACGACGGTGATATGACGACGGTGAGGGCAGAACATTTAACACCTCTCCACATTTTTTTTTCTCAAAAGTATTGATTTCAGCCCACTAGATTTATTTCATGTTAGTTATAGTGTTTGGACCTTTTCTAATCCAGATAAAAAGCCCAAATCTGTTCCACAAATCCAAACAATCACATCATTTATAGAATTTATGGTATTTATTTGCTGAAAAAAATTTAATTTTTTTATGTGTAATATTTTCGCCCTCCAGTTTAATGGTTCAAGTTCCGTCACCGGAGTCTGGAGGACGGCCTCAAGCTCTTCTTCAAATTCATCAATTTCGTTGTCATTTGCGTGATTAGGGGTATGCTCGTAATTTAGGTAACAAAAACCGGCAAGGTATAATTTGAGATCACGGATGCCTCCCATTTTGCTACCCTTTTGACAAACATGCTTGTAATTGAATATTTAATTTGATTTTTTTTTTTCATAAGATTGATTTAAACTTGAACAAAATGAAACGGAGTAAACATGAACTCGAAAATAGAGAATATAGTATTAAAGAGATTATTCATTAGTAGTCTAATCCAAATCCATGTAATAAAAATGTATAAGATTGAATTGGTAGTTACGGTGCAAGTGACATTTGTCTCTATCCATCTTTTTATTATATAAAAAATACTAGGTTAGAGTCCTGTGTATTACACGGGTTGTATATTGAAAACGATATAACTTATATATTTGTAAATACGTCTTAACTTGTCAAACTATTATGATCGTCTAATTTGTCAGACTATTATGATCGTCTAATTTGTCAGACTATTATAATCGTCTCGAGATATCAAGTGAAAATGTGTGTATATAACAAATTAGTATTTTTCTTTAATTAGTTATATTTTGATTTTCTATAATATATATTCTTATTTAATATAATTAGTATTTTTCTTTAATAATATATTTATAATATCATTATTAATTAATAAGATACATGTGTATTTATTAGGAGAGAGAGACGAGAAAACTAATGTGAGAAAGCATGAGGAAGTGACATGTGTCCAACTTAAACCTTTATTTATTAGTATAGATGAGTTTGTGTTTGTGCAAAAATTATATACTTTGAGTAAATAAGCCGATTTTGTATTCATATACTGCCATGGACATTTGATTGAGTTATTTGCATTATATTTATTTACTTATTTATTTTTCTAAACCCACTATTCCACTCAATTATATATCGATGATTGAATTTTGCATGGAAATTTGATCATGATTTGTTGCTTTGATTGTTAATTATCATGATAATCGAGGTGTTTTAGTTTTCTCAATAACTTATATTATTATACAACATAGAATGAGTAAAAAGACATGAATTTGATTATGATAACGTTAGTTTTATTTATAAAATTTAATAATCTAAAGATAACTACAAATTAAATCTTTGCCAACTTACATGATCATAGTATGGGAGGTAAAACAAATTACGTCAAAAACTTTGGGACAAGTATCCAAATTTTAGAATCGGTCCATTTAAAATATTATGTTTTTAATTTTTAATGTACCGTTGTAACATGCTTATCTTTATCTATGTTCTTCCGAACCGAGACGTAGCAACTACTATTAAAACTTGTAGGTCGGTAAGCACAGTGACATTTTATGCTTTGTAGATTGGCCACCAAACTTTTACATAATTTTCATTTGCCCGCTCCCCTCATACTATATATAATATACGCTTTTAACCCGTTTAAGTTTATAATAATTACGTTTTTCTATAATAACTTCTGTTCGTTAACTTTTTCTTTAAACGAAGTGCACGGTTGTGTTTAGTTTTTTTTGTCAACGTTCCGATATAATTTTTTTTAAAACGAAGTTGTATTCAAATTCGAGTATTTTTTTGGGACCGTAGGTTATAGCGAGTGTCATTACCGTTACGATACCGTGACCAATATTGGTATTATCGGAACCGGTATTGATATTCGATTGCTTTTATGGTCGTGGACAAGCCGAACCAATAACGACCAAACTCCTGCCACATGGCGCGAGGGAAAACACTAAACTCCCGCCGCGAAGCACAGGTAAAAAAACAAGTTTAACTAATAACCGGTCGAATTCTCCCACGTGTTACGGCATAAATTTTGTATATACACAAAACATAAAATACTATTACTAGGTAGTATCACACCTAATTACACAAAAGCTGTTAGCACAAACATAAAGTTTCGAGTTACAAAATTACGTTATCGTGACGATAGACGTTGAACTTTAGGTAGTAGGAGATATTTTTTTCCCTAATTACATAAAATTTGTGGAAGCACTAACATAAAGTTACGAGTTACAAAATTACGTTGTTGTGAAAATGAGCGTTGAACTTTAGGGAATAGGAGATATTTTTTTATTTTTGGGGTCTTCATCGGTACCTCGACGAACTGAAGAACATGTGTTGTTGAATAAAATTTACATTCAAACATAAATAAAAATAAGTATTTCGCAACGCTATACTCGGCATTTTTTAAAACATTATATATTAAAAGTTATTATAGGAAAATATATGTTTAAAAGTAATTATAAATATTAAAATAAACAAATGAAAAAAAAAATGATGTGTCAAATGGTGATGAACCGAAGAACATGTGTTGTTGAATAAAATTTACATTCAAACATAAATAAAAATAAGTATTTTGCAACGCTATGCTCGGTATTTTTTAAAACATTATATATTAAAAGTTATTATAGGAAAATATATGTTTAAAAGTAATTATAAATATTAAAATAATCAATGGAATAAAAAGTAAAAAAACTTGATGTGTCAAATGGTGACGGGATAAAAAAATTAAATTGGCAAATGATGATTGGGTTAAGTACTATTCATCATTTGTATTTTGTTTATAAAATCTACTGTGTTTTATGTCGTGATGTTATTTATTTTTATTTTTTTAGTTTGCAAATCCTTGAACTTTTAAGGATAGCTAATAATAATATTGCTTTAATTCGAAGGATGTTTACATAAATATTGTTGGTTTTGTATATATTATTAAAATATTCATCTAAAAACTAATTATGAAAAAAGTTCTAATAAAGCAACACCAGTTTTTAACGACGTTGGTGATATAAAAAATAATAAAATAAATATGATTATTGTATAGAAGGAATTGAACACGCGACTTAAGATAAAGTAACTGTAAGCTAAACCACTAAGTCAGATCAGTATATTTGAAATCCTTATTTAGTTAATGTTAATTAAAGACGGTTTATACGTGTTAAAATGTAATTGGAATAATCAACATTATGCCGTTCAATCAACTTTAATATGTATAATATATTTATGATGTATCGTTGTTCTCAAAGCAATGTAAATTGAGATATATAAAATCGCATAATTAACACGTTACTAACCCTATACAGTATACACTTCTTGTGTGATATTTTAAGCCTTATATATTATTATTATTTATTAATTAATGCTCACTGTTTCTTTATTTTAAGTGTGTCGATGTTGCAATAAACTATAGGAACATGCTTTAGTGAGGCATGCATGCTGAGACCATTCTAAGAATAAAACAGATTTGAATGATTTTATGGTCGTCTTTCTTAAATATGAAACCCTGTTATTCGTATGAAATAACTTAATTTATCCTTAGGTTATTTAATTTTCATGTCTATCTGTTAAAAAGAAAAAATATTTTGTAGAGAAATAAGTGGGATCAACCTTGACATCATTTTCTAATTTAGAGAGAATTATACCCGATCAATCACAGCTAATTTACAGCCTTGTATTTCCTTGATTAGCATAGTTTTTCCTTGTATTTATACATGCTTTCTTTTCTTTGTAATGACAAGAAACAAATCAATCAAAGTAGTTCTCTGAGTTTGTCTTGATATCACTGTGAAATCATAGTATCAGAGCAGTGAAACAATCCTAGGATCAATTCATATGTTCTTGCTCTTCATCAGTCATCATCTCTTCACAACCCGCCATGTCTAGCGACGGCGGTTCAAATAACAATGATACCCTTACAACCCAAATCACAAATCTCTTGAATGGAGTCAATTCCCAAACCAAAAACCCAAAACAAAATTTATCCGACGATTCAAAACGACATCGCCAAATAGAACCATCAGCAAGAACAATCGACAAATCTCGGGTCGATAAAACTCACTTGAAGTGTAGCCATTGTGGTATGTCGAAACACACCAAGGAGCAATGCTTCAAAATAGTCGGGTATCCCGATTGGTGGAACGACGACCACAAACGAAGCAACAAAGCCATCGGACAAGAAAGAGCGGTCGCCGTGGGCAACAATACTGCCACCGGCAGCGGCAACGACGACGAAGGAATCATCGCTGGTTTCGGTGATATGGCAGCAACGAAAGGGGAAGTGAATCGGCAACAGGTAACGGGTGTGGAGATTTATCCTCAGATCTGGTTATTTCAAACCCTTACCCACAAGAAAATAATATTTTTCCATTTTATAAAAAAAAGGTGATTTCCAAAAGTACCAATCACTCCTAGAATTGTGGAAATGCAAATATGGCTCACACTACTCATGAAAAACAAAGATCATGGATTTTTGATTGTGGTTCAACCGACACCATGACTTATGAGTTGTCGGATATAGTCTCACCATCCGAACCGAAAAGAACACACATCTAACGGCAAATGGAGGAATAATGGATGTAAAAATGGGGGGGGGGGACTATTGAGATTTCACCAAATTTGAAACTCACTAATTGTCTTTATGTGCCCTCGCTATCAGATAAACTATTGTCAATTAGCCACGTGACAAAAGAACTCAATTGTACTGTCCTAATGCACCCTACTTTTTGTATCTTACAAGATATCAAGACGGAAGTAATCATTGGGCGTGGCACTGAACAACACGGATTATATTATGTGGATGAGGTGACTCAACAAGGTACTGTGATGTTAGCTCATGGAACGGCAGATCGGGAGGCCTGGTTATGGCATAGAAGGTTGGGACATCCATCTACAGGATACTTAGGTATTCTATTTCCAAAGTTATTTACCTCAAAATTTATTTCAAATTGTGAGACTTGTGTGTTAGCTAAAAGCCACCGACAAACCTATAAACCAAATAACACGAGAGTTGACTCACCTTTTTCATTAATCCATTCTGATGTTTGGGGTCCCGCTCCAATTATCGGAGGACAAAATTTTCGTTTTTTTGTGTTGTTTGTGGATGATTGCACTCGAATGACTTGAGTATATTTTTGAAACACAAATCAGAAGTTTTTGATAAATTCACAATTTTCTACGCCAGGATTCAAACCCAATTTCAAAAGAATATTCAAATTCTTCGATCTGATAATGGTGGGGAATTTGTTAACACACCCATGAAACAGTTCTGTGAGAGTAAAGGGATAATTCATCAAACTACTTGTCCACACACTCCTGAACAAAATGGGGTCGTTGAAAGAAAAAAATCGAATTCTTTTGGAAATAACTCGGGCCTTTTTGATTGAATTCCAAGTCCCTAAATTTTTCTGGCCTGAAGCCCTTGCCACATCCACTTATCTCATAAACCGTCTTCCAACCAAAATCCTAAAGCTTAAAACCCCAATACAAGCCCTATCAGAAGTTACCAAACTCCCGCCAGCTCTTACTCTCCAACCACGAATCTTTGGTTGTTCTGTTTTTGTCCATATACCTAAACAAAATCGAACTAAACTAGATCCATGTGCCGAAAAATGTGTGTTTGTCGGCTATGGAGTGAATCAAAAGGGATATCGTTGTTATAACCCGAAGACAAGGCACATGTATACCACCATGAATTGCAATTTTCTTGAAACCGAATACTACTACACCACCCAACTCAGTGGTAAGGGGGAGAGTGAATGCTTAGACACATTGAGTTGGTTACAATACTTCTCATCACTAGTGGAAAATAATCACAGTACTGGAAATGAGTCACCCGAAGCTCCGCCACAGAATCAACCTGAAGCTCCGATCGTTAGTGCAACTATTTCCAATACCACTCCCAACGTGATGTCCGAGGTAAGTAATACCCACTCTTCAGAATATACAGAATCTTTTGAGAATTCTTTTGCAACTAATCATGATAAAGATAGTGGTGAACAAACCGAGGAACCGATCATTCCCGAAGAATACCCCCAATACCACTCCCAACCTGATGTCCGAGATAGTGGTGAACAAACTGAGGAACCGATAATTCCCGAAGAAAAAACATAAAGATACGTGCTACCTCAGAGGGCAAATAGAGGAATACCCCCAAAACGGTATTCTCCAGAAAAAGAAACAAGGGGTGCTAGATATTCTATAGCTAACATAGCCTCAGGAAACTTATCCAAAGAAGCCAAGGCATTTATCACCACATTATGTTCAGAGGAAATTCCAACCGGTATAGAACAAGCTTTAAAATCAAAAGATTGGAAAGAAGCAATGAAAACAGAAATGGAGGCTTTGACTAAAAATAACACATGGGAGAAGTGTACTATTCCAGCCGAGAAAAAACTAGTCGGGTGTCGTTGGGTCTATACAATTAAGTATAAACCCGATGGAACAATTGAAAGATATAAGGCCAGACTAGTGGCTAAGGGCTACACCAGACATACGTGATTGACTACTCTGAAACATTCTCTCCGGTTGCCAAGATTGACACCATCAGGGTATTGTTTTCCATAGTCGCAAATGAAGGGTGGCCATTACATCAATTTGATGTGAAAAATGTCTTCCTACATGGAGAATTAAAAGAAGAAGTTCCTGGGTTCATGAAGGACTTCAAGGCAGGAGAAGTACGTCGGTTAAAGAAATCTCTCTATGGTCTAAAACAGTCTCCTTGAGCTTGGTTTGGCAGGTTCACACTTGTAATGAAAGGATATGGGTTCAAACAGAGCAATTCAGATCATACTCTATTTCTCAAAAGAAGAGGTAAACTTGTAACATGTCTAATCATATATGTTGATGATATGATCATAACAGGAAATGATGAAGAGGAGATGGCAAAATTGAAGAAAATCTTTTCACTGAGTTCAAAATGAAAGACCTCGGAAGACTTGAATATTTCCTCGGAATTGAAGTGCTAAGATCCAAACAAGGAATCTTCATTTTTCAAAGAAAATATATTCTAGACCCGTTAGCCGAAGCATGACTGATCGATAGCAAACCTGCAGACACACCAATGATGGTGAATCAAAAACTTTTGATAGAGGAAGGAGCAGACCTAGCAGACAAAGGAAGATACCAAAGAATGGTAGGGAAGCTAATTTATCTTTCACATACTCGCCTAGATATAACATATGAGGTAGGTATGGTCAGTCAATTCATGCATCAACCTCAAGTCTCACACATGGAAGCTGTATTGAGAATTATCAGGTATATCAAGGGAACAACGAGCCATGGGGTTCTCTTCAAAACAAATGGGCACTTAAAGATCCAAGGGTACACTGATGCAGATTGGGCGGGAGATAAAGGAGATAGAAGATCAACATCAGGATATTTCACACCGGTAGGAGGAAACTTAGTTACTTGGAGGAGCAAGAAACAGAAGGTGGTCGCTCTATCCAGTGCCGAAGCTGAATTTCGAGGAATAGCACGTGACTTGACAGAAATATTATGGATACGAAAACTTCTAACAGGAATTGTTTCCCTCCAACACAAACTAGCAAACTAATGTGTGATAATAAAGCTGCAATCCAAATCTTAGAAAACCCAGTGCAACATGACTGTACAAAGCATGTAGAAGTGGATAGACACTTCATCAAAGAAAAGTTAGAAGCAGGGATTGTTGAAATACCGTTTGTTCGATCAGAAGACTAACTTGCAGATATATTAACAAAGGCAGTCAACGGAAGAATCTTCAGCAATTGTTTAGCCAAGTTGTGTATTGGAGATCCCACTACTCAAGTTGAGGGGGAGTGTTAAAAAGAAAAAAAATATTTTGTAGAGAAATAAGTGGGATCAGCCTTGACATCATTTCCCAATTTAGAGAGAATTACACCCGATCAATCACAGCTAATTTACAGCCTTGTATTTCCTTGATTAGCATAGTTTTTCCTTGTATTTATACATGCTTTCTTTTCTTTGTAATGACAAGAAACAAATCAATCAAAGTAGTTCTCTGAGTTTGTCTTGATATCACTATGAAATCACTATCTTTTTCTAACACTTATTTGTGGTCAACCGGTTAATTTGTTAAAAATTCTTTTTAACGTGTAACTCACACGCCATCTAAAACTTAAATCTAAACTAATGTCCATCATTAAATTAGAACTCTCAATTATTTGGAAAGGAAAAAAATTATACTACACTCCTTGATACCACTAGGCTAAACGTCATTTGTGGTCGTCTTTATAAATGTTAGTACTATTTTTATGTTAATTTTTGGTGCTTATGGAAGCACTTCCTCTAAAATCAATATTTATAGAAACATATTGGCTAGAACAACTACGGCTATTGCATGAAGCTTTTAGTAATATAAACAGTAATCATTTCATCTAGTCATCTATACCCTTTTCTTCTTCTTGGCAGATCCTGGATATTTCAAACTCACGACTATAGATCTAGATATTAAACACATGTAATTGTTATATTTCAAATTTTCAATTTTATTGCGTATTGCCATTTTCTGACAATTTATTGATATATAACATAAGTATTCAAAGGTAAATACATAAAGTTATTACTTATTAAGTCCATATAAAGCTCTAATGCCTTGGATATCATCAGAATTCAAACCCTTTACTGCTCCAACCGGGATGGAACTCCACATTATAGCGTTTTGAAATTGACTATGATCCAACCCCAGTAGATGTCCTATTTCATGAAGGGCCACCGTTTCTACATCAATAGAATTTGGTCTTGCTCCAATAAACCAATTCTGATCCGCATTATAATGAAACCTTCCATCTGTTGGTGCAAAAGCATGCGCCAGTATTGTCGTCCGAGGAGGAAAGGGAAGCCCGTCTCCATGGTCCCCCCTTTCCCAACTTATCTTCAAATCAGCAGTTGTAAAACTATTAGCTCTAGAGAATGTGAAGTATCTGGTTCCAGAAGCCCATCTGTTGAAGGCACTAACAACAGGAGGTACATACATGCTCGGATAATTCGAGGCAAATGCATAAGTGAGCCGGCTTTTACTCGGGGGGCCATCTAGGATTATTTGGGAAAAACCGATAATGAGACACAATATGTAACAATTTTGTCTCGTGGTTGTAACTACTTCCCTTATCTGGTTGTCCACAACGAGGCAAGAGCATTTGTGAAATGGTGGGCCCATCTAGCGTACCAGTGGCATTGAGATGGTAAAAACTTTGATAATCTTTCACGGCGGCCTCAAGCTCTTCATCAAATTCATCATTTTCATAGGGGTTGACGTGATCTGGGGTATGTTGGTAATTTAGGTAACCGAATTGGGCAAGGTATAGTTTAACTTCATGGAGGCCTTGAACTTTGCTACCCCTTTTACAACCTTGAAAGCGTTTGATTGTGTCATCACCCTTGCTAAGAGAGAATAGAAAGAGTAACACACATAAAAAGGTAAGTTTGGATGCCATTAGTGATTTCATTTGTTGACTTGGTAAAAACTTCAAGTTATTAGGTCTATTTATATAAGTGCAAATGTGGAAATTAAGTGTGGTCGGCTCAAATGTATTCCTTCTTTTAATTGGATAATTGAACCTCAGATCTGGTTATTTCAAACCCTTACCTACAAGAAAATAATATTTTTCCATTTTATAAAAAAAAGGTGATTTCCAAAAGTACCAATCACCCCTTGGAAATTGTAGAAATGCAAATATGGCTCACACTACTCATGAAAAACAAAGATCATGGATTTTTTTATTGTGGTGCAACCGACACCATGACCTATGAATTGTCGGATATAGTCTCACCATCCGAACCGAAAAGAACACACATCCAAACAACAAATGGGGGAATAATGGATGTAAAAAGGGGGGGAACTATTGAGATTTCACCAACTTTGAAACTCACTAATTGTCTTTATGTGCCCTCGCTATCATATAAACTATTGTTAATTAGCCACGTGACAAAAGAACCCAATTGTACTGTCCTAATACACCCTACTTTTTGTATCTTACAAGATATCAGGACGGGAGTGATCATTGGGCGTGGCACTGAACGACACGGATTATATTATGTGGACGAGGTGACTCAACAAGGTACTGTGATGTTAGCTCATGGAACGACAGATCGGGAGGTCTGGTTATGGCATAGAAGGTTGGGACATCCAACTACAGGATACTTAGGTATTCTATTTCCAAAGTTATTTACCTCAAAAGTTATTTCAAATTGTGAGACTTGTGTGTTAGCTAAAAGCCACCGACAAACCTATAAACCAAATAACACGAGAGTTGACTCACCTTTTTCATTAATCCATTCTGATGTTTGGGGCCCGCTCCAATTATCGGAGGACAAAATTTTTGTTTTTTTTGTGTTGTTTGTGGATAATTGCACTCGAATGACTTGGGTATATTTTTTAAAACACAAATCAGAAGTTTTTGATAAATTCACAATTTTCTACGCCATGATTCAAACACAATTTCAAAAGAATATTCAAATTCTTCGATCTAATAATGGTGGGGAATTTGTTAACTCACCCATGAAACAGTTGTGACACCAAGGAAAATTTTTTTATTTATTTATTTTCGGGACGAAAATTCTTTCAACTAGGGGATGATGTGACAATCTGGACTTTTCATGCTAACTCAGTTAGCAAATCCAGTCAAATCTTAACTATTCACAAACTCTAGGGACTAGAATTGTAAATTCTTAAATCTCAAACTCTAGGGACCAATCTTGTCTATCTTTCTAACTCACATACATGAGTTGGAGGGACTAATCGTGTAATTTATCAATAGTTAAAAACCATTCTTCACCTAACTCAAACCTAAGGGACTAGTTCTGTCAACTTTGAAACTCCACTTCATAAGAAACCACAAGGGCTGAATCTGTAATTAACCCAATCTCGATTTTTTTGACTTTGGAAAGTCAAACCGTAAATTCTTGAATCAAATTCTTAAGTCCTAGTCGATTTTTGTTTGAAATTGAAACGGTTATGCACGTTTAGGACATTAACGACCATTATCAAGTCTTAATCATACGCATTAATCGAATTAAACTCAATTATTGAGTAATTAACTCGTAACCGCCGACCATATTCATGAACACATCAAATTCGAGTAATTCACCTGTTAATTCCATAATTGAACACTCTGCACACGACAAACGAATCCATCTGAAGCTTGTACGCGCATCAAATTAGCCGGAGACAGAACCAGACTCATCGGAGACCATTTGGTTCACAGTCGGACCTGTAGTGACTCGAAACCTATCAATTCGTCAATGAATCTGGTAATCAAACCTAACTTTAGTTTTGTTTTCATCTGTAGATTAAAAGCCCTAAGAAAATTAGGGCTTATAACACTCAATTCGACCAAATCCAGATTCTCGGGTTCATGTTAAACCGATTTAATCGAACCCTAATCTAAACACGTTCTAAATTCAATTAATTCACACCTGTAGGCTCGTAACCATCTACTGAGTGAAAGCCCTATGAAATACAGGGCTCATATCATCGAATTGAACGTGGATCGTACCTAGGGTTCTTGAACTTTTCTGTTTAATTGAATCCTAATCCACACTTGTTTTAAATCAAATTAAAAGTACCTACAGATTCGCAATTCCATTTTTTATTAAAAGCCCTATGATCTCAACAAATTCTAATATCAGAATTCATCGAATTGATTTCAAGTTCATATCTAGGGTTACGGCCCTTTTTCTGTAATTAAACGATCCCAGGCTCGATGATTTTCAAATCAAACCCACCCACAGGATCGCAGGCCTTTGATTAACAAAACCCCCATGTTGTCTGGTTCAATCAAAATCGAAATCGTGGGTATTGGGCAAGGTTCGATCGTGCGTTCATATGGGGAGGGGATTCTTTTGACTTGTATGTTTTAAAAATTGAAACCGGTATCCTGTGCGATACCCTAGCGGGCGGACTTGGTAATGCATGTGACCCTTAGTCAGGAGACCCGGGTTCGAGTCCGGTCTCCTGCAATCCTTTTTTGGGACCTTTTCTCTTATACTTATTTAATAAAAATCATTTCTAATACTATTATATTAGTATATAAATGGGTTTTAGCCCGGGACACCACCCGTAAACTCGGTTTAGTTTTTATACCCTATTTTTTATATTAAATGCATTTTTAAATAATATATTATTTACCCCTGTTTATTAACCCCGAATAAAATAATATTTTATTATTATTTTCAACCTGTGACTTTGAATATAAATAATATATTTATATATTATTTGCACCACGTTTATGAACTTATTGGTATATTTCAAACTACTAAATAATATAATTATTTACCAACGTTATAATCTTGAATAAAAATAATATATTTTCTATTTTTCCACGCAAAAAATTATTTTATTAACTCTACGAACTTAAAAATAATATATGATGTTATATATATTATTTTCCTGCACCATTCTGAATGTCACCAACACACGAATATATATATATATATATATATATATATATATATATATATATATATATATATATATATATTATTCGTAACGTTCGACACGAAACTTGGTTATTCTGATTCTTATAGAAATCCTTATTCCCGTGGACACGTTCGTCTACTTAGTAATCCTATGAATATCTTAGGGCGTTTAAACTTTCGTGTCGTCGTCAGAAATCCCTTATGACCCTAATTTTAAGTGTTTATAATTCTAGGGCATACGTAAGTCGTCTGAGGCTTACACTTGTGGTTCCAACTTATTTCCTGTGTAATCCAACCACTACTCAAACTCAGGTGAGTTTCACGGCCACTTTTTTCTAGTTTTACTATTGGGGGAGAAACATGCTTAAACACAAACATCATTTTACTTGTTTTCCTGTTGAGGAGAAACATGCATACTCACAAACATTATTTTACTTGTTTTTCCGTTAGGGAGAAACATGCATACACGTAAACAATATTTTACTTGTTTTCCCGTTGGGGAGAAACACACATACAAACGAATATCATTTTTACTTGTTTTCCTGTTGGGGAGAAACATGCGTACGAACAAACATCCGTTACTTGTCTTCCAGCCAAGGAGAGACACACACAAACGGACATGGATCACATAGTATTTCACTACCATTTGTGTACTTAAGCGTAAACTCTATCATGAAAGTCCTCACATCGAACAGTTTAAATATGAAGAATAGCGAGGTATGTTGAGTAGTACTACTGGGTTTGACAAACCCCACCCGCGTTAGTCGCGCTAACTCGATTGGAGGTCGAACATGTGTAATATTGACCTAAAACATGCACCATGGTTGATAGACCTGGTGGGAGGCATTCAAACATAAACTGCCAGTCTACGGTTGCGAGCGCTTAGAGTAACTTGTACATTGTCTAGCTATCAATAGGTGTGACTTACGTATGTGGATCCAACAACACTCAAACAGTTTATTTACATACAAACCTGTGAACTCACCAACCTCGTGTTGACACTTTTTCTTACATGTTTCTCAGGTCGCTTTGGCACAGGTTGCACACTTAGGACATGCATGGAGTGCTACTGTCATATCATTCATTTCAAACATTTTAAACAGTGTTACTTATTTACATTAATTGACGCTTGTTGCGTGTAATTACTTTTGATTTCATTCTAACGTTTACACTTCCGCATTTAACTCTGAACTTTTAGGTTATGACATTTTAAGTCCCATATAGAGTCGTTTGATGTAACTAATGACTGAGATCCTGGTTTGTCACACGCCAAATGGTAAAACTCCGTTAGTGGAATTTGGGGGTGTAACAGATTGGTATCAGAGTCATTGGTTATAGAGAACTAGGATTGCATACTAGACCATAACCACACACATGGATTAGTTACACGACACATACACTCATACATGATTACACATGGTATCCATACATACATTGCATTGCAGGCATGATGACAACATCCATATCACCCTCTTCTGACTAGGAACATGTCATTCTCATTATATCATCAATCCCGGTGGCGACACTCAGGGAGTCATCAGAACAACATCCACTCCCATCCAATGGCAGCAACGCGGAGCCTTCGGAGGAGTCACTCACACCACCATCATCTGCACCTTTGTTACACTATCAGAGCCGAAGATGACACCGACTTGAGCCTATCGAGGACACAATCAGGGAATGGTGGGTCTTCTCAAGTTCGTGTTGGGGACGACACACAGAACTAGCACATATCTCTTTAGGAGTTGGGATCGTCGAAGGCGAGTCCCTACTGTACCCACTAGCAACAATACGTCGTGTGAAGGCAGACTGTTGCACACATCATTGCAGAATCCATTGACACGTAGATGTCATCACTTTCTCGAGCCGTGGGCTCGTGCTCTGGTCGATATTCTGTTGAAGAAAGATTGGCCACAAGGTTGAGAACGCCTTGCTCATTGCATACTCAAACCCTACACTGACTCAGTTGGAAGGACGACTACTTTGCCTCTTCCAGTAACATATATCCATGAACTAGTTTCACTTCTCGAAGCCGCATTTCATGTACATGTTTGTTTCATGTGCACGATACCATCTACAATCCGCTGGATTGGACCATCGTAGTGTATTTCAACTCGAGGGAATACTCGGATCAAACAATTCTCGACTACTCATCCTGATATGAGTCCTAGTTGATTAATTGATGGTTGATGACTAAGCCTCTTTATGACTTATCATATATGACAACACTCTGTACTCGGCAATATAAACTAAATGACATTTTGACATAGGACAGGGAGAAGCTAGGGTGAGCATGTAAAGCAAATTATCATTATGGGTGCACACGTAATAGTAATTTGAGGTGCATATAAGTCCTGGTGAAACGTAGTGTGTGGATAAATGGTCCTAATCTGTGATCTACATACTTATATTTCCACTGACAATAGAAATTCTCGTAACCCACTCGACGACTAGTTGGTATCGTTAAACTTGTTTAACAGTTGATAGACGCGACTATCATGTTGAAGGTATTTACGAACACCCTGAACTATCATCCATAGAATCCATCATCTGATTTCACTTATGTAAGAGCCTTAGTGAACTTAAGACTCTCATCCAGACTTGATCAATGAAACCATCTAGATTGAAACTCTAGTAGAACCTCATGGTAAACCCATCGACTCCAACTATGCAAGCGGAATTTGAGAAATTCTTTCTAAACTAACACGTTACTCCTTACACTCCAACAATAGATTCCATTTGACCTTGTTACTTTATCTTGTGACTAATCCTTGGTCTAATTTGATTTATGCCCTAGCATATACGGTTATTTCAATGACCTCACAAATTTCTTACTGGTGCGGTCGTACTCCAACCCTGCTAGAAGCTAAGTACACCATAGAAATAGTTGATGTATAGATAATTGAAGCAACTCACTTTTTTAAGGGTTGTAAACTTGGATTGGCTGGTCATGAAATTGACATTGACCTTATGCCAGTCACACTTGACAGTTTCGACGTAATTGTCGGAGTGGATTGGTTATCTAAGAACTAAACCGAAATTATCTGCCGGGAGAAAATTATTCGCCTTCCTTTCCCTAGTGGAGAAACCCTTTCTGTCTAAGGCAAAAGGAGTGGTGAAGTCATAGGCATCATATCCTTCATGAAAGCGCAGAAATGTCTACATAAAGGTCATACTGCCATTCTGGCTCTCGTCGCCAAGCAGTCTTTTGAGAAGAAGAAGATTGAAGACATTCCCAACGTACGTGACTATCCGGAAGTATTTCCTGAAGGCTTGCCTGGTCTTCCGCCGCATCATCAGGTTGAATTCCAATTTGATCTAGCACCCGGAGCATCGCCTATTGCTCGGGCACCCTACAGACTTACACCCAGTGAGTTACAAGAACTATCTACACAACTACAAGAGTTGTTGGATAAAGATTTCATCCGATCTAACTCATCGCCATGGGGAGCTCCAATCCTATTCGCCAAGAAGAATGACGGGATTTTCCGCGTGTGCATCAACTACCGTGAGCTAAACAAAGTATCTATCTAGAACCGTTATCCCCTACCACGCATTGATGATCTGTTTGATCAACTCCAAGGATCAAGTTTCGATTCCAAGATCGACCTTAGGTCCGGTTATCATCAGTTGAGAGTCCGAGACGAAGACGTCTCTAAGCCTACTTTCAGAACTAGGTATGGTCATCACGAATTCATAATCATGCCATTCGGATTGACCAACGCACCCGCAATGTTCATGGATCTCATGAACCGTGTGTGCAAACCATACCTTGACCAATTCATTATCGTTTTCATTAATGACATCCTCATCTATTCCAAGAATAGGGATGAACATGAGGAACACCTTTGTTTAATTTTAGAATGGCTGAAACAAGAACAATTGTATGCAAAACTTTCCAAGTGCGAATTCTAGATTCGTGAAGTGCAATTCTTAAGGCATGTAGTCAACGAGAGCAGAATACATGTCGACCCATCTAAAATAGAAGCAATCAAGAATTGGGCAGCACCGACAACGCCAACTGGGGTGCGACAATTTCTAGGATTGGCTGGCTATTACCGTCGTTTCATTGAAGGATTCTCCAAGATTGCACAACCCCTCACAGCCTTAACTTAGAAGAGTAAACCTTATAACTGGGGTGATACCTGATAAGTGACCAAAGTTTCATGCATTAAAGGGTGCTATATGTTATATTTATGCAATTTAATATGGGGAATACAAAGATTTTGTGTAGCTATGCATGTGCAGGTGTTGGAAGCTTAATGTACGATTTTAGAAGATATTATACGAGAGATGCAAGAGTTAGATGGAAGACGGAGGAAACGGGGCAAAAATGCAGGATCCAGCGTAGGCCTACGCCACCTGGCGTAATCCTACGCCGTCCAGCGTAAGCCTACGCCGCCCAGCGTAGGCCTACGCCTAACTAATTCCTTCACAGCAAGCTTCAGGGAGACGGCGTAAGCCTACGCCCCCAACGTAAGCTTACGATGGTTGCGTTTCAGACACGGATTTTTAGTGAAACAGCCGATTTTCTGTGTTTAACTGGGGGTTTCTTCCCCAAATTCGAATAATCAGTTTCTACATCGATTTTGGGCGATTTTGGGAGTGCTTGGAGGCTAGGAACCATATTCTTGAAGATTGGTATCAAGAAATTGAAGAATCGAAGATGAATTCCACAACCATGAGCGGCTAATCCACCGGTAATCATTCCCGGGTGGATTGTTTGTAAGTTTTTAGGGTTTTTATCATGTGCTAGCTTTGAGAAACAATTCTTGTAATCGTTTGGTTTGAAATACTTGAATCTTTGTGTTTAGTATGGTTATGAACTCACGGGAGTCGATAAATTCTTGCACCATTGACCCCGTTAGATGATAATTGATATGAACGTTGATTTGTGTTGAATCTATTGATTAATCTAATTCTATATTGCATACATTTGTCTCGATTTCATTCGTGGATATTGTTTTACACTATTTGCCGATGATGTATGAATATTGATGTTCTTGGTTAGATTTGGTTAATTTGATTTGGATAACCATTCGATTGTTTGAACTCATATGTTGGTGTGATAATCCCTAATTACTTGTGAACTTGAAACCCGAGTGTGATTCCTTTTTAATTATTGTTTACAATCTAAATCGTTTGTTTGGTACTTGATTACTATTGGTCATAATTGTTAGTTGATAATCATTGTTTGTTGAGTTTGATAAGTTTCACCTAAATCATTGCTTGTGTTTGGTCAGAAAGACCCATTGTCACTTCATAAATCGCATTGTCAATTGAAGTTAAGCACCAACCACAAACTCTTCGTGGTTCGACACCCTTCTTACCCTAACTAGTTTAAGGTGATTAGGACACTCTAATTCTTTATCTTTGACCGGTCCCTTCGACACCGATCAAATTTTGGCGCCGTTGCCGGGGAGTGTGTGCGCTTCGTGTTTTATTTTAATTGACTCGTGTGACTATTTGTTACTTGTTTTGTTTGGTGTATTGTGATGCATCAATTCAAGGTCTTAGTTGTGTGCTGATGCAAGAGAATGTCATCGCTTACGCTTCTCGTCAACTGAAAATACATGAGAAAAACTACACAACTCATGACTTAGAGTTGGGAGTAGTAATATTTGCAATGAAGATATGGAGACATTACTTGTACGGTACCAGATGCACTATCTACACCGATCACAAGAGTCTTCAGCATATCTTCGAACAGAAAGAGTTGAACATGCGACATCTTCGTTGGGTTGAACTCCTAAACGACTATGACTGTGCAATCAGATATCATATAGGGAAGGCTAATGTGGTAACCGATGACCTAAGCCATAAGGACACCAAACCTAAACGAGTTCGAGCATTGCAAATTACTATTCACACCGGATTACCTGACAAAATCCGAAGTGCTAAACTCAAAGCCCTTTAGGAGAACCTTCCGTTAGAAGCCACACGCAGTATGAAAGAACAACTGGAGGTCAAACCAGATGGCATTCGCTACATGGCAGAGCGAATATGGGTTCCAATGTATGGGAACTTAAGAAAACTTGTAATGGACGAATCCCACAAATCTTGATACTCTATTCATCCAGGTTCTAACAAGATGGAGAAACTTACTCGTCTTTACGTGAAAGAAGTAGTAACCCGGCACGGAGTGCCAATTTCTATCATTTCGGATCGAGACGCTCGATTCACATCACATTTCTGGCAATCTCTACAAAAAGCTTTAGGTACGCGTCTAGACATGAGTACGGCGTATCACCCTCAAACTGACGGTCAAACGGAACGTACCATTTAAACATTAGAGGACATGCTACGAGCTTGTGTGATCGATTTCGATAACACTTGGGAGTCTCACTTACCTTTAGTGGAGTTCTCCTACAACAACAGCTATCACACTAGCATCAAGGCGACACCATTCGAGGCATTGTATGGACGTAAATGCCGATCTCCTATCTGTTGGGCTGAAGTTGGAGATAGCCAACTTCCACGTCCCGAACTTGTATTCGAAACCTCTGAAAAGATTGATCAAATCCGAAACCGTATGGCGGCAGCTCATGATCGTCAAAAGAGCTATGCCGCCAAACGTCGTAAACCTTTAGAGTTTCAAGTACGTGATATGGTTCTATTGAAAGTTTCACCTTGGAAAGGTGTAATCCCTTTCGGGAAACTAGGCAAACTGAATCCTCGTTATGTTTGACTGTTCAAGATAGTTAAGAGAATTGGCCCAGTAGCGTACCAACTTGACCAACCGGAAGGACTAAGTGGTGTAAACGATGTCTTTCATGTCTCGAACTTGAAGAAATGTCTAGCAGACGAGATACTCGCGGTTCCGCTTGAGGAACTACAAATCGATGAACAACTGCGCTTCATTGAATAACCGGTTGAAATCATGGATAGGGATGTCAAAACGCTCAAACATAGTAAAATCCCTATTGTCAGAGTTCGTTAGAACTCGAAACGCAGACATGAATTCACATGGGAGCGCGAGGATCACATGATACGCAAGTATCCGCATCTGTTCAAGCAATCCACGTCAAACACTTAAGGTATTATTCTAATTTTCGGGACGAAAATTCTTTCAACTAGGGGATGATGTGACACTAAGGAAAATTTTTTTATTTTTTTATTTTCGGGATGAAAATTCTTTCAACTAGGGGATGATGTGACACTCCGGACTTTTCATGCTAACTCAGTTAGCAAATCCAGTCAAATCTTAACTATTCACAAACTCCAGGGACTAGAATTGTAAATTCTTAAATCTCAAACTCTAGGGACCAATCTTGTCTATCTTTCTAACTCACATACATGAGTTGGAGGGACTAATCGTGTAATTTATCAATAGTTAAAAACCATTCTTGACCTAACTCAAACCTAAGGGACTAGTTCTGTCAACTTTGAAACTCCACTTCATAAGAAACCACAAGGGCTGAATCTGTAATTAACCCAATCTCGATTTTTTTGACTTTGGAAAGTCAAACCGTAAATTCTTGAATCAAATTCGCAAGTCCTAGTCGATTTTTGTTTGAAATTGAAACGGTTATGCACGTTTAGGACATTAACGACCATTATCAAGTCTTAATCATACGCATTAATCGAATTAAACTCAATTATTGAGTAATTAACTCGTAACCGTCGACCATTTTCATGAACACATCAAATTCGAGTAATTCACCTGTTAATTCCATAATTGAACACTCTGCACACGACAAACGAATCCCTCTGAAGCTTGTACGCGCATCAAATTGGCCGGAGACAGAACCAGACTCACCGGAGACCATTTGGTTCACAATCGAACCTGCAGTGACTCGAAACCTATCAATTCGTCAATGAATCTGGTAATAAAACCTACCTTTAGTTTTGTTTTCATCTGTAGATTAAAAGCCCTAAGAAAATTGGGGATTATAACACTCAATTCGACCAAATCCAGATTCTAGGGTTCATGTTAAACCAATTTAATCGAACCCTAATCTAAACTCGTTCTTAATTCAATTAACTCACAGCTGTAGGCTTGTAACCATCTACTGAGTGAAAGCCCTATGAAATACAGGGCTCATATCATCGAATTGAACGTGGATCGTACCTAGGGTTCTTTAACTTTTCTGTTTAATCGAATCCTAATCCACACTTGTTTTAAATTAAATTAAAAGTACCTAAACATTCGCAATTCCATTTTTTTATTAAAAGCCATATGATCTTAAAAAATTCTAATATCAGAATTCGTCGAATTGATTTCAAGTTCATATCTAGGGTTACGACCTTTTTTCTGTAATTAAACGATCTTAGGCTCGATGATTTTCAAATCAAACCCACCCACAGGATCTCAGGCCTTTGATTAACAAAACCCCCATGTTGTCTGGTTCAATCAAAATCGAAATCGTGGGTATTGGGCAAGGTTCGATCGTGCGTTCATATGGGGAGGGGATTCTTTTGACTTGTATGTTATAAACAATTGAAACCGGTATCTTGTGCGATACCCTAGCGGGCGGACTTGGTAATGCATGTGACCCTTAGAATGGAGACCTGGGTTCGAGTCCGGTCTCCTGCAATCTTTTTTTGGGACTTTTTCGCTTATACTTATTTAATAAAAATCATTTCTAATACTATTATATTAGTATATAAATGGGTTTTAGTCCGGGACACCACCTGTAGACTTGGTTTAGTTTTTATACCCTATTTTTATATTAAATGTATTTTTAAATAATATTAATTATATTATTTACCCATGTTTATTAACCCCGAATAAAATAATATTTTATTAATATTTTCAACCTGTGACTTCGAATATAAATAATATATTTATATATTATTTGCACCACGTTTATGAACTTATTGGTATATTTCAAACAACTAAATAATATAATTATTTATATTATTTACTCACGTTATAATCTTGAATAAAAATAATATATTTATTATTTTTTCGCGCAAAATTTTATTTTATTAACTCTACGAACTCAAAAATAATATTTGATGTTATATATATTATTTTCCTGCACCATTCTGAATGTCACCAACACACGAATATATATATATATATATATATATATTATTCATAACGTTCTACACGAAACTTGGTTATTTTGATTCTTATAGAAATCCTTATTCATGTGGACACGTTCGTCTACTTAGTAATCCTATGAATATCTTAGAACGTTGAAACTTCCGTGTCGTCGTCACGAAATCCCTTATGACCCTAATTTTATGTGTTTATAATTCTAAGGCATATGTAAGTCGTCTGAGGCTTACACTTGTGGTTCCAACTTATTTCCTATGTAATCCAACCACTACTCAAACTCAGGTGAGTTCCACGGCCCCTTTTTACTTGTTTTTCTATTGGGGGAGAAACATGCTTAAACACAAACATCATTTTACTTGTTTTCCTGTTGAGGAGAAACATGCATACTCACAAGCATTATTTTACTTGTTTTTCCGTTGGGGAGAAACATGCATACATGCAAACGGTATTTTACTTGTTTTCCCGTTGGGGAGAAACATACATACAAACGAATATCATTTTTACTTATTTTCCCGTTGTGGAGAAACATGCGTACGAACAAACATCCGTTACTTGTCTTCCAGCCAGGGAGAGACACACACAAACAGAAATGGATCACATAGTATTTCACTACCACTTGTGTACTTAAGCGTAAACTCTCATGAAAGTCCTCACATCGAACCGTTTAAATATGAAGAATAACGAGGTATGTTGAGTAGTACTACTGGGTTTGACAAACCCCACCCGCGTTAGTCGCGCTAACTCGATTGGAGGTCGAACAGGTGTAATATTGACCTCAAACATGCACCATGATTGATAGACCTGGTGGGAGGCATTCAAACATAAACTGTTAGTCTATGGTTGCGAGCGCTTAGAGTAACTTGTACATTGTCTAGCTAGCAATAGGTGTGACTTACGTATGTGGATCCAACAACACTCAAACAGTTTATTTACATACAAACCTGTGAACTCACCAACCTCGTGTTGACACTTTTTCTTACATGTTTCTCAGGTCTCTTTGGCACAGGTTGCACACTTAGGACATGCATGGAGTGCTACTGTCATATCATTCATTTCAAACATTTTAAACAGTGTTACTTATTTACATTAATTGTCGCTTGTTGCGTGTAATTACTTTTGATTTCATTCTAACGTTTACACTTCCGCATTTAACTCTGAAGTTTTATGTTATGACATTTTAAGTCCCATATAGTGTCGTTTGATGTAACTAATGACTGAGATCCTGGTTTGTCAAACGCCAAATGGTAAAACTCCGTTAGTGGAATTTGGGGGTGTGACAACAGTTCTGTGAGAGTAAAGGGATAATTCATCAAACTACTTGTCCACACACTCTGAAAAAAATGGGGTCGTTGAAAGAAAAAAATCGATTTTTTTTGGAAATAACGCGGGCCTTTTTGATTGAATCCCAAGTCCCTAAATTTTTCTGGCCCGAAGCCCTTGCCACATCCACTTATCTCATAAACCGTATTCCAACCAAAATCCTAAAGCTTAAAACCCCAATACAAGCCCTATCAGAAGTTACCAAACTCCCGCCAGCTCTTACTCTCTAACCACGAATCTTTAGTTGTTCTGTTTTTGTCTATATACCTAAACAGAATCGAACTAAACTAGATCCATGTGTCGAAAAATGTGTGTTTGTCGGCTATGGAGTGAATCAAAAGGGATATCGTTGTTATAACCCGAAGACAAGGCACATGTATACCACCATGAATTGCAATTTTCTTGAAACCGAATACTACTACACCACCCAACTCAGTGGTAAGGGGGAGAGTGAATGCTTAGATACATTGAGTTGGTTACAATACTTCCCATCACTAGTGGAAAATAATCACAGTACCGGAAATGAGTCACCCAAAGCTCCGCCACAGAATCAACCTGAAGCTCCGATCGTTAGTGCCACTATTTCCAATACCACTCCCAACATGATGTCCGAGGTAAGTAATACCCAATCTTCAGACTATACAAAATCTTTTGAGAATTCTTTTGCAACTAATCATGATATAGATAGTGGTGAACAAACTGAGGAACCGATCATTCCCGAAGAATACCCCCAATACCACTCCCAACCTGATGTCCGAGATAGTGGGGAACAAACTGAGGAACCGATAATTCCCGAAGAAAAAACAGAAACATACGTGCTACCTCCAAGGGCAAACAGAGGAATACCCCCAAAACGGTATTCTCCAGTAAAAGAAACAAGGGGTGCTAGATATTCTATAGCTAACATAGCCTCAGGAAACTTATCCAAAGAAGCCAAGGCATTTATCACCACATTATGTTAAGAAGAAATTCCAACAAGTATAGAACAAGCTTTAAACTCAAAAGATTGGAAAGAAGCAATGAAAACAAAAATGGAGGCTTTGACTAAAAATAAAAGTATAGAACAAGCTTTAAACTCAAAAGATTGGAAAGAAGCAATGAAAACAAAAATGGAGGCTTTGACTAAAAATAACACATGGGAGAACTGTACTTTTCCAGCCGAGAAAAAACCAGTCGGGTGTCGTTGGGTCTATACTATTAAGTATAAACCCGATGGAAAGTGGCTAAGGGCTACACTCAGAAATACGGGATTGACTACTCTGAAACATTCTCTCCGGTTGCCAAGATTGACACCATCAGGGTATTGTTTTCCATAGCCGCAAATGAAGGGTGGCCACTACATCAATTTGATGTGAAAAACGCCTTCCTACATGGAGAATTAAAAGAAGAAGTATGCATGGAAGCTCCTCTTGGGTTCATGAAGGACTTCAAGGCAGGAGAAGTATGTCGGTTAAAGAAATCTCTCTGTGGTCTAAAACAGTCTCCTCGAGCTTGGTTTAGCAGGTTCACACTTGTAATGAAAGGATATGGGTTCAAACAGAGCAATTCAGATCATACTCTATTTCTCAAAAGAAGAGGTAAACTTGTAACATGTCTAATCATATATGTTGATGATATGATCATAACAGGAAATGATGAAGAGGAGATGACAAAATTAAAGAAAAATCTTTTCACTTAGTTCGAAATGAAAGACCTTGGAAGACTTAAATATTTCCTTGGAATTGAAGTGCTAAGATCCAAACAAGGAATCTTCATTTGTCAAAGAAAATATATTCTAGACCTGTTAGCCGAAGTAGGACTGATCGATAGCAAACCTGCAGACACACCAATGATGGTGAAACAAAAACTTCTGATAGAGGAAGGGGCAGACCTAGCAGACAAAGGAAGATACCAACGAATGGTAGGGAAGTTAATTTATCTTTCACATACTCGCCCAGATAAAGCATATGCGGTAGGTGTGGTCAGTCAATTCATACATCAACCTCAAGTCTCACACATGGAAGCTGTATTGAGAATTATGAGGTATCTCAAGGGAACAACGAGCCATGATGTTCTCTTCAAAACAAATGGCCACTTAAAGATCCAAGGGTACACCGATGCAGATTGGGCGGGAGATAAAGGAGATAGAAGATCAACTTCAGGATATTTCACACTGGTAGGAGGAAACTTAGTTACCTGGAGGAGCAAGAAACAGAAGGTGGTCGCTCTATCCAGTGCCGAAGCTGAATTTCGAGGAATATCACGTTGATTGACAGAAATATTATGGATACGAAAACTTCTACCAGAAATTGGTTTCCCTCCAACAGAAACTAGCAAACTAATATGTGATAATAAAGCTGCAATCCAAATCTCAGAAAACCCAGTGCAACATGACGGTACAAAGCATGTAGAAGTGGATAGACACTTCATCAAAGAAAAGTTAGAAGCACGGATTGTTGAAATACCGTTTGTTCGATAAGAAGACCAACTTGCAGATATATTAACAAAGGCAGTCAACGGAAGAATCTTCAGCAATTGTTTAGCCAAGTTGTGTATTGGAGATCCCACTACTCAACTTGATAGGGAGTGTTAAAAAGAAAAAAATATTTTGTAGAGAAATAAGTGGGATCAGCCTTGACATCATTTCCCAATTTAGAGAGAATTACACCCGATCAGTCACAGCTAATTTACAGCTTTGTATTTCCTTGATTAGCATAGTTTTTCCTTGTATTTATACATGCTTTCTTTTGTTTGTAATGACAAGAAACAAATCAATCAAAGTAGTTCTCGGAGTTTGTCTTGATATCACTGTGAAATCACTATCCTTTTCTAACACTTATTTGTGGTCAACTGGTTAATTTGTTAAAAATTCTTTTTAACGTGTAACTCGCACGCCATCTAAAACTATTTCTAAGTCTACACTAATGTCCATCATTAAATTAGAACTCTCAATTATTTAGAAAGAAAAAAAAAATTATACTACACTCTTTGATACCACTAGGCTAAACGTCATTTGTGGTCGTCTTTATAAATGTTAGTACTATTTTTATGTTAATTTTTGGTGCTTATGGAAGCACTTCCTCTAAAATCAATATTTATAGAAACATATTGGGTAGAACAACCACGGCTATTGCATGAAGCTTTTAGTATTATAAATAGTAATCATTTCATCTAGTACCCTTTTCTTCTTCTTAGCAGATCCTGGATATTTCAAACTCAAGAACTATAGATCTAGATATTAAACACATGTAATTGTTATATTTCAAATTTTCAATTTTATTGCGTATTGCCATTTTCTGACAATTTATTGATATATAACATAAGTATTCAAAGGTGAATACATAAAGTTATTACTTATTAAGTCCATATAAAGCTCTAATGCCTTGGATATCATCAGAATTCAAACCCTTTACTGCTCCAACCGGGATGGAACTCCACATTATAGCGTTTTGAAATTGACTATGATCCAACCCCAGTAGATGTCCTATTTCATGAAGGGCCACCATTTCTACATCAATAGAATTTGGTCTTGCTCCAATAAACCAATTCTGATCTGCATTATAATGAAACCTTCCATCTGTCGGTGCAAAAGCATGCGCCAGTATTGTCGTCCGTGGAGGAAAGGGAAATCCGTCTCCAAGGTCCCCCCTTTCCCAACTTATCTTCAAATCAGCAGTTGTAAAACTATTAGCTCTAGAGAATGTGAAGTATCTGGTTCCAGAAGCCCATCTGTTGAAGGCACTAACAACAGGAGGTACATACATGCTCGGATAATTCGAGGCAAATGCATAAGAGAGCCGGCTTTTACTCGGGGGGCCATCTAGGATTATTTGGGAAAAACCGATAATGAGACACAATATGTAACAATTTTGTCTCGTGGTTGTAACTACTTCCCTTATCTGGTTGTCCACAACGAGGCAAGAGCATTTGTGAAATGGTGGGCCCATCTAGCGTACCAGTGGCATTGAGATGGTAAAAACTTTGATAATCTTTCACGGCGGCCTCAAGCTCTTCATCAAATTCATCATTTTCATAGGGGTTGACGTGATCTGGGGTATGTTGGTAATTTAGGTAACCGAATTGGGCAAGGTATAGTTTAACTTCATGGAGGCCTTGAACTTTGCTACCCCTTTTACATCCTTGAAAGCGTTTGATTGTGTCATCACCCTTGCTAAGAGAGAATAGAAAGAGTAACACACATAAAAAGGTAAGTTTGGATGCGATTAGTGATTTCATTTGTTGTCTTGGTAAAAACTTCAAGTTATTAGGTCTATTTATATAAGTGCAAATGTGGAAATTAAGTGTGGTCGGCTCAAATGTATTCCTTCTTTTAATTGGATAATTGAAGTTCCTCAGATCTGGTTATTTCAAACCCTTACCTACAAGAAAATAATATTTTTCCATTTTATAAAAAAAAGGTGATTTCCAAAAGTACCAATCACCCCTTGGAAATTGTAGAAATGCAAATATGGCTCACACTACTCATGAAAAACAAAGATCATGGATTTTTGATTGTGGTGCAACCGACACCATGACCTATGAATTGTCGGATATAGTCTCACCATCCGAACCGAAAAGAACACACATCCAAACAACAAATGGGAGAATAATGGATGTAAAAAGGGGGGGAACTATTGAGATTTCACCAACTTTGAAACTCACTAATTGTCTTTATGTGCCCTCGCTATCATATAAACTATTGTTAATTAGCCACGTGACAAAAGAACCCAATTGTACTGTCCTAATACACCCTACTTTTTGTATCTTACAAGATATCAGGACGGGAGTGATCATTGGGCGTGGCACTGAACGACACGGATTATATTATGTGGACGAGGTGATCTTCATCAAAACTTTGATAATCTTTCACGGCGGCCTCAAGCTCTTCATCAAATTCATCATTTTCATAGGGGTTGACGTGATCTGGGGTATGTTGGTAATTTAGGTAACCGAATTGGGCAAGGTATAGTTTAACTTCGTGGAGGCCTTGAACTTTGCTACCCCTTTTACAACCTTGAAAGCGTTTGATTGTGTCATCACCCTTGCTAAGAGAGAATAGAAAGAGTAACACACATAAAAAGGTAAGTTTGGATGCCATTAGTGATTTCATTTGTTGTCTTGGTAAAAACTTCAAGTTATTAGGTCTATTTATATAAGTGCTAATGTGGAAATTAAGTGTGGTCGGCTCAAATGTCTTCCTTCATTTAATTGGATAATTGAAGTTCATCAATGCATTAAGGAAGATTAACTTTAATTTAAATGATAAACACATACTACAAATAAAAATTTACACCAGAACTCAGTAGCGTATTTCACATTCCGACCTGCGGGTCGCTATATTCTATTTTCTACATAACGTTAATTATCAATTAAATATTTTCTATTGATTTATTTTCCTTAAATATATATAGTGGGAAGTTTCACATACATAAACTTTTGATTTTAAGGATTTCTTTTACCATGAGAACTCGTTATCGAGAAACAAACGGAACCCGTCAATACCATACTAATCAACTGAATCAAGTATTGTAACTTGCGTTGGACATGTGGTTTTCAAGAGTTTATGATAGAAAATCATTAAAAACAAGATTCAAACCTCAGACCTCTCCTAAAGGGAATCATATCATATGTGCTTACCATTCCAAAAGAGAAAACACTTTTTTTAACGACAACTAGGCCTGGCAAACTGGGCGGGTCGGGCGGGTTCGGGTCACGTGTCATAACGGGTTCGGGTCAGAATGGGTTCGGGTCAATATGGGTTAGGAGCAAAATAACTTCGGGTCAAAACGGATTTAGAGCAAAATTAATCCGGGTCAAAACGGGTTGTTTTAAAAAAAAACTATCAATTGGGTTCGAGTCCAAATGACATCGCCACCACCGCCGCCACCCACACCACCCCTACCCCTACCCCACCCCACCCCACCTCACCCACCCTACCCCACCTCACCCACCCCACCCACCCCACCCCTACCCTACCACCCCACCCCCACCCATCACACCCCACTACGTCGCCACCGCCTGAGGAAGGGGGTGGGTGGGGTGAGGGTAGGGTGTGGTGGGGTGGGGCGGCAGGGGTGGGGGTGGGGTGGGTGGCGACTGTGGTGGCGGCGATCGGGAGATGGCGGCGTGTGGTGGGTGGGGTGGGGTGGGGTGTGGTGGTGGGGTGGGGGGTGGGGTGTGGTGTGGTGGTGGGGTGGGGGGTAGGGTGGCGGTGGGTGGGGTGGGGGGTGGGGTGGGTGGCGACGGTGGTGGGTAGGATCGGGCGATGGCGACGTGGTGGGGTGGGTGGGGTGGTTGTGGTGGGGGTGTGGGTGGGTAGGTCGCCGCAACAGGCGGTGGCGGGTGGTTGGCGACGAATGCGTGTGGTGGTGGTGGCGGCGGCAAAGCGTCGAACGCAACAGGACGTCGGGTGATGGTGATGGTGGTGGTGGTGTGAAGGGGCGGCGTTAGTGGCGCGACAGCGGTGAGGGGAGGAGTACAACGGTAGGCCGCAGCAGAGGGAGAGGGGTGGCGAGGGGCGCCGATGTGGTGGTGGTGGGCGGCGGGGGTGGTGGCGGCGTGGCAGCGTTTGAGTGGGTGGCGGTGGGTGGTGGCGTGACGTTGGTGGGGAGGCTATCCCATTTGCATTATTTTTAATTTAACAAGTTTTATAATACATTTCGACCCATTGACTAATTTTAGGTGACCAAAATTGACCTGTCAACTAATATGAGATGACCCAAATTGACCCGTCAACTAATATGAGGTGACCCAAATTGACCCGTTGACTAATCTAATATGACCCAAATTGACCCATATACAATTGATTTTATACCCAAATTAACCCATTCTTTGAAGAATGGGTCAAGATTGCCACCCCTAACGACAACATATTTTATTAATATAAGGATGTTCCCATAGAAACTAGAAACAACCTAATGGTACAATTACGTAGGGAAATTAATGAAGTTACAATTATACTACAATTATACCAAGACAACCATTCTAACGAGGGGATTTCTGCCCTGTTTTTTTATCCACAAAAACACATTCGCCATCGCCTCTATATGTCCCAAATCATGGCCCGAAAAGTAAATTTCTTTTTCCAAAATCTTTGTTTAAGTAATTTAGAACAATTTGATTTTTGATACAACCATTATCTATTCGTGGCTCTTTCACTACCACTCATTAGTTAAATATGAATAAAGGACCTCACACAAAAAGAAGGCTCACGCCTTCACAAAATTTTCGTTACTTTATCGAAGTTTTACATACGAGATTGTGAGTTGTATACCATCACATATGTAAGTGTGGTAAATCTTACTGCGAATCAGGTGGGATAAAATGATACAAATATACTTTGAATATTACAAGAATAATACATCAAATATAAAGAAGTACAAAACATATACAAAGTATTATTTTACTCTAACATCCCCCTTAAGCGAAACGGAGGTGGTCCAAGACGTAACAAGGCATGAAAGTATTCAAATTGCGTTCAAGGAAGACTTTTCGTAAAAATATCTGCCACCTAGAGCTTGGTTGGAACAAACTTAGTGTATAGCTTCTGGAAGACCGAAACTCTTGTATAAAGTGATAATCCAGATCAATATGTTTTGTCCGTTTATGAGAAATAGAATTATGCAACATGAAAAGAGCACGACGATTATCACATAATAGTGTAGGCCAATCACAAGGTAAGGCATGGAGCTCCCCCTGTAATAAGTGTGTAATCCAAACAATCTTCGCAACAGTGTTAGCCATAGCTCGATACCCAGATTCACAACTAGAGTGAGAGACGGTGGGTTGTTTTCTTGGTACTCTAAGAAACAAGATTACCACCCAGAAAAATCAAGTAACCATAAGTAGATCTTCTCGTCTCGAGACAGCGAGCCCAATCGGCGTGTGAATAACCAATAATAGAGATAGTAGGTGGGTTGTTTTCTTGGTGTGTAATCAATAATAGAAATAGAGCTCCCCCTGTAATAAGTATGTAATCCAAACAATCTTCGCAACAGTGTTAGCCATAGCTCGGTACCCAAATTCACAAGTAGAGTGAGAGATGGTGGGTTGTTTTCTTGGTACTCTAAGAAACAAGATTACCACCTAGAAAAATCAAGTAACCATAAGTAGATCTTCTCGTCTCGAGACAGCGAGCCCAATCGGCGTGTGAATAACCAATAATAGAGATAGTAGGCGGCTTCTAAAAGGCGAGTCCGAAAGCAAGGGCACCCTTTACGTACCGAATAATGCGCTTAACACAATAAAAGTGTGTATCCGCAGGAGCCTGGAGAAACTGACTAACGTGGTTCACATCTTAGTAAAGATCCGACCGGGTAATAGTAAAGTATTGGAGAGCTCCCACGAGTGACCGGTATAGAGTAGGATCATGAAACGGAGAGCTTGTGGAGAGGAATGTTTCATTAGGAGCAAATGGGGTATGAACTGGTTTAACATCAACTAAACTTGCCCGTTCAAGAATATCACGTGCATATTTCGATTGACTAAAAAATAAGCCACCATTGGTATAAGCTACCTCGAGACCAAGAAAGTAATTTAGATCGCCAAGATCTTTGATGACAAATTCTTGATGCAGCTGAGTAATAAAAGAGGTAATGATATGCTCTTGGTTGCCGATCAAAATAAACCAAAAGATACATGATGCAAACCCATCTCGCATAAGAAAACAATTATAAGGATGTGTCACTTCTACTGCAAGTAAACCCATCTCCAATACGAAAGTCTTAGATGTTGAAATCAAGCTCGAGGTGCTTGTTTGAGACCATACAATGCCTTTTTGAGCTGACAAACATGATGAGGGAATTGTGGATCAGTAAACCCATGGGGTTGCTCCATGTAGATTGTTTCACTAAGATGCCCATAGAAAAATACATTTTGGACATCAAGTTGATGAAGTCTCCACTGATTAATAATAGTGAGTGATAAAACAATATGTACCGTTGAGGCCTTATCAACTCGGCTAAAAGTATGCAAGTAATCCAATCCCGGTATTTGAGTGAAGCCTTGAGCAACAAGACGAGCTTTGAAGCATTGAACTATGCCATCAGGGTTATACTTGGTACGATAAACCCATTTGGAGCTGACCACATTTACTGATTTGGGTCTAGGTACCAAGTTCCACGTGTCCTTTTGTCGAAGAGCAGTCATTTACTCATGCATAGCGGACAACCATTTAGGATTTTTAGCCGCGGATTTAAATCCTTTAGGATCGTGGGATGCAAATAAGACGAAATATAAAGGACGAGTAGCAAGAAAGTCAAAATCAGCATGATGCTTTGGTTTAAAAATTCCAGATTTGGCTCTGGTTGGAAAACAAAAGTTGTTTATCAAAGGAGAAGATGGAATCATGAGATTTGATCAAAGAATCTGGATTTCGAAACTTGGAGACATCCAAGAAAAAGTGATGGATGAAGCACATAAATCAAGATATTCCATGCATCCTAGTGTAAACAAGATGTACAAAGCTTTGAAGAATCATTACTGGTGGTCAAATATGAAACGATCAATAACCTAGTACATAGATAAATACTTAACTTGCCTTCAAGTTAAGATTGAGCACCAAAAGCTAGCAGGCCAACTACAACAGTATTACAATGGATCGTATTACTTGTCTAGAAATGGGATCGTATTACAATGGATTTCATTACTAAATTACCCGGAACACAAAAAGGGTATAATGCAATACGGGTCGTGGTCGATAGACTGACCAAGTAAGCTTATTTCATACCCATCAATGAAAGCTACTCCATGGATAAGTTAGCCAGAACTTATATCAATGAAATTTTGAGCTGCCATGGCATACCACTGTCTATTATTTCTGATAGGGACAATCGGTTCACATCTAGATTCTGGATTAGTTTCCGGAAAGAACTGGGAACACGACTGAAATCCCCAGGAAATTCCGGACTTTATTCCGATGCTTGTAATAGCATTATTATACCTATGAAAATTATCCTATTTATTTATTTCATTTTATAAGTACACATACATGCATACATTTATTTCATTTAAAAAAAAAACAAATAATAGGATAAAGAGTTATGAAATTAATGGCTAGAGTTCAAGGAAATAAATACCAATATAAATATAAATATAAATATATATATATATATATATATATATAGTATTATTTCAAAAGTCTACATACATACACATTAAATTCTCTAAATAAAATTAGGGTTATAAAAGTTATATTAATTAATTACCAATAAAAATAATTTCTAAATGGAATTAATTCTATTTAGTAAGTTACATTTTTTTACATTTATAACATTTAATTATAACCTAATAATTTATTAGATTTTATAAAAATTTATAAGATTTAATGATTTTATATTTTATAAAAGTCTAAGGTTTAAATTGTAATTCCTGAAAATTTGATTTCAATTAAAAACAAGTTTGTACATAAAATAATAACATCCCGAAACTTGGAGGACTTGTTCTGCCAATTCGCAATCTTCCTCCTTCCCAAATCAGTCATCGGTTCAAGACCCGTAACCCCCGGTTTCAGCCACCTTTATCCCAAACTCACTACTGAAATATTTTCGTGCAAATCTGATAACGACATTACGATTAAACCCATCAAATGAACCACTACCTGTGATTAATTGCATTTTGATGATGAACTTGATGTCGAATTCGTAACCGATAGCCCCACTACTAATCATTTACTCAATTGATTCAATACTGTAAAACTGGGTATAAATATGCTCACCATGATGTTAACGACACTCATTACAAACTTTCTACACCTCTAATCTTTGAAATTCATCTCTGTAATCCCCAAATTCACCGAAGAAGCAGAAATTGTTTTCGTTCAATCGTTCTCCCGTTCTACACCACCATTACAGGTAATTTTGGTGTCTTTAATTTCGGTTGGATACGAGGATCAGAAGCCCTAAGATTTCGGCTTCGATCGTTAGCCCGATCGAGGGGATTGGAGGGCTAGGGTTTACGGGTGTGTTTCCGAGAAGAAGATGAGTTAGGCTTGTTGTTTAAAATTAAAACGCGTCGCTTTCAGACCAGGGCATAAGCCCTGGTCTGATGGTTAGAGTGTTCGTGTTTGTGTGACCCGGGAAGGGCGCAGGTTCGAGTCCCGGTCACCCTTTTTGGTTTTTGAATTAATTCCTTTTATCATTTTAACACATTATTTCATGTTTAAAAATTTTCATTTAAATTTTATAAATTCTAAAAATGTAATCTAAAAGTTTTAAAAAAACTGAATTTATAAAATAATGTTTAGTTATTTTGTTTTAATTAAAAACACATTATAAAACATTTTATATTCATAAATAAAAAATAAAAATAGTTTTGTTTGAAACAAATTAATTATGTATTTATTTATAATGTTATTACATAAATTTAAATCAAATGTTTAGACATTTTATATCCTTTCAAGTTTATAAATAATTATTCTTGTAGGAATAATTATTTAAAAATTTCTTTTAAACTTATAGATACTCAAATAATTATTTAAATAATTATTTTATCAAAAACCCATTAGTTATATTTAATCTTTTATAATTCATTTATAATGAAATTGTTAATAAATTAACTAGTCAAATTAATTTTATTTATTAATAAATTAACTAATCATTTCATTTACATTTATTAGTAATCAACCATTTTATTTACCTTAACTATTAACCATTTTAAATTTATTGATTAAACTTTTATTTCATAAATTATTTATAAAGTTATTTTATAAATAAGTCCTATATGCACTATTTTATCTTAATTATTATCTTTAGGATAATTATGTAAATCAAACTAATAAATGGTTTAGTAAATTAATTTTTACAAACTATTTTTATTACAATTATTTTTAAAGTAAATCAAGAACTTATATTTCCTACAAAACAACCAAGTAAGTCCATCTTCAACCCAAACCCTAAAACCTTAGAATTTCCTTATCTTATTTATCATACTTTAAACTCTAGAGT
Organism: Smallanthus sonchifolius; assembly: GCA_023525975.1. NCBI lineage: Eukaryota > Viridiplantae > Streptophyta > Magnoliopsida > Asterales > Asteraceae > Smallanthus > Smallanthus sonchifolius. The sequence continues at coordinate 66,361,305 of CM042031.1, read as the reverse complement.
ACATTTATCTATGTAGGTTGTTTGTGAGAAAACCCTCACGAAGCCTATTCATCTATACTATTTCATACCATCCTTAGTTTCAAATCAAGTGAGTTTACATAGCCATTTTTTTTCTTTTTATGCTTTTGGGGTGAAACATGTTTAAAAATACATTACTTACACAATTCAATACCTATGTTCTTATGCTTTGATCTTTATGCTTTATGTTTTAAACTGCGTGGTGACCATTACATGTGTTCATGTCAGTACATTGATTAACTTGTGTGGTAAGCCTAAGGTAGTACCTTTTTATGATCATTTATATGGGAATCTGAAACTATAACTTAACACAAGACCTTGGCGGGTTTTGTTGAGTATCATCTTACTCCTTGGGTATCATCTTACCCCCTTTTTTTTAAATGGCAATCAATTGGATTGCGTATATAGTTTTCTATTATCAGGCTTGAATTGTACGCTTGGAACCTTGTGTCTTTTCACATATATGCTTTAGACATGCTTTGAACATATTGAATTGTAAACTATTACTTAACTTTGTTTAGTGTCAAAACCTGTGTTACTCACCAACTACTTGTCGTTGACATTTACTCACATGTTTCTGGTGCACCAGTTGAGGACACTAGGACATGGACTTAGTTTCAATTTAATCTTATTATGTTATGTTTGAATACTTATTTTCCTATTTGCAATTGTAATGAATGCTTTTAATTTGAATAATAAATACTATCAAATTTAATAAATGATCATGTGCTTAGGAACAATCGCGTCAGCCCCGGCGTATAATCTAGGAGTCCTAAACATGAGTTTAACTCGTGTCTCTTATTAGGAACTCTACTTTATACTCATTATACAAATACTTACATCCACTTTCCTATGTACATCTACCTATTTCTAACTACGTAGTGCAAATACATGAACTACAACATTCCAAGGACTACATGAAACTATTTGAAACTACATGAATTACTTGAAACATATTCTTAGTCTATAGTCTATAACCTTAGGATACCTTGGTATAATATTCCTACATATTATCTAGTTGCATGATACAATACGGTTGCATGATACAATACGAATTATCTTATGTGCTATGCTACTGGATAACCTACATGTCTACAAAAACTACTACCCCTGTGATACCTTCTTTGCTACACTATTTGAATTGTCTGCACAATACCTATTTGATATCACTAAATGCTATCCTAAGTTTTGCCACACACTTATACACTTTCATCTTTACACATCATCACTAATCACCTATGGAAAGATTCAAACTCTTAGGCCCAGTGCCCATTAAAATTTTAAAAATCCCGTCAAAGTTTTGAGTTCTGAAAATTAGTAGAGAACATGTGCAATCTGAAAGGGTGAATGCTTGTACTTTGGGTCTTCTGTCTAGAAAAGCATTTCATATAAATCCAAATCAACCGAAGGATCCGTATGCTTTCCTGGGAATTTCCGAAGTGAGTGTTCACCTATAGGCTAAAGCATGTCTTCTTGAAAGTATACGAACTTGAATCACTTTGATTTGCAACAGCGTCCATTTGGTTATATGCCAAATGAATGCAATCTAAACATCATTCGCTTAATTATTATAATTTGTACACAAGTCTAAACCCCCTATTTGATCCTTACACTTAATCATATTTAAGTCAACTATACCCCTTCATCGTTATGCCTTGGAGACTTTATCACCCTTGTTATCATTTGCAAGAGATTTAAACCCTTAGACCTTATCCCTCAAGGAAGGAAAGTTGCCTGAATAGGTGAAGCACACCCTGAAACCACAAGACACAATCCCTAACGATTCTCACAATAACCATGAATTCAAATAATAATGTTAATAGTACATGATGGCTGGAAGAGTAAGTGTAAGTCCATGGAAGATTCTGACTAAGGAAAGACTGAGTACTTCAGTGTGTCCTTTGTGACCCACCTCTCTTTCCTGGGAATCCTTTCGTGGGTACAATACTTATAGGTCAAGTGTTACTCCCGATATATTATTATAAGAACTCGGTGTTATGATTAGTCAAATTTTAAACTCATGAACACCTTTAACACTTACCATTACACTTACGACCTTTTCCGTGCTAGACATGCCCCCTTACCTTTCTCACTCCCCTGAAAATCACCTCGAAGCAGAGTCAACACAAGAGGAATACTTTGGGTCCCCGTCACCAGACAACCAGTCACCGGCACTACTAGCTGCCAGATCCATGTTTGACCGCAAAACATATGGGCTTAGGAGCAGGCTTGAGGCTCCGAGCAGCTGAATCACCTCCACCGATAGACCCTTATCTAGCACCTAACCTATACCATCCAGAACCAAGAACAAGACAAGTTATGAGACTTACCAGTGCAATAGGAATTCCAGCTGATACCACTCACCTATATGTAAGGACCGTAGAGTTTCTAGGGCCAGGGAATACTTGAATGCACATAAGGAGATAGCTGGAGCTGAAGCCCGATTTGCAATATGAATAACCACAATGATGTTTGTCTTGGTGCTCATCTGCTTTCTGGTGGAAAAGTATCTGAGATGTTAGCTAGATATTCCATTTCGCGTTTTCTTAAAAGTAAAAATTAAAACCCATATTCGGTACCCAAATATGAATGTTATTAGTTTTAACTCCATTTAATGATTGACATCTAAAGCTTCTTTGTAAACTAATTATTTTTCCTGATTTACTAATATAGTTATTTTGTTCTAACAAAATCTTTACCAAACCCTTGGTTTATAGATTTTATCTAGAGTATGAACTATTTACAAACCCCTTTACCTCGTAAAGAAACTTAATACCTGTCTTGTACAAATTGTTTTATAAAGGTGTTAACAAATATTTCATCATTTTAATAATAACTTGATTAATTATTTTATTATGACTATTTACTCCGTTAAACTAATTATTATTTAAATCTTGGCTTAATTATTAAATAATAAGGCCATTATTATCTTTCGAAACATTTTATTTATGATAATTGAATTAAAAGGTTTTATTTATCCAATTATCCATCCGATCAAATTATTATTTCCACTTATTTATTAATTTACAAACAAGAGTAAAAAAAATTCAATTACTTGTTTATTTACAAATAAAAAGCACAAATTAGATATTTATATACACATTATTCTGATTACCTGCAAAACTTTCCCATCATCTTGCACCTTCGAGAATGTATGAGCTTACTAGTCACTTCAAGGAGATAAATCATTTCACATAGGCATTAACCACCCATATAAACCTCAACAAAAATTGAAAACTTAAAATTCAACTACCTACATGATACATGAATGTCAAGCAACACGCTTGTCTGCAAAACTCGATCACCTACGAAATTTGATAGCTTACGTTACTCATGAAAGTCAATTATTTACATATGAACGTTCACATTATACATGAAAACTAATCTGTTTACATTATACACGAAACTTAATTGGTCACATTATACACGAAACTTGGTTGTTTGCGATATGCATGAAACTAGATTGTTCACATCATACTTGAAACTTACTTGTTTGCGATATACATGATACTAGCTTCTTCACATGATACATGATACTTGGTTGTTTGCAATATGCATGATACTAGATCATTTACGTTATACATGAAACTTGAGTGTTTATATTACACACGAAACTAGACTGTTTATATTGTTTGTAATTAATTGCCCACTATATACATGAGGCATGATCGTTCACTTTATCCATGAAAGTTGATAGCTATAAACTTTGAGCTACTCGGGGTTTGATGTATTCTTGTTCAAACACGAGGAAGCCATAAACTTTGAGCTACTTGGGGTTTGACGTATTCTTGTTTAAACACGAGGAAGCTATAAACTTTGAGTTACTCAGAGTTTGACATATTCTTGTTCAAACACGAGAGAGCTATAAACTTTATGGGTAACCTGGAGGGTAGGCCATCTACTTAGGGCACCCATGTATGGGGTTGTGCCACCTTGTTAGTCTTTACTCCCTGATTGACTTTACCATCTAGACACACAATTACTTATTAACAACTCATACATGAAAACAATAATAAACTAAATGTTTTTGGGTGTTTCCCCCACCTCTGTACCCACACGCAATAGAATGAACTATACGGACCATACGTCGATTTGAGTAATTGCGGGTGCACACGTAACTATAAAAGTCAGTGCATGGAAAACATAGTAAATTCTATCGTGTGTGATGACATAAAACGTATGGTGATATGCAGTAACGAAACTAATGGGATATGATAAGAGCATAGTGGATATACCACTGGTATATCCTACATATAAGTGCTCCTGTCAAATTGTCAGAAGTAACGTTCCTATTACTATGATCTTGACCAATAGTTGTGAAATCCTTATCCAGTGACATTATCCTAAACAGGTTTAGGTTTTAAAATTCTTATTATCCTCATTACAAGTGATGCATCCCATCATTTGAGTCCAAAATCATTATAGGGCTATCTTCTCCTTATTTTCACTTAAAATACCACCATCCATACCTGATGCGATTACCTGACCTGAACCTTGTCATCAACTATACTTCTCAAACTGACAAGCAAAACTAGTTGAGGATCCAAACACACACCTCTTTTTCCTGGACCCTCCTAAACAATTTCGAAATGAAATTTCCTAAAGTAAGGGAGACTGTAATCCCCCAGGAAATTCTGGCCTGTATTCCGGCGCTTGTAATTGCATTATTATACCTATGAAAGCAATCCTATTTATCTATTTCATTTTATAAGTACACATCCATGCATACATTTATTTCATTTAAAAAAAATAACAAATAATAGGATAAAGAGTTATGAAATTAATGGTTAGAGTTCAAGGAAATAAATTCCAATAGAAATATATATATATATATATATATATATATATGTAACATCCGGCCCCTCATACTAACAATATTGTCCGCTTTGCCCACTAAGAGCTCACGGATTTGTTTTTGGTTGCCCGGGTGAAAACTTCCCAGGGGTCACCCATCCCTGGATTACTCCCACCCGAGCACGCTTAACTGTGGAGTTCTCCTCTCATCTACTACATTAAGCCCCAAAACGTGTTGTTTTGGGTTGGACCCCATTCGTACTTTACTTCCTTCCGTGTCAATTTAGTTAGTGGCGATGCTATCCTCGAGAAATATTGAATGAATCTCCGATAATAGCCTGCCAATCGCAGAAAACTTCGTATCTCTGTTGGTGTCTTTGGGACGTTCCATTCCTTTACTGTCTCGATCTTTGCAGGATCTACCATGATGCCGTTTGGGTTTATCACTTGACCTAGGAATTGGACTTCCCTAAGCTAGAACACACATTTGGAGAATTTTGCGTACAACTTTTTCTGTTTTAGCACATCCAGAACTTCTCTTAGGTGACAGTGGTGATCACCCTCGCTTTTCGAATATACCAGTATGTCGTCTATAAAAACTATCACTGATCGATCCAACATTGGTCGACATACTCTATTCATCAAATCCATGAATGCTGCTGGTGCGTTGGTCAATCCGAAGGACATCACGCGAAACTCATAATGCCCATAACGCGTGCGAAACGCGGTCTTTGGTACGTCTTCTTCCCTTACTTTCAACTGATGGTAACCCGACCTAAGATCGATCTTTGAGAACCAACTCGCACCTTGCAGTTGATCAAAAAGGTCATCTATTCTAGGCATTGGGTATTTATTCTTTACTGTCCTCTTGTTCAGTTCACGGTAGTCAATGCACATGCGCATGCTGCCGTCTTTCTTCTTTACGAATAGTACCGGATCGCCCCATGGTGAAATGCTCGGTCTAATAAATCCTTTTTCTATTAATTCCTGTAGTTGAGACATCAATTCTTTCATTTCTGACGGAGCCAGTCGGTAGGGGGCTTTGGCAACGGGCTCAGCTCCTGGCAATAAGTCAATTTGAAATTCTATTTCTCGATCGGGTGGCAACCCAGGTAGATCCTCAGGGAATACTTCCGGAAAGTTGCACACCACGGGCACATTCTTAAGTTCATTCGTTTTCATTCTATCATCAATAACATATGCCAAATAAGCTTCGCAACCGCGCCTCATGTAACTTTCGGCCTTGATCATCGAGATGATGTTCGGCATCGTGCAATTCCAATCCCCATAAACCGTAATTGGACTGCCGCTAGGAGCTTTGAGGTGTATCCTCTTACGTTTACATATGATTTGAGCTTCGTTGGCAGCTAGCCAATCCATACCCAATACTATATCGAATCCTCCTAAGGTGAGAAGGAATAATCTAGAAGGAAACTTATGGCCCTCTATTTCTATGATACAATCATCGGTTACTTGAAATACTATCGAATTTTTACCAACGGCAGTTTGTACGCTAAAGGCTTTTACTATGGTGTTGACAGTGCAATCTAGTTTTTGGCTAAAGGCATTTGATATAAAACTTTTACTAGCACCAGAGTCAAATAAGATAGCAACATGTTCATCATTTACTAGAAACGTACCTGATACAACATCAGGGTTTCCCCTTGCTTCCTCCTCAGTCAGGGCATAGGCTCTAGTCCTCGCCTTCGGTTGTTCCCTTGCAGCTTCCTTTTCCTTTCCTAAACTGGACTGTCCGGTTTTCCAGCAATCTCTAGTCAGGTGTCCATATTTTCCACAACTCTGGCACTTGACATCCTTTAAACACTCTCGGGAGAAGTGCCCCGGCTTCCCGCACTTATAACACATGGTGGTGCCGATTCGGCACTCGCCAAGATGGCGCTTTCCACACTTCTTGCAAGTTTCATATTCATCTGACCTTGGTTTCTTAATTTCAGCTGCTGCATTCCCTTTCCCAGTGCCCCTAGACGGGTTCTCCCACTTTCTCTTTTGTGTCTCAGGTGCCGGGTCCTCATTGGCGTAGTCATCGTAGACGATTCCGCTCACATTCACTACCGACTCCAAAGTCGAGGGTAGGTTAGTTTTGACATGGACACTGACCCTTTGCGGCAAACCCTTGACATAATACTTAATCAGACGGTCTTCAGTCTCCACTAAGTGTGGTACCAGTTGGGCCAGCTCATTGAATCTCGAAGTATACTGGCAATGAGTCTTGTTGCCAGCCTTGAAGTTCAGGAACTCGTTCTCCACACGATCAATCTCGTTCTGTGGGCAGAACTTTTGGATTATCAGCTTCTCCAAGTCTTCCCATGTCATTCTGTTGATAGCATTGGGTGACTTAGTTCTTTGACCATTCCTCCACCAACTTAGTGCTTCGTTGGTGAAAGAATGAGCAACGTACTTAACAGCTTGGTCGGGTCAACACTCGCTGATGTTGATGACAACGTTCATCCTCTCGATCCACTCGAGGGTGGCCACCGAGTCCTTATTCCCGTCAAATTTGGGTGGGTCTCCGTCCTTGAAACCTTTATAAGTACACCCCCGGTCACTTGATCCCACCTTTATTTCATCCCCATTGCTGTCATATACCTTTTCCTCATTGTTCCCTTCATCATCTTCCTTGATTTTCTTTAATGCCTCCGTTAGTAGGTCAGGCAATACATTCTTCAAAGTGAGCACGACCTCACGGGCAATAGCATCTCTGACCTCGGGTTCCAATTGTAGAGACCCTTGATGGTCGCCCCCGGTTGGGGTGACATTAGTTTGGTGCACACTCTCTGTGCTTTCCGTGTGCACATCCTCTTCTTCTTGATGTCTTGGATTCAGTGGAGGCCTACCGACTCGGCCCGTGCGACCGCCTCGGCGTCCTGTTCTCCCTCCACCTGCCATTGTCTTTAGATTTCCTGATAGTCATAAAGGGTATACATCAATGTCATTCTCTCAGATCATAGTCTTAGAACAGTACGAACAAGGTAAATTTTTAATTACAGTGACCGGTTTGTGATTAGAAATTTACATTGCTTTTCGGGTTCCAAACTCTTCAAATTGGTCGTGACATTGACATCTATTGGTTCTAGGTTAGAGTATCTATTCTTATCCAAGTGTATTAACCTTAGTACTTACTTACCTTGCTGGCGTTGGCGTTGGCTACCCAGACTGACATCCGTGCGTTGGTCCCATAATCAGTTTGAGTCCAGACATTTAGGGATGTCTGAATCTCTCAAACTATTGCTCTGATACCAACTTGTAAGGCCCCCTTATCCCGGGTAACCTCACTTGTTGGATTTACTCATAAACAAAATCATAAATACTGAACATTAAATTTAACACGTTCAATTAACAACAAAAAAATTTACGTTTGAGTACATTACAGCGGAAGTCTCAACATTTAAAAACATACATCATTGTTTAACAAAAGAAAACATAAATCGGGATGTCAGTCTCTAGCCGGGCAGCCTTCACGCCTTCGCACGACCCTTTTCTTTGTTACCTGAAATGTATACTAAAAGTCAGCTAACGCTGGTGAGTTCTAGTTTAAAAAGATTAGATATAAACATTATTTCTTCAAAAGTATACATAAGTTTATATATAAAGAACATAAATACGTATTCTTAACTTTTACTTTTCTTTCATCATTCTTGAGTGACTACATTGATATGTATTCACCTTTAGTTTTTCCTTAACATTCATTTGGTCATACACATAAGGGTGATCAACCCGTCTTTTACTACGTATGTCACAAAGACATACGCCATGAAGCTACCGTCATAGCCCTTTGACTCGTCCGGTCCTAGAAACCGTCCGCCTTAAAACCGTCCGGCCAACCTTCGGCCGTCCGTCATAAACCGTCCTACCGTCGTAGTCCGTCCTTTTCGCCCGTCTACCCTAAGGTATCCGTTTCCCACGTGCTACCATGTTTGCAACTGTTCTACATATGATTTGGCATTTGCTTCGACCGTCCATTAATGCCCCTTTTTATTTCCTTGCTGATGAAGGAACGTTTTTGTCCCGGTTGCAAGATAGTCACGTGGTCGTCCGCCTACCGTAGTAGCCGTTAGCATCGAAGCGTCCATAACATTCACGTATATTCATAACATGCAGTACATATTATATAAAGCAAGATTTCGTTCATTCATATTTTGTCATTTTTTTCATTCATACTTTGTAAACATACGTTTCATTTTTTGTTCATAATTCATTTTCATATATATACATAAATATATATATTTGTATATCACGTATGATCACGTTGGCATTCATAACATTTATTCATTTAATGTATATACTTCAGCCCCAAAACGTTTAAACTGATTTGCACATAACATAGAAAAGGTCACATAGAACTCACCTGATGAGCTAGTCTGGTTTGTCCTAAACAAAGTACAACAACGTCACTTCTGATCTGAATTGAGTAGTTAAATACACATCAGACCTAATCTCGACTCTAACGGTTTAATCATTCTAAACATACTGACTTTACTTAACCATTCTGATGCCTGCGCACTTAGCAAGTGCGCAGGGCCTTGGTCATGCGTACTTGACAAGTACGCAGACTTTACTTCATGCGCACTTGGTAATTACGCAGACTTTACTTCACGCGTACTTGATAAGTACGCAGAACCCTTCTTCCTGTGTACTTGATAAGTACGCAGGATCTGATTCAGGAGTAAGAACCCTAACTTTTTGCATGCGAGTCTGATCATGTCAATATCTAAATTTTCTTTGATCAGAACGTTCGGTTTTTATTCTAGATGCTAGATCTTTGTTCATTTTCAAGTTTCATCCATAAAAACTTCACCTATTTAGCTAAAATCTAAAATCCTAAAATAATCATAAAAACTCAGATTATGATCGAACGCTTACCTGGATTGGAGTTATGATACAGGGAAGATGATCACGAGCACAGTAGCAACGTTCTCCTGAATTCCTGAGTCGATCAGTCACTTTCTCTCTCTAGAACCGAGCTCCCCTTTCTCTCTCTAGAATTGAAAGTGGTGAAAAGAAATGAATTGTGGCAGCCCTTGTCCTTTATATACATGGGCTTCCTTCGGCCCGTTCGAGCCGAACCCAAACCCATCCATTTTTCTTTCGTTTCTTTAACAATAATAATCTCGATCGTGTTATTATTTATTTATTTACTATTTTTGGGATGTTACAATATATATATATATATATATATATATATATATATATATTTAGGGTTATTTCAAAAGTCTACATACATATACATTAAATTCTCTAAATAAAATTAGGGTTATAAAAGTTATATTAGTTAATTATCTATAAAAATAATTTCTAAATGGATATAATTCTATTTAGTAAGTTACATTTTTTTACATTTATAACATTTAATTATAACCTAATGATTTATTAGATTTTATAAAAAATTATAAGATTTAAAGATTTTATATTTTATAAAAGTCCAGGGTTTAAATTGTAATTCCTAAAAATTTGATTTCAACTAAAAACAAGTTTGTACATAAAATAATAACATCCCAAAACTTGGAGGACCTGTTCTGCCAATTCACAATCTTCCTCCTTCCCAAATCAGTCACGGGTTCGAGACCTGTAACCCCCGGTTTCGGCCACTTTTATCCCAAACTCACTACTGAAATATTTTCGTGCAAATCTAATAACGGCATTACGATTAAACCCATCAAACGACCCACTACCTGTGATTAATTGCATTTTTATGATGAACTTAATGTCGAATACGTAACCGATAGCCCCACTACTAATCATTTACTCAGTTGATTCAATACTGTAAAATTGGGTATAAATATGCACACCCTGATGTTAACGACAGTCATTACAAACTTCCTACACATCAAATCGCCGAAATTCATCTCTGTAATCCCCAAATTCACCGAATCCCGTTCTACACCACCATTACACGTAATTTCGGTGTCTTTAAGTTCGGTTGGATACGAGGATCAGAAGCCCTAAGATTTCAGCTTCGATCGTTAGCCCGATCGAGGGGATTAGAGGGCTAGGGTTTACGGGTGTGTTTCGGAGAAGAAGATGAGCTGGGCTTGTTGTTTAAAATTAAAATGCGTCGCTTTCAGACCAATGCATAAGCCCTGGGCTGATGGTTAGAGTGTTCGTGTTTGTGTGACCCGGGAAGGGCGCTGGTTCGAGTCCCGACCACCCCTTTTGGTTTTTGAATTAATTCATTTTATGAGTTTAACACATTATTTCATGTTTAAAAATTTCTATTTAAATTTTATGAATTCTAAAAATATAATCTGAAAGTTTTTTAAAAACTGAATTTATAAAATAATGTTTACTTATTTTGTTTTAATTAAAAACACATTATAAAACATTTTATATTCATAAATAAATAATAGAAATAGTTTTGTTTGAAACAAATTAATTATGTATTTATTTATAATGTTATTACACAAATTTAAATTAAATGTTTAGACATTTTATATCCTTTCAAGTTTATAAATAATTATTCTTGTAGGAATAATTATTTAAAAAATTCTTTTAAACTTATAGATACTCAAATAATTATTTAAATAATTAATTTATCAAAAATCCATTAGTTATATTTAATCTTTTATAATTCATTTATAATGAACTTGTTAATAAATTAACTAGCCAAATTAATTTCATTTATTAATAAATTAACTAATCATTTCATTTACATTTATTAATAATCAACCATTTTATTTACCTTAACTATTAACCATTTTAAATTTATTGATTAAACTTTTATTTTATAAATTATTTATAAAGTTATTTTATAAGTAAGTCCTAAATGCACTATTTTATCTTAATTATTATCTTTAGGATAATTATGTAAATCAAACTAATAAATGATTTAGTAAATTAATTTTTATAAACTATTTTTATTACAATTATTTTTAAAGTAAACAAGAACTTATATTTCCTACAAAACAACCAAGTAAGTCCATCTTCAACCCAAACCCTAAAACCTTAGAATTTCCTTATCTTAATTATCATACTTTAAACTCTAGAGTACATTTATCTATGTAGGTTGTTTGTGAGAAAACCCTCACGAAGCCTATTCATCTATACTAATTCATACCATCCTTAGTTTCAAATCAAGTGAGTTTACATAGCCCTTTTTTCCTTTTTATGCTTTTGGGGTGAAACATGTTTAAAAATACATTACTTACACAATTCAATACCTATGTTCTTATGCTTTGATCTTTATGCTTTATGTCTTAAACTGCGTGGTGACCATTACATGTGTTCATGTCAGTACATTGATTAACTTGTGTGGCAAGCCTAAGGTAGTACCTTTTATGATCATTCATACTGGAATCTGAAACTATAACTTAACACAAGACCTTGGCGGGTTTTGTTGAGTATCATCTTACTCCTTGGGTACCATCTTACCCCTTTTTTTTAAATGACAAACAGTTGGATTGCGTATATAGTTTTCTATTACCAGGCTTGAATTGTACGCTTAGAACCTTGTGTATTTTCATATATATGCTTTAGACATGCTTTGAACATACTGAATTGTAAACTATTACTTAACTTTGTTTAGTGTCAAAACCTATGTTACTCACCAACTACTTGTAGTTGACATTTACTCACATGTTTTTAGGTGCAACAGTTGAGGACACTACTTGATCACATAGGACATGGACTTAGTTTCAATTTAATCTTATTATGTTATGTTTGAATACTTATTTTCCTATTTGCAATTGTAATGAATGCTTTTAATTTGAATAATAAATACTATCAAATTTAATAGATGATCATGTGCTTATGAACAACCACGTCAGCCCCGGCGTATAATCTGCCACCGGTCGGGGTTTGACAATGACTTAATATGAGTACAACATATCACCCCCAGACAGATGGAAAAGGTGAACGAACGATTCAAACTATGGAAGATATGATAAGAGCTTGTGTTATTGATTTCAGAGGTAATTAGGATAATCACCTACCGTTAATCGAATTTTCATACAACGATAGTTACCACTCAAGCATCAAGGCTCCACCATTTGAAGCACTGTATGGAAGAAAGTGCATAACTCTAGTCTGCTGGACTGAAATAGTAGACAGTCAATTATCCGGACTCGAAATCCTACAAGAAACAACAGATAAGATTGTCCGGATTAAGCAACGGTTGAAAGCTTCCCAAGATTGACAGAAAAGTTATGTTGACAGAGGGCGAAGACCTTTAGAATTCCAAGTCGGAGATTATGTGATACTAAAGGTTTCACCTTTGAAAGTGTTGTAAGGTTCAGGAAATGTGGAAAGTTAGAACCAAGATACATCAGATCTTACAAGATCATTGAAAGAATTAGGGCAGTAGCCTACAAGTTAGAATTACCTGAAGCACTACAAGGAATCCACAATACATTTCACATATCTTGCTTACACAAATGTTTAGCCTATCCAACTCAGGAAATTGCACTAAACGAAGTGCATGTGGACGATTAGCTTCATTTCACCAAATAACCGATTAAGATTCTGGATACTCAGGAATGGAAGTTAAGAAATAAAGTTATACCAATTGTGTTGGTTCAATGGCAAGGTCAGATCGGAGCCGACAATACATGGGAATTAGAAGAACAAATAAGGGCCAAGTATCCTCATATATTCACATCTTAACCTCAAGGATGACATTTCTTAAAGGAGGGGAGATTTGTAACACCTCAAAAATTCCCAAGTAAATAAAGGACCAAACTTGCCAAACATTCAAAGTTTAGGGACTAAGTTAAGAATAAACCAAAGTGTAGGGACCAAAAGTAAAGATTCTGAAAATCGTGCGATAGCGACTGCTACCCAGACCCTTAGTGGTCCGCCACGTGGTGGACAAGGCAGCAATGATGACGCGCTACGTGTCTACTAACGGACGAATTCTGAGGTGTGTAAACCTATGTCGGACCGCCACCTGCACCATAACGGTCCGCCAAGGCATAAGTGTTCTTAACGGTCCGTTACTTGGTCCCAAAGGCAGTTTTATGGCTGGAGGCGGTGGCGGACCGCCACCACCTGGTGTAGCAGTCCGTTACGGGTCTCACTTTGGCCTATAAATAGAAACGTCGAGCTCAATTGTTGACATCAGTCTCACACACCAAAAACACTTTCAAAACACACACATAGCTCCTGAAGATCCGTTTCCGAGCACCGGTTCGCATACGAGAGTCCGGTTTCTTGCGTTTCGCCTTCAAATTGTCATAGATAGTGCTGAGGTAAGGTTCCGCGTACTGTTAAGCTTTGATTAATTACCATTAAGCTAGGTTTTTGTAATTAAGTAATGTCATTATATATCTAGGAGCTTTGTCTGAGATATTTGCCATATTTCAGATAACGATAAGCATAAGTACTACTAAGATGAGTTCTTAAACTGTGATGCATTTAAAATAACCATGGCTATGTTATACTCCATTTTTAAAGGATGGTTAATTTATGAAATTTTTTTTTGAGTATTTTGAAATGATTACACCAATTTTTTATATATAACGCATTCTAAGCGCTTATTGTGTTTCACATAACCCGTGGAACGGCATGTTGGACAGGACCCGTGGAACGGGCTTTGGTTATATATATACTGACTTGATTGCTTATAGTTTTCTATGAGAGAGGGTGGAACCCCATGACTGTGTTCAAGATACTTTGGCAGGTCATTTTATAAACTTTTTTGTTTATGAATTTACCAAATTTATGTTGACCCATTTTCTTTAAAATGTTTTTTTAGCACATCACAGGTAGTCAATAGAGGAGGCATTCCAGGACTAGAAAATGATGATGAAATGAACCAGATGATGGGCATGCTCGGAACTATAAGTCCTGAAATGATATGTTCCTCCTTAGGAACGAAGATGAAACGTGGTGTAACCTTTTGATTTCATGATGTAAACAATGTTTAAAATTTTGTAATGAAAGATGAAAATTTAGTTTCCGTTGTGTGTTCTGTACCATGCGTCAACTCTAACCAGTACCTGGGACTGGGGTGTGATTGCGATGTCAAGGTCAATCAAAAATATATTTTAAAACTTAATCCCTAGCTACCTTAAACTGTAGTATAATGCAGTAGGGTGTCGTATCCACAGGGAATTCGTGGAAAATGTCAATTAAGAAAACTACTTTAAACTTTAATTAATTTAGAAGATCAGATTAAAAAGCAAAAAACTTTAAATACTTTGAAAACAATTATGAGAAAACGGATTGCTTCCGGGTTCAGATTGCAAGTTTAGTTATCATTGATTTGTACTAATTGGAAGTCACATAGACATGACCCGTTTAATTACTAAGTTTGACAAATAATTAACAACCGAAATAGTGACTGTTTTGAGCAACGATTATAAAACCGGATACTTGACACAAGTTAATTACCCAATAATTAATTACCAATTCAAACATAAACAAACAATGGTTCATGATTTAAAACCGAAAACTGATGCATGCATTAATTCAGTAAACCAAAGTGTTTAGTCAAACAAAGCAAACTATAGAATTCAAATAACCAAGCGATTACACAAATCCTACACCAAATCAGTATGAATTAGATAGTATCACCTTACAAGATCAATCCTACACCCGGAAACAACCACGGGTGGATTAGCCGCTCATGGTCATCATAGATTCTTCAAAGATGAGTAGAGATCGATCTAACATGAAAGAATGAGAAATATTGAAGCTTTTTCACCAAAAATCACCCTTAGGATGCTCTGGAACGGCTGAATGCAAAAGTCCTTCGACAATAGACTCCCACATGGCTTATAATTGGAATTAGGTTAAATTTTCTGAAATTACAACCTTTCGCATGTCGCGAACCAGAAAAAGAAGATCTTCACGTACCATGAAGAACAAAATAGTCGGGTGGGATTTTTCTGGATTCTGTCCTTTCTCGTGTCGCGAACTTTTGTACCCAACTCTTCGCGTACTGTGAAGAGTATAAAATTTATGTTTTCTTCTTTTGTTTCTCTGGGTCCCGTGTATGCTGCTATCCTCTTGATTAATTCTTATATCCCACTCATTTAGCACCTTTAACCTGTAAGACACACTAATACCAAATGCACATAAAACGACTCAAAGTACAAAGTAAAATACTCAAAACTATACAAAACTGATATATTAACGGGGGTTATTTAGCATTACATCACATCCCCATACTTGACCTTTTTCGTCCCAAAAAAGAATCTGCAATGGAATCATAATTGGAACCTGCTTTCACACTTTCATTCATATACAACTTGAATATACTTACGCGTTAACTGTAACAATCAGTATTTTGATCTGATTAAACCCAACCACCGACTCATCAAGCCCCCGATTCTGTGCTCTAATATTCTATTTATTACCAAGCCAACAGTCTATCTATGGGTCTCACACTCAGAAAGCTATAGCTTAGCCTAATCCCATCTCAAGGTCTTGTTTCGGCCCGGGTTAAACCATCTAGATTTTCCCACCACTATAAACACGAATTTATATGTTTTAAAAATTAATGATGGATAATGGATCGATGGATGAATGATGTCAGCTTGTAAGGACCAAACCTAATAGGCTAACGCATCAAAAGATCACCGGGAAGTTCAGAAGATAGCGGTTTGGAAGTATGCGGCCGCATACTTCATGCCCTAGCCGCATACTTGAAGTATGCGGTGCCCGACCGTATACTTGAAGTATGCGGCCCCGGCCCAAGCCCAACCAATTACTTGTGATTTTTATAAATAGTTATTTTGTTTATTGTAATCGGTTAGACGAGTTGTTGAACGATCTTGTACTGTATTTTCAGTGTTTAATCAATATATGAATCGTTTGATATTTGATTGTGTCTCGTCCTCTTTAATTATACCTACAAGTCACGTGTCAAGTCTGTTTCCGCCAGGTTCAACACGTCATTGAATTCGTTGATTGAAGATCCTCGAGAATCCGGACCTTGCAATTGGTATCAGAGCCTTAGCGCTCGTTCGGTGAAGCTTACAATGGATTTCTTTGACTCTTGAGGTATCAAAGTTACTGTTTTCATTTGAATAAACTGACTTGTTTGTTTTGGAAGTGTTTCTGGACAGATTCACAGGTTTTGGATCTCGTCTCTGTCGTTTTTGTTGACGAATTGGATCGCTCAGTTGATCTTTCACGGTGTTTCGAGTTCACGGTTCTTGAAGATTACAGTTACCTCGAAGTTCATGGTTCACCAGGTTTATGGCTACTTTCAAGTTTGCGGCTACTTTTAAGTTTTCGTCTATTTCAAATTTTACGGCTACTCTCAAGTTTGCGGCTACTTCGAAGTTTTCGGTTATTTCAAGGTTTATGGATACTTTCAAGTTTGCGGCTATTTTGAAGTTTCGGCTATTTAGAAGTTTACGGCTACTCTCAAGTTTGCGGCTACTTTGAATTTTTTGATTATTTCAAGGTTTACGGCTACTCTCAAGTTTGCGGTACAGTGTTCTCTGCTGATTAAGTCATGACTGATACTAATGTTATGGATAATGAGATTGGTACCACAAATAGACCTCCACGTCTTACAAATGCAGATGATTTTGATAACTGGAAATTTAGATATGAGAACTTTGCTAAATATAAGGATTCATCTATTTGGAAGTCTATTGCAAAGGCTCTTTGGGATGCATTGGTGGAAAGGTTTGAAGGAAATTTAGATATGTGAGAAAGTAGAAAGGACATGTTAAGATAGAAATTCAATATGTTCAAGTATGTGAAAGGGGAAAGTCTGGAATCTCAGATAAATAGATTTACTCACTTGTTGACTGAAATAAGCGGTGCAGGTATTGAGATGACCAAAGGTGAGATAAACAAGAAACTGCTCAACTCGTTTCCGATAAACTGGAACTTTAACATCACTACTATCAAGAGAACTAAAGATATGTACACCACATCTCTCACTGAGTAGATCTCCATTCTGCGATCATATGAGATGGACGATCAACAAAGGCATATCATGTTTATGTCTGAGACAGATCACTTAGTGTCTCAGGGAAGTGCTTTACTCTCCGGTATGTCATCAGCTCATTCTCCAAATCTGTCTGCTGTTTCAGCAAAACAGTTCATCATCATCAAATATTGTCAAAACTGTAGAAATGAATGTCGCATTGTTCAATGTCTTTCTAAATAGCTATAACGCATTACTAGCTGGAAAGCTATCTCCTGCAAATTTAGTACAAGATGACCTGGAACAAATTCATCCTGATGACTTAGAAGAGATGGATATCAAATGGCATATGGCAATTGCAATGCATCGTGCTAAGAAGTTTATCAAGAGAACTGGAAGAAACTCATTTGATGGAATGGAATCTGGGGCAAAGAAGATTGGTTTTGATAAATCTAACTTGAGGTGTTACAACTGCAGTAAACCTGGACACTTTGCTAGAGAATGCCCAGAGCCTAAAGTTGAGAAGGGAAGTTCGTCAACCAGTTCACAAGAAAAGGAAGCTGCTGCACCCGGCGAGAGCAAAGCTTTGGTCAGTCAGCAGACTGCAGGATATGATTGGGGAGATCAGATTCATGAGCTGACAATGAAGGTGTCAAATCATGCCCTCATGGAAAAAATTAAAGATACTGAGGTACTTACTAATACCTGTTCTCATAATTGTTTAGAGAAGATAAATAGGTATAAGTGTGATAATGAAATGTTGATAAAGGAAATTACTCAACTTCGGTATGCCAATGCTGAGCACAAGCGATCCAAAAATATTTTTAAAGATAAAATTAAGGCAAGTAAAAATGATTTTTCTAATCTTGAAATGGATTTTAGCAACAAGGAATGTCTTTATCGTGATGCTTTAAAAAGAATGGAAGAAACTCATTTGATGGAATGGAATCTAGGGCAAAGAAGATTGGTTTTGATAAATCTAACTTGAGGTGTTACAACTGCAGTAAACCTGGACACTTTGCTAGAGAATGCCCAGAGCCTAAAGTTGAGAAGGGAAGTTCGTCAACCAGTTCACAAGAAAAGGAAGCTGCTGCACCCGGCGAGAGCAAAGCTTTGGTCAGTCAGCAGACTGCAGGATATGATTGGGGAGATCAGATTCATGAGCTGACAATGAAGGTGTCAAATCATGCCCTCATGGAAAAAATTGAAGATACTGAGGTACTTACTAATACCTGTTCTCATAATTGTTTAGAGAAGATAAATAAGCATAAGTGTGAAAATGAAATGTTGATAAAGGAAATTACTCAACTTCGGTATGCCAATGCTGAGCACAAGCGATCCGAAAATATTTTTAAAGATAAAAATAAGGCAAGTAAAAATGATTTTTCTAATCTTGAAATGGATTTTAGCAACAAGGAATGTCTTTATCGTGATGCTTTAAAAAGAATAGATGACTTGAGTCTAAAATTGAATGATGTAGTGACTCAATTGGCAAACATTAAGTTAACAATCGAGAAAATTGAGCACTCTCGATAAGTTGTTTATGACATGTTAGATTCCCAAGTTATAAAGAAAGGAAATCTAGGAATTGGGTATCATGCTGTTGAACATCCTTTTAATGGAAATTTCACTTCTATGCCAAGTGTTCAGCATGAAGATGTTGAAATGGAGTATGGTGTAGGCCGTAAACCAGATCAACCTTCTTCATCCTCACAATCCACGCCGGTGATTGTTGGACCTTCGGTATAACATGTGAACGTTACTAACCCGTCTAAGTCTTGTGCAGCAACAGGATTAGTGGAGGGCATAGTGGAGGATTGTGAAAGTGATGATGAGCAGGAGGATCGTGTTTTTAATTCCAAGTCTTTGTCTTTTAAAAATACCGTGTCTGGTTTTTCAAATTCTGCTACTTTTGTTGGTTCTGGTTTGAATGTTGGTTTGAGCAGTGGTACTTTTAAAAAAGGTAATAAATTAAAAAAAAATTGAAATCCACTTTTGTAAAAGGTGGAACTTTAGAGAAAGAAGAAAAACATATCTTGAACGGTAAGAATTTTTAGTTTGTTCAAAACAAAAACCGTTCTTCTAATCGTGAAAGTAGCAAACCATCAACAAGTCAGTCAAACTCGAAGAAATTGCCTCAGTGTTTTACCAAAAGCGAGTTTTATGAAAAATTTGATAATCATCATCGTGCTTTTGAACAAAATGTTAGAAATAGTGATAGAAATTGCTTCAAATCAAATCATAGAAATTATGATAGAAATAATGATCAAATGTTTGATAGAAGGTTTTCTAGGAACTGTGAAAATGCAGGTTACTTCACAAGTTCTCCTCAACGGTCATCATCATGGGATACCTGATACTATGCCCCGTATCCGAGAAGGCAAACATGATATGTCTGTGGGAATCCCCGACACTTAGCTCGAAACTGCGTTCACTATCGTGAACACTCTGGTAGTTATCCGAATGTTTCTCGATGGGATAATGTGCATCAAAGGCCAAACACATTTAAAAGACCTACGGCCCAAAATCACAGAATGCCTAATGAAAAACAATCGGATAAAAGAATTAGTGCTGTGCATAAAACTCAACATCATGTTAAAGAAAATAATGTTTTCAAACATAAACAAAAGAAAAGTTGAGAAACAGATAAAATCCAGAAAGGGAAAAGAAAAATTCGTCACTCCAACAGCAAGCTCAAACTTTCAAAAACCAAAGCCTATTTGGAAACGAAAACCAAATGCACAAACAACACCTGTTGAGTTTAATGACAAAAGAGATATGAAATTGCAAGAAGTTTCATACTTGGATGAGTTAGGGCAACCCAAGACAACCATGGCTTGGGTTCCAGTTACTAATTAAAATGTTCTATTGTGCAGGGTCAGCCAAGGAGGCCTATCAACAACCTCTGGTATGTTGATAGTGGTTGTTCTTGGCACATGACAGGAGACATCTCTCAGCTTCATGACATTAAGATGTTCGATGGAGGGTATGTTTCCTTTGCAGGTGATAAAGGTGGGCAAATCACAATGAAAGGTACTGTCACTAATGGTACTCTCTGTTTCGAAGATGTGAATTATGTGTCTGAATTGAATCACAGCTTGTTAAGTGTGTCTCAAATTTGTGACAAAAAGTTTTCAACTCATTTTAATGATAAAGAATGTTTGATTTTAAAACCAGGGTTTGTAGTCCCTGAGGATTGGATTTTAATGAGAACACCGAGGTGTAAGGATTCATATTTGTTAGATATGAATAGTGAGTCAGCTTTAACCAATACTTGTCTATTTTCTAAAGCTTTTGAAAATGACTCAATGCTCTGGCATCGTCGTTTAGGTCACATAGATTTGAAAAACCTAAATAGAATTGCTAAAGGAGCACACATGGTCGGTTTGCCTTTAAAAGAATTTTGTGAAGTTGAAAAACGTATTTCGTGCGCTAAAGGCAAACAACATAAACGACCACACAAACCCAAGTTGTTTAACTTAATTGAATCTGTTCTATAATTTCTTCATATGGATCTGTTTGGTCCTGTGAGTGTGATGAGTCTTGGAAAGAAATCATATTGTCTTGTTATTGCTGATGGCTACTCACGATTTTCTTGGGTGTTCATGACAGTTGTGGAAAATCAACTGAACTTGAAGATCAAGATTATCAGAAGTGACAACGGGACTGAATTCCGAAATGAAGTTCTTGATAGCTTTTGTGCAGAAAAGGGGATTGCATGACAATTCAGCGCTGCTAGAACTCCTCAACAGAATGGAGTTGTTGAACGAAGAAATCACACGCTGATAGAAGCTGCAAGAACCATGATCTCTGACTCTAAATTGCCGATATTCTTTTGGGCTGAAGCAATTAATACAACGTGCTACGTGCAAAATAGAGTGCTACTCAACAAGCATCATCTGAAGACTCCATATGAAGTCATGTTTAACCAGAAGCCAAAGGTCGGTCATTTCAGAGCATTTGGATGCCTATGCACTCTATTGCATAATGACAACATTGGATCCAAATTCTATGCAAAGGCCGATGAATGTTATTTCATTGGATACTCATCCTGCAAGACATCATACAGGGTTTACAACAAGAGAACAAAGCAGATAGTGGAGTCCTACTACATTGACTGGCAGGAGCTTAACAAAACTGATGCGGATTCTGGTCCAAATTGGTTATTTGATTATGATTATGTATTTAAGTTGTTTAATGTTTCTTCTAGTGTTTCTGATATGTCAGATGATGGTTTCTACAAGTACAGTACATTCGACTACATAATTGATGAAGACCCTGATCAAGAATCATCTTCATCTTCCAGAACTCAAGCATCTTCTTCTCAAGAAAGTGATCAACAAACCGCTGATCCCATCAATAATGAGACTGCTGCGTCTGGTAATGCTTCACAAGAGACTGTTGCATCTGGAAGTGGTCACGCTTCTCAGGATACGTTTCCTGACCCACATGTTATTGAGAAGCCGGTTCCCATAACTGAAGAAACAGATCAGCATATCACTAACTTACCTGAAACGATACAAGAAGAAGAAGTACCAACATTGCGGATTCATAAAGATCATCCCATAGAGGATATCATCGATCCTCTCTCTAACAGGGTGAAAACAAGGAGTCAATCTAGAATAATCTTTGTCTGCTTGTATTATGCATTTATTTCTCAAATAGAGCCTAAGAACATCAAGATGGCTTTAAGTGAAGCAAGCTGGGTGGAAGCAATGCAGCAGGACCTGATGCAGTTTGAAAAGCTGAAGGTTTGGGAGCTTGTGCCACTACCACAAGGCAAGTTGCCCATCGGAACTCGTTGGGTTTATAGAAACAAAAAAGATGGCAGTGGAGTTATTATTAGAAACAAAGCTAGATTGGTTGTGCAAGGATTTTATCAACAATAGGGAATAGATTATGAAGAAGTATTTGCACCAGTTGCACGTCTTGAGGCCATTCGCATCTTTTTGGCCTATGCCTCTTACATGAATTTCAAGGTATTTCAAATGGATGTGAAGACATCATTTCTGTACGGTAAGGGTCAAGAAGAGATCTATGTGTGTCAGCCACCGGGGTTTGAAGACACCAATCACCCACATCATGTCTACAAACTAGACAAAGCTTTGTATGGTTTACATCAAGCACCACGTGCATGGTATGCCACTCTGACAGAGCACTTGCTTGCAAATGGCTACACTCGGGGAACCATCGATCAGACATTGTTTCTTAAGAAGATGGGAGATGATCTTATTCTTGTCCAAATCTACGTTGGCGACAACATTTTTGGATCAACGAATGCTGCACTGTGCAAAGAGTTTGAAAAAGTGATGAAGAAAAAGTTTGAAATGAGTTTAACGGGAGAAATGGCATTCTTTCTAGGGTTGCAGGTGAAGCAAATTGATGACGGAATCCTGATTTATCAGGCTAAATACGTAAATGACATTCTAATCAAGTTCAACTTTGCTGACTCTAAACCGGCCTCCACTCCTATGGCAACTCGACCCGTTCTTACTCCAGATCTAGGAGAACCTGGAATTGACCAACATCTCTACAGGTCAATGATTGGCTCGTTAATGTACCTGACAGCTAGCTGTCCGGACATCATGTTTGCGGTTTGTCAGTGTGCATGATATCAAGATAATCCTAAACTTTCTCACCTTAATGTTGTCAAAATAATTTTTAAATACTTGAAGGGCAAGCTTCGGCTCGGCCTATAGTATCCAAAGGATTCGGAATTTAACTTGTTTGCTTTTACTGACAGTGATCATGGAGGTTGCAATCTTGACAGAAAATCCACAACCGGTGGATGTCAGTTTCTGGGGGAGAGACTCGTATCATGGCAGTGCAAGAAACAAACCACCGTTTCGACTTCTACTTCTGAAGCTGAATATGTCACCGCATCCGCATGTTGTTCTCAGGTTATCTGGATGTAACACCAATTGCTGGATTACGGTTTGAATTTCTTTGACTCCCCTATTTTCTGTGATAATGAAGCTGCTTTATAGATTGTTAAGAACTCGGTCCAACATTCTAAAACTAAGCACATAGACATAAGGGTGCATCACATTCGTGATTGTTTTGAAAGAAAGCTTATGCATCTTGAACAGGTTTCTACTGATGATAATGTTGCTGATATATTTACAAAAGCCTTTGATTTGGCAAGATTCAACTTTCTGGTTGAATGTCTAAAAATGATCTCCTTTGATTAGAAGGTCGCAGGTTTGGTCACCAAAAATATTTTTATTTTGTTTATTTAAATTTTGATTTATTTCATAAATACAAAAGTTTAGGGGGAGAAATTTCCTAAAAACACCAAAAAGATTTTTATCCTTGAGTTTTTTGTCTAGAAAATTACAAAAAGATTTTATTTTATGTTTTATTTCTGAGAAAAAATTGAGAACTCTGTCTATTGGGAAATGATAGTACATCATTTTAGGGGTCGGATCATCATATGCAAGGCCTGTAGTTGAAAAGACTAGGATCTTAGGGTGATATGTTGATAGGCTCTACTAAAACTGGAAAGACAAGATGATAGTGTTTCACTTAAACATAAAGGTTATTGTCATAGTGGGGAACATCTCATAGATTGGTAGAATATTTATTTCCTGTTAATAATCGAGCACTTAAACATAAAGATTGGTGAACTGTGGATGAACATAATATATCTGGATTGCACAAACCGAGACCCTTCACAAAGGGGTTGCGAGCTGACTTGATACAAGTCTGTACATATATTTATATATATAGATAAAAGACATGCGTTGACATGCAATAGGTGAAAAGACACTCAATGATAGTGCAAAGCTAATCTGCAAAGCAGAATTCTGAGCAAAAAGACACGCAATGTTAATATCGTGCTATAGGAAAATTTCAAAAGATATGTCTAAAGACGTACATATAAGTATACTTGTAAATATTTTTCCTGTTGGGAATGTGCGACTGGGAAGGAATCTCTTATCAGAGCATGTAAGTCCATTGTGCTATGCTTTTGATGACATTTGTCTGAGATCTCCTAAACAGTTCATTGACCCGTGCTAGTTATGCTCTTTTAGTTATTACTTAGGTGCTCAAAAGATCATGAGGAAGGGAAGGTTTATCCGATATGTTGTGGGGTCCATTTAGTTCATCAAAAACTCATCTATTTCACATTATGATAATTACAGGTTTCTGAGATGTGAGTGTGGGACCCACTAAGGCATGAATAATTATTACACGAAAACATGATAACATCATTCACTGCTTGCTTGTCAATTAGTATAAAGGCTTGAGTTTAAACGGATACTGTATATTGTCAATCACCGAGACCTATCTAAGAAAATGAACGGCTAATAAGTATGCTTTGATCTGCTCTAGAATGATATGATCCCATAACAGAGTTTCTATCAAAAATGCTGTGTGTTTGACTGCCATTATGAAAAGAACAAAATGATTTTGTGTTTTTTTCTTAGTTTAAGTTATTTTATTTTTTGTCTTTTGTTTATACTTCATAAATTATCAAAATGACCGTTCCTGCTTGACCCGAAAATCCGAAGGAAAGTGTTTTGAAAAGTTCACGGTTTTTCAAAAGTATGCGGCCACATACTTGATGCGGGGCCGCATACTTGAAGGCCCTCTATATATAGTCTTGAAGTTTGCGGTTCTAGAATTTCACCAACCGCATACTTCATTTTCTTCAGCCGTATACTTTGTGTTTAGCTTCTTGTGACTGATTACTTGATCCCTGTGTGATTTTGTTGCTACATTCGTGTTCAAGAAGTGTAGGCAACCATCAAGGTAAGAAATTGGACCATGGATCCACAATAATCGAGTGTGTGAGATGTTCTTGTTGAGTCCGAAACTGAATTGAACTTGTTTGACCAAATTTGACCGTTAAAAGTTGTGCAAAAACTGAAATTGATCCACTAGATTAGGTCATAGTCATTAGGCGACCCTATTGCACTGGAAATCCAAACCAAAAACTCTATAAAAACCTAGAATTTTAGAAGTTTACGGTTTTCAAAAGTTTACGGTTTTTTTATTCAAGTTTGCGGTGTTTGGAAGTTTGCGGTGTTTGGAAGTTTACGGTGTAACTAAAGTTTGCGGTTTGAATGTTTTAGCCGAAAACTTTAAGTTTATAATTTTTGTTTAATTTAACTTGTTTTACTGCTTGTAGGCATGGCAAACTTGAAATTTGTAAAGGATCACAACGAGTCAGCATACTTGGAAGACCCGCCTCAGCATCACAACATTTTCAGATTAATGATTGTGGGTTTAAGGGCGTGTAGAATATTTCATGCTATTTCACAACATCAAGATATATGTGAAGACTTTATTCGAGATTTCTGAAGCACGACTGATTTCGTAATAGAAAATGAAGTTGAGGGAATAACTTGTACTGTGGCTGGAAAGCGCATAGTCATTACTGAAGCTATTATCAGGGAATGTTTGAACTTTGGTGACGCTGCCGGATATGCTACAAGTTTTTCTGTTGAACAAATGAACGACACTTTTGAAAGAATGAGCTATGAAGGAGGTCTGCCATCATTGGAGAAGAAATGTTTGCCACCCTATTGGAAATACTTGGCACATGTGGTGAATCAATGTATATCTAGAAGAAATGGTGGCTATGATGAACTAAGTGCTAGTATGACTACTGCTGTATATCAACTTGTAACAAGGGAGAATTTCAACTTCTCAAGAGTTGTGTTTGAAGAGATGAAAAGCAACTTAACTGGAAAGAAAAAGTCAGTTTTCTTGATGTATCCAAGATTTCTACAAATGATAATCAACAGAAATCACTCAGAGCTAGTCATGACACAGAGGAGACTGCATGTAAAGGTTATGGACAAGAGCATTCTATCCTATATGAGTATGAACAATGACTCCCTTAGAAAAGTTTGGAGCTTTTCCTGAGATAGACAATCCACAACCACAACCACCACCACAACCTCAACATCAACCACATCAACCCCGTCGTAGACTCAGACGTGCACCGCGTCAAGTTCAGGCTGAAGTACATGTGGTTGATGCGCCTGAAATTCCAAATGTGCAGCTGGCCGATGAACATGCGGCCAGTGTATGTCGAAAATGAAGAAAATGTTGAGAATCTTGAAGATTTGTCAGATATAAATCTAGATGATTTTCAATTCTCCGACACTAAAGATCAAAGCTCTAGTGGAAAGAATGTTGAAGAGAAAGAGAGTGAGTCTGAAGAAGACTCATAAGGTGAAGAGTTTGACACATCCGAAACATAAAGTGACAAGGAAGAAGTACCCATAAATAAATATCACAAAAGCCTTTTATCTAAAAGAAAGGCTGATGGGAAACCTCCTCTCATCAACCCTTCTAAACAGCAAAGTGATACTTCCGATGAAGACTATGATTTTGAAGTTGATCTAAGTCCGAGAAAAAGAAAAAAGTCTTCTGAACAACTCCCGCAAAAGTCTACACCAATCATTAAACCACCCGTCATCCAACAGCAGGATAAGGGCAAGGCAAATGTATTTGATCAACCCGCGCCTGTAGATGTTCAAGCCTTACAACAGAGAGTATTTGCTCTGGAACAGGACTCTGTTGCCAAAGACTTGAAGATTGAGAAGCTCAGTGAAGAAAATGTTACTCTCTGGAAGACTATAAACTTACAAGATAATAAGATCAGTAGTCTTAAGGAAATCATGGTATTTGTGCTTAAGAGATGAGAAAGTTAAAAGAAAAGAAAGATAAAAGGAAAAGAAAAAGGATGGATGGATGTAGTGGAAAGAGTGATGGGAAGGGTGATGACAATGATGGTGATGGTGATGATAATGATGGCAAGGGTTATGATCATGAAAGAAACAAGGATCAAGAACATCTACATGAAGGAACCGGCTCTCACGAAGACATGTCAAGAGTAATGGTTATTTATGATCCTGAATCAGCAAATAAGTGATCACAATAGTCAGATAATGATTTATCATTTGACTTTGAGTATGATCTTGATGAAATACTCAAGTCTGGATCAATGTTCTCATTTGAAGATGATCTGGCTGCACTTGATGATAACTTCATATGAGAATACATGAATGAAGATTTCTTTGATACAAATGTGTCTGTTTCTCCTACATACTTGAGTGCTCAAGGAAAGGTGATTACCGGTATTGACAACGATTTATTCGTCGAAGGTAATTCGCCTCCTCACGTGGAAACATCTGCTAAACATGTTGAAGAAGAAATATCATCTTCAGATGTTCCAGTAGAAAAGAAAAGTATGTTTAAATTTATTCCTCCACGCGATGTCCATTATGTCACATCCTCCAATGAGCTTTCAAAGAAGAATGATTATTCTCCTATCTTAAGCTAAATGTTTAACAATGAGAAGAATTTATACATGATCAAGAGAAAAAATGGGCGAATAGAATATTTTGCACGATCACATGACATTATGTCACTGCCCAGATTTGATCTGCAGACATTGAACAAAGCTCCTTTCTATAATCCAGGAAATGTTGGAACAGCAAGAAGTTTTGTTTCACTCCTTGAAAAGGAATGTGAAAGTAGATTCAAGATACTAAAGCTTGCTGAATGCAAGAGGGTGAAATCAAAGTACACGATTGACAGAATAACCCAGAAACCTATTGTAATGGAAGTCTATACTCCTCCCAAGACTATGGATTGTGTTCCAGTTCATCAAGCTCTGCCTGACAACTCTCTAAGTAAACTGGATTACTGGCATTACAGCTCTATGACAGGCTACATTTACATCCAGTGTGCAGACAAAAAATTTACTATTGCTGATCCTATGAATCTTTTGAAATTTGGGAAGGAATATATGATAAGATTGTCCAAGCAACATCTATTCGTGCCTGAAGAAGAAGAAAAAGAAACCAAGCCTTTTGTGAAAGTTCTTGCAACTGCTATAGTCAAAGGCCTCTATGCAGGAGGTGGTGATTACTTAGCTGATATTGAAATATTATAAGTATCTTGAGTGCATTAGCCTAGAGGGAGATTGTAAGGACCAAACCTAATAGACTAACGCATCAAAAGATCACCGGGAAGTTCAGAAGATAGCGGTTTGGAAGTATGCGGCCGCAGACTTCATGCCCGACCGTATACTTTAAGTATGCGGCCCCAGCCCAAGCCCAACCGATTACTTGTGATTTGTATAAATAGTTATTTTGTTTATTGTAATCGGTTAGACGAGTTGTTGAACGATCTTGTACTGTATTTTCAGTGTTTAATAAATATACGAATCATTTGATATTTGATTGTGTCTCTTCCTCTTTGATTATACCTACAAGTCTCGTGTCGAGTCTGTTTCCACTAGGTTCAACACGTCGTTGAATCCGTTGATTGAAGATCCTCGAGAATCCGGACCTTACAGAGCTTTTATTAACTTATATGATTAAACCTTACCTAGTGGTGCTTCAACCAAGCTGGAACTCGAGATGTGGCACATAGGCTGCAGTTTTAGCAATGAAGCACATAAGAGTCAACTTAGTGGTGTTTCAATCAGGCTGGAACCCGACGTGTGACACATAAGTGAAACTTAGTTATCCAAAATGATTGATTACTTAAGAATCTAACCCAGTGGTGTTTCAACCAAGCTGCAACGCGGCGTGTGACATGTAGGCGAAACTTCACTTCTCAACTTAATTAATTAAGCTCATGCAATGATGGATTATGGAATGCCGGTGCCACCAACTTTCGGATTTATTTTCATAAAAAGAAAGCGGTGTGCCAAAGAAATTTCAAAAACCTTTAAATTTTTGTTTAATGTGGTACCTATCACCCTATGTTGACAGTTTTTGCCTTATCATTACCCCTAAGATGAGAACTCACAAGATATCTTGAATTAATTATTCAATTAAGCTAGAAACACTATCAGGATGTTTAAGCTCTTAAAGTCGGCTGGGCCTACCAAAACGTTACAAGTTAGACACGTTTTCCATTGTTATAATTTCATTTAATTCCACAAGCACGGTTCCAATTCTACCTATCATCTTCCATTTGTGTTTGCAAAAGTTCTAATCTAAGGATATTTTTGAAATTTTAAATTTTTATGGATTTTTCAAACTTTTCTGGCTATACAGACTCATATTACAAACCTAGACAAGAGTCTCCCCTCCCCACACTTGAACTCTACATTGCCCCCAATGTAGGATGAAAGACAACAAAAAGAAATATACAAAAATCAGAAAAACTTAGCTGGTTGTAGCTATGACTGCTTTCAATTCCAAATCCAGACGATGGTATAACATTTCATTCACGATCATCGTCAAAATCTGCTAATGGGCTGCCTTTTACAATTAAAGTCACATCAAGCTCGGAATATCACCACCCGAATTGAGATTGAGTACGGGTGGATCAATCTAAACCTGCAAAGTTAAACTCGAAACAAACCCAAGAGCATCAAACCGAGTCAATGTAAAGACTCGATAAGCAATAAAAGACCCTACGGACTAGACACGACTCAAAAATACCAAATAATGAAAATTAGGGGGAAAACGACATTTCAGCTTTTTCGCGTGTCGCGAAAACCCTAGCCTCACTCTTCGTGTATCGCGAAGAGTGAAATTTCATCCGGCCCTAATGTAACTTCTTTGCGTGTCGCGAAGATTGAGCTCTGGGTCTTTGCGTACAGAAGGTTTTGGCAATTTTTGTACTTAGAAAATTTTTCACTTCAAAAACCCAAAATTTTCACTTTTTCAAAAACATGTTCCAACACTCAAATCATGTGCATGCATACCTGGAACGTCATTTTTGATGATTTTCCATGCTCATATGGTCCCGAATCCCTGAAAAAACTTAAAAAATACACAAAAACATACCGAAAACATTGAAAAACAAGACACCTGACTCTACAAACTCTACACACAGTACCCTACCCCCCAGAGAATTATGCATTGTCTTTAATTGCATTACTACAAGCCTTGTTATCCCAGAATGTCCCCACACTTGGGCTATTCCCAGATAAAAGCACACAAATAAAAATAAATTCCTAACTCACTTTCGTAGGAATCACGATTGCATTTAGCACATGCAACAAGCCTTTTAAACCCCTCGGTAGCCCAAGTGGACGAGTTGAGTCCCGTGATGGTTTCTCGAGAACATACCCACAACGTTCATTTACGTAGACCAAAATAAAATCAAACATACCTTAGGCTGCCTCCTAAGAGCGTTAAGTTTAACGTTTTCAGCCAGACGTGGTACCTGATTATGTTGTTACTTCATGTGCAGATTCATGCACCACAAAACTGACTGATTCCTGTTTTGTGTCATTGATATCCTCTGCCTCTAAGTAAGGCTTCAATTGATGCCCGTTCACCACTTGCCTTAGGTGGTCATCAAAATCCTTAATCTCTACCTCACCAAACTGTCCAACCCGTATGACTAAATATGGCCCCATCCATTTGCTCTTCAGCTTTTGAGGGAATAACTTCAGTCCGGAGTTGTACAGCCACACTCTCTTGCCTACTTCGAATACCTTCTTCTTTAACTTTGAGTCGTGCACTGCTTTCATTTTTTGCTTTGTATGCAGATGCGCACTCATATGCTTCATCCCTTAGCTCTTCCAACTCACACAGTTGCAACTTTTGCTGTTTACCTGCACTGTCATAATCCAAGTTAACTGATTTCACCGCCCATAATGCACGATGAGCTATCTCGACCAGAAAATGACATCCCTTTCCATAGACTAACCGGTAGGGTGTGGTACCAATCGGAGTTTTAAAAGCTGTTCGGTAGGCCCACAAAGCATCGTTAATTTTTGTAGACCAATCCTTACGATCGGGCCTTACTGTTTTTTGTAAAATTTATTTAATCTGCCTATTCGACACCTCCACTTGCCCACTTGTTTGGGGTGATATGGAGTTGCAATCCGATGGTTCACACCGTACCGTTTCAGTAGTTTACCAAATTGAAAGTTTTTGAAATGTGAACCCCCATCACTGATAATCACACGGGGGACACCAAACCTGGAGAAGATGTTATTCTGCACAAAGTTACACACCACATTATGATCATTCGTCTTGGTGGCTATTGCTTTAAGCCATTTAGAAACATAATCAACTGCCACCAAGATGTATAAGTATCCCAACGAGTTAGGGAAGGGGCCCATGAAGTCTATGCCCTACACATTAAATATGTTGACAACCATGATTGGTTGCATGGGAATCTCGTTACGCTTGGTGATGCTTCACAGCTGCTAACATTGGACACAGTTCTTCACAAACTCTGCTGCATCTTTAAAGACCGTGGGCCAAAAGAACCCACAAGTCAAGACCCTATGGCTTGTTTTCTGCCCACTAAAGTGCCCTCCACATGCATAGGAATGAACATGTTCAAACAAGTACTGGATCTCACTCTAGGGCACACAACGTCGGATCATCTGATCTGCCCCAACTTTGAATAAATCAGGTTCATCCCAAATATACTGCTTCACTTGCGACATAAAGTGTTGCCTCTTTCTTTTTGACCAGTGTTCTGGGATTTTACCTGCAACCAAATAATTGACAATATTAGCATACCATGGAATAGTAGAGACATTTAGCAACTGTTCATCCGAAAATGTCTCCCTGATTCTTTCAGTAGAATCACTTTCAACACCAATAACCCTCGACAGATGATCTGCCACCACATTTTCGGTGACTTTCTTGTTTCGGATTTCTAGGTTGAACTCTTGCAACAAGAGTACCTATCTGATCAACCTTGGCTTGGCATCCTTCTTCTCCATCAAGTACTTCACGGCACTGTGATCAGAGTACACGATCACTTTACTTCCCTAGATGTAGGACATGAACTTATCAAGAGCATAAACAACTGCAAGTAACTCTTTTTCAGTGGCAGTATAGTTCAATTGTGCCCCATCTAATGTATTGCTAGCATAATAAATTGCCACCGGTTTCTTATCCACCCTTTGCCCCATGACCGCCCCGATCGCAAAGTCACTCGCATCACACATGATTTCAAAAGGCAGTGACCAAACAGGTGCTTGCAAGATCGGGGTGTCTACCAATTTCTCTTTTAAAATATTAAATGCATTTAAACATTCTTTATCAAAAACAAATGGGACATCTTTTAAGAGTAAATTGCACAGTGGTTTAGTGATTGTGCTAAAACCTTTTATAAACCGGCGGTAAAATCCCGCATGCCCCAAAAATGATCTTACACTTTTAACATTGGGGGGGGGGGGGTAGTGTTGAAATTACTTTTATTTTGGTACGATCTACCTCCATCCCCCGACTTGACACAATGTGCCCCAAGACAATCCCTTCCTGTACCATAAAGTGACTCTTTTCCCAACTTATAACCAGGTTTGTTTCAACACACCTTTTAAAAAACTTTGGTTAACTGATCTAAATATGTTTCAAACGATTGACCAAAGATAGAAAAGTCATCCATGAAGATTTCCAGAGAGTCCCCAATCATATCTGAAAAGATACTCATCATGCACCTTTGGAAGGTGGCTAGGCCATTACACAACCCAAATGGCATTCGCCTGAATGCAAAAATACCATATGGGCAAGTAAAGGTAGTCTTCTGTTGATCATCAGGATGAACAACAATTTGATTATAGCCTGAGTAACCATCTAGAAAACAGTAAAGATTCTGACCTGATAGTTTTTCCATGATTTGGTCAAGAAAGGGTAAAGGAAAGTGATCCTTACAAGTAACTGAGTTTAACTTCCTGTAGTCAATACATACCCTCCACCCAGTCACTGGCCGGGTGGCTACCTGCTCTCCATGCTCATCCTTTATGATTTAGA
Source organism: Smallanthus sonchifolius (assembly GCA_023525975.1). NCBI lineage: Eukaryota > Viridiplantae > Streptophyta > Magnoliopsida > Asterales > Asteraceae > Smallanthus > Smallanthus sonchifolius. The sequence goes on along the minus strand of CM042031.1, from coordinate 66,327,948 downwards.
TGTCTGCTTTCTTAGGCACTGCCCGTGTTGGACTCACCTAAGTGCTGTCTGAGATGGGATATATGATCCCGACATCCAACCACTTTAAGACCTCTTTCTTCACAACCTCTCTCATATTCGGGTTTAGTGTTCTTTGTGCATCTCGGGCTGGTTTGGCATCCGGTTCGATGATGATCTTGTGCATCACAATTGAAGGACTGATTCCCTTTAGATCTGCTATCGTCCACCCAATGGCTGCTTTGTGAGCAACTAGTACCTCCATCAACGCTTTTTCTTGTGCCTCGGTGAAGTTTGCTGCAATTATGACCGGGAGAGTTTCATTCTCTCCAACGAATGCATATTTCAAATTCTTTGGTAGCTCTTTCAAATCAACCTGCGACGGTGATTCCAATGAAGGTTTCAGGTGAGTGTCAATAACATCGGGCAGGTTTTCAACTTGAAGTGTCCATGTAGGTTTTCCTTCTCGGATGGCACACACTTCCAACTGTTCCTCTTGTGCTTTTAGCTCACACTCATGCTCTTCTTCTTCCTTGTTACACAAAACACATGGCTCCTTGGGTTCATCATCAGCTTCATGAAGATTACACCCATCAATGATGTCTGCGCTAAAGCACTCGTCAATGATTAGAGCATTAGATGTACGGGAAAAGACATTTAACCTCAATTTTCTATTACCAAAAGCCATGTCGACTGTGCTTGTCATGCAGTTTATTACACATTGAGCAATTTTCAAAAATGGCCTTCCCAAAATGACATTGGGTTAGTTCTCTTTAGTAGGAGCTGCAAAGTCAAGTACTAAAAAGTCGATCAGGTAATAGAAGTCTTCCACTTTAACTATAATATCTGTCAATATTCCACGGGGAAGCTTAAGAGTCAAATCTGCTAACACCACGGTGGTATCAGCTTTGTGTAGAGAACCAAAATCATATTGGTCATACAAGCTTACCGGTAAAACACTAACACTAGTTCCCAAATCCAGAAGTGCCTTATCAATTTTGAAGTCGCCTATTTGAATTTGGATTAAAGGCGCCCCTGGATCTTGGAGCTTTGGTGGGAGAATTCAAGATAAAACAGCACTCACATTATTAGTTAAGTCCAACTTCTTAGGAATTTTTTGATTTCTCTTTTGAGTGCACAGATCCTTTAAATACTTGGCTTAAGCTGGTACTTGTTTGATGGCATCTATTAAAGGAAGATTGATTTTTACTTGTTTAAAGACCTCCCACATTTCATCTTGCTGTGGGCCCCTTTTATTAGCTTTCACTGGTTTAGATGGGTCAACCAATGCCCTAGGGAATGGGATGGTATTATTCTCCACACCCGTCCCTTGAACATCAATGGATTCTTTAGCGACGATTGGTTTTTCAAAAGTGACATTTTTCTTTGGTTTAGATGCAACAATTACCGGCTCATCATCACTTTCATCATCTACGTCCTCCACCAACCCTTCTACTAGCTGTTGTGGAGGACCAACCTTATTATCATAAACCTTACCACTTCTTAAAACACTTACCCAGCTTACGTGAGCATTCTTTGACCCCGACCCTTGGTGTTGTGGGTTGGTTTGAGTGTTGCTTGGTAGCTTGCCCAAGTAACGGCTTGACATATCTTCTGCTATCTGCCCTACTTTCTTGGCTAGAGCACTCACCGTTTTGTCCTAGACCTCAATTTCCTTCTTCAATTCCTTGATTGCATCCATAAGGACATTGAAGTGACCCCCCTAACTCATCACCACCTGCAGTTCTACTCTGCTGATTTTGTTGTTGATAATTCCTTGGATACCCTTGCTGACCCCCTTATTGATAATCACCTTGATTATTTGAATCCTTTTGATAGCCTTGATTGTACCCCTGTTGTCGGTTCTAGTACTGTTGTTGTTGTGGTTGTCCTTCACCCTGCACATTAGAACCTTGAAAGTTAGGATTTAATTGGTTAGATGCATTACCATACCTGAGATTAGGGTGATTCCGGAGTCCCGAATGGTAGTGAGTTGCATTCAGGTCCTGCTGCTTCCTCTCTCCCCCAACCTAGTTAACTTCTTCTGCCTTGCCCTGGTCCCTCAGCCAGTTTGCCAAAGTATGGCCTAGTTCATCACACCCGTCACACACCGGATATGTTTGTGACACATTTGCAACATCCTTACCCCCTGACCTACCAAGCCTTGCTGTTTGGATTTCCATGGCATCCAACCTCTTATGAGTCTCATAATCGACTGACTTAGCAGATGCACACGTCATCGTCCTCCTGCTCACATGAGCCTGCCTCTTTGATGTCACACACATCCTCTCTAATATAACACAGTCATCATCCTCATGATTAGAAAAGAAGGTGTCGTTACTGTTTGAATTCACATTCCTTACATCCTAAGGTAGCAGCCCATCATAAAACGCCTGAATCAACTCCTATTTCTCTATGCCATGATGTGGGCAGTTTCTCACTAACTCCTTGAACCTCTTAAATGCCTCATAGAAAGGCTTCCCAGATTGTTTCCTAATGTCTCTAATTGTAGCTCGGGCCTCATTGGTTTTATGAGGCGGGAAGTACTCATCAAGGAACTGTTGTTGTAGCTCAGCCCAGGTGGCAATGCTAGCAGACTGTAGAGAAAGGAACCACTGCTTTGCCCGCTCCTTTAGTGAAAACTGGAAGAGCACCGGTTTTACCTCGTCTGTAGTGAATCCCTGACCACCTATGGTCCCACATGTAGCCTCATACTCTGATAAGTGTATGTAGGGCTCCTCAGTAGCTCTTCCAAAGAAGTGTGCGAGGATCCCCAAACATCCTGGTCGGATCCCAAACGCATTCCCCCTTCGAATTGGTGGAATAACTGGGGAAGCATTCAAGGCTAAGGCTGGGCGGAAGTGACTATCCACCCTTTAATCATGCCTAGCTGGGTTTCTGTTTCTTGGTAATTCTTCTCTAAAGTTAGGACGGTTCCCATGAGGTTGCCTATGCCTGTCCTGTTTATCTAAATTTCCCAGATTACCCTTACGGTTATTCCTTGGTTAATACCCATAATCTGCCCGTGGGGGTGGTTAAACCCAACCATCAGCTCCATCATATCTCTGGTTTCTGGGAGGGAATGCCTTCTGATGGTTCATGTCATACCACTCTTCTTCTTCTTCATTCCATTCCTCATGTTGAGAACCATGTTGTGGATGATGACTGCGTCCCGGTGACAACAACTCATCATCACCATACTCTGATTAGTCTGGAAGGCTGTTTTGGGGTTGATATGGATGTTTACGAAATAATGGTTGTGGCGGAGGTTGTTGGTTTGGTGGTGGTTAATTTAGTGGTGGCTGTTGGGGTGGTGGCGGACCTTGGTTTTGTGGTTGGTTTTGTTGATTTGGAAATAAGAGATCTGGAAGTGGTGGAATAGGTGGGTTGGCCCCACCTTGGTTTGGATCTGGGTTGGTTGGTTGTCCTTGTGACATCCTCACAGTTGGACTGTTAAGCTTTTCTAGGATTGTTTGAACTGTTCCTTGAAGTTTTCGGTTGGCTTTTGCAATTTTCTCTATCTCTGGATCAAAAAACAATGGTGATTTTCTGTCTGAACGCCTGGTATGCATAAACCTGTAACTACACAAGTAAGCACATGATTAGTAGCACTGAACTAAACAATATAAATAAAAAATAGCACTTTGCACACAAATTCCCCGGCAACGGCGCCATTTTGACTGCGATGTCAAGCTCAATCAAAAATGTATTTTAAAACTTAATCTCTAGCTACCTTAAACTGTAGTATAATGTCGTATCCACAGGGAATTCGTGGAAAGTGTCAATTAAGAAAACTACTTTAAACTTTAACTAATTTAGAAAATCAGATTAAAAATCAAAAACTTTAAATACTTTGAAAACAGTTATGAGAAAACGGATTACTTCTGGGTTCAGATTGCAAGTTTAGTGATCATTGATTTGTACTAATTGGAAGTCACATAGACATGACCCGTTTAATTACTAAGTTTGACAAATAATTAACAACCGAAATAGTGACTGCATTGAGCAACGATTATAAAACCGGATACTTGACACAAGTTAATTACCCAATTGTTAATTACCAATTCAGAATACCAAACATAAACAAACAATGGTTCACGATATAAAACCGAAAACTGATGAATGCATTAATTCAATAAACCAAAGTGTTTAGTCAAACAAAGCAAACTATAGAATTCAAATAACCAAATGATTACACAAATCCTACACCAAATCAGTATGAATCAGATAGTATCACATTACAAGATCAATCCTACACCCGGAAACAACAACGGGTGGATTAGCCGCTCATGGTCATCATAGATTCTTCAAAGATGAGCAGAGATCGATCTAACATGAAAGAATGAGAAAGATTGAAGCTTTTTCACCAAAAATCGCCCTAGGATGCTCTAGAATGGCTGAATGCAAAAGTCCTTCGACAATAGACTCCCACATGGCTTATAATTGGAATTAAGTTAAACTTGCCGAAATTACAACTTTTCGCGTGCCGCGAACCAGGAAAAGAAGATCTTCGTGTACCGCGAAGAACAAAATAGTCGGGTGGGCTTTTTTTGGATTCTGGCCCTTCGCATATCGTGAACTTTTGCACCCAACTCATCCCGCACCGCGAAGAGTATAAAATTCATGTTTTCTTCTTTTGTTTCTCTAGGTCCCGTGTATGCTGCTATCCTCTTGATTAATTCTTGTATCCCGCTCATTTAGCACCTTTAACCTGTAAGACATACTAATACCAAATGCATATAAAACGACTCAAAGTACAAAGTAAAATACTCAAAACTATACAAAACTGATATATTAAAAAGGGTTATTTAGCATTACATCAGGGTGTGACACATTTCTTCATTGAACTTCTTCCAGAAACGTGACGTAAAACATGTGTCTTTGTCAGACACAATTGAAATAAGCACTCCATGCCATTAAACAATTTCCTTCATAAACGTTTCTGCTAACTTCTCTGAAAATTAAGTTTCACGTATTGGTAGGAAGCAAGCACTTTTAGTTAATCTGTCAACCGTCAACCATCACCCATATGGTATCATAACCTTTAACTGTCTTTGGTAGCTTTGTTATGAAATCCATAGTAAGATGTTCCCACTTCCATTCTAGGATCTCCAGTGGCTGTAGCCTACTGATGCTTGTTGTGATAAGTTAAAAAGATGTTTAAATTATTATGGTTTCATGAGATCAGGTTTTAAATTTATAAAATGATAAATATTAAAACTTAAAACACATACAATAGGCAAATGTACTTACCGCAACGTAATATAGTTTAGGTAAGAACAAAGTATCGAACCAATGGACACGGTCGAGTTCCAATACTCAACTTTTGTTAACGTTTAGCTGGTTTAATTAGTGAGCGGGTTTTGTGTGCTTGTGAAGTAGAAAAGTAAATGATAGAAAAGTAAATGACGGTAAAGTAAATAACAGAAAAGTAAAAACGTGTGTGATGTGTGTAACAGGAATGTAAATAACAAAATTGTAAATAGCAGGAAAGTAAATATATCGGAAATGATCAGGTTATGAAGAGTATCGCTTTGGGCTTTGAATCCGCTTGGTACATGATAATGTTAAGTTGACTAATCCAGTGGTACCACTAATACAGATGTGTGACCCGGGTCACCGCTAGAGCCTCGTCCTCACGACATTTGGTTCACGAATTATAATCTTTAGTGATAAAATGGTAGGACTCCCAGATAGGGACATAGTTACCCTCAACTCTTTGGTGTTATCTTCGAGTTGGTTTAGGACATCAAACTTAAGTGCTTAAATGTTATTGTTAAATAAGTGATTATACGTTGCTCACTGGGAGGCGGTGTAACAACGGGACCATGTATAAAGACGTACAATTACCAACATGAATTCACCAATTCTTGGTCGTATAATAAGTTCGTATAAATACGTACGACCCTACTAGTATTGACCAAGCCTTGGCTTATCAATTTCAGCTCGTATAAAGACGTGCAAGTTTCAAAAAAGTTTGATTAAAAAGGTTTTATGGTCTTACACTTTAAAATCAAGAACACTCCCAAATATAAAGACAGATTTATACAACAATAAAAAGCCCACCAAGTGGTAGTTTTAAGAACGAATAGTTAAAGACATAAACATACCACTAGATTAATACGTCAAATATTAACATGCACCAAACTTCATTTTCACCCTAGCAATACAAAGAGTTTAGCCACAAATGGCCATACTAACTATCATAACACTGAGTTTCGTAGGCTCTCCTATTGCGAAACAAGGACGACGAGCCCCTATACTCTCTACTACTACTCTAATACTGCTAGAAACGAACTATTCTCTCTATCTTTGGTTGTTTTGTGGTGTGGAAGGGTCGCAAACGAATAACTCCAGCCCTCTATTTATAGGCCTCAAAATGTGCAACGCACGGCCGTGCAAACACCTTGGGAATCAAATAGGGTACAGAGGACAATGTACTTGAGCCTTGGGAGCAAGAGAAGCATTGCACAGCCGTGCAAAGGGATGTACCACTGTGCATCCCTCCTCCTACTCCCTGTTTCGTCTTTTAGCTGCTGGTTGACTCCTTGTTGACCAATTTTGACTTCTTGGGGTCAAAGCTAGGGTTTAGTCCTCCAAAAGCTTGATTTCTTGATGTTTTTGAGTGGATTTAGCTTTGTTTACTTCGGGACACCGAATAACCTACAATTATGAAATATTAACGCTTTAAGTTTCAATTGCAAGGTTATTAATCAATTAGTACCATAATATGGGGATTATTATGCATGCGAAACATGTATAATTTAGGGCATATCATTATACCCCACACTTAAACTTTGCTTGTCTCAAGCAAACTCATGCATGATCAGACCTATAACTAAAAACTTTACAAAAGGTAAGAGAGCTCCAAGTAGTTGGAAACTCCGGGATAACTCATGAGTCGCTTTATTGTATTTTTGGCTTTTCTATTTTAGGGTGGTGGAATTCATGAGAAGCTTACTAAAACTTCAATTATACACAATCTATCACTCCTCACAATGTTCTCTCAACTCTAGGGTTGTATATATGTGGATAATGTAAGTTAAGTGGAACACTCAAGTTAGAATCGAATTATGCAATGGTCATAAGCTTGTATGCAAATCAAGTCTCCACCAACTAACTAAGTAATATGCATGAATCAAGAGGACTTCAAAAGGGTTGTAATGTGGCTAAAAGAAAATAAAGGGTGAAAATGAAAATATTTTTGGATTTTTAAGGATTTAAAAAGGTTTTAAGGGCTGCAGCTAACGTGGAACACACGGCTACGGCTTCATGGCTTAAGATGGAAAATACTAGTGGAACCCTCTACAGTACTCAGAAAACGAGGGTATAACTAATCTGAGGGCTTGTTTATGGTCAGATTGCCAAGACCGAGATCTCTTATCTTTCTCAACCCTTCCCTCATTGCGTAGTACACATTACTGCCCTTTCGTATGGTTCTTTTGTCTTGTAGCTTAACAGCTCCTACTTTGATCAGATGCGTATACTCATGTTGCATTTTCCATCATGGCTCCAGTTGCCACACTTCACACATTTGACATATATTTTAGCGGCACTTTTTGACATGCCGCAGAACGGTGGCAATTGTTCTTGCTTGCGCCACCGTTTTCTTACATCACTTGTTGCTTTGAAAACTTTCTCTCGGAGTTCGGGTGGTAATTCAGGCTTTGCGAAATGAATACAAGAAAGCAAATTGAAATCAAAGGAATGCATGTCCAGCTCTTTAAAGTCTAACTGGTAAAAGACCAACTTCTCTCTTTCTTTTTCTTTTCATTTTTCTATTTTTTTTTCTTTTCTTATCTTATCATCAAGACTAATTTTTCAATAATTCTTTTTCCTCAATTTCCTTGAAATAAATTTTTCATATCTTCCTTGTATATCTTTCGGCTGTTTCTTCCTAATACATCCACTTTCTTCTTGTATATTCCAATTATTTTGAGTGAAACAGATTCTTTCCAAATTACCTCAACGGTTATAATCTTGAAATAACGACATAAGATAATCTAATAATTCTCCATCTTGAAGACAGTTAGCCAATAACCGGTGTTTACAAAAAGTTGGTTTGGTGATAATTGTGGGTAGTAGAAAAGAAAAGGCTAAGGATCAGAGGGCTGTCTAGGCGGATATTGTTTTTGGGATTTTTGGGTTTAAGGATAATATATATGAGGGTCATAAAGTCCTAGGTGCCTCGATCACTTTCATACTTCTACTAGTTCATGGTCTTGATATGTATAAGTCATACAAGTTCTAATTATGCATAAAATTCGATCGAAAAACATTCAATATACCAAACGAAAGAGCATGCGAAAAATAATGTTAATAATGCTCGTGAAAAGGCTCAGATTATTCTCACATAGAAACGGATGGGATAGGGTTTAGTGATTTGTTATGCATAATATCCATTTGTTTCTACTTGCCATGCATTCATTTTATTTAATTAAGTGCGAACTCAAAGAGATTTTGGTTTTAGGGTTTAAAATTTTTGAAAATTTTCGGGTTTTACGAAAAGTAGGTTTTTAACGAGGTTTTAGTCAAATGGGTAGAAAATCACAGATTTAGTTTTACTGCTTTGAGGTTACAGGTAGTCCTAAATCTCTAATTCCCCACTCCACACTTAAAATTGTGCATTGCCGTTAATGTACAAATGCATGGAATGGAATGCTATGCAGAAATTTAAATGCATGAAGTTTTAAGGGAAAATAAACCGGTACTCCCCCGGTCAATTTGGTGTATAACCTAAGGCTAAAATTTATTGTAGTAGTCAACATTGCTTTAGAGACTTCATTGAATTTCTCAGAAATTTGATGTGCTTTCCAACACTCCAGCTTGTAGAGGTGGAGTGTAACTGCTCAAAGAAATAGAGAAACTACCAAGTGATTTTATGCTACACACAAAGAAAAACATAAAAACAGAAACGGAAATAACGGGTAGTAGTTAAGCTACTAAGGTCCTAGTATCTAGAAGGCATACCTGGGGGCTGAAGTATGAAAAACTTACATTTGGAAAACCAAACCCGAGGTCCATGATTCTGCCATATGCACCAACTTCTCAATGTATTCATGGTCATCGGGTTGCATCCCGGAAGCGCCACGTTTATTTAAGGGTCGTTGGCCGGACCCGTACGTGCTTCATCAATCTTTCTTCGGGTGGGGGCTATTAACCTCCCTCGTGTCTCCCGTTCCTTCATTCAAGTCCTTCAACTTTGGTAGCTTGTCCCAGTAGTTATCAATCCAGTTTGTGTTGTCAATATCTTTGCCCAGATCTAATTTCTTTCCTTTGCTGAATTCTTTAGCTTTCTTCAGTTGGTAGTCCGGATTGGTGTCGATGAACTGAGCAATTTCAAAGGGATCATTTGATAAGCATTCGTTCCCTCCGATGTTGTAAGTGACTGATTGTTTTCCGACACGAAGTGTCAACATTCCTTCATTCATGTCAATGACAGCTCTGGCGGTAGCTAAAAATGGGCGACCCAAGATCAAAGGCACAAAGTAGTCGGGTCCCATTTCTAAAACCATGAAGTCGGCAGGGAAGACAAACTTGCCAACTTTTACTAGTAAGTTCTCATTAACTCCTATAGGTGACTTAACCGAACCATTCGCAAGTTTAATGGTTGCTTTAACAGGTTGCGGATTCCCAATTTTGAGTCTTTGAAACATGTTATATGGCATTATGTTCACACTTGCTCCCAGATCAGCGAGTGCGAAAGTTATCGGTTGTAAAGAAAACTTTTCGGGATCTGAAAGTTTCTTTGGAAGGCATTTTTCAATGAGAGCGACACATTGATTAGTCTTTTTAACTACCTCTTCCATGTTTCTTTTGTTAGTAAGGAAATCTTTCAAGAAACGTCCATACTTAGGCAATTGTTGTATGATATCCAGGTAAGGAAGATTAACATGAATCTGGCTTAAAAGCTCGATGAATTTCTCATATTGTTTGTCAGTCCTTTGATTCACTAGCCTTCCTGGTATGGTATGTGAGATTTGAAGGTTCTCTTTTTAGGAACTTTTTGAGGTGTATCCACTGGAGTAGGTTGTGGAATCACTTTTGGTGGTGATTCTTGAGCGGTTGATTCTCCTATAGGCGGACGAAGTGCTATTCTAGTGAATATTTCCCTCCTTGGTGTTTGAACTTCCTCTGGTAAGGGAGGTTCAGGATAAACTTTGCTATTTCTAAGAGTGATAGCACTAACATTTGCTTTTGGATTTGGTTCAGTGTTGCTAGGAAGGCATCCTGGTTGTCTTTCGGATAGAAGTTTTGCAAGCTGTCCTAGTTGTATCTCAATGGACTGAAGAGTTGCTTTCTGCGTCCTAAACTCAGCTTCGTGTAGACTAAACTTCTCCTTATACTGTTTGTGATGGGAATCTGCTAGAAGGGCTTTACTTTCAGTTGTAGAAATCAACTTAGTTACCATGTCCTCCAGGCTTAACCCATTACTTCGCTTGTTAGTTCCTTGAAATTGTTGACGAGGCTGATAGTTTTGAGATTGTCTTTGTTGAAACTGTTGTTGTTGTCCGAAGCCGGATTGTCCTTGGTTGTTGTTATCCTTCCGGCTGAAATTCGGATGGTTCCTCCATCCAGGATTATAAGTGTTGTTGTAGGGGTTGTTCTGCTGGCGGTTTGTTCCGATAAAGTCAACTTGCTCAGCATTGGTAATGATGCTCTTTACTTCTTCAGTAGCCTCAGTGATTGCTTTACGCTTGCTAAGTTGATTGAGTCGAGTGGTGAGGACGTCTACTTGAGCAGAATGTGAAGTGACAGTATCGACAGAATGAACACCTTGCCTAGCTCCCCTGTTACTCCTTGGATTGTACCATTGATAGTCGTTCATAGTTGTTTCCTCAATTAGGTTGTAAGCTTCCTGTGGCCTTTTGTTTCCAAAAATGCCACCTGCAGTAGCGTCGAGTGTCTGACGGACTTGATTGTGCAACCCATTGTAGAATGATGATACTTGTAGCCAAACTTCTAGCCCATGATGAGGGCATTTCCTCAACATGTCCTTAAAGCGTTCCCAAGCCTCATATAGTGATTCACCATCTTCCTGGATGAAAGTGGTAATATCATTTCTCAATTTAGCAGTTTTTGCTGGCGGGAAATATTTTGACAGGAATTTCTAAGCAAGATCATCCCATGTAGTCATTGACCCGGTAGGAAGAGATTTTAGCCATGCCTTAGCTCGTTCCCTTAAGGAAAAGGGAAACATTCGGAGACAAATTGAGTCATTCGAAACTCCGTTTAGTTTGAAAGTGTCACAAATTTTGAGGAAATTTGCAATGTGGGCATGTGGATCTTCATCGGGTAATCCATGGAAAGTGCATAATGATTGGATCATGTGAATGACATGCGATTTGATATCGAAGTTGTTAGCGTCAACTGTATGCCTTCTGATGCTAGACCCCAAAGCCTCAAGTGACGGTCTTGCGAAGTCGGAAATAGTGCGGTTTTCTACGGCCATTTTTCTAGCACAGTTTTATCGTATTCGGCGGTGAAAGAATCTTTCGGGCTCTGCTAAAGATTGATATAAACTAGTTTTGGAGCTATGGATCATACACTACCTGCAACAAAACGAAATAGAAAAACAGATGGAAAATGATAAGGCTAATCCGTTAACTTGATTTTTTCTTGAAATCACCGTGTCCCCGACAACGGCCTCAAAAACTTGATGCGTGTCATGATAAGTTAAAAAGATGCTTAAATTATTAAGGTTTCACGAGATCAGGTTTTAAATTTATAAAATGATAAATACTCAAACTTAAAACACATACAATAGGCAAGTGTACTTATCGCAGCGTAATTAGTTTAGGTAAGAATCAAGTATCGAACCAATGGACACGGTCGAGTTCCAATACTAAACTTTTGTTATCGTTTAGCCTGTTTAATTAGTGAGTGGGTTTTGTGTGCTTGTGAAGTAGAAAAGTTAATGACAGAAAAGTAAATAACAGAAAAGTAAAAACTTGCGTGATGTGTGTAACAGGAATGTAAATAACAGAATAGTAAATAGCTGGAAAGTAAATATCTCAAAAATGATCAGCTTACGAAGAGTATCGCTTTGGGCTTCGAATCCGCTTCATACATGATAATGTTAAGTTGACTAATCCAGTGGTACGACTAATACAGATGTGTGACCCGAGTCACCGCTAGAGCCTCGTCCTCACGACATTTGGTTCACGAATTATAATCTTTAGTGATAAGATGGTAAGACTCCCAGCTAGGGACATCGTTACCCTCAACTCTTTGGTGTTATATCCGAGTTGGTTTAGGACATCAAACTTAAGTGCTTAAATATTATTGTTAAATAAGTGATTATACTTTGCTCACCGGGAGACGGTGTTACAATGGGACCATGTATAAAGACGTACCATTCCGAACATAAGTTCACCAATTCTTGGTCGCATAATAAGTTCGTATAAAGACGTACGACCCTGCTAGTATTGACTGAGCCTTGGCTTATCAATTTCAGCTCGTATAAAGACATACAAGTTTCAAAATAAGTTTGATTAAAAAGGTTTTATAGTCTTACACTTTAAAATCAAGAACACTCACAAATATAAAGACAGATTTAGACAACAATAAAAAGCCCACCAAGTGGTGGTTTTAAGAACGAATAATTATAGACATAAACATACCACTAGATTAATACGTCAAACATTAGCATGCACCAAACTTCATTTTCACCCTAGAAATACAAAGAGTTTAGCCACGAATGGCCATACTAACTATCATAACACTGAGTTTTGTAGGCTCTCCTATTGCGAAACAAGGACGAAGAGCCCCTCTACTCTCTACTACTCTAATACTGCTAGAAACGAACTATTCTCTCTATCTTTGGTTGTTTTGTGGTGTGGAAGGGTCTTAAACCAAGAAATCAAGCCCTCTATTTATAGGCCTCAAAATGTGCAACGCACGGCCGTGCATTGGATTGCACGGGCATGCAAACACCTCGGGAATCAAACAGGGTATAGAGGACAATGTACTTGAGCCTTGGGGAGCAAGAGAAGCATTGCACAGCCTTGCAAAGGGATGCACGGCGCTCCATGTTTCGTCTTTTAGCTGCTGGTTGACTCCTTGTTGACCAATTTTGATTTCTTGGGGGTCAAAGCTCGGGTTTGGTCCTCCAAAAGCTTGATTTCTTAATGCTTTTTAGTGGCTTTAGCTTTGTTTACTTCGGGACACCGAATAACCTGCAATTATAAAATATTAACGCTTTAAGTATCAATTTCAAGATTATTAATCAATTAGTACCATAATATGGGGATTATTATGTATGCAAACATGTATAATTTAGGGCATATCACCTACCATAAGGCTTTTGATGTTCTGCGTTAACTTGCGAACAAGTCAAGCATTTTGCCACATACTTCATAATATCAAATTTCATATCGGGCCACTAATAATCTCTTCCCAGATCATGGTACATCTTTGTAGTACCCGGATGAATAGAGTAACGTGATTTATGCGCTTCATCCAAAACCTTAAGTCTAAACTCACCCATAAGTGGTATCCACATACGGTTGAATCGAGTTTTGACTCCACATTCATTCTCTTCTAGATACTTTTCTTAACCAACCATTCGCTCATTCTTTACGTTTTCTGGTTTTAATGCCTCTTGCTACACTTTTCTGAGCTGGCTCATAAAATAAGGAGTTATGACTAACTTATATTATTTCACCTTAATGGGAGGATGCTCTTCCTTATGGCTTAGAGCATCGGCTACCACATTAGCCTTCCCTGGGTGAAACAAGATTTCACAGTCATAATCCTTTATTAGTTCTAACCATCTACGCTGCCTCATGTTTAGATCTTTTTGCTCAAAGAAGTACTTCAAGCTTTTATGATCTGAATAGATTATGCACTTAACTCCATATAGATAATGTCTCCATATTTTAAGTGCAAATACTATTGCAGCTACCTCTAGATCATGAATTGGGTAGTTAACTTCATGGGGTTTTAATTTTCATGGTGCATAGGCAATTACCCTGCCCCTTTGCATGAGCACACGCCCCATTCCCTGATATGAAGCATCAGAGTAAACTACCAAATCTTCTATTCCTTCCGGTAATGATAACACCAGTGCCTGAGTCAGTATCTCCTTTAGCTTTTGAAAAGCATTATTTTTCTCTTCTCCCCGTATAAACTTCGTCTTTTTCTTTGTAAGTTTCATTAATGGGGAAGCAATCTTAGAAAAATCTTGAATGAATCTTTTGTAGTAACCAGCCAAACCTAAGAAACTGTGAATTTTTATAGGTGTCTTAGGCGGGTTCCACTTCATCACTGTTTCTATCTTTGAAGGATCTACAAGGATATCTTCTGCGTTTATCACATGACCCATGAACTGAACTTCTCGGAGCAAAAACGCACATTTGGAGAATTTTGCGTATAGCTTTTCTTTTTTACAACAATTCCAATACTTCTCTGATATGGCATGCATGATCTCCTTCACTTTCTGAGTAAATTAGAATGTCATCAATGAACACGATCACAGATCGGTCCAACATTAGTTGACATACCCTATTCATGAGGTCCATGAATGCAGCAAGGGAATTTGTCAAACCAAAGGACATTACTAAAAACTCATAGTGCCCATATCTCGTACGGAATGTTGTTTTGGAATATCTTTGTCTCAAACCTTCAATTGATGATACCATGACCTTAGATCGATCTTAGAGAACCAGATTGTTCCTTGCAATTGATCGAACAAGTCATTGATCCTTAGTAATGGGTATCACATACACATACTACCGTCCTTCTTCTTCACAAAAAGTACCGGAGCACCACAAGGTGTGATACTCGGTCTGATAAGCCTCGATCTAACAATTCTTGTAATTGTAACATTAGTTCCTTCATTTATGATGGAGCTAATCGATATGGTGCCTTTGCTACTGGCTTAGCACGACGCACTAAGTCGATTATGAACTGCACTTCCCTCTTAAGATGTATTCCAGGTAATTCTTCTGGAAATACGTCAGGGAATTCACATACTACTGCATCTCTTTTAATTCCTTAGTTTTTACCTTGGAATCAATAACGCATGCCAAATAGGCCTCACTACCTCGGTTCATCAACTTTGTTGCTTTCATCATAGAAATGATCCTAACCGTTGTTCTTAATCTATCACCGTATAATGTGATTAGGTTGTTGTTCGGAGTTTGTATCTGTACTGCTTTCTGTTTGCAAATGATTTAGGCATCATTTGCTGCCAGCGATCCATTCCCAAGACTACATTAAATCCCTCGAGGATCATAGGATATAATCTCACGGGAAATTTATGTCCTTCAAGATTAATGAAACAATCTTGAATGACTTCTGTCACTTTGGTCGTTTTTTCGATAGTCGTCTCAACTTCAAAGGTTTCGTTTATTCTTTTAACGTGTCTAGCAAGTAATATAGAATTATAAGGAAACGAAGCTTCTACTAGCACCTGAGTCGAATATTACAGTAGCAGGTACGTTATTAATGAAAAATGTATCTGATACTACGTCTAGTAATGCTTTGGCTTCCTCTGTTGTTAGGGTATAGGCCCTACTCTTTTCCTTTGGAGCTTCTTTCTCCTTTCCATCCTTGATTTGAAGCGGTGCTGGATTTTTAAGTGTTGGGCATTCTATTATCCGATGCCCAAGTTCTCCACACTTAAAGCATCTTAATCCAGACTTGCTAGGGCAATTGGTGGCTATATGTCCAGGCTTACCACAACTGTAGCAAGTGTTGGACCCGAACTTGCATTCTCCAGAATGTGGTTTGCCATACTTTTGCATAAATTAGAGCCACCAGTAATTGCTCTTATTTTTCCTCCTCCATTCTTCTTGTTTTGATTTTTAGAAAGATCAGACCACTTCCTTTTTTATTCCACAGGGCGGGAATCATAAATTTCATCGTACATGGTTGAATCGAGTTCTAAGACAGATATATATTTCTTCATGCCGGAGGTCTTCACTAATCTTCTTACTTCAGATGGTAACCCTTGTAAGTACCGCTTGATGCGTATAAATTTAGGAGTCACCAGGTGAGGTACCAAACAAGCCATTCTATTAAATTTGGTAGTATACTAACGGTGAGTCATGCTACCAGCTTCCAATCTAAGGATATCTCTTTCGAGTTTGTCCATTTCATTTTCCGGACAGAACTCCTCTATTAAAAGTGTCTTCAACTCTTCCCGTGTCATCCGGTCAATAGCTTTCTCTCCCATAGCTATGACCAAATTTTCCCACCAACATAAAGCTTCTGACACGAATGAGTGCGCGACATATTTTACCTTCTGGTCGTCTCTACACTCACTAATCTTTATTACCGCCTTAATCCCCTGGATCACTAATAAGTAACAGTAGCATCTTTGGTCCCATCAAACTTTGGAGGGCTACCATCCTTAAAAGCTTTCTTTCCTTTTTTTTAGGCCTTGCCTCATATGAATCATCAGATTCATAATCATAATCGTAATCTTCTTTATCCTCATCATCAGGACCATTGGAGTTTTCTTCTATTGGGTTGGTCCTATCATCTTTCTTTCTACTCTCTTCTAGACTTGCCAACAAAATTGGCAAAGCCATGTCTAATGCCTTAGCAACTGTCATATCTATGGTATTCTTAAGTTGTGTATCTACCACTGGTCCTTCTACATGCTCATTTCTTTCTACATGTTCTATCTCTGGTTCGGCATTTGCGGTAGACCGCGTCTGCCTTCTAGAACTATTTGGATTAATTCTTCCTCCTCTCCTGCCGCTACCTCTACCGACCATTTCTCTACAAAAGATATAGAGTATTTTAGTATTTGCATGATGGATCCATAACTCAGAACACAAGTTTATGGTAAATCATTAATAACTGTGGCCACAACGAAATTAATCATTTATGCCACTTTCAGTGTTCTAGTTACTTCTCATCATGTTTCCTACTAAATACACATACCTTTTCTCTATCCTTGGCATCAGGCTATCTTTACTGGCATCTATGCTTCTTGCATTCTTACAGTCCCTTAATCTTAGTTTAAGTCTATATACATGAGCAAGTATCTAATTCTCTTAAACTACAGCTCTGATACCAACCTATGACGCCCACATCCTGACTTACAACAGGAAGCCGGTCCCATGCTGGATTTACTCATGAACATTTAGTATACAGAGATCATACACAACGGAAGTCTTATTTTATTTCATAACGAAGCTATATACATTCTAAAGAGGGTATAATTATAATTATTCTAATGTCAGCATGTCAGAGGATGCTAGATAGCCTTGCATATGAAGACACTACACTAGCTCATTGCCTTTACTGTTGGAAGCTATACCCTTACCTAATACACATGCTTAAGTACATGTCAGCTTACGCTGGTGAGTTCTAAGTTTTAGTCAAAAATGTCTTTGACCTCTGTCTCATGCATAAATGCATTTACATGACACGCGTTTAAAAATCACATTAACTTCTTACCCAACATAATACTTTATACTTGCACATTTTTCTGTCTGAGGTCACGTTAACCTCTAAGCGGTTGTCACCACTTATACATACCCTTGTACAAGGTGTCCATACTATATCCCACAAAAGAATGTAGTACCTCTGTCTCTCTTAAATTGCAAGATATCATGTGGCGTTTGGCCAGACGTGGCAAAATCTTTTCTTTATAGACCTTTATAGTCAAAACATTTTATATGGCAAAATATGCCAGAATATGTCTCTCTCTCTCTCTCTTCTTCTCCAGAAAATAAATGTCAAGACATCTGTCGGTCAAGGTATTTCATAACCATGAACTCTCTCCCATTACTTATCAGGGCACACCATGATAAGTTCTAAAACATTTTACGTCTCAAAACCATTTTCTTTTCTCAAAATCTTTGTTATGTGAAATCATGCCAAAAAGGAAAGTTTCCATTCTCTCTCTTTTTTCAAAACCAGTCCTTATCTTAAATACTTGTAAAGGTTTCTCCCCGATGTATCAAAGAAGTTTATATATAGGGTCCTCCACAACATTCCCACCACCCCTTTGATACTTTGTGAATACTCTGTTACATGGTTTTAAGATTTAGACAATGTTTCATATATAACTTCTTGTAAAACATGGATGCTAGCCCAAAGCATTAAATTCAAGGACATGTAGCATTCATGTAAAATATTTCATGGCATGCATACCTGCGTAAAACATTTAAAGTAATGAAAGCATTTAAAAAGGGGCCTTATAGAACTCCCCTCTAGCTCTTCTATCTCTCTCTCTCTCCTGTTAACCTTACTCCACGTACAATGGCTTGGTTATAGTCATAAGCCATTATAATAATACTTAAACATATGTACCTAGCTTAATGGTAATAACCTAATGGTTAAAAGCTAGTCGAAACCTTACATCGAGACTATCTATCGCTTATTGCAGACGAATAGCGAGAAACCGGACTTCCGAACGCGTACCGGGGCCTTGGCATGATTCCATAGGCTAAGTGTGTGTTTTTAGAAGTGGTTTTGTGTGTGAAAAGTGCCTAAAACGATCTCTAGCTTCATCTATTTATAGGCTGGTCGTCGGGTCCGTAGCGGAGCGCCAAGACATAGGGTGACGGTCCACTAAGAATTTAGGCGGCTTATCCTTTACTTGGTGACCAAGTAGCGGACCGCTATACTCTTTGGTAACGGACCGCTAAGAAACATTGCGGTCCGTCTGACGGTCCGCTATAGGGTTTCCACGCGTCAGTTTTCACTCGTTAGTCAGCTGATGCGTGGCAGCTCATCATTGTTGCCTTGTCCACCACGTGGTGGACCGCTAGGCTAAGCGGTAACAGTCCGCTAAGCTCCTATTTTTAGAATTTTTCATTTTCAGTCCTTGGACTTTGAACTATTTACAATCTACCCCCTAGGGTTCTCCTTGAGCACTAGTTTAGTCCCTCTAATATCCATACGGTGAAATTTGGGGTGTTACAAAAACCCTACAAAGTCTAGGAAGAAATCTAGGCCATAAGATGATTGTGATTTGTGGTTGAGATTAACATGGTGACAATTTGGTAACTACTTGAAATTAGAAACCACCAAGAGAGGTAGAATAGGAAGATCCAACCTAAAAGCTTGCGCATGCGAGTCACATGTCATTTCTCCCATTTTTTTAAACGTTTATAACTTTTTTATACGTCATAAATTTTTTTTTTAAAATTCACCATAAAATAGAGCGTTTTTTAATCTTTACAACAAGTATAGTATTGCTATATTTAAAAAAAATGACCAAATAGATGTTGTTTTAAATTGTGCGTTTTATGGTGTTTTATGGCGTTCTACACATGACGTTGTACACATGGTGTTTGAAATTGTGTGTTTTATACCTTAACATCCATATACATGGTGCTTATGGCGTGTTTATTTTGTCATGGTGTTTTACAATTTTGGCGTAAAATTTCAACACGACAGTTAGTTTTTCATTGTGTATTACAGTTGTTATATTAAATTTAACATCCATGTATAAAAAATTTAAACACATTTACAGATGTGTAAAACACCATGTTATTTGACACCCAAGTTTAAAACACCATGTGTAAATTGTCGCCCAGGTATAAAACGCAATGTGTAAATTGACAGCCATGTGTAAATTGGCGCCAACATGTAAAATACCATGTGTAGATTCAGTGTCGGAACTAATAATTAAAACGGGGGGGGCGAAAATATTACACATAAAAAAACCATTTTTTTGTGGATTTGTGGAACAAATTTGGGTTTCTGAATTAGAAGGGGCCCAAACACTATAATTAATATGAAATAAATCTAGTGGGCCGAAATCAGTAATTCTGAAAAAAAAAAATGGGGGGGGGAGGCCCCCTCTGGCCCTTAAATGTTCAGCCCATGTGTAGATTGACGTTTAATTATAAAACACCATGTGTAAAATGTTAAAAACACCATGTATATAGATGTTAAAGTATAAAACACAATGAAATAGATGGATTTTTTTATGGTCGTGTTCGTTTGTTAAGAAATGTAACTAATATTTAGCAAGAAGTGAGTGTTAGATCTAAAAGATGTTCCAAGATTTACTTTTCTAACTTAAATCTCGAACCTGTTATTTTCTATAAACTACATAAAGCATTTACCATTGGTCATTTGGTGCAATGATAGCCCCAAGACTTCCCATAGTGGAGGTCTTGGGTTCGAGTCTCACCTAGAGCAATTATTTGGGTTGAGCCAAGGTTTTCCCAGTTATGCGTTTCCTCTGGGTTGAGGGTTTGATCCGGATTGGTGGGATAGTTGGGCCCGATTTAGATAAAATCTATCTTCTAAGAGAGGATCCTGGTGTGTGATTTAAAAAAAAACATAAAACATTTATGCATTTAACTCAATTATTTAACTAATTTCCCTCATAGATTATACATCGAGTTGTTTCAATATGTCAACTCTTTCATATTTAATGTTTCAACAAGTGTTTAATTATGCGAAGGTGACTTTCTTTCCTGAAAGCTATGCAACATAAGTTTGAAATTGGTTTTTTTATGAAATGTATCAAATGCGATTCAATTTTCAAAAGAAAAAGAACACTTTGAACACCTTAGGTTTTGAATGTGACCTTATACCTTTTTCTCTTTAATTTGTATATATTTGTATGAATTACGATTTTGATAGTTCCTTCTAATATATATGCGGATTGTTTATGTATACTATTTATTTATTAAATTATGAAAATTTCACATTAGTGTGAAAATTCGTTCCATGTGCCATAGGGGTCAAAACTAA
This sequence comes from Smallanthus sonchifolius, assembly GCA_023525975.1. Lineage (NCBI taxonomy): Eukaryota > Viridiplantae > Streptophyta > Magnoliopsida > Asterales > Asteraceae > Smallanthus > Smallanthus sonchifolius. The sequence continues at coordinate 66,307,275 of CM042031.1, read as the reverse complement.
CTCAATATCGATTGCCATATTATGATAACAGAATATGAAACTTCTATTTTTGTGTTTACAATGTAAATCATTTTGAGTTTATTGATTTTGTGCTTAATGTAGAGAAAAATATATTAATTAGTATAGAAATTTTGGTTAACATAAATTGTTATGCAAGGTCGCTTCAATAAAATGTGACACTTATCATTTGTTATGCAAATCAATTTTTTTTAATACAAGGTTAGTGAAAATCATTTTTTTAACCAATTCCAAATAGTCCCCCATGCATATGAATGAAGATCCATCTAAAAATACATGAAAGTCAAGATGGAACCTTAGAACTTCGATGCTTCAACCCTACATAGAGCAAGTAGACGTTACCTTTGGATCTACCCCGGTGAAATATACTTTAGGCTTCTAGATGTTACTACACTTGGTGTCTTTGAACTAACTATACTATATAGACCAAAATAAACGTTTAAACATGTTCTTCACAACGCAACAACAAATATCTCCATTAACAGTACGTAGATTTCAAGATTATCTCGACAAATTATTAATTTCCTTTAAGTAATGTATAAGAACATAGCTCCCTTAAAACATATTTCACGATACTTTCACATTTGTCTCACAAGGTATAACAGAACGTTGAAGCGGTAGTTGTATAATGACTGAAAATGAATTCACTAATATGAGAACAACATCACGTCTTTTTTGCGTTTAAGCTTTCCTAGAATATAAGAAGATCATGTTAACCAAACAAAAGAGCTTAGTCTCATTGTTAGGAATTATGTTAAGCTCCATATCTAGTTTGATAGGCTAGTTTAGAAGTACTGAAGAAAAACTTCAAGTATCTGATCAGAAGACAAGTATGTCTCGGAACTCTTGTTCAGAAGAGGCTTTAGAGACATCTGAAGAAAATCTTTAGAGACATTCTCCAAAGAATTCAGATCCTTGAACAATCAAGACTTAGTCCTCTCAATCAATGAAGAGTACTTTATCATTCGACTTACAACAACATGGCTCACTCTCTAACAAACAAAAGATCATGTAACACTAACTTACAAAAGATCGCTAAAGCTGCTTAACAGGACTTTGTAGCAAAATAAAGCTGGCAAACAAGATCCTGGGAAAAGTCTGTTGCACCATGCATAATATCCGGTGATCGTGTTATAGAATTCTGAAAAGAAGCCAATGACACGGCTATTGTTGTTGGTCTCATCTCACTCATAGATGAAGAGTAGATGTTACAATGAAAAACATTCAATAAAACAACTTATATCTAGAGTACTTGACGAGACAATTCAAAGTATTTGGATGGATGATAATAAAAGTGATTTGGGTCGTCCACTAACCTGAACCATTAGCTCGTCAATTTTCGGGATGTTACAAGTCTACCCCGACCCCTTAAAAAGGATTCGTCCTCTTATCCTGTGTCGGCAAAAACCCAACATAACTTATCCTCTTGTTCCCACTGGTGCATCCAGAATCCTTAGGTGCCATCCGTTCACTCTTGTACACATCATCATTGTCATTACTTTTCAACACGGTGACCATCCTTGGTGTTCAAAGAAGTGTTCTCCATTGTCCGCTTTCAACTTTAGGACTTGTAGCAACCTAGTTGAGTAGATAGAGGATAATTAAAATGACATATTTTATCAGTGAAAGGCTTGGGTTTTCAAATTCTTTTCCATTTAAGCGTAACAAATCTTTTTCCAGATTCCAAAAGCATAATGCTTTTTAATCAATTCATATAAATTGCCAGATATTAGATGTCATATTTAAATTATAACATTAATAAGATCATCCGGTATACTTGAAAAAATCACCGCGTGATCCGACTTGGCATCAAAATCACGACGTGATTAAGGAGGGAACACCGTCCCCTTGCCGCGTGAAGGGGCCGGGGTCGTTTTTTTCATAGGGAGATGGAAGAGTTGAACGGCTAGTTTTCAAAAAATTAAAAAAAAATTATTTAATTTATATTATCTCATCTCCTGTATAAACACAAAAAACATACATTTTAATCACACAAATCTTTATATTACTCAACTACTTCCTCCATTTTAAAATGTCTTCTTCAAGCGAAGAAGCCCGTCAAATGGCGTTCGGACGAGCGTTCGGTCTCTTGAAGAATAAGTGGCATATAATTGAACGACCGACTTGATCTTGGTCTCAAAGCAAAATTCGGAACATTATGTATGCTTGTGTGATTTTGCATAATATGATTTTAGGACCAAGGAGTAACAATTTGTCAATATAACCCAAATGAGGAGGAGCCTACACACGAAGAAATTGATGAAAATCAAAAGCTAGTAAACCGAAAAGAAATACGCAATCGAGAAATTCATAACGCACTAAAGGCGGACTTGATTATCTTTAAGAACATTCAAATCATTAGGTTATCTATCTTTTTTAAAATTTTTACATTTGTAGTTTTTATTTTTTTTAGTAATTTGAATTATGTAATTTTAATTATTAATGAAATATTATTTAGGTTTTATTTTATTATGTTTTATTACTTAAATGAATATTAAAAAAACATTTAATGATCACACCACCTCAATCACTTAGGTATTTCCTTTGTCAAGTGATTAAGTGATAGATGGTGTGATAATTGAAGGAAGTGACTTGACGCCACGTGGCGTGAACTTTTCCCTCACTTGATACACTTATCACTTGGGTATACCCCTTGCTCTAAATCACATCATATAAAAACAAGAACTAATTACAGTTTTCGTCCATAGGATTGAAAAATTACGGATTTAGTCTAACATAGTTTGATTTTGTTACACCCATGGTCCCTAATATGGATGGAGGTTAAATTTTCTGTTAACTTTTTATGAAATGACGAAAATACGCCTTTAAATTCAAAAACTAAAAAAAAAGAGTAAACTTTGTTTTTAGCCCTGTGGTTTGGTCAAAATAATGGCTTTGGTCCATTAGTTTCAGTTTCACTTTTTTAGTCCTCGTGGTTTCATTTTCTTCTCAATTAAGCCTAGGGCACTAACAACGTTAGTTTTTTCTGTTAAAAATAAGGGTATTTTAGTCTATTTTACTGATAAGGACTGATTATGTCATTTTCTTAAAATATACAGGGACCATTTGTGTAATTTACTAAAATACTTACAACCCAACCCAACCCCTCCCCTTCATCATCATCATCATCCTCACCGACCGGCCATCCACCACTGCCATCCACTATTGTCCATCCACCACCGCCATCCACCATCGTCATCTTCATCATCTCAAACAAACCCTAAAACACACACAAATATATGTGAAATTGAGAGAGAAAACCTCTATCTCCTCTGTTCTCTTTACTCGGTAAATGATCATCGTTGGTGCCCTCAACCCTTGCGATAATCGTCTCCTTAATCTTTTCCCCAATGGTCTCTATACCTTGGCCAAAGATCCAAACCCACATCCGTTGTTGCCGGCCAGACCACCGCTGCCGATAAAACCAGAAAACCGATCTAGAAGATGAAACTGAGGGGTGTTGGTTTCCTGTTTTTGGGCTGGTTTTGGGCACCGATCAAGAGCAGAAAGGGGGAAAACCTGACTAGGGCGTCAATTTGGGTTAGATCTGGCCTGTTTAGGGACTCGGTTTCTACAAACAAGAACCTAGAAATGATGTTCAAACACTAAAAATGGTGAATCAAAAAGCAGAGATCTTCTTTGAAAATCGAAGGAGAAGATTAAACTAGAAGCTTGAAAAAATTATTGATTTCGTTTCTCATTTTCAAGCTCTAAATCTTGTGAAAGTTTAATTTTAATGCTAAGAATTCATGGTGGGTTAAGAAGGAAAAAAGAACGATGTATTTTCCATATCCATAATTGGGTTTCATTTTTCTAGACAAAAATCAAAGGGTGATTGAAACTTTAATACGGATATTGATTTTAAAATTTGTATTTTAAATATTTAATTTTTGTTTTTTTAATTCAAGGGTATTTTGGTTATTTCATTGCCATTTAACTGAAAAAATTAATCTCCATCCACTCTAGGGACCATGGGTGTAAAGTATGTTGGACTAAATCCGTAATTTTTCAATCCTAGGGACGAAAACCGTAATTTGACCAAACCACATGGACCATCCATGTAATTAATTCTAATTTTTTTATTAAACTTCGTTTTTGGCCCCTGTGATTTGGTCAAAATAACGTTTTTGTTCCATTAGTTTCAATTTCACTTTTTTTGTTCTCGTGGTTTCATTTTCTTCTCAATTAAGCCAAGGACACTAACAACATTAGTTTTTCTGTTAAAAGTAAGCGTATTTTCGTCCTTTTACCGATAAGAACAAATCATGTTATTTTCTTAAAGTAATTCAGGGACCATTTGTGTAAATTATACAATACGAAAACCATCTTCCCCAAAAACAAAAACCAGATCTTCATCTTCCACCCACTGCTCCCCTCCTCGTGCCACCGGCTGCCACCACCAGACAGCTGCTTAGTTCTCACAATGAAACCACCACCACCTCCCTGCAACCACTGTCGGAAAAACAAGGCAGTCCGGGCGACTTCTTCTTCTCCGGTCATCTCCGGCCACCAATGGCAATGTGATCTTTAACCCACCCATAACCCATTGACATCTCTAACCTTCGCAGCCACTTAAGTTTCTTTAACTGTAACATCCCGGTTTTTCATTTAAAGACGGGGTTTTGTACACGGGTATTATTTATGTAAAGGAGTAACGAGTGTTAATCGAGAATTAGTGAAAATACGTTCTAAATACGTGAAATGAGCAAACTAGAGGGACTGTTTCCGTGCGTGGGCCAAACCCGGCCCACTAGGGGTGCCCTATAGCATGCGACGGCTAGAGGAAACCCCCCACTTGTTGTTTACGGCCGTCGAGCACAGAGAGGAAGGAGACGAGGTGCCTTGGGCAACCAAGGGTTCATTAGAGGTATTCTCGCGTCCATTTGATTTCCATATCTCGTATTTGATCATGAAATCCTTACGTTGCATGTTTGTGGTTCTATGGTTTTCGTTAGGGCTTGAGTAATCAAAAGAGAAGGGATTGATCGGATTCGGTTAACACGAGTCACTCGATCTTGAGGTATAATCACAAAACCTTTCTCGATTATTTATTGTTTTCTCATTGGAGGCCAGTTACGGACGGAAAGGGTCCGGCCGAACCCTATGGGTGGCCGATGGTGTGGTTTAGTTGGTTAGTAAGGGTCGGCCAAGGCTGGGCATCGAAACCGAGAAGCCGGAACGCTGGGACCAGGCCCGAGGGGCTAGGGTGGCGTTGGAGGAAACACAATTGCAATGGCCGGAGGCTGTAGGTGGTCGCGCAAGGCCGTTCACGGCTTTGCAGGGCAGCAGGGGGCTGCTCGAAGCCGAAGGAAACCCGAGGAATCGTCGGTGCGTGGTGAGAGTCAAAATGGATAAACGAAGTGCCAGGATCAATGATTTATGAATTCGACGACCCGGGAGAACGCACGGGATTTGTGTGAGCGGTTACGTGGTGCATGTGGACCATGCATGGTGGCATGCATGCACGAGGGGAGTCATGCACGTAGTAATTCTTGTTGAGTGAGCGGGGTGTAAGTATTGAGTCGTGTATTGACTCGTGAGTTTTGTGTATCATAGGTGCGAGGTTGAAAGGCTAGCACGAGACGTTAGCGGGTTCTAGAGATCGAAGTACATCGAGCAAAGGTGAGTTTCTAATCCCCTCTTTAAAATGTTTTAACGTTTTGGGGCTATCGTACATACTTTTGAGGCATGTTTTTATTACATTAAATGTATATCGGGCTTTGGAGTCTAAACCGATGAGTTTACAAATTGAACCATTTAAGTACGGGGCTAAGGGACTATGTGTTGTCCTTGAGAGGTGTAAGTTAAAGGTGGGTATATGGTCGTGGGTCGTATGGTGACCTAATAGAGGTTAGACGATTTTGTATTTACAGGTCGTATGGGTACGACTAGGAGGTGTCACAGGGTATGCATGTACGTGGTATGTGCTTAGATAATGAGATATAGTATTTGTATGAATGTTGATATATTAGAAGAGTATTGTGTTTTGAGTTAGCCGGGGTGAGTCGAGGTATGAGCTAAACGCTTATGAATATGTGTAGGATACCTTCTCCTAGTGCTATGTGTGAAGTGAAGGTGCAGTTAATGAATCATCTACATAGAGTATAATGTTATGTGATTATACATGTGTTGTGTGCATTGTGTCGTTGTCCTTGTGACACTGTAGGTATTGTGTTTGCGTTGTTGTCTTTATGACGCGGCAAACGGGATTGTGGAGGACAAAGTCCTTCGGGAGGTCACCAAAGGTGACGATGTCAAACCGGACGGTGATGAGCTCAAGGTGTGTCGAACGCCCAGACGAGGGTAACCCTGACGAGGGTAACCCTGACAAGGGTGCAGTAATGAGGTATGTGTTTGTATGTATTTATATGTATTAAATTGCATGCAAGTGATGAGTTATATTAATTGTGTACGAGATGATATTTATGTGATAAATAGACGGAATCAATGTGGTGTGTCGAGTTAGATTGACCGTTGTGTCGAGACGAGTACATACTGTACAACTGATGTGTCAGTCAGTTTATGAGAGTCCTGGTTAGGACTGGTAAGTCGGTGTCTAGAGGTTGGTTGAGTTAACCAGTGTATGATTAATATGTATAGTGAATTGTGAGTTATGAGAGTAGTAAGCTCGTTCCATGTCGGAGAGACTTACTGAGTTATAATTGGGGGTTGAGTCAGGGGTGGTGAACCCTTTTGGGGCTAGTATAAGATAACACGGTTATCTATGTCTTAGTAATTTATAAAACTACTTTCTAAGGACCAGAGGGTCTTGGGTGGAGATAAACAATAAATGAGACGAGTTGGCTTTTATTCAAATTAAACTATTAGAACTCACTCAGCGTAGCTGACTTTGTATGTACGTTAGATTGTTTTTGCATGTTAGTCTGCATGATGAGGTATCTTGGCTTGGAAGCGGAGCTACTCGGGTTGGTGTGCATGCATTCGTTAGGTAATGTTGTGCAAGTTAACGAGTTTAAAAGATAAAATTATTCTGAGAAAGACTTCCGTTGTTTATTTAAATGAACGTTAAAGTGTTTTTAACGAGTTTACATAGTGATGAGATCCAACTATAAGGTGCCTGGTTTGGGGCCTTACAAGCTGGTATCAGAGCCGAGGTTTAAGAGAAAATCGGTATTTTTATAACAATAAAATACCTTAACTTAAACTGAAAATGGGACGAGGGTGAAACGAATGCCACCACGAGTAACCGCGAGCCAAGAGGTACGTCTTTCGAGTTGTGAAGTAATTATTATTTATCATTTGTGTAGTGTCACACTAGGTAAAGTGATTGATGTGAGTAAGTGATTTATGGTTCCGTGTGGGATCATGGTGTGTGCTATGTGTTGTAGTAGTATGTAGAACTACGTGAAATTGTGTAATGTGAGTAAGTGAGACCATGACGTGCGTTGAGTAATGTAGAGTAGCATTAATTGTAACTATGTGAGATAGTTTGGTTTGTCGATATGATTTAGTAATTTTGTGAGTAACCTTGGATGGTGTGAAATTGTGATAGATATGATGACTTGCTAGATTATTGTATGGTGTTATATGAGTTGTATGGGATGCATGTGCATCCGGTGTGTGTGAAAGGTAGAAGGTTAGTGTGAGTATGATGGGGAAAGGTTTAGAATTTGAGTAGTAATGAGGACCACCAAATTGCATTTGATCACCCTGATTTGGCAGTCCATGATTACTCTCATATTCTGAATTTGATACCCATAGTAATCACCCAAACGTTCTATCTGGTGCAAGTACTGATGGCCTTGGCGATTCAGACTAGATGGATTAGGCGGAGATCTTTCATCAGGAGGTTGACAGAACGGCGGGCTAGACGTGTGGCTGCTGTTTGTGCGGTTATCTTTGGGAGAAGACGGATCTTAGCACATGTTCCATTGACGGTGGCTCCACCGGAAGCTGAGGATAAGTAGGAGCTACCAGCACAGGATGTGATTCTGGCGCTTCCGGCACCTAATGCCCCCAGTACTACCATGGCAACTAGGAGAGGTGGACTCAGTAGCTCCTTTTACAGGAGAGGTGGTTAGAGAGGAAGAAATGCATTTGTAGTTAGAAGTCAGCCTTCGAGACACAACATCGAATCAGGAAATGGATGGCTGGAGGAATCTGACGACGAGGAACAAGTGGGTGATAACTTTGACCTGTTCAGTGATTAGAGTAGTGGTGGTTACCACGAGAGGACTAGAGCATTTTGAGTAATGGCCGTCAGGCGCTTTTGTGACGAGATGTTTGTTCTTGGTTTTTCAATTGCTTGATTTTAACCATGACAGTGAATCTTACCATGGGATGGTTTAAAACGAAGCTAATGATAGTTGCATGTGTGATGGCTTGCCATTGGTGGTGCAGTGTTAATTGTGTGCGATTATGTGATTACCTTTTTGAACAACGTGAGTTCATGCTAAATGTAATCATTGATGTGATGCTAGAGCTTGGTTGATTTGACTTTATGAGTAGACATGTGTAGACCTGCGTTTTGATTATTTGTGTGTGTCTACGGTCTTAAGGTAGTGTCACCTATGTGTTACGTTTAGGTGATGTTCAAAGTGTAAGGGGTGCATTGCACCTTGTGTAGTTGTTCAGGAAGAGGTCCCGTGGGAAATCTTAAATATACATCTTTGTTATGTATAAATGTTTTTGGACGAGGTCCTGTGGAAAAATTGTAGCAACATACCTTATGTTTAGGTATGCATGTTCAGAACCAGATCATGTGGGGAAATAAGATATTTTTATATCTTGTGTATATGAATGTTTAGGGATGTTTAGTGTCTAGACTGAGTAGTGTGTCGTCTTGAAGTATGGGTATGACCCGTATGGGTACGACCGAGTAAACTCTGTATGAGTATATGATGACGTGTGGCAGGGGCTACCGTTGTAGTAAGTAGGAGATAAGGCTCAGGAGTTTGTGTGTCTATAAATGACTAGGTCATATTTTATGCACGTAGATTTACTCAGATCTAGTTAGTTGTGTATGTGCACTTTGTTTGAATTAGAAGGTTGAGTTACTAGTACACGTGTGGAACAATGTGTGTTCTGTAGTTATGTGAGTCGGTGTGTGTCCTTGTAGTACACGCTTAGTCGTGCATAGGATAGATGGTCAGTGTGATAAAGTATAGCATTTCTATCTTGAAGATTTTCTGGACGTTGATACATCGAGGTCGTGCGGGAATTTTTGACGTCTTTCTAGACGATCGGTGATGTGCTCTTATGAAGATGCCTATGCTTATATCTCAGGGATTCGGAGCACGAAGCCAATGGGCAAAGCTGTGAGAGTAGATGATGAAAGCGTTTACGTGGACGCTTAACCAAAAATATTTATGATGAGACTAAGGTGATAACGCAGAAGATTTCAGCACGGAGTTAACGAGGCGATGAAGGACCTTTATGGAAACCGTTCCATATCAAGGATTCAGTCTATGCGAGGAACAAGAGGAATAGGGTTGTTCTCTCTGAACGAGACGGCGGACAGCTGAGGCTTGTGAGCAGACGGACTTCAGGTTCATACGTGATAAATGAGACGCGGTCGGTGACCGCTTGGTAATGGTAGAGCAACCATGAGGAAAGTGAAACTCAAAGGGGGTAAGTCCAGGATTTCCCATAAGTGACTGGGAAGGAGATGCCTACGCTGGTAAATTTAAGACTAGTTTAAAGTGAGCTCCTATGGAGCATTCAAGTAAAGCAAATGTTTGCCTGTTGAAATAGACATGACGGAGGTAAGTGAGCTTTTGAGAAACATCGAGAGCTGATGAAGGTGACCCTAGTGTTGGGTGTATGTGCATACTTAAGGGGCATATTGAACGCGTGATAATGAAGAAAGGATATTCTATGGTAGAGAAATTTGGTGGAGACCAGTGTAGATTGCACAAGTTCCTGGAGATCATCGGAGGAGAGCAGAAGTAATACCCTTATGGGTAGGCAGTGGACTTGAGTTTAGGAAAGCATCACAGGAGGACGATCAAGGTGTGGAGCCTACTTGGAGAGGTGACCGTCGAAATGACGAGATCATTTAGATTATATTAGAGACAAAGGAATTTGTGCCTGGAAACCAGAATGAAATGTGACAAGTGAGAGGACATGCGGCGGTATTGTGCTACGTAGTATTAGGGATACTACGTACGACGATGTTGAGAACATTAAGAGCGAAAAAGTATTGTCAAGGGCAATGACAATGAAACCTTCGTGAAAGGATTGGTAATCAAAGCAATCACGGATGGCAACTTCCAGCAAGTGTCGGGATGGCAAGAATTGGAAATGCAGCCGTTTGATTAATGGCCGGGAAGAAGAGGGATGAGGTAACGTGTAGGTGAAACCTACAAGTCCCAAAGTGGAAAGCGGGCAATGAAGAAGAATTCTTGAACACCAGGGGCGGTGGTCGAATTGCTAAGCGAAGTAACAGTTTTATTAATTGTGCAAGTAAGTGCTTGTCACCAAAGGGAGTTGGTGCACATTTGAGAACGGAAGGATATGTTGGGTTGGTTTTTTACTGATGCAGGATTCGAGGACGAATCCTCTTTTAAGGGGGTAGACTTGTAACATCCCGGTTTTTCATTTAAAAACGGGGTTTTGTACACGGGTATTATTTATGTAAAGGAGTAACGCGTGTTAATCAAGAATTAGTGAAAATACGTTCTAAATACATGAAATGAGCAAACTAGAGGGAATGTTTGCGTGTGTGGGCCAAACCCGGCCCATTAGGGGTGCCCTATAGCGTGCGACGGCTAGGGGAAACCCCCCCACTTGTTGTTTACGGTCTTAGAGTACAGAGAGGAAGGAGACGAGGTGCCTTGCGCAAGAAAGGGTTCATTCGAGGCATTCTCGCGTCCATTTGATTTCCATATCTCGTATTTGATCATGAAATCCTTACGTTGCATGTTTGTGGTTCTATGGTTTTCGTTAGGGCTTGAGTAATCAAAAGAGAAGGGATTGATCGGATTCGGTTAACACGAGTCACTCGATCTAGAGGTATAATCACGAAACCTTTCTCGTTTATTTATTGTTTTCTCGTTGGAGGCCGGTTACAGACGAAAAGGGTACGGCTGAACCCTATGGGTGGCCGATGGTGTGGTTTAGTCGGGTAGTAAGGGTCGGCCAAGGCTGGGCATCGAAACCGAAAATCCGGAAGGCTGGGACCATGCCCGAGGGGCTGGGATGGCGTCGAAGGAAACACAGTTGCAATGGCTGGAGGCTCGCGCAAGGCTGTTCACGGCTTTGCAGGGCAGCAGGGGGCTGTTCGAAGCTGAAGGGAACCCGTGGAAGGGTTGGTGTGGTTCGTCGGTGCGTGGTGAGAGTCAATATGGATAAACGAAGTGCCGGGATCGATGATTTATGAATTTGGCGACCCGGGGGAACGCATGGGATTTGTGTGAGCAGTTACGTGGTGCATGTGGACCATGCAAGGTGGCATGCATGCACGAGGGGAGTCATGCACGTAGTAATTCTTGTTGAGTGAGTGGGGTGTAAGTATTGAGTCGCGTATTGACTCGTGAGTTTTGTGTATCTTAGGTGCGAGGTTGAAAGGAGAGCACGAGACGTTAGCGGGTTCTAGAGATCGAAGTATATCGAGGTTGGTGGTTCGTGGTGGTAGGTGGATTTGACCGAAAAAGCTACTTCGAACAAAATAGTTTTCGGATGAAATGCTTTTTGGTCGAAAGGGATTTCGGCCGAAAGGGGCTTTGACCGAAAAAGATTTCGGCGGAAAAGGATTTCGGCTATGAAGGTGTTCGGTCGAAATGTCTTAGATATAACCGTGTAGTAACATATCTCGTTCGTGACTATTCGAACAAATTATTAAGCAATTCCATCTAGCCTGAAGTTTCGTTGCAGAGTGAGATAGTTCCATCTATGTCAGGTGAGTCAAGAATCCATATTTTACTGTTTTAGGGTGGTGTCCATACCCAGAAATGGAAGTTTATAATAAATGTATTTTATTACTTAAACGTGACAAGTAAGAAAGGTAAAAGTTTAAAAAACTAAATGTTTATAAACAAAAATGTAACAGAAAGATAATAGAGAACAAGTTTATAATACTAAACGTTTAATAAACAAGAGAAAGAGCAGAGTACAGTTTTATAATACTAAACGTTTTATAAACAAGAGAAAGAACATATTACAGTTTTATAATACTAAACATTTTATAAACAACAGAAAGAGCAGAATACATGTTTATAATACTAAACGTTTTATAAACAAGAGAAAAGAGCCGAGTACATGTTTATAATACTAAATGTTTTATAAACAAGAGAAAAGAGCAGAGTACAACTTTATAATACTAAGCATTTTATAAACAAGAGAAAGAGCGGAGTACAAGTTTATATAAACTATATATTTTATAAACAATAGAAAGAAAAAGATGGTCAAATACATTGTCTAATATGTACGAGTATGAGTGCATAGAATAAAGTCTTGAGGTAGTAGCGTAGTCCCAGAGACCAGTGCTACTCAAAACCTATGACAACGTTATGGCCTGAGTTCATGACTGCCATATGAGTAACAGTGACAGTGCTCGACATGGCACTGTAGCTAGTGAAGTTGTACAACTGGCATAGTAGGGGTAACAACATTTACTCGAGTGATGACGGTCACTAAGCATACAGGTTCCTTAGGGGACAACAAAGGTTCTTTCTAGGACAACAGAGACAGAAACAGAATGTAGACACATAATGTATGACTTAAATAACATAGCACAGAATAACAAAGTATGTTATTGAAAGTTTTACTATGATATATATACATACTACTATATAGTATGTTTTCATTAAATATGTTTTATACGAATGACATGAGAAAATAAATGTAACATCCCTAAATTTAGATTTACAAAGCTTATTTCGTAGCGGTAAAGCAAAGAAATTCCGCGAGGAAGATAACAAGATTTTTACACGACCGAGTGATGTCGCGTATCCGACTTGTGTTGTACTTTGTCGGACGGGAATAATAAATCCACCGACACACGAACGAATACTAAAAAGGAGAATTAATATTAACCTCATGCCGGCTTTATTTAAGAATAATATTTTATTGCCCAAGATATTCTAAACCCGAGTTTAATAATTAAAAACCGACCTTCACGAGAGTTTTCGAATGCGAACGAGGCACCGCATAGTCGATACGAACCCGCCTATATAATTGAGATTCCTTGTGGGAATCCTCATTTGTCACAAAACAAAACACACACGTGTGTTCTAGAGAGAAATCCGGCCAAGAGCCGTTTTCCGGCGATCGGATTCCGGCGAGAAGAGAGGTGGAAGAGGTTGGTGGTTCGTGGTGGTAGGTGGAGGTGTAGGGGCGGAGCTGTAGGGTGGCGATCGGTTGCAGGAGGTGGTGGTAATCCCGGTTTTCCGACGAGTTAAGAAAGAACTCCGACGAGGGATATATTTTGGGGCTTTTCCGATCTAAGCCCAGATCTACACTCCTAAAGACCCGATCTAAAGACTACAAGAAGGTTTGGTCCAAAAAGATGATGTTTTTCAGCTAAAATAAGGAAATCCGGCCACTACACGTTTTTCCGGCGGAGGAAACTGGCGGCGCTGGTGGGGCTCGGCGAGACGAGTTCATGGCCACTTGAATCACCTTAATCGGAGTCCGTATGACCAGGTTATAAGCAAAACAAGTTTTCTTCTCGCGTGGTGCTCAGCAGTTTCGTACAAAAACGTTTAGTATGGACCGTACATGAAGGTATAACTCGTAAAACTAATATATCTAGTGTTGGTTAGTGGCAAGGGACTCGGGAAAATTATCAGGGACGTCTTTCGAGAACATTTTTCGGACACGTTAAAAATGGGTTATAAATATATAATCTTTATTATAATTATCAAGTAATGGAGGAATAGAAGTATGGTTTTGGTACTAGAATCTAAAGTGCGGTTTATTGGATTACTGGTGTAATTTGATGTTGGAATTGGACAATCGGATATTGTCGGGTTTAGCCAAAAACAAACGGGACTCTGCTCGATTTTCGTTAAAAATACAGAAATATGCTTTTACAACTTAGATGTCCTTAGTACGGTTTAGGCACGATCTTGATAGACGGGATTATAAGAAATAGGGTTTTTGGAGTTGTAGACAGCCCGCAGGCAAACCTGTTATGTTCGCCTAGATTGTTTGGACGAACTTAGTATGTTCGCCAAGGGATCGTTGGGGCGAACTTAACCTTAAGTTCGCTTGGTATAGTGGGCGAACTTAGCATTATGTTCGCTGGATTATAGGCGGCGAACTTAGCAAGTTCGTTGGGGTTATAGAGAGCGAACTTGACATCAAGTTTGTTAGATCAGATATAGAGTAAACCGACTAGTGTCGTATAGACCTGATAATTACCCGTTTATCCAGATTGTACGTGACATAGTTTGGGCGGTAGATAACGTATTGAGGATAGCTTACCAGGTGAGTTCTATGAAGCCCTTTTTAAATGTTTTAAATAATGTTTTCGGGCTGATGTGCATACGTAAAGATGTGACGGTTTTATAAAATCGATGTTTGATGTTTGTGATGTTTTATAAAACGATGCTTATGAACGATGTTTTGGAAAGAAAGGTTATGAATGATGTGTTTATGAAATGTTTTGCCAAATGAGATTTACAATGTGTTTACGAATGAATGATTTTTAATAAAACGTACGAATGCATTAACTGAAGTTTTGATGTAAAGAAGTGAATGTTTATGAAAGTCACAAACGAACGAATCTGCCATTATTCCTTAGGGAATTGAGGTTATGGGTATAGGATGTATGTTACGAACCTTACCTTTTAGGGGCCTTTGTGGCGGGCCAACTGTTGTACAACTGGGGTGATGACGGCCACCATGGGGATTACTGTGATCCTTGAAGTAGGTACGACTTACCTTACAAGGTAATCGTGCTGGAAGTTTGGTACGTGTCATCCTTGTGATGTCGTGCTTGAAGTTTGGTATATATATCCTATGATGTATCGTACTTGAAGTTTGGAATTGACGGTTACGAGAAGGCACAGATTCGATATGTTTGTTGACTTATGTATTATGTTATGTTATTGCATGCTTTACGTACGCTTTTATTAAGGAAGTTTAAATGTTATGTTTTTGACAAAATATTTGAAGTTAAAAGTTTTATGTTAAAGCTAGAACTCACCAGCGTAGCTGACTTTTAGTATGTACATTCAGGTTAAGGACAGGTATGGACGAGGAATGGTGATGCTTGGCAAGCGAGAAGAGTTACCCGGCTGATCATGATGACTGGCATCCCGTTATGTTTTAGTTATAATGTGTTTATGTTTTAGACAACGTTTACGCTTCCGCATGTTTAACAATGTTGACGTTATGTTCGAACGAAGTTTTCCGCTGCGTTATTTGATATTCAAGTTTAAGAAACTGTTTGTGAATGAGTAAATCCAACGAGTGAGGCCTCCGGGTTTGGGGCCTTACAGTAAACCCCCTTTTTATTATAGATGTGAAAACTTGAAATCACTAGCGTTAGCTGACTTTTAGTATGCACATCAGGTAACAAAGGAAAAGCAAAAGAATGAGGGGCTTGGATAGCATGGTTGGATGGTTGCTTGCTCTAAAGACTGGCATTCCCATGGCTGTAGTTTTGTTTTAGGCATTGAATGTTGAAAGTTTTAATTGGCTATGAACTTATGAAATAGACTTCCGTTGTATGTGATCATTGATTTGATGTTTAAGAACTATATTTATGCTTGAATGTGCCAACTATGAGAGGATCCCGGTTTGAGTCGTTTCAAGTTGGTATCAGAGCCATAGTTTGAAAGATTCGAACTTTCGCCAAAATGTATGTACTTAAACTGAGAATGGGATGTCAGTTTGAGCAACCTAGCCATGAAAGTACAACAGTAAAGGCCTTAGTACAGAGAACAGTAGACACAGTAAACAGTAAAGGCCATAATAGAGAGAACAGTAGACACAGTAAACAGTAAAGGCCTTAGTATAGAGAACAGTAGACACAGTAAACAGTAAAGGCCTTAGAACAGAAGGTAGATAGTGACAGTGGATAGTAGATGCCTTAGAATGTCGTAGAAGGTGACATACGAATGTTACATATGACAGAGAATAATTCAGAACCGAGGATAAAGTAAATTAGTAATTACATTACCGGTCACTGTCATTAGTAATTTACGTCGCTCATGAAGTTCTAAATTATTACCTGCCATGTTGACACTTGAATTTCCTTTCTACAGTTAGCAACGATTACGACCGGAGGAAAGAGAGGCGGTCGTAGAGGTAGACCATGAGTCAACCGAAAAGTATTCCGGTTGAAAGAGGAACAATTCGTTCTGAACGAAAAGCTAACTCTGACAAAATAGTTTTTGGACGAAAGACATTTCGGACTAAATGCTTTTCGGTCAAAAGGGATTTCGGCTGAAAGGCCGCTTCGACCGAAAAAGGTTTTCGGTCGAAGTGTCTTTAGATATATAACCGTGTAGTATCATATCTCATTCGTGACTATTCGAACAAATTATTTAGCAATTCCATCTAGCCTGAAGTTTCGTTGTAGATTGAGATATAACTTTTGTTTTTGCCACAATATAAAAAAGTCTTTTGTGGCACAAATTTTGTGTCGGTAAAAAGTATTCCTGGTTAAATATACATACTACTTTTAGTGGCATATAATTTTTACCACAAAAATCATATCAACTTAAATGCCACTACATACGTTTATCATTTTAATTTTGATTAATTAAAATCATTATTTATTTACAGTATAAAATAAAAATAATACTATAAAATCTAGAGATCATAATATTATAATTTCAATTATAAGTTCGATCGTCTTCCAAACATATTTCAAATGTTAGCAAACAAATGTATAATAAGTGTCAAATTAAGTCAAAATACCAACCATATAAAACACAAAACTAACAAATGTTTGAATAAAAACTCAAAACTTCATTGCATTCATGAGAGCACAGGTCATTGATGTCCTTGAGAGCACATATCTGCTCCTCTCCCATGGCTGACATCACACTCACAACTAGGGGTGTTCAAAGTCGGATATCCGAAAATTCGGATATCCGAAAATTCGGATATCCGAAATTTTCGGATAGTGGATTTCACTATCAGAATCCGAATCCGAAATTTCGGATATCCGAAAATTCGGATAGTGAAACGGATATCCGAAAATATAAAAAAATATATAAAAATAATATTTTTAAATTACAAAAACAATTAAAAACCTTAAAAAACATTAGAAAATATACATATAAAAATATATAAATATAATATATCGGGTTTTGATTCAAATTTTCTTATTTTTAAATAATAAAAACAATTAAAAAAATATATAAATATAATATTTAGGATATTCGGATATCCGAAATATCCGAAAATCACTATCCGAATCCGAAAATTCGGATATCCGAATTTCGGATATCCGAAATTTCGGATATCCGAATTTTCGGATAATTCGGATTCGGATTTTCGGATAATTCGGGTTCGTTTCAGATTCGGATTTTTTTGAACACCCCTACTCACAACCAAATCTTTCCCCTCTACAAATCCATCCTTAATTGCACATTTTCATCAAATATATATTACACATATAACAAATGTAACAAAAATCAAAGCTTTAGAGAAGAGAACAACATACATGTGTGAAGAGAGCATCATCAGTTGGCAGTTTCAAGTCATCCTTGGTGTAACCATTTTCAGTCAGCACACCTGGATGATTTCATAATTTATTAATTATCAAAATTGTATCGAATAAATACTTCAAAGATAAGTTAATTGAAGGAAAGATAAAAAAAACCATACAAATCCATTTTTAGAATTATTAATGAGCTGGTAGTTAGTGCAGCTTACAAAAATAAAATTCACATGCCAAACTAGTTGAGAGACTTTTGGTATGTTCTTCAACAGGAATTTGAATCTGCTTCCATTTCAGTGTTTGCCTCAACTAATTGTTGCAAACAGAAAACAAAAAAAGTTCCCTACAATACATCATACACTGCTTCAAGCTCATATGCAAGCAAGGATGACACTTTTCATCTTCCTATGCTTCATAATCAATTCAAGTTAGTCACCTCATAGTTCATAGTTTAAGATCTATCTACGTTCTAAGTAATTTCTATGCAAAATTATCATCAAATATTCGATCTTGTTATTGACCTGCAGTATATTTGTTCCCTGTAATGCTAATGGCATGTTCTGTTAATGGTTAGTTTAGTTATTCCCAAGGGTTCCAACAATTAAGGACATTAGTTTGGTAGTAAAAGATAAACTAAGATCATTCACACAAATTCCTTGAATGAAAATCAAATGATGATGTCAAATACACAACCATAGTTTCAGCATACGGTTCTGAATCAGCCATTAAAATGCATAAAAACCTTTATATGAAAGCTAACAATAATGTCTCCATCTCAATTCAAGCAAGTATTACTTATAGTTAGTATGCATTAAAGAAAACATATAAATATGAAAGTGTTCATTTTTTGTGATATCAAAAATTTCTAAGTTTAATTTACTTATTTGCCATAATTATCGTTACAAGCAAATTGATGGTATTGGTTTAGATCTGCAAGATTTTGTTTTTACTGAAATGTAATTAGCATATTTAACAAATAATCAAACTCAAAAAAATAAAAAAATAAAACTAAATGCTTCTCAAACCTGTGTAAGCAGAGTGTCTATACAAATGGGTCAATTGGGTAAAATATAAAAAAAAGGATTAAAAGTTTCTCAACGTGTGTTTTATCTCTAATGGGTGAATTGGGTCAAATATATAAAAAAAGTACTTTGGGTCGGTTGAATTTCAGCCCACACACAAAATTACTCATTTTGACATGAACGGTGAACCCGTTCTGGCCCATTACCAGAACCGCCCGTTTGCTGCCTTAAACCCATGGCCACATAAGATCCAGTTTTAAACAAGAGAAACGAAAAGATACTTACTGTTAACAAATGAACATGACAGAGAAAAGATCGAGGCTCTCTATTACTCAAATGAAGATTAGCTTACAAATGAAGAAGAAAACAACATTAAATAGAAAGATAACTGGCCCTGGGCTAATGCCCATAATAGGACCCATAACAACTTATTATGCTAACATCCCCCTCAAACTCACAATGCAATAGAAATAAACATTGAGAGTTTGTCACACAAAAAACGAAACCGAGATGCCGATTGAGCCTTGGTAAAAATATCTGCAATCTGCAAGGCTGGTGGAACAAAACGAAGTGAGATGGTCCCGAGTTGAAGATGATGGCGAGTAAAATGACAATCTATCTCAATGTGTTTTGTTCGTTCATGAAAAACAGAGTTCTTGGCGATCTGCATAACACTTTGATTATCACAATGTAATGGGGTAGGCGAGGAAACAACAACCCACATATCTGCCAGAAGCCATCGTAACCAAACAATTTCACATGTAGTCACAGCCATAGCACGATATTCAGCCTTAGTGGAGGACCTAGAGACAACGTCTTGTTTCTTACTTTTCCATGAGATTAGGAAATCACCAAGGAAAATACAGAAACCAGTAGTGGATTTACGATTATTGGGATCACTATCCCAATCAGCATCACTATAGGCACGCAATTCCAGAGAAGACGTAGAAGGGAATAAAAGACTTTGAAACTGAGTGCCACGAAAATATCTCAAAATACGAAGAACAGCTCCCCAATGAACAGAAGTAGGAGCGGTAACAAACTGGCTAACCACATGAATAACATGAGCGATATCAGGGCGAGTAACTTTAAGATAAACCAAACTGCCTACAATGGTACGATATAGGCTCGGATCAGGTAGAGCCATCAGTGGGAGAGTAACGTGCATTGGTTTCAAGAGGAGTGTCTGCAATTCTGTTATCAGAAAGTCTTGCACGTTGAAACAGATCAGAATTATACTTCGTCTGAGAGAGAAGATATCCCTTTTTAGATTGAGCTACCTCAATCCCCAAAAAATACCGTAATAATCCCAAATCTTTCATAGCAAAACGATGGGCCAAGTCACGTTTAAAGGATTCAATGCCATCATAATCATCGCCTGTAATAATCATGTCATCCACATATAAAGACAAGAGAATGCGTCCAACATTCGTACATCGAACAAATAATGTCGAATCATGATTGCTAAGGAGAAAGCCAAGGGAAGTGATGACTGTAGAGAATTTTTCAAACCAGGCGTAAGGGGCCTATTTGAGTCCATATAGAGCTTTTTGAAGCCGACAGACTTTACCGGGTTGATGAGCTATTCCCGGGGGTGGAGTCATGTAAACCTCCTCATGAAGATCACCATTCAGAAAAGCATTTTTGACATCCATTTGACAGATTTCCATTGTCGAACGGACGCAACAACAATTAAAGTACGAACTATTGTCATTTTTGCCACACGAGCAAAGGTTTCCTCATAATCCATACCATACGTTTGCGAATATCCTTTTGCCACAAGTCTGGCCTTGTACCGTTCAACAGAGTCATCAGACTTTGTCTTAATCTTATACACCCAACGAAAACCAACCTTATGTTTACCTGGCGGTAGAGGAACCAAATCCCAGGTGTGAGTATCAGTGAGCTCTTCAGCCATAGCATTTTGCCATAGAGGGTCAGAGACAGCCTCTCTATATGATTCTGGTTCAGACAGATGATGAATGCCCGCAATAAATGAACTAAACGAAGCAGAATATGTAGAGTATGTAAAGTCTAGTAATTGAGTAGGCTTGCATGCACGAGTAGACTTTCTCGAAGGAGGAGAAGAATCAACATTGGTGCCAGATGACGTGGAAGGTTCATGAACTGGCACATCATGTGCAACAGAGATATCTGGAACAGGCATATTAGGATCAACAGAAGAAACGGGAACATCAGAGGTTGGGACATCAATGTTGCTAGCAAAAGGATCAATATTCTGAAGATCTGACTTTGTTACATCATGGGACTTAGCTGGAATCGAATAGAATGGAATATGTTCAAGAAAAGTAACATGTCTTGATACATATAACTTCTGACTTATAGGATCAAAACAACGGTATCTTTTTTGTCCCGTGCCATATCCTTTGAGACCACTAGCATAGCCTAAGAAAACACATAAGGCTGACTTATTTGTTAATTTGTCTCATTCAACATGAGGACGGAGAGCAAAGCAAGTACATCCAAAAACCCGTAATTCACCATAATCTGGGCGTTCACCGAAAAGACTTTCAAATGGAGACATCCCATCATTGTGAGAAGTAGGGATCCTATTAATCACATGTTGGGCGGTCAGAAGTTCTTCTCCCCAAAAGACACTAAGTACTTCAGCAAATAAAAGGAATGAACAAGCTGTTTCCATAAGATGACGATGTTTCCTTTCAGCAACACCATTCTGTTGTGGGGTGTCAATACAAGACGATTGGTGTATGATACCATCTGATGCAAGCAACTGAGTAAAATCATTACAGGTGTATTCACCCCCTAAGTCACACATGAAGCACTTTATCACATCCAAATGCTGCGTTTGAACATAAGCCCTAAATGTTTTATAAATGTCAAAGAACTCAGATCTACGTTTCATAAGGTACACCCATGTATAAAAAGTGTAATCATCAATAAAGAAAACATAATAACGTGAACCACCCTTAGTGGATACTGGTGATGGTCCCCACACATCAGAATGAACAATATCAAATGGTGCAACAGAATGAGAAATACTTTTAGCAAAAGGTAAAGCAGAAAATTTGGCAAGTTTACAACCACAACAATCAGAAATATCACAAGTTTGCAACTGACCCAAAACACATGTGGAAACCAAAAATTTTAAACGAGATGCGGACACATGTCCCAAACGAGAATGCCAAATATAGCGGTAGGATTGGCGGCAAGAAACTGTCTGAACTGTTCAAATACTTGCGGATTCAGAGCAGATGGTGGTTTATTCATTTCTACAGATGGTGGTGTAGAAGCAGCAGTAAACTGAGGTGGTTTAAATGTCCATGAAGATGGACCAGATGAACCAGCAGAAGTGGACGTGCGAGACGAAAATTGTCCACCTGATCTGTTCTGTTGTGGAGGCTTCTGCAAGTTAGAATTTCTTCTGCTAAGTAATAATGGACATTGAGACTTCCAATAATTTTTCCCTTAGCAGAATGCATATTCATCAAATGCAAGTCTAGGCTGATTAGGGGGAACGGCAAACACAGCTGGAGTAGTAGTTACTTTAGGACCTTTATCAACCTGAGATTTTAACCGAGTTTCCTTTGCAATGAACTCGTGAACAACCGAATCAACTGTTGGAAGAGGGAAACGATGAAGAATCGTTCCACGCAGACCTTCAAAATCTGAATGTAATGTCATTAAAAATTGTACCAAATGTTGTTCCTCCCTTCGATCAATATAAGGTTTAAACACTTTCAGTGCTGCAGATTCCGTAAGTATCAATTGATCCCATAAATCCGACATAGCTCCATAGAAGTCTTGAATGCTCATCTCATTCTGTTGAAGAGCATGGATATCAAACTCCAACTGGTACTGCTTGGCAAAGTTAGACTGAGTATACAGCTTTTCCAGATGATCCCAAACCTGCTTAGCTGTATCATATTTGGCCAACTAAATACCAATGGACTGACCTACAGAGTTGTTGATCCAAATTATAACTTTAGAGTTATCTGTTTTCCATGTATCGAGAGCTAAGGCATATTCAGCAGCCTTAGATTTATCAGTAGGCTTTCCCTTAGTACCTGTGACATAACCCCATATATTTTTCACTCGAAGAAAGTTTTTCATTGCGTAACTCCAGTAGATGTAGTTTTTACCATCCAGACGAGTACTAATATACTGAAGAGAGTCATCTTTCCCAGCCATATTATCAAAACCGAACGACAGCAGAATTACCGCAAACTTGAGGTAACCGCAAACTTCGAAAAACCGCAAACTTAAATTACCGCAAACTTAGTAACCGCAAACTTCAAATTAACCGCAAACTTGAGGTAACCGCAAACTTCGAAGTACCGCAAACTTCGAATAACCGCAAACTTAAATTACCGCAAACTTCGTAACCGCAAACTTGGTAACCGCAAACTTCGTAACCGCAAACTTGGAGACCGCAAACTTTGAAAAACGGGACAGAAACGAGGTCCAAACCTGTCAATCTGTCCAGAAACTCTTCTAAATACACAAGTCAGTTCAAATAAAACGAAATCCGTAACTTTGATACCTCACGAGTTAACGAACTGAGCAGAAGCGACAACGAACGAAACAATTCTTCAACAACGAACAAACCAAACAATGAACGAACCAACAACTGAGCGGAAGCGACAACAAAGATCTTCAATCAAACGTGAATCGAGTTGTCTTTGATATCATGTTAACAAATGAACATGACAGAGAAAAGATAGAGACTCTCTATTACTCAAATGAAGATTAACTTATAAATGAAGAAGAAAGCAACATTAAATAGAAAGATAACTGGGTCTGGACTAAGGTCCATAACATGGCCCATAACAACTTATTATGCTAACACTTACCGCCTCCGGAAGATGAGGGTTCAACATCAGACGTTGAATATTTTCTTAGACCCAATTGTTGCTTAAACTTGTCATTAGCCATATACTCAGCCCATGAAGCTTCCATAACCATGCACTCAATTTCTTTCTCAGTTAATTCCACATCAGAGCAAAATCGGGCCTCAGCTAAAAGAGCATGTTTTTAATGTACTAGTTAGAACATGATATGATCATGAAGACCGTTAAGATTAATACTGCAGTATTAAATCACATAAAAATGGTTACATTATCAATCTATTCATCTTGTTGAGCTTTAATTGCCTCTTGCACTTGATTTTTATCAACGTTCGCCTAATAAACCCAAACCACAAAAATATATAAATGTCAATTAAGATACAAAAAGTTATATTCTTCAATCAACTGTCAAGAAAATGAACTTACCCCTTGCAGCGAGCTAAAACGGAGGCCAACACATATGGTCAACATATGCGGGTCAACAAGAGAATTAGAGTGGTTGCCATGATGATAACTTAACTGGATAGGAGGCGTGTCTATATTATAGCTCCCATGGAAGATGTTTAGTGGCTCTGTATTTATAAAATTCTTGCAAGCCAAATGAAAAACGGTCAAAAATTAAAATACTTTTTACATAGCAGTATAACATGATAAATTGATAAAATATATACATGTGCTATAAAAATATATATGCTTGAATCCCAACATTGTTCCAATAGACCTGCACTCAAAAATGATGAACTATAATTATCTTGTGTTATATTGTATTTAGTGAAGAAAATGCTTTTGCAAATTACATACTTTATCCCTTCTTTTCCACTTGCAATAAGTGAAACCTTCTGTTATAAACTGAGAAAAGCGGTCTCAATCCCCATTCCTGGATCAGGGCCGGCTGGACTTTATGTAAATATAAGTTCGTTCAACTTCCTTCAACTCGTCTTGAAGCTTTTCTGCCCTCGATTTTTCTTGAGTTTTGGGGGCGAGAGTCGCTTCGAGCATTGGAGCGGAGCAGTCGTGAGTCTACATGTCCAGCAATCGAGCAACTAAGCATGTCAGCAATCTAGCATCACTATGTTTCCATCGACTCTTCTACGAGCTCGACAGTTGACCAATTTGCAGCCAAGGTGCAAGGTATTTTTTTTCTAACCTGGATTGGATTAGTTTATCAAATATCCCTAATTTTTTTTAATTCTAAATTAGTATTTTTCCTCCCAAGGTTATTTTTGAATTGACACTTTTGGTGATTGAATTGTGATTGCTTCTTCCCATTTACTATTTTTGACAGTTATATTAGATTATTTTGCCTGTGATTGATCTGAATAATCATTGAAATATGAGAACTTTCATATCAAGGTTTGATTTGTTTGCATTTGCTCTGTAACCACATATCATATTCATTCCTGATGTTATATTATTTTTAAATTTTTTATTTTTGGATTCATTCCTGATCTTGGTTCTGGATGTTGTTGATTTTCTATCGTCTTTATACACATATAATCTTTGATATACTTTACATATCACTGTTGATGTTATACTTGTAATCTTGAAAAGTAGAATCGCTAGATTAAATACAAATAAAGATTATGAATTTCACTAGGAATTAAGTACAAGTAAAACTTTGCATTTTTGGATAAAATGACAAATAATTGAAGGGTTTTTACGAGAAAATGTCATGGAACTATGTGTATTTGGAAAAGGGCCCAAATTTTTACTTCGTCTTGTGCCCCAAAATGGTTGAGTCGAACAACTTGATATATAGTACACACAACACAAAGATCATTCAGGAACTAAAAGATCATTCAAGAATACAGTACACACTGTTGGATAATTGGATTAAACTCGAACAATAGAACACCGACAATATTGATCACAAAGATCGACTCTTTTTATTAATATCAAAGACCACACCAATTACATTGTCCCTAACCATCTATTTTACTAATCATATCCTAACTCAAACTCAATTAAATAAATAAACAAACTCAATCCTACTCTAATATGAACTCAACAAAACAATTAATAAATTAATAATAACTATCAAGATTATCCCTTTATTCTCCCCCTTAATCTTGATATGGACCCTCTACCTCATCAAAACAATGTTGGCTCGTCATCTTCTTGGGTTAAGTTAGTTACTTCCTCCTTATCATTCAAATAAGGACATTCATATGCAAAATGTTCTGTTCTCTCACACTCATAACATCTTAAGTTTCTTTTGAAATTTCCTCGACCATAACCTCTTCCACGTCCAACTCCTCTTCCTCGACCACGAAATTCACGACACTCGTCCTTGGAACTTTCTTGATTATCACCTTTATCATCTTGC
Organism: Smallanthus sonchifolius; assembly: GCA_023525975.1. NCBI lineage: Eukaryota > Viridiplantae > Streptophyta > Magnoliopsida > Asterales > Asteraceae > Smallanthus > Smallanthus sonchifolius. The sequence goes on along the minus strand of CM042031.1, from coordinate 66,281,502 downwards.
TTATTTTCTATACAAGATCCATTATCTCGTCCTCCGTTATTGTAGCCACGACCACGACCACCATACCGATTGCCACCACTAGTATGTTTCCCACGGTTGTCTGAATGAGAAAACAACAATTTGTTTTGATTCTCATTCGATCCTTCTTGCCCGTTTATCCTTTCTTCAAATGCCTTTAACCTTCCTATGGCCTACTCGAATGGCATAGTCTTAAGATCTGCAAATTGTTCAATAGATGCCACAATTGGCATAAACTTTCTCGGAACAGAATTAAGGAGTTTCCTTACCACTACCTCTTCTTCAATGGTTGACCCGAGACTTTTAAACTTTGCTACAATACTTGTAATCTTCCCAGCAAACACATCAAGAGATTCACCATCACCCATTTGCAATTTCTCTAAATCGCTTCTAAGTGTTTGAAGTCGTGCCTTTTGCACCCGATCAGCTCCAAGAAAACGAACCCGTATCGACTCCCAAACATCTTTTGCATCCTTATGTTTCGCCACTTGTAATAGGATGTCCTCGGGTAGGGTTTGGAAGATAAAAGCTCTTGCGGTCATGTTTTTCTTTAGTTCAACTGCACCACCCGTCACTATCAATGGCCTCCCAAAGTCCGTTAGCTTGCAAGATCGACTCTACCATAACGGCCCAAGTTGTGTAATTGGTGGTTGTTAACTTAGGGCATTGAAGAGATATGCTCGATTGTTCTCTCAATGGTACTATAGCACCGACAGCGTTTCCTTGTCCTTCAGACATACTAAATGATTCACACAGAGTCTCACAATTTTCTGGTCACACAGACTTTCTCCGATCACACAGATCTCTTCTTCCTTAGTTCACACAGAACCGATCTTCTCTTGGTTTCCTTCGGCTCACACAGAACCTTGATCTCCTTGGCTCACACAAAACTTCTCTATTCTGGCTCACACAGAACCTCTCCTTGGTCTCGATCTTTGGCTCACTCAGAACCCTGGCTCACACAAAAACTCATTTGATCTCGATCGTCTTACACGATCCACTTGCTTTAATCGTCTCACACGATTATTTTCTCATCTTTTTTCTTTCTTGACGGTAGGTCTAACAGAGAGCTTTGCTTTCAAATTTTTTCAAATTTTATTTTATTTTATTTTATTTTCTTACGAATCCCTGATTTCTTCTGTGGCGGCTCCAAATTAATCCGACTATTAGCTTCGCCTGCTTCACCTGCTTCTTTTCCTTTCTCCTGCTGCTTTCTTTCTCGATCAACACTAGCGGTCCACAATTAATTCTCCAGCTAGGCTTTTTGTTTCTTTTCTCTCTTTATTTTCTTTTTTAACTTCGATCACTTTTTCTTCCCTTATGTTGTCACCTGTTGGTAATATATTTTCCTTTTCTTTGATTGATTCACATGTGGCGTCACCTGCTCTTGATCGATCCCCAAGCTTCTTTGATTCTTTCAATCTCTGATACCAATTGTTGGATAATTGGATTAAACTCGAACAATAAAACACCGACAATATTGATCACAAAGATCGACTCTTTTTATTAATATCAAAGACCACACCAATTACATTGTCCCTAACCATCTATTTATAATAAACCTATACTAATCCTAACCTAACTCAAACTTAATTAAATAATTAAATAAATAAACAAACTCAATCATACTCTAAGAACTCAACAAAACAATTAATAAATTAATAATAATAACTATCAAGATTATCCCTTTGCACACAACATAAAGACACGGTGAATAAATTTGACTTTTGACCTAAATCAGCTGCGATTCCAAATTCGTATATTAAATTGCAGGATTGCAAACCCTAGCATGAACTCATATGATTCCACATAGAAGTATAAGAATCAATTCAAACAATAAAACCCTAAAAGTTCGAGAATGCATATCAAATAGAACGAAATTCGCATGAGTATGTGCTCAATGACGGCTACGAGATTCCGGTCATGCTCCGGTCGACAAGATTCCAGCACTCCAGAACCTACGGGACAGAAGTTGGCAGCGGAGGTCGTCGTTGGCGACAGCGATGAACTATCGACAACTTCGAAGCAACTATCATCCTGAGTGAAACTCTTAACAGAATTTGAAGGTTGCATGATTACGTTCACTGTCTTTTCGCGACTTTGAAGCAACTCATGGTAGAATCGGATGACAATATTTGGGATTGAGGGAAATTTTTGGAGGGGGAAAGGTAGCGGGAAACGTGAAATTTTTGGAGGGGAGCGAAAATTTTGGGGTGAAATTTTTAGAAGGGGTGAATCAGTGGCATACGCAAACTATCACTAAATCCTAAATTAGTAGCACAAAACCTAAATGCCATTAAAAACGTGTGCCACATTCTTCGTTCGCACACTCGTTCCAACGCTCTCCGAATCGTTGAAAGCGGGGAACCATACTCGTGCCGCACCCCGGGTAAGAATTACACGAGCTCAGATCTCAAGTGTGTGTGGATTGGTTTTGGTGTGAAATATGAGTCTCAAGACTCATCTATTTATAGGCTGGCAAAGAGACTCGTAGCGGACCGCTTTGAGGCTGGGAGCGGACCACTACTGCCTCATAACATACAGCCTTCCTAAATCCACACATAGCGGACCGCTAAGGTCCATGGATAGCAGTCTGCTATCCGGCCACCTTAGCCCCCCACGTTTTCTTTGACATTACGTAGTGGACCGTTAGCCTATAGGTAGCGGTCTGCTACCCTTTTCATTTCAAATTTCCTTGTGCACCCGTAGTGGACCGTTAAAATCTGGTCCGCTAACCTCGTCTTTTCCATATTTTTCGTTTAATATTATTTTCTCTTCCCGTCCATCTAGTTCTAGTGTCGTGTACTAACACTCGTTTATCTTCTTTTTCTAGCCATTAACATTTAGTCTTCAAATTCTAGGATGTTACGACTCTACCCCTTAGCGACGACTCGTGATAGGTCTTAATTAATTTAAATAATAATTTCTTTTTATTAACCGATGGAGACGACATGTCGTCGCTATAGGTCAATAAAAAATTATTAATTATATTGTTATTTTATTTGAAAAATATTTAATGGCGATGATTTGTCGGTGGGATAGGATACACTATGGTTTGGACATCTATGGCGATGATAAAAAACACCTATACCGAACATGTGGCCACGAACCGTATAGCGAGGACTTGCCGTCACTATAGGCATTTACACCGTATAGCAACGACATGTCGTCGCTAAAACCCTCATTCATGTCGTCGCTATAGGTTCAGTTTCTTGTAGTGATTAAAGATAATCAACACTTGGGTTTTAAATTCTAGAAGATATCGTTAAAGAAGGAAGAAGATAGTATTGATAATTAAGTTGTTAGTTACTGATTTTTTTTATTTATCTATTATTAGTATGGAATTTGATTAAGAGTCTTGCATAGCAAGTTAGGGTTAGTATAAAAAGTGTCTCTGGTTATTGTATTTGTTCTTTCGTTTTCAAATAATAAGAAAGAGTCGCACTTTTGTTGAACAAACCGATTTGTGTTCTTGCTTTGGTTCCCACTTTGCAGATTTATGATATCCTTTTGCAACACTCATTTGTGGTTGTCTTTATTAAAAGTTTCTTTTTAAGGGCTAACTCACTCACCCTCTAAATTTACTTCTATAATATACACCAATGTTCATCATGGGACTAGAACCATCAATCACTCGGTGGCGGACCTATGTTATGGGAATGGGGGGCAACCACCCTCCATGAAAAAAAATTTTACTGTTATATTCGTGTTAAAATCGTGATCGCCTCCCATCAAGTTTTGCAATCTTCGTCCTCCATGAAATTTTTTTAGTGTTATATACACGTTATATATCGCTAGTCAACCGACCCTAAAAATTTCTGACCCCATGAAAAAAAAAATTGGGTCCGCCATTGCAACCACTTAAGGAGGAATTAACACATTTACTACACACATTAATACCGCTAGACTACACGCTCTAATTTGGTGGTGGTTTTTGTAGATGTTAGTACTATTTTTTATGTTAATTTTAGTGCATATGGAAGCATTTCCACTAAGATCAATATTTATAGAAAGACAGTGGCTTGAACAACCATGAATGTTGCATGAAGCTTTTAGTAATATAAATAGTTTGGATCCGCTAGAAAGAACAAGCACTGACGCACACCTAATTGAAACTTCTGCCATTGAGTTCTACCTGCATTTGTTTTTAGCAATAGGAAATTATCTTTACTTATAGTTCTTCAAATCTATGAGATATTTTAGCGCAAAGTGTCCTTTGGTTGGTAATTCACATTCATCGTTTCAAGTTTCATTTATAATAGCTTGTTTTGTATTTTTGTAGTAATGCCACTTCTCGGAAAGTAATAACAGATTGACATTACATGGACAGTGAGGGAAGAAGATATTGATGTGTGTAATGTCTCCCTTTACATATATTTCTTTTATCTTCTTGTTTTTGTTTTTGTCTTTTCTAATTTCTATATTTTCTGTGGGCTATAACCGAAATGCAACATGTTAAAACAAGCTCCTAGTGAGCAGTGTTTGACTATAGTAAAATAATCAATCACTCAAGAATTATCACATGCAATTTGGTTTAGCTATTTATGCTCGGGTATACAGTAACTAACATTATTTTGTTTAAATTTTTTAGGTTGTGTGGGTTCTTGTTAGTTTTGAGATCAGGTTGATTGCTCAAAAGCTTGGAAAATCAGGGAAATACCATGAAGTCCTGTTGCACCAGCACCTCCACTGCTACCGCCTCCACCTACACCTACACCTACATCTACATCGTCGCCTACTTACAACTGTCCAATTTGCTTTGAACCGATGATTGAGGAGACACCACAAAATGTGGTTACCTTTTTTGTGGCAGCTGCATCAGAAGTGCCCTTTCAGCTCAAGCCAACAGCCGTACGTGCTACTAGGTGTATTATTTATGTATTATATTATTGTATTTGTAGAGCCCTTCGTGCTAAAAAGTGTATTGTTTTTGTATTATATTTATGTATTTGTGGGTTGAATTTGTAAAACAGTTTTGGAAAATTAAATTTGATTTGTTCTGCTTTGAATCTGGATTATTTTAATTTTTTATTTTTTTTATTTTTAAAACAAATTGCGTCGCAAATTCGTTGCAAATTCCGACACATTTGTGACAAAAATCATAATATTATTTTATTATTTAATATTATTAAAGAAAAAATAATTAAACACAAGAAAATAATAAATAAAATATAAAACAATCCGTCGGAAATGTGTCGGAAATTTCCGACACATTTGCGACAAAACATTTTATTTAGTTTTCTGTTTTATTAAATAAATAAAAAGAAAAAAAGATAATTATGTTAATAATTATAAAGATAATAATAATTCTGATAATTATAATTAGGAGTTTGCGTAGGAAATGCGTCGGAATTTCCGACGCAATATTTTTGTCGCAAATTTGTAGCAAATTGCGTCGGAATTTTGTCGCAAAATTTTTCCGACAAGGGTTTTTCCGACAAAAGATTTTTGTCGCAAACGCGTCGGAATATCGTGTTTCCGACGTATTTCCGATGCAAATGTGCGTAGCAAACTCGATTTTTTTTAGTAGTGTCTTTGATATTAAAAACATGTAATTGTTATATTTCATGTTTATTACATAATGCATATTTTGCCATTTTCTGACAATGTGTAGACATATAACACAAGTATTCAAAGGTGAACACATATATATAATATTAAGTAATTATTTGTTAAGTCCATATAAAGCTTGAATGCCTTGGATATCATCCGAATCCAAACCCTTTACTGCTCCAGTCGGGATGTAACTCCACATTATAGCATTTTCAAATTGACTATGATCCAACCCCAGTAGATGTCCTATTTCATGAAGGGCCACCGTTTCTACATCAATAGCATTCGGACTTGCTCCAATAAACCAATTCTGATCCGCATTATAATGAAACCTTCCATCTGTGGGTGGAAAAGCATGCGCCACTATTGTCGTCCCAGGAAGAAAGGCATTTTGTTCTCCATCTCCATGGTTCCCCCTTTCCCAACTTATCTTTAAATCAGAACTCGTAACACAGTCAACTCTAGAGAATGTGAAGTATTTGGTCGCAGAAACCCATTTGTTGAAGGCACTAACAACGGGAGGTACATAGATGTCTGGATAATTCGAGGCAAATGCATAAGTGAGGTGGCTTTTACTCGGGGGCCATCTAGGACTATTTGGGAAAAACTGATAATGAGACACAATATGTAACAATTTTGTCTCATGGTTGTGACTACTTCCTTTATCTGGTCGTCCACAACGAGGCATGAGCATTTGTGATATGGTGGGTCCATCTAGCGTGCCAGTGGCATTGAGATGGTAAAAACTTTGATAATCTTTCACGGCAGCCTCAAGCTCTTCATCAAACTCATCATTTTGGAGGGGGTTGACGTTATCAGGGGTACGTTGGTAATTTAGGTAACCGAATCGGGCAAGGTATAGTTTAACTTGATGGAGGCCTTGCACTTTGCTACCCCTTTTACAACCTTGAAGGTGTTTGATTGTGTCATCACCCTTGCTAAGAGAGAATAGAAAGAGTAAGATACACAAAAAGGTAAGTTTGGATGCCATTAGTGATTTCATTTGTTGTCTTGGATAAAAACTTCAAGTTATTAGGTCTATTTATAGTAGTGCTAATGTGGAAATTAAGTCTGGTCGGCTCAAATGTCTTCATTAATTGGATAATTGAAGTTGATCAATGCATTAAGGAAGATTAACTTTAATTTAAATGATAAACACAATGTTTTCAAACCCGGACTGCCGGTCGGACCAGGAACCGGAGACTTGGCCGGTCCGGTTATGTGTTGAAAGCAGCCTGCAACGACCCGGCCAGTTGGGCCGGGAACCGGTGGTTAACCCGGGCGGCTCTATTTTCCACATAACATTAATCATCAATTAAATTGTATTGATTTAATTTCCTTAAATATATATAGTTGGAAGTTTCAAATACATAAACTTTTGATTTTAAGAATTTATTTTTCCATGAGTACCCGTTATCGATAAACAAACGTAACCCACCAATACTATACTAATCAACGAAATCAAGTAAATCATAACTTGCATTAGATATATGTGGCCTTTAAAAAGTTATGGTAGGAGATCATTAAAAACAAGATTCAAACCTCAGACCTATTCGAGAGGGAATCACGTGTGCTTAATGGCAATTGATTTTATTAATATAAGGATGTTCCATAGAAACTAGAAACAACCGAATGGTACAATTACATAGGGAAATTAATGAAGCTAAAATTATACCAAGACAACCATTCTATCGAGGGGATCTTCGCCCTACTTTTTATCCATAAGGGTGGAGGGGGCACCCGCTACGGCCACACAGGGTTTGAACGGCTTCGCACGGCGCCACCGCCGCCACCCCCACGGCTTCAAGCGGCTTCCATTCATGGCTGTGGAGCGCAGCATCGATGTGAGCTCGTCAGTCACGTGGGTCTTCATCCCCATGCTTTGTTGGGTGATTAAAAACATGACTTGGTGAAGGAGGTGGTGTTCCGGGCGGGCGGAGGGAGGACGGAGTGACCACCGGCGATGAAGATGGTGGGTATTTGGCCTGTGGTACATGGAGGAGATTTTAAACTATAAAAATCTATGGAACCATATATTTTTTTTAGTTATTTTTTATTTTGTAATTTTAGTTTATTTTATTTTAATAAATTAAATTAATTAATTAATTAAATTATGTTTTTTTTAATTTTTAATTAGAAAAAAAAAATCCGTGGCTTCAAGGGCTTAGGTACCGCCACCAACGTGGCTTCATGGGGTTTCAAATGAGGTGTCACACTTTTATTGAAAGGTGTGGGGCTTCATTGGGTTTCAAGACTTGGATGCCCCCTCCACCCTAAAAACACATTGGTCATCGCCTCCTCGATAACCTTCGATTCCAATTCCGGTATGTTTTTAGTGATTTTATCATTGCGCTTTCCTTATGTACCAAACTAGTAGTTTTACCCGCCGCGCGTTGCGGCGGCTTTGAAACGTACTCTAATTCGCATTCCCCCGTCACGTGATGTGAAGCGAATCTTAAACGTTTGGGGTGGTTAAAAAAGAAACATACTTAGGTACATAAAAAAATAAATGAGGTTATGGCTACTCGTTTAATCCTAAAAGAAAATGTAAAAAAATAAAAGAAAAAAAATGTTTTGGTAACGATACAAAATATCTAAACGCGTGTTTGAGAAATCTAAGGCATAAAATATCAAAATGCGTGATTGGGAAACATAAGCAATATTATAAATACAAAATAAAGTAAATTCACATCGATTTTAATTAAACATGAAAACGTAGGCGCAACGTTAAAAATAATGTTACTAAAAGTGAGACATAAAACAAAATAATAAAAAAGCCAAAAAAACAACTGGTTCGGGTCGTCGAAAACCATAAAATAGAATATCGATACGGGTTTGGATAATTGCAATACCGACAATGATGTTGTTCACTCAAATGAAAACACAGGCGCAACGGTAAAAATGATGTCACTAAAAGAGAAATATAAAACTAAATAATAAAAAAGCAAAAAAAACACAAAAACTACCGGTTCGGGTCGCTGAAAACCATAAAAGCGAATACCGAAACGGGTTCCGATAATACCAATACCGACAATGATGTTCTTCGCTCATAATATGTTTGGCTCATAACGGTACAACAACGGTAACGGCACTCGCTACAGGTAACGATAAAAAAACTCGATTTTGAAATAAACTCTGTTTTCAAAAAAAATTATATCGGAATGTTGACAAAAGAAAACTAAAAACAGCCGCGCACTCCGTATTTTGGAAAAAGTCAAGGAACGAATACTATTAAAGGAAAACGAAATTAATAGAAAATGAAACGGGATAAAAGCGTATATTATGTATAGTGTAAGGGTTGAAAATAAAAATTTTAATAAAAAACTTTTATGCTTCAAGTGGTTGTACGATCGTGGATTTTAGAGCAGTACTTTACTGCTCACTACTTGCCTTTTGTTTATTTGCTCAAATGAAAACGCAGGCGTAACGGTAAAAATAATGTTACTAAAAGAGAAATATAAAACTAAATAATAAAAAAGAAAAAAAACAAAAAAACTACCTGTTCGGGTCGTTGAAAACCATAAAAGCGAATACCAAAACGGGTTCCGATAATACCAATACCGACAATGATGATGTTCGTTCATAATAGGTTCGGCTCATAACTGTACAACAACGGTAACGGCACTCGCTACAGGTAACGATAAAAAAAACTTTATTTTGAAATAAACTATGTTTTCAAAAAAAAAATATCGGAACGTTGACAAAAGAAAACTAAAAACATTCGTACACTTCGTATTTTGGAAAAAGTTTAAGAACGAAAGCTATTAAAAAAAACCGAAATTAAAAAAAATGAAACGGGATAAAAGCGTATATTATGTATAGTATAAGGGTTGAAAATAAAAATTTAGAAAAAAAAACTTTTATGCTTCAAGTAGTTGTACGATCGTGCATTTGAGAGTAGTACTTTACTGCTCACCACTTGCCTTTTGTTTAGTATAATTTTTTTAAAAAGAAATTATATCGGAACGTTGACAAAAGAAAACTAAAAACAGTCGGCATTCCGTATTTTGGAAAAAGGTAAGGAATGAAGCTATTAAATGAAAACGAAACTAATAGAAAATGAAACGAGATAAAAACATATATTATGTATAATATAAGGGTTAAAAATAAATATTTAGAAAAAAAACTTTTATGCTTCAAGTGGTTGTACGATTGTGCATTTGAGAGCAGTACTTTACTGCTCACCAGTTGCCTTTTGTTTATCGAAAGCTATTAAAGGAAAACGAAATTAATAGAAAATGAAACGGGATAAAAGCGTATATTATTTATAGTATAAGGGTTGAAAATAAAAATTTAGAAAAAAAAAAACTTTTATGCTTCAAGTGGTTGTACGATCGTGCATTTGAGAGTAGTACTTTACTGCTCATCATTTGCCTTTTGTTTAGTATAAAACGTATATTATGTATAGTATAAGGGTTGAAAATAAAAAATTAGAAAAAAAAACTTTTATGCTTCAAGTGGTTGTACGATCGTGCATTTGAGAGTAGTACTTTACTGCTCCTCACTTGCCTTTTGTTTGTTTAGTGTAAAGCGTATATTATGTATAGTATAAGGGTTGAAGGTAAAAATTTAGAAAAAAAAACTTTTATGCTTCAAGGGGTTGTACGATCGTGCATTTGATAGTACTTTACTGCTCACCACTTGCCTTTTGTTAAAGCGTATATTATGTGTAGTATAAGGGTTAAAAATAAACATTTAGAAAAAAAAACTTTTATGCTTCAAGTGGTTGTACGATCGTGGAGAGTAGTACTTTACTACTCACCACTTGCCTTTTGTTTAGTAGTATAATATAATTAAAGTGTATATTATGTATAGTATCAGGGTTAAAAATAAAAATTTTAAAAAAAAACTTTTATGCTTTAAGTGGTTGTAAGTGCTCACCACTTGCCTTTTGTTTAGTAGTATAATTGTGAAAAGTAAATTTCTTTTTCCAAAATCTTAGTTTAAGTAATAGAACAATTTGATTTTTGATGCAACCATTATGTATTCTTGGCTCAATCACTATCACTCACTAGTTTTTTTTTAACGGCAACACCTAGATATTCTAGAATAATTGGGTTTTCTCGAGGATAATTGGGTTTTTTCGGGCAACACCTAGAATATCCATGGCAACCCACCACAGGAGGAACCCCCAACTGGCTAAACCCCCTGACCTGGCCACAGACCTTTTTTTTATGTGGCCAGGATTCGAACCCAAGATATACACTATAGAAAGTATTGAGTCTACTATTGCACCAAATGACCAACGGTATCACTCATTAGTTAAATATGAATAAAGGACCTCACACAAAAAGAAGGCTCACGCCTTCACAAAATTTTATTTACTTAATTTATCGAAGTTTTACATATGAGATTGTAATTTGTATACCATCACATGTGTAAGTGTGGTAAATCTCACCACCAATATTATACATCAAATATAAAGAATTCCAAAACATATACAAGGTATTATTTTACTCTAACATCTCCTAAAGCGAGACGGTGATGGTCCAAGACATAACATGACACCAAAATATTCAAATTACGTTTTGGAAATACTTTTCATAAAAATATCCGCCACCTAGAGCTTGATTGGAATAATGTAGACAAAAAAAAAGTATTAAGTGGTCTTGAAATTTTGGTTAACATAAATTGCTATGCAAGGTCGCTTCAGTAAAATGTGACACTTATCATTTGTTATGCAAATCAATTTTTTAGTACAAAGTTTGTGAAAATCATTTTTTAACCACATATGAATGAAGATCCACCTAAAAATACATGAAAGTCAAGATGGAACCTTAGAACCTCGATGCTTCAACCTTACATAGAGCAGGTAGGCATTACCTTTGGATGTACTCATACTTAGGCTTCTAGATGTTAGTACATTTGGTGTCTTTGAACTAACTATACTATGTAGACCAAAATACACGTTTAAACATGTTCTCCACATTAATTCCTTTCTAGGCGACCCACTTCTATCTCCCATCCCATAGGTGATTTTTCATAAATTATTAAAAGTCGTATACGAAAGTTTATTTAACTCTCTTAACTAGTTTAAGGTAAATTATGTTAGTTAACCCACCATTGACTTCCTTTTATCACTAAAAGTAATAGGTTTCTAGAGGATCATGATGAATTCGAGTTACTTAACACTGACATTGCGCACTAGCATCATCAAAGCAACAATAAATATCTCCATTAATGGTAGATTTCAAGATTATTTATCTCGACAAATTGTTAATTTCATTTTAAGTAATGTATAAAATACACCACTAGGAAACTGGCATTTGCGACCGCATTTTCGGTCGCAAAACGGTCTCAATTGCCCTGTTGCGACCGTTTTACAACCGAAAATGTGGTGGGAAAAATGCACGTCACAGTTGCCCTGTTGTGCCCGAATTGCGACTGCAATAGTTTGCGACCGTTTTGCGACCGCTTCAATTTGCCACCGATTTGCGACCGGAAGTTACTATCCAAAGTTACTTTCGTCATACATCATGACCAAATAGGTTATTGAGGTAGCATCTTGATAAGGTGAATGATCAAATGTGCCAATGGGCAACGTCTCAATAATTCATAAATTTTGCTACCAAAAGACTTATCATGTGTAGTGAATTCTCTCAACAAATCAATCTTTAAGTCTTCCAAAAACAAACTTATACAAAGAATCCCTTTTATATTTGGAAAGAATCCAAGGGGACATATGCGAGCATATTAATCTCCATGTGAAGCATTTCAATAGTTTATGGTTTTAAGAGATGCATCTCTATATGGTCACATATGAGCCTTTTAGTTATCTAATATGTAGCATTTGCTTGATTATTGTATGTTCAACATCCAGTAGATCATGTTCAAACATCAAATGTTTAGTCGAAACATTAATTAAACAATTATAGTTAATCGCTAAACCGCCCCCGATAAGATGCGAATTTCCATCTTCAACCGGAGAACGTGTCGGTGCTCGAATCAGTTTCTAAACAACTCCTAATCGCAAATATTCCCCACTACAACCAGTCTCCCGAAGAGAACGAACTAAGTTTGTCTCAACAATAAATATTTTGTAGTGTGATCTATGTACCAATCCCGTCATTATAATATACTAGAATGAGACATGTTTACAACATAATATGTTATTTAAATAAGACATTATCCCCAGTCTTAAGGGGAGATTTGATAAAGAAATGAAAGACTAGTAATACATGAAAACAAAAAACATCTAATACATCATCATCACCCTGAAGTGGTCACTATGAGTCTGAAGTCTAATACGTCATGCATTTGCAAAGCATAGCAAATATCTGATGCATTCACAAGTGACAAAGTCACATATACCATCATAAATTTCACCCGCTAGAACTGAGCTAATCATAGAAAGATTACTATACACAGAAAACATGGGAAATAAATTGGTTCCAAACATAAAAACTCATGAAAATAAAAAGAGCAGAATAATATAGTTAGTCTAACCCTGAAAGAGGTTATCCACAAAACCTAGAAGTGGTTATTAGATAAAAATCCAAGAAGAAATTAATGAAATAGCTGAAAGAAGCGATAAAGCATCAGAAGAGATAAATGTCCTATAAGAGACTAATACGATTTTAAAAGAAATTATAATTCCCCCAGATTATAGCTTGAGTAGGGAAGGTTGCATATAGACTTGAATTGCCAGAAGAGTTGAGTGGAATCCACCCAACGCTTGAGTAGGGAAGGTTGCATATAGAATGGAATTGCCAGAAGAGTTGAGTGGAATTCACCTGACATTCCATGTATCTCACTTGCAAAAATGCCTGGCAAATGGAACCTCTCATGTATCGTTGAACGATATTGAGATAGATGAAAGATTGAACTATGTCGAGAAGCCAGTGGCTATACTCGATAGAAATGAAAAGAGATTATGAAATAAAGTAACCGGGCAAGTAAAGGTTCAGTGGCAACATAGAAAGGGATTTGAAGCCATATGGGAAACAGAAGAAGAGAGGAGGTAATCGTGTCCCCACCTATTCGAGTGATAACCAGTTTCGATGACGAAACCTTTGTAAGGGTTGTAGATTTTTAACACCCCAAATTTCATAAGATGAATGTTAGAGAGACTGAAATGGTAATTAAGTAAAACCCTAAGGGGTTGGAATACACAAAGTTTAAAGATCAAGGACCAAAACTGAAATTTTTTGAAATTAAGCCGGTAGCGGAACGTCACCGGCAAGCCTAGCGGTCTGCTATGTGTTGACGAAGCCAGCAATGATGAGCTGTCACGCATCAGCTGACTAGCGGTGAAAACTAACGCGTGAAAACCCCATAACGGATCGTCATGAGGACCTTAGCGGTCCGTTACGCCGCAAACTGATCAGCGGTCTGCTAACCAAGGACCTAGTGGTCCGCTACGTACGCTCTAAGAAAAATTTAGCCAACCCTTGGGGCGGTAGCGGTCCGCTACGGGTGCAAAGGCAGCCTTTAGTTCCACACACACTTCCACACTTAGAAACACACACTTAAGACCAGAGAGCCAATCCCGGGCCCGGTACATGTTACTGAAAATAATTTAAATGATAAACACATGTTACTGAAGATAAGAACTTACATAATTAAGAACTCATTAGCATTTTTCAAACACAGACCTGGTGGTCGTTGAATTTTATTTTCCATAGTAACATTAATTTCTTTAAATATATGATGGGAAGTTTCACATACATGAACTTTTTATCCGTCCATTACTTATCAAATTATCAAAGTTTTTATTTTAGTTTCATCTCAGAGAGAAAGCAATCCACACTAAAACAAATAATTATATGGTAGATAAGGAGCCGAATATAGTTTCGTTTAAATAAAACTAGTAAAAAATACCCGCACGGCGGGGTGCGCGTAGCAACAACTCAGCTCATAACGACGTAGATAAAAATAAGTGCGTTGTAAGGTACATTTGGTAAGTTTAAATTATTAAGAATTTTTTTTTAAAAGATTTAAATTATTAACTAAAAACATTAATAGAAATGTTTTTTTAATTAAAAAAATTAATCGTATTCGAATTCCGACGATCCATACATTGGTATTAACACCGCAAAAAAAGTTAACGTAGAAACGTTAAAAAAAAAGAAATTAAAAAAATTAAAAAGAAACCTAAAGTAAAATTTTCAAAAATTATATCTATATTTTTAAGTTAAATACAATAAAAAAGACAAAATAAAAAACTTAAAAAGAAAAATAAAAGAAATAAAAAAAATTTAAATATTTGCAGGTTTTTGTAATTAGAAATTAAATATTTCTGAAAAATTTTAAAAATTTAAAAAAAAATAAAAAAAAAACTGAAAAACGTCGTCGGCATAGGTATTTTTCAAATTTAATTAAAAAAATTGGAAATAGCCTATATCGACGACATGTCGTCGGCATAGGTTGGGTCTATCCCGACGACTTGTCGTCCGGATAGGGACAGAACCTATACCGACGACATGTCGTCGGTATAGAATTTCTTTTTGAATTTTTTAATTAAACCCTATAGCGACGACATGTCATCGGCATAGGTCGACCTATGCCGACGAACCCTATACCGACGACATCTTTGACCTATTGGTACGAAGCAATCCCGACGAAACCTATACCGACAACTTGTCGTCGGTATAGGTCAAAACAACATATCCCGACGACTTGTCGTCGCGATAGGGTTAGATTTTGTCGTCCCTATAGAGTGTTACTGTTGTAGTGAACTTATTGACATATAACACAAGTATTCAAAGTTGAATACATATACTTGTACACACACATATATATATATATATATATATATATATATATATATAAGTTTATATAATATTAGATAATTAATTATTAAGTTCGTATAAAGCTTTAATGCCTTGAATATCATCTTGATTCAAACCTTTTGCTTCTCCAATTGGAAGGAAATCCCACATTATAGCGTCTTGGTCTTCACTATGATCCAAACCAAGTAGATGTCCAATTTCATGAAGGGCCACTGTTTCTAAATCAAAAGCATTTGGTGCTGGTCCAACAGACCAATTAATATTCTCACTATAATAAAACCTCCCATCTGTTGGCGCATAAGCATAAGCCAATATAGTCTCATTTAGGATAACTCCATCTCCAATATCCCCACTTTCAAAAGTGATTTTTAAATCAGAACTAGTAATTTCATTAACTCTTGAAAACGTGAAGTAGTCAGAAGCAGAAGCCCATGTGTCGAAGGCACTATCAACCGGAGGTACATATGCATTTGGATAATTCGAGCCGAATGCATAGGTGAGATGCGTTTTACTCGGGGGCCATCTAGGACTATTTGGGAAAAACTCATAATGAGACACGATATGTAACAATTTTGTCTGGTCATTGTGACTACTTTTCTTATCTGGTACCCCACAACGAGGCATGAGCATTTGTGAAACAGTGGGTCCATCTAGCACGCCCGTGGCATTGAGATGATGAAAATTTTGATAACTTTTGAGGGCGTCCTCAAGCCCTTCATCAAATTCATCATTTTGGAGGGGGTTGACGTGATCAGGGGTATGTTGGTAATTTAGGTAACCAAAGCGGGCAAGGTATAGTTTAACATCATGGAGGCCTTGCACTTTGTTACCCTTTTGACAACCTTGAAGGCGTTTGATTGTGTCATTACCCTTGCTAAGAGACAAGAGAAAGAATAAGACACATAAAAAGTTTAAAAAGGTAAGTTTGGATGCCATTAGTGATTTTATTTGTTGTACTCTTGGTTAAAAAAATGAAGTTATTAGGTTTATTTATAGTAGTACGTGCTAATGTGGAAATTGAGTCTGGTTGGCTCAAATGTCTTCCTTCATTTAAATGGATATTTGAAGTCCATCAATGCATTAAGGAAGACTAACAATAATTTTAATGATAAACACATGTTACTAAAAATAAAAACTCATTAGCTTTTTTCAAACACAGGCCTGGTGGGAAGTTTAAATGATAAACACATTTTTCTTCAGTCGTTGTATTTTATTTTCCATACTAACATTGATTTCTTTAAATATGTGATGGGAAGTTTCACATACATGAACTTTTTATCCATCAATTACTTATCAAAGCATCAAATTTTGATTTGATGCACCAATCCGTTACAGGGGGCTCGAATCCTTGACCTCAAAGAGAGGTTCAACACTTAATTCTAAATGGTTTTCCTATTGGACCCAACACCCACACGAGAGTTCTCTCTATTCACACGCCAAATGAACCATTGACCTCAAAGAGAGCTAGTTTATATTTAATGTTTCTAACAAGTTTTCAATTATGTAAAGGCGGCATACTTTCGTGAAAGCAATGTAACATAAGCAATGTTTCTAACAAGTTTTCAATTAGGAATAAAGAAATTTGTCTTTAAAAAAAAATTAGTATATTTTTGTATGAAATGCCATTGTGATAGTTCCTTTCAATATGCCGACTTTTATGTATAATGCTTATTTATTAAATTCAATGTTTTTGCCCATTGGATCTTTATATGAATCTGAGACTTCATGTTTTGTATATAGTAAAGTAAAGAACTTGTAAAACACAGAGAGGATTTCGAATAAACAGAAAGTAGGATGTATGTTGAACGGTTATCAAGTTTCAACCTACTTATACATGTTCAACCGCCACCAACCATGGGATACGTCGTTTCAAGTTCAACTGCCTTCCGAAACAAGTGGGATAACTTCCACCATAGATAAGTATAACTGCCTTCGACATCTCATGGTTTGCGTGAAACAGTGTCGTGGCCTCTGGCCCAAAATACTGAACTAAACTGGAGTCATTAAGTGTTTAAACATCAAGCCCAACATAAAAAAATAAAAAGTGTTAAATTTAAAACGAGCCCAATACGTGTAAGAGATTACTAATGGGCTACAATTACTCATTGTCTTCATCTCAATCGATCAGTGCTAGAAAACAAGGGATTTTCGGACGAGAATTTTGTTCGGAAAAGCCCGTTTCTGACCGAGTTCCAATAAAAAATGGTTTGTCTGAAAAACCTCGTGGGAAAACTTTTCCCACAAATTTCCAATAATACTTTATCTTATCACTGTTTTTTTTTATTATTATTATTATCATATTTTTAATTTTCTGACAATTTTTCAACCAAATTTTTTACTTTTTTATTTTCCGACAACTTTTAAAAAAACTAAAATAATGTTTTTTTATGAATTTTCTGTCACAAATCCGTCGCTAAAAGTAATGCAAAATTTAAAAAATAAAATAATTTATAGTTTTATTTTTATTTATTAAAGGATTATTGGATTTTAATAATCCCACATTTTACCAATTTGCCAATAATAATCCAAAATTAGAATATTCTTACCACTGGTCCCTACTTTCAAACTATTTTCTTACATTGGACCTCCCGTTAAAAAAACTTAACGCCGTTAGATTTTATATGACGTGGACATCTGCAAACCGTCGGAAAGTCGAGTCAACCTAGCAGTGGTCTCGTGGTGGGGTTTGAAATTGGCTCTGGTGATGTTTAACTGGTCTCGTTAAACACCACCGTTGTCTTTGTTTGGACTTTCCGGACAAACTAGACCAGTTAAACACCACTAGAGCTAATTTCAAAACCCACCACGAGACAACTACTATCTTGGCTCGACTTTCCGGCGGTTTACAGATGTCCACGTCATATAAAATCTAACGGCGTTAAGTTTTTTAAACGGGGGGTCCAATGTAAGAAATAGTTTGAAAGTAGGGACCGGTGGTAAAAATATTCTCAGTTGAGATTATTATTGGTTAATTAGTAAAATGTTAGATTATTAAAATCCAATAATCCTTTATTAAACATCCAAAATCAAGTACAAATTCACAACATTAATCAAATTATTACAAATTCATAAAATTATAAAAATTTACAAACCTTTTCTTGGAGAAATTATAGTATTAGAAATGAAAAAGAAAAGTAATGTCTTGGCTGCAAACATTTCCAACTAGTTTTATACCTCGGACGGTGGTCGGGTATTTCAATGCTATGAAATAAAAATGATCCAACAATGTAAACAACGTAATGTAGCAGAAAAACAAAGAATTTTGTTTACAAAGTCAAGCGTAAAAAAATGAGAAAGAAGTTTTTGTATACGTTTTAAGTAATATATATAATTTCACAGGCAAAAGCAGCCCGGGTTAAAATAATTTTTTTAAGATGCAATTTTCAATATGCTCACAAGAAGATTCTTTCAAACCTGTTAACTTTAATCATTTTGGAGAAAATTCTATCACAACATTATTATTAATTTATTATTATTATTAGAAAACGGATTGTAACATGATAAAACATTCCAAAGAAACATGAATCTTTTAAGTAACAAGAAAGATACCATTCCACCTCATCCCATTCAACGTTCGTCACCATTTGCACAAAATATCGAATATTGAAGAAAAAAACGGACTATTGCTCCAACCTTAACAATAAACCAAAGCCAATAACACATAAACACAACACCACAAAGAAAATTGAAAGCAATAAACCATTTTTCAAACAATTGTACAGAGATATAGTAGTAAATATGTAAATACAAAAAGGAACTTTCTAAATTCATAAACCTTACGTGCGCACAGTCTCCTTAAACTTATCTTCATCTAGAAACTGAAGTATTCAAAGGCAGAATCAATGTCACCGAACTGCAATAGCCGTCTGATTTGAAGAATCAGCAGGTGATACCGATAAAATGAAGATGGAGATGAAGAAGACGGAGAAGTAGGAGGATACGATTCTTCGATTAGGTTTCGGATTTGACAAATTCAATAACCAGCTCATCTAGGGCTTCCCAATTTACCGGCGAAGGTGACGGTGACGATTGGGATGCCGATGAAGCAATTGACAATTAAAAAGAAAATTTTGTATGGGAGGGAGTGAGATGAATTTGGGAGCAACAAAGATGGAGTGATGGTGGGGAATGGGGATGAGGTTGTATACGAAGGTTACCAGTGACGACGTGGGGAGGAAAAAAAGGGGTGGTTTCTTACCTCTGCTAACTGCAGGAGCGTATGAGAGAGAACTGCTACTTCTAGAAGTTTTTGAGGGACTTTAAAGGGCTAAGATTAAAAGTTAAAGATTTTTAATGGCCAAGATCTTCCTGAAAGTTGGTTACACATCCTCCGTCAATAATATAGAGGAATTGTTGGCACCGCATAAAAGGAAAACAATGAAGTCATGGAAAGAAATGAGGATTTAATCCTTTCTGAAAATAATATATATTCCCTCTATCTACATTTGAAAGTTTAATAGTTTTTGTTATGTGTTGGGTTACTTCAGAGACCATTCTTGCCAATTCTTATAGTTTAAGGTTCTGTTAAGTTCAAGGGCTATTATTGTCTCAATAATAGCTCAGGGAATAGAGTTTTAATTTTCTTTTTCAGGTCTTTATAGTTAGTTGTTTTCATTTGTTCATCCCAATTTTGAGGATTTTTCTTTCAAGTTCCTAATAAGAGAATTTGTTTCGTTGCACTTTCAATTGCTTGTTCATTGATTCTTTGATGTTAGATTGTTTGATTATTGTTCCAGTTATAATAACTGGTATCAGAGCCCTAGTTACGGCTAGCATTCAAAGAAGAACGAACGATTTGGTCGATTGGAATTCATAATGGTGTCAACTAAGTTTGAAGTAGAGAAATTTGACGCTAGGAATGATTTCGGTATGTGGTGAGTGAAGATGAGAGCCTTGTTTGTTCATCAAGGGGTTGTAGATGCACTTGTGGGAGAAATTGGTCTTCCGGCAACGCTAACTGATAAAGAGAGAGAGGATATACTAGAGAAAGCTCACACTGCCATAATCTTGAGTCTTGGTGACCAGAACGACAGCTGGAATTTGGTCCAAACTTAGAAAGCTTGTACATGACCAAGTCATCAGTAAACAAGCTCTACCTTAAGAAGAGGATGTTAACATTCCATATGACATCAGATAAATTAAGTGAAGATCACACTAACGAATTCAATAAGTTAGTGCTTGATCTTGGCAATATTGATGTTGATTTGGATGATAAAGATCAGGCTGTGATATTCCTGACTTCATTACCTCATTCCTATGAGCATTTTATGGACACCCTTATGTATGGAAGGAAACCTTGACCATGGAGGAGGTTTTGTCTGCAATAAACTCTAGGGAGTTAAAGAAAAGGTCAGATGGCTAAGAAGAAGCTTGTGGTGGTTTGCTCGTTAGGAGAATGACAGAACAAAGAACCTTCAAGCAAAAGGGACCAAGTAGGTCAAATTCAAGATTCAAGAGGAGGTGCTATGTTTGTAACTCTGGGAACGATCTCAAGAGAGACTGTCGAAAAACAAAGAACAAAAGGGGGAATCTAGTAATGTTCCGTTTTACTGATCGTGATAATGACATGGATGGACACATTGTCGGTATTGTGAAGCCTTCTATCTGTGTGGATGAGACCAATATACATGAGTCGTTTATTTTGGATGTTGTTCTCCTTGATCGTGTCTTTAAAGCGCCTATTGTTACTGTCAAGAGCATTCCTCATAGTTGTCGTTTGGCTTTCTCTCAAGCGTTGAAGAAAGTCACACCCCGACCGACGGCGGAAAACGTCGGGGCGTGAAGCTGTGCAGACTGTTCATAGCTCATGGTTGCTAAAGTTTGAATAATTTAAACATTCATTTTCATTACACGTAGCAAGTTCATACCATACAAGAACCAAATGTAGCGATTACAAAATATAAATAGTTTAGATTAATTGCTAGGTCCAAATCCTATATGTAGCAGCTTGTAATACTTCAAACATTGTCACCTGAAACATGGTTAAAAACAAAGTCAACTAAAAAGTTGGTGAGAATACATAGGTTTTCGTGTCATGTAATAGAATATAGTGTTGTGTGTATACAATTCATACAAACATGGCAATTAAGGCATTTATGGAGAGATACCATCGTGTGACCTGGTAGTACAATCAAACCTTTGTAACTAGCATGCAAAACAAACGCGTGTTGGCAGTAACAGTCACCCTACCTGGGTGGGTTTGTCAGACTCAATAGATCTATCACTGTTTACTGTAGGCTATAAAATAGTTAATGATTGCACGTGAATAGCAAACTGCGTGTTGGTCTACACACCTAGTACTCAAGCACAAAGCTCAAAATTGTAACACATGATTGTAGGGTGGAATTGTATATTGTGTAGTTTGTAAACATAGTAAATAGAACGCATGTTCCACCCCAAAAGTTTGTAAATAGAGTAAAAGAGGGGCTATGTAACTCACTTGTGTTGGGGCGTGTAGTTTGCACAGATCAACAAAAATACCAAGCGTGTTGTAGGTCGCTACGTTTGACCTATTGAATGAGGGTATAACGCGTGTCACTGTTTGTGTTATTTTGTGTCCAAAGTGGGTTCGTTGGTGGTTTGTGTGTTTAGGGTTGGTTTTGGAATAATAAATTAGTAGCGATATATATATATATATATTTATTTAAATAAAATTTAATTAAACGATATTTGTTTAAATCAATATATATATATATTTGTATAAATAAAAATGATTATATAAATTCACTATTTCATCGGTTTTGAAACTATCGGGAATTAATCGTTTTAAATTTCTAAATCAGCGATTTGGTATATAAATGATTCCCGGGTTTTGGGATTTTATAACTTAAATTTTTATAAACAAGTTTTAAAATGTTTAAATAAAAACATATTAAATTAAGTTTGAAAATAATAAAATTAAAGTTTCTGGTCAAGGAGCACGACCGTGCTCAAGTAGGGCACGACCGCGCTCGTTGCCGGGCGTGACCGTGGTGGTCTGAGCGCGCCCGTGGTCGAGTCAGAAGTCACTACAGAGGGTCTGGACATAGAGCACGACCGTGCTCGTATCTGGCACGACCGCGTCTAGTGTTTGTTTTTGGTCAAGACTTGTTTGCTCGGTAAGCACGACCGGGCCACACCTGGGGCACGACTGTGCTTGGTCAGGCACGACCGCGCTCAGGGATGAGCGCGACCGTGTCGGGCCTTTTTCAGACACAATTCGATCGATTCTTATATTAATAGCTTCTATATTCTTAGGGCTTTCACTTAGTGGATGATTACGAATGTTTCTACATAGTTTAATTGTATTTATATCATGTCTAGAGTGTAGTTCGAGTAAAATTTATGTTTCGGCTTTTTGGTTCAAAATCGGATCGATTTGAGTGTTTCTACAACGAATTGACATAGGGCTTTCGTAGTAGAGGTAGATACAAAGCTGAAGACGTGTTACTTACTTGCTGAAAGTGGGCAATTGAATGCGGTCGGCTACGGGTCGAGCGGCTTCGTTTCTTGGCGATCAATCGGACGACAGAGGTGTTGTGAGCGTCGAGTGAGAGTTCTGAGAGATTGAGTGGGTGTATATGAGGGTGTAGGAAGCGTGCAACTGACTCTATATCGACGAATTTGAGAGGCTCGGTTGTGGTGTGAATGGGATTAATTAATTGTGCAAATTGGACGACAATTGATGCGTGTTTTAGACGAATTTCAGTCGAGTATGGTCTGACGCGCGAAGACCGGCTTTTCTTTATTTTAATTTTCGCGAATTCAGAAGGTATGGTATGGTTTGACTTTCTGCAGTCAAGTGGGTTCATCAGCGCGACCGTGCCTACTTTAGGCGCGACCGTGCTTAGGTTTGCAGGCGCGACCGTGCCTAGTCCTAGGCGCGACCGTGCTTGCCTAGTTTTGTAGTTTTTGAGTTTTGTCAGTTTTGGTCCTCGGGGCTTGTGAGATAATTGCGTTTTTGTTTAATTTGTTATTGTAATAGAATAGTTTGTATATGTAACTGCATCGTAGTTTGTTTGTACACGAATCGAAACTGAAATGTGTTTGTTTATTGAAATCAAACGATTAAATGATGAAAATCATAAATGTTACAGTCTCCCCTTGTTGAGGGGATTTCGTCCCGAAATTCAACTAGTTGAGGCTGCAGAATTGGTGAATAGGTGAGGATACTTGAGTTTCATTTGGTCTTCATGTTCCCAAGTAAACTCAGGACCACGTTTAGAATCCCAACGGACTTTGACTATAGGAATGCGGCTGCGTTTGAGTTGCTTGATCTCACGGTCCATGATTTCCACCGGTTTCTCGACAAAGTGCATCGTTTCATCAATGCGCACGTCGTCAAGAGGTATGTGGAGGTTCTCATCAGCAAGACATTTCTTCAGGTTGGACACGTGGAAGGTTGGATGAACATTGTTGAGTGCTGGAGGTAGCTCAAGTTTGTAAGCCACTTTCCCGATTCTTTCAAGGATCTTGAACGGGCCTACGTAACGAGGTGCTAGTTTGCCTTTCTTTCCAAAGCGGATCACACCCTTCCAAGGGGATACTTTGAGAAGCACAAGGTCACCCACTTGGAATTCCAAGGGTTTTCGTCGCTTGTCGGCATAGGTCTTTTGTCGACTTCTCGCTACTCGGATGTTGTCACGGATTTGAAGGATTTTGTCGGATGTTTCCTGAATTAACTCGGGACCGGTGATTTGTGCTTCACCAATCTCGTTCCAACAGATAGGAGAACGGCATTTGCGACCATAAAGAGCTTCGAATGGAGCCATGTTGATGCTGGTGTGGTAGCTGTTATTGTAGGAGAATTCAATAAGTGCTAGATGTGAATCCCAATTGCCACCAAAGTCTATGACACAGGCTCTCAGCATGTCTTCGAGGGTTTGGATTGTTCGTTCAGTCTGGCCATCAGTTTGGGGATGGTAGGCTGTGCTTAAATCCAATCGTGTGCCAAGTGCCTTTTGCAGAGATTGCCAAAATCTGGAAGTGAAACGAGCATCTCTGTCGGAGATTATGTTCAAAGGTATACCGTGTCGACTCACAATTTCGTTAATATAGATTCGGGCCAATTTCTCAACCCGATAGTCTTCACGGATGGGCAGGAAGTGTGCGGACTTTGTGAGACGGTCAATGATTACCCAAATGCTATCATAGCCGTTTGAAGTACGGGGGAGTTTAGTAATGAAGTCCATGGCTAGATTTTCCCATTTCCACACGGGGATTTCCGGTTGTTCAAGTAAACCGGAAGGACGTTGATGTTCGGCTTTGACTTTAGAGCAGGTTAGGCATTTTGCAACATAGAGTGCAATGTCTTTCTTCATACTAGGCCACCAATATTGTGGTCGAAGATTGTGATACATTTTATCCGCACCGGGATGGATAGAATACCGAGACTTGTGTGCTTCAGTCATGAGGAATTCCCGGAGATCATTGCGGTTGGGAACCCAAATACGATCCAAGAAATAAAGCAAGCCATTGTTTTTAGTCTCTAGTTGGAATTCAGCACCACACGACATTTCCTCATACATATTGCCCTCGGTAATCGAGATGTGTTGAGCTGCTAGAATACGGGTTTGAATGTCGGAATGAATCTTGACACTTTGGAGCATGACGCGTTTTTTACGGCTCAGCGCATCGGCTACAACATTAGCCTTACCGGGATGATAACGAATCTCGCAATCGTAGTCATTGAGTAGTTCAACCCAACGTCGTTGCCTCATGTTGAGTTCTTTTTGATTGAAGATGTGTTGGAGGCTTTTGTGGTCGGTAAATACCACACATTTTGTGCCATATAGATAATGTCTCCAAATCTTTAAGGCAAATATGACTGCACCTAGCTCCAGATCGTGCGTCGTATAGTTCTTTTCATGGATCTTGAGTTGCCTTGATGCATAAGCGATTACCTTGCCTCATTGCATGAGAACACAACCACGGCCTAGGTTAGAGGCATCGCAGTAGACGACTAGATCATCGTTTCCTTCTGGAAGAGTCAGAATAGGAGCATCACATAACTTCTGTTTAAGAGTTTGGAAAGCTTCTTCTTGTTTTGGCCCCCATTCATAAGGTTTACCTTTATGTGTCAAGGCGGTGAGGGGAACAGCAATCTTGGAGAAATTAGAAATGAACCTTCGGTAATAACCCGCTAAACCAATAAACGAACGAACCTCGGTAGGGGTTTGAGGAGCACTCCAATTCTTGACAGCTTTGATCTTGGCAGGGTCGACATGTATTCCCTTTTTATTGACAACATGACCCAAAAATTGAACCTCCTTTAGCCAAAATTCACATTTGGAGAACTTGGCGTATAATTGTTCGGTTCTCAGGAGATCCAAAACCAGTCTAAGGTGCTGTTCATGTTCTTCCTCAGTCTTGGAATAGATCAAGATGTCATCGATGAAAACGATCACGAATTTGTCAAGGTATGGTTTGCACATGCGGTTCATGAGGTCCATAAAGACAGCAGGTGCATTGGTCAACCCAAAAGGCATAACCGTGAACTCGTAATGACCATATCTTGTTCGGAAGGCAGTCTTTGGAATATCTTCTTCTCGGACACGCAGTTGGTGATAACCAGATCGAAGATCAATCTTCGAGAAACAAGTAGAACCTTGGAGTTGATCGAATAGGTCGTCAATCCTAGGTAACGGGTAGCGGTTTTTGATTGTAAGCTTGTTGAGCTCTCGATAGTCAATACACATGCGGAATGAACCATCCTTCTTTTTAACAAACAAGACTGGTGCACCCCACGGTGAATGACTTGGCCGTATGAAACCTTTGTCAGCGAGTTCTTGAAGTTGACTTGCATGTTCTTGCAATTCAGAAGGTGCAAGCCGGTATGGAGCTTTAGCCACAGGGTTTGCTCCGGGTATAAGATCGATTCGAAACTTTACTTCCCGAACAGGTGGAAGACCGGGTAAGTCATCGGGAAAGACTTCGGGAAACTCCCGAATGATGAGAATATCTTCTATTCTTCTCTCCTTGTCTTCTTTTTGAATCACATGAGCTAGGAAAACCATGCACTTCTTTCGAATGTATTTCTGGGCAGTTATGCATGACATTAGTTTGAGTCCTTTGCAAGGTTTCTCGCCAAAGACTTTCAATATGTCTCCCGATGGAAGAGGTACTCGGATGTACTTTTCAAAGCACATGACCTCGGCATGGTTTTTAGATAACCAATCCATGCCGATGATGACGTCAAAGCTTCCCAATGGCATTGGTATAAGGTTGACTGGAAACGTGTGACCATTGAGTTCTAGTGAGCAGTCATGAATGATGGAGTCAATAGTGATGGAGTTTCCATCCGCTACTTCAACGGTGAAGGTTTTCTCGAGTTTGGATCGTGTTTTTGCAAGTAAAGGTTCAAAGTTAAGTGACACAAAACTCTTATCGGCTCCGGTATCAAATAGTATAGATGCAAATTGTTTATTTACAAGAAACGTACCATTGACCACATGATCGTTGGCTTAAGCTTCATTGGCGTTGATGTTGAAAGCACGCCCACGAGCTCCGCCCTGATTATTGTTCACAAGTTTTGGACATTGGTTTCGGAAGTGGTTCGGGTTGCCACATTCATAGCATGCCCGTCCATTTGCATTGATTGGAACCACTTGATTAGCTCCGGGTTGATTAACCGGGTTGGCTTGAGTAGTAAGTGCCTTTTGTCGGCAGATATTGGCCGTATGGCCAAGTTTCCCACAATGATTGCAAAGGCGACATGGGACAGTTTGTGGGTGATGATAGTTGCAGTTGTTGCAGAGTGGGTAGGTACCTCCATAAGCTTTCTTGGCTGGATTTTGAGCCAAGGGTGCAACTTGATTAATTGGGGAGGCTGGAGTGACTATTGCAAAATTCTTCGCCTTTCTCTTCCTGGTGTTTCGATACTGTTCGTTTTGAACTTCTTTGACATGAGTAGGAGGAGTTGTGGTGTCAGAAACTTTCTTGGCCCCCTTTTTGGTAAGAGTACCTGCTTTAACGTGATTATCGGTCAGTGTGGCAGCTAGACGAATAGCATCTTCTAGGGTTGCAGGATTTCTTCCCAGAACAGTGTCCTGGATTTGTCTCGGTAGACCACCGATATATTTTTCAATACACCTAGACAAAGGTGTAACCATGTGCGGTACCAGCATGCTGAGTTCGTGGAAACGGTTAGTGTACGCCAAGCTTTCACCGCTATCTTGGGTAAGATCCCAAAATTCCGCTTCCAGTTTCTTCATCTCATTTCGAGGACAGAATTCCTTGGTCATGATCCTTTTCAGCTCATCCCATGGCAGAGCCATTACTACTTCTACTCCCCTTGTTCTCTTTTCCCCATTCCACCAGGTTAGTGCCCGTTTTTGGAAGACACTAGTGGCATGGCGGACACGCAGATTGTCCGGACAGTCACTATTGAGGAAGGTGCCCTCAATACTTTCGAACCATTGAAGGAGTCCCGTGGCTCCTTCAGTACCATAAAATTTCAGGGGATTGCAAGAGTTGAAATGCTTGAAGGTACATTGTGGCGGGTTGGCACCACCGCCACCACCAGTATTAGCACTACCACTGGCGTTCCCATTGTTGTTGTTATTGGCTTGAGTTAGTTGAGTTACCAGCTGAGTGAGGAGAGCAGCAAGGTCGGTATTATTGTTGTTGTTGGCATTGCTGGTATTGGTGTTGGTGCTATCGTTGGCGTTGTCGGTGTTGTTGCGGTTGATGTTACGACGAGGAGGCATTCTATAAAAAGAGAATGATACAAAAGTGTTGTGAGAATTTATAAAAATCCGTTGAAATTTAGGATAGGAGGAATAATAACACATTTATTTCATAGTTCGGATTGTTTTCAAGTAATCACATTTCTACTTGAACACAATGACATATTAAGGTTAATTAGACTTATATAATTTTCAAGGAGACGTGCTTTAGCCTATAGGTAAACACTCATCCCGAGAATTCCCAGGAAAGCATACGGATCCCTCGGTTGACTGGGATTTATATGAAATGCTTTCCTAGACAGAAAACCCAGAATATAGGTGTCACCCTTTCCAGATTGCACGTGTCCTCTAATAATTAACAGAGTCTAAAACCTTAACGGGTATGAAAAATATTTTTGATAGGCATAGGTCCACGAGTATGAGTTTTTCCACAAGTTATGGCGACGATGACATAGAAGCAGTTAAGGAGGATATGCGGCTTAGGATACGGGTATGGATACGATTTATTTTATTATTTACGTATGCTTATTAAGTCTTGTAGTCTAAACAATTTAAGTATCAAATAACTAACACATAAGGCATGTGACATATAGCAAATAGCACGTATCACATAAAACATGTAGCATGGCATTGTTGGGTGTCCTAAAGTTATAGTCTAGGTCAATGATGTCTAATAACCTAATTCCCTATAACCAAGGCTCTGATACCAATCTGTCACACCCCGACCGACGGCGGAAAACGTCGGGGCGTGAAGCTGTGCAGACTGTTCATAGCTCATGGTTGCTAAAGTTTGAATAATTTAAACATTCATTTTCATTACACGTAGCAAGTTCA
Organism: Smallanthus sonchifolius; assembly: GCA_023525975.1. Taxonomy (NCBI): domain Eukaryota; kingdom Viridiplantae; phylum Streptophyta; class Magnoliopsida; order Asterales; family Asteraceae; genus Smallanthus; species Smallanthus sonchifolius. The sequence goes on along the minus strand of CM042031.1, from coordinate 66,252,701 downwards.
TACCATACAAGAACCAAATGTAGCGATTACAAAATATAAATAGTTTAGATTAATTGCTAGGTCCAAATCCTATATGTAGCAGCTTGTAATACTTCAAACATTGTCACCTGAAACATGGTTAAAAACAAAGTCAACTAAAAAGTTGGTGAGAATACATAGGTTTTCGTGTCATGTAATAGAATATAGTGTTGTGTGTATACAATTCATACAAACATGGCAATTAAGGCATTTATGGAGAGATACCATCGTGTGACCTGGTAGTACAATCAAACCTTTGTAACTAGCATGCAAAACAAACGCGTGTTGGCAGTAACAGTCACCCTACCTGGGTGGGTTTGTCAGACTCAATAGATCTATCACTGTTTACTGTAGGCTATAAAATAGTTAATGATTGCACGTGAATAGCAAACTGCGTGTTGGTCTACACACCTAGTACTCAAGCACAAAGCTCAAAATTGTAACACATGATTGTAGGGTGGAATTGTATATTGTGTAGTTTGTAAACATAGTAAATAGAACGCATGTTCCACCCCAAAAGTTTGTAAATAGAGTAAAAGAGGGGCTATGTAACTCACTTGTGTTGGGGCGTGTAGTTTGCACAGATCAACAAAAATACCAAGCGTGTTGTAAGTCGCTACGTTTGACCTATTGAATGAGGGTATAACGCGTGTCACTGTTTGTGTTATTTTGTGTCCAAAGTGGGTTCGTTGGTGGTTTGTGTGTTTAGGGTTGGTTTTGGAATAATAAATTAGTAGCGATATATATATATATATTTATTTAAATAAAATTTAATTAAACGATATTTGTTTAAATCAATATATATATATATTTGTATAAATAAAAATGATTATATAAATTCACTATTTCATCGGTTTTGAAACTATCGGGAATTAATCGTTTTAAATTTCTAAATCAGCGATTTGGTATATAAATGATTCCCGGGTTTTGGGATTTTATAACTTAAATTTTTATAAACAAGTTTTGAAATGTTTAAATAAAAACATATTAAATTAAGTTTGAAAATAATAAAATTAAAGTTTCTGGTCAAGGAGCACGACCGTGCTCAAGTAGGGCACGACCGCGCTCGTTGCCGGGCGTGACCGTGGTGGTCTGAGCGCGCCCGTGGTCGAGTCAGAAGTCACTACAGAGGGTCTGGACATAGAGCACGACCGTGCTCGTATCTGGCACGACCGCGTCTAGTGTTTGTTTTTGGTCAAGACTTGTTTGCTCGGTAAGCACGACCGGGCCACACCTGGGGCACGACTGTGCTTGGTCAGGCACGACCGCGCTCAGGGATGAGCGCGACCGTGTCGGGCCTTTTTCAGACACAATTCGATCGATTCTTATATTAATAGCTTCTATATTCTTAGGGCTTTCACTTAGTGGATGATTACGAATGTTTCTACATAGTTTAATTGTATTTATATCATGTCTAGAGTGTAGTTCGAGTAAAATTTATGTTTCGGCTTTTTGGTTCAAAATCGGATCGATTTGAGTGTTTCTACAACGAATTGACATAGGGCTTTCGTAGTAGAGGTAGATATAAAGCTGAAGACGTGTTACTTACTTGCTGAAAGTGGGCAATTGAATGCGGTCGGCTATGGGTCGAGCGGCTTCGTTTCTTGGCGATCAATCGGACGACAGAGGTGTTGTGAGCGTCGAGTGAGAGTTCTGAGAGATTGAGTGGGTGTATATGAGGGTGTAGGAAGCGTGCAACTGACTCTATATCGACGAATTTGAGAGGCTCGGTTGTGGTGTGAATGGGATTAATTAATTGTGCAAATTGGACGACAATTGATGCGTGTTTTAGACGAATTTCAGTCGAGTATGGTCTGACGCGCGAAGACCGGCTTTTCTTTATTTTAATTTTCGCGAATTCAGAAGGTATGGTATGGTTTGACTTTCTGCAGTCAAGTGGGTTCATCAGCGCGACCGTGCCTACTTTAGGCGCGACCGTGCTTAGGTCTGCAGGCGCGACCGTGCCTAGTCCTAGGCGCGACCGTGCTTGCCTAGTTTTGTAGTTTTTGAGTTTTGTCAGTTTTGGTCCTCGGGGCTTGTGAGATAATTGCGTTTTTGTTTAATTTGTTATTGTAATAGAATAGTTTGTATATGTAACTGCATCGTAGTTTGTTTGTACACGAATCGAAACTGAAATGTGTTTGTTTATTGAAATCAAACGATTACATGATGAAAATCAGAAATGTTACAAAGACCGCTCTCTGCAAGGTGGTTGCCCAACCGGGATCCATTGAAGCATGGGTTAGGTTGTTCCTTCTTCCTCGTTGCACTTTGCAAGTGTTTAGACCACAAAATAGGCAAGAAAGCAGGTCTGGGAATAGGAGGGCCTTGCAACAACGTTCAATCCTGAGTTCTTTAGCCACTTGGGGGAAAGAGGATGATATTGCCATGTTAGTTAAAAATATATTTAACAGTTCTAGTTTGGAATCTTTTGGCCCAGGAGGCATTGATAATCATAAGGAGGGAGCTGTGGGCAATACCAACATCAGGCAGTGTCTTCGTAAGGTTGCAGATGGCCATTTTACAGCGGCAGTGAAGGTGTTATGCTCGTCTGGTGTTGCTCCATACAATGGCGATACCATACAAGCTTTAGAGGCTAAACACCCGCACAGGCAACCTCCATCTATGCCAAGTGAAATATACTCCGAGCCTCCTCTTGTTGCGGAGGTTGATAGTGTCCTTGGTTGCATTAAATCGTTTCCTAAGGGAACTTCGTGTGGGAAAGACGGCTTGCGAGCACAACACATTTTGGATGCTTTATGTGGAGACGGGTCTGTAGTTGCCACTAATCTTTTAACTACTATCACCGCAGTGGTCAATTTGTGGTTAGGGGGAGATGCCCATCGAGTTTATCAGGTTTTGTTGTGTCTGCTCCTCTTACACCGCTCTTAAAACCCGACAACGGGATCCGACCTATTGCAGTGGGTACTATATGGAGGCGGTTGGTGTCCAAGGTTGCTATGAAGGGTGTCGGTAAAGAGACGGCCAAGTACCTTAATGATTATCAGTTTGGGGTTGGTGTGTCGGGTGGCGCCGAGGCCATATTACATAGCATCAACCGGGTATTGAATGAACGTCACACGGATGGGTCTCTGGCCATGCTTACAGTAGATTTTTCTAATGCATTTAATCTGGTGGATAGATCAGCCATACTTCGCGAGGTCCGGATGAGTTGCCCGTCTATTTCTTTGTGGGTAGAATTCCTATATGGGCAACCAGCTAGATTGTATCTTAGAGACGAGTACATTTGGTCCACCACCGGGGTTCAACAAGAAGACCCATTGGGACCACTTCTTTTCGCTCTTGTTTTGCACCCCCTTGTGCATCAAATTAGAGACAATTGCAAGCTTCTTCTTCATGCTTGGTATCTTGATGATGGGACTGTCATTGGAAATTCAGAACAGGTGGCTAGAGTGTTAGACATTATTAAGGTGGTGGGTCCTACCTTGGGTCTTGAACTGAATATTAAGAAAACTGAGTTATTTTGGCCTTCATGTGATGGTAGCAAGTTTCATGATGGTTTATTCCCTGTGGACATTGGGAGGCCGTTATCCGGGGTAAAACTTCTTGGGGGGGCCGTCAGCAGAGATGCAAATTTTATTAGTGGGTTAGCTAAGAAGAGAGCTACTAACGCTGTTAATTTGATGCGTCTTCTTCCAAAACTTCGTGACCCGCAGAGTGAGCTACTCTTGCTTCGATCTTGTATGGGTATTGCCAAACTTTTCTTTGGCTTGAGGACGTGCCAACCCGTACACATGGAGGAGGCAGCGTTGTTCTTTGACGAAGGATTGCGTGGGGTGATTGAGGACATAGTTGTTTGTGGAGGTCCTTTCTTTGGAGACTTCCAATGGCGACTTGCTTCCCTACCTATTAGGTTTGGGGGTTTGGGGTTGTATTCCGCTGTAGAGGCTTCATCTTATGCCTTTGTAGCCTCGAGGGCCCAATCTTGGGCGTTACAGGACCACATCTTACGAGACAGCGGCATATGTGGTATGGATTCTGATTATGATTGTGATTTGGCTTGTCTTCGTGATACGATTTCAAGCTTTGACTTCAGCGGTTTCACTAATAAGGACACCTGATAAGTGGCCAAAGTTTCATGTATTAAAAGGTGTAATATGTTATTTTTATGCAATTTGATATGTGGAATACAAAGGTTTTGTGTAGTCATGAATGTGCAGGTGTTGGAAGCTTAAAATGCGATCTTTGAAGATATTACGGAAGAGTTGGATGGAAGACGGAAGAAACGGGGCAAAACTGCAGGCCAGCGTAAGCCTACGCCACATGGCGTAATCCTACGCCGCCAGCGTAAGCCTACGCCCCACCAGCGTAGGCCTACGCCTAACTGTTTTCTTCACAGCTTGCTTCAGGTCCTTAGCGTAAGCCTACGCCCTCCCAGCGTAAGCCTACGCTGGGTGCGTTTCAGACGCGGGGTTTGGGCGAAACAGCCCGATTTTCAGGTTTAATTAGGTTTTTCTTCCCCAAATTCAAACCCATCTCTTACACTACATTTTTAGGCGATTTTGAGAGGATTCACACACCCACTTGAAGATTGAAGATGATCTCCCTCACCATGAGCGGGTGATTCACTTGTGGCTTCCTCCAGGCGGACGGTTCGTATAGGTTGTTGTATTTGATTCAGTTTATTTATGGTTGGATCTTGTTAGTTTCTGACAATAACTTGAGAGATTGATGTATTAGTTGATTTAAACAGTTTATGATTATGCTTTGAGTTTGCTTGCTTTACGATCTTGTTCGGTTGATGACAAAACCTAGTAGCAGGGTTGGGTGACTAAAGGGGGTAACTTGGCATTCATAAATTGGGCGATTGAATTATACTGGTTTGTGACGAAACTAGTTGTATAGGTTTTCTGACAAAGAATCTGTCTTCAATTACTGTTTCAACTAATTTTCCAACACTATGTCTATGTGGTGTCCAATTGAACAACTGAATTTTATGTGAAACCTAGAACCTGAAGTTTGGAGGAGGTTACATCTTTATTTAATTGGTGTGTTTTTATTCTAATTTGTTAATCTAAACAATTGAACTTTCCACTGATTCCCTGTGGATTCGACAACCCTACTTCCCTGTCTACAGTACTGATTCCCTGTGGATTCGACAACCCTACTTCCCTGTCTACAGTCTAAGGTAGATAAGTAGTAGTTTTTATAAATGTTTTTGATTGACCTTGACACCGCGATCAACACCGCCCCCCCTAAAGCACAACATGCATTGGTGAGTGCCCTTTTTAGTAAAATCGTCCGTGAAATGGAAGTCAAGTTTGAAATGACCGTTAGACAAATAGCTGTTTTTGAGTGTCTACGAGCACCACATGCTCAAGATTACCTTCTCGCGATCCCTATAGATGGGCTAGGCCAACATATGTCGCCGGTGGAGTATCGTACTATCCTTAAGTATCGCCTCATGATTCCACTATACCCGGTTGATGAGTTATGCCCTGTTTGCCGTAAGGCGTGTTTAGACTCCTATGGGGAGCATGCGGTTCATTATAGAGAGCTCCCGGGGTTCAAGTACCGACACGACTTGGTTAGGGATATTCTTTTTGACATATTTAGGCGTGCCGGGGTTTCTACTAAGAAAGAGGCACCAGTGAATTTCTTGACGGACCCATTGGAAGGAAGATCAACACTTAGACCCGCTGACATTTTGGTCTTTGGGTGGATAGGTGGGAAACATGCGTGTGTAGATCTAACAGGGGTCTCCCCTCTGGTGGGCTTCGGAGTTAGTGCTTTCACGGTGAGTCAGGCTGCTCTAAAAGCTGCTTCGAGCAAAGTGACCAAACACGAGAAAGCGTGTCTTGACAACCAACACGTGTTTATACCATTTGCTTTTGACACTTTTGGTTTCCTTGCACCAGAGGCCGTGGAGTTACTTAACCGAGTACAGCGGGTCATGCATAGTAATGTTATGACCCCAAGATCTGTAGATGTAGTTTTTAAAAGACTTGGTTTTGCTATTCAAAAAGGGTTGGCGGCGCAGCTTGTTGCCCGTTTGCCTTCTATCTCTATGTAATTTCCCTTTGTGAGTTGTGTTTAAATAAAATCCCCACTTGATAGACCAAGATAGTTCTTCCCCTAATGGGTCTGTAGAAGGTTATGATATATAGTGATAATGTTCTAGTTGTCTCAAAAGGTAGTGGATGCTAGATAATGGACTCAAGTTGCTCTTATCTTATGACTCTAAATAAGGAGTTCTTTAAAAACTTTAAGAAAGAAGATCTTGATGAGGTCAAACTGAGAAATGAGAGGCCTTGTCAAATACAAGGATATAGTACTATTAATATGAAGTTAGAGAATGGATAATGTTTTAAAAACTGGTTTTAAACCATAACGGGTTGGGCTAAAAAATGGTTCAAACGGTTGTACTAGTCGGTTCAACCGGGTTGACTAGTTGTCATATAATTCCATAAAAATACAACTTCAACTCAAAAAATAATCATAAAGTACATGATTTCATAATAAAAAAATAGAGTAAATTATTATTTGAGTCCCTGACGTTTGTCTATTTTAACTAGTTGAGTCCCTTATGTTTTAAGAACCTCAGTCTGAACCTTGACTTTTCATTTTTGACTCCATTTGAGTTCGGATGGCTAATGTCGTTAGATTTAACGGTTAAATTTTTTTCTGAAATTACCAAAATACCCTTAGGGACTCAAATGATTAAAAAACATTATATATTCTACCCTTTCTCTTCTCACCACCACCACCACTACTACCACAATTCATCTTCTTAAAAATCCAATGGCCAAAAATAAGTCACCACCATTTTCTCCAATAAAAACACTCCCGTTTCCCCTCAATTGACATGATTTCATAACCCTAATCACTTCTCCACTCCAAATGTTAATGATTGGTGTTCTGTAGTTGTTGTTCCATTGGGTGCTAAATGCAGTGATGTTGGTCTTAGCAGTTATTCATTCACTGGACCATCGTTGTTAAACTGTATTGCTTCATTAGCTCAGTTTGTAAAAGCACTTTCGCGATGGTAGTGGTGGTGGTGGTGGTGGGGAGAAGAGAGAGGGTAGAATATATAATGTTTTTAACCATTTGAGTCCCTAGGGGTATTTTGGTCATTTCATAAAAAAGTTAACTGTTAAATCTAACGACGTTAGCCATTTGGACTCAAATCGAGTGAAAAATGATAAGTAAGGGTTCAGACCGAGGTTTTGAAACATAAGGGACTCAACTAGTTAAAATGGACAAACGTAAGGGAATCAAATAGTAATTTACTCAAAAAAATAATTCAAAAGTTAATCCATAATTAAAAAATAATCTAAAAGCACTCAATTTTTCAACATTTTTTTTAAATAAAAGTATACGATTGTTTTATGACATTGTAGTGTTAAATGCATCAAGTTCACGATCGCTTAAAAGATGAAATTCACTATCATCGCCATCCTCATCAACAAGAGCATAACTATTTTCGTTTCCTACAATAATAAATAAGAAGTTTTAGTTACCAATAATCACAATATACTAAAATTACGTAAGATAAGTAACATATATAACAAATAACCTTGTGTTTGAGAAACCGGTTCATGTTCTTCCTCACTAAACATACTATCTATATCATCATTATGAAGTTCTCCTTCTGGCTCTTTTTCAACCACCCAAAATTTCGTATGATTAATACTTTTATAATCAACCGGATCATAGGATCTCTTATCATATTTGAGTCTAGAAAAACATTTACCTAAATGTTAACACTTAAAAAGTAAATTACGATGTAATAAAAAAAATTCAAGATATCGTACCTATTTTATAAACGCAAGTTGTAATGAACAAACACAAGGTCATTTAGTCTTTTTCATGTTCTACCCTATTTCTTTTTTCCGTGTTAATCCTTTCAAAGACACTCCAGTTACGTTCACAACCCGAGGAAAAGTTTTTTAATCGGGCTGCTAAAACTTAATATTTTTTGTTTAAACCTAAAATTTTACTTTGGCTTAAAACCTTTACAACGATCTAACCCGGTATTACTGATAATACCGGCGGTTCAAGTTACAAACCGTTCTTCCAATTTATCGGGCTTAAACTTACGAGGCTAGTGACCGAGATCCGAATTAACTGGTATTACCGGCCGATTTGAACAGGTTAAAACATTAAGAATGGGACATTGTTGTCTGTTGATCTAACGAATGTAAGGTACATTCCTAAATTAACAAAAAAATTTAATTCCCTTTGGGAATATTTGAGAGGGCTGGTATATTGTTATTATTATCATATTTTTAATTTTCTAACAATTTTTCAACCAACTTTTTTTATTAATTTTTTTAAAATTTTCTAACAATTTTCTGATAATTTTTTTTAATTTTTTGAATTTTCCAACCATTTTCTGACGACTTTTAAATAAATAAATGTTTTTTCTATCACAAATATGTCACTAAAAGTCATGCAAAAAAAAGTTTTCTTATAGTTTTAGTTTATTTATAAGGGTTGAGTTATAGTAAAAAACGTATTTAATCTAAAAATGGTAAGAATGATTATGGGCTTGACATGTGCTCATTTATTGTTTTTGAAGAGAGGGTATATTGGTTATTGTGTCAAATACGTCAGGTCATTGTATCAAATATTTTTGATTATTGTGTTATATGTATTTATCATTGTGTTTTACGTTTTAGATAATTTCGTGTTATTTTTGTCACTGTTTTTTATGTATTATATATAACGAAGTGATCAAAAATATTTGACACAATAACCTGACATTAGACACAGTGACCTGGCATTAACAAAATATTTGACATTAGACACAATGATGAAAAATATTTGACACAATGACTTGACATTATACACAATAACCTGACATTAGATACAATGACGAGCAATAATCACAATGAGCTGAAAACGTAATTTTTTTTTCGTTTTTGTATATAACGACACTATGCTTGTTTTAAAGATAAAAAACGCTCGTTTTTATAGTGTAGTTTTTTTAAACAAATAATGTCGTATGTAAAAGTTATGAACGTTTAAAAAAGGGTTAGGGGGACTTGACAAAAAAAAGTCAACAAAAATGGTCATGACTAAAATGCCATTACAACAACTTTCTCTCCTATAATTTGATCTCAACCATTAAAAATATATCTAATTACCTTAAATCTTTCTTACCCTTTTTAGATTTAAAAGACCTGTTATTTGAACATAATCCTCATTTATAATACATCCAAAATCACATACAAATTCACAACATTAATCAAACTATTACAAATTCATAAAATTATAAAAATGTACAAACCTTGTTCTATAAAGAAAATCTTTGAATTGCTGTTCAAATTTTTTTTATTAATATAACGGATTACTATGTTATTTATATTTATATTACCTTTATGGTGTCAAATGAGCGAGATAAAACAAACTAACTTATAAGGAGTTATAAGGAGTGTAATGTCTTTGAATGCGCGTTTTTTTTTAAGTTTCGGTATAAATTTTATTGAAATCGGAGTTTTATTTAAATTTGAGTATTTTTTAAAGGTATCGTAAGCTATATCGAGTTTTTGTTTCAACGTAAGTTTTATTCACGTAAACGAGTGAAACCGATAACGACCAGACCCACGTCACGTAGCAAGGGCGAAAAAATGTGTTAGTTTTAGATTAAAGTACTAATTTTTATATAAAATTAAAAAAAACAGACAAAACTTATCAAAACATGATCCATATTTATGGTCGACCCGACCCGACCCAATAGAACATTGGTAATATGTTAAAATGATTATGCAATCAAATCAATCTTAAGTACATTAAAAAAGAATTACAACAATGATGAGAAAGCAAGACTGAAATACTTATCAACATTCTCAATATGCTTTAACTGACGTAGAAGGCTTAGAAGCAGAACCAGAAGCATTAGTCTTCTTTACACAATCCTGACCGTTTCTTGACGCCAAAGCAACCAGAAAAGGCCTTACTCCGCCACCAACACGCGCGGCCGCCGCCACTGCCGGCATGTTCTCACTTCTACAGGCATGATCAGACTGAAACCGGTGCTTCAAACAGAATTTAACCTGGCAAGACTTGCAAGCACTCGTATTCGAAAACGTAAGAATCTCCTTACACCTTCTAACACCACACGTCGGCTTCTTCTTCTTCTTCGGATCACAATCTCCAGATCTCTGATGCTTCGCCAAAATCAACGCGATCTCGTCTTCTCCTCCTCTGCTGTTTCGTGGAATCTCGATCGACATCGAACATGTTTCGCAGACCAGAACCTTTCTGCTGTTGTGATCGGAGTTTGAGCAGTCGTGAGACTTGTACGATCGATGTTCAACGCAAAAAACCTGTAACGAGAAATTGAGTTGAGACATCGGTAACGGAAAAGCAGAATCGGTTGAAGTTGTTATGAATTTACCTTGTGACAACCGTCGCATTTGAAAGGAAGGAAATCGAGCTGTTTGCAATCGGCGAGCTGGCAGTGTTTGCCTAAATCAGGAAAAGCTTCTGTTCCTCCTCCCATGGTGTTTCTGTTGATTGATGTCGAAGATTGAGATTAACTTGGGGAACAATTTAAGATTTGAAGAAAGTGAAATTAATGGATTATGATTTTTGATGATGATGATGATGATGAATTGGGGATTTTGAGGGGGGAGTATATAGCTTTGGTTTGGCTTGGGGCGTAAGATACTACGTATGCTTGAAGGCTTCTAGGTTGTTCGTTTTGTGTAGACGGGTGAAGAGTCCGGCCCCACACGTTAACACGAGGTTGACTCTTGATTTGTTTAAACTTAATTAAATAGGTTGGGCTGGGCCGGGCCGGGCCGGGCTTTGCTATTCGTTATTGTATTTGGGTTCGCTTAATGCCACCGTGGCCTTTTGGTCCCACATTTGATACACTTTATTTTGTTCCCTGTGTTTTGATTTATTTTTTCCTTTTTATAGATTTATAAAAGTGTCATATGAGTATAATAAAAAACAATGTTAGCTATTTAAATCGAGTGAAGATGAATAAAAGATTTCTAGCTTTTAATCTGTCTGATTTAAACCTTATCGAGGTCAAGTTGTAAGTTGAGCTTGTATTACGTAACAAGTCAAAGTTTGAGTTGTAACCAAGTTGGAAACTCAATTTGGGTAAAGAAGAAAAAGAAAAAAAAACATGACTTAGGGTCTAACCCACATTTGAGTGTACCTAACAAGCATTTGGACCAATCTAATGAGAGTATGATCTTGATGCTACCAAATTCAGCGAGTAGGCTAGAACACACATTCTTTAGGTTGGGCTAGCAAGGGTTTAGGGTTTATATCAAAGGCCTTCATAGCATTGCAAAAAAGATAGAAAGAGATTGGTAGAGGGGTTCCCAGGCCTTCGTAAGGTGTATACGAGTTGAATTGAGATAGAAGTGGTCCAACATTGTGGTCCGGCGTCATGGTCCAAACTTAGGCCGCTAGAGTAGTTGTCACATCCAGATCAAAGCTTGGTAAAGAGACCAATAGATAAAGCTTGTGTCCTTTGGTCTTTAGCAGAGTTGGTGGCTGTCACGAGATCACTATTCCTCATGCACTGATTCCGAACAAAATTGGTGTTAATTAGCTGTTTATCGAACTGTAACAGTTGCGACATTCTTTTATAAGTCCCAAATTCTTGGAAGACCAATTATGCCCTTCTCCTTTTCTCCGTGTTTACATAAGTCCCTTCAGTTATTCCGGTTTTAACACTTAGCCCTCAAACTGCAGTTTATTGTTGAGTTAATCTCGTTCCTCAAACTGCAGTTTATTGTTGAGTTAATCTCGTTCATTATTTAAGTCTAAGGGTCGTAGTGTGTGACACCCGACATTTCAGGTCAATATCCGTACATGTTATAAACAAGTTTACATTTTAATTGTTTTTGTGATTTATTTAATTTCACAAATAAGGACATTAAGGTCTAACAAAAACCGTACATGGTCTCATTTCATAGTTGGTAATTCTAGGAGTTATCGGTTCACGTACCAGGATAACCCGACTAAACGCGAACGTTAGGGATTAAATTGAATAACCAAGAAAAATATATATATATATATATATATATATATATATATATATATATATATATATATATATATATATATATATATATATATTACATAAAATTTACGTTGAACTATGATTTATTTTTAAGACTAAATCATATAATATACGTAAAAGTAAAATAATGGACTTTTCGAAGACGTTACCATGTAGCATCACCTTTAGGTATATATACCTACAAATAATCACCTCAACGAATTATACAATCCAAGATTTCAATATCTTTCGTTAACGAACCATAAAATTAATAAATTTATAATACCGTGGAGAACCTAAACCAAATTAAATTACCATTTGGAACTCTAATTAATATTAATACCCTTAATGGATTAAATAAATTTACACTTAAAATCTAATTGAGATTAATACCCTTAATGAATTAAGTAATTAACACTTAAATCTAATTATTAGATAAATCAACCCAAACCACTCCCTTGACTTCTCGGCCGAAAATCAGAGAAACCCATTCACACCACTGTTCTTCTCTTATTCAAATTCTTTAATCATTATACCATACCTCTTGCCTTCTAAAACTTGACAAGAGCTCACCTCCCATCATATCTATCACTTACAAATTCCAAACACACACTCCACCGTATATTTTTCTCTCTTTACGGCAGCAACATCAACGCCTTCATCCTCATCATATTTTCAAGAATTCCTCCATTTTCAAGCTCAAAGTTATCTATCTTTTGGGTGTTATACGAAACATCCAAGTAATTCCTCAAGGATTCAAGCAACGGAGTTCAAGACCATTCTCTGTTTCTCTCGAAATCATCATCTCTGTTTAGAGGTAAAAACTCAATATTATTCATATTATTTTCTTTAAAACCGTAACTAAACATACAGTTTACTCGAACGTAAGAAAAATAACCAGAAAAGTGTGTCGAAATCCAAGATTAAAACATGAATATATGCGTATATGTATGAACAAAGTTTTAAAACTGATTCTGTCAATCAAAATTTCAGTAATCGAAACTATAGTTTCGATACCTGTTTGATCGAAACTAGGTAGTTTCGATACCTATTACTCAATCGAAACTAGGAGTTTCGATACCTGTTTACTCAATCGAAACTAGGAGTTTCGATACCTGTTTGATCGAAACTAGGTAGTTTCGATACCTATTATCCAATCGAAACTAGGAAGTTTCGATACCCAGTTTGCTCCATCGAAATTAGGAAGTTTCGACATCTGTCCTGTCCAATCGAAACTAGGTAGTTTCGATACCTGTTCATCAGTCCCATTGGGCAGTAACTTAGAACTATTTTATAACGAAACAAGTGTTGAAAAACTAAGAAAATATTTTAAACAAAAGCAATCAGATTTACTAAGTCGGTGAACAATTTGCATATAAGACGTTCGGTCTTAACAAGAATTACCCTTTTTGTAATTAGGGTACGAATAGTCAAGGTTGACTAGAACAATTATCGTTGCTAACATACACAAAAACAAGGTGAGTTTCACGGCCCCTTTTTACTGCTTTCAATATTTGGGGGAAGAACATACTTACAACTATTTTTATGTGATAACAAGAGAATAAGACTCGACTTTTATGTTTAGATGAGTTAAACGATTTGAGGCCGCTAAAGTCCCCTGGAACAATTTAGTAACCATTAACTGTAGCCTAGGGTCCTATGAATAGTACTATGGAGAGTGACGTCTCCCGGTCATGGTTAGTCGCGCTAACCACAATCTGGAGGATTTATGGCCGCATAGAACCGGATAACGAAATTAGGGGCGTGTACAATTGTCATGGTTTGGTTACGGCTCATGTAGGAACATATTATTTGTATTCCTAGCTAGTTTACAAATGAGTCAACAATTCTTATTCTGTTTATCACATGTGCCTGAAACTATTTACGAACAATTGAATTTTACAAAGAACTATTTGATTAAACCTGTGAAGTGTTGATAATTTTAAGTATGTTTTTCAGGAAATTGAACGTGATCGCAAGGTTAGCAATGTAGATTACATGCATGCACGATGGATACAACTTTTGGGGGATTTCTCTTGTATAACTCATTGTATTAGAGTCATATTTGCGAAATCTTCACTTTTTGTAAACTCAATTTACATTTTGGAATGTAAAACTTTAAACTTGTTTATGTATCCATTTATCATGTATGTGTTTGCGGTAATCATATGCTTTGAAAACCATGAACGTCATGCCTCGCGTTTCCGCCTTGGCGAGGGTGTGACATAGTGTAATTACTAGAAACCATGTTTAATTTATATTTTACATGTATGTAAAGTCTAGGGGTTAGAGTGTCAAGAACCAAAGATCGTAACTACCTAAATCAACGTGGCTTTCATACATGAAGTATGAATTGTTGCTTTCATCCATCGCAACCCTAGAGTGGCGATGATTCATCAATTGGCAATGGGTATAAATAGGCCATCAAGATCAGTAGATTGTAATAAAGAATTATCAATTAAAAGATTCAATTTATGTTATTTGTTGTTTCAGTTGTTGTATGCAATCCAATTCTGGGCAACAATTGGTATCAGAGCAACAGGCTCTTGAAGGATTAACAAAATCAACCAAAGAACTCGAAAGGAAGACGTTGGCAATCTAAAATTGAAATCGCATGGGTGTTCTCGCTATTCAATTAAAGAACCCACAACAATCAATCGATCCACACTTGTTTTCTGTTTCAAAAGGCTGAATCAGCCTAGTACAAATCGAAGTAAACGGTTCACGAATTAGTGTCGATCACAGCAATCGGGTTCACAACAAACGAAGGAAAGGATATTTCATACTTTGGCAAATCAAAATTCGAGTAAGCGGGTGTTTTGGTTGGGAATAAACCAAGTTACACATGGCTGAAAGAGGGGAATCAAGAACTACGAGGATAATCTTTATACACGAATTCCATGTTTGTAAATTTCTGTTTCAGAATTCTAGAATTGGTTATAGTATAGAAGGATAGATATTCTATACGGTTAAAAACCCTAGTTTAGTCAAAGTGAAAATCATACGGAAAGAATATATGACGGACGGTGCGTCGGGTAGTACAAACATCGCACTGGTTTCACATACACCGGTAGGATCTATATCCCACTATCAATGACATATTCAGAAACCAACAAACTATATAGTTTGGGCAATTCAAATCAAGATTATACTTGAGGCGAATGGACTATGGAAAATGATAGAACCTACTGTGGACACACAAGCAGATGTGAAAAAGGATAAGCCAACAGTTGCGTTTTTTTATCAAGCATTGACAGAAGATATGATCTTGCAAGTTACATGATGTCGTCCAGACGGTCTATATAAAAACTAACAAAACCTAACCTAGACTCCTAAGTAATAATAGGAATACCTATGAACTAAACCACATTAACAGGCAAGTGTACCTATCGAGTGTAGCACAGCTTAATGGTAAACCGAGTTATCGAACCCTAGAGACACTATGTACCAATACTAGACTCTGACAAAAGATTGATTTGGTTTGGGGGGTTGACTACACTACCGAATTAAACTAATGAATGCAATAAACAAAGGTAGACTCAACTATCAAGACAAAGTAATAAGGTGAAATCAGAAGATGCGAAGAATACCACCTAGGTCGGAATCCTACTTGCAAAGTACAACTTCTACTGGTTCTGGAAACTAAGATGGATCTGGGTTTCTAAGGATGACAACTAAAGACTACCTAGTGGATCCCTAATCACTACCAACTAAGCTACCCAAAGTGTACTAAACTCACTAGATGGTTAGATCACCTCTTTGGTATTTCCAACAAATGATAATGTACCCTAAAGGCATATCACCTTTCAGTCTCACTGTCCACGATACATTCAAAGAATGTACGGGGTAATCTCATGTTAACAACTATGATTCGAACTAGTAACAATCACTAAAAACCTAATACTAACGTCCTCTCAGACTGTTAACACTCGGATTCCTAATGACGAAGACTAGACAACTAATTCTCACCTCTCGGGTATTGAACTAGGACACACACTCAATCTAATCAAGTATTAACCAACACTCCTATGAATTACTACGTCTAGCAAGCCACTCAGGTCAAAAGCAATACGCAAATAACCTAAACATGCATCTATTAATGAAAGACATTCAACAAGACAACATGAGGAACATTAATCAACACAAAACCAGATTAAAGCATGCATATTCATCACTATTAGTTATCAAAAGACTGTTTAAAAAATCATTCAACCATCCTTAGAATCCAAAACCGAATAAAAATCATAACTTTAACACAGTATTCATCATGACCTAGGCAGTATTAACGTTTTAGCCTAGAATCATGCTCAAAACATCTAAAACAGAAGAATTAAACACAATCATGGTTCAAACACAAGAAACAAAGATAAAGGTTCAAGCTTTGAAACCCAAAACGCTAAATCTAACGCACCCGGGATCAAAGATTCGACCTTTGCACTTCAATTCTCTCCTCCAGCCTCAAAATCGCCTCTCAAAACTCCCATGGACGGCTAGAAATCGATGATTTTGATAATGGAAGAGTCCTAATCTATTAAACCATGAAAATAGGTCAAAATTCACGAATACCACGAGGCCTAGAAGGAAGCTCCCTCGCGTACCGCCGGAGACAAAATAGTCACGAAGGATTTCTGGTCCCTCGCGTACCGTGAGGGAATGGCCTCCATCTCTCGCGTATCGAGAAATATTACGGGATTTTTGTATTCTTCTCGTCGAGCTACCCCAAATACATATATTATGGGCCCCGTAACTAATTTTCTAGCCCGAGATATGCCTCTTTTAAGATTGGACTCTTTCCCGACTTTTTCCATTCTCATCCCGTGCTCTCGTGTGCTCGTTTCCTTCACACATCTTTATCGTGTAAGCTCCAATTCTTCCCGAATACCTACAAAACATAACATAACTAAGTACAAGCTATAAATGAATGAAAACGACTCTAAAACTATACGAAAACGCTACGAAATACAAGGAAAAACGAGGTGTGTTTTGCAAAACATCATTACAAAACTATCAAGGAAGTATGGGATGCGATAAAGAAACGACATGTTGGAACGGACAAAGTACAACATGCACGATTACAATCATTCATGCTAGAATTTGAGATGTTGCAAATGAATGAAGAAGAAACAGTAGATGCCTTCATAGCGAGGATAAATAGCTTTGTCGCAAAAGCAAGTGAATTGGGAAAGATGGTAGATCTACCGGCCTTTGTTCAGAAACTCCCAAAATCTGAACCTGACCGGTTTCTCTAACTTGTTGCATCCATAGAACAAAACTTAGATCTAGAGCAAGTAACCTTGGACGAAATCATCGGGAAACTGACAACATATGAAGAAAGAATAAAGATTAAGAAAAGAAACTCTAGAGAATGCCAAGACAAATTGTTGTTCTCCCGACACGATAACAATTCGAATAGAGGAAGACGGTTTGGAAACCATGGACGTGGAAGATTTAATCCTTCATGTAGAAATTGGCAGGATAACGAGGAGAAACAAGGGCCAAAAGAAGAAGGCTCGTCATTTAGACCTAGGAGTAACAAAAAATGGAGAAAGTTTACAAGAGACTCAAGCAAAGTACAATGCTATAGAAGTCAGAAATTAGGTCACTTCAAGAAAGATTGTCCTATGAACGAGGGTGCAAAAGAACAGTCAAATCTGGTAGTGGAAGACGAGGAACCATCACTGTTAATGGCAGTCACTATAAGTGAACATGAAGAAGTTATGTTAAATTAAGGACATATATAACCCGGTAAGTACACTACAACAAATGAAAGTCTATGGTACTTGGATAATGGTGCAAGCAATCATATGACCGGTATACAAAGCTACTTCAAAGAAATTGATGAAAGAATAGGCGGACACGTACGATTTGGAGATGGGTCATATGTGGAGATCAAAGGCAAAGGCTAATATAGCTGGAATGCAAGGACCAGGAATAGAGAATCATATCTCATGTATACTACATTTCAAATCTTAAGAGCAATATACTAAGCTTAGGACAACTGACAGAGATTGGTTGAAAGTAATAATGGAATGAAGATTCTTACTCCTACATGATCAAAGCAAGAAGTTGTTAATGAAAGTTGAAAGATCAAAGAGCAGGTAATGCAACATAAAATTGAAGATAGGGATACATGTTTGTCTTCTAGCAAATGTAGATAATCAAGCACGGTTGTGGCACACTAGATTGGGTCATTTGAATTTTGAAGCAATAAAGGATATGGCTCGGATGAATTTGGTTCAAGGGATTCCAAAGATAAGTCACGCGGGTCAATTATGTGTAGGTGGTGATATAGGAGGAAAGAAATACATGGAGGGATCTCTGTGGTCCTATATCACCACATAAACATGGAGGAAAGAAATACATATTTTTTTACGTTTAGATGATTGTACACACTACATGTGGGCCTACTTCTTGTCCTCAAAGGATCAGGCATTTGAAACCATCAAGGAATCCAAAGAAAAGGTGGAGACAGAAACTAGAACCAAGTTAATGATGCCGCAGACGGATAGAGGAGGTGAGTTCACATCTAGTGAGTTCTTTAGACACTGTAAAGACAATGGCATAGCAAGGCAGTTAACATCACCTTACTCACCGAAACAAAATGGAGTAGTTGAACGAAGAAATAGGACAATGATGTCCACTAATCAAAGCATGCAAAAAAGCAATGAACATGCCCTAAAATTTCTAAGCAGAAGCAATCAGACATGCCATATTCGTATTAAATAGGGTTCCCACAAGAGTAGCAGAAAACCAAATCTAGGAGATTTGAAGATATTCAATTGCACAAGATATGCCAAGGTAATATCATCTCACTTAAAGAAACTCGTTGATAGAAGTACACATATGATATACTTAGGTGTGGAAGATGGTTCAAAGACAAATAAATTACATGATCCAGAAAAGGATAGAATTTGTGTAAGTAGAGATTGTAATTTTACGGAGAAGGAATCTTGGAACTGGAATAATCACACAAAGGAGACTGGTACTAAGGAAGCAGAATGGACAGACTTCGTTATACAAGGATTTGACGAACCTAATACTATACCTATCAATTCTAAGATCAACAGTGACAACCAAGAAGCACAAGTATAGAACCAGTTGACACACCAAACTCTCCCGCTACACCACCAACCTACACCAAAACTCTCATTCAGATGAAGAAGTAACTCTCACATCATCAGGAAGTTTAGACAGTAAATATGATCATACACTTTTATGAGGGTTCAAGGATTTAACATCTGTACAAGAAAAGGCACAAAGGGTGGACATAGAGGAATTACTGTTAGCTGAAACTACGGATAAAAGGAGGATTGAAGCAATGAAAATTGAATTAGACTGTGACACCCAGCATTTCAGGTCAATATCCACATTTCATAAACGCACGTTCATAATTATTATTTCCTGATATTTTATTTTGACTAAGTAAA
Organism: Smallanthus sonchifolius; assembly: GCA_023525975.1. Classification (NCBI taxonomy): domain Eukaryota; kingdom Viridiplantae; phylum Streptophyta; class Magnoliopsida; order Asterales; family Asteraceae; genus Smallanthus; species Smallanthus sonchifolius. The sequence continues at coordinate 66,233,264 of CM042031.1, read as the reverse complement.
GTCAAGAAGTCTAGCAAAGAAGTTTGTTCCAAGTCTAGTAAACCGTAAAGAGTTACTAGAAAAAGTAAGCAGGATAACCCGACTTAATGCGAACGTAAATGGTTAAATAAAATAACCAGAAAAATATATATATATATATATTACACAAAATTTACGTTGAGCCAAGATTCTAATATTTTCTTCAACGAGCCATAAAATGGTTAAAAATTATAATACTGTGAAGAATCGAAACTGAATTAAATTACCCCTTTAAAACTCTAATTGATACTAATACCATAATAAATTAATATTTAAAAATTGGTTATCATTAACCCCTAAACAACTTCTTGACTTTCTTGGCCGAGAGTCAGGGGAGCCATGCTCCCACTTGCCTGATTCACTTTGATTCAGATGAAAACCATACTCTTCAGACGAAACTTCACCATTCCTTTCAAACCTTCTCTTTTCTTACGGCAAATTCCCAATTCCCTTTCAAATCGAAGTCCAGTTTTAAAGCGAAAATCACCATAATTCGGTATCATAAGGAGAATTTCAAGTGTTCTTGAAGAAAGCTCAAAAGATTCAAGACTACTTCTCTGTTTTCCTCTAAAGATCGCCATTCTCGGTTTGAGGTAAAAACTCGATACCATCCATATTATTTGCTTTAAAACCGTAACTAAACATACAAATCGTTCAAACGCAAGTAAGATAACAAGAAAACTGTGTCAAACTCAAGATTTGAACATAAAAATATACAGAGTGAATTCTGTAAATCAAAGTGCAGATATCGAAACTATAGTTTCGATACCTGTTAGTCAATCGAAACTGGGAGTTTCGATACCTATTGATCGAAACTAGGTAGTTTCGATACCAGTTATTCAATCGAAACTAGGTAGTTTCGATACCTATTTCACTCAGTCGAAACTAGGAAGTTTCGACATCTGTTCTGTTCAATCGAAACTAAGAAAGCTTAGATACCTGTTCATCAGCCCCTTAAGGCAGTAACTCAGAACTATTTTCATAACAAAACAAGGTTGGAAAAACTAAAAAGATAATTAAAACAAAAGTAATCAGATCGGCTAAGTCAAGTGAACAAATTGCGTTTAAGACGAGTAGTCTTAACGTGTATGTTATCCTTGTGTAAATAGGATACGGATAGGCGAATCTGCCGTCATTCAAATTTTTGCTAGCATTCATACTGTCGAGGTGAGTTTCACTAATCCCCCTTTTTCTAAGTTTTTGAAATTATTTGGGGTGGAAACATACTTGTAAAAGACTTTTGTGTATAAATGAATGGAACTAATGATCTGACCGTATGTATGTATTGAGGGAACAATAAAGCGCTTAAAGTCCTCGTAATAAATTAGTAACCATTAGCTATGGATTTAGCCCGGGATTATATGAATAGTACTATTGGGGGTGACGCCTCCGGTCATGGTTAGTCGCGCTAACCAGGGGTCAAAATGGCCGAATGACCGCATATTGTCTTACTCGCAGAAAGGCGAGGGGAGGCACAGAAAGTTGGGGTTTGGTTACGGTCTCGTACATTACATACTATTTTGTATTCCTTGCAAGCTTACAAATGGGGTCAATAGATCGGATTAGTAATCATATTCATTGGTTTTACATAAAAGGGTTCTGATCAGGTTAAAATGATCAGGTTTTACACAAAAGGGTTCTGATCAGGTTAAAATGATCAGGTTTTACACAAAAGGGTTCTGATCAGGTTAAAATGATCAGGTTTTACATAAAAGGGTTCTGATCAGGTTAAAATGATCAGGTTTTACACAAAAGGGTTCTGATCAGGTTAAAATGATCAGGTTTTACACAAAAGTGTTCTGATCAGGGTAAAGTGATCAGGTTTAAAGTAAAGAATTCTGATCAGGTTAAAGTGATCAGGTTTAAACGAAAGAGTACTGATCAGGTTAAAATGATCAGGTTTAACAAAGAGTTTTGATCGGCAAAAAGATCAGATTTAAACATTGGGTTTATGATAACTCTTTATAATAACTTGTGAACTCACCAACCTCGTGTTGACAGTTTTAAGTATGTTTTCAGGAAATTGAACGTGGTCATCAGGTTAGCAATGTAGGTTACATGCATGCACGTGGATACGGCTTTTGGGAGGATTTCTCTTGTATAACTCATGGTCTTGAGTCATATTTGCGAAATCTTAAACATTTGTAAACTCAAATTGATATTTTGTAATGTAAATATTTTAAATTCAGTTATGTATCCAATTACATGTATGTGTTTGCGGTAATCATATGCTTTGGAAACCAGTGAAAGTCGCGCCTCGCGTTTCCGCCCTGGCGGGGTGTGACAGAACTTGGTATCAGAGCCATTGATTATAGCGAACTAGGTGTCTAAAACGGAACCTAGTCTATAATTAGAATGACTCACTAAAATGTTTTCATTGCATAAGCATTGCATAACCAGTCATCATGTCATGTGGATGTTGTAGTCACAAGTATGTCGTCACATTCACACTCTGACCCCGTCTCTGACTCTGAATCCAACGAGGAACTTTCCGCCTCACGCCCTAAAAATCGTGTACAAGTTCGCAGCTCGACACCACCCAATGTCGCCCTGGGAGAACCGCCCATCGTCTACCGAAAGAAAAACGGAGGACCAGTTAAGGTGCAAAGTGCTAGGAAGAAGGTTCGACTTCCGCGCAAGAGAAACCTGGCAGCCCGTGACCCGAAAGACTTGGAGACCAATGAGGAACCACCGAGGCAACGACCCTGCTACCACCCTACCGTGGGAACCATCCGTTGGATGCCTCGTACCCTGGCACGTTGGAGGGAGATGGAGAGCATCCCATCTACCTTTGAGCTTGGAGAGTCTTCTAACTCCCCAACACCCCTACCCCACACTGGGGAAGCCATAGAGCTCATTGTGCCTACCTTGTTAGCTCGCGTTCGTACGCATGAGGAGCGTCTTGATGATCTCCTAGATGATATTCGGGCACAGGGGGATGCAACCAGGCGCTTACGTCAAGGGCTCGGATCTCGAGTACAGACTCTGGAGGATAGCACTCGAGACATACAGAGTGCCACTGACTACCTCGAGTTGAGAGCTGATATGGACTGGCAGTCCACTCTCACGGTCCGAGACATGGTGGAGGCGCTGGAGGAGAGGACTTTGGCTGCAGAATTTGTGGCAAGAGCTAGCTTTGTCATGGCGGGACTTGCCATGATGATTGGGTTGTACTCCCACTTCTTCTTTTAAACCTATTATGGGCGGGTTGTGCCCATAGTACATTATGTAGTTTAAAACGTTAGTACTGATGAGGTCATGTGAACCCATCTCTTTTGTATCCTCGTCTTTTGGGAACAATGTACTATGTATGTTTTGACTATGTATGTAATGGTTTATGTTGTAATGATAGTTGTTCATGTTTGATGTTGTGGTATCCTTATGTCATGATCTATCATTATTGATATATGATGTTGTTTCTTTTTAATTGACATGTTAGAAAGAACGTCATGGCACCTAAGCGTGGGACACCCCGTGACACTACTGGTGACAACAACGAGACAATTTCCCCAAACATGGAACAACTAATAGCACAGCGAGTAGCTGCCGCTATAGAGCAGTATGAAGCAAACCGAAATAGCGGAGGAGGTGCAGGAGGTAGCGGTACCGCAGGGGGTAGCGGTACAGCAGGAGGTTCCGGAGGTTCCGGAGGTAAAAAAAAAAATAAATAAATAAATAAATAAGCCATAACACATAGTCATGATCCGAATTAATGACGTTATGACTTGTGATCCTGCAGATGCTCCAAATAGGAAGTGTACCTACAAGGCCTTCCTATCCTGCAAACCCCGCAGTTTTAATGGCACCGAGGGTGCAGTAGGACTAATGAGATGGATAGAACATATGGAGTCGGTGATTGATATAAGTGAATGCACCGCGGATTGCGTAGTGAAGTATTCTACCTGCACGCTCACTGATAAAGCTTTAACTTGGTGGAATACTCAAATGAAGACTTTGGGGAGAGAGACAGCGTACCAATTGTCTTGGGAAGATTTGAAAAACATGATGATTGAGGAATACTGTCCTCGGAACGAATTGCAAAAGATTGAAACTGAGATGTGGAACCTACAGATGATAGGAGATGATGTAGCGGGATACACCGACCGCTTTAATGAATTGGCACTTCTGGTACCGCATATGGTCACACCAGAACATAAGCGTGTTGAAAGGTATCTGTGGGGCCTTGCGCCTCAAATTCGTAGCATGGTAACATCATCTAATCCAATAGATGCCAAGAGTGCTATAACTTTAGCATTCAAACTAAAGGATGATGCAGTACGTAATGAATTGTTTGTGAGGAAGGAGAATGAGGAAGGTAGATCTGGGGAGAAAAGAAAATGGATGGGAAATTCAAGTAACAAATCTGGAAAACAAGAGTTTAAGAAACAAGGAACTGTGAAGGCTTTTGCAGCCAACACAGTGGAAAGAAAGGAGTATGATAGGGGCCTACCGAGATGTAAGAGGTGTGGAAATCATCATGCCGGTGTTTGCATCAAGTGTGGAAAATGTGACAAGTTTGGTCACACCACTCAAGCTTGTCGAACTAACAACCGATTGGGGAAAATCAAACCGGGATGTTTTGTATGTGGTGATCTAAAACACTTCAAGAAGGATTGTCTCAAGTGGAAGAATCAGAACAACGCTCATGCACCAGGGAGGGCATTTGTGATGGGTGCAAGGGACGCACGCCAGGACCCGAACATCGTCACTGGTACGTTCCCGATAAATAATCACTATGCCTCTGTACTTTTTGATTCGGGTGCGGATATGAGCTTTGTGTCGAATGATTTTAAATCCTTACTCGGTATTAAGGCCAGCAAACTAGATCAACGTTATACAATTGAATTAGCAAATGGGAAATTAATAGAAACCGGAGAGGTCTTTAGGGGTTGTACTTTATGTTTAGAAAACCGTACATTCAGTATAGACCTTCTACCCGTCGAGTTAGGGAGTTTTGATATTGTTATTGGTATGGATTGGTTAACCAAGAATCGTGCCGAGATAGTATGCTTCGAGAAGATTGTACGTATTCCCCTACCAAGCGGAGAAATTCTTTCAATTCAAGGCGAAAGGTGTATAACGATGTTAAAAACGATAAACTGCATGAAAACTTATAAGTATCTATGCAAGGGTTATTGTGCATTCCTGGCTCACATCGTCGAGAAGAAACCCGAAGAACGTCGACTTGAGGACATACCAGTCGTCAGAGATTATTCGGAAGTATTTCCCGAAGACTTACCAGGAATACCACCATCAAGACAAGTCGAGTTTCGGATCGACCTAGTACCAGGAGCCGCACCAGTTGCACGATCTCCGTATCGTCTAGCCCCTTCTGAGATGCAGGAACTGTCGAGTCAACTACAAGAATTACTTGACAAAGGTTTCATAAGACCGAGTTTCTCACCATGGGGAGCTCCGGTCCTATTTGTAAAGAAAAAGGATGGAACCTTTAGAATGTGCATTGATTATCGAGAGTTGAACAAACTGACAATCAAAAATCGGTATCCTCTTCCTCGAATAGACGACTTGTTTGATCAACTTCAAGGTTCCAGTTTCTATTCTAAAATTGATCTACGATCAGGGTATCATCAACTGAAAATTCAGGAAGAAGACATACCAAAAACGGCTTTTAGGACTCGTTACGGTCACTACGAATTCCTAGTTATGCCATTTGGCTTGACTAATGCACCAGCTGTTTTCATGGATCTCATGAACCGCGTGTGCAAGCCGTACTTGGATAAATTCGTGATTGTGTTTATCGATGACATATTGATATATTCACGAACCAAGGAGGAACATGAATATCATTTGAAATTAATCTTGGAACTACTCAGGAATGAGAAGCTTTATGCTAAATTCTCTAAGTGTGAGTTTTGGATCCAAGAGGTTCACTTTCTCGGACATGTCATCAATAAGAATGGTATCCATGTGGATCCATCTAAGATTGAAGCTATCAAAAACTGGGAAGCACCAAGAACTCCGACTGAGGTGCGTCAATTTCTGGGTTTGGCAGGATATTACAGGCGATTTATAGAGAATTTTTCAAAGATAGCCTTGCCTTTGACCACGTTAACCCAGAAGGACAAAAAGTTTGATTGGACTGATAAACAAGAATCAGCTTTTTAATTGTTGAAGCAAAAACTTTGCAGTGCACCAATCCTATCCCTTCCCGAAGGGACTGACAATTTCATTGTGTACTGTGACGCATCACACCAAGGTTTAGGATGTGTATTGATGCAGAGAGAAAAAGTCATAGCATATGCATCCAGACAACTAAAGGTGCACGAAAAGAATTATACGACCCACGACTTGGAATTGGGTGCAGTCGTGTTTGCACTCAAGATTTGGAGACATTACTTATACGGTACAAAATGTACTATATTTACAGACCACAAGAGTCTCCAGCACATCTTTAATCAGAAAGAACTCAACATGAGGCAACGTCGTTGGGTAGAACTACTGAATGATTATGACTGTGATATCAAGTATCACCCTGGTAAGGCAAACGTCGTAGCAGATGCCTTGAGTCGTAAAGAACGACTTAAAACACTCCGTGTTCGTGCCCTAGAATTGACAATTCATACGAGTCTCACGACTCAAATTCGGATGGCACAACAAGAAGCAATCAAAGAAGAAAACAGTCAGAACGAAGCTTTACGAGGAATGATAAAGCAGTTGGAACCAAAGCCAGATGACACTTTATACTTCATGAATAGAATTTGGGTGCCATGTATTGGTAACTTACGGGAGTTGGTTATGGACGAAGCCCACAAGTCCAGGTACTCCATTCATCCAGGTTCGGATAAAATGTATAAGGATCTGAAAGAATTCTACTGGTGGCCGAACATGAAAGGAGAAATTGCTATTTATGTCGGTAAATGCCTGACATGTTCAAAAGTAAAAGCAGAACATCAGAAACCGTCGGGATTATTACAACAACCCGAGATACCTCAATGGAAATGGGAACAGATTTCCATGGATTTCATTACAAAGTTACCCAAGACGTCGAGCGGGTATGACACTATATGGGTAATCGTTGATCGTTTGACGAAATCAGCTCATTTTCTACCCATCAAAGAAACGGATAAAACCGAGAAACTTGCAAAGCTTTATATTAAGGAAATTGTGGCTAGGCATGGAGTACCAATTTCTATTATCTCTGATAGAGACAGCAGATTCGTGTCTAGAATCTGGAAATCATTACAAGAAGCCATGGGCACACGTCTTGACATGAGCACGGCATATCACCCACAAACAGATGGTCAAAGTGAAAGAACTATTCAAACATTAGAGGATATGCTCCGTGCGTGTACAATTGACTTCGGTGGAAATTGGGATACTCATTTGCCACTAGCTGAATTTTCATACAATAATAGTTACCACACCAGCATCAAAGCCGCTCCGTTTGAGGCTTTGTATGGTCGAAAATGTCGTTCACCGCTTTGTTGGGCAGAAGTTGGCGACAAACATTTAACCGGTCCTGAAGTTATTCAAGAGACCACAGATAAGATTTTCAAAATCAAGGATCGTCTGAAGGCCGCCCGTGACAGACAAAAGAGTTACGCGGATAACAGACGAAGACCTTTAGAATTCCAAGTAGGAGACAAAGTCATGTTAAAGGTCTCACCTTGGAAAGGAGTTGCAAGATTTGGCAACCGTGGCAAGCTTAACCCTAGGTACGTTGGACCGTTTGAAATATTGGCTAGGGTTGGCCCTGTAGCTTACAAACTTAAATTGCCACAAGAACTAAGCAATGTACATGATACGTTTCATGTATCAAATCTCAAGAAGTGTTTATCAGACGAGACGTTAATTATACCGCCTGATGAGATTCACATAGACGACAAGTTGCACTTCATTGAGGAACCTATGGAAGTCACAGATTGGAAGGTTCAGAGAACAAGACGCAGCCGTGTTAAGCTGGTCAAGGTACGTTGGAATTCAAAGCGCGGCCCCGAGTATACGTGGGAGCGGGAAGATAAAATGAAATCCAAGTACCCGTCACTGTTTACAAAAACACCAAGTCAGAGTGACAAGAACTGAATTTCGGGACGAAATTCTCTGTAACATGGGGAGAATGTGACACCCAGCATTTCAGGTCAATATCCACATTTCATAAACGCACGTTCATAATTATTATTTCCTGATATTTTATTTTGACTAAGTAAAGTCAAGAAGTCTAGCAAAGAAGTTTGTTCCAAGTCTAGTAAACCGTAAAGAGTTACTAGAAAAAGTAAGCAGGATAACCCGACTTAATGCGAACGTAAATGGTTAAATAAAATAACCAGAAAAATATATATATATATATATATTACACAAAATTTACGTTGAGCCAAGATTCTAATATTTTCTTCAACGAGCCATAAAATGGTTAAAAAATATAATACCGTGAAGAATCGAAACTGAATTAAATTACCCCTTTAAAACTCTAATTGATACTAATACCATAATAAATTAATATTTAAAAATTGGTTATCATTAACCCCTAAACAACTTCTTGACTTTCTTGGCCGAGAGTCAGGGGAGCCATGCTCCCACTTGCCTGATTCACTTTGATTCAGATGAAAACCATACTCTTCAGACGAAACTTCACCATTCCTTTCAAACCTTCTCTTTTCTTACGGCAAATTCCCAATTCCCTTTCAAATCGAAGTCCAGTTTTAAAGCGAAAATCAACATAATTCGGTATCATAAGGAGAATTTCAAGTGTTCTTGAAGAAAGCTCAAAAGATTCAAGACTACTTCTCTGTTTTTCTCTAAAGATCGCCATTCTCGGTTTGAGGTAAAAACTCGATACCATCCATATTATTTGCTTTAAAACCGTAACTAAACATACAAATCCTTCAAACGCAAGTAAGATAACAAGAAAACTGTGTCAAACTCAAGATTTGAACATAAAAATATACAGAGTGAATTCTGTAAATCAAAGTGCAGATATCGAAACTATAGTTTCGATACCTGTTAGTCAATCGAAACTGGGAGTTTCGATACCTATTGATCGAAACTAGGTAGTTTCGATACCAGTTATTCAATCGAAACTAGGAGTTTCGATACCGGTTGTTCTATCGAAACTAGGAGTTTCGATATCTATTTGTTCAATCGAAACTAGGTAGTTTCGATACATATTGCTTAATCGAAACTAGGTAGTTTCGATGCCTATTACGTAATCGAAACTAGGAGTTTCGATACCGGTTGTTCTATCGAAACTAGGAGTTTCGATATCTATTTACTCAATCGAAACTAGGAAGTTTCGATACCTGTGTACAATCGAAACTAGGTAGTTTCGATACTCTTCTTGCCAATCGAAACTAGGTAGTTTCGATACCTATTTCACTCAGTCGAAACTAGGAAGTTTCGACATCTGTTCTGTTCAATCGAAACTAAGAAAGCTTAGATACCTGTTCATCAGCCCCTTAAGGCAGTAACTCAGAACTATTTTCATAACAAAACAAGGTTGGAAAAACTAAAAAGATAATTAAAACAAAAGTAATCAGATCGGCTAAGTCAAGTGAACAAATTGCGTTTAAGACGAGTAGTCTTAACGTGTATGTTATCCTTGTGTAAATAGGATACGGATAGGCGAATCTGCCGTCATTCAAATTTTTGCTAGCATTCATACTGTCGAGGTGAGTTTCACTAATCCCCCTTTTTCTAAGTTTTTGAAATTATTTGGGGTGGAAACATACTTGTAAAAGACTTTTGTGTATAAATGAATGGAACTAATGATCTGATCGTATGTATGTATTGAGGGAACAATAAAGCGCTTAAAGTCCTCATAATAAATTAGTAACCATTAGCTATGGATTTAGCCCGGGATTATATGAATAGTACTATTGGGGGTGACGCCTCCGGTCATGGTTAGTCGCGCTAACCAGGGGTCAAAATGGCCGAATGACCGCATATTGTCTTACTCGCAGAAAGGCGAGGGGAGGCACAGAAAGTTGGGGTTTGGTTACGGTCTCGTACATTACATACTATTTTGTATTCCTTGCAAGCTTACAAATGGGGTCAATAGATCGGATTAGTAATCATATTCATTGGTTTTACATAAAAGGGTTCTGATCAGGTTAAAATGATCAGGTTTTACACAAAAGGGTTCTGATCAGGTTAAAATGATCAGGTTTTACACAAAAGGGTTCTGATCAGGTTAAAATGATCAGGTTTTACATAAAAGGGTTCTGATCAGGTTAAAATGATCAGGTTTTACACAAAAGGGTTCTGATCAGGTTAAAATGATCAGGTTTTACACAAAAGTGTTCTGATCAGGGTAAAGTGATCAGGTTTAAAGTAAAGAATTCTGATCAGGTTAAAGTGATCAGGTTTAAACGAAAGAGTACTGATCAGGTTAAAATGATCAGGTTTAACAAAGAGTTTTGATCGGCAAAAAGATCAGATTTAAACATTGGGTTTATGATAACTCTTTATAATAACTTGTGAACTCACCAACCTCGTGTTGACAGTTTTAAGTATGTTTTCAGGAAATTGAACGTGGTCATCAGGTTAGCAATGTAGGTTACATGCATGCACGTGGATACGGCTTTTGGGAGGATTTCTCTTGTATAACTCATGGTCTTGAGTCATATTTGCGAAATCTTAAACATTTGTAAACTCAAATTGATATTTTGTAATGTAAATATTTTAAATTCAGTTATGTATCCAATTACATGTATGTGTTTGCGGTAATCATATGCTTTGGAAACCAGTGAAAGTCGCGCCTCGCGTTTCCGCCCTGGCGGGGTGTGACATAGACTCAATAAATAAGAATAACATTTGGACGTTGTCTACTTTGCCTAAGGATCAGAAGGCAATAGGTCTAAAGCGGGTATTTAAAACAAACAAGGATGCAACAGGAGACGTTGTTAAATACAAGGCAAGATTTGTAGCAAAAGGTTATGTATAAGAACATGGAATAGATTTCAATGAAGTATTCACCCCAGTTGCACGTATCAATACAATTTGGTTGATATTGGCTTTAGCAGCATATCATGGCTGGGAAGTACATCACCTAGACGTAAAATCATCATTTTTGCATGGTGATTTAAAGGAAGAAGTTTATGTCTCACAGCCAGAAGGATTCATAAAGCCAGAAAACACAGGGAAGGTGTACAAGCTTTCAAAAGCTTTATATGGATTAAGGCATGCACCACATGCTTCGAATGTAAGCTAGACCAAAATCTGAAGTCTTTAGACTTCAAGAAATGTGATATGGAACAAGAGGTCTACACCAAGATGAATAAAACATATATGCTAATAAGAGTTTATGTTGATGACATGATAGTCACATGCACTCCAAGGAAGGAAATAAGCATATTCAAATCCCAAATGGAGGATAAATTTGAGATGAGCGATCTAGGATTGTTAGCGTACTACCTCGGGATTGAAGTTAACCAATCAGGGGGTGAGATTTCAATCAAGCAAACATGATACATAAACAAAGATCTGAAAGAAAGTGATATGGTTAACATCAATGAAACAAAGATTCCCATGGAGCCAGGAACAACACTGACCAAGACTGAAGGAGAAAATCTGGTATATGTAATGCAATATAGAAGTCTAATTGGATTCTAAGGTATCTATTACACACAAGACCAAATCTATGTTACTAAGTCGGATTACTTAGTAGATTCATGCAAGAACCAATGGAGCATCACTTGAAGGCTATAAAGCAAGTACTACGCTACATGAAAGGTGCAAAGGAGCATGGAATCCTATACAAGACATAAGGAGGCTGCAAGAAAATAGGTTATAGTGATAGTAGTTATGGTGTAAAAATGGATCAAGGGAAAGGAATTACTGGACTAGTATTCTACTTTGGAGCATACAGAAGAATAGGCTTTGGAGCATACAGAAGAATAGGCTGTAGCATTATCATCCTGTGAATCGGAATACATGACGGCTACTGTAGCAGCATGTTAAGCACTATGGTTGAAGAGGCTACTCAGTTTAATAACGAGCTGAAAGGAAGAAAGGATAACTCTAAAGGTGGATAACATATCTGCAATAGTACTCATGAAGAATATAGACTTTTATGGAAGGAGTAAGCATGTAGATACACACTATCATTTCATTAGAGAATGTAAAACGATCACATCAATGTGGAGCATATCATTGGTGAATTACAAGGGGAGGATATATAAACTAAAGCTCTCGATAGGATCAAGTTCATCACTATCATGAAAATGCTCGGGGTTCAAGATCTACGACAAAGCAATGGTCGAAATTAAGGGGGTGAATGTGGAGTTAATTCCGTTCATTACTTAAGTCTAATGGTCGTAGTGAAATTACCTGAAACTATGTTTAAGTTATATTTTACATGTATGTAAAGTCTAGGGGTTAGAGTGTCAAGAACCAAAGATTGTAACTACCTAGATCAACGTGGCTTTCATACATGAAGTATGAATCGTTGCCTTCATCTATCGCAACCCTAGAATGGCGATGATTAACCAATTGGCAATGGGTATAAACAGGCCATCAAGATCAGTAGATTGTAATCAAGAATTCTCAATGAAAAGATTCAGTTTATGTTATTTGGTGTTTTAATTGTTGTGTGTTAATTGTTGTGTGCAATCCAATTCTGCATTTATTGCATTCTTCTATTAAGACTCTTTATTTTAACCTTAGATACATGCAAAAGAATCAAAAATATAATGTGTATTATTTGGTGAACTCAATAATATTGAAAAATAATCTTATAATTTTAACAATATACATTTTTGTGATATATAACTTATTTTCTTTAGTTGAATTACTTTAAATGGCTAGAATGACTTTTTATATATCATCTAAGAAAAATATAAAAACTAAATATGGAAGTCAGTTGGTTTCAAAATTTCTCTTCAAATAAAAATAAACCCAATTATATATAGAAAATTCTACAAAGAGGAAAAAAGAAGCAACATTTGAGGCTGATTATCTAACTACCAACCAAAATAAGGTCTCCTGTTGAAGGGGAAAAACACATTCTTCCATTTGCAATCCAACAACATGACAATTACGTTACAAAGCCAAACAAACATTAAAAGGTAAACTTACATGCAAACACACAAATAGTTCGTTTATTTTCTTATTCTAGTAATCAAATTGTTACGACAAACAATATTTAAACTTGAGGTCATTGTCATGATGCTCACTTGGGCCTTACTTATATATATGATTCAAAACTTTTATCGTTCATGTATCGAGCAAACTCAGAAGCATATGCAGTTCCTTTATGTGCCTTATACTCATTCCACCAGTTCATTAAACTACTTCCCTCCACGAAAATTGCTCGATAAGCTTCTGGAATGACATCAATGCTACCAAGAAACTTGCCTAGTTCGACTTCACTGCTAAACCTGTGTGGATCAAACCAAGATTTTGTTAATGACAGTAATTAACAAACTTAGAAACTACTTTTTAAAATTGTATAAGATAAATGGAAATAAAACGTACAAGATCTTTCTCATCTTTCTAGCTTCTTGATTTGTTGAAGATAATGGAATGAAACTTTTAAAGATTCGTTTTGGTAGGCATTACGATGTTGAAGAAATTTGTAAACATTTGTTACGAAAGTTCGTGGTGAGATAGATTGATGCATTCCAATAGCTTTTTGCCATTTTGTGAAGACGAAGTCTTGGGTCTACTATAAAGTCGTCGGAAATGTCTTTATCCTATGTATCAATTTCCATCACAATATCCTACCGACATACTTAATATGGGATCAGGGTGGGCCTTTAGAGCGAGTTACCTAAAAACGACAGGTTTAATATTAAATCTTCAAATTATATCCTTTGTTATTGATCCAAATAATGCAATGATATAGTTGCGCTGGCTTGGTGATGATAGATATAATATATTCTTCAAAGATTTATGAGTAGAGATGGGAGTTAGAAGGGTAGAAAAAGTAAGGTATGAAGTTATAAAATAATAATTAAGTTTTAATATTGTATCAATAAAATTGCTAGTACTTTTTCCTAACTATACAATCACTTAAGTTTCATTGCTGTGAAATTTTCAAAATTGTTTAAATAAAATTACTCGTAATTTTTTTTTCCACTTTGGCCACTTCGTTTTATTTAAATTAACATTTATAAATAGTTTTAGAAAAATATTGAAACAATATAGAAACTTGAGTGGTTTTGTAGTTAGGGGTGATTAGTTTTGAACTGGACCTAACTAGAACCGTAAAAGTGCAAATATGAAACTTGAGTGGTTTTGTAGTTAGGGGTGATTAGGTTTGAACCGGACCGAACCGGAACCGTGAAAGTGCAAATATGAAAACCAAGAGCAGGATGGGATGACAGTTGATCAGTCCATTTTTTCAACAACCTTTTATAAATTTGATCTACAAACTTTATAAATTTTGATCTACAATTTCAAATGAGTTTTGAGTTTTTAATCCGGTTTCACATATTATTTCTGGAGTTTATGTTAATCGGGTTTTGAGTTGACAAGTGTTATTAGATATAAATCCAGAGCTCGTTTTCTCACAAGAATTGTAAAACTGTTGCTTGAAACTCTCAAGCCACTTGCATATTCTACGTCAAAAATTGCAACATCTATGAAATATTTATACAAATCAACAATACAATATAAGAAAACATATGAAAGATTAAATTTGTAGATAAATAAATCATTTTGACGATTCTCATTATTGTACCAGAGCTTATGTTACTCATACAGGGAGGAACACCTTGATCAGCTCCAACAACACCTTTGATCCGTTCATGTTATTTTTGGGTATTGAATTTTAATAAGGTTTTGTTGGGTTATAGTCATTGGGTTTTGGACCAGAACCGACCTGGAACCCAACAACCTAGTTTACCGAATCGAGAACTAGACTGGATAAACTATATTCGGATTCTGACATGTTGGGTTATGTGGGTTTGGACTTTATAGTGCTAACCCCTATTTGTAGTTAACAAAAGTTTGAGTGACTTTAATGAAACACTAAAGAAACTAGATACTATTGATGATCGTCGTTTGAGTCATACAAAAACCTAAATAACCTAGATAGCTAGGGTTGTATTCATGAGAAGCATGTGGTTAGTGTTACATGTTTCGTTTGATTATTTATACTAAACCTAATTAACTTAACTTAACTAAACTTAGAGAATTGGTTGATTGATTTAAATACACTTAATTCAAAAAGCCTAAACTAAAATTAAATTGGATTGCAACTAATTAAAAGATTATCTTACCCAAGTTTAAAGCTATATCGAAGTATAATGTATAACCTAACTTTTACTATCAAGTTGAAAAGTCACGTAGACATAACTTCGTTTAGGTTTGATTTAAAGGATAACGAATCAAAACGGATCATTGGATTTGGTATAAATAAAATATTAAAACTATATACATTTCTGGTGATCTATAACTAAATTTCATTAGTTGGATAACTTTAAATAGTTAGAATGATTTTCTATATAAAAATAAAAGAAAAAAAAGTACATTATCCCAGAAAAATATAAAAATTTAATATACAAATCAATTTGTTTCAAAATTTCTCTTTATATAAAAAGAAACCCGAATATATACAGAAAAATATAAAAATCTACTAAGTGGAAAATAAAAGCAACATTTGAAGGTGAGTGTGCCAACAACCAACCATTAGAGGAAAAACACATGGCAAATAGGTTACGGTGTAGTGGTTGAGGTGAGACCCGGAGTCTTAAGAGACCTTGGTTCAATCCCTGCCACCACCATTAATTTACGCGGCATCGCAAATGAGACCTAGCTCTTAGGCTGATGCACAGAGTTTTACCCACGCCGATCCAGGGTTCGAGCCTCGGCTCTCCCTCAAGCCTGGAAGGGGCCGTATTGGGTGAGGTTTTTCCTTGGAAGCTCTCCAACTCTGACGCCAAGTGGGCCCGGTTAAGACAACATATTGACCGGAGTTGAACGAGGCTCTCCCATATGACGGGGGGTGCGATGTCACAACATTCAATGTTCGCCTTAAAAAAAAAGAGGGGAAAACACATTCTTCCATTTGTAATCCAACAACATGACGTTTTACGTTACAAAACCAAACTGAAAAACATAAGCATACATGCAAACACATAGATAGTTCTTTTATTTTCATATTCTAGTAATTAAAATGTTAACACACATACTTAAACTTGAGGTCATGGTCATGAAGCTCAATTGGACCTCACTCATATGATTTATAGCTCTCATTGTTCATGTATTGGGCAAACTCAGAGACAGTGGCGAAGCTTGAACAAAAACGCAGGGGGCCGGGAATTTTTTCCAATCGGGGGGGCCGGAACTGTAAAATTTTGGGCCGAATACGTATAAATTAGCACTACTGAGCGAAAAATCAGCCGATTACGTATAAATTAACACTTCTGAGCGAAAAATCGGAGAGGGGGGGGGGGGCATCACTAAGCTGCGCCCCTACTCAGAGGCATATCCAGTTCCTTTATATTCCTTATACTTCTTCCACCACTCCATTAAACTACTCCCCTCCAAGAAAATATCAGGTGACACCGAGTAGTTTTTTATCCCACGCATCACATAAGCCTCAAATTTCTCCAATTTCTCCTCGTTGTTGCTAGACGGTTCATTCTCTAGCTCTCTTAACGAAATCAATGCCTCCTCCACATGTGCCCAGAAACAAGAATCCTCGGTAAGACTAGCAGCCTTATTCCTTTTTTCTTCAATTGATTTCAAATCGTTCTTCTCTTCATTCGACCGCTTCTCTTTCTCTTCATTCGACCGTGTGGTTTGGTCTATGTTCTATATAGTCTTTGTTGCCTTTCTCGTAATATTCGGTTACGTCCAATGGCTCAACTATCCTCATGTAGTTGGTTCCACCATAGAGCCAATGCTTACGCAACTTGGCACCTTCTTTTTATGGCATTCGATCCTTTTCATCAACCATCTTCTTCCAATAACTGTTAAGGCGACCTTGATGAATCACAATTTTTTGGCGACCTTCCCTTTCATCTCAAGTCACATTATAAATATATAGACCAAGAATAGTGAGCCGCCATCTCTGTTTGTTTATATTGAACCTCAGCCGTTTAAATTACCTATAACTACCTTTTTAGAAGATTCTACCATTTAGATTACAAATTTTTGGCGGTTAAGGAATTTTTTTAGATTATCACACGGATTGCCTGTAACATCACACGGATTAACCACGTTCTCTGCTTCCTAACTGGTTACCAGTTACCGGCGGTTTCATTTGATCATTTCCTTCACTCCAGAAGTTCCTGAAAGTGAGCAAATCACCGTTCCTTTCTTCCGACGAATCTATCCTCACCACCACCAGAGGTTTCTTCACCATCTCCATCCATGATTGAAGGAGAAGAATTACAGGTAATTGCAATTACGTTTCACGTCTTCAGATTTATAATTTCTTCGATTAGGGCTCACGTACGGTACCACTGATTTCTTGAGCTCTTTGTTGGATTGAACTCCATGTTTCTTTTAATTTGCCTAACTTTCATTACAACGATTCGTACCTGTTTGATTTCATAACAATTAGCAGTATGATTTATGTGATTAGTGTGTAGCTGTAGTTAATCCTTCGATTTTGAAGTGATGAAGAATAAATTGAGGCTCCGATTTAAGTCAACAATTGAATTTGTGTTTGCCCCACACCATCGTTGTCGCTACACCTGTACTAGCAGCCATCAGTGATGGTGTGTCTCAGAAGCTCTCCGCCATCTACAAATTTCAAATCCGGTGACTTCTTCTCAAAGTGGTATAATCTGATCTCATCAGTTCGTGATCAGTTCGTGTTGTTCTTCTTTCGTTGTTTTGACAAATACCAATTTTAGTGGTCTTCATATGGTTCTTTGCTGAATCGAAGTGATGAACGAATCAGGTTTTCACTATCCATTAACGGCATTGAAGATGCATCAATTTCCTTTCATTCGTCAATAAATTGTGTTTTCAGCTTAAATTGCACTTAATTTGTAAGGTTTTGAACAGATTTAGTATGATCAAGTATGATTTTCACCCCTAATTTGATCTAGGTTATCAGATTTGAATGAGATGATGAATATGAAGCTGGGAGGTTATTGTTGTTTTTTTATCTGGTTCCTTGTGGTCTCTAAAACAGTGGTAAGTTGTTTGAAAGTTCGAATATTTCACACATGTGTCTTCCCAATTGGTTCATTTGCACGATTTACAGTTTTGAATTAACTATTTTGATTTTGTTAATGATAGATTTGTGAACTTCAGCCTACTTGTCCTGCTCATCTTGATGATTATTGCAGTTCGGAAGATTGAAGGCTTTCTTTGGCTCAGCCTGAAAAATGTTCAACTTGATAAAGACCGAGCTATGCAACTCCAAGGCCTATATGTTTGATTAAGGGTATAGTTTAGGGGGTTAACATATAACAATCTTTATCAACAGATTTCTTTATTTTTTATTTTATTTTTATGTTTTTGAGTGTTTTATCTGTTTGATTTTTTCTCTGTTTTATCAAGTAACCCATATGCCAATTTTACAACTAACCCATACGCCAAATGTAACGAACCAAAATCCGGGTTTCGTTATAAAATAAATAAATGTTCTAAATAATATTATGGTGGAAATAATATTTTAGAAATAAGTTGAAACAAGTGGGTTTTAAGTTTGTATGGAGTTATGTTAGTTTTGTGTAGTTTTCGAATGAAAATGGGTGTAATGAAAGTTGAGGGGCTGAATGTGTAACATGGCAAATCTGCCATATTTGACTAATGAGGAGTCAAAATTCAGATTTTGTATTTGGTGTTTGGGTCGATGCTTCAAGAAAGAAAAGAGAGAAAAAAAAAAAGAAGTGTTGAGGCAAAATTCGTGCAATTGAAGCTTGAATTGTGAAGGTTTTGGCTTGCACATCACCTTCCTAACATCAAGTAAGTGGTTATCTTCCTTTTGATTCCACCATTGATGTGTTAGTTGCTGGGTTTTGTAGAATTCCGAAATTTATGATGCATGTTGATAATTAGTATTAGATTGTTGAAAATCTAGCTAAACTAAAGGTAAAGAATGGTAAATAACATCCTAGAACCCTTTGATTTTGATTATGAGAAGTTAGGGTTCATATGGAAAATTTGGGACTTTTTGGATTATGATGATAAGATAATGAAGTAATTAATGATTAAGTGTTTATATGATATTAGACACCTGAACAAACACCAAATTAACCTAATGATAAAAATTGACTGAAAAATTAGTGTTAAGGTATGGATAATGAAACTCAAGTAGGTGAGTTTGGGGTGAAAGAAGGTGTTTGGATATGAGTATAACTCAAACGGGTCAGTTTGGGTTGAAATAGGAAATTGGGTTGTGAACCCAATTAAAATGTGATTTTGGTGTATGATGGATTACTAAACTAGATGAATGTGTGTAGGTAATCAAATTGCAAAACGTGAAGTGGAATCGGGACCTTTAAATCCACAAGGTAAGTGCTTTTGCACTTACTTAGAAATTAATGATAAATGGTGTTATATGCAATGTTGTATACATAATGTGTTAAGTTGCATAATGTGTTATATGGTATTAATGTGTATAGAGGTGTACGAATAAGTGAATGAATGTAGTTATAGTTTTAATACTATAATAGATATGTGGATATGGAGTTATGGTCTAAGTACCATAATGGATATGTGAATATGAAGTTATGATCTAAGAATCATAATGGAAATGTGGTGATGAAGTTATGGCCTATGTGCCATAGTGGAAATGGAAATGTGTTAATCATGAATATAAAATGAAAAGAATGAAACTTGTAGGTAATATGCAAGTGACATGTAGTCTATTGGCAAATTGGGTGGAAACGGGTCAAATGGGTGAAACAAGAAGAATTTTACTTGTTTGTTATGTTTTATCTTCATTACTAATGGTGATATATGTGGTGTTATGTAGGAAAAGCTCCGATGTAGTCAAAGTCAAGTCCAAGGCAATGGCGGGATTCTCGTATGCGTACTTGTTGTTTTTGGGGGTTAATTAGGAGTCCTTAAAAAGGATGTAAATTGATACATGAATTTGTGTTTTGGTGTATGTAGATGGTGTTTTGAATGCTTTAATCAAAAACCCAAGTGATTGGGAAATTTTGGTGTCTAGTTGAAATGGTAAAAGTTGGAAAAATGGTTAAGTGTTGAAATCTGCAGAATCTGGCAAACTTTCTGTGAAAAAGAGGTCTTTGCGCCACGCGAAAAACCCGAATCTGGTCTTTGCGACACGCGAAGACCTGGTTTCCCTTACCTGCCCTTTTTGGACTCCCTCGCGCCACGCGAAGGGAGGGGGCCGGCTCTTCGCGACACGCGAAGAATAAAAAATACAAAAAAAATTATTGGGACGAATGCTTCCGCGTGTTTTAATGATTTAATAATCAGTGTTTGAAAATAGAGTGTTACAACTTGGTATCAGAGCAATGGTTTGAGGGATTTGGTGTGAGTGGCACCAAACTCAAACCGGATGCTCTTGATATGGGGGAAATGATACGAGAATCCAAGAAGGACTTGACTAAGACTCGGAGCTTTCGGAAGTGAAAGGTTAGTAATGTTATGATTAATGTTGTTTCATATGTGTATATGTATATGTATATATGAATGACAAAGTGATTGTGTGCGCCGAAACTTGTCTTGTGAGTTTTTGTATGGATATGATAATTACAATTGGGCATATTGTATTATTAAACATGTCTGGCCAATGTGATTAATAAGACAATATGTGCAAGGGTCCTTATGATAACCATTTAACAATGAACATTTGCAAGGATTAGGTGAAGGTGATTATATATATATATATATGTAGGTATATAGGAAGATATATATACTTAATACGTATAAGGGTAAATGCAAGATGGTTACCTAAGGTATTGATAGTATAAGGGTATTAAGGTGTTTTATTCTAAATTCTCAGCTAAGAGATGACAGATGCGAATGAAAAGCCGTTGGAACAAAGAATCCATGAAGCGATAAAGGAAGAAGTGGCTAAGGCTTTTGAGCAAGGCACATCATTGTTGATGGAAGAAATGAGAGGGGCTATTAAACTCACTCTCGAAGAGGTATCGAAAGAGAAGGAGAAGGAACCACAAGGTTGTACTCTTAAAGAGTTTATGGTAATCAAGCCCAAGGAGTATAACGGGCAAGTGGAGCCGATCCTTAGCCACAGGTGGGTGGTGGATATGGAATCGAATTTTGAGACGACAAAATGCAAACCCGAGGACAGGGTAATGTTTAGCGTGCCATTGTTAACTGGGAGGGCAAAAGAATGGTTGTTAAATCTTCGAAAGGAGAGGGATGAAATAGGTGTGACCTCCATGACTTGGGAGGAGTTTAAGACGGCTTTTCTGAAATACCATTGCCCACAAGCCGCATTTAACATGATAACTGAGGAGTTCCTCCTCATGAGGCAAACGACTGAGTCAATAGATGAATTGCCAGGGGCTTTCTTTGATCGCGCCAAGTTCTGTCCGGACGTGGTGTCGACCGAGAAGGCGAAGATTGACAGATTTTATGCTATGTTGACTGTGGAGTTCAGAGATAGCATATATCCATCCACTTTTACCACACTTGTAGATTTGATAAACATGTGTCGGAAAAGGGAGGTGGATTTGAGGAGGCAAGAAGCAAGAGGTGAAAAGAGAAAGCGTGAAATTGTGGAGCAAGTTGTGAAGAAGATAAAGGGCGGGAGTCCTAGAAAGAAGCCGTTTAACAAATTTTCTCCACGGGGATGCAAGGTTTGTGGAAAGGAGCACTTTGGGGAGTGTAGGAAGGGTATGTCAAATTATTATAAATGTGGGAAGCCAGGGCATATGGCTAATCAATGTCCAAGACAAATCCGTATATGCTACAATTGTTACAAGCCCGGGCACAATAGGGCAGATTGCCCCGAGCTGAAGCAAGGTGGAAGTGAAAGGAAGGTTGAAATACTAAAGCCAAAGGGTAAAGCTTTCCACATCTCGGCGGAAGAGACGAAGAATAACCCGGAGATGGTGTCAGGTATATTCAAGATTAACTCTTTACCTGCACTAGTTCTATTTGATTTGGGGGCTAGTCTTTCATTCGTGTCTTTGAAATTTTTTAAGCATTCTCCTTTTCTAAGTAGCAAGTTAGATGAACCCTTAGAAATCGAGCCGGCAAATGATAAGAGTTTCCTAGTGTTTGATATTTATAGGGATTGCAAGTTAAGGGTGGGGGGTGAAACGTTCCTTATTGATTTAATTCCTATGACCATGGGGGATTTTGATGTTATTGTGGGGATGGATTGGTTTTCAAGGAACAAAGCGAATATTTTATGTGGACCTAAGGCGATACAACTCGACTCCCCGTCGGGTGAGTCCATTTACATAGAAGGTGAAAAGAAAGGTAAGGTAAGATTGTGTTCTTATGTGAAGGCAACAAAGTACATGGCGCGTGGGTGCAAGGCGTACATGGCTTGTGTTGCGGATGTGATCTAGAAAGTGAAAGATATTCGCGATGTTCCGGTTGTGAATCAGTTTGAGGATGTGTTTCCGGATGAATTACCGGGGGTTCCTTCGAAGAGGGAGGTCGAGTTTGGGATTGACTTGATACCGGGTGCTAAGCCGGTAGCCAAAGCACCTTATAGGTTGGCACCGCCGGAAATGAAAGGGCTAATGGAGCAATTACAGGAATTACTTGATAAAGGTTTCATACGCCCAAGCGTCTCGCCTTGGTGTGCACCCGTTCTCTTCATTAAAAAGAAGGATGGAAGCATGAGGATGTGTATGGATTATCAGGAATTGAACAAGTTGACGGTGAAGAATCGGTACCCGTTACCCCGGATTGACGACTTCTTTGACCAATTGCAAGGGGCGTCATGGTTCTCTAAAATTGATTTGAAGTCCGGGTATCATCAGTTGAAAGTAAAAGAAGACGACATTCCTAAGACGGCTTTCCGCACTCGTTACGGTCACTATGAGTTTACGGTTATGCCTTTCGGTTTAACCAAAGCGCCCGCGGTTTTCATGGAACTTATGAACCGGGTGTGTAGACCGTTCCTCGACCGTTCGGTCATTGTGTTTATTGACGATCTTCTCATTTATTCAAGGAGCAAAGGTGATCATGCTTGTCATTCGCGTGAGATTCTTGAAGTTCTTCAAAGGGAAAAGCTTTACGCAAAATTTTCTAAGTTCGCAATTTGGTTGTGCGAAATCCAATTCTTGGGTCATGTGATTAATGAGAAAGGGATTACTGTCGACCCATCCAAGATAGTGGCGGTTAAAGATTGGTTATCGCCGAAAACGCCTTCGGAGATTAGAAGTTTCTTGGGGTTGGCGGGTTATTATCGGCGGTTTATTGAAAACTTCTCTCGGATTGCTTTGCCGATAACAAAGTTGACGCGTAAAGAGACTAAGTTTGTATGGGGTTCCAAGCAAGAATCCGCCTTTCAACTCTTGAAGGAAAAGTTGACTGAGGCACCTATTCTATCCTTGCCGGACGGGACCGAAGATTTTGTTGTGTATTCGGATGCCTCGCATTCGGGGTTGGGGTGTGTAATGATGCAAAGGGGGAAAGTGATTGCTTACGCGTCTAGGCAATTGAAGACTCACGAGGTGAATTACCCTACTCACGATTTAGAACTTGCGGCCGTGGTTTTCGCACTCAAAATTTGGAGGCATTATTTATATAGGGCTAAGTGTACGATCTACACGGATCACAAAAGTCTCAAGTATTTCTTTGACCAAAAGGACCTCAATATGAGGCAAAGGCGGTGGCTTGAATTGGTCAAGGACTATGACTGTGAGATACTCTATCATCCGGGTAAAGCGAATGTAGTGGCGGATGCACTTAGTCGGAAGACGAGTCATGCACCTATTAAGGTGAAGTCATTCAAGATGACAATTTCATCATCTCTTATATATGAAATTCGGGAGGCTCAAGTGTTAGCACTTGGTGGGGATTTGAAGAAAGAACGGATGGTTACATAAGTTAACAAGCTTGGGGAAAATAGTTCGGGGTTAAAGACATGTTTTGATAGTATTTGGATTCCTAGGTTGTCAAGCGTTTTGACAACTATTATAGATGAGGCATATAAATCCAAGTATTCTATCCATCCGGGGGCCACAAAGATGTTTTATGACTTGAGGTGTCATTTTTGGTGGCCGGGTATGAGGCGTGATATTGTTAAGTATGTGGAAAGATGTCTCACATGCTTAACGGTAAAAGCGGAGCATCAAAAGCCGTATGAAAAGCTTCAACCGCTTGAAATACCGCTTTGGAAATGGGAGAATATAACCATGGATCTAGTCACTAAACTACCTAAGACACGAAAGAGTTATGATGCGATATGGGTAGTAGTAGATCGGTTGACAAAGAGTGCACATTTCCTTCCTATAAAGGAAACGTATTCATCGGATAGATTGGCGGAAATATATGTGAAGGAAATAGTGTCACGACATGGTGTACCGGTGACGATTGTATCGGATTGGGATACGAGGTTTACTTCTAGTTTTTGGAAGAAATTCCATGAGGATATGGGGACTAGATTGAATCTTAGCACCGCTTATCATCCACAAACGGATGGTCAAAACAAGCGAACGATTCAAACGCTCGAAGATATGTTACGAGCGTGTGCTGTGGATTTTGGGGGGAAATGGGACGACCATTTACCGTTGGCGGAATTTTCTTACAACAATAACTACCATTCTAGCATTGGTATGCCGCCTTTTGAGGCATTGTATGGGAGGAAATGTCGAGCACCCGTGTGTTGGGGTGAGATTGGTCAACGGGAACTTGGTAGCAAAGAGGTGGTCAAGGAAACTAATAGTAGCATTGACCAAATAAGGGCACGCTTGAAGGCGGCGCAAGATCACCAAAAATCCTATGCGGATAATAGGAAGCGGGCGATTGAGTTTCAAGTGGGAGACTTTGTGCTTTTGAAAGTCTCTCCTTTGAAAGGGGTGATACGGTTTAGGAAACGGGGGAAGTTAAGCCCACGTTTCATCGGGCCGTTTAAGGTGATAGCAAGGGTGGGTGCGGTAGCTTATCGATTAGAGCTAACGGAGGGACTAAGTAGACTTCATAACACGTTTCATGTGTCCCATTTGCGAAAATTTCTAGCGGATGAGTCTACTTTTGTTCCATTGGATGATATTGAGATTGATGAAAAGTTGAATTATGTTGAGGAACCTGTGGCAATCTTGGATAGAAAAGTGAAGCGTTTACGCAATAAAGAGATTAGCCAAGTTTTGGTGAGATGGAAACATAGAAAGGGAGCGGAAATGACTTGGGAAACCGAGGAAGAGATGCTCAAATATTATCCGAACCTCTTTGTGTAAAGTCGGGTTTCGGGGACGAAACCCAAATAAGGGGAGGTGATTTGTAACGAACCAAAATCCGGGTTTCGTTATAAAATACATAAATGTTCTAAATAATATTATGGTGGAAATAATATTTTAGAAATAAGTTGAAACAAGTAGGTTTCAAGTTTGTATGGAGTTATGTTAGTTTTGTGTAGTTTTGGAATGAAAATGGGTGAATGAAAGTTGAGGGGCTGAATGTGTAACATGGCAAATCTATCAACTCTTGCAGTTGTGACATCAACACCTTCATTTTTGTTGGTGCTAATCGGTATGGAGCTTTAGCTACCGGCTTTGCTTCAGAAATTAAATCGATTTTGAATTCGATCTCTCTCAGGTGGAGCACCTGGAAGATCGTTTTGGAATACTTCAGGGAATTCTTTTACTATTGGAACTTGATCCAGTTCTTTCCCTTTCATCTTTACATCAGCTACATAGGCTAAGAAGGCTTGATGACCGTGTCTCATGGAGCTACTTATCTTGGCCATCGTACACAGCATGATCTGGTTCCGTCATTCACCAATGACACTAACTTCCTTTCCTGTGGGCGTCATGAACCGTACAATCTTCTGGTTGCATATAATCGTTGCAGCATGTGAAGACAACCAGTCTATTCCAATGATCACGTCGAATTCTTGCATTGGCATCGGAATTAAATCGACGAGATATTCTTCTCCTTTTATTAGTAGTCGGCAATTTTGGCATATTTCAGTCACTACGTAGTTTCGATCACTCGCCATTTCGACTTCTAATGCCTTAGCCAACTTACTTTTATTAAAGTTTCTAGCGCTTGCATATTTTAATGAAATAAACGATCGACTAGCTCCTGTATCGAATAAAACACCAGCAGGTAGGGAATTCAAGAGAAATGTACCTGATACAACGTCAGGAACATCTTTCGCTTCCTCTGTAGTGATCTGAAAAGCCCTTCCCTTTGGCTTCAGAGCCTCGATCCTTTAAACTTCATTTTCTGCCACTCTAGACCCATCCCCGGTCTTCTCCGTCTGATATTTTAACTCAGGACATTCTTTGCTAAAGTGTCCTGGCTTATAACAGTTGTAACATAATCTGGTTCCACTCATACACTGCAATGCAGTGTGTCCTTCCTTCCCACATTTGTTGCAAGTCGTGGACTTGAATCGGCACTCCCCCGGGTGCCTTCTTCCACAAGTCTTGCAATTTTGGATACTTTTCCTTTGGGAGGAACCACCTCCTGGTTTACTAAACTTAAACCTCTTAAGAGGCATAAGAGAAGGAAAATTTTCTCGTTTCCTCTTCCCATCTCTCTCAGTTTGCCTTCTGAGCTCCGTCTCACGTTCTCGAGCCCAATCAATCATCTCCTCTGAGTTTGCACACTTGGACGGATGGATAAACTCTCTAATCTCTGTTTTTAACGAGATGGTATCTCGTCATCCACATCTCTGGGGTTGTCAATAAAGGTGGACAGAACCTAGCCTTGTCAAAGAAAATCCCCGTGATTTCATCTACAGTCTCTGTTGTCTGACGGAGTTGAAGAAACTCCTCAGTAATTCTTTCAATTGCCGCTCGAGGGCAATAGTGTTTTAAGAAGAGATCTTTGAACTCTTCGCATCTCATCTCTTTGATTCTCTCTCTACCTTTTTCTCTCTGCACTACTCCCCACCAATCATCAGCTCGTTCTTTTAGTTGATTGGTGGTGAAGGTAACTTCATCTTCTTTTTCACAGTGGCATGTATCGAATGCCCTTTCTATTGAGGCAATCCACCTCTGACTTTCTAAGGGATTAACAACTCCCTTAAACTCTAATGGTTTGCATGTTATGAAATCCTTGTAAGTACAACGAGTTGACTTCTTATCAACTTTTGGATTTCCTCCTTCTCCATTATGAGTAACTTCTTTATGGTTTTCAAACTAGCTTTCTAATTAATTCTGTAGATCTGCTTGTAGGATCGGGAAGTTTGCATCAATTGTCTTTCCTACTTCTATCGCGATTTGTTTCCGGATATTCTCTAGGACTTGCTCAACTTCGTTTTCATCATGATGTGGAGATTCAGCTCTCCTGTGGCTTCCCTCGTCACGTACTTCGTCATTTTGATGTTCAGCCATTTGCTGAAACATGATGTCGTTTAATCTCTCATTTGTTTACCCTAATCATAGTCTAGGGTTTTTATACTACAGGCCTCGTCTTTAATTTAACCCTATTCAAGCATTTCTAGGGTTTCACATAAGGCCTCATCTATGCATGTTACACATATGCACATTTATTCATGCATTTTAATCATGCATTTTCGCATTCTCGGCTTACTATTTGCTAAAATAAGTTATCTTATGATGTTTGCGATATCATGATGGTCTCATACATTAGCTCCAATACTGGCCAGTCATAAGGCAATGTATGTTACGTATCATGATACTCCCAATTATCATCTGGAGCTTATCTCATACAAATTTTCGCCCACGTATACTCATACATTTCTGTTTAAGCACTGGAATTTAAACATACCTGCTTTCTTGGGCGGCCTCGGATTGAATCCCTATTTATATCACGAGCACTTATGGTTTGAGTTTAAGTACCCTTTCTGATACTTAAATCCCTTAAACCATGCTCTGATACCAACCTGAAACACCCTACTTATCTCTTATTTTATCAGAATATTATATTACGGAAAACGGTCCCAGTTTCATAAAACCTTGCCATAAAATGGCTAAGGTATATTTTCATTATAATATTGTTTTACATAAGATGATACATTTACATCATACTACATAGGGATTCTTCAAAACCGATCGCTCCGTCCTCAGGAAGTTCTATTCCACATGCTTCTTTCCTGCAGTGTTTGGAAAACGTTTTTGAATTAGCTTACGCTAAGTAAGTACACTGCATCTTTTTATTTCGTTAGGAACCCTTTAGGTTCTTATTTTTGTTCACGTTTTCTCAGGCTCTCGGCGCCCCCGTGACCATCTTCGGACGTACCTCCGATCACGGTATTTGTATATTTTATGGGTGTGCTAACCCCCTCGCAACCATCTTAGGCCATACCTCTGGTCTGAGTATTGGCAAGGTTCTTATACTCGTTAGTATAGACCCCTGGCATTTGTCACGAAGACTCATTCATTCCTCAGCCTCGTAGGCTTGGAATCTTTTTCTCCTTCAGCCTCGTAGGCCTGGAGTTCTCTTTAGTTTTTCTTCTTTATTTATTGAGATCCACCTTACTGGCCGGGTATCTCATTTCATTTGGGACCTTAAGTATCTTAGACTCATAGCCTCCCAAATGTATCAAGTATTTGATTCATTTCACATATATGCTTGATTTACTTTCCAACCAGTCCTCACCTTAAAACTTCGTAACGGTTTCTGCATGATGTATTAAAAGGATTTATATATAGGAAGTACCAGCGGCGTATCCACCACCCTTTTAACACTTCGTGAGTACTCTATTATTCCATTTTAGGGTTTAGACTCGTTCCATCATACTTATTCATGTTTGCACATAACATCATGCATTCACATATTCATCATGCATTTCACGTATTCATATTCATCATGTATTCCCATTCATTATGCATGGTATACTTCCATCATATATTCATATTCGTCATATATTGTAAACTGGGGTGATTTTCCTTTCAGAGCAGTACCTCCAACAGAGATGTTCCTAGGAAAGAGTGACGGGTCTAGGAGAGATTTATACACCACTCTTTCCTTAGACAGAACATTTCGTTTGTCAGATAACTACATACCGGTTGGATGTTCTCCTGTACGTTCACTATATTTAATTATTATCTATTAGTCTATACCCCTAAACATTCATAATGGTTTCACCACGAAGTACCAAGAGGTTTATATATAGGAAGTACCAGCGGCGTATCCACCACCCCTTGGATACGTCGTGATTACTTCATTATTCCTGTTTAGTGTTTAGACTAATCCGTCATTACCCCGTACCCTCGTCATATCACATATCACATAACTCATATCATTTAAGCATGTATTTCACATAATCGTGTCTAGGGTACGGGTCCATTGTACTTACTTTATCCTCAGGTAGTTCCTAAGTTCGTTCCTCGCTTTAAACGTTTCTCCGAACTCAAACTGTACTCGTACCGTACCGCACTCATAAAGCACCGTACTCGTTCGGAGCTCCTCGGTAATCATGTCAGTGTGTGGAGTGGTGGTGGTTTGTGTTTTGTGGTTTTCATTTGAACGGCAATTCCATCTATTTATAGGCTTGAAACACCACCCGTAGCGGACCGTTAAGATGTTAGCCAGTTGGCGTGCATCCCACATAGCGGACCGTTACGATTTGGGTAGCAGTCCGCTACCCAATACTTATCAGCGAGTCATCAAACACGTGTCACACTCTCGTTTCCTGAGCCCAATTGCGGCTGGCGGACCGTTACCCGCCTGGTGGCGGTCCGCCATAGGGCTGAGTCATCACCCACGTCACTGCCACGTGGCATTCTCTGTAAGATTGCGTTGTCCATACGTAGCGGACCGCTATGAAACCAGGTAGCGGTCCGCTATGAAACCCGGTAGCGGTCCGCTACCGACTTGATTTCCTTATTTTCTTTATTTTTCAGTTCTTTAACTTTGGGTTATTTACACATTTGGCCTTTGGACTTATATTTCTTTGAAAATTGGGGTGTTACAGTGATGGTTGTTTAGGGTTAATATGTGCATCGATGGACAACTACAGTTAATTTTGGTCCGTTATAGTCAATGCGGGTTATTATGTGTCGTTTTAGGGTTAATGATGTTCAATCAAGGTTAATGATGGTCCATTAGGGTCATTAACATCCAATCAGACTGATTTGATGGCCGTTTAGTGTTAACATGGGTAGTTAGGCTCGGTGATGGTTGTTTAGGGTTAATATGTGCATCAATGGACAACTACTGTTAACTTTGGTCAGTTATAGTCAATGCGGATTATTATGTGTTGTTTTAGGGTTAATGATGGTCAATCAAGGTTAATTACGGTCCATTAGGGTCACTAACATCCAGTCAGGCTGATTTAATGGTCGTTTAGTGTTAACATGGGTAGTTAGGCTCGGTGATGGTTGTTTAGGGTTAATTACGGTCCATTAGGGTTATTTCATACAAACTTTTCAATTCAGAAGGAAAATCTAGTTTTATTTCATATCATATAAATTTTGCATACTTTGACTTTTGAAGTCAAAGTTAAGTATCCCAAAAAGCCAAAAAGATAGAGTTCCAGATTTGGCTCCATACATTGTGTCTTGTTTCTTGTATGCAATCTGTACTTGACCTGAAAAGGTTAAAATCTGTATGCAATCAATACATTGTAGGCAATCAGTATTTGACCTCAAAAAGTCAAAGTCTGCATGAAAAAAAAAATAAAAAAAATAAAGCAAAAAACAGTAAAAAAAAACAGCAAAAAAACAAAAAAAAAACCTGAAAAAACTAAAAAAAAAAACTAAAAAAAACAAATAAAATAGGAAAAAAACTTAAAAAAACAGAAAAAAACATGAAAATAACAAATAAAATAGGAAACAAAACAGCAAAAAAAAAAAAGATAAAAATGGCCCTATCGCGACGACAATTGTCCTCTCTATAGGGTCAAAATCTTAAAATTAAAGGCAGCAAGACAACTAATCAATTCAAAGAGGCAACAATTGGTTCCTGGTCAATGAGTCATCAACACAATCAAGGAGGCCATTGCATTTGAAGAAAGTGTCTAGAAAAGTAGAATCCTAATGTTGTCATTACAATTTGTGAACTAGGGTGGAACTGGGATGAGTTCCTGCTACTAGCCCAAGGTTCCTTGGATGGACACATGCTAGAATGTGGCTATCAACTCACTAGAGGGTATTTTATACATTGTGCATATCTTTTGTATCCTTTTCTTAAGAAACAACTGAATTTGATATATACCAGTCTGAAATGCAACATGGAATGTAATGGTGGTGAACTTGAAGATGCTACTGATATTACCTATTTGAGGATTATTTCAGGCATGGAAGAACCTGATTTGGGCAACATTGTGGAGGCTAAACTGAATATGAGGATATCATTTTTAAGTCAGGAACTAGAGGGTTCAATGACAAGGACTGTTGAGGAGGAGTTTCTGCATGATTTTAAGAAGGAAATGGTGAACTTGAGACTCATAACATATTCTCTATCTCCAACTCCATCTCGATTATCTAGAGATTTCTTTTATTTTACACCTCCATAAGGATCTCTATTTTCATATTCATCTTTAAATTTTAGTGTTTAATAAATAGAAATTCTCTAAATATATAGATACATTTTCATCATGTTTACATTTTTTTGTAAGTGTCTAAGAAAGAAAAAAATAATAATGAAATAAGTGTTTGTGAGTAAGATAGATATAAAGATAGAGAATCAGATGTGTGAGATTAAAATAAATTTATAAAAGATAAATTTGAAAAAAAATATATGATATTTAGTAAAATTATAGGGATATGGATGAATATCCTGATGTGAATGCTATAAAGTGAGTTCTCAAATATGTGTAATTCCTGTAGCTCTCGTAAATGTCTTTTCTATTTTGAAGATGATGATGGTGCTCACAAAAAGAATAAAACCCTATTTTTTTCCCATGTTATTTAGAGGTGAGATTATGGATGCAGACCCAAATGAGAATGCTGTTATTAAAGCAGTTTAACTATTGAAACTATTTTGTAAGCAATATAGTATATATTTAGTTTTGTTTATAACAAATCCCATACAAAAGTTGATGACACATATAAAAATATTTTGAAAAAACAAAAATACTCTTTGTTACTTTTTTAGTAAGTAAAAAATATGAATTGATCAAGAAGTTAAAGAAAGGTATCAGTGGTAGATTTAGTAGAAAGTAAATTATACACATCTTAGGTTATGTATAAGTGATTTTCATCAGATAGATAACTCTTATAGTCTTATAAACATATAAATAGTTAGAATGATCTTTTTTATATATTATCTTGTAAAAATTTATAAAAACTGAATAAGAAATTCAGTTGGTTTCAAAATTTCTCTTCATAAAGAAACCAGAACATACTATTATACTAATAGATGAGAGAAGGCAACATTGAGCATGTATCAAACATAAGAAGCAAAGTTTGAGGAAAATAAGGTCTCCCATAGCCCATGGCCGTATGAGGGGGAAAAGCACTTTTTTTTTCATTTGTAATCCAACAACATGATAGCTTAGGTTACAAACCAAACAGAAAAAGGTAAATTTTACATGCAAAACACAAATAGGTGGTTTATTTTCTTATTCTAGTAATCAAACTGCTAATAATATTTAATCATGAGGTCATTGTCATCGTGTTGAATCAGGCCTTAATGATATGACTCGTAGCTCTTATTATTCATGTATTGAGCAAACTCAGAAGCATATGTAGTTCCTTTGTATGCCTTATACTCATTCCACCACGTCATTAAACTACTCCCCTTCAAGAAAATATCCGGTGACACCGAGTAGTTATTGATCGCACACATAACATAAGCCTCAAATTGCTCCAGTTCCTTCTCATTGCTAACTGGCCCTCCATTCACTAAGCCTCTTAATGAAATCAATGCCTCCTCCACGTGTGCCTGGAAACAAGAATCCTCGGTAAGACTAGCAGCTTGATTCCTTTTTTCTTCACTTGATTTTGAATCTTTCTTGTCTTCATCCGACCACTTCTCTAACAACTTATTGTGGTCTGATCTATACTTCATGTAGTTTGTGTTGCCCTTTTTGTAGTGTTCGGCTATGTCTAGTGGCTCGACTATCCTTCTGTAGTTGGTCCCACCATAAAGCCAACGCTTACGCAACTTAGCACCTTCTTTTTGTGGCATCCGCTCCTTCTCTTCAACTGTATCCTTCCAATACTGGTTAAGGAAACGTTGACGCTTCAAAATTTCTTGTTGACTCTTTATTTCATCTTGGGTTTTTGGATTCTTGTAGCTGTCATAGTAACCCCCTTTCAGCTTATTTTTCTTCATATACCATTCCATATATGTGAGACTTATCTTCATTTCGTTTAGCTTCTTGGTAGGCTCATAAGCTTTCTTCTTGCTTCTAGTCAAAACTTTTTGTTTTTCTTCCATTTCCCCAATTTGATCATTCGATATAACATCCAAAACACCAACTTCCTTCAACTGCAATGTGATTCCCGCTCTCAGCAAATTCAAATTTAATTCGCCCAATTCAGAAACCCCACGGTACAATACCTTCCTTCTGATGGAACTCAAAACGTTCGTATAATCATAAATTTGTAAGTTACCTTCATCCGATGACTTCATGGCATCTAGAACTCGCAGGATCGAATCTTGATCTTCAAAGGCCGTATGACCACCTGATTCTGTGCAAAAAAGGAAAGTACCAAGGGGCTTGTACGAAGTACCTGTTGAGTAAAAACTAGCAACAGGATCTTTCTTTGCAACTACATTCAGAAAACTGGATTTCCATTGTGGCCGTTCGGCGATGGCACATTGAAGAGATGCATCACCAACAAGAGGGGAACCGAAAGTTATGCAAATTGGCCTTTTGGTTTTCTTAGAACCATTTAATTCTTCCACATCTATGGCATGGTGCAGACGTAGTGTGGAAAGTATGGCAAGGTATCCACCCAAACCCGATCCAGTGATGATCAACGGGGTATTTATATGCTGCAAAAAGTTTAACCAATATTTAAGGAGTTGATCTCCAGATATGC
Organism: Smallanthus sonchifolius; assembly: GCA_023525975.1. NCBI lineage: Eukaryota > Viridiplantae > Streptophyta > Magnoliopsida > Asterales > Asteraceae > Smallanthus > Smallanthus sonchifolius. The sequence goes on along the minus strand of CM042031.1, from coordinate 66,199,356 downwards.
TATAAATAAACAAACACACATATACCTTATTTTCCAGCTCTTTAAGGTCGTCATCAGTAGGCTGAAACAGCTCAACAGCAGCTTGGTTAATGGAGAATGAAGAGTTGACTTTTGTAGAAATGAATTTAAGATTTTCAGATGGAACTAAATCGAACTCTCCTGTAAGAAAACGAGTCGTAAAATCAGGGGAACAGATGAAAGCCAAAACATTGATCCCAGAACTACGGGTGTGAAGCTTATAAGGAACAGTTGTCTCGGAAATTGCTCGATAAGCATCTCGAATGACATCATTGCTGCCAAGAAACTTGCCTAGTTCGACTTCACTTCTAAACCTGCAAGTTTTTTTGGATCAAAATAAAATTTCTGTTGATGGCAGTACGCAATCAAGAAAATAAACAAACTTGATAGATGGAAATAAAAACGTACATGATTTTGCTCATTTTTCTTCTTGATTTGTTTCAAAAAGCTTTTGGATGTTTTTGCTGTTGAAGATGATGGAATGGGACTTTTATAGATTCGTTTTTGGTAGGTTCGTGGATATGACGATGATAATGCAAAAGAAATTTGTAAACATTTGCGATGAATGTTCCTGGTGATTGGTTGATTCATTTCAATAGTTTTTTAATATTAAACGAAGTCTTGGTCCACTATATATATTCTGATTAATATTTTTTTGTTTCGATAATGACTGTATTTAACAAGAGGTTTATTGAGATTGATGGTGATCTAAAGAACATGGTTCTTGTCTCATACGATGGTTAATAGGATGTTAAAAAGGTAATTTTCGCGGGTTGATGGATTGAACCTGACACAAACTCAAAAATTTCATACGAAACTGAATCTGCCATGAACCCGAAAACCGTGTTAGACATATGAACCTGGACATGATACACTTTTTTCGTCGGTTGACACGAACACGACTTATTCAACCCGGAATTTTATTTTATCGCATTAAATGCACTACAATTAAAAATTTACAACCAAAAATACAAATGCATTTACAATAATTACGTTTAGCTAGAATATAAAACGTGATACTCGTTTCTCTTGTATCTTTTAACTTTTAACATAAAAACTAAATCTACGATATAACATAAAACACATTAAAAAGGTGTAAAATAACGAGTTAAACGGATCAAACGCATACCACGTCAAACCAAACCCACCCATTTCACTAAACTTTTTTGAAAAATTGGGACCGTTTTTCGCATATTAAACTCTGATAAAATAATGAATGAAAAGTAGGGTGTTTCAGGTTGGTATCGGAGCACGATTTGAGGGATTTAAGTATCAGAAATGGTACTTAAACTCAAACCATAAGTGTCCGTGATATAAATAAGGATTCAATCTGATAGGGTTAAACCAGAATTGGAGAAGAAAAGCTAAGAATTAGGAGAAGAGAATAACTCAAACAATCCGTGATATAAACGGATCAAACGCATACCACGTCTATCGGTTGCATCGCCTATCGGTGTCGATTCTTTCTTTGCGGACACCGGTTTCGTCGTCTGCTTCAATAGGCTCAGAACCACTAATGATGCGGTTTTTGGAAATGGTACGAGTGTAATTGTTAGCGGTCGTTTTGGGTGCCGGTTTGGAGAGGTTAAAGAGGTTGCTCGCGTAGATTTTTGGGCAATTTTTGGTGCAACCTTGATGGATGTTACAGGTTGTGGGACTATTTTAGGTGTAGGCGTGTGACACTTCTGAGTAACACTACTTGTACTCATTCTAGACTTATCAATGAAAATCCGCATGACATTTCATTTTACTTGAAATCCTATTCAGACGTTGTTACAATACTAGTTCACATGTGAAACATTACGTTTATGCTTGATTTCAAAGACTTATACTTATCTGTGATTGATTCATGGATCGCACGTAGACTTAATTGATCTTTATGGCACATTAAATACACATGAACCACCCCCATACATCTCAAACATGTTCTTACAACCCATTCAATGTGAATTGATGCTTAAAAGTACTAGTTAGTACTTTCGTGCGATCGTTCGCCTTTTAAACCGTCGTTAACTACATACCGTCCTCGACCGACAAATCGTTTAACATGACATTAATTTATGTTTTAAATGTTTAAAATATTCATTTCTTTAATTAAAACAAAGTTTGTTTGGAAAACTTTCCTTAAATAAATCCTGAAATTCGAAAAACGATAAAAAAAGTCCGTTTTCTCGCCCACCGATTGCCAACTACTATACGCGAATAACGTAACTTTAACATAAATGTTTTTAGCTAAACATACTCTTTTTGTTATGACAATCAACTTTAATGTTGAAAACATTTGCCAATTTCGCTTAGAAATGCATAAAATCGCAATTTTCGAATGCGCGCACTCAACCGGATCAAGCTAGGACCCAACCCACCTACTCTTGAACCTATCCCAAGAAAGAAATCACAAAAAACCCAGCCCCATTGAGGAAAATTTCACAGATTTGAGAGCCCTAAAACCCTAAATTGCTTTCCAAGACATTCCATATTTACACCCCTTCAACCATTAGTATAAATAGGAGGCTTAAGATCTTGTTTTCTTTGCTAATTCTCCCTCAAACACTCCCAACCCCTCCTAAGTTGTGAAATCCCTTCCCAACCTTGAAGATTTCGAAAATCCCTTAGAGGATTCCAAGAGTTTGAAGATCAAACAAGTATGTAACCCTCTGAAGTTGAATACCGTCGTTTTATTTTATTCTTTCTTCATCCCCTCAATCTTTTTCTATTTTCTATCCATGATCACTTGATCATGTGAAACCTCAGCCCTAAAAACCCTCTAATAATCTTAATCAAACTAATAAATCAAGCTAACATCACCAACTAACAAACAAAGGATCCCGTTTGCAATGGCGGCTATGCCGTCGCATTCTGCGAATCCTCAAGACAACTATTGCAAAAGTGGCTCTGCCGATGCTTTAGTATGTTCTTGCTAACTTAAAACATGTTATTTATTCTATATTATCACTTATATGAACTCACACGCTAATTAAATATAGAATCCGCTTGCTCGTGTCGGCTATGCCGATTGCATTCTGTGATTCTCCAAAACGCTTCTGTGAATATCATGGCTAGACCGGTGACACGGGACGTTTTGGCTAACCTAATCTGATTATATTATGTATTATAATAACATAATAACATTCGTCTAATTTTTATTTGCGCGTTCGGTAATCTTAAAACCCTAAACGGACCACTTAAGTGCAACCATTAATTTTGGACAGAAAGTGTGCTGAATTTAACTAAGCGTAACTTGACAATAATTAATCTAAACCGAGCAAACTCAATTTCCATGACATATTTCGTCGAATTTAATTTCCAACCATAATTGGATCGTTTTCTAATTCAAAAGTATGACTCCGTAGTAGCCAAAACGGGACAGAAACCTTTTTCAGTACCTTCTGTCTTGTTGGACTATTTTGGCTATGATCCGAGTCTCAAATGGAAAAACTTTCTAAACGAAACTTCTTCGGAACGACTTAAACTAATTCCCTGTAAAATTTCATAATTTTTAAACGTCGTTTGATATTTTTAACAGTCCCGTTTCTGTTCAGCTACTTTGCTGTCCAAATCTGAAAATCAACTAAAACTCTATTTTTGCAACTAATTCTTAATCTTATGACCCGAACCGCCTATCTAACACTCGTAACCATCGAACCTACCCTAAAACTGGTTTATTTATTTGTTTAGGGTCTGGTCCGTGATTCATCTCGTCTATTCGTTCAAGTTTCTTATCTCGTCTAGCTTTCAAGGTGAGACTTCATAGCCCCACTTTATTCAAATCGTTTTGGGGGAAACATGTACGCGTTGGCACGCATTAAAACACGTTTTCAAACAATTCTAAAACAAGCAAATCATATATGTATGTGAGTAAATGAACACAACATGATAAACGTTAAACATGCAAATCCTTAACTTGAAACTTTCAAGCCAACGGTAGTACAGATATGGGCCATAGGATAGAAACCGCATATACTTTATGGACAACTTTTGGTTGGACATCTTATTCGTTATTAGTGCAACTTACGAGTTGTACCACTTATTCGTTACTCATCATTTTAGGTTGGATTTGCTAATCATGTGTTTGTTTTATTACGTGCTATATGATGATCTTGGAATATGAATTGTCACATTTGCCAAACTTATACTTTTATTAAACCTGTGATTTCTCACCAACTATTTTTAGTTGACACTTGTTTTTCGTACATGTTTCACGTGATTAAGCTCGTGATAGGTCAAGTCAATATCACATAGGATTTACCTAGATATCAATTGAAGAATCTTATTTTAAGTTGCTTGTCTTTTGAACATGTTATCTGTTTGGTTTAATTCGAAACTTATGTAATTGGGATTTTTTTTTAATATTATGAAACTTTAATAGTAAATGTCTTTATTCCATTGTGTTCTTTTGTCAATTAAGTCGCACCTGTGGTTAAGATGCAAGGTTGGGGTGTGACAAGGCGGAGCAGGTTGGGGATCGATTTTCTTGGCTAGATTTGGTGTAGACGACACGGGTAGTGTGGATAACGCGACTAAAGCTTGTTTCTGCTTCGATCCAGTTGGATCCAATCCTAATGCCACCATTATCTGTTCCTGTTGTTTCATCGCTTGATCCTGTTGTTTCATGATGGCGGCTAGGTTTGCCCGGATGTCAGAAATCACCTTGTCATGATCCTTGAGAACCTTGTCTTCATCTTGATTACGGGTGTTCGTCATGGTAGCGGTAGCGAATCCGATTAGGATCGACCGGAGAAAGCTCTGATACCCTTGATAGGGTTAAACCAGAATTGGAGAAGAACAGCTAAGAATTAGGAGAAGAGAATAACTCAAACAATCTGATGATTTCATTCATGATTCGATACCAAATATATAATCAAAATAAATACTAAAGACACCCCCAACTAACAATAATAGCCACTAACCCCCTTAACGTAATTGACTAAATAATAATAAAAATAAAACGTAACACAATCCGAGGCCGTCCAAGGAAGCATGTATGTTTAAAATTCCAGTGCCAAAAATAAAAGATATGATATACGTGGACCGGATTTTGTATGAGATAAGCAACATTGGGAGTATCATAATGCGTAACATACATTGCCTTATACCTGGCCAGTATAGGAGCTAATGTATGGGACCCCGTGATATCACAAACATCATATGATAACTTATGTCAGCAGATAGTAAGCCGGGAATGTGAACATACATGAATAGAAGTGCATGAATAAATGTGCATATGTGAAAATGTGATTGGCCTTATGTGGAAACCCTAGAATGCTTAAATAGGGTTAAAATAATATGAGGCCTGCAACTATAAAACCCTAGACTATAAATTAGGGTAAACGAGTGAGAAATTAAACAAGTCTGTATTTCAGCAAACAATGGCTGAACAACAAGAGACAAATGTACGTGACGAAATGAACCATGTGAGAAATGCGTCTCCACCTCTCTATGAGAACGAAGTCGAACAAGTCCCAGAAAATATCCAGAGACAGATCGCGTTTGAAGTAGGAAAGGCATTCGACGTAAACCTTCCAATTATGCAAGCCGAACTACAAAGTTCATTAGAAAGTTGTTTCGAAAACCATAAGGAAATAGAGAAACCTCATAATGGAGAAGATAGAAATCCAAGGGTTAATGCAAAGTCAACCCGTTGCACATATAAGGACTTTATAACGTGCAAACCGATGGAATTCAAGGGAGCGGTCAATCCCTTAGAAAGTCAGAGATTGATAGCCGCAATGGAACGGTATTCGATACGTGCCCTTGCGAGAAGGAAGATGAAGTGACATTTGCCACCAACCAATTGAAAAAGAGAGCTGAATATTGGTAGGGAGTGGTAAAGAGAGAGAAAGTGAGAGATAAGATCAAGGAGATGAGGTGGGAAGAATATAAGGATATCTTCCTGAAGCACTATTGCCTGCGAGCGGCAATAGGAAGAATTATAGAGGAGTTCCTTCAACTCCGTCAAACTAAAGAATCTGTGGACGAAATCACTGGCATTTTCTTCGATAAGGCCAGGTTTTGTCCTGCTTTATTGACAACTCCCGAGATGTGGATGACAAGATACCATCTCGTTCTGAAGATGGAAATTAGGGAGTTTATTCATCCGTCCAAATATGCAAAGTTGGAAGAGATGATTGATTGGGCCCGAGAACGCGAGTCGGAGCTCAAGAGGCAGGAAGAGAGAGATGGTAAGAGGAAAGGAGAGTGTTATCCATCTCCTATGCCTCTTAAGAAGTTTAAATTCAGCAAACTATAACACTTAAAATTTTCAACCAATTTTAACTTTCAACGCACACGAAAAATAGGTCTCATTTAACACTATTGACAAAACAATGTTTGTTACTTACAACAAAATGATGACATAACTTGTTTTAAAACATTCAACCGACATCTCAAACAACAACAAGTTTTTATGACTAAGAGATTACTCAAAACAAGTTTAATGAACCCCAGTCAAGGAGCTCTAACTCCAACCGTTTATAACCAACACAACGAATGAGAATCCAATCCATCACGAAGCGTGACCCGAGACATTGAACCGGAGCTCGCCTACAAGAAAACACCATTAGTAATGATATACAACTCCCCTATTGATTCCCCACGTCCAAAAATGAACCTACAACCCAAAACGACAAAATTCAGCATTGGGCGTAATGGGCAGCGTATTGTAGGCAGAAGGTTTTGGGCGTATCATACACCCCCCCAGCGTATGATACGCTGCCCACCTGCACACAAACCTCATTTTTAGATTTCTCACGTCGAGGCACCCAAAATTTATATATTATGGGTTTCGCAATTCATTTTCTAGCCTGAGATATACCTATTAGAAGTTTGGGCTTTTCCAGGTAACATGTATTAACGCCTACACATGTCTAACCCCAACTGAATATCAATTTACACCCCCAAAAACTTTAATAAGCATATTTAACACATCACATGCATTACCACCTATGTATGTACACACTAGTTATTTAACGACCCACTAACCCGACCATCCTCCTTTGTGAGGTTATAAAGACCTCAAATACCACAAAACGACTATGTGAAGTTCATGACCTCAATCACACCCGTGTGAGGTTCCTAGACTTCAAATACCACAAAACGACTATGTGAAGTTCATGACTTCAAATAACTGCCATGTGAGGTTCTTAGACTTAAAACAACAACGACATTAGTGAAGTTCAAAGATTCCAATCGACAACGACATTAGTGAAGTTCAAGACCTCAATTAATCATCGAGTGAGGTTCTTAGACTTCAAACACAGATTTTTAACATACATGCAAATGTACACACACGACACCATTCAACATTTTTCACCCAGTTTCACCAAAACTCCATTTTACAAATTACCATAAAAATTGGGGCTTTATGGTTAGTTGTGTGTCTATTAACTCAATAGACACTTACCCAACCTCAATTCAACATTCAAACATCCTCAAATCAAAAACCCCCCAATTTTGATCCTCAAGAACCCTATCTTCCAAATCATCAAATTGGATGTTTAGATGATGTTATCTACCTCCCATTACTTGTAATCTAACTAGGTTATTGTTTTAATCAAGTTATTTACCAACCAAATAACTCATTTCAGCCCTAGCTCGGATTTCACCCAAAACCCACCAAGAACACCAACAATGGTGATTCAAGAGATGTAGGAGATGCTTACTTGATGATTAGAAGGGATTGTGCAAGCCAAAGCCCTCAATTTTCACATGCAATTGCTTGCTCTTGACCTCCATCCCTTCTCCTCCTTTCTCCTATCTTTTCAAGACACAAAACGCACACATACAAGTGTGTTTTGCGCAGGCCTCCACCCCCATACAATCCAGAATTTTGAAATTACAAAACAGCCCCCGAACTTTCATATTTGACTGCTTTTTCCAAAACTACGTTAATGCTCTGATTAAAACAAACTTCCACTTTGTTTTAATCATCTTTCACCCCTATAATATTATTTTAGAAAAATAACATTATATTTTGGATTTTGGTTCGTTACACAAACCTGGAGGCAGTCCCTCTCCGAGAAAATATGTGAGGGAATGTAAAATTTGTGGGGAAAGGCATCCGGGAGAGTGTCGGTTTAAGCCTCATAACTGTAGCAAGTGCGGGAAAATTGGACACATTGCACTGCAGTGTATGAGTCAGACCAAATTATGCTACAACTGTTATAAACCCGGACATTTCAGTAGAGAATGTCCTGAGTTGAGATCTTAGGCAGAAAAGACGGGAGAAGGATCTAGGGTGGCAGATAATAAATTTAAACGAATTGAAGCTCCGAAACCAAGAGGTAGGGCTTTTCAAATCACAATTGAGGAAGCTAAGGAAACTCTTGGAGCTCGAATATGATTCCTCAACATGATGATCTTATTTCGGTTGCATATTAAGATTCTCTTAAGCCAATCAACCTCGGTTTTGGAATCATGTAATTCTCTCTCCACCTATGACAATCTACCTTGAGTAAACTACAACTCTAACTCAAAATGATTCATCAGTCTCTGATTTCGGTCCCGCTCGACTTTAAATTTCTCCTTAAACGCTCTCTCAGAACTAACAACCTTCCAAGCACCTGCTAGCTTCCCCTCCAGATCTACTTTAGCATGTTCGGCTACTTCCAGTTCCTTTTCCTTTGTCTCTAATTTTCGCCTTGGGCGTTTATTTTCTCTCTCTTTAGCAACAAGCTCTGGATTCCTAGCTAGAGGAACCGGGTGTAATCCACTTATTCTTCCTCACTGCTGCTACTGTAGTCTATAAGGCTATTCCCTCTCTGGTCGCCAACAGAAAGTGAACTCACCTCTCTAATTTCTACAGTTACTGTTGGACTAGTATGCCCGAGTAACGACATTTGACAATATTGCTAACGAGGTAAGATCCAAAGGGTTACACTTTGGGCAACAATTACGATCATTGGATGTATTAAATGTTAATATATTCCATTACACGAATATAACGAAAGGTGCGATAGTTATTTATGAAACAATTATCTGGACGAACGAATGCGATTGGGTGCGATGATTATTTGTTAAATAATCATTAGTATTATTAATTATATTAATAATAAGCCGGTGGAAATATGTTTGGAACATATTAATTAATTACAAGTTGTTTAATTGTTGGTTTTAATTAAATTAGATATAATTAAACGGTTAACTAATAGTTAGTTAATGGAACAGTTAAATAAACAAGATCCATTAATGTAATTATTAGATAATTACATGAATATAACTGTAATTAAAAGGCCTCCATAACCCTAACTTGGAGAGAAAGTTAGGAGGCATTAAAAGGGATTGAGATGGAGGCAAAAAGGCTAGAGACTTTAATAGAGAACAAATCAGGTTTAGTTGCAAAACCCTAGTTCTCTCCTCCCTCTCCCATCGTCACCGACCTCCACCGTCGCCGGTCTCCGCCTTGCGCCGCCGCCTTCTCATGCCGGAAGCTGACACCGCCTCTGCCCCGTCGGGCCTTCTCCTACCGGAAGTCGACGCCTTGCACCGCCATCTCCATCACTATGTTGTCGATTTTTTGTTTCTCTTCAGTTTACGGTTTCGTATACCGTGTTAATATCAGGTTATAGATTTGCGGGAGTTCTTGCGGATTCTTGGAGATTAGATTTGAAAGAGTTCAAATCTATAGGATATTCATGTGTACAAGATCTAGCAACTGGAATCGTTGTCTCAAGGTGTTGAGCTTAATTAGTCAGCCGGTTACGCGTTCGTTTTCTTATTGATTTGCATCTGGACTGCTGGTGGGCATTCTAGGGTAATGGCCTAGACTGGTTCGTGTGTACTTTCTGCTGTGTTTATTTATTTATTCTGATCAAAATAGTTTTTGAAACCATATGCACGAAACCCCAACAGTTACATCTCTCTGACTCATGTTCAAGTCTTCTCCAGTTTGTTCATTCGACATCTATAAGCGTGTAAGAAATAAAAATATAACGAAAACCTCACACAGGTTTAAACTTTACTTTCGCGTCTATTAATGTTTCTGACACGTCATTAAAAAAAAGTAAACAAGTGTCCCAACCCTACCACCATACATAACCTGAAACTCTTCCCCTATCAGCATCCGACTATCTGTTCATTCTCTGGGCATCCCAACAGTCCTTTGGATTCTCGTTTAAGTTTAGGGTACCAATGTAGCCTAATTTTTTTTTATTTAAACTTAGACTCTGATACCAACTTGTAACACCTTGTAACACCCTAAAAGGCCCCCTGTTATGCTACTTTAGTTGGGTTTTCACAATCCAAGAAATAAAAATAATAATAATAATAAAAAAACTTTATTTACTGCAGCGGAAGTCTGAAAGAAAGTCTTTACAAATTAAACGTTTAAAAACCATGACCAATCTCTAATGAAGTAAAAACAACTTAATTAGATACGCCCAAAACCCCTTTGTTAGATAGCCAGTAGACGCCTTCTAGTTCACTTTCTCTTTTCCTTTGCTACCGGAGGCCTCACCTCTTCCTGAGATTACGACAGTGAGTTCTAGATTTAAGGAAAGAGCATTTACATGCCAACAATACTAGTTTAAAGTACTATTAGTCAGATCACAAATTGTGTCCTCTGTGTACAGGTACACCGTACAAGTCCACTCTTTTCTGCCCAAAGGCCTTTTCTTGGCAATTAAGCTACTTTAATTGTACTTTAAACATACAACTACCAGATAACAAGCATGCACTTTTAAAGCAAATAAATAACTTTTAAAACAAACTTTACAAGCATGTATCTCGGGGGAGGTTCAAATAAGAAGTAGTTTTTCGCTAATAAATCTAAGAAATGACAAAAACCTTAACAAACGATATCAAACGAACTCCGATTATGCTCATTTCAGCGGCGTTGGAACCGTCTCGTCGAACTCTACCATCTTAGCTTTTAGGGTTTAGCTTTTAAGGTTTAGATTTTACGTTTGAATTTTAGGGTTTTAGCCTTATGGTTTAGCCTTAGGGTTTAGCTTTTAGGGTTTAGATTTTATAGTTTATGTTTTTTTTTTTGGGGGATGGGGGTGAAGGTTTAGGTTTTTGGGGGTGGATGGGGGTGGAGGTTTAGGTTTTTGGGGGTGGGTGGGGGTGGGTTTAGGTTTTGAGGTGGGGGGTTTTAGGTTTTTGAGGGGTGGGGTGGTGGTTTTAGGCTTTTCGGGGTGGGGTTGAAAGGGGGGTTTAGGTTTTTGGGGGTGCGGGTGGAGGGGGCGTTTAGGTTTTTGAGTCCGGGTTAAGTTCAATGAGACGGTTCCAACGCCGCTGGAATGAGCTCAATCGGAGTTCGTTTGAACCACTTCTTAGGATTTTTTAGCGAAAAAGCACTTCTTAGTGGAACCGTTCCCATGTATCTCAACCCAAAAATATAAAAGGGGCAAAAGTACTAGAAACTCACGTTAAAGCTTTTTACTTGGTGATAACAAACACCCTCTTCACTTTAACCGGCTTCCTATAATCATAACAACAAACATAAAAATTATCTTCAACATACTAGTGCTATCTATATGGTGTTCTAGTCGATTGGTTGAGTTTCTACCAAATGCTACTAGTTTATGAATCAACGTCACCGCCAACAGCATACTAACAATTCACCCCTTTTTATTGAATACGAGACAATTTATTACCCCTATAAGCGTATAATCTACTATAACAGCTTACACTTTTAAAGTCATATGTATGAACTATGAACCAAGACAAATTCCTTTTATTATGTATCTTTTTCTTTTTTGTAAAAAAAATCCCTATTCTAATAAAAGAATAAATATTATGTCACTTGTCAACACCATATTTATCGGCACACTCATTTTCTCTCCAAGACCACATTTACATCCTTCATCCAATCTTTCCATATATATCTCCTTTTTTTTTTGAAAAATTACATAAATAAAAATTTAACAAATCAATTCACCATTATTACCATTAACTCCATTTTTTTAAATTATCATCAAAAGTGAATATTTTTAAAAAAATCAATAATTAAAAAATAGAAGATTTTAAAAAAGTGAGTTTTTAAAGTTTTATTATTAAAAGGTGAGTTTTTTAAATTTTATTATTAAAAAAGAAAAATTTTAATTTTACACATAAAATTTAAAAAATACTACTTTTGTATTTTAAATAAATATGTGTTAGAATAAAGCTTACTAATATTTAATTAGTATTTTTTTAATTAAGTTTGATATTTATAATAAATTTTTTTTTTGATTTATAAATTTTAATAATTAGTTTTTAATTAAAATTAAGAAACTTGTAAATATTTACTTTTAAAAGTGTATTATATTTTAAACTTTATTTTTTTTAAATGGCGAGATTTTTTTTTTAAAATATGTTTGGTTTCAATTCTAATTTATTAGTTTTAATTTTTTTCATATTAATTTTAAATTTAAATTGTAGCGATATATTAAGGAGTGAGATTTTTAAAATTTGGAATTTAAAAGACGATATATTATTGAAATTTAAATTTTTTTTGTATCTTTTTTTTAAAATGAGATATTTAGTGTTAAAAGTTTAGCGAGATTTTCCGTATACAAGGCAAGATTTTTTTTTTAAATTTGTAATTTAATTTTGATACGTAAATTTAATTACAACTTAAAATTTGTAAATATGTTACAATATCAAGGTTAAAGTTTCTATAAAGATGCTAATAGAGTTTCAAGAAGCTAATAAAATAGAGAAACAATATGCAAGGAAATCGTTGACCAATTTGATTATCTCCGATTTCTTTTATTCCCTCCTGAATTCAATCTGGTTCGCACCGTCTGTAACCTTTATTTCGATCGGTTTTGGCTATTTTGTGTTTTCAATCATTGAGGAAAAGAAACTTCATTCTTCATTGTATTTAGTGGGTGTTAATATTTTTTTGCATGTCAATTCGGTTTTGGTATTAAAATTACGAAACACTTAAGAGTATATGCGATCTTTAATTTCGTTAGCATCTTTATGATCTAATATGTGGGTTATGGTCATTTTTATGTTTTAAGACAATCCTTTTGCATATTTGGGTTCTGGTACTACAAAAATTTAATCAATTATTATGCTTCTAGAGATGCAATTGTTAATTAGGAACTGTCATTCTCTAAATATATTTAATAAATCAAATTCCTTAGATCAAGAAATTCACATGTAAAATTCAAGATTTTTTTTATTCTACTGATGTTTTTGTATATTTAGATGGTGTTATGCAAAGACCCTGGTTTTAATTTTCATTTTTATGTATAAATGTATAAGTTTATGATTATGTCTAGAAAGCAAAACACATCAATCTTTGTTTTATTGATTTTTTTTTATCTAGATATAATTTCTTTGTTTGTTTATGTTATGATAAACAAAATATTGTACAATAAACGAATGTTATTCTTTAGAAGTTATATTTGTAACAACACAAAAAAAATGTTTCCATTGGTAGAATTCATTTTGTCTCTACTTCTCTTGATGAAAAGTATTTTTTTTTAAAATCTTTTAATCAAATTAAATGTCCAAGATCATTTGAAGAATTCGCACAGTTAATGGACATATATTACATATCTTTAGAGACGAATGTTATTCTCTTGGACTATTAATCTTTGTTAAACTATTAATATGGAAAAGTTACCCATACCACGTCAAATGTTGTATACAATGAAGTATTTTCAAATTTGTAAATCGTCATTGTAAGGTTTCATTTGAAATGTAATTTAATGTATTGTAAAAAGTACACCACTTATGAAATGTATTTTCATGTATTTTTTTGATGTTATGATTGCTCTCATCCATATAAACTTAACATTTAACAAAATAGAAAAGTTACCAATACAATATCAAATTTGTATAAAAAACTGTGTTAAGATATTTATCAATATAATCTTAACGTTTCACCCCATGTAACACACGATTTTAAAGCTAGTATATATATAAATCAACAAACTACCCACCAGACACTTGAGAACGTGTTTGACGGATGAATCTACTTTTGTTGCTAGTGAGGATATTGAAGTGGATGACAAGTTGAATTATGTGGAGGAGCCTATTGCTATCCTAGATAGAAAGGTGAAACACTTGCATAACAAAGAAATTAACCAAGTGTTAATCCAATGGAAGCATAGGAAGGGTGCAGATATGACTTGGGAGAATGAGGATGAAATGCTCAAGTATTACCCTAATTTGTTTTTGTGAAGGCGGGTTTCGGTGATGAAACCCTAAATTAGGGGGATGATTTATAACGAATCATTTTCGGGTTTAAATAATAATATGCGTAAACACATTATTAAGATGTAAATAACCAAAATAAAAGTGGAGGGTTCGTTGTGTAAATGAGTATAATTGAATTTTGAGAGCAAGGAGTCAACTTTCAAACTGTAGGAGCTGATTTGTAATTATTAAAAAACAGATTTTTATTGGGGGGGGGTGTTTCACGCACACATCAGTGTGTTGTGTGTGTGGGTGGCGTAAACCAGAGAAGACAGGAAGAGGAGATTTCAATCAAGAACTCCAAATTGATACTTGCATGTTTGGATTTGAAGGATTTGGTATACTCGTCTCCTTCTAAACATCAAGTAAGCTTCTTCCTCTTCACCTAAATCTTCATTTTTATGTTCTTGAAGGATTTTGGGTAAAAACCCTAAATTCTAGAAATTAGGGGATGTTGGATGGGTGATTCTTGGTTAAATGTTATTATCTAGCATATCTAAAGCTAAGGGTGCAATAAATTCACCATTTTAACATCTAATTTGATTATGTAAAAACTAGGGTTCTTGAGGTAAATTTTGTGTTTTCCTAAATTGGGTGTTTAAATGATGTGTTAAAGGTTTATAAGTGTTTAGGATGTTCATAAACACAAAACCTAATGAAAATCCCTAAACTTTTTGATGATCAAAGATATTGAAAAATTGGGTGAAAGATGAACTCGAACTCAAACGGGTCAAATGGGTTCGTCTAGCATTAAAGGTAAGTGTTTTACACTTACTTAGTAATTGGTATTTAGTGTAGTTGCATACTATTCTATATGATTATGTGTTTGATGAAATGTGTTGAGTGTGTGTTTTATGATACATTGTGTGTGCATGTTTGTTTGCAAACGTTTAGAACGTGAAGTCACATTCCTCATGGGTGTTATTTAGGATGTATTCTTCACAGGTGATATATGAAGTCATAGTCCTCATGGATGTTTTGAGGATGCATTCTTCATGGGTGATATGTGAAGTCATAGTCCTTATGGGTGTTTTGAGGAAGCATTCTTCACGGATGATTATGTGGAGACATGTCCCTCATGGGTGTTTTGAGGACATGATCTTCATGGATGTTTGAGACTTATTCTTATTTGTGTGATTATGACTTAATCCCGTAATATGTTGTGTGTTTACATTTGGGATTGAAGTTGGGTTTGGATAACACATGAGTAGATGATAACACATGTTACCGGAAAAACCATAACTTCATATAAGCATATCTCAGGTTTGAAATTGAGTTACGGGGCCATAATATGTAGATCCTGGGTGCCTCGACGAGAGGAATCCAAATATGAAGTTGTTTTGTGCAGGGGTGGTCGTAGGCCTAGGCTAGGCTGATTCTGCATATGCGTTTTCCTTTGTTAAACCCCAATTTAGGGTTTTTATGTGTTTAACCCATAGGAGCCTTCGGGAAACCTTATACCATTACTAACTTGATTTTGTAGTGTTTAAGATGCAGGAAAAGTTCCGGTTTAAGCCTCGGGACGTCAAGTGCTTGGAGTTGGATTTTTTTGTTGAAGGATTAAACTTTTGTGAAATATTTTGGTTAAACCTTGTGTAGAAGTTTAAATTGTGTTTTTAAGACTAAACAAATAACAACTCGGTTTATGATGGAAACTTTTGAATTCGGTACTTGTCTTGATAAACAGGGGTTGTTTTATTCTCGTAAGGATAGTTCGTAATGCGAATGGGTCATGTCGGATTTTATTTAAGCACGTGTATATGTCACGTGTGTAAGTTGATTGTTTTACAAAAGTTTAAATTGGAACCATTTTCGCGTGCGTTTCATAGTTAATTTTTGTAAAAACAAAATGGGTGCTACACACACACACACACATATATATATATATATATATATATATATATATATATATATACTAGGTTAGAAGTCCGTGTACTACACGAGTTGAATAATGAAAATGATATATTTCATAAATCTGTACATACTTCTTATCACAAAAGATACGTTTTAAATATTGTGTGACTTCTCTGGTGCTGAGCAAATAAAATTTGGTTGAACCTAACATGTCTGTGCTTTGTTATAACAAAGAACAACCAAAAAAGAATAAATGTTTTTATTACCTACCATCTAGGATATAAGCCAATGAAAACGTGAGATAAATAATTGATACAATGCTTAATAATAACTCACCTCTTTACCTAAAAGATACACCACAAATTAACTAATGACCATTTTCAATTATATCTGCTTTGGTGAACTCCACGTGTACATGTATTAAGCTTTTTTTTAAAATTTAATTGCTACTTTCAGTTGTCCCAAGGAATATCCTTAATGGCATGAATGTAGATGATTGGCCTCAATAGTTGACTCAACCTAGTATTATTACTTCATTACTTGTTTATCTAAAACAAATTAAAAAAGATAACAATTAGTTTTAATATAATTATGTTGATTAGGTAGCTTATGATAAAGTTTATTTCTTTTATGATGTTCCATACTTAACAATATGTAAATCAGATCAGTTGATACAAATTAATCAAACTGAGACAGAACTGAAATACCTAAAACAACAAAAAAAAGAAACAAAATCGTATAAACATAATTTAGCCAAGACTGAATATGAGTTAAATTGGTGTCATCTCTTATATTGAAACACTAGGTTAACACCCATGTATTACATGGATTGAATAAAGACAACTTGTTATAAACCATCAGTTTTTATAAAAATATTTTATGAATAAACCTATTTTCTTTAAATATATGTTTTATAAAAATAATTATTAAAATCATTATTATTTAATAGGGGAGAGAGGTGGAAAATAAAAAATTATAAAAAATTAAAAAAAAACTTGAATAATTAATAGGAAAGAAAGGCGGGGAAAAATGTTGAGGGTGAACATGAGAGTGACAAGTGTTCCACCAAAACTTTTATTTATTATATAATATAGATTTATAATATCATTATTATTTAATAAGATAGAGACGCATTTATTATAAGAGAGAGGCGGGAAAACCAATGTGAGGAAGCACGAGGAAGTGACAAGTGTCCACCTTAAACCTTTATTTATTAGTATAGATTGTGTGCAAATCAAGACCAGGTTGATCAAAGGCAGGAAAAGAGGTTATGAGTTGAAGCCAGAAACTGTCAACATTTCAAGCCAAATCATTTTATCCTCAAGGTCTGAAAGCATCATTTCAACGAAAACCAATTAATCGCTATATAAATTTTGAGGAATATTACCCTAATATGCTTGTCTAATTTTTGGGTTTGCTACATCAGTTTCATCTCAAACCATTAATCATCCCTGAATTATCATCTTGCATATGTGTTTCATCTACTAATGATTTAGGTGCATCTGACCCGTTTGACCAAAAAACAGGATGTGCATAATGTCAAGAGCAGTTTACTTAATTAGGCAACTCTTTCAGTTCTAAAAACAAAGAAAGGGCAAAAGTGAAGCAAATTACCTCTAAATCTTGAAAGGAAGTCTGAATCAGCAGAGATAGAAACGAAATTAAACACTGTAGCACGCGAGTATATCATAGCCAAGAGCATGCCAAAAGAAAATATTAGCATATACGATTGTCAATGATTACGAACCATTTTTCGGATTGCAATCATACCCAAAGACAAGCCATTGTCGTCCTGTAATCCCTGTAGAGTTGATCACACATTTCTGGTACTTTGGTTTCCTCTATATCATGGTTATTCACCATATACTCTAGAAAATGCTTTAGGGTAACATAAGTCAAAAGTTAATCAAATAAACAATTTAACAAAAACATGAGGATTGAAAAATAATCAAGAGTTTATACAACACCTTTGATGTTCGTGGTTCACTCAGAACTTAATAGGACAAATGGTATTATAAACATCTAATAGTCCAACAAAAGAAGGTTAGTGCAAATTGCAAAATATGTCACAGTGATTTAGGAAATTAAAACCTTATAAAAACGAACACATTAAACCAGAAAAAAGTTAATCCATAATCAGAGCAAAGAACTAAACAAATATCGAGTTATTAGATTAGTATTTTCTTTAACATATATTATTATTAAAAGATATAGATGTATTTAATAAGAGAGAGGCGGGGAATATGGAGGCGACACGTGGTATTAAAAACCTTTATTTATTATATAGTATAGATATGCATACATATATATGTAATATATATAGAGTATGGATCAAATGAAAACCGTAGCATAGTGTTGCGTATATGTCACAATTATATTGTTACGTATACGTAACACCATGTGTTACGTATACATAACACATGGTGTTACGTATACATAACACATGGTGTTACGTATACATAACACTTCTCATTCTCGTATTTATGTTCAACATATATGTAATAGATACTTAAATACTCTTTTAACAGTTAAACTAAAAAATAGTCTATAAATTATGTAATTGGTTATTAGTACTAATAATAATAATAATAATGCTAATAGTAATAATAAAAACAAAGGACAAAAAAAATAATTTTTTTTAATTAAACATGATAAGTGTCACACCCCGCCAAGGCGGAAGTACGGGATGTCACCGGTATATCGCATTGAACACAAGTACAAGAGAAACTAAATGGAAAATTATGCATTACATTGAACCATACTACATGCTTTTAACGAAAGTACAAATACATGAAAATCCTGAATCAAAAGTGTCTAAAAGGCCCGACTACAACCAAAGGTACACAATAATAATTCTTCCCAAAAGCAAGCCATTTAAAACTCATGATCCTCATAACTGTTTACCTGAAAAGCATGTTTCGAAAATGGGTCAACTATAAAAATAGTTGGTGAGTACGCAGGTTTTACGACTCGATAAGAAAAAGTAAGCAATCAAAATTTAAATGTAATCATCCGCAGATAATCATGTACACGTGTTAATATTTAATTACCCTGAGCCACAATCAAAACTGTCAGACTAGTTGTTACCCTTGTATCCAGGTGTCAAATGCGAATACCTACTATGGCTAATTATGTGCCCAAATGACCCTACAAGTCTGGTTGGCGCGACCAACCCTGGGCGGGGGTGTCAACCCAAATAGTACTATACATAATTCTCATCGGCTATCCAAGCTAATTGATTGCGTTAAAGTGTGAACTTAATGCATTTATAAGTAAACCCAGGTAATCCTAATCCTAAGTAACAACGTGTAGTGTGAAACAGATTTTCCCCCATAAAACAATAAAAATGTAAAGTGGGGCCGCGAAACTCACTTGAGCGCGGTAATGCAAAAGTACGGTTAACCGAAGAAACCGCAAATATGATATCCTAACCGAGTCCTACTAACCAAGTAGACACGAAACATGCATTTAGAACACCTAACGTGTGTGAATAAGTCAACAAAACGAAAGTGGCTATGCAGTCGGTTGCATACCCAAAACCCGTGCATACGCGTACGAACCACTTACAGTTCTAAAACCGGCTTTTATATAAATTCGTGACTTAAAATTTTAAATTTTAAGTTTTTAATAAAATACATCAGTAGCTATAAAGTTATATTTGATAAAATCTCAAGTCATGGTTTCGTTTGTCCAAAAAAGCGGTTACGCGCGTAAAGTCCGGTTTACGGTTTATAAATCTGATTCATCCGAAATTAGGGTTGTAGTGTGATTTTAGCATCCAAATTAAAGTCCAAAATTATGTTGTTAATAAGTTATGTTTTCTATCCAAAACTTAATAAAACTTTTATAAATTTTATTTTTATATAAAAAGTTCATAAAATTGCTATTTTTATAAAGATTTAATCATCCAAAATTTTAAAACCATACTTGGACACAAAAGTAATGCTTGAAACTTTTACCAATTGTTCATATATGTGAAAGATAATTTCTGACCAATTTTCATAAGTTTTCATTATCCAGATTATTTATTATGAATATAATATTTTTAAAATTTAACAAATTCGGAAAAAAATAGTTAAATTTATCAAAACTTCACCAAATGTTTACCAGGTTAGTTTTAGGTTCATATAATTTTTCATTAAAAGTTTCAAGTTCAAAAGTTATCCAGGAATATATGATCCCAATTTCATTTGTTTAATCTTCATAAATACCAAAAACCCACTTATACAACTCCAATTATCACGAAATTTGGACAGGAGTCATCTTTCATTATATACTACCTACGGACCAAATTTCAGAGTTTTCTAAAACTCAAAAGTATTTGTTCCCAATTTTCATGCATTAAACTTGTATTAATTCTAATAAATAATTTATAAAGAGTAAAGTTGCCAAACTTTCTAGATCTTCATTTCAATACTTATACTTCTATTTAAAAATGAATTTGGATGCCAAATTAATATTTTTTATAAAATCATCAAGAACATGCGAGTTCTTGAACATTCAAACTAACTAACAAGTTAAATCTTAAATTATACCTTCAATTCAGTAAATGAGGGTGTTGTTGGATGCTAAATCTCTGTAATTTCTTGATATTTTACCTACAATCACAATGTGGTTCAATCCAAAGACCAAAAACTCAAAATCCCCTTTTTTAATCAAGATGACCACTTGTATGAACACCAAGTGTTCGTACACTTTGATCATCAATTTTTTGCAAGATTTTTAATAATAACTTATTGTGGATAATTAAAACTAGTTTCCATCCACAAATCCTTGCTAAAATACAATCATTAAGCTTTAAAACTCATAAAACACAAAAATTTGAAAATCAAAGTGAGTGTGTGTTCTTGGTGTTCTTGAGAACACATGCAACCATTAAAACATAAAATTAAACATAAAATCATGATGTTTTACCTTCTAAACACAAGAATAAAGATCAAAGCTAGCTAAAATCAACTAAAACCAATAATCAAAGGTGAAATGGGTGGTGTTCTTGAGAGAATTTTGAAAATGGGAGTGTTTGGGTGTGGATGAGAGATTGGGGATGATTTGGAGCAGGGAAAAAGAAGGGGAGAAGAGGGTGGGGGTGGGTATTTATAGGTGAAGATGAAGTCTTGGTTTTTTAAAAGAGAATTTTATAAAATTTACCCACTTTTTATAAAAATTACACCACTGAACACTTTAATAAATACTTTTATCCAAACATAAAAATCTAGTATCTAAAATAATGAATTTTGATAATTTTTGAAACATAAAAACTTTAAAAAAATTTAAAACGTTATACTGGGTATCTACCGAGTGAACCACCTATGATCGTTAGTTTAATCAAGAAACACAAAAGCTAGCACATATAAATATTATAAAACATATTTCTCAACCAAATTTAAATATAAAAATTAATTTCGAGAAATTAAAATTTTCCGTTATTTATCGCGTTCGCGGTACACGCGGTGTATCCCTTAATCGGGTTTTCTAGTTCAGACCTTAGTGTTCGTCTAAGGCAATGTTCCTAGAATGCCTAGAAACACTTAAAATATATATAATCATAATATTTAAAAATATAAATGTATAAAAAGTCAAGAAATAATAAGGACTTAAAAAACCGCGGTTGTCATAGTAAGAGGAGCATATTAAGTGAAATAAGGTTGGAGAGGGTGATATTTCAAATAAAAAATGTTAAAGTAGAAAGTCATTGAGTTAAAAACTTTAGGAAAAGGGGGAGAGGGGGGAGATACAACTAGTAAAACAAAAGGAGAGGGGGGTACTTAGCATCATCCATTTAAAAACAGTGAAATATGGAAGTGGGTATGTAAGATTAAGAGAGAGAAAGAGATATTTTAGGAGATTTGTTTCTCAAAATTGGTTGTTATAAAAGTCCATACGTTTTGCCCCGAGACTATCAAGGAACTGATAATCTTTAATCATTTTACAAAAATGCCACTAATTGATCTCAACTATAGATCAAACAACATCGAGGGTTATAAATAGTTTTCTTAAAAAGGAGGGTTTTCTCTCACACAAACGGGAGAGAAGGAAAGAAAAGGAAACATTTTAAGGAAAATACGGTATCCCATCCCATAGAAGGGAAACAACATTTTTTTTTCATTTGTAATCTAAAAACATGATAACTTTGGTTACAGACCAAACCAAATATAAATTTTACATGTAAAATATAAATAGGTGGTTTATTTTCTTACTCTAATAATCAAACCGCGAATAATATTTAAACTTGAGGCCATTGTCATCATGTTGAATCATACTTTATTGATATGATTTGTAGCCCTTATTATTCATGTATTGAGCAAACTCAGAAGCATATGTAGTTCCTTTGTATGCCTTATACTCATTCCACCACGTCATTAAACTACTCCCCTTCAAGAAAATATCCGGTGACACCTAGTTATTGATCGCACACATAACATAAGCCTCAAATTGCTCCAGTTCCTTCTCGTTGCTAACTGGCCCTCCATTCACTAAGCCTCTTAATGAAATCAATGCCTCCTCCATGTGTGCCCGGAAACAAGAATCCTCGGTAAGACTTGCAGCCTTATTCCTTTTTTCTTTATTTAAATTCGAATCCTGCTTGTCTTCATTTGACCACTTCTCTAACAACTTATAGTGGTTGGGTCTATTCTCTATGTAGTTTACTTTGTTCTCTATGTAGTAGTATCTAGCTATGTCTAGTGGCTCAACTATCCTTCTATAGTTAGTCCCAGCATAAAGCCAGCGCACACGAAACTTCTCATCTTCTTTTAGTGGCATTAGATCCTTCTCTCGAACAATCTTCTTCCAATACTGGTTAAGACGACGTTGATGAGTCACAATTTCTTGTTTGCTCGCGTTTTCAACTCGTGCCTCAGCCTTGTAGACATCATAGTAACCCCCATTCCGTTTCCTAGTCTTCATATACCATTCCATATATGTCAAACTTATCTTCATTTCATTTAGCTTCTTGATATGGTCATAAGAATTCGCTTCGTTCTTGCTCTTAATCATATCTATTTGTTTCTTTTCCATTTTCTCAATTTGATCATTCGATATATGATCCAACACCCCGACTTCCTTCAACTGCAATGTGATTCCCGCCCTCAGCAAATTTAAGTTGAATTCACCCAATGCGGAAACCCCACGGTACAATGCCTTCTTTCTTATTGAACTCAAAACGTTCTTATAATCACAAATTTGATTGTTACCAGCTGCATTCGATGACTTTATGGCATCTAGAACCGGCATGATCGAATATTCATCTTCAAAAGTCGTGTGGCAACCTGATTCTGTGCAAAATAGGAAAGTACCAAGTGGCTTGTATGGACTATTTGATGAGAAAAAACTAGCAACGGGATCCTTCTTTGAAACCACATTTAGAAAACTGAATTTCCATTGTGGGCGTTCGTCAAATGGCACTTTGGAGATCTGCATCACCAACAAGAGGGGAACCGAAAGTTATGCAAATCGGCCTTTTGGTTTTCTTGTAACCATTTGATTCTTCCACATCTATGGCATGGTGTAGGCGTAGCGTGGAAAGAATGGCAAGGTATCCACCTAGGCCCGATCCAGTGATAATCAACGGCGTATATATATGCTGAAATACAAAATATAAACCAATAAGATGTTTCACTTGACCTTGATCTCCAGATCTGCTATAAATAAACACACATATACCTTATTTTCAAGTTCTTTGAGGTCGTCACCGAGATTTTGAAACAGCTCAACAGCAGCTTCGTTAACGGAGAATGAAGGATTGACTTTTGTGGAAATAAAGTGAAGGATTTGGAGGTTTTCAGATGGAACCAAAGCGAACTCTCCCTCAAGAAACCGAGTCGTGTAATCAGTGCAATAGTTGAAAGCCAAAACATTGATTCCAGAGGGGCTGGTATGAAGTTCATAACTCAAGTTCGTCTCCGAAATTGCTCGATAAGCTTCTGGAATGATATCAAGGCTGCCAACAAACTTGCTTAGTTCGACTCCACCGCGAAACCTGCAATGGATCAAAAGAGGATTCCGTTAATGGCAATACACAATCAAGAAATTAACAAACTTGAAGCCTATTTTTAAGATAAATGGAAATGAAACATACATGATTCGTCTTATCTTTCTTCTTGATGATGTAATGGGACTTTAATAATAGAAATTTGGTAGGTGCCTAGATATCACTAATGGAACGTGGGTCTAAAAGAAATTTGAAAACAATTGCGACCAATTTTCGTGGTGGTGATTGGATACTTGATGCATTTAGAGTTTTAACTTTTTGACTTAGTCCACTATGAAGTAGTTGGATATGTCGTTATCTGTTTCGACACAATAATTTAACTGTGAAAAAGTTAAAACTAGATTGAAATTTTATGTCATATCAAAAAGAAAATAAAAGGGTGGTACTTGGGTAGTGGCCGTCGGGTTGATCGGGTACACCGCTGCAAACCTTGTGAGTATCCGTGGCGGGTAAGGGATTCGGGTTTATCTACCTGTGTGTACGGCTAAAAAGTGGGTGAAGTTTGTATGTGTGTCACTCGGGTACCTCATTCAACACCACCCCCACCTTTTAGGGTAGTTGAGAGTAAATTAGGGTTGCATTGATGTGTACTCTTCTAATTGGTTGGTATAGTGAGGGTACTAGAAAGTTCATGAATAACACCCCTTGCACTTATAATTTTAACTAACCTAAAAGAATAATATTTTAAATTTCTATACTATTGATCAAAAAAATTGTTCATTGCGTCAAAATAAAATTCCTACTTAGTTCAACATTTTTTTAGTTTTTGTTAAGCTTTAAAATATAATCTTGTGATGATAACAAAAGGTTTTATACAAGTGTAAGAGTTGTTTTGTTACTCCGAAATCCTAAAAATATAAAAATCTCTTAAAAGCAATTTATGGGATTTAAACTCGGGTCATATATGTATATACTACAGCGAATTACAAATTACGTCATTTAACTATTACCCAAATTTCAGAATACGTCCTTTAACTAAGGAAATTACAGAAAACGTTCTTTATATTTAAAAAACCTTGCACATTACGTCTTTTAAACTAACGGGCGTTAAATTTCACGCACACATCAGTGTGTTGTGTGTGGGTGGCGTAAACCAGAGAAGAGAGGAAGAGGAGATTTCAATCAAGAACTCCAAATTGATACTTGCATGTTCGGATTTGAAGGATTTGGTATACTCATCTCCTTCTAAACATCAAGTAAGCTTCTTCCTCTTCACCTAAATCTCCATTTTTGTGTTCTTGAAGGATTTTGGGTAAAAACCCTAAATTCCAGAAATTAGGGGAGGTTGGATGAGTGATTCTTGGTTAAATGTTATTATCTAGCATATCTAAAGCTAAGGGTGCAATAAATTCACCATTTTAACATCTAATTTGATTATGTAAAAACAAGGGTTCTTGAGGTAAATTTGGGGTTTTCCTAAATTTGGTGTTTAAATGATGCGTTAAAGGTTTATAAGTGTTTAGGATGTTCATAAACACAAAACCTAATGAAAATCCCTAAACTTTTTGATGATCAAACATATTGAAAAATTGGGTGAAAGATGACCTCGAACTCAAACGGGTCAAATGGGTTAGTCTAGCATTAAAGGTAAGTGTTTTACACTTACTTAGTAATTGGTATTTAGTGTAGTTGCATACCATTCTATATGATTATGTGTTTGATGAAATGTGTTGAGTGTGTGTTTTATGATACATTGTGTGTGCGTGTTTGTTTGCAAACGTTTGGAACGTGAAGTCACATTCCTCATGGGTGTTATGAGGATGTATTCTTCACGGGTGATATATGAAGTCATAGTCCTCATGGATGTTTTGAGAATGCATTCTTCATGGGTGATATGTGAAGTCATAGTCCTTATGGGTGTTTTGAGGAAGCATTCTTCACGGATGATTATGTGGAGACATGTCCCTCATGGGTGTTTTGAGGACATGATCTTCATGGGTGTTTGAGATTTGTTCTCATTTGTATGATTATGACTTAATCCCGTAATATGTTGTGTGTTTACATTTGGGATTGAAGTTTGGTTTGGATAACACATGAGTAGATGTTAACACACGTTACCGGAAAAACCATAACTTCATATAAGCAAATCTCAGGTTAGAAATTGAGTTACGGGAGCCATAATATGTAGATCCTGGGTGCCTCGACAAGAGGAATCCAAATATGAAGTTGTTTTGTGCAGGGGTGGTCGTAGGCCCAGGCTAGGCTAATTCTGCATACGTGTTTTTCTTTGTTATTATGTGTTTAACCCATAGGAGTCTTCAGGAAACCTTATACCATTACTAACTTGATTTTGTAGTGTTTAAGATGTAGGAAAAGCTCCGGTTTAAGCCTCGGGACGTCAAGTGCTTGGAGTTGGATTTCTTTTTTAAAGGATTAAACTTTTGTGAAATATTTTGGTTAAACCTTGTGTAGAAGTTTAAATTGTGTTTTTAAGACTAAACAAATAACAACTCGGATTATGATGGAAACTTTTGAATTCGGTACTTGTCTTGATAAACAGGGGTTGTTTTATTTTCGTAAGGATAGTTCGTAATGCGAACGGGTCATGTCGGATTTTATTTAAACACGTGTATGTCACGTGTGTAAACTGATTGTTTTACAAAAGTTTAAATTGGAACCATTTTCGTGTGCGTTTCAGGGTTAATTTTTGTAAAAACAAAGTGGGTGTTATATATATATATATATATATATATACTAGGTTAGAAGTCCGTATACTACACGAGTTGAATAATGAAAATGATATATTTCTTAAATCTGTACATACTTCTTATCACAAAAGATACGTTTTAAATATTGTGTGACTTCTCTGGTGCTGAGCAAATAAAATTTGGTTGAACCTAACATGTCTGTGCTCTGTTATAACAAAGAACAACCAAAAAAGAATAAATGTTTTTATTACCTACCATCTAGGATATAAGCCAATGAAAACGTGAGATAAATAATTGATACAATGCTTAATAATAACTCACCTCTTTACCTAAAAGATACACCACAAAGTAACTAATGACCATTTTCAATTATATCTGCTTTGGTGAACTCCACGTGTACATGTATTAAGCCTTTTTTTTCAAATTTAATTGCTACTTTCAGTTGTCCCAAGGAAGATCCTTAATGGCATGAATGTAGGTGATTGGCCTCAATAGTTGACTCAACCTAGTATTATTACTTCATTACTTGTTTATCTAAATCTTGAAAGGAAGTCTGAATCAGCAGAGATAGAAACGAAATTAAACACTGTAGCACGCGAGTATATCATAGCCAAGAGCATGCCAAAAGAAAATATTAGCATATACGATTGTCAATGATTACGAACCATTTTTCGGATTGCAATCATACCCAAAGACAAGCCATTGTCGTCCTGTAATCCCTGTAGAGTTGATCACACATTTCTGGTACTTTGGTTTCCTCTATATCATGGTTATTCACCATATACTCTAGAAAATGCTTTAGGGTAACATAAGTCAAAAGTTAATCAAATAAACAATTTAACAAAAACATGAGGATTGAAAAATAATCAAGAGTTTATACAACACCTTTGATGATCGTGGTTCACTCAGAACTTAATAGGACAAATGGTATTATAAACATCTAATAGTCCAACAAAAGAAGGTTAGTGCAAATTACAAAATATGTCACAGTGATTTAGGAAATTAAAACCTTATAAAAACGAACACATTAACCCAGAAAAAAGTTAATCCATAATCAGAGCAAAGAACTAAACAAATATCGAGTTATTAGATTAGTATTTTCTTTAACATATATTATTATTAAAAGATATAGATGTATTTAATAAGAGAGAGGCGGTGAATATGGAGGCGACACATGGTATGAAAAAACCTTTATTTATTATATAGTATAGATATGCATACATATATATGTAATATATATAGAGTATGGATCAAATGAAAACAGTAACATAGTGTTGCGTATATGTCACAATTATATTGTTACGTATACATAACACATGGTGTTACGCATACATAACACTTCTCATTCTCGTATTTATGTTCAACATATATGTAATACATACTTAAATACTCTTTTAACAGTTAAACTAAAAAATAGTCTATAAATTATGTAATTGGTTATTAGTACTAATAATAATCGTAATAATAATAATAATGCTAATAGTAATAATAAAAACAAAGGACAAAAAAAATAATTTTTTTTAATTAAACATGATAAGTGTCACACCCCGCCAAGGCGGAAGTACGGGATGTCACCGGTATATCGCATTGAACACAAATACAAGAGAAACTAAAAGGAAAATTATGCATTACATTGAACCATACTACATGCTTTTAACGAAAGTACAAATACATGAAAATCCTGAATCAAAAGTGTCTAAAAGGCCCGACTACAACCAAAGGTACACAATAATAATTCTTCCCAAAAGCAAGCCATTTAAAACTCATGATCCTCATAACTGTTTACCTGAAAAGCATGTTTCGAAAATGGGTCAACTATAAAAATAGTTGGTGAGTACGCAGGTTTTACGACTCGATAAGAAAAAGTAAGCAATCAAAATTTAAATGTAATCATCCGCAGATAATCATGTACACGTGTTAAAATTTAATTACCCTGAGCCACAATCAAAACTGTCAGACTAGTTGTTACCCTTGTATCCAGGTGTCAAATGCGAATACCTACTATGGCTAATTATGTGCCCAAATGACCCTACAAGTCTGGTTGGCGCGACCAACCCTGGGCGGGGGTGTCAACCCAAATAGTACTATACATAATTCTCATCGGCTATCCAAGCTAATTGATTGCGTTAAAGTGGGAACTTAATGCTTTTATAAGTAAACCCAGGTAATCCTAATCCTAAGTAACAACGTGCAGTGTGAAACAGATTTTCCCCCATAAAACAGTAAAAATGTAAAGTGGGGCCGCGAAACTCACTTGAGCGCGGTAATGCAAAAGTACGGTTAACCGAAGAAACTGCAAATATGATATCCTAACCGAGTCCTACTAACCAAGTAGACACGAAACATGCATTTAGAACACCTAACGTGTGTGAATAAGTCAACAAAACAAAAGTGGCTATGTAGTCGGTTGCATACCCAAAACCCGTGCATACGCGTATGAACCACTTACAGTTCTAAAACCGGCTTTTATATAAATTCGTGACTTAAAAATTTAAAGTTTAAGTTTTTAATAAAATACATCAGTTCGTGACTTAAAAATTTAAAGTTTAAGTTTTTAATAAAATACATCAGTAGCTATAAAGTTATATTTGATAAAATCTCAAGTCACGGTTTCGTTTGTCCAAAAAAGCGGTTACGCGCGTAAAGTTAGGTTTACGGTTTAAAAATCCGATTCATCCGAAATTAGGGTTGTATTGTGATTTTAACATCCAAATTAAAAGTCCAAAATTATGTTGTTAATAAGTTATGTTTTCTGTCCAAAACTTAATAAAACTTTTATAAATTTTATTTTTATATAAAAAGTTCATAAAATTGCCATTTTTATAAAGATTTAATCATCCAAAATTTTAAAACCATACTTGGACACAAAATTAATGCTTGAAACTTTTACCAATTGTTCATATATGTGAAAGATAATTTCTGGCCAATTTTCATAAGTTTTCATTATCTAGATTATTTATTATGAATATAATATTTTTAAAATTTAACAAATTCGGAAAAAAATAGTTAAATTTATCAAAACTTCACCAAATCTTTACCAGGTTAGTTTTAGGTCCATATAATTTTTCATTAAAAGTTTCAAGTTCAAAAGTTATCCAGAAGTATATGATCCCAATTTCATTTGTTTAATCTTCATAAATACCAAACACCCACTTATACAACTCTAATTATCACGAAATTTGGACATAAGTCATCTTTCATTATATACTACCTACGGACCAAATTTCAGAGTTTTCTAAAACTAAAAAGTATTTGTTCCCAATTTTCATGCATTAAACTTGTATTAATTCTAATAAATAATTTATAAAGAGTTAAGTTGCCAAACTTTCCAGATCTTCATTTCAATACTTATACTTCTGTTTAAAAATGAACTAGTTTTTACGCTTCGCGACGGGAGTTTGATCGTTATTGGTTTGGCTTGTTTGCGCGGAATCGCAGACTCGTTATAACGTATGATTCCCAAAAACACTCGAAGTTGAATACAAATTTGTCTTCAATAAAATTTAAACCAGAACGTTGACAAAAGAAATTATTAAGAAAACGACGCATTCCGTTATTTAAAAAAACCTAACGAACGAAAGTTATCATAGATAACGTTGTCGGGCCCATCGTTGATAAAATTTAAACGAAAGCATAGGCGCAACGGTAAAAATAACGTTAATAGAAAGGAAACATAAAACTAAATAATAAAAAAGGGGAAAACAAATTAAAAAAATTACCGGTTCGGTTCGTCGAAAACCATAAGGCGAATCGATAATACCAATATCGACAATGATGTTGTTCGCCCATAATAGGTTTGGTTCGTCATGGTACCACAACGGTAACGGCACTCGATACAGGCAACGATAAAAAAAATCGATTTTGAATACAACTCCGTTTTAAAACAAATTTATATCGGAATGTTGAAAATAAAAACAACCGGCGCACCCATATTTTGAAAAAAATTAACAAACGAAAGTTTATTGAACTTATATGACAAATCTATAAAAAAACAGAGTTTTGAGTAAAAAATAAAAGCTTATTTTAAACTTTAGTGCCCAGTTTATAAAAAAAAAACTTTTATGACAAAAAGGAAAAATAAACTACTATTCATCCCCATGGGAAATAAATAGTAGGGTAATTTGGATGCCAAATTAATATTTTTTATAAAACCATCAAGAACATGCGTGTTCTTGAACATTCAAACTAACTAACAAGTTAAATCTTAAATTATACCTTCAATTCAGTAAATGAGGGTGTTGTTGGATGCTAAATCTATGTAATTTCTTGATATTTTACCTACAATCACAATGTGGTTCAATCCAAAGACCAAAAACTCAAAATCCCCTTTTAATAAAGCTGAACACTTGTATGAACACCAAGTGTTCGTACACTTTGATCATCAATTTTTTGCAAGATTTTTAATAATAACTTATTGTGGATAACTAAAACTAGTTTCCATCCACAAATCCTTGCTAAAATACGATCATTAAGCTTTAAAACTCATAAAACACAAAAATTTGAAAATCAAAGTGAGTGTGTGTTCTTGGTGTTCTTGAGAACACATGCAACCATTAAAACATAAAATTAAACATAAAAATCATGATGTTTTACCTTCTAAACACAAGAATAAAGATCAAAGCTAGCTAAAATCAACTAGAACCAAGAATCAAAGGTGAAATGGATGGAGTTCTTGAGAGAATTTTGAAAATGGGAGTGTTTGGGTGTGGATGAGAGATTGGGGATGATTTGGAGCAGGGAAAAAGAAGGGGAGAAGAGGGTGGGGGTGGGTATTTATAGGTGAAGATGAAGTCTTGGTTTTTTAAAAGAGAATTTTATAAAATTTACCCACTTTTTATAAAAATTACACCACTGAACACTTTAATAAATACTTTTATCCAAACATAAAAATCTAGTATCTAAAATAATGAATTTTGATAATTTTTGAAACATAAAAACTTAAAAAAAATTTAAAACGTTATACTGGGTATCTACCGAGTGAACCACCTATGATCGTTAGTTTAATCAAGAATCACAAAAGCTAGCACATATAAATATTATAAAACATATTTCTCAACCAAATTTAAATATAAAAATTAATTTTGAGAAATTAAAATTTTCCGTTATTTATCGCGTTCGCGGTACACGCGGTGTATCCCCTTAACCGGGTTTTCTAGTTCAGACCTTAGTGTTCGTCTAAGGCAATGTTCCTAGAATCCCTAGAAACACTTAAAATATATATAATCATAATATTTAAAAATATAAATGTATAAAAAGTCATGATATAATAAGGACTTAAAAAACCGCGGTTGTCATAGTAAGAGGAGCATATTAAGTGAAATAAGGTTGGAGACGGTGATATTTCAAATAAAAAATGTTAAAGTAGAAAGTCATTGAGTTAAAAACTTTAGGAAAAGGGGGAGAGGGGGGAGATACAACTAGTAAAACAAAAGGAGAGGGGTACTTAGCATCATCCATTTAAAAACAGTGAAATATGGAAGTGGGTATGTAAGATTAGAGAGAGAAAGAGATTTGTTTCTCAAAATTGGTTGTTATAAAAGTCCGTACGTTTTGCCCCGAGACTATCAAGGAACTGATAATCTTTAATCATTTTACAAAAATGCCACTAATTGATCTCAACTATAGATCAAACAACATCGAGGGTTATAAATAGTTTTCTTAAAAAGGAGGGTTTTCTCACACACAAACGGGAGAGAAGGAAAGAAAAGGAAACATTTTAAGGTGAGTACCAACTACCAAACATAAGAAGCAAAGTTCGAGGAAAATTCGGTCTCCCATCCCATAGAAGGGAAACAACATTTTTTTTTCATTTGTAATCTAAAAACATGATAACTTTGGTTACAGACCAAACCAAATATAAATTTTACATGTAAAATATAAATAGGTGGTTTATTTTCTTACTCTAATAATCAAACCGCGAATAATATTTAAACTTGAGGCCATTGTCATCATGTTGAATCATACTTTATTGATATGATTTGTAGCCCTTATTATTCATGTATTGAGCAAACTCAGAAGCATATGTAGTTCCTTTGTATGCCTTATACTCATTCCACCACGTCATTAAACTACTCCCCTTCAAGAAAATATCCGGTGACACCGAGTAGTTATTGATCGCACACATAACATAAGCCTCAAATTGCTCCAGTTCCTTCTCGTTGCTAACTGGCCCTCCATTCACTAAGCCTCTTAATGAAATCAATGCCTCCTCCATGTGTGCCCGGAAACAAGAATCCTCGGTAAGACTTGCAGCCTTATTCCTTTTTTCTTTATTTAAATTCGAATCCTGCTTGTCTTCATTTGACCACTTCTCTAACAACTTATAGTGGTTGGGTCTATTCTCTATGTAGTTTACTTTGTTCTCTATGTAGTAGTATCTAGCTATGTCTAGTGGCTCAACTATCCTTCTATAGTTAGTCCCAGCATAAAGCCAGCGCACACGAAACTTCTCATCTTCTTTTAGTGGCATTAGATCCTTCTCTCGAACAATCTTCTTCCAATACTGGTTAAGACGACGTTGATGAGTCACAATTTCTTGTTTGCTCGCGTTTTCAACTCGTGCCTCAGCCTTGTAGACATCATAGTAACCCCCATTCCGTTTCCTAGTCTTCATATACCATTCCATATATGTCAAACTTATCTTCATTTCATTTAGCTTCTTGATATGGTCATAAGAATTCGCTTCGTTCTTGCTCTTAATCATATCTATTTGTTTCTTTTCCATTTTCTCAATTTGATCATTCGATATATGATCCAACACCCCGACTTCCTTCAACTGCAATGTGATTCCCGCCCTCAGCAAATTTAAGTTGAATTCACCCAATGCGGAAACCCCACGGTACAATGCCTTCTTTCTTATTGAACTCAAAACGTTCTTATAATCACAAATTTGATTGTTACCAGCTGCATTCGATGACTTTATGGCATCTAGAACCGGCATGATCGAATATTCATCTTCAAAAGTCGTGTGGCAACCTGATTCTGTGCAAAATAGGAAAGTACCAAGTGGCTTGTATGGACTATTTGATGAGAAAAAACTAGCAACGGGATCCTTCTTTGAAACCACATTTAGAAAACTGAATTTCCAATGTGGGCGTTCTTCAATGGCACTTTGGAGATCTGCATCACCAACAAGAGGGGAACCGAAAGTTATGCAAATCGGCCTTTTGGTTTTCTTTTAACCATTTGATTCTTCCACATCTATGGCATGGTGTAGGCGTAGCGTGGAAAGAATGGCAAGGTATCCACCTAGGCCCGATCCAGTGATAATCAACGGCGTATATATATGCTGAAATACAAAATATAAACCAATAAGATGTTTCACTTGACCTTGATCTCCAGATCTGCTATAAATAAACACACATATACCTTATTTTCAAGTTCTTTGAGGTCGTCACCGAGATTTTGAAACAGCTCAACAGCAGCTTCGTTAACGGAGAATGAAGGATTGACTTTTGTGGAAATAAAGTGAAGGATTTGGAGGTTTTTAGATGGAACCAAAGCGAACTCTCCCTCAAGAAACCGAGTCGTGTAATCAGTGCAATAGTTGAAAGCCAAAACATTGATTCCAGAGGGGCTGGTATGAAGTTCATAACTCAAGTTCGTCTCCGAAATTGCTCGATAAGCTTCTGGAATGATATCAAGGCTGCCAACAAACTTGCTTAGTTCGACTCCACCGCGAAACCTGCAATGGATCAAAAGAGGATTCCGTTAATGGCAATACACAATCAAGAAATTAACAAACTTGAAGCCTATTTTTAAGATAAATGGAAATGAAACATACATGATTCGTCTTATCTTTCTTCTTGATGATGTAATGGGACTTTAATAATAGAAATTTGGTAGGTGCCTAGATATCACTAATGGAACGTGGGTCTAAAAGAAATTTGAAAACAATTGCGACCAATTTTCGTGGTGGTGATTGGATACTTGATGCATTTAGAGTTTTAACTTTTTGACTTAGTCCACTATGAAGTAGTTGGATATGTCGTTATCTGTTTCGACACAATAATTTAACTGTGAAAAAGTTAAAACTAGATTGAAATTTTATGTCATATCAAAAAGAAAATATAAGGGAGGTACTTGGGTAGTTGGCGTCGGGTTGATCGGGTACACCGTTGCAAACCTTGTGAGTATCCGTGGCGGGTAAGGGATTCGGGTTTATCTACCTGTGTGTTCGGCTAAAAAGTGGGTGAAGTTTGTATGTGTGTCACTCGGGTACCTCATTCAACACCACCCCCACTTTTTATGGTAGTTGAGAGTAAATTAGGCTTGCATTGATGTGTACTCTTTTAATTGGTTGGTATAGTGAGAGTACTAGAAGGTTCATGAATAACACCCCTTGCATTTACATTTTTAACTAACCTAAAAGAATAATATTTTAAATTTCTATACTATTGATCAAAAAAATTGTTCATTGCGTCAAAATAAAATTCCTACTTAGTTCAACATTTTTTTAGTTTTTGTTAAGCTTTAAAATACAATCTTGTGATGATGACAAAAGGTTTTATACAAGTG
The DNA here is from genome assembly GCA_023525975.1 of Smallanthus sonchifolius. Taxonomy (NCBI): domain Eukaryota; kingdom Viridiplantae; phylum Streptophyta; class Magnoliopsida; order Asterales; family Asteraceae; genus Smallanthus; species Smallanthus sonchifolius. The sequence goes on along the minus strand of CM042031.1, from coordinate 66,164,199 downwards.
TAAGAGTTGTTTTGTTACTCCGAAATCCTAAAAATATAAAAATCTCTTAAAAGCAATTTATGGGATTTAAACTTGGGTCATATATGTATATACTAGAGCGAATTACAAATTACGTCTTTTAACTATTACCCAAATTTCAGATTATGTCATTTATCTAAGTAAATTACAGAAAATGTCCTTTATGTTTAAAAAACCTTGCACATTACGTCCTTTAAACTAACAGGCGTTAAATTTCACCGTTAAATCCAGTCATGGTGAGGGTATTTTCATCCACTTACCATTTTAATTAGAGCGAATTACAAATTACGTCATTTAAGTATTAACCAAATTTCAGAATACGTCCTTTAACTAAGGAATTACAGAAAACGTCCTTTGTGCTTAAAAAACCTTGCACGTTACGTCCTTTAGACTAACGGACGTTAAATTTCACCGTTAAATCCAGTCATGTGCAAGGCACATGAGGGCAAATGTGTCATTTTACCTATACGGGGACTAAATGTGTAATTAACTTAAACCATTAAATATAAAATGTGATCCTTAAAGGGCTAAATGTGAAATTTGGCTAATACCCCCACCATAAGAACTTTCGGATTACGCCATCTTCAACACCCTCCGGCTTCCACCGATCCACCATCATCATCACCATCCACCGCCGCCTTCCCTGATGCCTCCAACACCACTGTCTCCATCCAACCAAACCCGTTGTCTTCATCTTCTGCCCTTACACAATGGTTGCTGAACCCCAATTCGGAATTGCAGGTCGTGTAGGTTTGGTCCCCTTCATCGGAATTACAGGTCGTGCTGGTTGGTTTAGTCGCCTTCATCGGAATTGTAGGTCGTGCAAGTTCTCGTCTCCACCCCCTATTCGAATTTTAGATCTGAAAAATCACTAACAAATATAAGCTAGCTTCAATGGAAGACAGGGGTTATGAGATAGAGAGGGGGCTATTTTAATTTTTTTTAATTAAAATGGTAAATTGATGAAAATACCCTCACCATGACTGGATTTAACGGTGAAATTTAACGCCCGTTAGCCTAAAGGACGTAACGTGCAAGGTTTTTTAAACATAACGGATGTTTTCTGTAATTTTTTAAAGGACGTATTCTGAAATTTGGGTAATACTTAAAGGACGTAACTTGTAATTCGCACTAATTAAAATGGTAAATGGCCGAAAATACCCTCACCATGACTGGATTTAACGGTGAAATTTAACGTCTGTTAGTATAAAGGACGTAATGTGCAAGGTTTTTTAAACATAAAGGACGTTTTCTGTAATTTTCTTAGTTAAATGACGTATTCTGAAATTTGAGTAATACTTAAAGGACGTAATTTGTAATTCGCTCTATATACTAACTTTAAGTGTGTGTGTGTGTGTGTGTGTGTGTGTGTGTGTGTGTGTGTATATATATATATATATATAGGGAAGGGTTCAAATACTAAACAACTTTTTATGTGATAACCGTGGTAACCACTATAAAACAATCACATAATTTATAAATTATTTTTTCTTTTAATTGTTAAAATAGTATATAAGTATCTTGAATAAATATTTTGAACGTAAATACGGAAATGATAAGTCTTACGTATGCGTACCAAATAATGTTACATATACGTGACACATAGTGTTTACATATATGTAACACTAACATAATGATAATTGTTACATATACGTAACACTATGTTTGAGAGTGGTTATCATGGTTATCACATAAATATTGGTTAGCATTTGAACCTCACCCTATATATATATATATATATATATATATATATATATATATATATATATATATATATATATATATATATATATATAGGGGGAGGTTCAAATAAGTAGTTTTTCGCTAACAAATCTAAGAAATGACAAAAACCTTAAGAAACGATATCAAACGAACTCTGATTGAGGTAATTTCAGCGGCGTTGGAACCGTCTCATCGAACTCTACCATCTTAGCTTTTAGGTTTAGATTTTACGTTTAAATTTTAGGGTTTTAATCTTATGGTTTAGCCTTAGGGTTTAGCTTTTAGGGTTTAGCTTTTAGTGTTTAGATTTTATGGTTTAAGTTTTTTTTTTGGGTTGGGGGTTTAGGTTTTTGGGGGTGGGTTTAGTTTTTTGGGGGGATGGGGTGGGGGGTTTAGGTTTTTGGGGGGGGGTGGGGGGTGGTTTTAGGCATTTCGGGTTGGGGGGTTTAGGTGTTTGAGGGTGCGGGTGGAGGGGGTTTAGGTTTTTGGGTCCAGGTTAGGGTTCGATGAGACGGTTCCAACGCCGCTGGAATTAGCTCAATCGGAGTTCGTTTGACCCACTTCTTAGGAATTCTTAGCGAAAAACCACTTCTTAGTGGAACCGTCCCCTATATATATATATATATATATATATACAGTAGAACCTCTATAATTTAATACTCGATAAATTAATAACCTCGATAAAATTAATAATTTGTCCGATCCCAACTTGGGACCAGTATAAAATTGAACCTCAATCGATAAAATAATAAGATAATAATTTTTTTGAAATCCCAATGTAAATATATTGGTCCCAGCGAAACTATAAATTAATAATTACTAAAATATTCCAAAATTTTAGGATTTTCTAGTAAAAAATGAATCTATAGTCACTTGTTTTTTTGTGAACTTCAAATCTATATTGAGTTCATCTTTAAATCTCCCCATTGCACTTAAGAGTTGAGGCACTGTATTCCTTGACTAACTTTCAAATCGAAAGTTTTGTCAACCCAGTGCACCAAATCTTGTTGAGTGCATCCTTGGTGATCTCTCTTATACTCGCATAATAGTTTCCGTTGTTGATTGGTCATCGTTGATTTTTTAACACCTTTTAGATTAGAAGCCATAGTTGATGTGATTTTAAAATTTATCATTAGACATTTTATAGTGATCAATCTAAATCTATGTACATTGAACTTGACAAGTTCATTAATGTGTGAATGTACGTACATGAGAATTTTGAAGGTCCTTGTTTATGTTTTATTCAAATAGGTAAAGTGAACGGACATGGTAATTTTGAATGTCGATGCATTAATTTGAGAGTTACTCACAAATATAGGCCTACTTTTTAAATTAATAATTTATTAATTTATCGATATAATAATATCTCACTAAATTAATAAAATATCTCGGTCCCAACATTATTAATTTATAGAGGTTCTACTGTATATATAAAAGTGGTTTTTCGTTAAGAAACGCTAAGAAATTGGTCAAACGAACTCCGATTGAGCTCATTTCAGCGGCGTTGGAACCGTCTCATCAAACCCTAACCCGCCCCAAAAACCTAAACCCCCCTCCACCCGCACCCCCAAAAACCTAAACCACCCCTCCAACCCCATCCCGAAAAGCTTAAAACCACCACCACCACCACCACCCCCCCCCCCCAAAAAAAAAAAAAAAAACCTAAACCCACCCCCAAAAAAAACCTAAACCCTAACATCTAAACCCTAAAATCTAAACCTTAAAAGCTAAACTTTAAAATCTAAGATGGTAGAGTTCGACGAGACGGTTCCAACGCCGCTGAAATGAGCTCAATCGGAGTTCGTTTGATATCGTTTCTTAAGGTTTTTGTAAATTTTTAGGTTTTTTTGCGAAAAAGCACTTTTTATTTGAACATCCCATATATATATATATATATATATATATATATATATATATATATATATATATATATGGGTTAGGTTATAGTAAAAAGGGTTTTAAAAATAAGAAGGGTAAGAAGGATTTTAAGCTTGACATGTGTCATTTTATTGTTTTTAAAGGGAGGGCATAATGGTCAATGTGTAATATACCAGGTCAATGTGTAATACACCAAGTCAATGTGTAATACAAGGTCTGATATTACATAATGATCAGACCTTATATTACACAATGACCTGACATATTTGAGCGAATTACACAATGAGCTGGAAAACGTAAAACACAATGATGAAAACATATAACACAATGATGAAAAATATTTGACACAATGAACTTGTATTACACAATGACCTGACTAATTACACAATGAACTTGTATTACACAATGAACTTGTATTACACAATGACTTGACTAATTACTCAATGAACTTGTATTACACAATGAACTTGTATTACACAATGAACTTGTATTACACGATGAACTTGTATTACACAAAGACCTGACTAACTACACAAAGGAAAACGTAAAACACAATGATAAATACATATAACATAATGAACTTGTATTACACATTGAACTTGTATAACACAATGAACTTGTATTACACAATGAACTTGTATTACACGATGACCTGACTAATTACACAATGAATTTGTATTACACAATGACTTGACTAATTACATAATGAACTTGTATTACACAATGACTAGACGTGGTATTACACAATGAACTTGTATTACATAATGAACTTGTAATACACAATGACCTGAGTAACTACACAATGAGCTGGAAAACGTAAAACACAATGATAAATACATATAACACAATGAACTTGTATTACACATTGGACTTGTATAACACAATGAACTGGTATTACACAGTGACCTGACTAATTACACAATGACCTAACTAATTACACAATGAACTTGTATTACACAATGACCAGACGTGGTATTACACAATGAACTTGTATTACATGATAAACTTGTATTACACAATGACCTGACTAACTACACAATGAGCTGGAAAACGTAAAACACAATGATAAATACATATAACACAATGAACTTGTATTATACAATGACCAGACGTGGTATTACACAATGAACTTGTATTACACAATGACTTGACTAATTACACAATGAACTTGTATTACACAATGACCAGACGTGGTATTTCACAATGAACTTGTATTACACAATGACCTGACTAACTACACAATGAGCTGGAAAACGTAAAACACAATGATAAATACACATAACACAATAAACTTGTATTACACAATGACCAGACGTGGTATTACACAATGAACTTGTATTACACAATGAACTTGTATTACACATTGACCTGACTAATTACACATTGAGCTAGAAAACGTAAAAAAAATTTCGTTTTTGTTTATAACGACATTATACTCGTTTTAAAGATAAAAAACGCTCGTTTTTATGATGTAATTTTTTTGAAAAAATAATGTCGTATGTAAAAGTTATGAACCTTTAAAAATGAGGGGGGAACTTGATAAAAGTCAACAAAAGTGGCCAAGACTAAAATACCCTTCCAACAACTTTTTCTCCTACAATTTAATCTCAACCATTAAATCTTTTCTACAATTTGATCTAATGACCCTAAATCCTTCTCACCCTTCTTACAATTAAATTTTTTTTTACCTGAACCTAATTATATATATATATATATATACACACACACACACATGGATGGATCAAATAAAAATCGTAAATAGAACTTAACTTCTTATCAATGTGATATGGAAATAAAAAATAATTTTTTTTTCAAAAAATGTCATGACACTGGAACTCACAACCAAATGGTTTTTTTTTACGATGTACTTGCTTGATTAGGCAGAATGAGTGAGTCGGAAGTCGGAAGAAGTTGTACAAAATTAAGTAATTTTATAGGCTTGTTTCAAACTTAAAACACTTTCATTTAAAGACTTTGTTCTTTATTTTTCATTTTGATTTTATTGAATGTTAAAGTCTTCTACATACAGGTTTGAAATTGTAGCTTAGATTATCAGGATCTGAATAAGCTTCAACTAAAAAGTTGTAAGCGTTAGTAAACGCATTATCAACATTTACTAAGTAATAACTTTATTAAGTGTATACGCTCGACTTACTAAAATGTCTGCGTGATGTTCATCATTTACATACTTTAACTTTTTCGGTAAGTGTTATAGACTAACTATCAATCATGTATATATAAATTCCATATTATCCAATAGTTAATACGTTAATCGTATTAGTAATCAGTTATATAAGTTAATTGTAATATATGGTAAGAACTTTGAGAAAATACTTATAACCATATACCTTCATTACAATTTTTTTAATCTGTCAAACTTTTTAGTTTATTAGTGTCAGTCTCAAGACCGGATAAAAAATGAAATTTAGAGGAGGGTTTATAACAATTAAATTCGAAAAGGTTGAGATGACACTCACACCAATCATAAAATTATTATTTATATATACCATTAATACATATAATTATATTTGTAAATTTGATCAAAAATCATTTTTTTTTCAACTACTTTCTCCTAACATGTAATCTTACATTTGATTCTACATAAGAGTTTCTCGGAAATACCAACTTCTAAAAGCATGATTATAAAAATATATTAGTAGTTGCATGGAAATGGACTTCCTTCAGGTGGCTCTAATTGTGAAACCTTTTGCTTTTAATGCATAACCTAATTTATATTCTTACATGAACTTGTGTAAGGTCCAATGGGACCATTGGCAAATTTCAGGAAATGCTAGTTTTTCAAATCAAAATTATAAAAATATATTATTACTTACATAGTATCGGATCCTTTTAAATTTGGTTCAAATAATGAACTAGTGGTTTTGGGTCGGTCTCGGGTTCACAGGTTGATTTGTTTATTTTATAAAAAAATATGTATTTATGTTATAACTTAAACTAATTTAGTATTTGATTCCAGAATTTAAAAGATAGATAAGAGAGAAGTGAGCACATGTTTTATAGTTTAATTATAATTGTTTTATATACATTTTTTATTTTAGTTGTAAATTTGTAATTATAGAATATTAATATGCAAGAAGAAAAAATAAAAAATAAAATTTTGGGCTTAATGGTTCTTGCCTGTAATTTTCAGTTTTAACATGCATGACATGATTTCTGGGTTCAGGCTGAGTTCGGTCCGCAAACACGACGCATTTAGCACCCCTAGTTATAAGATTCTTACAAACAAACCAAACCAAACCAAACCAAACGTACCCAGTATAATCCCACACATAGCTAACGCTATTAGTAGGGTCTGGGGAGGGTGTGATGAGGGCAAACCTTACCCCTATCCCAAGGGATAGAGAGGCTGCTCCCGTTTAGACCCCCGGCCCCATGGGAAAGAAAAAGATAAAAATATAAATAAAATTAATGAGTAATAAAGTAAAATAAATCTAACAGTAATCTAACAATTAGCAGTGTATGACTAGAGTATATTAGTCACAAGAAACAAAACACACCTACAAGAAACAAGACATACGCAAAATCTTTGCTAAACAACTTTACTCTCCCACCCAACGGTCACTCATCATAAAACCCTAATACGACGTCTCCATGAAATCCTATCATTGATCATGTCCTCTGAGAGGTGTAAATCTAGCAAATCAAGCCTAATCCTCTCATCCCACGTTAATTTCGGTCTCCCCCTGCTCCTTTTCCCCTCTACAACGAGAGTTTCCACCGTTCTCACTGGATATGTGCTCTGTCTCCTCTTGACATGTCCAAACCATCTCAATCTTCCTTCTCTTATCTTATCTGAGATACATGTGACTCCCAATCTCTTCCGAACAACTTCATTTCTTATTCGATCCTTTCTTGTGTGTCCACACATCCACCTCAACATCCTCATCTCAGCTACATCCATTTTTCGAGCTTGTGTCTTCTTGATGGCCCAACAATCGGTTCCATATAGCATCGCTGGGCGAACTGCTACCCTATAAAATTTACCCTTTAACCCTATTGGGAACCTCTTGTCGCACAAAACACCTGAGGCCGCTCTCCATTTACACCAACCAGCCTGCACCCGACGGACTACATCATTGTTGATGTCCCCGTTACTCTGGATGACAGATCCTAGATACTTGAACTTCAGTGTCTTAGGGACAACCCCACCTTCAATAGAAATCTGGGTCTCCTCGTCGACGTTTGCACCACTAAAGTTGCAGTGAAGGTACTCGGTTTTAGATCGGCTTATCTTCAAACCTTTGTGCTCTAAGACTGTTCTCCATTCCTCTAGTCTGTTGTTCAATGTCTCTTTACTTTCTGCAATCAACACGATATCATCAGCAAAAAGCATGCACCATGGAATTGCATCTTGAATCGACTTTGACAACTCATCCAAAACTACTGCAAAGAGAAAGGGGCTTAGTGCCGACCCCTGGTGAACTCCCACTTCCACCGGAAAAAAGTCTGTATCCCCCACGGGAGCTCGGACGCATGTCTTAGCCTCATGATACATATCCCTAATTGTCTCAATATATTTACTAGGGATCTCTCTTCCCTCCAGACTTTCTCAGATCAATCTTCTAGGCACACTATCGTACGCCTTTTCAAGATCGATGAACACCATATGTAAATCATGTTTCTTCTCTCTGTACTTTTCCATTAATCTTCTTAAAATGTGTATCGCCTCCGTAGTGGTCCGGCCTGGCATGAACCCAAATTGGTTTGCTGTAACCTGGGTTTGTCGTCTAATCCTTGTATCTATAACTCTTTCCCATAATTTCATTGTATGACATAGGAGCTTAATCCCCCTGTAGTTTAGCACAACATTGAGCATCTCCTTTGTTTTTATATAGGGGTACTAAGACACTACGCCTCCACTGATCTGGCATCTTCCCGGTTTTGAAGATATTGTTGAACAGTCTTGTCAACCACTGAACGTCTTCCTCTCCCATACACTTCCACGCTTCAATGGGTATGTTGTCTGGACCGACTGCCTTAGCTCTTCCCATCTTCTTAAGAGCACTCCTCACTTCTTCCTGTGTGATATTTCGACAATAACAATTATTTCGTTGACTGGATTAAGTAGTGGGATTCTCCGTTATGGCTAGACTTGGTCTACAACTGTTGAAAAGGGTGTAGAAATAGTTTTGCCATCTCAGCTTGATGTCTCGTCCCTTTACCAAAACTCTTCCATCATCTTCCTTGATAAACTTCACGACCCCAAGATCTTGTCTCCTACGCTCCCTATTTTTGGCAATCTTAAACATATGATGCTCCCCTTCCTTGGTGTCTAGTTTTCTATACATCGTTTCATAGGCAAAATTCTTTGCCTCACTCACTGCCTTTTTAGCTTCCCTCTTTGCCTGTCTATAGTTCTCCCGTAGTGTCATTATCTCCTCTCCATTACTGCACTGCAACATCTATTTAAAGCGTTGTTGCTTGTCCTTTATCTTGCTCCACACCTCCTCATTCCACCACCAAGACTCCTGATGTCCTCTTGTTGCTCCCAATGTGACTCCGAGGGTTTCCTTTGCTGCCTGCGTAACAGTGGTTGCCATAGCTACCCACATCTGGTTTGTGTCGCCATCCTTAGTATTTGTGTTCATGCCATGACTTTATCTTTAAACAAATTGATGTTTTCGTCCTTCAAATTCCCCCATCTGATCCTTGGTTTATTTTTTCTTCTCCTCTCCGCCACCTTTTTTCTCAAGGTAAAATCGGCCACCAACAGACGATGTTGGGTCGCTACTGACTCTCCTGGAATTACCTTGCAATCCTTCCACTAATTGCGATCCCCTTGTCTCATCAGGAAATAGTCGATCTGCGTGTTGCGCCCCCCGCTACTAAAAGTAATCAAATGTGATTCCCTCTTTATAAAGAACGTGTTTATAATACCAAGATCATGCGCAAGCGCAAAGTCAAGAAGCTCCCTACCATTATCGTTTCTAACACCATAACCAAAACCTCCATGAACCATCGGAAAACCATCACTCTCCTTACCAACGTGACCATTAAAATCACCTCCTAAGCATATTTTCTCCTGTCTAGGTAATGACCTCATTACTCCTTCTAAACTACTCCAAAAATCCCTCCTTTCTTTGTCTCCTAGACCTACATGTGGTGCATAAGCGCTAACAATTGCCACAACTTCCTCACCAAGTACTACTCTCAACACCATGATCCTATCATTATATCTTTTCACTTCCACCACATTACCGTGCAGTTCTTTAGCAACTAGAAAACCCACCCCATTTTTTGTTCCATCGCAACCAGAATGCAACAGTTTGTAGCCATTACACTCACCCCCCCCCCCTTTGACCCTTCCACCTAGTCTCCTGAAGGCAAGCTACCTGAATCCTATGTTTTCTAAGCACGTCTACTAACTCTAACAACTTACTAGTTAGGCTTCCTACATTCCAAGATGTCAAACGTAACCTATACCCCTTATGGTTAGCACTAGATGCACCCCTCTCCCCTGAACATGATCTCAAGGAGACATTATTCCACCTACCGTCTATGTTTGAAATAATACACAAGATGTATTTATTTTTATTTTAACCACAGTTAAGCAAATAGAATATTTATTTTTATTTTAACCACAGTTGGGCAAATAGAATAGACAAATTGCTCATTAATCAAACAGATGCACCAACAGAGAATAAATTGGGGGTGTCGTCTTTTGGGCAGTTATGTAACTAAAATGAAGGGTGTTCACAGTTTGGTTGGAGAAATAATCAGGCAAGGAAACCTTGAAAAGTAGCTTTTACATGTTCTCATAAATGATATAACTAACAAGGGGCAAACAAAGGTCTGAAAACATACAAGAGACATTCTAACAAAATTTAAGTCAAATCTACATTGTTTTTTGAGAAACCTGATTCGTTGGCCGCGTTTGTATGTCTTTGGTGTATATGTTTGTGAGGGCGAAAAGCAACAAAACAAATACGACTTGCGCACTCACAATTCCAAAATGGCTGATGCTGTTGCCAATTTCCATCCAGCTTCCTGTATTCTTCACCTGTTATTATCATAGATTATTCCAGTTAATGGCATAATCATGACTCATAAACATTAATTCAGCATCCATAAACCATACCAAGAAGAAGAAGTGAATGGTCATGACATCTGAGCATAATATCACAAGAAAGTAGCATCCTGATCTTGGAACTTTGACTAATTTGGTTATTGCACTAAATGCACATCTGCGTTCAAATTTAAATAATCATCCAAATCATACAAAACTTAAAGTTTTTTAAACTGATTATTTACATAATAAATGTATACGGTTTGCTAATAAAACTGGAATTTGTTTCACTTACATGACAAGCATGAACGGGATGAACAATTTGAAAATGAGCAGGGCCGCCATAAGAAATGGCTGTGATACAAACAAATAATGTCAAATAATTACTGTTGGTACAAAAGAATCTGTACAACTTATGAGGGTTTATTGACCTTTACTTACACTGAATATTGTGATAAATCGATAAACCGATGAAATCTCAAAACTTGCAATACTTGCAAAATTACCGGTTCCAAAAAATGCAATATTAAAGAACACCAACTAGAGAAATAGAAATAGAAAAGGAAAATATTAGAGATCATTAAATGGAACAGAAATAACTGAAAATGGAAACCCGTACTTACAAAAACAACTGGAATCCTAATATCAGATAACTGTAGGCATCTATCACCTTCCTCAAGAATGATGTTACCGTTTTCAGAGTCAAATGAAGTAAGGGACTTGTTAGGTTTGTTGACGTATAAAAGTGCATTTTCAAACGATATCCATCCAAAAAGGGCAAGACCAAGAGCCCCATAAAAGACAGCTTCATATCTGCACATGATTCAGAATGCTAAACTTATGCATCTTAATTATTATCATATAATGCATGTATAGGATGTAATATGTTAAGCACGGGCAACTCTAGCTTTATAAAAAAAAATAAGCTACGGCTTTAGGGCCAAAACTTTAATAGGCCACATTGCCACAAATTATTACTTTTTTAATTTTTAAAAAGTATTATTTTTTTTATTAGTTCTTTATATTATATTAGTGTGTGCGTGTGTGTGTGTGTATATTCTTTATCATTTTAATCATTTATGACTCTACCACCTATAAATTTTTTAGTTTATCGTTTCTGCTCCAAATCCCAGATAAAGGAGCAGGTTCATAGTTGTCAATAGCGAATAGCGGTAAATAGCGACAAGCCACCTATACGCTACGTAGCGAATAGCGGAAAATAGCGGGCGCTATTTCACGTTTAGCGATACACTGCTAGAAATTTTTGGAAATATTTTATATTCAACTATTGTAGGATTTGTAGCAATTATAATCAATAATCATCTAAATCTTCATATATTGGGGTTATTAGCAACCCTATTTATATTAATAAAGTAAAAAATTAAAAAATAATTAAAAAAATTAAAAAAAAAAGAAAAAACGCTATTGGGTCGCTATCTGGTCGAGAAATGGAAATAGCGGGGCCTTAACGAAACGCTATGTAGCGCGCTACGAGCGCTATTGACAACTGTGAGCAGGTTTGTCGTGCTAATAAATTTTCGAAGAAAAAAAGACCTCAAATTTGAATTTCGCGAAATTTAGAGATATACCCAATAGACAATAGTAGGAAAGGTGGTGCAAAACCAAGGAATATGGAAGTTAGCCGAGAAAGTAGGTCGGTTGCTGAAAATAGTGGGAGCACCATAGATATACCTACACAAATGAAATAACGAATTTTATGCAATTACTTAATATTAAACAGTTCTTGGTAATGGTTTAAATAAAAGACTTAATGGCATATTTTACCAGCAATGGACCAGTTCATCACTTGATGTAATGCAAGCAGTTCACGCTTTTCTGTTCTATGAGATGTTGAAAGGTACACCAACACAGATGACAAACCAACCAAAAGTGCCTATACATTTATCAAGAAATCAATAGCCAAATCATATCAGAAACAATAAAATTTTATCTTTTAATAGAAATATAGTAATATATACTATATACCTGTATATGAAAGAGGAACGGGAATGTGGGTTTTGAGTAACGGTTAACAAGATAAAGCCAATACTTGTTATCTTTGGTATGCTTTTCTATATACCTGCTGAATCCTCCTATTACAACAATTATAAGTCCACTGATACTTCTGCAAAAAGAACACAAAAATAAAAGATAACATCGTCACATGGAGATCATTAACTAATAATAACAAATAGTAGATTTCTAACTTACACCAATACCGTGTTGTCAGGGATTTCTGCAGGCATTAAGGTAAAAACAGACAAAAACCAACATGTTAGCCACAAAAAAATTGGTATTGCAGATTTCCATGGGATGGACTTATAAAGGAATAGTGAAGAAATGACCCCCACAATTAAGAAACACCATGTGTACATAATTCTCTCGGTGAAGCTTCTCACAAGGAGCTCAAGAATGATGATGGAGGCAATACAGGTGGCAGAGAGTTCGATGACATGGCGAGATTCTTTTGTTTGTAAGAAGTGTTTCCATATGGCTCTCAGAAACCGATATTCACTAAAAATATTGGTCCAAAGAAATATGGTCATTGCAAAATAAGCATGATAAAGTGGAGGTGAGTGCTCCAAATATAGCACAATAAAAATTGATGCCATGATGAGACTTCCACATAGGTACACCTACCACAAAAAATAATCATCAAGATGCATTATATATACACATTTTAATAGTGTTAAGGTTTTGAATATACCTTTGATGGGTAGTCTCTTGTGAAAACTGCTTCCTCCTTTTTAAGGATTTTTTCAGGAAAAGATGTATAAGATTGCAACACGTGAAGAATAAGACAAAGCATCCACCCAAAGTAGCCCAGGACTATAACAGTCATTAGCATGAACCAATCGTAAGTTTGAAAATAATGGAGCCCATCAAGGCCCAAGCTTCTAATATTTTGAGATAGCTTCATTGCATGTTCATAGTCTCCAATAGATATGAGAGATTCAATTTCATCCAAAATTGATGTATATTGGGCTAGAGGTTCAAATGGCTTAAATCTAAATGAGCTTGCCTGTTTCAGTTCTGAGTTTAGCCAAAGGAAAAGTAGTTAAAGATCCACCAAAAGATGACATATACAAAAGGTATTAACAATTTTATCTTTTCTTACTCATGATATTGTTTCTTATTGATGAAACTACCTAGTTAGCTATTCTACAAGGGTTATCAATTTTGACCTCATTAACTCCTAGCCAAAATTTACTCTAGTTGCAGATCAGAATGGTATCTGAATGCAATGATATTCATGTTCTTTTAAAAGGTATAAGACTTCATAAATTTTTTGAAGGATACGTGATTTACGAAGAAATTGGTGGAGAATTTGTTTTGCATTAGCTAACACAGCCTCCACTTCATCCCCCTGAACAAAATAAAGCAACAAACAGAATGTCAAGTTACATAATAATGTTTGAAACTCATGGGGTCCATTATGAATAATAAAGAATGTATTAAACCTTATTTAAATCAATGTAGTCAAGGGGAAGACTTCCCACTGAGTTAACTGGACATGGCAAACCAAGAAGAGTTGACTGTCAAAGATAAATAAAAGCCCGTCAGAAGTCAAAACAAAAAAGAAAGAATTTTGTGGAAATAATGCGCAAAATAAAGAATGAAAAAGTGAGGTGACACAACCATCAATGGTGCAATATCAGCTTGATTGACATCCACTCTTTCTATATTATTGAGACCCCAATCATCAGGTGTAGGCGTATCATGCATATCATGTTCATCAACAAATCTTTCACCATGATTTTGATTATTATCGGATGCTGGTTTGGGAGTCTTAACACCAGCTCCCCAAACAACAAGTGGAGTGTCTGTATTTGACCAATGCCCGTCTCCATGACTTCCTATTGTACAAAAATAAAAATAAAAATTATCTATGAACAGATTACATGATACAGAAAATAAACATGATTTGAATACAAAAATGATAGTGCAAACCTTTGTCACTCATTCCATGATCTGCTGTAAATATATATGCTGTTTGATTGTCCTTAAAGTAATTTTCAAGAAGATTATAAACACCTTCAGCAATACGATCAACAACCTTAACATTGTTGAGATATATAGAAGAATAGGGACGGTGTGCATGACCATTTGAATCACAACCAAGAAGGTGTAAAAATATAACATTTTGATCTTGTTGAAATAACTCTTTTAGTTTATGGTCCTCTTTGGACCTATTCACAATGCTCTTGAACTGATCAAACGACCACTCATCCAAGAACGATGCATCTGCATATACCATCAATACAGTGTTCAATAAACAACAAAAACCAATATCCCGTTACTAAATAATGTTCAATGTGTTTGCACACCAGTAGCAAAATCTTCAAACTCATGAGGATAGGAATTCCATGTACTATGAGGCAGAGCTTTACAAAATATTGGAACAATATCCGGGCTACCATACGAAAATGTATGCCGACTCTTATTAAAAACCGAATCGAATTCCACGGGGTTTGCCTTCCATCCTGCATACATTACAACCATCAGCCCAAACTGTGTTTCAACTTTCAAAAAGTTGAAATGTATGCATCTTCAAATTACCTAAAAATCACCTGAAAAGTTCAATATAATCTAGTGCAGAAAGAAAACGCAACCTTTTGTGACGGCACTAGGATCCTCATAAAAACCAGCTATAATTGCAACATGCCCGGGCCTGGATTCTGTTGGAGGACGGGCATGAGACACGCCCCAACGCCCTCGTCCTTTGATCACACTTCTCAAAAACGGTGCTCTGTAATTCCCATCAGAATCTGGCTCAAAGAACTTATCAGCCCGCAACCCATCAGCTGAAATCACATTTAAATCTATCAGTGACATATTATCAAGCAGTTGGAGTGCAAGGATTGCAGTCATTTCTAGCAATACATCTCAAACAAGAATCTAAATCTCTAAGTGACATATCATCAAACAGTTGGTGTGCAAGGATGGCATCAATGAATCAATACCTACGAGGAGCACCAGGCGCTTTGCTGGGGGAGTAAAGCGAGGGGAGACAGAATCCATGCCATGAACAATAGGAGATTTGAAGTAAATGTCGAAGATGCTGAGCATGTAGACAGCATGAAGTGCTATTCCGAGAGCAACAAGCCATATCTCTCTCCGTTTCAACCATCTTCTTGCTCTGATCCGGGCTGCTGATTGTTTTCTAGGTTTCACCCCCAAGATTCCACGTTCTTCCATCTATTTTGCAGATTGATTCACCCACTTCACACTGTTGGTTTCGTTTGCTTATGCCCTAACAAACTTTTGAATATTAGGAGTCAGGCCTTATGCTTTTGTTGGTTTGACTGGTCATCTTTGAAGAACTGGTTCACTAAAATATAAGTTCATATAAGGGGGTGTTTGGGATTCCATTTCAAACTACTTATTAACTTATTATCTTTTTCAAAAAGGTAATAAGTTAAAAGTTTGTTTGAATAATTGATGAAAAAATTGATTTTAAAAGGATGAAGAAGTTGTTTTGGAGAAGTAAGTATTTTTAACTTTTAAAAGAAGTCAAAAGTTGTTTTGGAGATAGAATCCCAAACACCCCTAACTTGGTAAATATCATATAGAGAACTGCAATTTGTACCCGGTTTAGGGGGCGCTGACAGGTATTGTTTAAAATAAAGTGTAATTTAACCCTCGTGGTAAAGTTTTTCTTTCATTTTACACCTCTCCGTCAAATATCCATCCATACTGTCATTTAGAAGAAGGGTATTCTAGTAATCTTGTCTCAAACACCTCTTCATACCCCTAATCAATGTTTTCTCTCCGGCCATTCACTCCTTTTTGCAATGAATCCATCAATCGGTGGTCTCCCATCACCAAAAATCCCTCCGGACCGTCCTCCTGATCCGGTCGTTCCCCTAGTTGTGGAGGCCGACCTCAATTTGGAGTCATTTGTGCAATCGCCTCAAGCTGCTATCCCTCCCCCTTCGTGTTCTCCTGAAGGTGTAGCCCCTATTGAGAGCTTTCTTGTTGAAGGTGGTTCTCATGCGACTATAAAGGCGCAACCGTCCTCAGCTTCTGCTTGTGTCGCCGATCAAGTTCTCCCCCAAAATGGAGGTTTTCTGCGTCCGGGTAGAGGGACTCCGTATGATAGGGATAGCAGAGTCGGAGCCATCAGGAGGAATATCAGAATGTTCTTGTGAATTTGGAGTGAATTTTTGTATCGTTTCTCTCTCTCTCTAGAATCATACTCTCTCTTTCTAGAATCAAGTACCGAAATCCGACTTTTTAAAGGGTTTTGGATCTGGGTTTTAATACCTAGAGCTACCAAATCAATCTAATATACATCACAAATGATTCAACGCCTCGTTGATAACTTCCTTGCTGTCAACAAAGAGTTAATTTCTTTCTTTTCTCTCTCCTTTTGATTAATTTGTTGGTGTGAAATTGTCAAGATCTTAAAAGACCTCTTGTGAATTTGGAGTGAATTTTTGTAAAAGTCTTGTGAATAATCAGATCCAGGCTCTAGTTTTGCAGGGTTTTATGATGATGATGATGGAGCTGCATATGTTGATCCCGAAAAATTGTTAACCTGATGATATTATGGATCTAATATGGGTGTTTGGATGGGTAAAAGAGACATTTCATGCATAACTGGACGGCAGAATGGATGGATATTTGACGGAGGGGTGCAAAATGAAAGAGAAATTTTACCACCAGGGGCTAAATTGCACTTTGTTTTAATCAGGGTGGCAACATATCGGCGCCCTTAAACCACAGAGGTGTAAATTACAGTTAACTCTATCATATATATTCAAACCAAACTTTAAAATAATAGTCATTAAGTTAAAGTTTATTAGAGAACGATATATTTGATATTTAAAGTTTGGTTTGGATATATATGATATTTAGCAAGTTTAAAGGGATATATATGAAATTCTCCCTTATATAATTACCGTTTATAAAACAGTTTCACTAAAATATAAGTTTTATATAATTACCGTATATAAACTGGTGAATTCGATCGGTATCGGTTCGGTTTCTTACAGAGTTACGGTACCCGTACGAAACCGGCACTTACTATAGCAACAAAAGAGAAAACCTAAAAAAATAAAGTACATGCACAAAAGAATATCACAAATGTTTAACATCAATCGAGAACCAAAAAAGGAATATTGGTTCCGATAATATCGACGTCGGTACTGATGATGTTGTTCGGTCGGTATCGGTTAAGTGTTTAAACTTGTAAGGCTTGGTTTCAACGACATATACATTGGTATTCAACCCACGAAAAAAATCATATCGAAACGCTAATAAAAAAAAGCACGTGGAAACTGCATATTCCGAATTTTATAAAATATCATATTTTAAAGGTCGTAAGAGAAAAAAACAAAAAAATACGAAACCTTAAAGTAGCTTTAACAGCTTGTACGTTCGTGCTCCGATAACTTGTACATTAAAACAATCAATGTTAAAATTTTAAAGATGTCACGTCACCGTAAAGAAAGAAAATGGGTTAAAATGTTTCGAGGGATAAAATGAGGAAAGCCAGAGTTGTTGACTTTTATCAAGTTTCATCATCTTTTTAAAATCAAATAACGTTTACATGCTTCAATAGTTTAAAAATATATATATACATAAAATCGAGAATTTTATGGTTTTTAAATTAAGTATCGTATTGTTATATAATTTTTTTAAACCATTTTTTTAACCCATATCATAGTGTGGTTATAGCGTGATTATAGCATTAATTTATAGTGTGATTATAACAGTAATAGTGTGATTTGCAATATGATTATGACGTTAACAGCGTGAATTGTATCATGTGAAGCGGTAGCATGAATATATGTTCCAAACGGTAACAAACTTTGGGTTCATCCCACCTTAAAGTTCCAAAAGGTAACGTGTCAGTGGTCTGTTTTGTCTGGATGCCAGAAAAACTAAAGTCATGGTTCATAGTCCCGGGTTCTCAACGAAGGATCACCCAGGTTTTTGTTCTTCTGACATCCGAACAAATATTAGGGTTGTAAACCAGCCGAGTCAGAATGGGCTCAGGCTCGAAGTTAAACGAGACGGCTCATCTCAATAATTTTAACGAGTTGAAAAGTTGAACTCAAGCTTGGCTCGTGAAAAACTCGAGCCAACTCCCTTAATTTTAAACAACATACTCGACATGTAATATTGCGGAAGCTAAATTTTTGTAAAAAATGGACATGATGGTCCTAAAAAAATCACGTTTTCCTTACGCAAGACCTGTTGTTCGAACCAACATGAATTATCCAACATAAAATGATTATATTTATACCAAAAAGGAATAACGACTAAATTATTATAACACAAGATACAAAAACTTTTGTTAATCATTTGACATCTAATTTCACAAACTTTTCTTTAACTTCAAAGATGTGTGTGTTGATGCCAAATCCCGAGCACTTGATCTTCCATTTTCAAGTTAGTTCCGACTTCAACTTAAGGCAATGTAATGCCAATAACTAGTATTAAACATATAATATACAAGACTCACATCAAATAAAATAAAGAAGTCAAAACATAAGAGCTAACGACAAAAGTTCGAAAACATAACAACTCGGCGGCGTAGGCTACGCTAATGATACGCCATTAGCGTAGCCTACGCCCCCCTTAGCGTAGATTACGCCCAGAACTGCACTACTCTTTCATTTTGTTGTTTTCAACCCATTTTGGTTTGTGCCATGATAGTTCCATGTCAAATGATGGGTTTTAATATAAAGAAGACCAATCGTTCCAAGTTAACACTTTAGTCTCTATGTATTTTAGTTCATCTACTACCTAAATGACCCGTTTAGTCTTTCATACAAAAACCATTCCTCTATTCAACGAGTATGCTAAGATCTTAGAACAACTTTTAGTGTGGAAAACCCAAGTTGATCAATTTAGCCTATAGTTCAATTTAGACACTAACAACTTTATAACAACCTTTGGCATGAAAATGTCATCATGAACTAATAGATCAACAAGTAAATAGTAACAACCAATGATAGATATTCAAAAGTACAATATACCTTGATGATTTACCATTCAACGCTTACCAACTCGTGAGTCTTTCCGTCAATAACTAGAACTTGTCCAATCAGAATGAATTCAAATGATCTACTTACAACTTTAGCAACTACACAATGGTCTTAGTAACAATATGTAGATCCCATGACCAACTAAATGCACAAAAGCAACATACTTGACATAACCTTCTTTAAATTTATAAAGTAACTAAGTGCTTTAACAACATTACATGATGATTACTAAAATGATTACATATACGTAATGTAAGTTGGCATGTAAACTCATAAATTAAATGTGAACTTTACTTACTCATCATCTTCCTCACAAGAAGTTTTCAAGTAAACCCAATCAATATAACATTTCAAAATATAGAAATGGTTAGTTTATAAGTATTATATTACTCACCTTCCAACAGTTTCATGTACTTGATACAATGTCCTTCTCTATTACTCTTCTTGATTAAAACTCTTGAGATTTATTTCTCATAGGCAATAAACTATATAATTAGCAATACTACATAAGACAATCTAATACATTTCAACATGAAGGATGTGTAAGATAAACTTACCTTTGCCCGTAGGATTCTTGTTAGTTTATCTCCAACCTCGATCCGTTGATTTCCAAGCTTTAACACACCTAGCTTATTGAAAATCAACATATAATATTTACGATACATATTACTTCAATCCAACATTAGTACCCGTTCAACAATTCTCAACACATAAGTTCATTCATCCACAAAGTCAAACAAAATCTATATATGTAAATCAACCCATTTAACCCGTTTGTACAAAACTTGTATAATATTATATTTTCATAATTTCAACACTTCAAACATACTTCAATAGGTACAATACACCATTTGAAACCAACAATATAATCATCCAAAACATTGAATTTTAATCTAAGTTGCTTTCATGATTTCACTGTTTCAACGACAGGTATGATGTATTTCACACTTTTGACTCATTTATTGGCTACGTTTTTCTTTATTTAAAATTTTGTAGAAACTACACTCAACAAGGTTTCCAACCATATAAAGAACACCCCAAACGGACACTCGTTGATTTTATATAATTTTTTGTAAAACAATCTAAAATCTGTGTAAAAGCTGTGATTTTTAGCACTATTTCTTCATATGATTTTGATCCAAACCTTATTGAAAGCAAAGACAAATTAAAACTATAAAATATAATGCTATACTATGTTTTTAAACAAAACCATAAAAGAACATAATTAAGACATAGCAAGATGACCATACAACTAACTTCGCTATACATCCATTAAAATACAAATGCTTCCAATATTGAAACCCATATCAAAAGAAATAACATTGCACATTATAGATAATATTCTTGTTACAAGAAATTGGGATCCAAATTCTTTTATACCTAAACCACCACAACACTCTCAAGAGAAAAAAACACACATACAATGATTTTATTGATGTGAGATGCTAGTATTTTACATAAAAAAAAAGACGACATCATCATTAAAAAATTTAAACGTTTTTTTTAAATAAAAAGAAGAAAAGAACAAAACCAGCTAAACCCATAATCGCTGATTGAATTAAAGAAAGTGTATTCGATGTCTGTGATTGAGTAGGCGTCGGTTTCCACTCATTAGCATTTGCTTGCATCGTTGCACGGGCAAAGAATATGGCAAAAGCAACCATGACCACTTGAAAAGAATCCATTCTCATATCTCTTGGTGTTTTAACGGACCAGTTTTGCATTAATTTACAATCCTTGTAGACTCGTTAATATATTGCAAGGACATGTGTAGTTAGAAACAATAACTTCACGATAACTACAAGAAAGAAGGATGATATCTAATGTTAGCAAGCAATGCCAACATTATTCGTCAATGATGCTGGCCAAGGCCGGTGGCAAAAACAAGAAGCACAAACATTGCCCCAAAGTCACAATCTTGGACTATGTTTTATAACTTTAAATAATTTTTTTTATAAAGAAATGGGAAATGCGTATATTATATTAATCTTATTGTTAATTTGTAAAATATTTTAACGTGTGCATTTAGAGAAATCAAAATGAAATTTTGGAAAAGAAAATAATTTTATTTTTTGGGAATAATTCATGATAAAAGATATTGTTTTTATGGTACGAAATATTGTTTTGTTGAAATGGGTCATTGACCCATGAGTCCAATCATATGATTGATAACCGATCATTGAGTCATGGACCTCTACCCACACACTGCCACCACCCATGTGTAATGTGTTACTCTTTAAAGAAATATAATATCTAACTAGTCACATGGCTTAATCAAAATGTTTAATTATTATTAAAATTATTTTTTTTCCTGTGAAGAAATGATATTATGCTATAAGTAAAATTGTTAAAAAGCATCCAAAAATGCGAAAATTAAAACTATTTCAAAATAAAATAAATTACTAAACGTTGTTTCAAATAGAGCAAAGCATGATCGATGTGCAACTCGACCTTGGATTGATTGTGAGCCCTTTGGACAAATCTTACAAAGTTGCTCCACTCCGCTGTTTAAGAACCATCTCACCCACACTTAATCATCCTTTTGGATATATGACACATTATAAAAATGTACTAAAATACAAATGTAAAATATAGTTATCCATATGTTAATATCCTACTTTATAATCATCACCAAGTATTACCTTAGTTTACCGTAGGGCTATCACGACACGATAAAACATGACACGATAAAACACGACACGATAAGACACGATGACCTGTTACACGACACGATAACTAATCGTATCATTTTTTCCAAACATGAACACGACATGTTTAGAAACAGGTCACCTGTTAAGGGACCTGTTTAGAAAGAATAAATATAACATATGTAATAAAAGAAAAAATGTCAACACTTTATAAAAATTTAAATATTTGAATCATAACATCCATTATCATAATAAATCATAAACCTTTCTCAAACAAAAACCCATAAAGTCAAATACACATCAAGATTGTAATACGCACTAGATTGCAATTAACAGATTCTATTAATCATATAATAGAATGGAGAATCAGAAGCCATACACACATTGTAATTAACAGATTCAATTCGAACAATTACCTCTGATTGGAGAGGCCGGAGATGACGAGGACGATGGAGAAGGGGTAAGCCGTCGAGCCGGTGAGGACTGACAAGGCCGATGCCCGATGTAGAAGAAGACTGATATGCGTATGCGGCTAGATTGCTTGAATGTTTGATGCCTTGATGGAGTGTAAAAAGATTAGGTCAGAAGAAAGCGATGGAAGGTCAAAAGAAAGATTAGGTAGGCAACCTGATGCAAATTGCAGGTTAAGTGTTTGGGCTTGGGGCCTTTCGAAAAAAAATGTTTGGGCTTGGGCTTGGTAAATACTAAACAACATGTTAAGTGTTAACATGTTCCTAACGGGTCTTAACAAGTTAACATGTCTTTAACCAGTTTAGACAAGAATTTAACACGTCCCTAACGTGTCGACCTGTTTAAGACATGAAACCTGTTAAAGTCAAACACGGGACATGTTAATTACGTGTCGTTTTGTGTCGTGTTAACAGTTCAGTGTCCAAAATTGTCAGCCCTAGTTTACCGGTCATTTGAAAGGTATGTCAACCGGAGTGTAGCGTGTTGTTTTCATGACAACAAAGTTTAATATGAGGAGAATGTTTGATCACCATTGTTGTCATCATATGGAAAATAATGAACATTGTAATATGAATGTCATGCAGTTTTTAAGTCATATTCTACCATCGAGTAAACTTGGAGATAGGTAAATTGTGTATCATAGTGTAGGATTTGATTCATTGATCTCTACTTTCAAAACCGTTTTCTTTTTAACTGTTACTTTATTTTATATGCCTAGCCCATAACAAAGAAAATAGAACCCAAATCAATCCAAATATAAACTACGAGGAATTTGGAGAGTATTTTTTTATAGTTGATTAATATCATTAAACTGCCATAAATTTCGAAGGTTCCCTCTTTGGCCTTCAATTTTGAGTGTGTTTGGGTGGTGGGGCCGCCCACGGCACCGCCGCCACCACTACCACTACGTCATGGCACGACTTCCATTTACTGCTTCTCCTACTAGCGCCATGGTTTATCTCTCCAAATCCTACCGTTTTTTTCTAACCGTTGGAGCCTAACGGCTCTTTTGGCTTTAAAAAAAACTATAAATACAAACATTTTTTTTTAAAGGCAAATTTCTTTATTCCTTTAAAAGTGAGACTTAAACCCATGACATCCTCAAACATTGATGTTCTAGAGGATTTTCCTCTACCACCGGATCACCAACCCCAATGACAAATACAAACATTTAACAACCAAAATCAATCATGTGTCCAAAAGTATTAAGAGTTTGAACCATTAGATAACTCAAGAGAAGCACACTAATCATAATATTGATGCAACCAAAAAGCATTAATACTCATTGATTTTACCAAATAAGATAAACTCCATTTTCACCAGTTCACTCACTTCACCACCAAATGGCAACACCAACCCATTTTATTCCTCAAGCATAAGCATAATAATAACATTAAAGATTTCAAGGGCATTTGGGTCTGCCGCCGTGAGTTTTCATGTTGGTGTAGCAAGGGCCGCAAACCTCCCGGTTGCCGGACTGCCCTGGCGGAACACATTTGCACCGGTCACAACATGTCACACAAGCTCTCAGGCATACATTCTGCCTTGAATGAAGTTTGCATCTCACAAGACATGGTGGGTAGCATTCTGCAAAAAGAACACAAAAATATACATTTTAAATGGAAATATATCAATCCAAGAAATAAGGGTGTTTGAAAAAATGAATTTTTTTTTATTAATAGAGGCCGGTTTAGGGAAACATATTGGTTTCGATGTCAATTTTGAAACCAATTTGGTTTTTTTTTTTCTAGGTAATCCGCTATGTGTGGCAGCGGCCTCAACCGAATCCGCTCGTTTGAAGGAGAGAACTCAAGCTCAAAAAAAATGAATTTCTTTTTCTTTTTTAATAATAGTTTAACATATAATTTAATTTTTCTCATATTATTTATTAGCTTTATTAAAGTCTGACATTCCGATATAATTTTTTTTTTGAAACCCAGGCTTTTTTTAAATATAGACTAAAAAACACTTTATTTGAAAAAGACACGGTTTTTATTAAAATTTATATTGAAATGTAAAAAAACTAACAAAACGTGGTATTTTGAAATCGACTCCGTTTTAATAAAATTTATATCGGAATGTTATAATCAAACAAAACGAGTATTTATTAAAAATTAAATATTATAAGTTCTTAAAGAAAAATATGTTAAATGAACTATTAAAAAATTAATTAATATGTTGTGTTGAATACGCTCTACTGTAGATGTCTACCAACCAAATTGATTTCAAAATCCAACTAGAAATCAAACATTTTCTCAAAACCCCTGTAAATAAAAAAAATCTTTGAAAGAATATAAAGATAATACCTTTAGAGTTTCTTGGTGGGGTTGGAGGGGTGCGTGTGGGTGGCTTGGCGACTGGTGGTGTAGGGGTAGGTGGTTTAACCACTGGTGGAGTAGGGGTAGGTGGTTTAACCACTGGTGGTGTGGTGGTGGGGGGTTTAACCACTGGTGGTGTAGTGGTGGGGGGTTTAACCACTGGTGGTGTAGTGGTGGGGGGTTTAACCACTGGTGGTGTAGGGGTGGGGGGTTTAACCACCGGTGGTGTAGGGGTAGGTGGTTTAACCACTGGTGGTGTGGTGGTGGGGGGTTTAACCACTGGTGGTGTAGTGGTGGGGGGTTTAACCACTGGTGGTGTAGGGGTGGGGGGTTTAACCACCGGTGGAGAAGGTGGTGGTAGTGTTGGCTTCACTTCTGGTGGAGGAGGTGTGGTTTTGACTGGGGCAGGGGTGGTGGCAACAAATGCAGCCTGTATCAAACAAGATCCAAGTTTATCCACAATGTCCTATTACCTTAACCTAAAATTAATCAAACAATAGTTTCTAGGGTGGATCTAAATTCTAAACATACAAACCAACAAATTTCTTTTGGCTTCCAATAAATAAGGACATGTTTGAAAAGGATTTGAAGTCTGGCTACCAATCTGATTGTGACCACTCAAATCTTTTAAAATGGAATATTGAGTGTGTTCTTTTTCTGGAATAACAACACATCTCAAGGTTTTTTTTAAGTAAATATTTTGGTGATCTAAATAAGGTAAATCAAGATTATTTTGCTTAAAAATTTATTTATATTCTTGGTTTTTTGTTCTTTTTTAGTAGAATAGTTTACTACAAGAATCCAAAAATGGACATCAACCATTATAAAATACCATCTAAAAACCAAAAAAAGTACATATTTCAAGATTATGACAAGTATTTCCAGAGAGATCTGTTCTTACCTCTTGTTCACTGGATGTAATATGAAAATTACAAAAAAATAAATAAAAAATAAGAAATAGTTAAAATGTAAATTTTGTTTTTTAGAAACTGGAAGTGATTCAACTCAAGTAAGAAACTTACAGAAGTAGTGACCAGAAGAAGAGAAGCCAAATGGAAGAGATGAAGCTTCATTGCCATATTTAGCAGGTTGGAGGCTTTTCACTTACTGGGGTGACTGCGGTCGGTATAAATAGAACGACTGTCTAGGTTTCAATTTAAATACGATTAATAATAATAATTAATAATTAACTAAGTTTCATCATAAATAAAAGAGTTAATTAGATCATCATGTATACACCCGTGAAGCAACGCGTGATCTTTATACTAAAATGTCTTCTTCAAGCGAAGAAGCCCAGGAAATGGCATTCGGCGTTTTCGCATCAGCGGCGGTTATGTGGTGGCAAGAAGAGGAATCGTCTCAACACCATTAAAACAAATTGCACGTCTCAACCGTGACCGGCGGTTGCTAACGCACTTTTACTCAAATATTACTTTGACGAAAGGTGTCTGTACGGGGAGGAGCAATTTAATACCCGGTTTCGAATGAGTCATAAATTATTTTTAAGAATTAATAATGATCTCGAGAGAGACGTGCATTGGTTCCGTCAACGGGTTGACGCGAGAGGTCGGGTTGGTTTTACCTCCATTCAAAAGTGTACGGCCGCGATTCGTCAAATGGCGTATGGCACCGCTAATGATTCGTTTGACGATTACTTGAAGATGTCAGAACGAACGATCATGTCATGTATTTACAAGTTTTGTAAAGCTATAATTTTATTGTACGGTAAGATATATTTACATAAACCGTCGGCAAGCGACATTCAACAATTATATGCTTTTCATGAAGCTAAACACAGATTTGTCGGGATGCTCGGCAACATCGATTGCACGCATTGGGATTGAAAAAATTGCCCCAATGCGTGGCGAGTTCAGTTTGCACGCGGGGATCATCCTCGTCCTAGGTTCTTCAAATGATCTATGGTTTTGGCTAGCATTCTTTGGCGTTGCCGGTGCGAACAATGACATTAATGTCCTTAATCAATCGCCTATATTCGACGATATGATCAATGGAACCGCACCCGACTCATCGTTTGAACTTAGAGGATCACATTACAAGCGTGGGTATTATCTAGCCGATGGAATATATCCAGAATATGCTACAATTGCCAAGTCTCTTACGTGTCTAGAAGGTATTAAACGTAATAATTATAAAAAGGCTCATGAGGCAAGAAAAGATATCGAACGAGCGTTCGGTCTCTTGAATAATAAGTGGCATATAATCGAACGGCCGGCTCGATCTTGGTCTCAAACCAAAATTCGAAACATTATGTATGCTTGTGTGATTTTGCATAATATGATTTTAGAGTATCAAACAGTGACAATTTGTCAATACAACCCAAATGAGGAGTAGCCTACGCACGAAGAAATTGATGAAAATCAAAAGCAAGTAAACCGACAAGAAATACGCAATCGAGAAATTTATAACGCACTAAAGGTGGACTTGATTGAGTATGTTTACGAAAATTCAAATCATTAGGTAATTTTTTTTAGTGGTGTAATTTTTTATTAAGTAATGTAATTTTTTTAATTATTAATGAAATATTATTTAGGTTTAATTTTATTATGTTTTATTTTATTTAAATGAATATTAAAAAAAACATTTAATTATCACACAACCTCAATCACTTGGGTATTTCTCTTGCCAACTGATAGATGGTGTGATAATGAAGGTGTGACGTGGCGCCATGTAGCATACTTTTCCATCACTTGAGACCCTTATCACTTGAGTATACCCCTTACTCTTACACACATAATCATGTGATTTGCAAAAGGTAACATGTTTGGATACTATGGTTTAATTAAAATAACAGGTTTGAGTTTTATACTTTTAATTTTATAACAAGTTTGGATATTAAGGCTAACTTTCATTAAGTTTTCTGTTAAATTTGTGTAAAATGATTAAAATACCATTTGCGTAAAATAACAGGTTTGAGTACTAAGATTTTAAAGTAAAAGAGTATTTTGGTCATTTCATCTCAAGTTAACGAAAAAATATACCAAAACTCGTTACAAAATTGAAAATATAAAAGTCAAAAATGTTACTTTAAACACTTAATGCTCAAACATGTTATTTTTCAGCAAACCACATGAACTATCTGTATAATCAACTCCGAATAAAAGAATTTTAATTATTTTCCTTGAATTAAAGCCGGTAATTAATTTCTAAGTTTTATATGTATGCATAGCTTTAAAATTTTATAGAATGGATCATTTAAGAACTTCTAAATATTTTGAGAACTCGTCAAAAATCCCATCAAAACAATTTTTTTTGTTTTTACTATTTTTATTGTTAGAATACAACATAAAAAATAGATTTATATATGTAAATTTACATGTCTTCATATATTAAAAAAAATATACACTTGTGTTTATCACTTACACATGTGTAAATGTTTACCATTTACACATGTATATAAATTTTTTTAAGAATAATTTAGAGAGAATTAATTAATTAATTAAAGAGATATTTAATTTTTTTATGTTATATTTTAATAATAAATATAGTTAAAACAAAAAAATAATTTTAATTGGTTTTTTGACGAGTTCTCATTTGAACCTAACCCTATAGACAAATATACTGAACATGCACGTGCAAAACATACATGTTTTAATAATAATAATAGAACATGGGCCCTACACGATAAAAATCGTTACTGAGGGAATATAAACAACAAAGAATTTAAAAAAGTAGTTTTATGTTTCAAAAAGGTTAAACGCTTAGACTTGATGATTAATTTATATTAAATTTTAAATTTTGTTATTGGTTTTATAAAAATATACTTCATTGTTGTAAGGGTTTTTGGTATTCCTAGTATGATAGCAGAGCCGGTCCTGAGGATTTGAATGTCCTACATGAGTCGAAAAAAAAGGTCTATAATATATAATTTTATAAAAGGCCTAATAATTTTTTTTAAAGTCTCAACAATTATATATATATATATATATAATTCTTTTTATTTTTTTTTAATTTTTTTTACCTCTCGAAATGTTAGGCCCACTACGGTTGTGTTGCCCGCAGGCCTATTGGGTCGGCCCTGTGTGAGAGCTCTTTAAGGACGTTGTTAGCGTGGAACACCGTTGTGACATCCGGCAATTTAGGGTTAACCCCATTAACCAAACCCAGTTAAAGTTAACCTAATTAACTTAACTCAAACCCCATGGATTATTTCTGTCATTTCTTCAAACCCTAACTACAAGGACTAATCATGTAATTAGCCTAAATTATATTCTCTTTAACCTTGTATAGTCAAAATCCAATACTAAAGTCTTGTTGACTTTTGATAGTCAAACTAACCATGTTTCTAACTCCACCCAAATATTAAGGACCAATTCGGTCCTTCTTTCAAACTCAAATCAATGATGAAGGAAGAATATTGTCCTCGCAATGAGATCCAGAAGTTAGAGGGAGAGTTTTGGAACTTAAAGATGGAGGGTTCTGAAATTGAACTCTATACACCCGTTCCCATGAACTGGCTACTATGTGCCCGCATATGGTAACTCCTGATTACAAAAGAATTGAGCTTTACATTGGAGGTCTAGTGCCTCAAATACAAAGCATGGTGACTTCATCCAATCCTACCACTATCCAACAAACCATCCGACTTGCGCATAAGTTAACCGACCAAGCAGTGACACAAGGGACCCTACCTCCGAGAGGTTCAGTTGCTAAACCCACCGACAATCACAAACGCAAGTTTGATCACCATTCCAACACCCACAACCACTCCAACTCCCACTCCAAAGGACCCCAACCCAACCAACCCCAGTTTAATCAACCGCAGCAGCAGCAACAGCGTAGGTTTGAGCCTACCAAGAACTTCAATCAGTCGACCTCTTCTGGTCAAAACCAGGGTGGTTACGCGGGGAAGTCTCCGAAGTATAACAAGTGTAACTTCCACCACTTTGGGGTCTGTAATCGTTGCCAGAGGTGCGGAAAAATAGGTCATGCTGCTAAGGACTGTAGGGGTGAGTTACAAACTAAACAACCTTTTCAACAACCGAGATCCACAAGGGGTTGCTTTGAGTGCGGAAAGGAAGGGCATATTCGGAAGAACTGTCCTCAGTTGAAGAAAGGGGGTAATGGAAATCACAACCCTAATCAGAATAACAATGGTAATGGTGGTAACAATGGAAATGGTGGAGGAAATGGTGCGAAGGGACGAGCCTTCGTACTAGGATCTGGAGAAGCCCGTTACGACCATAATGTGGTCACCGGTAAGTTCCTCGTAAATAATTACTTTGCTTCTGTCCTTTTTGACACCGGTGCTGATAGAAGTTTTATATCTAAGAAATTTAGTAATATGATAAAAGGAACTTCATCTCTATTAGAAGATAAGTATACAATAGAGATAGCTGACGGCCAAATAATTGAGGCAACTCACATTCTTAAGGGATGTAAACTTGAGCTAGCTACACATATATTTGATATCGACCTTATGCTGGTCATACTTGATAGTTTTGATATAATCGTCGGCATGGATTGGTTATCTAAAAACCAAGCCAAAATTATCTGTCGTGAGAAGATTGTTCGTATACCCCTCCCGAATGGAGAAACCCTTTCCGTCCAAGGCGAAAGAGTTGGTGCAGTCATGGGCATCATATCTTTCATGAAAGCACAAAAATGCCTTCGAAAGGGGCATACGGCTATTTTGGCTCTCGTTGCTGAGCAGCCCTCAGAAGAGAAGAAGATTGAAGATATTCCCGTTGTGCGTGAATTTTTGGAAGTGTTTCCCGAGGATCTGCCCGGTCTGCCACCGCACCGTCAAGTTGAATTCCAAATTGATTTAACACCCTGAGCAGCACCGATTGCTCGGGCACCTTACAGACTGGCACCCAGTGAATTGCAAGAACTGTCCACTCAATTGCAAGATTTGTTGGATAAAGGTTTCATCCGACCTAGTTCATCACCGTGGGGAGCTCCGGTACTATTTGTCAAGAAGAAGGACGGAACTTTCCGTATGTGTATTGACTACCGGGAGCTGAATAAAGTCACAATCAAGAGCCGCTACCCTTTACCCCGCATAGATGACCTCTTTGATCAACTCCAAGGATCAAGTTTCTATTCCAAGATAGATCTTAGGTCCGGCTACCATCAGTTGAGAGTCCGAGAAGAGGATATCTCAAAGACTGCATTCAGAACGAGGTACGACCATTACG
This sequence comes from Smallanthus sonchifolius, assembly GCA_023525975.1. NCBI lineage: Eukaryota > Viridiplantae > Streptophyta > Magnoliopsida > Asterales > Asteraceae > Smallanthus > Smallanthus sonchifolius. The sequence goes on along the minus strand of CM042031.1, from coordinate 66,132,960 downwards.
AATTTATGGTCATGCCTTTCGGGTTAACCAACGCACCTGCGGTATTCATGGATCTCATGAACCGTGTGACAAGCCATACCTTGACCAGTTCGTTATCGTTTTCATCGACGACATCCTCATTTATTCCAAGAACAAGGAAGAACATGAAGAACATCTACGCCTAATTTTGGAATTACTTAAGCGAGAGCAACTGTATGCTAAGTTTTCCAAGTGTGAATTTTGGATCCGGGAAGTTCAGTTTCTAGGACATGTGGTTAACGAGAAAGGGATACATGTCGACCCATCCAAAATAGAAGCCATCAAGAATTGGGCAGCACCGACGACTCCGACTGAGGTGCGACAATTTCTGGGATTGGCTGGATATTACCGTCGATTCATCGAAGGATTTTCCAAAATTGCTCAACCCCTCACTACTTTAACTCAAAAGGGTAAAACCTATAATTGGGGCGACAACCAAGAGTCAGCATTCCAACATCTTAAACAGAAACTCTGCAGTGCACCTATTCTAGCTCTTTCGGAAGGAACCGTTGATTTTGTAGTGTATTGTGATGCATCTATTCAAGGTCTGGGTTGTGTCTTAATGCAACGCGAAAAGGTGATCGCATACGCTTCACGACAACTAAAGGTCCACGAGAGAAACTACACCACTCATGACTTAGAGTTGGGAGCCGTAATATTCGCACTTAAGATATGGAGACATTACTTGTATGGTACCAAATGCACCATCTACACTGATCACAAGAGTCTTCAGCACATCTTCGAGCAGAAAGAGTTGAACATGCGACAACGTCGTTGGGTCGAACTCTTAAACGACTATGACTGTGCGATCCGGTACCACCCGGGTAAAGCTAATGTTGTAGCTGATGCCTTAAGTCGAAAAGAAGCGAAACCCAAACGAGTTCGAACATTACAACTTACTATTCACCCCGGATTACCTGACAAAATCCGTAGTGCTCAACTCGAAGCCCTAAAAGAAGAAAATCTACCGTTGGAAAGTACGCGTGGTCTGGAAGCACAACTCGAAGTCAAATCTGACGGTATTCGCTATTTTGCCGAGCGAATATGTGTTCCAGTATTCGGAAACCTAAGGGAACTAGTTATGGATGAGTCTCATAAATCTCGTTACTCTATTCATCCAGGTTCCGACAAAATGTATCATGATCTAAAGATACTATATTGGTAGCCGAAGATGAAGGCCGATATAGCCACCTATGTTAGTAAGTGTCTGACTTGCGCGAAGGTCAAAGTTGAATATCAAAAACCATCCGGTCTTCTGCAACAACCAGAAATTCCCATGTGGAAATGGGAACAAATATCCATGGACTTCATTACCAAATTACCACGAACCCCTACCGTATGTGATACCATATGGGTAATCGTTGATCGATTAACAAAGTCCGCTCACTTCTTAGCAAACAAAGAGACCGACAAAATGGATAAACTTACTCGTACTTACCTGAAAGAAATAGTCTCTCGGCACGGGGTGCCAATTTCTATTATTTCGGATCGTGATGCACGATTCACTTCTCGTTTCTGGCAGTCGTTACATAAAGCCTTAGGCACGCGTATAGATATGAGCACAGCATACCATCCTCAAACTGATGGCCAAACAGAACGTACTATTCAAACGCTGGAGGACATGTTGCGAGCTTGTGTGATTGATTTCGGTAACACTTGGGAGTCTCACCTACCGTTGGTGGAGTTCTCCTACAACAACAGCTATCACACTAGCATCAAGGCAGCTCCATTTGAAGCACTGTATGGACGGAAATGACGTTCTCCCATTTGTTGGACCGAGGTTGGAGATAGCCAACTCACAGGTCCTGAACTTGTATTTGAAACTTCTGAAAAGATCGTTCAAATTAGAAACCGTATGGCGGCAGCTCGTGATCGTCAAAAGAGCTATGCCGACAAGCGTCGTAAACCTTTAGAGTTTCAAATAGGCGACATGGTCCTACTCAAAGTCTCACCTTGGAAAGGTGTCATTTGTTTCGGGAAACGAGGTAAGCTGAATCCTCGTTATGTTGGACCATTCAAAATAATGAAGAGAATCGGACCAGTAGCGTATCAACTGGACCTACCTGAAAGACTTAGTGGTGTGCACAACGTCTTTCACGTCTCAAATTTAAAGAAATGCCTGGCAGACGAATCACTCGCAGTTCCTCTTGAGGAACTACACGTTGATGAACAGTTACGTTTCATCGAAAAACCTGTGGAAATTATGGATAGGGAAGTCAAAACGTTAAATCACAGTAAAATCCCTATTGTCAGAGTTCGTTGGAACTCGAAACGTGGACCGGAATCCACGTGGGAGTGCGAGGATCAGATGATGCGCAAATATTCTAATCTGTTCAAACACTCCGCGTCAAATTCTTAAGGTACTATTTTAATTTTCGGGACAAAAATTATTTCAACTAGGGGATGATGTGATATCCCGGGAAATTTTTTTTATTATTATTTAATTTTCGGGACGAAAATTCTTTCAACTAGGGGATGATGTGACAATCCGGACTTTTCAGTTAGTTCCGTTAGTAAATCCGTTAAATATTCAGTTAATTCCTAACCCAGTTAATCCAATATTAAACCCTAGGGATTAATTCTAGGGTTCATCCGATTATGGGTTAACTAATCATCACCTTAGGCTCAGTTTCAATCAAATTAATTTACATGATCAGTTTCGCAATCACCTAATTGTTGAAAGCCCTCTATCAAATTAATCTGTTAACATCGAATCTGTCATGATCTCAATCTAGGGTTCGTGCATAAAATCAATTTGAGGGTTTTGATCTTAAACCTGTTCTCTATCAAATTAAACTACTCTATCAGATTCGCAAGGTTCAATTTAGTAAAAACCCTATGAAATCCAAGATGTATATCATCAAATTGAAACTGAATCGAACCTAGGGTTCATATACGTCCCTGTTTAATCGAATTCCTATTCAAACATGTTTTAAATGAAATTAAACAACACCAATAGATTCGCAATACTTCAATCAGTAAAAACCCTATGAGAATCTGATCATATAACATCGATTTAATCATAATCCGTAAACTAGGGTTCATACAATTTCAATTTAATCGAACCCTACTCACGATCTGTTTTAAATTCAATTAATATACACGATCAGATTCGCAACTCCTTGTTTAGTAAAAACCCTATGATTTTAATCCAGGTTATCATCGGATTCAATCAAGTCGAATCCCTGTTCTTGATATAGGGTTCGGTCTTTTAATCTATAATTTATCGATCCCAGACTTGTTGATTTCCAAATTAAAATCAATTACAGGTTCGTTATGAACCAACTAACAAAACCCATTTGATACTCTAGCTAACCACGACCGGATTTGATGATTTTGGGTTGGGATCGATCGTGGGTGAGTATGGGGGAGAGGCTCACTGGGGTTACTGATTAAAACCATATGGAACCGGGAATTGTCGCGATGACGCTAGCGGGCGGACTGGTTAAGACAGTGTGCGTGTGTGGGAGAGACCCGGGTTCGAGGCCGAGCTCCCACATCTATTTTTTTTGAGCGATTTCTGGTATATTAAATTAATAAAAATCAAACTTTATAATATTATATTACTATGTAAATGTGTTTTAACCCGAGAAACAGCCCGTAGGCTCGGGTTTGAATTATTAACATATTTTTATAAATTATACCCACTTTTATAAATAATATATTGTTATTATTATCAAGTAAAAATAATATGTTTATATTATTTTTAAGCCATAAATTCGTATAAAATAATACGTTTATATTATTTTCTAACTGTGACCCGTATTATTAAATAATATATATTTATATTATTTCGAATCATTTTATAACATCGTGTATCGATTGAGACTAAATAATAATATAATTAGTTATATTATTTACTCGTATATATATATTTATCTTCTCAATTTTCATGAATGGCAAAACAACCGATTTTATTTATTATTATTTCTGTCATTCGTCGCGTAAAGTAATCCATAACTCCGTGGACACTTTCGTCCACTCTTGAATATTAGAGCGGCTCTTTAAGACGCTCATTTCCGTGTCACTGTCACAATTCCCATTATCATTCCTAATTTATGTGTTTATAATTTTAGGACATTCGTAGGTCTTTTGAGACTTACACGCGTGGTTCCAACTTACCTCTAGGGTGAAACTACCTTCAACGTAAAGCAGGTGAGTTTTCACGGCCCCTTTTACTGTTTTAACTTGGGGGAGAAAACATGACTAAACGATTTTGGATTTTTAATTCGTATGTTATCAATGTTAAATGCTAAGCGTAACACGCTATCACAAAAAGTCCTCAACTAATATCGGACCGTTAATATGGATCTTAGCAAGGTAATATTTAGTAGTACTACTGGGTTTGACAAATCCCACCCGCGTTAGTCGCGCTAACTCGATTAGATATCGAACGGGTGAAATGTTAGCCTACTCACACCGCCAGTGTTGATAGACCTGGCAGGAGGCAATAAACAAACAGTCAGCTTCGGTTGCGAGCGCTTGAGCTGAACATGAACATAGGTTAGCTACCTATAGATACGTACTGAATGAACTTAAATCCGGTAAACGCTTATTTACTTATATTGAAACCTGTGGACTCACCAACCTCGTGTTGACATATTTTTACATGTTTTCTCAGGTCGCTAAGCTAAGACACAGGTGCACGTTAGGGCATGCATGGGATTCAACTGCTTGATTTTGATTTAATTATATTTACTTGAGTTATCCTATTGTACTTGTTTTGATGGGACGTTTAGACTTTTTGGGACTTTTGGACTTTGGTTGTATTTTGCGTATTTACTTTCCTTACGCTTCCGCATTGATACTCTGATTTGAATGGTATTTTCATTTTGAGTCTCATGTAGAGTCGTTCAAAGTAACTAATGTTTGAGATCCTGGTTCGTCACCTCCCAAACGGTAAAACCCCGTTAGTTGAAATTGGGGGTGTGACAGTTAAGCTAAGGCACATGTGCACGTTAGGACATGCATGGTGTCAACATGATGTATTCAATAATTGTCAATCTACTGATCATTTATTATGTTTCCGTTATTCTTAGACTTGGGCGCGTTGTTTTGCGCATTTAATTTCTTTATACGCTTCCGCATTTAACTCTGAACTTTTATGATATTACATTTATGTCCCATATAGTGTCGTTCAATGTAACTGATGACTGAGATCCTGGTTGTCACTTCCAAACGGTAAAACTCTGTTAGTTAAAATTGGGGGTGTGACAGAGGGTTTCACTTAGTTTCTAGTTCAGCCCCTCTAATATTTAACTTGTAAAAGTTGGGGTGTTACAATTGCACGCATTGGTAGTGGCGAAACTTCCCCAATGCATGGCGAGATAAGTTTTCACGTGATGATCATCCTCATCCGTCTATTATGCTTGAAGTTGTGGCTTCCAATGACCTATAGTTCTAGAATGCATTCTTTGGCGTTGTCGGTTCCAATAATGACATTAATGTTCTTAATTAATCGTCTTTATTCGACGGTATGATAAATGAAACCGCACCGGACTCATCTTTTGAACTCAGAGATACACATTACAATCGTAGATATTATCTTGGTGATGAGATACATCCCGAATATGCTACAATTGTCAAATCTCTTAGTGTCCCGAATGTCTGAGATGTGTTACATATAAAGCAGCTCATGACACAGCAAGAAAGGATGTCAAACGAGTGTTTGGTCTATTGAAGAATAAGTGACATATCGTGTCAAAGCCGTCACGATCTCGGTCGCAAAATAAAATAAGGCACATAATGGACGCTTGCGTAATTTTGTATAATATGATTGTAGAGGACGAAGGTGTAGAAATTTGTCAATACAATCCAAATGAAGTGTAGCCAACGTTCGTAGAAACTTGATGAAGATGAAAAGCGAGCAAACCGTAACGATATACGCAACCAAGAAATCCATAACCAGCTAAGGCGGACTTGATTGAACATATTTACGATCGTTCACTAGAATAGTTTGTTTATGTTAAGTTTCTTATTAGTTATTGTTTTGTAACTTTTAATAATATTATTTTATTTATGTTTAGTTTTAATTAATATTATTTTATTTATGTTTATTTTTAATTAATATTATTTTAATTATATTTATTTTTAATTATTTTTGTTTATAAATTGTATAAATAAATAAAATAATTAATGCTCACATCACTCACGCTCACACGGGTATATCCCTGCATGTGAGAATGGTGTGAGAAATCTAGGTAGCTAAGGTGGCACTCACATGACGTGCATTTTTTGCTCACACCACTCACATTCACATGTGTATATCTCATGCCCTAAGGTATTGTTAGTGAGTGTGAGTTGTATTTTCTATCACGTAGGCGTGAGTTCACCTCACTCACTCTACTTAATCTCCACTCACTAGTGAGAGGTATACCCATGAGTGGTTTTTTTGTTTTTTTAATTATTTATTAATTAATTTCAAACAATTAGTTGTTAATAATTAAAAACATAATAAACAACTTACGAGACCAATTTTTTTAAATAATTTCGTTTTCGTTAAAATTTATATCGAATGCCCATTAAAAATAAACAAAACTGTGTATTTTGTTTTTTAGAAAAGTTAATGAATAAAAGTTATTTGAGAAAAATCAAATTATTGTTAAATGAAATATTATAAAAAAATTAAAAAAAATAAATGCATATGTGTCTAAAGGAGATTGGCTTGTTTGAAATCAACAACTTCCTTCAAACGTGAGAGGCTCACGGACCGCTCAAAAGGGGGGAGTGGTGTTCCCCTTGAGCGTGAGCCACGCCACCCACTCATATCCCCCTTTCACAAAATATACATTTTGCTCTTATGGAAAAAACGGTTAATTTATTATTATTTTTTGTATTTAATAATATATATATATATATATATATATATGTGTGTGTGTGTATGTGTGTGCGTGTGTGTATGATTTTGAAGCTCTAGATATATCGACCTAACATCATCAATATGAACCATCACACTTCCCAAACAAAAACCCATGCCACAATACGTGTTCACATTAAGCCATGTGTAATTGCTTCGTGATTGAGTGGAGGCATGGACACGTGGCCCGTGAGCGTGAAACACCACCTCTAGGGCGTGAATGGAGGCGTGAGGAGAACCACAGGCATAGGGCATGCAACTACACAAAAACTAGTCGTTGGCACGTTTAAAATAAAAAAATCCTATAACTACCAAACCTTTTAACATTAAAACCACAACAATTTTTTTATAAAATTACATACAAATCTCTCTCAACCTACAATCATTTTTCCTCTCCAACTATGAATCCTTGGAACCCAAACAACCTGTTTTTCGCTAACCAGCATGGTTTCAACGACAACCAAGATAACGACCGTAGCAACCTCTTTAATACAAATTTTTATCCCAACACGTATGTACCTTAACCACCCGAATCGAAATTCACGTTTGATTTTTGGAACCAAAACCAAGCCCCTCCAACACAACTGAAACATACCACTTTTAAAAATAAAACTTTAACGCGCGGAAGTCTAAATCCCAGAATTTTTTTTTTTTTTTTTACCTCTCGCGTCCCGCGAGAAACATAGGCCACCTCCCTCGCGCCCCGCGAGGGACCTGTTTTCACAGAAAGTTTCCAGTTTTTCTACAGGTTTCATACTTAGCCAAATTTCCATCTTTTTCCAAAATACAAGACAACAAATTCACCCAACACATGGGTTTTTGACTAAAAACATCATGGCAACATATGATTACACCAAAATATAACTTTTGTGCCAAATTACACCACTTTACATGGATTTTACGAAAATCCTTAAAATACCAAAAGTGCATACGAGAACTCTTCACGCCTTGGACTTGACTTGGACTACTTCGGAGCCTTTCCTACAACCATATAAACATATCACCATTAGTAATGAGATAAACATAACCAACAAGTATTTACAACTTGTTTTCACTCTTTTCACCCATTTGACCCGTTTGCATCTATTTGGTCTATTAGAGTTCCATACTTTAGCATTTCATCAACATATTACCATTGTAATGTGTTAAACATAACAAACAAGTGATTACAACTTGTTTTCACACCTTTCACCCATTTGACCCGTTAACACCCATTTGACCCGTTAACACCATTTGGTCAATTAAGGATTTCATACACTTGTATATCTCCTACAAGTTACTTTCCTCATTTCATTATCACTTTTCCATTTCCATTATGGCACGTAGGCCATAACTTCATATCCCATAGGATACGAGATCATAACTCCAATACTAATCTATCCATTATGGTACTTAGACCATAACTCCATATCCATTCTATCCATTATGGTTCATAGACCATAACTCCATATCCATTCTATCCATTATGGTTCATAGACCATAACTCCATATCCATTCTATGCATTATGGTTCATAGACCATAACTCCATATCAACATATCCATTATAGTATAAATACTATAACTACATTCATTCAATTATGCATACAATTTCATGCTCATTCATACCACATAACAAATTATGCAACTTTACATATTATACATACAACCTTGCATAAAACTCATTTATCCCCGTTTCATTTATGATCAACACATGATCCATTTCCATTATAGCTTAACACTATAACTACATTCATTCATTGTACATACTAAATCATTCACAATTTATCATATCACAAGTATGTACACAATCACATAACACATAATTCACAAAATTCACCATTTATCATCAATACTAAGTAAGTGCATAGGCACTTACCTTTCGGGTTAGAAGATCCCGCACCGCTCTCAAGCTTTGCAATTTGATTACCTAAACACATTCGCCTAGTTTAGTAATCTAACATATACCAAAATTTCATTACAATTGAGTTCACAACTCAATTTCCCAATTTCAACCCAAATTGACCCGTTTGGGTTATCCTCATAACCAAACACCCTTTTTCACCACAAACTCACCTACTTGAGTTTCATTAACTTAATCTTAACACTAATTCTTCTTTCAAAAATTATTATTAAGTTAATTTGGTGTTTGTTCAAGTGTCTAACATCTTAAAAACACTTAATCTTCATTAATTCAACATTCTAGCATTATGATCCAAACACCCCCAATTTTCACCATATGAACCCTAACTTCTCATAATCAAAATCAAAGGGTTCTAAGATGTTAATCATCATTCTTTAACTTTAGTTTAGCTAGATTATTAATAATCTAACACTATTTCACCACATGCATACATAAATTCGAGTTTCTATCAAAACCCACCAAGAACACCTCAAGAATGAGAGGAAAGGGATGATCAACACTTACTTGATGTTAGAGAGGTGATGTGTGAGCCAACACCTTCAAGTTTCAAGCTTCAAATGCACGATTTTGGCTTCAATCCCGTTTTCTCCCCTCTTCCTCTTGAACGACCAAACAACTCAAAATGAGTTCAATTTTGACTTCTATAGTCAAATATGGCAGATTTGTCATATTACATATTCAGTCCCTCAACTTTCCTTTTCTCCCCTTTCATTCCAAAACTAGCTAAAACTAGCGTAACCCAGATACTAACTTGAAACCCACTTGTTTCAACTTATTTCTAAATATTATTTTCACCATAATATTTAATTAGAAATATTTATTTATTTATAACGAGACCCGGATTTTGGTTCGTTACAACAACCCATACTCGAATTAATACCCAAAACAAGTCCTGTTGATGGGGCAATCGTCTAAACGGTCCAAAACGTCATCGCCCGATGATTATGTAATATCATAGCAAATTCCCAAATTTATCTCAATGACACTGATGACGAGATTGATTTACCGGTTGAACCAGTTCGTCCGCCCGCGAGAGATAACAAAGGTAAACGGGCAACATCTTCAAACACCATGAACAACCGGTATGTGGGCAAACCTTTACTCTATCCCACAGGGTAGAGAGACTACACCCAGAGAGACCCCTAACTCGAAAAACATACAAAACATGGATGCAATAGACAACCAATAACAAATATCTCGTATCAAAAATATAAATAAGAACAAGACATAGAAGTTCGTACCATAAGTATACAGAAAGAGCAGCAGGCATAATAGTTCCTAAATCTAAAGTCGTGAAGCATACAAGAACCACATGTAACAAGAATCAAGTATTCATAACAGATACAAGAACAACAAGGCATACAAATCTGTGTTACAACCATATAGAAAGACCACTATGACATACAAGTCACTAAGGCTAAAGTGAAACCATTACAGACCTTAGTGATTATGTTTAGTGATTGCCCTGCTGACGTGACAGTGATATGACGGGACGTGAATCACTTATCAGTGATTCCACTACACATAGCCTCATTCTAGATGAGATTTATCTTTTTATATGTTACCATGACCAAAGATGATATGGAGAAAAGACAAAAAAAAATATTGCGTTATACATTAAATGTAACTCGACACATCATGCAAAAGTAAAATTCAACAACAATGTTTTATTTATCTCTTCTCACTCTTAGTTTGAGTTTATCTCCTCTCTCTTGAATTTTTTTAAGAAAAGTATAAAAATATGCATATATGCATTCATTTGTGCATATAGTGTGAGTGCATATATGCATTTAAAAAAACGACTATAAATTCGAGGTCTTTTAAAACCAAACCTTAAACATATTGAAATGTACATGAATTCTAGTCAATTTATATTATAAATAAAGCAAGAGTTAATGCGGTTCTCACGATTCTTAACATTTTGTTGGTTCTCAAAAGAACATACCCCTATATATATATATGATTATGTGTTTATTAATTTATTGAGTATGTGAAATATGAAAGCTAATAACTAATGGGCTATTAGGAAGTTGAATTATGATTTTATACCATGAGGGTATGATTGCTATGTTGTATTATGATTTTAGTTGTGTTAATGAGGTTTATGAAGGTCATAATACTTGGTTACATTGGAATGAGATGCTCATGTTTGAAAGGGACGACTTGGTAAGTTATTCTTGTTTCATAGTAAAAGGTGTTAGTATTGACTTGGTAAGGTATGTTAGTTTATAATTGTGAATATGGACGTGAAACTCACAAATTGATTTAAGATGTATATACTAAAGATTTGGTATTGCTTTGCGTACCAAATAATATTAATAATTAACTTGAAATGTTAATAAGGATTTAATTGAGGTTATGACAGAGTTTTCATCATATTAAATTACAAATATGTTGTTTTAAAAGTTGTATAAGTTATGGGTATGAAAATTGGTATGTTAAACTTGAAATTTTGGGTTTTGGCATGTAGGGGGCGTAGCTTACGCTGGTGGGGGCGTAGGCTACGACACCTGGGAGTATATACGCTTGAAACCTACTATTTTACGCCAAGGGCATACGTTGGTGGGCAGCCAACGTAGGCTACACTGAGCTCGACGTAGCTTACACCGAGTCCCTTCGAGTTCCTATGTTTTGCCATTTTTGAGTCCAAGCTTGGTTTTTTTATTACTCTTTGATCTTATGTACTTTTAATACTAATTTATGGTTTTATAAACACCTTAGGTAAGGCTCTCACAGAAAACGAATTGATGTTGTAGGTCAAGTTTGTGGAGTTCGGTGTTTGAAGATCAAGATCTCAAAGCGAATCATGGATGGCACGTCCCATATGTGAACTTGTTTTGTATGTTGACAAAGTTTTTATTTCGATCTTGTTATTAGTAGTAGTCTAACTACATAAGATGTTATGAAGAGTGGATTTTAACTCAATAGTTGGTTTTATAAACGAAACAAAATGTTATTTTCAAACGAAAAAGTTGGGACCTATTTTCCGTTGCAACATGTTTAAAACTTATTGGTTTATAGAAATTTAGGGTGTTACATCGAGAAGGTCATATTGTATGGAATTGGAGATGGAAGAAAGTCCTACCGGGAGATGATGAATTAGAAGCTTTGGAGATTGTAATCTTCTTTTAAGCAAGATCAACATTTTTTATTCTAAGGATAAGTGGTTTTGGGTTGGTGAAAATTTTGACGATTTTACTGTTAGTAGTCTTGAAAAGAGTACTTTCTCATTTGACAATATTCAATGATATCTTTGTTTTCGATTGGAATAATTGAATCCCAAAGAAAGTCAATATATTTGCTTGAAGGGCAGAATTTGATAAAATTCTTACGTGGTTTGCCTTATAAAAAGAAACATAAACGTGGGTCGTGGTTTATGCAAATTATGTGGTGATTTCCCGGGGACGATCGAACACCTCTTAATTCATTGCTTTTTGGCAAATCATATTCGGCAAATAATCAACCTCTAGTGTAATATCCCCCCAACCTATGCGTTCTCGATTAGAGATTTGCTTTGAGTTCATAGATGCGGGAATGAAAATAAGATTAAGAAGAAGGCGGTCGAGGCTGTGATTCTCATCTTTTTTTTCGAATGGCAAGTTTCTTTAATCTTGTGGGAGTGAGACTTAAACTCATGACCCCCTCAAACCTGGGTGTTTCAAAAGTCTTTGCCTCTACTATTGGGCCACCAACCATGGGCGAAGCTTTCTTAGGGCATACCCCCTCACCTCCGATTTTTCGCTTAGTAATGTTTAATTTATACGTATTCGGCCTATTTTTTGCTCAATAGTGTTAATTCATACGTATTCGGCGAAAATTTTATAGCTTCGGACCCCTGATAGGAAAAAAAAATCTCGGCCCCCCGCGTTTTTCTTCAATCTTCGCCACTGCCACCAACCCTAATGGCCTGTGATTCTCATCTAATGTTGTTGTATTTGGAGGGCCAGAAATAATGTGATTTTTCACTACAAGAAAGCAACTATCTATAAGATTATTGAAGACATCAAGACCATTAGTTTCTTGTGGGTAAAATATAGATCGAAGTTCGATACTTTGGATTGGTCTCGTTGGTGTTCATTTAATTTTCATTTGACACTCTAATTAGTATCTTGGCTTTTGTTTGTCATGCTCTTGCCACTTGCTAGTTCTGTTGTTTTTTTAATAAAATTTTCTCCTCGCTGCTAAAAAAGATATTTGATGATTAAAGTTGCACGTAGTTTTCCATGAATGATGTCTTCGTTTGAGATTTAATTAGTAAATTCCAATTTAAAATTCAATTAAAAAAACTTTTAATAAAAATAAAAAAAGTCAAAACATTATTCATTCAACCCATCAATTAATAATAACTAGTTGTATCCCCCGCGCGATGCGGCGGGTACGGAATCTCTAATCTGACGCTACTATACACAATGTGATTTGTAACGAAGGAACGATGTTAATCTAACCTGTTATGAAGAGTGCCACCCACGATTTCACCTTTTAGCTCTATTAAATAAGATGAACTTTAAAGCATCTTCCGTGCGACATGCATACTGAGTTAATTCCACTCTTAAATACAAAATTCAACTAAACAAATAGACAAAAAAATAAGGTATCGTTGAATGAATCAAAACCAATTAATCTTACGCCTTCGTTTAGCCATGGCTAAAGAATTGATACCAGCTTCCCATGTCCACATCTTGTGACGGGAGCACCCCCAGTTCCACAGATTGTGTGCCAAAAAGCAACACTACATTGCATCTAATCCTACAATCAACAAACAAATCTATATAAATGTCTAATAACCATTTATAATTGCAAAACAGTTGAAGACAAACCTGAAATATGTGCAAAAAAAGCGACACTAAATGACATATAGGAGTGTTATTCAAGTTGTTTTAGTGGGTTTCAGGCTTAAACCCAAAAAACTCGTGTTATTTGTTTAAGGTTTTATCGGGTCACCGAATTCAGTTTTGGAATTGGTAAATGGGTCGTCCAAATTACATCAAAACCTGCAAGGTTAGCAAAGATAACTAAGAACAAAGTATTAGTTGAAACTTAATACATGTAAAATATCCAGCAAAGTGGCAATCTTCCAAGAACAATTAATAACATGAAGCACAAACAAATATAAAGCTCAGCAATGCATCATAGCTTCAACATTCTCTGCTTACAACCCTCAAAGAAACCATGAAATGATAGGAGGAACAATCCCTTAATCCCAAATCTAAATCAATAACCAACATTAGCACGTTAGCGTTTCTAAACTTCATTCTTGCATAATAGATAAATCAAATCCATGGTGAAAAGCCATGAGGGTTAACAATTTTAAGAAGTCAGTTGCCACAATGGCCGACAGAATCGTTAGCCATAGACAAAATCAGGTAAAGTCAGGTGAACGTCACCATCATGGCCGAATTCACAGCAGCGTCTACAAGAGTTTTTTTGGGAACGGTATATTTCAGCAAAAAATTTAGGTTAAAGGGGAAGTAAAAAAAAAAAAGGTTTATGGTGTATCCGCTATTACCAATAGCGGATTAGGAGGAAGAAACTTGAAAAATCTGACACAACTGCGAATGTTGCAGGAGTTAACATAAACCGCTATTCACAATAGCGGATTTATTCACAATAGCGGATTAGGAGAAATAAGCCGCTATTCACAATGGCGGATTAGGAAGAAATGTTCTTGGATGTGGGATGCTACAACTTTTGATCTTCCTAATCCGCCATTGTGAATAGCGGCTTATTTCTCCTAATCCGCTATTGTGAATAGCGGCTTATGTTAACTCGCAACATTCGCAGTTGTGTCAGATTTTTCAAGTTTCTTCCTCCTAATCCGCTATTGGTAATAGCGGATACACCATAAACCTTTTTTTTTTTTTGACTTCCCCTTTAACCTAAATTTTTTGCTGAAATATACCGTTCCCAAAAAAAATTCGCGTCTACAACGGCCGATGGAATCGTCAGCTGGAGACAAAGAGGAGGACATAAACTGGGTAAACTCAAATGAATGTCCCCATCATGGGCTAAAATCACAGCAGCAAACACACACATGTCAACAATCGACAACCGGAGGCAAACAATAGTCAGCGTCGAAAGATCGAAAAAACCCAAAGAAAGAACCTAGAATATCAAAGAATAGAGAGAGAAGGTACCGCAAGTTGTATCTCTGCCGCCTCCATATACGGCCGTAAATCCGCCAGCAACGGCAGGGAAGACCCCAGCTCCCCGTTTGGTAAGTTCGCCGCCACCGTGCAAGACCCCATCTCTCCGTGTCTGTCTAAAAAAGGTTTACATCACCATCAACGAACAGTTGACCAACAACGACCATATCACAAAACATCGAGCTGACCAACAACCACCATATCACAAAACACTTCGTCCGGTAGAACCCAAAACAAAAAGAAGAGATTGCAGTGGAGAGCTTTGGAGAGAGGGAGAGAGAGAACACCGTTATGTTGAAGATCCAATGGTAATGTTGTGATTATGTTGAAGATCATGGCTAAAGTTATAAAAATTACTATTCATTCCGTTCTCTTTTAAATATAGGTATAATTATAAAAAAGACAACAAAAAAATTAATTAAACAAAAGTACATAGAAGTATTAATTTGTTTTGGTTTTGCAAAGGAAATACAAGTAAAAACAAAGAGTAGAGTAGGATATGTTACATAACCTATTTAATTAGGATTGTGTTAAACATACTCTACCTATTGTTATTTTGACTGAATATACATCTCTATTAAATCAGTCATTTTATATAATTACTTTTACAAATACGGGTAAGTTTAGTATACATAAGATACATTTAGCTCTCTCTTTTAGTTGAGGAGATAAAAGCTTACTACCACTTTTCTTTGGATCAAGAACCCTGCCAACACAAAAGATTTAGATCAGTCACTTTGGTGTTCTAGTACGTTTTGTTTTTCTATTTTCTAATTTGATCGCGTGTATCGCCCTTTTTGCATCTTGTAGTTTCCTTTTTAAGACTATGTGTAGTGGGGCAACGCCCCCACCCTCTTGGCGCCCCACTACAATCTCTAATTAGCCCACCTCAACCCTCCCGCCCGTTAAACCCCTCACGCCCTGCCCTTTGACGTCCCATTTAGCCACGATATACGTAAATGTTAGCCCACTGTACTCGGTCTAATAACGTTCCAACGTTCAAAAGTAGCTCTCTCTTTTAGTTATGGTTAAATTAGTACTTTAGAGTTTCAGATCTACAGAAGTAGAGTTGGAAGGAGGATACAGTAGTTTTGTTGGAAAATAAAGTTTTAATAGATATAGGAATAGGATGCTGTTAGTTTGGGAGTGGATGGAAAGACCAGTCCAGCTGGAGTTGTGGTGTAGGCCAGTTAATGCCAGCTTTGTTTAGGAGACGTGGTCATCTTGAGTTATTTTAAATAATGGCCTTGGAAACTGTGCTTGGACTAAATCTCCACTCAATATTATTATTTATTTTTACCTGCAAACTCTGTTCATAGATCAAGGCTTCCTGCTTCGATGCTTATTTTCTTGAACGGCGAACATTGAATCTTGTGACGTCGCACCCTCTATTATATAGGAGAGTCTTGTTCAACTCCGACCAGTACTTATCTATTCTACCACTAGATGAGTGAGAGGTCATCCTGAATCTATAACTTAATACCACATTTGTGATTTTATTTTATTTTTTCAACCTAACAAAGGGGTCATGTAATATTTTCATATCAACTACTTGAATACCTGTGCTTCGTAGCAGATATCAGGTCGTCTAATTCGATCATAATAGGTTCGGTTCGTCACAGTACAACAACGGTAACGACACTCGATATAGGCTACGATACCAAAAAAAACTTGATTTTGAATACAACTCCATTTTCAAATAAATTTATATCGAAACGTTTAAAAAAAATAAAAACAGTCGTGTAATCCGTTTTTTAAAAAAAGTTAACGAACGAAAGTTATTAAATAAAAACGAAAATAATATCAAATTAAACGGGTTAAAACGTATATTATATATAGTATAAGGGATGAAACAAAAACATAAAAAAAAAATTAAAAGCATGACGTGGCCAAAATTTAGCGAAGGTGATACTGTTCAACTACGAGTCTTCCGTAATCTATTTTATAATTTCTGTTTTCCTAAAAATCATAAATGTGTATATACTTTTAAATATTTGTATCAGACATTTTTACTTTTATAGTTATAAAATAGGTAAAAAAATTTACGTACTAACTTTATTTTCATAAATATGATATATGACTCACTTATATATATAAAAAAATAAATAAATATTATCATATTGGACGACCGTACGAGGACACCCAAACAATGACCTCCAAGGACCCGGGCCATCTTAATCATTGAGCAACCTCACACCAACCACCATGGACTCTACCACCGTCACTTCACCAACCAAGATATTTGATGACTCGTGAGCCACATACTAAATTCGATATAATTTAGTAAGTTTCGAAAATCAAATGTAAGATGTAAGAAAGAAAAATCCTTAACTTCATGAATACAAGAGGGATGAAACATAGTAAATAGCTGTAAAAGTAAATATGAGAGTCCAAACAATGTAGAGTATTATAAGGCTATGTATTATGTGTTAGAAGTGAGGTTATGATATTCTTAGAACTCATCAAATGAGTTATTCATATAAACTTGCTAACTTAAATGCGTCTAAACGGGTCACACCATTCGTCATCACTAGCTGTCGTCGCCACGCATCGATGCCACCGACATGATCACTAGAGTTGCCGCCACCTACACAGTCGCCACGGGCATGACCACCATCACCTGTCACCATCGCTGCCTCCACCACCACCACTATTGTCGTTCATGTCTATTTATTAATAATAATAATAATAATAATAACTATTGTGTTAAAATAGTATATAAATATGTCTATTTATTAATAATAATAGCTATTGTGTTAAAATAGTATATAAATAATTTAAAACAATAAACTATTTATTAAAACAATAGTATTCTTATATATTCGAAGGAAATATAGTTACTTGGATCCACTTGATCTGTTTAAAGTTTTATCCTCCATTAAAAAAATATAAAAAATGAACATGGCAATTTCCAATATAATCTAAACCTAAATCTTGGTGCCATTATTGAAATAAGACATATTTTCCGACCATATTCAAAACGAACATAGGGGTACACCTCTTAATAACCTTTTTTTAAAACATAATTCATATGAATTAAGTTTACCTTGATTCTCTTTCACCAAACGTAACTGAACATGCCAACCATATCATATGCATGCTTACACTGTGATAATGCAGTACGTATTACGTAAGTACATCAAAATTAAAAATATATTTTAGAGGAAAATATTGTATTATATAATACCATTTAAATGTTATTCTAAGCCTTTGAAGAGATCCAAATGAAGATTGGTCTCAATTAATATTATCATGCCAAGCAACTAGATTTTGAACTTACATGAAGACACAATTTAAAGTTTGGTCAATTCAAATGTCATTAGAATAAAAAATTGTATGATGATAACATGTACAAAAAAAATGACTTGGGTACATTTTGATTTTTGATCTCTTACCTCATGGTAACTAGACGTATCTTTTAGAAAATTTGTATGTGTAATGACGTGGAAGAGAGGGGTGTGGGTGATGTGTTGACTATTTTAGTGTAACTGGATTGATTTGTTAACCAAGGTGAATCATAATGTACATCAAACGAGTCAGGAGGTACGGAGTACATGCTTGTTTGAGTTTATTATGATTTTAAGTATTTATGAACATCATCGGTTCTTAGGGGTGAAGCCCCTGAGCAATTGGGGTTCCAAGGGGGCAACGCCCCCTTGGCGGAGGTCCGGGAGCACGCCCCTGAGAGCGGGTTCCAAGGGGCGGCAACCCCTGGCTTGGTCGACCTTGAAACTTTTTTTCATTTCCATGACTTGTTATACTTTAGAAAATTGTTTTGGAAGCTGAAAATTGTTAAAATTAGTCATCCGGACTAACTTGTTAATCCGGATTAGTTTTACTCATCCTATGTAGATTTGTTCCTCCGGAGTAGATTTGTTCATCCGGATTTGATTTACTCATCGGGATAGATTGGGTCATCCGGAGTAGATTTGGTCATCCAGACCAAATTGGTCATTTGGTTTAAAATGGTACTCCGGAGTAAACTGAGAATAGTTAATTTCAAACGGTTTTAAATTTGAAAAAATAACTTCTTGATAGCAGTTACTGATTCTCCAAATACAAATACGTTGTTTTGGTCATCTATCTGATTCACACGAAAATCATTATCAGGTTTTCATACTCTTGTTCTCGATATTTACTCTGTGTTTTATCCGATTAAGAAAATTGAGAGTACACTCGAATTGTTGGGAAAAGGTGATTGAATTAATTGATTTCTTTGGGCAATCATAATCTTCCACCTCACCATTAGTTTTTTTACCTTTTTATTCTATTATTTCATTTAAAATTTAATTTGATTTTTGTCAAATAATTTTTACTCTTTCGCCTTCTTAAAAAATGAAATACACGGCCTTGATTTTTTTTTCTACACATTCTGGTATAAGTGGTTTTGTAACGTGTTTGGATCGACATTTCGGATGATAACTAATTGTTTTAAAAAATTAATAAAATGAATTAAAAATAAAAAAAGGTCACTCGTTAATGGTGGATAGTGAAACCATTAAGCCATGAGTAATGGTCTCACGCCCCGTCCACATCAACCCTCTTGGGCGCGACACACACTCGGGGCACTAATGGGGCGTTTGGGCAGGTGCGTGGTTTGAACCACGAGCATGAGGCGCATTCTCAGTTTAAAAAAAATAATAATAATTAATTGTGGATAGTGAAACCATTACACACTTTAGTGGTTTTGTTTAGTGGTTTTACTTCTGCTGACGTGGTGGAGCATTTTTTACTTTTTAGTGAAACCATTACACATAGCCTTATACACTATCTATTGGTGGTTAGTGATTGCCTTCTTGTTGACATGACAGTAACGTGGCGGAGCGTTTTTCACTTTTTAGTGAAAACCATTACACATAGCATAACAGTGGGGGATCATCTTTCTTATCCATCCCAGCCCTGAGCTCTTTGTGCTAAGTGGCGGACCCAGAAAATTTTTTTATTTGGGTTGGAAATTTTTAGAGTTGGTTGACTAGCGATATATAACGCGTATATAACACTAAAATTTTTGGGGGCAATCGGGGGGCTATTGCAAAGTTTTATGGTGGACGATCGAGATTTTAACGCGTATATAACACTAATTTTTTTTAAGGAGGGCGTTGCCCCATACCCGTTATGTAGGTCCGCCCATGTTTGTGCTCCACATTAGTGGCTTGTCAGATTTTCCCATCTCTTCTCTACGGTTTGGTTCGGGTCCAAACAGGTTTCAACCAAAACAGTTTCGGTTCCCAACCCGGTTTTTTTGTGCACTTTTAGTATAGTATATGCAGTGATGCATAAACTATAAAGGTATATGAATTTAACACGGTGACGTTATCGTAAATAAGTGAAACATTAAAAATCGTAAGCTACAAAGATATATGCATTTATGAGTACACTACATGTAGTCATTATATTTAGTGTATGCATTGTACGCGATACTAATAATGCTTTAGTCCATGTATTGTTGCATATACTACATATACATTCTTAATATAGTGTATGCATTAATGATTACATTACATGTGTTACTGATTATACTTTATTATATGCATTGTTACATACATTGTATGTGTTATGATAATACTTTATTATATAGTATACCATGTATGTGTTACTGATAATATTATAGTGTACGTATTGTTGCATGCACCGAATGTGTCCAATTTTTTTCCTCTGACAAATTTTCAATCAATTCATTCTCGGTCGATTTCGATGTAACTTTTGTGAATAAGTTTAGACGTGTGTGGAAGAAAAGTTAATCCACCAATTTAGATCCAATTATTCTCGTTTGATGTTGATTTCGATCAAGTCAGATCTGTAAATAATTTAGATTTAATTGTTACTGTTTGATTTTAATTTAAATTGTATTTTTCTATTTGTTTTCTTCAAATTCACCATAGAACTCAAATCTGTAAATAAGTTTAGACAGATGAGAAAAAAAAACATACAGGCAACAATTTGCGCAGACACGAATAATTTTACACCTACAATGTTAAAAAAGGTGATTTAAGCCTTTGATCAAAATATGATCGCACACAACTAAAGTAGTTCCTAAAAATATTAGTTCTCAAATGTGAGTTGGTTCTCATTTAAACCTCCACTATATGAGCCCGAGCAAAAAGCTCAATCATGTAAAATTAGCGAAGCCCAAGCTTTACACATAAGGCTCAAAACAAACCAAGCCCGAGCCCTCTTAACTTAAACCAGCCGAGGTTGAGCTTAGTCGAGTTTGGGTTTGGCTTGGCTTATTTACATTAGATCGATCCATTTCAAGTAAAGACGCTATTGACATGCAAAGATGACTACTGTTCACAAAAAAATCTTGCACAAAAGGGCAATGTTGTGTGCATCAACATGCACATTGACTTGCATTCTAGATAACCATTTTACAAGTACTTTGAAGTTTGAACTATCTCCTATCAACTTCCTCTTGAACCTCACCATCTGCACACATATCATATATTTTACAAACACTTCAAAACAAGTTAAATCATGCAAAACCATAAACAAAAGGCCTCTTACTCTGTAGATGTACACCCAGGTTGGCTTGAGTGTCTGCTTCTGAGTTGTATGCCTTCAAAATTTTACAAATCCAAAAATACAAGCTTAATATGATAATTATTTATAAAAAAGTTTAAGAGAAATTAAATCACACTAATCCAAACTGAATCATTAGCTGATAATAATCCATAATGTCAATTTGACCAATGACACTCCTAACTTTTACTACGTTCCCAAGAACAATCCAATTCGCATAAACATTATAGATTTACACTTAATGAGATCAAGTTGAGGATTGCCTTTGACAATAAAAATGAAAGTTAGGAATGACATTGGTCAAATTGCCAGTATGGATAATTATCGGGCTATAGGCCAGTGGGTCATAGTTTGGATTATTAAAATCCAACTTGTCAAAAATTAAAACAGCATACCCTTTCAACATGACAAATCTGGAAGGATAGAAACTTCTCCTTAAGCTCCTTTGCCACTTTGCACAAGTCAGTCATGTTTTGAGTTTTGGTTTTCCACAAACCATTAACCTAATTTGCAAAATTGTTTTGATAGATCAATATAATCCGAGCATGAGTATGAAAACCCACGAAAAAGTAAATATGTTTTCTTTTTATTCATATATTATTATTAATGTCTTGACAAATATCAAAACATCAATATCGGCAATGTCCCATACTCCCATTACCCAAAAAAAATGAAAATGTATACCTGCATGCAAACAAGTTTAGAGTCACCGTGCACACGAATGTGCCTAAATCCTCTCTCGAGAGCATAACGCAGCCCTAAAATCAAAGCTCGATATTCAGCAACATTATTAGTTGCTACACCCAGACCTTCACGCAGACGATAAACCTACAAAATTCATGATCATAAAGATTAATGCTGCCAGATATTAGTTACTAAAAGATGATGTGTGTATTATATTTATTATTTAAGTTAGTAACTCATATACCAGACTTCCATCTACTGCACGTAGCACAACTCCAGCACCAGCTGGTCCAGGGTTTCCTTTTGCAGCACCATCAAACTCGAGAATACATGAGCACTGGCGAGAAAGTAGGCCACACAGTTATTTTATATTTACAAGATATTACAATTGATGGAAATAAAAGTAAATAAAAAAAGACTCGAGGGTTTGAAAAACTCACACAATAAGCAGAAACTGGCAGAGCCTCAATAAAGCTTTCAGTTTCAGGCATATTTCTTGGAGAAGCTTCTGATAAAGAAGTTGATCCAACATCTTTCTGTAGAAAGAAAACATCATACACAAACAACAAATCAAAATTAGTGAGTTTCACCATATTGTAACTTGCCTTCTTTTTTTTTTTACAAAAAATCATGTGAACGCTAAAGGTGCAAACACATCAGAACGATCAATGATGTATTTCCAGACCAGATTCGATGAATCAACAGAGGCATTATCTTGTAATTATACATGTAAACAATATCAACGCCTACTAAATTCAAAAGATTGAGGCAAATTGATGCCTTCTCTATAAAAAAAACTCCGTTTAATATAACTAGGCTACTTAATATTCATGGTCAAATAGTTAAACCCACATCCAACAGGCAAATAAGAATTTCGAATAGCATCTGCCATAAATACAATGTAATACAGTGTACTTCTTTTAAAGTATTACCTTCATTTTCTTCTCAGCAGGAGCCTGGCTACCTAGGGGTTGCTGAAACATGGAGACAGGTATTATAAAGTATAACCCATAAATAGAAATTAATACCGATAACATATTAATTCTGAATTTATACGGATTTACTGATGCAATGTTCAACACCTAGCATTAGAAGGAAAAAAAAGATAAACATGGAAATGGAGTTTAGAGTCACTTTCATTTCAAAAAGTCTGTTATAGTTTAATCTTAAAGCATGTTTTTAAAAGTTCCTAGGCAACTTTGTTTCATGAAATCAGTGATAGCCAATTAGACCAACTTTGAGGCTACTAAAAGGAAGAAAAAGTACCATAACTTCACTCATTCTTTTTGATTTTTTTTTTGAACGCGGAAGTATATTCACAAAACCAAACTAGCAAAAAACTAGCCGGCAACAGTTTACCTTGCAAAAGGGTTGTGGACCTTTAACTTTTTTTTCAACCCTACCTTCTCTAATACATGTGCACATATGTGAATACATGCATACTGAAACCAAATGCATGAGTTTACCTTGCAAAAGGGTTGTGGACCTTTAACTTTTTTTTCAACCCTACCTTCTCTAATACATGTGCACATATGTGAATACATAGTTATGCACATGCATACATAGATATTGCATATGTATCTACAAATAAAACACACACACACATATATATATATGTGTGTGTGTGTATAGAGGGACATCAATGAACACATCAGTTCTATATCTTCTTTTACACCATATCCAATTCCTACAGGTTTTGCAAGTCATGGATACAACAATAATGGTGGCCGAGGTACTGGTGGTTATAACTCTAACTCAGGCAGCAATCGTCAATTTGGCTACAACAGCACTGGTGGAAACAATAATGGCGGAAATAGAGGTCAGTTTAATTGGGCATCTAATCAGAATACAGTTTTTGGTACTTGTAACAGGTGTGGCAATAGGCCATATACCATCTCACTGCCTAAACCGTACTTGTAACAGTTTTTGGTACTTGTAATCGTCAATTTGGCTACAACAGCACTGGTGGAAACTATGCTGATTCTCGCTCACAAGCTTCAACTGCATGGCTTCCAGACACTGGTGCTAACAGTCACATTGCACCGGATCTCAGTAGTTTTGACAACTCAGAACCCTATTATGGTGAGGACTCACTTCATGTTGGCAACGGTAAGGGTTTACCTATACTACATATTGGTTCCACAAAATTTCATTCCCCAAACAAAACCTTTTCCCTTTCTGATATACTTCATGTTCCAGAAATAAAACGAAATCTTCTTTCGGTTCAAAAATTTTGCGATGATAATACACGTTTACACGCAATACCCTCCTCACGGGTTCAAGTAAGGATGGGCTCTACTCCATTTGCCTTCCGTCTGTTCGTCCTCTTCACAAAGTTGCTTTTTCAGCTGTTCGTGCATCTTCCAACACATGGCATCAAAGACTTGGGCACCCTCATCCGGAGCTTTTGAAGTCCATGTTATCTATTTATTCACTTCCTGCTCAAAATAAAAGTTTGAGTACCTCTTGTAATTCTTGTCACATGGGGAAATCCTCAAAACTGCACTTGTTATCTTCAAATTTTAAGAGCAATAATGTTTTGGATCTAATTTTCTGTGATGTTTGGGGTCCAGCACCTGTAAAGCCTTTTAATGGTCATAGCTATTTCTTACTTTGTGTTGATCATTTTACTAGATATATGTGGTTTTTTCCATTAAAACACAAATCTGATGGTGCTGCCACATTTAAAAATTTTCATGCCATGGTTGAAGGCCAGTTTCAAACAAAGCTAAAATATGTCCAAACAGATTGGGGTGGCGAATTTCGACCCCTCTCCCCTTTATTTTCTTCTCTCGGCATCATTCACCGTCTCTCATGCCCTCACACCAGTGAGCAAAATGGCTTCGTTGAGAGACGCCACCGACATGTTGTAGAAACAGGCCTTACCCTTTTAGCCCAATCGGGTGTTCCCATGCAATTCTAGCACTATGCGTTTGACATGGCTGTTTATCTCATTAATCGAATGCCCTCTCGCACTGCTTCCAAAACCTCTCCATTTGAACACCTAATTAAGCTCAAACCAGATCTCTCCTTTTTGCGTGTTTTTGGGTGCCAATGCTATCCACACCTACGTCCTTACAACAATCACAAAATGGCCTTCTGCTCCTTACCATGTGTTTTCCTTGGGTACAGTCCCTCACACCATGGTTATCGTTGTCTTGATCCCACAACTGATCGTATATATATAGCTCGTCATGTTCGTTTTGACGAACAATGCTTCCCGTTCACAAAGACTCCTCCCACTCCAGCTACACCATGTCAATCCTCTCCCTATGTCTCATCCTACCCTACTCCTGTTCCTTCCAACACCGAATCAACCAGCCCATCCCCAACTCTCAGCTCCCACCCCACTACTCCACTCACCTCTTCCCAACAGCCCCCTACACCTCCCAGTCCTCCTGACCAGCCCTCACCTGAACCCGCTGAACAGCCCTCTTCACCTCTTAAAACATACAGCCGACGCCCTAAACAACCTACCCCACCTCAACCAAAGAACACTAACACACGCACCCGACCAGCCAACCTCCGTCAAAATCCGAGACCAGCAAACTTATACAGCCCTTCTGCCTTCACTGCCACTACCGACCCCACCCAAACCGAACCCACAACCTTTTCCGTTGCCAACAAAAGTCAGCAGTGGCGAAACGCTATGACTGAGGAATACAAAGCTTTATTGAGAAACGGTACATGGACATTAGTTCCTCCTGTCTGTAACGCTAGTGTGGTTGATTGCAGATGGGTTTACAGGCTTAAAAGGGATCAACACGGTACAATCAAACGTTATAAGGCACGATTGATGGCCAAGGGTTTCAAACAACAACCTGGTATTGATTATCATGAAACTTTCAGCCCTGTTGTAAAGGCCACAACAATACGTGTGGTCCTTTCCTTGGCTGTTGCACGCGGTTGGTCCTTACGACAGTTAGATGTTGATCCATGGATTTGTTGATCCCACCAAACCAAACCATCTATGTCTGTTGCACAAATCCTTGTATGGTTTACAATAGGCCCCTAGAGCGTGGTTTCAACGCCTGTCTGGAGCTCTTCACAAATTGGGTTTCAAAGGATCCAAAACTGACCCGTCACTTTTATTTACTCATCTGCCGGAACTCTTTTATACATGCTTGTATATGTTGACGACATCATTTTGACAGGCAACAGTCCGGCAGCCATTGACAGCATCGTCCAAAATCTGAGTAACACCTTTGCAGTGCAAGACATGGGCTCTCTATCTTATTTTTTTAGGCATTGAGGTTACCTCCAAAGGTTCTGATTTGATTCTCTCTCAGAAGAAGTATATTCTGGAGCTTCTAAACAAGGCTGGTCTTTCGCAATCAAAACCGGTTCCCTCACCTTGCTCCACCTCAGCTAACCTGGCCCTCGGTGACAGTCCACCTTTTGACAATCCGGTCAAATACCGACAGGTTGTAGGGGCTTTGCAGTATCTCACCCTGATACGGCCTGACATATCGTTCGCCGTAAACAAGGTTTGTCAACTTATGCACTCGCCTACAGAGAACCACTGGTCTGCGGTAAAAAGACTACTCCGATATCTGCAGGGTACCTCACATCATGGTCTTCAAATTCAACGTGCTTCTGGCTCCACGTTACATGCCTATACCGATGCTCATTATCAATCTCTTACAGCGTTCTCTGATGCGGATTGGGCAGGTTGTCCTGATGACCGTCGATCCAACGGGGGTTATGCCATCTATCTCGGGTTCAATCTTATCTCCTGGTCAACTAGGAAACAACGAACTGTCTCTCGTTCATCAACCGAATCTGAATACAAAGCATTAGCCGATACAGTTGCCGAACTCACTTGGCTCGAAGCACTTTTACGTGAACTCTACGTCCCAGTACAGTCTGCTCCTATCTTATGGTGTGACAACTTAGGAGCTACATACTTATCAGCAAATCCTATCTTTCATGCTCGCACAAAGCATGTGGAGATCGCTTTTCACTTTGTCAGAGAAAAGGTTGCACAAGGGAAACTTTCGGTTCAATTCATATCTACAAATGACCAAATTGCTGATGTCTTTACAAAGCCACTGCCTTCAGAAAGATTTGCAATTTTACGAGACAAGCTACAGCTCGTTTCCCGGCCTTAGCTTGAGGGGGAATATTAGATAGAAAAATACATATTATTATATTAGAGGGATTAGAGTGTAATTATGTTCTCTATTTATACTCGTAATCATTCTATATTTCACACAATAATACAATACAATTACCAAGTTCAACTACAACTAATAATAGACATAATAAGTATCCAAAGACTTAAAGTGAGTAAAGTAGTCTAACCTGAAAAGGACAGGGAGTAAGTTGGCCAAAAAATTCACTTTGCACATTAGAAACACCAACAGAATATATTGCACTACTGAGCCCATGTGAGGCAAGGTATTTCTCAGCAACATTTGACAACCGATAGCCTTTAAACACAGCAACATCTGGACCACACAGCTAAAGAACAGTACAAACAACAAAGATACATCATTTGTTAAGTGACAATTTGCATAAGTGACATCCTTGGTTTTAAAAAGCGAAAAGCCGCGCTTCATGTGTGATTGGTTTTAAAAAGTGAAAAGCACACTGAGGCGACAGGGTCTAAAACTGAGGCGCAAAGCGCACCACTTTTTGTATGCGAGGCTCACGGTGCTTATATAAAAAATTTTACATATCTCATAGGTTTTTATCATCTCCTACCCAAAATTTAGCTACAAATAAGCTTTATATATGATTTAATACAGAAATTACCTACATGTACAACCTAAAAAGCCTGTTGTACAACACCTTGATGCACAAAAAGTTGCCATGTACATGAGGTGCGTGCCTCACCCGCGCCTTATGTCGGAGGTTATATGCAAAAACAACCAAAGGGGTGAAGAGAGACGCAACTTCTAGTTGTAAATAAACCTTATTTGGTTGTATATAGACGTACTAGATGCGCACGCCTGGAGCTATTTTTAAACCAAGGTGACATCATGGTTTATGAAGTGAAGATGCAGATAAACATATACAAGACAGAAGAAAATAATAAAACCTTTAATTTAGGGTTTATGTAAAGGCAACACAGTGTGAACAAACGTGTATCATTCTAATGCAGCATTAATCAATCATTAGGCGATTAAAGAGGAGGTTATTAGATATGTTTGAAATCTGATTATTGCGATTTTGATTGAATGATTTCATAATTAACCTTACCAGAGACTGGAAATCACTCAAACTTCTGTAAACACCAACAATGTCTCCTTTCCTAACGATGTAATACGCGTCCTTCTCATCATCCATTGACGATTGCGAAGATCAACAATTTGCCCTAGCTAACACCGGATAATAAGTTCAACCTGAAAGCGTAACTCACAAGCGAAATCGTAAGCCAATTAGAATCAAAACCGTAAATAGGAACCCTAATCGTTCACCTCCAGAAACAAAACAGACGATGGTGAGGAAGGGTTTTGGCTTATTGGCGCGAAAATATCGGACTTAATTGGCCTTTCATCCATGGCAAACCCCCAAGCCCAACTCTCCTGCACAATCGAAACTAGAGGTGGGAAAACGGGTTTTTTCACCAAACCGGTTCCGGGTTTTTCTTTTCAGAATTACAAAAAACGGTTTGTGTGGAAACCGGTTCTGGGCACAACCCGTTTTGGGTTGGAAAATATTGAACCCCATATAAACCGGTTTGGGAGTGCGAGGACACGAACTGGTATACGGCCCTACGGTTTGGGTCGGGTTCTAACCGGGTTTTTTTTTTTTGGTACCGGATTGGGTTATAAACCAGTTCGAAAATCCAAACCGGTTTTTTTTTTTGAGAAAGTTGCCAAAATAAACATTTTGACCAAGAAAATTGGCAAAATGTACATTGACTTTTGAAACTTAAAAAATATCCAAATCCAAAACGAAACAATATGATTCTGACACGTAAGTTAAAACTAATTTGGAGGTTCAAGAAAAGCCGGCCACGTGTCAATCATGGAACATGTCCACGTATATATGGTGGAATGGAATGAGTCATTACGTTGGAATGAAACAAAACATGTTTGGTAACTAAATAGGAACGGAATTGACCATTACATAAGGAATGTGATTCTTTTCCTTCTAATGATTTTTATTCCTTGGGGGACGGGTGTTTTTTCATTCCTTCAAAAAATGAAATGATTTTGTTTAATTAATGACCCGAACCATGCCCATACCCATGACTCGACTCATGACCGGAACTATGACCCGACACATGGCCGACCCATGTCCCGACCCATGACCCACCCATTCCCCGAACCATGATCAGTCGTTTGACCCGACCCACACCCTCCTGACCCATGACCCAAACCATGACCAGTCGCTTGACCCGACCCAATCTCACCTGACCCATGACACGAACCATGACACGTCCCATGACCCGAACCATGTCTCGCCCCATGACCCGACATATGGCCTGAGCCATGGCCCGACCCATGACCCAAACCAAGACCCTTCCCATGCCCCAAACCATGACCCGAACCATGGCCCAAACTATGACCCGACCCATAAGATAAATTTATTAGTTAAAATTATTTTATTTTTCATGAAATATATTTTCCTGTATACCAAACTGCATGAAGTAATGATTCATTTCATTGTCATAGGGTAACCAAACAGGATAAGGGAATGGTAATGGTCCATTTCATTCCTTTGTCCATTACATTCACTCGTCCATTTCATTCTTTCGTTCATTCAATTATCTAATACCAAACATACCCTAAAAAAATGTCAATTTGACAAAACACTGATGTGTTTTTATTATGTCTATTTGATTAAATAAGTGTTCTATGAAACTTTTTTATAAATATTAAAATTAAGTGATTTAGATGCTATTGAAGCTCCCTATCTTCAGATGACTTCAACAACCTTCAACGAAGTCATCATCATTCATCACCCACGACGACATCACCATCCTCAACAAAATGGAAGTCCTTTAGCTTGCCGGTAATATGTGTCGGAAATCAGGCCCAAGAACACGAACACATAATTTGATCTCAACCAAGATCGACTCTTTTATTAATATTATAATTCTTGACACAATAAAATCAATACAATATAACCCTATTTATAACTAAACAACTCTAATCATACTAGACTACAACTTCCAATTCTAATCTAACTTGAACTCATTAAATAAATATTTAAAACCAACTAGATAATCCTATCTTATAAAACCGATAAACATGACTCAATAAACCATAACTAATCTTTATCTCAAAGCATCCTTATCCAACCCTTTCACATAACAAACAAATTAGAATTAATCTTTCATTCTCCCCCTTAATCCTAAGGTGTTCCGTCATGATCTCCTAATCTTTTAACTTTTGAATTCTTGTTGCCAAAACTCGATCCACGTTTGGCGTCCCGATGATTTGAACCTCCATGTTTGGCGTCCCGATAACACCACTACCCATGGTCACTATAACACCCTCGTTACCAACCATCTTCATTCGGCCTCTTCTACTATCAACTACAATCCTACTTGACCACTTTCGGATCTTCCTCTTCCCGGGTCACCAGAACAACCACGTTCTTGACCACCGATCAAATAAAAAAAACAAGCCCGCTACCCTGCTGCTTCTACCGTTTTTCTTCTTTATCTGCTAGGCAAGACTAAATTCAGCGTCTCATGCTTTGACGAATCTTTTCCCGTCCGCCTACCTGAAAATCCGATCGGATATCTTCTGCCAAAAAGAACCTACCCCGGTTACTCCGTTTTTATCCTTGGCGGGAAGGACCGGGTTGATTGATCAAGTATTGAAATTGTCTTATTACAACTATATGAGATCACCTGCTTCACTCTCGTGAAAGACTCCTCAAAATATGTTGCTGCTGACTTCCCTTTCCTTCTCGTTTTCAGCCCTGCAGCCAAGGGGGGCTGCTCCCTGTTCCCTTCCTAAAAAATGACTCTCAAAACGGCCTTCTCTTTCACCAAGCTCTGATACCAATTGTTGGAAATCAGGCCCAAGAACACGAACACATAATTTGATTTCAACCAAGATCGACTCTTTTATTAATATTATAATTCTTGACACGATAAAATCAATACAATATAACCCTATTTATAACTAAACAATTTTAATCATACTAAACTACAACTTCCAATTCTAATCTAACTTGAACTCATTAAATAAATATTTAAAACCAACTAGATAATCCTATCTTATAAAACCGATAAACATGACTCAATAAACCATAACTAATCTTTATCTCAAAGCATCCTTATCCAACCCTTTCACATAACAAACAAATTAGGATTAATCTTTTAATATGATCTTTGAGCTCTCGAAAACACAAGATATTGTAACCAGTAACGGAATCATTACCATGTCGTTTTAGAACAATGTCAAACATTGCTTCATTCTGGTATTCATTCAATTGTTGTATCTAATCCACTCCAAAAGGCCTCGGTGGAAGTGGTTGATGTTCTTAAGCCTTTTCATAACAGAGGACTAATGAATGCCTCTTCTTTTACCCAAGACTGCTTAGTAAAGAGCTGTCTGGTCATCCTGTTTCACCAAGTTCACTACTTTGGTTGTTTCAGGTGGCAATCTATTTATATAAAATGGGTCAACTTGGATTGTATTCTATTGCTAAGGGGTTCCACTTCTCCTGAGTTTAAAAATAGTGAATAAGTTATCATTTTCTAACAATATTTTTACATCATAAGCAAGCATATATTCTTATAGAACAGGTTCTTCATATTGGTGACACATACAGCTGATATTTTGTCAAGATCATTGTTCAACATATCCCTAGTGCCCACTTATTTTGTGGCTCCTCTATAGAATTTAAGAATGGGCATCTTCTCATGCCTACTATGACCTTTCTGGCACTTCTTGTAAAGAAATCGATACCTCATGTGCATGGTACAAAAGTGAAAACAGTATACAGAAGAAAGACTAATAAAGGAATCAACTTTCTTTAACCAACAACAACATTTACTCACTATAATCTCATTCATAGCAGAGCTATTCATAGGGTCTGGGGGAGGGTGTAATAGGACAGACTTTACCTCTATCCCAAGGGATAGAGATGCTGCTCCTACTAAGACCCCGGCTCCAAAAATAACTAAAATATAGTATTTCTAACCAACAAGATGGTACCGATGCGAATATGCGCAATTTCAGATGGTAGAGATCACAAATCACAATGATGAACAAACTAAGAAGAAAATCGAACACGAAATGAATCTTTATATAATCATTGTTTAAGGTAAGTATCGACTGGTACTGCTATTAACCGGACAACGAATTTAAGAATTGACAACACTTGTGATTATTTATACAACAAAACCAAAAAAAATCGACTCTCATATCCTTTCAACTATATCGTTCGTTCTATATCCAACGCGATAATCTCCTTATTGAATCAGTATGTACCAACACTAAATTCATGTCCCCGAATCGACCAGGTTTCAGTTTACCTGCTCACCGATCAAGTCCAACCCCACAACAAGAAACGACAAACCTTGAAACAACAAGAAATAGAAATGAATCCCATGAGCTGATAACAGACTTCTAGCAGCAGCAGTAAGCAGTAGGAAAGCAAGGGCAAGCTCTCTCCTGTAAATCTTGTTTTTCTTCTTTTCATTGACAGGATTAATCTCTTGTTCCTTCAGTTTCCCGAGCATTTCAAGACCTGATTCTGATA
This sequence comes from Smallanthus sonchifolius, assembly GCA_023525975.1. Taxonomy (NCBI): domain Eukaryota; kingdom Viridiplantae; phylum Streptophyta; class Magnoliopsida; order Asterales; family Asteraceae; genus Smallanthus; species Smallanthus sonchifolius. Next base: position 66,100,165 of record CM042031.1, on the reverse strand, counting down.
ACCGTCTTTGGATCTTTTCCTCGTTGAAACTTTTCGATTCGCGTTCTGCAAACGCCAACAAGTCCGACTCCGATGATCTGCCGGTTTTCTTGGTGACTACCCATTCGTATGCACTTCCGAGCTGGAACAGGCCAGAGATCATTGCGTTGAATTTGGTTACTGACATTGTGTTTTCGAACAGCAGGTATGGCATTAGGAATGGGAATGATTTGGGTGATGGGAGGATGTTCAAGATTGACATTGTTACGGGCACGTAACAGATGACCCAGATTGGTAATTCGGCTTCAGGTATGAACATGGTTAGCGGTAGAATCACGCAGAATAGAGTAAACGAGTAAAATGGTAGAATCATTTTTCGTAACAGGAAGAATAAGAAGATCAAGTTCGCCTTTTTCCATTTTGATATCTGCAAAAAAATAAAAAATTCAAGAACTTTTCATAATACAAAGCTTGGAAGAAAGGATTGCAGGGAGAAATGATTACAGGGAGGCAGAGATTTTGAAAAAATTCAACAAATTTTCATAATAAAAGTTTCAAGATCTTGAAAGAAGTGGTTGAATTTAACAAACCTTGGAAGAAAGTACTGCAGGGAGGCAGAGATTTTGAAAAAAAATTCAAGATTTTGAAAAAAATTCAACAAGTTTTTATAATATAAGTTTCAAGATTTTCAAGACTTTGAAAAAGATTTTAAGATTTTGAAAAACTTGAACAGTTTTTCATAATCTAAGTTTCAAGATTTTGAGGAAGTGTCAAGATTTTGAAAATATTCAACAATTCTTCATAATAAAAGTTTCAAGATTTTGAAAAAAGTAGTTGAATTCAACAAACCTTGGAAGAAAGGATTGCAGGGAGGCAGAGACGGAAGAGCTGCATAGGGCCCGAATGCCATCGATGTTGTTGTTTCTTGTAAGCTTCATAAGACTCAGGCAACTCGCAAAGAACTCTGACATCATTGAGGTAAATGAACTTCCAACCATTCAAATGTGCTCTAACCGCAATGTCCATGTCTTCGACTGTTGTTCTTTCAAGCCAACCACCAGATTCTTCCAAAGCTTTGATCCGCCACACACCCGCCGTGCCATTGAACCCAAAAAAGTTGAGGAAGTGACCGTTCACTTGCTGCTCGACTTCAAAATGGAAGCACAGATTGATGTTTTGTAGTCTTGTGAGTAAGTTTTCGTCCTTGTTCACAAATGACCACCTAGCTTGAACAAGACCCAAGTCGGGTTTCCCCTGAAATCACCCGAAAATTACAGATCAAGACAGTTTCATCCGGCTAACATTTCACACTCAGAATAGTTCAACATTAAAATGCATACAATCAGACATTCAAACATAGCTTTCTACTTTAATAAACGTTTCAATATGGTACATGTACTTATTTTAATACCATAATGGTATATGAAGATTTGAGTTTATGTGCTACTACAAAAATAAACCTTTTATTATTGATGACATGCACACTTGATGGTGCGGCGAACAAGTGACACCTTTGTGGATATTTTACGCAGACAAGGCAATAAATTTGAAAATAAAATAAAAAAGAGCCATCAAATTCCAATCACCATCTCCGCAGCCTCAACCTTAGCACCGTTGCAGCCTCCCTGCAACCACCCACCTCCAATCATACCCTGCCGCCATCTCCCTGCAACCACCCACTTTCAACTGCGATTGGATGGATACATAGATGGTGGGTGGAGAGGCGGAGATAGCAGTTGGGAGGTGGGTGGTTGCAGGGAGGTGGCGGCAGTGCTATGATTGGAGGTGGGTGGTTGGAGGGAGGCGGCGCCATCTTGACCTCTCCTATGGGAGGGGGTGTTCGTTGGCCATTGGTAGTTGTGATGGCGGTGGAGGGAGAAGGGGATATCAGAGAAGGGGTAGCCGCCAGAGAGGGGTAGCCACCGGAATATGACACCTAATCAATATACTTTTAAAAAATATCACAACATATTCAGATATTAACCAATTTGTACTAACAGAGTGGAAACAAAAACTAGAAGTTCTTGTGAATCAATGAGGTTCTTTGGTTAACCTCACCAAAGAATTAACCTTTAAATTATTTTGCTTAATCACCAACAAACAAAAACAATAAACAAAACATAAAACATAAAAAGGTGAAATAGATGCTAAATATAGAGTGTGTGTGCATACCCATGATCAATTATTGGTGAGAGATAGTACATTAGGTTTGTTACCTTAAAGTGAGGAACTGTCAGTTTAAGGAAATCCGGATTAGGCTGAAAATCTGCATCCAAAATGGCAACAAGTTCATAGTTTTTGACATAATCACAAGACATGGCTGAATGAAGATTGCCAGCTTTATATCCTGTCCTAACGAATCTGTGTCGGTAGATTATGTTCACCCCTTTCTCTTGCCATGAATACACTTCATTTCTTATCAAAATCTGCAAAAGCTCATCACTTGAATCATCCAAGATTTGAATCAAAATCCTGTCTTTTGGCCAATCCAACTGGCAAGCAGCTGCAATTGATTGTTGATACACCTTCATTACACAAAACCCACAAAAACAATTACTAAAAGATTGATGAAAATAATTACAACTTCCATCCCCTTTAGTGTCTCTTAATTATATATAAAAAAACACCAAATTAGCAAAAGATTTATAAAAGATGATATCTGTTTTTGTTATTGGCTAACAGATTTGGTACCTCTCTTTCATTACACATGGGGATCTGAACAAGAACCATGGGGAAAGTAGAAGGATCTTCAACATCATAAGATTGATCATCAATGTCAATCATTGGTTTTATTTTCTTAAATTTGATCCAGAAAAACCCAATTCCAAGTATGAATCTATCAAGAGACTGAATCAAGAACAGTAACACACAGAATTGTGACAGCATACTGATGGATGGAGCAATATATTCAGCTCTGAATGAAATCCAACCCATGTAAGACAGGTGTAGAAGCCCCATAGCTTCATTAGGGATAAAGTTCAAGTCCCAATTTTGATAATAAGCAAATATTTCAACAACCAAAGCAACAACAGAAATAGCAAGAAATGCCCTTATGAACCTGTACATAATCCTCTCTTTATACTTGACTTCATCTTTGATTGAATCTGATAAAGCAATCCTTTTTTTAACAGAAACAACAGTTTTGGAAACCCCCATTGTTAACCATGGAAAGAAAGAGAGGAATCTTTGAGCTTTGAGTAAAAGCAGCCATGAAAATTGCTTTGTGCTTGCTGTTTTTTGCTTTTCAAGAAACACAGATGTTTCTGAATCACCATCAACTTCTACTAAAGAGATATTGCTTGATTTGTCAATTGTGACCACCACAGAGCTTGGTGCCATTTTCTTGAAGATTAATCCACAAATCCCAGATGGGATTTTGCAGGAAAGCGATCAAAATTGAAAGAAAATGATGAAATTTATCCAAATTTGAGTAAGGATTGAAGACCCATAAAACAATTTGGAGTGTTGAAGGGTTTTATGGTGAAATCTGGATCTTGAAAGCTTAAAAGTGAAATGTATGACAGGATGGAAGATGGAAGGATGAAGAAGTTGACTAGTCAAAGTATGTGATTTTTTTAGAGAGAGAGAGAGAGAGAGAGAGAGAGAGAGATTAAAGAAGTGTGATTGTAGTGTGCAAAATGGAAGGTTCAGGGAGGTGGATTTGAGGCCTGCAAGTTTAAATGTGGAAGGGTTTCTTTAATCTCTTGGAGTGAGGAAGATGCCATGAAGGTTTGGGTCAACTCTATCTTGGTCTAAAATCTAAATCATGTGCTACAACATAAATATGTAAATTTATGGTCATTATTACATAAATAGAAATAAGGGAGCAGTATATTATCATAATTAGTTAGGGGAAATCTTATTTTCTTGTAATTATCTAACTATAAGGTAAAAATAAATAATAAAATTAAAAAGAGAAAACAAATAAAGATGTTAAATTTCATTGTATAGTTTAGTAGTGGAGTTATGAGCAAAGTGCTTCTAGCTTAACGATGTAACGGTGTTTAGTAAATGTATTCTTTTTTAAGTGGTGGATTCTAGTCTTATAGCGAATATTAGTGTAGATTTATGAGTAAGTTTAGAGAGTGTGTGAGTTAACAGTTCTAAAAAAAGTAACGTGATTATTAACTAAAAGGATTTAATAGAAGGGTGTATTATCATATGTTATTGACGATTTTATATCGCATTGTTCATGTTGTAATTTAGTGGTAAGATATATAAGTTACCTCTCCATAAGTAAATAGTAATACATTTTAATGATTTAACGTTTAGAAATCATTATTAATATGGGAGTTCATTGATTTTGGTTTCAGTTTTCTCAGTTTGAATATTTTTTTCGTCAAAACCAAAAAACGAACAGAACCGAATTCAAAGTTGACAAAACCGATCCGAAAACCAAATTCTAATTTTGTTTGATTTTGGTTTTAAACAAAAAAACCCCGAATTTTAGCAAGATGGGTGTTTGTATGTTTGGATTGTGGGTTCCTCAGTTCCTCTATTCAGCTTCATCCGTTTTGTAATAGGCTAAATGTTTAATGCTTGTACAGATAGGAAAATACATAGCGCAATACATGTAATTTGGGTTCCTCGGTTTTAACCGAATTAAGTTTTCTATAACTGAAAATCAAACCGAAAATTGATTACCTAACTCGGTTTCGGTTTAAAAGCGAACCGAAAACTGAATATCTAATTTGGCTTAACTTTAAATGGTTATAATTCAAAACCGAATATTAAACACCCCTAATTATTAGACTATTTTTACTTTTCATACGTATTTGTTAAGTGAGTTCTAACAAAAAAAACTTCTATGAAAATAAGTTATGCTTAAACAAAGAAGAGTTATTTTTTCCTTTTGATAAACGATCTAGGGTTGCGACCAAGAACAAACCTTAATTTAAAGTTAATTACATAAATTGTCTATGTTGGTTTGGTAATGTTGGGACATCAATGTCCAATTATGATGTGATTAAAATGTGATTAATCATTGTGTTGATAATGATAGAAATTAAAAAAAACTTGTGTTAATCAAGTATTCATTAAAGATTATTATATATCAACATACATATCACTAAACATATCAATATATCACAAATAGATGTGATCAATAAGTTCTAACATGTTAGAGATGATAAAGTCCAAGTTCGCATATATGGCAATGACAATGATCAAATATACAAATGAAAGCCATGGTTAAAAATCAAGATGCAGCCTTCAACAACAATATGACCATACTTACAAAGGAAGGTGCAAGCTACAACATTGAATTAGAGAGAAAAATAAAAATGACATAAAAGTTAAGTTTTTATAAAAATCAAAATGATTTTTAAAAAACTAAGTTTTATAAACTAAAAGTCTATAAAAGCTAAAGTTTTATAAAACTAATCCTAGTAACTAAATCTAATTGGTTTACTTAGGATTTGAATTTTGAAATAGATGTTAGTGGGGAGTTTCCAACACAATATTGGGAAAACAAAGTCAATTACAACCATTAGATAAAAGGGTTTGTTTTATGGGAGATACAACCATGGTTGGTTCTAGTGGTTAAAAAATGTTACTTGAGTCTAAAGATGGTACTTTCTAGTGTTAAAATGTAGGAAATGGCTTGTGTTTCAGTGTGTGAGAGTGGAGAATGTTAACGGTCAAGAAAAGAGTGGCCAAGGTGGGCCATCAGACTCTACGGTCGATGGGACGGTCGACCGTGAATGGGGTAGCCCTCGTGACCTCCTTGTCTTGACTTATGCCTATAAATAAAGGCTTGTCCATCCTTCACACTTACCCCTTTGCTCATAAACACTTTCAAATATATATCTAATTCCATTGATATTCCAACATAATTTAAAGAGAGAAGATCAAGAGCAAACTAAGAAGTTAGGTTATAATTTAGAAGATTATTCTTGTGTTGTATGTGAGGGGTATTCACTAATACTGTTTAGTGAATATTGTTGTAATTTTTTTCAGTGAGAACACTATTTTGAAATAGTGTTAAGTTGAGGGAGATCACACTATCTTGATATAATGTTGATGTGTTACTGTGTGCATTATCTTGATATAGTGCTTGGTTGTGAGGTCATACACTATCTTGATATAGTGTATACTTTGGAGAGTTCACTATCTTAATAGAGTGAAGAAGTGTAAAGATATACTATCTTGATATAATGTATTGAAGAAGGGATCACTACTTTTGAATAGTGAGATGTTGAACAAGGTGATCACTACCTTTGAATTAGTGAGACATTGGTGTATCGATGATCCTTTCCGTTTAAGGGAGATGATTATTGGAGCAAACTCTCGATTGGATAATTGGGAAGAGGACATAGAGTGCATTAGTTAACATCCACTTGAACCTCTATAAGGCTATGCGATGTGGAAGCTGCATCACCGCAAAGTGGTCTAGGTGGAGAGAGGGCCCATCGGTGAACACCACCCCCTCCATGTGGTGCCGCCAGCGTGGGTTTCTCCACGCAAATTTCCCCGCTTGCCGCTGCCTCTTCCCTCACATACACACACACACACATATATATATATATATGAAGAGTGGAGTTGAGTGCAACGGACTGTGATGTGGCACTGGCGTGACACAGAGTGGAGGGAAGCAAGGAGTGGAGTATACTAGATAGTCTAAATTCGGTTTTGTCTTTATGTCCCCCTAAACTCTTTACATACATTGTATATTCATAACCTTGAGATTTAAACAAGAGATAATACATACTTAATCAAGTTTTTATAAAGAAAACACACACACACACACACACACACACACACATATATATATATATATAAATGAAGAGTGGAGTTGAGTGGAACGGAGTTGAGTGGAACGGAATATGATGTGGCACTGGCGTGGCACAGAGAGGAGGGAAGTAAGGAGTGGAGTATACTGGATAGTCTAAATTCGGTTTTGTCTTTACGTCCCTTAAACTCGTTACATATATTGTATATTCATAACCTTGAGATTTAAACAAGAGATAATACATACTTAATCAAGTTTTTACAAAGAAAATTTTAAGAAAACATATTCATCATCCCCCTCCCCCCCCCCCCCCCCCACTCTCTAGTTTTCCAATTATAATAATATCATAAATTACTTAAGAAAAACACATGTATTTGTGATTTCAGTTTGTAACATATCCAGGTTCTAAGAATAAGTTGTGTTAAAATTTTTGTTAAGTTAGGATAAAATGACTATTTTAACCTTTTGACAATCCACAAAACTATTTACGTAATTGACTAAAATGGACACAAATACCCTCATGTATTGAAACCGCTCATGTATATGTGCTGCCACCTAATCGTTTCCTACGGTTGTACTGAAACTGGCCCATACACGCGCGCGCACACACGCATATATATATAACAAATACAAATTATATCAAACTTGAAAATCTCGATAACAGCTCGAGATGAGCCCTTACTACCTCGAGCTCTACTCGCTATATATTTCGAGCTTGATTTTATGCTCAGGCACGACCTGAACACAATTGAGTTTGATCTTTACCCTTAACTTGAGTAGCTTGATAAAATTCCGAATCATTTACCACATTCACTTTATTTTTACGGAGTTTTTAAATGTGTGTTCTTTAACTTGATTGTTGTATTATTAATCGCCTTATGAGAAACTAGTGGTATGCAGTCGATATCGATATATCGGCGATATATCGGTTATCGGTCCTCTGAGAAAATATCGGTGCAAAATATCGGAAGAAATATCGGTACTGATATTATCGGCGATGTTTACCGATATATCGCCAATAATTTAAGTCCATAATATCGGTTGTCTCACCAAGTTTCTCGGTTTACTAATCTTGGCCCCTTTTTAAATATTTTTCTGCCCCAAAGTCCATTCCCCTTTAAAAATGTTGGACCAATACCTTGTACCCATAGCCAAAACCATCGAAGTAAATGCCCTAACTCCCTAATACACCCACGTTCGCACTTCGCACACCTGCTAGATCATGTTTCTAATATAAAAAACTGACACTTTTTAGTTTTGACTATTAATACTATATATCTATACTATATAATAAATAAAGGTTTTCTATGTCACGTGTCGCTTCCACATTCATTCTCATTATTTTTTTCCCGCTTCTCTCTCCTATTAATTACACCACTATCCAAAAATAATAATATATTTTTAAAGAAAATACTAATCTTTATATTAATAAATCTTCTGACATATTTTGACGAGTGCATATATTAACAGATTATATTTTATTTCACGGGTTTATTCAACCTGTGTAAAACACGAGTTTTTAAAAAATATTTTTTTTATACTGAATATATAATATTATATTTATTTAACCCGTGTAATACACGGGATTTTAACCTAGTATATATATATATATATATATATATATATATATAAGTTTATGCATGATATAAAAATTACCGATATTCCACCGCGAGAACCGATATCTCAAATATCGGTCCTTGACCGATAACCGATATTTTTCCGCATTAACTTCATAGCCTAGAATGTGAAGACCAAATTCTAAATTGAACTGAATTTGAATTCGTCGCATTCGGAAAAACCAAACGGAATTCGAAAAATAGAAACGTAATTAAAAAAAACATTAAATACGAATGTATATAGTTTTACATATAATTTGAATTCGTTTTCAATTCGATTCTAAAATCACAAAACTGTAACCCTTACTTGAAAACCGAAATCTGAATTCAAATATCCGATTCAATTTCTTAAACCTAATTCAAATACAAGAAAACTTAAAAATCGTTTATTTTGGTTTGAAGTCTAATAACCACCATATAATCGTATTTCCTATTACAAGGTGCGGGTCTTTTTTCAAATCCATCTTGTTCAACCAAAAACTTATTGTTTCTTTATTTCTTTCTTTGAAGACTTTTTGTCGAACACTTTTCATACCATTATTATTCAAAATAATTATTATGATTTCAAGTTGCAAATTGCAATAACAACTTTATTGTGTTATTTAGACATTGTGTTATTGTGGGTCTTTTCTAAACACATATTGCACAACCTAATAACTTGTTATTTTTTTTATTTTATTAAATCTTTTTTGTTTTAAAACATTGGTTACTATTCGAACTAAAAGCAGACAGGCGATATGTTAAAACTTAAAAGGTGCTTGTTTTTTATTTAAAATTATAAATTATTATTATTATTTTATTAAAATACTAAATGATGGTCAAAATCTAGATGAAACTAGATTTTTAATTAAATAATAAATATTACAATATTATAAAGATTTAAATCACCGGCAAGCTATAATTGGTTTTTAAAGCGAGGTTTTTGTGTTTGACGCGCCGAGCAAAGCAGAGAACAGATAGTCAAATGACGCGCCGCAAGCTAACTAACCAACGCGCAAACCGAACCATCATTTGCGGGCAATCATAGAAAAATTTTTAACGGCAACACTTCGATATTTTAGAATAATTGGTTTTCTCGGGGCAACACCTAGAACATCCAGGGCAGCCCACTATAATAGGAACCTCCCAACTGGGTAAATTCCCTAACCTGGCCACAGACCCCTTTTTTGCTGTTGTCAGAATTCGAACCCAAGACCTCCACTATGGGAAGTCTTGTGGCTAACATTGCACCAAATGGCCAACGATGATCAATCACTAAATAATATAAATTTTCATTTAAGTACATAAAATCATAACATATTTGAGTTGTTTTTTTTTAAACAAAATTCACAAACCACGTTAATATAAGACTAAGTGCACCGGGCTAAGGTACATATACACCTCACCATTCGAAGGCGCTAAAAACCAAAACAGGGGCGCCATAGGGAGGGGCGTTGCCCTGTTAACGGGCGTGAAAGGAATGAAAGAGCCGTTGAAATGGTGGATTTTGAGGAAATAGCCGTCGAGAGGTTAATAAAAAAAAATAATTTAAATATATATGTATACACAATACTTTCTATTCTTAACCATAACTATCTCATTCTTCTCCCAAAAAACTCTATAATTCTCTTCAATTTTTTTCTAAAAAAATTGCTTTGCCACCCAACTATTCATCGGATTTAGACTTGGAAGATGAGTTGATTGTTTCCGCGGTTCGAGCGGGGATCCAACTTTTAGTCGAAACCTCACAACCACGTACACGACAAGCTGCACTTGAACGGGATCGTGAGGCTACACATAACCGTTTGGTTAAAGATTATTTTTCTGAAAATCCGGTGTATAAGCCTAAAACTTTTCAGCGCCGTTTTTGCATGAGTCGCCTACTATTTTTACGAGTTGTTGGCGATTTAGAGCGCGCGTTTCCATATTTCCAACAAAAAGGAAGATGTTAGGCGTAAACTAGGATTCACATGTTTATAAAAGTGCACGTCAGCAATTCGTCAACTGTCGTACGACACTTTGCATGATTCATGAGATGATTATTTGAAGATGTCCGAAAAAGCGTGTCGAGGCAGTCTTCACAATTTTTGTGAATGTATTTTATTATTATTATTACAACTGTTATTATTATTGTTATTATTTTTATTAATATATCCATGATTAATTTAAGGTGTGATTGATCTCTATGGCAAAAGATATATGAGGAAGTCGACATTTAACGATATCAAAAAAGTATATGAGATCCATGACAAGTACACAACTTTTTCGGGATGATTGATAGCATCGATTGCACACATTGAAAGTGGGCTACCTGTTCAACTGGTTGGTGAGGTCAGCATTATCGGGGTGATCATGTCGGCCCAACCATAATACTTGAAGCAGTGGTATCATATGATCTTTGGATTTGGCATGCGTTTTTTGGTGTGGCCGACGCAAACAATGATATTAATGTTATAGAGCAATCCCTTATATTCGACGACGTCATAAATGGAGTTGTATTAGGGTCTTCATTTTATGCTAATGATGTGGAGTACGAGTATGATTATTATCTTACTAATGGTATTTACTCGGAGTGGGCTACGTTGGTGAAAGCCTTTTCAAGCCCCATTGAGGATAAAAGAAAATATTTCAAGAAAAAGTAAGAATCAACAAGGAAAGATATTGAACGGGCATTCAGAGTATTGAATGGGGTATCATTGCCCAACCGGCACGAATGTGGGCAAAAGAAAAACTAAGGAATGTTATGCATGCTTGTTTGATTTTACATAATATGATCTTAGATGACACGGGGAAAGCGATTTGTCAAGACTATCAAGATGACATCCAACCGGCAACTGTACCACTAAACCACGAAGAGAAACGAGCTATTCTCAGGAAAATACGCGATTCGAAAACGCATATTAATCTTCGATCGGACTTGGTAGAACATCTATGGGTGAATTGCGATGATGGCGGTGATGACGATTAATAATTGTAATTTTTTTATTATAAATTTGTAATTTTTTTTTATAATTGTAATTTTTTTATCTTATTTTAAAATTAATATTAGTAATTTAACGAAATCAATATATTTAAATAAATAAAAAACAATGATTAGCAAATGATTGAAAAATAATAATGTTTTTAGTTAAACTATTACACATTTTTGAGGATTTAGTTAGTGAGAGCCGAGAGACTCACTGCTTACGTGACAGTAATTTTTCCACTTTTTATTTAAACCACTATATTTAGTCTAAGGGTAACTTTATATAGTAGTAACCAAAATTTTAAAGTATTTCATTAAAGTACTCAATCACTAAGTGGGATTATAAAAAGAAATCACTCCCGCAAGATAACTACAAGTATTTCTGGTCAAAATGAATCCAAAAAGATAGATTTTTTTTTTGGGAGAGCGGCTCTAAACAGGCTGTCATCGAGAGAAGCTTTAACGAAGAGGGTATCATCCTTGCCTATGAATCCCATAGGGCTAATGCAAAAAACTTAGATTGGTCCATTGGTATAACTTCTCTTTCTAAATCTCTAGGAATATATTGCATATGGTGAGTTATGTTTATGTTGTATTTCTTTTGGTCTAGCAAATTGCTAGATCACTCGCTTATATATAAATTTCTCTATCGTTTAAAAAAAAGAAAAGATTGAATAAAGTTTTTTGTTCATCTGAAATTACTCAATTTTTATTATATGTTTTAATTTTGTATTTCTTCACTATTACTACCTATTTCAAGTTAATTATAAAAATATAATCATTAACTAGTAATAAAGATTCATATTTGTTTTATTTGACCCATTTAATTTTATTTTTTTTAACATTTATAAATTCTTTTATACAAGATTGGAATATCTAATGAAAATTGAGTGACTGTATAGAACAAAAATAAACTGAGTGAGTTGAAGGTGAGTTTGGATGAGGAGAGGAAAAATTGATGGAGGAACGTGCCGTATTGGATGCTGAAAGAAAGAAGCTAAGCGAGAAGAAGGCCTTAGTGGAGAAATCTGTGTCCGAATGGAAGCCGCGTTGAAGATTTTCAGAATCTGGGGGAAACATGATACCTCTTAATCGTAGCTATCTTAGCATGGTTTGTAAAACATTGATACTTGTGTTTGTTGTGGTTGCTTAAACAAGATGGTGATTTTTCTTTTGTTGTTGGGAACCTTGTATGGTATCTCCCTTGATGGCCATATAAATAATCTATTCGCTTTAGATGTATGCAACTTTTGTTTGATCTTGTACTTTATAAATACTTGATCTTTGTTTGAATGCATGTTTTGTTTGTATAATGTGTTTATTGTGCATCATATTCCTAGATTTACCGAAGCAGGGTGCTGCAGACACATACGTGATATAATCATGGGTATGAACGCATATTATCCTATTTTTTGATACCCTTACTTTGAAAGTATTTACGGGTTGTATCATAAGTATTGCTATGCTACTTATGGAGCATTGGCGTCTAAGGGTTTTTGAATAACCGGTGTTTTAAACTTTGGTTTTTGTTTAGAAATGAATATAACTACCATTGAATTAAGTTTGGATGAAAATCATAGTGATAATATTCTTAATTGCACTAATTTGAAAAAAAATGATGAATTTTTACTTAGTTTGACCCAAATTGACAAATTTTGAGAGGTTGTCGACCAATGTTTTGAAAGTCTCAAAATGACAAGTTAAATGATTTTCAATCAAAATACCGGCAAATGAATGAGTGAAACGCAATATTGATGATAATAGTACTAGACGAGTCGAACGGGTGTAAGAGGGATTTTGATTTTCGGAATAGAGCCCCACATTATTGCATGGTTATAGGATAAAAGAAATGCCCACAAGTTAAATTGTATGAATTAATCAAAAGGATGATCAATTTAGTATGTTTTGGTTAAAATACCCGAATTGAACATAAGGCACCAAAACAAGTAAAAAGAGTGATTTGCTTGTTGTCATGGCTTTTGTATATGATATTGGCAACAAGGTGCTTGTGAAATGTATATTAAAAACCAAATTCAATGCGAGCACATATTGTTTTTAAAATAGGATTTTACTGTTGGATTTTATGGACCGACCCGATAGACAACGCGGCTGACCGAACTATGACCCGTAAGAGTTACACCTAGGGCAACGAACATTAAATCCACTTAACCTGCTTAACTGGTAATTACGAACTGTTAGCGAGACGATATATTTTATATATATTCGTTAGACGGGAATTATTATTTGTACTAGTTTATAAATAATAATTGTATATATATTGTTTTAATCTTTCATTAAAACAATTAAATAGGTTCGGGCTTTTATATCTCGTATTGGACTTTAGGTCTGGAAACAATTAGTAGGGATTATAATTATTATTTAAAGGGATATTATAATCCTAAATCTAACCCTACGAATTCTAGCCACAAAACAAGAAGCAAAAAAAAGGTGCCGTTGACTTCTTTGTCGAATTCCAAAGGAGCTTGCGACAAAAGGAGAAAAGGTTTCAACCTTTCCGGCCACCAGCCCTGCCACCGTGCGCCGCCTTGTTCGGCGATCCTCGGTGCCACCCGTTCTCGTGTTTCGGTTCGTGATCTAGTATCGGTTCGTTATACCTCGGTGTCTCGATCGGTTATTTATTAACCACTAAGGTATAAAGAATCTTATCAGTAGATTAATTGTTTTTTTTTGTGTTTGCGTGTTCATAACCAGATCCTGTTCGGTTTGTCAGTGCTGTTAAATAGGTTAATATTTTATTTTCCGCTGCGTATTTATTAATTAACTGAATTAATTAATTTATCTGTCAAAACCCGTTTTTACAAAAGTCAAACTGATCACCACTGAATCCTACATTTACATCATATATACTTTCAAAATTCAATTGCTCACTATGTTTGGTGTTGTGTGTATAGGGATCCTAAGACTCTAGTGTTTTACAAGATTTTAAATTTATAAAAATGGTTTTAATTATAATTATTACACACACGTTAGGCAAGTGCACCTATCATATTTGTAATATAATTATGGTAAGAACTAAGTATTGATCCATGGACACATTTATCAGCAACTCCTTGTAGTGGACCTTCTATCAATATCTAGTTAACTAATATTTTGGGTTATCGGAAAAGATCATTTAAGTAAATAAACAATAACTAAAAGATAGTTTTGATTCAGGTTAAAGAAGTTGTATCATCTAGACTTTGAATCCTTTTGACTAATACTAGAATGGATAATTGAATGATTGGGTTTATGAAGGTAGTTCCTTAAAGTGCTAAAAATCCCGGACTCGCTGCCGATCCTCCTAGGGTCACTATTATGAAGAATCAATCACCACCTTAATGATTGAGCTTGTAACATGAATCCTCACCCGCTAAGGTTGCCAAGATAACATAGAAGATAAACAAGAAAGATAGAACCGACAGAAGGGCTCCAGTCTTCAATGCTTCTCCTCAACAACGATCTCTGACTCGAATGTTGCACTTCCGGCATCCTCTGATATGGAATCAGGGTTGGAATGGCTTCCTCGGTATATTATGTGTGTTGAAGTGGTATTCTAACTTACTAATTTTTTATATCTTCATCTTTGGCCGTCAACGTCTTTATAAAGGCTTCGATTAGGGTAATCCATCTCGTGTTATGTCATACGGCCGTACGCCTTCAGACGTGGCTACAAAATAGGAACTTGGCCTATCATACAGTCCGTACAAGTGCTACGCCCGTATGATTGCTTCTCCGAATTTCCTTCTTTTCTTCCAAGTCCTCGAACTTTCGATATCTACCGGTTTCTTCCTCATAATTTATTCTATCAAGTAAACCTTTAAATTTACTGATAATACAATTTAGCACAAATAATATCATTTTATAGTAAAATTATTTATTTATTAGGGTTAATTTTTTATATTAAAAAGATGTGATATTCTTAGCACATCATTTGACAAATTGCCTAGTTAAGTTGCAATACATATCATCAAAGTTTTATGTGAATTATCAAGATATTAAATGCTTGATCATGTTGAGTAGCATGTATACTACATTGTGATGTGTACTAAAGAACTGCATGTTAAAGAGTGAATTGGTTCTAATATAGTTAATCAATAAGTGCCCAACATGTAATAAGGGTTTGCATGGTGGATAGGATATACATAAATTTACTACTTGTATGCATGTATATATGTTTCTAAAACTAATTTTATTTCTTTGGAGCTATAGTTGGATAGCTTTGATATTATGATCTTCTTGAAGTTACTTGTTCATAACGTGAATCACATGATTGCTAGACCATTTAACTGTTGAACTGGGATGTATTACGACCTTGCCATTTTAATATATCTCTCTATGTAATTGTGACAAGGTCACTCCAAGGGAATATGGATATTGGTGACATCCCTATCTATACGGGTTCCATATGCATGCCACTGTGGTATCAGCGGTGTAACAATAACTGTAAATGTGGGTTGAAATCGCGACGTCTCGATTTTATACTCAAAAAGTACATTAGGCCACTCCATATTAGTATGAGGAGACGTATTGATCGATCATACGATATATATTTCAGTTTTCAAGGAATGGTTAGTGTGTAAGCCCACATCCCATCTCATTTTTGGTACATATGCTAGCTACCTTTACACTACTTAGTGTAACATCCGTAAAATCCCGACACTTAAAGTGGTCAGAATGGATCGAAGGAGAAAGAAAAGAAAACGGAAATGGGCTAGCTAGGGTGGGCTTGGGCCAATATGCATGATACGGGGGTAGGGATAAACCCTAAGCACCCTAGACCGGCCTCCATTCACAACACAAACACCAAAAATTCGGCTAGAGAGAGGGGGCATTCTAGAGAGAGAAAGTTTAAGAATCAAGGCTTTGATCTTCAAAGTTGGCTCCAAATCATCTCTCTAGTGTTTGTGAAGAAGAATCCAGGAAGAAACAGCGTCTTTGAGATCGGTTAGCACGTTAGTACTTAGTACTGAATAGGCGTCCAAAGGTTAATTACAGACAATCATGTGAGTCAAAAATCTCTATTTACTTGTTTTTAGAGTGATATGAATACTCACACGAAAAGTCTAAGAAATGATGAATGAATGAAATGAAATGTTTATGAAACGAATGATTTATGAAAGGAATAATTTTGAAACAAGAAACGATTATGAAATGAAAGGGTTACAAAGGAACGGTTTACGAAATCAAAGAAAGGGTTTTACTAATGATTGAAATGTTTTATGAAAAGAAAATGGAAAATGTTTTAAAGAAGTCAATACATATCTAATATGCTAAGGGAATGAATTGACAGATAAGAAGTCTGGGAGGTAGTGGTCTAGTCCGCGTGACTGATCCTATTACCAGCCTTATGGCGGTTTATGTACGTAAGAGTTGTAGGGCCATAAGCACAACAGGGACAGTGCCTTGGTGGCCTGTCAATGGTTTTGATGTTGTACAACTGGGACTTGGGTAATGGCGGTTACTCATAGGGGTGTAAACGAGTCAAGCCGGCTCGCGAGCTACTCGAGATCGGCTCGCTAAAAACTCAAATCGAGCCGAGCTTAAACGAGCTCGAGCCCGAGTTCGAGCCTAAGAATAGGCTTGTTTAATAAACGAGCCCGAGCCCAAGATTCACTTATCGAGCTCGAGCCGGCTCGCGAGCCTAAACGATCTTGTTATTTATATAAGTTTTTTAATTAATATACATTTATAAAATAATAATTAGTATATACAAAATTATTATAAAAATAACCAAATACTATATATTATGTTATATATAAAAATTATAATAAAATTTATATAAAAATAATTATAAATACATATAAATTAATTAATAAATAATAAACGAGCCGAAAAACTACCCACGAATCGAGCCCAAGCTTTAGAAATAGAGCTCGAATCGAGCCGAGCTCGAGCTCGAGCTCACAACAAGTTAAACGAGCCGAGCTTGAGCCTAGTCGAGCTCGGGCTCGGCTCGGCTTGTTTACACCCCTAGTTACTCAGGGTTAACGTGACCCACGGGTTAAATTATGATCCGACGATATTATGGACGGTGTGCCATAGTCATCGATGGAAATTGTCGGTTTATGGACGTATGAGTCATAGGAGCAATGTAAGGGACGAGAATGATATTGTCGGCTTTCGTGCATCTAAGCTTTAGGGACAATGTGAACGGAATTGACGGAATGTATTGTATTGTCGGTCTTCGTGTAGTTAAGCCTTATGGGCAATATAATACTAAATGATGGACTGAACGGTAACACAAATTTAGAAACACAAATGTATAACTTAATGAACGTTAAACGGTGTTTTAACAATGATTGATTGATCAATGATGAGACCTATTTTCTTATAAATGATTTAAAACCCTAATAATCAGGGAAATGATAAAACCATTTCCTAATTTAATGAAAGACTTGAACTTACCAGCGTTAGCTGACCTTTAGTATGCATGTCAGGTTAATTTTAGAAGGACATGACGTGGATGCGTGCTTGGCTATTCCCCGAAGAGTTACCCGGCAACCGAGTTCTGACATTCATGGACTTTAACTTAGAAGAATGTTATGTTGAACAATGTTTTAATTTGTTGGCATTTAGGTACAGTGTTTGACAATTATTTCCGATGCAATGAACGTATTTTCTACTTAAGAATTGTTTGTGAATGAGTAAATTCAACACGTGTACACGTGAGGTTTCCCGGGTATGGGGCCTTACACTTAGGGGGTGTTTGATAGCCTTTTAATGATTCCATTAAGAGGCTACATCTGAATCGGTCAGAGGTAGTGGGTGTTTGTTTTGGATTTTGCCAGCCTCTTAATGGTTCAGCTAGCCTCTTAATGGTTCAGCTCAAAAACCATGCTAAACCATTCAGAACTCTTAATGGTTCAGCACTTAATAGTTCAGATTTTACCAAACAGCCCCTTCGTTGTGTGTTTGTATACGACTTAGGATACTTTTTCATAACATGATTACGTTATTTGTTATATTTGCTTCCACATAATGTATTACATTATTACTTTGTTATACTTGATCAAGGGCGTGTAATTGTCAAAGATCCTTAAGGAAGCCAGATTATCAAGTGAATCCACATGATTTTTTTCAAATAAAGACACATATCAAATACGGCTTTCATGTATATATATTTTTAATATATATGAACATTTGAAATACTCCTTCGCCTACTACTACTGTTGTTCATGCTTAATGCATTGGCACACACTTTTAAATTGTATGTTAATTAATAACATCGTGTAATGGCAGGTGTCACATGAGTTAATGACGTGAATAAGACCTTGTAATCTTGTATTACACACTTAAGGGTGTTAGGGGCACAACCATATTACCCTAAATACCCTAATGAATATGTCCAATGAGTAAGTGTCACCTCATTTTTACTCAAGTCATACCCTAAGTACTCAAAGAGGTGGGGGCATAACCCTAATACCCTAAACCAATCTAAAGGCTCCACACATTTACTCCACACACGGGTACATATACCCGACCTTGGTACCCGCTAGCCCTGCCCGCATGACTTGCGCTAGTGTACCCACCTTACCCGTTGAACCCGAGCATGCTACCCGAAGGTGCCCCCAACACTCTAAGAGAAAAATAAGTTAAAGGATATGAAGACTTGGATAACATCTAGTCATGAAACTTTTACCATTGTTTACTTATCTATTCTATTTGTTTACAACAAGAGTATGTGTAATGGTCTCGTGAGTGGTTGATGTGACGGGGCGCGCGCCGCCTTTTGTGAGAGGGGGCATGGGGCGAGTCTGCGAGGGTGGTCATGACGTGACCAAGGCTTCGTCTACATGTGTTAAGGTGGGTGTTGCCCTCACTGCACGTAGCCTTATGATGGAATTTTTTTTCTGAAATGGTGTTGTTTGAGATTATTATTTCACAAGTAGTGTTATTTTTTTTTATTTCACAAATGGTGTTTTCTAGTTTACTAACCACGGATTGTTGATTTTGGTGGGTATTTGTGGTTGGGAACCACAAATTGGAACAAACTCCATTTCCCAACCACGAATTGGTTCAAACTCCATTTCCCAACCACGAATTGATGTAAAACCCCACTTCCCAACCATGAATTGGTTCAAACCCCACCTCCCAACCACGAATTGATGTAAAACCCCACTTCCCAACCACGAATTGGTTCAAACCCCACCTCCCAACCATTAATTGATGTCATTTTAACTTACCAACCATGAATTGGTTGTTACCAACCACGAATTGGTTAAAAACTATAATCCCAACCACGAATTGTTCTTTTGTTTTCTTTATGTGTACCAATTCGTGGTTCCCAACCACGAATACCCAACCACCCAACCACGAATACCCACCAAAATCAACAATCCATGGTTAGCAAACTCGGAAACACCATTTGTGAAAAAAAAAATAAAAATAACACCACTTGTGAAATAATAATCTTAAACAACACAATTTCAGAAAAAAATTTCCTCATGTTGATAAGTGTTGCACAATAGTGGATGTGTATTTAATATTTATGATGTGTATCCACAGTTAATATAAGAAATAATAAGTGCAAAGGAAACAATGGGCATTTTCTCCTTCTCTCTATACCTTTTTTTTTCTTATTTCAAAACAATTATTTATTTAAATTTCAATTTGTGAATCAACTTATAAAAAACATATAACTTTTTAAATATTCATTTATTTCTCTCTCGGCTTTCCTTTAAATATACTCAACTAGCTTAGACCCCGTGTATTACACACGGGGTGAAAAATATCCTACATACAGTTCTAAAAAATTTATATATTTTTTTTACAGGTGTAAAAATGTATTACATATACTAAGGATAAAAAACAAAATTTAAAATATGTAAAAGTTAATATATAATTGGGTTTTGAAAATACGTTAATTATTATTTAATATGATTTAACTTTCATTACTACTTGATTGAAAATAAAAGTTAAATAATTAGATTTTAAAGTTTTTATGATAAAATATAATTTAAATAAATGTATTTTATTAGTTTAATTAGTATTTTTTAATATATTATTATTATTAAAAGATGAAAATGTATTTAATAGGAGAGAGAGGCGGGAAAAAAATGATGGGGGTGAATATGGAGGCGACATGTGGCAAAAAAAAACCTTTATTTATTAGATAGTATAGATTTTAATATCAATTGGCATTTACAAAATGAACACCACTTAAATCTAAAAATTTTCTCATGGTTTATATTATTTGTTCGAAGAAAAAGAAAAAAAAATTAGTAAGTATTTTATCACATGGCCTCAAAATAAATATGAGGACCAATTTGGTTTTAAAGTTAAATAAATGTGTAAATCATTAATGGTTAGTGACACACTATGCAATCATTTAATGTGACAATTTTGGTTCATTTGTGTTGTAATATATACATATAACAAGGCAAAATATATAAATTTTAAAAACTTCGTTTAAATATAATATGGGCTCAACCGATTAATGGATTCAAGTCCTTCAAAATGAAATTAAATGGTTATACACTTATAATTATATTATTAAAAAACAAGTTATGAATATATAAATCATGTTATTTATAAGATTATCAAACAAAAAACAAAAATTACTAGAGATATCAATGAATTCATTTTGATCCACATTAAATAAAAAGTAGAGTTAATTACACGGTTAGTCCCTGTGGTTTGTTAAAAGTAACAAGTATTGGTACTAAGAGTTTCAAGTTGTAAGTATGGGTATTATGCTTTCAATTTTGTAACAATATTGGGTACTAAGACTAACTTCCGTTAGTTTTTCTGTTAAGTTTGAGTAAAATGACTAAAATACCATTTTACTTAGAAAAACAATAAAAATAAACAAATCTATAAGTGTAAGGACTATTTGAGTCATTTGCTAGAAAAAATAAAACTAAAACAAAAAAAAAACTCTCACTGTCATCATCTTCACTTCTGCCTCTACTGTTTTCGAAACCCTAAGTTGCAGGTGGGTTAGGGGGGGGGGGGGGTGTTCGATTAAAAACTCAGATCAAGGAGGTTCGATTACAAACACGATGAGGCTACTAACCCACAACAGGCTCTCATAAAACATCAATGGAGTAATCAACAGCTTCCCTCTCCTAATCGAAGTAGAACGGAACCAGGTTGTGATGTTGCAAAATAGGTGCAACATCAGTTCTTGTTCAGTATAAGGGCTAGAGATTTCGATCAGCAGAGAAAGTGGGCTCTCTCTCACATGCGCCCTATAACCAAGCCAAATCTTCATCCGCTTTGTTGGCAGCCCTCCTCCCATCGGCAAACACAACTGATTTTGATCCTCATCTGCTTCCTTCCATCCCTGACAATCCACCACCATTGAGAACACTATCGAACACCCACCACTAATTTTGATCATATCCATTGCAACTGTCAAAGCCCAATCAAGGGCTAGGAAGCCGCCGGCTTTACCTCATGCTGCACAGGCGATGGATGATTACTCGATTAGGGTTACGACGGAGCCTTTTTTGGAAAGAAAGTAGGCGGTGCAAACGCCGATGACTATGTCGCCGCAAACGAGTACTCGCTTCTCGTAAAGCAAGTCGATTACGATGAGTTCTTGCAGAAATTCCACCTCAACAGTGGTGTCGCCGGAGGTGGTTGAAAAACGAGGTCGCCGACCTGGAGAGATCAGTGAAGAAAATAAGGGTTGGGGTGTTTTGGGTTTTTTTTTTATCTTTAATTAAATTACACATTAGTCCCTGTAATTAAATAGAGTTAATTACATAAATAGTCCCTCTGCTTACGAAAGGGTATTTTTGTCATTTTACCCAAACTTAACAGAAAAACTAAACGAAGTTAGTCTTAATACCCAATATTGTTACAAGATTGAAAGCATAATACCCATACTAGCAACTTGAAACCCTTAGTACCCATACCTGTTACTTTTAACAAACCACATGGACTAACCGTGTAATTAACTCATAAAAGTAATGTAGAGGGTAGAGGTGTAATATGGAACTAACAAAATTTGTTGTGTCAAAAATATAATTAGGGTCTTCAAGGAGACATTTTTGTTTTTTTTTTTCGAACAACGAACACCTGACTAAGGTAGTCGGAGCCAAACAATGATTATATTAAAAGGAGAGGGTTTCTAACTCACTCATCCCAATCAAAGTTAACTTTATTATTACTACTGTTATACCACAAATAGGAATAATTTACAATTAAATCAAAAATCCCTACATCTTTAGTCGACATAGTGTCAAAAATAGTCTTGTTCCTCAATCTCCAAAGAGGCCATCAAACAGTGAAACACACCGCTTCAATCAAATCTTTCTTTCGCCTTGAACATCTCAAGGAATCAACGAAACTAATTAACCTCCTCGGCCGAGTAGAAGAAGGTCGATCCAACTCAATCCATTTACAGACTGAGGACCACACCATACAAGCCAAAGAATAATCTCCCAATACATTATCAATATCTTCCACATAGTCATTACACAATGGGCACAAAGTTGAAGGAATATCAAAGCCCTTCGTATCAAGATTACTTCTCGTTGGAAGACGATCCAAGAGAACCCTCCAAACCATAATATTCACTTTTTTGGAGTGAATTTGTTCCACCTAGTACGAGAATAAATAGAAAGAAGAGTTACATTGTCAATACTGATACGAACACTTTTAACCGACAATTCCTCATTACCATCTAGCTCCCACACCCACGAATCCTCCTTCTCCCCACGCACAACATCATGAGTCAGCAACTCTAATTCCTCCCATTGCGCAAACTCAATACCTCCCCTTATAGGTCTACGCCAGTTACAAGATTGCGAGTTTTCCAGCTTAAACAAATAACAGAATCTATTCGCAATATGCATATCACCCACCCAAATGTCAAGCCAAATCCGGGTATTATCTTCATTACCAACTTTCTTTCTAATAGAAGAATTATGAATAATCCCCGTAGTTGAGATGTCAAAACAAGAGTCCAGAGGCCCATGGATGACATTAATAATTCTCACTCATAATGCGCTAGGATGAACAACAAACCTCCATTTCCATTTGCAAAGGAGAGCTCGGTTAAGGGCGTCCAAGCTACCAACTCCCAAGCCCCCTTTATTTTTTCCCGCCAAAACTTGTTTCCAATTAACCCAAGTAATTTTCCTTGTTTCCCCACCACCTCCCCGAAAGAACTTAGAACGAATGGACTCAATAATACTATTCACCTTAACCGGAAGCCGAAATAAAGACTGATATTACGTACCAACTAAACCAAGGACTGAAGTAATGAGGGTTGCCCTTCCCCCGATAGAAAGCAAATTAGCCTTCCACTTTGATAGCATGTGCTAAATTTTATGGATAATAGCATCCCAATTACGAACACGAGACATATTAGAAGCAACAAGAATGCCAAGATAAATAAAAGGAAATCGGTATGGCTTGCACTCCACAGCCTTCACAAGCCTACCTATTTCCACTTGATCCACACCCACCCCAAATAGTCTAGACTTTTGCAAATTAATTTTCAATCCTGCTGCAAGATGAAAACAAAGCAACACATACCTAACGTTATTTATATTCTCATCTGACCAGTCACCCAATGGAATAACATCATCGGCATAAAAACAGTGGGATATGAGAATATCCCTAGTCTGAGTATCGGGAATTAAACCGGCCTCCTCCACATCTGTCAAAGCAACATGTAAACCTGCCATGGCCATGATAAACAAGAAAGGAGCCAACAGATCACCTTGGCGAAGACCTCTCTCCAACAGGAACTCTGAGGTCGGATTCTCGTTAACCAAAATAGACGCACAAGTCGAACACAACAAGCCCAAATCCAACCAGTCAACTTATCACCAAACCCCATAAACGACATGATAGAGAACATGTACTCTCAATTAAGAGAGTCATATGCTTTTACAAAATCAATCTTAAAAGGGAGCAATTTCTTTTTTTTTGTTGTGGTAAAGTGATGTACTTCCCAACTAAATGGTTGTGGGTTTAAATCCTGTGAAGTACATGTGTGGTGACTTTAGCAGTAAAGTATGTATAGAGTAGAGAGGGTGCATTTGCTGGTAAAAAAAATTATAATTAGGCTCTTAAATGTGGCATGTTTAACCAAACATTTCACTTATTAAATACTAACACATACGTTTTAATAATCGGGTTGCACAATACAACACACTTATTACATATTTATTTATTTATAAAATTATAAAATTACGTCATTTTAATAAACATATTTAAACATGTCGTGTCGACCTGTTAACCCATTTAGCACGATTACTTAAAACGAGCTGCACGTGTCATAAACGGGTAGAACCCATTTTGACAAGTTTATATCCATTTCATTAGATCATCTGGTATACCTCAATCAAGCTTGGCATGATCCGATGTGGCATCCCTTTTCACGGCATGATCCAAGAGCTACACCGCCCCCTTGGAGCGTGATATGGGGGCGTGATTTTTTTCACGCCTAGCAAACCAAAATGTAGCCGTTGAACGACTCCTTTTCAAACTAAAAAAAAATAATTTATTTATCTCACATTCTCTATATAAACACAAACAACCTCCATTTTAATCACACAAATTTTTATACTACTCTAACACTTACTAAATTTATAAATGTCTTCTTCAAGCGAAGAAGCCAGGGAAATGACGTTCGGAGTTTTCGCATCGGCGACGGTTATGTGGTGGCAAGAGGCGGAATCGTCATCAAGACCATTAAAACGAAGCGCACGTCTCAACCGTGACCTGGCGGCTGCTAACGCACTTTTACTCAAAGATTACTTTGACAAAGGGTGTCTGTACGGGGAGGAACAATTTAATACCCGGTTTCGAATGAGTCGGAAATTATTTTTAAGAATTAATAATGATCTCGAGAGAGACGTGCCTTGGTTCCGTCAACGGGTTGACGCAAGAGGTCGGGTTGGTTTCACCTCCATTCAAAAGTGTACGGTCACGATTCGTCAAATGGCGTACGACACCGCTAGTGATTCGTTTGACGATTACTTGAAGATGTTAGAAAGAACGATCAGGTCATGTATTTACAAGTTTTGTAAAGCTATAATTTTATTGTTTGGTAAGAGATATTTACGTAAACCGCCGGCTAGCGACATTCAACAATTATATGCTTTTCATGAACCTAAACACGGATTTGTCGGGATGCTCGGTAGCATCGATTGCACGCATTGGGATTGGAAAAATTGCTCCAATGCATGGCAATGTCAGTTTGCAAGCGGGGATCATCCTCGTCCAAGTATTATGCTTGAAGTTGTGGATTCAATTGATCTATGGTTTTGGCATGCATTCTTTGACGTTTCCGGTGAGAACAATGACATTAATGTTCTTAATCAATCGCCTATATTCGACGATATGATCAATGAAACTGCACCCGACTCATCGTTTGAACTTAGAGGATCGCATTACAAGCATGGGTATTATCTAGCCGATGGAATATATCTAGAATATGCTACAATTGTCAAGTCTCTTACGTGTCCAGAAGGTATTAAACGTAATAATTATAAAAAGGATCATGAGGCGGCAAGAAAAGATATCGAACGAGCGTTCGGCCTCTTGAAAAATAAGTGACATATAATCGAACGATCGGCTCGATCTTGGTATCAAAGCAAAACTCGGAACATTATGTATGCCTGTGTGATTTTGCATAATATGATTTTAGATGATCAAGTAGTGACAATTTTTCAATACAACCTAAATGAGGAGGAGCCTACGCACGAAGAAATTGATGAAAATCAAAAGCGAGTAACAAGAAATATGCAATCGAGAAATTCATAACGCACTAAAGGCGGATTTGATTGAGTATGTTTACGAAAATTCAAATCATTAGGTAATTTTTTTAGTAATGTAATTTTTTTATTAATGAAATACTATTTAGGTTTAATTTTATTATGTTTTATTTTATTTAAATGAATATTAAAAAAAATATTTAATTATCACACCACCTCAATCACTTGGGTATTTCCCTTGCCAAGTGATGGATGGTGTGATAATGAAGGGTGTAACGTGACGCCACGTGCCATGCACTTTTTCATCACTTGAGACCCTTATCACTTGGGTATACCCCTTTTTCTTAACTTATTAACTCGTTTATGACCCGAACTCATTTACCACAAACCTTTTTAACTTTGTGTGACATGATAAAATAATATATTTCAAGCTCTAGTTTAACACATTTACTATTTAACACATAAGTTATATATGTTTTATTTATTGTTTATCTAAACATCTTTATTAGATGAACTTTTAAATATACATAAATAACTATTTGATTTAATCAAACTTATCGTTGACCATTTGGTGCAATGATAGCCCCAAGACTTCCTGCAGGTCTTGGGTTCGAATCCGTGTCACAGTAAAAAAAATGTTTGTAGCCAGGTCAGGAGATTTACCCATTTGTATGGTTCCTTCTGGGTGGGCTGCCCTGGATGTTCTAGGTGTTGCCCCGGAGAAACCCAATTATACTATAATATCTAGATGTTGCCGTTAAAAAAAAAAATTAATCAAACTCATTCTGATCAGTTACACAAACTTATGGGAACCAATAGACACTAGTTTATCACCTCTAACTTAAACCATCAACGAGTCTGGGCGGAAAAAGAATATGCTTTAGAATATATCATTTATATGTTTATTACATAACTTCATACAATTTATAATTATATTTTTATAAATATATATTAAAAATCGTAATTTACAATAGGTGGATCCTTTAATGGCGATCCACTTTTTCCGACTTTTCCTCCTTTGATTTAAGAGTTAATCGTATAAATGCCCATGTGATTTGTTCATTTTACAAGTTTGGCATTCAAAATTTAAAAACTGTAAATATAGCTAAAGTTTTGTACACGGATTGTTAATTTAGTCCTTGCCATTAAGAGCAGTTAGTTTTTAACACTAAATCACCTCATGTGCCATCCACGTTAGGGCATATATGTCCTTTCATTTATGTCTATTTTTTCATAATTATATTTAGTAAAAAAATACAGTAAAAATTAAAAAAAATGCAAAAAAATATAAAACATACAGTAAAAAATATAGTAAAAAACTGTAGTTTTTAATGTAAAAATACAAAAAATGTGTACTTGAAAGTAAAAAAATGCAGAAAAAATACATGAAAATAAAGTAAAACCCTGTAAAGAATGCAGTAGAAAAATGCAAACAAAAATGCAGTAAAATGTTAAAAAAAATACAGAAAAATGACAAAAATAAATGCAGTAAAATGATGAAAGAAATGCAATAAAAATATAGTAAAAAATGCAAAAAAATACTAAAAAAAATGCATTAAAAATACTTCTGGACATTAAAAACAAATATGCCCTCACATGGATGGCACATGGGGTTACTTAACGTTAAAAACTATTTTTTCCTAACGGTAGGGGCTAAATTTGAAACCCGTGTACAAAATTTTGGGCTATGTTTACGGTTTTTAAAACTTAAAGATTAAAAGTGTAAAATAAACAAACCACAGGGAACATTTATGCAATTAACTCGATTTAATTTATCAAAATAATTCTTTTGCCAATATATATAATTAATAATAACAAATAAAAAAACATATATAAACGTACTTTTCCAAATAAAGTAATTAATGCCTATGAGAGTTCGAGAAGTGTCGGCACAAACCATTTTCTTGAAATTCAAAACAATTAATTTAATTTTATTAGATAAACAATAGTTAACACCAAACATTAACAACATATACAAAATATATAACTTTCAATTCTGACATGACATGAAAATAAAAAATATATTTTAACTGTTGCGTCGGTTACCAATCAATTTGAGTGAAAGGTTCGGACCCAAGATAACCAAGTCTTATTGACGTTGAACCATCAACCGGTCGTTGTTTGATGGTTGAGTTCTTATTTAACGTAAAAACAATAATTGTGAGCGAGGGTGATAGCGTGTGTGTATATGTTTGTATAAATTGACAAAAATAAATGAACGAGCATGATTGGAGCAGGCGAACATGCAGTAACCGAATTGTGTAATCGTTATCGGTGTAGATATGTGTGTAATGAAGGATCATGCTACAAAACAAATGTGCCCGTGACAAATGCATGGAGTACATGGTCATGCACCCCAGCAACCAGGCAATGGTCCATCACTCTCATCCACTAGCCACATGAATAGTGAGTCTAATGGTGAGTTACCGAGTTAACTTTTTAGGGAAAATGTGTGAGTTATTTGTTTTAACTGTTTGAGAATAATTTTTGTTTTCTGAGTTATTTAAAAATAAAAAATATAATACATTTAGTTGATATAATTGTAGGATAATCTTCTTCCCTCTATTATGCGAGTCAAGAAAACAAAAAAGTGAAAAATAAAAAGAGAAAAAACATAGCATGTTTTCATTTGTTTTCCAACTTAAGAAGGCGACAAAAATATGTTATTATTCTTTTTATTTTATTTACTTTTCTCCCGAAAATCAAGAATATATTTAAAAATATTATCTTTTATATAGTTCAATGAAAAATTTTAATTTATACTGACGAGAAAAAAAAAACTTTCGTAGAGAACAGGTCCTTTGAACCGTCTCCCTTTCAACCGTTGATTACGGGTCGAACCAGTGAACCGGTAGACTTTGGTGGTTAAATGTTACAAGTTCATATTAAAATATACACTAGTAGTTTTATCTTTCGCACGTTGCGGCGGCTTCGAAACGTACCCTAAATCGAATTCCCGTGTCACGCGGCATAATAGGTTCGGGTCGTCGCGGTACCATAACGATAACGACACTCGTCATGTGCTACAATACCAAAAAAATAATCGATTTTGAACACAAGTCCGTTTTTAAAAAAAATATTATATCGGAACGTTGACAAAAAATAAATAAAAACAGTCGTGTATTCCGTTTTTTTTAAGTTAACGAACGAAAGTTATTAAAGAAAAACGAAATTAATGCATAATTAAATGGGTAAAAAACGTAAATTATATATAGTATAGGGTGAAAAAAAAATCAGCAGCCTGCCTGTTAGGTTAAGCAGTCTGACAGGCTGCTTCACTATTCCTAATAGTTGCATTTTAAAAGGTTTGTAATTAGTTTTATACATACATTTTTTTTTTATTTTAACTTATTTATGATGTTATCTAGAAGACTGTTCGACTAGTGAAAATGAAAAAAAAAGGATAAATATTTGATGTACATAAATTGCTATGATAATACATATATTAGAGTTACAAAGAAAATACATAGAATATACATAGTGCATGTTTATAGGGTAAGTGTCTTGGTGATTTTAGTGTCATCCAAATATTTTAGTTTAGTTGGATTTACTTAAAACCAAATAAGAAGTTAGAATATACATTGATACGAGTAATGATATGCGGAGTGCACGCTCGATAAAGACTATGTTAACTTCGGTACTTAGGAACCTCTAAAGGGGGCACCACCTGTTTGGGGTCAACGTGGACAAATTTTATTTTAGCTTATTATTGCTTTATTGGAAATGCATCAGATATGCATGAATGGTGAAAAGTTGCTTGAAATCGATGATCAAAACAAGCTAATAAAACAATAATAGTTTGCTACTGATCATCGGTAGCTACTGAAGGATCGGTAGCAAATGATGATCGGTAGCAACTTTGTCATCAATAGCAACTGAAGCGTAAGTAGCAAATCTGTACTTCGGTAGCAACCATGATCATTGGTAGTAACTTTGTTACTACTAATGAGTACTTTCTACTGATGCATTTACAAATGGTTATAATCGTCAACCGCCTTACCTATACATGACGGTTCATTGTGACTTTCCGTCCCCTATATAAAGGAAACATCTGGTCTGGTTTCAACATATAATTTTGGTACCATTTTAAAACAGAAATTCATATTCGTTGTTGACAAAATTTCTATCTTATTAGATTGCTAATTTCGTGAGTACCAATGAAATAATTCAATCTGATAGTGTCTAACACGACTTAGAGGAAATCCAAGTTATCACAAAACTTAAAACCTACAAAATATGCAAAAATGTTCGAAATGAGGACTATATGTAATTATATATTTATTATATTAAACTGACTATATTAATATAGATTATTAGTTTGTTTACTATATTTATTCACAATAGAGGGGAAGAGGAGCAGAGACAGACCACGATTGACATGGGACGAATAAATTAGGAGGGATTTGTTAGACTTGCACCTTTCTAAGGATATGATCAGTGATAGGAGTTCTTGGAGACGCTGGATAAAAGTTAGGGATTTTTAGTGAGACGCATAATTTTTTGGTTTTCACCTGGACCTCGTACTTTGGCTTGCACTTCACTTAGGTTACCTTTAGCTGTATGTGAGGGTGGCTACTTAGTTTTAGATTTTGCCTCTAGTCTTAGATCTGTCGTTAGGCTTAGGAGTGTTTTTTAGTGCCTATGTGTGCCTCTAGTTTCTAGGTGGCCTAGTAATCTTAGGTGTGTCTTAGTTTAATCTAACTTAGTATTAATGCTTTGTATGCATTATTGTTAATATATTGTTTCGATTTCTAATAATGGTTCTCTATTGTAGGTTATATCCTCTTTCAAAAAAAGGTTTGTTTGTTCGGAACCAAAGGTGTATCTGGGAGCAGCCTCTCTATCCTTTGAAATAGAGGTAAGGCTTGCCCTTATCTTAGCATTCCCATACCCTACTGTATGAGTGGGATTTACCGGTTTGTTTGTTATACTTGTGAAACTAATCAAACTCAGTATATATAACTTAGGCTTAAACTCATTTATTAAATGAACCTTAATTTAGCTTGAGCCCGCACTCATTTAAGTTTGTTCAATTCAAAATTTAAATAATCTAACATCAATTTTTGTGTAATTTATGAGCTGCTCGACTTGTTTAGACTAGATATGACGTTTATGGGTTGATATTTAGGTAAATGCAATTCTTATGGGTTAATGAGTCGGGCCAACATGTGAGCCCAAGGTCCTTTCCATGTGATCGACCCCCCCCATATTTAATTCGCAACCTAATAAGTAATAACCCATTTAGTTGTTTTTCCTTTCACTCCAAGTCAAAGCATATTATTCAATTAAAATCTGCATCAAAGACAATCCATTTGATTAACCATGTTCCTCCTACCTCATCTAAGATACTCATTCACTCGACACCCAACCATCACGTGTTAACCTTCGATCTCAAGTTTAGCGTTATGGAAGTAATGTGTGATCAACTGATCATATTAAGCGGACTTGATGGTGTGCTTAAAGACTCTTCACAACTGTTTTAATACGTCAACGACTATAGCAGACAAGATTAACAACGAATACCAAATTTGAGAAAGGGCACTCAATCAAATCATTGACCCCATTTTCATAAATATTGAATGCGTCATATCCCAAGTGACAACCACAATTCAAACAAATAAATGCTAACATATTTATTTTATAAAAGATCGACTATCGATTGGGTTCACTGGGGTTTATAACTGTTCATTTATACATGTGAAAAACACCGCTTTGTATTTTATTTATATTTTATGTAATTACGATGTATATTATTATCACTTTTTTTTTCTTTGATGACGTTTCTATTCAATATGATTAAAAGGGGTTGATCAAGGTAAAATTTTAAAGTGTCGAGTCATTTTAAATGTAATTTTTTTTAATTATCTAGAAAAAATAAAAAGAAATTAGTATAGTATATCAAGTGAGACGTATGCTTAAAAAGAAAAAAAAAACACTTGTTTTATAGTGTACTTTGCTTGATTTAATTCTTAGTCATGTTTAAGATAAATAGAAATTATTTTTAAAATTTTAAGTGGGATTCAATGTTGTTAGGTTTTTTTTATACTCTAAAGGGTTTTGGATAAACTTACTAAAAATACCGCTTAAGTGCAATTAACTAGTTTATTTATAGCCATTAGATTAAAATTAACATATGGTCAATGTTCTTGAATTTTTTTTAGTGTTTCATAATGAACATCATACACACACTATTCAAAATCCCGAGAAGCAACTAAGGGGCATCAAGTGTCATACTGTTCAAAAGGGTTTTGAATAAACTTACTAAAAATACCGCTTTAGTGTTTCATAATGAATATCATATAGCAATATCATACTCGAATTAAAAAGAAGAATTGCTTGATTTTATTGTATAGTTACCTTTTAAATTAATGAGATATGTAAAAGTTATTGACGTTTAAAAAATCCACGAAACAAAATAAAAGTCAACAATTGTGGCTATTAATCTTTTGTCCCTTGTTGTCATAACTCCCATCCATTTGAGTCTATGTAGCTATCCATCTCATCTTAGCCATCGATACCTTTGATCAACATGGTCGACCCCGAGGCTGTGTCGGGTGGACAACTGCTCAGGGCCTAAAATTTTGGGGGACGTAAAATTTATTTTTTTCTTTTTTAAATATTGTATATCGATTAACATATTTAAAAAAATTATAAACTTGTTAGTAATTGCATGTTCTAGAGGTGAGCCAATAAGTTAAAAAAACATTTTAAAACCTAATAACATATTTTAGATGATGCTTAATAAGTTAATAAACATTTTAAAAGTCATTCTAGAGGGGGTTTGATTAACTTAATTAAGTTTAAAAATCCTATTTATTTAGGTTATTTAGCAAATTAATTGCTATTTCTTTTATCCTTTTCACCTACTCCATCGTACACCCAGTCGGCCAGTTAACAATCGATCACTTTGGTTTCAATTTTCATTATTCGTTAAAGACTTAAGGTTGGATTGAAAAGTTGTTTTGGTTTCAATTTTTGGTTTTTTAATGTGTTAAAACAATTATCGTAGTACTAATTAATTTTGTTTATATATACATATAAGTCTCTATTTTAAGGGGCTAATTTTTAGTTGTCACACAAGATATCCAAAATCTACGGACCACCCTATTGATCAATGATAGAAAATCTTTCTCACACACTTTTTAGGGTTTTAACTCTTTTATAATATTCATACTCTTTCTACATATAGATATCTATATATGCATGTATATCGTTTCTGCGTTCACATATCTTTAGTATTTCGTTGTAGGCAAATGTGAGATTGCCAACACATTCAAATTGACTTGCCGGATGGATATGTAAAAACACGTGTACCAAATGATAGACCTTCACCAAATTATGCATGTGGGCCATGAATGTTCCTTAAATACTTGATTTTTTAAACGAGTAAACTCAGACACTATCTAATTATAGTTTAAATCTACTTTTTTTTGTCACTATGAGTTTCGAACCCTTAACTACTTGAGGATGACGTTTTTCTTACGCACATTGGTACCGCTACACCAACGATTCTTTGGTTCCAAACGTTTGATGGTTGATTGTGTTTTATAGGCCTTAATTTAAATCTTATAAAAAGTTACTTAATTGTTTAGGGGAATGATAAAAAAATCCTGTAACTTGTCTTCCTGATTACAAAATCAAAACTTGTAAAATCGAGAGTAAAGAAGAAAACAAAGAAAATAAGAATACTGTAATAATTGTAAACAATGGTATGATCAAAAGAAAGGTATTCCCTATATATTTTTTTCTGTATGTATGAAGACTTACATATTTATATATTTATATACAAAAAAGGAGATCTCAAGAGACCAACATGATCTCAAGAGTTTAAAAATTGAAAGCTCATAACTAAGCTAATAAATACAAGTAAATGTAGAGGAATGTAAAAAGGGTCATCTCTTTAGCATGCCCCGCAAGCGAAGCAATGGGCAGGACGGTGAGCTTGGACCGGAGAGTGTTGAAACGAGTGGATGTTAAACCTTTGGTCAGGATATCAGCAAGCTGAGCTGTAGTAGAAACGTGTCTAACTTGAAGAGCGCGAGTAAGAACCATATCACGAATAAAATGTAAGTCGATTTCAAGATGTTTGGTTCGCTAATGGAATATTGGGTTAACAGTTAAGTAGGTCGCCCCAAAGTCGTCATACCAGATAGTAGGTGAAGTAGACGTCGAAATACATAACTCAGACATGAAAGACATGATCCATCGAAGCTCCGCAACTGTGTGAGCAAGGGCACAATATTATGCCTCTGTACTAGATCGAGCAACAGTGTTAGAACGTTTTCGTGGTAGAACGTTGTCGTTTGGACATCCAGCCCAGTCAACATCAGCATAAACATGATTGGAATAACTGGGAAATCGGCGAATCACAGTCCATGAGCTATAGTACCCTTGAGATAATAAGGGATACGCTTAACTGCAATCAAGTGACGATCAGTTGGAGTTTGAATAACTTGTGAGGCTTTGCTCACAACATAAGCGATTTCAGGAGGGGTCAAGACGAGGTAATGAAGAGCACCAACGGTGCTCCAATACATCAGCGGATCAGCAAGAGGAACGCCAGAGTGTCGACAGAGCTGTCAACCCGAAGCCACGGGAGTAAAAAACGGCTTGCACTGACTTAGGCCCGTTGTAGGAGATCACAAAGGTATCATTGTTGTGATAGGTGAAGAATGTCATCATGGAAGGTAGCCTCAATACCTAGAAAATTGCTTAAAATACCCAAATATTTAAGCGCAAACCATGAATGAAGGCGACGAATCAGATCAACAACAAAATCAGTACAACCTCCTGTAATAACAATATCATCAACATACACCATAATGTAGCATGTCACAGATCCATGAAATAAACAAATAAAGATGTATCATATATGCATTGAGTGAAGCCAAAGTCCAGGAGAGTAGAAGATAACTTTGACAACCAGGTGGTGCCTGTTTGAGACCATAGATTGCCTTTTTAAGTAAACAAATATCGTGAGGGTGATTCCTGGGGTTGAGTCATATAAACAGTTTCTGAAAAATCACCATTAAGAAATGCATTGTTAACATCAATATGCCAAGTGTCCCACCCACGAGAAAAGTCAATCGAGAGGACTAGACGGATGGCAGCCGGTTTCACCACTGGGCTGAAAGTTTTAGTGTAATCAATTCCCTCTATTTGATAAAAGTCCTTGGCGACCAACTAAGCTTTGTAGCGACCAATAGACCCATCAGTATGTCTCTTAATGCGACAAACCTACTTACATCTGACAATGTTAGCCTTAGGAGGAGCAGGAACTAACACCCATGTACGAGTAGAATGCAGAGCAGCAATCTCAGATTGCATAGCATCACACCATTCTTTGGATTTATATGCTTGGATATAAGTGTGAGGTTTAGCTATGGATGGTGAGGAAGCATGGAACCAAACTCCATGGATCCCGCTAGAAGTCCTCTGTGAGCCAGAGACAAGAGGCTAGAAGAAATACAGACAAAAACCGCAAGGTTTGGCTAAAACTCAAAATGCTTTGATTGAGTTCCCAATCCCAACCAACAAAAGTAGAAATCTTTACTAACTGGGTCTAGTATAGAATCAAAGACTTGTATAAAGACGTACAATTTTGAGTTAATGTTTAAGCAACATATATTGCTGTAAGGCCACAAACCGGGCACCATACCGTTGGATCTCATCACTAGGTAAACTCATTAAAAACATCTAAATTTCATTTACATAAACAGCGGAAGTCTTTCTCGAAATAGTATTATCTTTAAATTCATTAATTATCATAACATTACCTGACGAATGCATGCGCACCAACCCGAGTAGTCCGCTCCCAAGCCAAGACATCTCCTCTAGCAGACTCACCTGCAAAACAATCTAACGTACATACAAAGTCAGCTACGCTGAGTGAGTTCTAATATTTTAAATTAACAAAAGTCAACTCGTCTCATTTATTGTTTTTCTCCACTCAAGACCCTCTGGTCAATAGAAAATAGTTGTATAGATTTTCATCATATAATTTACTCCCGTTATTTTATAATATCCCAAAGGATTCACCACCCCAGACTC
The DNA here is from genome assembly GCA_023525975.1 of Smallanthus sonchifolius. Classification (NCBI taxonomy): domain Eukaryota; kingdom Viridiplantae; phylum Streptophyta; class Magnoliopsida; order Asterales; family Asteraceae; genus Smallanthus; species Smallanthus sonchifolius. The sequence continues at coordinate 66,064,168 of CM042031.1, read as the reverse complement.
TACCCACCATTTTAACTGAGTAAATCTCTCTGACAAAGAACGAACTTACTATTATGATAACTCACAACTTACCATATATATTAACCATACACTGATTAACTTATCCAACCTCTAGACACCGACTTACCAGTCCTTACCAGGACTCTCATAAACCAATTGACTCAACAGTTGTACACAATGTACTCAACCCGACACAACTGTTAATCTAACTCGACACACCATTGATTCCATCTATTATCACATCAATACCATCTCATACACAATTAATATAACTCATCACTTGCATGCAATTTAACACATATATAAGCACACAAATACATACCTCATCACTACACCCCTGTCAGGGTTATCCCTGTCTGGATACTCGTCCTAAGCTCAGCTCCACCCTTGTTACAGGGCCTCGCCGCTAAACATAGCAACACACTATTCATCTATGATGACTACCCATCCACCACACGGGGACTATATCATCTACCATACGGTGACTGACACATCACACGTACAATGATGACCCCGAAGGACTCCGTCCTCCACATCACTATTAGCCGTATACACGGACAACAATGCAAGCACACAAAGCAACACATATATACACATGACACTACCTGGACATGTACTACGACTCACCACCATTTACGGATCACTTACGTGTGTAATCCAACGCTTACTTAGACGTATCCTCATAATGTCTAGACACATTACCCAACTCTTTCCGAATAGGAAGTTATACGACACACAAACACCATACTGACTTCTAGCCCATACATACTATGGACACCACATAGACTCATGCAAACACGATACCCGTTGTGTCACGAGGACAACGACACAATACACACATCATCAAGCACACGACGCATGACAGCATACTAGCACCTACTTGACTCGTTAATGAACCACGTACGGGTTCCCATGCTAACTCTCCTTATATAACCATCACATGTTTAGCTAAATTCCCGACTCTTGTTCACCCATCCTAGGGATCCCATAATGACTCTTAGCTCATTATTACATAATAGTCTCATAAAACACTTCAAGTTTAAATCTTATCTCGTAATACGCTCGTTTAATAAAACATGCGAGTATGTACGATAGCCCCAAAACAGTAAAACGTTTAAAAGAGGGGATTAGAAACTCACCGTTACGGAGATCCAACTCTTGAACTGCAACGATCTCCTAACACGAAACTCGGACCTGTCAACGTAAGATCACAGGGTCAGAGTACGTAATGAACATGTGTCAATAACGTACAAACATGAATGTTCCCGACCCACGTCTCATCTACTCGTCCCATGCAAAAACCCTAACTCCACGTGTTTGCCCGAATCGGGTTATCCTGGACCCGTTTAGAACCCACATACCCGGACTCTGGTTACCATGCAAGCATGTACATGTTCCATGCAAAAGAAACCCCGATCTTGCAAACACGTATACTTGAAGCGGGTCTCCATGCACTTGCGTAAAATGCCATGCAAAAACCCTAATCGGGTGTTACTCGCCCCTATGCTCTTCCCTGTCCATCACCGTAAACCATCACCACCGTGTAACACCACCCTGCGCTTCCCGCCGTGCACCATTATCGTGTTCTGTCACCTCGAGTCACCCTCGCGTTCCCATCACCTTTCTTTACATGAGAAACCGTAGTCGGGTTCTCTTTGCACGTAGGCACACAACTACCACCATGCCCTGTCGTCCGCCGCCGAGGACAATCACCACAGCAGCCTCCTGCGGCCACCGTACACCACCCCCGGCTGCCGACGTCGAGCACCCTCACCCTCATGTCCCTTCTCTCTCTCCGTCCTCCGCCTTGCACTACTACCACACACTACCGCTGTCACCACAGCCTTCCCCAACTCTGTCGCGCCGTCTCTCACTTCTTCGTGACCACCACCACAGGACGGCCACCCCTTCCCATGTGTTCTTGCCGCCGGTTAAGGTCACCAACCACAAAACCTAATAGGTTTCATGCTAAACCGGAACAAGGAAATCAAAAGAATAGATATGAGGGTTACCTTATGCGTTAAGAAGTCCTTCCCCCGCTCATTGCCGCAATAGGACCACCACTAGGCCACCATCGTCGTCCCTCTTCCTCCGGTCGTTCCCCTTGCCGCCGCACACCTAGATCAAGAATGGCCCTAGGGTTTGCGCAAAAGTTGTATATAAACTTTCCAATGTTTCGTTTCGGGTCCCTCCTATATCATTTGACGCATTTTTGTCTTGAACCTTTGCAATAACGGCTTACCGGGTCCTCTAACTATGATAGACCAAGTTTTACGTGCAACTTTATAATCTTGCCATTTAAAAGAAACTTGGTTCACTCATTAACCCAAACTATTAGTAAACGGTTTTCGAGATGTTACAAGTCTACCCCTTAAAAGAGGATTCGTCCTCGAATCCTGCGACGGTACATACCAACCCAACATATCTTTTCATTCTCGACGTGCACCAAATCCATTTGGAGACAAGCATTTGCTCGCACAATTATCTAAGCTGTTACTTTGCTTAGCAATTCGATCACCGCCCCTGGTGTTTAAAGAAATCCTCTTCACCGCTTGCTTTCGACTTGGAACTTGTAGGTTTTACCTACACACTCCGTCGTATTTTCATCTTTCTGGCAATAAATCCGTAGCACGGTACTGAATTTACACATAACCAGCTTAGTATCCTTTCGTTAGCAACACAATCGGCTGCTTATGGTTAGATGCCCCTTAGCACCACGCTTCTTGCATTCAATGCATCTCCATAAACCATTGTCAGCACATTTGCCACTGTCTCTAGCATAGCCCGATAACCTCGTCATTCCGACGATCATCCTCCCAAGTAGGTTCTTGTTTTTCATAGAAAGGAGCAATAGTTGCTTCACTATCATGTGTGCATCACTCTCCTCTCTCTTGTGATCCGATCGCCGTCTTGCGATGATTTCTCAAACTCAATCCCACTGCCCTGCTCAAAGGGTATCACTTTAGCCCTTCCCTATCTCCAGGAGCTTGTGCAAAGCTACGCTGGCCTCCACCAAATTCCTCTACCATAGTATCTCTTTACTTCATTACCATGCGATCACCGACTGCATCCCATTTATAATTTACGAACATGAAGTCCGTCTGCTCACAAGCCTCAGCTATTCGTCGTCTCGTCCATGGAAAGCATCCCTATTCATCTAGTGTCTCGCCTCGATTGAATTCTTCGTATGGAGCATGTTCCATGAAGGCCTTTTCGTCACCTTGTTTACTTCATGCTGAAACCATCAGCGTCATCACTTTAATCTCATCATAGATATCTCTGGTCCAGCATCCACGTAACTGCTTTCATCACTAACTCTACAGCTCCGCCCATTGGCTTCGTGCTATGATTTTCCCGAGGTATAAGCATAGGCATCTCATAAGAGCACCTCATCGATCGTCTAGGAAGACATCAAAACTTCTCGCATCACCTCGATGTATCAACGTCAAGAAATTCGTCAAGATAGAAATATTGTACTTGAGCACACTGACCACCCGTCCTATGCACGACTAAGCGTGTACTATAAGGACACACACCGACACGCATAACTACAGAACACACAATGTTCTACACATGTACTAGTAACCCCAAACTCTGAACACACGTCACGTGCACATACACAACTGCTAGATCTGAGTAAATCTACGTGCATACAATATGACCTCATCATTTATCGACACACAAACTCCTGAACCTTACCTCTTACTCACTACAACGGTAGCCCCTGCCACACGTCATCATATACTCGTACAAAGTTTACTCGGTCGTACCCATACGGGTCGTACCCATACTTCAAGATGACACACTACTCAGTCTAGACACAAAACCTCACTCTAAACATTCATACACACAGGATATAAAATATCTTACTTCCCCATAGGATCTGGTCCTGAACATGTATACCTAGACATAAGGTATGTAACTACAATTTCCCACAGGACCTCGTCCTGAACATTTATGCATACTAAAGATGTATATTTAAGATTTCCCACAGGACTTCGTCCTGAACAACTACACCATGTGCAACACACCCCTTACACTTCAAACATCACCTAAACCTAACACATAGGTGACACTATCTTAAGACCGTAGACATACACAAATAATCAAAACTCAGGTCTACACAGTTCTACTCATACAGTCTAATCAACCAAGCTCTAGCATCACATCAAAGATTACATTTAGTATGAACTCACGTTGTTCAAAAGGTAATCACATAATCACACATAATTTACATTGCACCACCAATAGCAAGCTATCACACATGCAACTATCATTAACTATGTTTCAAACCATATCATGGTAAGATTCATTGTCAAGGTTAAAATCAAGCAATTGAAAACCAAGAACAAGTATTTCGTCACAAAAGTGCCTGACGGCCACTACTCAAAATACTCTAGTCCTCTCGTGGTAACCACCACTGCTCTAATCACTGAACAAGTCAAAGTTATCACCCACTTGTTCCTCGTCGTCAGATTTCTCCAGCCATCCGTTTCCCGATTCGGTGTTGTGTCTCGAAGGCTGACTTCTGACTGCAAATGCATTTCTTCCTCTCTAACCACCTCTCCTATAAAAGGAGCTACTGAGTCCACCTCGCATAGTTGCCCTGGTAGTACTAGGAGCATTAGGCGTCGGAAGCGCCAAGATCACCTCCTGTGCTGGTAGCTCCTGCTCATCCTCAGCCGCCGGTGGAACCACCGTCAAAGGAACAGGTGCTAAGATCTGTCTTCTCCCGAAGATAACCGTACGAACATCAGTCGCACGTCTCGCCCGCGGTTCTGTCAACCTCCTTATGAGAGCTCCCCGCCTAATCTATCTAGTCTGAATCATCATGGCCATCTGTACCTGCACAAGATAGAACACTGGAGTGATTACTGTGGGTGTCAAATTCAGAATATGAGATTAATCATAGACTGCCAAATCACAGTGATCAAATGCAATTTGGTGGTCCACATTACTGCTCGAATTCTAAACCTTTCTCATCGTGTTCACACTAGCTTTATATCTTTCACAAACCCCGAATGCACATGCATCCCACACATCTCACATAGCACCACATAACAATCTAGAAAGTTATCATCTTATCACAATTTCACACCATCCAAGGTTACACACAAAATTACTAAATCATATCGACACACCAATCTATCTCACATAGTTACAATTACGGCTACTCTATATTGCTCAGTTCACATCATAGACTCATTTAATTACACCACACAACTTCATGTAGTTCTACATACTACTACAGCACATAGCACGCATCATGATCCCACACGGAACCATAAATCACTTACACACACCAATCGCTTTACCTAGTGTAACACTACACAAATGGTAAATAATAATTGCTTCTCAACTTGAAAGACGTACCTCTTGGCTCGCGGTTAATCATGCTGGCATTCGTTTCACCGTCGTCCCATTTTCAGTTTAAGTTGAGGCATTTTATTTGTTTAAAAACACCAATTTTCTCTTAAACCACGACTCTGATACCAACTTGTAAGTCCCCAAACTGGGCACCCTACCGTTGGATCTCATCACTAGGTAAACTCATTAAAAACATCTAACTTTCATTTACATAAACAGCGGAAGTCTTTCTCGAAATAGTATTATCTTTAAATTCGTTAATTTTCATAACATTACCTGACGAATGCACGCGCACCAAACCGAGTAGTCCGCTCCCAAGACAAGATACCTCATCTAGCAGACTCACCTGCAAAACAATCTAACGTATATACAAAGTCAGCAACGCTGAGTGAGTTCTAATAGTTTAAATTAACAAAAGCCAACTCGTCTCATTTATTGTTTATCTCCACTCAAGACCCTCTGGTCAATAGAAAATAGTTGTATAGATTTTCATCATATAATTTACTCCCGTTATTTTATAATACCCCAAATGATTCACCACCCCAGACTCTACCCACCATTTTAACTCAGTAAATCTCTCTGACATTTAACGAACTTACTATTCTGATAACTCACAACTTACCATATATATTAACCATACACTGGTTAACTCATCCAATCTCTAGACACCGACTTACCAGTCCTAACTAGGACTCTCATAAACCACTTGACTCAACAGTTGTACACAATGTACTCAGCTCGACACAACGATCAATCTAACTCGACACACCCCATTGATTCCATCTATTTATCACACAACACCATCTTATACACAATTAATATAACTCATCACTTGCATGCAATTTAACACATATATAAGCACACAAATACATACCTCATCACTGCACCACCGTCAGGGTTATCCCTGTCGGGATACTCGTCCTAAGCTCAGCTCCACCTTTGTTACAGGGCCCCGCCGCTAAACATAGCGACCCACTCGTTATCTATGATGACTACCCAGCCACCACAAGGTGACTATATCATCTACCATATGGTGACTGACACATCACACATACAATGATGACCTCGAAGGACTCCGTCCTCCACATCACTATTAGCCGTATACACAGACAACAATGCAAGCACACAAAGCAACACATATATACACATGACACTACCTGGACATGTACTACGACTCACCACCATTTACGGATCACTTACGTGTGTAATCCAATGCTTACTTAGACGTATCCTCATAATGTCTAGACATATTACCCAACTCTTTCCGAATAGGAAGTTATACGACACACAAACACCATACCGACTTCTAGCCCATACATACTACGGACACCACATAGACTCATGCAAACACGATACCCGTCGTGTCACGAGGACAACGACATAATACACACAACATCAAGCACACGACGCATGACGGCATACTAACACCTACTTGACTCGTTAATGAACCACGTACGGGTTCCCATGCTAACTCTCCTTATATAACCATCACAGGTTTAGATAAATTCCCGACTCAACCCTGACTAACTCATAAGATGATACACACGGATCATCACTACTCTTGTTCACCCATCCTTTGGATCCCATAATGACTCTTAGCTCATTATTACATAATGGTCTCATAAAACACTTCAAGTTTAAATCATATCTCGTAATACGTTTGCTTAATAAAACATGCGAGTATGTACGATAGCCCCAAAACTGTAAAACGTTTAAAAGAGGGCATTTGAAACTCGACGTTACGGAGATCCAACTCTTGAACTGCTACGGTCTCCTAACACGAAACTCGGACCTGTCAACGTAAGATCACAAGGTCAGAGTACGTCATGAACATGTGTCAATAACATACAAACATGAATGTTCCCGACCCATGTCTCATCTACTCTTCCCATGCAAAAACCCTAACTCCACGTGTTTGCCCGAACCGGGTTATTCTGGACCCGTTTAGAACCCGCATACCCTGACTCTTGTTACCATGCAAGCATGTACATGTTCCATTCAAAAGAAACCCTGATCTTGCAAACACTTATGCTTGAAGCGGGTCTCCATGCACGTGCGTAAAATGCCATGCAAAAACCCTAATCGGGTGTTACCCGTCCCTATGCTCTTCCCCGTCCATCACCGTAAACCATCACCACCGTGTAACACCACCCTGCGCCTCCCACCGTGCATCATTATCGTGTTCTGTCACCTCGAGTCACCCTCGCGTTCCCATCACCTTTCTAGCTATGAGAAACCATAGTCGGGTTCTCTTTTCACGTAGGCACACAACTACCACCATGCCCCGCCATCCACAGCCGATGACTATCACCACAGCAGCCTCCTGCGGCCACCGTGCACCGCCCCCGCTGCCGACGCCGAGTACCCTCACCCTCACGTCCCTTCTCTTTCCCTCTCTTTGTCTCCGTCCTCCGCCTTGCACTACTACCACACACGACCGCTGTCACCACAGCCTTCCCCAACTTCGTCGCGCCGTCTCTTACTTCTTCGTGGCCACCACCACCACAGGACGACCACCCCTTCCCATGCGTTCTTGCTGCCGATTAAGGCCACCAACCACAAAACCTAATCGGTTTCATGCTAAACCGGAACAGGGAAATCAAAAGAATAGATATGAGGGTTACCTTATGCGTTAAGAAGTCCTTCCCTCGCTCGTTGCTGCCGTAGGACCACCGCTATGCCACCATCGTCGTCCCTCTTCCTCCGGTCGTTCCCCTTGCCGTCGCACACTTAGGGTTAAGAATGGACCTAGGGTTTTTGCAACAGTTGTATATAAACTTTCCAACGTTTCGTTTCGGGTCCCTCCTAAATCACTTGACACATTTGTTTCTCGAACCTTTTCAATAACGACTTACCGGGTCCTCTAACTATGATAGACCAAGTTTTACGTGCAACTTTTTAATCTTGCCATTTAAAAGAAAATCGGTTCACTCATTAACCCGAACTATTAGTAAACAGGTTTTCGGGATGTTACAATTGCCCAAGACACCAACAAGATTTAAGACTTTAATGACTGAAAATCAAGAACTCACATCCATAAAGGATGATCATAGTCAAGAATAATCAAGAAACAGAAACACACCATTTTTATTAAATCAAAGTATTAATTTACAACAAGTTTGATTTTCACCCAAGTGATATAAAAAGACTAGCCACTAGTGGCAAAACAAATGAATACACTAACACTTTTTGATATATGTGTAGTAATAAAACCAATGACAAGTGTAGTGATTATGAAAGGTTTTTTGATCTTGGGTGAAATGACTAAATCTCTCTCGATCTCTTTCTCTCTCTCTGTTGAATCTCGTGGAAGAGACCTGTGGGAGCTCTTCCTAAATGTTGCTTGTTGAATAAGGAGGCCAAGGCCTCTATTTATAGGCTGATCAGGGGAAGGCTTGCCCATGCCTCCGTATGCACGCCCATGCGTACGTCTGTCCATTCGAATAATATTCTGTATGGAGTTCAACTTTTTCTGGCAGGTTCTGAAAAGATGCACGGCCGTGCATGGGTATACAAAGGTGTGCATAGCGTTGATTGGTTTCTAGAACCTTCCTGGTAGTTCCAAATTGGGGGGGGGGGGGGCACGGTCGTGCCTGGCCATGCACGACCGTGTCTAGCCTCTGACTTTCACAGATCCTTGACTTTTTCCTTTATCTTTTCTTCCTTTTAGCATAGGGAGCCAAATAACATGCAATTATTTCAAAGGAACCAATTTAGGCCTAATTCTAGTATAACTGCTTAGAAATCAATCAAATATGGGGATGGTTTTTATGCATGATAAATATGTATAATTGATGGCATATCAAACATTCCCACACTTGAACTTTGTTTGTCCTCAAGCAAACTCATGCATTGATCAGACTCATATAACTAAAAAGAAAGGATAAAAGGTCTTAGCTTTTAAAGCTTCCTAACGCACAAGTGGCTATGAAGGAAGTCAACATTCAAGTGAATAGACCAACGAATCATTTGTTATATTTTGTGTTTAATTGGGATATTCATGAAGGGATAACATGCCTACTAGAACTTGAATTATGCACAACCTCACACATCTCACAATGTTCACTCAACACTCAACTATAGTAAAGAGTTTAAGTGGAGCACTTAATGTCAAAATGAATTAGGCAAAATCATAAGCTTGTATGCAAATCAAATCTCCACCAAATATCATAAGTGTAATGCATAAATCAAGAGGACTATCAAAGTTTGTAATTTGGTTTAGGTAAAGGGTATGATTTTTTTTTGGGAAAGTGGATAAGTGTTAAAAATCTGGCTTGGCTTATTTGACTTTGATGTCGGTCAAACGGTCTATAAAATTAAACACAAACTAACCTAGACACTCTAGTTAAACTCTAGACAACTCTACTAAACTAGACCAAAAAGACAGGAAAGTGTACCTATCAATTGTAACACAGCTAAAAGAAGTCCGGATATCGAACCCACGAGACACTGACTCTAACACAAATTAGACTCTAACTAGGACTTAATATTTGGTTTGGATTGGGAGAGGGGGGGGGGGGGGATTCTACGAACTAAGATTAAACTAGGCAATGAATACTAAAGAAGACAAACGACTATCTAACAAGGACCGGGATGAAATCAATAAGAATGGATAGGACTACCTAGGCTGTGAATCATGAATGCTAAGCTCGGCTTCTATTGGTTAAGGAATATGATATGGAACTTGGTTCTAAAGATATGACACCCTCAAGAATGACTAATGGATTCCCGATCACTCTCGGTCGTGAGATGTGACAAGAAGACTACTCAAAGGCTATTAAACTCACCAATTATCGGATTACCTCTCGGTATCACCGATTATGCTATAGACTCGATAGACAACTCACCTCTCGATTACGCTATCTCAATACATCAAAGATGCAAGGAGCAATCTGAATTCACTATGTTTGACACGGATCAGTAACAATACCAGACCTCTAAGGAAACGCCCTCTCAGAAAATTTGCACTTAGAAACCCTAACACTGAAGACTAACCGATTACCTATCACTTTTTCATATATTTAGATAAGAAGAACACTTGATTTTAATTGATTACTAGTTAACAATCCTATGGTGACTACGTCTAGACAACCACAAACTAATCGCAAACACAAAGTAAACGACCTACTACACACTCATTCATGAAAGACATTCAACAAAGCATGTATGGATGAATCAATAAACAATCAATAACAAGCATGCATATTCATGAAAGACATTCAACAAACAATCAATAACAACATCAAACACATCAAATCAGATCTGGACTAAAGCATAAAATCAAATCAACATCCACAAACCAATAAAAATCCAAACTTTAACATCCAATCATCTTAAACCTAGCCAGTTCTAAAGTTTTAGCCAAGAAACATGATAAAGAAAGAAGTATCAGAGTTAAAGATAGCAAACAAAGTCATAAAATACAGATCAAGAACAACCGAATGATTAATCGTGATCGAATGCTTGATTCTAACCCGATTTGTCTCCAATACCTTGAAACCTTGATCAAAATCCAATCTTTCTTGCCAAAATCGCCCAAGATCCAAGCTTTGATGGCAAGTAATCGATCTCTTTGAAGAATGGCCGACATAAACATTAAAACCCTAAAAATTCCTCAAAAACCGGATTAGCGTGTCTCTCGCGTACCGCGAGGGACAAATTAGTCAGGACACTATCTGGCTTCCCTCGCGTACCGCGAGGGACCTTCTCTTCCTCCCTCGCGTATCACGAGGGGCATAAATTCTCAGAAAATTGATTTTTCTTCTTTTGATTCTTCCTCTTTCCCCGTGTGCTCGATTTCTCCAGGATTTAGCTCCGCTTTCCGCTCCCTTAGCACACTATGACCTGCAAATCTGACCCGAACTCAGAACGAACTTAAAACAATACAAAACGAACACAAAACTATACAATTATGCACAAATATACATGGATAAATACATGTGTTTTGCAACACATCAAACATCCCCACACTTACACTTTTTTCGTTCTCGAAAAAGAAATATGTAATGGAATCATAGCTGGACAAAGCTTTATCATTCTTAATTTTTGATCAACACAAATATAATAACGCATTAAAGTGCAATAACCAGTATTTCTATCCGACTAAACCCAAACACCAAATATCAAGCCCCCGAGAAGCGTTCTAATCCAATTTATACAACGGGTCAATCAAACTATGGATCTCACACTTAAAAGCTACACTTCCACCTAATCCCATCTCATAGTCATGTTTAGGCCAGGGTTAGATCATGTAGATCTTCCCACCATAGTACTCCAAAATCTTTATGTTTTCCAAATATAGATGAGTTGATGGAATAAAATGGAATGAGTATTATTAGATGTATGAATCAACCTTACCTAGTGGTGCATCAACCGGGTCACCATCCCAGAAGGTAGCACATAGGCTGCAGCCTTATCAATCAAGCACATAAGAATTCAACTTAGAGGCGTATCCAGAGAGTCACTATCCCCATGGGAAACACATAAATCAAACCTTATTTATCCCAATTATTGATCACTCAAGTCCCGACCCATGGGTGTATCAACCAAGTCGCCATCACGGAGGGTAACACGTAGGTCGAAACTTAAGCTTTCAATTATACTCATAATGGATGGAAAAGTGGAATGTGGGCGCCACCAACTCTCGAATTCATTTTCATAAACGGAGAGTGGTGTGCCAAAATATTTCAGAAACATAAACACAATAGCTTACCGTGGCACCTATCACCCTATGTTGACAGTTTCAGTTTCACCGTTTTCCTAAGATGAGAACCCACAAGATTTCATGATTTAATTAAGTTATTAATCCTAAGCAACACCTTCAGGATATTTAAGCTCTTCAACTGGCTGGGCCTATCGATTCATCACAAATTAGACACGCTTTTTATTCTTTATTTCATTTTACTTTAGCATGCTATGACCAGTTGTACTATCATTTTCCATGTACTTGCAAGACTCTAATTCAAAGGACATTTTTGAAAAATTTTCTACAAATTATAACAACAAACTCAATATACAAAACCTAGACGAATGTCTCCCATCCCCACACTTAAAATTAACATTGTCCTCAATGTGGACCGAGAAACGACGGTAAAAATAAAACAAAGATAAAAATACAAAATAAAAATAAGTTAGAAATAAAAATAAACTATACAAAAATCGGAACAGACTTCCCTGGTAAAATGGCTATGAAATTCCTCGTAAGTCGTGCTCCCTCGCCCTCCATTCGAACGCGCTCAGTACACAATTTTTCCAAGTACTCCTCGCGAACGAAAGTTGCTAAATTCTAACGCATACTAGCAACCACGTCAAACATAATATATATACAATAACAACACAACCAACCCGTGCCTAAACCCCTAAATATGTACACTACTATATATACAAGAGTTTATGTACAGGAATAGAAATACAACAATGAAATACATAAAAAGAAATACAGAAATGAAAATACATGAACTAAACTATATACAACCCGGCAAAAGGCAACTGATGATCACGGCTGGTCACTTCCCGTCTCTGGCTGATCCGGCTATTGCTGGTCTGGTACCCTGAATAATGGTGGGATCTCTATGCCCTGCTGCGTCATCATGTATCGGATGGCATCGTCCTGTCGATCCAATCGGTCAAAAATATGATCTCGCAGTGCCTCGAGAGTGAGTGGTGCCGGTGGCCTGATACGGAGTGGGTGCTGTACCTGGGGGCACTCGATGTGATGTGGTATCCTCTGTCGTGATATGGGCGCCCCCATCTGAATCGCCAGATCTACAGGTGTCCCCGCAGGTGGTGGAACCTGTGGACCCTGCCTATTCTCCATGAACCACGACGGATCGTCCATTGTGATGATCCTCGCTAATCGTAGCTCTACCAACCCATATGGAAAGGTATCCGGGCCCGGTTTAAGTAAACGGCCCGGATAGCGGTCAAAAACTCCCAAACGCTCCGCCAGCCTGCTGATATAAGGCCCGAGCTCCAGTCTAGCCTCTGGTCCATCGCGATGACCCCTGGTAATAGATGAAATGAGAATGCTCGCCAGGTTGGCCTCTCGGCGGCCAACGATGCAATATAGGCAGAAAAGATCCAGCTGGTTACACTTCTCAATACCGGACCGGCGTCCGATGAGAGTGCAAGCCAGTATCTTATGTATGTAGCGGATAAGGGGGTCGCGAATGGACGGCTCAACCAAGGAGGAAGAGTATGGCCCATCGGTGATGGAATGCCAAAAGTCACGCAACTGACTGTCGCTGACCCCCTGGTCGTGTCGTCTCCTGAATAACCCACGTAAGCTCTGTAGAAACGGTTATGCTGCCACCTCGGCCTCGGTGTACCACCCTGTGGCAACCGCAAACTATGGCACCGACATCTCGAAAACATGTCGGCCCAACACAAACGACACTGCAGTAGGCTCCTCGAACTAGCATGTGACGTACCGGAAGGTAGTGTGGAACTCGACGGTGAGCTCCAGGTACTGTGTGGCGTCACAGGCCAATGCTGCCGTCCAACGATCATCAATAAGTTCCTGCAACCTCTGGAGCTGCCCTAACTCCTCGACGAGCCCCCAATCAAAACCTCTGTGCTGATATAGCTCCATATCCACGAACCTCTCTAGTCGGACAGCCTCCTCTGTCATGAGATCGAATCGGAGGAGGGTATGGTGGTGTAAAACCCGGTCCTCTAGTGGCGTCGGCTCCGCGTCTGGTACGGGACGGGCCTTAGGAACCGCGTATCGAATGACACGCGACGCCCGACGAATCGGACATGGCTCCTCTGCCTCTCCCCTAGGGTGGGGTACTGGGCCCAGCCTGCGCTTGGGCGCGCTGGACGACTCTCCTCGATCAGACATGCATGCATTTACAAGTTAGTACAACAAATATATAATAATAAAATAATACAACAGGTCGAACGACCGTATAGCATTTCATTCGCGGTCGTTCGATTAATTAATAGCCTACTACTATACTACAAAAATTTAAAAAAATTAAAAAATTCAGGATACCCTATTTGTTTATTTACAAACCAGACAACCTCGCCTGAATGGAGATTGAGTACGGGCGAGGCGGTCTAAACCTGCAGAACATTTCATGGCAATTCCCAATACAACATTTTACAAACGCGACTGAACCTGTACAATTGACTGCAAGACCTAAACGGCTAAAAATCTATGATTAATTAGAATTAGAGCTAAATTAATTTTTAAAAAAATTACAAGACTCAAGATACAAACTAAACTAGCTTAGAAATAGCATACAAAACAAATTACCAACATGAATAGGATTAGATACTTGTAATCCGACCCTATCCGGTTCAACTTCAACCCATAACAACTCAAATTACGACCACAGGATTCAAAATACTCTAAAACGACTCAAACTTCAATTTAATGACTCATTTTGCAATCAGTACAAACCCAAATTACAATACACACAATAACCAACTCGTTTACACTAATTTGAACCCACAAACCCATCGACACTCTAACCGACTACAATTTACACTACTATTACGCGCATTCGAAAATGAAACAATGACTCATACCTCAATGTGGTCTAAAGTAAGTCAAGTCAATGAAGAATCAGTACAGCTCAAGCCCCTGTGTAGCTCAAGACTTCATGAGTGACGGTGGTGATGGTGGGGTCCAGTTGTGGTGTCGGAGGTAGATGATGGTGGTTGGCGATGAAGTTATGGTGGCGGCGACGTGGGTGGTGGTGATGGTTGGACGGAGGACGATGGTGGTGAGTGGTGATGTCCGACGGCCGGAGATGACGATGATGATGGTGATGACGTTGGTGGCGGTGGGGGTAACGATGGTGGTGGAAGTGGTAAGTGATGGAGACGAAGATAGTGGTGTTCGGGTGATGGTGCTCGTCGGTGACAAGTGGCAACGATGGTGGTGAGTGGTGGTAGTGAATCGTCGGTGATGGGAAAGGTGGTTGTAGCATACAAACTAATTACAAGACTCAAGGTACAAACTAAACTAGCTTAGAAATAGCATACAAAATAAATTACCAACATGAATAGCATTAGATACTTGTAATCCGACACTATCCGGTTCAACTTCAACCCATAACAACTCAAATTACAAGTACATGATTCAAAATACTCTAAAACGACTCAAACTTCAATTTAACGACTCATTTTGCAATTAGTACAAACCCAAACTACAATACACACAATAACCGACTCGTTTACACTAACTTGAACCCACAAACCCAACGACACTCTAACCGACTACAATTTACACTACTATTACGCGCATTCAAAAATGACACAAGGACTCGTACCTCAATGTGGTGTAAAGTGTAATATTCAGGATTTTTTTTTGACCTATACTTTCCTAAACCCATGCATGTATTATTAATTCAAAACTTGAAATTTTATTAAAACTATTTTCTTGAATAATAAATATTGATTTAATGGATATATATTTAAGAAAAACAATAATACTTGAGGTATATATATATATATATATATATGTATATGAGACTTATTTAAGAGTATATACCTTATAAATAAATTATTAAAAACTTTATGAATTTATAATTATATAAATAAAATAATTTATAAACTTATTCTAAAACACTTAAACTTGTAAATCATAAATCTTAGAAATTATTTTATAAAAGTATAAAATAATAAAAGGAAATAAAACTTATGTAGTGTTTATAAAAATAAAACATACTTATTTTTATAAAAATTCCGGGGACTAAAACTGTCATTTATTGAAACTTATTTTAAACTTAAATCCATGTTTTAACTTAGAATATAATAGTTTGAAACCTCAGGGACCCATTGTGTAATTTGACCAAACTCCCATAAACCAAATCGGTCGCGAGTTCGAGTCCTCCCAGTCCCGGTTTTCACCCTCTTTCACCCGAAACCGTAAACCCGGCCAAATGCGTTGCACCTCGAGCTTCGCCTCCAGCGTGCGAGTCTAGCCCGAGGTAATTCAATACTCGAATCCAACCGTATCAACGCGTGGGTTCGAAATCGGAATTATTACTCCCAACCGTAATCTCCCTAACCGTTCAAGCATTAATCATCGAAATCGCCTATAAATATCAGTTGCTAAACATCAACGACATCACACCCTAACTACACAAACACTCAATTTAACCATTCGTCCCATGCATTGCTCGTTTGATCCCAGTGGCAGCCGACCGTGAACCCGCACTCGTTCTCCCTCGAATCGACACCAAATCAGGTAATTCTCATGGCCATTATGTTCGTTTTTCTTCTTAGAACGAAAGCCCTCTGTCAATTTACACAGACAGAGGGTTAACCACTTCGTATTTAGGGGATTTGATCCTAGGGTTCATACGAGAAATTGGGGGTGATTTGAGTTGTTACTTTTAAATTTCTTTTCCGGGTATAAACACCAGCGAGGCCCGTAGCCTGGTGGTTAAGCGTGTGTGTTTGTGACCCGGGCAACCCGGGTTCGATCCGGCCAGTCCCGTTTTATTTTATTTCATTTTTTATGCCTATTTAATCAGATTTAAAATTTCTAATAAATTTTATAAAATCTGTTAAACGTATATAAACCTAGAAATGATTTTTATCTACAGTTTTGTATTTTGAAACATTTTTAATTAAATAAAACTTAAGTAAACTTATAATAATTAATTCTTTAAAAATAGTTTTAAATGCTTAAAAAACTATAAAAATATTTTTTTAACCTCATAAAACTTATGCATACAATGGAAACTATTTTATAAACTCAGAAACTTAAATTATTAATAAGTGAATTTAGTTTAAACTTTGAATAAATTGATAAACTTTTATTTAAACATAAAACTTATAAGAATTTCATAAATCTATAAAACTTAACTATAAACAATTAGACTTATACATTTTAATGAAATTCATATTTACTAAATTTGAAGCTTGTTTATTTATTTTAATTGGAAACATAAGAAATAAATATGCTTTAATTAATTTTCTAGCTTTTGCAAACTTATAAAAGTTAAATAGAAACTTTAACTTAAAAATATTTATAAACTTATAATTTAAAACATAAACTTTATAAGAAATCCTATTTTATAAACTTATAGAAACTTGACATTTATTTAAACTTATAAACATTATTTATTATAAGATAATTTATAAAATAAATGTTTAATACTTGAAACTTTAGTAAAACCTAAATGATTTATATTGTTTATTCTTATAAATATCTATTTATCCTTAATAATTAATTACTCTTTAAACACTTATTATTTATCCTTACAATAATTAGTAGTAATCTTTAATAATTTTTCATACTTTAAATAATTAGTTAATAATTATTCAGTCTTTCATTTAACAATTACTTCAACTCCATTTACGAATACTTAAAAAACCATTCTAACACATATGTAATTAATAGTTGTAAAACTTTTGAATAATTATTTTAATTATTCTAAACTATAAACTTATTAAACTTTGATATCCAAGTCTTGCGTCATTCATTCAAAACCTTTACTTTAAACTTGACTTTATAAACATAATCATTCCCGTCTCCCATTTGGAACCCTAGTCAAATCTTGAAATCCTAGATCTTTTACCTTAGACTTGTAGAAACAAACTTGAAACTTTAGACTTGTATTCTTAGGCTTATTGTGGGGATATTCTCCCTCAAAGTCTTGCAACACTTAATCTTGTTGGATACTCTTTCGTCAATCCATGTGAGTATACTTAGGCCCTTTTTCCTTTCTATACTTTTGGGGTGAAACATGTTCAAAACTTTAAACTTATACAATTCTTGTACAACTATGACTAGATGCTTATTCTTATTTTAAACTTGAGACTTGTATGCTTAGATTAAACTTAAAACTAGCACATTCATTAACTTTGATCAAGCCTATAGTAACAATGATAGATCTATTGTATTTGACCAATCCACCTTGATTGATTGACCCCTTCGGGGGGAGCCCTTGGTGATTGTTACTGAATTAAACTTTAAACTTGAGACTTATAAGGGTAACCTGCGGGTTATGCCTAAACTTGGTTGGAGGGTTGAATTGCACAATGTTTAAGATACTTGTTTCTCATACTTACATTATAGAATGCATATATCATAGTGAATTGTAATTCTTTCCAAATACTTGTTAAACTGCGTCAAAACCTTTGTATCTCACCAACTATTTTGTAGTTGACAGATTATTTCACATGTTTCAGGTTCTACATCATAAGACTTGTTTGTGATCACATAGGATGCTTTGGACCTAGACTACTTATCAATTAAACTTTGTATTCTTGTTATGTTTCCTTGTATTGAATCTTAAATTATTTATTAATGAAATATTGAAACTTTAATAGTCAACCTTGTGCTATTGAACAACCGCGTCCGCCCCGACGTATAATCCGCCGTCGGTTGGGGTGTGACATAAAGTAAGTCAAGTCAATGAAGAATCAATGACGGTGGTGATGGTGGGGTCCGGCTGTGGTGTCGGAGGTAGATGATGGTGGTTGGCGATGGAGTTATGGTGGCGGCGACGTGGGTGGTGGTGATGGTTGGACGGGGGATGATGGTGGTGAGTGGTGATGTCCGACGGCCGTAGATGACGATGATGATGGCGATGACGTTGGTGGCGGTGGGGGCAACGATGGTGGTGGAAGTGGTAAGTGATGGAGACGAAGATGGTGGTGTTCGGGTGATGGTGCTCGTCGGTGACAGGTGGCAACGATGGTGGTGAGTGGTGGTAGTGAATCGCCGGTGATGGGAAAGGTGGTGGTAGTAGTGGTGGTTGGTGATTTGCGAGGGCACAAATTGGGGTTTTATTTTTTTTTCCGGATTCTCTAATCTCTCGCGTACCGTGAGTGATTTTAATTTGCAGTTCCGCGTACCGTGAGAGGAGGGTAGGCGGGGGTTGTCCTTTCTGTGCCCCGCGTACCGCGATATACCAAGTGGACTCTCTCGCGTACCGCGGGGGACAAAAACTTTTGCAACCTCAATTTGTCTCTCGCGTAGCGCGAGAGAATCCCCCATATGGCTCGCGTACCGCGAGGAACACCTCTTCACAGAAAGTTAAGCCCGTTTTTATACTTAGAAAAATTTTCACCCCTTAAAATTTTTTTCAACTTGTTTTCAAAACTTGTTCGAGACTTAGAATTTTTAGCATATGTACCTGGAACATCGTTTTGATTGCTTTCTCCCTCTGCTTTGATCACGATTCCCTGAAACACACGAAAACACATGAACATACAAACCGAAAATATACAAAAACTAACAAAAATGAAAACAAAGAAGTTTACAAACTCTACACTCGGGCTTTCCCCGAGGACTTACTCTCCTTCAGTTTTGGTTTCCGGTCTTGTGAAAGAGGATTTCATCCCCCTCAACATTTTCAATAGGTCCTCCGATGTAATGCTTCAATCTATGACCGTTCACCTTCCACGAGCTACCTTCCCCATCATGTAGCTCCACCGTGCCATAAGGAAATACCTCTTTGACCGTGTATGGCCCTGTCCATCTAGACTTAAGCTTTCCTGGGAATAGTTTCAATCTCGAATTGTATACTAACACCCTATACCCACACTTGAAGTCTTTCACTCCCTTCAACTGACGATCGTGCAACGCCTTTGTGCTCTCTTTATAACTCCATGAACGCGCGTATGCTTCGTCGTGTAATTCATCCAACTCATGCAACTGGAGAAACTGGTGTCGTGCTGCTTGTGGCAAGTCAAGGTTGACTGCCTTTAAGGCCCAATACGCCTTGTGATCTAGTTCTACCGGTATATGACACGTCTTCCCATAGATCATCCTAAAGGGTGTTGTCCCTATAGGTGTTTTGAACGCCTAAAGCGCATCATCTAACTTGTCAGACCAATCCTTCCTATTCTTCCCGACAGTTTTCTCCAAGATCCTCTTGACTCCTGTATTCGCATTCTCGACTTGCCCACTAGTTTGTGGATGATAGGCTGTTGAAAGCCGATGGGTGACCCCATAGCGTGACAACACCTTCTCCATCTGGGCATTGCAAAAGTGCGTGCCCCTATCACTGATTAGGGATCTAGGAGTACCAAACCTACTAAATAACTTCTTCAGAAATCCCACCACATCTCGGGCATCGTTCGTAGGTAGAGCTTGATCCTCGACCCACTTAGATACATAGTCTATAGCCACGAGAATGTATCGGTTCCCTCTTGAGATAGGGAACGGACCCATGAAATCAATGCCCCAAATGTCAAACACTTAAACTACTTGAATCGGGTTTTGGGGCATTTCATTCCGGCATGAGATATTACCGGTGCGTTGGCACGCGTCACACCGCTTCACTAACTCATGAGCATCTTTAAACATCGTCGGCCAATAGAATCCAGAATCAAAGACCTTCTTGGCGGTGTAGGAGGGTCCGTTGTGACCTCCTGTCAAGCCCTCGTGACAATGCTTAAGGATCTCTACACCTTCTTCCTTGCTCACACACCTCCTCAGAACTCTATCAGCTCCCACACGAAACAGATGTGGAGCATCCCAAATATAGTGGTTGGCATCGGCAAAGAATTTACGCCTTTATTGTGAAGTCATGCCCTTCACCACTACACCATCAGCCAAGTAGTTTGCTATGTCAGAAAACCATGGCAAACCTTGCGCCTCAGCACTCACCATCATCAAGGACTCATGGGGAAATGTGTCCCCTATGGCCTCCTCCCGGATCTCCTCTCTACCGGGGTCCTCTAGCCTCGACAAATGGTCGGCCGCCACATTCTCCGCTCCCTTCTTGTCTCTGATCTCAATATCAAACTCGGAAATCAACAAAATCCATCGAATCAATCTAGGTTTGGCATCCTTCTTTGCGAATAGATATCGCAATGCCTCATGATCAGTATAAACGATGGTTTTAGAGAGCACTAAGTATGAACGAAACTTGTCAAATGAAAACACCACCGCTAACAACTCCTTCTCGGTAGTCGTGTAATTCTCTTGGGCATCATTAAGAATTTTACTAGCATAATAGATCGGGTGGAAGTGCTTCTCTCTTCTTTGGCCTAAAACAGCCCCGACTGTATAATCACTCGCATCACACATGAGCTCAAAGGGTAAGTTCCAGTCGGGGGAGATCAAGATAGGAGCACTGACTAACTGCTCCTTCAAGAACTCGAATGCCTTCAAACAGTCCGCATCAAACTCAAATGGGACGTCTTTCTCGAGAAGGCGGGTCATGGGTCGGGTGATCTTCGAAAAATATTTAATGAATCTTCTATAGAAACCCGCATGACCTAAGAAACTACGAACCGATTTCACACTAGTCGGCGGTGGAAGACTACTGATCGTGTCAATTTTCGCTCTATCCACTTCGATACCAGCCCGTGAAACTTTGTGCCCAAGCACAATCTCCTCAGTCACCATGAAGTGACACTTCTCCCAGTTAAGCATCAACTTCGTCTCTACACACCTCCTCATCATCTTCTTGAGGTTCTGTAAGCAATGATCGAAAGAACTCCCAAACACAGAAAAATCATCCATGAAAACCTCCATGGAAGTCTCGATCATGTCCTGAAAGATAGCCACCATGCACCTCTGGAAGGTGGCTGGAGCATTACACAACCCGAATGGCATACGTCGGTACGCGAAGGTACCGTACGGGCGTGTAAAGGTGGTTTTCTCTTGATCCTCCAGTGCAATGGGGATCTGGAAATAACCGAGAAACCATCAAGGAAACAGTAGAACTGCTGCCCTGACAGGCGCTCCAACATCTGGTCAATGAAAGGAAGGGGGAAGTGGTCCTTCCTAGTGGCATCATTCAGTCTCTTATAGTCAATGCACACTCTCCAACCGGTGACTGTCCTCGTAGGGATCAGCTCATTCTTCTCATTCTTCACGACTGTCATCCAACCCTTCTTCGGGACGACCTGAGTCGGGCTTACCCATGGGGAGTCCGAAATCGGGTATATCAATCCAGCATCCATGAGTTTAAGAACCTCCTTCTTCACTGCATCCGACATGTTCGGGTTAAGCCTCCTTTGAGGTTGCACAACTGGCTTGTGCTCCTCCTCCTCCATCAATATCATATGCGTGTGCAGAAGGTCGGGCTGATGCCCTTTATATCAGTGAGTTTCCATTCAATGGCCTGTTTATTCGCCTTCAAGACCTTAATCAATATCTCATTCTCC
Organism: Smallanthus sonchifolius; assembly: GCA_023525975.1. Lineage (NCBI taxonomy): Eukaryota > Viridiplantae > Streptophyta > Magnoliopsida > Asterales > Asteraceae > Smallanthus > Smallanthus sonchifolius. The sequence continues at coordinate 66,041,713 of CM042031.1, read as the reverse complement.
TCCTCCGTCAGTGAAGCAGAAATCACGACGGGCAAACCGGCCTCGCCATCCAAGAAAGCATACTCCAAATGAGAGGGTAGCTCTTTGGGCTCAAGGGATGGTGGTGCCTCAACCGAGGGCTTCTTCTCCTCCTCGTGGTTTTTATAAACCTCAAAAACCTATGGGTACTCAGGCGGTTTACTAGCCGGGTGGCTCGGACTTTGCTCGGGGAGAGCATCAGTCTCAACCTCTTGGTCTTGCTCACCCAGGTGTTGTGTGTTAAGCAGGTCAGCGCCACACACGTAGTCAAGGCAACTATCCATGTGAGATATGAAAGTGTCTAGAAAGAACACTGAATCGTCCTGACCACTAGAATGCTACATCGATTTCATGACATCAAAGGTGACATTCTCATCCCCCACACGAAGTGTGATCTTACCGTCGAAGACATCAATAAATCCCTTGGCGGTGCGCAAGAAGGGGCGTCCTAAAATGAGTGGGACTCTATCGTCAACCTCCATATCAAGAATGACAAAGTCCGCGGGGAAAACAAACTTATCAACCTTCACCAACAGATTCTCCACTATTCCCTGTGGATATTTGACCGAACGGTCGGCCAAAGATATGCTCATGCGCATAGGGGCCGGATATCCAAGGCCTAGCTTCTCGAAGAGAGAGTATGGCATCAGGTTGATGCTAGCACCGAGATCGGCCAACGCGTGGTGCAGAGTCGAACCACCAAACAAACACGGGATTGTGAAGACACCCGGATCTGCTAATTTCTCCGGTGGCTTGTTCTGGACCACCGCAGAGCATCTTTCATTCAGAGTGACAGTTGAAAGGTCCTCCAGCTTCTTCTTATTCGACAAAAGATCTTTTAGGAATTTAGCATATTTCGGCATATGCTGGAGGGCTTCAACAAAAGGCAGATTAATTTTTAGTTGCTTAAACAACTCCAAAAAGTGTCCATAATCCTTAGTATATTTCTGCTGCATCAGGCGAGCAGGATATGGAACACGAGTAAGATCAACATCGGGGGTCTTCTCCTTCCCCTCACTCTTCTCCTTTTCTCCTATTTTCTCAGCAGGAGACTCACTATTGGGCACTGTACTTGCTGGGACTCGCCTCTCGTGCACCCCTCCACGAGCCTCCATCTCCTCATCAACCGGCTCATCATCATCATATGCGGGTGTCTATTCACTTTCTCATTGTCACAACCCATTGGGCGGCGGAATCACCGAACGTGACGTGTAGGATTGTTCAAAGACATCGTGGCACTATTGTTGAAATATAAATTTAACCGATTTCATTAAACTAAGAATTTCAAATACAATTGTTTCAATTAAAGGAAATACGTTGATAAACAAAAGACAAAAATATTTAAATTTGATATCTAAGGCAAAGTCCCTAGATTCCATTTCCATGGTAGCATCATACATCTCCTGAAAACATGTAAAATAATATTTGATCAACAATAAAGTTGGTGAGTTCATACAAGTTTCATACATATAATAATCATGTTTAAAGCAACAATTCACATGCATAGACATACTTTACTAATGTTCATACAATTTGTAATGATATAGTTCAAACCTATTGTTGACATAGCATACCTAGCATCCAAAGAATACTAGTCGAATAAATAACATAACAAGATCGGGGGCTCCATAAAGGTAACGAAAAGCCGACGGGTGTCAATCCTATAGCGATACACTTGTTAAGTGCGGTTTTGCAAGAATTAATGAACTATTGTATTAACAAGTTGTATTTAAGCATGTAGTTAAGTTTGTTGTCACATGAGCATGTTAATGAATTGTGTTTGAATAAAGTGTGAATCTTGCAGTGTATGTGTTTTGAATATGTACATGTTTTCAAGTCCCAAAGTGCAAAAATGTAAAAGGGGCAAGTACGAAACTCACGGTTTGGCGTGGTAACGAAAGGATGAACGGGAAGGTGAAGAGTCGGGATTGCCGGTTAACCTAAAAGGTAACGTAGGCATAAGTTCGGTGGAGAAGAAATAATAAATAATATATATGTATAATAGTATCAAGTTGGTCATACATCGCCGACGGCGGACCGAAACACAAACCCCTAACTTAGGTAGGAATTCGGATGGTCAAAAGTTAGTATAGTTAGTAATATACCACTTGAAGTGGCCAAGAGAAAGGTTGGGAAATCCACAAACCTTGTTAGATTTATTTATAATATTTATGTATAGTATTTGAACACCTTGTGGCTATTGGATGTCTTATGGTAGATGAACCTATGTTCATCTACTTCATCCAAATACCTTAGCACAAGGCTTCCATCATAGAATTTTGATGGAAGCTTGGTTTGGTTTTACCACAACTAGATGTAAAATATCCAAACAAGAACATGAAGAAGAAGAAATGTTAGTTGAAAGACCACAACTTGGACCTCAAATGGTGACTTATCTTATATGTTTACCAAGGTAAACAAATGATAAGATCCTAGAGGTTTATCCAAGAGGGTGAAGGAAGAATTGTTAAGAAAAAAAAAGGAAGAAACTTGAAGAAAAATAAGGTTTTTACCTTATAAAATTCTGTCAAAAATCTTGGAAGAAATGGAGCACTTGGAGAGATTTGTGAGAGAATTTGGAGGGTGTAAGGGTGGAGGAGTGAAAGGGAGTGGGTATTTATAAGTGTGGATTAGGGTTTGGGGTATTATATGAGTTAGTTGGGAGTTGGTGGTTGAAAGGGAGGTGATTCTTTTTTAAAAAGAAAAAAAATGAAATAATAATAATAATAGTACTAATGATAATAATGATAATACTACTAATAATAATAATAATAATAAACCGAGCGTGTATGGACGTGAAACGAGAATATAAATGTGTAAAAAAAGTGAAACGCATGTTTGTAATATATAATTTTGTAATATTGCACGTATGATGTTGTCTTGCATATGTATAAATGTAATGTACGTTATAAACATGTAATTGAATAAATCTAATAAATTCATTGATCATAAGTCTCGGGTTACAATGGATTCAAAAATGAAAGTACAAGGGTACAAAATGTAAATAAACGATGATGTGGAAAGTACGGATATTACAGTCTCCCCGACTTTAGAAAATTTCGTCCCGAAATTTCTTTCATGAGGAAGACTCTGAAAAAAGATGCGGGTACTTGGCTTTCATTTGGTCTTCACATTCCCAAGTGAATTCTGCACCACATTTTCCTTCCCAACGTACCTTAACGAAGCATATCCTCGAGAGTTTGGATAGTACGTTCAGTCTGACCATCCGTCTGAGGGTGGTAAGCTGTACTAAGATTGAGTTGAGTACTCATGGCTTCATTGAAGGATTCCCAAAAACGAGAGGTGAAACGACTGTCACGATCGGATATGATGTCCAAAGGAACACCATGACGACTAACGATTTCCGCGATGTAGATTTGAGCTAGCCTTGCAACGGGGAAGCTCTCACGGATGGGAATGAAGTGAGCAGATTTGGTGAGACGATCGATGATAACCCAAACGGAATCATGACGAGAGGATGTCAATGGGAGTTTGGTAATGAAATCCATAGCAATGCTCTCCCATTTCCAAACTGGAATCTCCGGTTGCACGAGCAAACCGGATGGACGTTGGTGCTCGGCTTTCACTCTAGCGCAAGTATTACACTTCGACACATAGAGCGCGATATCCTTTTTCATACCGGGCCACCAGTAGATAGAACGCAAATCCCTGTACATTTTGTCTGTACCAGGGTGGACCGAATACCGAGACTTGTGAGCCTCATGCATGATGGAAGAACGAAGATCGGAACGATTGGGAACCCAAACACGATTCATGAAATAAAGTAAACCGTTGGGTTTGGTCTCGAGTTGGAGTTCGGCACCATAAGACATTTCGTTGTACATGTCGCCTTCGGTGACCGAAAGATGTTGGGCTTCACAAATACGGACATGGATGTCGGATTGCATACGAGCACAAAGGAACTTCACATGGTGCTTTCGGCTGAGGGCATCGGCAACGACGTTCGCTTTACCGGGATGGAAGCGAATTTCGCATTCGTAATCTTTGATTGTTTCAATCCCTCGTCGTTGGCGCATGTTTAGATCCTTTTGGTTATGAAGATGTTGGAGACTCTTGTGATCTGTGAAGACCACGCATTTGGTACCGTAAAGGTAGTGTCTCCAAAGCTTGAGAGCAAAGACGACGGTGGTGAGTTCAAGATCATGAGTCGTGTAATTCTTCTCATGGATCTTGAGTTGACGGGATGCGTAAGCGATGACCTTGCCTCGTTGCATGAGAACACAACCGAGACCAATGTTAGAGGCGTCGCAATACACCACAAAGTCATCGTTTCCGTCGAGAAGAGTAAGGATCGGAGCATTGCAAAGCTTATCCTTAAGTGTTTGGAAAGCTTCCTCTTCATTTGGCCCCACTCGTAGGGTTTCCCTTTTTGAGTTAATGCGGTGAGAGGAACGGAGATCTTGGAAAAGTTGGCGATGAAACGACGGTAATAGCCCGCAAGACCAAGGAATGAGCGGACTTCGGTAGCAGATTTCGGAGCAATCCAGTTCTTGACTGCTTCGATTTTGGTTGGATCCACATGGATACCCTTATCACTAATAATGTGTCCCAAAAATTGGACTTCCTTAAGCCAAAATTCACACTTGGAGAATTTGGCGTAAAGTTGTTCTTTTCTTAGTAACTCCAATATTAAGCGAAGGTGTTCCTCGTTGGCGGATCGGGATTTGGAATAGATGAGAATGTCATCAATGAAGACGATTACGCATTTGTCCAAATACGGTTTGCACACTCGGTTCATGAGATCCATGAAAACCGCGGGTGCATTGGTTAGCCCGAAAGGCATCACCATAAATTCGTAGTGTCCGTATCGGGTTCGAAATGCGGTTTTGGGAATGTCGTCCTCATGAACACGAAGTTGATGATATCCCGAACGGAGATCGATCTTGGAAAAACAAGACGCACCTTGGAGTTGGTCGAAAAGATCGTCGATGCGAGGCAAAGGATACCGATTCTTGATAGTGAGTTTGTTAAGCTCACGATAATCGATGCACATGCGGAACGATCCGTCTTTCTTTTTAACGAATAAAACGGGAGCGCCCCACGGGGATGAACTCGGACGAATGAAACCCTTGTTGGCTAACTCTTGAAGTTGACCGGCAAGTTCTTGCATCTCGGAGGGTGCAAGGCGGTAAGGAGCTTTGGCAATCGGAGTCGTACCGGGCATGAGATCAATTCGGAATTCGACCTCACGGGATGGAGGAAGACCGGGTAGGTCCTCGGGAAAGACTTCGGGGAAATCGCAAATGATGGGAATGTCTGTTACACCTTTGCCCTTTTCTTCCTTTTTCACTACTTGGGCCAAAAAGGCCACGTAGTTCTTTAGTAAATATTTTTGGGCTTTGGTGCAGGACATGAGTTTGAGTCCACCGGATGGCCTTTCGCCATGGATTTGCAAAACTTGACCAGATGGAAGGGGAATACGGATTCTCAAAGCAAACGACTTCGGCATGGTTCTTGGCAAGCCAATCCATGCCTACTATGACATCAAAACTCCCCAATTGCATGGGTATGAGATCGATCGAGAAGGGATGACCATTAAGGTCGAGAGTACAATCGAGGATAATCGTGTCACAAAAGGTGGATTTTCCGTCCGCGATTTCGACAGTGAAGGAGTTCTCTAACTTAGATCGGGTCTTAGCTAACATAAGTTCAAATTCTAGCGATACAAAACTTTTATCCGCACCGGTATCAAATAAAACAGAAGCATACCGACCATTGATAGGAAACATACCGTTCACCACGTCGTTATCAGTTTGTGCCTGCGCCGCATTGATGTTGTAAGCACGGCCTCTTGGGTTTGTGGGTTGGTTTTGGTTGGGTGGTTGGTTGCGGTTGTTGGTGGGGTTGTTGTTGTGGTGGTGTTGGTTTTGGTTTTGTGGGCATTGTGGGCTCATGTGGTTTGGATCACCACAACGGTAGCAAGCCCGACCATTTGTGATGGCCGGTGGGTTTCGGTTTGGTGGGGGAGCTTGGGTATTTTGGGGTTGTTGTGGGTTGTGGCATAGGTTGGCAAGGTGTCCGAATTTGCCACACGAGGTGCATTTTTGGCATGGGAGGTTGTTTGGGTGGTGGTATTGGCAAGTGTTGCATAATGAGTAAGATCCACCATACGGTTTCTTTTGGGGTGTCGGGTCTTGGTTCATCGGCACTTAGTTAACGGGGGTGACAACCGCATAGTTCCGGGCTTGGGACTTGCGCTTTTTGTTGTTTTGGTGAGTATGGGTTTTGGCGGGTTTTGGTTCGGTGACTTTGGGTTCGGTGGGCTCAACGGTGGCTTGGGTGGCGAGCTTCTTGGTGCCCCGAATGGTTAAAGTACCATCCTGAACACGGTTTCGGGAGAAAGCGGCCGCAAGGCGCATGGCCTTGGCGAGGTTGGTGGGTTCGGCGGCGGCGACCGTGTTCTTGATGACGGACGGGAGGCCTTGTATGTACTTGGCCACGGATCGCTCTATGGTGTCAACTTGGCGAGGCGCAAGGACGGAGAGTTGTTGGAAGCGGAGGTTGTAGGCAGCATTGTCACCGTTGTCCTGTTTGAGGGTGAAAAACTCCTCCTCGAGTGCTTGCAACTCGTGGGGAGGGCAGTACTCCTCGCGCATAAACGCTTTGAGTTCCTTCCTGTCACACCCCAACCGTGCATCTTAACCACGGGTGCGACTTAATTGACAAAAGAACACAATGGAATAAAGACATTTACTATTAAAGTTTCATAATATTAAAAAAATCCCAATTACATAAGTTTCGAATTAAACCAAACAGATAACATGTTCAAAAGACAAGCAACTTAAAATAAGATTCTTCAATTGATATCTAGGAAAATCCTATGTGATATTGACTTGACCTATCACGAGCTTAATCACCTGAAACATGTACGAAAAACAAGTGTCAACTAAAAATAGTTGGTGAGAAATCACAGGTTTAATAAAAGTATAAGTTTGGCAAAGGTGACAATTCATATTCCAAGATCATCATATAGCACGTAATAAAACAAACACATGATTAGCAAATCCAACCTAAAATGATGAGTAATGAATAAGTGGTACAACTCGCAAGTTGCACTGATAACGAATAAGATGTCCAACCAAAAGTTGTCCATAAAGTATATGCGGTTTCCATCCTATGGCCCATATCTGTACTACCGTTGGCTTGAAAGTTTCAAGTTAAGGATTTACAAGTTTAACGTTTATCATGTTGTGTTCATTTACTCACATACATATATGATTCGCTTGTTTTAGAATTGTTTGAAAACGTGTTTTAATGCGTGCCAACGCGTACATGTTTCCCCCAAAACGATTTGAATAAAGTGGGGCTATGAAGTCTCACCTTGAAAGCTAGACGAGATAAGAAACTTGACCGAATAGACGAGATGAATCACGGACCAGACCCTAAACAAATAAATAAACCAGTTTTAGGGTAGGTTCGATGGTTACGAGTGTTAGATAGGCGGTTCGGGTCATAAGATTAAGAATTAGTTGCAAAAATAGAGTTTTAGTTGATTTTCAGATTTGGACAGCAAAGTAGCTGAACAGAAACGGGATTGTTAAAAATATCAAACGACGTCTAAAAATTATGAAATTTTATAGGGAATTAGTTTAAGTCGTTCCGAAGAAGTTTCGTTTAGAAAGTTTTTCCATTTGAGACTCGGATAATATCCAAAATAGTCCAACAAGACAGAAGGTACTGAAAAAGGTTTCTGTCCCGTTTTGGCTACTACGGAGTCATACTTTTGAATTAGAAAACGATCCAATTATGGTTGGAAAGGAAATTCGACGAACTACGTCTTGGAAATTGAGTTTTCTCAATTTATATTAATTATGGTCAAGTTACGCTCAGTTAAATTCAGCACAGTTTCTGTCCAAAATCAATGGTTGCACTTAAGTGGTCCGTTTATGGTTTTAAGATTACTGAACGCGCAAATAAAAATTAGATGAATGTTATTATGTTATTATAATACATAATATAATCAGATTAGGTTAGCCAAAACATCCCGTGTCACCGGTCTAGCCATGATATTCACAGAAGCGTTTTGGAGAATCACAGAATGCAATCGGCATAGCCGACACGAGCAAGAGGATTCTATATTTAATTAGCGTGTGAGTTCATATAAGTGATAATATAGAATAAATAACATGTTTTAAGTTATCAAGAACATACTAAAGCATCGACAGAGCCACTTTTGCAATAGTTGTCTTGAGGATTCGCAGAATGCGACGGCATAGCCGCCATTGCAAACGGGATCCTTTGTTTGTTAGTTGGTGATGTTAGCTTGATTTATTAGTTTGATTAAGATTATTAGAGGGCTTTTAGGGCTGAGGTTTCACATGATCAAGTGATCATGGATAGAAAATAGAAAAAGATTGAGGGGATGAAGATAGAATAAAATAAAAAGACGGTATTCAACTTCGGAGGGTTACTTACTTGTTTGATCTTCAAACTCTTGGAATCCTCTAAGGGATTTTCGAAATCTTCAAGGTTGGGAAGGGATTTCACAAATTAGGAGGGGTTGGGAGTGTTTGAGGGAGAATTACCAAAGAAAACAAGATCCTAAGCCTCCTATTTATACTAATGGTTGAAGGGGTGTAAATATGGAATGTCTTGGAAAGCAAATTAGGGTTTTAGGGCCCTCAAATCTGTGAAATTTTCCTCAATGGGGCTGGGTTTTTTTGTGATTTCTTGCTTGGCCTAGGTTCAAGAGTAGGTGGGTTGGGTCCTAGCTTGATCCGGTTGAGTGCGCGCATTCGAAAATTGCGATTTTAAGCATTTCTAAGCGAAATTGGCAAATGTTTTCAACATTAAAGTTGATTGTCATAACAAAAAGAGTATGTTTAGATAAAAACATTTAAGTTAAAGTTACGTTATTCGCGTATAGTATTTGGCGATCGGTGGGCGAGAAAACGGACTTTTTGATCGTTTTTCGAATTTCAGGATTTATTTAAGGAAAGTTTTGCAAACAAACTTTGTTTTAATTAAAGAAATGAATATTTTAAACATTTAAAACATAAATTAATGTCATGTTAAGCGATTTTTCGGTCGTGGACGGTACGTAGTTAACGACGGTTTAAAAGGCGAACGATCGCACGAAAGTACTAACTAGTACTTTTAAGCATCAATTCACATTGAATGGGTTGTAAGAACATGTTTGAGATGTATGCGGGTGGTTCATGTGTATTTAATGTGTCATAAAGATCAATTAAGTCTACGTGCGATCCATGAATCAATCACAGATAAGTATAAAGTCTTTGAAATCAAGCATAAACGTAATGTTTCACATGTGAACTAGTATTGTAACAACGTCTGAATAGGATTTCAAGTAAAATGAAATGTCATGTGGATTTTCATTGATAAGTCTAGAATGAGTACAAGTAGTAGAAATCAGAAGTGTCACAGTCTCCCCTAGTTAAAAGAATTTCGTCCCCAAAATTCAACTAGTAGAGGCTATAGGGTCTAGAAAGAGATGAGGGTACTTATGTTTCATTTGGTCTTCACGTTCCCAGGTGAACTCAGGACCATGCTTGGCTTCCCAACGAACTTTCACGATAGGGATGCAGCTACGCTTGAGTTGCTTGACTTCACGGTCCATGATTTCAACGGGCTTTTCGACGAAATGCATAGAGTTGTCGATACGAACATCATCCAGAGGAACTTGAAGTGTGTCATCAGCAAGGCACCTTTTAAGGTTTGATACATGAAAAACGTCATGAACGTTACAAAGTTCGGTTGGTAGCTTGAGTCTATAGGCTACTGGGCCAATCCTTTCAAGAAGTTCGAATGGCCCAACGAACCTAGGGGCTAGCTTTCCCTTCTTCCCAAATCGGACAACACCTTTCCAGGGGGAAACCTTGAGTAAGACTCTATCACCGACTTGAAATTCAAGGGGCTTCCTACGGTTGTCAGCATAACTCTTTTGACGATCGCGAGAGGCCTTGAGTCTTTCTTGAATTTGAAGTATCTTGTCGGTGGTTTCTTGAATGAGTTCGGGACCGGTGATTTGAGCGTCTCCGATCTCGGTCCAACACACCGGAGATCGACACTTCCTACCATATAGAGCCTCGAAAGGGGCGCACTTGATGCTCGTATGGTAACTATTGTTGTAAGAGAATTCGATGAGTGGCAAGTGTTGATCCCAACTTCCTCCAAAGTCAATTACACAAGAACGGAGCATGTCTTCCAAGGTCTGTATGGTGCTTTCACTTTGACCATCAGTCTGGGGATGGTAAGCCGTGCTAAGGTTCAAACGAGTTCCCAAAGCTTTCTGTAAAGATTGCCAGAATCGGGAGGTAAAACGGCTATCACGGTCAGAGATAATGGATAGAGGGACACCGTGACGTGTCACGACCTCATTGATATAGAGTTTGGAAAGCTTCTCCATTTTGTAGTCCTCACGGATTGGGAGAAAATGAGCGGATTTGGTTAAGCGGTCAACAATGACCCAGATTGAGTCATGACCACTAGAGGTTTGCGGAAGCTTAGTGATGAAGTCCATGAAAATTTGCTCACATTTCCATTGTGGGATTTCGGGTTGTTGGAGAAGACCAGATGGTTTCTGGTGCTCAGCTTTAACTTTAGAGCAAGTAAGACACTTCCCTACATAGAGGGCGATGTCTTTCTTCATTCCTGGCCACCAATAAAACTCTTTCAAGTCGTGATACATCTTATCAGCACCGGGATGAACAGAATAATGGGATTTATGTGCTTCATCAAGGATAAGGGTTCAGAGCTCACTTGAGTCGGGGATCCAAATTCGACCCATGAAGTAAAGGAGATCATCGGGTTTGGGTTCCAAGTGCTTTTCGACACCACAATCCAAATCCTTCTTCAACTCATCATTTGCAACAACTTGTTTTTGAGCTAGGAGGATCTTATCTTTGAGACTGGTTTGGACCAACATTCCCATGGCTCGCACACGGGTGGGTTTGATTCGGTCCTTACGGCTAAGGGCGTCAGCCACCACATTAGCTTTCCCCGGGTGGTAACGAATTTCGCAATCGTAGTCACTAAGTAATTCAACCCAACATCGTTGCCTCATGTTGAGTTCTTTCTGGTTCAGAATATGTTGAAGGCTCTTGTGATCAGTAAAAACCACACATTTAGTGCCGTAGAGATAATGTCTCCAGATTTTCAAAGCAAAGACCACCGCACCCAACTCAAGGTCATGAGTGGTGTAGTTCTTTTCGTGAACCTTGAGTTGTCTGGATGCATAGGCTATGACCTTGTGTTGTTGCATCAACACGCAACCAAGACCTTGGTTTGAGGCATCACAGTATACAACGAAATCATCATTGCCATCGGGAAGACTTAGAATAGGGGAGTTGCACAATTTCTGCTTAAGAGTTTGGAACGCATCTTCTTGCTTTTGTTCCCAGACGAAAGGCTTATTTTTCTGAGTTAATGTAGTGAGAGGTAGGGCAATCTTCGAAAAGTTCGGGATGAATCTTCGATAATAACCCGCCAAACCCAGAAACGAACGGATCTCAGAGGGTGTGGATGGTGTACTCCAATTCTTGATAGCGGTGACTTTGGCTGGATCGACGTGTATACCCTGGTTGTTGATCACGTGACCCAAGAAATGAATTTCTCTAAGCCAGAATTCACACTTGGAGAATTTAGCATAAAGTTGTTCCTTCTTCAAGAGTTCCAAAATCAGCTTAAGGTGGGTTGTATGATCCTCTTTGGTTCGGGAGTAGATCAAGATGTCATCGATGAAGACAATCACAAATTGATCCAGGTAGGGTTTGCAGACACGGTTCAAGAGGTCCATGAACATCGCGGGCGCATTGGTTAACCCAAAAGGCATAACCATGAACTCGTAGTGTCCATAACGAGTTCTAAAAGCAGTTTTGGGAATGTCCTCTTCATGGACTCGGAGTTGATGATACCCAGATCGGAGGTCAATCTTCGAGAAACAAGTTGCTCCTTGCAGTTGATCGAAAAGGTCATCGATCCTAGGTAGCGGGTAACGATTCTTGATGGTAAGCTTGTTTAGTTCACGGTAGTCGATGCACATGCGGAAGGACCCATCCTTCTTCTTGACAAAGAGAACCGGAGCTCCCCAAGGTGAGAAGCTCGGTCTAATGAATCCCTTGTCCAGCAGCTCTTACAGTTGGCTAGATAGTACTTGCATCTCAGAAGGGGCTAGGCGGTACGGAGATTTGGCAATGGGGTTAGCTCCCGGTAAAAGATCAATCCGAAATTCAACTTGTCGAGTTGGAAGGAGTCCATGCAAGTCATCAGGGAATACTTCCGGAAAATCTCGGATGATCGGTATATCTTGTAATTTCTTTTCTTCAGATTTCTCGACCACATGTGCCAAGAAAGCATAGTATCGCTTCCTTAAATATCTACGTGCCTTCATGCAGGAGATGAATTTCAAACCTTTGCAAGGTTTCTCTCCAAAGATTTTCAAGGTCTCACCGGATGGTAGAGGGATACGGATGAGTTTCTCCGAACAGTTGATTTCCGCATGATTATGGGATAGCCAATCCATTCCCACGATGATATCAAAACTCCCAAGAGTGATGGGAATCAGGTCAATAGAGAATGTGTGATCGTTGAGAGTTAGAGCACAACCTCGGACAACGGAATGCACAACAGTTAGTTTGCCATCAGCTATTTCTATAGTATAAGAAGGTTCAAGAGCGGTACGACAAGTTTTAAGTAAAGGTTCAAATTATAAGGAGACAAAGCTTTTATCCGCTCCGGTATCAAATAAGATAAAGGCATAACGATTATTGATGAGAAACGTACCAGTAACCACGACATTGTCATTTCTGGCCTCGGTTGCTCCTATGGCAAAAGTGCGAGCACGTGCACCTCGGTTATTGTTGTTGAGCTTTGGGCATTGGTTTTTGTAGTGATCAGGAGCACCACATTCATAACAGGCCCTACCATTGATGATGGCAGGAGTGGCAGTTTGGGTAGTAGCAGCCTTTTCAGCTACGCGACAAGCGTTAGAAAAATGACCAAGCCTTCGACATTTAGTGCACGAACGGCATTGAACAGTAGTAGGGTGATGGTATTGACACCTTGCACACAGCGGGTGAGGTTCACTATATGGCTTCCTGCCAGGTGCAGGTCTAGGTGCTACTTGGGCAACAGGAACAACTGGGGTAACCATGGCAAAGCTTTTAGAGGTCTTTTGCTTCTTGTGGCGATACTCAGGCTTTTTCGCCACTTCCTCCTTAACTCTCTTGTCTCCTTTCCTGAATAGAACTCCAGACTTAACTAGATCGTCCGTTAAGGACGCAGATAAACGAATAGCAGCTTCAAGTGTTGATGGGCTACTACCCATGACAGTACCCCGAATTTGAGGCGGAAGGCCTCCAATATAACGATCAATCATTCGGGTCAAGGGTGTAACCAGATGAGGGACTAGGATGCAGAGTTCATGAAAGCGTGTGGTGTACGCCTCACTCTCCCAACTATCCTGGGTAAGGTCCCACAGCTCAATCTCCAACTTCTTCATCTCATTGCTAGGACAGAACTCCTCGATCATAATTTCCTTGAGCTAATCCCAAGTCATAGCAAGAGCTCCTTCCCTACCCCGAATTTTCTTTTCAGCATTCCACCAAGTCAGTGCCCTCCTTTGGAAGGCACTTGAAGCATATTTTACCTTAAGTTCATCGGGGCAGTCACTCATCTCAAATGTGTTCTCCATGCCTTCAAACCATTGCAATAGCCCTGTCGCACCTTCACATCCAAGGTACTTGTGTGGGTTACAAGAGTTGAAGTGCTTGAAAGTACAAACACTCCCACTAGATCCTCCGGTGGAGTTGTTGATTTGAGTGACAATAGTGGGTAAGACCGCAGCAAGTTGTTGAGTGAGCAGGGTGGCTATGGCGGTGGTTTCGGCGGAGGCTTCACTGGTGTTAGCCACAGTGTTATCAGGATCACGACGAGGAGGCATTCTACGAAAAAGAAATCATAAGTCGGTAGTTAGGATAGACATTCAAGAATTAAAAGTGACAATATTTATAAATAAAATCACTCATTCATTAATATTAATGTCTTACAAGATAAATAAAACATATATTTAAAACATATATGTTGAATTACAAATGAAATATAAAGACAAAACTGACTAGTCAAAATTCAAGATTCGGATGAATGATATTAGTGAGACGTGTTTTAGCCTATAAGTGAGCACTCACTCCAAGGGTCCCCAGGTAAGTGCGACTCGTAAGGAACGTGCCTCACTTTCCTTTGATAAGACCCCCAGTGTACAGGCGCTCACCCTTCCAGATTACACGTGTCTCTAGTATCACTATCCAAGCCTTTGATTTTGATGAGAACATTATGGATTGGGCCTTGCCCAAGAGTTGGATTCAGCTTCACAAGTCAGCTTTCTTTTCTTGAACGGGAGTTGGGCCTCAGAAGTGGTTCCAACATGGCTCTCTTGGTCTTCGGATTCCGAATCACTTGATATGTTGATTACTTCAGGCTTCGGTGCAGGCCGGCTTGTCGCATCGGAGATTAACTCGGGCTTGACATTATGTTTCGAGGGTAGCAGGCTTCCAGAGAAAGATGATCGTGGTGAGATTAGCCTACTCCAACTAATTGGGCTTTGGGACCCATCATCGAAAATAAGGCTTGAATTGCTAGAGATGTCAGCAGAGTACGACGACATACTAAAGATAAGAGAGTTAGTGGATTAGAATCACATAAGCATATAAGTTTCAAAGGGGAGCTTAGGTTATAGTCTAGGTCAAAGGGTTGCCTAATTCTCTATAACCACGGCTCTGATACCAATCTGTCACACCCCAACCGTGCATCTTAACCACGGGTGCGACTTAATTGACAAAAGAACACAATGGAATAAAGACATTTACTATTAAAGTTTCATAATATTAAAAAAATCCCAATTACATAAGTTTCGAATTAAACCAAACAGATAACATGTTCAAAAGACAAACAACTTAAAATAAGATTCTTCAATTGATATCTAGGCAAATCCTATGTGATATTGACTTGACCTATCACGAGCTTAATCACCTGAAACATGTACGAAAAACAAGTGTCAACTAAAAATAGTTGGTGAGAAATCACAGGTTTAATAAAAGTATAAGTTTGACAAAGGTGACAATTCATATTCCAAGATCATCATATAGCACGTAATAAAACAAACACATGATTAGCAAATCCAACCTAAAATGATGAGTAACGAATAAGTGGTACAACTCGCAAGTTGCACTGATAACGAATAAGATGTCCAACCAAAAGTTGTCCATAAAGTATATGCAGTTTCCATCCTATGGCCCATATCTGTACTACCGTTGGCTTGAAAGTTTCAAGTTAAGGATTTGCAAGTTTAACGTTTATCATGTTGTGTTCATTTACTCACATACATATATGATTCGCTTGTTTTAGAATTGTTTGAAAACGTGTTTTAATGCGTGCCAACGCATACATGTTTCCCCCAAAACGATTTGAATAAAGTGGGGCTATGAAGTCTCACCTTGAAAGCTAGACGAGATAAGAAACTTGACCGAATAGACGAGATGAATCACGGACCAGACCCTAAACAAATAAATAAACCAGTTTTAGGGTAGGTTCGATGGTTACGAGTGTTAGATAGGCGGTTCGGGTCATAAGATTAAGAATTAGTTGCAAAAATAGAGTTTTAGTTGATTTTCAGATTTGGACAGCAAAGTAGCTGAACAGAAACGGGATTGTTAAAAATATCAAACGACGTCTAAAAATTATGAAATTTTATAGGGAATTAGTTTAAGTCGTTCCGAAGAAGTTTCGTTTAGAAAGTTTTTCCATTTGAGACTCGGATAATATCCAAAATAGTCCAACAAGACAGAAGGTACTGAAAAAGGTTTCTGTCCCGTTTTGGCTACTACGGAGTCATACTTTTGAATTAGAAAACGATCCAATTATGGTTGGAAAGGAAATTCGACGAACTACGTCTTGGAAATTGAGTTTTCTCAATTTAGATTAATTATGGTCAAGTTACGCTCAGTTAAATTCAGCACAGTTTCTGTCCAAAATCAATGGTTGCACTTAAGTGGTCCGTTTATGGTTTTAAGATTACTGAACGCGCAAATAAAAATTAGATGAATGTTATTATGTTATTATAATACATAATATAATCAGATTAGGTTAGCCAAAACATCCCGTGTCACCGGTCTAGCCATGATATTCACAGAAGCGTTTTGGAGAATCACAGAATGCAATCGGCATAGCCGACACGAGCAAGAGGATTCTATATTTAATTAGCGTGTGAGTTCATATAAGTGATAATATAGAATAAATAACATGTTTTAAGTTATCAAGAACATACTAAAGCATCGACAGAGCCACTTTTGCAATAGTTGTCTTGAGGATTCGCAGAATGCGACGGCATAGCCGCCATTGCAAACGGGATCCTTTGTTTGTTAGTTGGTGATGTTAGCTTGATTTATTAGTTTGATTAAGATTATTAGAGGGCTTTTAGGGCTGAGGTTTCACATGATCAAGTGATCATGGATAGAAAATAGAAAAAGATTGAGGGGATGAAGATAGAATAAAATAAAAAGACGGTATTCAACTTCGGAGGGTTACTTACTTGTTTGATCTTCAAACTCTTGGAATCCTCTAAGGGATTTTCGAAATCTTCAAGGTTGGGAAGGGATTTCACAAATTAGGAGGGGTTGGGAGTGTTTGAGAGAGAATTACCAAAGAAAACAAGATCCTAAGCCTCCTATTTATACTAATGGTTGAAGGGGTGTAAATATGGAATGTCTTGGAAAGCAAATTAGGGTTTTAGGGCCCTCAAATCTGCGAAATTTTCCTCAATGGGGCTGGGTTTTTTTTGTGATTTCTTGCTTGGCCTAGGTCCAAGAGTAGGTGGGTTGGGTCCTAGCTTGATCCGGTTGAGTGCGCGCATTCAAAAATTGCGATTTTAAGCATTTCTAAGCGAAATTGGCAAATGTTTTCAACATTAAAGTTGATTGTCATAACAAAAAGAGTATGTTTAGCTAAAAACATTTAAGTTAAAGTTACGTTATTCGCGTATAGTATTTGACGATCGGTGGGCGAGAAAACGGACTTTTTGATCGTTTTTCGAATTTCAGGATTTATTTAAGGAAAGTTTTGCAAACAAACTTTGTTTTAATTAAAGAAATGAATATTTTAAACATTTAAAACATAAATTAATGTCATGTTAAACGATTTTTCGGTCGTGGACGGTACGTAGTTAACGACGGTTTAAAAGGCGAACGATCGCACGAAAGTACTAACTAGTACTTTTAAGCATCAATTCACATTGAATGGGTTGTAAGAACATGTTTGAGATGTATGCGGGTGGTTCATGTGTATTTAATGTGTCATAAAGATCAATTAAGTCTACGTGCGATCCATGAATCAATCACAGATAAGTATAAAGTCTTTGAAATCAAGCATAAACGTAATGTTTCACATGTGAACTAGTATTGTAACAACGTCTGAATAGGATTTCAAGTAAAATGAAATGTCATGCGGATTTTCATTGATAAGTCTAGAATGAGTACAAGTAGTGAAAATCAGAAGTGTCACATTTCCAAGACAGGGTGACGATCTCCTCGTCGAGCTCCTTCTCGCTATCCCACCAAGCGAGAGCTTGCTCTTTGAAAAGGCTAGCGGCGTAGCGAGTCCGGAGGTGGTCCGGGGTCTCGCTTACCGAGAAGGTGTTTTCCATGCTCGCAAACCAGCTAAGGAGATTGGTTGCACCTTCGAGTCTCGTGAAAGATTCGGGACGACAAGCAAGGAAGGTTCGGTAGTGTTGGGCGTGGGAGTTAGGAGTTTCGGTGTTGGATTCGACCGATCCGTTGGGGGTGAGGTTCTGGATGAGGCCAGGGATGACTTGGGCCATTTGCTTGGTCATGTGAATCATGTATGGAAATAGTGTATATAACAAACATGTGACGATGAAAGAGCATAAATTTAATTGGTTCTCGAATGTATTAGCGTTTTGAAGTTAGTAAGGCGAGTAGCGAAAAACAAGCGTCCACGAGATCGAACCAAGTTAGTATAATAATAGTAGTGAAAATAGTTTATATATAAAAGAGAGGCTTGTTTGTAAAAAGTTGGAGTGTCTCGTTAGCTCGGCTCTTGAACTAACGAAAACGTCGACTAACCCAAGTGGTCAAACCTTCTATTGAGTTCGGGAAACACGTTTTGGCCTAATAGATAAAATACTCTCGCCGGTAATTCGGTTAACGGTATTTTACCCTTCCAGTTACTACGTGTCCCTAGTCAATAGCAAAGCCGAGACTTTGGCGAGATTGAAAATTTTAAGAGTGGAACTAATCACCAAATTGTGGATTTCACTCCTAGTTTGGTGGTGTCGTTCCGTTTTGTATAGGGTTGGTGCCTTAACCATTTGAGATAGGAAATCACTCCTAACTTTAACGGTAAGGTTTCCCAAGACCGTTTGTGAGTGGAATTCTTTTACCGTCAAGGTGAGGTTTTCACACCTAACTTGATGGTAAACTCCTAAGTATTAGGCGGAGTGAAACTTATCACCGAATGAGGAATTACCCTCTTTTGGTGAGTTCGTTTCTTTGGTGAAATATGAGTGTCTTGATGTCTTGAAATCCATGACGGTGTATTTAGTCCAAAGAATAAGTAAGAAGCAAAGGTGGTAGAACAAGCGTAATAAGAGTAATAAGGAATGGTCTAAAACGGGTCCTTAGTTATAGGCTAGGTCAAATAATCAATTTTCCTAATTCCCTATAACCACGGCTCTGATACCAATCTGTCACAACCCATTCGGCGGCGGAATCAC
The DNA here is from genome assembly GCA_023525975.1 of Smallanthus sonchifolius. NCBI lineage: Eukaryota > Viridiplantae > Streptophyta > Magnoliopsida > Asterales > Asteraceae > Smallanthus > Smallanthus sonchifolius. Next base: position 66,022,932 of record CM042031.1, on the reverse strand, counting down.
CGAACGTGACGTGTAGGATTGTTCAAAGACATCGTGGCACTATTGTTGAAATATAAATTTAACCGATTTCATTAAACTAAGAATTTCAAATACAATTGTTTCAATTAAAGGAAATACGTTGATAAACAAAAGACAAAAATATTTAAATTTGATATCTAAGGCAAAGTCCCTAGATTCCATTTCCATGGTAGCATCAAACATCTCCTGAAAACATGTAAAATAATATTTGATCAACAATAAAGTTGGTGAGTTCATACAAGTTTCATACATATAATAATCATGTTTAAAGCAACAATTCACATGCATAGACATACTTTACTAATGTTCATACAATTTGTAATGATATAGTTCAAACCTATTGTTGACATAGCATACCTAGCATCCAAAGAATACTAGTCGAATAAATAACATAACAAGATCGGGGGCTCCATAAAGGTAACGAAAAGCCGACGGGTGTCAATCCTATAGCGCTACACTTGTTAAGTGCGGTTTTGCAAGAGTTAATGAACTATTGTATTAACAAGTTGTATTTAAGCATGTAGTCAAGTTTGTTGTCACATGAGCATGTTAATGAATTGTGTTTGAATAAAGTGTGAATCTTGTAGTGTATGTGTTTTGAATATGTACATGTTTTCAAGTCCCAAAGTGCAAAAATGTAAAAGGGGCAAGTATGAAACTCACGGTTTGGCGTGGTAAAGAAAGGATGAACGGGAAGGTGAAGAGTCGGGAATGCCGGTTAACCTAAAAGGTAACGTAGGCATAAGTTCGGTGGAGAAGAAATAATAAATAATATATATGTATAATAGTATCAAGTTGGTCATACATCGCCGACGGCGGACCGAAATACAAACCCCTAACTTAGTTAGGAATTCGGATGGTCAAAAGTTAGTATAGTTAGTAATATACCACTTGAAGTGGCCAAGAGAAAGGTTGGGAAATCCACAAATCTTGTTAGATTTATTTATAATATTTATGTATAGTATTTGAACACCTTGTGGCTATTGGATGTCTTATGGTAGATGAACCTATGTTCATCTACTTCATCCAAATACCTTAGCACAAGGCTTCCATCATAGAATTTTGATGGAAGCTTGGTTTGGTTTTACCACAACTAGATGTAAAATATCCAAACAAGAACATGAAGAAGAAATGTTAGTTGAAAGACCACAACTTGGACCTCAAATGGTGACTTATCTTAGATGTTTACCAAGGTAAACAAATGATAAGATCCTAGAGGTTTATCCAAGAGGGTGAAGGAAGAATTGTTAAGAAAAAAAAAGGAAGAAACTTGAAGAAAAATAAGGTTTTTACCTTATAAAATTCTGTCAAAAATCTTGGAAAAAATGGAGCACTTGGAGAGATTTGTGAGAGAATTTGAAGGGTGTAAGGGTGGAGGAGTGAAAGGGAGTGGGTATTTATAAGTGTGGATTAGGGTTTGGGGTATTAAATGAGTTAGTTGGGAGTTGGTGGTTGAAAGGGAGGTGATTCTTTTTTAAAAAGAAAAAAAATGAAATAATAATAATAATAGTACTAATGATAATAATACTACTACTAATAATAATAATAATAAACCGAGCGTGTATGGACGTGAAACGGGAATATAAATGTGTAAAAAAAGTGAAACGCGTGTTTGTAATATATAATTTTGTAATATTGCACGTATGATGTTGTCTTGCATATGTATAAATGTAATGTACGTTGTAAACATGTAATTGAATAAATCTAATAAATTCATTGATCATAAGTCTCGGGTTACAATGGATTCAAAAATGAAAGTACAAGGGTACAAAATGTAAATAAACGATGATGTGGAAAGTACGGATATTACACTCCTCCCTTACCACTGCGTGTGGTCATCGCCTTCAGTGTGGCTTTCGGGTTAGTCTCAGTACTACCCGAAAATGAACCTCCAGATCGGTCAGTCAGCTGGTGCGCTATGTCTCCCAATGTGCGCTGCAAATCTAAGAATACAGACTGCTGACTCCTCAGTAAAGTATCGGACTCCTCAGTAAAGTATCGTTCTCCTTCAGCTTATACTGAGTCTCCTGATCCGTCTTCACCAACTGAGCAAGCAATTGAGTCTGGTTAGCTATCATCTCCTCAATCCTCTTCTCCCCGGCACTGCTACCAGAATTCTGTCATGCTTCTCTATCTCCTCCTCCATACTGATTTTGGCGGTTTTGAAACCCAAGTGGGTTCCCGCCAGATCTCCGATTAGAGTTGGGGTAGTTTCTCCATCCAGAGTTGAACAGAGGGGGTTTTTGGTTCCCTAGGAAGTCTACCTACTCCTGTTGAGTGACAGGACAATCGATGGTATCATGACCTCCTCTACATACCTCACATTTCGTCGCGTTCATCTTCAACTCCTTAATCTCTTTCGCCATAGCTGCGAGTGCAGAAGCCATGCTAGTCTCAGTAGTGACCTGATGAACACCTCTAGTGGCAGAAGTAGGTGTCCTAGCACTAGGAGTGGAATTCCTAGTAGAAGGCTGCTGTTGCTCAGCTTGAGCAAAACTTTCAAACATTTCCTCACACTCCTCCGGCTCCTTCTTCTCCATGATGTGGCCCCCTGCAGCAGTATTGAACATCTGTTGTTTCTCAAATGTAAGACCATTATAGAACTTTTCAACCAGTGCCCAATCAGAAAGGCCATGCTGAGGACACTTGCTCAGTAGAGTATTGAATCGCTCCCAAGCCATGTGGTAAGGCTCATCGGGGCCCATACGGAAGGAGTGGATATGATCCCTCAGACGGGCGGCCTTAGATGGTGGATAATACTTCTTTAGGAATTTGGCCATCAGATCTTCCTAAGTGGTAATGGAATCCTGGGGCAGGGTATCCAACCAAGTTGCAGAGCGACCTGATAGGGTGAACGGGAAAAGACGCAACATGATGACGTCATCAGTAGCACCAGTAATGCGAAAGGTATCGCAAATACTCGCAAAGCGGGACAGATGTCCTGGTTCATCCTTTTCCTCGAGTCCGTGGAACTGAGTAGAGTTACTGATAGTGTTCATCACATGAGATGGAATCAGCCAAGAATTAGTGTTAGCCATAGCAGGACGGGTAATAGAGGACCTAGTACCCGTGAAACCATCACACGCCCTCTGGTGGACGGTACGCTTAGCAGGTGGATTAGCATCACCCATGTCAGCAATAGGGATTAGAATGTGTACCTTTTTCTCAACTAGCTCGCTCAATCGACTGCGAAACTTTCGGCTGCGCTCCCGAAGCTCTCGCTCAGGCTCTGAATAGGCTTCAAAGTCGGGTGATCCCTGTGAGCGAGTATGTTGCATAAACTGGACAGAAAACAAAGGGAAAACAGACGAACTAAGAACAAAGAAAAGACTCAAACTAAGACACACACAAATAGCAAATAAGGACACAAAAGAAAACAAGCAAATTAAGGAAATAAACTAGAAAGGAGAAATAAAAACAAATAACCAAACAAGAACTAATCAAAGCTAATTTTGCTATCGCCAAGTATCCCCGGCAACGGCGCCAAAAACTTGATGTTGGTCAAACGGGCTATAAAATTAAACATAAACTAACCTAGACACTCTAGTTAAACTCTAGACGACTCTACTAAACTAGACCACAAAGACAGGCAAGTGTACCTATCAATTGTAACATAGCTAAAAGAAGTCCGGATATCGAACCCACGAGACCCTGACTCTAACACAAATTAGACTCTAACTAGGACTTAATATTTGGTTTGGATGGGGGGGGGGGGGTTCTACGAACTAAGATTAAACTAGGCAATGAATACTAAAGAAGACAAACGACTATCTAACAAGGACCGGGATGAAATCAATAAGAATGGATAGGACTACCTAGGCTGTTAATCATGAATGCTAAGCTCGGCTTCTATTGGTTAAGGAATATGATATGGAACTGGGTTCTAAAGATATGACACCCTCAAGACTGACTAATGGATTCCCGATCACTCTCGGTCGTGAGATGTGACCAGAACACTACTCAAAGGCTATTAAACTCACCAGTTATCGGATCACCTCTCGGTATCACCGATTATGCTATAGAATCGATAGACAACTCACCTCTCGGTTACACTATCTCAATACATCAAAGATGCAAGGAGCAATCTGAATTCACTATGTTTGACACAGATCATCAACAATACCAGACCTCTAAGGAAACGCCCACTCAGACAATTTGCACTCAGAAACCCTAACACTGAAGACTAACCGATTACCTATCACTTTTTCAGATATTTAGATAAGAAGAACAATTGATTTTAATTGATTACTAGTTGACAATCCTATGGTGACTACGTCTAGACAACCATAAACTAATCGCAAACACAAAGTAAACGACCTACTACACACTCATTCATGAAATACATTCAACAAAGCATGTATGGATGAATCAACCAACAAACAATCAATAACAAGCATGCATATTCATCAAACACATCAAATCAGATCTGGACTAAAGCATAAAATCAAATCAATATCCACACCGATAAAAATCCAAACTTTAACATCCAATCATCTTAAACCTAGGCAGTTCTAAAGTTTTAGCCAAGAAACATGATAAAGAAAGTAGTATCAGAGTTAAAGATAGCAAACAAAGTCATAAAACACAGATCAAGAACAACTGAATGATTAATCGTGACCAAATGCTTGATTCTAACCCGATTTGTCACCAATACCTTGAAACCTTGATCAAAATCCAATCTTTCTTTCCAAAATCGCCCAAGACCCAAGCTTTGACGAGAAGTAATCGATCTCTTTAAAGAATGGCCGACATAAACATTAAAATCCTAAAAATTCCTCAAAAACCAGATTAACGGGTCTCTCGCGTACCGCGAGAGACTTTGGGCCGGTCCCTCGCGTACCGCGAGGGACAAATTAGTCGGGACACTATCTGGCTTCCCTCGCGTACCGCGAGGGACCTTCTCTTCCTCCTTCGCGTACCGCGAGGGGCATAAATTCTCAGAAAATTGATTTTTCTTCTTTTGATTTGTCCTCTTTCCCCGTGTGCTCGATTTCTTCAGGATTTAGCTCCGGTTTCCGCTCCCTTAGCACACCATGACCTACAAATCTGACCCGAACTCAGAACGAACTTAAAAAATATAAAACGAACACAAAACTATAAAATTATGCACAAATATACATGGTTAAATACATGTGTTTTGCAACACATCAGACTTATTGATGAAAAGGTAATGGAAAGCTAATAATAATCCCTCTACATAACTTAGATTATGAGGGTATAACTAATCTGATGACTCTTTTAAGGTAAGTTTATCAAGACTGAATCTCTTTTGAAGGAACAAAACTTCCTTCTTGACTTTGTAGTATACATTACTATCTTTCCTTATGAACGTTCGACTTTTAGCCTAATAGCATCCAATCTGATCAGCGTTGTATACTTAAGCTGAGAGTAAGTTTGGTTCTTACTACATTTTCCTTCATGACACCAATTTCCATAATTTGGCCATTTTTCATATTTATAGGCCGATCAAGGGGAAGGCACGATCGTGCCTCCGTACGCACCCCCGTGCGTACATTTGTTCGTGCAAATCACCTTTTGTATGGAGTTCAGCTTTTTTTGGCAGGTTTTGAAAAGGTGCACGACCATGCATGGGTATGCACGATGTGCATAGTGTTGATTGGCTTCTAAAATCTTCCTGATGGTTCCAAAGGGGGGGGCATGGTCGTGCCTGGCCTCTGACTTTCATAGATCTTTGACTTTTTCCTTGACCTTATCTTTCTTTTTAGCACGGGGAGCCAAATAACGTGCAATTATCTCAAAGGAATCAATTTAGGCCTAATTCTATTGTAACTGCTTAGAAATCAATCAAATATGGGGATGATTATGCATGATATTATGAACAATTGATGGCACATCATGTGTGTTTAGTGAGTTGTGTGTTAATGATTGGGACGCCATAGGTAAAATTGACACTGTAAGTGAGTTATATGAATTGGTTATACCAGTGAGTTGGTATGAATAGACTGTTATAAATAACGTTATATGAATATGTTTTTGTGTAAGGGAATATATACGAGGAAGTTCACAAGAATGAGCCTGTATAGTTATATTGACATGAATGAGCTTACATAACCATATCTATATAAGTTAGTTGCCAAGAGTGATGGGATGTGTGGTGTGAGTTAAACATAAATTTTATCTAAAGTGTGAGTAAAAGTATTTTAAAGACTTTTAAAAAGAAATGTTGAGCTAAGGGCTATGATGTTGTGGCGAGTAAGTGTGGAAAACGTATTGACTAAAGTGTGAGCGTGTGAAGTCCAAGACGATAGCAAAACCAATGTGAAGTCCACGACAGTGGCAGATCAATGTGAGTCTAAACGTTGACAGTAAGTGTGAGAGCCTAACTATATCCAATACCCCTGTGTAGCTAACATTTGGTTCTGCAAAATGTGAGTTAATGAAGTGAGATTTATAAACAATGTGGTGTGAGTAAGCTAGGTGTGATATGCGTAAGGTACATGATTGTGGTATATATAGTAGATGGGATTATCTAAACTTAAATCATTTAATAAAGAGTTTCTGAAAGTATTTAATGATGTTTTAATAATGAAAGTAGTGTTTTGAAAGTTATACCAAAGTAATCTGGCTCGTTTTAATACGTGTTTCAGGGTGAGTTAAGGTGAGCTATGGTATGACATTTCTGGACTATCTGATAAGGGCAGTTGACATCCTGTAGTGAGTTGGAATCAGTTTAAAATTATGGGGGTTTAAACTTTAATCTAAGTAAGTTCTGTAAGTCTTCCACCGCGTGTTATAAGTATATCCAACACTACATCACACCCTGGTTTCGGGGTATGCCATAAATAATATAATAACTAAATATCTAATATATCACATTTTTATTTAATAACATTATTATCACATATGAAGTTCGATAAAAGTATTAATATATACAAGTATTTATCATATGGGGTGTAACAATAGAGTCGAGCTTGTCTAAGCACGAACTCAACTTGCTTAATTTAAGATAGCTTGAGCCAAGCTCCGTTTGTTTGGAGCTCTATGTCTAAATCTTTAGTTTTGTTTGTTAATAACTTTTCTACATCGAGCTCGGTTCGGGCTCGACTTATTTATTATTTATTAAATATTTAGTTGAGTTAATTGCAAAAATGGCCCCTGTGGTTTGTTCGAATTGCAAATTTAGCCCCCAGGAATGAAAAAGTGCAAAAATGGCCCCTGTGGTTTGGACCCGGGTTGCAAGAAAGGCCCCTGCCGTTAATTGAAGTTAAAACCTAACAAAACTTAACCCACGTGATGGCATGTGAGGGTAATGAAGACATTTTGTCAACTCCTAACCCTAATATACGTCCTTATTTCCCTCCCAGGCTCCCATGCCATTATGAACCTGTCGATTGAAGTTCTATGAACAAGTAATCACACACCAGCGTTACAAAACTTCCTGATTACGTTCGTTTGAAGATTCAAAGGAGAAGGAAATCGAGAATGCATTGGAATTTAAGAGTTCCAAACACTGAACTTGTACCAGAGGAGGTGTATGGTAGGTTTTCATGTTCATGTTTTTTCTGATTTTTGTTCAAAGTGGTTTAAAAAGTCTTTATTTTGAAATATCCTAATCGTCCCTTTGTTTGAATGTGTTTTGTTTGATGTACAGATGGACACCCCAACCTTTTTTTCTCTTAAGATTCATTATGGATGTGTGTTTAGGAATTTCACAGGAAGAAGATATGCATATGGTAGGTTTAGGTTTGTTAATTTCTTGGATATTCTTGAATTTTCTGATCAACAAGTTAATTCTATAGTGGAGGAACTAGGTTTGAGATAACTAAAGCAAAAACTCTACTTTCACTTTAAAATACCATAAAAAAATTTAGATGTTGGTTTAGCAGCTTTAGATGTTAATCATTTGGGGCAATATGTTAAAGACAACAAAGTAATTGAGTTGTACATTAAGCACGGTAGTACCAAAATTACTACTTATTTCAATTCTTCACAATCAACAAAAGTTGTTATTGAGGAACTAGAGGATGTATCTCCTGAGCTGACTAGACCTCTTGGGACTAAAAAGACGGCTTCAAGGAGGTTGCTTTTGAACTGGAAAGAAGTTGGTGATGAGTCTGTCAATTAAGGTGGTGATGGGTGTTATACAAATGTAGGTGATCATGAAGATTCTGATGATAGTGATTATATTGTTGATAAGGACAATGAAGTAGATAACGTAGAAGTAGACATGAGGGATTATGTTGCTTTTATTGATAGTGGGGAAGAATTTGTAGGGAGAATCACACATGATTCTCGTGAAGAAAGTAACCAGGATGATGATGTTGATGACCAAGATTGTTATCCTATGGACAATGAGTCATTTGACAGTTTACCAAAATATTCTGATGATGATTTTGAATCTAAAAGAAGTAGGAAACTGAAAGAACTTAGGAATAAAAGGAAGCAACAAAATCCTACTGCTGAAGTAACATTTTATGTTGGTCAAATTTTTGGAAATGCAAAGGAGGTGAAGCAGAGAGTTAGGAGACATGCCATTGAAACTAGGAGAGAATTGGTATTACTGAGAAATGAATCAAGAAGGATTAGAGCCATTTGTCATGGGAATGTGCCAACATATGAAGGTATAGTTGTATTACTTAATCATTTTTTTTAACTTTTTTTGTCCCTTTTAAAAATGTATAATTGTGTTACATATTGTACATGTAGAAGGTGACAAAGTAACAAGTGGGGACAAACTTAAAAAGAAATTTGGTGACTGTCCTTGGATCTTGTACATAACAAGACTAACCACTGAAGATGAAACTTGGATAGTGAAAACCTACAAAGCAGAGCATACCTGTCTTCAATCTACTGCACTATTATTACTGCATTTATTACACTATTATTACTGCACTATTTGTAAAAAACATTACAAAAAACTGCTTTTTTTACTGCACAAAAACTGCAGTTTTTTACAGCATTTCCGCAATTGCAAAAACTGCATTTACTACTGTGTTTTTACTGCAAAAACTGCATTTACTAAAAACTGCATTTTTTTAACCGGTTGCTTCAACAGGCATTTTACTGCAGGTTTGTATTGCACTTGTGCAAATGGGTCAAATGCACTTGTACAGGCTGCATCATCGCCCAAAAAACTGCATTTAGTGCTGCATTTACTGCACTATAAATTACTGCCTTTACTGCACTATAAATTACTGCATTTACTGCACTATTTGTAAAAAACATTACCAAAAACTGCATTTTTTTACTGCACAAAAACTGCAGTTTTTTACAGCATTTCGGTAATTGAAAAAACTGCATTTACTGCAGTGTTTTTACTGCAAAAACTGCATTTACTAAAAACTGCATTTTTTTAACTGGTTGCTTCAACATGCATTTACTGCAGAAACACCCAAACTGTGCATTGTTTCAACGGTTTGCTTCAACATTTATGCAGAAATGAATCATACTGTGCATTGTTTCAACAGTTTGCTTCAACATTTATGCAGAAATGGATCATTTCAATGCAGGAATAAAAGATAATTATAATGGACTGTATTAACAAGGAGATGCCAAAGTTAACATACTGCATTTAACTAAATTGGATTTTGTAAAGAAACAATTACAAGGTGAAGCCTTCATTAAATTAAACTTGGTTAATCCATTACAAAATAAGAGCCAAAGATCAAATTGATGCAATAAGCCTTCATTACATTAAACTTGCTCTTAGGGTTCAATACAACAAAAATATTAGCCCTGATGCTACGAACAAGCCAAAGATCAAAATGTTCTTTAAACGAACAAGCCAAAGATCAAAAGATAAAGTTTGTTTTTTTTCCTCTACAGACCAGGAATGATATACGAACTCCTTCGACACATTGGTGGAACAAACCACCCTACAAATATGCATCTTGAGTTCTGCAAAATTACACAAAAGTAAAATCTCGATTAGGGATGAAGCCTGAAAGTGAATGTGGAAAGAAAGCTACTTACCGATTGTGGACATGAGTAAAATCTCCAGCCTGGGTTAGAATCTGTCCACGAAGTACGAACCACAGTTAACCTACCACAATCACATACTGCCATCGCGAAGGTTCCTTTTTCGATTAATGCTGAAGCCTGAAGGTGAAGGTGGAAGATAGATGAATGGATGAAGGAGGAAGATAGATGATTCTAATGGATGATTCTAATTCTAATCGATTAGGGTTGAAGCCTACAATCGATTTAGGGCTGAAAATTTTGATTTGGGTTATTTAAGAGAAAGTTGATTCCTCACGTGCAATCCACGTGGGTTAAGTTCCGTTAGGTTTTAACTTCAATTAACGACAGGGGCCTTTCTTGCAACCCGGGTCCAAACCACATGGGCCATTTTTGCACTTTTTCATTCCTGTGGGTTAAATCTGCAATTCGAACAAACCACATGGGCCATTTTTACAAATAACTCTATTTAGTTATTGAACTTATATACATATATAATTATATTTATTTATTATATAAAATAGAAATTATTATATTTCATATAAATAATGCTTTCGTTTATGCTTACCAATTCGATCTCGTTTATTATATGAACTTTAATTTATGCTCGAGGTCTTCTAAACCCAACTCTATTTAATCTTTTAATGAGATAATCTTAATAGCTCACGAGCGGTTCAACTTATTCACGAGCTATTAGCGGATAAAATGATAAGCTAGTATATAAAATTTGAACATGTAAAATCCCCTTGGGCTAATGAGTTAGGATACTAAGGGCCCTTAGCCCTTAGGTATAAGATCAGGCCCATTTCGTCACATCTTCGTCTCCCCTCGCCGGAAACCGTCTAAATTCATTTCTTCACGCCATCTCCATCCCTGCAGCTAATCGCCGTCTAATTCCGTCACCATTCACATTCACAAAAATCAAACATAAACATGGACAAACCGGCGAGAAAACGCGGCCGGAAAGCCAAAAATGCAACAGACGCAGAACCAAACCCTAACTCAACCACAACCGCCACAACGTCCACCGCCCCCGCCGCTGAGACCGTAGTAGCCTCCTTAAACGCCGCCTCTGACACCACCACAACCGACCGCCGCGGTTCAAAACGCCGTAGGAAGGCCGGAAAAGGAAAAGACGACGATGTGGCCATCGTTACTTCTCCGGAACGAAGAACTTCTCGGTATAGCGAGCACAACGGAGATTACGACGTCACGACGGTTGTTCCGGAGGTTCCGCCGCGGTGGGAGAGCGTGGGGAAGGTTGTTCCGTCGATGGATGCCGTTGTGAAGGTGTTTTGCGTTCACACGGAACCGAATTTCTCGTTGCCGTGGCAGAGGAAGAGGCAGTATAGTTCTAGTAGCAGCGGGTTTATCATAGGAGGTCGAAGGGTTTTGACGAATGCTCATTCTGTTGAGCATCATACGCAGGTCAAAGTCAAGAAACGAGGCTCTGATACCAAATATCTGGCCACTGTGCTTGCTATAGGAACTGAATGTGATATTGGTTGGTAAAAATATATTTCATTATTTTGTAAATTTTGATTAATTCTAATTAAGCTTCTATGTTTTTATAATATTTAGGAATTGTGTTTAGAATTAGTTGGTAGAGCTTGTAATATGCAGGACAAAAAGAAGTCTTTGTCAGAAGTTGGCAACAACTATATCTATATATATATATATTCTGAAGTGTCATATTATTATTTATTAATCAGAAATGGAAGTATGCTCTTATGCCAATTATTTATTTAAAAAGATTAGTGATAGACTAAGCACTTTTACATGACATGGCAGCGATGTTGACTGTGAGTGATAATGAATTCTGGGAAGGGATTTCGCCCTTGGAGTTTGGGGACTTGCCTGCATTACAAGATGCTGTTACTGTTGTTGGCTATCCCATTGGAGGAGACACGATCTCAGTGACGAGCGGTGTTGTGTCACGCATTGAGATATTGTCTTATGTTCATGGATCAACCGAGCTCCTCGGTTTGCAGGCATAAATAATCCCCCCTCCCCACTATGTTTATTTAACTATAAAAAATTCGTGTAGATTTATTATTGCTTCTTATTGTTTTGTTTATGTGCTTGTTTTGCAGATTGATGCTGCAATAAACTCTGGAAATTCGGGTGGGCCCGCCTTTAATGATAAAGGAGAGTGTGTTGGTATCGCGTTTCAGTCTCTTAAACATGAAGATGCGGAGAATATTGGTTATGTTATACCAACTCCAGTTATCACTCATTTTATTCGGGACTATGAGAAGAATGGAGAATATACAGGTGGCTGTTAAATAACTAGGTATATGCTGATTTCTTTTCGTTACTTATATTCTTTTTGGATCCAATTTCTAGGGTTTCCAATTCTTGGAGTTGAGTGGCAAAAGATGGAGAATCCAGATCTAAGAATGTCAATGGGGATGGGTAATGAGCATAAAGGTGTACGTATTAAAAGAATTGAACCTACTGCTCCAGAATCTAATGTCTTGAGTCCTTCTGATATAATCCTTAGCTTTGATGGGGTTAATGTTGCTAATGATGGAACAGGTGTGGCATTAACTGTTAAATTTTTTTATATTTGATCTTTTTGTTTATCGTTTTTATGTGATTGGTTACAGTTCCGTTCAGGCATGGAGAGCGTATTGGTTTTAGTTACCTTGTTTCTCAAAAGTATACTGGTGATAAGGCTCTAGTTAAAATACTCAGAAATTCAAAGATACACGAGTTCAACATAAAACTTGCAACCCACAAGCGATTAATACCAGCTCATATCGGGGGCAAGCCCCCTTCTTATTACATTATTGCTGGATTTGTCTTTACAGCCGTTTCTGTGCCTTATTTGCGTTCTGAGGTCATCCTTAAAATTGACTTATTTTAAAATATTTTTTCTTTTCATTTATTATGTTTAGGCTCCTTGCTTTTTTTAATTAAATTTTTTTTTTCAGTATGGAAAAGATTATGATTTTGATGCTCCAGTAAAACTATTGGACAAACATCTTCATGCTATGGCAGAATCTGTTGATGAGCAACTTCTTGTAGTTTCTCAGGTTAGGTTTCTTTTCATAAGTGACTGGTGGCCCCCATTGGTTTGTATGTCTTTCTGAACAAAGGACATTTTATGCTGAAAATTATGAGGTTTATTTCTTTTTTTTTTTCAGGTGCTTGTGGCAGACATCAATATTGGTTATGAGGAGATAGTGAATACTCAGGTTAAACCGAAAATCACCCTGAAAAATTTGGTGTTTGAAACAGAAAAGATCCAAGATATGAAATTATAAATATTCTCCATCTTGTTCCTCACTCGTTTCTTGTGATTCGTGTAGGTTATTGCTTTTAACAACAAGCCCGTTAAGAACTTGAAAAGTTTAGCAGATATGGTAGAAAGCTGTAACGAAGAATTCCTGAAGTTTGACCTCGAATATGAACAGGTTCTCCTTTTCCCTTCTCTTTACACTAGGTGTGCAGTTTCAACCAATCTATATGAAAATGGATTATGTTTTAAACATCTGAAACAGCATAAGTTTTAAACAAGTGTGGGCCAAACGGTTGCGGACGGTTTGAAAGAGTGAATTGTATATGCAAGTGTTTACAACTTCCAAATCTGTTTATTCTAAAAGTTGGATCATTTATTTTAGAGTAAATTACACGTGGAAGGCCATATTGCGGTTTTGTTCATTTCTTTTGGGAAATTACATGAATGGTCTCTACTGTTCACTTACCTGTAACACATCCGGTCCTTTTCAGTTTTCACTAACTGGCATTCAAAAATCTTTCCAAGTCTTTGTAAAACGACTATCATATATTTTTTTATTGAAAGAACTAAAAATATACCCCTTCTATGACCATTATACCCCCTTGGGTAATTTATTTATGGTTTTTTTAATATGAAGGGTGTGATAGTCATATTGTGGTTTTGGTCCTTTTTTTAAGAAGTTATGTCCGTACCGTAACACATTAACAGTTGGGCACTTGGTTCTTTTCACTACCTGACATTAAAATATCTTTTAAGTTTTCGTAAAATGACTATCGTATCTCTTTTATTAAAAGAACTAAAAATGCCCCTTTTATGACTATCATACACCTTTCGGGGATTTTTTTCTAAATCTATTTTAAATTTTTAAAATTAAGGGTATGATGGTCATTTTATCAAAACTTAACATATTTTTTATCTTTAGTTAGTGAAAATGACCAAATGTGTTACACTGAGTGAGTAGTATGGACCATGGATAGTATGGTTAGTAATTTACTCTTTACTTTATTGTTATTAGTTTTTCAATGGTATTTGATGTATTGATTATGAAGAAATAAGAAAATGAACCGACTATTATAATGCATGTGTAGATCGTGGTGTTACGCACTAAGACGGCGAAGAAAGCAACTCGCGACATCCTATTAACACATTGTATACCTTCAGCCATGTCTGATGATCTCAGGTCATGAAAACTGATTTTACAAGGGCAAGTGTATGGCTGACAGTCTCATGTAACCACTGCATTGTGGTCTACTTTTGATACACCATCAGTTGGACACAGACCCTTCTGCTTCACATGGAACCATGAAACAGGCAACCAATATCATTTTTGTTGCTTATATTTACTAATCCCGGCATTCGTTATCAGGTGCTTTTCTTTTGTGTAACGAGATTTGTTTGTAACCGCTTAATTGATACGGTAGCGCGTCCTTGACAACAGTTTTGGACTTTTGATGCTAGCAAAAGGTCATTTGCCGAGTTGATGTTTGGAAATTTTGTAGTTATTGGCTAAATTAAAGCAAACTATTGAGACACATGAATATGATCACAGAAATCGCACCCTACTTGTGCGAATATCGAGTTGTATAACAATGGGCTGAAACAATTAAACAACTCGAATATTCGCAGACATACTGAAAGTAATCTAGTGAGTATGATTCTTTGCTAACACCATTAAACCTGGGGCCACTAATAGTTTTAAACCGCAAATTTTCAGTGATCGTTTGCCACTTACCCAATTGTCAGTCGGGTGCTTTGGAGGGGGAGGGTGATGCATATCTCTAGTGAGGGGGGAGACACTAAGCTTAGCAGCCTTGACTCGATATTTTTAACCGAGCCGAAATTTAACTCGTATTAGGCCCACATCTGACGAGTTAACTCGTTTTTCTAGTTTTATGTATTTTTTTTTCCTTTTATAAAATATCAAATAAAATGTTGTTATAAGGTCATCTGTAGTGGTTTCAAGCCTTATTTTTTCACCCCTCTTCACGTCAGCGCCACATCAGCATAGAGGTTTTCACTGCCCAGAAATACTAAGGTGCGTGGTGATTTCACGTCCCGCATTTAATTTTTAATCATTAACTAATAATTAACTAAATATCAATAAAATAAAACTAAATAAAAAACTACATTCATTAAAAAAAAAAAAAAAACTACGTTCATAAAAATAAAAAAAAAAACTACTCGTCATCCTCGTCGTTTATATTTTAACGTTCGTATATTTAAGTCAATCTTATGATACATTTTGGTCACTTCATGTGCTTTTCATATGATTTTATTTTTATTTCTTTTTGCATGAGAACATTGACTTTATTTAATTAATTAGAAAACAGAAATAACAGTCTCTAAATAACAGATGAAGTGAACTTCTAGTAACCATACCTCAGCAAGAACAGAAACACTTGCTAGTGTATAAATAAGGTATGACAAAAAATAAAAGGATGAATAATAATAATAAATGTTTTAAAGCTTCATGGTTAGATTGTATGCTACAACCCCCGTGAGTTGCCCCACGTCCACCCTTTTCACATCTAGGGGGCGGTGTTTCTAGACGTGAAAAGCTGACTTGGCCTCACGCCCCCTCCTCTCACGCCAGCACTACGGATACCCTAAATATTAAACTACAGTTAAAGCACCTCCATCACACCCATTTCGGACGAATATGTGGAGCCTAGTGGAGTTTGAATTTGAATCAGACATCACCATCGGAGGCGTTGTCCGCTTTCGAACAAAGAGTTGTTCGTTTGAAATTCTGGACGGGAGAACGAATGGGTTAAGTGGTGCCTTCTCTCTCTCTCTCTCATATATATATTATTTTATTATTATTTTTTTAAAATTGTGTTTGAAAGTGGACGTAGCATTGGAGAAGAAATTGGTATGTTTGAAATACGGGTGAAAATATGATATTACAACTGATGTGACACGTTTGAATATGTTTGAAAGTGAAATTGGACTTGACGATAATGAATGAGTGAACTTAAATACATCCCCAACTACAACCGATAATCTATTATTGCACCCCTCCTCTCTATATGTCTTCTTAGAGCATGTGGTATACCACAGTGAGTGGCTCACGTAAGCCTATATGGCACACTCACGACTACAAAACACAGCCCCCTTTCCAAGCGAGGGGCGTGAGGGAGTGTGCGTGAGATATTTCATGAGAGAAGAGGAGAGCGAGAGGTGAGGTGGTAGTAGGTGATTGGGCGTAGGGCTGTTCACGAACCGAACCGAGCGGACCTTTGCTCATGCGTGGTTCGTTTACGAACCGAGCCGAGTGGCTCGGTTACAACCGAGCGGAAAATCGAACGAGCATTATCCGAGCATTAATTTTCAGAGCGAGCGGTGAGCGATTTGGACAACCCTACTGTCTAGTATGCCCTTCGAATTGCAAAGACGCAAAAAGCTGCTCGTCGCTCAGCGTCGCTGATCATGAGCCGCAAAGACTGATCGACTGACCAAGAGGGAGAGACGATTTGAGATTTGAATCGCAGAGCCGCAAAGGCTGCTCGTGAGGGCGGCGTTCGATTAGGGTTAGGGATTTTAAGCAGAGACGATTTGAGATTTGAATTGAGGAGAGAGCTCTGAGGGTGAACTAGTGAAGTAACGTAATTATTAAAGAGTTTTTTTTTTCTTTTTAAGTTTTAAGTTAGGTTACTTTTGACTCACTATAAGAAGATCCATAATGGATTGGGCCAAAAGAGTTATTTATAAATGTATAAAATATTAATTCATTAATTATATATATATAAATTAAAAATTAATTCGAGCCAAACCGAACGAGCAACGAGCAAGCGTACCTTTGCTCGTGCTCGGTTCGTTTACAAACCGAACCGAGCCGATCGGCTCGTTTTCAAACCGAGCCGAAATCGAACGAGCATATTTCCGAGCATTTTTTGAACAAGTTCGAACGAGTTTCGAGCGTCGAACATTTTGAACGGCCCTAATTGGGTGTGATGCAAGTGAGCAAGGTGAACACCACCCCCTCTCCAAGTGAGGGGTGTGAGTTGCCTCACTCACCACCACATGTCGTTACAATTTTTTACACACTTGTGTTTCTCTCTCTTCATCCTCTCATATGCACCCTTATTTATCTCTCTCATAGGGTGAAAACACCAGCACGCTAATGAACTAGTTCCTCCAATTAAATCAGTTCACAAGCCAAATCAAATCTAATGCATTGAAAAGTCTACCGTTAAACACACTATGCATTGTAATGTTAGCTGCTATAGATACACCAGCTATACAACTTGTATACCAATAATACGGGTCATATAGCCCAAAAGTTAAACCAACAACATCCATACATGTTATATTTTTACATAAATACGGTCTTAATTATGTTCAATGTAGCTTAATACGGCCCGTATTATATCTCGTATTATTGGTGGTGTATGGATATGCTAAGCCATTGTAATTTTGCAACATAAAAACATGTAAAATGAAATTTTGTCAAATTTGGTATACATTCGAACACCCTCTAAAATCTGACA
Source organism: Smallanthus sonchifolius (assembly GCA_023525975.1). NCBI lineage: Eukaryota > Viridiplantae > Streptophyta > Magnoliopsida > Asterales > Asteraceae > Smallanthus > Smallanthus sonchifolius. The sequence goes on along the minus strand of CM042031.1, from coordinate 66,005,262 downwards.
GACGGCGGTGAGAACAGCGGGGTGAGAAAAGCAATAGCGTAACCGCCTTTAGGGCCACAAGTTCCCAGGAAACATAAAGCCCTCAGTCGTTCGATCTGCTCGGTTCTAATCATCGTAGCTATATCGGTAGGTGAGACATCTCCGGCGGACGGAGTTTCGGTAGCTCTAAATTGTGGAAATATGGGAGCTAATCCCGAGCTTGAAAGCCTGTTTCCTGAGAAAAAGCGCGTCAGAAATCCCTTCGTTCCAATAGGTATCATTTCTATTGAAAACCCTAATTTTTCTTACTAAAATTTGACTTCAAATGTTGCTGTTTATCTTGTTTCATTGGTTGTGTGTCTTCGATTCAACCTCAAACTTTAATGGCAATCATGATTCAGCTGCAAAATATATAATATTTCGTGTTTTTGGTGATTTATCCTTATTTCAATCCTAGAATATGCTGTGTATAGAGTCTGGAATTGATTAGCTTATATGGTCAGAACACCTAAAGGTTTCAAATTTAATGAATTTCATAAGTTAGCAGAGCATTTAGGCAGAGGTTTGCTGGAGCACTAATGGTGCTGTGATTTTTGTATTAGGAATTTAGAATAGGTGGTTACTGGCTATTACTGTGAGGCTTAATATTCTTATAATTAGGTTTATCTTTGATGTTCAGTGCAACAGTGGTTGTTCATGCTGATTATCTTCTTCACTTCCCTTGAATTTTTGAGGAGCTCTAAGACTTTTAGAAATGAATTATTTTTTAGAACGGCATACACCCTTTAATCTTACTCCTAAATGCACACTCTTTTGTCCACCATGGGACTTGAACCCTCAACCACTTTGGGGAGGGACACCTTTCCAACACACCTTGGTATGCTAGGACACATACCCTTTGGTTTCTAGAAATGAATACTAGGAGGGTTTACATGCCCTTTATTCATTCATCTACTAGTGTAATGCCCATGAGGTGGCTCGTTCAGTACGGGAGCAATTTGAAGTAGATAACCTCATAAGCACTTGTACGTAGTGCATGTGAAGAGAATGTAAAATATGAGGCAAACTTTTTGTTTATTGATATCTTAATGTGAAGGTACAAATGATGAGAGCCATATATAACAACTGATAAAGCTAAGCGAATGAAATCGTCTAATGTCTTGCCTATCATATGTAGATAAAATAACAAACCATGCCTATCAAATACGGATAGCATAACAAATGTAATAATTATAGCAAACATATGGCTAACAACATGTTAGATATAGCAGGGGAGGGAATGAGAGGCGGTTATGCATTAACCGCCTTATGTATCATAGTTAAAGCTATATGTACAAGTGTTTATGATCTCTACATAAAATGTATCACAGTTAAAGCTATATGTACAAGTGTTTATGATCTCTACATAAAATTGGTTCTGTATTGAATACCTCACCCCATGGGTTACTTGAGACAACGGTTCTAATACATAATATACTTTGATTTTGGAAAAAGGGTATTAAAGTCCATAAATTATAAATTTGTGTTTTAAAAAAAATCATTTTTGGTAATGTCTAACTAAACAATATTATATTGACAAATATTATAATAAGATTATAATCTTTTAACAATCAACACTGATATTTAAATTAATAAGGTCATTTTTGTGAGGAGCGTGGAAACCCTCACAGTGGAGGGGAAAAGGAGCAGAGGGAGACCAAAACTGACTTGGGATGACCAGATTAGGAAGGATTTGTTAGACTTGCATCTCTCTGAGAACATGAACTTGGAGAAGACGAATAAGGGTTAAAGATTTTTAGGGCGAGTATGGTTTTAGTATTAGCTAAGACCTGTAGCTCTAGTTGGGACTTCGTATTTTGGCCTGTACTTCGTTTATGTTTATTTTCGGATTGTGTTTAAATTAATATTATAATCAATTTCAAAACATTGGTTTTATTAACCATAATAATATACACAAAAACAATATTTTAAGCATCTTCGTTGATGGCAGTTCATTTGGCATTGACTTGAGGATCTGATTTTTGCCTATTAGATAGCGATGTGCAGTTTAGGTGTGAATATTCATGACATGCTTCTTTTTTCTTTGTAGTGGTTGCTATGGGTTGGAGAAAGTTGTTAAGGGAACTAATAAGATATTAATGTGACATATATTTTGAGCCTTTGTGGTGTTTGCTTTATTAATTTCTTAGTTTAGTCTTACATTGAGTTACATGTTCCAATATGTATCACCTTTGTAATATTTGACTCCCTCCATCTCAAAAGATACATCATTTGACCTTTTATGTAGTTTAATAAAAGTACTTGACTTGGGATCATATACCTAAAACAACCCTTAACACAATAATATTTAGAAAACATGTGGTCCAAAGCTACCTCAAAATTGTTAGAGCTATAGATGGTTTTGATGTCAATTCTCACTACCCTACAAATTAGAATCAAGAAATTGAGCTAATGGTTATGTTTCACACTTTTAGTAATGCTAGTGTTTTGCTATAATGAGAACTATGAAGAGCATAACCCTAAGAAAATATGAGATACACGTTAGCTTGATGCTCAAAGAATGCTACAAAGTGATCACTTCAGTCATGATTATTGAATTGAGACGTTTGGGGGTGGCTTTGTGACAAAAGAATAATGGCATAGTGTAAGACTCATAACACTTGTTAAGTGCCTTTTTCTATCCATAAGAATGTATGGTGACAGGAAGATAAACCTTGAAACATGGGATCAATTCAGTATAATGGTATAGGTGTTTTCATACTGTTGCTACCAAGAACCGCACAGTCGGGCTAGGTTCCGGGTAACAATGCAAGGGGAAAGCAGATCCAGTTCGGATAGGCCTCGGTGATGATGTAATGTCGGTATTCCTTCTCTCGGGTCATGATCCAGACTGTAACCACAAGAAACTCTCGTTAGAGGGCCCGGGAGCCGTAGCTCCCACACTTGACACTCCGACGCTCAAGTCAGTATTATCTTCATGATAACCACATGCGTGTAAAATATATAGACGGAGAGGGCTAGATAGAGAAAAGAATGACCTCTTAAATGTTGAAGTGGATTTTCTTTATATATGATCCTATTTGGGCTTTAACCGCAATAGGCCAATCTTAACTTGGGCTTACCAAGATTGACCCCAAAATGTTGGGTTCTTGCCCAATATGAGAGATACCTCGGCTCATCACATACACTATACAAACTGGCAAATTATTAAACTAGTCAAATTCATATGCTAGAAACTTATGTCCCTAGTGGGGTAGATTTGTGTGTTATTTGTATGCTAGAAAATTTAAAATGGTTTTGTAATAATGTTCTGTCACTGTTCTATATCTGAGACTCTTTAATCTCTGGGTTTGGTTTTATAGGTGCCTTGATCACAGCTGGGGTGCTCACGGCCGGTTTAATTAGCTTTAAGCAAGGGAACTCACAGTTGGGTCAGATGTTGATGAGGGCTCGTGTAGTGGCTCAGGGTGGAACCGTTGCACTCATGGTTGGCACTGCAGCCTACTACGGGGAGAAGTTTTGACGGGTTTTCATCTTTACTTTATCCTCTTTATTCCTTTGAGAGAATCTGCATTCATGTGTTTTAATTGTTGTTTCTTCTTCATATGGGCTGTTAAACCGATAAATAGTTCGTTCAGTGAAATATGGACCGTAAACACATTAGATTTAAATCCGAAAAATGTAATAACACAAGATTAGGCATGGATCAATAACACAAACTCATTTCTAAACAATGAAATACATTGATAATTCTGTTTCTGTAATCTGTAGGGCTGCTAGAAAGCTGAGTTGTCAGCCGAGCTCAAGCTCCTATGGGTTTGAGTTCGCCTTGATGCTGTTAGGCTAAGTTTAAGCATGGTTCGATAGTTTGACCAGTCTTCTTGGTGCTGGCTCAAGAGAGGCTTGGGCTAGATTCAAAAGTGTGACTTGATAGTTTGGCTAGTCTTAGCCAAAATATTATCTATTGCCTAATTAGCTCAAAAACTGGATAAAACCGGCGATAAAAACTTGTTTTTTTGTGATGCAACTCGTAAAAGCTCAGCAACCGTTGTCGAGTTTGAATCACTTCATAAAAGAAATGCTACACATTAACAATATACTTCACAAAAGATGAAAAAAAAGACCAGATATTGTTTCCGTTCATATTATATAATTTGTTAGATGAAAATTAAAGAAAAGAGAACAGAAAATAAGTGTACATAAATAAATCCAAGTGGTTGTCATCAAACTTCTGAGTTACTCTACCCTAAAACAAGCAATTAACATGTTACATCTTGCCACAATTGAAAGCAACCATCTTGCCCACCCGATATGACTTCGGTTATATAAACGTTTATAAACCTGCGCAAAATATAATCTTTAAAGTTGATTACACCATGCTTGACACGCCGGAGCAACTCTGTATGTAACACTGGGAGGGTACGACACACGTACCGTATTGGCCAACCGCTGAGATGTTATCTACGTAAATTGAAAGGAGAAGATGAAGATGGGTAGCCGGTAAAAGCTTTTTTTTTTAGATGGACAGTGTTGTAAAAATCGGTAGGTGTTAGTCAGACGGTGGATACCGACTAGGGATTAATTGGATTGGAATTTTTATATGTAATTTTCATATTTATATATATACACACATTTTTATATGTAATTTTTAAAATTATATATATACACACACACATTTTATAAAGAAGCTGGAATTTACAAGAACTAAACTGAAAATCGCCGGAAAATCGTCGGAAAAACGGGAAGTGGCCGATTTTTGGCCGACTAGGTCCGATTAGGCCCGATTTTGACAAGATTTTTCCGATTAGTGATTTTTAGTCCGATTAGGGCAAAATTCCTATGTAAAAGGGTGATTACCGATTAATCGCCGACTAATCGGGATTTTTGCAACACCGGAGATGGGCCGGAAATGAGGGGATAGGAGGGGTCTTCTTTTTTAAGTATAAGGGTAAAGTTGTCATTTCACGTAAATTAAAAAAAACTTTTTTAACATACATTAGTAATAAGGATAAAACGCATTACGGTTTGACAAACAATAGATTTTTACTTAAAAAAATAATTAAATTTGTAAAACGTGTTAACGGAACATAAAATATAAAATTAAATAAATACCATTCAACAAAAAAACTGCTATATTCTATCATCAAGTTCGTATTCAATCTCTACAGACTTACTCTTTATTAATCCTCATTAGGATTAATCATTTTCATAGTTGTTAATTACTATGTCTCCTTAGAAGTGTTAACCTTTTAGATCCCCACTCGTTGAAGATGGCGGGATTGCTATTGGTCACACATTTAACACAGAGGCATACTTGTGTTTATTTATAATTGCTTAAACTAGATTAAGTTTTTCCCCTTGAGTATAACTTTATTTTGCAAAGACTTAATTTAAGTACCAGGTCGAAGCAGGCTTGAGTCAAAATGGGTTTAAGTGGAAATGAGTTTGGTTTAAAACGAGCCGCTTTAAAAAAGTATCACTTTGGTTCTGGTCAAAACGAGTTCGGAGAAGATTGGGTTAAATGAGTCGTTTTTGAAGGAAAAAAGTCAAAATGAGTTCACCCACTATATTTTCTTTTATAGCAGCTAGCGGTGGCTGGTTTTAGCGGCATCGACGGTGGCAACAATGCGGCGACATAATACAGATCATGATATTCGTCGTGAAGTTTGATGAATATCACAAAGTGTCTATCGAAACATAGAATATATATAGAAGATGCAAACAACATTTGGACGGTGTTTACTTGATTTAGACTTGCACCTTTAATCTTCTTGATAGAACTTAATGAAGTGACACCAAATCTAAATATGTTTTTGAATATTTTATTAAATCAAGTTTCATTTATGTTTTAATGTTATATACATGATGAGCGAAAAGAGGGAGGATCTTGGAGTAACTGTTAAAGTTGCTGTTTTGTGACATTGAGGTCACGGGTTCGAGCTGTGGAAACAACCTTCTGCACAAAGTGTAGGGTACGGCTGCGTACATCAGATCGCGAAGCAATCCGAACCCTCCCCGGCCCCTATGTAAATACAGGAGCTAAGTCAAACACCGGATACACCCTTTTTATATAACAAGGAGAAACATTTTGATAAATATATTAACCCCCAAAGTTGGTGACAAAAAGAAAAATCCAAAGACACTACCTTATACTTTCTCTTTACATTATTATCTTCATCTTCATTTAACCAAAATAAATAAATAAAATAACAAATAAAAATAAAAACTAAACCTTTTTGGATGATAATCAAAATACATAATTGGTGGCGGATATAGAAATATTTTCAACTGTTAACATGTTTCGGTATTCGGACGTTCGAGAAAGTATTTTACCGGGTCAGTCACCAATTTCCCGATTCAAGTCATACTAAAAGTCTAAACAACTTCAAAATCTTACAAATCTTGTTATTTTCAAAATTAGATTTATTGAAGACGTGTTACTTTATTTGTTTTATTTGTTAATTAGTTTGTGATGATAGAGGCTTTTATGATTTTTGATTTACTGAATACTTATTATTATACGTTTATTAACATATGTTTATTTATTAATGTTTTAATTTAATTCTAAATGTTAAGAGTTTAATTTCTATATATTATTATAATCATCATTAGTATGATCTAAAACATCTATATAACATTATGAAATTTATTCATTATATAACATTAGATGTTAAGATGGATAAATAAGCAGGATGATCACAACTATGAGCAGGCTAAACAAGATCCAAAATACACTGATGCAAGTTTGAACACATTGACATACTAATAACACAAACATGATCGAGTAACCACTAGACCAAGAGTAACAGTTGTGTTAAGTTGTGATAGTCAGCTTTTTTTATAAGCGTTATCGTCTGGAAATAGAGGTGAGTATGAAACAAAAATAACTTAGGCCCTGTTTGGTAGTCTCTTAATGGTTTCATTAAGAAGCCACTTTTGAATCGGTCAGAGATGTGGATGTTTGATTCATTAAAAAACGCTTCTTAACAGTTCAGAATGTCTCTTAACCATTCATTCCAAAAACTCTCTGAATGAAATAATGACCTAATTTTTCCCCCTTTCCCATCTTCTCAAAAAGACGCAGCTACTCAACCAGTCGGAGCCTCCACCTGCGCACGACTCACCTCCTCCTGCTACCAGTCGGAGCCGCTACCAGACGCCGCTGCTACTGGTTCATCATCTCCGATGCTGATGCCACTCGTCCTCTCAACAGATTACCAAGGTACGTTCAACCCTATGTCACTTTACATATTTCTCTGTTTCTTTTCATATTAATTTCTATTTGTATGCTTGCTATTTGGCCATAGATGTGATTTTAGATTCAACTTCCTTTTGCTGTAAATACTGTTTGGTTGATAAAGATGAACGGTTTGGCATATTGTACCATATGCATAGAGTTTTGTAGAAGACATTTACAGTTTAGAGAATTTTAGATTCAAGTTTCATAATTTTAGATTCAACCAGTTTGGAATTTTAGAGAATTTACAGTTTGGCATATTGCTATTTGTCTTCTCCCTCCCTCCCTCTCTTTCTTTATATTTGTTAGGTTTGAACTTCCTCTCTTACTGTTTCCTATGCAATGCAGCTGTTCCAGTTTTACTTTGTATTTTTGTTATAAAGCCTTCCATTCTTCCTTCATAACCACATCACCCATTTTCTTGATATTTGCAGTCCTTAAGTTTAGATTTTTTTGGTGTTACAATGCATGCCTATGCTATACTTATGTTCATTTCCCCCTTTGCATGCCAAAAAAAAGAGACCGGCTCTTCATAATTTAAGCTTTTAAACAGTTTATGATGTTGACCTGGTCTGTAATTTGTTTGGTGGTGTTGGGGTGGTGATAGGTATATGTTCATTTAATTGGTTGAACAGGGTATGTTAATACTTGTATAATGTAACATTAGGATATACAAGTGACTCTGTTGCAAGAAAGTTGAATATGTTGTTGAGAAACTGGACGGGATGAAAGAAACAGTGGACCAATATCATCAAGCAACTTGAGTTATGCAACCTGGCTCATATATTTGTATGTTACGTGTGCTTTATTTATTTGTTTTCAACTTACATATTCATTTTAAACCAATGTTCTTTTAGAATGTATGATTATAAATCTCATTCGTCTGTTTGCATGTTTGGTATTTCTCTATTCCAAGTTTCTACCATTTGACTTTCTGTTACTTTTGGAAAGTGGATTCATGTTTTTAAACCAATGTTATATGAAGCACCAAAATCATGTGTTTTAGCATTGCCAGGACCTTCATTAATTTCTATTTGGATTTCAGTATGTTTTCATGGATTTTGAATGATTTATGTGTAATTTGGATTTTCTATGATGTTTTGTATTTTCTTTTTAAAATTATTCATCATTCAGTACAATCATTCAGAGCTCTGGTCAAAAAGATAAATTTCATTCAACATAAAATAGTTCAGAGGGGTAAAGTAGTCATTCTGCACAGTCGTTAAGAGGCCCAACCAAACAGCACTAATGCTTCAGCAATTAACTGGTTCAGAGTCTCTTACCCATTAAGACCTCTTACTGGTTCAGCACTTACTGGTTCAGAAGTTGCCAAACAGCCCCTTAGTATGTTATAAAATGAACGTTTTGATAATGCATTCAAATTTTTGGTGTTCTTGTTAACTAAATCCAATTGAAATAAAATTTTAAAACTCCAACTCAAGTTGTTCTTTGCTTAATTTTCAGTTATTAACCAAAAACTGAGCTGACTCAAGTTTCAAAACTGAATAACTGAACTGCTTCTAACCGAAGCTAGTCGGTTTTTTAAAGATAGATAACCAAAAATTTCAGTTATTGTTTTGGTTAGGGCCTCCACTTTATAAAGTATGTGGTCCCTCCACTTTTGTTTCTTCATCGATATGGGATAAAGAAACAATAGAATTGGTGAATTCTTTGGAAAAGCCAAAGGGTCCTTTTATAGTCATTTCTTTCATCAATATTTTTTTCTCATCCGATGTAAGATGGTCATAGATTTGTAAACAAGAGGGACAAAATTGTAAATGGCTAGTTGTTGATGCATCAACACTTATACCAAATGTAGTATAGATGTTCTTAAGTGTTAAAATTTAAGTTAAATTACATTGTTTTCCTTTCTATATGCTTTATATATAATAGTATAGATAAATATTTAAGACACGATCTACCAATATCTTTTTCATTCGTATATTTCTTTATGATATATTAATAAATGGTGTAGTTTTAAAAATTCTAGGCCTAAATGTGTATAATTAATTAATAAAAAAATTAGGTCAAAAGTTTCAAGCCAAAATTTTATTATTTTGGCCCAACTTTTTTTACATAGAAATTTTAAGCCCAAAGGGTAAAACCGAACCGAACCAATCGTGAAAACGAAAACCAAAATATTTGAAACCGAACATTTTTCAAAAACCCAAAAGCCGAATATTTTTTTTAAGCCCAAACCAGCACATACACACTCTTATCTAGAAATCTATAGTGTCATTCGAGTTTTTGATACATAAAATATCAGCAACTTTTTTACATCGGTGTCCACATAACAACGGTATCAATAACGTAGGTCCGTCCATATTACAATACAGAACCGCTACCTGTCTATCACCAACAATAGGAGAAGGTAGGAGATGGCAACCGGTAGTAGGGAGAATGAGAGAGGAAGAGGAAAAATGGGTCGTGATTGTGGAAGATTACAAGTTGAGAGAATACTTAAATGAATCATTTGGCTTTGAAGTTTGATATGCTTTTGTCCATGTCATTGTATTTTGTGACATAGTTTGCCAATTCAATAAATTGTACCACATGATCATAAAATTAAGTCAAATAGATATTTCTTTTTATAATTTTGAACATATTGAAAAGCTAGTTGTTGTTTACCATACAAAGTAAAATGCATTTTCCTAAGAAAGAAAAAATATCAACCTAAATTTATTTTAGAAAAAACCTCTAAACTATTAGCCTCATTTGTTTGCATATTTTTAAGTTCATCTCATTACTCTCTTCAAACACACATTTGCTACAAGTTTCAATCATGACTCCTCTTTTAAGAAATATGTTCATCCAGGTAAAAAGAAAGTTACATATACATTTATCTAGTACAACTCAAATTCTACGACGGATTAATTTGAATCTTCTTAGATTATAACTGGTCAAAATAAGTTACTCTTATAAACTTACTAGCTTAAAACAGCTCCAAATGAGTCAGCACCACCCACGACCATTACAACGGGTTAATTTGGATCTTCTCAGATCATAACTGGTCAAAGTGAGTTACTCTTATAAACTTACTAACTTAAAACATTTTTACCAAATGGGTCAGCACCACCTACGGTCATTGTCTGGCGCTGCCACTGACACCACTACCATTATGCAACCATGAACCGCCTCCAACACTGTCGTCGCCACAATCAACGTCACCGCCGCCACCACCACCACCACCACCGTCTTCTTGTTTAGAACCCGTTTTCACCAAACCCATTTTGACACGTTACCAAACCAGACCCATTTGTTTTGTCAAGCTTAGTTATAAAGGTAAGTAAATTTCTTTTCTTACATTTTATGCTTTAAAAACTAATATTCTCATTTAAACATTTGGAAAGTCCAATCATTTTTAGTAACAAGAAAACTAACCATCCTCAACAATGGGTTTGTTTTTGACCAAACCTACAAACTAGACCATTCTTACTCAATTTAATCTGGTTAAGTGCTGCTCAGTAAATTGACACGTCGTAAACAACCTTGGCCGCATTCACCCACCATCAATAGACTTTCAAATATTTCATTTCATTGTTCCAGCTGACACCATTTGACTCAAACTCTTGCTTCCATTTTACACTGGTCCATGACAAAGGGTCGCCATCACAAGCCCCTTTTTGTAGTTACTCGTCTTTCGATTCCCTCACGCGCCACCTCATCGTGTACACCCCCTCTGCCTTTGGACTTCGGTAACTAGCACCAGCCACCCTTCAAGATTCACACATCTCTTTCACTTCTCAATCTCATCTCCTTTGAACCCCTCAAAATCAATTCTTTTTTAATCTTTCTTACATGATATCAAATTAGGGTTTCATTTCAGCAACTGGGCTTCTTCAAGGTAGGTGAAAATGGAAAAAAAATTAATCTTGTTTTTGTCATCTTGTATCTACTATTATTAAACAAGAATCGGTGGTTTGTGCTTAGAGTTGTCTTTTAGCTTCATCCAGCATGACCCACTATAATCATCTTCTGAAATTGGTTAAATCTGTGGCTTTTTTGGATTTTAGCTTCTGGGTATGAATCTTTCACCAAAATATGAGTTGGGCTTGTGTTCTTGATGAAGAAAGATTGCTTCTTGAAGTAGAACACCAAAGATCTGTTGTTCAATGATGGGGTTTTTAGAAGAAGGGATTTTTTCTAGACATACAAATGTTAAAGTTTCTTGGATGAAATATCAAATCTATAATCAAGATGGTGTTTCTGGATACCAACAATCCATGCCATCATCATCATCATCACTACCATCATCATCTTCAGGTACTAGAATTAGCCCAGCTGTTCTTTTCATTATAGTAATCTTGGCAGTCTTGTTTTTCATATCTGGATTGCTTCACTTGCTCTTTAGATTCTTGACAAAACATAATTCCTCATCGAATTCGCATCGGTCGAATCGGTTTCCAGATGGCTCTCCATCTGATGCACTTCAAAGACAGCTTCAGCAACTGTTTCATTTGCATGATTCTGGTTTAGATCAAACATTTATAGATGCTTTGCCTGTTTTCATGTATAAGGTAGTGGGTGCTAATGAACCCTTTGATTGTGCTGTCTGTTTGTGTGAATTCTCAGAGAATGATAAATTGAGATTACTCCCAACTTGTAGCCATGCTTTTCATATCAATTGTATAGATACATGGCTTTTGTCGAATTCGACTTGCCCTCTTTGTAGAAATACCCTTTTTGACCCTGGGTTTTCGATGGATAACCCGATTTTTGACTTTGATGATCCAAGGGAGGCAGATGAAAGTGGGATTTCTGCTGGTTTGAAAACAATTGAACCCGAACAAACCCAAGATCAAAAACGGGGGTTTTCGGTGAGACTTGGTAAGTTTAGAAAACTGAGTGAAGGGGAAGGTGAAGTTGAAAGTGAAACAGGAGGTGAAACGAGTAGTAGCAATTTAGATGCAAGAAGATGTTATTCAATGGGTTCTTACGAGTATGTGGTTGGGGACACGAATCTACGGGTGCCTCTGATTCATCTGAGAGATTTGCAAGATGCAAAATTTGTGAAAAACGTTGCGCAAATTGAGGATCACACGCCTGATGAAGATCTTGAAGGGAAAAAGATTAATATTGGTGCGAAAACAGATAGTTTTTCTGTTTCCAAGATCTGGTTATGGTCTAAAAAGCGAAAATTTGCGAGTTCTTCTGATAATCAGATGCATAATCCATCTTCAGTTGACATGGAGTTGCCGCGATTGGGGAGATTTCAAGGTACATGAAAAAAAAATGTTCTTTTTTGATCTTGTTTATGTGTACTTTTCTTGAATGATAAGTCATCTGTTCTTGCTACATTTTATAATATATTACATTTTGATGCAAGATTTCTATCATAAAAATCCTCATATTCTGTACTTTGACAAAGTCTAGTCTTCAAGATTCTTGAACATCTTTGAGTACAAAATCATCTCCAAATTCTTGTTGCAAAATGCAATTTACCTTAGATTCTTGAATTGAGATGCAACTAAGTGAACCTTATGATTGTTTAATTATTTATTATCTGTCTCGCTCGCGATAAAGGACCGATTTTTTGGGTTTAAGTGGCAAGGTCTTGAAGATAAGACCTTTGTTGCTAAAGATTCAAGATGCTTGTACTGTCATGACTTTAATGATTCATGTTTATCATACATGTTGGAATCTTGTAATTGCATAATTTAAGGGCAGAATAAGGCCAAAACTTCCTTTTGCTTTTGCAAAATCATCTTTTACTTTCATCAAGCTTTGGTTGGTTGTTTGACTTGCTTTTGTTCCCTGATTTTTAACCATCTATAAGGACATATAAACTGCCAATATAGGTATTTTCTAGTGATAATATTTACAGAATGTACCATTTCTTTTTTTTTAATTAAAGATTTAAACTTCACGTTTAACTGTATCCGCTAGAGCTTGAAGAATTCCTAAAGGTCCTCCGTATTCAAGACCAATACGTTGTTAACTATTGAAAGTGAAACTACTTTATATTTAGTCAAAACTATTTTATGTCATTTAAGTGTCTACATCGTTTATACCAAAAACTAAAATCATGTTGGATAACAAAAATTTCTTTGTTTGTTCCATAAATTTTTTATCTTGAAGAACCAAAAAAGTAAATAAAGAGTATTACCTTTTCAAAACTTTTAATATTATATCGGTAATTTAATTAAATGAGAAGATAATACATATTTGGATGACTTTAAGTTTGTTATAAATACACCTAACGTCAACTTATAGATACACTTAACCTAACATGGAGATGAAATATCTAAGTTATTGTCTAACATTAAAGTGAGTATCTTTAGATTAATAATTTTGGCTTGTGTATCATTATTTATATTTGTATTTGATGGTTAGATTTGTTTTTGTTGGTAATAAATGATGGTTTTTTTCTTATCATGTGGCTAGTTGGTTTGTCTATTTGGACTTTTTAGCATTTTGTGATTTGCGTCTCAAAACTCATTTGGTAATTTTTTTATTTTTTTATTTTTATTTTTTATTTTTATGACATTGTAGGCAATTAGCATCACCATTACAAGTCACAAGTCATTAATTGCAAACTTGACCTTGTGACATTGTTATGTTTTGTTTTTGTTTCTTCTTTTTTTTGGTAAAATTACAAAAAACATTCCTTTTTTCACTCTTTATCTTTATCATAATTAAAAAAAATCTAAATATCTTCTATCTTGTCATGTTAGCAACTTTTATAATATCATTTTATATAAATATTAATAATTTCAATTTGTAAAAGAAACTAAAACAACTACATATAGATATATCAACTTCTTAAACTTCTAAATATATAATTTATTTTAATTAAGTAATATTTAAACGTTATCGAATTTAGTTTTACGATATTAAAAACCAAATAGTTTATTATAATAAATAATTTGGTTACGAAAATAAATATAAAAAGTGGTGATAATGTGGAAATAAAAGGACGTTTGTGAAGGATTTTGCATTGGAGAGGAGAAATTGAGTGCTTTTTAATGATCGGATGATTTGTTGATGTGAGCACATTTTATGTACATTTGTGAGAACTCGCATTTCAGATGCTCTAATACACCAAACACATTTATCTAAGATACGAACGATTCATACATTGTCTTGATAATTAATTTACTTAATTCAAGACCCTTTTCGAGACATCTCAAAAGTAACTTACGTATAGCACGTATAAACCATTGGTCATTTGGTGCAATGGTAGCCCCAAGACTTCCCATTGTGGAGGTCTTGGGTTCGAATCCTGACAACAACAAAAAATGGGTCTGTAGCTAGGTCAGAGGGTTTACCCAGTTGGAGGGTTCCTCCTGTGGTGGGCTGCCCTGGATGTTCTAGGTGTTGTCCCGGGGAAACCCAATTATCCTAGAATATCTAGGTGTTGCCGTTCAAAAAAAAAAATAGCACGTATAAGCTTCTTCATTATCAACCGTGTCTACAATTCGTTGTTGAACGTATAAGGAAGTTGGTAACACAAGTAAATTTGTAAATTGAACTTCTCTGCACCCAATCTGTTAACTCAGGGAATGTTGATTTCAAATGCAATTGTATGATTCATCTCTTCAAATCAAACATGTGCTTCAAAACCCCATTTACTAGACCCACATGCTTCACATACAAACCCTACATGGAATTTCTCATTTTGTTTTTTCATTAGGTATCATTCACATTTTGTTAAATATTATTCATTTCATTTATCATTTTCTATAAAATGATTCTCGAAATTTTTCTAAAATATTAACCTCGTAGTGGAAGTCTTTAAAGAATTTGCAACTCATTGCAAACGAAAATTGAAGTTTAAAACCTTAATTACAATCCAAATACACTAGGTGTTAAGGTTTAAAAAGTTTAGTAACTCTTTATATACAATAATATTTCAAATCAAAGTTTTTTTTTGTTTATTATTATTTATAATAACAATAATTTATGTCTAGATATCTATCTCTATACTATATAATAAATAAAGATTTTTTCATGTCACGTGTCCTCTCTATATTCATTCTCATTATTTTTTTTTCGCCTCTCTCTCTCTTATTAATTACACATCTATCTTTTAATAATAATATATTTAAAAAAATACTAATAAAACAGATTTATTTTAAATTATCCCTTATTATAAGAAACTTTGAAATCTAATTATATAACTTTTATTTTCAATCAAATAGTAAATGAAAGTCAAATTAAATTAAATAGTAATTAACGTGTTTTAGAAACCTAATTATATATTAATTTTTATTTATTTTAAATTTTGTTTTCTATCCTTAGTATATGTAATACATTTTTACACATGTAAAATATATATATAAAAATTTAAGAATTTTATGTATTAATATTTTTTAACCGTCTAAACTAGTTAATAATAAGTAAAAACAAAAAATCAAATAAAATGAAAAGACATAATCAAAGAAATTGATTTGATGTTTTAGAGAGTATAACAAGTAACAAGGTACATTCAGATCTTTTAAATTGGATCAAGTTGTACGAACTCTGCATTTTAAAAAGTTTCAAATCATTGTAAAACTTAGTTACAGACTTGACAAGATTTGTCACAAGGAAAATTACTAAAATAGCCTCTTTTTAAAAAAAAAAAAATAAATAAAAAATTAATCAATGAAATTTAGCTTACAGGTTCATAGTCATTCTTTAGCCAAATCATAAGGCCAAGGGAGTACCCACATATTTTCACACCTTCACATCCCTATACGTCAGCGTCACATCATTTTCACATGGTATTTGCATATGGGGGTGTGGTGTTCCACTTTCCACACACCTGAAAGATACACGTGTCTACAAATCATTGGTCTTGACCCCACCATTTGGCCCCACCTCCTTCACTTCTCCCTTTCCACGCCAGTGGAGATCTTCACGCCAACCCTCCACGAGCGCGGACCACGCCAAGGGGGCTTGGTGTTCCACGCTACCACACCAGCCAACTCATCTCCACGCCCCTCTCCACAGAGGTACTCCCTTTGGCCTAAGCGCATCATGTCAGTCAAGTCGGCTAAGGCTTGGCCGTCGCTTTTGGGCGTTCAAACACATGAAAAGTACAGCGGGACCCACCTTCCGAACACTCAGAGAGCGACACTTGTCACTCGTAGGCTAAATTTAGCCTACTAGACCACCTCATTAGTCGAACAAAGTCCATGATATGCATCTGGAAAAACTGTCATAATCGCTAGGTCAATCGAAGACGCTCTATCCGATATGATCGACAACCCTGGACTAGCACCAATACATTCTTTAAGTTTTGACAAAAACTATGTCCAAAAATCACCTCTCTTTTTTGCCAATACCATACGCAACAGGCAAGATATGATTGTTACCGTCCATACCATCTGCTTAAAACATTGTTCCCTTAAAATGTCCTTTCAGATGCACACCGTCAATAATAATTATTATTCTGAGATAATTTCTAAAACTTTGTATCCCGAAAATGAAATATACATGTAAAGATGTGTTGTAACAATATAGAGAAGATTAGCATGTCCCATTGTAACACCTTGGGCCAATCCCATATCGACCGTAGCCAAGAGAGATTCTTGGTTCATAAGGAATGCCCCGCCTCGAATATCATCAACGCGTTTTGGGCGCATTGGATGTGGATGAGAGGAGAACTCCACAACTAAACATGCTCGAGTGGGAATAATCCAGGGATGAGTGACCCCCTAGGAAGTTTTCACCTGGGCAACCAAAAATAAATCTGCAAAGTTGTAAGGACCCAAACCCGGGAGGCCCCAATTGTTGGATTTACTCATTCAGAAACAGTTCTTAAACATGAATATCAAATAACGCAGTGGAAAATTTTATTTAAACATAACTTAATCGTTGTTCATACATGCGGAAGCGTAAACATTGATTAAAACATATTTACATCATAACTAAACATAACGGGATGCCAGTCTTCAAAAGCAGTCGGGTAACTCTTCATCTCTAGCCAAGCATCACCGTCCATCCTCATAACCTGCTTTAACCTGAATGTGCACACTTAAAACGTCAGCTACGCTGGTGAGTTCTAGCTTTACATAAAACCTTAACATAAACATTTTGCCAAAAACATAACATACATTTGTTTAACAAAAGCGTACGTAAAACATGCAATAACTTAACATCATCATAACATCGTAACATAACACATAAGTCAACATGAACTGAATCTGCGCCTTCTCGTAACCGTCAATTCCATTCATCGCGTACCAGCGGATGAACTTAAGGCTCGTTACCTCTAAGTCATCCGTCACACGGGTCCCCTAAGGCTCGTTACCTCTAGGTGGACCAACATATGTCTCCTAAGGCTCGTTACCTCTAGGTAGACAGCGCATACCAGCGGATGAACTTAAGGCTCGTTACCTCTAAGTCATCCGTCACACAGGTCCCTAAGGCTCGTTACCTCTAGGTGGACCAAACATATGTCTCCTAAGGCTCGTTACCTCTAGGAAGACAGAACATAACATAGGCACTATTTCCCCGTAAGGAATAGTACCTTCCATCGGGATCCCGGTAATCCCATGGGTGACCGTCGTCACCCCATCATCAACCAGTTATACAACCGTTAGCCAGCCACAAAGGCCCCTCGTAAGGGTGAGGCTAATACATACATACATACCTTAGCTCCCGTAGGAACTCGTGGCAGATTCGTTCATTCGTGACTTTCATAAAACATTTACCTCATTTTAGTTAAAGCATTCGTACGTTTTATTAAACAAAACACCATCTCTTTCGTAAACCTTTCGTAAACTTCATTTGGCAAAACATTTCATAAACATCATCTCGTAAACATCCTTTCGTAAACATCCTTTCGTAAACATCCTTTCGTATGTATGCACACCAGCCCAAAAACATTATATAAAACATTTAAAAGTAAGCTTCTAGAACTCACCTTATAAGCTAGTCTTGGTTGTCCTAATCAATGGCCCAACCACGTCACTTCCGATCTGAATTGGTTACAAAACACATATATCAGACCTAACCTCGACTCACACTTTGCTCAGCTGATATAGGCGAACTTAATGCTAAGTTCGCCTCCACTGGCTTAGGCGAACTTAATAAGTTCGCTTACCCTTTGGCCAGGCGAACTTAATCCAGGCGAACATAATAAGTTCGCCTACCTTGTTGCCAGGCGAACTTAACTCAAGCGAACTTGATAAGTTCGCTTACCTTTGGCCAAGCGAACTTGCCAAGCGAACATAATCAGGCGAACTTGATAAGTTCACCTCCACCAAGCGAACTTGCTAAGTTCGCCTGCACCATCAGTCATCTTCCCCAAAAGTCCCGAAATTCGCGGATTTGGGTTCGGTTATGCCAAAACTTCAACTTTCTTTGCTCAAAACAACCGTTTTTCATTGCAGATACTAAACCTAAGCTTATTCTTAAGTTTCATCCGTAAAAACGTCCTATTTTCACCCAAAACCCGAAAACACCCAAAAATGAACAAAAACCAGATTTAGGTCGGATCGTTACCTGAATCGAGCTTCTGATTTGGAGGTTTCCTTCACGAGTGCAAGAGACACGATCTGGTGCAATCTTGTGCGATTCCGACACTTTCTCTCTCTATGGTTTTCTCTCTCTAGAATGGCAAAGAGAAGAAGTGAGGTGCCTTGGGCTATTTATAGGGGAGACCTCCCCAAGCCCGGTTCGAGACTGACCCGACCCGACTTCGGCCCGGTTGAACTCGCTAACTTTACTTTTCGTCATTTTGGGATGTTACAAAAGTGGATAATATTGGTCGTATAAGGGGCCTGATGTTACAAATGGTATCATAGCCACTCATGTGCTGTTTGGGATGGTGGGCCAAACCTTATCGAGGACGGTGAGTCTCTATGGGGTCCATGAGGACACCTTAGGAAAATCCACATCCCTGATTGGGATGGTAGGGCAAATCTCATCGAGGACTATAAGTCCATAAGGGGGTGATTGTAATGATACAGAAAAGATTAGCATGACCCATTGTAACACCTTAAGTCAATCCCATATCGATTGTGTCAAGAGAGATTCTTGGTTCATAAGAAATGCCCTGCCTCAAATACAATCAACACGTTTTGGGCGGATTAGCTGTGGATGAGAGGATGTTGGGATTCGTGCTAGGGTTTCAAAACTAGTTTTAAAAATGCGCAGCGAAAAAACGAGCACGAAAGGCCAAAACCCTAGATCGCCCACTAGAAGTCCAGATGCAAACAAATAATCAATAGATCAACCTTATGGTGTTTAGAGTTATACCTTCGGGGAGTAGGGGATGGCTACCGAAGATGAGACACCACATGACAACAATCCGATGGCTAGATCCGGCTCACGAACTAAAACCCGAACCTTTAATCCACCCGTATGAACCCGGATCTCTATCCGTTTTGTCTTTAAATCTCCCGATCACCAAAATGAAACCTGGTTCGTTTATTCCTTCCTTCACTCGGTGTCACCAACTCAGAAACGGCACAAGGTCGAGATGTCAGAATAAAGCCGATGAGGACGGCGGCGATGCGCATGGCCCAAGATAGAGGCGGCGGCGCTAGCACTCGGCGGCGGATGAGGATGCCCTTGCGACGGTTCTTTCCGCCCGGTTAGCAGGAGGCGTCGGTGGTCCGGAGACCTCTTGGTGGCGACGGCTATTTGAGAAGGGAGGGGATATTTTTAAGGTTAGCAACTAGATAAAAAATCACCTTCTTTAATTCCCCTACCTTTGTATTTATAGAGGGTCAATATCTTATTCCCCAAGTTAAGGGAATGACTTACAGTTCAAACCCTGTGATTATCTAATAATCACAATTAAACCATAACATCGGTTAATTTAATATAAAACACCTATATATTTATAAATATAAAAAAAATTATAATTAATTATATAGATATATCCGATATATATATATATATATATATATATATAACTTAATTATCCAGTAATTCTAAATTATCGGAACTGTTAATTCAATCGTTCATAATTCTCAATTACGACCTCTCCTTGCCGTTGATTATCCCAGATAATCTTTAAATGATTAATTCATAAATGATCATTCGCCTTTTGGTTTAGCTTCGTGCAAGGCCCGTTTAACTCTTAAACGTCCTATAATATATATTGTTGTTTGTGGTGTAACCCGTTGGATCTTATCTCGATGGCAGTGTTGTCGAATGTCGTTACTCGGGCAGATATGTCCAACAATCTCCCACTTGCATGAGTCTCGATCATTGTCAACACAGATAGTGGTGGACGTCTAGCTACATCTCACTGGCCCCATTAAGATATGACGTTTCATAAAACCGTCTCCTATTCCCAAGTAGTCTAAGTACCCTTACTTAACTATTCGTAATAGTCATGATAATCTGTCAATTATCCTTTCTGTAATGGACATTTATTGAACATGAGACATGGATCACATCATCATTCTCATATAGTGTTCGATCATTCTCCTTCTCGATCCAGAATCAAAGTGGTCTATTAAACTCTCAGTTTGGACATGGCCATGCACATATACCAGTTTGAATCAACGAGGGCGTCATAGATGTCTCCCACTTACTAGTGTAAGGGAACAAAATTCCATTTTGACTACATACAACTATCGCTAAACTTCATATATACTCCCAACAATAATCCTTATTAATGTCTGGTCAAAGAACAACGTTAGATTAAGTCAAAAAGCAATCCTTCGTAGAATCAAGTTCCGGTATGTATCTCAGGTCTGAGGATACAGTGACAATATCATTTTCAAATCTACTTATGATTGCGATCCATGAAGTAGTTTGAAGTGAGTTACTTCCAATATTCATTCTCTAATGAATATCTGTAAATTTGGTCTCCAACTCTTTAGACTTTTATTATAAATAAACAAACCAACTAATTCACAATAGTTGTGATTTAATTTTATTCCCATAAAATCAATTGACTACGGAAATTTAGAATGATCATTTATTCAAGGATCCTAAACGTACAAAAAGCTCGAACTCAGTGACATGATGATCTTGATATTAACCGTTAATATCCAAGTCATTCTAATGTGACTGTAAGCATTCAAGCAGAAACTCCAAATACTAACGGTCCTACTTTCTTGCTTGACTATCCAGATCAAGCTTGCGTCTTAACTCTTAAGAATCTGATCTGGTTCAACGGGAGTGTCAAACTAGGACCCAATCTTCATTATTTACCGCCTTCTAATGTTTCCAGACTGCAACATCTCATGTTGCATCGTAGTTACCATTGGAACTCTTCCATTATAACTTTGATAGTCTTATGGTGCATTAATCATTCTCAAAGATTATCTTTTGGTGTTCATATCTTAACTCTTAAGACAGGTGCCTTTGACTGCTATGACATCATAACCTTTATGATCTTATCTTTAGCCTAAGAACCCATCTTTTTAGTCAAAACACCTCATCATAACTCTTTATGATGTTCACCAATTTATGCTTCTCAAGCATTTCCTATTATTCTAATATATTTGATTTCAAAATCTTTCATTACATGAAAGTCTTGACGTAATTCATTAGCTCTTAGATGAATCCAAAGAACTCATTCATTTTCATCTTGTCCTAATATAATATTGGACTAGAGACAATGTTAGTAATATATCTTCATTACTGATATGCCCTAAATTATACATGTTTTGCATGTATAATAATCCTCATATTATGGTGCTAATCAAACAAAAGGCTTGCAATTGATACTTAATGCGTTAATATTTAATTATAGTTTATTCGGTGTCCTAAGATAAACAAAGCAATAACCAACTTAAAACATGAAGAAATCAAGATTTTGGAGGACCAAACCCGAACTTTGACCCCCAAGAAGTCAAACTAGGTCAACACAAGTCAAACAGTAGCTAAAAGGCCAAGCGGTAGAGCAGAAAGGGGGATGCACGGCACGGTCGTGCAATCCCTTTCTTGCTCTCTAAGGACCCAGTACAATATCCTTTGTACCATGTTTGATTCCCGAGGTGTTTGCACGCCCGTGCAATCCAATGCACGGCCGTGCATTGCTCATTTTGAGGCCTATAAATAGATGGCTTGGGTTCTTCATTCCATACACCCACAACACAACCAAAGATAGAGAGAATAGTTCGTTTCTAGCAGTATTAGAGTAGTAGTAGTGAGTAGAGGGGCTCTTCATCCTTGTTCCACAATAGGGGAGCCTACGAAACTCAGCGTTACGCTAGTTAGCATGGCCATTCGTGGCTAAGCTTCTTGTATTGCTAGGGTGAAGATGATGTTTGGTGCATGTTAATGTTTGACGTATTAATCTAGTGGTATGTTTATGTATTTAATTATTCGTATTTAAAACCACCATTTGGTGGGCTTTTATTACCGTCTAAATCTGTCTTTATATTTATGAGTGTTCTTGATTTTAAAGTGTAAGATCGTAAAACCTTTTTAATCAAACTTCCTTTGAAGCTTGTACGTCTTTATACAAGCAGAGATTGATAAGCCAAGGCTTGCTCAACATTATTAAGGTCGTACGTCTTTATACAAACTTATTATGCGACCAAGAATTGGTGAACTCATGTTGGGAACGATACGTCTTTATACTCGGTCCCATTGTTACACCGCCTCCCGGTGAACAAAGTATAATCACCTATTTCACTTTAATACAAAGCATTTACGTTTGATGTCTTAAACCAAGCTGGAGATGACCATTCAAAGGGTTGAGGGTAACTGTTGTCCCTAACGGGAGGCACTACTATTTTCATTTAAAGATTTTAATTCGTGAATCAAATGTCGTGAGGACGAGGCTCTAGCGGCGACCCGAGTCACAAGTTTGTAGTAGTCATATCACTGGATTAGTCAACTTAACATTATCACGTACCAAGCTGATTCGAAGCCCGAAGCAATACTCTTCGTGACCTGATCATTTCCGAGATATTTACTTTCTTGTTGTTTACTATTCTACTATTACATTCCTGTTACACACATCACACACGTTTTTACTTTTCTGTTATTTACTCTACCGTTATTTACTTTTCTGTCATTTACTATTCTGCTTCACAAGCATACAAACTCACTCACTAATTGATCCGGCTAAACGATAACAAAAGTTGAGTACTGGAACTCGACCATGTCCATTGGTTCGATACTTGGTTTTTAACTAAACTATATTACGCTGCGATACGTACACTTGCCTATTGTGTGTGTTTTTAAGTTAAAGTAATTATCATTTTATAAATTTAAAACCTGATCTCGTAAAACCATCATAAAAATATATTATATTTTTATATATTAAAAATGACACATCAAGTTTTTGACGGCGTTGCCGGGGACACGGTGATTTCAAGAAAAATTCAAGTTAACGGATTTGCCTTATCATTTTCATATGTTTCTCTCTTACATTTTGTTGCATGCAATGTATGATCCATAGCTCCACTACTGGTTTATATCAGCCTTTAGCAGATCTTGAAAGATTCTTTCACCGCCGAATACGATAAAACCGTACGAGAAGAATGGCCATAGAAAACCGCACTATCTCCGATTTCGCAAGACCGTCACTAGAGGCTTTGGGGTCTAGTATCACAAGGCCAACGGTTGACGCTAACAACTTTGAGATCAAATCTCATGTTATCCACATGATCCAGTTATCATGCACTTTCCATGGATTACCCGATTAAGATCAACATGCGCACATTGCATATTTCCTCGAAATTTGTGACACTTTCAAACTGAACGGAGTTTCAAATGACGTAATTCGCCTCCGACTGTTTCCCTTCTCCTTAAGGGAACAAGCTAAGGCATGGATAAACTCTCTTCCTACCAGGTCGATCACTACATGGGATGATCTAGCTAAGAAATTCCTGTCAAAATACTTCCCGCCAGCAAAAACTGCAAAACTAAGAAATGATATCACCACTTTCAACCAGGAAGATGGTGAATCACTATATGAGGCATGGGAACGTTTTAAGGACATGCTGAGGAAATGCCCTCACCTGGGCTAGAGGTTTGGTTACAAGTATCATCATTCTATAATGGGTTGCACAATCAAGCTCGTTAGACACTCGTACGGTTTTCTCGTATTCGGAGGTGAAAGAATCTTTCAGGATCTACTAAAGATCGATATAAACCAGTAGTGGAGCTATGGATCATACACTGCCTGCAACAAAATGTAAGAGAAAAACATATGAAAATGATAAGGCTAATCTATTAACTCGATTTTTTCTTGAAATCACCGTGTCCCCGGCAACGGCGCCAAAAACTTGATGTGTCGTTTTTAATATAATAAAAGTATAATAAATATATTTTTAGGATGGTTTTACGAGATCAGGTTTTAAATTTATAAAATGATAATTACTTTAACTTAAAAACACATACAATAGGCAAGTGTACCTATTGCAGCGTAATATAGTTTAGGTAAGAACCAAGTATCGAACCATTGGACACGGTCGAGTTCCAGTACTCAACTTTTGTTATCGTTTAGCCAGTTTAATTAGTGAGTGAGTTTTGTGTGCTTGTGGAACAGGAAAGTAAATGACAGAAAAGTAAATGACGATAAAGTAAATAGCAGAAAAGTAAAAACGTGTGTGAAGTGTCTAACAGAAATGTAACGAACAGAATAGTAAATAACAGGAAAGTAAATAAATCGGAAATGATCAGGTTACGAATAGTATTGCTTTGGGTTTCAAATCCGCTTGGTGCGTGATAATGTTAAGTTGACTAATCCAGTGATATGACTACTACAAATGTGTGACCCGGGTCACCGCTAGAGCCTCGTCCTCACGACATTTGATTTGCAAATTTAAAAGCTTTAACAAATGGTAGTGCCTCCCGTTAAGGACAACAATTACCCTCAACCCTTCGAATGGTCATCTCCGGGTTGGTTTAAGACATCGAACGTAAAATGATTTGTATTAGAGTTAAATAGGTGGTTAAATTTTGCTCACCGGGAGGCGGTGCAACAATGGGACCAAGTATAAAGATGTACCGTTCCCAACATGAGTTCACCAATTCTTGGTCGCATAATAAGTTCATATAAATACGTACGATCTTAATAGTGGTGACCAAGGCTTGGCTTATCAATCTCTACTTGTATAAAGACGTACAAGCTTCAAGAGAAGTTTGATTAAAAAGGTTTACGATCTTCCACTTTAAAATCAAGAACACTAACAAATATAAAGACGGATTTAGACAATAATAAAAGCCCACCAAAATGGTGGTTTTAAGGACGAATGATTAAAGACATAAACACATCACTTGGATTAATACGTTAAACATTAACATGCACCAAACTTCATCTTCACCCTAGCAATACAAAGAGTTTAGCCACGAATGGTCATACTAACTAGCGTAACGCTGAGTCTCGTAGGCTCCCCTATTACGGAACAAGGAGGAAGAGCCCCACTACTCACTACTACTACACTCTAACTACGAAATAAGCTTTCTCTGGTGTGTTCTTGGGGTGTGTAAGGGATATCCAAATGAAGAACTCAAGCCATCTATTTATAGGCCTCAAAATGAGCAATGCACGGCCGTGCATTGGATTGCACGGGCGTGCAAATACCTCGGGAATCAAACAGGGTACAAAGGACAGTGTACCGGGGTCGGGGAGAGCAGGAAAGAATTTGCACGGCCGTGCATGGCATTACACGACCGTGCAATTCCCCACTGCCTCCCAGATTCGTCTTTTAGCTACTGGTTTGAATTATGTTGACCTGGTTTGACTTCTTGGGGGTCAATGCTCGGGTTTGGTCCTCCAAAAGCTTGATTTCTTCATGTTTTAGGCTGGTTTTTGCTCAGTTTATCTTGGAACACCGAATAACCTGCAATTGTGAAATATTAACATTTTAAGTATCAATTGCAAGGTTTTTAATCAATTAGTACCATAATATGGGGATTATTATGCATACAAAACATGTTTAATTTAGGGCATATCATAATACCCCACACTTAAACTTTGTTTGTCCTCAAGCAAACTCATGCATGATCATACCTATAACTAAAAACTTTACAAAGGTAATGGAACTCCAAACAAGTCGAAGCTCTGGGATAACTCTTGAGTTGCTTATTCTATTTTTGTGTTTTTCTGTTTCAAGATGATGGAATCCATGACAAGCCTACTAGAACTTTAATTGTGCATAACCTATCACTCCTCACAATTTTCACTCAACTCTTAGGGTTATATATGTATGGATAATGTAAGTTAAGTTGAACACTCAAGTTCGAATCGAATTATGCAATGGTCGTAAGCTTGTATGCAAATCAAGTCTCCATCAATTAACTAAGTAGTATGCATGAATTAAGGGAACTTTAAAGGGTTGTAATGTGGCTAAAGTAAAAATAAAGGGTGAAAATGAAAATCTTTTTGGATTTTTAGGGATTTTTAAAGGATTTGGAGGGCTGCAACTATCGTGAAACATATAGCTATGGCCTCATGGCTTAAAATGGAAAATACTAGCAGGTCCTCTACAGTAATCAGATCATGAGGGTATAACTAATCTGATGGCTCGTTTATGGTTAGATTGCAAGGACCAAGATCTCTTATCATTCTCAACTCTTTCCTTGCTACGTAGTACACATTACTGCCTTTTCGTACAGATCTTTCGACATGTAACCTAACAGCTCCTACTTTGATTAGATGTGTATACTCATGCTGAGAATGAGTTTGATTCTTGCTACACTTTCCATCATGGCTCCAGTTTCCACACTTCACACATTTGTCGTATCTTTTGGCTCTTCTCTTGGCGGCACTTTTTGACAAGCCGCAGAATGGTGGTAATTGTTCTTGCTTGCGCCACCGTTTTCTTGTATCACTGGTTTCTTGGAAAATATTCTCTCGGAGTTCGGATGGTAATTCAGGCTTTGCGAAATGAAGGCAGAAAAGCAAATTGAAATCAAAAGAATGCATGTCCAGTTCTTTAAGGTCTTGCCGGTAAAAGACCCACTTCTCTCTTTCTTTTTCTTTTCTCCTTTTTCCATTTTTTTTTGTGTAACACAAATTCTTCAATAATTCTTTTTTCTCAATTTTTTTGAAATAATTTTTCCATAAATTCCTTGCAGATAGTTCGGCTGTTTCTTTCTAATACATCCACCTTTTGTATATTCCAATTCTTTTGAGTAAAACAGATTTCTTTCCAAAAAGGTCTCAATGATAATAAACTTCAAATGACGACATAAGATAATTTTCCCATTTTGAAGACATTTAGTCAATAACCGGTGTTTACGAAAAGCTGGTTGGGTGATAAATGTGGGTAGTAGAAAAGAAAAGGCTAAAGCTCAGAGGGTTATCTAGGCGGATAATATTTTTGGGATTTTTAGGGTTTAAGGATAATATATAAGGGTAATAAATTCTTAGGTGCCTCAATCATTTTCATACTTCCACTAGTTCATGATCTTGCTATGTATAAGTAATACAAGTTCTAATTATGCATAAAATTAGATCGAATAAACACTTAATATACCAAACGAAAGAGCATGCGAAAATGATAATAATGCTCGTGAAAAGGCTCAGATTATTCTCACATGGAAACGGATGGAGTAGGGTTTAGCGATTTGTTATGCATAATATCCATTTGTTTCTACTTGTCATGTCTTCGTTTTATTTAATTAGGTGCGAACTCAAAGAGGTTTAGATTTAAGGTTTAAAATTTTTGAAAATTTTTCGGGTTTTTCAAAAGGTAGATGTTTGTAATGTTTTAGTCAAGTGGGTAGAAAATCTCAAGTTAAGTTTTACTGCTTTGAGGATACAAGTAGTCCTGAATCTCTAATTCCCCACCCCACACTTAGAACTGTGCATTGCCCTCAATGTACAAATGCATGTAATGAAATGCTATGCAGGAATTTAATGCATGAAGTTTTAAGGGAAAAGAAACTGGTACTCCCCCGATCAATTCTGTGTATAACCTAAGGCCGAAACTTATTGCTGCTGTCAGGCGGTGCCTATCAGCTGCTTGTCAACATGTTGCTTCATAGACTTCATCGAATTTCTCATAAATTTGATGTGGTTTTCGATTCTTTAAGTTGTGGATATGGAGTGTGATTGCTCAAAGAAGTAGAGAGACTATCTGGTGATGCTATTCTACCTGACACAAAAAGGAAAACATAAAAGCAGACAAGGAAAATAAAAGGTAGTAGTTAAGCTACTAAGGTCCTACTATCGAGATGGCATACCTGGGGCTGAAGTATGAGAAACTTAAATTTGAAAAGTCAAACCTGGGGTCCATGATTCTGCCGTATGCACCAACCTCTCAAATTATTCATGATCATCGGGTTGCCTCCCGGAAGCGCTACGTTTATTTAAGGGTCTTTAGCCCGACCCATACATGTTGCATCAATCTTTCTTCAAGTGGGGGCCATCAACTTCCTCCATGTCTCTTGTCCCTTCATTCAAGTCCTTCAACTTTGGTTGCTTGTCAAAGTATTTATCGATCCAATTAGTGTTGTCAAGGTCCTTACCTAGATCAAGTTTCTTTCCTTTGCTGAATTCCTTAGCTTTCTTAAGTTGGTAGTCCAGATTAGTATCAATGAATTGTGCAATTTCAAAGGGATCATTTGACAAGCATTCATTTCCTCCGATGTTGTAGGTTACTGATTGTTTTCCAACACGAAGTGTTAAGATTCCTTCATTCATGTCAATGACGGCTCTGGCGGTAGCTAAAATGGGCGACCCAAAATCAAGGGTACTGAATAATCGGGTCCCATTTCCAGTACCATGAAATCGGCAGGGAACACAAACTTGCCAACTTTTACTAGTAAGTTTTCAATGACTCCAATAGGTGACTTAATTGATCCATCCACGAGTTCGATAGTTGCATTAACAGGTCGCGGGTTTCCAATTTGGAGTCTTTGGAACATGTTATATGGCATAACGTTCATGCTTGCTCCTAGATCAGCTAGTGCAAAAGAAATCGGTAGTGGTCCGATAGAGCATGGTAGAGAGAATTTTCCAGGATCTGAAAGTTTCTTTGGAAGACACCTTTCAATGAGAGCGACACAATGGTTAGTCCTCTTTACTGCTTCCTCCATGTTTCTCTTGTTTGTAAGGAAATACTTTAAGAAACGTCCATACTTAGGAATTTGTTGTATGGTATCTAGGAAAGGAAGATTGACATGGATTTGACTCAAAAGCTCGATGAATTTTTCATATTGTTCGTCAGTCTTCTGCTTTACCAACCTTCCTGGATATAGTATGTGAGAGTGGAATGATCTTTTTGTTGGAGCTTTCGGAGGGAGATCCATCGGAGGAGGAGAAGGAATCACATTTGATTATGACCCTTGAGTGGTTGTTTCTGTGATACGTGGACGAAGTGGTACTCCGGTGAATATTTCTCTCCTTGGTGATTGGACTTCTTCTCCTGGCATTGGTGGTTCTGGATAGACTTTGCTATTTCTAAGAGTGATAGCACTCACGTTAGCTTTAGGATTGGTTTCAGTGTTACTCGGGAGACATCCTGGTTGTCTTTCGGATAATATTTTTTGCAATTTTCCCTAATTACGTTTCAATGGCTTAAAGAGTTGCTTTTTGTGCCTTGAACTCATCTTCATGAAGACTAAACCGTTCCTCATATTGTTTGTGACGGGAGTCCGCTATAAGTGCTTGACTTTCAGTTGTAGAGATCAACTTAGTTACCGCTTCCTCTAGGCTTAACCCATTAATTGGCTTGTTAGCTCCTTGAAATTGTTGACGAGGCTGATAGTTCTGGGATTGTCTTTATTGAAACTGTTGTTTTTGTTCGAAGCCAGATTGTCCCTGATTGTTATTATCCCTCCGGCTGAAATTCGGATGGTTCCTCCATCGAGGGTTGTAAGTATTGCTGTAGGGGTTGTTCTGCGGGCGATTTGTTTCGATAAAGTCAACCTGCTCAGCATCAACAGTGATGCTTTTTTACTTCTTCAGTAGTTTCATGGGTTGCTTTGCCCTTGCTAAATTGATTCAGTCGAGTGGTGAGGGCGTCTACTTGAGCAGAAAGTGAAGTGACAGTATCGATAGAGTGAACTCCTTGCCTTGCTCCCCTGTTACTCCTTGGATTGTACCATTGATAGCTATTCATTGTTATTTCCTCAATTAGGTTGTATGCTTCTTGTGGCCTATTGTTTCCAAAAATAGCACATGTAGTAGCGTTAAGTGTCTGACGAGCTTGGTTGTGCAACCAATTGTAGAATGATGACACTGTAACCAAACCTCTAACCCATGACGATGACATTTTATCAACATATCCTTAAAGCGTTCCCATGTCTCATATAGTGATTCACCATCATCTTGAGTGAAAGTGGTGATATAATTTCTTAGTTTAGCAGTTTTAGCTGGCGGGAAGTATTTCGATAGGAATTTCTGAGCAAGATCGTCCCATGTAGTGATTAACCCAGTAGGAAGAGAATTTAGCCATGCCTTAGCTCGTTCCCTTAAGGGGAAGGGAAACATTCGGAGGCGAATTGCGTCATTCGAAACTCCGTTCAGTTTGAAAGTGTCACAAATTTCGAGGAAATTTGCAATGTGGGCATGTGGATCTTCATCGGGTAATCCATGGAAATTGCATGATGACTGGATCATTTGGATAACATGAGACTTGATCTCAAAGTTGTTAGCGTCAACCGTTGGCCTTGTGATGCTATACCCCAAAGCTTTTAGTGACGGTCTTGCGAAATCGAAAATAGTGCGGTTTTTAACTGCCATTTTTCTAGCACGGTTTTCTCGTATTCGGCGGTGAAAGAATCTTTCAGGCTCTACTAAAGATCGATATAAACCAGTAGTGGAGCTGTGGATCATACACTACCTGCAACAAAATGTAAGAGGAAAACATATGAAAATTGATAAGGCTAATCCGTTAACTCGTATTTTTCTTGAAATCACCGTGTCCCCGGCAACGACGCCAAAACTTGATGTGTTGTTTTTAATATAACAAAAATATAATAAATATATTTTTAGGATGTTTTACGAGATCAGGTTTTAAATTTATAAAATGATAATTACTTTAACTTAAAAACACACACAGTAGGCAAGTGTACCTATCGCAGCGTAATATAGTTTAGGTAAGAACCAAGTATCGAATCAATGGACACGGTCGAGTTCCAGTACTCAACTTTTGTTATCATTTAGCCGGATCAATTAGTGAGTGGGTTTTGTGTGCTTGTGAGCAGAATAGTAAATGACAGAAAAGTAAATAACGGTAAAGTAAATAACAAAAGAGTAAAAACGTGCGTAATGTGTGTAACAAAAATGTAACGAACAGAATAGTAAATAGCAGAAAAGTAAATATCTCGGAGATGATCAGGTCACAAAGAGTATTGCTTCGGGATTCGAATCCGCTTGGTACGTGATAATGTTAAGTTGACTAATCCAGTTATATGACTACTACAAACTTGTGACTGGGGTCACCGCTAGAGCCTCGTCCTCACGACATTTGATTTGCAAATTAAAATCTTTAAAAAGTAGTAGTGCCTCCCGTTAAGGACAAAATTTACCCTCAACCCTTCGAATGGTCATCTCCGGGTTGGTTTAAGACATCGAACGTAAAATGCTTTGTATTAAAGTTAAATAGGTGATTATATTTTGTTCACTGGGAGGCGATGCAACAATGGGACCAAGTGTCACACCCCGCCAAGGCGGAACCGCGAGGCGTAACGTTCATGGTTTTCCAAAGCATATGATTATTGCGAACGCATACATGCAACTGGATACATAAAGTAAGTTTAAGGTTTTACAACCCAAAATATTAGTTTGGAATACAAAAGAAGTGAGATTTTACAAATATGACCCAAGCATTATGGGTTATACAAAAAAAATCTTCAAAAGTAGTATCCACCATGTATGCATGAACCCTACGTAGTATTACCCCTTTTGCTGCGTTTAGTTTCCTGAAAAACATACTTAAAGTGTGTCAACACAAGGTTGGTGAGTTCACAGGTTTGAATCGAGCACGATTTGTGATCCAATTGTACAAAAATAATTTCAAGTATATATGATAAACAAAACAAGTAATGTTTGACCTATTTGTAAACTAGCAAGGAATACAAAATAATATGTTCGTACATGAGGTATAACCAAACCCAAACACTTGTTCTTGCCCCCTGCTCGTACCAAACGAGCCCTTGCGTAGACACTATGCGGCCATTCGATCATGTGGATCGTCAGTTAGCGAGACTAACCATGACCGGGGTGTGTCATTCCCAATAGTACTATTCATAGGGCCTCAGGCTAACCTATAGCTAATGGTCATAAATTACGTTAATGTAGGGGACTTTACGAGCGCTACGTGTGCCAACTCATGTAAACATAAAGGTCGGGTCTTGTTTTCTTGTTATCATATAAAAATAGTTGTAAGTATGTTCTTCCCCCAAAGTATACAAAACAATAAAAAATGGGGCGTGAAACTCACCTTGAGATCCGCATATGCTAGCAAATAACAGTTTGTACTAGAAAGACTCGACTACTCGTACCCTAATTACAAAAGGTATTTAAGGGTTATGAATGGGCGTCTCATATGCATGTTGTTCACCCGATTTAACAGACCCGGTTAGGAATGTTTTCATTTAAGAAAAGATATTATATTTCACGACCCGTTGGTGATTAATATTTACTTATTTATATATATATAAATTTATACACAAAATACATATAGATGCCAACATACAAGCAATACATCACGTTCGGGAAATAACTTTTATTTATTCCATAACGTATATAAGTGACGTACACTAAACTTGGACGGATACTTAGTCAAAACGACAACTCGCTAGAAATATATGTATATATATATATACACACATGTACACATATACATACAATATTAGCACCGTAACTTAGCAAGATTTACCAAAATAATAAGTTATACTTTCGTCATCTTACCAACTTATTTTAGTAATATACGAAAGTTAGTAGTTCTTATGGAGTTTCTAACAGAATCCAACAAATTATTTTATTTCTTTTTATGTTTTCTAGGGTTTTCGTCTTGAAAACTACTCAAGTGTGCTAAATATTTACATGCAACTTAAAATATTCCTATACGAGTACTTAAATTAAAATGCATATATTTATATGTTTAAGGTTACTAACAGCTCATAAATAATAACTTTACCATCAATTATCTAAATAATCATTTTAGAGATTTTATGGACTATATTTTTATAAGGATATTTTTACGTGCAAGAAAGACATAATATTTACCAAAAGAGAACCTATTATGTCTTCATTTTCTAGAGATTGTGATATTTTGTATATAACCACTAAATTTTCTATAAATTTTCATTTAAGTCCAACAATCCCTACAACTTTATATAAATCACTTTTTATGAAAAATGTCAAGACTTAAGGTTTTATAGTTTAATCGTTATGTCCATAATTTTATACAAAATGAATACTATCGTTTAACAACAAATTTCTAACAAAAGTTACTAAATCATATTATGTCCATAAATCACAACTTTATCATACTAAGTTTCGTGTAACATTTCATGACTATGTTTTTCAAATATCTAGTGTATAGATCTCCTTATATATGTATATTAACTCATTTTATAACTAACAAGATACTACACATACATGTATACATTTAACCTTAAGTAATCTTTTTTGTGAACAAACTCACACACATACAAATATACATACATTAATCATATAATCAAGTTCATTTTCCATGCTGGTTTATTTATTTAAGAAAGCTTTATGAAAACATCCCACTATTAGGTGAACTTCATACATTTTAAACCGTAATCTAAAGGAGATAATCATGAATATAAAGATGAAATGGATAAAGTGTTTACCACTAAACAAGCTAGGGATGATTACAAGCTAGATGATGATTTTTGGAGAGGAAAGCAAGATCTTGGGCTCCTTAGTTTAATTCCTTGAGAAGAACACTTGAATATCTTCTTATTTTTTCCTAAATATGAAGCATTCTTGTCTTGAAATTGGATGAAAAGTTGGAGAAAAGGGATGAAGATGGTGGACTATTGTTGTTGCCGTAAGAAGGGAAAGAAAAGTGAAAGTGTGGGTTTGAATTTTGGTCTTGATTTGAGAAGTGATAGATATGATGAGAATTTTATCTAGATCTTTAAGGCAATAAGTATGGTTTCAAGATTAAAGAATTAGAAGGAAGAAAAAAACATGTGGGAGGCCCCACTTGGGGTTCTTGGCCGAGAGTGTCAAAGGGATTTTGGGGGGTGGGGTTAATTAATTTAGTATTAATTAGGTTTAGGTGTTAATTAATTAGTTCATTAAGTGTATTAATCACAATTAGAGTTTTAAGTGGTAACTTAATTTGATTAAGGTTCTTAATGATCCAAGAATTTTAATTTAATTAGTTAAAGGCTAGTTTGATGAAAAGTAATATTCATATCACGTGTAGTATAATTCGTTGGTGTGATTATTTATACGTCGCGGTAAATTTTCCGGAGAGGTCGTCATGGACTCATTTTTTTTTATTTAAGATTTGTATTATAGATATAAAATTTCATATGTTATGGACCTCTAGATATTGTACCGGTTATTTAAATTAATCACCAACGTTCGTATTAGATGGTTTAAACGTACACGTGTACCGATAATTCCTAAAATTATCAAAATATAAAATGATCGACGTATGGTATTTGCTAGACTTTTAATGTCATTATTTACGGAATTGAGGAGGTCAGGAAACATAAATAATGTAAACGCGTTTATGATAAGTACAGATATTGACCTAAAATGTCGGGTGTCACACCAAGTATAAAGACGTATCGTTCCTAACATGAGTTCACCAATTCTTGGTCGCATAATAAGTTCGTATAAAGACGTGCGACCTTAATAGTGTTGACCAAGCCTTGGCTTATTAATGTCTACTTGTATAAAGACGTACAAGCTTTAAGAGAAGTTTGATTAAGAAGGTTTTACGATCTTACACTTTAAAATCAAGAACACTCACAAATATAAAGACGGATTTAGACAATAATAAAAGCCTACCAAAATGGTGGTTTTAAGGACGAATGATTAAAGACATAAACACATCACTTGGATTAATACGTTAAACATTAACATGCACCAAACTTCATCTTCACCCTAGCAATACAAAGAGTTTAGCCACGAATGGCCATACTAACTAGCGTAACGCTGAGTCTCGTAGGCTCCCCTATTGCGGAACAAGGAGGAAGAGCCTCTCTACTGACTACTACTACACTCTAACTACGAAATAAGCTTTCTCTGGTGTGTTCTTGGGGTGTGTAAGGGATATCCAAAAGAAGAACTCAAGCCATCTATTTATAGGCCTCAAAATGAGCAATGCACGGCCGTGCATTGGATTTCACGGGCGTGCAAACACCTCGGGAATCAAACAGGGTACAAAGGACAGTGTACCGGGATCTAGGAGAGCAGGAAAGCATTTGGACGGCCGTGCAACGCCCCACTGCCTCCCAGATTCATCTTTTAGCTGCTGGTTTGACTTATGTTGACCTAGTTTGACTTCTTGGGGGTCAATGCTCGGGTTTGGTCCTCCAAAAGCTTGATTTCTTCATCTTTTAGGCAGGTTTTTGCTCAGTTTATCTTGGAACACCGAATAACATGCAATTGTGAAATATTAACGTTTTAAGTATCAATTGCAAGGCTTTTAATCAATTAGTACCATAATATGGGGATTATTATGCATGCAAAACATGTATAATTTAGGGCATATCAGTTATCCCGTGGTTTCCAACTACTTGGAACTCCATTTCCATTTGTAAAGTTTTTAGTTATGGGTATGATCAAGCATGAGTTTCCTTGAGGACAAGCAAATTTTAAGTGTGGGGTATTATGATATGCCCTAAATTATATATATTTTGCATGCATAATAATCCCTATATTTTGGTGCTAATCAAACAAAAGCCTTGCAATTGATACATAATGCGTTAATATTTCATAATTGTAGGTTATTCGGTGTCCTAAGATAAACTAAGCAAAAACCAGCTTAAAACATGAAGAAATCAAGCTTTTGGAGGACCAAACCCGAACTTTGACCCCCAAGAAGTCAAACCAGGTCAACACAAGTCAACCAGTAGCTAAAACACGAAGCAGGAGGGCAGAAAGGGGGATGCATGGCCGTGCATCCCATTGCACGGCCGTGTAATCCCTTTCTTGCTTTCCAAGGACCTAGTACAATGTCCTTTGTACCCTGTTTGATTCCTAAGGTGTTTGCACGCCCGTGCAATCCGATGCACGGCCGTGCATTGCTCATTTTGAGGCCTATAAATAGATGGCTTGGGTTCTTTATTCCATACACCCACAACACAACCAAAGATAGAGAGAATAGTTCATTTCTAGCAGTATTAGAGTAATAGTAGTGAGTAGAGGGGCTCTTCCTCCTTGTTCCACAATAGGGGAGCTGATATGTCCTAAATTATACATGTTTTGCATGCATAATAATCCTCATATTATGGTACTAATTGATTAATAACCTTACAATTGATACTTAAAATGTTAATATTTCACAATTGCAGGTTATTCGGTGCTCCAAGATAAACAAAGCAAAAAACAGCTTAAAACATGAAGAAATCAAGCTTTTGGAGGACCAAAACCTAAGCATTGACCACCAAGAAGTCAAAACAGGTCAATATAGTCAAACCAGCAGCTAAAAGACGAGCCAGGGGAGATGGCAGGGCATTGCACAGCCGTGCAATGCCATGCACGGTCGTGCAACCCCTGTCCAGCCTCCCAAGGCTCCGGTACATCGTCCTTTGTACCCTGTTTGATTCCCGAGGTGTTTGCACGCCCGTGCAATCCAATGCACGACCGTCCTTTACTCATTTTGAGGCCTATAAATAGATGGCTTGAGTTTTTCATTCCACACACCCATCCACATTTTAGAACCGCCATCTAAACCTCATTTGAGAGCGTATTTCATAGTTAGAGTAGAGAGTAGTGAGTGGAGGAGCTCTTCCTCCTTGTTCCGCAATAGGGGAGCCTACGAAACTCAGTGTTATGCTAGTTAGTATGGCCATTCGTGGCTAAACTCTTTGTATTGCTAAGGTGAAGATGAAGTTTGGTGCATGTTAATGTTTAACGTATTAATCCAAGTGATGTGTTTATGTCTTTAACTATTCGTCCTTAAAACCACCATTTTGGTGGGCTTTTATTATTGTCTAAATCCGTCTTTATATTTGCGAATGTTCTTGATTTTTAAAGTGTAAAATCTTTTTAATCAAACTTCTCTTGATGCTTGTACGTCTTTATACAAGTAGAGATTGATAAGTCAAGGCTTGGTTAACACTATGAAGGTCGTATGTCTTTATACGAACTTATTATGCGACCAAGTATTGGTGAACTCATGTTGGGAACGATACGTCTTTATACTTGGTCCCATTGTTACACCGCCTCCCGGTGAGCAAAATATAATCACCTATTTAACTCTAATATAAAGCATTTTACGTTCGATGTCATAAACCAACCCGGAGATGACCATTCGATGGGTTGAGGGTAATTATTGTCTTTAACGGGAGGAACTACCACTTGTTAAAGCTTTTAAATTTGCAAATCAAATGTTGTGAGGACGAGGCTCTAGCGGTGACCCGGGTCACACATTTGTAGTAGTCATATGACTGGATTAGTCAACTTAACATTATCACGTACCAAGCGGATTTGAATCACGAAGCAATACTCTCCGTGACCTGATCATCTCTGAGATATTTACTTTTCTGCTATTTACTATTCTGTTCGTTACATTTCTGTTACACACATCACACACGTTTTTTACTTTTCTGTTATTTACTTTGCCGTTATTTACTTTTCTGTCATTTACTATTCTGCTTCACAAGCACACAAACCCACTCACTAATTGATCCGGCTAAACGATAACAAAAGTTGAGTACAGGAACTCGACCGTGTCCATTGGTTCGATACTTGGTTCTTACCTAAACTATATTTCGCTGCGATATGTACACTTGCCTATTGTGTGTGTTTTTAAGTTAAAGTAATTATCATTTTATAAATTTAAAACCTGATCTCATAAAACCATCCTAAAAATATAATTATTATATTTTTATTATATTAAAACACAACGCATCAGGAGCCTACGAAACTCAGCGTTACGCTAGTTAACATGGCCATTCGTGGCTAAGCTTCTTGTATTGCTAGGGTGAAGATTATGTTTGGTGCATGTTAATGTTTGACGTATTAATCTAGTGGTATGTTTATATCTTTAATTATTCGTCCTTAAAACCACCATTTGGTGGGCTTTTATTACCGTCTAAATCCGTCTTTATATTTTTTAGTGTTCTTGATTTTAAATTGTAAGATCATAAAACATTTTTAATCAAACTTCCTTTGAAGCTTGTACGTCTTTATACAAGCAGAGATTGATAAGCCAAGGCTTGGTCAACATTATTAAGGTTGTACGTCTTTATACGAACTTATTATGCGACCAAGAATTGGTGAACTCGTGTTGGGAATGATACGTATTTATACTCGGTCCCATTGTTACACCGCCTCCCAGTGAACAAAGTATAATCACCTATTTAACTTTAATACAAAGCATTTACGTTCGATGTCTTAAACCAACCCGGAGATGACCATTTGAAGGGTTGAGGGTAACTGTTGTCTCTAACGAGAGACACTACTATTTTAATTTAAAGATTTTAATTCGCGAATCAAATTTAGTGAGAACGAGGCTCTAGCGGTGACCCGGGTCACAAGTTTGTAGTAGTCATATCACTAGATTAGTCAACTTAACATTATCACGTACCAAGCTGATTCGATGCCCGAAGCAATACTCTTCGTGACCTGATCATTTCCGAGATATTTACTTTCTTGTTGTTTACTATTCTGCTATTTACATTCCTGTTACACACATCACGCACGTTTTTACTTTTCTGTTATTTACTTTACAGTTATTTACTTTTCAGTCATTTACTATTCTACTTCACAAGCACACAAACCCACTCACTAATTGATTCGGCTAAACGATAACAAAAGTTGAGTACTGGAACTCGACCGTGTCCATTGGTTCGATACTTGGTTCTAACCTAAACTATATTACGCTGCGATAGGTACACTTGCCTATTGTGTGTGCTTTTAAGTTAAAGTAATTATCATTTTATAAATTTAAAACCTGGTCTCGTAAAACCATCCTAAAAATATAATTATTATATTAAAACACTAGGCATTAGGAGCCTACGAAACTCAGCGTTACGCTAGTTAACATGGCCATTCGTGGCTAAGCTTCTTGTATTGCTAGGGTGAAGATGATGTTTGGTGCATTTTCATGTTTGACGTATTAATTTAGTGGTATGTTTATGTCTTTAATTATTCGTCTTTAAAACCACCATTTGGTGGGCTTTTATTACCGTCTAAATCCGTCTTTATATTTGTGAGTGTTCTTGATTTTAAAGTGTAAGATCGTAAAACCTTTTTAATCAAACTTCCTTTGAAGCTTGTACGTCTTTATACAAGCAGAGATTGATAAGCCAAGGCTTGGTCAACATTATTAACGTCGTACGTCTTTATACAAACTTATTATGCGACCAAGAATTGGTGAACTCGTGTTGGGAACGGTACATCTTTATACTCGGTCCCATTGTTACACCGCCTCCCGGTGAACAAAGTATAATCACCTATTTAACTTTAATACAAAGCATTTACATTCGATGTCTTAAACCAACCCGGAGATGACCATTCGAATGGTTGAGGGTAACTGTTGTCTCTAACGGGAGACACTATTATTTTAATTTAAAGATTTTAATTCGCGAATCAAATTTAGTGAGGACGAGGC
The DNA here is from genome assembly GCA_023525975.1 of Smallanthus sonchifolius. NCBI lineage: Eukaryota > Viridiplantae > Streptophyta > Magnoliopsida > Asterales > Asteraceae > Smallanthus > Smallanthus sonchifolius. The sequence continues at coordinate 65,965,464 of CM042031.1, read as the reverse complement.
TCTAGCGGTGACCCGGGTCATAAGTTTGTAGTAGTCATATCACTAGATTAGTCAACTTAACATTATCACGTAACAAGCTGATTCGAAGCCCGAAGTAATACTCTTCGTGACCTGATCATTTCCGAGATATTTACTTTCTTGTTGTTTACTATTCTGCTATTTACATTCTTGTTACACACATCACGCATGTTTTTACTTTTCTGTTATTTATTTTACAGTTATTTACTTTTCTGTCATTTACTATTCTACTTCACAAGCACACAAACCCACTCACTAATTGATCCGGCTAAATGATAACAAAAGTTGAGTACCGGAACTCGACCGTGTCCATTGGTTCGATACTTGGTTCTTACTTAAACTATATTACGCTGCGATAGGTACACTTGCCTATTGTGTGTGCTTTTAAGTTAAAGTAATTATCATTTTATAAATTTAAAACCTGATCTCGTAAAACCATCATAAAAATATATTATATTTTTATATATTAAAAACGACACATCAATTACCTTGTCCCACAAAGCTTTAAGATAATCTTACTAATGTCAATAGATTGATAATATTCTCACACTAGAATTTTCCCTTCATATATTCCATATATGGTTACAATTTCAAAATATTTGAAATTCACTACTTAAGATACTTTATCTTTTATTGATATGTTAAACTCAAAATCTTAGCAGTGTATCACTATACACTCTTTGATTATAAAATACTTATCTTGTGTATCTCTATACACTCCTCATGATAATGTGTCTCCACACTTTATCCTTGGTGTAGGTACTTGCTCCTACTAGCCTTTGCATATATCACATTGAGTACTTTGAATTGATCTAATCAATATAAATATTCAATTGTTTTAGATATGTATAGACCTTTCATACTTTCCTTGAAGCTATTTTATTACATAAACATTCTTGTATTCATAATACATGTTTATTTGATTAGTATCTTCTACTGATCAAAACTTGTAATCTATTTCTTTGCCAAGAAACTTGGAATAGCATTCATATGTTATCAACTGTTGATAAATTATCAAGCTTCTAGTATGAATAATCCATATATTGTTTCTGATAATTTCTACCTTTATGGATCATATTCATATCGTAGTTTGATCAAGTCTCATTTGTTCATTTATGGATCATGCGTCTAAGTCATCATGAAATGATTGATATCTTAAAAGATCTCATCCTTTGGTATATGATTTCATATGTCTATGCATTTGAATATTCTGAATATTCAGAACTTTAAGTAACTCTTTGCTTGTTATATAAGATCCAGGTATCTATTTGTCGGGGATAGTTTCATTCCATCTTACTCTTAAGATTCACAAAACATCAATGACCATTTAAGGAAACATATGAAACTCTTTCATACAGGAGTTCACAACTTCCTATCCTTAATTGTTTGTAGGACTCTTCCTACTCCATATCCCATATGGTATAGTGTACTAATTCAGGATGAACCTTTTGGTTCTAAGCTAGTGTTTACAGTTCAAACATGTCAACTAGGATAGCTGATCTATTTCTCTTATGGCATAGTGTTTAGACATGATCTAGGAGATCATTGTCCAATCACCCGATCGTAGAGCGATGATAACTATCATCGTTCTTTAGATCTTATCTCATAATATTACTTCAAGATTCGATGATGAAACGCTTTCAATCATCTCAATTGGTTAAACTTAAGTATGTAACACTATATCTCATATAACGGTTTATTTAAGTCTTAATCAAAAGATTTGTTTTAAACTCATTCTTGGTATCCATTAGATCTGATCTAGTGTTTATCTAATTTATTTGAGTAACATATCTCATATGTTTTATAGTTCATGTCTTTAGATGTTTTGAATTCTCAATTCAAATGCGGCAACTTGATATTACATTAATAACTTATAATAATAATAAGTCAAAATTTTATAAATAAAATCTTTCGTTCATGCAATACTAAAAAGAAAATAAAAACGAAAATTAAATTGTTCCAAATAAAATAATCATAACATCATCAAATGGTGTATCTCGAAACTTGAATCCTACGAATCATCACTGTAAAGTGATCTTCAAGTTTCATCCGTCTTTCTTTTCTTCTCGCTTCCCTCCTTTTCTTTCATCTCTGCAAATAAAACAAGTTTGCATGTATTAAAAGTCTAATTTTTAAATAATAAAGTAACAGGGAACTGTTGCTGGGATACCTGAAGTGAATGCCTCAAAACATTCTCTAGCTTCAGCTGCCTCGGGCATCTTTCTAACACGACACCTTGGTTTAGAGAATTGCTTCTTGGTCTCACCATTAGCATTGCCCATGTCCATGGCCTCGACAATCTTTTCTTGTACCTCTTTGCTTATGCCGGACAGGTGAAGACCATCATTAAATATTGCTCTAATGATGTCGTCACTTGGGTATATCCTAGTCTGCTCAAGTTGGTCAATAAAGCATGTCATGCTCCATGAATCTTGGGGATTCATTCTTGCATACCAAGAGATGAACTCCCTTACCTCATCATACCGATTCGGTTGGTGCATCTTCCTCTTATAGTTGTCACAAACGTCATCAACAATCATGTCAGTGACTAAGTAATCATCCAAAAGAATGCATGCTTTCTTGAGGTCTTCCACCTTGTACCTCATGATCATAGCACGCCTAGGATCCTTCATTGCGACTCTCTCAATGTGTTCATCCAAGGAAGCATAAGGATTCTTGTCGTACTCTTGATGGAATCTCTCCTTCAAGTCATTGATCATGTCATAAGCAGACCAATGCAATAGTGCAGATCTAATCCCCGGGTAGATAGATGTCAACATTAGGTCTGACATGACTCTCGCATCATCCCTAAGTTTGTTCCAAACTTCTTGAACAAACTCGCTAGCATGCCTAGATGACTGCTTAGGTAATGGGAATTTTAGAACGTGCAACTTCTTATTGGTCTTGAGGACTTTCTTTAAGTTGTAGTACCAATCCAAGAAGTTCGTTCCATCGAGATTAACTTTCAGAATATCGGTAATAGGCTATAGCACATTCTCGATTTTAGTTTGAGACATCTATAAGAAGAATAAATAAATTAGTATTTTCGACGCTTCAAATCTTAATAAATAATGACCCTTATATAAAAATACTAGCTTAGTTTTTCGTGTCTACACATGGGATGAAAAATATTAATATATAAATTTTTTAATTTTTTATTTATATATATTTTTATGTGTAAAAATGTATTACATATACGAGTGATAAAAAACAAAATTTAAAATATGTAAAAATTAATATATAATTGAGTTTCTAAAATATGTTAATTATATTTAATGTATTTGACTTTCATTACTATTTGATTGAAAGTAAACGTTACATAATTATATTTCAAAGTTTTCTTATAATAAGGGATAATTAAAATAAATCTGTTTTATAAGCATAATTAGTATTTTTTTAAATATATATTATTATTAAAATATAGATGTGCATTTAAGAAAAGATAGGGGCGGGAAAAAATGATGAGAATGAATATGGTGGCGACACGTGACATTTAAACTTTTATTTATTATATATATATATATATATATTTAACGGCAACGCTAGATATTCTAGGATAATTGGGTTTCCCCGGGGAAACACCAAGAACATCTAGGGCAGCCCACCACACGAGGAACCCCCAACTGGGTAAACCCCCTGACATGGCCACAAACCCTTTTTTTTGCTGTTGCCAGGATTCGAACCCAAGACCTCCACATGGGAAGTCTTGGGGCTACCATTGCACCAAATGACCAAAGGTTTTATTTATTATATAGTATAGATTTTATGAACAAACATATTTTTTTAAATAAAAAACGTTTTAAAAAATAATTATAGAAATAATAATTATTTAATAGGAGAGAGAGACGAAAAACAAAAGAATTAAAAAAGATTGTCTAATTAATAGGAGAGAGAAGCGGGAAAAAATGGTGAGGATGAACATGAGAGTGAAAAGTGTCCCATTCAAACCTTTATTTATTATATAGTATAGATATTAACGTTATTTACTTAAGAATTGAGATCCACATTTCACCATATCTCATGATTGAGAAAGGCACTCTCCATGAGACATGACTATGTAGGTAAGTAACGGTTACCAATTGTATCCAATACAATTCTCAGACTTTATGGGATCGTTTAGATAACGATTATCTAGGTTGGTACGTTTAACCCCATCTATGCCCACTCTTCCTAATAATTGGCAAAGATCTATTTATCAGGTTGAGCGATAGTCGTCCTAACTTAGCGACGCGTGACAATCGGCCCAAGACTCTCGGGAATCACGATGCCACAATGTCCTAATACCTGTAGGCCCAGATGCAGGGTAATCACTAACATCGGGATTCAAGTATTGGTACAAGTGTCGTAACAATATGGTGGGACAGACCTATCGATTTGCTAAGGGATTTAATTAGTGTTTTACCGGTTATGGGTCAAAAACACACCGTGAGAACAATCCACATGCAAGACTGTCGTCCGAGTTTGCAAAATTCTTAATTTTGCGTTTTGGTTCGGGATGACGATAAAACTCTTCTCTCAAGATGCTTAATTTTAATATTCTATATTAATTTTAAGTGAGTCGATATAGTAGCGAATCAAAATTTATCAACTATTAATAAACTCTTTTATTAATAAATTTGTGTTTCAAAAAAATTAAATCTCCATTTAATTTATATATAAAACTCCGGATTTTACCTTTTAAAATAACTCTTTATTTTAAATAACATTTCACGAGATAACTGAAATCTATATTTTTCAATAGTGTTGAGCCGTTTTAAAAAACTTATTTGATTCTTATTAGGAAAACCGTTTAACCTAAATGTATAAACATACAACAAGCACAACCAAAATAATAGGGTGAATCAAGCCACTAAAAGTGTTCGGTTTTTCCCGAGCCAATGGGATTAACCGAACAAGTCAAATGGGAAAAAAACCAAAAATCCAATCTTCATGGTCTTGATTTCTCCCACTTGCTTCAAGATCTCCATCTTGTCCTCCAAGTCGTCTTGGTTTCTTCGTCTTTAACTTCATCTCGTCTTTCGCGTTTCGGTTACAATTTAAAATACATTACAATAAAATAAAATAAATTGCAAAAGCCTAATCTAACCAAATAAACAAACCACGAGTCTAGGGCTCGATTCACCAATCAACACAATCACAAGAAACAAAGGATGCAATCTTTTGTCAAATAAATATTTTGACAAAATAATACCCGATTGCAATTAAAAAAAATATTGAAATATTTGTTCGCATAAGTAGCTCTGATACCACTGTTGGGATTTGTGCTAGGGTTTCAAAAACAATTTTAAAAACGCGCAACGAAAAAATGAGCACGAACCGATATACGCCAAAACCCTAGATCGCCCACCAGGAGTCCAGATACAAACAAATAATCAATAGATCAACCATAGGGTGTTTAGGGTTATACCTTTTGCGAGTAGGGGACGGCTACCGAAGATGAGACACCACGTGACAACAATCCGGTCGCTAGATCTGGCTAACGAACTAAAACCCGAACCGTTAATCCACCCGTACGAACCCGGATCTCTATATGTCTCATCTTTAAATCTCCCGATCACCAAAACGAAACCTGGTTTGTTTATTCCTTCCTTCACCCGGTGTCACCAATTTAGAAACGGCGCCGGGATGTCGGAACAAAGTCGGTGAGGATGGCGGCGGTGGCGCAAGGCCCACGGAGGCGGCTGCGTCGCACGACGGCGAAGCTAGCACTCGGCGGCGACGGAGGACGCCCTTGCGGCGATTCTTTCTAGCCGGTTAGAAGGCAGCGTCGGTGGTCCGGAGACCTCTTGGTGGCGGTAGCTGTTTGAAAATGGAGGGGAGATTTTACGGTTAGCAACTAGATAAAAAATCACCTCCTTTAATTCCTCTACCTTTGTATTTATAGAGGGTCAATAACTTATTCACCAAGTTAAGGGAATAACTTAGAGTTCAAACCCTGTGATTATCTAATAATCACAATTAACCCATAACATCGGTTAATTAAATATATAACACTTATATATTTGTAAATACAAAATAATTCACTTTTATAATTAATTATATAGATATATCCAATATATATGTGTGTATATATATATATATAACTTAATTATCCAGTAATTCTAAATTATCGGAACAGTTAATTCAGTCGTTCGTAATTCTCAATTACGACCTCTCCTTGTCGTTGATTATCCCAGATAATCTCTAAATGATTATTTCATAAATGATCATTCGCCTTTCGGTTTAGCTTCGTGTAAGGCCGGTTTAACTCTTAAACATCCTTTAATATATATTGTTGTTTGTGCTATAACTCTTTGGATCTTATCTCGATGGCAGTGTTGTCGAATGTAGTTACTCGGGCAGATATGTCTAACAAAGGAGAACTCCACAGTTAACCGTGCTCGGGTGGGAGTAATTCAGTGATAGGTGACCCACGGGGAATTTTTCACTCAAGCAACCGAAAAACAAATATGTGAGCTCCTAGTGAGCAAAGTGGACAATATTGGTGGTATGAGGGGTCGGATGTTACATGAGTAGTTACGTAAAATAATTGTTTAAATATTATATTAATAGTTAAGGATATACTAACAACGAAACACAATTCAAATGACTTAAATTGTCTATTAAAATACGAGTAACAGTACCAGGGTTGGCTTTTTCCAAATTGCAGAAATAAACTGATAGTTGAGCAAATGAATCGTTAATTGATCCCATCAACATCTCTAATGCAAAACCTTTTGCACGCCATGCTTGCATGTACGAAAAACTTAAGTTTCTGCCCAATATCTTTCATTATTTCTTTCTCGCGGTATATGCGTCCGCTATATTTGAGTTGTAAAATAATTTCATTCCCTATTACCTTTTTGTTTGCTTGACGAATATGAGGATAGATTTGAGTTTTCGAACACGTGTGCTGATCATTGAGATATCTAACGAAAAATGTATTAGATTCACCATAGCTATAATCCATGATACGCCATTCACAATTATCAGCGCGACATGATGCTTGAAACCATTTATTCGTAGATATATTAACTTTGAATTCGAAAGATTGACGAATACACATGCTTCCAAGTTCCAACTTTGACATTTCTTCATCTTTGAAACACATATCTTTTAAACAGCTAGAAGATGAAACCCCAACTTTACTCTTCGTGGGAAAACTGTCAGGCATTGGGTCCAGTTTTTGCTCCGGACATTTAGAATACAACTGAATAACATGTATTTGGCTGGATGAACCACCAAAATCGGGTATATGGTTGGACGTACCATCGGAAGCAGGTATCTTGGACGAACCAACAGAAACGTGATCCTGGCTCGATGAACCAACACCAATTTCTTGAACAACATACAAGTTAAACATTTCAAAAGGATTTTTTTCGAGCATTTCTAAAAAAATGAAACATCCCAATCATTCACTAAATCGATTGGATCCATAAACGTAGACATCTTATATGATAATCGTGTAATATTAAATCAACATAAGTAATATTTGTACTTATCTGTAAACCATGTTTCATACAATCAAGCGGAACGTATTCAACAACCCTATAGAAATCTAGAGGGGGGCGGCGCAGGGGAGGGGTGTGAATAGGTTTTTTTAAAAAAACTTGATTAATTTAAAATTTAATTAAACTTGTATGATGAACACTTATAAAAACACACTATATATGTAAATAATTAAGCAAACAAGGATGTAAAGAGTTAAGGGAAGGAATGAAAAAACCGATTTATAGAGGTTCAAGTGGATGTTAACAAATCCACTCCACGTCCTCTCCCCGATTCTCCAATCGAGATTTGCTCCACTAAACGTCTCTCTTGAACAGAAGAGATCACCGGTACAAACGTCTCATTAAACAAAGGTAGTGATCACCTTCTTTAACCAACTATCTTAAGATAATGGTTTTTACAAGTATATCTAGCTAGTGCAACACTCACAATCTCAAGCACTATATCAAGGTAGTGCACACTCTCTCAACTTATCACTATATCAAAATAGTGATGCTCACAATCCCATAATACACTATATCTAGATAGTGTTTCCTAAACCAATTATTAACTATATCAAGATTGTATGTGTAACACCCCCAAATTTATTCACTTAATAAATAAATAAATTAGGGTTGCAACGATTGATAACATTACACAACAGCGGAAGCTAAATAAAGATTCTAAATATGTCGAACACTCTGCGTCTCCATCTTCTAGGGGCTAATCCAAATAGCTAGCCTATTCCAACCATGCCGAATGTATTGCCTGAAAAACATGCTTGAAAATGTCAACGCAATGTTGGTGAGTTCACAGGTTTTAAAGGAATACAATTGGGAAAACCATATTTACGAAATCGTTTGTCAAAACTATTTATACGAAATCCTTCGGCAAAAACCATTTGCACGAAATTGATTGACAAAACTGTTTGTACGGGTACTATTGGCAACATCCTTAGCTCGAAATTCACTGTCAAGACCATTGATACGTATACCAATGGCAAAACCCGTTTCTCGAAATTGACTGGCAAATCCATTGGTACGTATACCATTGGCGAAATCCTTTGCTCGAAATTTACTTTATGCATATGATAAGCAAAACAAGTTAGCGGTTGATTCATCGAAGTCTAGCTAGTACTTACGAATTTTGTGATGCACAAGCCTATAACCAAACCTTTAACGAATTCTTGAATTTTTCCCCAGCCCATTGTACCTTTAAACAATGAGAAACAACAAGACCTAATATGCAATCATTTAACCATAATGGTTGGGTTAGCGCGACTAACCATGATTGGGGGTGTCAACCCGAATAGTACTATTCATATCGATCTACGGCTAAGTCCATAGCTAATGGTTATAGTTCGAAATACCGAGGACCTTTTATTGTTAACTCATGCTCACAAGGGAATCAGATGCTTGTTTCTCGTTTTCTAGTTATCATACCGTTTGAAATTAACATGTTTTTCCCCCAAAATAGAAAACAGTAAAAAGGGGTCGTGAAACTCACGAGTTAAACCAAAATGTTCATGTTATTCAGAGTGTAAACAAATATGTTTCATTCTTTCAAATATGTCGTATAAGCATGTTTCCCCCCATGTTTACAAAACATTAAAACAACTTAAAAGGGGCCGTAAAACTCACCTGATAAGCTTTCAACGTGTAAATGCTAGCAAGGCCGATGTGTATGCAAGACTGTCCTAACCGTGACCTAACAGTTACAGTTGTCTTAAGACCTTATAATATGATGTCAACATACAAGTTGAACGTGTATAAGATCCACCCAAAATGTTAGAATTGGCGATACATGTGTTACGTTTTGAAAGTGTGACCCGACGAACCGTTGGTGACTTGTCATTGAATTTCATGATGCGTGTTCGTATTTATTCACACGTATATACATTATTTATGTTATACAAACAAATGCTTATCCATAGGTTGTCGTATATACATTATGTTAGGGTTTTGGTAGTTATTCACTTCAAACTACAATATTAAGGTAACCCTAGTCTATAGATATTTTCCTGAATTTTAAGTTGTCCGTGTGTCGCCATTTTGATTAACCAAATGAACTCGTTTAGTCATGAAAATGTATACCAAGATACCTACATGTCTTAGGGTTACAGGGATGTATTAATCAACAACTTATGACATGTTTAAGTATTTTTAAATATTTATTCGGACAAGAGAGGGCAGCAGCATTTGGTTCTGGAGTGTCTTGGGGATTCCTTTTAATTGACTGACTTGGACCCATTTTCATGACCCAAGACCCTACAACTTTTACTATTTACATAAAATACTAACTTTAGAAAGTGGAATCAACTTGTTTGGACTTGTTATGGCCATGTTATGACCCTCAAAAGTGACACAAAAATTCTGCCGAAAAAGACAGCCTTGATACCTTTTCTCGTATGACCATTTTGGGGTATCAAAACTCAACGAAATTTTATGAAACCACTTGGATTGGACTCTTGACTCCTTTTACTTGATTTTAGACCTAAGACTCGTCCTTTTTGGTTAGTTTTTGGTTGAGATATGGCCCTCCAAAGTCGGACCTAAGAATCTGCCAGCTTACTGTTTTGGTTCTAAGTTACTCAACATCATCAACTATTCAAATTTTGTACTTGTTTGACTCTTGTTTACCAACTAGTTGATTTTTATGATATGTGTGACATGTTCTAAAAGTCCCAAGTCAGATTTGTCCAAGGATTTACTTTATTCCTTATGTGTTATGTCCATACATCCATATATGTCCAAGATTAAATTTTTAGGGTTTCTTTACTTGTAGATCTAGCTTTTTCACACATTTATGAGTCGATTTCTCTTCATTTCAAGTTTATTTACATGTGTGACTTATATATTATACATATATATACACACAATAGTTGTTCCTAATAATTATAATGTCTATACACATGTTTTTATATCCCAAAAATCTAATATCTTTACATATCGATAGGAAAGTCACCAACAAACTTTCTTTTTGACCAACTTCTCTTATAAAAACAAGTATGTACAAGATGTTTAGGTTTTTGTTTAGAGATTTTAGTATGTTTATAAGATATGTACATGTATTTTTAAAGAACACTCATGTTTAAAAGATGAAACCATGTTTTTACTAGTTTTTAAGTAGTTTTCTTTTGGATGGTGGTTTTATACAACAAAAATGCTTGTAATGTTAGTATAAATGAAGGAGATGAAGATGTGTAGACACTCACTTTAAACAAGCAAGGAGAAGGAAAGTTAAAAGGTAGTTCCCAAAGCTTGAATTCTTGCAATAATCACCTTCAAACACTTGAATCTCTTGATTTCTTGTATGAAAGATTGAATGGAGGAAGAAGATGTGTGTGTGTGGTGTGTTGGTCTTGACCCGAAAGAGAAGAGAAAGTGAGACAGAGATTGAAATCTTGATTTGTGGTAGTTTATTTTCTTATATAGTTGGAGATTGGGTGTGGTTTTGACTAAATAATCATCATAATTATGATGATTGTGATAGAGGAGTGGAGTGTTGGACAAGGTTTAATGATGGTCATGGTATTGTCATGAGGGAGTGGGTAAGGTGAGGGTGAGGTGATGGTAGAGTGTTCAAGTAGTTGAAGGAGAATGGTTCTTAACACCTTTCACATGATTAAGAAGGAAATTTTGATGTGGATGGCCCCTTTGTGGGGTTCTCGGCCGTGAGAGGGACTAAGGGGGGTGGGTTGGGTTTGGTAAATGTCTAGTTAGGTTTAGGTGTAGAAATTTAGATCATTAGGAAATTTTGAATCTCACTTAGGGTAATAAACGATAATTTGGTTCGGTTTTATTCCATTAGAGACATACGAGTTAGTATGTAACTAGTTCAATAATGTATGCTTTATTTATAAGTGACTAAACGCATATATACATTTATATATATTAGGTGGTTGAGTGTTGTGGTAGATAATAGAACAAGTTTCCATAATAATGACGATGTGATTCTTGGAGGTTGCTTGCACTCTTAGTCATAATCATGACGACTATGGCACTTGAGTGGAGTGTAAGAAAAAGGGTAATCATGATGATCATGTGGTTGTTGTTGATGGTGAAATGATGGTAGTGGTTGATGATAACTCAAACGTGGTACAATACCCGAATTTAGTACCCGCTTTAATATAATATTTGAAGTTGTCAATATATATAATACGTATATATATATATATATATATATATATATATATATATATATATATTCTCTTAGTTTAGATGCGGTTACAAACTTGAAGTAAGGCGTTCAAGTTTTCGTATATTTTTAGTTGTAAATGTGTTTGCTCACATTTTATACGCATCTTGAGAGAATAATTCACAACGACAACTCAAAAATGTTTTTACGAGAATCTTTATATAATATATATTAAAGATTTAGTCTTCGGAACATGATCGTTTATTTAGAATATAATTCTAAATATATATATATATATATATATATATATATATATTCGTTGTAATAATTAATTGCTATCGTTTGTGTTGTATGTATTTTTACGTCTGCATGAACCGACAATTCTCATAATTATTATGGTATGAAACGATCGATACATTATGTTCACTTAGACTTTTATCGTTCATGCGTATGATTTCGAGTGATTTAGGAAACACGTTACGTAAACCCGTTTAAGTCGTGTACGATGTTTCAGAAATGTCGGGTGTCACAGTATGATGATGAACTCACACCAAGTGAGTGACCCTTACAAATCTCTCTCCATATCCAGTGGTAACAAGCTACCACATACAACACAAATACAAGAATAGAATGACAGTTGTAGAACAACTCTTCTAGTTTGCTCTTGATCTTGAATCTCTCTCTTGGATTGATGATAGAATATCAAAGAAACTAGAGAGATTATATTAGATATATATTTGAAAGTGTTGTGAGAAAAAATGGTGAGTTAGAATGAAAGAGGAGGGAACAATTTATAGGCACAACTCAAGAGCCAGAAAGAGGACACGCTGGCCTTTGTTCTGCTGTACTTTTCATATGTTTCAGCGCACAAAAGCGACGTCTAAGCCTTAGTCGTCTTGGCCGACTTGACTGGAGTGATGTGCTCTGATTGGGCTAAAGAGGGGATGACTATGAACCTATAGGCTAAATTTCAATGATTATTTTAGGAAATTTTGGTAAAAGATGACTATTTTGATCATTTTTCCCTTTGCCATGTTGTTTAGAAAATGAAATTATTCAAATTAAATAAAGAGCCAGGGTGTGGGGATGATTATATTTTACAACCATCCTTTTTTTCTTTGAGATGTACAATTAAATTGAGAGGGAATTAGAGATTAGAAAAAAAGAGATACGTTACTTTAGGCATATGCATCATTTTTTTATTAGTGGGTTGGCCCGCGTAAAGCGGAGGGTATCACCGAGACTATTTTTGAGAACGCAATCTAACCCGACATGTCTACTGATTATATTTTGGTATTATTATTATTATTATAAGTTTCAAACCTAGCTCACCAGCCGAGCCAAGACTAGCTCAAGCTCAGCTTGTTTACAAACCAAGCCGATCCAAGTGAGCAAGTTTATAACCGGGACGATTTTAAGCCGAGCTTTTTTCAAGCAAGCTTCGAACCTCGGTTAAGAATTCAAATTTTTGCACTAAAAAAATATTCATTGTTTATCCAACCTAGCCAAAAAAGGCATGAAACAAATAGTTCAATTTTCCCAAGTAAGGAGGCTTCTCTGTTTATAGTGGTTTGCTCTATAATTAGGTTGGGTAAACCACCAATGTGGGACAAGCTAAAAAATTAAAAAAAAACATTTGGTTTAGCTTTAAAGGATTAGGCTTTGATGTATTTGTATATTGTGTTTAACAAGTGGTATTAAAGATGGTGTCTTAAAATTAGATAAAATTACCCTTTTACCCACCCAAAATGCATTATAGGGTAATATAGATTAAAAAGTAGGGAAGCCCGCGCTTCGCGACGGGTGTGAAATATCACCACATTACTATTGGGTTTAGTATTTTACAGTCTTACACTCTCACTCAAATCAATATGATTCAGTTGATATCAATTTGACGGATTGATCCCGACCATCTTTAATCTTGGATTCAAAACTTTAAAGTTTTAGCTAGATTTGGTTGGCTAACCATTAAACCCACGATAGTGAATTTAGCTTCGGCCTCCCTTTTATAAGACAAGGGACGCTTGAAGTTTTATTTAACTTGGTGATGTGAGATAGATCCCGACCATCAAAAAAGCACTTTTGATCATGCATTGAGTATATTAAGGTAAGCATACAATCCATTTATATAACTCATCATTTTTTTCATTTTCTATTCTATACTGATTTGGGACAAGTACTATACGAGCCAATGGCCCGATTAAGAACAAAAACAAGTTAACTGAAAGCTAGATTGGTGTTCTCCTTTTATAACCACATTTTCTTTCAAATTTTTGTAACATTTCTGATTTTCATCATGTAATCGTTTGATTTCAATAAACAAACACATTTCAGTTTCGATTCGTGTACAAACAAACTACGATGTAGTTACATATACAAACTATTCTATTACAATAACGACTTAAACAAAACACCATTATCTCACAAACCCCGAGGACCAAAACTGACAAAACTCAAAAACTACAAAACTAGGCAAGCACGGTCGCGCCTAGGACTAGGCACGGTCGCGCCTGCCGACCTAAGCACGGTCGCGCCTAAAGTAGGCACGGTCGCGCTGATGAACCCACTTGACTGCAGAAAGTCAAACCATACCATACCTTCTGAATTCGCGAAAATTAAAATAAAGAAAAGCCGGTCTTCGCGCGTCAGACCATACTCGACTGAAATTCGTCTAAAACACGCATCAATTGTCGTCCAATTTGCACAATTAATTAATCCCATTCACACCACAACCGAGCCTCTCAAATTCGTCGATATAGAGTCAGTTGCACGCTTCCTACACCCTCATATACACCCACTCAATCTCTCAGAACTCTCACTCGACGCTCACAACACCTCTGTCGTCCGATTGATCGCCAAGAAACGAAGCCGCTCGACCCGTAGCCGACCGCATTCAATTGCCTACTTTCAGCAAGTAAGTAACACGTCTTCAGCTTTGTATCTACCTCTACTACGAAAGCCCTATGTCAATTCGTTGTAGAAACACTCAAATCGATCCGATTTTGAACCAAAAAGCCGAAACATAAATTTTACTCGAACTACACTCTAGACATGATATAAATACAATTAAACTATGTAGAAACATTCGTAATCATCCACTAAGTGAAAGCCCTAAGAATATAGAAGCTATTAATATAAGAATCGATCGAATTGTGTCTGAAAAAGGCCCGACACGGTCGCGCTCATCCCTGAGCGCGGTCGTGCCTGACCAAGCACAGTCGTGCCCCAGGTGTGTCCCGGTCGTGCTTACCGAGCAAACAAGTCTTGACCAAAAACAAACACTAGACGCGGTCGTGCCAGATACGAGCACGGTCGTGCTCTATGTCCAGACCCTCTGTAGTGACTTCTGACTCGACCACGGGCGCGCTCAGACCACCACGGTCACGCCCGGCAACGAGCGCGGTCGTGCCCTACTTGAGCACGGTCGTGCTCCTTGACCAGAAACTTTAATTTTATTATTTTCAAACTTAATTTAATATGTTTTTATTTAAACATTTCAAAACTTGTTTATAAAAATTTAAGTTATAAAATTCCAAGACCTGGGAATCATTTATAAACCAAATCTTTGATTTAGAAATTTAAAACGATTAATTCCCGATAGTTTCAAAACCGATGAAATCATGAGTTTATATAATCATTTTTATAAAACTATTTATACAAATATATATTTTGATTTAAACAAATATCGTTTATTTAAATTTTATTTAAATATATATCGCTACTAATTTATTATTCCAAAACCAACCCTAAACACACAAACCACCAACGAACCCACTTTGGACACAAAATAACACAAACAGTGACACGTGTTATACCCTCATTCGATAGGTCAAACGTAGCGACCTACAACACGCTTGGTATTTTTGTTGATCTGTGCAAACTACACGCTCCAACACAAGTGAGTTACATAGCCCCTCTTTTACTCTATTTACAAACTTTTGGGGTGGAACATGCGTTCTATTTACTATGTTTACAAACTACACAATATACAATTTCACCCTACAATCATGTGTTACAATTTTGAGCTTTGTGCTTGAGTACTAGGTGTGTAGACCAACACGCAGTTTGCTATTCACGTGCAATCATTAACTATTTTATAGCCTACAGTAAACAGTGATAGATCTATTGAGTCTGACAAACCCACCCAGGTAGGGTGACTGTTACTGCCAACACGCGTTTGTTTTGCATGCTAGTTACAAAGGTTTGATTGTACTACCAGGTCACACGATGGTATCTCTCCATAAATGCCTTAATTGCCATGTTTGTATGAATTGTATACACACAACACTATATTCTATTACATGACACGAAAACCTATGTATTCTCACCAACTTTTTAGTTGACTTTGTTTTCAACCATGTTTCAGGTGACAATGTTTGAAGTATTACAAGCTGCTACATATAGGATTTGGACCTAGCAATTAATCTAAACTATTTATATTTTGTAATCGCTACATTTGGTTCTTGTATGGTATGAACTTGCTACGTGTAATGAAAATGAATGTTTAAATTATTCAAACTTTAGCAACCATGAGCTATGAACAGTCTGCACAGCTTCACGCCCCGACGTTTTCCGCCGTCGGTTGGGGTGTGACAGATTGGTATCAGAGCCTTGGTTATAGGGAATTAGGTTATTAGACACCATTGACCTAGACTATAACTTTAGGATACCCAACAATGCCATGGTATGTGAATTATGTGCTATTTGTTAACATGCTATGTGGTACATGCTTATTAAACTATGTGTTAGTTATTTGATACTGAAATTATTAAAATGCATGACGTACCAAGCATACTTAAATAAAAAGTTAAATAAACCGTATCCATACCCACATCCTAAGCCACATATCCTCCTTGCCTGCTTCTATGTCATCCTCATCATAATTTGTGGAAAAATCATACTCGTAGACATTAGTCTATCAAAAATATTTTTACATACCCGTTAAGGTTTTAGACTCTGTTAATTATTAAAGGACATGTGCAATCTGGAAGGGTGACACCTGTATTCTGGGTTTTCTGTCTAGGAAAGCATTTCATATAAATCCCAATCAACCGAGGGATCCGTATGCTTTCCTGGGAATTCCCGGGATGAGTGTTTACCTATAGGCTAAAGCATGTCTCCTTGAAAATTATATAATTCTAATTAACCTTAATATGTCACAGTGTTCAAGTAGTAATGTGATTACTTGAATACAATCCGAACTATGAAATAAATGTGTTATTATTCCTCCTATCCTAAATTTCAGCAAATTTTTATAAATTCTCACAACTCTTTTATATCATTCTCTTTTGTATAGAATGTCTCCTCGTCGTAACAGCAACCGCAACAACACCAATACTAGCAATGCCAACAACAACAATAATACCAACCTTGCTGCTCTCCTCACTCAGCTAGTAACCCAATTTACCCAAGCTAATAACAACGCCAAAAGTACAATGAAAGCCACTGACCCAGCAGCCTCTTCCGAGCCCTCTAAGGAGAACAAACCCAGACCTCCTCAATACAATAAGAAACGCAACTTTGCTGTCGTTATCGCTGCTATACCGATCAACCAAGTTGCACCACTAGCCCAAGCCCAGAATAAGAGACCATATAGGGGCAACAACCCTTTGTGCAACACATGCAATTATCATCACTTCCTAAAAATGCCATGCCGTCTATGTGCTAACTGTGGGAAATATGGCCATACTGCCAACGATTGCCGATCTGGACTACCCATTACTCGAGCCAACCGGGGGAATAGGACCAAGCAGCAAGTGATAAACCCAGTGGTCCCGGCTATTACCAACGGACGAGCTTGCTTTGAATGTGGCGACCCAAACCATTTCCGTCACCGATGTCCCAGGATTGTCAATGTTGCCCAGGGTGATGCTCGTGGACGCACCCTCAACATAAACACCAACAAAGATCAAGTCAGCACCGAGCCAGTGAATAAGACCAATTGAAGCTAGTGCAAGATGGAGGCAAATGAAGATCTAATTTAGAATAAAAATTTCGCCTTGTAATCATTTATGTCATTTGTCGTTATCCGAACTACTTACGCCTACCACAGTTTGTCACTATTACTAAGACCAAGTTGAACTTACGAGCTAAAGTCCGAGGGAGCTAGAATTGAGACCCGTTTTGCTATCCGAGTGACCGTAACCATGTTCTTTCTAGTACTCATCTGCTTCCTTGTTAAAGCTACCTGAGACGCTAGCTGGGTTGTTTTACTTTGTCTTTAAATTTCTGTTTGAAACTATCATCCTATGTTGGGATGAAGTTTTTGACACTTTATCATTTATGTTAAGTTTTATTTTACAACTTTAATACCATTACTCGTTGACTCAATATTACCACCATATTTTCATCAAGATCACACAAACACCATCTTCTCATTCATTGCGAATTAGTACACGTACCCAAGCCTCCTTTGCAAAACTAATCATTCTATTCATTTAAAACAACATCGTTTTTGTACTCAAGCAAAAGCATCTATCAAACTCTGGATTTATAAATATTACTTAGAATATAGATTTCCAACGAACCTTTTTACCTTGTAAAATATTTTTATATACGACTTGTTTTATAAAACCTTTTCTAAATAAATTATAATTTTGATTTTTAAACCTTTGGCTTAATTAGTCACTATTTTTGTCCTTCTCTGGGACTTTCTCTCATTGATTAAAGTAAAAGATTCTAAATTATTCATTTCGCTCACTTGGTTATTCAAATTACTATTTCTGCTTATTTAATCAAATCACAACCAAGGATAAATTACAATTTCTTACCCACTTACAAACAAGCTCAAATCATTTACTCGCAAACAAATCACCCTAATTACCCACAACACCCTCTCGCTACCTTACACCTTCAGAAACCTACGAGTATACTTCCCACTTCAACGAGATGAAGCGTTTCGCGTAGACGTTAACCCTTCCTACAAACCACAGCAAGATCTAAAAAGCTAAAACCCAACTACCCGCATTTTACATGAATATCAAACAACACGCTTGTCCTCAACACTCGACCACCTATACAAACGAATTCGTTAATGTACGTCACTCATGAGATTCAATAGCTTACACACAAACATCCACAAAATCAAATGAAACTCAGTTATTCACAAACATACATGCAACGTAGTAGTTTGCCATATACGCGATTGAGTACATGCTACATGAACCTTAAGCTATCTACAACATACACGATACAAGATCAATTACATAATACATAAAGCTTGGTTGCTCACGATACTCAATGTGTTTACATTATACATGAAAAACTATTTGTTTCCATTATACATGAAACTCATTTGTTACTACATACATGGTACTAAACTATTCACACTATACATGCTTACAATGTACATAACACTAGATCATACATGGATGTAGTGAGTGCTTACATATTACACGGAACTAAATTGCTTACAATTGTTGCAATTTACCTTACTATCTAGGTATACAATTATTTGCAACACATACGTGAAAACAGTAGTTACAAATTATGTGAATTTTTGTGTTACCCCCCCCCCCCCCCCCGTCCCACACACATAATGGGATGAACTATACGGACCATACGACGATTTGGATAATTACGGGTGCACACGAAATTATACAAATCAGCGCATGGAAAGCATAGCAAATTCTATAGTGTGTTATGACGTGAAACCTAGCATGATATACAATAACGAAACTGTTGAAATACGACAAGGGCATGGTGGATACGCCGCTAGTACTTCCTATATATAAGTGTTCCTATCATATTATCAGCAGTAGCGTTATTCGTATCACGTAAAGTTTCATGTTGTTTAACGGGCCAATGTTTGTGAAACCACTTAACCACTGACAATACTTAAGCATAGTAGGTTACTTCTTGAACAAATTATAATCATCAAATTCCCATCAACACTGTTCCCAGTAATGCATCTCACCTTTGGAGCCCAACGTATCCTTCCAACAGATTCTCCTAAATCCTCTTAACCTAACTCATTAATACTACTCATACCTGACCTCGGGTAACAGACCTAAGCTGGTTGTTAATTACTATACCCCCCAGTCAAATCCCCTACCTTAAATCCATCGGAAATTCCAGACGCGGTCCCAAGTTTACATGGGAACGCGAAGACCAAATGAAACTCAAGTATCCTCACCTATTCACAAATTCTGCAGCCTCAACTAGTTGAATTTCGGGACGAAATCCCCTCAACAAGGAGAGACTGTAACATTTCTGATTTTCATC
Organism: Smallanthus sonchifolius; assembly: GCA_023525975.1. Taxonomy (NCBI): domain Eukaryota; kingdom Viridiplantae; phylum Streptophyta; class Magnoliopsida; order Asterales; family Asteraceae; genus Smallanthus; species Smallanthus sonchifolius. Next base: position 65,945,619 of record CM042031.1, on the reverse strand, counting down.
ATGTAATCGTTTGATTTCAATAAACAAACACATTTCAGTTTCGATTCGTGTACAAACAAACTACGATGCAGTTACATATACAAACTATTCTATTACAATAACGACTTAAACAAAACACCATTATCTCACAAACCCCGAGGACCAAAACTGACAAAACTCAAAAACTACAAAACTAGGCAAGCACGGTCGCGCCTAGGACTAGGCACGGTCGCGCCTGCCGACCTAAGCACGGTCGCGCCTAAAGTAGGCACGGTCGCGCTGATGAACCCACTTGACTGCAGAAAGTCAAACCATACCATACCTTCTGAATTCGCGAAAATTAAAATAAAGAAAAGCCGGTCTTCGCGCGTCAGACCATACTCGACTGAAATTCGTCTAAAACACGCATCAATTGTCGTCCAATTTGCATAATTAATTAATCTCATTCACACCACAACCGAGCCTCTCAAATTCGTCGATATAGAGTCAGTTGCACGCTTCCTACACCCTCATATACACCCACTCAATCTCTCAGAACTCTCACTCGACGCTCACAACACCTCTGTCGTCCGATTGATCGCCAAGAAACGAAGCCGCTCGACCCGTAGCCGACCGCATTCAATTGCCCACTTTCAGCAAGTAAGTAACACGTCTTCAGCTTTGTATCTACCTCTACTACGAAAGCCCTATGTCAATTCGTTGTAGAAACACTCAAATCGATCCGATTTTGAACCAAAAAGCCGAAACATAAATTTTACTCGAACTACACTCTAGACATTATATAAATACAATTAAACTATGTAGAAACATTCGTAATCATCCACTAAGTGAAAGCCCTAAGAATATAGAAGCTATTAATATAAGAATCGATCGAATTGTGTCTGAAAAAGGCCCGACACGGTCGCGCTCATCCCTGAGCGCGGTCGTGCCTGACCAAGCACAGTCGTGCCCCAGGTGTGGCCCGGTCGTGCTTACCGAGCAAACAAGTCTTGACCAAAAACAAACACTAGACGCGGTCGTGCCAGATACGAGCACGGTCGTGCTCTATGTCCAGACCCTCTGTAGTGACTTCTGACTCGACCACGGGCGCGCTCAGACCACCACGGTCACGCCCGGCAACGAGCGCGGTCGTGCCCTACTTGAGCACGGTCGTGCTCCTTGACCAGAAACTTTAATTTTATTATTTTCAAACTTAATTTAATATGTTTTTATTTAAACATTTCAAAACTTGTTTATAAAAATTTAAGTTATAAAATTCCAAGACCCGGGAATCATTTATAAACCAAATCTTTGATTTAGAAATTTAAAACGATTAATTCCCGATAGTTTCAAAACCGATGAAATCATGAGTTTATATAATCATTTTTATAAAACTATTTATACAAATATATATTTTGATTTAAACAAATATCGTTTATTTAAATTTTATTTAAATAAATATATATCGCTACTAATTTATTATTCCAAAACCAACCCTAAACACACAAACCACCAACGAACCCACTTTGGACACAAAATAACACAAACAGTGACACGTGTTATACCCTCATTCGATAGGTCAAACGTAGCGACCTACAACACGCTTGATATTTTTGTTGATCTGTGCAAACTACACGCTCCAACACAAGTGAGTTACATAGCCCCTCTTTTACTCTATTTACAAACTTTTGGGGTGGAACATGCGTTCTATTTACTATGTTTACAAACTACACAATATACAATTCCACCCTACAATCATGTGTTACAATTTTGAGCTTTGTGCTTGAGTACTAGGTGTGTAGACCAACACGCAGTTTGCTATTCATGTGCAATCATTAACTATTTTATAGCCTACAGTAAACAGTGATAGATCTATTGAGTCTGACAAACCCACCCAGGTAGGGTGACTGTTACTGCCAACACGCGTTTGTTTTGCATGCTAGTTACAAAGGTTTGATTGTACTACCAGGTCACACGATGGTATCTCTCCATAAATGCCTTAATTGCCATGTTTGTATGAATTGTATACACACAACACTATATTCTATTACATGACACGAAAACCTATGTATTCTCACCAACTTTTTAGTTGACTTTGTTTTCAACCATGTTTCAGGTGACAATGTTTGAAGTATTACAAGCTGCTACATATAGGATTTGGACCTAACAATTAATCTAAACTATTTATATTTTGTAATCGCTACATTTGGTTCTTGTATGGTATGAACTTGCTACGTGTAATGAAAATGAATGTTTAAATTATTCAAACTTTAGCAACCATGAGCTATGAACAGTCTGCACAGCTTCACGCCCCGACGTTTTCCGCCGTCGGTTGGGGTGTGACAATTTTCTTAACCAGTCGATGTAGGATAGAAAAATAATAGATTTATGAACTTTTTTAGAGTTCAAACTCGGTCAAACTTGTTCAACTCGGCCTACTCGGCGAACCGGTCTTGTAGTTTTCTCCACCAATTGATGAAAAAAAGCAAAACTTTGCGTTACTATACGGGCCAATGGGTCGATTAAGCAACAAAAATAAGTTAACGGAAAGTCTGATGAGTGTTCTCCTTATAACCACATTTCTCTTGCAAATTTTCTTAACCAGACGATGTGTGATAATATGAACTTTCTTAGAGGGACAAAATTGTAATTTGCAAAGTGGGCTATGCATCAACACTTATACCAAATGCAACAACTCTTTTCTTAAGTGTCTTAAAATTTTAGTGAAATTACAAATTTGTCAATTCTATATGTTTTATATAGTAGTATAGATAAGTTAGTTATTGTGTTTACTTAAAAATCGAAATACATTACGTCTTGCTAAAGTACTGAACTGTATAAAAATATAAAAATGCATACGAAATAATTTTCAAGATTTCTGTCAAAAGAAAATAACAATTTGAAAGGAACTATAGCTAAATACCTAATATTAATGAGTTTTAATAACATTAGTTTAATAATCGATTGATGAAAGCACATCAAGGTAATCAATAAAACTTTGTTTCGAAAAGATATATTGTATTTATTTAATATCAAATCTAAAAAAAGCATCACTGTCTTTATTATATTTCATGAATAATAATAATAACTAGTTGGGTTCATACGCGCATTGCGCGGGTTCTATTTATGAAAAGGTTCGCGCTACAGGACGGAAGTTTAGTCGTTTCTTCACCGCAATACGCGGCGTGACATTGGTTGTTACCGGCCCAGGTCATCGGAAACCATAAAAGCGAATAATGATAAAACGAATACCGATGTCGGTTCCGATAACACCAATGCCGACAGCAATAATGTTCGCTTATAGTCGAATGAGTTTGGTCGTTATCGGTTCGGTTTGTCTGCGACAACGGCTGTCACTTCGTCATAAAACCCTAAAACATAACCTCTCGTAAAAGCGAGCGTCACTCTGTCCTCAAAAAAACCTGAAAGCATAGCGTCAAGTAAACAAAAAAATCTAGATACAAAAACATGTCGCAACGGCTATCACTCTACCATAACTTCACCGTAAAACCTGAGATCATAGTGTCAAAAAACGCGAACACAAATATGAACGCAACAATTTAAAAAAACAAAAGAAAAAAACTCAAACGTTATACCCCGTCATAAAAGTGAACGTCACTTCACCATAAAACCTCAAAAAACGCGAACACAAATATAGACGGAATAACTATGTTGATTCCATTAAACAAAATCGTAACAATTTTCTTAAAAATGTTTCATTCTTGAACCCAATATTTAAAAAAACAAAAGAAAAAAACTAAAACGTTGTACCCCATCGTAAAAGTGAACGTCAATTCACCGTAAAATCTCAAAAATCACGAACACAAATATAGACGGAACAATTGAAAAAAAAAAGAAAAAAAAAAGCACTACAAGACAAAATGTTACTATTCATTTAGTTCACAAATAAATATAGACCGTAAAATCTCAAAAATCACGAATACAAATATAGACGGAACAATTGAAAAAAAAAATAAAAGAAAAAAACTAAAAAAAATCACTACAAGACAAATTGTTACTATTCATTTAATTAACAAATAAATATAGATATAATAAGTCATTAGGGTTGTGTTTTTTCAAATAAGTTTTTGTGTCTAAATCATATTTTAATGTTATATTACTATTCTTTCTAAAATAAAAATATATTTATAAAAACTTTTCATTTATTTAAATTATTGCATATATTATTGAAAAATAATAAAGTTTTTTCATAACCACAACCTTCAAAACTATTTAAAATTATTTTTTTTTATATAGTTAAGAAGAGTGTACTGTATTGTATAGTCAAAGAAGTTTGGTGATAAATACATCTTAAACATAAAAACATCATTAGATAACTTTTATTTTTTATTTAAATTTTATCAAACTCAAATGGTAAACATGTCATTAAGACCATGTCCAACGCTACCTTCTTCATGCGCAGGCTACCCGGCTCCAAGTTGGTTGCCCGTCCTGTCATCTCTTTCCTTCATCTTCACGGGCGATATATCCTCTCTCCTCCCCTCTCATAAAACCCGCCCTTCTTTGCCCTTATAGAATGACATCTTTTTGTCACGGAGTTACTTCTTTGACTCTCGTGCAACACTTAGTCTCCTGCTAAGTTCAGCCTTTGACCCGATTATGTAGTGATTCGGAAGCGATAAGATGCAAACAAGCAAGATCGTAATCAAAGAACATTTTATTGATTACAAGTGAAAAGTACAAAGAGCTTACAAGGTGAATGCTATACAAGTGTTGGAGGTGCTTTACAAATGGACTAACACCTCCTATTTATACTAATCCAAGTTTAATCTAGATCCTTCCTTCTAGACTTTTCTTAAATATACAATAATACAAGGATTAAGATATTTACAAAGAAGATTCTGGATACTTTGACTAAGTATCCTTGATATTTTGATGGATTAATCTAAATCATCCCTTAGATATTTTTATGGCCTTTAATCCAGAATTTTCCAAGTCTTAAGGGACCTTGAAGTTGCTGGAACATTCCGGAATCGCAGCAACATAATACTGGATTTTGAGCAGAATTTGGATCGTTTTGAGCGGGTCGTGACATTCTCCCCCACCTAAATTCACGACGTCCTCGTCGTGTAACTTCAGTGGTGTTTGTAGCAGCCTCCTTGGTCACGACATGCTTGAATTTTTTAACCTTCCTCGGTTCCCCTTTGTTGGATTCAAATATGAGTCGCATGACCGACACCGTCTTGCCATGACGTCCCGTGTCGCGCTCCATTTTTACCATGCAAGCTCGTTCACCATCCATGATGCATAGAGAGTCCATAAACGGAATGGGAAAGGCGTTTACCTTCGAGAAGAAGTCCATCCCGAGCACGAACTTGTAATCATCCATGGGCACCATTGATAAGTCCAACGTGCCTTTCCAGTCCCCGGTCTTGGCCTTAACGCCTTAGACCATCCCATTGATCAGCTTGGCGTCCCCATTTGCGGCCTTGATCCATGCCAACTCTTTTGTCGCCTTGAGCCCAAGTCGTGTTGCCTCATCCTTTGAAGCAAAGTTGTGACTTGCTCCCGTGTCGACTAAGGCTCTAGTTGGCAATCCATTTACTTCTATGCATACATAGTGAAGTCCCGTTGACTTCTCCCCCGGTTCGTGGCTTCACCCCTAGTGTAACATCTCTGATTTTCTTCTTGTGCAATAACCAATGTTTCAATTCTAATCCTAGTGCAATAAATTGTTTTTATACAAACATTTAATTCCAAGATTTCAATACAAATTCTTTATTTTTGCATTTCCATAAATTTTTAATTTTAAATCAAAGTTAAAGGATACTATATATATCCTACAAATTTCAGTCAATATGTATAGATATATAAACATATATGTATTTATTCATATAAAATATATGTGTTAAACACATTAATTTTTATAAACTTAGTTATTCATAAACATTTATAAAGTTTTAAAGATTGAAAACTAAAATAAACTCATGAATATAAATATATACTTATTTATAATTTTAATCTAGTAATGGACTCCCAATTTGAACCTCACTCTAAGAATTGGACCCTTGACAATAAATTCTGACCCTATTGTTGGCCTATTTTGACTTTGAAAGTCAAACAACCCAAAACCTTGCAATTCAAGGCTATTGTCGATCGAATCCAGCTGTTACAGACTTCCCATTTGTGCGAAATCGATCATAGACCAATCCCAGACTCAATCAAAGTTTCAATTTGTCCAAACCCGCGGCTAAATTCAAAATTCAAACCATTTGACCTTTTTCAGTCAAACCACGAACCAAATCATTCCAAATCAAGAAATTAACGTGTTTAAATCCTGCAATTCACGCTAAGATAATCCTAACATGTATACAGACCTATACCATGACCCTATTCATCCAGGATTTAACCCAAATTACGCGGAATTCATTCTTTCAGCTGTCCACAACCAATTCATCTCAAATTGATTGATTTAGAGGGAATTAAACGGTAAGAATCAATCCCACGCCTTCGCGAGCACATTTACAAACTTTCTAACCTGTTACGCGACTGCTATTAACCCTCTTGAGTGTTGCCGACCTCAAGGAACTCCGAGTCAATCACCACAACCGTTCTCTCTCATCATTTCACCAAATCAAGTAATTTTTCATACCCTTGTAGTCGTTTTGACCTCATAATCGAAAGCCCCATGGTCAGAGCCTCAATCGCTTGCTTATCGACTCAATTCTAGGGCTAGGGTTTTCGGGTTACATATTGGGGACGAAGCGATTGATGGCTGAAGCCTTTTTCTAATTTTTGAACCCGGTTGTTGTCGAGGCATTCGCCCAGTTAAACCGGTAAGACACTTGACCCACACAGAAGAGTCGCGGGTTCGAAGCCAGGCCCGCACCCTTTTTCCTTTTCTGCGCACCACTGAACCGGTTACCTATCCACTACACGCTTAAACAGAATTCAAGCCGGACTAATGAAACCAGGTTGGGTGCTGGCCTGGTGGTTTTCACGCATGTCCCTCCCAAAACCCACCCGGGTTCGAACCGGCTGGAGTTCTTTTTGTTAAAAAACATTTTTAAAAACTGTTTTAATAACTAAGAAAATTCTATAAAAATATTTTTATAAACCTAACATCTTTTAGAACAACTTAGTACTATAATTTACAATTTTAAACACAAAACAATTATATTTACAATTTAAATAATTTAAAATCTCATTTTAATCATTTAAAAATACATTTTTAAATCAAAATATTAAATTCTAAAACCAAGTATTTAATTTCCTAATTGTATAAATATTGTGACAAGATTTTATAAAAATACATTCTCATGAATTAAAGTTTATAAATCAATTATTTTTCTATTAATATATATATATATATATATATATATATTAGAGTTTAAACCATAATTAAACAAATAATTTTTTTAATATATATATTGACAAATACATTTACATTCCTTATTTTATTATTTTTTTGAACATACTACTTTAATAATAAATAAATAAATAAATTTATTTATTAATTATCCTTTCACATTAACAAATTCATGTAGGGTTTTAATTCGTACTAATATATATTTACCATATATTTTGACACATTATTATAAATAAATAAATAAAATAGATTTATTTATTTTATCACATTACTTATAAAGATATGTTAATTTAAATAAATAAAAAGGAATTTATTTATTTAAATCATTCATACTTAAACCCTAAGTCACAATTTTTTATTTTTTTTACCTTAAACAAATATTTTAGTACACATCAACATACATACATATTTTACATAGCTCAAACCTCTCTTAGTACAAGTCCCTACACTCACCCCTATTGAAACCCTAGACTCTACCTTAGACATAATGCATAATGTTAATACAAGTCTATACACTTTCGCTCTAGGTTAACTTTGTGAGTTGCAAGGATCAATTTGCTACCTATTTTCTCGTGCTATCTACATATTTGATACAAGTGAGTTTTACCTAGCCCCTTTTTCACTATTTTACATTTTGGGGTGAAACATGATCACAACATTACAATGATTTACACAAACTACACAATACAAATCCACTTTACAATTTGTGTGCAATTTGAGCTTTATGTTTGAGTGCTAGGTGTGTTAACTGTTTGTGTGCAATTACATGTACAATTATTAACTATACAAGCAGACGGTTAACAATGATAGATCTATTGAGTCTGACAAACCCACCCAGATTGGGGTGATTGTTACCGACAACACAATTTTGCATGCTAGTTACAAAGGTTTGATTGTACTCTTCGTTACACAATAGTAACTCCCCATAAACGCCTTATTAATCATGACTTGTATGGATTTGTTTACACATAACACTTTGATGCTATTTAGAGTCAAAACCTATGTATGCTCACCAACTTTTTAGTTGACCTCGTTTTTATCATGTTTCAGGTACAAAAGTTTGAGTTGATCAAGTTGCTACACTTAGGTTGTGGACCTAGTTAATTGAAACAAACGAATATGTTTTGTATTTCAAATATTCTTGTATTGTTATATTTGGAAATTGTGAATGGAAATGTAACGTTTTAATATATAAAATTTTAGTCAACCATGTGCTCATGAACAGTCTCCATGTCCCGCCCCGACGTATTCCGCCGTCGGTTGGGGTGTGACACCTAGCCACTCCTGGCCCCGACATGTTAGTTTTACATGTGCATCCGTTGCACTTTCCATTCAGTGATTCCCCAATCGCTTTGGTCTTAGACCCTTTCCTAGGCCTCCTCGAGCGTCCCTTACGCTTTACCTTCGGGTTCGTGGCTTGCCCATTCGCCATTCCTGGCCCCTATTTTCCCATGGTGTTGATGAGCTGCACCGCCCCTAGTCGTGCCTCATGCTCATCATCCCGACCATCTACCTAGGCAACCATTGTGTGCAAGCTGGCCTTCTTCGGATAGAACCGGGCTATATGTCCTCGAACCCCACAGATGAAACACCCTTCATTTTGGTTCGTGGTGTTACGTGTATCCTTCTTTCGGAGATGATCTCGTTTGGCTCCCCCACCATGTTCCTTGTTACCTTCGATCATGGGTTTACGTGGGCGCTCTTCCATCAAGTCGACTAGGCTTTCAGTATCGGCAACGGCTGAAGCTAAGTCTTTAACATTGCGACGCTCCAATTCAGTCTTTGCCCACGGTTGTAACCCATCGAGGAAATAGAACAGGGAATCCTCATCCGAAAGGTCAGGGATCGCAAGAGTTAGTGTGGTGAACTCTTTTACGTACTCTTGGATCAACCCAACATGCTTGAGCTTTCTTAACCGACTCTTTTCTTCGTGCAAAGCGTTAACCGGATAGAATTGCCTCTTAAGATCTCGAACAAATTCGGCCCAAGTCCTGATCGTACACGTACCTCTCTCGACGTCTCCGTACCTACGTCGCCACCATAAATTCGCGGTATCCTTTAAGTACATTGTAGTCGTCGTGATCTTTGGCGCGTCGTCCACAATGCCGACCCCCTCGAAGTATCGCTCCATCTCCCAAAGATAGTCGTCAACAGCCCTCGCCTCACGTTTGCCTTCAAACGGCCTTGGTTTAGGGACTTTGACGCGTGGAGCGAAAGGGTTAACGTTCCCACTTACGTTAACTAAGGCCTTGCCGCACTCATTCACATTGGCCTCTAACCCGATCAGGCTTCTATGGCAGTCTTGAGACGTCTCATCCATGTCTCGACGCAGCTTCTGTGACAACTCATCCATGTCTCGACGTAGCTTGGTGATCTCCTCTTTAACCATCACTGTTATCTCGCTACGGAATACTTGAATGGCAGCCTTCAAGTCTTCGCTCAGCCCCAAGAAATTGTTTCCCATCGAATCCAATTGCTCGAGCGTGTCATTGACTTGCAGGCCTAGCCCGGTCATGGCCTTCTCTATGTTACCAAAGCGTTTTTCCAAGGCCTCATCCTTGGAAGCGCTCCTGCCTTTCTTTCCAGCTCCATGTCGATCCCCATCTTGACCATGCTTCTCTTCCCCGAGTGCAACATTCTCCACAGTTGCCTCAATCTTGCTCGGATCAGTCGCCATCCCAACGAATCGACGTGTTCTGATACCACTTGTCACGGAGTTACTTCTTTGACTCTCGTGCGGCACTTAGTCTCCTGCTAAGTTCAGCATTTGACCCGATTATGTAGTGATTCGGAAGCGATAAGATGCGAACAAGCAAGATCGTAATCAAAGAACACTTTATTGATTACAAGTGAAAAGTACAAAGAGCTTACAAGGTGAATGCTATACAAGTGTTGGAGGTGCTTTACAAATGGACTAACACCTCCTATTTATACTAATCCAAGTTTAATCTAGATCCTTCCTTCTAGACTTTTCTTAAATATACAATAATACAAGGATTAAGATATTTACAAAGAAGATTCTGGATACTTTGACTAAGTATCATTGATATTTTGATGGATTAATCTAGATCATCCCTTAGATATTTTTATGGCCTTTAATCCAGAATTTTCCAAGTCTTAAGGGACCTTGAAGTTGCTGGAACATTTCGAAATCGCAACAACATAATGCTGAATTTTGAGCAGAATTTGGATCGTTTTGAACGGGTCGTGACATTTTCCTCTCTTTTTCACGTCCTTCCTATCGTCGTATTTTTTTCTTCCACATTGGATCAAGGGTCATGTTGCTTCAACATGAGTTTGATAACTAAAATACAATAAATTTAATAGTTTAAGTATAAAAAATAGTTAACTCTAAAACATATTATTTAAGGGTTATGTTTATTAAAACCTATATTATTTTTTGATGTTGTGAAAAATTCCTTTTATTTTGATTTTTTTTTTTTTAAAGTCAAACAATTAAAAAAATATAATAGATTGACTAAAATTAAAATTAAAAAATATTATGACGTGTAAAGGTGTTATTGGATGAACTTGTCTTATCTGAGCCCAAATGTACTATTAAGTACTAACCCAATGAAAGTGGGCCTGAAGATGAAGCAGAAGTGGGCCTAATGAACAAGCAGAAGTGGGCCATTCTGACTGGTCAACTGTCGAAATGATTACAGAAACCGCCATCTTTTATCGTATTACCTTTTCTTCCTGTGCATTCACAGTCGAGCGCGTGGTTATCGCGTGTCTTCGTTAGTTGCATAAATGGTCCTTTGGTTTATATAAAATTACAAAGTTAGCTTTTTAAAGTACAAATTTCTCAAAATGATACATTTTACCCTTTTGTCCGTTCCTTCTTGACAAATTTTGTAACTCACTATTAGATCATTTTTGCAACTCACTCCAACTCGATAGGTACCGATTTTGTAACTTATTTAATTTTAATTTTTTGTATTATATATATAATTTTTTGAATTAATCACTTTTTTATTTTTATTTTATTATCTAAAAAGAAAAACTTAACTTCACTTTATTAGCATAGGGCAGTGGTATACAGAGGTGTACATATTGGTTTTTTTTGTCAAACCAAGTCGGTTTGATCAAATTTGGTCAACACCGGGTTGAGACCCCAACCCGTTCGGGTCCAAACTGGTTTGAGGAGTGGTCAAAAAGATTTGCAAAAAAAGGCTCCAATGATCATATTAATGACTATATTAATGTTAGAAACCGGTCTCGCATTCTAAACCGGTTTCACTATGCAAACGGACTCGGGTCGGGTTTGAAACCAGTTTGGGCGATGGACTATGGTGGAGACAAAGAAAGGAATTTTTAATCCGGTGGTTGCTAGTGGGTGGTTGGTGTTGTTTTGTTATTGGAAAACTCGAATAAGACAGAAAACAACAAAAGGTGAGAGATCTTATAAGGGAAAGATGGTTGTGAGGCGCTATAGATTCCGGTCCTATGTTGTCATCAACACCGAGAGCAAGTTATAGATCCTTTGATCGGGTGCTAGTTCTAGTTTATCACTTCAAGTTTATCCACGTCAAGGCCCAATACACTATTTTAAATTTCTATACTTTCTTTTAAACTCTTTTTACTCTTCATTTAATTTCACTTTAACGTTTTTTTTAAGTTCTTTACATAGTTTAGTTTTATAAATCTATTTAAAATATATTACTTAAAAATTCAATTAACTATTTAACAAATTAAATTCTTTTTTTGTTTCTTTTAAATTGATTCCCAAGTCACATTGTACATATATAAGAGTTAATTGCACAAATGGCCTCTGTGGTTTGATCAAATTACATGTTTATCCCTTAAGTTTTAAAAATTACAAACTTAGCCTAAATTTTGGTGATCTGGTTGTGCTTTTAGCCCATGACATTAACACCAGTTAGTTTTTAACGGAAAAGTAGCCCATGTGCCATCCACGTAACTTACGATTGCAAACTTAACCCTAAAAACAAGTTAAAATCAGTAAATAGAGATTGAAGGGTAATATTCAATTAAAAGTCTTAGAAGGTACAAGGTTAACTAGAAAACTGGTCCCTAATTTGTGAAGGGTGCTAATGAACAGAGGGGTGATGGGTGCTCGGAGACCAAAATACCCTCATGTACAACACACATGACTAAACCTAACAGAAAATGTTAACACCAGTTAGTGCAAAAGACAATTAATGTGCAAAATTCCTAAAAAAAGGCATCCGGTGTAATTATTGAAGTGTAAGGACACACAATTCAATTTCATATATTTATTAAGGCCGTAATATGTAATTTACTCTATAAATAAGTTTGTTTCCCGCTTTTCTTTTCTAATTCCTAAATCTTTATTACTTTTTCCGGTTCTTTTATTTTTTTACCTAATAAATAAGTTTGTTCTCACTTCTCTTTCTTAATTCCTAAATTTTTACTACTAACTATTTAATATTTAATTTAATATTTTCTTTATTCAACCGTATAATACACGGGTTTCACGCATAGTTTGTAATAAACTGGATTTAAATCTAAACTCGAATTTTGATACACATCTTTTTACAATTTATATAGATTTTAAATAAAAGGAATGTTTGGTTCTAATGAAATTAAGGATGTATACATCTTTAAAAGATGAGCTATTTCGAGAGAAATCTATACTATATAATAAATAAAGGTTTTAATATGATACTTGTCACTCTCTCATTTAATCTTAACTTTTTTTTCCGCCTCTCTCTCCTATTAATTATACTAATCTAAATTATATATTAAATAAAGGCTTTGATGTGACACTTGTCACTTTCTCATTCAACCTCAACTTTTTTTTTCGTCTCTCTCCTATTAATTATACTAATTTTCTTTAATTGTTTTTTATAATTTTTTGTTTCCCGTCTCTCTCTCCTTTTAAATAATAATGATTTATATAATTCTTTTTATAAAACGTTTTTCATAAATATGTAATATTTAATCTTTATTACTAAGTATATATAACATTGCATTTATTTAACCTATGTAATACACCGAGTTTCTAAAGTTTAACATGAATTAACATTTATCAGTTACATAAAAAAATTAATACTTAGCTAAAAAAATGCTTTAAAAATTAACTTAACAGAATTTATAACTGTCAATTAAAATTTTATTCAACCCGTGTAATATACGGGTTTTTAAAGACATAATTTTTTTATTACTAAGTATATAGCATTACATTTATTCAACCCGTGTAATACACGGGATTCTAACCTAGTATATTTTATATAATAAAAGAAGAAAGAGATTAAATAGATTTTATTTTCTTATTAAAAGCAAAACTTTATATGGTTTAAGAGAGAGAGAGAGAAGTGGATCCTCTCGTAAATATGATACCTAAGATAGAGATGCAAAAAATATCTTACTCGGAACCAAACCTGTTTTGAACCTGAACCAAACCCGATTTTGAAACCGGTTTGGTAGAACCAGGTTTGGATCTGAACCGAACCGTAGAGAGGAAATCGGGTTGTAACAGTATACTTCGAAACCGGTTGAACCGAACCGAAACGGTCAAACCTGATTCTTCCCCACTCAAAAACCGGTTACAACCCGAACCGGTTTGAGACAAAACCCGATGTTGACCAGGTTTGACAGAACACGACCCGGTTTCAACCCAAACCGATTGTGAGCCCAGAACCATATTTGCGCACCACTAATCAAACATACGATGATGATGTGTGTAGTTTCTTCTAAATCTAGTACAAGGCCCATCTTTAATGGACTTTTAGTGGAATGAGATTCTACTTAATCAACCCAATAGGATTAGAGTCAAGATGGGCCGATATAATAAAGATTTTAGTTGGACTCACAAACCGAAACTATCACAACAGTAGAGGTGCAAAAAATACCGGTTTAGGATTCCAAACCGGCTTGTAAACCGAACCGAAAACAGAACTGGTTGGGTGACACTAGTTTGAAACCGGGTTGACCCGAACTGAACCGGTCAAAGCCTCCTTCAAGACCTGGTTTTAAACCAGTCGGTTTCACCCCCAAACCGGTTTTGACCGTGTTGACCCGAACCGAACCGAACCGGTTTGGGACCAAAAACCGGTTTGTGCATCTCTACCCAGTAGGGCTCGGTTCCACAACTAATATGAAGATTTTATTTTTAGAAAAATAGAAAGGTGAATTCTTCCATCAAATTTCTTTAAAAGTTGCACATAATAATAGATGTTATAACTCAGACCAATCCATATAAAGTTTATTATTAGAAAACCTAAAACCAACTTAACTTTTTTATTAAAAATTAGTCATGACAGATAACATGCTTTTAGTAGCAGATTCCGACCCGACTCGGCCCGTTAGGACTCGCACTATAAGTTATATGTTTTGACCCTTTACTTAACCCGTCCATTTTGCCTGCTTGTAGATTCAAAGGGCATTGCTAACGAGACATGCATTAAAGGAGAGACCCATAAAATATTACAGCTATTGAATAACATTAAACTTCTATTCTATTATAAGTTATAACATGCCTGTGATCAGACTCGTACATGTTCTTACTGATGTCAAAACACAAAAGTCAACAGACCGATTATGTATACGTACCGTATGCATAACCCATGTAATTATACCTGGACCGAACATTTTGGTTACCATAGTTCGGGTGGTTACTATAATCAACAGCCTTAATCACCACAGCTCCATGCTTTCCATCTTGTTCTTGAACCGCCCCAAAGACCACCTCGCTGGTTGTCTCGCTCTTCTCCTCATAATAAGTTTGAGGACCTGATGAGTAATGTCTCTGATGATGTTGTTGACGGTGTTGATGTTTCTGAAACTGTTGCATTTGTTGTTGGTTAAAGTATTCATTGTTCTGTCCACTAGAGAGATATCGAGTCTGCTTAGAAGGACGTGGTCTTTCCGTGGGTTCCGGGTTCTTGGTCATAAACGGGTAAGGGTTACGGGTTTCAAGTGGTGGGGGAGCATCTTGATGAGGAATTACAAAGCTTTCTTGCATTGGCCAAGTGTTGGAAAATGGAGGGGGTTGTGGGTAATTTGTTTGAAGATGAGGGTGGGGTGGGTTCTTTTTGGAACTTGATGAACCACCAAAGATTTCAAAAACAGTTGTTCGTCTTCTGGCGGAATGAGCGGCGGTCTTACTGATTTCACTGGTCTTTGATATGGTGGTGGTGAAAGGTTGTTCATTGCAGGTTTTGGATCCTGTAAGTGATTAATGATTTTTAATCACACACAGTAATATTAATTGCAAGAAACAATAAAACAAAAACATAAAAGAATTATGTGCAAAATGGGCGTGTTGGGTAGAAATTAAAACGGGTAATTTTGGTACGGGTCGAAACCAGTTGGGTTGACTCAAAACATTTCTTGGACCAAAATTTTGTTTTTTTAATAAATAATTAGCATGTCAAATACAAATGAACATTATATTATTTCAAAAATAATCTAACTTTATGAATAAAATGATCTAGGAGGTTTGATGCATTAAAAATACACTTTATGCGACTTACAACCTTTTTCCTTCTAAAGTAAATTCTTATTTTTACATGTTTGACCCGTTAGTGATGAAACATAACCCGAACAGACCAATTCATAAGTAATTGGGCTAAAATTGTAAAATTGTGTTTTGGGTTAAATTTTAATCTTATGAAGGCTTACACTTTGTGATGAAAATATTGCACTAACTCTGCGTTGTAACAGCGCTAGCATGAAGCCAAAGAACACAGCAAGGCCAAGAACTGCTATCCCTGAAATCATAATCAACCGTATATTAATTCCTTAGGATTTCAGATGAAGCAGATTAGTGAAAGTGTTGGTTTTTTTTACCTAAATTGTGGTCACCATCATATTGATAAGAACAGTCATCCTCATGAAGTTGAATTTCTCTAATTGCTTGGTTACCTCTATCAATAACTAAAATAGAGCAGCTACTAGCAACATATATTATATCAAAATCATCTGAAAATTTTGCATTGTCACTTGGGCCATCAATGTGACCCGTCCCTCGTGCCCAGTTTCCTCCAGCTATGGTTACAACTCCTGTGCAACATATAACAAAAAAATGTTTTTCGGTACTTAAATGAGTTTTAAAAAAATTAAATAGGTTATTTTATGTTTATACACCTCCTGTGTGTTTTGCTATATACATCTTAACTTTTATTCCAAAAAGTAAAGGCAAACTGGTGATTTTAATAATCCAAACTATCACCTATTGATTGATAATAATACATACTGTCAATTTGACCAGTGTCAATTTGACCAGTGTCACTCCTTACTTTCACTTTTTTTGTTAAGGGCAATCCCACTTGATAATCATTATAGATTTACACTCGAGTTAGAAGTGTCATTGGTTAAATTGTCAGTATGGATTATTATCGGCCAGGTCATAGTTTGGATTGTTTAAATCTAATTTGCCTAAAATGAAAAGAAAACAAGAAACCGATGGGTAATAAAAGATGGTTAAGTTTTTAGCGATTGTAGAACAAATAGGTTATATATTCACTCTAAATAGTAATACCTGTGTCACTGATCTTCCTGATAGCCATATTCATGGTGTCAGCCACATATACATTTCCTCTGTCATCCGCTGTAAGTCCTTTCGGGTGGTTCATTCTGGATTCTCTTGGCTTCCCATCCACATGCCCAAACAACCCTTCATGTGAACCGGCCAAAAGATTTGGTCGACTATCTGTAAAAACCGTTCATTCTAACTTACAAAATTGCAGGCGACTAAAACCTAATTAAGCTTACGAGAAAAAGCAAACTCAGAATATGAACACGGTTTTGACCACAGGAATAAGAATAAAAGCACTAAAGCAGTGTTCAAGTTGATGCTTATGAATTCAAAAGACAAGATGGGTGGATTTAACTTCACTATAGAAGATTCAAAGTGTTGTCTATATTATATGAGGAAAGGAAAAAGGGAATTTGAACTGAAAATGAAGAGAATAAAGTTCAATCAATCACTGGTCAGATTTGAGCTTTAGGAGAAAAAAGCAGGTTGGCATATGAACATAAACAGGAATAAATTCTTAAAGATTAATAAGACAAACTTAAAACTTAATAAAAAGATGTGTATTCCTCTAAACAAAAGCATAGACAATCGAGTTTGTTGCGGGTTCAAGACCCTTTTGGGACAAAATGTTTATTAAAGGCGTGTAATGAAGTTTCGCATATTTGGAGGATGTTTGGATGTGCATTTTGAGACTTGAATAACAAGGATTAGGATAAGTAGGTAAATTTCTATTGATCTCAATAATCAATTTTCTTGCAACAACTTCTTACAAGTTTCCCCAATCTATAATTATTTAACCTATCTAATAAGAAAATCATAATCATAATTATAATCACTTTTACCCAAACACTCAAAACTGAGTAGTCTAATCAGTTTAAGCACCCATCCAAACACCACCCTACTCCTAAACACAAACCAATTAACATAACAGCATGTTTCTCACCATTTTTGTAATAACATGACAATAGAACATTCTGTCTTTTGTAACCATTTTCAAAATCCAAAGTTCATAAAAGAAACACCCAATTTGATCTTGAAAACAAAAATTAAGACAAAAAAGTTCAAAATTCATCTCTGATTTGACAATGAGAAGACATAAGATTGAATTGATTCCACCAACTAGTATCAAAATTCAGAACCATATGATTAAGGGAGCTAATATTGGTACACCACCCCACGTTTTCACACACCAGAGGGTTGTCACACCATACAACTCGTATAGCCCAAAGTCAAACCGGCAGCATTCCGGACATATCACATCTATACGAAAAAAAGTGTAATACGGCCCGTATTGAGGTTGGTGTACGAATATAATGTGGGTGCATTGGGTGGTGTCCGGATATCGCTGCCCTTGATTAACTTAAAACTTATAAAAATTAACACTTACATCTTGACAAGGGTGTTGAGATTTTGTAAACATTACTGTTTTCTGAATCTAAAACAAGAAGCTCCCCGGATGGAGTAACCTCCACAGAATAAGGCTCAATCCCAAGCTTGCTTCCATCAAACACAGTTTCCACAGAATACCCACCTTCATATTTCACCATCGAACGGCTCGAAACAGCTGCAGATACACACACACCCAGATCAAATTACTAGCTCACGAATCTTGATTACAACATAGGGAAAGCGGAAGATGAAATTTAAACATACCCATGCCGATTTTGGCGGCGGGTTTTATAGACCATATCCATTTGAAAAGTGCAGACGCGATGTTCGACGTAATGCCGCTGAGAATTTCTGCAATTGAAGTGAACAATCAAGCAGCTGAGTGCTAGGGGAAGATTGGGGATTTGGTACTTACTTGCGGGCGGTGTTGCAGAGGCTGATGGGAAGAATGATCCGCAGAAAAGAAGGAAGAAAATGGGTACGGAAAACACACAGTTGTTGGTGATCATGGTGGTGAGCTTTCGGCTATGAAACGTGAACTTTGCATTTATGAGGAAGCGTAAAGAAGGTTATGAGACCTGGTTGTGCTTTCTAGGGATGATTTTCGTGTTGGCGAGGACAGAATCGCTTTTTATGGGTTGATGAGATGACGGAGAGAGGGGAAGGGGACAAATTAAAGAACGGGTGAAGAGGTTCAGAGGCGGTAGAATGAATGAATGAAAGTATGTGTGAGCAAAGGTAAATAGGAGGTCATCCAATCTTGGAAAAGAAAAAAAAGTATAAAAATAAAAGAGAGATTTCTCTTCTCTCTACTTATTTGTTATTTACCGTTCGCCATCCGGTACAATGATAGTCTTAATACTTTCTATAGTGTAGGTCTTGGATTCGAATCTTGTCCACAGTAAAAAATGGGTTTGTAGCCAGGTCAGGGGGTTTAACCAGTTGGGAGGTTCCTCTTGGGGTGGGCTGCCCTGGATGATCTAGGTGTTGCCCCGGGGAAACTCAATTATCCTAGAATATCTAGGTGTTGTCGTTAAAAAAAAAAACTTATTTGTTATTTTATATTTTAAAGTGATTTTTTTATCACTTTATGAAGTTTATGTAGGTTTTGTATTTCAAATATCAAGAGATGTATGGGCAACTATCTCTCGTGTTAAGAATACTTTTAGATTGAAATATTTTATTAATATCTATAAAAATTTAATCGGATAATTCAAAGATAAACACAAGAACGAATACGTAGAATCTGTTATGAAAACAATGGACTAGAAAATAGACAAGTGGACGGACCATCATAACGTTTCAATTAGCGGTTGATGGTTGTAACTGTCGATGGTTAAACAGTTACATTAGTGGAAAAGCCTTTTCTAAGGAACTCAATCGGAGGAGAAAGAAACAAGCGACCGTCCATGAGTTTTGAGAGTTCTTTTTTTTTTCGAGAGGTGGGGGTGTGATGTAAAGACGGTTCATAACATATGCTTATTGGTTGTCTTATTGTGTTATAATACACGTTTTAACTGTTGTAATGTCTTCAATTTTATTAAAATATTATGATAGAAAATTTAATCTACTTTTATTTTATTTATAAAAGTTGTATGATAGAAATATTATATGAAAATATATTAGTATTACTAGCTTAGAACCCATGTTTACACACGGGGTGAAAAATATCAATACATAAAATTCTTAAATCTTTATGTATATATTTTACATGTGTAAAAATGTATTACATATACTAAGGATAAAAAACAAAATTCAAAATGTGTAAAAATTAATATATAATTGGGTTTCGAAAATAAGTTAATTACTATTTAATGTAATTTGACTTTCATTTACCATTTGATTGAAAATAAAAGTTACATAATTAGATTTCAAAGTTTCTTATAATAAGTGATAATTTAAAATAAGGTTTTTTTACATATTTCCCCCTATTAAACTTCTAAATTACATATATCCCCAACCCCTAACTTTAATTACACATTCTCCCAATTAACTTAAAAGTATCCAATTGCCCCTCACAAATATTTAGGAAATGGATATATGTAAATAGTACTTTAATTGTTTCATTAAGAGTAAAATGATAATAAAATAAGTTATTTTAAATGAATTGGATAAATAAGTAATATATAGGTTTTAGGAAGGGGAAATATGTAATTAAATTTTAGGGTTGGGTAAATATACAATAAAGAAACTTATGAAGGGGATACATGTAAATGTCCCTTAAAATAAATGTGTTTTATTAGTATAATTAATATATTTTTTAAATATAATATTATTAAAAGATAGACATTCAATAAAAGAGATATCGGAAAAAAATAAAAAGAATTAATATGAAGATGACATGTGATATAAAAAACTATTATTTATTATATAGTATAGATAGATATGAATTTAAAGTTAAAAAAAAATTGGAAGATTATAAAAGATCATGGGTGTCGGGTGGATGAATAAAGTAAAGGCGGGTGAAGGGAGGAGCAAAGGGAGTGTCGCTGTGGGAGACACCCAGCACCACCAAAATGTCGGTACTCGACGTTGGCTTTTGGTATAAAAATCGAAAAATCTTATTTGTAATATTAAAATTACACGGATTGTCTACAAGTTCCTCTTATACTAAACGTAACGCAAGGGTGAAGGGCCGGGCGTGGTGCCACCTCACCCATCACGGGCGTGGAACACCGCGTCGGGTGGGGGTGAGGGCGGGCGTGGATGGGGCTGGGTGGTGGTGTTCACCGGCGTGAGGTGGGACTCGGTCAAAACTAGCCGTTGGCTAGGTCAATATAGCCGTTGGGGCTATGATTAAATTAAAAAAAAATTAAACTATCTATATATACAAACCAATTACCACTTCTTTAAAAACCTACACTGTATATATTTATAAATACTCTCTACTTGTTTCAAGTTTCAATGGATTTATCTTAATCATCAGATTCATCAGCCGACTCATCGGATGGAAAAGAGCTTTTCGTGAGTGCGGTTCAAGCGTCGGTGATTTTTATAAATCATCTAGTCGAAGAATCATCTTCTAGAGTTTCAAGACGAGTACAAGTCAACCGGGATCGTGCGGCTCCAAATGATCTTCTAGTGAGAGATTATTTTACGGAAAATCAAAATTATAACGAGAAATCTTTTAAACGTCAGTTTAGAATGAGTCGTCCGTTATTCCTTCGAATTGTTGGGGATTTAGAACGCGAGTTCGAATATTTCCAACAAAAATATGACACCCGAAGGAGGCTTGGGTTCACTGCTTTACAAAAGTATACGTCGGCAATTCGACAACTCGCGTACGGGAAGACAGCTGACTCAATGGATGACTATTTGAAGATGGCGGATAAAACATCGCGTGATAGTATTTTCTATTTTTGTGAAGGTATTTCTTGTGTGATAGTCTTTCCATTTTTCTAAACTAATTTAGTATGGTAAAATATAAATTACTTAGGGTAATGTGTAGGTATAATTAGCTTGTACGGGGAAAAATATTTAAGAAAACCAACGAAAGTTGATATACAGAAATTGTACGACGCACATGAGTCTGTCCATGGCCTTCCGAGGATGCTTGGTAGCATCGACTGCATGTATTGGGAGTGGGATAACTGTCCTACTGTGTGACGAGGTCAACACCAACGTGGAGACCATCCTCGGCCCACATTAATGCTCGAGGTCGTTGCATCGAACGATCTTTGGATTTGGCATGCATTCTTTGTTGTTGCGGGATCAAACAATGATATAAATGTTTTAGATCAGTCACCTGTTTTCGACGATATCGAGAACGGCGTTGCACCCGGGTCTTCTTTTATTGCTAATGACAATGAATACAGTTTTTGTTATTATTTGGGTGACGGTATTTACCCAGAATATGCTCCTATTGTCAAAGCATTTACATGTACGCAAGAAAGGGATGAAAAAAGATGGCACTTTAAAAAAACTCAAGAGTCGGCGAGAAAAGATATCGAAGGGCATTCGATGTCTTAAAAAAGAAATGGCATATAACTAGTCATCCCGCACGTATATCGACGAAAGAGAAAATTTGAGATGCAATATATGTTTGTCTGATATTACATAACATGATTATAGAAGATAAAGGGCGAGCTATCTGCACAGATTATGATGAGGACGAGCCGACTAATATAGAAATAACAAACGAACAGAGACAAGTAAACCGCCGGATAATCCGTTGTTCGGAAACTCATACAAACCTTAGAACTGATATGATGGAGCATCTATGGAGTAATCGTAAGTATCATTAAGTTTTTATTTATTTGTTGTTTGTAATCCAATTTATTAAATTAAATTATGTTTTTTTATTTATTTGTGATTTAAATAGCATTATTTTTTAATATCAATAATATATATATAAATTAATTAAATTAAAAAAATAATAATTATGTAATTATTACAAAACTGGCCACCATTACACACCTGGGTGAAGGTGAGAGTGAGTTCTAACACTGTCTACGTGACGCCTACGTGGCACAAGGTGTGCTCTCACCTTCACCCTAGCATTACTCATAGTCTTAGGGGTTTATTATTTAAATTTCTTAAATTACATTCATTTTCTCTTCTATTAAGTCACGATTAATACGTTTAATCTTTTACACTAGTTAATATTAAAAATTCTGTTAACTTTTTTTTTAAAATGACTATTATACTTCTTTTATCAAAAAACCAAAAAATACTATTCGCATGAATCATGGAAGGAAACATTGTCGTGTTCAATCATCATAAAAAAGAAGTGAGAGAGCACGTCATTAGTTTTGGGGTTCGGTTAGTAACTAGATCAGTCGTTGGCAAGGAGGCGACAATGGTGTGGGTGGCATCATCGGAGGCAGGTCATCGGCGAGGGAGGGGCCGACGAAGAAGATGAAGAAAAGGGTGTTCGGGATATTTATATTTTTTTAGTTTTTAAATTTTTAATCAAATAGGTAAAATCGACATTTCACGTAAATTTAATACGACTTCTAAGTTTTATTAGTGAAAAGGACCAAATGTATTACGAGTCAGTAAACACCGAAGACCAATCATAATTTTTAAAAAAAGAATCAAAACTTCAATATGATTTTACCACAAGGATCATCTTATAGTTAACTATAATATTAAGATATAAATGATAAGTTATAAGTTGTTAAAAAATCAAGAAAAAATTCTTTTATTTTTAATTCTATTTTATCAGGGAAACAAATATAGTATCATACAAAACCTCACAAAGTGGGCTCACCAAAGAAAAAAAATTGGGCTACACAATTCAGCCCATTAGAAAAGAACATTAAGCCCAGTGATGAAACTTGAAGAAAAACGTATGGGGGTCGAGATTTTTTTTCCTATAGGGGGGCCGAAACTATAAAATTTTCGGCCGAATACATATAAATTTACACTACTGGGCGAAAAATTGGCCGAATACGAATTAACACTACTGAGCAAAAAATGAGGGGGGAGGGGTCTCCGGGCCCTCACTAAACTTCGCCCATTATTAAGCTTGAATCAAAAATAAAGAAATCACCTTAGCTAGAGGTGCACAAAGCGGTTCTTTTGACCTGAACCGGTTCAAACCGAACCGGTTTTGTTTGACTTTAGTCAAAACCGATTCACATCCAAACCGGTTCGGGTTAAACCGGTTTAGGAGACTTGAAACCCCAACCCTATTGAACCGGTCCGGGCTGGCTAGGGACCGGTTTGGGCGATAAACCGGTTTAAACCGGTTTTTCTAAAAATATTCCAAAAAAAAACAAAAAAGTTCAAAAAAACATATAAAAAATATATAACAATTACAAAACATAAAGTTCAACGTTTATTCATCTTCGGGAAGTTCTCAAATTACAAAACATTACAAAATAAAATTAGAAAATTGGAAAACAAGAGAAAGTGACAATATATATATTTATTTTTTGGAGTTTTTATTGTTTATTCTTCGACGTCATGATCCGAATGCTCAGAACTGGAGCTTCGTAGCCTTGCATCTTCGGCTAGTTCTTCAACGTCGGACAAGATTTTTTCATATGAGTTTTCAAACTAGTGTTTGAATCTTTCCCCATAAACGCACCGCACATTTTGCACCGAGCACGTTCCTTCCCGTTTGACAACAAACATAGATCGTAATTGCAGCAAATTGCCGGGTTTCTCATTGTTGGTATGATTTGAACAATGGTAACTTCGTTTGAGAAAGCACCAACACTACTTGCAATGGTTTTTTTTAGAGTTTAGATAGCGTTTTTAAGCGTTTAGAGAGCGGTTTTAGATATTGGAGAGTGTAGAGAGAGGTGTGATTAAACCTAAACACCCTCACCTATTTATAGTGATTTATGGGTGCAAATGGGGCCAAAAAAACGTTCAAAAACCTCTCAAACAACTATAAAGCCGTTGTATAACGGTTATTTTTTCATTCAGCCTTCAAACCGGTTTGCTGAACCGGTTTCCACGAACCGATCTTTAACTCGATCGTCCACAGAATATGTTAAACCGGTTAAGAACCGGCGGTTCATACCGGGTTGGAACCGGTTTGCCTTGAACCGGTTTATGTTGAACCGGTTTTGCGGTTTTTGACCGGTTTGAAAAGTCAAACCGGTTTTTTTTTTACCACCTCTAACCTTAGCGGCTTAGCCGGCCTAAATGATTAAAAGGGCTAGATAGAGATGTACTACCAAATTTGAAACCGGTTTAGGTATCTATACTTTTGAATTAGTCTGGTTTGGGTCAAACCGGTTTTGACTAGGTTTGACTCGATCTGATCTGGTTTCCAAACCAATCCGATTTAGGACCAAAACCGGTTTTGTGCATTCTAGGTCCGGATCATCATGATCGGCCTTATGACCATGATCATAAGGCCCTAATCACCAACATCAATGGACCACCAACGCTACTGTAGCAACATTAACCAGTTTGGAAAGAGAACGGATTTGATGAAATAAGATTATTAATTTATATAAAAGGAAAGTCCATTTCATTTCATACACGCATCTAAACCAATATTATTTTAAGCTAATGTGTATCGCACTATGGCATGGGGGTTTTGCTCATTAAGAATTTATAAAAATAATCATGATATAAGATATAAGTTATAGTTTATTATTTGAACAAACCCACATAATTTTAGTCCTAAACTATGATGTAATACTAATTTTCACACCAAGTTTCTATAATTTCTAATTTTATTTAATTAAAATAGTTATCCTGTTGTTTTACATTAGTAAAATATGTTTATTAATTTATACAATTATTAAATATATAACAAATAATATAGCATAAAAACATTCTAAATAAAAGTTAATTTTTATATTTGTTGTAAAATAATCATAGAATGGAATAAGAAAACACAACTTTTTTTATCTACAAAATACGGAACTCTTTAATATTTGAGTAAACTTCGTTTTTGTTTTATGTAGTTTGACCATTTTAATCGTTTTGTTACAATAGTTTGAAAATAACCAAAACACTCTTTGAGGTTATCATTTTGTTGCCATTTTGCTCCCTGATACTTACTCCGTTAAACATTTCAGTTAAAATTAAGGACATTTTGGTAATTTCACGATGTAAGATTATATATATATATATATATATATATATATAATGAAAAAGAAAATGTTTTCTTCTCTTTGAAGCTCATGAATGATGACTGTGTTTGAAAAGAAATATAATTAGAAATAACCCAATATTAACCTATCAACAAAACATAAAACGAGAACCAAAAAAATAATTAGAAACTTCTGTTAATATAAAGCTTCAAGACCCACGATTCTGGCGGTGACGGATCTTCAACGGCAATCGACGACATCCATGGTAAGCTGTTGCCGGTGTCCTTTACCTATTTCGATTTGGATCCTACATACCCATATCTTCTTCTTCCTTCAACATCGATGCTTGTTTTTCAATGCCTGATAACTGTTGGTTTAAATTAGGAATTTAGGATTGAGGGTGATTCATGGGGGTTTACGGAGATCAATAGTTGTTTCTAGGATTTGGATAAGGTTTTGATGAACCAGAGGGAGAGTAGAAAAGAAGCAAGATAAAACCAGTCACCACCGCCACCACCAAACGACAGCCGCCGCCGCCGCCGCTGTCACCACTGCCGACCACCACCCCTGCTCGATTCCAGTCGGAGGAGCCGCCGGATGTGGCCGGTCTCCTCCCGTTTCTCTCTCTTGGCTTCACTCTCTATAGGGGTGTTTGGATTCCCTTTTCAAACTACTTATTAACTTATTACCTTTTTTAAAAAGGTAATAAGTTAAAAGTTCATTTGAATAAATGAAGAAAAAGTCAATTTTAAAGAAGATGAAAAGTTATTTTTAAGAAGTAGAAACTTTGAACTTTTATAAAAAATTAAAAGTAGTTTTTAATAAGTAATCCCAAACACCTCCTAAATCCTGAAAGCATTTTTATGTGGGTGTTTATGTTTGTGTTTGTGTTTGGAAAGGGGAGATGAAAGAAAGAAAAGGGATTCATAATAAATAGTTAAGTACTTATCTAAAAAATTATAAAAATTGTTTTAATTTTAACTGAAATATTTAACGAAGTTAGTATTATAGAGCAAAGTGGTAACCTCAAAGTGTGTTTTGGCCATTTTCAAACTATTAGAGTAAAATGGTTAAAATGGTCAAAACACATGGAGCAAAAACAAAGTCTTAATATTTATAATACTTTATCTAAATATTTTGATATTTTGTAAATATTATTATTTTTCTTGAAACGTTATTTGATAGTTTCTTGATCATTTAATAAGTTTAGTATTTTTATTTTATTATTATTTGAATTGAATTTCAATAATTTCTTAAGTTATAAACATACTTATATAAAGTAGGGAAAAACAAAAAAATAAATCCATTTGCCAATTAACTAAATAATATTTATATTAACTAATAGTTTGACCTTAACTTAACAATATAATTTAATCTATACATACTAATAAATAAAGGTTTTGGGGTGCCACATGTCATTCATATGTTCATCCTTAAAAAGAATTTCCCGCCTCTCTCTCCTATTTAATGATACAAGTTTTTATAAAAAAATTACTCTCTCTTCTATTTAATGATACAAGTTTCTATAAAGAAATTATAATTTTTGTTTCTCGCATCTCTCTCCTATTAAATAATAATGATTTTTATAACTATTTTTATAAAACATTTTTTAATTTAAAAAAATAGATTTGTTCTAAAACATTTTTGTAATTTGAACATTTTTTTCATTCTTTTTATAAAACATTTTTTAAAAATAATTATATAACGTTTCTAAAATTTGTATTAAAAAATTATGTAATATGTAATATTAGATCTTTATTACTAAGTATGTATAACACTGCATTTATTTACCCCGTATAATATACAAAATTTCTAACCTATATTATAATAAATAAATAACTATACTTGCTATGTGTCGACTTCTGATAAAATCTAGATTTTTGTTTTTCGCATTTCTCTTCTATTAAATAATGATGATATTAAATAATTAAATATCTAACATATATTCTAATATTTTATTAAAAATTACTAAATCATAAGAAAATTTTAATTATTTCTTATTTAACAGATGACTAATAACATCAAACATACAAATCTTCATAGAAAATACTGTTTTATAACAAATTGTATTTATTCAACCCATGTAAAACATGGGCTTTAACCTAGTCTATACTAATAAATAAAGCTTTAAGGTGGACACTTGTTACTTTCTCATGCCTTCTCACATTAATTTTCCCGTATTTCTCTCCTAATAAATGCGCATTTATCTTATTAAATAATAATGATATTATAAATATATTATTAAAGAAGAATACTAATTATATTAAATAAGAATATATAATAGGAAATCAAAATATAACTAATTGAAGAAAAATACTAATTTGTTATATACACACACATTTCCACCTGGTATATGTCGAGACAATCATAATAGTCTGACAAGTTATTACGTATCTACAAATTTTTAAGTTTTATATTTTTTAATATACAATCTCGTGTAATACACGGGATTCTAACCTAGTTAATTTATATTAAAACACATCAAACCATACATTTAAATGATCATTCCATTTCACCACTCATCCAAACATGATGAAATAGAATGACTTATTCAATTACCATCTTCACATTCCACACCACAAAAGGATGAATGTTTTAACATCAAACCTAATGTCTAAAGTGAAAAACATCGGGATTTTGACAATTGAATGCCGCGATAACAATCGCGTCGGTTTTGCCAACATTCTTCTGTGAGTGATATAATCCTTTCGGGATCACAAAAACATCACCCTTCCGAATCACCTGTGTGAATTGATGATTAAAAGGGCCGGATGTGTTCAAGTTTACTAGGATGCTCCCCCTAAGCACAACAAATATCTCCGTGCCTTTAAAATGAACATGTGGCGGGACAAATTCGCCAACCGCAAAATCAAACAACAACATTGAGATACCAAGCGTGTTTAGTCCGGGTAATTGGTGATCAAAAACCTGATTAAATACTTGCTTCCTCTTGTATGTAGTAGTTGGTGGGATATGAAGTCGACTAAATGAGAAATCATTTACGCTTATGTACTTGGGATCTTTGCAACTATAAAAGCCATCATCATTCGCTACATCAATATCAGTATGTAAGGATAAGCAAAAGAACCAAATAACTGAACCATAACAAAGAAAATAAATACAGATTTAAAGTTTATGATAAATACATATATATATATATATATATATATATACCGGGGAGGGATAAATTTGCTACACAAATGAGTTCGCCCGCCCGAACATAAGCAAGAAAGCTAGTTGTCGTAAAGAACGCTAAGAAAAGAAGATGAGAAGCAATGAGAAAACCCATTTGATTTGTATTGAAGAGACGGGCCATTTTTATAGCAAAATTAGGTAGAATGTTACATATTTTTAAGAAATGTAAACTCTTATAATTGGTTCGAAAATTTACGGTGGATTTACTTGGTTATTCATAAAGTGTTTT
The DNA here is from genome assembly GCA_023525975.1 of Smallanthus sonchifolius. NCBI lineage: Eukaryota > Viridiplantae > Streptophyta > Magnoliopsida > Asterales > Asteraceae > Smallanthus > Smallanthus sonchifolius. The sequence continues at coordinate 65,916,550 of CM042031.1, read as the reverse complement.
ATTTATGGAAATTATATCCGGATTGCATAAAAGTTTAAATTTCAGGGACTTCAAAACATGTTCTATTTGTAGAAAAATTAAATTCTAATCGTCAATTGGTTTTCACTTTCTCAAAATGTAGAACAACTTTTTCATACCAACCGGCTCCAGATCGTTGATTATTTATTTGTTATTAATTATTTTTTGTTTATATATAGGGTTATTTTTATATAATTTTGTCATGGCTAATGTATAAAAAAACTAAATAATATATATTAGAGTAAACTGCAGCTTTCGTCCCTGAGTTTTACACCAAAAATCACTTTACGTCCCTTCTTTCAAAAATATGTTATTTGCGTCATCGTACTTTCTGATTTAATCACTTTTCGTCCTCAGACCAAACGTTCGTTATGGATCTGTTAAATAATTTGTGAAATGACTAAAATGCCCCTTTTGCTTTAACGGTTTTCGTCCTCACCATCTTCCACCGCCATGAACTACGTCAGGTCCTCTTGCAGAAAAACCTGGTACCCAGCTTTCTTCCTAACATCTTGCTCTTATAATAATTTCCTACTAACTTGGCAATGGCAATGTATTATATATCCGAAAAGGGGGCATCCATCAGTGATGATGTCATCATGTGCTTCCAAGTTTATGCGCATTTGGATTGGTGTACACCTAGTAATACAATAGATAATATGATATTAACAAAAACAACTATAAGGGAAAATAGTGACAACAAACATGGAAGGGTAGAGGAGCAGCCTTACCTGCCTCAAGAATTTCAAATTCCTCGTCCTTTTCATGCAAGAGTATAGGACCCTCCATGCCTTTAAATAAGATGTAGCCCACTATATCTGACATCTACAAAACATGCATTGATGTAAACGTTGGTGAGGGTGATGGCGGAGGTGACTTATGCTTGTCGGAGGGGGTTTACAGGAACCCCCGAGTTTCGAAATTATAGCGTAACGCTAGGTAAAAAAACTGGGGTGAACCCCTTAAAAAATTGTAGATGAACCCCCTTACAAAGTTTATCAAGTGGTGTAGTGGTTTAGGATTTGTATTATAACATGGAGGTTGTGGGTTCGAATCCCTTCACCCACTTTTTTTAAAACATTTTTTAAGAGTCTTATCACCCTCCTACTTTTTGGACCAAAAATCTCACCATTGAACTCACATTTACATGACTGTTTAACAAAGGCTCAAACCATCCACTTCATGATCTTTGCATTCATACAATAGCATATAAATGCACCGGATTTCCAGCCCATTCTGACAAATCGAGTTTAAAATTTTTTCAGTTTAGAAACTAAATATTGTAAAAAAAAAATAATAAATGGGAAAAATATTTTATTTTTCTAAAGTTTACCTATTGAACGGTTTTGGTTTTAGGTAATGCAAGTAAGGGATTTTAGACCGATCAACAACATTGTTATAACATGGTCGTTCAAAGAATAAAAAAAATAAAAATTTATTCTTGTTTTGCAGGTTCATTTGCTTCAAACAAATTAAACATATATAAATACCACATGCCATTGCAAACAAATAATTTTTTTTCTCACTATTAGACAATTATGGGTAATTTATAAGAATTAAGGTTATTAACGGTCAATATTGTTAAATTAGGATATGAGAAATAATGGTCTGTTAGTACCGATTAGGGTCAAATGTGGTCAATTAAAGGCAATTAGGGATAATTAGAGGCATCTAGGGTCAATAAGGACCAATATTGGTTAATGATAACTAAGTAGTGTTAAGGGGTGTAAACGAGCTGAGCCGTTGTTTTAGCTTAAGAGAACTCGAGCGTAGCTCATTTAGAACTTTATTTCTAATAGTGAGAAATTTTTTGAGCCCAAGCTCGTTTATTATTTAATTATTTTATTTATATATTTTTATAATTAATTTTATATATATTTATATTTATACATTTATATAACATAGTATGACTCATTTTAACATATATGGTTCATACAACACATTAAGACCAGTTGTTTGATGGAATGCTTGAACCAACACCCACTTTAATCAAAGTTGTAGTCTCGTATGATTAGGCCTCAAAATTTTTCTTCGCTTTAGAGATCCAAAATGGTTGAGCCGTCTCTCCCCGACCTGACCCGAACAATCGAACCGAACTGAACCGAAATTTTATATGTCCGGCCTTATGAAATTGGAGCATTTAAAAACAGTGAACCCCCTAGAAAAAATTTCTGGATTCGCCACTGGGTGATGGGGGAGGTTTAGAGTTACAGGGACGAAACCTGATTTCTGGTGTAAACCTCAGGAACGAAAACTGTAGTTAACTCAAACAATTGGGGTGGAAAAGACCAAAATAGCCTCAAAATATGAATTGAAAAGACACCATTGCCCCTGAAGACTAACCATTGACTAACGGACGTTTGGTCCAAGGACGAAAAGTGATGAAATCAGAAAGTACGATGACGTAAATAACAGATTTTTAAAAGGAGGGATGTAGTGATTTTTGGTGTAAAACTCAGGGATGAAAACTGCAGTTTACTCTAATATATATTATTTAGTTTTTTTTATCATAGTTAGTTATTCTGAGAACCAACATTATTTTGAGAACCGTGAGAATCGCATTAACCCTTGCACTATTTATTATATAAACTGACTATAATTCATGTACATTTCAATATATTTAATGTTCGGTTGTAAAAAAACATGGTATTTATAGTCGTTTGTCAAAATACATATATGCACAAATATATGCATATTTTTATACTTTAAAAAAATTCATGAGAGATGATATAAAATCAAACTAAGAGTATTGAGAGAGAAACAAAACATTGTTTTTCAATTTTACGTTTTTTACTGAAGCAATATGTATACGTTTTATGCGGTTCTCTTGCTTTCAACATATTGGTTCTCAAAAGAACGCATCTTGGGGATGGATAATTTGAGAACTCCTAAATATTGCGAGAACTCGCTAGAACTCATGAAAAAACAATCAAACCCTTTTTTTTTTTTGCTGCATTTATTATTAGAATACAACATAAAAAATAAATTTATATATGTAAATTTATATGTATCCGTATATTAAAAAAATGTACACATGTGTAAGTTTTGACCATTTACACATACAAATTTTTTTAAGAATAATATAGAGACGAGAGATATATTAACTGGAGAGATAAATTATTTTTTATTATATATTTTAATAATAAAAGTAGTAAATACAAAATAAAATTGATTTTAATTGTTTTTTTACACGAGTTCTCGTCGTTCTCAAGTATTTATAAGTTCTTAAGAGATTATTATCTTATAATATATTATATTATTTAATACATAAACATATTATATTGAAATAAATAATATACTTTTTAGGCTCGCAACCTAACCTTAATAAAATTTGATGTAGAAAGTTTCGACTCGAGCTCTTTTATTAAATCAACTTCAATTAAGCGAGCATGATTCGAGTCGAACTTTTAGCGAGCACATCTCAAATATATCAAGATCAAATGAACTCTTTTACGCCATTTCGATTGTTAGGTATTAGATCAGAGGTGGTCACGCGAAGCAAACAAACACACACAATATATAGAAAAATAAAAGGACACGAGAGATTTATAGTGGTTCGGTCAAGATGACCTACATCTACTGTTGCAACTAAGGTTTATTCTTATTAGGTGCTCAGAATACAATTACATCATACGGGTATATATAATACCAAGATTAGGGTTAGTTAAATTAGATAACCACTAACTAAGCAAACTAGGCGCGGCTGGCCCTTTTCTTGTGTTCCAGCCGTAACAGGCCCAAAAGGGGCCGACTCAAAAGCCTTCAACTCAACACCGATTAGCCATTTAGATTATTTGATTTCACTTCGATTTTGATATTTGAATTACAACAGGTTTCATATATTAAAGTCTTCATGATTAATCTTCTTATAGTCTCTCTATTTCAATATTCCAGGCGTACGCTTCCACTCTTAGCTTTCCACATAGGAACATTTATTTGTGTGATTACTTACGGTTTGTAACATTTAGAAACTTCTCGATAAAGAGTTCTATCGCGCTCATCTTTTTCAAAACATTATACATGTGAAAAGTTTTATTATTTATTCTATTTACTTTAATTTGTTTCTGGTTATTATATGTTAAATATTGCACATCATGTGACTTTTACATTAAAAACAATGTTTTACTCGGGTACATAAAGTAGTAGCTTAATATAATTTATGTAAAATAAATATTGTTACTTTTAATTAATTATATGTAAATAACACATGAGTACTCAATTAGTTGACAAACTTGACGAGTTGGCGTATATATTGTCTAGTAAAAACTTAGGAAAAACATTTTAGGTGTAGCAAAAAATAAATAAAAGATGTTTACAAATATATAAAAATATTTTGATCAGTTTAAAATAAGAGAAGACTGCAAAATCTTTTCGATGTTCTATAAAGAGGTAGGGGTAAACTCTATCTATTTTTAACCTTTTATTTGTAACTAGGGATCAATATTTGAATATCACTTTAAAAACCATAACTCGAATCAAACCAAATTGAATTTTGGATTTTAGTTTTTCGAGTTCAATTAGAGACTAATTCAAATTCAGAATTCGTTTATTGAATCGAGTTATGAAATTACAAGTTCCAAACCGAATCAACTAAAATATCCAAATTCAGTTCATGTATATATAACGTTTTTTCGAATCAACTCAAACGGAGATACACATTTTTTTTCTCATTCGGATAATCTGGTTGTTTCAAATCAACCTGAATTCAGATAGTTTTTTTCTAACTTTAAGCTGAATTTGATTTAATCTTAAAACTATCTAAATGAAAAAAAAGACCAATTTGAATAACCCAAACAATCTGAAAAGCAATTTAAAGAACACCTTTAACCAGAGACGTCTATCATCCCCTAAAACCTAATTGTTATATATATGGTTTTTCTTTATACTTATTGTCCTAAATTTTGTAGAAAAATTAAAATATTAGTTACTAAATTTAGGTTTTAAGTAACATGCTTTGAGTTTTGACACAGGAAAATAGATGACAAGAATAAAATTAAATTAATGGACCACAAATATATTAAAAACAAACATAAAAAGACTAATTCACAGACAAAATATAATTAAGGGATAATTTTGTAAATTAACGGTTTCGGTTATCAGAACTTAATCGCCATACCACATAATTTTTTTGGCGCGCAATTTCTCGCCACCCGCTGAGCTCCCAAACCACCATAATCGGAACCCTAACACGCGTGTAACCGCCGTGAGGGATGATGATGAACCGGGTGCTGACGACGCCTGCCTTCCGTCTCCGCCATTCCCTTACGCGACCGGCGGCAAAGACCGTTGCCTCCGATCAAGTTAACAGCGAGACGTTATGGCATTACCAGATCCTCGATCCAAACGGCGAAGTCGTGACTCGATGGAACCATTTCTTCCTCGTGGTGTGCCTCGTCTCTCTCTTCATAGATCCGCTCTATTTCTACTTACCTTACGTCGGCGGAGACACCTGCATGACCACCGATAACGCCGCTGCGATCGCCATCAACACGTGGCGGTCGTTTGCTGATGTGTTTTTTTTGTTGCACATTATCATGAAGTTTCGTACCGCGTTTATTGCTCCGAGCTCTAAGGTCTTCGGCAGGGGCGAACTCGTGATGGACAAGCGTCAGATTGCGAGGCGATATTTGAGATCTGATTTCATCATAGATGTTGCCGCTTCTCTTCCGTTACCTCAGGCCAGTTTCTAATTCGTTATTTCACTGGTTTCGTTTCTTAATTTAACAAATTAAACATTATTGTTTCCAATTTCTAATTCGTTGTTAAATTAGGGCTTATATCACGGTTCCTATAGTAGATCTAATTTGTGAATTGTGATGTGATTTTTTGAACTATATAGGAATAATATGTGAATTGAAGCTATCATTTGAAAGCTGTGCTATGGTTTTGACTTCTGAGTTGACTTTTGTGACTCCTTATTGTGTGTTGCAGATAGTTCATGAGCTCATTATACCAGCAACGAAACGAAACAGCGAAGATCATGCTAATAATACGCTCTCTCTTATCGTGCTGATTCAGTATATCCCTAGGTTGTTTGTCATTTTTCCATTAAACCAGAGGATTATAAAATCTACAGGGTTTGTGGCTAAGACAGCCTGGGCTGGAGCTGCTTACAATCTCCTACTTTACATGCTTGCTAGTCATGTAAGAATCTTTCATCTTCTTTCCATTAGTTAGGGTTTACTGTAATGATCTTTACCGTAATTAGAAGAAATGATTTGATTAGGCTTTTATTATACATCATCATTATACTATAAATAGTTAATCAACAATACACAATACCTTACAGGGTTTTTATTATTTTGTATATGATAGTTCTTCCTTTGTAGATTACAGAAGTGGTTGATGCTTACTATGAACTAAAAATCTATGCAGTTAAACCGAAAAAATATAGGTTATCGGTCAAGGACCGATATTTGAGATATCGGTTCTCGCGGTGGGATATCGGTAATTTTTATATCATGCATAAACTTATATATATATATATATATATATATACATATATAATATTAATAGTCAAATCAAAAGTCAAAACTAAAAAGTGTCAATATTTTATATTAGAAACATGATCTAATCGTAAGCAATGAAATCATCTTCCGAGTCCACATCAACCAAGGCATCCAATTGTTCATCCAGATCATTGATTTCAATTGTTTGAAGTGCTATTGGAGTTGTCGATCGGAATTGGAGTTGGATTGCAGGTCTGTGAAGGAGGGTGTGCGATCGGTGCTATTGCAAGTCTGTGAAGCAGCGTGAGATTGGGATTGGAGTTCCGATTGAAATTAGGGCATAAAAATCGATGGGTTTTGGACTTTTGCTATGGGTACAAGTTGGGCCAACATTTTTTAAAAGGGAATGGGCCAAGTTAAATTTACCGAGAAACTCGGTTATACTACCGATATTATGAACTTAAATTATCGGCGATATATCGGTAAATATCGCCGATAATATCGGTACTGATATTTCTGCCGATATTTTCTCAGAGGACCGATAACCAATATATCACCGATATATCGCTGATATATCGGCGATATCAACTGCATAGCTAAAAATTGAATTCAGAATCAGTGTTTGTAACTATGGTGTTGAATCAGGTCCTGGGGGCTTCATGGTATTTGATGTCTATAGGGCGCCAGCATTCCTGCTGGCAACAGGGGTGTAAAGAGGACATGGCATCAAAAGCGTGTATAAGCTTTTTGGATTGTAACAGTGTAAATCAACCTGAACGCAAGAAATGGCTTGAATCAACGAGTTTGAGGACTCTTTGTGATGCGAGCAATGAAACTTCTCCTTTTAAATTTGGAATGTTTGCGGATGCTTTTACAAGCGAAGTTGCTTCATCCAAGTTCTTTGAGAAGTATTTATATTGCCTTTGGTGGGGTTTGAGAAATTTGAGGTACCATCTTCGTAACATTTCATAATATGGGAATCTTTGTTGTGCAACTAGTTCTTGGTTTACTTATTTAATATTTTTGGTTGAAGCCAAGGAGTTGTTCCATCTCTCTGTTGGCAGTAGGTTATGCAGTTATGTGGTATTTTACATGAAATTAGTATTTCATCTGAAGATAACCAAGGATAAATCTGATCTGTAAATAAATTCTTGATGGGTCCTACAATAAAGTAGCTCTAATGATTCTGTTGGGTTGACTTGCCGACACTTTTATAACCTTTTCGTATAAAAAAAAGAATATTACTATTTAGAAGGTTGTATGCATTAAAATAGACTCTGCAGACAACTATTAACCTGTTGGATCTGTTCTTCTTATAGTACAAAACACAGCCCAAATTGACCCATCCATATGTAAATTGGTCAAAATTTTCACCTCTAATTTATATGTTTGTTTGGAACCCTTTTCTTGTCATGCTTATTTCTTCTCTCACTTTATGCCCAGTTCATATGGACAGAACTTGGATACTAGTATCTATATTGGTGAGACATTATTCTGTTCCGCCATATGCATTGGAGGTTTAATTCTATTTGCACAGTTGATAGGCAACATGCAGGTATCTTTTTTCCTTTAATCTTTACTCATGAATATCTTTCTTACATGCTCTAGTGTTTTAGTATTCATATGATATATATTATTTATATCTTGCTCCTGGAACATTTATAAAACATGTCCATGTTTCATCTCTCTTTTAAGACATACTTGCAATCCATGACTCTGAGACTCGAAGAATGGAGGATCAAGAGAAGAGATACAGAGGAGTGGATGAGGCACCGTCAATTACCTCAAGATTTGCAAGATCGCGTTCGGCGTTTTGGTCAGTCTAAATGGCTGGCAACAAGAGGCGTTGATGAAGAGTCCATTCTACAGTCGTTGCCCATAGATCTTCGCCGTGAAATTCAACGTCATTTGTGTCTTAATCTTGTTCGTCGGGTATGGTTTTCTTATCTTCATTTCATTAGCATGCTATTTTACTACTATTTAATCATAGTTCCACCATATTTTGGTTATCTTCACTTTCAAAAACTTGATGAAACATTTAGCAGGTGTATGGGTACAAGCAGACCAGTTTTAGGGGTTTTAAGACATGTTTTAGGCTAGTTTAGACATGTTTCATACCATTTTTAGATGTTTTAAACCATTTTTTGCTAGAATTCTCGCCTAAGTGCCTTGATGGATTCTGAGTGCATTTAAACATTTGATCATGTTCTTAATTAATCAGAATTTGCACGCACTTAAACATTTGATTATCTTCACATAGCATAAGCCCATCTAAACACTATCATCCATAGCTGATTTAGTGATTTTAGTAGTTTATTATCACATAATCACTTTCAAACCAACATTCAAACACCCTTTAACCATGCTCTGTCCTGATAACAGGTACCTTTCTTCTCACAAATGGATGACAACCTTCTTGACGCCATCTGTGAACGGCTTGTGTCATCCTTAAGCACACAAGGCACTTACATTGTTCGTGAAGACGATCCTGTAAACGAGATGCTATTTATTATCAGAGGACAGTTGGAAAGCTCAACAACGGACGGTGGAAGATCGGGATTCTTCAATTCCATTACTCTTCGACCAGGCGACTTCTGTGGCGAAGAGTTACTCACTTGGGCGTTATTACCAAACACCACAACCTACCCTTCTTCAACAAGATCGGTCAGAACCCTGACAGAAGTCGAAGGTTTTGCACTACGAGCCGAAGATCTTAAATTTGTGGCTAACCAATTTAAATATCTTCACAGCAAGAAGCTACAACACGCGTTTCGGTACTATTCTCACCAATGGCGAACATGGGGCGCTTGTTTTATACAAGCCGCTTGGCGGAAATATAAACGAAGAAAGCTTGCAAAAGAATTGGCTCTTCAAGAAAAAACGTATTACAATCAAGAAGGGGAGATAGTGGACGGTTATTATTACGAGTCGGGAAGTGGCGGCAGTTCACCGTCGAGTGACGGTCAGGGTGGCAGTCAACAGTTTGGGGTGGGAGCCACCATGATGGCATCAAGATTTGCTGCTAGTACAAGAAGAGGAATTGTTGATCATAAAGTCGTTTCAGTCGATTCCTCTACTAGTCTCAAAATGCCTCAGTTGTTCAAACCAGATGAGCCTAGGTTTTGAAGTTGGAAAGGTACAATATGTGGTACAAGCCAATGAAGCTCATCTGCCATTGATGGTTACAATGTACGACTTACAAGCATTTTAATGTTGATGGAATGTTATATGTTTGTTGTAATTTGTAAATAGTATAGGGACTTATGTGTCATTTCCTATTCATCTTGTAATCCCAAGTTCCCAACTATGTATATATTTAGAGCCAAAAAGGGTTACCGACTTACAAAGGTAGTGACACTTTATAACTTATAAATTCAGTTTCGATGATGATCCGATTGCTGGTTTTTTGATTCCTCAACAATGGAGACAAAACCACCTTGTCCGTGAAATCAGAGGTTCATACAGTTGCACTGGTGGTGGCAGTGGCGGTGGCTCTACATATTAGACATATGGGGGTACTCAAAAGCCACACCAACACCACCACCTTCAACAGTTCCACTTAACAATCTCCTAGCTAGTATAAACTAAATCATGACCAAAACCGTTTTTTTGTGATTTTATGGATTATTTTACCCCTCTAAGTAGGTGTTGGATGAATCGGTTGACTACACTATTTGAAAACGCGAAACCAAAAGCAAAAAATACTCTCGTTCTCGTTATGGCTCAATCTCAATCATCCATTGCTCAAGCCTCTTCCACCGAGCTTACTGTTGTTAGGGTACTACCTCATAAAAGGTACCCGGAAATTTGATGCATTTTTTGGTATACAAGACCGAACAACTCTTGAAGACGAAATAGAAGTTGAAACACAAATACACGATGAAGAGGTGAATGATGGACTATCTTCTAGCCTATCCGACAATGTAACGATTCACATCAATAGTTCCGACGAATAATAAAATAAAAAATATAAATGTATTAGTTGTGGTTTTTTAATTGAATCTATTTTCTTTTGTTAGTAAACTTCTAAAAATAAATAAAAAATAAATTTTATGTTATATTTATTTAGTTTAAAAAAAAATTGCCCCGATTGGTTCTACCCGGGTATTGGACCCGACCTGGTTTGGAACCGATCCTACCCGGTTACATATGGGTTTAGGCATACACAACCCGACCTGGAACCGGTTCCACCTCAACCCGCTTCCACACACCCCGACCACTTCTCTACCCGGTTTGGAACCGGAACCGGTTCCAATAAAAACCCGGTTTGTGCACCTCTACTCGGGACAATAACCTTAGTGGCAACACTTATAGAGACATGGTCATTAGTCCTTAGTAAAAAAATCTTTTTTTCTGTTCTGTAACCGAAGCCATAGACATTATTGGGTGAGGCTGATAAAAACAGACCAAGCTGGTGTGGGCCATGATCTTGGTGGATAAAGCTGGTTCAACTTGTTTTTACATACAGGACATAATATGGGTAAAATTTAAGGACAGTGTACACAAAGAATGTCTTTTCTTCCGTCTAGAGATGGATATAAAGACACAGTGGACAGAGACTGATCCTAAAATAACTTAGTTGTGCCAGATAAGGGGTTCGGGTCCTAATAGGCCCAAAGCTACAAAATAAATGGTCCTGATCCTATCAGGCCCAAAGCTGCAAACTAAGTGGTCCTGGTCCTATCAGGCCTAAAACTACAAAATGAGAATCAGATGCCTCAGCTCAGAGCATGTCAGTCCTTACCCATCTTAAACCAGCTTCACTTTTTTTTTAATATTTTATAGAGTGCACAATATGCCTCTATCCGAAAATGAAAATATTGCAAATCAAAGAAACCGAAGGTGCCTCGTATATCAAATCCAGTGATTCTATATTTAATTCGTGTCCCGAAATCCTGGCTGTAGGGACTAAAAGAAATGTAAAAGCAGGTCCTGCTAAGGTGGTGTACAATTTAACAAGAACAGCTATGCTTAAGGCAAGTAGGCAACTACAAAACAAGAAGCAAAACTGAAGCAACTCACATAGAACTGTATAATATGCATTTCAATTCGAACAACAATGGCTGTGAGAATGTTTAGAACACATATTGCAACTACATACTTCAATCACCTTTTCAAATTTAATGCAAAAGCATTTACAAGTAAAAGATTCAAGGACGAGGAAAAATCATACATAGAGAGTAACAGATGGCATATGCTTTGGTGTTACAAGCCTGAAACAAGACCCTCTCGTGAAATGCTAGTGACACGAAGTACAGCTTGAGCACTTAATTTTGGAAGATTAGATTCACAAAATTGCTCCCAAGAATATACCTGATGTGGGTCAGAAGGTGCATCTTGTTCGGGTGCCAAAACGGGAGATTTTTCATATGTGGTTTGTAGCTCCAACAGAAGAGAACGAGCAGCTTCTCGTGACTCGGGGAGCTGGTCACTCAGTTGGGATGAAGCTATTTGGGTCAACTTCTCAATCCCGTAATCTTTGATTCCTTCAGTACCCTTTATGAGAAAGAAATAAACAAAAACATGTTATATAAAAAAAACAGAAATGATAATCAAGATCAAGTTAGCATGATACGAATTCCAATTTTGCATAAAGGTTTTCCAATTTTGCCTCATTTCCGCCAAACGAACAACACACAGTTTGCAATAATTGCCAGAAACAAACACTGCTATAAAAGAACTCAATATCTCTAATGGAAGTTTCTAGAAAACAAGAATAAATGGGCTACGAGCACCACATGCTCAAGATTACCTTCTCGCGATCCCTATAGATGGGCTAGGCCAACATATGTCGCCGGTGGAGTATCGTACTATCCTTAAGTATCGCCTTATGATTCCACTATACCCGGTTGACGAGTTATGCCCTGTTTGCCGTAAGGCGTGTTTAGACTCCTATGGGGAGCATGCGGTTCATTGTAGAGAGCTCCCGGGGTTCAAGTACCGACACGACTTGGTTAGGGATGTTCTTTTTGACATATTTAGGCGTGCCGGGGTTTCTACTAAGAAAGAGGCACCAGTGAATTTCTTGACGGACCCATTGGAAGGAAGATCAACACTTAGACCCGCTGACATTTTGGTCTTTGGGTGGATAGGTGGGAAACATGCGTGTGTAGATCTAACAGGGGTCTCCCCTCTGGTGGGCTTGGGAGTTAGTGCTTTCACGGTGAGTCAGGCTGCTCTAAAAGCTGCTTCGAGCAAAGTGACCAAACACGAGAAAGCGTGTCTTGACAACGAACACGTGTTTATACCATTTGCTTTTGACACTTTTGGTTTCCTTGCACCAGCGGCCGTAGAGTTACTTAACCGAGTACAGCGGGTCATGCATAGTAATGTTATGACCCCACGATCTGTAGATGTAGTTTTTAAAAGACTTGGTTTTGCTATTCAAAAAGGGTTGGCGGCGCAGCTTGTTGCCCGTTTGCCTTTTATCTCTATGTAATTTCCCTTTGGGAGTTGTGTTTCTATTAAATATTATCTATTCAACCGTAAAAAAAAAAGAATAAAAAGACAGCAGAATCTAATGTACAGCACATAACCCCGTAAGTTGATTTAACTGGGAAACAGGATTAGTATACTAAAACTCAAGTAAATAAGTCTCTAATACCAACACACTTTAACACAAAATTGAGGCATATAGGAAGCCAAATGATGTATTTATCAATTCTTTGGTAAAACAAATACAAATATAGCGGCTAAAGGTGTTCTAGAGAAGCTAAAAGCCTAGATCCACTGCGGACATTCAGCTTGTCTGAGGATGTACCATATAAAATCATGCATTACATAAATGTTCACCAGAAAAAGGCACAAAGTTTTAGGAATGTGTAACTAGAGCATTATATAACAACTAAATGCCAACTTTACCCCTATAAAGTGCATGCAGTTTTAGGTATGTGCAGTCTGGTGATTAAGGGTAGAATGAGAAACTTGATCAATAATTTTGAAAGTGGACATTTTTATGGGACAAAATAAGATATTAACATGGGCATTTATTCCGGGGCGGATGGAGCATATGAAATAGAGTGGAAGAAAAGATTTTCCTATGTGAAATTATAATCGAGAAAAATAGCATGCAAAAACATTTAAGTTACACAAGGAGAAACAAGAATCAACATGATACAGAAGCTGGAGCTCACTTCAAGCACTTACCAATCGTGGTACACTACGAGAAACACACATTGAAGCCTTTGCACGAATACGAGGATTGCGGTTCTTAAGGTAAGGTTGCAACTTTGGTAACAGCAAAACAGGGGAGACCCAAATTGTCAAATCTATTAAAGATTTTTCAGCAGCTTCACACACAAAGCGCTTGTCTTGAGAGGACTTGAGAAGAAGTTGTACAAGCTAAAATGCAAAGATAATTGGGCAAATAGGAGCAAGAATAAAAACTTAATCAGTTTTATGGAAGAAACATTAAAAAGGCAACATCTACAACCAATGGCAGAAAGCAAAGAAAGAAATCAATTACCAAAGGATCCAACGAATCAACTATGTTATCTCCAAATGCTTTGAAAATGTCTGCAGAGCTCATGATGGCAGTTTTACATACAGCACTTCTTGGGTTCTTCATGGCTTTCACAACAAGGGAAACCACATTGTCCCTGTTCAATGAAACAGTGTGGCAACAGGTTACAATGGTAGATAAACCTATGACTTTTGAGAAGTGTAAACTTTTTGGTTCTTCAAGAATGTAATAAAAAATACTCACAATATGTCTTGCAATGCTTCCTTGTGGTATATTGAGAAACGACGAACATTGTTGAGTGTCTCACAAAGCAAAACCCAATCTTTAGACCCTAACCCATCTAGAAGCACCTGGAAGAAAATGAGCAATGGGGTAAACAATGATATTTACATTGGCTGTCATGCGATAAAAAGTGAAATAAAACTACCTTAAGACTCTCATCAACATCTTCTAGATCATTCAATTTGTCAGATTCAATGTATTCCACTTCTGCAACCACCACCTCCGTGCCAGAATGTCCAACCTCATTTCCATTCATAAGCGGTTCAACCAAACAAACGGTGTTTTCTCTTTGTTTTCCTCCAACATTTTCGTTAGTAGGTTCAACATATGGCTTAGCTAAGATGTCTTTACTTGACGTCTCGTTCGTCCTCTCAGATTTAGGCAGCAAATTAAGATCTCTAAGAGCAGTTTCAGACATCATTGTACAGCTGCAATTCATCAAAAAACCTAAAACATGAACACTTAAAGCAGAGTAATGCCTATTACAAACTATTCGATCATCTTGACATTGTATATGATTGTATATGAAGTACCTGATCATCTAGATAGCATATAAGACAGACTCTCAACCAAAATAAAGTTATAAACATCCCACAACAGAATCTACAGGCCAGATCTAATTAAAATGAACCAAATTGAAGTAAATGATAACTAAATTATAAAAAAAAAAACAGCAACTTCAACGCAAACACAAAACTTATTCAAAATACATGATTCGGCACCAACAAACCCTATAATGTTCAACGGATTTGCAAACGGCATCTTCTATTCAAAATCATTTGGAGAACTAACCAGTAACTGAAACAAATAAAAAGCGGAAGAAAGCACAAAACCTTAGATTTGCTCTTTGCATTGATAAATATGAGATTCAAACCGACAGATCCAACAATAAAACCCTATTTACATCCAGCAAGTAGTTCAGACGACGACAAGTACAGATTTATAATCTAAAAGCAATTATTACGCCGTTATAATAGATAAAAGCGATCATGAACAGTACACACACAGTAAAAACGTCGATAACTGAATCGATAAATTAGAAATTACCTCGATAGAAGAAAAACGGAAGCGAAGCGATCAGACTGAAGCAAATTACGCTTAAAATGTGATTTCAATGGTGTTAGCGGCGGCGTGGGGAAAACGACGGCGGACGGTGTTATTTACCGGACGTACGGCGGCAAACACGGGAGAATTAAAGAAGTCACCGCCGAGGACTGGTAAGAGATGGCGATTAAATTGGGTGGTGAAAATTTTCAGAATGGCCCTTGAGTTATTGATTGAAGTGACGTTTCAACCCTAAAGTTAAAAGCGATGGGTTATCATTAGTTGGTGATTATTGAGGGAGGGGCTGTTGTGGTGTACCGTGCATTTTGTATTTAAATGAAAAAAGTGGGGTAGATTTTGAATTTTAAAAAGTTTGAAATTTAAATCGGGGAATTGATGCGTCATGAAAATGTTAATTGTATTTTGGGTTTAGTGTTTTGTGTTTGGTTTGGGTGACATGAGGCCGGTTTTGTTTGACGAAACTAGTTTTATCAAATAAAATTGAAAGTTTAATTTTTTAATCTAAATTAACTAATTAAGGTACTTCATTGTTATAATTAAAAAATTAAAATGATATAAAGAGATAAATCAATAAAAGGTATTTGTGTAATTTATATAGTGGGTTAGCCCGCGCAAATCGCCGGGTATCACCGAGGCTCTTTTAGAGATGTAAATTTAAATAGTATTTAGTTATAAAAATATAAATGGTAAATGTAAATTCATAAAGTAACAATTCGGGCCAGTAGGTGACCCGACCTTTTATAAAATAAGAGGAATTACATGACTAGTTGTTACGGTGCGTTTCGAGCAGCAAAAACGAGCCTGTTAGCCGTGTAGAATGATAGTTCGGGATTTAAAACGCTCGAGATGATATGGGAGAGACCCGGATGTAAGTTATTGTGATTTATAAACCACCTAAACTCAAACCCTAGGGCCATTCGGACCCTAGGTGTGCGACGGCAGCAGGGAGAGGACGCAAGTCCGACGATAAGGAGGATCAGACGGCGACGGTGGTTCTACGACGGCAACGAGCAGGAGGAGAATCTCTTAACACGAAAGGTAACTTTCACTTCCATTTGTTCATTTCCTAGTTTTCGTTTTTTATAAGAACCCGATTAGGGTGTGGGACTGTGGTGGCAGTTGGCGACGGAGACGAAGGGGGTGATGGCTGGCAGTGCTGGTTGCGGCCGGCCGGTAGTGGCTGTTAACGTTTATGGCAGTGGCTGCTGGTGTAGTAGATGACGGCAAGGACTTGGCGATCAGACGTAGGGAAGAGAGGAGAGTTAGAGAGGGGAGGGTGGCTAGTGAGGGTGATGGTGGCTACGGGGAATAGCCGGGGACGATGGTGGCGACAGGTGGTGGTGCCCGGCGACAGCGGGGGGGCTGCTATGGTGATACTCCACGACGGCAGAAAGCGGAGGTGATGTTAGTGGTGAACCCGGTTAGGGTTAGGCACGACGTTGAGGTCTATGGTAGTGCGTGATGGTGTCATGCACGGTGGTAGCACACGATGGTGAACGAAGAAGGGGGCGGGGTCGGGACACACCCGATTTGGGCGTCTGCATGGTAGTTTACGCACGTGCATGGAAACTCGCTCCAAACTTACGTGTTTGCAAGGTTAGGGTTCGGTGAGCCTAAGGCTTGTATGATGGGTTTTAGAATGTGCATGGGGGTCTCGGCTCGTGTACGGGTAACCTTTAAAACTAAGGTTTTGCATGGCACGTTAAAACGCATGCATGCTGGTTCCAAACGGGTCCAGGGTAACCCGGTTCCAGCAGACACGTGGATTAGGGTTTTGCATGGATGAAGGGGTTGTGCGGATGAGACGAGTATCGGGAAAATTTGCGTTTTTACATAGTGACACATGTTTAGGATGAACTTTGACTATGTGATCATACGTTGACAGGTTCGGGTTGGTACGAGGAGACCGTTGCAGTACTAGAGAGGGACTTCATATCGGTGAGTTTCTAATCCCCTCTTCAAATGTTTTTAAACGTTTTGGGGCTATCGTACATACTCATGCATTATATGCTATTAACTAAACGTGACGCAAGTCATGCGGTTATTTAGAAGTGTTTATGGGTTAAATATATAATAATTATCTAAGGGTCTATATGGGGTCCTTAGAGGGTGTGAACAAACATGTTTGTGAGACTAAACATATTACGAGTTTCGAGATTTAAACTAATGAGCTATGTATTTAAATATTCAAATACGAGACTAAGGGTGCGGGTCTTGTACCTATAGTATGTGGGCTGGTTATGGAACTCATGGTGGTATGATGTATAGTGGTATAGTATAGGTGAGTCGGAATATGAGCTAAACGCTTATGAATACGTGTATGATACCTTATCCTAGTGCTATGTGTGAGGTGCAGGTGCAGCTAATGAGTCATGTACATAGAGTATAATGTTATGTGTTCATACATGTGTCATGAGTATTGTGTCGTCGTCCTTGTGACACGGCGATAATTGTTATTGTTTCTTTGTCCTTGTGACATGGCGGGTATTGTGTTTGCATCGTTGTCTTTATGACACAGAAAACGGGATTGTGGGGGACTATATCCTTCGGGAGGTCACCATGGGTGGCAAATTTTGAGCAGGTTAGTGACGAGCTCGGGGTGTATCAAATGCCTTGACGAGGGTGCAGTGATGAGGTATGTGTTTGTGTACATATATATGTGTTAAATTGCATACAAGTGTTGGGCTATAATTATTGTGTATGAGATGATATTGATGTGGTGAGTAGATATTAATAATGTGGTGTGTAGAGTCAGATTGACCATTGTGTCGGGATGAGGACATTGTATTACAATTGTTGTGTCAATTGGCTTGTGAAAGTCTTGATTAGGACTGGTAAGTCGGTGTCTAGAGGTTGGGTGAGAAACCAGTCCATGGTTAACATGTGTAGTAAATTTTGAGTTACTAGTGTAGTAAGTTCAATCCATGTCGGAGAGACTTACTGAGTTAAAATGGCGGGATGAGTCCTTTGGGATATCATAAGATAACAGGGGTTATCTATATGATGATAATTTATAAATCTATTTTAATAAGGACCGGAGGGTCTTGAGTAAAGATAAATATTAAATGAGATGAGTTGGCTTTTGTTTAAATTAAGCTATTAGAACTCACCCAGCGTAGCTAACTTTGTGTGCACGTTAGATTGTGTTGCATGTGATGTGAGCTTTGGGGTCGACGTATCTTGGCTTGGGATCGGTGTTACTCGGATTGGTGTGTAGACATTCGTGAGGTAAACTTAACGACGTTAACGGTATTAAATAACAATTATTATTTTAGAAAGACTTCCGCTGTAGTTAATAACATGAGTATTTTAAAGAGTATAACCAGTTATGAGAACCAACTGTAGGGTGCCTGGTTTGGGGCCTTACAAGTTGGTATCAGAGCCGTGGTTTAAGAGAAAATCGGTGTTTTTAAGCAAATAAAATGCCTTAACTTAAACTGAGAATGGGACGAGGGTGAAACGAATGCCATCACGAGTAACTGTGAGCCAAGAGGTACGTCTTTCAAGTTGAGCCGTAATTATTAATTATCATTTGTTTAATGTTACACTAGGTGAAGTAGTTAGTATGAGTAAATGATTTATGGTTCCGTGTGGAATCATGTTGCGTAAGTTGCGTGTTAGATAATTATGATTATGTGGTATGATTAGGTGAGATTACATTTTGTGAGTTGGGTATTGTGGAGTAGTACTAAATGTGACTATGTGAGATAGTTTGGTGTGTCGACGTGGTTTAGTGATTTTGTGTGTAACTATGTGTGGTTTGAAATTGTAATAAATATGATGATTTGCTGGATTGTTACGTGGTGATATGTGAGTTGTGTGGGATGCATGTGCATCCGGTGTGTGTGAAAGGTAGAATGTTAGCGTGAGTATGATGGGAAAGGTTTAGAATCCGAGTAGTAATGAGGACCACCAAATTGCATTTGATCACCATGATTTGGTAGTCAGTGATTTGGCGGGCAGTGTTCGGGATGCTCGATTGCTTGATGATTTGTTAGTATGGCAGTTGTCACGAGATATTTCGGGGTGATTTGATGTTTACGTGGGGTGATGCTCAATTCAAATATTGACTATTTGAATTTGACATTCATTGTGAGTCTTACTGTATGGTGATTTGAACATTATTAATGATAATTGTGTTTGTGACGACGTATGATTGTGTTTACAGTGGTGGAATATGTGCGGTATGGTGTGCTTGTGTGATTGCATTCTAAATGATGTGAGTTAGCATTAAATGCGATCTTTGCTGTGATAACTAGAGCATGGATGATTAGATGGTGTGAGTAGACTTGTATATACATGAGTTTTGAATTTGTCTGTGTCTAAGGTCTTAAGATAGTGTGTAACACCCGGATAGTTCCCAAGTAAAATAAAGGCTAAAAGTATCAAAAGATAAAGTTTAGGGGTTGAATTGAACGTTCTCCAAAAATGAAGGACTAAAAGTGAAAAATCTGAAAATTGAAGGGATAGCGGACCGCTATCTCACACCATAACGGTCCGCTATGGGACCAAAATCTGCCTATAAAAGGAATGCTTGACCCCGATCAATTTGCACAACACAAACACAATCACACCATCCATTTCACACACTTGAGCTCTGGTGGCTCGATTCCCGAGGTTCTGGTCCGCTCTCGAAAATCCGGTTTCTCGCAATTCATCCGTAAACTGTTGTAGATAGTACCGAGGTAAGGCTTCTGAACACCCTAAGGTTCCTTTGTGTAAACCTAAGATATAGATATTGTTTATGATGATGTCGGTTATGATTTAGGGTTCTGTCGAGGTATTGATTTTTATATTGATTCATAAGGAGGTTCTGCTTGAGGTGAGTTCCTCTAAACTGTGCTCAATGTAAAATGTTTTGAAATGATTTTTTATCGAAACGAGTCGGATCCCTATGTGAATTCCATGTATATATACCTGTGAATAGCGCTTATTACAGTCGGGAATGGGATGGGACTGAGGGACAAGACTGATCCTCTTGTTTTTAGACTGGTCCTTGTGTGGCTAGTAGCCGGAAGGTCTCAGTATATATATAATAAAAGCTCAGGGTCCTTGTGTGGCCACTAGGTGGGGATTGGGATGGATAGTCGTTTCGTATGATGAATATGATTGTGAAAACGTGATTTGTTTATGAACTCATCAGCCTTGTGCTGATCCAAATGTTTTCAAATGTTTTTGAGCACATGTGACCACTAGCATATAGTTGGCATTCCAGGAGATGTACAAAGTTTTTGAGATAGGGATGACGGAGGGCAGGTTCTTGTGTAACCGTAAGGCCTGAGTGGATGGCACGTTCTTCGTGAACTATAAGTCCAGAAATGAGATGTTGTATTTACCAGTCAGTCCTTATTGTAAAACATTATTATCTATGAAATGAAATAGTTATGACTTGTAAGTCTTTCGCTGTGTGTTTTTGGTATCAACGTCACAGTAACTAGAAGACGACCTTCTGATCAGTATGTAGTTATCTGGCAAACGGAATGTTCTGCCTAGGAAAGAACGGTGTATAAATCTCTCCTAGACCCGTCGTTCTTTCCTAGGAACATGTCTGTTGGAGGTACTACTTTTGTTAGATAATTGTCCTGTTTTACGGGTGTGACATAGTGTCACCTAGGTACTGATGTCTAGGTGATGTTTGAAGTACAAGGGGTGTATCGCACTTTGTGTAAATGTTCAGGACGAGGTCCTGTGGGGAATCATAAACATACATCTTTAGTATGTATAAGTGGTCAGGACGAGGTCCTGTGGGAAATTGTAGTTATATACCCTGTGTGTGGGTATAAATGTTCGGGACGTGATCCTATGAGAAATTATTATGTTATGTGTATGAAGTGTAGGATGATGTCTAGTGTGTGACACCTATATTATAACCTGTGAGTTAATGCCTTGTGTCTAGTCTGAGTATTGTGTCGTTTTGAACCTTCGGTAATGGCCCTACGGGGTACGACCATGTGAACTCTGTGTGAGTATGTGATGACGTGTGGCAGGGGCCACCGTTGTGGTGAGTAAGAGATAAGGTTCAGGTGTTTGTGTGTCTACGAATGATGTGTGCCACACCCCCCAAATCCACTAACGGAGTTTTACCACAAGGCGTGTGACAAACCAGGATCTCAGTCATTAGTTACGTCAAACGACACTATATGAGGTTAAACAAAACCATAAATATTAAGAGTAAATGCGGAAGCGATAAACAAAGTATTTAATGCGCAAAACAAATGCGCCAAAGCTAATGAAATAAAAGCAGATAAATTGTTCAAATATTAAAGGACTCCAATGCATGTCCTAAATGTGCACATGTGCTTAACGACTTGAGAAAACATGTAAGAAAAGTGTCAACACTAGGTTGGTGAGTTCACAGGTTTCAGTTTCATAATAATGTTTGCCAGATTATGTGCATTCAATATATATCAATAGGTAGCTAACCTATGTTCATGTTTACTAAAGCGCTCGCAACCGAAGCTGACTGTTTGTAATGTTTGAATGCCTTCTACCATGTCTATCAACAATGGTGACGTGTTTAGGTCAATATTACACCCGTTCGACCTCCAATCGAGTTAGTGCGACTAACGCGGGTGGGGTTTGTCAAACCTAGTAGTACTACTCAAGATTACCTCGCTAAGTTCATATTAAACGGTTCGATGTGTAAGGACTTTCATGATAGAGTGTTACGCTTAGTCTTAACAAGTGATAATATAAGAATTACAGAAATCATATGTTTGCGTCATGTTTTCTCCCCTAGTTTAAAACAGTAAAAAGGGGTCGTGAAACTCAGCTGAGTTGTGTAAAGCGTAGTAATTAGCACCACACAAGGATGCAATAGAAACCACAAATGGATCACACGCGGACAGTCTAAGAATTCCCTAGAGTATGATCCATAGCTCCACTACTGGTTTATATCAACCTTTAGAAGAGCCTGAAAGATTCTTTCACCGCCGAATACGAGAAAACCGTACTAGAAGAATGGCCGTTGAAAACCGCACTATTTTCAATTTCGCAAAACCGTCACTAGAGGCTTTGGGGTCTAGTATCACAAGGCCAACAGTTGACGCTAACAACTTTGAGATTAAATCTCATGTGATCCGCATGATCCAGTCATCATGCACTTTCCATGGATTACCCGATGAGGATCCACATGCCCACATTGCAAATTTCCTTGAAATTTGTGACACTTTCAAACTGAACGGAGTGTCGAATGACGCAATTCGCCTCCGAATGTTTCCCTTTTCCTTAAGGGAACGACCTAAGGCATGCCTGAACTCTCTTCCTACCGGGTCAATCACTACATGGGATGATCTAGCTCAGAAATTCTTGTCGAAATACTTCCCGCCAGCTAAAACTGCTAAACTAATAAATGATATCACCACTTTCACTCAGGATGATGGTGAATCACTATATGAGGCATGGGAACGCTTTAAGGACATGTTAAGGAAATGTCCTCACCATGGGCTAGAAGTTTGGTTACAAGTATCATCATTCTACAATGGGTTGCATAATCAAGCTCGCAATACACTAGACGCTACTGCAGGTGGTATTTTTGGAAACAATAGGCCACAAGAAGCTTACAACCTAATTGAGGAAATAGCTATGAACAACTATCAATGGTACAGTCCAAGAAACACCAGGGGAGCCAGGCAAGGAGTTCATTCTGTCGATACTGTCACATCACTTTCTGCTCAAGTAGACGCCCTCACCACTCGACTTAATCAACTTAGTAAGGGCAAGACCGTCGCTGAGGCTACTGAAGAAGTAAAGAGTATCACCACGAATACCGAGCAGGTTGACTTTATCGGAACAAATCGCCTACAAAACAACCCTTATAGTAACACCTACAATCCTAGATGGAGGAACCATCCAAACTTCAGCTGGAAGGATAACAACAACCAGGGACAATCTGGCTTCGGACAACAACAACAACAGTTTCAACAAAGACCACCTCAAAACTATCAGCCTCGTCAACAATTTCAAGGAACTAGCAAACCAAGCAACGGGTTAAGCTTAGAGGACGCGGTAACTAAGTTAATCTCTATAACTGAAAGTCAAGCCCTTCTAGCGAATTCCCGTCACAAACAATATGAGGAGAAGTTTAGTCTTCATGAAGCTGAGTTTAGGACACAGAAAGCAACTCTACAGTCCATTGAAACACAATTAGGGCAAATTGCAAAACTTCTATCCGAAAGACAACCAGGATGTCTCCCGAGTAATACCGAAACCAATCCAAAAGCAAATGTAAGTGCTATCACTGAGAGAAATAACAAGGTTTATCCAGAGCCACCAATGCCAGAAGAAGAAGTTCAATCAACAAGGAGAGAGATATTCACCGGAGTACCGCTTCGTCCACATATCGCATAAATAACTACCCAAGAACCACAATCAAAGATAACTCCACCTCCTGCTCAAGTGGATACTCCTCCAAAAGTTTCGACAAAGAGAACATTCCATTCCCACATACCATACCCATGAAGGTTAGTAAAGCAGAAGACTGATGAACAATATGAGAAATTCATCGAACTATTAAGCCAGATCCATGTCAATGTTCCTTTTCTGGATATCATACAACAAATGCCTAAATATGGATGTTTCTTGAAAGATTTCCTTACAAACAAAAGAAACATGGAGGAAGCAGTAAAAAGGACTAATCATTGTGTCGCTCTCATTGAAAGATGTCTTCCAAAGAAACTTTCAGAACCTGGAAAGTTCTCTCTACCTTGTTCTATCGGACCATTACCAATAACCTTTGCGCTCTCTAACCTAGGAGCAAGTGTGAATGTAATGCCTTATGTCATGTTTAAAAGGTTAAATATTGGGAATCCACGACCTGTTAATGCAATTATCGAACTCGCAGATGGATCAGTCAAATCACCCATAGGAGTCATTGAGAACTTACTAGTAAAAGTCGGCAAGTTTGTCTTCCCTGCTTCATTGTTTTAGAAATGGGACCCGACTATTCCGTACCTCTGATTTTGGGTCGCCCATTTTTAGCCACTACTCGAGCCGTTATTGATATGAATGAAGGAATCTTGACACTTCGTGTCGGAAAACAATCAGTGACCTACAACATAGGGGGAAATGAATGCCTATCTAATGATCCATTTGAAATTGCCCAATTCATCGATACTAATCTGGACTACCAACTGAAGAAAGCTAAGGAATTCGACAAAGGAAAGAAACTGAATCTTGGGAAGGATTTTGAAAACATTGACCGGATCGATGAGTACTTTGACAAGCTTCCAAAACTGAAGGACTTGAATGAAGGAACAGGAGATACGGTGGAAGTCGATGGCTCCCACCCAAAGAAAGAATGATGAAACATGTACGGGTCTGGACGACCCTTAAATAAACGTGGCGCTTCCGGGAGGCAACCCGATGATCATGAATAAATTGAGAAGTTGGTGCATACGGCAAAAAGAATGGATCTCAGGTTTGGTTTTTCCAAATTTAAAGTTACTTTTATTTCAGCTCCCAAGTATGCGTTCTCGATACTAGGACCTTAGTAACTTCACTACTACCTTTTATTTTCCTTGTCTGCTTTTATGTTTTCCTTTGTGTGTCAGGTAGAATAACATCACCAAATAGCTCCGCCACTTCTTTGAGGAATCGGAACCCACATCAAATTTCTTTGAAATTCGATGAAGTCTTTAAATCAAAGTGTTGACAACAGCAATAAGTTTTGGCCTTAGGTTATATACTGAATTGATAGGGGGAGTACCAGTTTCTTTTCCCTTAAAACTTCATGCATTTAAACTCCTGCATAGCATAGCATTTCATTACATGCATTTGTACATTGAGGGCAATGCATAGTTTTAAGTGTGGGGTGGGGAATTAAGAGATTCAGGATTACTTGTAACCTCAAAGCAGTAAAAATTCAACTTGTGATTTTCTACCCATTTGACTAAAATGTTACAAAAAAAAAACCTACCTTTTGTAAAACCCGAAAAATTTTCAAAATTTTAAACCCTAATATTTAAAACCTCTTTGAGTTTGCACCTAATTAAATAAAATGAATACATGGCAAGTAGAAACAAATGAATATTATGCATAACGATTCGCTAAACCCTATCCCATCCGTTTTCATGTGAGGAAAATCAAGCCTATTACACAGCATCAAATTTTTGGCGCAATATATAATTATTCGCATGCTCTTGCGTTTGGCATTACCGAGTGTTTTTCGATTGAATTTTATGCATAATTAGAACTTGTGTGACTTATACATATCAAGACCATGAACTAGTAGAATTATGAAAGTGATTGAGGAACCTAGGACTTTATTACCCTTATCCTTAAATCCAAAAATCCCAAAAATATAATCCGCTTAGATAGCCATTTGAGCCTTAGCCTTTTCTTTTCTAATACCTACAATTATCACCCAACCAGCTTCTCGTAAACACCGGTTATTGGCTAACTGTCTTCAAAATGGGAAAAATTATTCTATGTCGTTATTTCAAGTTTATTACCATTGAGGCAACTTTGGAAAGAATCTGTTTCACCCAAAGGAATTGGAATATACAAGAAGGTGGATGTATTAGGAAGAAACAATCGAACTATCTGCAAGGAATTGATGGAAAAATTATTTCAAGGAAATTGAGAAAAAATAATTATTGAAGAATTTGTCTTGATACGAAAAAAAAATAGAAAAAGGAAAAGAAAGAAGTTGGTCTTTTACCGGTTAGACCTTAAAGAGCTGGATATGCATTCTTTTGATTTCAATTTACTTTCCTGTATTCATTTCGCAAAGCCTGAATTGCCATCCAAACTCAGAGAGAATATTTTCAAAGCAACTAATGATGTAAGAAAACGGTGGCGCAAGCAAGAACAACTGCCACCATTATACGGCTTGTCAAAAATTGCCGCCAAAAGAAGAGAGAAAAGATACGAAAAATGTGTGAAGTGTGGCAACTGGAACCACGATGGAAAATGTAGCAAGAATCAAACTCATTCCCAAAGTGAATATACGCACCTGATTAAAGCAGGAGCTGTTAGGCTACAAGCTGAAAGTTCCATACGGAGAGGCAGCAATGTCTACTACGCAGTAAGGAAAGAGTTGGCACTAATGAGAGATCTTGGTCTTGCAATCTGACCATAAACGAGCCACCGGATTAGTTATACCCTCATGATCTGAGTACTGTAAAGGGACCTGTTAGTATTTTTCATTTTAAGCCATGAAGCCGTAGCTGTGTGTTTCAGGAAAGTTGCAGCCCTTCAAACCTTTTAAATCCCTAAAAACCGAAAAAGATTTTCATCTTCACCCCTTTATTTTTATTTTAGCCACATTACAACCCTTTTAAAGTCCTCTTGATTCATGCATACTACTTAGTTAATTGGTGGAGACTTGATTTAAATACAAGCTTATGATCATTGCATAATTCAATTCGAACTTGAGTGTTCTACTTGACTTACATTATCCATACATATAACCCTATAGTTGAGTGAACATTGTGAGGAGTGAAAGTTTATGCATAATTGAAGTTCTAGTAGGCTTGTCATGGATTCCATCATAGAAAAATACAAAAAATAGAATAAGCAACTCAAGAGTTATCCAAGAATTTCCAACTACTTGGAGTTCTATTTCCCTTGTAAAGTTTTTAGTTATGGGTATGATCATGCATGAGTTTGCTTGAGGACAAGCAAAGTCTAAGTGTGGGGTATTATGATATGTCCTAAATTATACATGTTTTTCATGCATAATAATCTCCGTATTATGGTACTAATTGATTAATAACCTTGAAATTGATACTTAAAATGTTAATATTTCACAATTACAGATTATTCGGTGCTCCAAGATAAACAAAGCAAAAACCAGCTTAAAACATGAAGAAATCAAGCTTTTGGAGGACCAAACCCGAGCATTGACCCCCAAGAAGTCAAACCAGGTCAACACAAGTCAACCATCAGCTAAAAGAAGAGCCTGAGGAGTAGACAGGGGCTTGCATAGTCGTGCATCCCTTTGCATGGTCGTGCATTGCCAATCTGGCCTCTCAAGACTCCGATACACTGTCCTTTGTACCATGTTTGATTCCCGAGGTGTTTGTCGTGCAATCCAATGCATGACCGTGAATTGCTCGTTTTGAGGCTTATAAATAGATGGCTTGAGTTCTTCATTGAATCATCCCTTACACACCCCAAGAACACACCAGAGAAAGCTTATTCCGTAGTTAGAGTGTAGTAGTGGTGAGTAAAGGGGCTCTTCCTCCTTGTTTCGCAATAGGGGAGCCTACGAAACTCAGTGTTATGCTAGTTAGTATGGCCATTCGTGGCTAGACTCTTTGTATTGCTAGGGTGAAGATGAAGTTTGGTGCATGTTAATGTTTGACGTATTAATCCAAGTGATATGTTTATGTCTTTAACTATTCTTCCTTAAAACCACCATTTTGGTGGGCTTTTATTATTGTCTAAATCCGTCTTTATATTTGTGAGTGTTCTTGATTTTTAAAGTGTTAAACCTTTTTAATCAAACTTCTTTTGAAGCTTGTACGTCTTTATACAAGTAGAGATTGATAAGCCAAGGCTTGGTTAACACTATTAAGATCGTACGTCTTTATACGAACTCATTATGCGACCAAGAATTGGTGAACTCGTGTTGGGAATGGTACGTCTTTATACTTGGTCCCATTGTTACACCGCCTCCCGGTGAGCAAAATATAATCACCTATTTAATTCTAATACAAAGCATTTTACGTTCGATATCTTAAACCAACCCAGAGATGACCATTCGAAGGGTTGAGGGTAATTGTTCCTTAACGGGAGACACTACCACTTGTTAAAGCTTTTAAATTTGCAAATCAAATGTCGTGAGGACGAGGCTCTAGCGGTGACCCGGGTCACACATTTGTAGTAGTCATATGACTGGATTAGTCAACTTAACATTATCACGTACCAAGAGGATTTGAAATCCAAAGCAATACTATTCGTAACCTGATCATTTCCGACATATTTACTTTCCTGTTATTTACTATTATGTTCGTTACATTTCTGTTACACATTTCATGCACGTTTTTACTTTTCTGCTATTTACTTTACCGCCATTTACTTTTCTGTCATTTACTTTCCTGTTCCACAAGCACACAAAACTCACTCACTAATTAAACCGGCTAAACGTTAACAAAAAGTTGAGTATTGGAATTCGACCGTGCCCATTAGTTCGATACTTGGTTCTTACCTAAACTATATTACGCTGCGATAGATACACTTGCCTATTGTGTGTGTTTTTAAGTTAAAGTAATTATCATTTTATAAATTTAAAACCTGATCTCGTGAAACCATAATCTCTAAATATTATTATATAATATTTAACTACATCAAAATTCACACATCAGTGTGAACAAATGTGTTTGTGAGATTAAACGTATTACGAGTTTCGAGATTTAAACAAATGAGTTATGTATTTAAATATTCAAATATGAGACTAAGGGTGCGGGTCTTGTACCTATAGTATGTGGGCTGGTTAAGAAACTCATGGTGGTATGATGTATAGTGGTCTAGTATGGGTGAGTCGGAATATGAGCTAAACGCTTATGAATATGTGTAGGATACTTTATCCTAGTGCTATGTGTGAGGTGCAGGTGCAGCTAATGAGTTATGTACATAGAGTATAATGTTATGTGTTCATACATGTGTCGTGAGTGTTGTGTCGTTGTCATTGTGAAATGGCGAGAATTGTTATTGTGTCGTTGTCCTTGTGACACGACGGATATTGTGTTTGCATCGTTGTTTTTATGACACTGCAAACAGGATTGTGGGGGATTATGTCTTTCGGGAGGTCACCATAGGTGGTAAATTTTGAGCAGGTCAGTGACAAGCTCAGGGTGTATCAAATGCCCTGACGAGGGTGCTGTGATGAGGTATGTGTTTGTGTGCATATATATATATGTTAAATTTCATACAAGTGTTGAGCTATAATTATTGTGTATGAGATGATATTGATGTGGTGAGTAGATATTAATAATGTGGTGTGTAGAGTCAGATTAACCATTGTGTCGGGATGAGGACATTGTGTTACAACTGTTGTGTCAGTTGGCTTGTGAGAGTCTTGATTAGGACTGATAAGTCGGTGTGTAGAGGTTGGGTGAGATAACGAGTGCATGGTTAACATGTGTAGTAAATTTTGAGTTACTACTGTAGTAAGTTCAATCTATGTCGGAGAGACTTACTGAGTTAAAATGACGGGATGAGTCTTTTGGGATATCATAAGATAACAGGGGTTATCTATATGATGATAATTTATAAATCTATTTTAATAAGGACCGGAGGGACTTGAGTAAAGATAAATATTAAATGAGACATTGACTTTTGTTTAAATTAAACTATTATAACTCGCTCAGCATAGCTGACTTTGTGTGTACGTTAGATTGTGTTGCAGGTGAGCTTTGGGGTCGACGTATCTTGGCTTGGGAGCAGTGTTACTCGGATTGGTGTGCAGACATTCGTGAGGTAAACTTAATGACGTTAACGGTATTAAATAACAATTATTATTTTAGAAAGACATCCGCTGTAGTTTGATAAATAACATGAGTATTTTAAAAAGTATAACCAGTTATAAGAACCAACTGTTTTGTGTCTGATTTGGGGCTTTATAATAAATATACAGTAAAACACTTGGTTGGTATCTATGATACCGATATGTGATTGGTACATGCATGTGCCATCCTATGGTTGGACCATGTGTCTAAAGCTTTTATTTTTTTATTTATTAACTTTTTAAAATCCAACTTTAGATTATATATAATTTAGATGGGATTAGAATCAAATGGGGCTGGAAGCCCAAGTCAACGCGTTTCACTGTCTTCTAAGCGACTTAGGTTTGATCTCGACACCCCCTGTTTTCTAGCTTGGTGACGTCATACGTATTTTTATTTTTTTTAATTAAAAAAAATTAACATTTTTTTCTTAGTAATTTAAAAATTTTGGTTTATAACTTTTAAAATATTTTAGTGTTTTGACTTTTGAAATATAACGTTTAACATTCGAAACCGAATATACAAAAACCGAATCACCTTAACGTTTTATATCTACGTTACGATATGAATTTTATTCAAAATCAAGCCGTCACCCCCTCCTTTAGCCGGTACAACCCTTTTATGACTATTATTATTATTAAATTATTTAAACTATTTAGTTATTATAATGTTTATAAGAACGGCCAAAACCCACGGGTTAAATAGGATATGTTTTGATTTTTTTTTTAAACAAAATTATATTTTTTCAGAATATACCGTTACAACATGATTATTTCTACCTATGTTTGGGCTAGATGCTCACAACTAAGTCGTCGCAACGCGCCACCCACCGTAACGCACAGAGTATTCAACGCTTGTTTAACTTATAAAACATTTTTTATTTGGGTAGCTTTTCGTTCAAGAATTCTTTTTATTAAAAGTAAACGTTTTTTCCTCGGATCCAAAAAAGATTTGTATTTTAGTAAGATTATTTTTCCGACGAGAAGATCCAAGCTCCAAAAATGTCTGATGTCAGACACAAACACAAAAGAGAGGGGAAAAATTATTGAGTAAATAGAACTACTTTGATGAGTTAATCACATTAATTAGTGTTTCGTTCTTTATTAGTTTTTATATATTATATACTAGTTTAGATCCCGTGTATACATATGAGTGAAAAATATAAATAAATAAAATTTTTAAATCTTTATGTGTGTATTTTATACGTGTAAAAATGTATCATATATTAAGGATAGAAAACAAAACTCAAAATACACAAAAAACTAATATATAATTGAGTTTCGAAAATAAATTAAATACTATTTAATGTAATTTGTTTTTCATTTATTATTTGATTGAAAACAAAAGTTAAATAATTAGATTTTTAAAGTTTCATAATGGATAATTTAAAATAAATGTGTTTTATTAATATATTAATATTTTCTTTAAATATATATTGTTGTTAAAAATATGAGGTGTATTTAATAAGAGAGAGAAGCGAAAAAAAATGATAAGAATGAATGTGGAGACGACACTTGGCATGAAAAAACCTTTATTTATTATATAGTATAGATTTTGTTTTTTGTTGTCTTTTTTTATCTTATATAGATTAATATTATTACTTATTTTTCTTATTATTTTTTTTAAAAGTAATCATCTTTATTTATTTAAAAATGAGAAAAAATATGTTAAAAAAACATTTATATATCCTTTCAACAACAAAATGTTTTTAAAGAATTAAGAAAACTTTCCTACAAAAGAGAAATAAAAAAAAAATTTCTAAAAAAGAAAATACAGAAAAAAAAATTTTAAAATAAAAAAAACTTTCACTAAAAAAATTTTAAAGTGTTTCTTTAGAAACGATACAAAATAATGTTTAAAAAAAACTTCCAATAAAAAATATTTTTTTTTTAATAAAATAAAAAAACACTTTTTAAAAAAGAATGTTTCTATTAAAAAAATTAAAAGAGAACTTTTTTATTTATAAAAGAACGGTTTTTTATAAAATAAAGAAAACATTGTTCAAAAGGTTTAAAAAAACACTTTCAGTAAAAATAAAAAAATAAAAAAAAATAATTTAAAATAAATTGAAAAAAATACATTTTTAAAGTAAAAAAACGTTTCTGGAAAAGCTAAAAAAATAATAAAAAAACAAAAAATGTTTATTTAATTTTTTATTTAAGTTTAAAGAAAACGTTTTTTAAACTAAAAGAGCGTTTTATTTGTTTAAAAAAATTGTACTTTTTTACTAAACCCATTAATAATAATAATAAATCATTAACAATAATAATAATAATATAAAAATAAAAAGACAGCAAAGGATGAAACAAATAAAACTTTAAAGTTTTTGGTTTAACATATTAAAATGGTCATATGTTAAAGGAAAATAATGATTGATTTGAAAAGTTTAGGAGGTAAGTATAAGAACGGGAACCAAATCGCAAAACTTGTTTTTTTGGACTCCTTATTTACATTCCTTAGCATCAAATTTTAAAGTTTATTAAAGTCTCTAAAATTAGGGCTATACTGTTCACCCTAAAGTTATTATTTTAATATTTTTTTAGTTTTTTTTATTTTAAAATGTTATTTTATAAATGTATATATGTATATATTGTTTTATATAAATTCAAATATACACTTGTTGTTTTTGGTTTATAAAAATATTTATATAATATGACTCAATTTCTTATAAATTTTATATCAAAACGTAGATAAAAATAAACACGACATATTGGCGTATTGATATTTATAGAATATGATTCAAATTCTTATATATATATATATATATATATATATATCAAAAAGTAGTTAAAATTGTAATTAGAAAAAAGAGAAACAAATAATAAAAAAAGAATTATAGAGATGAGGATGAGAAATTTGATACGTGAATCCCCCATCCCCATCCATACAATTCAACTAAAAATTATCATTTATTAAATTTATATCTCACTTTTCAAAAAGATTTCACATCAGACTTCTTATATCTATCCCTTATTTCAATTAAATAATATTTATTTATTTATTTTTATTTTTTCTCTTTCTTCTACTTACACACACTTACAAAAAGTATAAAATAATTAATAAGGGGTGAATGATGACCCTTTAAATATAAATGGTGGTTATAATTTCCTATAAATATATGAATGGTGGGGATGAGGGAGCTGATGTGAGCGTAAAATTACACGATTTTTCATATTTCCTTTATAACTTAGAGATAAGGGTAAAGATGAGAGAGTTGATGTGAATGATCTTAATAAGTAAAAATAGTGTGAAGGGGTGCACATTTAGTAACACCCTAAAATTATGATGTTTACATAAAGCTGTTAAAATATAAAAACACCGTGGAACTATCAATCTATCATGTGTTTGTTGGTTAAAATTTATCATCTAAGGCTTTGAAAACAACTTAAAAGTCATCCCATTAGAAGGTTTACACCGTCTTCATTGCAACGGTGCAACACCCATGATTTATAAACAAAACTCATATTATTATTATTATTATTTAACTTAAAGAGTTAAATACAAAAGTGGTCCCAACCTTTTCGATTTAAAACATAACTCGCGAAACATGTTATCAAAAGTTTATATAACAACGTTGTACTTGAAAACTAAACAATGTGTGTGAGTTTTGGTATTGGTATCGGTATCGTAACATTTACATAAGTGAATTAACCCAATGTTTACCGTCGATCCTAAGAAGCCCGAGCAACCATCCAACAATTTTTAACCCTTTTGCGTGAAAGCGTTTATTTTAAAGAACAGTGTGTGCTAAGTGAGTTCATAAAACACATGTGAAAAACCATCTTTGAAAACCTTTCTATTAAAAGTGAACTTTATAAAGAAAATTTAATAGTTCATGCCCCGTGTATGGTACGTTGCTCTGATTCAAGCCCAACCAACGTACCACAACAACTTCCAACGTACACTCTTTTCCTTCGTGTACCGTACACCCATTGGCGTATGACCTGCTGCATACAACAACTTTGAGCAAATTTTGCAATAAAATTTATATCTAGCCAATTGTTTAAGAACCTGTCGTTTTACCTGAAAATTTAACTCCAATATATGTGTGTTATAAAGGTAGAAAGTAATCGTACATTCCAAACAAGTTTCGTGAAGTTCAAGGCTTCAAGCATAATAAATTTCTTTACTCTCGTAAACTAATAGACTACACGCTCTTAAGCGGGGAATTCACAACCAAAAGTTTATGGGTTCAAATTTTATAAAAAAAAAAAATCGCCATTCAAAAAAAAAATCAACCTCTTGTTTTCTATTTATCGATAAATATTATTTCAAGCCCTAACATCAGGTATTCAATATTTGAATCGTTTTATAATCATAAAAATGTAGTTAATTCAATAAAAACAATCACTAGATGCCGGTTTGATCGGCAAATTTTTGTTAACGAGTGCTATAACTGTTTCCCCTCTCGAAGCATGTTGTATGAATGCTATTCGAATGCAGTGGTAATCGTTCCTATCTGTTTGCTTTACTGAAGCTAGGTTTTCATTCCTATGACATTGTTTCATTTCAAGTTATTCTGATTTCGAGATTGTTTAATTGGCAACGATGAAATCCCTAATTTGTAGACTGTAAAAGTGAATTAGTATTTGAATATGTTGTTTCCCCAATTCTGAACTTGACTACAGTTCAATTGCATTTAACCTGTTATTTGTAGGAAGTTGCAAATTAAGAACATTGACTAAATCAAGCAACATTCAGAGCATGAAGGTAATCGAAGATGTGTGTTGACTTGGCCGGAAGTGGTTTAGATGTGTGTGTGTGTGTGTAATGGCTTATATAATGGGAGGAAAACTTGATTGTTTAAAGGATGCTGACTGCAATAAGACTAAGCTCATTCACCGTCTGCGAAGTGATTGTTGTATCTTTTATGGCTCACCCATCGATGTTGATTTGGATGTACAGGTAGATTAATGTTTGATGTTGGTTTACATGTAATCTGAATTGTATTATTGTACGTAAATTGATAGTGAATGGCTGTTTGTTTGCTTTTTCTTTCAGTTGATTGGAAGAGCTGTGAATAAAGTATTTGGCGAACTGAAAACTGTAAGGGACATTTTATTTATGGGTATTAAGGGGGACTGTTCAAAAGACGTGTATTAGAAACGTTGGATCGTGTATTAGAAATCGCGTCTATGGGCAAAGAAGCAATTGGAAGCTTGAATCTCAAAAGACGTTTACAAGGGTGATGCATCTCGGCCCACTAATGTAATACTTGTTTCTTTCCCTTATTTGTTGTTGTTGTTGTTATGATTCTCACTTTCTAAAACAGAGTGATCTTTATGGAGTATGCATACTATGCAATGACTTTTTCTTGTTCCAAACAGAGGGGTGTGATTGGTGTTTTAAAAAGAGCATCATCTGATGTACCACGAAGGCTGTTATCACTTGATGTGAATATAAGAAGAAGATCATGCGAGCTTTTGATATAAAAATAATCATGGAAAAGTGCAGAAGCAAAAGGGAGTTTTCTAACCTCCTGGGGAACAACATAAAATCTGATGAGATTAAGGTTGTTTTTGAATCTGCATCAAGACGTCCTTTGGATTTTGTGACTGTTTATATAAGATTGCTTCATGGCAAATATGGTGGTTCACTTGAAGCTGTTCCTGAGGATGATAGGAAGGTTAGATAATATTCAATTAGGTTGAGTTTTTTTGCCTTTCTGTTCAGCTATTTATTTATCGTTTATTGTTGTGGACATACTCATCTTTTATGGTGATTCTTAAAATGTAGCCGTGGATCAAATTGGGGAAGAGTTACGTGAATACTCCTAGTTAAGGTGGTTGATGATACATCCAAAGACTTCAAATTGAAATAATGAGATCTATAAGGTTGTTGTATCGCGATCTTATTATCATTTGTACAAGTTCTTTGTTGTATTTTTTGTTTTTAGAGAAAACAAATGACTTGCTGCCCATATGTTCTGTTGGTTAAAGTTACACATTTTGTGTCCCTATAATTGTAAGGGTGATTTTTTCTTTAAATTTGTGCAGGTACCCCTTTATTGCGGAAATTGTCTGAATATAACTTGAACTAAAAGTTTTATACTCTTAGTTTTTATAGAAATCCCTAAAATGCCATTGGAAGCAGGAATTTGCAAAGTATGTGGCATCAACCAAGATGATGATAAGGTGTTGCTGTGTTGCAGTGTATGGTTTAATGCAGAGTATCGCACATACTGCCCGAATCCCACTCCTTTTAAAATTCCACAAGGTAACTGGTATTGTCCTACTTGTAAGCACCTAGTGGACAATAAATCAAAAGGTGTTCTGCAGATTTTACAATTAGTAGATAGAAGCTGTTGTTGTGAGGAAGCAAGCAATTTTGGATATACTGACTGCTTTGGTAGAGTATTGGCAATTAGAGGCACATAAGGTTGGTTTATAACAGAAAGCATAAAGATTGATGCATCAGTTATCTTTCTGTGAATGTGATGCAATTATTTGAAATAAATCCACTGATGAAAGTTTCATTTTGTTTTTTATACAGAAAATCTTCTTGCTCAAGTTTCTAGTTGAGAAGTCATGTGATTGTCTAGAATCCACTTTTCTTCTCTATACCATTGTGTCAATTGCCATGAAACATTCTTCATGAATTTTGAATTTCAAGACCACAAGAATTTTACTTGTGAAGTAACTATTGATTCCGGCCATGGTGATGCACAGGCTACAGACAGAACCGGATTTGATTGCTTGAATCAAGTTGGCTCAAATAGCTTGTCAAGGAAGTCTGACCAATTCAATGAGGTTGGTAAAAACTTTATTTTCACATTCTCCAAGTTCTTGCTTGTTTCTTCTGTTGGGGAATTTTTATATCCCTATTCGTAAACAAAATTGATTTCATATTCTGATTCATAAAACCTAGGTTCTAATTTGGGTTTCAGGTTGGGCTCAAGAAAACACCCTAACCCGAAAAATGAACCCATTACCCGAATAAAATTTTGGTTCTACCCAAACCCAGATCATGTGTCTTCATTATTGTTTGGCTTGACCCAAATTAATCACACCCTTACTCCTAAATGAGTATAAGAAAAATAGGTGAGCCACAAGATTTTTTTCGTGATAAAAGAAACTAAATAAATCAAACATTGTTCCCTGTTGTTTCTTAATCCCGTTTTTTCATTTTTTTTTGTCAATTTTTGTTTCTAACTATCTATGTTAAAGTGTTAGTTTCTATAGTTTAACCTTCCTTTATTAATTTATTCATTTGAAAATATGTTTTTAGAGCCACTCGCGTTAACAAACACCCTCATTTGACTATAAAAATAAAATATTAACAATGGCTATGTAAATAATCGTAAAATCCGTGCCTTGTTTTCTTAGAATTGAGTTGGAGGATGTGATTAGAGATAAACATAGAGTAAACCAAGGTTGTGAAGCAAAAACAAATAATAAGAAACACCCTAAATTTAGTGTAGGACCTTCACATTCATTATTACCTTATGAAGTTTTGTAATATTCATTAATCGCTATCATCCAAACAAAGGGTACCAAAGTCCTATTTTTACACATTTGTAGTTTATTATAAACCTTTCTATTAATTTAAGCTTAGGAAGAGTATGCCAGAGAAAATAAGTTCAACTAGAGTACTTATATTATGCTTCCATTGCTAATATATGTCGAGCCTAGGGATCTGAAGTTATATGCTGAATTCCTTTTGCCTATATGTGTCTTTGGAAAATAAACTTATAATTCTAATTATTTTCAGGAATATTTCTTCTAGCATGCACTTATATATTTTAAAATGATTAGTGTCCAAAGGGATAAAGCTTATTCACAAAGGCCTAAATTGATTTTGATATATACCTTCAACACTACCATGACGTTTAACCCCATTTCCGACAATAAGTACACACTAATAAAATAGAAATATTCTATATTCAATGTTGGGACCAGTTTGTTGCATATGAACATCGACAACTAAAGGTAAATAAGAATCCATATCCGTAATACATGAGACATAAATTACTATTTATTACAATTATCCACTACAATCACAAATGCACTCTATATAGTATGGAAATAAAAGAAGCACAACACTCGATTCTCACAAGAATGCATAATAGTTACTATGCATAAGAATCATGTAGTTTATCAACATATATGTCCATAAAGACGGTAGCTTTCTAATTAGCCACTACAATCACAAATGCACTATATATAGTATGGAAATAAAAGAAGTACAACACTCGGTTCTCACAAGAATGCATAATAGTTACTATGCATAAGAATCATGTTGTTTATCAACATATATGTCCATAAAGACGGTAGCTTTCTAATTGCCATATAAATTTATGTTTTCCTACACATATTGCAAGACCAAACATAAATTTCATAGAACTTAACATCAATAAACATGCTCCTATTAGTTGGTGGAGGGGTATTTATAGGTGATGGTTAACATTAATGGCATTTACTGTAGATACATCGTCCGCAAGAGGAATATTCTTGATGTATTAGTCGAGTTACTGAAGCAAGTACGAAATATAGTTGTAATGACACATGCAGGTGTATGACTTCACTCGTGTCGTGTAGCATTTAATAATCTCAGCATGCACTACACTTTGTCAGATGTTGTTTATGGTGGTGATCTGTCCTTGTGTTCGGATGATATCAATATCCAATAGTTAGGAATGAGCTCCATATAACTCGTATGGTTTTGATGATCCAAATTATTGATCGGTCATTTAAGGATTGCCAAGACGATAAAAATGTGATGTTAGCCAAGACAATAAAAATGTGATGTTAGCCACTATATTTACAAAACAACTATGAAGGTGTGTGTGCGAAAGGATGGGTTTTTGGTTATCGACTATAGATTGATGGAATGG
This sequence comes from Smallanthus sonchifolius, assembly GCA_023525975.1. Taxonomy (NCBI): domain Eukaryota; kingdom Viridiplantae; phylum Streptophyta; class Magnoliopsida; order Asterales; family Asteraceae; genus Smallanthus; species Smallanthus sonchifolius. The sequence goes on along the minus strand of CM042031.1, from coordinate 65,877,991 downwards.
TCGTAAATGATATATTCCATAAAGACTAAGATAAGTCCATGTGATGGTCAAGTTACTCATTCATAATCAGAAGATTCTCGTACACGTGTCATGCCCAATCTAATGAAGAAATTAGCAACCTTGTAGGTATTCTAAGAAGAAATGATCCCCACCAAGAGATTCTTTCATGTTGCAAAAATCAAAGTTACAAAGTGGTAAACAAACCGTAACGAGTACAATGGAGAGCTACATGGTCTAATACTACAAAGCTGAAGAGATCTTTCTTCGAACTATCTTTTTACAAAGCAACCACTTTCCTAAGAGGTCAGCCACGAATTTTATATTGAGTCAGATGCATCTAAATCTCTAAAGAAGCCTGTGAGAATGAAAATGGCAAAGTGGCACATGTATGAATATTTGGAACCAATTTTGTCATCTCAATACCCATGTATCAAATGCCATGTAACTTCCTTCACGAATCAACGCTGAGCACAAGAATTCTATTTGTGTATGAGTTCATCATTCATGTAGGAAATTCATGGCATTTAAAACATTGGTATTGAGATAGCAAAACGGTTTGAAACAATCCTTCTTGTGTTGTTTTCTCAATTTTTTTTGTTTGGTTGCATCTGACTTGATATACAAGTTGTACTAGTCTCTAACAATGCGACCACCAAATTCCTTCTAGATGTTGACTTCCTTGTAACATTGCTTTATGTCATTACAACATAGAATCTTTTAATTCTACTTGTCGGTATCATTTCTTGTCAGATTTTCGACAATGTTGATGCTGATTTCTTCATTATATTGGAACAAACATAATGTACTAGTATCCTCACATTGAGAATGACTCATTGGATGTTGAGCTTGGTTTGAAAAATGGGCATGGTAACCACTTCAAACGGTGTGAAGTATGCGATCCCAAGAAGCGGTGGATTTCGCCTTAGCCGAGCGTCTTTTCTGAGGCGCTGCTTTGTACACATTGGATCCAACTAAAAAAAAAACAAAATACTCTCTTCTTGACATCATAAGTATGTTCTCTACATCTATCTTCTACTTTATTACCTTTTTAAGAGTTGGAGCGATTAAAGAAACAAAAGAGGAGAGGTAGTTTACCTAAAGAAGGGCATGATGAAAAAGCGCTATCTTGATATATCATATATGATGTTTTGAAGATAAAAGGCCGCTTTGCTCTTAATCTCATATGCAGGTTTTTTACACAAAATATAATCATGTAGAAGAGAAGAGAGCAGAGAGAGAAGGGCAAGTCTTGGGGTAGTTTTTGATAGTCCTTCATAGATATAAGAAGAGAAAGAGAGAGAGAGGGAGAGATTGAGTGAGAGGAAAAGATTTGAGTGCCAGATTTACATAGATAAAAGTGGAGCGTGTCGTTGTACATAGATATAAGAAATAATTTGTTAAGTGGCCAAGTGGGTTTGAGTTGGATGTACTGAGAGATCCTTGGGTGGGTTTAAGTTGGATGTACTGAGAGCTCCTTGGGTTGTACTTAGAGCTAAGCTTCTTTGGTTTACATAGTTTTTTTTATGTGTATTTATTTTATTATCTTATTTTTGGGTGTTTTAAGAATTGTCAATGTAGAAAACATTATCTAGATTTAAAAAGTATTTAAAAAATATCGGGGGCTTCTAGCGCCGTCGGCTTGCGCCTCTGCTTTTGGACCCCAAACGCTTCTGAGCGCCTCACACCTTCTACAACCAAGATGATGAGATGGGACTTGTTTTTTTCCTTTTCCAATGGAATATTCTCATCTACAACTATCCTATGATGTGTACTTGTCTATGGAACATAGTCAATACACAAAAAATCTTTCGCACAAACACATTTGCTAGTTGTTTTGGTGGATTATCATTAGAAACGAGCCATTCAAGTGCTCTTTATTGTGTAATAGTTATCTACAAAGCCATCATCACCATTTATAAACTATCTATTTTTGTCTTTACATGCCTCTACAATAGTCCTACACCACCTTCTATCTCTACACATTCAACATGGCCCAAATCATAGAACTTTTATTAGGTTTTCTTCTTAGACTTCAATGCTTTAAGTTATCATATCTATGCCAAAGAAAAATATCTTGCATCATCTTAGCTCCCTTTAATCTCGAATCACCAAGATTTTGACAAATAATAGTGGAACTTCCATTATCATATCTATGCCAAAGAAAAATCTTATATGCAAGATAGATCAAAAGTTTATTAGTATGAAAAGGACCTAACATCATCATCATAAAAGTTACATTTCAATGTTATCCTTATATTTGTATGAGTAGAAGTACAGTAAGCACCTGAAGTGTACTCTTATATTAAAAGAGGATGAAAGTTAAGGGTAAAGACGCCGCTAGAGCATGATGAAGTGGAACAAGTTATGTTTTTTTTCTAGCTTTCCATATTAATTGATTTAATTGGCAAATTGGTCTAAACATTATGAATTTACCATAATATCCTCTTTGTAGTTTTATTTTAATTTGATTCGATATTTCCACGTCTATAAAATGCATCTATAGAATTAGGGAGGCCGGAACCCTAATTCTGCGAAATAAGCGGCGGATCCAAATAGAGAAGGGCACAGGTGAGTGGTGAATGCTCTCTCTTTGCATCTATTGATCAATCTATCAACCTCTTGTTTTGTATTTATTGCTAAATATTGTTTCAAGCCTAGCCCTAAGATCAGGTATTCTCGACGCAGAATGTTTGAATCGTTCTATAATCATAAATGTAGTTAATTCGATGAAATCAGTAGATGCGGGTTCTGCTTTCTTGGTCTTTATGATGGCATATTTTTGAATCAATGTCGGTAATTGAGTAGTGAATCTTTTTCGGCATTCTATAGTAGTTTCTCCTCTTGAAGCGTGTTGTATGGTATGTGCTATTAATGCTATCGGTTTGTAGTAGTAACCGATTTCTATCTGTTTGCTTTTTAAAGCTAGGTTTTCATTTATATGAATTTGTTTTAATTCAATTAGTAGTTACATATTTGGAAAACATATATATCATTTCCCCAATTCCGAGCTTGATTGCAGTTCAATTGCATTGACCTGTTTTTTTGAAGATAAATTGCATCATAATTCATAAGGAGATTGCAAATTAACATCCTTGACCAAATCGAGCAAAAAGCAGAACATGGAGACCATCAATAAGCAATCATTTCCTCAAGGAGGTTTAATTAGCTCAAGGCTGTACTGATGCAGTAGGCAACCTTCTTGAGGTACGCTTGCACATTTGAGTTCTACTGATTAAATACTATGGATTTTCTAATGCCTTGTGCTTTCTCTTGTCCCCAGGTGCATGCTTTCTTCTGTCATTTCAAAGAAGTAATTGGACTGGAAGAGCCAGTTTCATTTAAAGAGCTTGAACAAGAGCTTCTATTCCCATGTCCATACAGGGTTGGCAAATCATCAATCTTAGAAACAGTTGAAACATTTGTTTACAGTGTACTGCTTCCTGAGCTAGTAAGTAAGGTTCTAGATAGAATAGCTTCAGTTGTCAACTCAAAGTTAGGGGCTAAAATACAATTCGATATGCTTCCAATTAATGAGTTGACCTGGCCGGAAGTGGTCCGGAGATATATAATGGCTTACTTACTATTGGGAGGAAGGCTTGGTTCTTTGAAGATTACGGACAGCAATAAGACGAAGCTCATTCACTGTCTGCAAAGTGATTGTGGTATCTTTTGTGGCTCACCCACAAATGTTGCAGGCATTGATTTGGATGCACAGGTAGATTAATGTTTGGTGTTGATTTACATGTAATCTGAATGGTAGTTATTACAAGTAAATTGATTGCTAATTGTTTGTTTTTTTCCTCTCTCAGTTGCTTGGAAGAGCCATAAATAAAGTATCTGGAAAAATGAAAAGCATAAGAAACACTTTATCCATGGGCATTAAGGGGGAAAGTTCAGATGGTAGTATTCCAGAGTGGGCAAAAGTTCTTGATCCTGTGAAAAAGCTGCCTACAAATGTTGGATCACGTATTAGAAACTGCGTCTACGAGGCTTTAAAGAAAAATCCACCTGAATGGGCAAAGAAGCAATTGGAAGCTTCAATTTCGAAAGATGTTTACAAGGGCAACACATCTGGGCCGACTAAGGTAATACATGTTTCTTGTCTCTTTCTTTTTGGTTGTGATTCTCACTTGCTAAAACAGAGTAATCTTTGATGGAGTATGCAATGACTTTTTTCTTGTTCCAACAGAGGGCTGTTATTGATGTTTTAAAAAGAGCAGCATCTGATGTACCACAGAGGCTGTTATCACTTGATGTGAACGTAAGAATAAGATCATGTGAGCTTCTGATTTCAAAAGTAATTATGAAAAAGTGCAGAAGCATTCTACGCAATGTAGCTGCTAATTATGATAACAGAAGGGACTTTTCTACCCTCATGGGGAACAACTTAAAATCCGATGAGATTAAGGTTGTTTTTGAATCTGCATCAAGGCGTCCTCTGGATTTTCCAACTGTCGATCTAAGGTTGCTTCATGGCACATATGGTGGTTCACCACAAGCTTTTCTTGAGGATGCTAGGGAGGTTAGATATTATTCATTTAATATAAGCTATTTTTCCCTTACTGTTTCAGCCTTTTGGTTATTGTTTATTATTTGTGGACATACTCACCTCTTTAATGATTCTTAATTTGTAGTTGTGGATCAACTTAAAGACGAGTCATGCGAATACATCTGGTCTGGTTAAGTTGGTAGATGATATGTCCAAGGACTTCAATTTGAAATATGAAAACGAGGTTTGTAGAGTCATCCTTTCACAACCTTATTATCATTTTGTACAAGTTCCTTATTGTATTTCTTCTTTTTGGAGAAAATAAATGACTTGGTGCTCATATGTTTTGTTGGCAAAAGTTTCACATTTCGTGATTTTATAACCGGAAGGCTGATTTTTGAATGGATGCAGGTAGCACCACTATTGAGGAAGTTGTCTGAATATAACATGAAGGGAAAGTTTAATGCTGAGGTAGAGAAGGAGCTAGAAGAACTCTTAGCTTCTATTGAAATCCCTAAAATGTCCTTGGAAGCAGGAATCTGCAAAGTATGTGGCATTAACAACGATGATGATGATAAGGTATTGCTGTGTGACACTGAATGGTGTAATGCAGAGTATCACACATACTGTCTGAACCCCCTTCTTTCTGAAATTCCGCAAGGAAACTGGTATTGTCCTGCTTGTAAGCAGCTAGGGGACGATCAACCAAAAGGTGTTATGCAGATTTTACAATTTGTTGATAAAAGCTGTTGTGAGGAAGCAAATCAATTTTTGGATATACTGACTGCTCTGGAGGAAACAGAGTATTGGCAACTAGAGGCACACAAGGTTGGTTGGTTTATAACAGAAAGCATGAAGATTGATGTATTTATTTAAAATAAATAATCCACTGATGAAAGGTACATTTTTTTTTATGCAGAAAATATTCTTGCTCAAGTTTCTTGTGGACAGGTCTTTAGACACCAACATTATTCGTAAGAATCTTGGTGAATCAAAAACAAAGCTAGCCAAGAAGTTTTTGGGTATCGACGCTGATGGACGGATATATTGGGGCTTCCCCTATGTAAACACACATAGTGGGATAGTCATTAATGAGTTGGAGAACACTAATATAAATCCAGTTGACCATCCAACAAGTCATTCCCATTACAGTAATTGTGGTCAATGGTATTTGTTCCAATCTGAGGAAGAAATTAGCAAACTTGTTGGTTATTTGACCGAAAATGATCCATACAAAACAGAATTGAGAGATTCTATTGTGTTATGGCAAAAAACAATGTTACAGAGCGGTCAACATACAGGAAGAAAGAAGTCGGTGGGGGGAGAGACCGTTTATTCTACACGCTTGAACGAATGTCCTTCTCATAATTGTCTAACTACAAATGCGACCGTTTTGCTTGAGGCCCAATACGGTTTTAATATGGAGCCAGATGCAGCTACATGTGTAAAGAAGCCAAGAGGAAAGAACTTGACAAAATGGCACCGGTGTTATTGTTTGGAACCCATTTTTCCATCTCGACACCATTGTGTCAATTGTCATGAAACATTCTTCACGACCGTTGAGTTTGAACACCACAAGAATTCTACTTGTGAAATCACTCTTTATTCTGGTCATGATGGTGCACATGCTACAAGTAGCACGGGGTCCAGTGAGGTTGGTAAAAGCTTTACAGCCCCTGAGTCTTCGTCAAAGCCACTTGTGGGGAACATTCACCATATGTTAAGGCAGTTGTTGATCAATTTATTGGATATGGAAGCTGCACTGCCTGATGGAGCAAAAAGACCATCCATGGCTAGCCCCGAGTGGAGATCCGGGTGGTGTGCATTTGTCAAATCTGCTAATACAATATCCGAGGTATGCTTTATCTTTATTATTTCAGACCAACCCAACCCAACTGTTTTTGACCCGTCTAAAAATTTATTCATACTTGCATTGCAGATTGTTGATGCAACTCTAGCACTGGAAACCATGATCAAGACCGAGTATATCAACAACACTTGGTGGTGGTACTGGTCTTCTGTTTCAGTTGCTGCAAAAACATCCACTGTCGCCGCCCTTGCTCTTCGCATCTACACACTAGATGCTGCAATTAAATACCAGAAAAGCGGCACCACCTCTGATGAACGACACTCGAGAAAAATGAAACAAACGTCAGAAAAAGCCAAGAAAACAAAGGAACCCGAAGAACAGGTAGAGAGAACGGATAAGGGATGAGATCATTGAATGCCACCATATTCACATTCTTGCTAATTTTTTGATTTTGGGTTTAAATCATCAAGAAGCCAATCTGTATTCTTTTCATGCTTTGCGCATTAGCCATGATGTAACTTGCTTATAGTGGTAACTTATAAATCTCTTAATGTACATCCATTTTTTGTGGGAAAAATTCATAGACTTAGAATTAGAATATTCACATGATTTAAAACTAGAGTGGGAACTTTGCCATGAAAAATAATATGAAAATAATCAGATTTTGTGTTGGGTTTAAATAATTTAGGATGTACATGAGTTGATCCGTCTAATCCATTTAATAAGTGGTTTTAAAAATAGATTAAGAAAATAAAACTATATTACAATTCGCCAACTAGTTCAACTCATTTAGATATATTACACAATTTGTACCTGTGTTATATGGTTTGCGTGTCCGAGTTAGGGGTTGAGTTTTTCAATACAAATAATTAAACAAGTCATGGTTAGACAACACCAAACCGAGATGTATGAATTGAGAACTATGTTCATGATTCACAAGTCAGAAAGGCAAGCCCTACTTTGCCTAATCCTAATTTAGCCGAGGACAAGACTTACATAACATCTTTGAAGGTAACTGATGATTATGGTTCAAATCTTGAGCTAGGAAAAGACTTTGACATCTTTAGGTGGTGAAACTTACTTTTCACCTAAACTTGTTACTAGCACGAGTCCCAGTGAAGAAATTAAGTATGAATAGGGTCAAAATTTTGAGTTGACGACACGAATTGACACATTGTCCAACCACCATGAGACCTTGTTGTCACCAAATTTGAACTCCAACAGAATTACCATCCATTCAACAATTTTTGGAGTTCATAAAAGAATTGAGGTGGACTTAGAAGTAGTTACTGCTACCTAACCTCAGTTCATAAATGACACCAAAAGGGGAGAAAATACTTGCTAGATCATTTCATGTTTGTTTTACAAAGGAGAAGGAACTCAAGGAATTCAACATTCCATTTTAAAATTGTTGGACTATTTTATATTTTTATTAGTTCAAAATTATGAAAAAGTAATCGTCTATAGCCCTCTATTAGTATAACTAGCTTATAACCTGTGTACTACATAAGGTGAAAAATATTAATAAATAAAATTTTAAATCTTTATATATGTATATTATAGTTGAAAAAATGTAATACATATACTAACAATAGAAAACAAAATAAAAAAATATGTAAAAATTAATATATAACTGAGTTTAAAAATACATTAAATATTATTCAATTTAATTTGACTTTTATTTACAATTTGATTGAAAACATAAGCTAAATAATTACATTTCAAAGTTTCTTATAATATGAGATAATTTAAAATAAATGTGTTTTATTAGTATAATTAATAATTTGTTTAAAAGTATATTATTATTGAAAATATGAAAATGTATTTATTATGAGAGAGAGGCGGAAAAATTTTATGAGGATGAATATGGAGGCGACACGTGTCATTGAGAAACCTTTATTTATTATATAGTATAGATTATTTAAATTTTATCTAATGAAATAAATTATATTACATTAAATCATCTTGTATTAAATGTAAAGTTAAAATTCCCGTGTGTTAAGTGTGTACGCTAAGAAAAAAATTAACACTAATAATACAATAACACTTCACATAAATTAAGTAAAATAAATATAAACAAAAATATGAAAAATCTAACTAATTTAAATATGATGGTTGAAAACAATATCATGTAACACCCAAAATTTCAACCCAAATTTAACTTTCAAAACGGGTAGAAATATGTCACATTTACAACCACTAAAAGCAACATCATTAGTTATTTACAAATAACACTAAAAGCAACATCATTAGTTATTTACAAACAACCCATATTAAGACTTATCTTTTCCAAAAGAAAACAAGTCAAAACATAATTAAAAACAACCAATAAGTTAATTAACATTCAACCTTACAAAACCATTATTTAACGACCCTCACACCGAGGTTAGGTTTCACAAAAGCAAACACTAAAAGATCTTCTTGAGAATCCAATCCACACAGAGCATTACTCGAGGCTAGACCGAAGCTTTACCTACACCAAAAAACACCTCATAATTCGCCATTAGTAATGATATACAACCCCTAAAAGAACCCCCCAAGTCCCTATACCAAATGTCAATCCCAAACTACATTTCAACATTTTTGGGCGTATGAGGCAGCGCTTACAGAAAGTTTTGAGCGTTCAGCGTCTGGAACGTCAGGCTGGGCGCACGCCGACCCTGCACCAGCTCACCATTTTGCTGATTTCTAGCCTAACCAACCCTTTTACCTCAACCCCCAATGAGTTTTTAACATCAAAACAAATCCAATTACATACATACAACATATATGGACTTCTTCTAAGTTTGGTGTGTCCCTATTAACCAAGTCAATTCCCGTGAGATTCTTGTGATCTCAAACACCCATTTCATTCCTGTGAAGTTCATAGACTTCAATTACACCAACATGTGAAATTCAAAGACTTCAATCCCCATTTCATCTTTATGTGAAGTTCAAAGACTTCAATCCCCATTTCACCCTAGTGAGACTCGTGGTCTCAAGTTATTATCACCTTTGTGAGATTCAAAGATCTCAAACCACCATTGCACCCTTGTGAAGTTCATAGACTTTAATATCACCACTAGTGAAGTTTAAAGACTTCAATCACCCATTTTACCCCTAACATTTGTATATAAACAACACCAAATAACATACATAAAAGCATACACACATAACAACAGTCACCTTGTATAATCTATAAGTTATTTTCACACTTGTGAGATTCAAAGATCCCAATTCCACCATTATGAAGTTCATAGACTTCAATAATCTTATTTCACCCCACCCTTTATATGTATCGTACACATACAAATTTAACACCAATTAACATACACATAAGTAATCATACATGTGTATCAATAACCACCTATCAATTACTAAGTAAGTGTAAAAACACTTACCTTTAGCTTTGGATGACTCCGGTTAAGCTTCATTTTTATCAACTTGATTATCTAAACATTTACACCTTGTTTGGTAATCTAGTGATCCCAATTCATTTACCAAATTGAAATTTAATACCCACCTATGACCTAATGATCAACACCTTTTCTTAACTTGGTTAATAAAACCTTAACCAAACCTCTAACTCCAATAACAATCATTCAACCCACTTGACCCGTTAAGGTTTATCCAAGTTTCACCCAAATCCTCAATTTCATAAATCGATTTCATAATATATTAATCTATAAGCTCCATAAACACTTACCAACTCTGTCATTTAAACATCCCTAAATCAAAACCCCAAATTTTCACCTCATGAACCCTAAATTTTAATTCATCAAATTGGATGTTTAAATGATGAAATTATTGACTCTCCATCATCAACAATACTAGATTAAGGTTTATAATCATGATTTAAACCACAACCTCCCACCAATTGATCAAATTAGAATTTTCTACCAAAACACAACAATGGGGGTTCAAGATATGGAAAAAACCACTTACTTGATGATTAGAACGTGATGAATACTCCAAAACCAACTGATTTCGCATGCAATATCTCAAAAACTGATCTTGGCTTGTCCCCCCTTTGCTCCTTTGCTTTTCATGACAGAAACACACACTCTTGTGTGTTTTTCGTATAACACCCTGAAAATAAATGAAAGAATAAATGAAACGGGTTCGGTGGAATAAAAATAAAGATTTGGGTCGAGGCAACCAACGAGCTCACGTACATGAGTTTTGGGTTGAAATGAGGTGGGAGGGAGACTAAGACCTAGCTTTCTTCTCCCATTCCCATTCATCTTCTTCACCACCTTTACTTGTAGAGAGAGAAAATGAGAACATAGAGAGAGAAAGCTCAAAACCCGCACCTGAGGCCTCCATCTTAACCCGAGATCATTGCTGGACCATTGCTAACGATTGGAGAAAGAGAAATCACGCGAAAAATCAGGTAATCAACCTTTCCAGATTCGAGTTTTAGTTTGAAAATGGGTTTTTAGGGTTATAAGTGGGTTTTCACAAAAAGTCAAGATTTTTACATGTAAAACAGACTAAAAAGAGAGGATTTAGCTTCATGGATGCAAGACCAAAGTTTTGGACGTAAAAAGTTGATTACTTGAATCCAAAACGAAGAATTTAGCCAAGAACACTTGAATGGACCGAAAAGTCCATGAATGGACCGAAAACGCTACCTAAACCGAAAAGTATTTCGGTCGAAATAGGAAAAAGGGTGTTTTTCGAATGAAAAAGTTTTCGGACAAAATAATTTTTCGGATGATGGACGTTTTCGGACAAGATGGTTTTCGGACGAAAAGGATTTCGACCGAAAAGGGTATTCGGACGAAAAGGATTTCGACCGAAAAGGGTATTCGGTTGAATGAGATTTCGACCAAAAGTGATTTCGGTCGAAAAGGTTTTCGAGCAAGAAGTTTTCGGTCAGAGTGTCTTAGATGAAATCTTGTACTGATGTGTCTCATTCGTGACGATTCGGACATATTAATTAGCCTTTCACCTAGCTCGAGTTTTCGTTGCTGAGTGAGTTAATATATTTAAGTCAGGTGAGTTCAAAGATTCTTATTTTTTTTACTGTTTTATGGTGGTGTGCATACTAAAAAATTAGATGTTTATAATAAATGTATTTTATTACTTAAACATTTGCTAAGAAATATAAGAAACGTAACAGTCTACTTAACTGAATGTTTTACAAGGAAGAAAGATAAGAAAGGTAACGCTTTATTTAACTAATCTATACTATATAATAAATAAAGGTTTTAATGGGACACTCTCTCATGCATCCTTAACATTTTTCCCCCGCCTATTTGTCCTATTAATTATACAAATTTTTTAATTGTTTTTATAATTTTTTGTTTCCCGCCTCTCTCTCCTATTAAATAATAATGATTTCTATATTCTTTTTATAAAACGTTTTTCATAAATATGTAATATGTAAATCTTTATTACTAAATATATATAACATTGCATTTATTCAACCCGTGTAATACACCGGGTTTCTAAAGTTTAATATGAATTAACATGTATCAGTTACATAAAAAAATAATACTCAGATAAAAAAATGTTTTAAAAATTAACTTAACAAAATTTACAACTATTACGTAATATTTTATTCAACCCATGTAAATACACGGGTTTTAAAGACATAAATTTTTATTACTAATTACATTTATTCAACCCGTGTAATACACGATATTCTCACCTAGTGTTTTATAAACAAAAAGATGAGAAAGAAAATGTTTATTTAACTATACGTTTTATAAACAAGAGAAAGAAAGAAGAATGGATTTATTTAACTATGTGTTTTATAAACAAGAAGAAAGAAAGAATAATTGGTTTATCTAACTATATGTTTTATAAACGAACAGAAAGAAAGATATAAGTTAAATACATGGTCTAACCTGTAAGAGTATGGTTGCCACAGAAGAGTCTTGAGGTAGTGGTGTAGTCTTGATACTAGTGCTATCCGAAGCCTATGACAGTGTCATGACATTAGTTGTATGCATGCCATATGAATAACCGTAATAGTGCTCGACAGGGCACTGTAACGGGTGATATTGCAACTGGTTAAGAAGAGTAATGACGGTTGCTCTAGTGATGACGGTCACCTAAGAAAAGAAGTCCTTAATTGGTGGATACAAGAAGTGAGTATCAACCTTTGGACGTTGAGCCTCAGGGAACAATACTTGCAAAGAAAAGAAGTCCTTCATGGACATAAGAAGTCTTTCGTCGACAGTAAAGAAAGAAACATATATAGACAATAATATATGACTTAATAAGAACAAAGTACAAAATAATTAAGTATTTATCTACATGTTGTATTGTGATTTATTATTTAGTAATATGAAGAATAATTTTCATTAAATGAGTTTTATATGATTAACATGTGAAAGAAAAGATTTGTACTAAATATTTTAAAATTTTGAACTCACGAGTGTTAACTGACTATTTTAGTATGCACATTAGGTAATAGAGGAAAGAATCATGAGTAAAGCTGAAAGAGCTTGGAAAGAATGGTTGGGTGGATGTTGATGATGAAGACTGACATCCCAATTATCTAGTTTATGAATATTGAACAATGTTATCTGAAAGTTTTAATTGATTCTGAATTATGTATAGACTTCCGCTGTATGTTTTAAATGTTAATTAAAGGTTTAAGAACTATGTTTAAGCTTATGCGTGCCAACTATGAGACGTACCTAGTTTGGGTCCTTTCATTTCGTGACCCCTCCCCTAAATCCACCAGATTTGTTAATTTATCAATTCAGCCCCCTAAACTTTCAATTTTGACCATTTCTGTCAAAAGTCTAGAATGCTTAAGGACAAAAAGAATCTTCCACTTTTATTTGATTTAATTACACCCTTAATATAATCTAACGTATTATATAATAAATCTTGAAAGCGGTTCATTACACATCAATAAAAACTGATTTAAATTTAACCTCAATTAACTAATTATAAAAATAAAGAAATTTATATTTATTACATTACATTTTTGTATCATATCATATTATATAGTATCAAACTGTATTAAATCATATCATATTATATTATTATATCATATTACATAGGCAAAAGATATTGTAGTGAGTAATATCATATTACTTATGCAAAAGTTGTTGTAGTAAATAACATATAAGATCACATTATATTATGATATGTTATATTTAATGTTACTATTTATTATTTTATATTAATATTAATATTATTTTCTACGTATTTATTTGTAACCCGACAAAAACTTTACAAACAATTTGAAATTTTTAGCAAAATTAATCATCATTAACATTTTTTTGATACTTATGTTTTATAGCAATCCATAATTTATTATAGTAATTGATTACTTGTCTAATTTTAATATAATTATTTAAAAGACTGATCTTAGAGTATGTTTTCAATACTTAAAATTAAGTAAGGATGATATATCATGTTTATAAAAATTGTCCTCAAATTAAAGAATAACATTTTATTTTATAGTAAAAATAGGTCCTATCATATATTTATATGAGTTATTTTGATTGAATTAAAAAGGATTCTAATATAAAGTTTCAAATAATACTCGAACCTAAATATGTAAAATTTTTAAAGTCACTACAATATATTTTTTAAACATATTTTCATCTATAGTATTACATTGATTATCAATTAATATTTTTTGTTTGTCTTATTCACTCTATATATATGTATTACATTGATATGCACACAGAAGAAACCCTAGCTAGGTGCACGAACATACTCTTTCCATCCCACCGGCCCTCTCAAGTCTCAACTCACCTGTAAGACGATGCCGCTTTGTCGATGTACATGAACCGGTGGGATCCGCCGTGTGCCATAACGGAGTTCACTCTCTGCAACGCTAGTTCAAGGTAACACGTTTGTTTTGTTTTTCAAGCATAATAAATTTACCATATTAATATCTTCTGTGATTTTATTTTAATTTTATTCGATTTTTCTACTTCTGTGAATGAACTTTTTTTTGTATATATACTGATATATCTACCAACCTCTTGTTTTCTATTTATTGAATCGTCTTATAATCATAAATATATTGAATTAACAGAAAGCATAAAGACTGATGTATTGTTTATCTTTGAGTGAATATGATGTTTTTATTTGAAATAAATCCACTGATGAATGCTTTTATTGTTTATACAGAAAATCTTCTTGTTCAAGTTCTACTGAATATTGAATACTATGGTTTTTCTAATGCACTGTGTTTTCTCTTGTCCCCAGATTCATGGTTTATTCTGTCGTTACAAAGAAATCATTGTAGTGGAAGAGCCAATTTCATTTGAAGCGCTTGAACAAGATCAGCTTCTATGTCCATGTCCATATGGGGTTGGCAAATCATCAATCCTGGAATCATTTGATCACAGTGTACTGCTTCATGAGCTTGTAAGTAAGATACTAGAAAGAATAGCTTCATGGGTTAATTCAAAGTTAGGGGTTAAACAACAATTAGATATGCTTCCAATTAACGAGTTGACCTGGCCGGAAGTGGTTCGGAGATATATACGTAATGGCTTACTTGCTAATGAGAGCAAGACTTGGTTCTTTGAAGATTACTGACACTAATAAAACTAAGTTTATTCACTATCTGCAAGTGATTGTTTTGCAAACAGTGAATGATACCACAATCACTTTGCAGACAGTGAATGAGCTTAGACTTATTCCTGTCAGCAAAGTTTAAAGAACCGAATCTTCCTCCCATTAGCAAGTAAGCCATTATACATCTTCTAACCACTTCCGGCCAGGTCAACTCATTAATCGGAAGCATATATAATTGTATCTTAACCCCTAACTTTGAGTTAACAAGTGAAGCTATTCTATCTAGAAGCTTACTTACTAGCTCATGTTGGAGTACCTTTGACCAAATGTTTCAACTGTTCCAAATGATTTGCTAACCCCATATGGACATGGACATATATAGAAGCTCTTGTCATCACCGTTCTATTGCCATCACCAATTCCATATGAGCTCGAGCACCATGCCGACCCCAAGCCAGATTTAGATCCAGCTTCTGAGGCCTAGTCTGGTGGCAGATTCCACCTTTTGGTTTAAGGTCTCAGAGTTGTACCTTTTGTGTATTTTATTGTCCAAACTCAAGAACACTTTATATTTCGTACTTAGTTTGTTGTTTACGTTATTTACGGCTTTCCTTTAGTTTATTTTGCTTGTTGATACTCACTTTTTTCCTTGGAGTTTGATAGATATCTTAATGTGTGGTCTCACGAGGAATGTGAGCGACGTCACTCACTTCTTGGAAATTTGTCACACATTTCACCATTAGTTAGCCAGGGGAGTTTTTCTGTTCCTTCTTCTTACCTTACTTTACTTGTGAGTGTATATTAGGGACAATGTACAATTCAAGTGTGGGTGGGTATTAAAGGGCTTAAAAACTCCTAATTTTTCAAAAAAACTCTCATTGATGGAATTTGCAGAGAAACGAAAGTGATTGATGGAATAATTATAAATTCCTTTGAACCGACTCGTATTTTGTTCATTATTAATACGTATTGTCCTCCATTTTGAATGCTTTTTGTTACAAACTTGTTTGAATCGACACTTATTTTGTTCATTATTAAATTCGTAGGTTTTATTAGCTGATTGGTGGAATTTGAAGAGAAATGGAAGCGATCGTGGAAAGTTAGAAGCTGAATTCAAAAGAAGAAGAAAAGGTCAAAGTCAACATCACATGATATGGCCCGTATTGTCTCAATACGGCACGCATCAACTTTATCCGGAGCGAATTTTTTAAAAGCCAATTTTTAGGGACCTGATATGGCCGGAATTGACCCAACACGACTCATATCGGTTGTTAGACGTGTTTTTAACCCTAATCCGTCTTATTTCGCAAGGGAGCTTCATTTGGGAGACTTGGGAGAAAAACCCACTGTATCAAATCACTCTGAAGGGCGATTTTCATCCCAATTTCATAAAAGGTCAAGAATATCAACTTCAAGGTGGATTCTAGTGATCTACAACCTACTTCTACTTTGATCCCAGTGTGGCTCATCTTTGTTATCATGTTTCACTCTAGTTTTGTAAGTAGTTTAGGTATCAAATGTATGACAAGGTGTTGGACATGATCACCAAGAATGGCTTCACACATCAAATGTATGATAAGGTGTTACCTTGAGTCAAATAAATCGGGTGGAAAGACTTATTCCAACTTACAAATGGTTACAACAATACTCTTTTGCATTTTTTCCTAGTCTTCTATGCAATTGTTTTGGAAATATCACATGAAAGAAAGTGCACAACTTGGTGATTGCATCCCATATCGAAGACAGAATCATTCCTCGTTAGGCAATCGGGAGTAAACGTTGCATAAACACATGATAATCATGACTCTTAAAGCTAAAGCTATAATCGTCAAGGTTTTAAAGGTTGAAGAAATACGTCTATATTATGTCTGGGCTCTTTTTTCCATGAATGACTAACAAAAGATAAACATATGTTTAATTCAAAGCCATTCAAGGAGGTAAACAACATATGGTAAGAAAGACTGGCATACAATGACATACAATGGTAACATGACAAGGAGGTAAACAAAACCATGAATTATCTTTGTAAAATGACATAAAATAGTTTTTGCAAGCATGAATCGTTTGTTAGGGTAGGCCAAGTTCTGTTATTTTCGTCTCATAAAATTTACTTGGTGGTTTCTCACCCTTGGGTATCATGTCTTTAATGATGGAAGTAATTGATTATAACTTAACTTGGGTATGTTAGAAGATGATTTCTAATTCAACAATTTAGTTGCAGCTTCTAATTTTGAAAACTATCTCACAAAGTCTTGTCGACAGCTTCTAACATGTCAATATATTTCCTCGCTGCCAGATTAGGTTCTTCCTCTACCATTGTCTCTCTATATACCATATTATTTAACACTATTTGAGTGCAACCGTCAACATCATCATCTATCGTATTTGGTAATTGAATTGGACAAGCCTCTATCTTCTGCCTTTATTCACCATGGTCCCACAAGTATAATAATTAGACATGAATCCAAATTTAAACAAGTCGGCCTTCACATCTTAACCCACCTTGAAATTTAAAATTTGACATTTGGAACAAAGACACTTAATGGTAATAATCGTTCTCCTTAAAAACTTTCTTTTTCTTTCTACAAACATCAACTCCATTGATAAATTTAACTCTAATACACCCATTTATGCATTATTTCTATACATCCATTATTTATTTGTTAAATATATCAATATAATTTCGACAACAAAAAGCAATAAACATCAATACTCTAAATCAACGTAAACAACATCCATAAAAATATATGTATACACCCGTACAAAAACCCTAGTTTCAACCCAAATTCAACTACACATTCAACCTAACAAATGGGTGTTTTCTGACGGAAATCCATACATAAACATGCTTATATATACATCAACATAAATACACACAAAAAAACTATCAAAATTCATCCAACATTTATACAAAAACATACATTTATACACTCATACAAGAAACTCTACTTTTACTCGCTGGAAAATGAACAGACGATGACACTGTGGTGGTGGTTCGTGCGTCTGTTGCCCTGTAGTGGTGGTGTTTTATTCACTGAAAATGAAGAGAGACATATATGTATATATATATATAGAGAGAGAGAACACGGTGATGGCGGTTCACAGTGGCAATGACTCGGTGGTGGTGGTTTGGACAGAACGGTTTGGACACATTTTTATATCTAAAATTACCGACAGATGCTGCGAGGGAAATCGGTTGCTAAATGTTATTGTTTTATTTTTAATTATTTATTTTAAAACAATTTTGTATTTTTTAATTAATGACCGTCAGTGAATCCTTCGTAAATCCGTCGGAAACTACCGACGAATAAATCAGACTGTCGGAAATCTATTGATAATCACCGACGGAGTACGACATCCGTCAGTAATTACATATGGATTTTCGAAGGATTGGTTCCCCACTCATTTTTTCCGATTCATGTTTTCTGACGAACGTCGGTTATTGTCTCTATTTTACGTTGCACACTCCCACATAACATGATATTGAGTGTTTTAAAAACATGTGTATTTAATATTAGCGTTGTTCAAACCTGTTATTAAATATCGGTCGTTCAAAGCATCAAGATTAATTATAGTAGTGACTGTTAGTTAGACAAGCTCACATCTTTTTTTTTCTTTCATTATTTCTATTTGATTTCTGATTGTGTTTCTTCTATCAATTCTAAAGATGAACTCCATTATTATCGGATGAGATAATTCATATATAACAACTTTACATATCAAGTTACGTCGCGTTAAAAAAATACAAATAAATTACATTACACTTGCATAGATAAATTATATTACATTTTCGCTATTTATGTTCTATTATAATGATAAAAAACTTCATGCCATATTTGAGCATGCAGGTGTTGGAAATCACTGAGAGAGTGATAACTCATATATAATGAGCAAACACTTTTATTTCAAGCTAGTTTATCATCATACCAACAACCTCATAGCATTGGTTACACACAGATTACATTACATTTCTAGATTTTGTAACAAGATGAGAAATGTAAGTTAACTGAAACATAGAAATGTGTGCACAAGGGAGAGTCATGCACACATGATAACTCAACTCTTGTTACCGAGCTACATCCCATCTCCAGAGTTGAGGAATCCTACCGGCTTATTGCGTCGATTCCCAACTTCGTTTCAATTTACGTGCTCGTCAACAAAGGACTTCGAGCAAAGCTTTATTGAAACGTATGCTAGTTGACATTCGAATTTCTAGACCACCAATTCCAACTTAACCACTAACACCATACTTGCTGCTCAAATGACGAATTCAATGTCGGATTCGTCAAATTTAATTTCTGATACCACTGATTCCAACTGAAAGTATGGTGTATGGAGTACTTTCGGTTTCTCACTATATTATCGAAGATTACATTTCACGAGAGTTATAGATTTGAAAATGAAAAAAATGTGTTTGAAGGCGGTGGGTTTGGTTTTGTGTTATAAAGAGCATCACTGATGGATTTTTGTCGTAATTTCTTTTTTTGACAAAATTAGGAATCTTTCTTGAATAGACTAGTTATAGGGAAGTGTTTTTTTTAATTCAAAGTTTTTGATGGATTGTCTATCGGCAACCACATCCTAGACAAACGAGTTGGAATCTTTCTAAAAATGGATCTAGCTAGGGAACTAATGGTCTGAGATGACCAGCGAATTACCGATGGAACTCCGACGGTTTGACAAAAATAAAAAAACTAAATGAGAATGTGGAATTAGACGCATTCTGTCGGGGATCCATCAGTAAACGTTCGTCGATGAAGCCCTGATTTTGTAGTAGTGTATTTTCCTCGTCTTACATGTGTACGCTAAGGTAAAAGTTAATGTTAATAATTAAATAACACTTAATAGTCTATTATTATTATATTCGTTCGTCGACGAAGCCCCGAATTGTCACATGACTCCCCGGGTCTTCCTTATTATTATATATATTTTGAATAACTGATTATTATTATTATTATTTTGTTGTTGTGGTGTTATACTTATAGATGTTCACCGGTGATGGAGCAAACTTGTTCGTGATGCGTTTCAGCTCGTTAAAGACTAAAGAGAAATTTGTTTGCATTAGTTTTATTTTCTATTTGGTTGCATTTTACATGTATTGAAATTTGGATTTCGTACAACTGAAATTTGGATATTTGGTATTGTATTTTGGTTGGGATTATGTAGTTTTTTTTGTTGCTAATTTGGAACTTTTAACAAGTAGGTGAAATTTCGGATATCCGACTTTGAACACCCCTATTAATAGATATTAAGCAAAATAAATATAAACTAAAATAACCCAATTAATTGAATACACGATGGTTGAAATATGCATCATCGTTGAGTTAAACTAAAGTGAATTAACAAATCATAAAAACAAAGATTTTAGAAGGTTTGTGTGGGAATTTGAATGTTTAGGTAGACCGGTAAATGATGTTAGAAGTATAACCAAACCAAACCAAACCAAACCAAACCAAACGTACCCAGTATAATCCCACACATAGCTAACGCTATTAGTAGGGTCTGGGGAGGGTGTGATGAGGGCAAACCTTACCCCTATCCCAAGGGATAGAGAGGCTGCTCCCGTTTAGACCCCCGGCTTCATGGGAAAGAAAAAGATAAAAATATAAATAAAATTAATGAGTAATAAAGTAAAATAAATCTAACATTAATCTAACAATTAGCAGTGTATGACTAGAGTATATTAGTCACAAGAAACACAACACACCTACAAGAAACAAGACATACGCAAAATCTTTGCTAAACAACTCTACTCTCCCACACAACGGGCCACTCATCCTAAAACCCTAATACGACGTCTCCATGAAATCCTATCATTGATCATGTCCTCTGAGAGGTGTAAATCTAGCAAATCAAGCCTAATCCTCTCATCCCACGTTAATTTCGGTCTCCCCCTGCTCCTTTTCCCCTCTACAACGAGAGTTTCCACTGTTCTCACTGGATCTGTGCTCTGTCTCCTCTTGACATGTCCAAACCATCTCAATCTTCCT
This sequence comes from Smallanthus sonchifolius, assembly GCA_023525975.1. NCBI lineage: Eukaryota > Viridiplantae > Streptophyta > Magnoliopsida > Asterales > Asteraceae > Smallanthus > Smallanthus sonchifolius. The sequence continues at coordinate 65,857,222 of CM042031.1, read as the reverse complement.
TCTCTTATCTTATCTGAGATACATGTGACTCCCAATCTCTTCCGAACAACTTCATTTCTTATTCGGTCCTTTCTTGTGTGTCCACACATCCACCTCAACATCCTCATCTCAGCTACATCCATTTTTCGAGCTTGTGTCTTCTTGATGGCCCAACAATCGGTTCCATATAGCATCGCTGGGCGAACTGCTACCCTATAAAATTTACCCTTTAACCCTATTGGGAATCTCTTGTCGCACAAAACACCCGAGGCCGCTCTCCATTTACACCAACCAGCCTGCACCCGATGGACTACATCATTGTCGATGTCCCCGTTACTCTGGATGACAGATCCTAGATACTTGAACTTCAGTGTCTTAGGGACAACCCCACCTTCAATAGAAATCTGGGTCTCCTCGTCGACGTTTGCACCACTAAAGTTGCAGTGAAGGTACTCAGTTTTAGATCGGCTTATCTTCAAACCTTTGTGCTCTAAGACTGTTCTCCATTCCTCTAGTCTGTTGTTCAATGTTTCTTTACTTTCTGCAATCAACACGATATCATCAGCAAAAAGCATGCACCATGGAATTGCATCTTGAATCGACTTTGACAACTCATCCAAAACTACTGCAAAGAGAAAGGGGCTTAGTGCCGACCCCTGGTGAACTCCCACTTCCACCGGAAAAAAGTCTGTATCCCCCACGGGTGCTCGGACGCATGTCTTAGCCTCATGATACATATCCCTAATTGCCTCAATATATTTACTAGGGATCCCTCTTCCCTCCAGACCATAGTTACCAAATACGCGGTTCGCTCCGGTACGGGTACGCGGTTCGGGTACGCAATTCGCTAGAGTTAACGTATTCGGTACGGAGGGGGGTAGGTTCATTTCGGTACGAACCGGTACGGTGTACCATGTAGTTCGGTTCGATGTACCCGAATAAAACATAAGTTCAAATAAAATATAATATTTGCCAAATTACAAATAATAACATAACTTCAAAATTCAAATACCATTTAATCCAAAATCCAAAATAGAAAAAAAACATAAACATAACAATCCAAAATCCAAAATCGGTGAAGTATATGGTTAGTGAGGAGCTAATTCCCGTAAGTAACTATGAACTCGGTTCAAAATCGGTGAAGTATATGGTTAGTGGTTAGTGAGGAGCTAATTCCCGTAGTTACCGACCCCTAAAATTCTACAACGACCGAATTCTTGACCAAAATCGCGAATTGGTTAGTGTTCGGTACGATTCGAATTGAAACTTGGTACAGCGAATTGTATCGATTTGGTTCGCCGTACCATACCGATTTGGTACGCCGTACCATACCGATTTGGTACGCCGTACCATAGCGACTGGGATCGAAACGATTTTCGATTGGGTACAGCGCGAACCAATTCGCGGATCGCGGCTCCTTGAGCGAATTCGGTAACTATGCTCCAGACTTTCCCAGATCAATCTTCTAGGCACACTATCGTACGCCTTTTCAAGATCGATGAACACCATATGTAAATCATGTTTCTTCTCTCTGTACTTTTCCATTAATCTTCTTAAAATGTGTATCGCCTCCGTAGTGGACCGGTCTGGCATGAACCCAAATTGGTTTGCTGTAACCTGGGTTTGTCGTCTAATCCTTGTATCTATAACTCTTTCCCATAATTTCATTGTATGACATAGGAGCTTAATCCCCCTGTAGTTAGCACAACATTGGGCATCTCCTTTGTTTTTATATAGGGGTACTAAGACACTACGCCTCCACTGATCTGGCATCTTCCCGGTTTCGAAGATATTGTTGAACAGTCTTGTCAACCACTGAACGCCTTCCTCTCCCATACACTTCCATGCTTCAATGGGTATGTTGTCTGGACCGACTGCCTTAGCTCTTCCCATCTTCTTAAGAGCACTCCTCACTTCTTCCTGTGTGATATTTCGACAATAACAATTATTTCGTTGACTGGATTGAGTAGTGGGATTCTCCGTTATGGCTAGACTTGGTCTACAACTGTTGAAAAGGGTGTAGAAATAGTTTTGCCATCTCAGCTTGATGTCTCGTCCCTTTACCAAAACTCTTCCATCATCTTCCTTGATAAACTTCACGACCCCAAGATCTTGTCTCCTACGCTCCCTATTTTTGGCAATCTTAAACATATGATGCTCCCCTTCCTTGGTGTCTAGTTTTCTATACATCGTTTCATAGGCAAAATTCTTTGCCTCACTCACTGCCTTTTTAGCTTCCCTCTTTGCCTGTCTATAGTTCTCCCGTAGTGTCATTATCTCCTCTCCATTACTGCACTGCAACATCTCTTTAAAGCGTTGTTTCTTGTCCTTTATCTTGCTCCGCACCTCCTCATTCCACCACCAAGACTCCTGATGTCCTCTTGTTGCTCCCAATGTGACTCCGAGGGTTTCCTTTGCTGCTTGCGTAACAGTGGTTGCCATAGCAACCCACATCTGGTTTGTGTCGCCATCCTTAGTATTTGTGTTCATCGCCATGACTTTATCTTTAAACAAATTGATGTTTTCGTCCTTCAAATTCCCCCATATGATCCTTGGTTTATTTTTTCTTCTCCTCTCCGCCACCCTTTTTCTTAAGGTAAAATCGGCCACCAACAGACGATGTTGGGTCGCTACTGACTCTCCTGGAATTACCTTGCAATCCTTCCACCAATTGCGATCCCCTTGTCTCATCAGGAAATAGTCGATCTGCGTGTTGCGCCCCCCGCTACTAAAAGTAATCAAATGTGATTCCCTCTTTATAAAGAACGTGTTTATAATACCAAGATCATGCGCAAGCGCAAAGTCAAGAAGCTCCCTACCATTATCGTTTCTAACACCATAACCAAAACCTCCATGAACCATCGGAAAACCATCACTCTCCTTACCAACGTGACAATTAAAATCACCTCCTAAGCATATTTTCTCCTGTCTAGGTAATGACCTCATTACTCCGTCTAAACTACCCCAAAAATCCCTCATTTCTTGGTCTCCTAGACCTACATGTGGTGCATAAGCGCTAACAATTGCCACAACTTCCTTACCAAGTACTACTCTCAACACTATGATCCTATCATTATATCTTTTCACTTCCACCACATTACCGTGCAGTTCTTTAGCAACTAGAAAACCCACCCCATTTTTTGTTCCATCGCAACCAGAATGCAACAGTTTGTAGCCATTACACTCACCCCCCCTTTGACCCTTCCACCTAGTCTCCTGAAGGCAAGCTACCTGAATCCTATGTTTTCGAAGCACGTCTACTAACTCTAACAACTTACTAGTTAGGCTTCCTACATTCCAAGATGCCAAACGTAACCTATACCCCTTATGGTTAGCACTAGATGCACCCCTCTCCCCTGAACATGATCTCAAGGAGACATTATTCCACCTACCATCTATGTTTGAAATAATACACAAGATGTATTTATTTTTATTTTAACCACAGTTAAGCAAATAGAATATTTATTTTTATTTTAACCACAGTTAAGCAAATAGAATAGACAAATTGCTCATTAATCAAACAGATGCAACACGTATATGCAACAGTCAAAACAAAAAACAGGGTATGTCTCTCCCTGTGAATCAAGAACAATTGCTGGTCCTCCTAACCCAGACCAAGAATGCCTAAGCATGCAATTCGTATAACAAGAAGGTAAAACGGGCAGAAATAAAGGAGTTGGAACGAACTAACCCAATTGCGCCCAAGTTAGGGTACTCCTTCCTATTCCACCTGGGTATCACCGTCAGTAGAACTAGGGTTTTAGACCGCAGGTCTCCTCCTAGTCTTGAATCGGACTCGCAGCGGTGGCGATAATCGCGGTGTGGCGGGGCTGATTTCAGACGACGGTGCAGCGGTGAGGATGATTTAGTTGATCTTTACTCCTTAAAATGGTTAGAATATGCTTCTTCTTTACTTCAATGAACCCAAAAATGAAAACCCCCAAAATGAGAATCTAGGGTTCGTCACTTACACCTCAGATTTCTCACTACTTGCTTGAAAACTGACGGAAAATATGGCAGTGAATAACACAAACTCGTCAAATTGATCGCCGAACGGTGATTCGGCCTTGCGTACCGTGACCTAGTGAGATGTACGGTTTCTGGATCAGGACAGTCGCTGAGTTTCGATGACGGATCGGATCTGAGTGACCTCCACAACGACGGTACGGATTCACAAAAACGAAAACTCAAAAGGCGTGCAGCTGCAGATGTGGAATACAGTCGGCGACGATGACTAAATCCGGCCGCGATGAAACGGATCGATAATCTCAGACAAAATTTGGGGATAAAATTTGGTGAAGGTAACGTACAAACGTGTAACCTAAATCCGGCCGCGATGAAACGGATCGATAATCTCAGACAAAATTTGGGGATAAAAATTCAAAATACAAGTTAATAACAAAAGGTTTTAATTTCAAAACTCAAGCGGAAACCTGAATTCGTCAAAACGAGCCCTAGTTTACGAAATTCAGTCGTTGTTGAGCTTGAAATCAGTAAACAAATGAACAGTCGGCCGTTGAAAGTAGAAGCGTGGCCGGAGCAGTCAGTCAGTCAGTCACCGGTAACTTTCTCTCTCAAGTATTGTAAAAAACAAGCATAAGAATACTAAATTCTCTAATGACGTGCAAATGCAACAACAGCCTTCCGATCCTTCCACAAATCAGAAATCAAAATCGAATTCCCATTCAAATCAAACACCTCGACTCTCTCCAACAAATTACCAGTTTCAATCGAAGATTGAGAAGTACCGGTGGAGCTGGAGACGGCGACGGAGACAGGGCGGCGAGCATGTGATGGAGAAGTAAGAACGATTTTAGGGCTTGGTGGTGGAATGAGGATGTTTTGAAATTAACAATAATTCAGGATGATTAACAATAATCGAACCGAGTGAGCTAATTCAATGATGTTAGAAGTATCTTTTGTGTAAATATATATCTTCACAAATGTAGAGTTAGATTACACAAGGTATCATCTTATTACTAGGTACTCAAAGGGTGCTTTTAGTGTTAGGTTTCATTAAAGATTAACCGTAGCATCATCCGCAGTTCATAGGGGATACTGTCTTAAAGTGCTTATATAGTAGGGATTGCCTTCTTAATTGTCTTAATGCTCATCTATGCAAGCACTCTGAGAAGATAAATTTACTAATTTAATGTAGATCATTTACTTTACAAACGATTAGATTACGGACACATGAGATAAGAGATGATCAAGATTAAGCTCATTGTTACCAATTATGGTCAAACTATATAGTTTGAGAAATCACAGATAATGCAAATATATATATGCAATGTATTCATTAATTAATAACGAAAAACTGGAACATCTTGGTCTTCCTTGGCAGCTGAGGCTTCTCAGTTAAGGAAAGCACCTGTAAATAGTATCATAGGGTAGTTAAGGATACCACTAGCTTGTTAGAGGTGACCAAGTGATGGGTTACTCGGGTAGAGGTAGATTAGCATGTATGTTTCAGTTGATATAATCCTTTTACTTTAGTGACTAAGAAAACGATAAATAACTAATTCTTTAAATATGATCATAAATATAATAATATGATTTTGTATATTGATTAAGAAACTGCATAAATTAATAATTACTTTAGGGTACTTTCGAGAAAATTTCTAGTAAGCCGTTGTATCTTGTTGAAGTGGATGGAATAAGTTATGCTTTCTCTAGCTTGCCTTATTAGTTAATTTAATTGGCAAATTGGCCTAAACATTATGAATATACAATATCTTCTTTGTAATAGTACAGGTGAGTGGTGAACACGATCGATCTTTCAATCTCCGGTTTTCTAAACAATAAGAAAATGAAACTAGCTAGAAGAGTGACTTCAATTTTAACTTTCAACGTAGCTAATCTAGTCGCCTAATCTGCTGAAAACAAGCTTAAATCACTAAGCTTCACTTCAGTTCTGTATTTCCATTGTAGCTTTACTTCGCTCGCACCTCACCAACATATAGAAACATTCGTACATTGTGTTTTTCTTTCTTCTAATGAACATATATTCAAATGACATAAATGATCCCTCATGTTCCATTTAATTGGTCAGACACCGTAGCTAGCTTATTGCAATAAGTCATCTTTTATCTAACTTGCCATATCAATTTATTTAGTTGGCAAATTGTTCCAAGCATAGTGAATTTACCATAATATCTTCTTTGTAGTTTAATTTTAATTTGATTTGGTTTTTCTACTTCTACAAAGAGCGCCTATATATGGAGAAGGCACAGGGTGGTGAACGATCTTTCTTCGTATATACTGATCTATGTAGCAACCACTTGTTTTTTAATTATTGAATTGTTTTATAATCATAAATGCAGTTCTTTCTTGGTGGGCAAATTTTTAGTTAATTTACAGAAAGCATAAAGATTGATGTACCGTTTATCTTTAATATGATGTATCTATTTGAAATAAATCCACTGATGAATGTTTGATTGTTCTTTATGCAGAAATCTTCTTTCTCATGTTTCTAGTTGACACGCCATTATTCACAAGAATCTTGCTAAATCAAAACAATGTAACTAAGAAGTTTTTGGGTATTGACTGTGTAGGAAGATACCGTCAGAAGATTATACTGGGGGATTTCCATATTCAAACACACATAGTGGGATAGTCATAAATGTGCTGGAGAACATGAAAATTAATCCATTTGACCATCCTACAAATAGAACTGGATTCAGTGAGATTGGTAATAACTTTACTGTCCCTGAGTCTTCATCAAAGCCACTTGTGGGGAACACTCACCATATGTTAAAAGCTGTTGTGAGGAAGCAAATCAATTTTTGGATATACTGACTGTTCTGGAGGAAACAGAGTATTGGCAACTAGTGGCACACAAGGTTGGTTGGCTTATAACAGAAAGCATGAAGCTTGATGTATTTATTTAAAATAAATAAATCCACTGATGAAAGTTTCATTTTGTTTTTATGCAGAAAATATTCTTGCTCAAGTTTCTTGTGGACAGGTCGTTAGACACCAACATTATTCGTAAGAATCTTGGTGAATCAAAAACAAAGCTAGCCAAGAAGTTTTTGGGTATCGACGCTGTTGGACGAATATATTGGGGCTCCCGTTATGTAAGTACACATAGTGGGATAGTCATTAGTGGGTTGGAGAACACTAATATAAACCCAGTTGAAAATCCAACAAGTCATTCCCATTACAATAATTGTGGTCAATGGTATTTGTTCCAATCTGAGGAAGAAATTAGCAAACTTGTTTGTTATTTGACCGAAAATGATCCCTATAAAACAGAATTGAGAGATTCTATTGTGTTATGGCAAAAAACAATGTTACAGAGCGGTCAACATACAGGAAGAAAGAAGTCGGTGGGGAGAGAGACGATTTATTCTACACGCTTGAATGGATGCCCTTCTCATAATTGTCTTAACTACAAATGCGACCGTTTTGCTTGAGGCCCAATATGGAGCCAGATGCAACTACATGTGTAAAAAAGCCAAGAGGAAAGAACATGGCAAAATGGCACAGGTGTGATTGTTTGGAACCCATTTTTCCATCTCGACACCATTGTATCAATTGACATGAAACATTCTTCACGACTGTTGAGTTTGAACACCACAAGAATTCTACTTGTGAAATCACTCTTTCTTCTGGCCATGATGGGGCACATGCTACAAGTAGCACTGGATTCAGTGAGGTTGGTAAAAACTTTACTGTCCCATAGTCTTCGTCAAAGCCACTTGTGGGGAACACTCACCATATTTTAAGGCAGTTGATCAATTTATTGGATATGGAAGCTGGACTGCCTGATGGAGCAAAAAGACCATCCATGGCAAGCCCCGAGTGGAGATCCGGGTGGTGTGCATTTGTCAAATCTGCTAATACAATATCCAAGGTATGCTTTATCTTTATTATTTCAAACCAACCCAACCCGTTTTGACCCATCTAACAAATTTGTTCATACTTGCATAGCAGATTGTTGAAGCAACTCTAGCACTGGAAACCATGATCAAGACAGAGTACATCAACCACACTTGGTGGTGGTACTGGTCTTCTGTTTCAGTTGCTGCTAAAACATCCACCATCGCCTCCCTTGCTCTTCGCATCTACACACTAGATGCTGCAATTAAATACCAGAAAAGCAGCACCACCTTTGATGAACGACACTCGAGAAAAATGAAACAAACATCAGAAAAAGCCAAGAAAGCAAAGGAACATGAAGAACAGGTAGAGAGAACAGATAAGGGATGAGATCATTGAATGCCACCATATTCACATTGTTGCTAATTTTTTGATTTTGGGTTTAAATCATCAAGAAGCCAATCTGTATTCTTTTCATGCTTTGCGCATTAGCCATGATGTAACTTGCTTATAGTGGTAACTTATAAATCTCTTAATGTACATCCTTTTTTTGTGGGAAAAATTCATAGACTTGGAATATACCACATGTATTCATGGTTGATGTGCAACTCGTCCAACTCAATGTATAACCCATAAAGTTTAGGGATGATCAGAGAAATGTGAAAGATCACAATTTTCATAGTTTAAGGATAGTTTAGGCATGAAATGAGAGAAGTGATGTTATTTTGATGTAGAAGATAGATAGAGTGTTAGGATGATGAGAGGGATGTTATGGACAATCCACCCTAATTATTTAGAATACTAAATTAGAGTATGATTTCAAGACTTAAAACAGAGTAGGAGACGTACAGTGTCTTGATAAAAATTGTCTATATAAAAATTGTTTTAAAAAGAATAAACATTTTATGTTACAGTAAAAATAGGTTTTAATATATATTTTTTATATGAGCTAGGTTGATTTAAATCTAAAAAGATTTTAATATAAATTTTCAAGATTTTTTTCAATAATCCTCAGTCACTATAATGTTTTCATCTATAAATATTAGATTATGATTTAACATTTTTATTTAATTTGTTTTATTCACTCTATATATAGTGGCAGAAACATAGCGGTCGTGTCGCACAGAAGAAACCCTAGGTGCCCGACTTTCATCCCACCGGAAGGACGACGACGCTTTCTATGCTTTCCGGCGTCGTATAGCCAATATCCACCGTTAGTTCAAGGTAATAACATGCTTGTTTTGTTTTTCTGCTTCCTTAAGTCTGATCTGAAAGAAAATCTAATCGTTGATGCCGTTTTTTTTTGTGTTTGATACGTCCGAAAGATTTTAGAAGGTTTATTTGCAAATTTGAATGTTTAGATAGACCGCTAAAGGATGTTAGAAGTATCATCTTATTACTAGGTACTCAAAGGGTGCTTTCAGTGTTAAGTTTCATTAAAGATTAACCATAGCATCAACCACAGTTCATAGTGGATACTGTCTTAAAGTGTTTATATAGTAGGGATTGCTTTCTTGTCTTAATGCTCATATATGCAAGCAAAATGATATCTAGCACTCTGAGAAGATAAATTTACTAATAGATCATTTACTTTACAAACCATTAGACTGCGGACACAGGTAACAGATAATTATGGTCAAACTATATAGTTTGAGAAATCACAGATAATGCGAATATATGCAATGTATTTATTAATAACGAAAAACTGGAATATCTTGAGCTTTCTTGGCAGCTGAGGCTTCTCAGCTAAGGAAAGCACCTGTAAATAGTATCACATGGTAGTTAAGGATACTACTAGCTGGTTAGAGGTGGCCAAGTGATCATGGATTACTGATCAGGTAGGGCTAGGCTAACATGTAATGTTTTAGTTAGATTGTAACTAGCTAGTCGGTTTGAGTTGATATAATCTTCTTTACTATATTGTGACTAAGAAAACGATAAATACCTAATTCTTTAAATATGATCATAAATGTAATAATATGATTTTGTATATTGATTAAGAAACTGCATAAATTAATAATTACTTTAGGGTACTTTTGTATCATGTTGAATTGGATGGAATAAGTTATGTTTTCTCTAGCTTGCCTTATTAGTTGATTTAGTTGGCAATTTGGCCTAAACATTATGAATATACCATAATATCTTCTTTGTATTATTGAAAACTCAAGAAAATGAACTGAACTGTGGACACCCCTAGGTTCAATAGCCCATTAAAACTCAAGAAAATGAAACTAGCTAGAAGGGTGACTTTACTCTCAAGGTAGCTAATCTCCACACCCTAGTCGCTTGAATTTGCTGAAAACAAGCTTAAATCACTATAAGCTTCACTTCAGTTCTGTATTTCCATTGTAGCTTTACTTCGCTTGCTCCTATAGAAACATCGTACATTATGTTTTTCTTTCTTCTAATGAACATATTTAAATGACATATATAAATGATCCTCATGATCCATTTGTTTAATTGGTCAGACACAATAGTTAGCTTATTGCAGTAAGTTATGTTTTATCTAACTTGCCATATCAATTAATTTAGTTGGCAAATTGTTCCAAGCATAAATAATTTACCATAATATCTTCTTTGTAATCTTGGTTTAAAAAAGCGCTAGGCGAGGCGAGGCGTTTCGGTCCCAAAATCCGAGGCGCCACGCCTCAGGCGCGAGGCGAGGGCTTCACGTATGCGAGGCGCTAAAACTAAAAAAAATAATAAAAAATATATTATGCATGACAAACTTCACTTCTTAATCATAAAAAACACAAAACATAGTTTAATACTTAGAGGTTAAAATCTTAAAACATGATTAAACATTCATAAAAACACAAATAATTGTCTAATAAATCATTCATCAAAAACCCAAGCCTCATCTCCATCAAGATCAACATCATCCAATCCAATGTCTTCTTCTATATCCTCTTCATCATATAGGGATTGTTTCCCATTATCCTTTCCCGATGGACCGGCCCCCCCATCACTTCCTCTAACTCGTGATGCTCTTGTTGCATAGAAAGACTCATGTACCCCCATAGCTCTACCTACTTGACCAAATGTCAAATCCTCACCGACAAACACCACATCATCATCATCTTCCATTCTCCCCATCAACCATTCATTACATTCATCAATTTCCGTTAACATGATTGGATCAATGGTGGTTCCCTCCATTTTATGACGACGTTCCAAAGCATGATTAAATTTCACATACACCATGTCATTCAATCGATCTTGTGTCAATCTATTTCTTTTCTTGGTGTGAATGTGTTGAAAAACTCCCCAATTCCTTTCACAACCACTAGCACTACAAGTTAGGCTAAGAACTCTTACAGCAAATTCCAACAATTCAGGAGTCGAAGATCCATATGATTGCCACCACTCCGCTAAAAAACAAAACTAAATAGTTAATATATACTCCAAAATTATTAAACAAGTAACTATTATTTGGAAGAAGAGGATATGAAAGTAAACAAAATTAATTACCGGGAGATTTTTTCTTCCTTTGCCTAATTGCCGCCGGATTACCGAAAACTCCATCGGCGTTTTGATATTTAGTTAGTTGCTCATTAATCAAGTCTTCAACTTCATCACTCGGGGACAGCTTAGTAATGCAAGCATATAAACCCGACATAACTTTCTCATCTTTTATAATACGATTTGAATCATCATAAAAGATGGATGGGTTTAGATAATGCCCCGCGGCATGCAATGGTCGATGAAGTTGACATTCCCATCTTTTATCAATGATCTTAAAAGCACTACTATAGTGCTCCTCTTTTTCATTAAAACTTATTTTAATGGTCTCTTTAGCCCTATCCATGGCCTCATAAATATAACCCATGGCCGGCTTTCTTTCTCCATCAACTAACCGAAGAACACTAACAAGAGGACCTGCTAACTTTAAAGCATATAATACATTCCTCCAAAATGTATCTTGCAAAAAAGTGGATTCAACTTTTTTTCCCTTTGCATCCTTCGACCACTTAGAATCCACCCATTCTTGAGAAATGACCATTTTTCTCAAACTGTTCTTTTGTTTGTGAAATTGAAGAAGAGTGATAAATGATGTGGCAAATCTTGTAACTGTAGGCCTATGCAAGTTTTTTTGATTTGTGTACTTTCTCATCAAGTTCACTAAACCCACAAAGTTGTATATGTATCCATTTGCAAACATCGCATCCTTTATACAACTTTTGACTTTCGGTATTTCTTTCCCAATATTCTCCAACATGAGATCTATGCAATGTGCCGCACATGGAGTCCAATAAAGATGTTTTCTTTTGCCTTCTAGCAACTTCCCTGAAAAGTATTATAAAAATATGTCAAAAGAAATATACGCAAAACGCTAATAAGATTTACATGTCATTAATTTAATTGAAGTTGCAACTCTTACCCGCCTTGACATAAGCTGATGCGTTATCCGTGACAACTTGAATCACGTTCTTTTCTCCTACCTCCTCTATCATTGCATCAAGAAGCTTGAACAAAAAGTCTGCATTTTTGGTGACATCGGAAACATCAAGTGATTTTATAAACACGGAACCCCTCGGAGAGTTTACCACAAAATTTATGATGTCCTTTTGAACCACCGAATCACGCCATCCATCGGATAGAATGGAACAACCTTTTTCTTTCCATACTTTCTTGTGCTCGTTCATTAATATGTCAACATCATTTACTTCATCCTTTAGCAAAGGAACTCTCAACTCATACATACTAGGTGCTTTCATTCCTGGACCAAATTGTCCAACGGCTTCAATTGCTTTTTGAAAACTATCATAGTTAGCCGCATGGAAAGGTACACCCGCATCATAAAACCATCTTGCTAACTCTTTACATGCCCTCTTTCTTATCTCCTTACGACAAGCTTCATTAATCTTTTGTTGCTTCAAATCCTTATTAAAATAAGTATTCATACAACCTATTACTTTCGGCTTTTTAGGTTTACTTGCGGACGACTTACTACTACCGGTGGCAGTGACGGGCACTTCATCACACTCTTCATCATCATCATCTTCAAGATTAAATACATCAGCACATAACCTTGACTTCATAATATTTTCCACCTTTGCCTTTTCTTTTTTTTCCATATATTCTCTCATCTCCTCTCGTACCATTTGCGGGCACTTTGAGCAATCGAGAACATTCTTAAAGCCTCCCACTAAATGTTGTTTCAGTCTAAACACTCCTCCTTTGAGTAATTTCCCACAGAACTTACAAGACAAATTCGTCCTATTGTTAGGATCTTGAGTTCCATACTTTCTAGACGGATCAGTTGATGTGGAACCCAAGTTAGGAGACATGCTTGAACCGGAAGCCATTAGGTCAAGTCAGAAATTAACTTCTTACCTAAACAAAAAAAAAAGACTCACGATAGTTGTAATATCATATATTCACAATCACATATGGTAAAGTCACAGTAGCATAAAAGCGGTGGCTAGAACAGTTTCCGGCTAAAATCGGAGAGTTATGCTTCTTGAGTAAACTAGTCTAAATAAATTAAAATAAAGAATTGTGTGTAGAACTCGAACCAATAGAACTAGAACAGTTTCCGGCTAAAATCGAGGGGCTCTACCAGTAGAACTAGAACAGTTTCATAAATAACTTAAATAACTAAAATAAAATCAGAAAAGTAATCGATTTTGGTTACATACCTGCTATCGGTAGCAATTTCTTGAGAGTAGATGCAGCGATTCGAGTGAAGCTGCAGTGATTCGAGTGTAGCTGCAGCGATTCGAGTGTAGCTGCAGCGATTTAGGGTTATTTAGACCGAACAGTTTAAGCCCAGATCAGTTTAAGCCCAGATACAGATTAGGCCCAGCTGATTTTAAGACCAGAACAGTTAGAAACACATGAAGCGGCGCCTCATAGCGCCTCGCGCTCCAGGCTTGAAGCGGCGCTTCATAGCGCTTCTTGTTTATCGAGCGCCTCGCAGATTTGAGGCGTTTTGGTGAGTGCCTCTGGCGCCTCACGCTTAATGCGTCGCCTCATGGCGCTTTTTTAAACCAAGTTTGTAATTTCATGATAATTTGATTTGGTTTATCTACTTCTACAAAGCGCGCCTATATATAGAGAAGGCACAGAGTGGTGAATGATCTTTCTTTGTATATACTGATTTATGTAGCAACCACTTGTTTTCTAATTATTGAATTGTTTTATAATCATAAATGCAGTTCTTTCTTGGTGGGCAAATTTTTAGTTAATTTACAGAAAACATAAAGATTGCTGTACCGTTTATCTTTAATATGATGTATTTATTTGAAATAAATCCACTGATGAATGTTTGATTGTTCTTTATGCAGAAATCTTCTTGCTCATGTTTCTAGTTGACACGCCATTATTCACGAGAATTTTGCTAAATCAAAACAATGTAGCTAATAGGTTTTTGGGTATCGACTGTGTAGGAAGATACAGTCCGAAGATTATACTGGGTGATTTCCATATTCAAGCACACATAGTGGGATGGTCATAAATGGGCTGGAGAACACCAAAATTAATCCATTTGACCATCCTACAAATAGAACTGGATTCAGTGAGGTTGGTAAAAACTTTATACGAGGTATGCTTTATCTTTATTATTTCAACCCAACTCAACCTGTTTTGACCCGTCTTAAAAATTTATGCATTGCAGATTGTTGAAGCAACTCTAGCACTGGAAACCATGATCAAGACAGAGTATATCAACAACACTTGGTGGTGGTACTGGTCTTCTGTTTCAGTTGCTGCTAAAACATCCACCATCGCCGCCCTTGCTCTTCGCATCTACACACCAGATGCTGCAATCAAATACCAAAAAACCGCCACCACCTCTGATGAACAACACTCGAGAAAAATGAAACAAACGTCAGAAAAAGCCAAGGAACGAAAGAAAACAAAGGAACCCGAAGAACAGGTAGAGAGAACGGATATGGCATGAGATCATTGAATGTTTCATTGTTTCTAGTTGACAAGTCATTATTCAGAAGAATCTTGCCGAATCAAAACAATGTAGCTAAGAAGTTTTTGGGTAAGTGTAGGAAGATTATACCGGGGATTTCCATATTCAAGGACACATAGTGGATTCTCATAAATGGGTTGGAGAACACAAAAATAAATCCATTTGACCATCCAGTTAGTCATTCACAATACAATAGTTGTGTTCAATGGCATTTGTTCCAATCCGACAAAAAAATTAGCAAACTTGTTGATTACTTGACCGAAATGATCCATACAAAACAGAATTGAGAGATTCTATTATGTTATGGCAAAAAACAATGTTACAGAGCGGTCAACGTACAGGAAGAAAGAAGTCGGTGGGGAGAGAGACAGTTTATTCTACACACTTGAATGGATGTCCTTCTCATAATTGTCTAACTACAAAAGCGACCGTTTTGCTTGAGGCCCAATACAGTTTTAATATGGAGCCAGATGCAGCTACATGTGTAAAGAAGCCAAGAGGAAAGAACATGACAAAATGGCACAGGTGTGACTGTCCGGAACACATTTTTCCATCTCAACACCATTGTGTCAATTGCCATGAAACATTCTTCACGACTGTTGAATTTGAACACCACAAGAATTCTACTTGTGAAATCACTCTTTATCCTGGCCATGATGGTGCACATGCTACAAGTAGAACTGGATTCAGTTAGGTTGGTAGAAACTTTACTGTCCCTGAGTCTTTGTCAAAGCCACTTGTGGGGAACACTCACCTTATGTTTAGGCAGTTGTTGATCAGTTTATTGGATATGGAAGCTACACTGCCAGATGGAGCAAAGATAGATTTTTTTAGAACGACCAACTCATATACCCTCTAATCCTACTCCTAAATCTACACCTTTTATGTCCACCGTGAGACTTGAACCCTCAACCATGAACCACCTGGGGATGAACACATTTCCTACCACCTTGGTACCGCTAGGCCACATTGCCCTTTGGTAGCAAAAAAGGTAGATATTCCATGGCAAGCCCCAAATGGAGATATGGATGGTGTGCATTTGTCAAATCTGCTCATACAATATAGAGGTATGCTCTATCTTTATTTTTCCAAAACAAACCAACCTGATCAATGTGTTGTTCAGTCTTCAAAATATATTCATATTTGCAGCAGATTTCAAAGCAACTTTTGCACCGGAAACTTTGATCAAGACAAAGTATGCAAACAACATTTATAGTGTTCTGTTTCATTCGCTGCCGAAATATCCATCACCACCCTTGCTATTCTTATCTACACACTTGATGCTGCCATAAAATACTTACCAAAACAAATGGCCTCCACCGGCGAAGAACAATCAAAGGAAAGTGACACAAATGTGAGAAGAAGCTAAGGAACAAAAGAAAACAAAGGAACTAGAAGAAAAGGCAAATAGAACGGATATGGCATGAGATCTTCGGATGCCAGTCAAATGGCTGGTCCGACGCTCTCACTCTGCGAGATTCACATTCTCGCTATTTTTTATTTAGGGTTTCAAATTATCGGTATATTATTTGATGTTATAGATTGGAAGTAAAATATTCTCTTCATGCTTAACCCATGAGCCATGATTTAACCCTTGCTTAATGTGTTAACTTATAAATCTTTTAATGTGTTCTCTACGGATATTAGATTTTAGAGTAAATTACATAAATAGTTCATGTGGTTTGGTCAAAGTTACAGATTTATCGGTCAAAGTTGCCTATTAGGATATCAAAGTAATAACATATCCATTTCAATAAAACCACCATGGTTCGTGCAGAAGTGCCTAACATGAATGTGGCTTCGGTTGATAACACCCACCATGTCATAAAAATGTAAATAAATAAATGTAAACACGAGTGAGGTGAGTTCATCAAATCTTGTAATAGTTCATCTACCCGTTTCGCATCAATGTAGAACATGTAGTAGCTATAAAGCTAAATAAGAAATGATGGTTAAATCATAAAACAAGTAACCAATCTTATAGTAAACATCATTTTTTAAATCATAAATTTGTTTCTTTCATAAGATTGCATGTTGTGTTTCACGTCAACAAGTCATAGTTTAGCATTCACTCTAAGATCGAGTCTATTTTCTTAGCATACTTATCTTTTCATCTTATATATAGTGTATTTTCATCATGGTAGACAACATAGTCATCATGAAAGCAGAATACGTACACATAGATGTATTCATAATAACACAATGTGATAATTATAGCAAAACAATATTGATTATTGATATAAACCCTGTCGAACATACAAATAATAACAATTATACCCACATGAATTATGATTAACTTGCAATAATAAAAAAGAACATTTGTCATCTGGGATTTTCACACAATATCTTACCTTGAATGAATATTGAAATCACGTCCTACTCTCAAAGTCTCCTACAAGTGCATTATAATTTACTTATTTCATGTTGATACTTTGTACAACCATATTATCTCATATCCTAAAAGTATCTCCAATGGGAGATTTCGAATGCGGACGGACACCCATGTTGGAGGGGTTGTCTAGTTGTGTGTGTTCGGGGGTGTGTCCGGATTTCCAAACACACGCGAGCGAGGGCCTGGTGTCCAACAACTATATGTAAAAAAAAGAAATATAAATTATTAATTTGTACAAACCAGCAATTGCTAGTTTTTTAAAACCACTATAAAAAAAACCAATTATCAAATCCTTCAATACTCTTATCTCAATATTAAAACTTTCTATAAAATCTTTACCATCTCAAAACCATAGATGAAAATACCCCTTTTACATAATTGCTAAACAATGACTGGTCGGGAGAAAATCCAAATCCAAACCCAAACTTTGGTTTCCACCCTTTCAAAACACCGGGTTTCAACAGTTTCAAATCTTGGGTTTCAACGCTTTTAAAACACTGGTTTTCAACCCTTTCAAAATCTCGGTTTTCCACATTTTCAAAATGCAGGGTTCTCTTAGTTTCAAACACTAGGTTTCAACAGTTTTAAAGTATCGGTTTACATCATTTCCAACTCCCTGCGTCGAATTGAGATGTTAAAGACAGAAATACAGATTTGGTCATATTTCCTTCTTCATAGCATCTCTCCATTTCTCATTCTGTGCAGCATGCTTAAAAAACTTGGGTTCATCATTAGAATTGATGGCTGCCAATAATGCTTTGTGTGAGTTAGTGAAATGTTTATAAGAAATAAAGTTGGCCATAGAATGTACCGTCGAGGAATGTTGATTGGCAGTGGGTAATGCTTGGTCTATGGATGGTGGGAGATCAACTTCGTAGTCATTTAAACGTGTTGGACGTGATCTGTTTCCTTTTCTTTTAATGGTTTCGCCGGTTCATTGTTTTCGGTGGTGGCTTCTGTGGGTGTAGATGAGGTGTGCACAAAAGGTGATTCTGCCCTTTCGGTTTGGTCTTCATTGGTTACACCATCTTGCATGGATGTGGTTTCTGTTTGATCTTCATTGGTTACAACATTTTGCATGGATGTGGTTTCCCCATGCAGAGTTTCTTGGTGGTCATTCTTATTTGGTGTTGTCTCTTCATTTGAGAAACCATGCATACTGGTTTCCTGTTGACCTAAAACGTTTTAACCATGAACTTCATTTGTTTCTTCATAGTACCATGGTGGAAATTCAAATATTCCCGGTTCATTGCCCTCGTCTTGAGCCTTTGATGTGTCATATGGGAAAACAGCCTCGGCAAACTTCACATCCCTAGACACTATTATCTTGTGGTTCTCGACGTCATATATCTTGTACCCTTTCGTTCCATGAGGATAACCTAAAAATATTCCGGGTCTCCCCCTCTCTTCAAACTTATCCCCGCCGGTCACGGTGCTACGGTAGTAAGCGAGACAACCAAAAACTTTCAAATGCTCATAGTCCGCCTTTTGATTGCAAACTATTTCGTATGGTGTTTTGTTGCCTATGGCTTTGGAAGGGAGTCGATTTATGATGTGTGCAGCCGTGAGAGGGAGTAAAGACGGAAATACAGATTTTGTCATATTTCCTTCCTATTTTATGCCTCCATAATTATAGTGATCCTCACTTTTAGCCTTGATTATTGTTTTAGGAGTTCTATATAATTCTCCTTGTTTTCTTCGAATAAAAATAATAAAAATACGAATTATCTGATCCATATTCTTTAGATGTCGACGGTGGATGGTACTCATGCTTTCTTTCACGATGCTTGGCCTTTAAGTTATCTTGTATGGTCGATGCATGATCGTAGTCTAGTTGTTGTAGTTTGAACAGAGTATTTGCGATAGATCCATGGTCAGGTCGTGAGGCTGCTGTGGAATCTTGATTTTCTGCTTGTGATGATGTGTGTATGATCCAACAAATGAGAGACGTATTATAAGAGCATATAGTTTTTAAAGGAAGTATTTGACCATATATGTTTTAATTCTCAACATCATCAAAATATCTAATTTACATTAGGCATGTATGCATATCACTATTAAAGAAACACGTTTATTTGTGACAATCATATCGGTCCGTAGAGGCCTTTAGCAACTTATTTCCAACCGAATCTTATCGCGAACTCAATATAAATGGCTTTATGGACGATTTTAGCAACTAATTAGGGACATGCGACCGGTTTAAATTTATTTTATATTTTGAAATTTCTATTTATATCTTGTTTATAATACAATCAACTTCCTAGAACCAAAAAAAAGTTATATAAATTATCTAAATTATACGAATTCACAAATTATTAAAACATAATACAATAAATATCCAAGTTATCAAAACATAATATCTATCCAAATATAAGACGATACAATAGGGTTTACAAAATAGAACCGTTTCTTAACTCGATGGTGGGAGGTTTCGTGGCAGTTGTTATAACATTATATTTTTAGTTCTCGCAATTCTCTAAATCATAGCCTCGATCTTTCTCCTCTTTTTCCATTTCTTTCTCTCATTCCAGCTTTGCTATTCTTTCATTCATTCAACCTTTATACCTATAATTATTAAATACTAGTTTAGATCCTGTGTCTACACACGGGGTAAAAAATATATTACATATACTACAGATACAAACAAACTCAAAATATGTAAAAATTAATATATAAATGGGTTTCAAAAATACGTTAATTACTATTTAATGTAATTTGACTTTCAATTACTATTTGATTTAAATAAAAGTTACATAATTAAATTTTAAAGTTTCTCATAAGACAAGATAATTTAAAATAAATATGTTTTATTAGTATAATTAATATTTTCTTTAAATATATATTATTATTTAAAGATAGAAGTGCATTAAATAAGAGAGAGATGCAGAAAAAAAAAAATGGTGAGAATGTATATGAAGACGACATGTGGCACTAAAAAACCTTTATTTATTATATAGTATAGATTAGTATTTTTTCTTTAATTAATTATATTTTGATTTTCATATTATATATATATATATATATATATTGTTATTTAATATAATTAGTATTTTTTTCTTTAATAATATATTTATAATATCCTTATTATTTAATAATATTGTGTATTTATTAGGAGAGAGAGGCGAAAAACTAATATAAGAAGGCATTAGGAAGTGACAAATGTCCTTCTCAAAACATTTATTTATTAGTATGTATAGATAGTGGTGCACAAATCGGTTTTTTTAACCCAAACCGGTTCAACCCGACCCGAACCGGTTTGGTCAACGAAAAGTCAAAACCGGTTTGGGCCCAAACCGGTTCAGGTTAAACCGGTTTTGGTAATGAAAATATGTAAACCGGTCAAACCGGTTCGGGTAGGTTTTAAACCGGTTTGCCCTTTAAACCGGTTTTTATTAAAAAAAAAATTTATATTTCCGTGATTAAATTGTTTCAATTACGTGATTTCATTTTGAATTTGATTATTAATTTCCGTGATTTTCAAGAAAACGGAAATATATATTAAAGTTTCCATGATTAATTCAAGTTCTCATTATAATTTCTTTGATTAATTCAAATCTCCATTAATTAATTATTAATTCGCATTAATTCAATTTCCCCTTAATTCATGGTTTCCCCGTTAAATCGCATTAATTAGCATTAAATCGCATTAATTAAGCATTAAATCGCATTAATTAATCATTAAATCGCATTAACTCGAAAACCGGTAACCGGTTAGGATGAACCGGTCCCTAACCCGATCTCATCCAGGAAGCTTCAAACCGTTTTCAAACAGGCGGTTTTTGGGCAACCCGAACCGGTTTGGCCCAAACCGGTTTTTTTGTGCACCACTATGTATAGATATAGATGTAGTTAAATTCACACCTCAATAAAAGAGGTACCATTAAGACCATTTATAACAAAATACTACTCATGAAGATTTGTTATGACATATTACAACCAACTATAAGACAAAAAAAACCCAAATATGATCCATTAGTATCCGTCATGCATGGCCCATTACAAGCAAAATATTAGTCAACATGAGCCACTACACATAAATTTGACCCGTTACGAAAATTACTACGTCTTTTTTATCTTTGAAGGTATGAAGTTTGTTGCACCATGTCTGACAATCTTGTTGGATAAATGGGAACAATCAAAATGGTTTTGACTTTTAGGATGGGTTGGTTCTCTTCTTAATTTTGCATACTTTTTATATTATATTGGTTATGTCTAAAAAAAATTATTATAATCAAATGATCCTATTCTTTTTAAGATAAAACTAGTATTGAGCGTTAAAATGCGAAATAATAAAATTTAGACCGAAATGTAAACACTATCAAAGAAAATAATAACTAAATTATAACAGTACACATAATAAAGGAAATAAAAAAATAAAATAAAAACTTAAAAAAGTTTAATGACTTGTTCGTCTATGCATGTGACTTGTACATCATTATGTGCAACTCTATTTTGAACGAAACTTACATCGAAACGTAGATAAAAATAAGCACGTCGTAACGATATGTTCGAATTTTTTATAAAACATCATATTTTAAAAGTTATAAGAAAAAAGAAAAAAAAATGTTTTGAGTGTGGGACACTTGTCAGAATGTGGTTGAGCCAAAAGTTATTGAAAAGAAAACTTATTTAAATTTGAGGAGTTATACTGTAAACTGCTGTCAACCAAAAAAAAATGTTTTTAATGGGACACTTTTCATAACTTGGTTAGAAAAAAAAAGACTTGCATTATCAAAACCTGTTCCAAATGAATAATAAAATTCCTTTCATAACCGACTTTCACTAATTGTGTTTATATATAATTTTGAATTTTGTGTATTTGGCGATTAAAGAAAACTCCAACTTCAGTCATTTTACATAAATGGGTTGAAATTGCACTTTTATTAATGCATCATGTGTAATGATTAGACTAAACGTAATGCTCTTGTGAGAAGGGAGGCGTGGTGTCACCTCACCCCATCACGGGCGTGAAACACCACGTCGATGGTGGGTGAGGGGGGCGTGAGGTATTGAAGCTGGTGGTGTTCACGGCGGGGGGGGGGGGGGTATTTTTTTGACCGTTGGGATTGCTATTAATTAAAAAAAAAGTTTTTTTTTAAATTTAACCTATATAAATACCAACTTTAACAACCAATTTTCTACATAATATTTCTTCATTCTCCTCTTTATTTTTTTTATAAAAATTACAAAAATGCTTCCATGGCAATTTGTAAACAACCCGAACAAACCGATGGGGGTACGTTCCACAACCCCCGGAGCCGAACCCGTTGTTAATGTTTGCAAATTGGAGTCATTACCCGACTTCAAATCCTTCTACACCCGATTTTTTATCCGACTATATACAAGACTACGTAACCCCCCAACCGTCACCCGACATTGTACCCGAGACTCAACCGTCACCCGACAGTGTACCGGAGACTCAACCGCCACCACAAACAAAAAGAAGAACACATAAAAAGAAAGTACTACTTCTACACCCGAAGCGGGTACGGTTAAAGGGCGTTCCGAAAAGTGGTCGTTGGAGGAGGAGGTAGCTTTGGTGAAAGCGTGGATCAACGTGTCTAAGGATCCAATAGTTGGTACGTATTATTATTATAAACGTATTATTATTTTTTGTAATGTTTTTTTTATTATTAAATGTTATGTTATTTAATTTTATAGGACGTAACCAAAAAGTCGGAATTTTTTGGAAAACAATATATGAACAATTTTGTGAAGCAATGGGTAAAGGCGGATACCGGACGGAGGACATGATAACCATCAAGTGGAGGGATATCTGGTTGAAGGTTGGCAAGTTTTCTGGAAACTACAAAAACAAGTTAAACAACCGCGGGAGTGGTCAAAGTGACCTTGATATCTTTCAAGAAGCGTTAGAAGCGTATAAAGAAGATAATAATGGGTCGGTATTTAAAATGGTTCCACTTTGGGAATTATTGAGAAAGTACACGAAGTTTGAACATGTCCCGTTAATGGGACAATTATCGTCTAAACGATCAAAAACGTCATCTGGCAATGACGTTAGCCAATCTAATTCGGATAGGCGTACCATTAATCTCAACGAGTCGGGCGATGAGCTTGAGTTTTCGGAAGAAGCCACCCGCCCTATCGAAAGGGACAAAGCAAAACGAGCTGCATCATCGTCATCAACCCAAACTAACGAGTACAATGAGAGTTTAGACACTATATCCGACTGGATGACCAAGTTCAACGAGTTATCCGAAAGGAAAATCAAAATAAAGGAGGCAAAACAAAAGACTAGCGGTATGAGACTTTATTTCATGAACATCGATCATTTGGTCGGTGACGAGCGAGAGAAATTCCTTAAATTAAAAAAAGAAATTGAAGAAAAATATAATATGTAGTTTAGTAGTTTTTTTTAGTATTATGTTGTTTTTTTTTAATATTATGTTTTTTTTAATATTATGTTATTTATTTAATATTAAAATAATAACTATGTAATTATTACAAAACTGGCCACCCTCACCCCACCATTACACACCTAGGTGAATGTGAGGTTGAGTTCTGACATTGTTTACGTGACGCCTACGTAGCGTGGGGTGTGCTCTCACCTTCAGATAACATTACACATATTCTTATCATTTCAAGACAAGTGTCACTTTCACTGTGATGAAATAGCATGATAAAATTAAGGGTAACAAAATAATCGTACAAAATAATTTTGATTTGCCGTTCAAAATATTAAAAATAATAATAATTTTGATTTTAAACTCTTCCTTGACTGGTCAATTTTCTCTTCTTATTGTCTCCACTATCATATTTTCTCATTTTTTTTATTTATATAAACACGAAATTATACATTTTAATTATCTGTTGTGATATGCTCGTTTAGGTAATTAGGTTGTGTTTTTATCACACTACTAGAATACAACATTTTTTCCTACAAAAAATTTGAAAAAAAAAATTGATCAAAAATAGCAACAAAATTTCGACAAAAAAACCCTCATTTTAACAGTTGGAAACACATGGAGTTCGACTATCATGTGGAGGAGGCGGTTGGGAACACATGGAATGGAGGATATGCTACTGAGAATGCAAGACAAATCATCCAATTTACATTGATGGATGTCGAATAGTGGCTAGAGAAGAAGGCATCTTTGAGGGTGAGATGCACCAACAACAATTATCATTGAAACTTTCATCGTGAGGAATTAGTTGACTTGCTATATGACCTCAAATGGGTCCAGGGATCACTGGATTGCAAATGGTTGCAACAGCATTTGTAGGTTTTGGATTTCGTATGAGTTGGATAGTTTTCTTAATCTTGTAATCACTTTTAGATTAAAATATTTCGTGGGTACAAAATCAATAATCAGATAAGACAGAAAATATATTTCAAATAACGAGATATTTTTTTCTATGGAAAATGAAGTTGTGAATTCGTTTTAAAGATGACCAAACAGACCAAACAAATCTCTTTACATAGGGGACGAATCATCACAATTGTTGGGGTGAAACATTGCAACTCTTCGTGAAAGAGTACAACATAAGGTGGTTATAACTGTCGGTAGTTAACAATTACACGAGTTACATCAGTGGAAAAAAAAACTCATTACATTATCAAGTTGCTACTTCTACTGACGTCAGTAGCGATTACTGGTCACTTGTTGCTAAAAGTTGTCATTGAAGCTCAGTGAAGCCCAATTGCCACTGCTTGGTCCGTTGCTTAGTTGCCACTGAAGCAGCGCGACCCACCCCCGCTAGGGGCTCTACTATAACACCCTAGTTTTCGTACGTTAATAACCCCGTGTTTTAACACTCTTTAAGTGCTGGAACCTCTCTACTTCATTTCATTGTCGGGGGTATAATGATCTGGTAATACGAGAGTACCCCGATAAATACTTTCGGTATACTGGGATTTTTAGAATGAGAGTGAGAGAGGTGCTCGAATGGTGCTCGCGGGAACTACCTAGTAGGAGACTAGTTGAAGGTATAATCTCTTTTATTTATGTTGTGTTTTTTTTCACATTAGTTACACCATGTTAGGGCTGCATGCGAGAAGGATTACTGGCAGGGTTCAGGCTGGATACCCGAAGGGTACGGGTTGGACACCCGAGGTAGATGGGGATTAGGATTGTGATGAACGCAATTACACAGTCAAGTGCTCAATCACGTTAGGCAGCCATCGGCACGAGCATGTAAAGAATGCCTAGTCATGCCAGAGTAGATAGGTTGTGCACAAATGTGCAGAGTGGTTAAGCTATGCACACATGTGCAAAACGGTTAGGATGTATTCAACCAAGCAAAGTATGGGCACAGTGATTAGTTAAACCCTAGATCAGGTATGGATTGTGAACATGATCCTTATGGTAGAATGACTATAGTGTAATAGTAATGTATAAATTGTGACCATGTTAGGAGTCTTGATTATAGGATATCTGAATAACGTGGGTGTGAGACTGGAATAGTCAAGTGCATAGCAGAGGCTAAGGTGAGTTCTATGACACCAATTACATTTTGGGCTAGTATGCATGCATGTTAAACTGTTATGATTATACTATTATTGAGCGAATACTTGCCTTGTTTGTGAACGCTGTTTTGTATTCAAAGAGCATTTGCAAAGGTGTATGTTCAAATTGATTTTTAAACAAGGAATGGTTTTTGGGTAAAGATATGATTTGACACATAAAATGGTTTTGAAAGGTTTTGCCATGGTTAAATGCCATAGAATGGTTTTGAAAGAGTTTGCCACCTTAATGTGCAAAAGAGAAACGGTTTGAATAAATTTTTGGCATGATTATGCCAAAGCATAGTTTACAGAAACTTTTTGGCACCGTGGTGCTCGATTAAAAAGAGTTTCGCCATTTTGACATAAAAACCACATGGTGTCTTGCAATTGGCATATAATTACAAAAGTAGACACGTTTATATCCCTTTTTAGGATGAATGGCGTAGTGGATCTTTGGAGCCGGCATAGTAGCTGTACAACATGGATAAAGTTAATTGGTGACGGCCACTTAGAGGTTAACATGACCTTAATATAGTTGGCATAGTGCAATGCTTTGATAAGAATTGTAATAACAAATTGATTGTGTTTGTATTGTATGAAGGATTTTAAATCGTGCCATAGATCACTTTACCCACATAGGAAATTTGAAAATGTTGTTCAAAACTTAAAACTACTTGATTTAACATGCATATTAGGAAAGAGTATAGCTTTAATGACAAGAGCTAGGAGGCGGCAATGAAGGTATCCTGGAGGTTATCCACTGGAAGAGACGAAAACTAACATAGTTTGATGTTGAAGTTGTGTTAATAGCTTAAGTTTGTACCGAACTTGGTATGTTAATACAATAAGTTATATTTCTGTTGCTTCTTATCTCTTTTATACTTTGTGTGTAAATCTAACACATGACATGTCTTTGGGCCAAGTCCAGGACCAGGGTGCCACATTTGCCATTTGGACCTCGCTAGGGGCACCCCATGGTCTAGGGGCTTTACCCCTAAGAACTTTAGAGATTCCATAGTGCTCGATATCAAAATAGTCTTATCATGTGTGTACTTCACACCTCCTAACTCGTATCAATGCATATTTTAATTTCTCATTTGGTCTTAAGTAAATCCAATTATACCAAAATGACATTCTTGACACTAAATCCAAAAACAACATTAGCATTGGAAATCCTGTTTCAATCGCTTCAAAAGCATCCACACTTTCTGCCCTAACTCTTCACATTTAAACACTTGATGTTGTCGTTTCTGTTCTTTATTTCATATTGGAAAAATGAATTGTTCATTTTGTAGTGCATATTTTCGTAATGTATAGTGTTTTCCATTCTTTTGTCAAGAAAGAAAAGAAGGTATGGAATGAGACAAAGAATAGGATTAGAGATGAGTAGAAAAACCGAATAACTAAATTATAACTGAAATAATTTAACTGACTAAGAAGTTGATGGTTTAGTTATGATTTTTTTATAACCGACTTTTATAGTTTGGTTATGATTATATGTGTATAATTAACCGAACCAATATTAAGATCGAACTTTATAAGTTTTATTTTTTATAAATAATATGTTGGGAGTTTTTTTGTATCTTTTCCACTAACCGAATAAACCAAACTGTTATAACCAAAACCACTTGGTTGATAAAATCTAAAAACTGAAACATTGATTATATGTTTGGTTTATCGACCGGTGATCACCCCTTATAAAACACAATAGTAGTTCGCATGTAGAGATGTTTGGCATGGTAAAATAAATTAACTCGAATTTTATGTTTGCTTCCATACATGTTTCTTATTCAATAACTGAAACTCACTACATTTATAATTTATTACATCATACGTGCTTGGTAGTATAACAAATTCTACACATTACCAAGGAATGATATCATAACATCGATCTTCATTATATATTCTACTTTTTCTTGTTACGTTTCAAGTTCCAAAGTAGATTTGATAACTTTAAATAGCAAAACCTCAAAATATTAAGTCCAATACTACAAATTCATACCATTACACATATATAATATATATGTATTTATGGTTGAGACCAAACCCACCAGCCAAGTGCGTCGGCTTCCTCGTGGTGGTGGTGGTGATCCGTGGTTGCAAACGGATAAGGGAAGTCGTTCTGCCCATTATCACTGCCATCATCCTCTTCTGACTGATCCATGGGTGCTACATATTCATGAGGGTAGTCATCATCGGGGAAATATGAATCACCACTATCCACTAGTTGTGGGCCATCGTGATCATCAACTACTGCGCTACCACCACTACCCGAACTAAAGTGGTCCTCCAATTTCACATGTCCCGAGGGAGCTGGAACATCTCCAGCTTCCTTGACAGTTGAGTCACCGATGGTTGAAATTTCAGGAACATCCTTTGACTGTAGCTTCTCAGTCAAAGAAAGCACCTGCAGACAGGATCATATGTGTAAGGATACTAGTAGTTAAAAGTGGCCAAGTGACGGGTCACTCGGGTTGAGTTTAACAATGTTGTAGCATGGATTGTATTTATTTATTTTTTAAACTGTGTAAAAAATTTCTAACTAATAATAAAAAAAATGTTTGAAAATAAATATATTTAACATTAGTTGGAAGAAAGAAGTGATCTAGTGATGCTGATTTTGGCCAATTAGCCCCAGATCAATTGGTTTGGAGGGAGGCACCCCCATGGTCTTCCAATGTGGAGGTCATGAGTTCGAGACTCACTTTGTGTAATATGCTCATGTGGGCCAGGGGTTTACCACAGTGGGCCTTCGGGTGATGTGTTTCCACTGGAATGGTGGGCGAGTCGGATCACCAGCGCTGTCTGCGTTGACGGGGGTGGGTGGACTTTCGTCAATGGGGTTACCCGGGTGACCGGGCTTATAGTATTCGTTGCGCGTTAAAAAAAATGCTGCTGATTTTGATATAATGGAAGTGGGGGAGTGAGACATTTCAACCTTTTTGTAGGTAAAATGGAATATTGTAGCTTAGCAATCAACAGCTGTGTTATGTTCTTTATTCTCCCCCACAAATGTTTGACTTGTTGACTTCTTTTTTTAACAACTTTATTTCAATTATAATGGTTCAAATAAGATATATAATATTTCTTGTTTTAAGACTTTACATGTATCATGTATGCTGATGATGAAATTAAGAAAAATATATATAAATAACACGCAAAGGAAATTAAAATTAAAACAGAAGATGAACAAGACGGATGATATATATATATATATATATATGAATGATCAGGATGAACAATAATAGTACCTGAGCTTTAAGCTTTTCGTTTTCCTTGACTATGGAGTCAAAATCGGATGTGAGGACATCAAAAGAAGATTTGAGGCGATCGTAATCCCTTTCAAGCGTCTTGGTCTTCCACCGTGCACGGCGGTTCTGGAACCAAACAGCCACCTGTCTCGGCTGTAACCCTAGCTTCTTAGCCAGCTCCGTCTTCCTCTCCGGCTCCAGCTTGTTTTCCTCCTCAAAACTCCTTTCGAGCATACGCACCTTAATGGTTAATCAATACATTAATAATTAGATCCATCATCTATTACTTTTTATATACTGATTCCATGTCAATGTCATGTTTATTCGAGAATCAAATGCTTGATAGTGAATTAGACCTGTTCAGGGCTGAGACGGCGTTTCTTTTCCGTCATTTGTTCGTCGTAGTATTCTTCTTCCAACATGTCGTCCAGCGAGCTCAAAAATGGCCTCTTCTTCGAACCTTCTTCCATGTTGAACCCCATTCTCGTTCCTGTTCAATCCAATCATCAACTAACTAACTGATTTTTATTCAAGAATGAAATCTTGTTAGAAAACTGTCCACATCTGGTTCATCACTTAGAACCAATGAAATACGAGGCGGTGTATTGTAAATACGTAATTATCTTGAATAGATTAACAGTTTCTTTTAACAAGTAAAAATATCATTCTGACCTCACCTCTGTCTCATATGATAAAAAGACTGCTTCAGATCTCATGAAGCAATAAAAGAGGGGAATGGAACGATTACCTCGAAAATAGTTGTCTCCATTCCCGAGAAAAAACATGCTGTTACTATTGGAACCGAAAAGAAGACGATTAGATTCCATATCGAAATATCTTCGACTATTAGTATTAGAGATCACCGGCGGTTACTAGTGTGAAGATTGAATTAAGAACTCTAGATCAGATTTGGCGTAATATTATATATATATGTGTGTGTGATTGTATAGAAGGGATTAGAAAATCATGATCTTATGGCGGAAGAAGCTAGTACTCCACAGCAATCTCGCCGGAGACTCTAACGGAGATATACAAAATCCCATCATTGGAGCCTCCCCTTCCCAGTTTGTCTCTTGACTACTGTTTCCGCTGATCTAACATGTGATTTGAATTTTGTGTATATTTATGATCGGAGATGATTGCCGCAAATTCAGCGTGGGCTGATCGGTTTTTTTTTTTTTTACCTCAGTTGTGCAACCAGAGTTGATAGAGAGGAGGCCCCTGCAATTTATACAGATTGTTTGCATTATGCTCCACTGATTTTACTCAGATTTGCATTATCACCCCCTATACTTTGAAGGATAGCTTTTAGCATTTTTATTTTTCTAATGATGACAATAGGGAGTACCTTAAATCCTTATGTGACGTTTGGATCACAAAATTCTTTTGACTAAGAAATTGAACGTTGAGATAATTGGATTCGGATTTAAAAGCATTAAAATATATGAAAAAAAGTTAGAATATGTGATGGATTTGTTGATTTGTTATACACGTATGAATATGGTTGTGGCGGTGTTGACAGTAGCGGTGGTGCCGACGTTAATAATGGTTGTGACAACGGTGTTAGTCGCGACGTTGGTGTTGGCGGCAGTGGGGGGCCGGGATGATGGTAGTGATGGCGGGTGTGGTGATGGCGACCGGGAAGTATATGATAGGGGTGGTGACGTTGGTCGATTTTCTTTGTCTTACTTCTGCTGATTCATTTGTTAGGGTAAATAGTTGTCGAGCTAATTTTATGAAAAAAACAAAAAGTATGTTATTTTTTATGTGTAAAAATTTGTTGAATGCCTTTTGTAAGAAAAAAAGATAGTATGTTGGTTTTTTATGTACAAAAATTTGTTAAGAGACTTTTGTGATAAAAACAGGAAGTATGCTGATTTTTTATAGCATTTGCCGTTAAATATATTATAAAACTAACATAATTATAAGGGATGCTTAATTTGAACAAAGATTAATAGCTCGTTTTATCTTAGCGAATGATCACTTTCATTTAGTCAATAACCAAAATTGAGTTTTGTCAAGAGATGAACCAAGAGCAATTTGTGGAAGTGAATAATTGACGGGTGATACTTGTACATTTAAGAAAATTCAAGGGGTGGAAATGTATTATAGTTTATTGTTCTTTATACGTGTTCCCATCCCATTAAAATAATACACCGTAAGTGGAAAAATAAAAGGGACAATATCGTCATTTTATATTCCGAACAGTGTGAAAGAAGACTAAAACTGGTGGGGTTGATACTAACTTGCGCCGAAGGCGACGTGTATGTAAGATTGGATCTGGACCGTTGGATGAGAAGTGCAACACCTGTATGAAAATAGGAAGGAATCCGTAAGAGCCAGATCAAGAGAGAGAGAGAGAGAGCAAGGTGCGCCATTATTAATAGTTCCCATGCTCAATGGTCGGAGAAATTACTTAAAAAAGAAATGATGGTATTATTATAAATATTAAGATAAAACTAGAAAATGAGCCCCGTGCTTCGTAGCGGTAAGTGTCCGTGCCACGTAGTGGGAGGCGGATCTTAAACGCCTGAGACGGTGGCATTAATGTGGCTAAACACAAAAAGAAACGTGGTTAAGTACATAAAAGAAACGTATAAAGTTACGACGAATCGGTTGTGGAGATCGAAAGATCGATAAAAAACAGTTATATAACGTAATCGATGTTTTTCAGTAAGAGTCGGTCTCGTTTTTCACGGTACCAGTACGTTACCGCCAGTCGATATAACCCACGACACCTAAAAAATACACTACATTTAATACGGCTCAGTTTTTAATAAAATTTATACCGGGACGTCAAGAAAAAAAATTAATTAACAAACGAATATTATTATATATTCGTTTACTTCGGTCATTAAAGATTTTTATATATTTAAATTTTTATATTTTTATATATTTTGATTTTTATTAAACTTGAGAGTGTTAAAGTAATATTATATAATGTCAGGGTGACTTATATTATTTTATATAGTCTAGGATAAGAATTGTATTTTCAAAAATCTAACCGACACTTGATTATAATATAATAGTTGTTATTTCAAATAAAGAGTTTAATGAATTAGTTATTATATATATTATCAAAAGGCAACTTCTTGATGTGAGTGTGATTTACCTAAGAAATGGTACAACTGGTTGTGCATTTTGTACAAGCATGCTTTGGTTTTTTTCTTTTTCTCATTACCAGGTTTCCTTTAAGTATCTGCACCACGGATTATATACCAAATTATTCGCTTAGCCCAGTGGTCTCAATGGTTTACCAGCAGCAACCTTAATTATATACTCATTCGACTTGGGTTCGAAACCCGCAGCAACCTTAATTTTTTTTTGTTGCTTTTTAATTGACAACCATAAATTTTATACCTTATTTTCACGTATGGTGAGTTTATCTAAAGGTTTACGTATGCTCATTCGGCGCGGGTTTAAAACTGGCAGCCACCTTATTTTATTTTCTTCTTACTTTTTAATTTACAATCATAAATCTTATATCATCTTCTCGCGTAGGTTGAGTTTTCCTAAAGGTTTTGGCTATATTTTATAAGCTTTGTAAGACGTTATTTTCTTCCGCGGTTAAACACGCCGCACTATCGCTCGGAAGCCGCCGCAACACGCGGGCCTCCTTCTAGTTATTTATAAATATTAACGTTTTTGTATCTTTATTTTGTAAAATTTATTTTTCCTTAATTAGAAAAAAAGTTTTGGGAATAACTCATAAACTAAAACAAGGTTATATCCGGTCGAATAAATATATTAAAATTTAATATTAGTATACGTTAAAGATTATTTTAACATGGTATAGTATTAGGTGATACACGGTCCAATTACCCATAACAAACATACTTGTAAACATTTTATTTAATTTTCATTTCTTTGGATAATACAATAATTTATTAATTCGTTAACTTTTAGTTTTTGTACTTCTAATTTCCATGCGTAATAAAATCATATAAATGTTAAAATAGTAACAAATGTATTTGGAAATCCCAATAGATAACATTTTTTAAAAATTAACGGTTATATCTGATACTCGATGGATGTAGTACAAAATATAAAACACGCTTTTATAATCATGTATAGAACTAAGAAATATCAATTTCTCAAACTCAGTAGGATGAAAATTCGGATTTGTACTTAAAGAAAAGAGTAAATTACACAAATTATCCTTTAATTATATTTGAAATTACACTTTATGTCTTTTGACTTCAATAATTATAGAGATTGTCTTTTTTAGAAATTTTTGCACATCTTTTATCCGTTAAGTTAACCTCCATCCATTTACCTCGTTAAGTTACACCATGTGCCCCTCACATGAGGAACAAAAGAGTTATTTAACTTATTGTCGTTTACTCTAGATATATAAAACAAAAACAAAAATCCCCTCTCTCTCTCTATGATTTCTTTTGACCCGTGGAGACCCTAATCTTCTTCAACCATGGAAACCTCCTTCTTCAACCGTGGAGGCCGTATGAACCATGGAGACCTCCTTCTGTGATTTCTTTTGACCCACTGAACAATGAATCAAAGTGTGACAACCCAGACTTTTAGGTTAACTCCGTTAACTAAATTCAGTTAAATCCTAACATAGTTAACCCTAGTTCAAACTCCAGGGACTAATTCTGTCTTTATTCAAACTTATATACACAAACTTGAGGGACTAAACTTGTAATTACCTTGTAATTGATTTCATGTTGACTTTTAATAGTCAAACTAACAGGTCCTTAACCTAGTTCATCCAATCCAAACCTTGAGCACTATTTCTGCCAATTCCTATACTTAAAAACATGAAACTGTAGGGACCATTTCTGTAATTTGGCTAATTACGATTATGTTGACTTTCAAAAGTCAACCCACCTGTTCTTGAACCCAATTCGCATGCCTAAATCGAATTCCTGTTGGAATTGTAACTGAAACCGCATGAATATGATCATTAACGACCTTAACTTCCGATATAAAGCTTCATCATTAGCAAATTAAACCGATTAGATATCATTAATTCAAAACCGTCGACCACGATCGTAATGTACATCAAATTCGTTTAAACCTAGTGCTAATTCCATAATTGAACACTCTGCACACGACAAACTATTCCCTCTGAAGCTTTTACGCGCATCAACTTGGTCGGAGACAGACCCAGAAACGTCGGAGACCAGTCCATTCACAGTCGGAGCCGGTTTCACTCATACACCATCAATTCATCATCCAATCAGGTAACTAAACACATCATTAGATTCGTTTCTACCCTATGAATGAAAGCCCTAACCTCTTAGGGGCTTACACTATCGGATTTAACATGATCCGTTGTCTAGGGTTCATCGCAAACCAGTTTAATCGAACTCTAATCTAAACACGTTTTCAATCCAATTAAACTACACCAACAGTTTCGTATGGTCCTAATTAGTGAAAGCCCTATGATCTCAACGACTTTTAATATCAGAATCATTCAAATCGACTTAGTATTCTTGATCTAGGGTTTCGGCTTCTGAACCTTCAATTAAACGATCCAAATCCATTTGATTTTGCAATTAACTTTCACCACAGACTCGTTATGACTCGTTTAAGAAAACACATATACTTCTGAAGCAAATCGAAATCGAAGGATATGGGACTGGAATCGATCGCTGGTGCATATGGGAGGGAAACCACATGGACTTGCATGTAAAAACTAAATGGATCCGGATATCATCACGATACTCTAGCGGGCGGTACTGGTTAAGGCTTGGTGCATGTGTGGGAGAGACCCGGGTTCGAGTCTCTCCATACCCATTTCTTTTTAAACTCATTTTTAGTTATTATTTTAATATAAAAATCAAACCCTATATTATTATATTAATATATTAATGTGTTTTAGCCCGGGAAACAACCCGTAGGCTCGGGTTTGGTTTTATGATTCATAATTAATACTATTTCCACTTTTTAAAATAATATATTTATATTATTTTCAAACCACGATTTCGAATAAAATAATATGTTTATATTATTTTCAACCCGTGACTCCTATTATTAAATAATATATATTTTTATATTATTTTACCTCGGTTATTAATCTCGTGTAACGTTTCAAACAAATTAATAATATAATTATTTATATTATTTACTCACGTTTATAATCTCGAATAGAAAATAATATATTTATTATTTTCTCACGTAAATGATTATCGTATATTTCCTACAAGTTCAAAAATAATATATATGTTATATTATTTTCTTAGATCATTATTAAATGATACAAACGCACGAAT
Source organism: Smallanthus sonchifolius (assembly GCA_023525975.1). Taxonomy (NCBI): domain Eukaryota; kingdom Viridiplantae; phylum Streptophyta; class Magnoliopsida; order Asterales; family Asteraceae; genus Smallanthus; species Smallanthus sonchifolius. The sequence goes on along the minus strand of CM042031.1, from coordinate 65,822,148 downwards.
TTATTTTTATTCGTATTAGAGATGTTCGACACGTAACGCATTTATCTTAATTATTATATTAAGAAAACCTATATTCCTGTAGACACGATCGTTTATTCGTTGATCCTTAGAATGTTTTAAAACGTTCTAATCTTCCTTGTCGTCGTCACAAATCCCATATGTCCATAACTTATGTGTTTATAATCCTAGGGCATACGTAAGCCGTGCAGGCTAACACTTGAGATTCCAAATCTCATACGTGTGTGATACTACCTACTACGCAACGCAGGTGAGTTTTCACGCCCCCTTTTTACTGTTTTAATTTGGGGGAGAAAACATGACACAAACACTTTTGATTTTTGTAATTCATATATGTTATCACTTGTTATGACTATGCGTAAACTCTATCATGAAACTCCTCACATCAACCGTTTAAATATGAGTATAGCGAGGTATGTTGAGTAGTACTACTGGGTTTGACAAACCCCACCCGCGTTAGTCACGCTAACTCGATTGGAGGTCGAACGGGTGTAATATTTACCTAAACATGCACCATGGTTGATAGACCTGGTGGGAGGCATTCAAACATAAACTGTCAGTTTACGGTTGCGAGCGCATTAGTATACATGAACATGGGTTAGCTACCTGTTGATATATATATATATATATATATATATATATATATTGAATGTACATTAATCTGTTAAATACTATTACAAGCTGAAACCTGTAAACTCATCAACCTAGTGTTGACTCGTTTTCTTACATGTTTTCTCAGGTCGTTATGCAGGATCACGTTAGGACATGCATGGTGTCATTTGACTTTTATCATCATATGTCATTCTATCAAACACAATTTATGTTCTGTTATTACTTAAACTTGGGCGCGTTGTTTTGCGCATTTACTTTTGTTTAAACGCTTCCGCACATTTACTCTGATCTTATATAATATGACATTTTGAGTCCCATATAGTGTCATTTGAAGTAACTGATGTTTGAGATCCTGGTTTGTCACGCTTCAAACAGTAAAACTCCGTTAGTGGAATTTGGGGGTGTGACACAAAGTATACACCCTAATCGGTGACGCCGCCGCCCACACCTTCGATCTAAAAGTTGGTCACCGGAAAAGAAACTTTTGGTAGCGGTGGTGGTTTTTCTACAGTTCAAGGGAAGGGGTCATGAATAAGAAAGGTGGGGTGGGGTAGGGTTTGGGTTTTGGTGCAAACGAGGGAAGTGACGGTGGTCCGGTCGATGGTGGTGTTTGGCCGACAACTTACCAAGTTGTTAGGTCGATGGTGGTGTTTGGTCCGGTCGAACGCAGCAAGATCTCCTTAACCAAATGAAGCTCCACCGCATCCAAATACTGCGACAACTTCTCTTGCAACACTGTAGAAAACGGTGAGGCAACCCTTTCCTTTTTTTTAAAATAGAGATTGCCCTTTTTAAAAAAAAAATTACACACCATTTATCCTTTACACTAAATGGTGTTATCTTTTCTGTTAAGTCTAGACATGTGACTTGAACATAAGGGTAAAATGATCATTTTACCCACAAAAAGGCATATTATGTAAAATACTAAAACATAAAAACCATCTCTCTCTACTCCTCTCTCTTTCTCTGCAAGAAAACAACCACCGGCACTATATCCGGCGACCAAGCAACATCTTGTCTTCCGATGCAAGTACTCAAAACTTGTCTTTCATTCTCAACAATCCACATGTCTCCGATGCCTCCTGGGCTGGCTAGCGGTCCTCTTCAACTGTCATTGTACAAATCCTCGAATTTGCTCCTCCTCCTTTCGCCAATAAAATCTTAGGTTCGGAAATAACCTGATCTGATTTCACATCATATGTATCTTCAATCTCCGACCACCACAGCATAAATTACAAAGATTGCCCTTTTTAAGGCCTCTTCAGTTTGAATGATTACAGAGATTGCCCTTTTTAAAAAAACAATTTATGTAATTTAGTCTATTTCTTTTTTTTTAGAAATAGAGTATAATTTTATATATACAATTAAAGAACAATTTATGTAATTTAGTCTAAAGAAGAAAAAGAAAAGAAAAAAGCTGTCGCCAATATCTTTTGCTCATAATCACAAATTTACAATTTATTTATTTTCACACAATCACACTTTCCGTCTCCTAAAAAAGGTTGCCTTTTCAAATTTTCAGCATCATTTTCCAAAGGCCTTCTAAGGGGGTGATTGAGATTACTTATCAAAACTACTCATTAACTTATTATCTTTTTAAAAAGGTAATAAGTTCTAAGTTTGTTTGATAATCTTTAAATGAGATTTTAGAATGACTTTTAAAAAAGGAGAAAAAATGTATATTTTGAGAAGTAAGAATTTATAACTTTTTGATTCAACTTCTGACTTTTGAGGTATATCCTCATCTCCAGTCAGTCCATCGACCCCCACAAGTCCATCGATCCCCACAAGTCCTTCACAACCCTATCGGTCGCCGCTCCTCATCTCCAGTCGCCTCCCTCTGTTGCTCCGACGACCGCCGCCGATTCAGCATCTCCGACCTCCGCCGCCGTCGCTTCTGCATCTCCGACCTCCGCCGCCGCCTCCTCATCTCAGTCGCGTCCTCTATTGCTCTGGTATCTCGATTTCTCTTTGATTTCTCAAAATAAAAGTTCATATATTATGTGATTTGTTCGATTTTGTTTCAATTGTGAATTTATGGGCTATTGGTTCTTGTTAGAAGATGGATTTGGTTCTTATTTCATGAATTCCTTGATATTTTGTGGCCATAGAATGTGATTGTGTGTGTGTTTCTATACTTGAGATAAAATTTTTGTTGTTGATGATCCAAATCTACCTTATAATTTAGAAGTTTCGTTTAGTTTTTTTTACCATAAAATGCTTTGGTTTTCTGTTATCAAAATTTTTTTGACCAAAAAATGTGCAGGCAATCCTTTTGGTTTTTTTTTACCAAGAAATGTGCAGGCAATCCAAATTTTTTTTGGCAAGCTTAAAATGGTTTTTTTTTTTTTGTTGATGATCCAAATCTACCTTATATATATATTTTTGAAAGGCAATAAAAATATATATATAATAGTATAATAAGCAATCCCTAACTTTCCCCACCTAATAAGTTAATCCAAACACTTTTTAACTTATTGACTTATTAACTTTCCCCACCTAATAAGTTATCCAAACACTTTTTAACTTATTGACTTATTAACTTTCTCCTCCTAATAAGTTAATCCAAACACTTTTTTTAAAAACTACTTTTCAAAAAGTAATAAGTTAATAAGTCATTTTGACGAAAAGAACTTTTGAGGTTAATAAGTAATCCCAAACACCCCCTAAAGAATGGCGGGTGTTTATTTAAAAAAAATATTATAATAAAAATAGAAATTGCATTAGATTAAGAGATATTAGGGTGTTGGAGGCACCCTTCGGTTAACCCATGCAGGTACACAGGTACACGGGTACACCGCCGTCATCTCATCGGGTAGCTCGTCGGGTGGAAGATCTCAGGTATATGTACCCGTGGGTGAAGGTTGCATTCTAGCCGTTGGGTAATGGCAATATAGTCGTTTGAATATTAAAATAATTTTAACTTATCTTATAGATATCATACTAAACACAATAAACTTTTTATGTACTTTTTTTATTTATAATTTATGTACCTTTTCTTTTTAATTAATAAATTTTTTATTAATTTTATTTGTTTTAGTTTTAATAAATAATTAATTTAAAAAGAGAAAAAAACTTCTTTAGGGTATTAGGGTTGTGCCTCCAATACTTAAGGTAATAGAGTTGGATTTGGGTAAAAATGAGGTGCCACATCCTCATTAGGTATTTTGTTAGGGTAGTTTTTTTTGTGAGGGTTGTGCCCACAACACCGTTAGTAATCCTTTTTTAAAATGCAACGGCCTTAGCTAAAGTAGCATTTTTGTTTTTATGAAATTTTCAGTTGATAAATACAAATATTTGACATATAAAACACATTTAGGTTTCTTAGGAGCTTCTTTTGTTTTCTTCACCCAGGTTCGACTCCTTGGGTGGGCATTTTTTTTCTTTTTCCCCAATTTTGTGTTTTATATTCTTTTTTTCAATATTTAATCAAACTTCGGTGTTGATGTAGTGGTTTGGCGCTTCCTTTCCTATGGTTCAAGTTGTGAGTTCAAAACTAACGCCTAACAAACTTTTTTTTTTGTTTTTTTTTCTTTCTTTTTTGATTTATTTTTTTCTCTTTTCATTACACTTTTTAAATTATTATGCACAATGTGAAAGACATCCCTAAGACATCCCTAATATTTTAATTAATTATGATAACAAACTTAGTTTTTAAATGATATATCTGAGTGTAAGATTGGTTTTATCTTTCGTTAAATGTTTTTTTAAGTTCGTTTTCGTGTTTTCTTAACAATCATATTTACGACATGACAATTTCATGATTTCCAAATATACCATCGCGGCGTGTTTTTTAATCTACGTTTCGATATTTAAAACCGAGCCGCTGCAACGCGCAGATAACACTTACTAGTTTGATTATATAATGCAACTAGGCGCGGAACCCGCGCTCGTTGCGACGCGCTAAATCATGAAAAAAGTTAACGTCATCGGAACTTTACAAAATAGAATTAAAACCTTTACGTAAACGCACTCCGCGAGCTGCGGCGGTGGCTCTGAACCGTGGAAGAAATTAATGTCTTAAACGGTGAAACAGACACTTGTTTTACATTTATCGAATACCGGTACCTATATTGTTCGGTCGACCTTGTTTTGATTAGTTAGGTGTGCGCTGGGCCGGTTCGGTTTTATATAAAATTTATATCTAAACGTATATAAAAAAACATGTTGTAACGGTTTATTCGAAATTTTAGAAAACATTTTTTTGAAAAGAAACAAATATGTTACATCAAATACCGATAGTGGTTCCGATAATACCAATACCGGTTATTTTTTTCCGATAATAGGTTATCAAAAGAAAAACAAAAAAAGTAAGAAAAAAAAAGTTCGTGAGAACAAATGGCCATGCTTTGGATTCACGATTGACTGTGGAGTGGTCGATAGATATTTTTCTTTCATTCATTCCTAATCGTTGGAGATTTCTAAATACCACAAGTTTGGTTTATCCCACTTTCATATTAATGATTCTAATCATTTTAGAAAGACCTTTTTAGACAAACTCAATTGGGTGAGTGTTCATGATACTTTAGATAAGTTGGTTTATCAAGTTTACAAAGCAAATAATACGTTGACCTAATTTAGATGTGTTTGGCCAAAGGTTCTTATTATGGAAAATTCCTTAACATTTCATGTTTGACTAAACATTTTGTTAATATTTAGAATCTTATAAGTGTTGGTTAATTTCTAAAAACATCTTATTGATTCTTATAAAAATGATTCGTCTACTATTAAAAGTAAGAAAAGTAACTTTAATTGATTTAAGCTACTCCATGTCTAGTACCAGTTTATCTTCATTCTTATTATAATAAATAAACAACTTTATTTGTCACGTGTTAAGATTTTTTTTTCGTATCTTTCTCCTATTAAATAATAATGATTTTAAATAATTAAATATCTAAAATTTATTCTAATATTTTATTAAAACTTACTAAATCATAAGAATATTTCAATTATATCATATCTTAAAAATATAATTTTATAATTCTTAAATATTCATTATATGTTATTTATAAATCTTAAATCTTTATTATTTTTTATTTTTTTTTATTTTTAATCCTTAAATCTTTATTATTTTTTATTTCACCAATGATAGATGACATTCAATATACAAATCTTCATAAAAACTACTAGTTTATAACAAGTTGGGTTCATTCCACAGGTGTAATACATGTATTTCTAACCTAGTATCTTATATATGATTGTTACAGAAACTTAGATGATTGTTACATAACCGTTTTTATATGTTTGTACAATTAATTTTGCAAAACATTTTTCATATACGTTTACAAATGATCGGTTCTATATGTTGTTATCGATCTTCGTTTATATAAAGTAATATATGACATCATTGAAATAAAGAAAGTGTTATTGTTTATCGAATGTCGATTTTGCACAAACATACGTGTTTAAGTGTGGTGTTGATAGAGCCAAATTCAAGATTAGCGGTCTCCTTAAACTTAAACTAAAACGTAAACATAAATGATAAAATGTAATTAAATAACTTTGCTTCAATTTTCTTCTGCTTAATCATTCAAACTGAAGAGGCCTTATAAGGCTTACAATGCAAAGAGAAAACTATCATCTCTAAGTGACAGTGTGGGACTAGCCCACTTGATAGATGCTATTGCTTTTTAGATTGGAGATCCTAAGTTTAAACCCGGGCATGAGGTAAATTATTTGGTGTAATTTAGAAATAGTCTATAGTTAAAAAAATGATCTCTAAGTGAACAATAATGATGTAAATTGAGTCCAATGGTCCACACGTATAAACAAAAAGTAGAAGTATCAATTTCGTAGATTTATACGGAGGACCATTTCTATAACTATGGTGTGAAGACCGAAGTTTTACACAACATGAAAAACATGACACCAACCTAATTTGAAAATTATGAATTTGGGTCTAAACGGGTAAACAAGTTAATTCAACTAAAAAGGTCGTGTTCGGGTTGACACATTTTAAGTTATACTTACTTTATTGAAATGCATTTTTTTGTGACCGACGAGCACACATACTCTCTACTCTACATCTACTCTACTTCTAAAATCATCATATCTGCACTTCGTAGAATTTAAACTCATTTTACCACCAGGATAGCCCCTTAGAGACTGATTGGATATTTTATGTCATATTTAAAGGATAGAAAATATATAAACATTAAGTTTTATAGTTTAAACATAATTACTTTATATACATTTCTAATTTTTGTTGTAAATTTGTAATTACTAAAATATTAATTACTAAAACCCGCAAAAACTCATGTCTTGTATGGGTTTATGCATCTGACGCGATTTTTCCTTTTCATCATTTCCATTGACAAATTTTCTAATTTAATCCAAATAATATGATAAATGTCCGATACAACATCTAATGTCGTAGAAGATAATATGATTTGCTTCTTAACTAATCTTGCATGTTAATACAGACATTCCAACAAGGCTTGTCCCTTATCCACACTATTGTCCCCTTATTTAAGAAAAATAAGGAATCTTAAGCTTAATGATATTTGGTATGGGTGATAATTCGTAATAATATATATCAATACGACAATGAGATAATCTGATTAACATAGTAATAGACATTTCGTGTGAGGGTTGTACTAAAATTAAAAGGGTTTACTAGTCAACCCGTTTTAAATTAGAATATAAAATATATTTTATAAGTTCGGTGTGTCAACAACAACCCTTTGACTTGGTTACAACCATCGACTCGTCAACAATACCACCAATCTGCTAATCAATATGATTGCGAACCCTAATATTTTCTACTCTTTTGTATTAACAACTGATTTTTGTTCTTTTGATAATAAAATATTAGATGTTAAAAAATGCATTAACATTTTTATGTACAAATAGTTACATATTAGAAACATTACGGGATGTTGAAATCGTAAGAGGGGCTTTCATACTTATTATGTGTTGATTAGACGATTAACCAGACATTTAATCACTATATTACACGTCAAGCACTACAAGAAAACTGGACTATCACCGACGGCCAGTTTCGTCGGTGAAAGTGGTTACTGACAGCCATCCGGCGGTGACACATTGTAGCAAAAATCAGTGGCGGAGCCAGTAAGCTGGTGTCGGTGTCAACAAACACCGGTCTTTTTTGCCGGTTATGTAGAACGTATAACTACAGATTTTCGAATGACCTCAGTCATTTTTTAGGCTTGACCTCCTAACGACACCGGTCTTTTTTTTTTCCATTGATTTTATGAAAAAAGAAACTGATCCCTAAATTTATATTTTTGCCAAAACTTAACTCAATAAAAAAAATTTGTTTAGTATGTTAGGATTTTTTTTAATGGAGTAGGCTAAAAATAAACAAACCTATGTTCGGTCCCTTGGCCCTTTTCCATCCAAGTCCAACATGAGCATGTAATGGATCGTTTTTTAAACAAGAAAACTCGTATAGAACAACCGTAAAATGAATTTTTCTTGTATTTCAAATGACATTTAATTTTTATTATGTATTTTTTCTAATTACAATTTCTTTTTATTATGACGTCAGGTTAGAACCGAGCACTGAAAAATGCTAACACCATAGGAAATACCTTCACCTACGGATTTCCGTCACTAATTTCCGAGGGATTACCGACGGCCCAGTTTGTGACGAATTATAGACGGATTTTTTTCCAGCTAAGCTTTCAAAATTCCGACAGATTTCCGTCACCAATTTATTTTTTTTAAATGAAATTTATATGTTTGTTTTTCCAGCAAAACAAATATCAATAACCAGCAAAACAAATACCAAAACCAACAATACAAATACCAAAAATAGCATTACAAATACCACAATATTTGTTTTTTTTACAAAGGTAAAAAAAACAATAATCGCGAGCAGTGACGGATCGAGGAATTTCTGATATGCATGGCAAAAAATGGGTCGGGTCAAATAAAACAAGAAACTATACAAGTGTTCTCACCGCATGATTAACAAAGTTCATTTAACTATAATAATCATTTTAAATTAGTTAACCGAATAAGTAATAAAATTAACATTGAGAAATAAACTAAATAAGAAATTTTAATTTCTCAACTAAATATTTAATTAAAGTTTTATGTAAAAAAATCAAAATAATGAAAATCTTTAGCAGTTTTTGTTATTTCCAATAAATGAAGTCAAAACGGGGTTTTGATATCTCATTTTGTTTTGTAAGTGTGTCCTTACTCTTAATTTTGCTTATAGTGTGTCCCCTTACCCTTAATTTTGTTTTGTAGTGTGCCCCTTCGGTGTGCCCCTTCCCTCTTCTGGAATTAGCCTAAATTAATTGTTACAAAATAAATTTTAGAAATTTTTAATGAGGGTTGGTTGGCTTACGGGGTGTCTGTCTATCCCTCCCAATAGGCTGTATCCACCCCTGATCGTGAGGATTGTTGGTGGGATCCGACGAATCATCATTCTGACGAGCTCCACGAAGCACATGTACCTCTACCGACAAATTAGTGATAATATGACGGATGTCAGCAATTTGGTCTTCTAAGGCGGATTCCTACACACGTTAAATAAAATAACGGTACATTATTAATTAGTATATATCTAATTATAAATACAACAAATTAATACCGATAGTATACATACCGTGCGCATAATGGGGATGTATGATCTCGCGGTGTTGTTCATCTCGGGTGATGCCTTAAGGGTATAATAGGGATCGGTGGTGCTCCCAGCCCCAAATATACGACCCTTGCGACGGCCTCCGGTAGCCTCCAACCACAGGGTGGTCGGATTACGACGCCTCCTCCTACCGTCTTTTAAAATCGTCCTACAGTCTAACGAAACAAACTAGAAGTGTTAGTTTATAAAAAAGAAACACATAATCATATAAAACAATGGTTTTTATAAGGTAAAAACTAACTGAATACACATGGGCCTTCAAATAAGGCCAGACCCGATCACCCGTTTCCAAATCTTCCTTGGAATGGGTCCTCACGTGCACCTCACCCAACTCGTGCTGCACTCCCACCTCCTAAAGCTAGAAAAATACTAGTTATTAAACAGACACATTATCTAATTGAGTAAAATTAAAAAATAAATGCATACCATTGTCTTCAAATGCTTTGAGAACGATATCGACCCCCCACCCCCAGTGTGTTGGGAGGATGTCTCCCTGTGCTTCTTGTTCCAGTTATTGCTACCCTCGCCCTCTTCTTCTACTCTTCGGTATTCCACACCTTTGACAAAAAATATATATTAGTATAAAAAGAATTAATACAAACGTATTAAATTCGATTTAAACTAATACGTACCTAGTTGATCAAGTTGTTCCAATCCGCCTCCCTAATCCACCGTGGAGGGAATGGAAGGATGATCTCGAAATCATATTCCGGGTGACAATATCAGTCCGGTCCCTTTCTATGCACTCCTCGTCGCTGCCTCGCGACCCTCCCTAAGCATGTCGCAAAAGCGACCGTTGTGGACATGATCCCATCTGGCGTGGATTGCCACATCGAGCTGAGGAGTCCAATGGTAATGTTCCTACACATATACACTTAATAAATCAACATTATTTATATAAAATTCAAACTAATAATTAAAGGTACTTACCTGAACCGCTTAAACAAGAGCTTACAATGGTTGTTTGGTACCTCATGCCAGTAACATCAAGGGCAATGAAATGAAGACTTCAATATAGTCATACATCTGCAGCCCGTCTCGAAGATAGAAAAACTACAAAAATAAGACAAATATATGTTAAAAAAATAATTAAAGTAAAAAAAGTAGGTTTTACTTCTTACCTGCCATCATCGGCAATGGAAAGCTCCTAACGATGGGCGGGATCGCGGGAAGGATGCGGCTGAATACTATCCTCACGCCAAGATGACCGGGTCGCCTGCGACCTCTGATCAACACCATAGCCTCCCATATTAGCGGCATCGTCGCCCTCGTCAATGTTGAAGGCATCGACACCGATCTCGATATCATCCAAGTTAAAATCGTGCCACCGATGAGCGGCATCATCGCCACTCATCATACCCGCCATTCAACCTCTAAAGGTGTAACAACCCAAGTAAGTCGTGCCAGAATATTGTCCGCTTTTCCCCTGGTGAGTTGCCCATCCATGAACTCACGATTTTGTTTTCAGCGACAAGTTGCTTGCCTAGGAAAAACGCGTCCTGTTAGATAAGGTTTCCACCCCCTTATAAGGAAGGCTTCGTTCTCCCCTTCAAATGATGTGGGACTTATATATTTTGTAACAGCTCAAGCAAACCGTGCCATGATATTGTCTACTTTGCCCCTAACGGGTTGCCCATCCAGGAAATCACGGTTTTGTTTTCATCTGACAAGTTGCTCTGCCAGGCAAAACGCTTCCTGATAGAGAAGGTATCCACCCCCTTATAAGGAAGGCTTCGTTCTCCCCATCCACCAATGTGGGACTTAGATCTTATACCCCGCTTAGGGAGCCCAACGTCCTTGCTGGCACACCGGCCCGGCCCCTGGATCTGAAACCATTTGTAACATAAGGCCTCTCATACCAATAATATTTTCTGCTTTGCCCACTAAGAGCTCACGGATTTGTTTTTGCTTGCCTGGGTGAAAACTTCCCACGGGGTCACCCATCCCTGGATTACTCCCACCTAAGCATGCTTAACTGTGGAGTTATCTTCTCATCCACAGCCAAGGTGCCCAAAACGCGTTATTAGTATTTGACGCGGGGCATTCCTTATGAACCAAGAATCTCTCCTGGCCACGGCCGGTGTGGGATTTGCCTAGGGTTTTACAATGGGCCATGTTAATATTCTATGTATCATTAGTATACTCTTTTACTAATTTGAGTTCTATGACTTTACCTTATTTATATGTTTTAGGCTGGGATGCATATCCATGAATATTTATGAAATGATGTTTTACCATTAAATGTTTATTTATCCATACACGTGATGTTGATGAATAATGTTATGTAAGACCCTAAACCCGGGAACCCTACTTGTTTGCACAATCACAAGCTAAGTAGTCTTAGACATTAAATAATATCATAACATGCAGCGGAAATTTAAATGTTAACCCATAGTCGACGTCTCAACGTCAAAACACAAACAATAGCCAAGTACTAAATTCAAATAAACACTTCAACACGGGAATGTCATTGTCATCACAAGCCAGGAAAACATTCGCCATCCAAGAGCCGCCAGTTCATTCCTTCTCTTTACTTGAAATACATGCTAAAAAGTCAGCTACGCTGAGTGAGTTATTAGTGATGATTAGTCCTGAAAACCGTTATCAAAATGGTTTCGTCAAAAAAAGGTTTACCACATTTCCCGATAAATAGTTCATCTCTAAATAATTAGTTAATATCAATGACACACTAATACATCTCGTTCACTATATATGTGGACACAAGCAAACACAGTTCCCCCGCCTGACTGCCGTAAGACACAATAACCAGTTTGATCTCGTCAAACACAATATAAAGCTTTCACTTTAATAACCCGCCACGTCAATTAAGTACGTGACACATAAACACACACGCACGTAAGCATAATAATTATTAAAAATACTCATTTCACCTCAAAACGTTATCTATGCATTGCGTAAATTAAAACGTTCACGTCACATGTAATCCATGCCCAAAAATATAAAACATTTAAAAGTGGGCGATAGAAACTCACCTTTTCGCGGCACAACCCGTTCAATAGAACTTGTTAACTTCATGTGCTCGTCTTTCGACCTCGCACCTACAATACACACAACACACGCGTCAACGCGGGATACTATGTTCAACACCCAACTCACTCGATTAACTAAGCCATCATGCATGGCCAACCCGCTCCCGCATGTTGCCATGCACGACCCCCATTCCCCACGCGATCAACCATGCATGCATACACACTCCACGTTTGATTAAAACCGTTACCGAACATATATCGGTTATTTCCGGTTTCGTTCACGACTCCCGGCGACTACCACCGACCCCCGTCGTCGCTAACCACCACCCCCGCCGTCTACGGCCTCCGACCAGCCCTCACAGCCATCCACCAGCCTCCCTCGGCTGCCGTGGCCTCCTGACGCCACCACAGCCACTCGATGTGGCTCTTGGGTCGTTCCTGCTCCACGGTTTGCCGACCTACACCTAGCCGACCCCTTTCCCCGATCGTGTAACACTTGCCGGCCAACCCTAGGGGTTCGGCCGAACCCTCCTCAGCCCGTAATCATTCCAAAATGAAAACCATAAATAGAACGAGTCAAGTTTCGAGGTTATACCTTCAATCCGGAAGACTCATGCCAACCGAATCCCCGATCGTCCTCGTCTTCCACAATTACTCGAGCTTTTAGCGAAACCCTAACACCACAATCGTGTCAACAACGATCCAATGATCACATATAAGAAACGAGGGATTAAGGATTACGAGTTTTTACCAGGGAATCACCACGAAACGCAAACCTTCGGTTCCTCCCCTCTCTCTATTGTTTACGGCCAGCACAAGAAAAATGGGGGACTCCCCCCTTTGCTGTCGACTTCTAGTATGGCACCCCCCCTCTTGTGGACCGGGTTAAGCCCACACGCGCATAGGGTCCCTCATGTTTGCTCTTTTTACGTATTTAGAACGTAACTCGCCGAAATTTCGATAATTACCCGTTAACCCTTTACATTTAATTACATATATATATACAAACCCCGTTTTTATACGAAAAACCGGGATGTTACATGTTATTTTAACGGTAAGGAAGAAATGGTTTTGAGTATTGTATTTATGCAGGAGAATGTACTAATATGAAAACGAGAGTTGTCACAACTACTGTGATGGAACATGTACTAGTTTAGATTATCTGGTAGTTATGACATGTTTTGTGCCTATTACGTACGCTATGTGATATGCCCAAAATTATACATGTTTTGCATGCATAATAATCCTCATATTATGGTACTAATTGAACAAAAGCCTTGCAATTGATACTTAAATCGTTTATATTTCACAATTGCATTTTAAACGGTGTCATGAGATAAACAAAGCAAAATCACTCAAAAACATCAAGAAATCAAGCTTTTAAAAAGATCATTCGCGAGCTTTGACCCCCAAGAAGTCAATCTAGGTCAACAAAAGTCAAACAAGCAGTAAAAAGACAAAACTGGGAAGCAGGGAGGGGATGCACGGTCGTGCATCCCAATGCACGGGCGTGCATTGCCCCAACTTGCTCCCCAAGGCTCCTAGTACACCGCCATTTGTACCCTTTGATTCCCGAGGTGTTTGCACGCCCGTGCAAACCAATGCACGGCTGTGCATTGCTAATTTTGAGGCCTATAAATAGATGGCTTGGGTTCTTCATTCCACACACCTTACCACACCTCAAGATAGATAGAATTACTATGTTTCAGTAGTCTTAGATTAGTAGTAAAGAGTAGAGAGGCTATTCCGCTTTGTTCGCAATAGGGGAGCCTACGAAACTCAGCATTATGCTAGTTCGTATGGCCATTCGTGGCTAAATCCTTTGTATTGTTTGGGTGAAGATGAAGTTTGGTATATGTTAATGTTTAACATATTAATCTAATGGTATGTTTATGTTCTTTAGTCATTCGTTCTTAAAACCATCTTCATGATGGATTTTTATTATTACTTGATTTTGTCTTTACACTTGTGAGTGTTCTTGATTTTAAAGTGTAAGACCGTAAACTTTTTTAATCAAACTTCTCTTGAAACTTGTACGTATTTATACAAACTGATTTTGATAAGCCAAGGCTTGGTTAATATTAATGAGATCGTACGTCTTAATACGAACTTGTTATGAAACCAAGAATTTGTGAACTCACATTGGGAATGGTACGTCTTTATACATGGTTCCATTGTTGCACCGCCTCCCGGTGAACAAAGTCTAATCACTCTTTTAAATAATAATAAAGGTATTTAAGTTTGATGTCTTAAACCAACTCGGCGATAAGATCAAAGAGTTGAGGGTAACGACCTCCCTAGCTGGGAGTCCTACCATTTTATTCTAAAGAAAACATAATTCGTGAACCAAATGTTGTGAGAATGAGGCTCTAGCGGTGTACCGTTCACACATTTATATTAGTCATACCACCGGATTAATTAACATAACATTATCATATACCAAGCGGATTCAAAGCCCAAAGCAATACTCGGTGTGATCTGATTATTCTCGAGCTATTTACTTTCCTGTTATTTACTATTCTGTTATTTATATTTCTGTTACACACTTCACGTACGTTTTTATTTTTCTTCTATTTACTTTACCGTCGTTTACTTTTCTGTCATTTACTTTTCTGCTCCACAAGCACACAAAACTCACTCACTAATTACACCGGCCAAACGATAATGAACGTTGAGTATTGGAACTCGACCGTGTCCATTGGTTTGATACTTAGTTTTTACTTAAACTATATTACGCTGCGATAGGTACACGTGCCTATTGTATGTGTGTGTTTAGTTAGAGTATTTATCATTTTATAAATTTTAAAACTTGATCTCGTGAAACCTTTTCTAACAATTAATAGAATATTACATTTTATTAATTATTTATAAACTACACATGCACGCATCACTATGCGGTAAAGGAATTTTGTAGCAAGAGGCCCTTGAGGTAGACCCGTACAGTGCATTACAGATAATGTGACGAGTCACATGAGATTGATGAGATGATCGAGGAGATTTACCTTAGAAAGTAGTAATTGCATTGAGTAACCCTAGGGTGAGAGTTTCGAAAGGTTTTTTAGTATGAAACACTAAGGTAAACCTTAGGGCGAGAAGTCCGAAAGGTTATCTTAGGAATGGTCTTGTAAAAGAATGATTATGTCTTATTTATAAACGTTTTATGCATGATGGAATTCTTGAAACTTATAAAACTTAAAACTCACTAACTCTAATGTATTTAGTAAGATCTAGAATAGAATCTAGTTTAATGAGCATGTACTAGACTTTTGGTGTGTTACTGTTAAATTTTTTGTTCATTTATGTTCAAACGAACTCCGATTGAATTCATTGTAGTGACGTTGGAACCGGATTATTGTAGCCTAAACCACAAACCCTAAATCTAAAAGCTAAACCCTGAACCCTAAAGCTAAACTCTAAAATCTAAATTATAAACCCTAAAAGCTAAAAGCTAAACCCTGCTCCCCCCACCCAAAAAAAACCTACCCCCCCCCCAAACGTAAACCCTCCCTCTCCCCTCACCCCCCAAAAACCTAAACTCTCCACCCTCCCAAAACTCCAGAAACCTAAACCCTAAAGCTAAAAAAAAGGGAACAGAGGGGAACCGGCTCAAACGAACTTCGGTTGAACTTATTTCAATGGCGTTGGAACCGGCTCATCGAAACGGTTCAAACGCCGCTGGAATGAGTTCAATCGAATTTCGTTTGAGTCGCTTCCCCTCTGTTCCCCATTTTTTTTGTTCCTTTTTGAACCATCCCTAAAAAATGGGAAATCGCTGGGAAACGACTCTGCGATTATTAAGAAAAATTATAAAGATTATTATAGAGCTATAGACCAAAATAATTATAAAGATTATTAAGAAAAAAATTAATTTTTTTAAATTCTAAAAAAAATAAAATATTTTTTTTAATTATGACATCAGCATATGGAACTGCTGACGTCACCGGAAACGAGGGTGGGGAAGTGGGATTCGAACCCAGGTCACGCGTGTGGGAACGTGGGGTGCAGACCACAGGGCTAGCACCCATTCTTGTTCTTGAATCCGTTCCACACATATACATATTAAAAAACGTAAAAAGTTGTAAAAACAAAAACCCAACCAGTTCCTGCCACGTAATAGACCCTGATTGTGCCTCCGTTTATTATTCACTTCCATCCATTTTAATATAGACAGTAATATGTATACGTTTTTTTAAATAAAAATTATTCTTGCTTTATGTGATAGGTTGATGATATTTTCTTAATAATTAACTTTTTGTGATACAAAATCTGTGAGATGTATTTTTCAATGAAATTTGTTCTTCAAGTTTTTATCTATGTCAAACAAATTATTTATATGAATACTTTCTTATAATACGTCTATATATTGTCATGTCACATTGGTGAATAAAAAAATGCAAATTTCAAACAAATTACTATCAATGCAACCAGCATCTTTTTTATGTTTACATCAATATTTTACATTTAAAAAACACATAATCTTACACTTACAAGAATTTGAAATCATAAGTTTTATAGAAGGCAATCACCATACCACTAGACGACTAAGTCATGGATAATAAGCGTCTTTTGATTTTAGTTTTTAATTACTTTTATACAAAACCTTTTAAATTTAAGGAGACTAAAACCCTTTTATTTTTTAACAGAGCCGGCCTGGACCATCTACTTCCATCGTTTTAAGAATCTCCCGGTTTACATACAAAAAGAAAATCTTTCGGTATACCATCTGAAATTACCAAATATAATTGATAAAAAGCTTATTAAATCGATTAAACAAAAATTAAGATACATTTTCTCAATGATTTGGTGAATAAAGAGTGTACACGTGATGAATTGAAGATGCTTAGAATTCCTTCTTTGCTAAGGAAGGAGAGGGAGGGTAGGGGATAAAGGGGGAAGCGCCTGAATAGGAATGCCTTTTTAAAGATATGTTTTTTATTTTATTTTATTTTTTTCCCCTGCCCTACCCGACCCTACCCTACCCTGTTAGACTTTAGTAGTGTGTGGATTGAAAAAGATTAGACTCATAAAAAAGTTGCAAGCATAAGGTAGTGGTGCTTTTAGAAGTGGAACCTGGATTGTGACCCATCCGGACCATGGTACACCATATTTAGCCTTCCATCAATATGGTAACATGACACATACTAGACTATATATGTTGTGGTTTCCCTAAATTCATCTTCTTAATCTCTTGTTCAATTCATGTACTTTTAACATGTATTGGGGTTCCTCTTCTAACATTTATAGATTGTAACTAGTTAGTATATAAACGTATATTACAAAATAAAGAAGTCTATCGAACCTAAAAGTTATGCCAACATAAACGTAAATTTGCGAACTACAAATTCAAAAAGCCGATAAAAAAGCAAAATTATAATATATTTGACCCGACCCGGCTTTCAACAAAGTATATGCAACTTTGTTGTAACTTTGTATAACTAGTTTTTCTGTCAGTTTGCGAACTACAAGTTGAATAAAAACCGGAAAAGCTTATGTTGTAACTTTGTATAACTAGTTTTTCGGTCAGTTTGGATAAGTTCATTTTAGGGATTGTGTGGCATCATAGAAGATGGTGTATTTGTAAGGCTTATTATATTTTGCAGCGGCTTTCGAGCGATAGTGCTAGCTTTTACACATGTGCGTTGCGGTGTCTTAAACCGTTGAAGAAATTAACGCACCCTACTCGAGAAGAGCTTATGAGATTTATGGTTATAAATTATAACACATGAATTTTTCTTTGGCATGAAAGCCTTTAAAACCGGCCAAGGGAGGGGCTGCAGGTTTTGAACCCGCATCGTCTGCTTAAGCGTATACCATGGAGACCACTGCGCCAAAGCCATCTTGTGGTTTCTATTTCTTGCAGTAACTTTTTAAACCAAAGTTGAATATGAGAAAAAAATTAAAAAAAAATAACACAAGCCTTTAATATAATTAAGAAAATAAAAATGCTTGCCGAGGGTCGAACTTGTGTTTCTTAACCAATGGACCAAACTAAAATTTGTTGTATTTTATTAGCCAACAATGGATTTTATAGAAAACAATAAGTGTGAATATGAGAAAATTAGAAGAAAAAAAAAGTATGCATAACATTGCTTGTACATTAAGCTTAGATATTTGTAAATTTTAAACAGTAATATTCACTCATATTTAAATCTTGATTTTTAATATTTATTAATTGAATTCAAATTTACTTTCAAAAATTTTAAAGATGAAGTTCAATCCGGCTAAAACTATCGGGCCAAACTTTACTCAGCCTATTAGGAGCCCAGCCCAAAAGAGGGGCAACTCAACAAATATGCACTAGATATTTTAATACAAATTATTTGTAAGCTATATTTAAAAGGTTCGAGTCACTCAGCGTATTTAGATTCTAGTTGATTTTGTCTAGTTACGGAGTATGAAGCTCTTTTTTTTTTCAAAACAACCAATACTATACTCCCTTTTTAAGTATTTAAAAACAAACTACTAAATTGTCTTGACGGTAATTATAATATCCGTAACTTTAAGACTCGATAAAGTATTGATACGAAAGTATGTCCCAAATTTTCTTTTCTTTCAAAATATGGATACATAAGTATGACCTCATTGTTTTAAATTCCACAAGAATCATGTAAATTATGATATCTTGCATTCAAGCAAAATAGTGTAATAAAGCACCTAAACAAACTCATGTTTAGTTTGACACCCGATTTTCAATAAAAACGTTCCCTAGACTGATCTTGATTATCCTTTTGTTAAGTGTGCTTAACCTGAAAGTATATGTTAATTTTGAAATTACAAAGTTAAGTGAGAATGTATGCTATGATACGTAACATAACGTTTAAAACCTCAAACAACCGCCCAGAAAATCACCCTTGGCGTATGGCCTGCGTATAACAGTACCTATGGACGTATGAAATTCAGACACGGCGTATGGTAGGCCGATGTACTAGGCTAATCTTGTCATAGTCTAATAGTCTAGGAGGTTTGGCCGAAAATTGGAATCAAGGGTATTTAGTCCTAGTAAGAGTCTAATGCTTGTTTATTTTATTATTTGTTTATTGTTTGGTATTATCTTCAAGTATTTGAGTAAGATTAGAAGACTTGGTTAGCAAGGTTTATTTTGGTATAAATAGATGGGTTAGGGATCATTGTAATTGTGTCAAGAGTTATAATATTAATAAAAGAGTCTATATTGGTTGAGATCAAATTTTGTGTTCGTGTTCTTGGGCCTGATTTCCAACAATTGGTATCAGAGCTTGGTGATAGAGATGGCCGTTTTGAGAGTCGTTTTATAGGAAGGGAAAGGGGAGCAGCCCCCTTTAGTTGCAGGGCTGGAAACGAGAAGGAAAGGGAAGTTAGCAGCAACATATTTTGAGGAGTCTTTCACTCATCACGAGAGTGAAGCAGGTGATCTGATCTAGTTGTGATAAGACAGCTTCAATACTTGATCAATCGACCCCGTTCTTCCCGCCAAGGATAAAAACGGAGTAACCTGGGTAGCTTGTTTTTTTGGCAGAAGATATCCGATCAACTTTGCGGGTAAGTGGACGGGAAAAGATTCGTCAAAGCAAGATACTTTGAATCTAGTCTTGCCTAGCATGTAAAGAAGAAAAACGGAATTTATCTTCGATCGGTGGTCAAGAATGGGGTTGTTCTGGTGACCCGGGAAGAAGGATATCGATAGTGGTCAAGTGGGTTTGAAGTCGTAAAGAAGAGAAGATAACAGTAGTATATGCAAAGGAGAAAAAGCATGCGTGTGAACATTGGGGTTGTAGAAGTTCATGTAGAAATGATCTACGGTGAGGCCAAGGGAAGGGTCGGTGGTCCAAGAAGGGTCAAGACGGTGAATGGATACAAGAGAAGCACATGACAAGATTAGGGGGTGATTATTGCGCTAATCTTGTCATAGTCTAATAGTCTAGGAGGTTTGGCCGAAAATTGGAATTAAGGGTATTTAGTCCTAGTAGGAGTCTAATGCTTATTTATTTTATTATCTGTTTATTGTTTGGTATTATCTTCAAGTATTTGAGTAAGATTAGAAGAATTGATTAGCAATGTTTATTTTAGTATAAATAGATGGGTTAGAGATAATTGTAATTGTGTCAAGAATTATAATATTAATAAAAGAGTTGATCTTGGTTGAGATCAAATTCTGTGTTCGTGTTCTTGGGCCTGATTTCCAACACGATGGACGTATGGTACGTTACATACGTGTCATTTTGAGTAGTTTTCACCTTTAAACACTATTCCAACTTTACTACATCAAAGGCAATTCAATATACATCGTTTACAATGTATAATGTTATAAGTTCAATCTAATTCAACAAGGCAAGGCAAGGCAAGAACTTCAAACACCCTTTTTGGATCATTAACATCAAATTATGAGTCACAACTCCATATAATCACTTACACTTAATGATTTCACCAATTCAACATAATCACATCTATCACTGAAAAGTATTAGCAATGTATGATCACATACCACATTGTGATTAATTAGTCTTGAAGAAGACTTTAAGCGACACATCAAATTATGTGTTTCAACTTAACACATACAACAAGCCATATATTATGCATATTTAGCCTATGACTTGCATACACCCGACCACATTAATTGCCAAATTAAATCACAACACATAAGGATCATACATATATTTTTCTACTCATAATCATGTACACTTTGAGTTCTTCCTCCAATTTGTTGACTCCCTGAAGTCAACATTTTTCAAACTTAATTATTCAAGTTTTAGTATAAGACTCATTTTGCATCAATATGGTTCGTTTAACACCTATTGTTGGTCTTGACTCGTTGACTAGTTACATCATCAATTTACACGAGTACACTCCAATTTGTTATACACCTTACTTCAACTTGCAAGACGTGTTTAGTACATAAGTTAACACCTTCTAAGTTCAACTTTAGCCTTTTAGACTAACCCGAATACCAAATATCATAATTAGTCAACTAAGTGTCTTTTAAAGAAATCCCACCAAAATTCATCGAAGTTCTTAAATACAAATTTTTATTTAAACATCATACATATAAATATGTTTTTTTTTAACATCTTTCCTTGATTTTTTTATGGGTAAGACATAACAAATAAAAAGAACATCCCAATTTGCCCCAATTTTCCCCCAATTCTATCACCATTTTCTTAGATTTGACTTTCATCATCAACCTTGATCATTTTTTTCATCCAAATAGATGATTTTAACCCAATAGTATCAAGTTTCATCCATCATTTCCGGTATATATCATTATTTCACAAGATTTTCCCAAAATTCCAAACATACACACATAGCTCTTTCAACGTGGGATTTTGTGGATTCTAACTACATTACACAGTTAGGTAAATTGTTTCTACTATCAGCTAGTGGTCTAGTAGTATGGTGTTTGCCTCATATAAAAGTGGTGTGGGAAATAGATTTTAGAACACCAATATGGAGAATTTTTGTGATGATTTTGAACCAAAGTAAAAAACACCGTATGATCAATGAAGAGTATATCTGGGAAATAGATAACTGCCTTTGGCGGTTATTCTTTTTAATTTCAAATTCGAAATTCGAATTTTAGATAAAAATCCGCCCAATTTTTGACACGAATTTTATATAATAATTTATTAGAAAATTAATTTCTAATACAATTTTTATAAAGTAATAAAAATCCCTTGGACCCTGCTTCCAGGGGTGCTGCCCCCGGATCTCCGTTATATCTTGATAAACTCAAATAAGCGGGCACTTCGCACCTTCTAACTTATTTGATATTTATGATGATATGTATTGATCAAACAAGTTAATCCAATTACACTAAAATATCCAACATAATTTAGGTTTACAAATTGCTGTTAAAAAAAGGTAAATCGTTTCTAACCCATATAAATTACAAATTCCTAGATTTCAGCCATACTTCAACACAAATTCATATTAAGTTCATAAATCTGAAAGTTTGGTTAAAGATTACTTACAAAATTCTTATCTTCACTCATGAAATGATTGTTGGTTCCTCCAAGATGATTTCTAACTCAAATTTGTAAAAGTTTGGTCTTGTCTTTGTGATGCTTTTCTCTCCACACACTTACACACTCTTTTGGTGACTATCAAAGATTCAAAGTGAAGGAGACACGTCTTCCACTTTGGTCACTGCTATAGTGAATAAATAGAGTTAGTTACATTAGTTAGTGGGTTAGTTAGGAGGTTAATAGTTGTGGTTAATTAGTATAAATAAGATTTGAGGGAATACAATTACATTTGCATATCATACATTCTCTCCCTAATCTCAAATCTCATTAGTCACCAAGTCAACTCATTTTTCCACTTAAACACCTTTAGTCCCTCGTATTCTATTAAAACGAAACTTATATCCCAAACTTTGGAAATTATCCCCTATCACCCTTATGTTGTTATTTCATTTAATCCCTAACTTAAACAATAGAGTTAAATATGGTTTTAGTCCTTGTGGTTTGACCAAAATAACCATTTTAGTCCAAAAGTTTTAATTTGACATTTTTAGTCCAATAAGTTTCATTTTTGTATCAATTAAAGTCCAGGTCACTAACACCATCCATTAGTTTTGTTATATTATGTGAAAAGACAAAATTACCCTTGATATTTAAAAAAAATAAAAATAAAAATATATAAATTCTACTCTCTCTACCCCACTTTTATTCTTCGTCAAACATGTTTCATCACCATTTCACTTTCATCATCGTTTTAGTTCCATTTGATAAGTTCTATACAAGTGATGATGTTAATGGTCTGGACTTTAATTGATACAAAAATGAAACTATTAGACTAAAAAGGTTAAATTTAAACGTTTGGACTAAAATGGTTATTTTGGTCAAACCACAGAGACTAAAACTGTATTTAACTCTAAACAATAATCACCATATATTTAAATTCTAAACAAAATATCATTAAATGTAACTATAAAGTTCTTAGATGTTTATGCTACAATAATCTTTAACTCAAGCTAGAAATTAAGCTCGTATTCAACATGAGCCATCTCGTGACTCGATGAGCTGGCTCGTTTGTTGTAACTTTTAATCATTGTATTTAGTTTAGTATAGAAGTTTCATATAATAAGTTAACAACAATCTTAAATTATTCAAGTCGATCTCAAAAAGCACGATACAAACTAACAACTAAGGATGAAAATTATTGAAGCGAGCTACGACGGCTCGAATGTTTATACGAGCCAAGTACCTCTAGCCAAATGAGTTACAAGGGAGCCTTTGCCAAGACAATTACGAGTGATTTAACTTACATTTAAATGTTTAAATATATCGTTTATCATTGTTTATGTTGTTAGTTAGTTGGTTAATTATATCATTAGTCAGTTAGGTAGTTGCTTTGATGTATAGAGTAATCTAGCCATTTTCGTTTGTAAATAAGTAGGAAGGATTCAATTTCTCTCTTGTTTGCTTCTGCATTCACATGATAGCATAACGTAGGCTCGTGTACGTTACGGTATAAATGTGTTAGGATTGAGTTAGGGATCTAATAGCAATTGTTAGTAGTTAGAAAGATCTAAATGTAAATACTCTATCAACTTAACCGTTTGTTGGTTAAATGAATGTGAACGAGCGGTTATTTGATTTGAATTGAATCATGTTCCTCTCTGAACTTCTTCTTTCTAGTTCAACATGGATCATTGGTATCAGAGTTATCCATTCCTCGAAGCTCCGGTGATCAATAACTTGCAACAATTAGTTATTTTACGAATCCAATTGTCTCGTTTACATAAATGGGTTAAATAGATCGTGTTCGTGTAATATGATTTTAAGTGTGTTTGGGTTATGATTGATTCTTTGACACGAAGAAATATGAGTCGTGTTGATTTAACCCTCAACCTAACACGAATGACACCATAATTTCTTTTAAAGACTATTGTATGTGTAACTTTGACGTTAAAATTAGACATGCATAGTAGGACCAAACATATTACAATATGCCAAAATATGTACCTATCATAAGTGGTGTAGTTAATTCTAGTAGAAAGTTAAACTTTAAACAAATATTTAATTTTTTCATAAAGATTATAAATTGTAGTTTTGAATCTACTCTCTCTAATAAATAAAGGTTTTTTAAGGACATTTATCACTTTTTTGTGCATCCTCAGCCTTTTTTTTCTGTCTCTCTCTCCTATTAAATATATAATTTTTTTAATAGTTTTTTATAATTTTTTGTTTCCCTCATCTCTCCAATTAAATAATAATGATTTCTATAATTCTTTTTATAAAACGTTTTTTATTTTAAAAAAATAGGGTTGTTCATAAAACGTTTTTTTATAAATTAAACATTTCTTTCATTCTTTTTATAAAACATGTTTTAAAAATAACTATATAACGTTTATATAATTTTTATTAAAAAAACTACGTAATATGTCATAGATATGTAATATGTAAATCTTTATTACTAATTATATAACATTATATTTATTCAACCCGTGTAATACACCGGGTTTCTAACCTAGTTAACTAATATAACTTACTTAAAAATAATATATTCTTTAAGTTATTTGATCACATAAGATTAATGTAGTACACAATAATACGAAAATTAAAGGTTGTTTAAGGATATACAGTAAGAATATACACATATCATAGAAAAATATTAATTGGCATTGGTTCGAAAAAAAAAAGATTTCAAAATTCAAATTTGAGTTATGGATTCCTTAAAAACTGGATTAGAGGTTATGAAAAAAATAATAATTTTTTTCCAGGTTCCTTTATTAAGATGCTAGATTTTCTTATGAAATTCGTAATTATATGGATATATAAAAAGCATTCTTATCAGTTTCTTTATCCTTATTTTTATAATTTAACTAAAAACCATTATTCCATAAAAAAATTATTCATTTTTTTAAAACTTATCACATCTCATTCTTATCCTTATAATTTTAAAGAAATTATTAAGAAATTGATATATTTAAGATTTCAGTATACATTTCTTTATAATTTTAAGGATGGGGATAATGTTTAAAGAATTTGATGTAAGACTCTTTAACTTAAATCTTGTTTTTTTCCATTATAATTTAAGGATATGATATATATATATATCAATACTGATATGGATGCTTTAAGATGAAATTTTTAAAAACCGATCTTATCCCATATGTTATATAATTCTTTAATTTATTTAGATTTTGATCATTTTATATTTAAAAGATATTATAACTTTTTTCTTTGGTATATTTAATACTTTCTTTATGTAGGTAAAATTATCATTTAAAAATATAAATTATCTACATATAAGTATTTATCTTTATTTAATTATAAAAGAATTATATTATAACCCAAATATTATCCACATTCACATGTCATCCTCTTAACATTCTAATAACATACAATAGTTACGACTTAATTTGAAATTTAAATTCGAATCACGTTCTTTTCGTGAGAAGGTCAGTTTCGTAAATTCAAGCCCGAATCAACCAACCGTCGTCGAGTTGCCGAGTCCCATTCTTTCGCTGCAAAAAAAACTAAAAAGTAACACCTCACACCCCTACACTATCCATCTACTACCATCACACCCCTCAATTCTCTCAATCACATATCAAGTCCCGTAAAAAACAACAATAAGTTTTTATTTATGCTGCAACATCCCTAAAATTATACACCAACTTGTATCTCAAGTCATACAACTCGTATAATGGTGTCAAAAATGGTACTACTAAGTCGTATGACTTTGTCAGTAGTTACATTAGTCACATTAGTCATTATACACCAGCATGTCTATCAAGTCATACAACCCGTATGATGGTGTCAAAAGTGCTAATGCTGATTCGTATAACTTTGTCAGTGGTCACGTTACTCGTTTCAATGTCAGCCAGTGGTCACGACTGTCATTTCAATGATACCGTACAACCACCGGTGTTTGGATAGTTTATGTGTGGTGTTTCTTTACCTCTCAACTTTTTTTAATATTTTGAATTTTAAAAATATATATATATAAATAAGATTTATTGAGATAAGAATAAAAAAAAATTATTTATTCAAAAAATAAATAAAGAGATAAGTTTGGATATATATAGTATATTTAGCCAAGTTAACCAATTATTATATTTAAACTGGAACTCGGATACGCTCGCTCGCATGTGTATATATATAGATAGCATCCATGCTGCGGTTAATCCGTACATCAAAACTTTGATTTGACGCTTTTCTGAATCTTCTTCGCTCCGGTTGCAGATTAAGATGACGATGGATAACATGCAGATTCGTACTATCGTCGGTATCATTGGTATGTAATCGTCAAATCTCTTCAATTTTGTGTCTGATAAACTACTCACGATCGATCAATTTTTACTTTTAAGCGTACGATCTTAATTTTCACCTTGTGATCTATATCTATGGATTTTGATTATGTATTAATGATTTTGATGTTTTCTAAACGCCTACGTTTCTGTACGATTACGTTAAGAGTTCCAGAAGAATTGATTTGAAACCGACATTCATTAGGCGTGATATTTACATTTTGTGAAGTGGAGTTTTGAATTGATTTGGTTAGGTATGTTGTAACTGTATCTGTTACGTTGATTTCTACTGATTACGAGCTGGAGTAAATGATGATCTTACTGTTGTTTATGGTTAATCTGTTGCGAGGTGTTTAAGCTTCCGTTTGGTTAGGGATTATTGTGAATGTTTGTAGACGGATTAGATGAAGCGTTCAGAATTCTCGATTTGTAATTAGCTGATTGATTTGTTGTTAGTGATAAGAATCGTCTGTTTGAATTCTCGATTTGAATATCAATTTACTGTTCCTTTGGTTTTGTTAATTCTGTCAGGTCAACAATGAACCTTTCAGCTTCTAGCTAATTGATTAACTGTTAATGAAGTGGTCATGCATTCAACTTTTGATTTCAATTCATAGTTTAATCACAGATGTAATATCTTATTCATAACTTTCTGTCTGCAGGGAATGTAATCTCTTTCGTCCTGTTCATCTCCCCAGCGTAACTTCCTGTTTCTCTTAATTTGCATTTTATTCTGTATAATTATATACAAATGTGATAATTAATGAATGTTCAATGGAACTGATAAACCTATAGGCCTACAATTTGGAGAATCTTCAGGAACAAATCAGTAGAGGAGTTTTCACCAGATCCTTACATAGCTTGTGTATTAAACTGCTTGCTATGGATCTTCTATGGTTTGCCTTTTAATCATCCCAACAGTACTCTCGTGGTCACAATTAATGGTACTGGTCTAGTGTTGGAGCTCATTTATCTCACTGTATTCCTCATATATGGCAAAAGTTCACATAGGGTATGCACTTGCTTCACATTATCCTAATTGGTTTCTGATTGTCCATCCATGTTTACAACTTTACATATCTAATGAACCTTTGTTTTTCTTCGCTTCCTATCTACAGAAGAAGATCACTATCTTTTTACTTATTGAGCTTATCTTCCTTGGGGTTGTTGCGGGCCTTGATTTGGGATTGTTCCACACTCATAAGGCGCGATCCACTTTCGTGGGCGCGTTTTGTGTGGTGTTTGGTGTTGCCATGTATGCCTCTCCTTTAACTATCATGGTAGGTGTCTGTTTTATTTATCTCATGGATGGATATTGGATATAATTGATTGTTTCATGTGTGTTTATGAACATCAACAGTGGAAAGTGATCAAAACAAAGAGTGTTGAGTTCATGCCATTCCCACTTTCATTGGCTGCTTTCTTGAATGGTTGCTGCTGGACAACATATGCTCTCCTCAAATTTGATTTTGCCATCCTGGTAATTATACATCTTTAATGTATATTGATTTAGACAAATTAGAGTTATAATTATTAATAATAATTTGATTGTAGATTGCAAATGGTACTGGGGCTGTTCTTGGGTTCATACAGCTAGTTTTATATACATGTTACTGGGGGACAACTCCAAAGAAGAGCAAAACTCCAACTGCTGCTGCTGCTGCTGCTGAGGTACAGCTCCAAAATGTATAGAAATTTACATTTGCTGGTTGAGTTGATATAAAGTTAGATTTTAAAGGTTTTTCTTGTTAGTTTGTTCAGTTAGGTTTGAGATTCTGTCTATTTTCTATTTTGGATTCTTGGTTTTGGTTATTGACATTTGAATTGTTTTTAGATTTTCTTAGTTTCATGAATATCAACTTTTGAGAGGAATTTGTTGGTGTATCTAATTTTGTGGGAATTTTCTTTATGGTGTTTAATACCATCATCTAGAGCATCCTCAGTATTAAATTATTTTTTCAATGGAGTGGATAACACATATGCTAGTGATTGAGTTTTTGTGTTTCTTCTTTGTTAATTCCGTGAATTACAACTCACTTTTACTTGTCATACCACCTTCCTATAAAATCAAATTAAAACTTGTCATTATTACCCCTTAAAAAATCATTGTTTTTAAAATGGTTTTTTTCTTAAGTTTAAATTGACTTTCTTACAAATAAAATAAAGGCATATTTAAAAAAAAAAACGTTTTAGAAAAATTAAAATAAACGGTTTTGAAAAATTAGAAAAACATTTTTTTGAAAAAAAAGTATTTTAAAAATATAAAAAAAAAGCTTTTTAAAAAAATTAATAAAATGCTCTTGAAAAGTAAAGACAGCTTTCTGTAAAAGAATTAAAAATGGTTTTTTTTAAATAATAAATAATGTTTTTATTTTATTTTAAAGAAACCATTTAAAAAAATAAAAATAAAAAACACTTTCTCTAAAAGACATTTTTATAAAATAAAATAAAAAAACGTTTTATAAAATAAACCAAATAACGTTTATAAAAAATGTTTTTATAAAATAAATTAAAAAAACGTTTCTATAAAATACATTAAAAACATGTTTATAAATTACATTAAAAACGTTTTTTAAAAATAAAAAAACAACTTTATAAAATTAAATAAAAAACGTTTTTTTAATAAAATACATTAAAAAGCATTTTTTCTATAAAATACATTAAAAACGTTTTTATAAAAATCATTTTTAAAAAATTAAAAGAAACGCTTTTTTAAATAAAGAATTTTTTTTCTTTCAAAACTTAAACTTATATATAAAAAGCTTTATATATTAAAAAGTGTATTTTAAAAAGGTTTTAAAAAACACGTTACATTCTTTAAAAAAAAATAGATTTTTTATTGAACTAAAAGAACAAAATAAATAAAAAAACAATAAAAGAAGGGTTTTGTATATTTGACAACCAAAAGGGTGAAGATGGTATGAATTGAAAACTTTAATGGACAGGTACGAAAAGTAAAAATGAGGGAAATGGAGGTATGTATAGCACAATAGGAATTAAAACCTATTACCATTTAACACACCGGCCTAGAGGTGTGAAAGAGCCAAGCAAAACTTGTCTAGGCTCGAGCTCAACTCGTTTAACTTAAAAGAGCTCGAGCTCGGTTCATTTAAAGTTTTATTTTTAAAGCTTGAGTTTGACTCGTGATTAGTTTTTTAAACTTGAGTTGTGCTGGGCCCGGCTCATTTATTATTTGTTAATTACTTAAATATTTTATTAATAACTATAATTATAGTTTTATATAACATGTGGTTGGGCCTTGGGGATGAGATCCATATTAATATATGAAGGGGAATATACCTGAAAAAACTTAATACGAAAAAGGAAAAAGACAAAAAAAGAAAGAAAAGAGCGAAAGACCGGACAAAAAGGAAACATGGACAAGAGAGGACAAGGTCGTACAGGAGCATTAAATGCTCACTCCAAGAGGGTTTCAGACTTTTTTCATACATGTAGGCAGGTGAAAACCTTCCCAGGCTCTCATGGTAAAAAATCTCTCTCACATAAAATCAGATGCTATAATCTTAAACTCCTCCCTCGAGGATAGTTTCAATATCAAAGGACTTTTTCTCACGCCGGAGGTTAGTCGTGGAGAACCTCTTCGGGCCCTCCACAGCGAGACTAACGGTGTTCTCTGTTGCACTTAGGGTACTCGAACATAGAAGACAAAGCTACCAATCTCTCATCAAGACCAGGTGCGGATTTAGGATGCAACATTGGCACCATCCGTGGGAGGGTGTAAAATATAAAGAAAAGTTGTGTTGTCGAGTTTTTTTTACAGAAATAAAAATGAGCGAAAAGAAAGGGAAATTTGAGGTATTTTCCTTTCATAACTTTCCTACATTCTTCGGAAGAAAATAGAGAAAACTTTACAATCTTTTGTTAACTAGATTTTTTTTTACCCGCGCTTCGCTGCGGGAGTCTGATCGTTACCGGGTTCGGCTCATTTGGGTGGATAAAACTTATGTCGAAATGCAGACTCGCTATAGCGCACGAAAAAAAACCTCGAATTTTAACATAACTCCGTTTTTAAAAAAGTTATACCTGAACGTTGGCAAAAAAAACTAAGAAAACCGTGAATTCCGTTTAAAAAAAAATAAACGAACGGAAGTTAGCACAGGAAAACGAAATTAATAGAAAACTAAACGGGTTAAAAGCATATATTATATATACTGTGAGGGGCTAAAACGATTCCCCTCGCAACACGGCGGGGACATTGTCGAATTTGGTTCTGCTCTTTTGCGGGGCTAAAACTTACGTACAGTCGCTATAGCGCACGAAAAAAAAATACTCTCTTTTGAATAAAACTCCGTTTTAATAAAATTTATATCGGAACGTTGACAAAATAAAACTAAAGAAAGTTGCGCTTTCCGTTTTTAATGAAAAAGTAAAGAACAAAATTTATAACAAATAAACGAAGTTATTAGAAAAGTAGACGGATTAAAACTTTATATTATATATACTATAAACTATGAAGGTTGAAAAGAAAGCAATAATAATAACTTACTGTTCACTCAAGTTACATTTTAAACTTAGTTACTAAGACTGATGGTTGTGGGGCTTTATTGAGAGTGGATTCATCCTCTAATATCACGTCATGTGACGCTGACTGGATGCTGACTAAACAATGGATAAAGCCCCTGCTGAAGCACTTGAGGGTGTTGTGGTGCAGGTGAGCGGGGGCTTTATCGAATTAATTTTTTGTTTAATTATTTATTCAATTCAAATTTAAAAACTAATAATTAATTAAAAATAATAATAAAAGATAAAATAATTAATTAAAAACATTCAACATCCTAAAAAAAAAGAAATACATACAAAATAAAATACTAAATTATTCCATAGGGTTTTAATTTTCTTCCATTTCCTTTCGAATACGCTCCTTTTGTTTTTCATATATCGCTTGGTCCCTCGGCGATAGGTGGCTGACGTCCTTGCTAAGAAATTCCAACTTCTTCATCATTTGTTTTTTCATTTTCACCTGCGTCGCCTTCTCGAGAGTACTTGTTATTTTAAGGATCGCATCGCTAAATTCTAAATCGGCATCATTAGTCTTTTTTGTACCGCGGTCCCTTCCGGCCGGTCGACTTGAGCCTTGTGGTGTCCCTTCTTGCTCGGACATGTTGAGGTCGATGCCAACGCGACCATCCGATCCACTAGAGGTGACGTATGCGCCGGACGAACTAATTTTCGTACGTTTTTGCGCTTCTTCCGCCTCCGGACTAACCAATTCAATACATTTCGAGCACCTTTTGAGTAATTCCCACAAGTAGATCTCGTCAAAAACTTTTACCACCCCGTACTTTCTTAACACTTCGGCTTTCCATTCGTCGCAAGTGAATTGGTAAATATGCACATCATCACTCCCGCTCGGTCGCATTCGACGACTGTTTCTGTTATGTAGATTTGTAAACAGTCCGACATATTTGCGAATTTCGGACCACCGTCCCGATATCATGTCTTGATTTCGGTCTCTACTCCCCACTTGGGCGTAGAACGACTCTCTTACTTTAGACCAAAATACTTTAGCTTTTTGATAATCGGCTACAAAAAAATATGTTTAACAAACGTTAAAAAAATAGTTTAACAAACGTTAAAAACAATTTAAAAAGTGAAAAAAAAATACCGCATTTACGATCCTCGGATAATGAAATCCAAGCACGACATAATGCTAGCTTCTCTTCTTGTGTCTCCGGTTGTGACATTTGATTGTAGACAAGCCGGTTAAACGCCTCATCATCCAAATATTCCAAACCTTGAAAATTCTCCATATTCTCCACATACTCATTCCAATTTCTCGACATTTTTGGTTGATGATTTGTAGTAATGTAGAGAATAGTTTATAAAATTGAGAGAAAATAGGAAGTTTATAAAGATTTTGAGAGATAAATGAGTGAAGAGGAGTTAATTTATATAAATAGGAATTTTTTTTTTTTTTTTTTTAACCCAACGGCTCTCCCCCAATAGTCCTCCCCCAACGGCGCTCGCTAGCCCCACCACGCCCACCGCTCGCGACCCCCATCGCCTGACCATGTTGTGGTGTGCGCGGCCAAGGTGGCTCGCGCCCACCCCCTTACGCCCCTAACCACGCCCCACAACCATCAGTCTAATGACAAAAATACACCGGATTTAACCTCTTGTTTTCATTATCATTACTAGTAAACTTGGTTGTCCGGTGTTGTCTGTTTCTACATTTTTTATTTTATTTTATTTTAAGTTGTACGTATATATATTGTTTTCAAATTGAAGGCAAGGGATCTAGCTAGCCCAGATGGTTTGATCACTTCAATAATAAAGGTGAGATCTCCACTTTTAAAATATGATATTTTTAAAATTTTAGAATGTGCTCTTACTTAAAAAACTACTTTTGTATGTTATATATAAAGATATGTGATTATATAGTTGTTATATAATAATAAGTAGAGTAAAACACACGTATGACATGATCTTACCTGTTCAAAAACAATTTGAAATCATCTTATTTGCGACTGACGGTTTCCACAGCAACACGTGGGTCACACATCTAGTTTATTTATAAATTAAGTACTTAATTGTAAAACTATCATCGTTCCTTCCAACGCAAAAACAATTAAAAGAACTCCCAAACTTATTTTCCTTTACTAACATTTTCTTTTCAGTTCTGAACATTAATAAATTACTAAAAACTCTCTTTAATTTATATATAAAACTTGAGAATATAACGCACCTTTTCGCACGCGTATTGTGACTGTGGGTAATAAGCGTAATGTGGTGTTTGATGACGCACAAACTTTGGTGCAAAGAAAATGTTATAGTAATAAACATAGAAAAAATATAAGTGCTCTGGCCGAGCCTACGACAGACGGGTCAGCTCGATACGATCCCGGTCTGTACCGATCAGGGCCGGTCCTGAGGATTTAAGTGCTCTGGCCAAGCCTACGAACAAAATATATAAACTAATTTTTTTTAAACGCTGATTAACGTTATAGCAATAAACATAGAAAAATATAGTATGTTACATGACATACCGTAATAGCTAACCGATGGTTCGCGAAGCTCTCCTAGCATTCTTGCCAGCAAACTCTTTGATCGCCTTATCGCAGTTTATGCTCTCTATAATTTTGTTCTCGATAGGTATCATCGCCAATCCACTAAGTCTTTCTTGGGTCATTGTAGATCGTAAGTATGATTTCAATAACTTCAGTTTCAAAAAACTTCTTTCTGCAGATGCAACCGTGACTGAAATAGTCAACAATGTTCTATATGCAATCCTTGCATTTGGGAAATTTTCTTGTGACTCATTCAAATGCTTCAAAACATTTATAGGGTTGCTAAATTCACTGGTTTCTAATGTGTCAAATGACTTCAACTCCATATAAAGTTCATCACCATCAATATCCGATCTTCCTTCAAACTTGAGTGCTTTTTCAAGAAAACGACAAGACTAGGGCCCAACCATTACATATTTTTTCTGTTATTCAATTCGTCCTTTTTTTTAAACAGCCGATGATTTCTAATTTTTTATAAAGATTAGGGCTCAACCATTATATATTTACATTTTAAAGATTAAATGGATTACTGTATTATGGCTCAACCAATCAACCATTACATATTTACATTATAAAAATTAAACGGATTAGGGTCCAACCATTACATTATAAAGATTAAAGAGGGTTCAACCATTATAAAAATGGCCCAATATGTTTTTAAGTTTTTATAAAAAGGTCACAATATATAAAACCAGTATATAAAATTTTGTAAAAAAACATATATATAAAATTTTAGGTCTCCTAAAAAAATGGGCGGCTTGGCCTACCCTAGGGTCGGCCCTGGTACCGATGGTTGGTTAGAGTCGGTAGGAACTTAGTTGTTACTGAAGACAGGCTCGGCGGTACGAACTCGATTGCCATTGAAAATAGTTTCTAAAACAAAAGCATGATTTACTTCTCTTAACATTGATTCTTGTAACCACAATCATAAAGTGCTAGAGATCATTAGTATTAGTATTTTTTTTATAGAAATGCATAAAGTTTAAGAGATATCAGATTAGACTACCATCCAAACAGTTAAAAAAGGGTATGCATATAATATATATATCTGATAATTATATTATCAAACACTAAAAGATCTTAATTGAAACATTTGTCAATCTTAAGGGCCTCTAGTCCGGTTGAAGCAGAAACATCCTTGTTGATCTCCCGGTATCATTCCTCCGCCCTTTGACGTATCGATGGCCTCCAACATCGCTACCACCTCGTCCATCTCCGGCCTCTTATCCGGATTTGCATCCCAACTTCTCTTCATAACACTTGCAAGTGAGTTAGGGCAGCAACGCGGTATCTCCGGCCTTAAATTCTGTAATTTCACAACTAATTTTCATTAAAATAACTTTAAAATGTCTATCATAACTATAAACACACAAAAGATATTCACACACATCGGTACTGGCGGAACTAGAACTTGTTATTCGTGATAATCATTTTCTTTAGAGACTAAAACTAAGGGTCGACTAATGTTTTTCTTAAAATACTAGATTTTACAACAAAAATCAGACGAATTCCGGTGACTAGGGGTTGGCGGATCCCCATGACCTCCTCTTGGTTCCGCCCAAGGGGTTGTTAATAATTCGTGTATGAGTTCTTTATAAGCTTGAGCTTAACTCGTTATATGTTTTGAACTCATTTATAAACTCGAATAAAAGTTTGACTAGTGTGCATACCTGACGAACGACAGCAGATGTGACTTCTGAAAAGCTAAGATCAGGATAAGGCATGTCGCAACAGTATATTTCCCATAGACAAATCCCAAAACTATATACGTCACATTTCCTATTATACGCGCTTCCATTAAGAACCTGTCTCCATGTTGATAGAAGAATAATTAAACAGATGGTTACATTGATCTATGAGCAGTAGAATGCCAAACTGAGAATTAAAATATAATTGTACATACTTCTGGTGCCATGTAACCAAGGGTTCCGGTCTCACCGGTCATGTCATTCGGGTTTGATGCCTCTACACGAGCAACCCCGAAGTCTGCAATCTTTAAGGTTCGGTTCTTGTCCAAAAGCATATTTTCTGTCTTCACGTCTCTGTGGACAATCTTCTTTGTATGAAGATAATTTAAACTGCAAAGTATTGGAAACCACACCTTGCGTTAGAGGCGCCAAAATGAATAAGTCACGCAGATTGAGTAACAAGTTAAAACGAGTATCCCGTTTAACCCGCTTCCTTTTTAGTTAATTTTTTTTTAATTTTCTTTGTCATAGTTTACACATAAATATGGCGAAAATCAACTTGTTTTTAGAATTTTAGGTAACTTAATCAAAATTATCCTCTCATAACTAATAATGATCGCGCTAAGTGCACAATCATTATTAATTATGAAAATATTAATATTTTTGAAATATATAAACATATTGTGACAAACTAAAGGGATGGAAATGCACCCTCTAGCAAGATCAAGTGCTAGTTGCATAACAACTTTAAAAGCCAACTTCTTTCTTCGGTTTTTTATAAGGAAAGATTTCAAAGCACCACCGGGCAGGTATTCCACGACTACACAACAAGAGTTGCGTGGCACGCCAAAATGACCATTATCTCCTTGTATGTTTAGTTCTGGTGTGCCCATTGTAGCCCCTATGAACTTCCAAATGGAAACCAAAAAGAAAGGTGAAACAACAAACATCTATTAGAAAACAAAGATTATTTTATGTTTTTAATGCGAAAGAAAGGGTATTTATTTACCTTAGTTACATTAGGATGGTCGAGTTTGTACCACACGACAACTTCTTGTGTAAAGGCCGCTCTAAGCGAAGCTATTTCAGCATCTGTTCTATGCCCTTCTTCACCCCAATCAAG
Organism: Smallanthus sonchifolius; assembly: GCA_023525975.1. NCBI lineage: Eukaryota > Viridiplantae > Streptophyta > Magnoliopsida > Asterales > Asteraceae > Smallanthus > Smallanthus sonchifolius. The sequence continues at coordinate 65,785,839 of CM042031.1, read as the reverse complement.
AAGTTTAACTGAGGATAAAGAATCAAATATTAAGATATATAATTGCATACTTAAACACCTAAACCGCCAACATATAACATAGCCGAATAATTGGATTGAAAATCCACCATAGGATTACTTCAAGTAGAGGTGGCTGTTTAGATCCATCTACCTAGAAAGTGATTGATTTGGGTTGAATCAATTGAAAAACTTCAAAAAGTTCGCTAAAAGTAAAATAGTTTAAATTGGTAAAAAATTATCCAAAACGTTTATATATATAGTTTTTATAATCATATTTAACTTAGTACCCGAAGATAGAATACTTGTGTATCCACAACACAACGTGATGCACACCTTTTGTTACCAATATTAAAACAAAATCTCTTTTGATCTATATTCAGTCCGACTCTTTTACTTATCATATTTGACCCGTCCAATTTGTGAACTCTTAACTTCTAAGTTCTAACCATAAACAACTCATATAATATTTTGCTATTGTGAATAACAAACAAACAGACAAACGTACACAGTAAATCTCACTCATACCAAATCTATTAGTAAGGTTGGGTAGGGGTGGGGTGGGGTGTGTGCAAACCTTTTCTCTATCCCTGTGAATAGAGAGGTTGCTCCCATTAAGACCCACGGCCCCAAAAACTTTTCCACGGACCGATAGTAATCCAGAAATCATACAATGAGATAGTATGCAATGAGGCTAAGGGAAACAAAATGTAGGCACAAGTGTACGAACAAGCAAAAACAAAGCTAATCTTAGGCACGTGGGAAGAAGCTAAGGCAAAAAAAAAAGTGAATATAATAGAAAGTTAAGAGTTAACTATATGTTTATTTCTTTTAATTTTTATGGATTCTTTTTCTTTCTTTCTTGTTAGTTTTCTTGAAGCACTTTGAATATCATAGAAACTATGTGAACATATCCTTTACATATAAAGTATTTACCACTTTTCTCAAAGGGGTGTTCAATAAAAAGTGGTTATAACTATTCCCAATGTAAATTTTAATTAATAAAAGATTATAAATTTATGAAATACTTATATATAAAAAATATTTGTTAATGATATCAATATCCCCTTTAATCAATTGGGATGAAAAGACATACATCTTTTATTCTCCTTCACATATATTTCACATGTCGAACTCAAAACACATCAAATACCACTCAATTTGGGTAGAATCAAAAAGCTGGTTACCTTTAAACAATAACTCAATTAAGTTAAAGTGTCCTCACCTCCATCTCGTGACTTGCTACTAAAAGCATCCATATTCATAACTTTAAAAGACATACCCATGTAAATTTTAATACTTCTAATCTATATAAACACTTTACAATAAATAGTTTTTTTAAATAATACAATACAATACAAAAAAAGTAATACCCTAGAAAAGTTCTTTTATTTATATTTTTAAAACTAAAAAATTATAAAATTATTTAAAAAATTGGGTTATGTATACATTTTTTAAGTTTTAATTTGATTCCCTTTAAGTGAAAATTGAGATGGATAAGAACATATATAAGTAGAGTGTAAATGAGTGCTAACCCGGCTCGTTAAAAGTTGAATCAAGCACAACTTAAATGAGCTTAAACCCGACTTTAAGCTTAAATTGAAATCTGTTTAGAGCATTCACGTCTCATTCTTTATATCAAACCCCATCACTATAATTTAGGGAAAAATTTTAAGGTTTTAATCAAATTTGATACAGCATGCCATTCCCCAAAATAGGGATCAGTTTAGGGACTCATTTTTCATTTCTCATAGTTAGGGACCCGACCCAATTTCACCCCATTCCCCATTTCTCATCCCTATATCTATTCCCCATATTTTTTGTGAGTGGTTGTGAGTAGGCTCGTCGATTTTACCCGTATCCGATTAACTCGACCTGACCCAATTTCACCGAACCCGAATTACCTGTAACCGATTAACCCGAAACCGATTAAACCGGTTTTATTAGGGTCGTGTTTTAGTTAGACTTTCAAACATTATTACATCAAAACCCGAATAACCCGACCTGAATAACCCGAAACCTGAATATAAAACATAATCAACACCCCTAGTTGTGAGTGAAAGAAAAAGAATAAAAAAAAGATTATTTAATCGAATAAGGATACAAACCCCAAGGTTTTTTTAAAATGTATTATTTTTAGGGATAGATGTGAGTTTTAACTGAATTATACAGATGAGGATGTAGCTCTTGTATAAATGTAAATGCAATATAGTAAATATTATTATTATATATAATTTTAATAAAAAGTAAAATAACATTAGTTATTATTCAAGCTCTAGGTTAAAACATAAAGCTTGATACAAGCCGACAAAATTAAAAACTTATTTAAATTCATACACTTTTTTCAAATTCAAAAATCTATTTGGTACAAATAAAGTTACAAGTGTGTGGGAACGAATGAACACGCACCTGCAACATCGAGACCGTCATAAAAGCCACGATGAACAGTACCAAATGAGCCACGAGCTATAACCGATTTTATCACAAGCTTTGAAGGATCGATCTCCCAATCTTGCCTCTGCCTGTTAACATTAGTATCAATCCGTAACCTAGATATAGAATTACCGTCTCCATCCCCATGGTTATTATGGTGATCATGTAATTTATACGAAGAATTGTTGAAATTGATGCTGAGATTGACGTTCGTGTTCTTATCGAAGCTTCTTCCTCTTCTGGTAGTTGTAGCAGAGGAGCTGAGATGCCTCTGCAACTGCTCGTCTAGGCTTTTTAGATCGATCTGATCGGCTCTCAGAAATCCGTTTTTGATGTGGTCGTTGTTAGCCTCCATTTTTGAATCTGGTTAATTGTTATGCATAAATTGATGTTTCTGGAAATGAAGGGTTTGGGGAAGGAGAACAAGTGCTTTCTGCTTTGAAGTTTGCTCATACCTCTGAAATATGTGATAAAAGGGAGAGGCATATTGGGATTAAGACACCTGTCCAAATGTTAGTTACTCCAACAAACGCATAATAACTTTTATATAGTGTTTTAAGGATATAGTTACAAAGAAATAGAGACGGTTATACGGTTACATAACTGTATTACGTATCATAGTTAAAATAATAGCCGCAAGTATTTGTGCAATTCTCTCGGTTCTCTGTTTAAAGTTTGATTATGTATTGATCGACTCTCAATATGTGTATGTGTGTGTATTTATAGGGGCGCATTAATTTCGCAGCCAGCATTATGTTAAAAACTACATGAAAAATCGCATAAGCATGATAAGATAATGTTTTAATAAAAATATTAAAATTGAAAAAAAAAAGTTTATTTCTATCTTCCAACTCTTGCTTTGACTTTCTCTGCTAAATATTTTAAAACAAGTATAAAAATATGTACATGTAGTGTATATGCTACTAATACCACACTTTTTAAAATAAATCTTAAACATATCAAAATTCACATCGATTCTAATCAATTTATATAATAAATAATATAAGGACGTTCATTTCTGATTTCATATTATATTGAGAACTACAAGAAGCGAGTATTGTATATGCTTTAATACCATACTTTTTAAAATAAATCTTAAACATATTAAAACTTACGTTAATTCTAATCAATTTATATAATAGGTAATATAAGGATTGAAACGCTTCTAGTTCCCAATATAATGAGTTTTGAAATGAACGTCCTATGTATGTATATATTTATGTATACAATTTCATAGTTTTCATGATCAATTAACGTATTAATTACATGTAAATAAAAAAAATGTTAAGTTTTGTTTTTTAATGACACATTTATTTTGTTCCAGGTAAGAAAATATGGATTGTGCTAACCATACCCCACTTCTTCTTTACGTGTTACACCCCTCTTTTGATTTGTTAAATTAGTATTTTTTTACCCTTTTAACACTAAAAGACAAAAAAAAAATTCTCCTGATTAGATGTCCTCAAGGGGTATTATGTGAGGGTACATTTAGCCAACCTAACATATGAATGTGAATATAAATCAATTATGGTTATATTGTATTCGATTGTAGATTCACAAAAATAGGTAATATCCTAATACAACAACTAAAAATCTTTCCAAAGGACCATAAACAATTTCCAAAATTCCAAAGCAGAAATTAAAACAAAAAAACAACTCATATCATGAGTATCAAGTTCCTGAGAATTATTTGGAAACAACTTCATATGTTTGTGATATTTGAAGTCCATGTTATAGTGGTGTCGCGAATCCTGCGATGTAAACAAACGAAACTAAATTATGTCATTATATCATCAAAAAGATGGTCTCAAAAGCATGTTCTTAAACACGTTGGGTAGTTTGAGTTGCATTTTATTAGCAAATAGCCAAGCGGTAGTTTTAAAAAGCTTAGATAAAAGGAAACAAGTCAAAGAGATCGAATGGTTTGGAAGTAGCTTAAAGCTACAAAGTATACTCTAGTATTTTCATCCTCCTAAATTTCGGTCGTTACTTTAATAATAGGTTGGTAATCATTATACAGTATATTTCTTACTTATGTATGTACTTTTTGTATAAAAGGAAAAAAAAAAGTGGGTCAGCATGTTTTGAGGTGTCACCTCTATTATTTTTAGCAAAAACAGATTATTTTAGGGGACTACTAATGGCACACGAGAATTGCTATTTTGACTTGGTCAGATACGCATCGTATAGGTCAATACGATGCGTATAGCCCTTCACAATTTCCTATGCCCGACATCCTCGTACAACCTGGTCATTCCAACCCTATACGCATCGTATAGGGCAATACGATGCAGTTTAGGGTACGAGGTACCTTCTGCTACTAGTCATCCATCACCTCGCTATACGCTCCGTATAGGTCTATATGCGGCGTATAACGATGTGATGGATGACTAGTTGCAGAAAGTACCTCGTACCCTATACGTATCGTATTGTCCTATACGATGCGTATACGAGGTTTGACCCGAGTCCTATACGCACCGTATTGCCCTACACGATGCGTATAGGGCCCAAATTTTGTGTATTTAACCATGCAAAATTCTCATTCGAACGTATCGTTCAAAAAAAATTCAAACAATCTCTCAAAAATTATAAACATGTCTTGGTGATGGGATGGTAACTACGGTTTTCAGGTATATTCTAACGAGTCGCTGGAAAACAACCCGCAAAGTTCTGACGTTCAAGAGGTGAACTGGGAGGAGTTCTCGTCCAACGTTTATTCTAATCAACGGGTAAGGCTTCCAGATTTGAACGAGCCACTGAGCAATCCCGAGTTCGTATACGGTGAACCGTCTTACCTTACACAACCCACGAACGACTACGTATACGGTGAAGTCTCTTACCCGACACAACAAACTAACAACTTCGTGTGCGGTGAAGTCTCTTACCCGACACAACAAACCGACGATTCCGAAGACGAAGAACAAAACCATCAAAATGTGTCGTATAAAACTGACCAGAATTTTCAGTCTCGTGAACAGTTGGTGGATTGGACTATCCGGAGAGGACGTGAGAATGGTTACGTCCTTGTCACCCGACGATCGAGGAGAAAAGGCGACGATCCGACAGAACCGTTTATCAAGGTGTGGCTTGTGTGTGACCGTCACGGCGAACGTGCGTCTACTGCCACGGTTAGACGTGCCGGTAGCAAGAAAATAGGTTGTCCCTTTAAATTGGAAAGAGAGTACCAAGAAAATACTGGTGATTGGAAATTAACGGTGAAGGATGACAGTCATAACCACGATCCTAGTCAACATCTTGAGGCGCATTCGTTTGCGAGGAGACTGTCTCAGTCGGAACAACTTTTGGTGGGGAAGTTGTATTCGCAAAACATGTTGCCACGAAACATTCTGGCAACTATAAGGGAACAAAACCCAGAGAGTAGTTGCATTAAAAAGGACATTTATAATGCGATACAAAAGATAAAAAACGAAACGAGAGTCGGTGAAACTCCAATGCAAATTCTGGAAAACCTGTTTTCTTCTAAAAAATACGTCTACTATACTCGGGAAGATCGTGCCACAAATATTGTGGAGGAGATATTCTTTGTTCATCCGAAATCGTACGAGATGTGGCGTGCATTCCCGCACGTGTTAATGATCGACGCGACGTACAAAACAAACATGTATAAACTTCCATTTGTCCAAGTGGTCGGTGTGACCTCCACACACCAGTCGTTTTGCGTCGCTCATGTATTTATATCAAAAGAACGGGAGGAAAACTTCGTCTGGGTGCTACTGCAAATAAAAGCAATGTTGCAAAAGTGTATAGAGCCGCGTGTGATAGTAACAGACAGGGACAAAGCTCTTATGAACGCGTGTGATAAAATATTTCCAAGCTGTTCCAAGAACCTATGTCGGTGGCACATACACGAGAATATCGCAAAACATTGCAGGGCATCATTTACAGACGAAGACTGGACAAATTTCAAGTATTCATGGTCGGTATTATGTGAGTCTCCCACGCCAGATATATACCAGTACAACTTCAACCGGCTTTACGAACGACTGTATGCAGCCAAACGAGGAAGTAAGTTTTGAATATTTAATATTTTCAGTATTGAATATTTATTATATATTTAAATATTTATTCAATATTTAATATTTTTCCAAGAGTTATAAATTATGTGACTAAAAATTGGCTGTACCCGTATAAACAAAAGTTTAATATTTAATATTTAATATTAGAGACCCTTTGTATAGATATCTGCACCGGCTTATTTCGACATCGATCGCACCGCGTCTGAAAAGTCGTGAGTGGTGCACTGATAGAGACCTTTTCTTTCTTTATTGCCTGCTTACTGGGAGGCGGTGCAACCTATCCTCGTGCATGGCACTTTATTTTGCATCTGCCTATATGCGACCGAAGCGCGGGCTTTTGTATGGCGGTGCTTTCATCACGCAGATCATGCGGTCGGTTACACCATTTGACGCCCATGAGCCTGCGATGTTACCGTCCATTCCCCCTGTCCGATTAGACCGTCGCACGGCGAGCGGCATGCGCATCACGCACCGATTCCCGCAGGGCCTTCGGTTCGTAGGGGCCGTCCAGGACCATGTTTGGGTCCCGGTGCCGTTGCCCGCAGATGCCTGGACAGGGGGACCCACCTATGCCTCATCCGCTACAGGGTGTGGCGATGGAGGACGGGCCGCCGCACGTCGAGCCCATCCACGACCATCCGCCACAGCATCCCCGACACGTACGTCGGTCTGTTAGGCTGGAGAGGGCTACCCAGGCATTGCTTGATGGCCTTGTTGCCGACTCAAGGCGACAGGGTCGTCAACTCGATCACATGGAGGACCTGATGATGTGGGCGGTTGGACAGCTCGTGGATCTGTCACGAGCCTCCGGCATCGAGCCACGCCCACTACCACCGCCACGTCATTATCCGGACGACCTCATTCAGGATGAGGGCAGGGCGGGTCAGGGTGACGGCGAAGCCGGTTAGGTTTAGTTCTTTTATTTGTACTTTGTTTCTTTCGTTGTTACGTATGTAAAACATTTTGATGTATATATTTAATTTTTTGTTTGGTTTGTAATGTTTAATATTTTGTTTGATTGTAATGTTTAATATTTTGTTTGGTTTGTAATGTTTAATATTTTGTTTGCTTATACTGTAAAAATATAATAAATGTTTAAAAAAAATATAAAATACATAAAATTTATAAATAGATAACAAACTTACATTAACAAAATTATATAAATTAAAATAAAAATAAACAAAATATAAATAAAATAAAAAATATATAATTAAATAAAAAATACCTATACGTGGTGTATAGATACGCCACGTATAGGATTCATAAACTCCCAAATCTTCCAACTTTTGAAGCAAAAATATAACCCGTGCCTCATACGCTGTGTATAGATCAATACGCCACGTATTGGACCAGCCGCCAGACAGAGAATGACACGTGCCATTCTGTTGTCAGTGACTGAACTCTATACGCCCTCGTATTGCCCTATACGAGGGCGTATAGTGTGGCGGCGGGTCCAATTAGCAATATTCCGTGTGTGGTTAGAATCACCCTTATTTTAATAACATGGTTAAAAAAGAAAATACAGTAACACTTGGTGGAGGTTCATCATTCTCACAGGTCTATAAGGATGTCTCTACGAAGATTGAATGACCTTTTTTTTCTGAACGGCTAACTCCTAATCTTGTGGAGGGTACTGCCATTCCCCTCGTCAAGATTCGAACCAATGACCTCCGCAGGAGGAAACCCTTTACAAGAAAACCCCCTGACCACCAGACCAGAAGCCAGAAGATTGAATGACCTGCCTTGGCCATTATTACTAGTGGCAATGGTGTCGGGGGTGTCGAGCAGACGGGTAATGGTTTGGCGGGTTGAATCGTTGAACCCGAACACAACCAATATATTTATTCATGTCTAAGACATCTGTTAGGATCGTTAGGATTGAACACACACACTAAACTGAACACACACACGAAAGCTATAAAACGACACGAAGATTTAAAGTGGTTCGGTCAGCTGACCTACTTCCACTGTGCTGCAACTAGGGTTTCTTTATTATTCAGGTGCTCACAAAATTACAAGTACAATGATATCAATATATAGAGACAAATCTAGGGTTAGGTAACTTAATCCCCAAGTTAGGCCCAAGCCCACATAGAGATAACTAGGGCCGGCTAAATAAAGACGTGTGGGCCAACCCAAGGCTAGGGCCAGGTACCCTCCCTTGATCGGGCCTCCACACCAATTAGCCCAACAATCTCCCACTTGGAGGCTCGAACAACGCCCAATAGTCTTCAACATCTGTACATCTTGTAATCTTTCTTTTTCACCTAGTTGCAGCAGCCTTCTCGACAATAACCTGAAGGCACGTTGAAGCTCCCACTGAGCCTCAACTCATCAGTCATAACCTGTGACTCGTTCTCTGTCCTTGCCGGCTCCCACTTAAACGAACTGCCGAATCCTAAGAAATCCTGAGAACACACTCTCCATAACTAGCAAGACATTCTCTGGAGAGACTTTTCCATCTGGAATTCTGGTCTTTTTAACCCACTGTCGTTTTGAAACTGTAACTGAAACACACCTTGCGCTCCCACTGTCACGATGTCCCCCTACTGGTTTGACCTTCCAAACTCGTTCATCCCGAATCTTCCCTGTGACTCTAGGTTTCTCTCTTGCAAAGGAAACCCTCTTCTGTCCCTGAGATTCTGTGAACTCGACTTTGTTTTTCTTCGGAACTGGAACGTCACTTCCTTCTGATGGTATACTGACCATGTATAATGAGCCTCTTTTCTTTCCACGAGCCATGACCATATTCCCTTTGACAACCTTCCACTGTCCATTCCCGAATTTAACTTCATGTCCCTGATCATCCAACTGGCCAACTGAAATCAACAACCTTTTCAGACATGGAATAACCCTGACATCTCTTAAAGTCCACGAACCGACTGAAGTCTTCAAAACAATGTCACCCATGCCCGTAACATCAAGTACCTCATCATTCGCCAGTTTTACCTTTCCAAAGTCACCCTCTTTCAAATTCTGCAGTGCTTCACTGCTGTGGGTAGCGTGAAATGAAGCACCAGAATCCATGACCCAGGAATCCACACTGCTCTCCACACTACAGACTAACGCATCATCATCATCATTGTAGTCTCCTGCAGAGTTTATTTCTTTCTTCTGTTTCGAACATTGATTCCTAAAGTGTCTACTTCATTACAATTCCAACATACCACATCCTTCCGAGCCTTAGACACACTCCTTCTCTTGCTCTGACGACTTTCCCGCTGATTCTTTCTTCCCCTGGCCTCTGTACTCAACAAAGAACTAGAAGACTCACCTGAACCACGACGTCGAGCATCCTCTCCCAGAATAAGATCCCGCATCTTCTCAAACGTAAACTTACTCGATTTCGAAGTGCTAGTAACAGCGGTTACGGTTCCGGACCAACTATCAGGCAATGAGGATAATAACAGTAAGGCTTGGACCTCGTCATCAAACTTAATATCGACAGACACTAAGCGAGTCAATATCGAATTTAGGTTATTGATGTGATTTGCTACCGAGTCACCCTCCTTCATCCTAGTATTCACAAGCTCTCGAATAAGATAAACCTTATTTGCTGCAGATGGCTTCTCATACATGTTAGATAATGCTTCCATCATACCTTTAGCTGAGGTCTCCTTCTGGATGTTATAGGCAACATTCTCTGACAGAGAAAGCGTTATCACTGCTCTGGCTTTCTTATCCATCTTCACCCAATCTGCTTGTGACATACCTTCTGGCTTCTCACCCTCAAGCACTGCATCTAAGTCTTTCTGACAAAGTAGAGCCTCAATTTGCATCTTCCACCAACCAAACTTATTCCCATCAAACTTCTCTATTATAACCTTTCCGTCTACAGCCATGGCAGTGACTAAACGAAACACTGGTTATGGATAAATAGAGGCAAAACGCAGCAAATCAATCTATTTAATACGCAGTGGAATAACGAACTTGATAATCAAACCGAAACTTTAACTGAAACAATAAAACCTGACAAACGCGGTTGATTCTGGTTCTAGGTTTCTGAAGTCGATCTCTTTGATTCCACCAAACTGTTCTTCTGCAGAATAGATCTCTGATTTCGGCTGATACGGGACTGGTTGTTTAAAGCTTTAAAAAAAAAACGGAACCTAAAACCTTCTTCTGTGACGACTACGAAAAACCCTAACGGCGGCGACGGCGGAACCCTAGCAGCGCTGGGTGGCGGCGGCGGATGACTGTTCACCGAAAACACTGTTCACGGTGACGTACTGTTCACCGAAAACACTGTTCACGCGGTGGTACTGTTCACCGAAAACACTGTTCACGCGGCGGTACTGTTCACCGAAAACACTGTTCACGCGGCGGTATTGTTCACGGCGGCTGTACTGTTCACGCGGCGGTTGACCGGGTGACTGACGACTAAAGAACTGAAGGTGTCGGTTCTGGTGTTCTCGTGTGATCTCGATCTAGAGCCAAAGCTCTGATACCAATTGTTAGGATCGTTAGGATTGAACACACACACTAAACTGAACACACACACACGAAAGCTATAAAACGACACGAAGATTTAAAGTGGTTCGGTCAGCTGACCTACTTCCACTGTGCTGCAACTAGGGTTTCTTTATTATTCAGGTGCTCACAAAATTACAAGTACAATGATATCAATATATAGAGACAAATCTAGGGTTAGGTAACTTAATCCCCAAGTTAGGCCCAAGCCCACATAGAGATAACTAGGGCCGGCTAAATAAAGACGTGTGGGCCAACCCAAGGCTAGGGCCAGCCACCCTCCCTTGATCGGGCCTCCACACCAATTAGCCCAACAACATCAACATTAAACTTTAACTCGAACACACTTGAAATCGTGTAAGCCGAACACGACATGTTTAACCCATTAATCTAAACGAGTCAAACGAGTTGACGGGTCGTAAACTGTAATCAAGTTGTAAACATATTAAACGAGTTGGCTGGTCGACTTGTTTAATTAAACAGGTTGACGGGTTGAAGATTAGATTCAAGTTAAAAGCTATAAGTTTAAACTAAGTGCGAAAGCTAAAAACAAGAGCCGTTTACAGATATTGAAGATTAGATATATGCATGACTAAAGGTGCACAAAGAAAGAAATAACCTTACACCGACACGAATAAAAGTTGCAAACATTTTCAGATATCAGATACAGAAACAGTTGTACCTGTTATGGTGCATTCACTTAAAAACAAGTAACCGGTGAGCGAGTGGCAAAAGTTTCACCACCTTGGGTGTGATTTCTTGATTCTTTTAAGACAACAGCCATGACTTTTGAGCACAAAATTTGTTCAAATTGGTGAGTTTAACTAGTGTGTGTTTCTTATGTGACGGACAATGTGTAATGCACACTCTGCATATTATGCTCCTGACCCGTTACCATAACCGTCTTAAAAGGGATACTAGAACCAACAGGTTTTAACAAAAAAATGCAAATCAAACTATCAAAGCAATGTAGCATTACTGAAACAAATAGGGGAATTGCAAGATAATTTAACTAATTGATTTCAATCTTGAAATACAAAAGCAAGTTCAGAGGATGCACCTTCAGATAGAGAACCCCACTGGCCGACCTTGGAAGACAACATTGACTTGAGCAATGCTGAAGCAGTTACAGAATGAAGAGGCATCAGAGACTGCATACTGCCCAACTCCACTGGCAGCCTGCGAATACAAAGTTACTACAAACATGACACAATTCACCAATTAATCGATTTTGATGGTGTTCAAATGCGTGCTTGGTTTAAAAAAGCGCGAGACGAGGCGAAGCGTTTCGGTCCCAAAATCCGAGGCGCCACGCCTCAAGCGCGAGGCGAGGGCTTCACGTATGCGAGGCGCTAAGCTAAAAAAAATAATAAAAAATTTAGTAACATTCTTAAAACCTCCCACTAAATATTGTTTCAGTCTAAAAACTCCTCCTTTGAGTAATTTTCACAAAACTTGCAAGAAATATTCGTCCTAGACGGATCAGTTGATGTGGATCCCAAGTTAGAAGACTTGCTTGAACCAGAAACCATTATGCTATAACAAAAAACAACTTAAAAACTGATTTAAGTAAAGAGGAACCGCAATTGGAACTCAAATTCATAACAAAACAGTGAAAAAAAACGTGAAAATACATGAAGCGGCGCCTCGGGGCGCTTCATGTATCTCGGGCGCCTCACCCATTTGAGGCGTTTTGCCAAGCGCCTCGGGCGCCTCACGCTTAAGGCAGCTCCTCACGGCGCTTTTTTAAACACAGAATGCGTGTAAAATGATTATTGCAACTTCAGTCAAGGGAATTTACGATTATGATTCTGATGTTCCAATTAGGGTGCTACTAAAGAGACTATTATCAAAAGTGTACACCAGCATGTCTGTCACATCATACGGGCTGTATGACCCATACAGGTCGTATGATGATGCGAAAAATAGTTGTACGGGCCGTATGACCATGCCAGTGAAACACATCATACAAGCCTTATGATTTGGTGAACACCACCTCATACGTATAAAAACATCATACGAGCCATGTGATCATTTTCGTCATATCATATGCGTCGTATAACGGTATGTGTTCCTTTAGACGCCCTCTCCTATTATCTATGGTCAGAATAATCAAAACTTGTATAATAAAAAATAACTCATTATTGAGACATTCAAATGTTTGTCGTTCGCATTTACAAATTGAATGAAAGAGGTATGTCAGTAGAAATGGACCTGGATAAGAAGCGAGGGTTCCGGCGACTGGTGATGCTAGAAAAGGTTTTAGAAGATTCCGGTGACAGTCCAATTGTATTAGACTGTAACTGGAGTTTACGGGTGGAGGTGAGGAGTGACCTCGCTCGCTGAAGAACCTGTTTTCCTGGATTGGATGCCATTTTCGGAGTGCTTCTTCGGTTCAAAATCAAAGTCTTATGAAACCCTAACGCCGACGCCGGCGATCCCCTTACGGGATAACGGGTATAAAACCCACGGGCCTTAACCTTGGGTGAGGCTCGTTTACTCTATAAAACTGTCTTCTGACATCTCAAAACTAATCAAACTACTTATTTACAAAGATTTCATTGAAAACATCTTGTCATTTACTCACCAACTTTTTTTTAAAAAAAATAAACATTTAAATAAAAAAAACATATTTTTTTATTAATTAAAAATACAAAAGACAACTAAAAATAACAACTTACAAATTAAAAAAAACCTTGAATTCATACTTATATCCCTGACAATGTTTAAAAACAAATCTTTCGGTAAGCGAAATCTCCCTCTAAAGGTATCTGCGTCATACTTGGGGTGTTCGACGAAGTAATCCTTCAACAGAACTGTGTTAGCAACTTCACGATCACGATGTACAATTTTTTTCTTTGACTTTGTCGTATCCTTAAGCTCGCTAGCCGCAGCGGCAACTTTAGACAAAAACTCAATGTCACTTGATTCGGAAGTGTCAGAAAGAAAATCGTCAAAACCACTATAATCGGATAATCCTGAAGGCAAATCAAAAATGCTAAAATTGGATGAAGACATTTTGTTAAAAAAATGGAGTTTTAAAAAAATATATAAGTAGAAAAAAGTTATTTGTTTTAAATGAAAGAGTGAGATATATATATAGAGTTTTAAAAAAAAAAAAAAATTATGTGTAATAACGGCATTATAGCCGTTGGGGGATCCACCAACCACTCCACACCCTTGACTAAAATCACTCGGGCAGCTAACACGGACAAGCAACTTGGAACATAGGGGGCGGTGTTCCATTTTTGCTCGGGCACTCTCTTTCTTACTCGGCTTGGGCCAAGTTATACGCCCCCTTCACCTTTATAAGAAAACAATATTTTGAATGGTATGCATTTATGGTTCTAGAAATAGTAAACTATCATTTTTCTGTGGTTTAGTCTAATTTTAGTCCAACTCACTAACATCATTAACACTAATCTATTAATTTAATGTGAATTAAGATCTATAGACTAAAACGGCTTATTGGCCTAAGCCAAAGTACATACATTGATAAAGTCTTAAGATGTTTTTCAATGCAAGATTCCGAACATGTAACTTACCCATGGCACATGAAACAATCTTAAATAAGTCTCAGTGTACCAAATTAGACACAGAGATTGAGAAGATGAAAAGAGTTCCATATGCGCAGTAATCAGATCGATCATGTATGTCATGTTATGCACTAGACCTGATGTGTTGTATGCGTTGAGCATGACGATGAGATATCAGCATAATCCAGGAAAGAACCATTGGAACACGGTTGAGAATATCCTGAAGTACCTGAGAAGGACCAAGGATATGTTCTTGACATATGGTGGACTGGAAAAGGATTTCACTTTAAGGTGTTACATTAATGCTAGCTTCCAGACTGGTCGAGATGGTTCTCGATCACAGACGGGATATGTTTTCACACTCAATGGACGAGCAATTACTTGGAAGAGTACCAAGTAGAGTGTGGTTGTATACTCCATGACTGTGTCTAAATACATCGCAGCCTCAGATCCAGCAAAGGAAGCTGGTTGGATGAAGAAATTCATTGATGATCTTGAGGTGATGACTAGCATCAATGAACCTATAGAGATATTTTGTGACAACTCTGGTGCTATTGCACAAGCAAAGAAACCAATGTCGCATCATAGCACCAGGCATATCAGAAGGCAGTTCCACTACATACGGGAATTAGTAGAACGGAAGGACATCAAAATAAGCAAGGTTCATACAGATCTAAATCTAACAGACACGTTCACAAAGCGGATGTCTCAGATCAAGCAGGAGAAGCATGCTAGTTCCATCGTGCTTCGTTACGCTAGAGATTGGATATGATTTGTGCTTAGTATTTGGATATTTTGAATATTATAAAAATCATTTTATTTGACTAGAAATAAAGGTTCTTGTCTTTTACATTAATGAATACTATGTTCTATATCAGCACATTTAAATCCATGAATAAGAGTATTATTCTCAATGTCTTTAGTCGACCAGGATTATGGGAATGATTATGAAGTAAGACTATTATGAATCAGTTGGTTAGGTTTTCACGGGGTGAAAATTGCAAGGTGTTGCAACCAAGATTCTTAGATATTTATAGAGTTTATAAATATTGGGCGTGACTCGTTTCAAACTACTTCATGGATTGATGTCATAAGTAGGTTTTGAAATGGCATTGTCTTTATATCCTCAGACATGAGACACATATTGGAACTTAATTATATAAAAGTATTCGGTGATATTGTTTAACGTTGTCTCTAACCGGACGGTCATAAGAACCTTAGTTAGAAATGATTGGATATATAGTGAGAGTTGTATGTAGTCAAGATGGGATCTATACCCTTACTAACTGTAAGTGTCTGACATCTCTACGCCACTCGTTGATTCAAACTGGTGTCAAATGCATGGACGTGCTCAAATTGATAGTTTGGATAGACCACTTTGAATCTCGGTCGAGAAAGAGAATAATTGAACGCTAGATGAGTGATTCGATTCATGTCTCATGTTCAATTGGATGTCTAATAACATACAGGATAATTGACAGATAGATATTAACTATTACAACAGTATAGTAAGTGTACCTTGACTGGATGGTAATAGTGGATGACTTATAAAAGTATCCTACTTTGTTGTGGGCAGTGAGATGTTGTTTGACGTCCATCACTGTCTATATTGACATATGATTGAGACTTGTGCAAGTAAGAAACGGTTAGATCTATGTGCTCAAGTAACAAATATGACAATGTTGCCAACGTTGTATGAACCTAAAGAGTCACATAACAAGCAATGATACTTCTAATAAATTTGTAGAGACACATGGGAATAGTTAATTATGATCTCAAAATAAATATTAATTGTTATTATTTGAGAAATAATAACTAGATATTAATATATGGTTTAATTGTTTCATTTATTTATATTAAGTGGGAACTAGTAAGTTAACCAGCGCATTGCGGCGGGTTTTAGACGTGTTTAAATACGTAAAGAGAAAGGACGTCTTGACGGTATATTTGAAAAAGTGTCATTATAAAAATGAATGTTACATTCTGAAATCAATGAAAAACTATATCGTTGTAGAAATGAGCGCTAAGAAACACACACTTAATGATAACTCATACATTGCGGCGGTAACGTTAAACCTTAAAAAAAAACTGACGTGGAAACATAGATAAAAATAAGCACGTGAGCGAAAAAAATACGAAAACTAATATAAAAAAAACCGCATAACAAAAATATAAGACCATGACGAATCGTGCCGCATCCAAGAGAGTTTTAAAAATTAAACAAATGAGAAAAAGAGGAAAAAAAAGTCGCTGAATTGATTAAAGACCTGAGTTTTTACCATTAAACAAATGAAAAAAAGAGAAGAAAGTGTTGATATATGGGGTTGAACCTGGGTTTCCAAGTTAGAAGAGCTACGGCCCAACCACGTCTACCAATTCCCTTTTTGAGAAACTCAAACTATGTAACCCAAAGTAAAATGAATTATAGAAAAGAAAAAAAAAAGTTGGTCACCGTCCTTACAAAATAAGGGTAAGTAAATGTTGATCATGATGATGAAGTTCCACCTGAGCTCAATGAAATGGATGATTTAGATGCTTTGGACAATAATAACTTTAATAGTGAGTGTGAATCTGACGAAAATATAAGGAAAAGAAAATTAAAGCATCTTTAAGGGCAATGGCGGATCTATAACAAAAGTTCAGAGGTAGTGAAAAAAATTTTTAGACCGTACTTTCATGTAAATTTAACAAAAAAAAACACGATAATAAATGAAGTAAAACGAATACCTAATTGATGATCTTAGATCTCTGCTCTTCGTTTTTTGAAAGCTTGAAATCGAATAATTACATCGTCATCCGTTACTTTGTCAAATATTTCTCTTTCAATCGCATAAACTAGAGCATTGTTCAAATACTCGTCTCCCATTCTATTGCATAAATCCGTCTTGATAAGCTTCAACTTATTCTTCTTCTTTGCATTCCCTAATGTGTGTTTACCAATATCCGGGTTGTTATCACTAATCAACTTCAAAACTGAAAGAAAAAGACCCCTCGAATAAGATTTCTTTGATTCATAGTGACCACGAAATGGTAAAGAATTTTCTAGCAAGAATCTAGCACTACGGACAGAACCACTTAATCTTAACCGATTTGCAACCTTTTCTTGGACTAATATCATCAATTTCATGAGTTGATTAAGTTTCATCAATGTCATTGTTATCATCCTTATCAATATTAGAACTTTCATGAGTTGATTGAGTTCCATCAATGATTGTTATCATCCTCTTGAAATTTTCTTTTAAAAAATTTGCCAAGAAGATCTTGTTTTTTCATCTTCCAAGAACAAAGTTTCAAACCCCTAATTTTATAACAAATAAAACAAAATCAAATCCCCTAATTTTTCATCTTCCAAGAACCAACTTTCAATTTTCAATTTTCAAACCCCTAGTTTTATAAAAATAAAAAAAAACAAATCCCATAATTTCCAAGAACCAACTAACAATTACAAATTACAAGTATGAAGCATTCATTATTCAAGTAACCTAGACTAACATTCTAACAATTACAATTTACAAATTAATTAGTAATTTGAAAATTGAAATTACCTTTCTTCTTGGCGGAATGGCGGATGCAGGTGACTAGGTGAGAGCCTGAGACAGTGGCTGGTGGGTCTGGCGAGTGGCGGAGCCGGCGGTGGCGGAGGCCGGAGGGGCAGAGGCGGAGGGTCGGCGGTGGTTGGCTCTTGGCTGGTGCTTGGTTGCTCTCTTCTCAGCCCTCAGGTCAAGCAAGTGCTCTTCTTCTTTTCTCATACTCAAATTGGGCTTGAGATTTGTTTTAAGTTTTAACAATGCTAATTGAGAATTGGGCTTGAGAGTTGAGATTAGTTTTAAGTTTTAGCAATACCTTAAAAGCCCAAATGTTTTAAGTTTTAAAATGTGGTGTATTTTTATAAAGTATTGGGTTTTTTTATAAAATTTTAAACTTTTTATTAAGTGTTGACCTTTAAAAAATTTGAGGAGTAACGTAATTTTTGCTCATGGGTAACCGGATACATAAAAACATAAAAAAAAAATTACACTGTGGGTAAAAAGTTGAGGGATAGCGGGGGCTACCCCTCCCCCTAGGGTAGGTCCGCCCCTGTTCAAGGGCTAACAACATAAATGATAACAAATTTTTTATAGGACAAATTTTGGAAGTAGAGAGGAGAAACTTCATCTCGACAACAACAGATTAAGGTGGTTGACGGTCGCATTTGCACGAATTCCGGCTATAACAGTTTATCAAACCACATGCAGGTTAGCTACAATCATAACAGTTTACCGGCGATTTTGAATAAAAATACGAAAGAAAGAATCAATACCCTTCAGCCATTGGCTCTCCATCATCGCCTCGACTTGAATTGATAAAGCCATTTCCGTGTAGAGTTTTTGATCGGGTTTTTTTACTCTAAAAAAAATGATGAATGGCTGCTACCATTTTGGGCCTTTAAAAAGTATTTGGGTTGATTTCTAAGATTTGGCTGTTGGTTTTTAGTAGGTTTCTCACTTTCAAAGTTTCTTTTAGTTTTTGGTGGGCTCCGTCTTGACTTCATTTATTATTTTTAGAAATAAACTAGAAAATTACTCCCGCGCTCCGCGGCGGGAGGCCCCTGTGCATCCAAAATCGTTACACTGTTACATAATACTATGATATCTCAAATCCTTACGCATCCAAAATCGTTAACCGATGAGGTATTCGCCTTACCTTCGTATACCTGCTACTAAGTGGATTGAATTAAATTCTCCCTTTGAACTAGGAATGAACCGAGTATAAGAAACTCTCATATAGATATATTAAGTCAAACCTAGAGGTTAGCTTGAACTAAGTTTCGAGGATGAAACTTCTTTAACGAGGGGAGAATGTGACAACCCTAAATTAGGATCAATAATCCTTGATAGTTAGTTCTCCATATATGGACTCGGCCCACTAACGACCCAGTAGTAGGCCCAATAAGCGAGCTTGGTACGTAACCCTACTCGACGGATCACTAAATGATTCGAGATAACGTATTGTTAACACATAGGGTTTACATAGCCTTACGATGTACAGATCAAATAAGTTAACGCGTACAGGGTAAGTAACCGACACCCGACACAAAATCTAATAACTAGTATTAAATATTAATAATGAATATCAATATGTATTCGAACAATTAAATTAGGAACATTCACGTGTGAGTGATACGACATGGGACACACGACTACGATAAATACCGGCGTAAATGTAACCCGGTTATTTATTACCTAGTTTGCTTAAATAATATAAGTGGTTATTTACATTATCATTTTTGATTTACTATTATTATTATTATTTAAGAAATAATAATTTTAAATGAGCGCGAAACATTTAAAAGAACAAACACGTTAGACACGCAGTACCGGTGCGTACCGACCTGGACGACAGTCAGAACTGAAATCTCATAAATTAGTATTTAAATAATATTAATAATAACGTTGTAAGATTTTTAGAGTCAAGAGAGAATAAGTCGGTGACAAGATTTCTCGATTTTATACTGGTAATTCGTGTGTGACACGCGGTGTTCACCTACCCTTTCACCACCTTAAAACCCTAGATATAAATTCTTATCATCTCCTCTTCCTCCTCATTTTAACCAAACCCTAGCACACCATAGAGAGAGAGAGAACCGATTTGAGAAAGAGGGGGCGGGTAGCCACCCTCACCGGCCACCCCACGATGGAAGCAACGGCGGAGCCACAACGGTTCTATGGCGGAAGACACAGACGACGGCGGTGAGTAGCTGAGACGAACACAGCGGGAAACGAAGACAGGGGCGGGCTGGGGTTTTTAAAACCCGATTTCCGGTGAGCTCCAGCGGCGGAGTTAGGTTTCCGGCAAGAAGCAAAGAGGCGGTAGAGGCTAGGGTTCAGACCACGACACACGTAACGACGGCTGACGTGATCTGACAAGGCTTATGCCGTCACAGAAGACGTGCGCAAACCTGCCTTCGGGAGGTGTAGATCCGAAGAATGGTGGGTACTTCCGGCAAACATTAGCTATTTCCGATGACCCCCGACTTTCCGGTGATGGTCGTTTCTCCGGCGAGCACTACTCAGACCCGTTGTTCCGACCAAATAGGGTTTAGAACCCGGTTTCCCGGTGAGTTTCCTTCTAAATTCTTTTTATTCCGGTTTAGATCTACTTAATATTACTAATTGGTCCCTATTTTCGTACTTCCCGACAAAATACGCTTTTTCGGCTACAAATCCGGCAACCAGAAGCGTTCCCGTGCCTTTACGGTGATTCCGGTGAGTCCTTTCTCGTTTCATTATCATTACAAGTGTAGATCTACAAGAGTTTAGTTTTGGTTTTGTTAATCTTGCGGGTTATCTTGAAATCGGTTGCTTTTCGTTATAAATCTAGGAAATTTGAGTGGCCGGGTTTCATTCCCGAGTACTAAATGTAGTTTTTGGACAGGATACGACATCCCGAGACTTGGTCAAACTCAGTCAACGCCGATCAACGAAAGTCAAACTCAGTTAAAACGTGAACCGTAAGGTTTAGGGCGTGTCGATTCGTAAATGAGACTCCCGAAAGGTATAAAATACACTTACAAACATTTTCATATGATAACAAGAAAACAAGACCCGACCTTTATGTTTACATGAGTAAACACACATAGGGCGCTAAAAGTCCCCTGAACATCATCAACTTTATAACCATTAACTTTATAGCCTGGGATTATATGGATAGTACTATTGGGGGTGACGCCCCCGGTCATGGTTAGTCGCGCTAACTGACGAATTGGAGGGTCGAATGGCCGCATATTGTCTTAACACATACTTGCAAGGGGTGAGGGAGGGGCATACACCGATCATGGTTTGGTTATGGCTCATGTATGAACATATTATTTGTAAGGCTAGCTAGCTTACGAATAGGTCAAACAATACTTGTTTTGTTTATCATATTCACATGAGACCGTTACTTGTTTTGGTTATCATCAAAGAGGGCTTAACACGGGTATAAACTCATTTACACGTTTCCATTGGGAAAAAGTAATGCCCCAACCCGGGCAACCTACAGTTAGTTCTCATAACGGGTTATTCCCTTAAAAATGCTCATTTTAGATATATTAAACTACAGCGGAAGTCTTTCTAAAAACATTAATTACTATTTAATGTCATTAAGTTACCTCACGGATGCTTGCACACCAACCCGAGTAGCACCGCTCCCAAGCCAAGATATGTCAACGCAATGCTTACCTGCAAAACAATCTATCGTACACACAAAATCAGCTACGATGAGTGAGTTATAATAGTTTAGGTTAGTTAAAAGCCAACTCGTCTCAAAAATTATTTAAACTTTACTCAGGACCCACGGTCCTTAGAAAATAGGTCCACAATTCATTAACCAATGGGTAACCCTTGTTATCACCTGATATCCCATAATAGCTCATTTCCCAAGACTCATCCCATAATAATAATAATCCCGCAGTCTCATTGACATAGGTCGAACCTACCTACACTAATAACTCATGTTCAAGTACATGTATTAACTCGACACTTGGTTAACGTAACAATCCCCTAGACCTCAACTTACTTATCCTTGACCAAGGCCCTTACAAATCAACTAACATAATCGTTATGAACATCACATCACAATCCTTGCACCACGGCCCATTTAACTCTACTCAGCACATCAATACTATCTCAAGCACAATAAATATAACTCATCACTTGTATGCAAATTAACACAAATATATAAGCACACAAACACGTACCTCTTCGCTGCACCCTCGTCAGGGTTACCCTCGTCAAGGCATTCGACACACCCCGAGCTCATCACTGTCCTGTTGGACATCGTCACCTTTGGTGACCTCCCGAAGGACTTAGTCCTCCACAATCCCATTTGCCATGTCATAATGACAACAATGCAAACACAATACCCGTCGTGTCTCAAGGACAATTACACAATGCACACAACACATGTATAATCACATAACATTATACTCTACGTACATGACTCATTAACTACACCTGCACTTCACACATAGTACTAGGATAAGATATCCTACGCGTATTCATAAGCATTTAGCTAATATCCCGACTCACCCCGACTCACTCATAGCCCAATACATGACTAATATAGCAAAACACATACAAATACTATATCTCATTATTTAAGCACATACCACGTACATGCACACCCTGTGACACCTCCTAGTCATACCCGTACGACCCGTAACTACAATCCCCTACTCACCCCTGTTAGGTCACTATACGACCCGTGACCCTATACCTACCTTTAACCTACACGTATTAAGGGTAACATCTAGTCCCTTAGCCCATATTTAATTAATTAACTTCGTAAACTCATCGGGTTAGATCCCGAAGCTCGATATACATTTATTGTAATAAAACACGTCCTGAAAGTTTGTACGATAGCCCCAAAACGTTTAAAGCATTTAAAAGAGGGGGATTAGAAACTCACTATTACTTGCACAGACTCCGAACCTGTCAAACGCATAATCCAAGGATCAGAGTACGTTCTAGTCATACTTCGAATAACGTATAACAATATAATAAACCCGCAATGCTCATCCTTCGTTCTCCATGAAACCCGAACTTGAATAGTCAATCATGTCTCTGCTCCATACATGTACGTGCCCACCATGCAAACCCAAGCCCCACGTAATACGCGTATTCGAATCGGGTTTTCATGCATGCATGTAAAACATGCCATGCAAACCCTAGTCGGGTACACCCTAATCGGCTCCGTTCTCGTCATTACCTTCTCCTTCGTGCACCACCGAGCACACCATCGCCGTCTTCTATATCGTGACAACCCTCTCGGCTAACACCACCACCACCAACACTATCGGGCTTCACTCGAACCCATCCTCCTTACCGGAAGCACCTCCCACATTGTTCCCGTCGTTTACCGCCGTTGAACGCCACCTAGGCAGCATCACCGTCATCTCCCTCGCGTCTCCGTCGAGGCCCACCTTACTGCCACCACGGTGGCCACCACCGTGTATCTCCATAACCGCCACAGTCGGACATCGCCACCCTTGCGTGCCGCTACCACCATCACACTCAGTCATAGTCGGTTGTTTCTCCTCGACGCCACAACTACAATCAAGCATCCTCTTCACCCCTGTCAAACCCTACTCGACGCGTGCAAGGTCATAGATACGAAACATGAAAATTTATACGTAGAGATTACCTCGTCGAAGCTCGGAAGCCACTGCTCGATACCGTCGTCGGACCGTCGCTGTTTTGCTCATGTCCGGTCACCCTCTCCTTGCCGCTTTCTCCCCTTGCGCCCCTAATCTTGCAGTCGCACACCTAGGGTCACAAACGACCCTAGGGTTTACGTTAGAGGGGTTCTTATACCACTAGGTTGTACACTCGGGTCCCCGAGCTTCCTCTTTTACGCTTTTTGACCTTGATTTAAGATTAAAACGACTAAGCAAGCCCTTTTGTAGCCCATTGATATAGAATTTGATCGCCATCTATGCTAACACACCTGTTTGGAAGAGATTCGGGTCACCTACGACCCGACCCATTAGTTTTAGAAATTCGGGATGTTACAGAAAACGACTCACTTTATGCCAATGAGGTCATCACATGTTTTTGAGTAAAACGGTTCTATATTAAGCCCATTAACACATTTTCAAGGTTTTCGGGAAAACGGTTTCATATTATGGCCAGGTACACTTTTTCAATGTTTTCACCATATGACTCTGAAGTCATCACATGTTTTCGAGGAAGACGATTTTATATTATGGCCATCTACACGATATTAATGTTTTCAAGGAAAACTGCTTTACATCGAGACAACTAAACCGGTGAACTCACCAACCTTTGTGTTGAAATTTTCGAGTATGTTTTTTAGGTAACACATAGCCATGGCACGGTTGGAATAGGTTAGTCACTTGGATTAAACCCTAGAAACCAAAGAAGCATGATCGTCAAACTTCAAGACGGTTTGACCTATATGGTTCTAGGACAATGTAATAGTTCATTTTAGTTCTTGTAATGGTGTTCAATACTTTAGATAACTTCAATATGCTTCCGCTGTTGTGTAATGTTACCAATCGTTACAACCTTACTTTATTTATTTATTAAGTAAATAAATTTAGGGGTGTGACACCTCTCCCCTCTCATTAGGGATTTTCGGCCAAGCTACAAAAGAAGTCGGGGTCTTCGTTTTCATTGATCGTTTGGTGATTCTCGCGTATTGGCTACCACCATTCATTGTTGTATTGTTGTTGATATTGATAGTAAGTCATTCACTTATTACAACAATATCTAAGGTAAGAAAAGTAAAGTGTTTTATGTTTCTTCATCTTCTCATGATTCTATTGTTCTTGCATATGGAATCCTGGTGGGATTGTTTTGTGTTTGATCAAAATAGTTTTTTGTGGTTTTATTCTTCCGCTGCTAAACTTTGAATTTTAAAAGTTACCACGAAGTCCCAACATGAACATGGTATAATCAAATGAGTGATTATCTCGGAAAAAGAAAAACTACCTTTAGAAGATGTTGGATTATTTTTTATATGGACAAAGCTTAACCTCTAAGTACTTAAAGGTTGTCCAATAATATGATATAGAAAATTACGCTTTTCATATCCTATTAAAGAAGTAGAAATTATTGGTATAGAAGTACCATAGTTAACTGTGGTTGGTGCATTAATATTTCTTGATAACTGTATACAACTAGATATATCGTTTATCTAAATTAATTGGCAAGATATAGTTTGTGTCCAGTGAGAATATTAGATAAGGTAAAACAAATATTTAGATACTCTTAAGGTCAAAAAGATATAAGATTATATTTTACTAACCATTAAAACAAGTTTTATTTGAATTATAGATGCAGGGAATGTAACCCAACACATTCGTGGACATTGTGGTATTTGTTTATGAGAGGGGACACTGAAATTCTTACATGAAGATGATACAACATTGCTCAGCATAAAGAAACACATAAAAAATCAAGAGGAAATTTGACATGTCTATTTATAAAATTATCTACTACAAAAGTTTTGAGCAACTTTCACATAAGATCGCGTTACACTCTTTTTCCCTTCACTAGACTAGTTTTTCTTATTAAGATTTTTACTGAACCAACAAAACTGATTCAAAAATACCATGAGGAGAAATACGTGTTGCAATCTTGTTCTCTTAAGTTTTAACCATGGTTTTTATCCTACTTGGTTTTCGTGACTGTTTTTTAACAAATTAACATCTCCAAACATATTAAATTAATAAACAAGAGGAGTGATATGGATACAAAATTGGTTATCAATACCATTTTATAAGTACTAAACTTTTGTATGTCATGTATACATACTTTAAAATTTTAAGAGTAAATTTCGTTTTGCGTCCTTGTGGTTTGGTCAAATAATCGCTTTGAATCTAAATAGTTCAATTGGACTTTTTGCGTTCCTGTGGTCTGCCAATTTTCCCAATCGAGTACCCCACTCTAACGCCATCCAATGTTCCCGTTAATCTGCAGACATATGCCCCTCACGTGAGGGGCATTTTAGTCATTCTTTTTTTCTCTTTCATCTTCCCAACCAATAAACCCTTTAACTAACCTAACCTACTTTTTCATCTACCACCATTGTCGATCTGCTCTGTCTTTCCTCTGTGCGACGATGAACACAAGTAATTGTGTGATGTGTTCATGTGGTTCTCCAACCTATGTTCGAATCTCTTGGACATCCTCAAACCCTGGTCGTCGTTTCTACTGCTGCACTTTGAAGGTAATTGCAATCATAGCCTTGTTACTACTGTTGAGCTACTTTTTTGTCTGTAACGGCATTCCATCTCCATATCTCTTTTTTGATGACCTAATTTGTGATTAGGGATTAAGTTGCGGATTTGTAGCTTGAGTTGATCCTCCATTGTGTCATAGAGTTGTTCAAATTATACCCGGCCTTTTGAGGAACATGAACAAGAAGGAAGAAGTTGCAAGACTAAATGCCAGTCAGAATAAAAAACTGAAAATTGTTTTAGTTGGTAGCTGGATGTTGTTCATCATGTATTTTGTATTGAAAATGACCTAAAACCTTATAAAGGTCATTAATTTTCAGCACTTTGTAGTTTAATATTTTGGTAATTTAATGAAAATGTCCTTTGTTTTTTGTTATAACTGTTGACTTATTACTGTCATTTGTATTGAAATGGTAATTAATGACATTTGATTAAAACTTCAAATGCAAAATTGGCTTTGGCCACTGCAAAATTTATAACTGCAGATACAATGTTATAAAATGACCACTGGAATATATAGAAACAACCATACAAAATTGGCCACTGCAAATACAAAAATGACCACTGCAATATATAGAACCATATAAACTATCAATACATTGTTATAAGAGATTAACCAAAAGATCACAGAAGGGGTAATTTGTTCACAAAAGACAATGTAGAGACCATAACTTCCCTGTGCAATACATAGGATGAGAAAACAAGTACACAAAACACATCCAATTGTTTATCACCATTAAAAATAGAAAATTAAAGACTTCAACCTTTTCTTGATTTTGAAGCAGCATGGCTTGATTTTGAAGCACCTGCAGGTTCCTGACCCTTGCACGATCTTGAGTTGTGCCCCTTCTTATTGCATTTTCCACAAGTGACTTGTGTTACCCTTTCTTGTCATCTTCCCTTTATTGACTGGTTCACTCAACTCCTTAGCACCCTTCTTTCTTTTTTTCTTTGGCCTCCCAACTTGGGTATGGTGTTTTGGAGCTGTGAGTGTTGTTGGGCAAGCAGATAGAGTCCACATTTCCCTTCCATTGAATGGGTCAACGGTGTGTGAAAACACTTTTTTCCATGTGTCCAACTAGTAGATATCAAAAACCCATGACTCTGGTATATCAACTTCCATTCCATGTTCTGCCATGTTCCATAAGGTTGCTACAGCATGCTTACATGGCATTCCAGTGAGCTCCCACTTCCTACAAGAACATGTCCTTTATTGGATATTCAACACAAACTGCTCCTCTGAACTCCCACAAACCTGATACTTGTTCACCCCATTGAATATCACTGTGCATTTAGTGGCATCGGCCTTTATGGCTTCAAACATCTTTGTTGCAGTAGGAGTCAAAGGCCCTTCACACTTAACCAACACTTTGCCCTGCAGATCTTCTGTTTTGAGAGTTGAATCTAAAATTTCTTGTTTATTATATCCTGAAGAGCCTTTATTGGTATGGTTGGGTTGACTGCAATTTGGCTCTCCAATTCTCTAGCTAGGAAACTGACAGTGCCAAGCTTAACATCCCTGGTTTGAAGACAGTTGTGAGAACTGATGAAGGTCTTCACAATCCATGAACCCTCTTGATTAAGGTTTGAGACATGAAGAATAAAAGGGCAGGTGGTTTTTTTATATCTCTCCTTTTTAGGGGGTTTGTTGTCTTTATTGTTTGACCCACCTACTTTTTTGGACCCACTTTCTTTTTGTGAATTCCCAATAATACCCTGACTGGTCCCCACTACAATTGAAGGATGTATACCCTCACACACAACCCGAAACCTTGAGTTGTCATGTCTTCTTATCTTGAGTTGTCTTCTACTAGCAATTGCATATGATATAGTTAACAGCCTTAATTCATCCCTGGTTGCAAATTGTTGGCCAACATAGAAAGGTTCTGCAACTGCATCTTTATTTCTTTTTTTGGCCTTCCTTAGCTTCTTCAATGATCTCTTCAGGGGGGCGGTCATTTTCCTCATCACTAAGGCTGTCAAAATCATCCAAGTCCACATCAACATCTTGCTCATCTTCTTCACTGTCCTGATCTAAGGGTTCTTCTTGAATGTCATTGTCAACAAATGCTCTAAATTCCTACATATCAACATCAACATCAACATCATCTAACATATTGTTTGTGTCCACTATAAAATCTGAATCCTCATCCTCATATTCAGTAGCTTCATCTACCTCAACACCTTCATCATCCTTAACACCTTTATCATCCTGAAAACCTGCATCTACCTCAACCCCTCCATCATCATCAACACCTACATCTACCTCAACACCTCCATCATCATCAACACCTACATCTAAGTCTAGTTGCCTCCTACAAGCTTGGGTGATTTCTTGTGAGTTCCTTCTTGGTTGAGAAGGTCCAACCTCATTAACTTCTTGAACCATACTATCTGCAATGTCATGACCATGCCAATCTAAGGCTAGTTGCCTCCTACAACCTTGGGTGATATCTTGTGAGTTGCATTTTGGTTGAGAAAGTCCAACATCAGCCAATTCTTGAATAACAACTTTACTAGTTGGAGGTGACATGGAATAAGTTTCAACTCTTGTGGTCCCATGCTCAATGTATATATCCATTAACTTAAACTTACAAACATATTTCAAGAATTCAAGTACATCACTATCATTACCCAATGCCCTCAAACCAAACTAAATCCTTTTCAGGAATCCTAAAATGGTAATACATGATTTCATCCTTCGGATAACCCAAATCCTGTACCATGTCATTTATCTCATGCACTGAAAACTCATCATAATCCACTACATCAACAAAGTTTACCTGACCATTAACATATTGTCTTCCTGTGAACTTGGTGAAATATCCTCTATGATGTAACTTCACTGAGAACAATGTAGGGTTTTCACCAACATAAAAATCAAGCAAAATATAAGAAACAATGTTTGTAAAGTACATTCCATACTAAACCTAGAAAAATGTTCAAGCATGTAGGGTATACTTACCATATAGCTGGTAAGGATCGACGTTATCGACTCCTGGACCACGAACATACCAGAGCGATAACACCATAGCAGCGACCACAATGAGATAATCAAAGTTCAAATCTTGAAAGTTGTTTAGTGCACTCGTTCAAGAAATAATCGATGAGTGTGCAGGTAGAAACCCTAGGGCTTAATTTGGAGATGGAGTTGGAGGTATGGGACTGAATGAGACGTTTGGATATTAAAGATGAAAGAGAAAAAAAGAATGACTAAAATGCCCCTCACGTGAGGGGCACATGTCTGCAAATTAACGGGAACATTGGATGGCGTTAGGGTGGGGTACTCGATTGAGAAAATTGACAGACCACATGGACGTAAAAAGTCCAATTAAAACCTTTGTATTCAAAGGGATTATTTGATCAAACCACATGAACACAAAACAAAATTTACTCAAATTTTAAACATAAAGTCTCAACTTTAGAAGACAAATCTCAATTACAAAAGCTAGAAGCTTACAAAATTAGTGAACTTGAACCCTTCAACCCACAATGAGTCTTCTTTCTAAAGTGATGACACACCCAATCTAACCAAAAGATTGCTTCAACTAAACCGGTATCTAGATTCCCCTGTGGTTCTTATACAAATTTCCAAGCTTGGAGAAAAACCCTAATCAAAGTGATGGAAAGAGATTTGAAACAGAAACAGCAACCTCATGTTGATTCCACGGCGACTTCTGCTTCCGCTCAACTTCGAGATCGGCGACCACAGCCTTCTCCGCCGGCTAGGTCACTCGAAGATTCCGCGGCATCATCCACGTCGTCTCTATCATCTCTCAGCCATGGATTCTCCCCCGAAAGAGTTGAAGTAGAACCACATCCACAACCAGAAGTAGAACCATCACACGGCTCCCCTCCGTTAGATCCGTTGCCGGATTTGCCAGCAGAGAGAGTACCGTCGCCGACGGTCAACAGGTACGTCCGAAACGAGACTGCGCCGATTAAGAAAACGGATCACGCCGCACAAGACGGATTCGTCAGAAGGCCGGCGGAGGAGGCTCGGACCGGCGGCGGAGGCCAGGGGAGGCGGTCGAGGCCGTCGGCGACGAGCGGTAGGAGAGCGGATAAAGAAGGTTCGATGAAGAAGATAGCGTTAGGGTTTCGGATATTCGAATTGCTATTCTGTTTGGTGTCGTTGTCGGTGATGGCCACGGACAAGCGGAAGGGATGGGCTCTGGACTCATACTACCGTTACAAAGAGTTCCGGTGATCCTCTCTTTCTCCGGCCGCTGTCTAAACATATTCAATTGTTTAATCATATATTTTTTTATAACCTTGGTGGATTTGCAGGTACTCCATGGGAGTAAATGTGGTTGGATTTGCATACTCCGTGCTACAAGGAGGTGATCTGGTCTATCAATTGGCCACCGGAAATCATTCCAACAGACGCCACCATATCCGTTACTACTTCGATTTCGCCATGGATCAGGCAAGTTATTTGAACCTAAATCGAGGCGCAAATTGCACTGCATTTTGTACGCGAGGCTCAGTTTATTATATAAATTTTTAATATATTTCTCATCGGTTTGTAGCATAGTTTACCCAAAATTTAGACACAAATTAGCTCTTTATATGGTTTAATATCTTAATAACCTATATTTACAACCTAAAAAGCCATATGTACAACATCCTGACACATAAATCCAGCCCCCTACAAAAAGCGCGCCTCTAACACTGCACGTTATGCTAATTTTTTTGCTTGAAAAGCGTGTCTCACCTGCATCTTTTGTACATTGCTCGCCTTGCCTACACAAAAGCGACAGGACTTAGGCGTGCTTTTTAAATCTGAGACCCAAAATTATCAGATAATCATGAGTTGTTTTTTAAGGTGTTTTTAACTGTTACTGAAAATTGGTAAACTTCAGATGCTGACATACCTGTTGATATCATCGGGATCATCAGCAGCTACCAGAGTGGATGACTGGAAATCAAACTGGGGTGCAGACAAGTTCCCGGAGCTGGCTACTGTGTCAGTTGGTTTGGGTTTCGCTGCATTTGTTGCCTTTGCCTTCAGCTCTATGATTTCTGGTTATTCGCTTTACACTGCAACCTCTTCTTGATTCTTGATAATTATTTCCTAAATTTTGTGACATAATCATACAGAAGGTGTAAAGTCTTTCTTCTAAGCAAATAATATGTTTTTGTTTCTTGTATATGATGCCAAACATGCTTATAGATTTGTATGATGTGAAGAGTGTAAGTTTTATGAACGCTAGACGTCTGGGTCGTTAAATGAACTTTTATGAAAGCTCGACGTGCATCTATGGATAGACTATAGAAGATTTTATTGTTAGGTTCACCTCCATGAGAATTAGTCGAGTTGCTATGTATGTTAAATCTTCATACGCCTGGGTGGATTTGGTTAACTAGTTGGCACTCATCCAGGATAACCTAGAGGAAGTTTGGAGTACAATCTCTTGTTTACTTTAGTGAAAGATTATTATCATTTTTGTGCCAATGTATGATAACTCCTCGAGGGAATGGTGTGGTAATGTTAGTTTACAGTGAGAGGCATACTGCTTTTCAGTCGAGGTGGTAAGATGGACGGGTTGGATCAAAATAGTAACTTTTAGTGCGAGTTAAATGGGACTAGTGGATCAACTGGGTTTTACGTCGCCTATCAGCTTTTACAACTTAATACAAACATGAAGCCATACCGTATATCCCTTCGAAGCAGAATACTACACGAATAACTATCGCGTATCATATTAAATTTCATGTACCGTCATCGGTGCCTTTATGTCTACCAATTTTTTTGTCCAGTTTTGTTCTATCAACTGTTCATATTTCTTTATGACAATACTACCGTTGAGATATGATCCAAAAGGGTTACAACTAGATAAAGTTCATTTAAAGGTTAAATTATCTAACACGAAATGAATAGCACTAGTTAAGATTATTTAGGAAATGGTCATGTCCAAGTAATTAGTTATTATTAATTTGGAATTAATAATGATTAATAATTAAACATTGAGATTTAAAAAAAGGGATATAAGGTTGGGGGGTTGGGTCTAATGGCAAAGCCATTTGGAGTTAAAGTGATGAAGCTCTCCTTTAGGTTAAGGGTTCGAGCCTCGTCTATGACGGGTATAATTTGATACAACCACTAGCTTAGCCTAGTGGTAAAGGTGTATATTCAAGACTTTACTAAAATGAGGAGGTATTGGGTTCAAGTCTCACTTGTGACAAAAAAAAGGGTACAGGTTGGGTCAGGGAGTTTTCTCACCTATGGTGGGTTTTCTCTTGAGGAAGGGAGGTGGAGATGATCGGGTGGGTCAGTAGCCCGTTAATGCTCCAAATTTCCGTTCAAAAAAAAAGTTATACAATTTGTTATATTAATTCAAACTTTTAAAATTAAATAATTTCTTTTAAAATATCTATAAATTTAGTTATACAATTTGGTATTTTAATTTAAAATTCTAAAGCTATATTGTTTCTTTTAAATTTGATGTAATATATTTAAATATAACTTATTATATATTTTACTTAAATTTATTAAATTTTAAATTAAATAATATATTTAAATAAATATTATATTATAAAATATAAAATTTGTTAATATAAATGATTTAATCGTAAAATATTATATACTCTATAATAATCGCATATCAGTGGCTACGGTGCTGTCCTGTGATTGGTCCACTTGTCAAGCTAGGATTGGTTCAGGTTGCATTTTGATTTTTTTAATTATAAGAAAACATATTCATGTTAAATATAATTTGGTTTTAGATTAGAAACAAGTGGCCTTTCTAGCGTAATGGTCTGCGCGCTGTATTGCCTTCCCAGTCCCACGTTACCCGGTTTTGATCCCGAGCACACCCCCCCCCCCCTCCCCTCCCCCTCCCCCCTCCTTTTTCAGCGAAGACGTCACTAATGATGTATCTTTTTTTATTATTTTTTGAAATTCGAAATGTTTTTTCACATTTAAAAAAAATAACATTTTTGTCTTAATAGTTTTAATATTTATAATTAATTTTGGGTTATAACTTTTGAAATATTTTTATCGTTTTGCATTATAAAATACGTCGTTTAACATTACTCGAAACCGAATATAATAAAACCGAAACGCCCTAACGTTTATGACGGACGAAACCCACGGGTCAAATATGGTATGTTTGGAAATTTTTTTTCCAAAACAACATAATATTTTTTAAATTTCAGACTATACCGTTGCGACATGATTATTTCTACCTATGTGTTCGACTCGATGTTCACAACTAATTCGTCGCTATGCGTCACCCGCCGCAACGCGCGGGGTTCCATTTCTAGTTAGATTGATGCAGTCGACATAATAGTGAAAGGAAGGGTCATTAGAAACTGTGGACTCGGTCGGATTTCTGGATTCGAAGAAATAGTGAGATTGTTGTATTTTTAGACTGTCGGAGTTCTGGAGTGAGATTGCCGGAAAACTGAGAGAGAGGGGGGGGGGGGAGGTAACGATGGGGGTTGGGTTATCTTTATTGACTTTTGGTAATTTACAAATAGTTAAGCATATAAATGAACCCTTGGTAAAATAGTCAAATGGTAATATAGTAATTTTAAACAAACTTAACAGAAAAATTAACGGAAGTTAGCCTTAACACCCAAACTTGTTACAAAACTGAAAGCATAAAACCTAAACTTGTTACTTTAAACTCTTAGTACCCAAACATGTTACTTTCTGCAAACCACATGAACTATCTATGTAATTAACCCTAAAAAGAACTAAATTTAGGAGTTAACTACTAGGATGGTTGCCTAAATTGCACCTATGGTCTTTAACTTTGAGATATTACACCTATGGTCCTTACTGTTTACAAAAATGTAACACCAGTGGTCCCTAAAGTGGATGAAAGTTAAATTTTGGTGTTAATTTTTAAAAATTACCAATATACCCTTGTAATATTACAAAACAAAATATAAAATAAATTAATTGGTTAAGTGTGGGACCCACATCACCACTCCCCCACATCCTTTTCTTTCATCCGAACTCTGAAACACGACATTACATTATATCTTTCTTTTCTCCTATCTTTCTTTTATCTCCTTAATTCATTTCTTTTCCTTCCCTTCCCTGCCCTCCCTTTTATTTTCTCTTCTTTTCTTTCCTTTATTAAAGGATGCGGGGGAGTGGCGAGGCGGGTTCCACATATAGAGCATTTGCATCAGGTTCTTTATCCTTATATTTATAATTTAACTAAAAACCGTCATTCATCTTGCTAAAGTCCCTCCTTATGTTCGTATGTTTACGAAACCGTAACACCGGTGGCCCTTCAAATGAGATGTTAAATTTTGGTGTTAATTTTTAAAAATTATCATTATACCCTTGTAATATAAACAAAATACAAAATAAATTAAGTTAAAACGGTCTTAAATCAGATTTTTTAAACCTTATCTTTATCCTTAAAAAAATTTATTATTACGTATAGACCTACACGCGACGTATAGCGATGTGATGGATGACTAGTTGCAGAAGGTACCTCGTACCCTATACGCATCGTATTGCCCTATACGATGCGTATATGGGTTTGAATGACCATTTTGTACGATGCTGTCGGGCATGAGAAATTGTGAAGGGATATACGCATCGTATTGCCCTATACGATGTGTATAGAGCCCGGTCCAAATAGCAATTCCCGTGTGCGATCCCCTAAAATTATTTTTAAAACATGCGTGTGAGTTGTGGCCGTAATGTTTCTAAAAGGTTTTACCTTTTGTTTCCCTCCCTTCAACGATTCCTTAGATCGGCCCAATCCAATGATTCACCTTCGTTTTACTGTAAAATCAGTAGAAAATTATGAAATCACACAACTAAATAACAGTTATCGGATTTTAAGACCTTCAGCTCCGCCATTGTCGGTCTGTTCAGGTACTCTCTGTCCTTCTCCCCGTACATGTATGTATGTATATGTGTCATGGTGTTTCCCTGATCATATTGAAAAAAAGCACTATCTATCTTAAATAGTGATCGATTGTTCGGTATTCGATTCTCTTTATGATTGTGCGTATAAGGTGTTATTTGTGTATCATGTAGCCTCAAATTATTTGAAGAAAAGTGATTGTTAGGGTTTGATGAACATCTGGTTGATTTTGTATGAAATAAGCCCTGCTTTGATTCATGATTTGAGCTATCTACAGATACTTATCTTTTGAATGATAATGATCAAAACAAGAACAATCATAATTATTAAAATTGTGATTTTAATAAACAAGGATTCAAATATGCATTCGCGAATGCTGAATCATTTATTCATACTCAACTTACATAGCATACAACAAATAGTGATTAGACATTTAAGGAAAGCTTCCTTCTATAGTATAAATAATATCCTTACTATCACCTAATAGATGGATGGATATCCATCTTTATTCAATTAGCTATAGTCTTCATAACTACAATATGAGTTCTTCCTGTCCGTCCCTTCGTTTAAGCCACGTCTTTGCTATCTAAGCACCAACAATAGTAATCAGACCTTGAGATTGCCAAAAGTTCATCAGGACTCATCCTCTCAAGCTCACCCTGCCTCCATGAAGCAAAATTGTTCTTGTTTTGGGAGTCTGTAGCAAGAGGATAGTCCTCTATTCTATGTGCTTGATATCTCATTCTTTTGTAAAGTCTCATTGTTGCAACACAGTCATCGTATGGATCTTGTATCCCGGTTTGAATATCATAGCTGTGAAAGAAGAGATTTTATCATTAACATGTGTATCTTTTAGTGCAAAAGATGTGTAGGTAACAAAGATATTCAACTCCATTACTAGTTAATCAAAGGCTCAAGCCTAGGCGCAAGACGCTTAAAAAGTGTGCGCTCGAGATAAGCAAGGTGCACGTATATTCTAAGTCAATTTTAGCTGTTTTAGACATGTTTTAGGCTGGTCTAGACTAGTTTTTCTAGATTTTTGCGCGTTTGCACCTCGTTGAACGCAAGGCGGTTTTGCTGTGCTGGACTGCGCCTGGGCGTCTAGGCGCGTGCCTTTGGCACCTTTGACTACTATGCTCCATTAAAGTGTGTAATTATTATTATCATTACCCGAGATATGATTTTGTTAGGTACTTGAGCGAGTTGCTCAGCTTGCTAGTCTTCATTAAGGGTGGATATTTTGATGTATCCCTGTAAAATAATTAAGAACGATGAATTGTTAATAAATATTTAAGTTAATTAATCACACGAATAGTGATAAATAACATGAAGATACTTGCCTTATTTTTACAAGAGGATACTCTAGTTCCAAGCACTGCATGTCATGATCCAGACCATGTCCTATAAGAATTCTTGCCTTCCCAGCTCTTGGGCGGATCTTCCATATCGGTTCCCCATTGCATAAAAAGTCTTGAATTTTTCTTTGAACATGTCTTAGTGGCATTGCATCCCTGAGGTATTCTGGTCTAATTCCTGTGCTCTCATACCTGAAAGTTTTTGCATACTTACTTGAGGAAACTTGTAACACAAGTTACATAATCATATTCTCCCTTATTGTGTATGTGCCCTTAAACTATAGGAAACGATAGCAAAAAAGAAGGTACCTGTAGTTTGTAACAGAAAGTTTTGGCTTGACATAAGAGTGAAATAGTATGTTTTCATATTCATCAATGATGCAAATCCTTGCACAAAGATCTAAAGAACCATCACTACCACCACCAACCATTTTGCAGGCAAGAGCAACTGCTCTTGCTTTCTCACTTTCAATTCTCAGGTCGTCATGAATGCCCATGTTAGCAAATCGATGTAACACGCCCTGGAATATTGATTAAATCACAAAAAGGGGTATAGATTGATAATTTAATACATTTATATATCCAAAAAAGAAAAGAAATATTAAGTTTGAGGATATAATTGATTACGTTATTTCCACGTGATAGTTGACATCTATCCTGGTGAAACCTGAGAGCGTGTGGGCTGCTAAGGATGTTTAAGCAAAAGGTACACCCACGGTCTCTAAACACCCTTTCGCATTCAGCCTTTGGCAATGGTCCTAAGGAGTTGATAAATTATTAATATATGTACATATCCATCAATGTACAGTAATAAGAATATGTATAATAATAATAATACTAATAACAGATTTCTATTATACCTATAAGATGATCACGGAGAGATTCAAATGATCGACAGCGTTTCCCACAAATTCCACACATGGGTTCATGAACCGAGTGATATGAAATCCTCATGTGCTCCACCAGATGCTCCTTTTTGTTAAACTGCCTATAGCATGCTGCACACTTGTTCCTAGTCAAGAAACCATGTTGTAAGTTCAAAAGCCTCATTATGCTATACAACCATACTACAAAGAAACTGTCTTGTTAGTTTTTAAGAGTACATTTATATATGTTTATTTATGATAAATTGAGTATATTATATGGCTAATACCTTTGAGACTCTGAAGGATCCATTGTTCTGTCAACTTTGATATCAACAGATCAGAATTTCTCTACTTATCTTAGAAGAGAATTAAGTTAAGAGGGCTTGAGGAAGAAATGGTAGAATGTGTAAGGTATTTATAATGGTTTTAAAGAACCAAGAGAAGATAAGTACATTGAAAACAATAGATTCTTTATACCCATTTTACACTAGTGTACATGTGCAGAGTTCAGTCTCCCATCTCTCGAATCTTCATCGCATATGCTCCATTACCAGAACACACACACACAACACTTCAGAAGTTTGGTCATTAGGATTTACAGAATATTTTTTCTCATCTTGATGCTTCTAGACGATTGCAATATATTCCATACTCCCATGTTACCTTGGTTATCAGTTACATTATATGCATAGGATAGCATGCCTACATGAATGTATACCCGCTTTTTTTACTGTGTTTCAAGCGTGCCATCATGATGTGAGAATGTATACCCTCCTTTTTTATGGGTCAGATTTGAACATTTTATGGTTTATAAAATATGATCTGGGTGTCATGTTTGAGTCGAAGCAAGCATGCCATCATGATGTGAGCATTCAACTGATTATCGGATGCATGTCATCATGATGTTGCTCTATATGGTCTTAGGTTTCATTAATTTAGATTATTTAACATTCCAACATATTCATTCTCTGATTTGATACAAGAGAAAGTGTCGGTCCCACTTATAGGAGAGAATTTGGGTGTGGCTCACAGAATGGAGTACCTGACACATGCACATATGCATACAGCCTGGTTTAGCCCCCTGCCCAAAGTCCCAAACTATTCTATTCTTAATTCTTTCATTGTAATAAAACAGTTACATAATTAAGTTGTTAGATGACAGTTTTTCTTGTTACAATGGAGACAAAAGAATTAACAAAATATAATAAGATCTTAATTATTTATTTAGTTATAACCAAGCCCAGGTTGTAGAAACCATAATGTAGTCTTGCATGAGATAAAGATCAACTTTTGGAATCAAAGAAAGAAATTGGGATTGTGGGGATTCTTGACTGAAAAACTTTTGACCAAGTGGGGCCCGAGGAGATTCGAAGACTTTTTTGAAATTATTCCCATTATATACAAGATAGTGAAAAAAGGTGCAGCATACTTTTTTTTGCATGGATACTATTGACATTGGGTCCATCCTTTTCTGTAGTTATGTTTCTGGCTTTCATCTTTTACGTTCGAATGCCAAAGACCAATACTTGAGTTTGAGGAGGAAGATGGAATCAAGGTAAGTGATATATTCTGCAGTCAAAAGATCGCGACAGCAGTAACAATTATTGAAGGAAGACGGAAGACCATCCAATTGTGATTTTTTCTGGATTCCTTTTAGACGGTTCAATTATGGTTTTTTTTTATAATTATTTATTTTAGTTTTACCCATTTGATTCATTTAACCAAAGGTATGTGGATTGAAATTGTGACGTTGAGGCAAAACACTACAGGTTACTTGTTTGATTTAGCTACTAATTGGTCTATAATGAAATTACCAAGCACTCTATGTTTTGGAATTACAAAGTATTGGCAGTTGGCAAAGTTGTCCGTGGTGGTGGTGGTGGTTTTTGATGTGTCCAGTCTGGGATCTAAGAATTTTTTTTCACTGGGGTCAATTTTATAGTTTTTTTATGTGTATCAAGACACGAGAGATTTATAACTGGACCAGGTCAGCAAACTTTTATCTATAAAACCGAGTCGGGTCATCGAAAAAACTGCATCAAAATATGTATTATTCATTTACACTATTTACGGAATTTTTTAATATTCATCAAAAATAATCAAAGGATATTTTAGTCTTTAATCAAACAGATAGGGAATATATGTGGATGTAACTGTTACCAACTTCAGTTGCCTTTCTTGCAGCAAGTCTAAAAAGCCTACAGGATTGAAAGATGAAATAGTAATCGTTGCAAATCTATATAAACCAAGGAGAACCCTTCCTATTTCCTGATATGTTCAGATGTTATAAGATCAAATCAATTCTCTTCAAATAACATTTTTGTTTCTAAGTCTGTTTAATATCGCGTCGATGACAATGAAGTATGAACAAAGAGTATACGCGTATTTGAAACCCATCCGACATGCCAATTTGATATAAAAAGATTCCGTCTTTTGCATGAACAAAATACAGGTTTTCATGCCTCCACTTGTTCCTTGGAGATTTGGCCTTTGAGATCAATGAAAGTTTGCGCTCAAAGGCTTGCACTAAAAAAAAAAAACCCTTTGAATAGGGTTACCTTCCCTTCCATTGAGGAAAAACAGAATTAACCATTCTGTCATGTATCAGCTTTGATTCTATTATTCACTAATATTTTATAGAGGTTATCATTGAAAACCTGCGTAGTGAATCAACTTTTGTGAGTGCGACAGATGTAGGGATGAAGAATGAATTGTGAGATATTAAACCAAATTTAGAGAAAAGTAATATTTAGTTAAGTTATAGAGATACTACTGTAAATGCTCTAATATGTTGAAATTTACGTGGCGGATGTAGGTTCTAGCGGTGGGTGATGATGGTGGCCACGGTGGTTTAGTTGCCATGAAGGATGCAATTTTATGATGTGCAATTGAATAAGTGGTTTAGAGAACAATTAAAAGATCTTAATGCTCAATTTTGTTACAACTGAATTGAATGGTGGCTGAAACTTTCTAAAAAGGAATTTTTCTTTCCGGAAAGTTTAGTGATTTTCAAACCTCAAAAATGGGTCAAAAGTATATTGCATAGTGGGCCCTTTGGAATTATTTATATCACTTTCATGTCACAACCCATATACTAACTCAT
Organism: Smallanthus sonchifolius; assembly: GCA_023525975.1. NCBI lineage: Eukaryota > Viridiplantae > Streptophyta > Magnoliopsida > Asterales > Asteraceae > Smallanthus > Smallanthus sonchifolius. Next base: position 65,745,480 of record CM042031.1, on the reverse strand, counting down.
TTCCATGCAATCACTCATAATCCATTCATGGCCACAATTAAGGTTCTTTTTTAATAATTATACAAGAAAAACACACACAATGACACATATATTTAATTATGATGTCTGTTGACTATTGTTGACTTTCCCTAATACACTAGCTTTCATGCATTGTTTCATAATATCCGAGAGGTCATCAAACCGTTCGTCAAACCGGTCACTTTACTGATTAGACCCGTCAAACAGTTTTCAAAAACCGGATGATGTTGTAGATAATTTAAAAATTAAAAATATATATAACTAACTTAAAACAAAAGAAATTACCTTATCTTTTGATATGGGTTTACAATGTTAATAAAATATGAAGTCCGAAATAAACAAAATATGATATCCAGAGTAGTTAATTTATAGATTAAAAAAAATGAAATCTGGCCAATCATCATGTCCAGTTCACCGGTCTACTAGTAACCGGTTGGTTTAAATAGGCTTAACCGGACGGTGTGTGTACCGATTCATGTTCTATAGAATTAACGCAATGAAACTAAAGACAAGACAGGTAATATTACTTTTTAATTAGTATTAAATTTAAATAATTTTTGTTTAGACTTTGGTATCAAACGATGGTATAGTTGCACGTGTAGTTAAAAGCCATCTAAAATGGGTATAAAAAGTTTTGATTCTAAAAGGTGGATGTGGATCAAAAGCAAGCTACTTTGCAAGGTGATAATGGAAGCCTGCCCCATGGGATTATCCCCTTTTATCTTTTGATTCGTTTGTCTTCAATTTTAAAATAAATATAATAGGGAAAATTACCAAAATGGTCATTTGACCGGTCAAAGCTACCAAAATGGACACATTTTTTAAGCCTACTAATTTATGGTCATTCAGGCAAAAAAGACGGTTAGTTTAGCCGGCTCCTAATTCCGTACCCATCACCTTTTTGTCAGAGTTTTAACCAACCAGATCTCAACACGTGGCGGCACTGATTTTTTAGCAGGCTAAAGCCCATTAAATAGGCGGCTTAGCCGGTGCGTTTTTTTTACATGGCTTAGCCGGCATGGCTTTTACAACCCGGATTGGTTTGTTTTAGCCGGCGCCGAAGAGGTTATTACACACGTTAGCTGGCTGGAGTGGTATAACTAGTCGTCTTCAACTTTTTATAACACTTATTTAAGTTTGTTTACCATTTTTCACTCAGAAATTTACTAGTTTCTTTGTCATTACAATGTCTATGAACATTGTAATTTACAGCGGTGGCAGATGAGAATATGTTGACGGTGCTGTTGAATACGTTCCGTTCGATTGTGCAAAGCGCGGTATAAGGTTATCTACAAATGTTACTTACAATGGTTTGTTATCTATTATTTCGAATGTTTGTGGCAAGAATATTACTAGGTTATCTTATAAAATGTCAACATTTACCGATCCAATCGACATATATGATGATAGTGATATTTCCTTTTTTTTGGTATATTTGAAAAAAATCCATTTGAAATATATAAGTTGTATGTTATCCAAGAAGATGGTGTTGGTTCGTCTACCAGAAAACCTGTGTCTATTGGTTCGTCTAACCGATTTCGTGTGTCATCTGGTTCTAGCAGATTACCTGTTTCTTTACCGAGCTCTAGCTCTCAACCCATGGCAAAAGAAGATGAATTTAAGTTCCCATTTGATTTAAATGTTCATTATTGGAGAAAATCTAGGCAAAGTGAGAAACAGTTTACGTTTTTTAGTTCAGAAAAGTACATCCAAAGCCACCACCGTTACTTAGTTGAAAATTCAGGAGTTTTAGCTTGTATGCTAATGAGACATTTAACTCTGAAAAATCCTTTAAATTTAGATGGAGATTTCTGGGAGAATGTTACGAAATATCGACGATTCATGACAGATAAAATTTATATTTGTCGTTGTTTACCGACACCTACCGACACGTAGAGTGATATTGTAACTTTTTAATTATGTTGTTTTGTTTTAATAAAATGTTATTTTCTTACTTGTTATATTATGTGACTTTTGTTTTATATTTCGTATTATTTAAAATAAAATATAATTACATTACCTAACATAAAAATACCATAACATAAAAATAAAAAAATTACATAACCTAAAAGTTAAAAATTTCATAAAATAAAAATAAAAAACTACATAACCTAAAAATAAAAAATTACATAAACTAAAAATAAAAAATTACATAACCTAAAAATTAAAAATTACAAAAACTAAAGTTTAGTTATCCGAGTTATCATAATCCCACGAATTAAAGATGTTCGAATGAATCAAAGGAGTTATCCGAATGCCACGAGCGCTCGTCTTCCCATGGATCAAAAAACATGGGACGCTCGTCATCTGTGAGGTATTCCTCCTCGTCTTCAGACTTATGCACGTATTCCTCTCCGGGGTCAGTGAGGTACCCCTCATCTGAATTGGGGACGTACCCCTCATCTGAATCGGGGACATATTCCTCTCTAGGGTCAATGACGTACCCCTTTTCTGAATTGGGGACGTACCCCTCATCTGAATTGGGGACGTACCCCTCATCTGAATCAGGGACATGGTTGTCCCCAATTTGTAGTTGGCCAAAAACCTGATCGAATGCCCAATTCCATTCTTCATCCGTCCAGGTCAATGGTTCATCCGCTGGACGAGAAGGGTTGGCAGGCTGTACAGGTTCAACAGGTTCATCAGCTGGACGAGAAGGGTTTGCTGGAAATGGATACCCTCCACCCATATTTGAGAAGTTAAACTTTGGAGTGAAAACTGAAATTTGAGTAGTGAAAATGAGGGTTGAAATAAGTTGGTTTATATTTATAAAAGCTGAAGACGTCTAGTTATACCTCTCCATCTGGCTAACATGTGTCTAGACCTCTTCGGCGCCGGCTAAAAGAAGCCAAGCCAGGTGATACATGCCAAGCCGGCTAAGCCACGTAAAAAAAAACGCGCCGGCTAAGCCGCCTATTTAGTGGGCTTTAGCCGGCTAAAAAATCAGTGCCGCCACGTGTCGAGATCTGGTTGGTTAAAACTCTGACAAAAAGGTGATGGGCACGGAATTATGAGCCGGCTAAACTAGTCTTCTTTAGCCGTCTTTTTGCCTGAATGACCATAAATTAGTATGATGAAAAAGTGTCTCCGGTAACTTTGACCGGTCAAATGACCATTTTAGTAATTTTCCCAATATAATATAATATGTGTTTTTTAAAGAGAATAAATAAGAACAAAAGAGATTCATGATATTAAAATTGAGATTAAACATGTTTATATTATCCATGCTTAAAAAAAATCTTTGATCTTCGTCGACTCAGCCTTTTTTAAGATGTAAAACAAACTTTAAGTTTTGGGTTCTTTTAGCTTTGTTTGATATAAAATGTTTAATTAATTTATAATCTAGTTTCTAACAAAGTTATTTCAACTGAAAAGATAGTCAATACATTTAAAGTTATTTCAATTGAAAAAATAGTAAATACATTTAATTTTTCTTCTAGATCTTTGAGTAACTTATATTAACTTTTATTTGTTCTTTACGTGTAAAAGTTATATGAATAGTTAACAAGATTCTATTCATTAGAAATGTAGTTAGAAAATAATTAATTTTTTAATAGTATTTTAGTAATTCTTGAATTAAATTTAAAACATCTGACCAATGTTTTCAGAACCGGAGCGGACGTCGAACCGGTCTCCTTACCGGTCCACTGGTCGGACCGGATTTAAGAACCGGACGACGTCATAAATATTATAAAAATATATCAGTCTAAATAGCTTTTAATCCTTTCAAAAACCACCAACAAGTCAATTCCAATAATTTTAAACTAACAATTACCTACGAAATAAGAAGCCAAGAGACTTAAAAAAGATTAAAAAAATAAAAATAAAAAAATAGTCAAACGGTTCAACCGGTCCGACCGGTCCGACCACCCGGTTTCCGGTCCGACCACCGGTTCGCTGCAGAAACGGTTCAACACATGTAACCGGACCGGTCAGACCGGCCGGTCCGGTCCGGGTTTCAAAACATTGCATCTGACATGTACTTCTATAATGTATCAAAACATTTTCAAGCTTAGTACAACTTTTTTTAACTTCTATCATCGATCAATTTAAAGTATTAAAAAAACTCTTTTGGGTTTTTTATAGTTTCATTATTAATATTTCTAGTAGATTATTGATTTCTATAGTCATGCAATTATGATACATTTTAAAAAGATTACAAGTAATTTCAATTTGATTGAACTAAAACCCTTACTTTATCTGGTAATACCGCCTCAAGACAAAAAAGAAGAAAAATCAAAACTTGACTAAAACCATAACCGGCACACCCTTTATAACCTACTAGTGTCCGCGCGAAGCGTCGGGTATTACCGAGGCTCTTTTGAAAAACGCAATATAACTCGACCTGTCTTAAATACTGATTATATATGAGTATTATTAATATTATAACTATGTAAATATTTAGTAATTATATACTTAAGCATTTAAATAATTATAAATAATTAACATCCAATATTTTAGCTTCATTTCATTTCCGCAATAATTGAAGTTCCACAGTTTCAACTTCAGTTCGTGGCTTGATTTAAGCCGTAAAACCTTAACCGTTATTTCCCGTTTGGTCGGCCGGTCGTTCCGACCAACCTGGCGTGTTTGGTGTGAAGATTTTTAAAACGGTAGTTAACGGTTTGTCTATAAAATTTTACATTTTTAATTATTATACACTCTATTAAAAATGGATGACAATGAACAGTAAACCCAACCAATGGGATGCTGCCACGTGAAAACTTTTATCTATGTATGTACGTGTGTGTGTATATATGAAATTGATTGAGAGCAACAGTGAGCGTTAGCACAGTTGGTTCACGTGCCACACCCACACGTAGGTGGCGCTGGTTCGAGTCCAAACCCCAACCCCACCCCCCGCGCGCGGCCAGTTCTTCCCTTTTCCAAGCTGCTTCATTTATTTATTTATTTGCTATATACATTTATTTATTTATTTGCTAAATTAACTTAATTAATCATCTATTATTTTTATAAAAAAATTACAATTTTATTCTTTTAATTATCTAAATCTTTATAGTTAATTTTGGAAATATTTCGTTTTCTCTTATAACTTGTAAAATAAGAAATTTAGAAAACTTAATACTTAATTTAAATAGTATTTAGTTATAAAAATATAAATAGTAAATGTAAATTTAAATCTTAGTTTTAAGTATTATAAATAAAATAATACTTAATGTAGTGAATTAAATAATCTCATGTGTATTAAATAATGGTAATTATTGAGTGTTGAGTTTTAATTGTCAGGTTAAATGGTAATTGAACATATTTTATGTATTGGTAAAGTGTACCTTATGCACAACAATTTGTGTTAGGTGTCTTAAATTTTTTGGTAAATTACAAGCATGTCCTTCAAATATGTTTTATATAGTAGTATAGATATAGATAATCAAGAGGGTGGTATTTTTTTGCGTTCTTTAATAAAGAAAAACAAAATGGTCATTTTTTTTAACAATAAATTTACACATACTCTAAATCTATTCATAATTTACATCACTTATTTACGACGGGACTAGATACCAACCTTTTAAAAATAGGACACCATGCAACACACCTTTATACCATCGGACCAAATGCCCTTTGGTACAAAATGATCATCTAACAAAGATATCTTATATTAATTATTGTTAGAAGCAGGGGCGAAGCATAGAAGGGGCCAGGGGTCCCCCCCTTGTTTTTTCTGTTAGTAGCGTAAATTTTTGCGTTTTCGTCCAAAAAATTTTATACGTATTGAGCTGGCTCCCTCTGATTTTTTCCCTAAAAATTCTTGGCCCTCTTTGATTTTTTATCCCTAAAATTTTCAGTTCAATGCTCTATTCAGATTGATTCGATAAGTTATCAATACGAAATAAAAAAAAAAGTTTGTGTAGTTAAAAAATAAAAGTGTAAGTTTAGGTGAGGGGGGGGGGGGGGAATGAAAATTTCAAATCATTCACCCTAAAATTCTTGGCCCCCTCTGCCTTTCGTCGATCCAGTCCCGCTTCCCCCAAACACACCCAAGGCCAAATCTGAAATCCCCTTCACTCCTTCACCGCTTCAGTGCCTTTCGCCACCGCTCCACTTCTTCACACACCCAATTCTTGGTAAGGTACTAACTTAGAATTGTTACTTATGGATTATGATTCATTGATTTGATAAGTTGATTTATGATTTATGGATTATGATTTATAAATTAGGATTATTGATGACGAACAAGAGAAAAGTTGCTTAATACAATCCTATTATTATTATTATTATTTGTTAGGCATATCATGGGAAAGATGAAAAGTTTAACTATTAATTATTTTTACAAAGGTCGTCGTACTGAGTTCTAATTCTTCTTGCAGGTACTTACCATTTTTCTTTCGCATCGTATCATCATAGATAATTAGATATTTAGATATATTTATTGTTGATTTGTTTGACCCGACCCGAATTGAATCGCTGAACCGAACATATAACCCGAAACATAGCGATAGGAAAAAAATTTGGGTCTCGTGACTTTCGGCCTTCGCTACTTATTTTTTCAAGCTTCGCCACTGGTTAAAAGTCAAACACTTGATAGCGACAGTTAATTTTGAAAAAAGAAAAACCAAATTGATTATGGGTCATATATATAGGAGGCGTACGAACAAGGCTGTATGCGACCCGACCCATTTTGTGCTTGAGCTCGAGCTCGAACTTAAATAAGCCAACTTGGCTTGGCCGTTTATCTTACGAGTTGAAATGTTAAGCTCAAGCTTGCATCGAAAAAAACTCAAGTCAGCTATTTACTCATTGAGCAGACTTGTTTATTTTTAAATTTTGTATTTTTTACACATTGAATACAAACATAATATTTAAATAAATAAAACATCAAGTTTTTTTAAGGTAAGATCTATATTAACTATAAAAAAAACAAGAAGAAGACCCCGCGCGTTGCGGCGGCCTCGGGGAGATAATGCTAGCTTTTACCTACGTGAGTTGGGGCGTGTTAAACCGCGAAAGAAATTAATGTCCTCAAAAACTTATAAAAGAAAGACAAAAGCTTTAGGTAAGCTTACCCTGCGCGAGGAGAGCGTATAAGATTTATGATTATAAATTAAAACGCAAGAAAAAAAATAGCATGAAAAGAAACCAAAAAAAAATTAAGTGTGCAGGATTCGAACCTATGTTCCCTGCTTAGGGGGGTTAAAACTGCACCAAGACTTCATTTGATTTCCTTTTCCTAAAACAAATACTTAAAGTAAAGCTGCATATGAGAAATTAAAAACAAAAGGAGAAAAAAAAGCATGGTTCATGATGTTGTACCTCATGCATTAAAAACTATATAACATCTACAGTGGCAAAGTTACCCTTTTAATATTATTTAAATAACCCGGTAATCCAAATTTGATAAATAGTCAACATAAACATATATAAACATCAAAATCAATGAACATAAACCAAAATTTATAGATAATAACCAATTTGGGGCTAGCGATATGATATAACCGGTTATAATTTATTTATATTAAAATTTGGGCTTAAACTTAAAAGGGCCAATTGAGCGATCTTATCTTGGCTCGGGCTCGGCCAGTTTACAAACCAAGCCAAGCTCGAACAAATTTTGAGTAGATACCCAAAACCTGTAACATTTGGTACGAGTATTCGGAATGTGATTAGATTTGAATTTTTCACGGGTATGGGATTAGGTGATCCACGACCCGATTACCCAAAATCATATACCCGAATCACATACCTAAAAAATTATAATTATAATTATAATTTTTTATCTTCCCATAGCCCTTGACTTGTAATGCTTCATTGTAGTAGATTCATTATAAAACAAATAACTTTTATTTTAAAATATATACCTCATGATATTATTTATATTTTGTATGGTATGAATTATGTACTTATCTTTTACGATTTATATCATCATAACGTTTACATATTTTAGATATTGCAAACATTTTTTTACGATGATGTTGATAAGTATGTAACTTATCATATTTTAATTAGTTTTGGCCGTTATAATCATAAAATTATATAAGAATTAGAATCGTAAGAAAAAATATACTCGTAAATCCTAAAATGTATTTTTTTAAATAAACTAACAAGTATACCTAATACCCAACGGGAATGTGACACAATTTTACAATAGGATATGAAACTGAGATTACCCATCAGTGACAGATCCAAGATTGTTCGTCAATGGGGGGCAAGAAAGTAGTTCGTTAAAACGGATCCTAAAATTAAGATGCCACATTAAAAGTTTAGGTAGATAAATGCATACATAAACTCGAGTGTCCTTGTTTTTATAATTGTTTGCCTAATATCGTCTTGTTTTTATAATTGTTTACCCAAAAGCACCTTGTTTTTATAATTGTTTCCCCAAATCAAATCTGTAACGATATTCAATCAATGAATGAAATAGCTATTGTATATAATCATTAAAAACTAACCAGTTATCGCAGACTAAAAGAAACTGTTAAAAAAATTCCTATAAAAAAGTGTGTAAACCTTCATAATCTGCCTTCACAACACCATTATTATAAACATACACTCTTGCAAGTTCTTCCATCAGGACACCACATTCGGGTCTATTAATAAATTGCTAAGATAAAGTATTTTAACTAAAGCTTGAGAAAGCAATTTAGTCAAATAAATAATAAAGCCAAAATTCAAGCTAGCCTCTTTCTTGTTTAAGTAAGCCATACAAAGAAACTACACACTACTCCACTAGCATGTACTTGACCCACTACTAAGACAATAAGGAAAAACAACTCTTGAAAATCAAATAACCGTAACATGGAAATTGTGATGCATGGTGGCTTGATGTCTTCATGGTTGCATGAGGCACATAACAACATTATGGCTAGAGGTGAACAAAAAAAACCGGTTTGGAACCGAAACCCGACCCGAGACTAAACCGGTTTAGGGGAAACCGGTTTCAAACTGGTGTGAACCGCCTGTTTTGAACCGGTTCACTGTTCCCTGCGAATGAGCGGTTTAGGACCGGTTTTTTGAGAACCGGTTTAACGGTCAACTTCAAAAACTAGTCGTTGGGAAAACGGCTATATAGCTGTTTGGAGCCGTTAGGAGCCGTTATTTTGTCTTTTTTTCACTCATTTTAACCCTCAAACACATTATAAATAGGTAGTGGGTGTTTTGGTTAAATCACACTTCTCAAACCCGCTCTCTACACGCTCGTTTATAAAAAAACGCTCAAAAAAACGCTATGGCCGATTCAAGTTTTGGTGTTTCCTCTTCCGAAGTTAGCGTTGTGAAAATCATACCAACAACGAGGAACCCCGCAATTTGGTCAAACTACGATCTATGTGAGATGTCTAACGGGATGGAACGTGCTAGTTGCAAAAATTGTGGTGGGTTTTTTAAAAAGGATTCAAACTCTACTCTAAGAACTCATATGGAAAAATCTTGCCCGAGTTTGATGAAAATTCCGGGTGAGGGTCAAGCATCTATGACAAGCGAGGGTGGAATTTGGAACTTCGATCCAAATATTGTTCGAGATAGAATGACGAAATTAGTTATTCAAAGAGGTTTGCCGTTCAACCACTTCGACAACCCGCTCGTGACGAGGATGATTCAAGAAGCCCTTCAACCACGTTATCATCAAGGAAGTCGTAGTACTCTTAGACGTGATTGTCTAAAAATGTGGAAAAAAGCAAAAAAAGAATTAATTTTAGGTTTTGAAAATTTGGAAACCGGTGTGAACTTAACCATCGACGTTTGGTCGGCTCCACATGGTATTCCCGACTCATATATTTGCGTTACCGCTCATTGGGTTGATCCCAATACGTGACAAATGATGAAACATACAATCGCGTTTGATATGTTTGAATATCCGCACACGGGTCAAAATTTATTTCACATTTTAGATGGTGTGATAACCGATTTTAAATTACAAAATAAACTATTTTCAATATTTTTTGATAATTCCTCAAATAATACAAATGCGGTTCAAAAATTAATACTAAAATATAAACCGATTTGCAACGGCGCTTTTTTTCATAGTCGATGTATTGCACACATCATCAACTTAGCCGTGCAAGACGGGCTTGCGGTTGAACCCGTTATTGAATTAAGTAATGCATTTCGAGTCATGCTTAAAGACGTTTTTAGTAGTAGCAAAAAAAGATACCATGAATATATTAGATTTTGTGATGATACGGGTTTGATTTGCTTAGGTCCCAATTGGGACCTCCCAACAAGATGTAATTCAACTCATAAAATGTTTCATAGTGCTATACGTCAAATAGGAACTTTAGAAATTTTTCATGATTTGCTTTCCTCAAAATCGCGTTGTAAAATTCAAAAATTTCCGTCTACGAGTTGGGACATTCTTGAAAATATAACCGAATTGCTCGAAGTTTTCAAAACTGCCACCACTTTTTTATCCAAGGTTTATTACCCCACAAGTCCCTTTGCACTTAAACAAATATTTCTAATGTGTCACAAATTAGCCGAACTTGAAAATAAAAACACTCTTTTCACGAAAATGATAAAACCGATGAAAGAAAAATTTGTTAAATATTTTAAAGAAATGCCTCAAGTTATAATTTGTGTCGCCGCATTAAACCTACAATTAATGTTTATGGTGTTGAAACCTTGATTGATAAAATAACTTACGATTTGGATTTGAATTCCGAAGATATTCATTTTTCAACCGTAACAAAAACTTATTTTAACAAATGTTTGTAAGATTTGTTTGATATTTATTTACATAAATATGGTACAACACAAACCCCACATGATACGATGGGCGCGGGCGCATCAAGTAGTAGCTCGAGGAATGTGAACTTAAATTTGTATAACGAAATGAGAAATGAATTTAGTAAACGGGCTAGAGGGTCCACCCCGAGTAGCGAACTCGGAAGGTATACCGGAACAAACTTTTTATCATTTATGAGTCCGGATGTTTTTGAGGACTTTGATATTTTGGCTTGGTGGAATGGAAACGAATCTACTTTTCTGGTCTTTTCCGCCATGGCTCGTGATTTACTAACCATCCAAGCTTTCATGGTAGCTTCGGAATCCTTTTTTTCTCTTAGTGGCAGAGTTTTATCTATCCGAAGAACTAGACTCACTCCCGCGGCAATGGAAATGTGCATTTGCTTGAAAGACCATTTGGATGCGGTAGATAGGAGACAAGATAGAAGTTCGCTTGAAGACGAAATTGAAGTTGAAGAATCCATACACGAATCTGAAGTCAACCAAGGATTGGCGAGCTCACTTACAAATGAAGAACTCGCCGAAGATGATAGACTACGAGGATCCACTAATAACTTCGAGAATGACGGCGAAGATTAAACAAAAAAAACTCCAAAAAATAAAAATATATTTTTCATTTTCTCGTATTTTAGAATTATCTTGTTTAATTTTGTAATATTTTATGATTTCCGAACTCCTACAATATGAATAAACGTTTAACTTTATGTTTTTATTTGTTAAATATTTATTTTATTAAAAAACTTTTTTTTTAAAACCGGTTTAAACTGGTTCACCAACCCGAACCGGTCCAGAAAAGAACTGAACCGGTTCAACAGGTTCGGGATTTTATATGTTATAAACCGGTTTAACCCGAACCGGTTTTAGTCAAAACCGGTTTAACGTTTGCATTGACCAAACCGGTTTGGAACCGGTTCGGTTCAAAAACCGTTTGTGCACCTCTAATTATGGCCGGTGGACTAATGGAAATAGGAGCCCAATAAAATTGGGCTTTGCAAAGAGGTGTCTATCAATAAAAAGTCACGGGGCCCAATAAAATTTAGTTCATTTTGTAAGTTTGTGTCCTTCGATTGAGTGGGGACTTTACCATCCCGGGTTGCTCGGCTACACCGCCGCTGACTACGGGTCTTATCAATACCTGACCCACTGTCATTCCTAGTGTGAGCGAGTGAGACTTGATACGGGAGCTTTTTTTTAACAACACTATTTACAAAGCATGAAATAACGAACCGGTGTCTTCTTTATCCTTTAATAGCGCATGAAGCTTAATATGATCATGACTTCTTGTTGCTACAAAAATTAATGGAAGAGGTAGTATTATTATTAATGTTTAGATCTTGTCCTTGGGGAGCCCAGGGCAAGGAAAGGTTACAAATATGATTATTGCTAGGGGCCTAGGGGGATATAACTATTACAAGGGGAAGTAAGACCAAAGAGACAAAGTATAAGAGGGATAAGACGAGAATCAGAAGCCTTTGTTTGATCCGGGGTGTCCTTCATTGTTCCAAAGAAGTCTTATTTATAGGCAAAGTGCTCCTCTTCATCGTCAAGACCTGGAGGCATGCACTTCTCCTATAGGGTAAGTTTGCAGCCATGCTTTTTCTCCTTTTCCCTTGGTACTCCCTCTCATTGCTTAAACGGGTAAATCATCAAAGAAATGGATTTTAAAAATCTTTAGATGAAAAAATTGATTTCCTCCCTTTAAATCATCAAAGAAATGGATTTGAAAACTGCCAAAGTGTATGGTATCAATAGAATCTGTGAAGCAAACCTTTACGTTGTAGTGTCGCACATGTAATAATACTATGTTCATGGCAAGAATGTGATTTTCCACGAACATGGTCTTTTCATTTAGACACTGAAGCGTGAAGTGGTGTTTCACACACCTTATGATCTCTTTGTTGTCTAAGCGTAATTCAAATCGCATTTCATTGATGCTCTATAGAGATGAAAAGAAATTTCAGGTTTTATTTTTTTTGTCTAAGTTGTTTTTGAAATTCAAATCTGACACTGTATGCATGGTGTTTGTGATAAGAGCTACACTACACCCTTGGAGTTCCATTTGATGTGCAAGTTCTTAGGGCTTTTAAAGAAAATATGAGTGAGGATGATGTACTTGGAGCTTAAGGGGACATTAGATTTGTTGGAGTTCAATGTAATTGCAATGTTTTTTTTTTTGGAAAGCAGACACCGGAATCCTCTTGGGAGATAGATGTTATCTGAATCGGGCCCAATTACCCCACCAATCCGGATCGAACCCCCAACCCAGGAGGAAACCCACAACCGGGAAAACCCTCTGGCTCAACCCAAATAATTGCTTCAAGCGAGACTAGAACCCAAGACCTCTATTATGGGAAGTCTTGGCGCTACCATTGCACCAAATGACCAACGGTATGTAATTCCATTGTTAATATTATTTTCAACATATTTGGTTGTGAAGTTCGTTGGAATTAGATTCCGGGAGATAACATTTTAGACTAGTGTAGAGGGTTAACTAAAAAGTGCAAAAGCAAGTGTCACACAGTGGGGCTTTAACTTCATATGGGTGAACTAAAAAGGGTGGGTGATGTGGCACCATTTGATTGGTTAAAAAAACATTGTTTCACACACTCTCTCTCTCACCTCTCACTGCATTCCTTCACGCCCGTTAAGGGCTTGGTGAAAGGTTATTTGACACCCCGTTTTCCCGCACTCGTTTCGGTGTCGGAAAATGGTGAGGTGGCGAGGGGCGCAACTCTACTACACTTGGTCTTAGAGTGTACAATGAAAAGAATTGAAGTTGGAATGGGTTGTATCATTTTCTTTTCATATAAAGAAGTAATTCCTTCACGCCCGTTCAGAAATATGATTTTGAATCAGGGAAGTTCTGATTTCGAATCTCGCCACAAACCGCCCGCATCAATCATTCAGTTTATGAATTTCACTTCAAATTAGACACTTTTTGAGGCTATTGGCGATGCCAAAAAGCATTCACATCATTAAATTTTAATATCGCAGCGGTGGGGACAAAGGAATAGGGATTTCGATGCTAGTATTTCAATTTTCAAATGTGAAATTGATACAGAAGTTCAATTAGGAGATTTTTCTACCTCATCCGAGGCGATGGCAATGAGCTTGGATTTTGGGGATGGAATCGCAGGTGGGGAAGACGAAGAGAAAAAGCCGTGCTTACCCATGATTTCATGCTTGGAATCGGTAATAGCAGGTTTGAAAAGGGGGAATCAGATGTTAAAAAGACCTGAAATGACGATACTACCTCTCACGTGAGTGTCATGTGGGGATGAGTTAATAAAAAAGTTACTCCCCGTTACTTTTATAGACAGATATTGAGAAAAATTAAAATGTACGTGACACAAGTTGTTCAAGGTTTGAAAATTGAATGGGATCTAGTATTTTTAATCAAACCATGAAAAAAAAACTGCACTTTTTAACTCTTAATAAAATTATATAAGTTTTATAAATTTGATAACCAACGAAAATATGTGTTTTTATATTGTGTTTTATAAGTGAATTTTATTTTACTTAAGTTAAACATCCCGTTATTAATGACTCACAATAGTTTTGAGTTTGAACAAAAAATAAAAATCAACTAAGTTTGGTGTATTTTAAATTTTTTTAATGCAGTTTCTCATATATGTATGAGCATCCATAGCAGGATTGGTATGTATACCATATCCTTAGATTATAAGTGAAAAAAAATAAGATTTAAATTAAAATGGTCTTGCATCAGGTTTTTTTAAACCTTAACTTTATTTTTTAAATTATAAGAAAATGAACACTAAAATCTTAAATATATCAATTTCTTAACCATTTTTTAAAAATTATAAGGATAAGGAATGAGATGTGAGAGGTTTTTAAAAAATGAACAATTTTTTTATGGAATGATAGTTTTTAGTTAAATTATAAATATAAGGATAAAGAACCTGATGCGAATGCTCTAAGGGGATGAGGTATGGGGGTGTGAAGGAGCCACGTGAAGCCCGTGAAACACTGCCCCCTTGATGGCGTGAGCCATTTGCGTGAGAAATCTCACGGCTCGTGAGATGGTTTCCCTCACTCACTCACTCACTCACACACACAACAATCATATCAATCACACAACTCTCATTCATTTGGGTATACCACATTCCAAGTGAAAGTGGTGTGAGCAAACCACCCAGGTGACGTGGTGTCCACATGACAGAAAAAGTGCACTGACTTGAGACTCACTCACTCACTCACTTGGCTATAACACATGCCATAACTAAAATGAGAGGACAACATGAACAGTACAATGGCAGCCCTATGCCCTTATCCCTGCCTCCCGCGTGGCTAAATTACTATTTTTTTTACTTTTGATTTCATCCCTTATACTATATGTAATATGTCTTTAACCTGCTTAGTTTTTTATTAATTTGAATTTTCTCCAAAACAGAATGCGTAGTTGTGTTTAGTTTTTTTATCCTTGACATTCCGGTATATGTGTGTGTGTGTGTGTGTATATACATATTTAAAATGGAGTTGTATTCAAAATACAGTGTTTCTTTGATATTGTAGGCTATAACGACTACTGGTACCGAGCAACTTTGGTATCGATATTGGTGTTGTCTGATCCGGTATCGGTATTCAGTTTTACGGTTTCTGATCAATATAAAATACGACTTTATTTATTTTTTGTTACATCAGACAACTTGTGTAATGAAACCATTGTAAAAAAATATTTATTTGTATCATAAACTATACCAAGTATCGGTAATGTAACGAACCGAAACAGACCGAACAACTTCGGTACAAGTATGTGTTTTATCAGAACTAGCATCGGTATTTGTTTTTATTGTTTCAACCGTCCTTTCAAGTTTTGGTTTTATTTTATAAAGTTTCGATGAGGTTAATTTTTTTCCGGTTTAACGCACGCAAGTTTGATATCTAGTTACTCTTATTAAATTTTTTTTAATAAAATAATAACGGCAAAAACTAGAGCGAAGAAACGAGCGTACGGTTACCGAGGGGGCAGTGTTGGTGGCTCCGTCTGGCTTCCAACATTCCACCTCCCCCTCTCTCTTCCCCACCACAATTCTCCTTCACGTCCAAATAACTCTCATCAATTTCAATCCTTCTTCCTCTGTTTTTATTGCTCTGTTTCCTTGAAACCTTCGTCTGATTATAACGGTACGTCATCAATTCATTACCCCCATTTTACGAATTTAACTTTTGATCACCTCTATTCATTACACCCATTTGTATTTATAAACTATAATCGATAACTGCCCTTACATATTAACAAATTAGGTCTCATTTTTCGACTTTTATTTATTTTATTGCGATCATAAATTGATGAATGTGCATGCTTTTCAATTTTAATCTCCCATTGATGGGTGTTAATATTTATTATTTTCTGATATTTCTGTTCATGCAGATTGCAGAAAACAAGAATAAATTTAATTTAAATGATGAACATGATAGCTTTTGTCTGTAACATCCATGTTCACATGATCATTTATTAATCCTTAAATTTTCTGTTTCATTGTTTTCTTCCAAGTCATTATGTTTTCCGTATTTAAAGCTGTTTGTCTTATTATTTATATTACCTCCATATATTCTCAGTTGCAGAATCTGTGATTTGGGGTTTTCTTATTTAAATAATAATCCGATTAGTAGCTTTTGCTATGAGTGAGATTTTAATTGTTACGTTTATTTTTATGTGATTATGGTGTTTTGGGTGTTGACATTCATATATGTATCAAAACAACTTATTAGGGGTGTTTGGATACACATCAAATCATCAAAATAAGAGATGTTTGGATGATTTTTGAAAAAAGATTTGACTGATATCAAGACTTTGAAGTTGGTTTTATGTCTTTTTAGCCTTGGCAGGATCAAGAACCCGTGTTTGAAGGTCGAAACGCGTATTTGAATCGAAAATGCCCGAGCCTGCAACCGAGAAACCAAAACCAGCCCCGAGCAGTGAGACCGCACACAAAGAACACTTAACTCACACTCGCATCTCACCGAGAAGCCCCTTGAGCACACAAACAACAGAGAATGAGTCAATTGATTTGACCATCAGCAGTCACAACTCTATTGATCAATTGTATAACAATGTATGTGAAATGGAGAGCTCTAATCACTCTCCATCACGATTCAGTTACTTATCCTACGGTCAGGAATCAAGAATTGATTCTGAATTACGTTATCTTGCTGGTGGCGGTTTTGACAACGAAACTGTTGATGAACAAGATGAAAGAAAACCTACAGAGGCCCGTGTAACGGGTGGGGAGAAAGAAGACGAAGAGTCGGAAGTTACTACCCGAAAAATCAAGAAAACAAGGCCACCTTCACCGGCTAAATCTTCGTCTTCTGGAAAGCTCCCAAAGCCCGGCCCGAAGAAGAAACCGGGCTCAAAATTGAATGTGAAGAAAACCGAAAAGAATTCGAATAGTGAAGACCCGAGATACGTCGGGCAGTATTTACTAAAGCAAGCCCGGGAATTGTTGTCAGCGGGTGATGATCCGAACAAAGCGCTCGAGTTGGCGATACGGGCCAAGAAATCGTTTGAAAGCTGTCAATCGGAAAAGCCCGATTTGGAATTCGTTATGTGTTTGCATATGGTAGCTGCGGTTTATTGTATATTAAGGCAGTACGATCAAGCTATACCCGTTGTTGAAAGATCGATCGAGATCACGAATATAAACGAGGGCAAAAAGCACTCGTTGGCTAAGTTCGCGGGGTGTATGCAGCTCGGTGATACATACGCAATGCAAGGAAACATCGAGAAATCGATACTTTGTTATAAAGCGAGTTTGGAGATTCAAAAGCATGTTTTAGGTGAACAAGATGCTCGATTTGGCGAGACATGTCGGTATGTAGCCGAGGCTCATGTTCAAGCAATGCAGTTCGTTGAGGCGAAGAAGTTATGTAAAATGGCTATTGAGATACACGGGAAGAACGGGACGAGTAACTCGTTAGAAGAAGCTGCGGACCGGAGGCTAATGGGCCTGATTTGTGATTCAACGGGAAATTATGAAACTGCCATCGAGCATTACGTGTTGGCCCGAATGGCCATGTCTGCAAACGGGCATGACTCAGACGCTGCTGCTATCGACGTTTGTATTGGTGACGCGTATCTATCGTTGGCCCGTTACGATGAAGCTATTTTCACTTTCCAGAAAGCACTCAACGTGTTTCGGTTTACGAAAGGGGAGAATCATTCATCGGTTGCTTCGGTTTACGTTCGCTTGGCTGATCTTTACAACAAAATTGGGAAGTTTCGGGAGTCCGAAACGTATTGTGAACACGCGTTACGTATTTATATTAAGCCAAATCCCAAGAGCCCGAGTGATGAAATCGCTAACGGGCTTATTGAAGTTTCTGCGATTTACGAGTCAATGAACGAGCTGGACCGGGCACTTGACTTACTCAAGAAATCGCTCAAGGCTT
The DNA here is from genome assembly GCA_023525975.1 of Smallanthus sonchifolius. Classification (NCBI taxonomy): domain Eukaryota; kingdom Viridiplantae; phylum Streptophyta; class Magnoliopsida; order Asterales; family Asteraceae; genus Smallanthus; species Smallanthus sonchifolius. The sequence goes on along the minus strand of CM042031.1, from coordinate 65,727,354 downwards.
ATGGAACGGGCCCGGGTCAAGTGACAACCGTGGCCGGAGTCGAGGCTCAGATCGGGGTGTTATGTTACATGATGGGTAGTTATCTAGACTCGTATGGTTATTTTAAAAGTGCGATTTCGAAGTTTCGGGTTGCTGGAGAAAAGAGGTCTGGAGTTTTCGGGATTACTTTGAACCAAATGGGCCTAGCGTGTGTTCAGATCGAGTCGTTTGATGAAGCTGCTGATCTGTTTGAAGAAGCTAGATGCATTTTGGAGATGGAATATGGGCATCATCACCCTAATACACTCGGGGTTTATAGCAATCTTGCTGGTACTTATGATGCAATGGGAAGGTATTTTGGATTTTAATAATTTTGTTTACATTGTATTTGTGTGGATTTAGGGTTTTCATAAACCTGAAATGATTGAACTGTTTAAACTGAAACAAGTTAGGCGGTTTTAAATTTATATGGCCGGTTGACGGTTTGACAGTCATGCTGATAGTTTGGAACCTGAGACTAGTCCTGAGATTTATATTGTTGGCTTTGACAGTTTAACGGTCTAGTCGACTGTTTGAAGCTTAGAACATGTCGGCTGCTGTATAAATTGGACTGGTCGTTAAACTTTAATTATTTATTTATTTTTTTAATTTAAAATATGAAGTTATTTATATGTACTATATTCACAAACCGTATCATTTTAAATTTTAATAAAAACTCATGATTTTTTTATTTTTAAAAAAAATTGGTTTAAATTGTCAAAACCAGTTGGCCAGCCGGCTCATTTAACCCTGCCGGTTTGGTTTGTCGTTTCCCAGATCGTCGCTGTTAGACCATAATATTCATCAAAACCGGTTGAATCTGACTGTAAACGCCCGTAAATTATGAATTGTGTGATGAATTTTGGAATTTTTTGTGTAGGTGGGACGATGCAATTGAGATATTGGAATATGTTGTGGGGATGAGAGAGGAGAAGCTCGGAACGGCTAACCCTGATGTGGACAATGAGAAGCGGTGGCTGGCGGAGCTGTTGAAAGAATCCGGCAGGGATAGGAGCAAGGGATCCCGGTCACTGGCATTTCTTCTCGACGGTTGATCAATGCCTTTTTTTTAATCTAATTTCGGCTTTTGTAGTATTTACAAAAATTCATAGTTTTGCAGGTTATTTTTGTTTCTAAGTTCTTTTTTGTTATGCCTATTTTCCTAATCAAAAGTAATGTGTAACTTATTCCGTTGCACGTGCCAATTGTGATGAAGATTTGACATAATTTGGTTCCAATAAATCGATTAAAAACATTCATGAGCTTTTTTTAAATGTTATATAAATATTATACGTGATAAAAACAAACATTTTGTGAGGTGGGTTAGAGATGATGGTGGAAGCCGTATGATGGACTTCCAACCTAAGGTCATCTTTGTTAATTGGTATAGCATTGCTTGCCCCTTCTCATTATCACAATGGATATATATGTACATGATCTATTCTAATTTCTAAGTGTAGATAGGATTACAAATATTAAATACAAAATATTTTCCTAATCAATATATATATCGGCTAATATACCCTAATCAATATATATTGGCTAATATACCCCCGCAGTCGAAGCAGGAGGTTGACGGATGTTGAAATTGTGTCTGAAATCGTCTAAGAGGATTAGAGGCAATCCCTTTGGTGAAAATGTCGGTAATCTGATAACGAGATGGCACATTAAGTATGCGTACTTGTCCCCAAGCAAACCTTTTCACGAACAAAATGTATATCCAACTCAATGTGTTTAGTGTGCTGGTGTTGAACTGTGTTGCATGAAAGATAGACAACACTTACATTATCACAATAGACCAATGTCGCATGAGTTGGTGAATGATGGAGTTTTAATAAAAGGATGTGCAACCAACATGTCTCGGAAACAACGTTTGCCACCCCTCGGTATTCCGCCTCGGCACTGGAAATGTGTCGGTTGGTGCTTTGAGGACCAAGAAATGAGGTTATCACCCAAATATACACAGTAACTTGAAGTTGATCGTCTCGTGTAGGGGCAACCGGCCCAATCACCATCAGTGTATGAAAGCAAGGACGTGACTGAGGACTTGGTAAGGTGTAAGCCATGTGTTAAAGTGCCTTTAATATACCACAGGATACGTTTTAAGGCATTCAAATGCATGAATCGGGGTGGGTGCATGCATATTTGTTGAACTGCGTAGCTGATGTTCGAACGCGTAAACGTGAGATATTGGAGGGGCCCTACTAGTTGGCGGTAATGAGTACAACCGTCATCGAGAATGGTATCGGAAGTGTCACTTAACTTCGAATTTGTGTTAACCAATGTGTGATTGCATGAAGTCATGCCAGCTAGGGGTCGAAAATTTCGGATAGTGGATTTCATTATCCGTATCCGAAATTCGAATATCCGAAATTTCGGATACGAATTCGTATATTTAAACGGATATCCGAAACACATCAATAGTTACATCCAAAATTTAATCCCACGATCTGTAAACAAAAAATTGGTATTTCCTTAAACAAATCTTAATGGACGATCTCATGTGCAAGTTAAAAGAGAGACTCTAAACAAATCAAATGGAAAAAAAAATCTTGAAATTAGAATACCTTGAGGATAAGGACCAGAGAGTGAAGATGCAAATGACCCCATCATCGTTCTTTGATTCCTGATCTAAATCTCACGTGCCCATTTAAATTGAAGCTCCCCCAACATATCACCATGAATCCCTATTTCACCAGCAAATCTAGTCATCTCTTTAACTTCTTCAGAGTGAATCAATAAAATGTTCTAGACGATCCTCCTCCATTTCCGATACACTCTACCCAACAATTACATGAAGCATAACATCAATTTCTTTCTTATCAGCATATGAGGGAAGTAAGAGATAAGAGGTGAGCGGGAATAATTTTGGAGAGGGTGAAAACTTTGGGAGGGAACTGGGAATGGAAAACGATGAAATAATAATAATAAAATTTCGGATATTCGGATATCCGAACTATCCGAAAATTTGAAAATCTCTATCCGAATCCGAATTTTCGGATATTCCGGGTTCGGAATTTCGGATACGGATATTTTTGCACTCTCCTAATGCCAGCATATTCGAGAAGTTCACTGGCATATTTTTGTTGTGATAAAAATATAGAATTATTATGCCTTGTGATAAAGATGCCGAGGAAGTAACTGAGTGGTCCCAAATCCTTCATGGTAAACTCGGCAGCTAAAAGTTTTAAGAAGGTGTATCGAAGAGTATCAGATAAAGTGACAAGAATAATGTCATCCACATAGAGCAAAATATATGCAGTATGTTGACCATTTTTGTAGATGAATAGAGAATGGTCATATTTGTTGTGGTGAAAGCCTATTGCTGAGACATATTCTGTAAATATTTGGTACCAAGCATGTGATGCTTGTTTCAACCCATATAGTGATTTTTTCAATAAACAGACATGATTTGGGTAGCGATTTTCTCTAAAACCTGAAGGTTGATGCATGTAGACCGTTTCATAAAGATTACCATGCAAAAATGCGTATTTGACATCTAGCTGGTGAATAGGCCATGAGTGAGATAATGCGAGTGAAAGAACGGTCCTGATGGTACCCGGTTTGACGACCGGGCTGAACGTTTCTTCATAGTCAATGCCAATTTGTTGGGACCTGCCATCACAAACTAAACGAGCTTTGTAGCGCTCTAAAAAACCGTCAAACATTCATATTATTGTCGATAAGAGCCTGGAACTCGTCGGTCATGGCTCGTTTCTAATTCGGGTAACAGAGGGCATCCTTTGGGTTACGATGTAAGGGAGAAATTATAATGGAAGTGTGAAGGTTGAAGGGCTGTCGAAGGTTGGAGATTCCCGACATACTCTGGGTATGGATGGTCCGTTGAGGTGGCGGTGGTGGGGAAGGTATTGAAGGGGGGGGGGGGTAGTGGTTGTGGGAGGAGAAGGATCAGTGGTTTGGACGTTGATGGTGCCGAGTGTGAAAGAGAGTAGGTTTCAATTTGTTGGGCCAATACCAATGACAAATGACCCCTTTATAAAATCAGATGAGAACAACCCATGTTGTGATGCATCACTTCAACCAAGCCCCTGTATTTATATAAAAAAAATCCATAAAACGGCATTGGTCCAATTTGAGCCCAAGATGTCAAAATCATGCCTAAGAGACCACGTAAGCGTTGAAGAGCCTTTCAAAAAGCGCCACGTCACTAACAGAAAGAGTGAGAAATGCGCGGGCGAGGGTTGAACGTCAGAAGTTCATGGCTTCCCGATAAACTCCGTACTTACTCTGATCACAAAAGATGATATTCGAAGCCCTAGACGAATTTCTGTGGAGAAAAACAGCGATTAGTGTGAGAAAATGGGAGGATTATTGTCATCGGCCAAAGAATCGCCACCGCCTATGGTGTTGGTTCCGCCACTCTTCGATTTCCCTCCCCTTGCTGCTCGTACCAGGTCTCCTTATTTCTTCTCCCTTTAGTCCGTTTAATTCGTTCATGATTCTTGTTTGATGCGTTAAATTGATTTCAGAAGCTCAATTATCCGAAGAATGATTTCGTTGAAATCAATTTTATATCGTTTGCTAATTTTTTGATTAATTTGTTTGAGGACTGCTAGATCACATTGTAGTTCTTTCATCTATCATAATTTGGTAACAGTTGAGGAAAAAAAGATTAAATAAGGTGTACGATTATTTGTAATTTGTAAATCTAGAATCTAATAATGAGTTGAACCGTTTTGATGTCGTATTCTTTGCTTATGTTGTTCTAGGGGTTTACTTATACTAGGGAATCAACCAGATATTTGGCTTTGATTGTAATAAACTCTTAGTGATGCAGGATGTTGGAGTCATCATATAATCTGTTATTTGGGAAGCCTGTCTTAAGAAGCCTCTTTGAAGATTATTTTGATGCAGCAAATCATTTCAGTACAATATTCTTATTGAAGCCAATTGAAGATCGTCATGTTGATTTAGTAGCCACTGTATCCGTCAAAACATTTCATTACTCGCATGCACATGTTCAAGGATTGAATTGATAAACGAAACACAAACACACACACAATTTAGATGAACTCTCGTATTACTATATCCAAGAAACTGACTCAAAACTTAGATACAATAACCCTCATACATAAACCCTAAACATGGTTATGTATTTATAAGGTAACCAAACTAGGTCAACAAGAAAACAATTAAAAAAAACCCTAATACACCCCATAAGCCCATTAACATCTTTTAATGAAACTCCACGGGTCCATTGGGTCGGCCCCCCTCACCTACTCATGACTGGCCTAATAGGCCGGAAATTACCAACACATGTTTGCTGTCATGACGTTTTGTTCAACATATGCAATCATTCTTATGATCTATTTATTTGTGTGTATATATATGTGTGTGTACTTATGTTTCATTTGGACTTAAAGTTGACTTTTATACCAAACTGGAATGAAAAGTTCCTTAGCCCACAGATAGGTTTCAGGTCCTCTTGATAACAAGCCTGATGAGCCAATAGTCGGTAATGCATTATTTCGCTGGCAAAGGTATTTAAAGAGTTGTATATCCTTCAAATTTGCTACTGATTTTTCTTCTAGAGATTGTGGGTTGCTATTTTCTTCTTTTGGCATTCTTTAAAGGAAACCTTTTCTTTATGTTTGTGACAGTGATGCTGATGATCCTCACACATTCACAGATCTTTATGTATCCAGTTCTGATCCGTAAGTAGTAATTTTCTCTTCCATCAAGAGTAAGTTTTATGTTTATCATATTCTTCCTTTATGTTCTTACATGTTTGTATTTCCAGGACTTTACTCATGAGAGCATGTGCATACTACCCGAAATATGGTTTTGGAGCATTTGGCATCTTTCCAGTGCTTCAAAAACAAAGGTTTACTCATCTTGATCGTTTCATCCCTTTTGCCTTTCTTATTATGGCTTTATATTCACTTGCAAGTTTACCTTTTATACAGAGTATGCTCAGAAGACTATGGTACAATGGGTTTGAGATTTGGCTATTCAAATTTGTCATTTGGAGCCACACTTTTGCCATATTCATGTATGTAATAGCAAAGCATGTTAAAGAACTTATCAGTTTTCTTATACATTATGTTCCTTTCAATGTCACTAATTTTCGTTTCAATGATGTCATTGTTGTTCCTTTACTCCTATAGTTTTACTATAATGCCACAATTTAATTTTTACAACACATATAATGTAGCAAAATTATTCTGCAATTTTATTTTACCTTCATTCAATACTAATGTAACAACACTGAGTTTTTCTTTATAATACTATTTTCTGAATATAGTGGGAAATGACTTCCCCAAATCTGCATGGCTGGTGACCAAGATGGGAAGGTTAACTGCTGGGGTTCAATATGATCCTAAATGTAAGATTCTTTCCCCTATCTTTTTTTATAATGCTAATTGTTGTCCATTTCCCAAAGTGCTTTACTCTTTGCCCTTTTGAGAAAAAACCCATTTTGTATGAAATGCAGTTTTTGTTCTTCTATGGCCCTTATTACCTGATATTTATTCTAGTCTCATTGTCTTGATTTTTTAATAAAATTGTTATAACTTAAAATAGTTTAGTGTAATTCATCAAGGTTATGTTCTTTATTTTCCCTCATTGTTGCCTCTTTTCTAATCTTTTATTGAAATTGTAAGTTGACATGTTCTCATGGTTATTGTGCTTGATTAGTTGAAAAGGAAGATGCAAAATATAAAAATTTGAAGAATTGGAATTGCGCCATAGGCTATGGAATCGGATCTGGCAGCCCATTGAGCCCATCTTTTAATTTTGGTCTTGAATTTGCACAGAACTCTCAGGTTTCCCTTTGTTTATGGTTTCTTGAATTATCATTAAACATTATCCATTTCTACTAGTTTACTATTAAGAAGTATCTCCCCCTCATTTATTCATTTATTTTTTTGGCTTTCTTTAATGCTCCAAAAAAACTTAAGTGCTTATATTTCTTTATGAAACCTCAACTGCAGTTCATAGCCTCTTTCTATCAACATGTGGTGGTCCAACGAAAGGTACCCTCTCTCTCTATATATATATGTGTATGTGTGCGCGCGCGTGCATGCGCATGAGTATGGAAAGAAGGATGTGATAAAATTTGGTATACAATTGTTTCTGAATTCAATTGATGATAGATTGTTGAATCATGCAGGTAAAGAATCCACTGGAAGAGAATGAAGTAATTGGAATTACTAATTACATAGACTTTGGATTCGAGCTTCTAACAAGGTAATTAAGCGTGTGCAGTGTGAAATCCATCCACATATGGTTTGAAAAGAGAATCTGAGTCCTTATATTTGTTAACAGAATGAATGATCAAAAGGGATCAAACAACATCCAAGATTCCACCTTTAACATTGCTGCCTCTTGGCAAGCCAATAAAAACATCTTGTTGAAGGTTAGCTGTCTTGGTTTCGGTGTAGTGTTTCATATGTTGATTGTGTTAACTTTTAAATTTTCTTCATGTCTTGTATAGGGAAAAGTGGGGCCTCTTAGTTCATCCCTGTCTTTATCTTTTAAGTCATGGTGGAAACCTGCATTCAGTTTCAGCTTGTCAGGTATAACATGCAACGAATATAGGATGATGTTTACCAAGTATTCAAAAGGTTACACAAAGGTCACCAATTTCAAAAACAATATTTCAGGCCACCCCGTAATCAATTTGATCAAAAGATTTCTAAAACTAGTGTTTTCTGAAAAAGATTTGTAAAACTAGTGGGTTTTCTATTTTTGAATTGTAAAACTAGTGGATTCACCATTGAAACCACGAATTTTAGGATTTTAGTGAACTTGAAATTGCAAACCATGAATTCAATTTCCATAAATTTTATTTTCTTTCTTTCTTTTATTAATTTTCATTTAACATAGTTTAGGTTTTCTCTGGTAATTTGTAATATTTAATAAAAATCTAAATATGTGGTTTTGTTCAGTTTTTTTTCTTTTTCGAACTTTCGATATAAATTTTAATAAAAAATAAGTTGTATCTAAAATAAAGTATTTTTTGATATTACGAGACGAAAAGTTACTTATTTTGGATAAACTCATTTTTCAATAAATTTCTTATCGAAATGTAGACAAAAAAGCTAAACAATATTGCATATTTATATTTTTATTGAACATTAAATATTACAAATTATCAGAGAAAACTGAATTACGTGTTAAATGGAAATTAAGGAAAAACAAATGTATGGACATTGAATTTGTGGTTTGCAGCGAACCCTAGTTTTACAATTGAAAAAAACCACTAGTTTTACAAATATTTTCCAGAAAACATCAGTTTTACAAGAAAGTTACAATCTGATCCTGCTTACGCCAAATCTGGGCAAACAAGACTTTGTGCATAAATTAAACAAGACTGATACTTTGCGCCTAGGGGGTTTTGGAATTTAAGTTGGCTTAGTTTTGCGTCCATGAACATACATGAAATCTGAAATGATGAAGATGATATGATTTGAATAATGGTCAGCTATAAGAGATCGCAGTATAGGAAAGACATCTTTTGGGTTTGGTGTTCGTGTGGACCATGTGAGAGAAGCAAGGTTTGTGTTAAAACAATTGATGATTAATAATGTCTTTTTTAAAGGATTGAAAGATTAACATGAAAAAATGCTGCAGTTACCAAAGGGCGGATCCGAATTTCGTAATGCTGACACCAAACAAAGAACATTTAGCAGATGGAATCCAGTGGAAAAGTGGCAGCAGACCATTGCTGCAATCAGATGTAAACTCTGGAAACTTTGATGGTAGAATTTTATAATTTTCTATTTCTTTTTTCTTCTACAAGTCCACTGTAATACACTTGGGGACTTTTATCAGCCCTTTTTGTTGCTTTCATTTCATATTTAAACTAAATAATTATTTCAAAGTTTTGGGTTCCTCGTATTGCTGTCAAACTAACTCATGGCTCGGAACTTAATTTCAAGCCGACTGTAACTTGTTTGAATAAATCTTTATTCTTTTATAACTGTAGTACCTTAATATAGTTATTAAGATATTAACATGTTATTTAAGACTTGTATAAAAAAGTAAATATTCGTTCACAATAAACGAGCCAGCCCATCCAGAGTCACTTTCTAGTTTGAATTAAAAATTATGAGAAACTAATACTAAATCCTTTCTAAAAGAGATTGCTATGCACAGTACATCAAAATGGTTGGTCCACGTGGCATGTTGTTAGTGGAAAACTTTTTAATTTTTTTTTATTTTCGTTTTCAACCCTACATATATAATATACGCTTTTACCCCGTTTCATTTTATAATAATTTCATTTTTCTATTATAACTTTCATTCGTTACCTTTAAAAAAAAAATGGAACGCGCGTCTGGTTTTGGCTCTTTTTTGTGAATGTTTTGGTATCAGTTTTTTTTCGAAAAACAGAGTTTTAATCAAAATCGAGTATATTTTTGGTGTCGTACTCTATAGCGAGCGACGTTACCATTGCGGTATCGTCACAAACCCAACCGCTTATGAGTGTGCAACATCGTTAGCGATTTTGTGGTTTTTGTCGTATACGGTATCGGTCTTCGGTTTTATGATTTTTTACGAGTAGAAGCGATGGCGACAAAACCCCTGCCGCGTAATGCGGAGAAAAAATAACCGCGCTTCCCCGTGAAACGGGTAAAAATACTAGTTTATATGAATTCAAGTTTGAGTTGATGCTAGTTTGACCTGGGCCGTTTTATTTTTGCTATCTTATTCATCTTTTTTTTTTTTTTTTTTTGTAAAAGTATTAATTTTTATATCCAAGACGATTAAGCTGGAAATTATTGCTCTTTACTTATGAGTAGGTCAAAAATGGAGTGTATTTTATATCAAAATATATTTAGCGTAAATTCTAGCTACTCCCAATTATTCAAACACCTTATATTTTTTTATTATATAATTTTTAATATAGATGTTTTATATAAATACAAATATATTGTTAGGATGAATTTATTTTGAGTAAATTACAATTTTCGTCCTTTAACTATATATCAAATTTCAGATATCGTCCTTAAACTAATGAAATAACAGATATCATCATTTATGTTCATAGTTTGTAACAATTTACATCCTTTCTACTAACGGGCGTTAACTTTTTTCGTTAAGTCTGGTCATGTATCTTGCACATGAGGGTATTTAGGTTTTTTACACTTATAAGAACTATTCTTGTAATTAATTGAAACCATAATAAATTGTAAAAACAAATAGAATATATACATATTAAGTATGAGTGATTTGTTTTAATTATTTTATAAAAAGTTGAGACTCAAATCTTCAAGTTAATTACACAAATGGTCCATGAAAGGGTATAATGACTAAATTACCCTCATGTGCAAGGCACATGACCAGACTTAACGAAAAAAGTTAACGCTCGTTAGTGGAAAGGATGTAAACTGTTACAAACTATCAACATAAATGATGATTTCTGTTATTTCATTAGTTTAAGGATGATATCTGAAATTTGGTATATAGTTAAAGGACAAAAAATGTAATTTACTCAATTTATTTTCATATACATCCTGATATAAATTTTATCATAAACTAAACTATTTATATAATATAAATAAAATAAATAAATAAAAATGTCACGGTGTAACCTGTAATTACATGTGTAAATATTCTGGACCAATTGGCTCATGGCATAACCGAAAGAAATTGGTTCAACTATTTTTTTAAGGGCAAATGCTATAAAAAATCAACACACTTTCTGTTTTTTCTCACAAAAATCCTTTAACAATTTTTTGCACATAAAAAACCAATATACTCTATTTTTTTCCTCACAAAAGTCACTCAACAAATTTTTACAAATAAAAAACCAACATACCTTTTGGTTTTTCTCACAAAAATCCCTCGACAACTATTTTTACTCTAGCGATGAATCGGCAGAATCAAGGTAAAGGAAATCGATTGACAAATTCATTCTATAAAGAGATTATTTGTAATCAAATTAAATCTATTTTATAAAAATACCTATAAAATCTATGAAAACACATAAGCAATCAAATTGTTTTGCAATCGAATCACTTGTTTTGCTCTTGTTTTTGTCGGTTGATTTCCTTTATCTTGCTTTTACCAAATCGTTTGCTAAGATAAATAGTTGTCGAGGGACTTTTGTGTGAAAAATAAGAAAGTACATTGGTTTTTTATGAGCAAAAATTTGTCGAGAGACTTTTGTGAGAAAAAAAAGAGAGTATGTTGTTTTTTTATGTCAAAAATTTATTGAGTGACTTTTGTAAGAAAAAACAGAAAATATATTTGTTTTTTTATAGCATTTAGCCTTTTTTAAACCATTTTGGAGTTAACTGGCTTTACCGAATGAAGAAAAACATTTATTTAGAAATTAAGATGCATTGAGAAATAGATTTGTCCAACTCTCTCGAATCCAAATTTCTTCTTATTGAGCCCTAATTTTAACTTCGAACATTTTTTTACTAATTTTTCTGCTTATTATTATTATTATTATTATTTTTTTTTTTTTTAGACGAAATATTAGTCATTCAACAAGGCAAATTACATAAGGATAGCAGGTAGACGGGCAACAAACTGCGCCGCCATCCCCTTCTGAATGGAAAACCCTAATCTACTAAAAACAAAGCCTCGCCCCTGAGGAGTCGTAAAGTTGCTGTGGACCACACGCTGAACTCTAGCCAAGAACCGAACCGCCTCCGGCGCCAAGGAGCCGAACGTGTCAAACGCCAGGGGGACAAAGGCATGCTGATTATCCTCACAAGCTTTCGCGTGCTTTTCCACCTTCTTTGACTCTGCTTTCATAACCGCTTGCCCCGCCACAAACCCATTTTCCCGCAACCCAGCTAGGGGGGATACACCTGTGAGGGCCGGCTGCGTACTTCATTTTTTTCTAAATTTTTTTACATTACTTTTTTTTTCGTTTTCCTTTTTTTCCCTAGGTTTCAGTATATATTTCATTCGCCACCGAGTTCCCACTAGAATATACAACACATCAAAGAATAAACGTACAAGTTGTCGAAGTAATTCCAGCTGTCGTTTTTTTTCCCGTTTACAACCTTTAAAGTTTGATGTTTTGAATAATTCTAGATTTGCTGTTTCAACATTATTATTTTAATTGACGTTTTGTCGTTAGTTTTTTTCGAGTGCTTAATACCAATGCAAGAGTTGGTCCCGCTCGTTATTCTTTATATATATATTATACACTTGTTGAAGCGATTGTTAATTTGGTACAGTTCATAAATGGCCTTTTTTGTCCATGAAATCACGTGAAAGGTTCAAACATTTTGGCGATACTTACAAAATCAACCCCTTAATAATGGTAATTTACATAATAACCCCTCTGAACCCACTAAAATAAAATATGAAGTTTTATATACTTTTAAAGATAAATCCATATAAAATCATATAAATTTAGAAGGTACTTGTGTTTTTTTCAAAATTTGAAATCTAAAAGCCAGTAGCAAATCATGGTCTTACTATCCAAGTTTCAAACATATTTTTGACCAGGGGTGTTCATCGATTAGAGTTTTGACTTGTTCGGTTTTAAACATTTTTTTGTTAAACCGAAAATTGAATTCGAAATGATCAAAACTAAACCGAACCAAATTTTAACAAGATTATATATAGGGATGTTTACCGGTAGGGGATATTTCTCGGTTTTATAATTGGCTGAATGTTTGATGAGTTGTATAAATAGGAAAATCCATAGTCCAGTATATATGAATTCGTTTTCCTTGATTTAACAGGATTGAATTTCTTAAAACCGAATATTCAACGGAACCAAAAAGGAAATATGTAATTTGGCTCGGGTTTAAACAGTTTCGGTTTGATTTGATTCTCGTTTTAAACCGTTTGTAAATAATTTTTAATAGAACTTTCTTGCTGAATTTGGACTATTTTCACACGGCGCTCTTTTAATAGGGATATGGACACATGGTTCTCGAAGATGCAAGAAACATGTTTTATTTTTATTTTTTCATTTGAAGTTATAGATTCCGGAACCTTCAAATATTAGAGAGCTTCTTTATAGAAAAAGAAAAATGCAGAAATGCGACATTATAGTTATAAAAAATGTAGAGTAAATTTTTTTGGACAGATATGGTTTAGCCTATTTAACCGTTTTAGTTTAAAAAATAATCTTTTAATATATCAACCCCTGAGTTTTGTTTTTTATAACCATTTTAATCCATGACACTAACTTTGTTAACTTTTTCTGTTAAGTATGGGGACATTTTAGTCATTTTATTTCTAAGTAAACTAGTTTAACTTTTTCAGTCAAATAAAAACTTTTTTTAGACTTTTCCATAAAAAAATTCCTACTTTTTTAAAAAGGTTTTTTTTTTTACTTTTTTAAAATCATTTTTTTAGTTTTTTTTTCAGTAAAAACGTCTTTTTTGAACCTTTTTAAAAAAGTTTTCAAATTTTCTAAAACTATTTTTTCATAAAAAGCTTTTAAAAACATTTTTTTAGTTTTTTTTTATAAAAATGTTTTTTAGTTTTTTTGTAAAATGTTTTCTTAACTATTTTAAAAACTTTTTTTTGGGCTAAAATAGTTAAAAAAATCATTTTACGAAAAATCTAAAAAAATCTTTTTATAAAAAAACTAAAAAATGATTTTAAAAACGTTTTTTTATGAAAAATAAATAAAAAAACGTTTTTTTATAAAAAAAAAAGCTTTTTTAAAATAGTTAAAAAAATATTTTACGAAAAAACTAAAACATTGTTTTTAAAAATGTTTTTTATGAAAAAAATAATTTTAGAAAAATTGAAAACGTTTTTAAAAAAGTTTAAAAAGACGTTTTTACGAAAAAAAACTAAAAAAATGATTTTAAAAAGGTAAAAAGAACGTTTTAAAAAAAGTAGAAATTTTTTTTTATGAAAAACCCTAAAAAGTTTTTATTGAACTGAAAAGGTTAAACTAGTTCACTTATAAATAAAATAACTAAAATGTCCTTATACTTAACAGAAAAAGTTAACAGGGTTAGTGTCATGAACTGAAATGGTTACAAAAAACAAACCTCAAGGGTTGATATGTTAAAAGATTCCTTTTTATACTAAAAGGGTTAAATAGGTCAAACCACAGGGGCTAAAAACGAAATTTACTCAAAAATGTATTAGTCTTCAAAGGGCATAATCAAAAGATTAAAAGTTTAAATGTTAGACTATTACATATTACATATTTTAATGTATTTATCCTATAAAATCTAGAAATCATTGATAAAAGAATAAAAATAGAGAGATTCTAATGGGACACGGAATATTGCTATTTGTACACGCCGCCACCCTATACGCATGCGTATAGGCCAATACGTAGCGTATAGGGTTTAGTCTCTGACAAAAGAATGTCACGTGTCATTCCCTGTCTGGCGGCTGGTCCCATACGTATTGCGCTATATGTTGCGTATTGGGTCCGAGTTATATTTTTGTCTCAAAACTTGACAGATTTTGGGTATAAGAAAGTTATACGTGGCGTATTGTGCTATACGCCACGTATAGCAATTTTTTTAATTTATATTATATTTAACTTTTTTAATTTATATAACTTTGTTATCTTTTATAACTTATATAATTTTTTTCTTTGTTAGTTTATATATTTTTTTATCTTTTTTTAATATTTTTTTTATATTTTTACATTTATATTACAACCAAACAAATAACCAAACATTACATATATTTACATCAAAACATTAAATATATTAAATCAAAATGTTTTTACATACATAACAAAAGAAATAACTAAATACAAATAAAAACAACTACACCTGACCGGCGTTGCCCGGATCCTGACCGACGTCGCCCTGATCCTCACCCGCATCGCCCTGATCCTGACCAGGGTCGTCCGGATAGTGACGTAGTGGTGGTAGTGGTGGTGGCTCGATGCCGGCGGCTCGTTACAGATCCACAAGGCGACCAACTGCCCACATCATCAGGTCCTCCATGCGCTCGCTATGACGAGCCTGTCGCCGTGAGTCGGCAACAAGTCCATCAAGCAATGCCTGGGTGGCCCTGTCCAGCCTAACAAGCCAACGTACGTGTCGGGGATGCTGTGGCGGCTGGTTGTGAATGGGCTCGACGTGCGGCGGGTCCTGAAACGCCACACCCTGTAGCGGGTCAGGCATATCCGGCGGCGCCTGTCCCGGCATATGCGGCAACGGCTGCGGGACCCAAGCGTGGTCTCGGTCGGCCCTTATAAACCGAAGGTCGACACCATCGAATCGGCGCGTGATGCGCATGCCTTTCGCCGTGCGGCGATCTAATCGGACAGGCGGGATAGGCTCGGCCATCTGATGCACGTGATCAAGCCACGGGGCAAGAACACGCATCAGCTGTGTGATAAACGCACCGCCATACAACAACCCGCGCTTCTGCCTGTGAAAGGCAGAAGCAAAGTATAGCGCTAGGCGGGTGGCAAGGGCGCACTGCCCGCCGGTAAGCAAGCAGAAGAGAAAGAACAAGTCTCTCTCTGTGCACCACTCACGACTTTTCTGACGCGTTGCAATAGACGTCGAAATAAGCCGGTGCAAATATCTGTAGATGGGGTCTTGATGTATTGCAAAATACATCCGTTTTACTGTCTATTTTATTCCCACTTTGTGTTTGTTTTGCGTCGGTTTTCTTCTATAACTGCTCGTACTTAATATTTCTATATATTTTGGTTGTTAGGTCACAAAGGAAGCGGATATGATTGAAAACGAAGAAGAACGAGTTTCCGGTTCGTGCGAGAGGGCTGTGGATAAAAAGAAAAGAAACTTTCTGGATTTTTACCTCTGTAGCGTAGCGCGACAGGTCTTGGAATTTTGTCGCGCAACGCGAGGATTGCAAAATGACATAATTGCCCTTTTAATGATTGTCCGACTGTTTTGTCTTTTCTGGGGCCCTCGCGCTACGCGAGGAGTGTGCAAGATCCCGTCGCGCTACGCGACGAGTGGTTTTTCGCAGACATCTCCTTTTAAACCAAAAATTAGAAAACCCTAGGAGAGTATCGAAAAAAAACGAGCCTGGAGCGGCTGGAGGCGACGAAAAGTGACGGAAAAAGGTGTTTTCAAGAGGAATCAAAGGCTGGGAAGGTATAGGATCGAAGAATCAAAGCATTGGATCAAGGATATCGGGTGTTCATCGTTCGGTTTACCTTGATTCTTTGTTTCTCTTTGATTTCTTGTTCTTCCTTTGTTATTAACAGATTATGAATTGTATTTATATGATGTTTCTTGGCTAAACTTTTAGAACTACCTAGGTTTAGATGATTGTACATGTTTAACATTGGTTTTTGTTGGTTTTTGGAACTTTTGAATGTGAAGAACTCATGATGTAACAAATTGGTTTTGATCATTGGATGTGTATGCGTATTTAGTATTATCAATTGAATGATTTTTCAGTCCTCATGTGCTTTGATGAATGTCTTTCATATAATAGGTGCATGCTAGATCAATTGTCGTGTGTTTTTGATTATTGGATGGTTTGCTAGACGTAGTATTCCATAGGAATGAAATTCGTGAATTGGTAAATCTAAATATTCAACCAATCTTAATAGCTGTGAGGTGAGAGATTGTCGGTTTATCTCGTGTGTCTGATCGCTAGTTTAGAATCTTTGTGAGAAGGTCTGTCTAGTTCGTCGTTCACATCTTGTTTACCGAGTCCAATAGGAAATTCTTAGTTATCCCTTGCACTTAGGTGTATTGAGACTTTCGCGCTGTGAGGTAGATTGTCTAGCGGATACTTCTTGAGCAGACTGGATGACCTGTGAGGGGAACCCGTCCAGCCGGTGGTTTAACGACTTTTAGGTCTCTTAGTTGACAATCCTTGAGAAGGGTCGAGGGTGCTCTAGGTTCCCTTTGAGTTTAGTATTTTAAGATCCCGGTATCACAACAGTTCCATTACCGATAGAACCTTCGTCAGACACGTGTAGGATTCGGGCCTAGGTAGTGCTTTCACCCTATCTGTTTTCGTTCCGTAGTTATTCTCACGCTAGTTTGTTTGTCCTCGTCTTTTCCTTTATTTTCTCTAGTTTATTATTTTTAGTTTATTTCTCTTTTAAATAAAAGAAACCCCCCTTTTTGTAATTAGTTATCCTGCATCTGAGTCAGTATTTCGCTGTACATACAGTGTCCGTAGGTTCGATACTCGGTCTTATCTATCTATTCTGCAAACGATCAGTACACTTGCCGTATTGTGCGCGTTAGTTTAGGTTTGTCCGTTTTATTATAAATAGTAGAACTTGTAGGTTTTTGCGTATAGTTCGTAGCACACCAGGTCTCTAATCCCCGAGACCCTCCCCTTGGTCCTCAACCATGGGCTATCTGAAATAAGACCCCAAAATACAAGGAGGTCCTCTCTGTCCACCTCGGTCACACCCTCCGTGTAAAGTGGCGTGGCCGTATCGGGCTCGTGATATAAGCCCGTCGCGACTGCCCAATCGCGGAGCGTCATACTGTAAAGTTGGCTGAACATACGAAAGGAGATCTGCTCCGGCTCCTCTAGCTGATGGTCCATCTGGGCATCAGGCACCGGTGCCGTCGGCTCGGTGAAGGTGAACGTCGAAAGAAACTCGACAACGACCTCTGTGAACGTCTCCGTGAAGCTAAGATCAAACAAACGATCCCACAGCGTGTGATCGCCTATAATAGCCCGGGCCCGCACGTCCTCGGCGACCTCTTGTGTTAAATCCCAATCCACCTAAAATCATACAATGAAGCTCACGTGCTATGAATACGTAAATGTTTAATAAAGATTGGACTAGCTTCCTGTCAAGGTTGGCTAATTCAACAACTAGTTGGAAAGATTACACGAATCAACACATAACCCACCTCAAGTTGATTAAAGTAAACAACAACATGCACTTCTTCAACATACAATGTTCATATCAAGATTACATAAACTAGAAGATTGCGTCAACAAGTCCTAGATGAACATAATACTAAACATGACACATCATAACAAGCACTTTGTCTTTCCAAACATAAGCACAAGGATGCACATTCAAGAGTTTTCAACCATAAACAAGACTTCATCCACCATTCTTAGTCAAAGGCCATAAACTAGCATACATACATACACTAATCAATGAATACATGCATAGACCATGGGTTTTCCAACATACAAAGTCAATACATATACAAGTCTTGCAAACAATATCAACTCCCAAATACACAATATCATTGAGGAATAATCATGCCATTGTTATAACATTAACATAAACTATGCCAAAGATCCATAAATGTTGTCAAACGTTACTAAACTTCATCTAAACCAAAGTGATGTCAAGAGTTAGCTCATGGTGAGCATAAGAACAGGAACAAGGCAAGGAAAAGTTACAAGACTCATAAAGAAATGCCAAGAATCAAACAACTTCCCCAAGCTAGATGATGATGATGTATGGTTATCCTCTTGATGTTGTAGTCCTTCCTAGAAGCTTGAAATGTGGCTAGAAACAAGGAAATTCGGAGCACAAAACAGTGCTAAGGGCTTCAACTCTCCAGGTCTCCAGACTTCTGATGTGAGGAAAACTTCTGATATTTATAAAACAAGGGGCACGACCGTGCCTAGTGGGAAGGCACGCCCGTGCCAGACGAGGGAACGCGACCGTGCCTAGGGTTAAGCACGGTCGTGGGACAGGTGGTTGACCGATCTGCTTCTTTCATTGGCTCTCTTGCTTCGAGGTGTCAGACTCACGGGTGTACACGCGACCGTGGGGCGTCAGGGCACGGTTGTGCCTTGACTTTTGGCTTGGCGCGGTCGTGCCATGTACGGGGCGCGATCGTGCTTAGGGTTTGCAAGTTAGGCACGACCGTGCCAATTAGGGGCACGACCGTGCCTTCATCACAGAAACCCTAAAAACTTCACTTTTTATCCTGGAATCTTCTTGTTTGTTCACAAGCTTCACAAAACCTACAAAACAGGAAATGAAGCAAATAAGTGCCTAAACGTTGAATATAACCAAGAATTGATCGTTAAATGAGCGAAGTTTTGTGCCAAAAAGATGTGTAAATACTAACACATCAAACAACCCCACACTTGAACATTGCTTGTCCTCAAGCAAGAAATCAAAATAAAACAAAACTTCCAATAACACTATGGATCAATTCGGAAAACCGTAAGCATTAATAAATTTATAAAGGTTTGACAAGAAATGCAAAATTAACTAAATGAAACCCAATGAACCCAATGAAGTGACAACCGAATGAGCAAATGAATATGCATAGGAAAACATTAGCATGCAACTTTATGCTTCTCACAATGTTCACACACACTCGGGAATATATATGATCATACAAGTAATAGTGTATGTATAGAACACTCAAATGCCAAGACAATTAACATGCATAAATCATAAGCTTGCTAAAAGATCAAATCTCTATCAACTAACATGAAACAAAGCACAAATCAAGAGGGCTTTAAACGGGTTGTAACTTGGCAATGGTTAAGGGTAAGGAAATGGAATTTAAAAGTGGCTAAATGGCTAAAAAATCCGGCGGTTATGCTAATTCAAAAACTAAAACACTTCTAATATGAAAAATAACTTAACTAATACTTCCGTACATAGATAAGGGTTAACAACTGAATTCTTTCCATCTTTGCTCACAAAATTGCTCTAATCAACTATATTTCACCTGATTTTGGTGATATAATTTTTTTTATCACTATTTCTTTTCTTTTGAAGGGAACTAAGTCAATATGCATCTTTCCTTAGCTAAAAACTTCTCAAGAATTTGAAGATTACAACAAAGTAAAAGCTATAAAATTAACATTAGCCGACCGGATTTCTAACACGGGTGAAAAATATAATAAATAAGTAAAAAGGCTAATGAAGGCTTAATGACGGTGTAATGTGGGTAATAAAAGAAAGAACATGGGATAGGCTCAACGTGGTTAACTAGTGGATGTGTTCGGGTAAGGGAAAACAAAGATAAAAGGCTAACAAAGTGGTTTATCCTAATGCCTCAATCATTTTTATGCAATATTTATGTTCATGATTTCGAAATGTATACTAAAAGCAAGTTCTAACAAGCATGAAACATCCGGCACACTCAAATCCGCAAAAACGAGAGAAAACAATGTCTAAAGCTATCAAGGCTCAAAAATAAACTCACGGAAATGGAAAGGAATGGGTGTAAGCAAAAGGTTACATGCAATTCATTCGTTTAGCACACTAAAACTCATGATTATCACAAAAAATTAGGTTTGACTCAATGGAATTTCTATCTCAATTGCTTTCGAAAAATCAAACCTCTATTATTTACTAAAAATTGTGAATGCTAAACGGTTAACTTTTAATTTAGTGCCAATAAAAAATATGAAAGAATATTTTGTAAAAAATGAATCGATAAAATGCTAAGAGGACAAACAACGCGCGAATACAATCCCACCCTACACTTAGAATTGTACATTGCCCTCAATGTACAACAAAAAATAATGTAAAGCAAAGAATAAACACCCAAAAACTTGATGCTTGTGAAACTATATATATTTTAATAGAGATTTATCACACAGTATTAGTTTTAAAAGGGGTTTTCACCAAAGACTAATCACACACGCATCGGGCAATGTACCCGTCGGATAGCAATATAGTAAAGGCAAGAACCGGATATCAATCCGTGGACACGGTGGAATGCGATAATAAACCGGAACTAAAATCCAATCAAGTAAGGGTAAATATGTTTAAGTTGATTTTTGATTAAACTAATATGCAAGAATATAAAACTAAACTAAGAACACAAATCAAACAATCAAGGAAGAAATATCACTTCGGTCTCGAATCCATTTAGTAAACATCCAACAACAACTATAAATACATGACACGTACACAATATATAAGTTGACTAAATTCTCGTCAAAGACATCTAATCAAATGATTCTTCGGAAAGTTAGAATGAATAACACAAACCAACCACCTAAAATCATACAATGAAGCTCACGTGCTATGAATACGTAAATGTTTAATAAAGATTGGACTAGCTTCCTGTCAAGGTTGGCTAATTCAACAACTAGTTGGAAAGATTACACGAATCAACACATAACCCACCTCAAGTTGATTAAAGTAAACAACAACATGCACTTCTTCAAATCAAGATTACATAAACTAGAAGATTGCGTCAACAAGTCCTAGATGAACATAATACTAAACATGACACATCATAACAACCACTTTGTCTTTCCAAACATAAGCACAAGGATGCACATTCAAGAGTTTTCAACCATAAACAAGACTTCATCCACCATTCCTAGTCAAAGGCCATAAACTAGCATACATACATACACTAATCAATGAATACATGCATAGACCATGGGTTTTCCAACATACAAAGTCAATACATATACAAGTCTTGCAAACAATATCAACTCCCAAATACACAATATCTTTGAGGAATAATCATGCCATTGTTATAACATTAACATAAACTATGCCAAAGATCCATAAATGTTGTCAAACGTTACTAAACTTCATCTAAACCAAAGTGATGTCAAGAGTTAGCTCATGGTGAGCATAAGAACAGGAACAAGGCAAGGAAAAGTTACAAGACTCATAAAGAAATGCCAAGAATCAAACAACTTCCCCAAGCTAGATGATGATGATGATGTATGGTGATCCTCTTGATGTTGTAGTCCTTCCTAGAAGCTTGAAATGTGGCTAGAAACAAGGAAATTCGGAGCACAAAACAGTGCTAAGGGCTTCAACTCTCCAGGTCTCCAGACTTCTGATGTGAGGAAAACTTCTGATATTTATAAAACAAGGGGCACGACCGTGCCTAGTGGGAAGGCACGCCCGTGCCAGACGAGGGAACGCGACCGTGCTTAGGGTTAAGCACGGTCGTGGGACAGGTGGTTGACCGATCTGCTTCTTTCATTGGCTCTCTTGCTTCGAGGTGTCAGACTCACGGGTGTACACGCGACCGTGGGGCGTCAGGGCACGGTTGTGCCTTGACTTTTGGCTTGGCGCGGTCGTGCCATGTACGGGGCGCGACCGTGCTTAGGGTTTGCAAGTTAGGCACGACCGCGCCAATTAGGGGCACGACCGTGCCTTCATCACAGAAACCCTAAAAACTTCACTTTCTATCCTGGAATCTTCTTGTTTGTTCACAAGCTTCACAAAAACCTACAAAACAGGAAATGAAGCAAATAAGTGCCTAAACGTTGAATATAACCAAGAATTGATAGTTAAATGAGCGAAGTTTTGTGCCAAAAAGATGTGTAAATACTAACACATCAGAGATACGTACCTTTACGAAGATTTTTTAGCCGACAATCGCAATCAACGAGCGTATTTGTTGTGTGTATGTGTTTGTGTGTATGTGTTTGGATGCGTTTGGTATTATACGAGGGCAAGGTTGTGTATATCAGAAGGCTATACGCCACATATAGCCCAATACGTGGCGTATAGCTCGTGACCTTTGGTATTCTATACGCCATGTATTGTCATGTACGTGGCGTATAGGCGTAAAATATCTGGTTTTGAAATTTGGAATGTCCCTCCAATTCTATACGTCACGTATTGGGCTATACGTGGCATAGTATATTTTTCTAAATTTTATTTTTTTAACTTTATTTTAATATAGAAATAATTAAAAGTTTATTATTAATGTATTTTATTATACAAATAATTAATAAAAATGTATAATCTTATAAAAAATTAATGAAAATTCGTTAAATAAAATACAATTAGAAACAAACATTATCCAACATTCGTGACATAGTGTGGAAATTTATGTGCATCACTAGCCGTTATCTTCTTAAACCGTTCGATACGATTACTGTATATATTTTCCCATTCTGCTGCAGCAGCATCATTTCGGTGCAAAATCCAAAGTGCATTCGGTATGGGCATCGGAAAATCTCCGTCTAACTTGACGTGGATGAAATGAGCATTGTTGACATGAACGAACGATACGATTTGATGTTGAGCTTGAACATTAGGACCAGACCATAATGGGAAAAAATGTTTGATCGAAAACCACAGTTACCATCGGGCATTACATCCTGTATATGTGAAATGTAGGGATGAAACAAAGATGGAATTGAATCCTTAAAACAATTTATATTGTTAACTGCATCAGACACCATCATCAACGGAAACCCGTTATCATATTGTGGTTGCTTTCCTTTACTAGTCGTTGAACGAAGGTGTTGCACGACTGAACTCGCTGGTCGAGAGTCCTGTGACGCAATATACGAGCTATTTCTCGCAGGGTCACATCTGCTTTGTTGGGATTCTGTGAACGAGCTGTTTCTCGCGACATCCTGTTTCCTTTGTTGTTGCTTTTTCAAAGTTGGACGACCACGAGTATTTTCTTGTACCATAGGCGCTTTCCTGTTATTTTTGCTTGGAAAGACCACCCCTACGATTCTCGACAACAAACTTTTTTTGACCTGATCGGGTTGTGACATAATTTTGTTTCTCACTTGACCCAGTACTTTATCCACGGCTACATTTTCATCATCGACAAACGACGGTTTTAAATCAAGCTTCTTCCAGAAGACGTCCACCACATCTAGCAAGATTCTGCCACCTGTATTAAAACGAGATAGTCAGAACAGTTTGGAATTAGAAAAAACAAGATAAATCTTAAAAGGTTGTATTTATGACCTGTAGCTTCGATCTTTGCTAGACGACAAGCACACGACAACCGACAACTACTGAAAAGCTGGCAACCACACATTGCATTTTGTTTCCGTATAGTTGATAACTTATACCACTCGTTTTCCAACAAATCTAGAGCTTTATGTGAAACTTTACCATGTAGGTTATCAAACAATTCAATAGCTACGTGGCTGTCCATTTTCCTAGGCTTGTTCCAAATCCAAACTGTAATTGAACATACTGATCTGTTACAATTTTATCAACAAACCCAACAAGTCTATCCAGCGAGATGTTAGCATTTCTAAGATAGCTCTTTAGGAGCGAATGCTGGCTCTCGACTCGGTTCGTTATACGTTGACCAAAATTGAGGTTTCTGTTGGACCAGGCTGATACAAACTTTTCTTTATATGGGTCCAACCAATTTTTGGTCACATAATCTATAACTCCTGGAAAAATAATTTAAACCTTAATAAATATTTTAAATTAAAAACAATTTGTATAATTTAAACCCTAATAAACATTTTAAATTAAAAACAATATGTACGAGGTAAAAATTTACTTCCTCGCCTGGCTGCATACAGTCGTTCGTAAAGTCGGTTGAAGTTGTACTAGTATACATCTGGCGTAGGAGACTCACACAATACCGACCATGAATACTTGAAATTTTCCCAGTCTTCGTTTGTAAATGATGTCTTGCAATGTTTTGAGATATTCTCGTGTATGTGCCACCTGCATAGGTACTTGGAAGTGTCTGAGAATATTTTATCACACGCATTCATAAGAGCTTTGTCCCTATCTGTTACTATCACACGCGGCTCCATACACTTTTGCAACATACTTTTGATTTGTAGTAGCACCGTCACGAAGTTTTCCTCCCGTTCTTTGGATATAAATGCATGAGCGACGCAAAACGACCGGTTTGTGGAGGTCACACCGACAACTTGGACAAATGGAAGTCTATACATGTTTGTTTTGTACATCGCGTCGATCATCAACACGTGCGGGATCGCACGCCACATCTCGTACGATTTCGGATGAACAAAGAATACCTCATCCACGACATTTGTGGCGGGATCCTCCCGAGTATAGTAGACGTACTCTTTAGAAGAAAGCAAATTTTCCAGAACCTATATTGGAGTTTCACCCACTCTTGTTTTGGTTTTTATATTTTGTATCGCATTATAAATGTCTTTTTAATACAACTACTCTCTGGGTTTTGTTCCCTTATGCTTGTCAGAATGTTACGTGGCAACATGTTTTGCGAATACAGCTTCACCACCAAAAGGTATTCCGACTAAGATAGTCTCCTAACAAACGAGTGCGCCTCAAGATGTTGAGTAGGATCGTGGTTATGACTGCCATCCTTCACCGTTAACTTCCAATCACCAGTATTTTCTTCGTAGACTCCTTCCAATTTAAATGGACAACCTATTTTCTTGCTACCGACACGTCTAACCGTGGCTGTAGACTTACGTTCGTCGTGACGGTCACACACAAGCCACACCTTGATAACCGGTGCCGACGAGTCGTCGCCTTTTCTCCTCTATCATCGGGTGACAATGACGTAACCATTCTCACGTCCTCTGCGGACAGCCTAATCCACCAACTGTTCACAAGACTGAAAATTCTGCAACAACGGTACGGTAAAAGTTAACAAACAACAAACTAAATGTAGGTATATATATGTAGGAATGTTATACCTGGTCAGTTTTATACGCCACGGTTGAATGGGTTTGTTCCTCGTCTTCGGACTCGTTAGCCGGTTTGTTCCCCGCGTATACGAAGTCGACGGTTTGTTGTGTCGGATAAGATAGTTCACCCGCGTATACGAAGTCGTCGGTGTGTTGTGTCGGGTAAGAGATTTCACCGTATACGAAGTCGTCCGTGGGTTGTGTAAAGTAAGAGGGTTCACCGTATACGAAGTCGGGATTGCTTAGTGGCTCGTTCAAATCTGGAAGCCTTACCCGTTGATTAAAATAAACGTCGGACGAGACCTCCTCCTGGTTCACACCTTGAAAGCCAGAACTTTACGGGTTGTTTTCCAGCGACTCGTTAGAATATACCTGAAAACCGTAGTTACCATCCCACCACCAAGACGTGGCTATAATTTTTTGAGAAAATTGTTTGAAAATTTGTTGAATGATACGTTAAAATGAGAATTCTGCATGGTTAAATACATAAAATTTGACCCCTATACGCATCGTATAGGCCTATACGATGCGTATAGGATCCTTGTCAAACCGACAACATCGTACAAACTGGTCTTTCCAAACTCTGTACGCATCGTATATGGCAATACGATGAGGTTTAGGTACGAGTTACCTTCTGCAACTAGTTAACCATTACATCACTATACGCCGCGTATAGCACTATATGTGGCGTATAGTGATGTGATGGTTGACTAGTTGTAGAAGGTACCTCGTACCCTAAACCTCATCGTATTGCCCTATACGATGCGTATAGAGGTTGGAATGACCAGGTTGTTCGATGTTGTCGGACATGTGAAATTGTGAAGGGCAATACGCATCGTATTGACCTATACGATGCGTATAGAGCCTGATCCAAATAGCAATTCCAGTGTCCCATTAGTAGTCCCCTAAAAATATTGTATTAAACGCTTATGTAATATGTTTAGTATTTTGTTTTGATTCTATAAATCATCAAAAGTATGTCTAGCAAGTCCCATCCGATATTTGTTTTCAGGACTATTTGGACCTTTAGTATACTGCTTTAGCTTAAACTAGGATCTCCGATGGATCTAAATAGAAAAAAGAGTAAAGTATCATTTTCGTTCTAGTGGTTTGATCATTTTAGTTACTTTGATCCAAATTTTTTTTAGCTTTTTCGTTCCAGACTTTTCAAAATCTAGCAATTTTTATCAAACAGACTAACTCCGTCTACCTTTTAACGTTAAATCAGGGGCAATTTTGGTTAAACCAAGGGCAATTTGGCTAGATTTTAACCTATGAATTTCAAACTGACCCCTGATTTAACTTTAAAATGTAGACGGAGTTAGTCAGTTGGATAAAAATGACAAGATTTTGAAAAGTCAGAGACGTAAAAGTTAAAAAAATGACCAAACCACATAAATGAAAATGATACTTTAATAACTTTTAGAAGGGTTCACCGTCTCGTTTTAATAACTTTTAGGACTTACTAAAATCTAAACAGTTAAATATCACTTAAAAAATACCATATGTTCATATTTAAATATCCTTATCTCAAATTATCCAAAGGAATAAAAACAAGATTGCACAAAATACATAAGCTTTACGTATGATGCCACATATTGACCACAAAACACTACTAGTAGGCCTGCAAACGAACACGAACATCAGCGTGTTTGAGTTCGTTTATTTAATTTTTACCGAACATGAACACGAACACATAATCGAACAAATTTTTTTGTTCATATTGGTTCATTAAGAAAATGGAAATGTTCGTGTTCGTTCATGTTCGTTCGTTAAAAAGCTAAACGAACAGTTAATGAACGTAGACGAACACAAACGAACAAAAATAAACGAACATAATTGAACAAATGAACATAATTGAACAAACATAAGTGAACACAAACAAATACAAATGAATATTAATAAACACAAATGAACAAGTCTAATATATCATAATTCATCTAAAAACACATGTAAATTATTTTCTAGATAATCTAAGAGAATATTAGAAGCCAATGTTTTACGGTATGGAAACCATTCCCAAATGTTTTTGATAATACATTTATACAGATTCTTAAGGATAAATAAATTAAAATAAATCTTTTTAACCCATTTATGATAATACAAGGTTTGTACATATTTAATTATTTTAGAAAAGTAAAAAAAATATAAATGGGTTTAAAAACGAACGGACATAATATATATATATATATATATATATATATATATATATATATATATATATATATATATATGAAATTTTGTTTTAAGATTTAAACGAACGAACACAAACAAACGAACATAAACACACGGACATAAACGAACGTAAATAAACGAACATATATGAACGAATATAAACGAACGTTCATGAACATAAATGAACGAACCAGATATGTGTTCATGTTCGTTCGTTTAATTAAACGAACAAATTTTTTTGTTTCATGTTCGTTCATTTATATAAATGAACGAACATAAACGAACTTTCCGCCGAACAATTCATGAACGTTCGGTTCATTTACAGGCCTAAGTGCTAGGTCATGGACATGAGAGATGGGTTCATAAGGAATTATCCACCTTAGAATACCATCAACACGTTTTGGACGCAATGACCGTGGATGAGAGGAGAACTCCACAGTTAAGCGTGCTCGAGTGGGAGTAATCCAGGGATGGGTGACCCGCTGAGAAGTTTTCAGTCGGGCAACAAAAAAAAATTGTGAGCTCCTAGTGGGTAAAACGGACATTGTTGGTGGTAGTAGAGGCCAGATGTTACAAATGGTACCAAAGCCACTCATGTGCTGTTCAGGATGATGGGGGCAAACCTCATCGAGGATGGTGAGTCCCCGAGAGTGTTCAGAGGGACACCTTCCACCTTCAAATATTGAGAATATAATGAAAAGGAATCCTAAATCGATATCACGGTCTAGTCATGCATCAATAGGGTCGTAAGTGTAGTTCAAAAACAGAATCAACAACAAAGCAAATGTCTCATGGTTGATATCATGCATCGATCATCCACCTGTAATTGAAAATTAAAGAATGACACAAGTTTAAAAAAAAACTCAAACTCACTTTGACATCTGTATTAGGAGAAACACAACAATTTGAAAATTTTAAAGTGAATAATAAAACAAAATAATCACTCTTGAAATAATTTTATAAAAAACATTTAGGTTTTTATAAATAATATATTTTTTATTTATAAATATAAGGTTTTATAAAAACTGAGTCAAGAGAAATCTTTTTCAAAATAAGTGTTTCAAATTAAAACATTAGTATAAATACTGTCTTGATCAAATATAGAAAGTGATCAACTATAAACTATTTAGAAGAAAACAAGAGCTCTTCCTTTTTAGTTTATTTTTTGTGCATGTAAAGGCTAATAGTTATTAAACCGATAAAATAAACGGGTGAATCAATTAAGCTCTATTTTAGTAAAAAAAAAAAAAGGTTTTATGTTTTTCGTATAGGCTAAAAGGGTGCTAGAATGGTACTCCATCTCTGTGGAATACAAATTGAAAGTTTAAGGAAACTAGCAAAAATAATGAGATAACCCATCTATTATAAGAGCAAGGGGTATACCCAGTGGCGGATCCAATAATTTTTTTCAGGGGGTTCACTCTATATTTTTTAAGGGGTTCACCCTAGTGTTTTTACATACCGTTCTATATAAATTTCGAAACTCGGGGGGTTTCGGTGAACCCCCTCCGGGCTATGTAGGTCCGCCCCTGGGTATACCTGCGTGAGCGGTGTGAAGACCGTGAAACACCGCTCCCTTGGTAGCGTGAGGGGGGACGTGAGAAGCATGCGTGAAAAATCTTACGGCTTACTTGAGTCTCTCTCCCTCTCTCACACACAGGTTTGTCTCTCTCACACACACACTACAATCACACAACTCTCACTTTGTTGGGTATACCACATGCCAAGTGACACTACTCACACAACTGCCACTCACTTGGGTATACCACATGCCAAGTGAAAGTGGTGTGAGCAACCCAATCAAGTGACGTGACTTTCATATGACATAAAAATCACTTAAGTCTCATTCACTTGGATATATCCCATGCCTAAAGAAAGGAACCCATCTTTATCATCTATTTCAATCATTTACTTGTAATAATATACAAGAATAACTGTATGATAAAAATGAGTTATAAAATTATAATTAGAAAATATGAATCAATTTGTCAGTTGTTTCAGTTAATTTAATTTTTTTTATTAAGTTTCATTTATTATAATAGGCAAATTGCATTTTAATAATTCATATTATGGCCTATTGGCCGATAATAATTATATTGACAATTTAACCGGTGACGGTCTTAACTTTCACTTTTGTTACAAGTGCAGACTAAGTAGTATAATTATCATAGATTTACACATATTTTTTTTTCTCAAAGTGATGATTTGAACGAAATAGAGAAACATACAAACGAAATCAACACCGAGTATAAATTTATGATTATTATACTACTGACGACTATTGGTAACAAAAATAAATAATACTACTGCCACCGGTCAAATTATCGGTATGAATTTTCATCGACCCAACTAATCATACGTCAAAACTTAAAATTACTCGTTTTTAAAGCATCCGCTCCAATCGCTGATATTCATTCCTGAGCAGGAACAGCGAAAAGGAATGGCTGCACATTCATTCTTCTCCACATACGTCTCTTCTCCTACACCAACTACCCCTCCTCGATTTCCATCTCCCAATCGTCCCACCCTCTCTCTTTCCGGAACCTTCGCTCATCGCAATCTCCATACCGCCTGCATCGTCGCTTCTCTCCGTCCAGCTGCTCACAGTAACCGCTCGCCGGTGCCTGAATCCACCGACGGCTCCTCCTTCAGCAAATTTCTGGATTCGTTCGTCGTTTTAGTCACTTCAGTTGCACTATCCGTCTCCATATTTGTCACTGATGTCGATTCCGCTGCTGCCTTTGTTGTCACTCCGTCTCGGAAGTTGCAGACGGATGAGCTCGCTACCGTTCGTCTTTTCCAGGAGAATACGCCTTCTGTTGTCTATATCACGAACTTAGCTTCTAGGTACTTCCATTACTTGTAATTTATGTGTATATTTGTTTGTTGACTTTGGAACGGAATGATCTATTCGTATTAAAGGTATAACTGTGATGATCTAATTCATTTGGATAGAAACTTTGCATTTTATGCTATTTTACCTGGATCAGTGGATAACAATATGGAAATGTTTTCTAGTGAATATGATGCTAACATCAGGCCTTTTGATCGAATGAAGTGAATTTTGTTAATTTGTTAGTTTTTTGAGTGAAGTTATGTTATCTAGGCAGGATGCATTTACTCTGGATGTATTGGAGGTGCCTCAGGGGTCGGGATCAGGATTTGTTTGGGACAAAAAAGGTCACATTGTCACGAATTATCATGTTATTCGAGGTGCGTCTGATCTCAGGTTGGTTAAGTTTTTCCTCTATCACTCATCTCATGCAGTGGAATTTGAGGTGTATATTGTTTTGTCACTTAAGGCTCTAACTGTGAATGATGAGTTGAATGACTGGCTGCAATCTGTGAATTGACATCGTGATTTAATTCACAAGAAAGATAAGTTTTGTGACATTAAAAATTAACAAAAGTACAACACATAAGTAGCTGATGGCTCCCAATAATGAATCACGATGCTTTTGGTTGTTGTGTTAGTACATTTCTTTGGAACTATGATAGTTGTAAGAATGTTTAATTATTACATGTTATAAAGGCAATCAAAAATCATTGCAGGAGTAGAAAACACATCTTGTGGCAGTACTAGGAAATTTTGTTTGACTGGTATGTTGTATCTGGGATCACCTGTCAGCTGTTTAAAAAACAGTATGAATTAAGTTTAAGAAAGAGCATGTACTTATTACTAATGGCCTCATTGATCTTAGCCTTTGCTTTTCTGTTAACATGATAAAATGCTTAGTTTGTTTGAGTAACAATACATAGACCTAAAACATCTCTCTCTTCATGTTTACCTTTGATTTTGACATGTGTCTTAATCTCCTTGTGAGGTTGATTTTTAGGCCTACCAATCATTTCTCAATTTAGTTTGTCCACTGTGGTTGCAGTATCTAGCTTCAATTCTTCATCATTAGGTTCTGTTAGAAATGTCTATGATATCACTATGTATCTTCTCTTTTTTGTCATTGAGTTTATTTATGTATATTCAGGGTAACTCTTGCTGATCAGACCACATATGATGCAAGAGTTGTTGGCTTTGACCAAGATAAAGATGTTGCAGTACTGCGTATCGATGCACCAAAAGATAAACTGAGACCAATACCAGTTGGCGTGTCTGCTGACTTGCTTGTTGGGCAAAAAGTGTTTGCTATAGGAAACCCTGTGAGTGCACATATATTAAGGCTATGCATGAGAATATGAGTATTGTATATATGTATATTGTGCATGTGTGTCTTCTGTTAATAGCTGCTTGAAATCAATACTTCCGCTAATAGCTGTGCAAAATCAATATTCCTTGCAGTATCTCTTCCTCATCCATGTGATGTGTATGAACCTTATAAAAAACTTTTGGGGTTAGGGCTTTCCCTTCTTGTAGGTAGATGCAGTTTTTTCCATGAAAGGAAGTTACATAGATCATTGAATGATGAACCATACATCAAAGACTTGATTTTGTACACGAAATGAGAAACATGAGTCTTATTTAGTGTTGCACAGACCTCGACTTTTATTGGCTGCTTGATAGCTCTGGCATTTAGTGCTCAATACTGTATGACAGAAGGTAAAGAAAGAAGTTAACAGCGATTTTTTCAGTCTCTTCTGTAAGTTGAGGTTAAATGAGACATGTAGTTGCTCATTTATGTAGCAAGTCTTCACTGATAAGATGTTGTACACTTTTAGCTACCTCTCCCCTTCCAAATAGTTGTACTTGGTACTTGGTAGATGACTTAAACTGATGGTTCATATATCTTTTTGCAGTTTGGGCTTGATCACACTCTAACAACTGGTGTCATCAGGTATGTATTACTGCTACAAGCAAAAGCGGGTTACATTTCATTATTGTAGCTCTTATTTTTATACCTCTTAAAGATAAGGCATGTTTTGAGGAATTTGGAAACATATTAATTATACCCTTGCCGGGAAATACCTACATCTATATTAAGAGTAGGGGCCGGAATCTGTTAATTAATATTGAAGCATGCCACACGCCCATACTGCATTGCATTCCTTAATTATATGCACAAACAAATCTTAGTTGATGACTTTTGTATTTTAACATTTGCAAGAAAATATGTCCCTAGCATAGTTTATAAAATGCTATGGTGAGTCATGGCTGTACCAGGCCACTTGAGGGCCTTGGTGACAAGTGCCTGCCTTGGCATATGTTTGGTGAAATGTAGTTGAACGTGTGATTTACACTAATTAGAAAAGAAACATATAGAATACCATGAATCACAGTGCTATCAAACATCAAGCCTTTAAAACAAATCAACATTCATAATCACCACATAAATAATGTAGTAGCCTTAAAGTGGGCTCTAGATATGATAAAAATGAAATTGATAATAGAACACAATCGAATTACAAAGATAGACTGGTAAACTTTCGAGAGGTCGACCGGTTCTACCGCAGTTTACAAGAGGTAAACCAACACTCCCAATGATATAAAATCACTAGTCAATATTAAGCGTAAATGAATTACAACCAACCTCTATTTATAATTTTCTTAACCCTAATACTTTGTAGGAGAAGTAACTTGCTCTCCAAGTATTTTATTTCTAATAAAACTCTAATTACCTTAAGAAAAAATAGAGCAAGTACGCCTTAAGAGAAAAATAGAGCAAGTGCACCTTAAGAAAAAAACAGAGCAAGTACCTTTTGTGGGGGCCGAATTAGAGTCAAATGTGGTCAATCAAACTGGCCAGTTGCTGCGCTTGTTTTTGATTTCCAAGAATGGAGAATATGGGTCCAGTATCTGGATCATTGTAGGCACACTTTGAGGACAAAGTGTTTCTAGGGGTGGGAGGAATGATAAACCTTTGATGGATAATCATTAGTATTACTTTATATTTTATTTATTGGGTAAGGCTTGATATTATTTTAGTTTCTATTAGATAGGTTTAATTAAAAAATAGAGTTTTATTAGGAAGAAAAATAAAACCATATGCTTCTTGGGCATTTGATCTTGAACCTCATGAGGTATCATTTCCTTGTTTGTAGTGGGCTAAGGAGAGAAATAAGCTCTGCTGCAACTGGCCGCCCGATTCAAGATGTTATCCAAACAGATGCTGCAATTAATCCTGGAAATAGTGGAGGGCCACTTCTTGATAGCTCAGGAAACCTTATTGGCATAAACACAGCTATATACTCTCCATCTGGTGCATCTTCTGGTGTTGGATTTTCCATTCCAGTTGACACAGTGAGTTACATAATTCTACTTGCAGAGTTTCAGTTTAAAATTTAAATCTCATCTAGACTTATGAAGCATCTTAAATAATTTCCTTTTATAATTTGATGTATTTGTTTCATCATATCTATGATTCTATTCAGGTTGGTGGAATTGTTGACCAGTTGGTGCAATTTGGAAAAGTTACCCGACCTATTTTAGGAATTAAGTTTGCACCTGATCAGTCTGTGGAGCAACTGGGAGTCAGTGGAGTACTTGTCTTAGATGCTCCTCCAAATGGCCCTGCTGGAAAAGCGGTATATCTGTTATGTCCTTTTACCAACTTTGTAAATTTGGATATTTAGGCGCTTGTCAGCGTGTGTACTTCTTCTGTGTCTTTTCAATCTGCAGGGTCTTCAATCCACGAAACGTGACACCTACGGAAGGCTCATACTGGGTGACATTATTACTTCTGTAAATGGAAAAAAGGTTGCTAATGGAAGTGATTTATATAGAATTCTTGACCAGTGTAAAGTGGGTGAAACAGTAAGTCGCCATCCAAATTTGCTTGAAATTTTCCTTGATAGTTCATGTTTCATACTTTAATATCAATCTTGGTGGCCAGGTTACTGTGGAGGTGCTGCGTGGTGACCATGTAGAGAAGATCCCTGTGGTGCTTGAGCCAAAGCCTGATGAATCATAATTCTTCAAAAAGCGAGGTCAGGTTGTAAACTTGTGGTATTTATTATGAGAAATATCTCACTGTATTATTTGACTCATTGGTTCCTAATAGAGGTCATGTAAATAGTCTACACTCCTCTATGAACTTGAAACCGTATAGTTGTAATTCATTGGGAATGCTGTTATAGTTATCTTACCCTTGTTACCGACATGTGTTGCTTTTAACTTTACCTTGAACAAATCTATTGTGTTTCTTGTTATTTATAGAACACTAGGTTAAAATGGGCGGACTACACAACCCATTATGTAGAAAATTCTGATTTCCTAAGTTTTTGTTAGCAATGTCACCTTTGTAAGGATGCTTATGTGAGACTTATGTAAGTAATTACGGTTAGAAGATCATCTCATATCCATGTGGAGTGAAACCCTACGAATGAGGCTTCTAGTCATTTTGCTTAAATCCGTTATAGGAACTAGATACAAGTTCAAACACTAAAACTAAAGGATAAAAGTTCACTCCTCATCTATCTAATAATGCAAAGTATACCACTCTAAACCAAACGAGCTAGATGGACCCTTTCTAGCCTCTCATGTAAGAGCTTATAATTATGAGAAAATCACAAAAGTAGCCATTTTTCCAAATGTGTTATACCTATAAGCCATGCCAGAGAAATATATGCCTTTAACCATGCGATGTGCAAAACCATAGTCGCGTGTGCACTTAAGTTCACTTATCCTACTTTATTTTTAATTTCTCATTAAAATGCATGTTATTTCTTACGTGAATTACATTCTCTATATCATATGCGGATATCATCTTCATTTGAGTAGCTGAAATTTTCAATGTAAAATGAGGATAATTCTACGTGGTTCTTATTTGTTTGGGTTTGATACACTTTTTCTTCTACATATTGTTAATAAAATTTCCATTATTGTTCAAATAAAAATTAAGGGCTAATCAACCGAAAACAATGTAGGGAATTTCGTTGATTTTATGTATATTTTCGTTGATTCTATATAATACATTGTTGGGATATGAAAGGTACATTAAATAACATCTTCTTTCCATCACAATCTAGCTGTCTTGTAAGGTTTAACTACCTTTCTAAGCAGGCACTAAAAGAATTTTAAGTTAATAGCATCTAGAAGTTGTTCTGGTTTTAACAAAATAATGCAACCTTATGTTAAGTTAATAGCATCTAGAAGTTGTTCTGAATTTAACAAAATAATACTACCTTGGTAGCACAAAAGGGCTTGAATGTATTGTATGTTTTACCGAAAGGAAAAGGTGTTGGTAGAAGACCTAAAGTAAGCACTTTACTAGTTGTTTGTACCGACCTATTTTGACAAGGTATAAACTCCCACTAAAGTGATTATTTCCAGTTTTCACCCCAGCGCCTCTCTGTATCACGAAAAAATGTATTACAAACAAGTTCTGTAGGCTACCATTGTTGCATTATATTGTTAATTGGTGCCCAAATTAATAAGGTGAAAACAATTTCTAGACGCTATCCTTGGCTTAGAAAGGCGCTTTGAGGTGTTAGGCCCCAAAAGCCAAGTCGCGAGGCCCGAGCATTATCTACGTGAGGCGTTGCTCTGTGTACAACCAAAAGCTGTCTCTCTTATCTGTTTTACATATCAACCTATTTATCAAGTAAACCTTTCATATTTTCTTCATCCCTTTAGTTTTTTTTTACATTTCTAAAGACCCTAATTTTGATAAGAAGTACATGAGGCGCTGCCTCAAGCCCCTGAGGCGTTTTCCAGCTCGCCTCGCGCCTCAGGGGCGCCTTTTAAAACCAAGATGTTATCATACTAGCAAAAGACGAGAAGGCAGCCATGAACTCTAACATGTTAAATGTAATAATGTTGAAAAGATACAAACCGCTGTGTATTTGCTATCATGGTGACAAAGTGCAATTTAAGGATACGAGCACCAAACTAGACTTAGACCACATCCTTACTAGGTGTTATAAAAACCTGCAGCTATGACACGATACTAGTCATGATTTTGTTCTTTGTCCCATCTTGACACATTTTAGGAGTGTGAGAGGTTACTCTAAAGGCACCTTTTAGGGTTCAAGTCAAAATGGGTAATTTTATTGGTCAGGTCTGGGAGACCTCCCAACGTTTTTTTTGTCCATCTTTAACTTCATAACCATTTAACACACTGGACACATTTTCAAAGTTTAGTTATTGGGTGTCTACGAAAACAAAGCGTACATTCTTCTTAGAACTTAAGGAGGTTGTAAACAATTAAGTTATACTTAGGGTGATTTTTAGACCTTGTTTATAGCTATTTTTTGTTAATTTTATTTGTCTGACCCGTTATCAATAAAATATAACCCAAGATTGAATCCTCCTGTGCCAATAGGCCATATCTACTGACAGCCAGCATCTTGAACCATCAAACGCTTGTATTAGAGCTTCCGATATGGTGGCCACATCTTTTTACATGGAGAAGGAAGAAAACGAAAACACAATAACCAGCAAATGACTGGAATTATTATATAAGTTCGATTTTCTTTTATTCAAGGGAAATACAAGTAGAGATCATAGGTGAGGTTTGGGTGGAAGAAAAGTGTCAGGGGTAACATTGGAATTATATAAAAAGCGACTCAATCATGCAGAAATAGGAGATGTAAGGCCGAAATCAAGTCCCCAGAGCTCAAAGGTTCCGTTAACAAAGTCATAGTGTGCACCCTTGAGTGCCAGTGTTTTGTTCACCAATCCGTTTCTCACAAACGGGTAAGTCAACAGATTTGCAAGAGATACATTCACGGCCTCCTGCACGGTCAACACATCATTAGTACTTATTAACACACAAAACAGCTAATTAGTAAGATTATTATTCTGTGAATAATGTTTACCTTTTCGCAGGATACACATTGATCATCAAGTGTAGCACTTCCGTGCGCTGCTTTCACTTTTGCTTTTGCAGGGAGACCAACTTTGACCCAGTCCTCAATGAAATCACTGTGGTGAAAAATGTAAGTTACCGAGTCAGAATTGAACATGAAACGAGTGAAAAATGGTCTAAAAGGGGCACTTACGTTGTGTGAGGTCCTTCATCTGGGAAAGTCATCAGACCCTTGATCCCACCACAACGACTATGCCCGATCACAGCTATCTGCTCCACCTGTATCACCAAAATTCATAACTGTCAGTTAGAGTTGCAAAATTGGCGGGTCGGGTCGGGTGCAGAAATGCTTAGGAGTCGAACAATGTGAATCATCTGTAGTTATGCAACAGGGTGCTTTAGAGTTAAGATTACCTTGAGGTGCAGAACTGCATACTCGACAGCGGATCCTACTCCAGCATATTTAACCTGTTCTTGCAGGTAACAGAGAAACCCATAGTTAAATTGCGATTAGTCATTACTCATTAGTTAATGATGATTATGACGACGATGATGATAAATAATTACAACTGTGAGCCAACCTTATCAAAGGGAGGGACCATGTTGGCTACGTTACGGACCACAAACGCCTCACCGGGTTGGAAATCCAGCACGTGTGACGGGCAAACTCGAGAGTCAGAGCATGCGAAAACCATAAACTGCCACATATAACCAGTAGATATGCATTAGAAGAGCTATAGAAATGTTAACATATCAAATGGAGGTTTACCTTTGGGCTCTGGCCTTTGGAAAGCTCATCGTACAAAGCTGGATTTGTCCTGCATACGTGTTCACAATCATTCAATACATGATTATTTATTTTTAAAAGTTGTTTATAATATTTATATAAGGTAACTGTAAAACGTACAAATATTTCTCGGTCTTGAACTTGGAAAACCCGGTTTTGATCCTCTCGACGGCGTCAAACGCGGGTTTGGTGTCGGGTGTTTTAAGTTCGGCTGTGATTTGGTCGATTTTTGCAGCAGCCACGGGTGCCAAATCCTCCTTTTCACTGTATAACCAGAAAGTCAGGATGGTCACTTTGTCAAAAGAGTCATAAAACCTCGAGAAACAGATTAGCGACAAGGCTTGTGACCGAATAATCTTGTCGCAAGTTACCCTTAGTGAAGGATTTGCGAATGTTTTGACAGTTGATGCTTGTTTTTTAGTAGTGATTAGGTAATACAACCAAAAAAGAAACACAACAGATGTAACCAGTTTTTGGCGTTTGTTTTGGTCACCTTAAAAGCTTCTTTAGTGCCGCAATTGCCTCGTCATATGATTCACTTCCCATGTCTCCTCTCTGCAAAACATATTATATCTACAAATTTAATTGTCATGTTCTGACGAGATGAATTTTTTTTGTCACATAAGACCGAAGCCATCGGTTTCACGTCTATCTTTGTTATCTCGAATTGATAAAAGCAAGTTTCGTGTCTGTTTCGGTACTCACACCAAGGCATAAAAAATATAAATTTCTTAATAAAAACATGTGACGAGTTAATAACGCTTGATTCGTTGCTCTTTCGTAGGGGTGTCCTTTTTACCCGAATACCGAACCTGACCCGAATTAACCCGAACCCGATTAAGATGAAACCCGAACCCGTTTAAGATGGAACCCGAACCCGAAGGTAGTATTCGGTTTGGTAATTGGGTTAAAAAAATGTTAATCGTGTTAACCCCATTAACCCGAATAATAATAAAAAGGTATTTTTGTTTTTAATATTTATTTGTAAACTTAGCTCAATATACATGTAACCATTTTTAATGCTTATTTTATTTGAATTGTTTTAATATATAGCTGGAAACGGACGAGCGGATATGAATGTGGCAATTCGAAGAGTGAACATTTTATTTGTTGATACGATTTGATCTTTTTTTTTAAATTTACACGATTGATTGATACGGTTTGGTTTTATGCTTATTTTATTTGGTGTTTTTTAGTTAATATATGTGTTTACTGCATGAGTTTAAATGAAAGATCATATTGGGAGTGTTTTTATTTGACATTTTGTGTTTATTATTTAATGAATATCATGTTAAGTTAAATTGTAAAGTATGCTTTGCAACTTGTACTTAGAAACCCGAAAACCGATTGACCCGACCCGAATAAACCCGAAACCGAATAACCCGAATCTTATTTGAGTCGGTAAACGGTAACCCGAAACCCGATTAAAAAACCCGAAGAACACCCCTACTCTTTCGTGTAGATTTTGAATCCCTTTAAGAAATGGTACACGAATCTATAATGGATCGTTATACACACATGATATGGTATGACGTATCATATTAATTTAAGTCATCAGCATGAGAAAAAGTTAAGATACGCAACCAAAGATTCACTATGTCTGAAGTCGTATGACATGACGAAAATGTAGCTAAATGGTTAATAGAGTATTCTAATAGAAGATGCATGTGTTTGTGGTGTTGAGAGAGAGTGTACCCAAGTGGGGGTGATGATCGGAGTCGGGGCGGCAAAAACAGGCTGATTTCGGATGAGGCTGGGTGGTGGAGTGGCGGATGACGACGACTGTGAGTTGTTGCTAAGCCTTGCAAAACAAGTGGAAGATGATGGTTTGCGGAGAGAGGTGGTGAAGCAAGGTGCAAATGCGGCGGCTGTTGCAGACATTGATCACCAACACGGCCCAAGGAGTTGATATTGGTGGTCGGAGTTTGCTTGGGGATTTATAGTAACTCCGGCTTCTGCATGGATTATCCGGAAGATGAGGTTTGGGCGTACCACGTGACTCCACGTGTCAACCCTTCATGCATTTCAACTTCTAGTTGTACGTATACATCACCATCGTTATCCATCTTCAATCCTTATAGGGGTATTTACACATATATGCATATAATACAATTCTTTTTATAATACTAACAAGTTTTATACAAATTCCACTTTAACGATGTACAATTACTAATTCAATCGTTATTTTTGAGAGGGAAATTTCAGTTGTTAAATTTGGTCGCAAAAATATTTCCGTCGTAAAAAGTTAGTAAAAATCAGTTACGACCATCTACTTCCCTCTAAATTCCGCCCATCTATGGTCTAAGCATTTTTTATGAGATGTTTCAAAAAACAATATCATGCATGTATATGTACAAATGTACAATCACAAGTTCATAAAAAAAAAATGCTATAATTGTAGTTTAGTTTAATGAATATTTATGATTAATGGTCAATCCAAACGCCTGTCATAAAAATCTTGATCGTAATATAATAGAAAAAAATTGAATCAAGTTCTATATCTTTAGCTAGCTAGGTTCATGCATTGCAGTTTCACGTTGTGAAAATACATTTACGATAAACGAACTAGCAGGGACGGCTCAACTGTTTTGGTGACCTAAAACGAACTAAAAATCGGAGACCACTTTCCACAAAGGTCATGTTATAAACCATCTTCGTTTATCCGGGCTTGGGACCGGCATTGTCCGGCATTAGCTTTCCATCTCCAATGAAGAGTACAACTGACAACCGTTTAGGTAATATACGATTACAACTTACAAGTGTCGGAGAAAACAGAAGAATGAAGAATAGAGAATAG
The DNA here is from genome assembly GCA_023525975.1 of Smallanthus sonchifolius. Taxonomy (NCBI): domain Eukaryota; kingdom Viridiplantae; phylum Streptophyta; class Magnoliopsida; order Asterales; family Asteraceae; genus Smallanthus; species Smallanthus sonchifolius. The sequence goes on along the minus strand of CM042031.1, from coordinate 65,686,685 downwards.
TTTCTAATTTCAAAGAAAAAGATATTGATATTGAAATTTACAGAAAAAAGAACCTTTCATTCTTCAAGAAAAGATCGAAACTTTTGGATTTTCGATACATAATTGAGTTCTTCATATGTTCGTGTCTCTTCCCCTCCCTTAATCCACGAATCGCCCAAGTATAGGTCTGGCGGTACTGGAGTGTGCGAGTGCGACCAGGGAGTTAGCGACTAAACCTATTTACATTTCACAAGGGTCGTGGGCCTTTGTGTTGGATTCTTGGACTTAACCTATTTACATGGCCCAACCAAATAATATATATAAAAAAATCTTTTAAAAATTGGGGCCCTATTCAAGTGAGGCCCAAAGCCCTAGCTTCACTTGTTTTACCCCTGACCCGCCCTTACGAACTAGTGACAACGATTTAGTTGGGAATCATGTTGTATAGATTGAAAGACATAGTGTATCCATCGCATTCTTAGGAAACTAAAATTTTATAAAAAAAATACACTAGAAGTTACTAATTAAAGTTATAACAATACATGGTGTGTATATAGCGGAACATAAATTATTACATAAAATAATAATTCATTTTTTTAATCTTTAAATTATTTAAAATAAAAAATAATATAAATGTAATGGTTATTGTTTCACTCGTCTCTCCTATAAAATTCAATATATATAATATATATATTATTTATTTATGTATATATTTTATAATATATATGAACAAATTAGTTTGGTGATTTTATGTAATAACCTACGCATGTGTATATAAGAAGAGCATACATTTAAGAAAATATAAACCATAGATAGAAAGTTAAACGATTTAGATTTATTCTATTTATTTTTATGATAATTTAATGCGTGTAATCTTATATGTATATGTATTATTAATCATCTTCTTTTAAAGTAATTGAAGTCACAGAAATGGATGGAAATGAAATGGGTGATAATGAGAGGGATAAGGTGTTATCTATAAGACATGGTGGGAGATGGTGGTTGAATTATCTTGGTTGGATTTTAACGTTCTTTCTATCATCACAAATCGCCGGCATTTCTAGCCGCATATTTCTTTTTTTTAAATAAATATATAAAATAAACTGATGTTTTATAATTTTTTTTTGTTAGATTAGAAAAAGAACTGAATTTTCATTTGCATACAAATTATTGTAACATAACATACCAATCAATTAACAAAAAATGAAAAAAAAAACCTAATTTTTTCGTACCTTCTATATGCCCTTGCGTATCCACAATCGCCTGTTCTTTGTGCCTATTACAGTTAAACATACTACTGTTACTATCTCCGTAATGATCAACCCCGTCTCCACTATTATTCATACAAGTGCTTTTGAAGATGATGACGGTGGAGGCGGTGGTGATCATTACGGAGATAGTACGTGTTAATGTGTTGATGGTAGGTAAATCCTCTCACCATAACATAAGTTGAAGCTCGACACCTAAAATTGAAATTCTCACACCAAAACATAGTATCAAAGGCGGGTACGAGGCCAATGAAAGGATGTACGACAGACATAGGACATAGGACACACGACAAGATTCATTTTGAGAACCAGTAAAATTTAAAAGCGTTTTGAAAATCGAGTTTACGGTAGTACCATGTGATTAGGCATTGCGGGAGTATGAATACCATAAGTTCTTATAATGTGTTGTGCCATAGGAACATGTCGACACCCTATTGTCATTCTTACTAAATAATATATTATGTTTCTTTTATTTTCAATTTATTACTAAATAATATGTAGATAGGTCCAGATCCAAATGCTAATAGCATCCCTAATGGTAATAATAATCTTTCCAAAAGTTTTGTTAAGAAATTAACATTTATATTATTATCTTTTTTTGAATAAAAATTATTTATCTCTCTATATTTGAAGTATTTTATAAAACCCCTTACTCGAATATTTTTTAAGCCACGTGATATTTCTCAAACAAAAATTAGTTAATTAACATTAACATTCAATACATAACATGGGGTGAGTTATAATGAAAACTCACTTGAGTTCAGAAAACCCATGAAAACCTTATAAAAAATCAAAATGCTTTTTAGATACTACATATATGCAGTATATGCAATATGATGACACTGCATATGTGCATTATGATCATACTACATATATGCAGTATGATCATACTATATATGCAGCATCGAATAAATCTGACACGTAAAAAAAGTTCTTTTTAATATATCAATATTATACTCAAATTAAAAATAAAAAAAATGTTCGATTTAATGTTGTAATTTAAAGAAAAATGATAACATATGAAAAAATTATTAAGGTTTAAAAATTAAGGGGGAAGAGTTTTCTAGTTTTCTCACGAAAAATGAGTTTTCCCTTAATCTTCTTCCTAAGTCGATATACACCTATATATAATCCTTGTTTTGCTTTAATTTAATCACACATGTTAGAAGGTTTTTCAAAACTATTGTATTTTTAAAACTAACTAGGTTTTTAAACCCCGCGCATTGCGGTGGGATAGTTAAAATTTGTAATGTTCCCTTTAGACGATTCGTCTAATATTATTGATCCAACGAAAAAAATAACATTCAAACGATACAAAAAAAGAAACCTAAAGTAGAACACATAATTATATTTTCAGTTAAACATGCTCAACGTTAAATAATACGAAAACAATAAAAAAACCAAAATAAAAAAAAGAGTTGATTAAAAAAATGACAAGAAGAGGCTCTCTAGGGACTTGAACCCGGGTCCCTTGGGTTACAGTCGTGGGCGCAAACAACCATCTTAACCAACCCTATTTTTGGTTTGATTTCTATTTCCTTCTGCATATATCTAAACAAAAAATACGACTGAAATAAAAAAGAATTTAATTGTGCCCAATCACCACGTGACACGTGGCATGGCGGCCCAATGGCATTAAAGAATTATTCACCCCCTTCTCCTTTAAATGTTATTTAATTATTGCACAACCGCGCGCTGCGACGACAACACGTTCTTGAATATCCAAATGCACATATAAAAACACGTTGCAGTTGTAGTGACTGTCAGTGTCAGAATACCCTAAAACGTACCCCATTGTAAAAGCGAGTGTTATTCCTGCGTAAAACCCGAAAGTGTAGCGTCAAGTAAGCCGAACGCAAACGAAGATACAAAAACATGTCGCAACGACTATTACCACGAAGTTTATAAAGACTTTCTATAATATTTTCATAAATTTAGTCCTAGATTTTCCAAAGTTGTCACGTGACATCAAGTGTTTATAACTTTAAACAAAAGTTATACACATGCAAAAGTGTAGTTATTAATCTACAACTACATTAAAAGTTGATCATCTAAGACTTGATCAAGCTAAATCACCCGTTTCATGCAATTTACATTAAAGTGCATATTTAACAACATATTAGCAAAGCCAAGTGAGATTACACATAATACAATTAGAAAAACTTAACAAATCAAAATCACTAAATTGAAACTTAACAAATCAAAATCACTAAATAAACCACTATTTTTTCTTTTGTCCTGTTTTGTTCACGTGGCTAGCTGGCCTTAGCCCAAAAACATCTTCGGCCCGTTATCATATTAGCCTACTAGCTGTAAAAGTTAATAAGCCCAGTTTTAACCTTTTTCTTTTTAAATAAATGCTGTTTAAACATTTTATTTTGTTCAAATTAAATGACTAACTATTTCTAAATATTTGTTTTATAAAAATTGTAAAAATCTATGTTAATGTATCAGTTTTATTAAAAGAGAATCACACATTTTTGTTTATTTGATAAAAATGTGTCTAACCATAAATATATATTTTTACATATAGAAAACCTAATAATAAAATTAATAATAATTTATTTGCTAAAGGTTCGGGAAATTTTTACAACCAAACTAGTGATTTTCCCGCCCCGCGCGTTGCGGCGGGTTAAAGACAAGGTGATTGTAAGGAAACTACTCAACTTGGTTTCAAAGAAATTTCTACCAATCGTGGCCTCTATTGAGCAATATTAAGATATTTATAAGATGTTGTTTGAAGAAGTGGTGGGAAGGATAAAAGCTTTTGAAGAACGTCTCAAAAGTCATGATGAACCGAAAGAGAATGATAAAGGAAAACTTATGATGACAAGTTTGAGTAATCAAAAGGTTGTAGATCGAGAAGTTGGCACTATGGAAAGGGATGAGGTGGTGGAAAACAAGGCCATGGTAGAGGTTTTGGAAAAGGACGTGGAGCCAGAGCCAGATGTGAGTTCAGATGCTATGAATGTGGTGAACTTGATCACTTTGCATAGGAGTGCACCAAGTGGAAAGATAAGGCAAGGTGTACAAAACAAGTATCCAACTGAATTAGGGTGGTAACAAAATCCAATTAAAACCCTAGAAAGATTCATCAAAAGCCAAAACCCGCAATGAATTATGCAACAATTTTCTATCGAAATAATCCTATTTCTGGAGCAAGATGAAGTAAAACACCCAAGCCTGAAAGACTATCTTTCATTGCAGGGATATCTTGTTGCAAACCAGCCTGCAAAGTAAAAGGAGATGTGTCTCCTATACATTAAAAAAATTACCATTATGACCCTCATCTATATGTAAGAATACTTGATAAAAAAGTGACAGGTTGATGGAAGCTGTACCTCAAGTATTGTAGAAGCATGGCAACTATTAAAAGGAGATGTGTCTCCTATACATTAAAAAAGAAGAAGCTTGCACATCAAAGGATTTCATCTAATTAAAAAATATCCCTGACCGTGAAGCTCATTTCTCTACAAAAATGGAAACAAAACCTCATGGTTATGCTAATTAATTTAGAATAATACAATCATTTGTTACATTAAAATACATATAATAAAATATAATACGATGCTAGTTGATAGAGACCCTTTGAACATGTTTAACTTGAACCCAACCCACTGGATGTTGTAAAGTTAGGAGAGACATCAACCATTAAAACATCTTGGACAGGAACTGGTTTGACATTGGCCGTTTTCTTTTGCAGCAGCTCTTTCAGAGATTCGATCCGATGCATCAAAAATAATTTGTAAAATTCGTCATGCATCATAATTCATAATAAAAAAAAGCATATACACATCAAACCAATGACAGACAAGATTGTATTAATTAATAACGGAAAATATTAATTTAAAGATGAAAGAAAGATCTAATACCTCTTTCGTATCCGTGTTTTGCCCAGTTACAAGCTTGCCCTGAATAAATAACATCCAATAAACCAGAAACTTACCTCACTAAGATTACATTACTATCTTGGTTTTTTGCCTAAGGAATAACCATTTGCATTCTCACTTTAGTCTGTTAAAGAAAATGGTAATATCTATCTTAGGTACATATGATATGATTCGAGTTTGCAAGCAGCATATCCTGCAATAACCAATGGTGTATCATAAAAAGTTCAGGGAGGAAAAGGCAATGGGATGTGTCCTTCAATCATATGTAAGTGAAAACGACCACCTCTTTCAAACTGATTTAAGCAAATGAACCAGATTTAGTTTCACCTGAAACCGTAAGAGCAACTAAGCGGGTATATGTACCCGATGTCCCCTACACGAATTGGTACCCAAGGCGCTCGCGTTCGTGTAGCCGAGCTACGCCCCTTGTGGCCTAAAGATGCTATTGGGTGGCATTGATGTGCAAGAGAAATAAAAGACTTGACTTGGCTGGTGGATGAAAATGAAAGAAAGTGTAGTAATTGCACCGGAAAAAGAGAAGATAGGTACAACATTAATATCTTGAAAAACATGAAAGTTGCTTGGGGAAAAGTAGAAGCAATAATCGTAATTACAACACATCAATACTCCAAATCCAACCAACACATTATTTAAAATTTAAATTCAAACTTAAATTTAAAATTTAACTACTCTAGCCCGTGAACATGATCTGGGTTCATACCACCTTCCACCCGGGAAGCACCACGCAGCTCCTCAATCCGCCTGGTGACCTCTAACATCGTGGGTCGCTTGTCAGGGTACTGAGCTGCACAATCTATAGCCAACTGCAAAAGCTGCACCATTTCCTCCTCTGCATTCTGGTACCTCAGTAGCTCAAGGTCAAACACCTCAGAAGTCCACTCTTCTTTCACTGTTGACTGCACCCATCTCGGGAGGTCAACCCCTTCTTCATTTAAAAGGGAGTGGGTCGGGGCCTTTCCTGTCAGAAGCTCCAGTATCAACACCCCGAAACTGTAAACATCAGCCTTTTGGGAGACTCTGCGCGGGTCCGTGACTTCTGGTGCACGGTATCCAGCCACTCGGTTTGGGGTTGAGGGCAGGCCCACAAGAGAGGCTAAACCAAAATCAGAAACACAGGCCTCTAAAGATTTGGTTAAGAGGACATTTGATGATTTGATGTTCCCATGGGAGGCATTGTCATCATGACTGTGCAAATACTCGATGCCACGGGCAACCCCAAGTGCAATGGCTGACCGGATATCCCAGTTCAACGGTGTCCTACCACCTCCTTTGTTCCCTGCAGTACAATCATAATCAAAATACCTTTATTTTCTAAATTAACAACAATAATTCTTTTGATCGAGCCTATGAGAAATTAACCGTAGAAGATAGGTTATGATTCATCCCTAACCTATTGCAGAAAAAAGTGTCCGTTACCCAAACCCGCTCATTTTACCATCTCTGGTACAAGACACCACTCCCTTGGCCGAGCTAAATCAATAGTCGATAAATGCTTGGAATTTGAGAGCCCTTTGACTTCAAATCATTTAGAATTTGTTCAAACTACAAACTTGAAACGACAATGGCAAACTCAAATAGGAAAAGGGGGGAGAACTTCTAATTCTTCGTGTTTATAAAAAAAACACTAAAAGAACCATGTAGGTTGCAAAGAAAGAATGAATTTTGTTAGACCTGGCAAAACGGGCGGGGCGAGTCGGTCCGGGTGCCGGGTCAAAATGGGTTCGTGTCAGGATGGGTTCGGGTCAGGATGGGCTGAATTAAAAAAATGTTCATTTTGGTTCGGGTCAAAACGGGTTCAGAACAGAATGGGTTCGGGTTAGAACGGGTTAGAACGGGTTAATTCAAAAAAAGACCATTTTAGTATAAAAAGATTAATACTTTTTATATAATATTTTAACGATGCATACACGAAAGATCTATATCTATACTATATAATAAATAAAAATCATTTATGTCACGTGTCGTATCCACATCTCTTCTCACTATTTTTTTCCCGCATCTCTCTCTTATTAAATACACCTCTCTTTTTTTAATAATGATTTACATTTAAAGAAAAATATTAATTATACTAATAAAACACATTTATTTTAAATTATCTCTTATTTTAAGAAAATTTGAAATTTAATTATGTAACTTTTGTTTTTAACTAAATAATGATGTAAGTCAAATTATATTAAATAGAAATTAATGTATTCAAACCGTGTAATATATGGGTTTTTAAAGATATAAACTTTTTTATTACTAAGTATACAACATTACATTTTATCAACACTGGTTTTTTAAAATACAAATTTTTTATTACTAAGTATATAATATTAAATTTTATCAACCCGTGTAATACACAGGATTTTAGCCTAGTAATTTATACATGCAAATCATCACTGAACAACTAATCTTTAGTATAAAAAGATTTGATCACGATAAGCTTGGAACATAAGAATTAGCATAAACAGAGACACTGCTTTCAAATATAATCAATATATGTTGTGGTGTTAAAGTGAATGAAACAGTTGGATAACCCATTCTAACCTTTCTTTGTTTTAGGAAAGGCCCATTCTAACCCGTTTCTAAATTTTGTTGTTTTAATCCAGCCCATCCTGACCCGTTTCTAAAATTTCTCTATGCCCAGACTGACCCAGGAGGTCATTATAGAAACCCACAATGACCCAAAATTAGGTTTCTGGGTTGGTTTTGCTAGCAGCAGGTATGATAGTTATAAACTATGTAGTCAAAGGCGCGCCTAGGCGAGGTGCAAGGAAACCTTCTTGCGTGGAGCAAGGCGCAAAAGACTTGGAAAAAACGGGCTTGAATCTGTAAAAAAATGGCCTAAACTAGTCTAAAACAGTTAAAAATGGCATGTCAGCGCCTTACGCCTAGGCTCACCCTTTGCACCTTAGGCGCCTTCAGCATTTTCATACAATCAAAACTACATTAAGAATGTTAACTTTGCATTTCTAAGAATGGAGAAGAAATCGAACCATGAAGAAGTGCAGAAAGGCTTCCCATTGGCATATAATCATAGACAAGAAGCTTCTCATCTTTGTTGTAGTAATAAGCTCTGAGTGGAACTAAATTCTGATGATCCATGGCACCCACAAATTCAATCTTTTCCCTGAATTCCGGCTCCAATACTGTAACATCTTTCAATCTCTTCACCGCCACCATCATCCCGCCCTCCAACACCGCCTTGTACGCAGTCCCGAACGTCCCTTTCCCCAGAACCTCCGCAGAAGCTCGTAGCAAATCCTCCAAATCAAAAACTGTAGCCGAATTCCTCAAGAACACAAGCTTCTTCGCATTTTCTCTACCACCAGGCACCGTCGTCATCACTGCTGCAGCAGCGGAGAATCCATTGCTACCGGCAGTCAACGGCTCTTCCCCCAAAACCTCCGCGTCTGTGAGCTTCCTTGCACCAATGTTGATTGAGTTTGTTTTCTTAGCGTTTCTCTTCCGGCAAAGCAGAAACAGCAGCAGGAGGAGAAGCACGAGTCCTAGCACGGACCCGATTACTATTCCGGCAATGGCGGCGCCGGACAAACCGCTTTTCTTCCTATCCCTATTTCTGTTGAAATCTACTGAAACCGCGGGAGGAACAGGGCACATTTTGTCGAGGGGAGAACCGCAGAGGGAATTTCCCGTAAACGATTCCTTAGGCTTTGACCGGAGAGATTCAGGAACGGAGCCATTTAGGTTGTTGAACGACACATTAAACTGCTCTAGTTTGGGGATTTTCAGCTCCGGTAGAGAACCGGAAAACTTGTTGTTCTCGAGGTACAGCGTTCTCAACCGATTCAGATTGTTGAAACCGTTAGAGATCTCGCCTGAGAAATTGTTGCCACCAAGGTTTAACCTAACAAGGTCGCGTAAACTACTGAAAAGTATCTCCGGCAAGGGGCCGGAGAAGTGATTACCCTGAAGATAGAGGTTGCGCAAACCGACACAGGAAGATAGATCGGAGGGGAGCGGGCCGGAGAGTGTGTTAAACCGGAGACTGATGGTTCGAAGCCGAGTCAAGTTTCCAAAAATGCCCACAGGGAGTTCTCCGGAGAGTGAGACACCGGGAAGGTGGAGGGCGGTGACGCGGTTAAGGGTGTTGTCACATTGTACCCCGGCCCAGTTACATGGGTTTTGTTGGGTGGTTGTCCAGAAGAGGGTACGGCCGCCAACGGCGGAACGGAGATTAAGGAGACCAGCTCTGTCGGAAGTCAGATCTGTCATGATTCCGGCGGGTAGAAAGAGCAAAATGTGGAAGAGAGTGAGCAACAATGTTCCGGTTACAGAGTGAATCCCCATTCTTTCACACAAATTTCTGAAAATACTGGTTTAGATAGGAGAACAAATGGCTTAATTTTCAGAAATGGAGTTCGTCATGATCATTACTCTGCTTTCATCATCGTTTGCTCACCGGAAAGCAGCAGCACACGGGGAAAGAGAAAGAGAAAGAGACAGATACAGACTGTAAACCCTACCTTTAGTCAAATATTGGGGATAAAAGGTAAACAAAATCACAAAATAATATTTTTGGTTTGTGTTATAATATATCACTCATTAAATAAGAAAATAATATTGTTTTTATTTAATACAGATATCCTATGACGTATACTTTCATATTTTATAAGATACCTCTTTTTTGCACTCCTCTTTAAGTTTTTAAATAAATATAATTTAAACTTTTTTGTTTCATTTTTTTACTTTTGTCTTTTATTAATTATTCATTTTTGGTTAAACGTTATTTTTACAGGAGGGGTATGTATAACCTAACCTGTTTTTATTTTATAGAATTTGCTTTCAAACTTACCGGTTTTATAAATAATGATATGTTTCTTACATCCTATCTGACATTTTTTTAATGTTATTATTAGTGTACCTGACTTTTCATTTTCTTAACTATTTAATTCCAGATTTCAACATCGTTAGTCGTTAGATTAAGTGTAAACATTTTTCTTGAAATAACCAAAACACCCTAACGACTTAAATGATTAAAAATACATTTATTTTTATTATTTTTAGGGTTAGGCTATACATATCTCAACTCCTATTTGTCGTACCATCTCTCTGAAAAAATAGTTTTTATACTTGTCATTTTACCCTCTTCGAAAAATCATTATTTCTAACCGTTCTTTTAAGTTTAAAAACATCTATATCTATATCTATACTATATAATAAATAAATATTTTTTCATGCCACGTGTCGCCTCCATATTCATTCTCGTCATTTTTTTTCGTCTCTCTCTTATTAAATACATCTATATCTTTTAATAATAATATATTTTTAAATAAAATATTAATTATACTAATAAAACACATATATTTTAAATTATCTCTTATTATAATAAACTTTGAAATCTAATTATGTAACTTAAATGAAAGTTAAATTATATTAAATAGTAATTAACGTATTTTTGAAACCCAATTATATATTAATTTTTACATATTTTGAATTTTTTTGTATCCTTATTATATGTAATACATTTTTACACCTGTAAAATATATACATAAAAATTTAAAAATTTTATTTATTGATATTTTTCACCCCGTGTGTAGTACACGGGTTCTAAGCTAGTTTCTATAAAATAAAACGTATACTCCTCCCCCTCCTACTTGTCGTACCCCTCCCCTCCCCCTCATTTTATCTCATTCGAATAATTATTATTTATAAAACCGATTTTTTAAGTTTAAAAACTTTCTATAAAATAAAAACGGGTTAGGTCATACATATCCCCCTCCTACTTGTCGCACTCCCATGAAAAAATAACTTTTAAACTTGTCATTTTATCTCATTCGAAAATATTATTATTTCTAAAACGTTCTTTTAAATTTAAAAACACTTTTTATAAAATAAAATGTATACTCCTCCCCCCTCATACTTTTCGTACCCCTCCCCATTTTATCCTCTTCGAATAATCATTATTTATAAAACATTTTTTTAAGTTTGAAAGCACTTTCTATAAAATAAAAACGAGTTAGATTATACATACCCCTGAAAAAATAACTTTTAACCAACAATGACTAATTAACAAAAAGACAAAAGTAAAAAAAAAAGAAACAAAAAGGTGAATTGTATTTGTTTGAAAACTTAAAGGGGGCGCAACAACTAAAAATCAGTGAAAAGGGGTACGTATAACACGACCATATTTTTATTAGTGTGTATATATTAAATAAAAAAAATACTATTTATATATTTTAATAATAAAAATATTATTATTTTCTTAACGTTAAAAAAAGTTTTTTAACGTTCATTTTTAAAACGTTATATTACCTTTCGTTTTTTTAAAATAGTTTGTTTTTTGTAAACGTCTTTTTTTTAAATCATTCGTTTATTAAACTTCATTTTTTTAAATTGTTCATTTTTTAAAGCACACGTTTTTTAAAATATTCGTTTTTTAAAGTTTCACATAAAACTCTAGATTTGTTAGAAAACGAGTGGTGGAAGTTATCAATTATGCGAAAACAAAATGCATCGTGTGGTTGCCAGTTTTTCAGTAGTTGTGGGTTGCCGTGTGCTTGTCGTCTGACAAAGATCGAAGCTACATGTCATAAATACAACCTTTTACGATTTATGGTTTAGTCCTAACATTCACGCTCACCATCATGGTTTGGTCCTAACGTTCACGCTCACCATCAACTTTTAAGCATCGCTGGTAGTCAAACCTTTTTCCCATTATGGTTTGGTCCTAACGTTCACGCTCACCATCAAATCGTATCGTTCGTTCATGTCAACAATGCTCATTTCATCCACGTCAAGTTAGACAGAGATTTTCCGATTCCCATACCGAATGCTCTTTGGATTTTGCATCGAAATGATGCTGCAGCAGAATAAGAAAATATATACAAGGATCGTATCGAACGGTTTAAGAAGATAATGACTACTGTTGCATATACAGTTTCACAATACGTAACGAATGCTGGATAACGTTTGTTTGTAATTGTATTGTATTTTATTTTATTTTTTATCGATTTTTTTCGAATAAAAAGCAAATATAAATAAATTTTGTTTGTAATTGTCTATAATAAAATACATGTTTATAATAAAATACATTTTTATAAGTTAATAAAAATACATTTAATAAAATACATTTTTATTAATTTTAATTATTTCTATAATAAATACATTAATAAACTTGAACTTTTAATTATTTCTATAATAAATACATTAAGAAACTTTTAATTATTTATATAATAAAATAAATAATAAAAAAAATTAAAAATTTTATATACGCCACGTATAGGGCAATACGTAGCGTATAGAAATGGAGGGACAATTTGAAATTTTCAAATTCAAATATTTATCGCCTATACGCATCGTATTGCACTCTACGTTGCGTATAGAATACGAAAGGTCATGAGCTATACGTCACGTATTGGCCTATACGTGGCGTATAGCAACCTGTTATACATAGGAGGCCCCTCGTACAGACCCAAACGCAACCCAAGCTTTTACACACAATCACATACGCACCATACGCATACACTCGTTGATTGAGATTGTCGGGTCCAACATCTTCACATTTACTCGTAAATGTACGTATTTTAGACTCCCGTTCAATAATATTTGCTTTATTTTGATTATTAGCAGTTAAAAGCGGGTAAAATAGGTGGATTTTTTTACTCAAACTTATGAACTATATGCCACGTATAGCACTTACGTGGCGTATAGTTCATATGAGGAAGACGATGAAGAGATACGCTAAGTATAGTGTTATATGTGGCGTATGACTCTTGTTCTCGGCAACCTATGTCGCGTATGGTCTCCTTTGGCCGCGTATGGCTTGCTTTACCCGGTAACGAGGCTGCGTATGGTCTCCTTCGGCTGCGTATGACTTAGTTTACCCGGTAGTAGCCTATACGCCACGTATAGTGCTATACGTGGCGTATAGGTTTTTTTTAAATAAGAAACATTTTATTATTTAAAAAAAATTATTATTTAAAAAAGCATTTTATTTTTTTAAAAAAATTATAAAATAAAAAACATTATTATTATTTAACATATATTTTTTTAATTATTTGATACTAGTTTAGACCCTAGTAAATCTTTAATGTATATTTTTTACATGTGTAAAAATGTAATTAAGGATAGAAAAGAAAATTTAAAATACGTTAATTAATATTTAGTTTAATTTGACTTTCATTTACTATTTGATTGAAAATAAATGTGTTTTATTAGTATAATTAGTATTTTTTTTAAAGTATATTATATTAAAAGATAGTATAGGTTTGTTGTATATATATCGACATTGATTTTTCTCAGGTATGTCGGATTCAGATCACGAGAAGGATATTTATATGGGGGAGGTGGATGTAGACGATCTTGCTTACTACCTTTTTCTGGAGTTCCCGCCCACCTCGTACGCGTTTGGTCGGTGCCAGAAGTTACGGCAGGTGACAATGGGCACGGGGGCGGCGGTGGACAGGCCGCTTCCACAGGAGGTCGGCGAGTAGCAGCGGGATCGTTTGTTTGATCTGGCGTTCTCCGAGACGTATAGAGAGGTGGTTGTCGAGTTTCTTTCAACGTTCACCTTCACAGAGCTAGCGCCGGAGGAGCCTGATGCCGAGAGGGACGATCCGGAGCTGCTAGAGGTGCCGGAGCAGATCTCCTTCCGTATGTTCGGCCATGCTTACAGTCTGACGCTTTGTCAGTGGGCAGTGGCGACGGACTTGTATTACGAGCCCGAGACGGTCACACCACTTTAAACCGAGGGTGTGACCGACAGACCGAGGTGGACAGAGAAGCTCTTCTGGTTTTCTAGGGTCTTTATTGCTGGTGGTGTAAAAACATAAAAAAATACGCAATGTATAGTACAATATAATATAACAAATGATAAAAATTAAAAAATACGGGAATTACAAACACAACGTATATAATAAAAAGTGTTAAAAATTATATATAATATAAATTAAAAAAGATAACAAACAATAAATTAAAAAAGATAACAAACAATAAATTAAAAAAGATAAATATAATATAAATTAAATATAAAAACTCCTATACGTGGCGTATAGCCCTATACACTACGTATAGTGTCTTTATATCCCAAAATCTACCAAGTTTAAGGCAAAAATATTACCCGTGACCCATACGTCGCGTATGGTGCAATACGTCACGTATGGTCCCAGCCACGTGGCATTCAATGCCAGAAGACTTAAACCCTATACACCTCGTATTGCCTTATACGAGACGTATAGGGTTGCGGCGAGTCCAATTAGCAATATTACGTGTGTGGTTAGAATCTCCCTTATTTTTTAATCATGGATTAAATTTTTGATTATTTTTTATTATGAAATCATGTATTTTTGGATTATTTTTTGAGTTGAAGTTGTATTTTTATAGAATTATAGGGTTAACTAGTCAACACGGTTGAACCGCCCACCGGTTAAACCATTTTTTAGCCTAACCCGGTACGGTTTAAAAACCGGTTTTTAAAACATTGGTCTCGAGTTTATCCGTTGGTCTCGAGTTTATCCGTAGAGTTCGGCTCCTTAGAGCACCTCCAACGGAGGCGTCCGGTCGATGCGGATGGAGGAAGCGGACAAGCGCTGTGTTGGAGAAGAAATCCGGTTTCGTCCGGTTGAAGTTCCGTCGTCTTTTGCGGATGAAGGTGAACGGCTGAAGGTGGGCCACCCTTCAATCAATAATTCCAAAATTCGTTTTTAATTCCAATTTCAATTTAAATTAAATATATTGAACGGACAGTTTTTTTTTTAATTTAAATTATATATTAAATATTGACCGGGTCTTTGGCCAACTACGAATTGGGGATGAGCACGTCCCCAGTTCAGAAGAGGGGTACGCCCCCAGTTCAGAAGAGGGGTACGTCACTGATCCTGGAGAGTAATACGTACCCAATTCAGATGATGGGTATGTTCCCAACTCAGACGAGGGGTATCTCCCCAACTCGGAGGAGGGGTACGTCACTGAGCACGGAGAGGAATACGTGCCTAAGTCTGAATACGAGGACACAGATGACGAGCGTCCCATGTACCATGATCCATGGGAAGACGACAGCTCGTGGCATTCGGATAACTCGTTTGATTCATTCGAGCATCTTTAATTTTTAGGTTTTGTAATTTTTAATTTTTAGGATATGTAATTTTTAATTTTTAGGTTATGTAATTTTATTTTTTTAGGTTATGTAATTTTTAATTTTTATGTTATGAAATTTTAAATTTTTATGAAACTGTTTTATTTTCGTTTATTTTTATTTATTTTGGAATATTATATTAATTAAAATAATACGAAATATAAAAAATAAGATTATAATAAATAAGTTTATTAGTATATAGAATATAAATGTAAAAGTAGGTGATGAATTGAAAATATAGGGGTGTTTGAAAGTGGAAGAATAATTGAAGTAAAAAAGTAAGTTTTTAAAGGATGATTGAAAATATAATTTGCCGCTGATGTGTCATGTATAGTTCGGTAGATGGCATGCACCGTTATGGAAGCTCTTAATTTTGTGATCCGTAGATTCTGCCCTCTTGTCTCATTTCCAATATTAGATACTCAAATAGTCAAACCTAACACATAAACTAACAATAATATTTTATGAGTTTCCGTTCACTAGGGTAAACCAAAAGCCACCTTACATTTTAAAATACGAACGTCATTTGTTCCCGGTATATATAAGTTTTTTTTAAATACAAATAACAATAGTTATTACATATGAATCTTAGTTATTTATCTAATATATAATTTATTCAGCATTCATGGGCCTATCAAGGGCTCGGCCTGCATCCCTGGGAGGAGGGGCTTAGCCGGGGTTTGGGGAAACATAAAAAAAATAGAAGTTGCGTTTTGCTTCAGGAACTTGAATTTCAAAGATATGGTTGAAGTAAAAGAGGGGGCTTGGCTTTGGCGGCTCAATGATAATGGCATTTTTTCTGTTAAATCCTTGCGGGAGCAGCTGAGTCCGGCAGGTGTATCTTCGGATTCATACGTGTTCAGCTGGTGTAGTTCGGTCCCGTTAAAAGTTAACATTTTGGCGTGGCGTGCTGATCTCGATAGGATTCCCACTAGGCAGGCTTTGGTTCGAAGAAAGGTGAACATTACCTCGGATTGCTGTCCCCTTTGCACTCAGAATGCGGAGTTTTCGGAGCATCTTTTCACCTCTTGCTATTACGCCACTATGCTATGGAGTTTCATTAGCAATTGGTGTAAATCTTCGCCCATCTTTGTGTTCTCTGTTCGGGACATTCTGGAGTTGGCTTCTTCTGATTTGGTTGCTTCGCACTGGAGAAAAGCATTTCAAGTGGTGATGTTAACGGCAGTTTGGTGCATTTGGAAATTAAGAAACGGGATTATTTTTGATGGAAAGCGGGTCTCGTTCAGGCGGTTGTGCGAAGATCTTAAATGCTCAAGCTATTTATGGGCGAAAAATAGAAGAGAGATCGGGGTTCTCGATTGGGAGAAATGGTGCTCTTTTAATTTCTGAGGTGTCCTTTTTTTTGGTTGGTTCATTTTTTTGCTTGGTTGTTTGTTTTCCTTGTTTGTTTGTCGTTTGCTAGTTCTTTCTAGCCTGCTTAATAATATTCCGCAGTTAAAAAAAAATGGTTGTAAAAAAACCCTTACATGCAGATACAATCATGAACCTATATCAAATATGCAAAAAGATATGAAGACATAAATGAAATTAAATAAACCAGCTTACAGTTACGAGTAATATATATTTTAGATCAAACGACGGCTTCGATTATTTAAAATGGTAACTTCTTATTCGAATTTCCATTGATATGAACTTTGAACCCTAGGATGTCTTGCCTGTAAGGTAGATACGATTTCATGTTACCTCCTTTCTGTTCCGCTAGCTTCTGCACGTAAAACAGTTCGTGAATTGACGCAGACGACGCCGTTTTGGATTTTAAACCAGTGGCTTTCGGACCTTCGCCGGACTTGGCTAGCCGTTTTTTACATGAAGCCTCCACCATCTTAGGACACAAGAAGTACACCGTCTCCTTTCCTAAACTGTTGCTCCGGCGGAGAATATCCTTAATTTTCCACCGTCTAGATCCAGATTCGTCAGATCCGGTGGATCTGCTCTTCTTAATGTGACTGTGAGCCGGCGATCTGGCTCCGGCCTTCCGCCACGACACACAGAATGTTCCAGAAGATGTGTTTTCCAACTCCTCTGCTTCCGACGATGAGGACGACGGAGTGTCGTCGCTGTCGCTCGGAAGCATCTTCTCTACCGGAATGATGGCGGAAGAATCGTCGTGATCTACGTCATCCTTCGTCACCAGATCTGTGTTGAAAATCGGTAGAAGTATCCGGCCTTCGATAGCAAGGTCTTTTGATGAAAATTTCTCGCCGGAGTACTCGAAAGAGAATTCAAAATCCTCTTCTTCAATATCGCTAAATTCCTGAAACTCAGAAGCGTGTTCTTGTTTGATCTCGCGGCTGACTTTGGCGGCCGCCGTGGAGGTCAGGTTATCGCCGGAGTAGCAATTGAAGCTCGGAGAAAACCCTATGTCGTTGATTTCACCGGAATGTTGCATTTTTTTTTGGTACGGTCAAAGAAGTTTGGTTTTGAAGGGTGGTTTAGGGAGAACGGGGTGGCTGGGGATATTTATACATGAGATCGGTGAGAACGTGTTCGGCGCGTGCGTTTTTCCTTCTGGAATTTTAAATTCAGACGCGCTTGCATATGTCATCGTTAACGTCATTTTCATTAATTTATTTGGTTTACGTACCTTGTTCCAATTAAAATTTTTAACAGTCAATGATGCTACCAAATAGAGCATCAGGTATACATATGCAACCACGCCGTGGTCCTACGTGGACTCTCCAATCACGTCGTGAACCAAAAGCCACACCGTTCCTTTGATTTTTTTTTACGTCGTGAAGTGTTTCCGTGATTTTTTTCACGTCAATCATCCCACATTTGAAACCAATTAATCCGTTGTACACTTAATTATCACACCATCACAATCACACGGGTATACCTCTTGTCAAGTGATGGGTGGTGTGATAATGAGGGTAGTGACGTGGCGCTACGTGGCGTGCACTTTATTATCACACCACACCACAATCACACGGGTATACCCCATGCTCTTATGTTCATCTGGTCATGAAGAAATTTATTCATTTACTTACTTCTAGCGTAATTCTACTAAATCTAAATCTTAGATCACCTCGGAAGAATCCGTCTTTATCCGTGTGCTCATGTTGAGGAGAGAGAGGACGTGATGGCTGATTTAAAGCAAAGAGGGAGGAGAGGTGGCGAAAATCTATCCGCATCTTGTAAATACTTAAGTTTAGAGGTTTCTTTTTGTAATTCATTCATTCTTGTATTCCTCTATTGTAATTTTTGCATTTATAAATATATGTCTCCTATAAGATCATTGAGAGTCCATTTCATTAATGGTATCAACCATTTGATCTACCCTAGCTTCTCCCTTTTCCCTTCCAACCGTTCCTTACCTTCTCCTCAGCCTTGTGCACTCTTGATGTTCTAAACGTATGGTTATTAAATTATTAACTAAATTAACCTATTCTAGAAACTAAGTTATACTCTAGACTCTCTAAAACTCGACTAAACTACTAACCGGCAAGTGAACCGATCGACTCTAGTACAGCTAAATAAGTCCAGAAATCGAACCCACGAAACTCTATTTATTACGTAAATTAGACTCACTTAAACTGACTGACTGACACGACTAATTGTTTTTATATATTGGGGGGGGGGGGGGTTTGTCTAAAATCCTAAAAGAAAAGCGATTAAATTACTATCAATTAACTGAATTACCTAAGACACGAAGGTGATTTTGGGTTTTACTTCAGATGACGATGGGTAACTACCTAGACTGGAATCCTGGGATACTTCGAGCTATACTTTAAACGGATGCAAGTTAATAAGGAACCGGGATCATAAATTTCTAACCTCTTGAGACACCGAACAGGACTCCTGACCTTTTTCGGGAAGACACCTAAGGAACTCTGAAGGCTGCTGAAAACACCGGTTGATCTAGACTTCCTCTCGGTTATCTAAATGTTTATGTAAAGTACCCTAATATGACCTACTCCCTCTCGGGTTGTAAACCTAGGATGACTTGGGTTCTTGATTCGACTCGATAGACAAATATTAGCAAGGCAACTACGACAGACTTCTCTCAAAGACCACCCTAGCAATTTACCAATTTAGACCTATCAATAATCTCGCACCTCTCGGCTATTAAGATTAGTAAAACACCTAGACCTATTCAATTATCAAATATTGCTTCTAAGGTATTTTGGCCAATTAACCCAACAAATCACAACGCAAGTTAATGATCTAGCATGACCCTATTACGCAAAAGACATTCACCAAAGATCATACGAAGCAATATATAACAATTAGAATAATTCTAAGCATGCATATACAACGAATCAATAATCAAGTTTGCTACTTTATCATGAAATCCAAAATTAACAAGCATCCAATATAAAAATCACAACTTTAGCATCCCATTCATTATAATCTAGGTAGTTTATCTAATTTAGCTACTCATCATTATCTAAATCAAAGACGCAACTTCAACAAAGTGGAAATACATGGTAAAAATTAAGAAAACAAAGAATTGATAAACCCGGATAGCCAAACCACGAGCTTGATTGATCCTAGGACTCCAACCTTCAACCGTTTCTCCTTCTTGCTTGAAATTGCTCCAAAATCTCTCCAAAATTCGTCATAGATTCTTCAAAATTGGCTAGGGTTCTACAAGTATATGATTGAGATGTATTTATACCCCAATCCAGCATCAACCCACCTGAAAGTCGAACCGTTCTGCGGAAAATAGGCCCTCGCCACCCGCGGAGCCCATTGGCTTCCCTTCTCGCGGGTGGCGAGGAGGTAAAAACTGTGTGTTGTGATACAACTCCCTCGCGGCCCGCGAGGGACAACTCCTGACCTTCTCGCGGGTGGCGAGAAGGTGTTTCTTCTCGAATTTCATGCTTTTAATTGACTCTTGACCTCCCGATCTCTTCCGGTACTCGGTTTTGCATATTTTTGACTCGTTTTCTGCCCATTTCAGCAACAACTATCACTCGAGACCTGGTAAACACAAATGGATCAGTAGTAACATATTCTAACTAAAAACTAAACAAAACCACTCAAACTGAACACGATAAATGGGTGTATTTTGCAATACATCAAATATCCCCACACTTACTCTTTTTTCGTCACTGAAAAAGAATTATGCATACGGAATCATAGTCAGGTAGAAACTTGGTTCTCAAAAACTCAGTTATTTTAATTAAAGCTTAGTGACGTGTTAGCTGCGATTGCAAATATATTATCCTCTTAAACCCAAATCCGGTATCCAAGTTCCTTATCATGTTTATTTAATTTAAGTTCAATCAGATTATCTAGGGTCTCACGCATCGGAAGCTATAGTTTCATCTAATCCCACCTCAAGCTTATGGAACAAAAGGAACAACCAATTGATTATTTCCTAACCGTCTTATGCTTTAAAAATCAAAAGAATTAACATCAAAATTTTCTCTCTTTTTTTTTTCCTTTTTTTTAAGCAATCACGAGCACACAATATTCATACCTAACCCAGAGGTTGTTTCAATCAGAGTCACCATCCCCAAGAGCGACAACGTGAGTGTCGGTAATCATATCATTTTATTTTAACTTATCCTAGCGGGAATTTCAATCAGAGTCACCATCCCCAAGAGCGACTCCATAGGCATCGTTATTTTATATGCTCTTTTATTCTTTTTTTTTTTTCGATAAAAATTCTAAGATTTTAAAACTTATAACGGCATTCCTTATACTATTTGTGGCGGTATCGACTTCCCTACTTCTCCTAGATGATAATCCACAAATATCCCAACATTAGATATATTTAAGCTCAAAGGAAACTTCTCAACCGGTCGGGCCTACCCACATATCCCAAACTAGACACGCTTTCAACTTATTTATAATCTCATATTCAAAAACCAAGTAAAAACCCGACTTTACTATCATTTTCCGTGCTTTTAATTGCAAACTCCTAAAACAGAGACATTTTCCAATTTTATTTTATTTTATTTATTTATTTATTATTATTATTTTTTTTAATCAAAAATTAAATGTCCCATCCCCACACTTAAATATGGCATTGTCCCTAATGCAGGAACGGAAAGAGATGAAAATACAAGATATATAACTGGAAAAGACTTAGCTGGTAATATAGCAAAACTGTCAACGTGCCGGTCAATTTCCACTAGTGCCCTCCATACCGAACGTGCCCAGCCAACAAACCTCATTTATCACACACGAACGGAAGCGGCAACATCATAACAACCTAAACATAATCAAAATACTCGCAGAGAAAACCATTCAGTTTGTTCAAACCAAACACAAACCAACCAAACCAACCCACCCAATGTATCAATGTATTAAAACATCACAAACCATAGAAACTGAAAATATCATAAACGAAAAATAAATAGAAAGGACACGATAACAGCTGCATCATCCCCACACTATTCTTCGTCCTCTTCACTCTCAGCCTCAAAAATCGGAAACTCTGGCGGACAGCGGTCGGCACCATACTGACCTGAGCTGCCCGGTTGTCCATAAGAACCATACTGACCATAACCACTGTACTGCTGACCACTCGACCCCTGAGGTGCGAAAAAACTTGGGACATTCATATTCATGTTTCCCATCATATACCTCAATGCCTTTTCCTGACGTTGCTGCCCAGTAGAAAGCAGCGTTCTGATCTCATTATGGCCAGTGGTCATCAACCCATGTAACTCCCTAAACCCATGTTTCATCCTATCATACATCGAATCCAATGTGAGGGGGTCCGGTCGTGACTGTTGGAGAGGATAATGTGGTGCTGGCCTCTCAGACCGATGCAATGGTCTCTGATAACGGGTCGGTATCCCGGACTGCATAGCTGCTGCACCCTCAGATCCTGCTGGTGGTTGACCCTGTGGCCCTGCTCGAATCGGTTCCCAACTAGGCGGTTTATGCATACTGAGAATCCCTGCAAACTGTAATTCTCTAACCCCCATCATAACTGTAACGACCCATCTTTCAAATACCTCGCCTCATATTTGTCAAACACCCCAAGACTTTCAGCAATTCTAGTCACATAAGGCCCCATGTAGACACCAGCATCCGGACCACCCCTCCAGGTCCTTTTCATGGACCATGCGATAATACTGGCCACATTTGCAGGCCTCTGCTCCACCATACACAGCAAACAAAACAGATCAACCTGGTTGATCTTATTCTCCCCCGAGCCTTTGCCAACAAGTGTCGCTGTCAAGATCTTATGAATATACCTGTAGACCGGATCGATAATTTCTGAATTCAACATACTCCCTGAGAAGGGAGCATTTGAGATAGAACCCCAAAACCTGACCAGATCATTCCTCACCAAGCAGTAATCATGCTGCCTCGTAAAGACACCCCTCACACTAGTGATAAACTCCGGTGTTTGAACCTCTGCCTGTGTATATAACTGAGTAGCCACTGCAAATTGGGGCATGGTCATCTTGTACACCTGTCTACCTAGAGAAAACGAGACCGCATCTTGTTGCTCAAAATTTCCCTGCTTGTACCTGAAAGTAGCATGGAACTCTAAAGTAAACTCCTCATATTGTGGAGCCATACAACACAATGCAGCCCTGAACTTATCACCCAGCAACGCCTCGATCCTATCTCTTTGGCCAATGTGATCTTGAAGCGTCCAATCTATCATCCTAAATTGTAGTAGATTTGTATCAATCAAGGTATCCAATTTCTGCGATTCCTGAGTTCCCAACTCAAATTGCAAAAGCGGGTGTTCTCGAAGCCTCGTGACTCTACAGTTAGGGATACGTTCTCTGGTATGATACTTGATCCTCCTTTGACCCAGATTTGGATTATAGTCCTGCTCAGCCGCGTCCCCTCGCGAGCGCAGTGGTGGGCCTCTTCGCTTCCTTCCTGATCTACTTGACGAACCTTCACCTGACATATCTGCACATGAATAATCAAACAAAGAAAAGAAAAGCAGAAAGTCAGTATTCACAAACTATTTTTTTTATTTTTGTATTTTTTTTTTGTTTCGGGTTAGTTCACTAACTAGACTCAATGACATTACCTCCCTCGGCACTTTAATTGTCCCCAATTAAACCTAAGTGCCAAAACAAACCGACATTGAGTACAGAGCTTAAGTTATCCCGAACCAAACCATCTCAATTTCCGAATGTTCCCAAACCAAGCCACCGACACAGACACAACCAAAACAGCCCCGAACTTACCCATCCGCACTGCATTTATCATCAAAGAACAATCTAACTAAACGACACGATGAAGAACCGACACCTAAACATGCAAAACTACCCACTACCGATCAAAACTCGAAGACTAAAAGATTACAAAATTACAAAATACAAGAAAACATACCTGTAGAGCGAGTTAATCAGTAAGAAAACTAAGAAACAAGAGGTACACCCAGAACCCCGTGAAAATGTATGCTGGTGAGTGAACAAATGAGTAGTTTCTGGTAGGTTTCAGGTGTAGGATGAGATGATAGGTGTAAGAGGGTAAAAAATGGTGAATGGGGTGTAAAAATGGTGGATTTGTGGTGGGTTGGTGGTGGAGGCCGTAAGGTATTTTAGGGTTTGTAAGGAGAAAAGTGACTGCAGGTTTGAGGATGAGAGGTTTTGTTCTGGAAGAGAAAGGGGGCTCGCGGCCCGCAACTTATATCTTCAATCCCTCGCAGGTTGCGAGGGACTCGGTGGACTGGCGAATAGGATTAAGGGCCTCGTGGAACGCGAGGCTTTAACATGTATACCCCTCGCGGGTGGCGAGGGGCCTATTTCAACAGAAAGTTTCGAGATGTTGCCAGCTCCCATGCCTTAGAAAAAATTATAAGTTTTCCAAACCTCCCAAAAACCCATTCCAAATAAAATCTAACACTGAGACTTACCTGGAAATTCGTTTTCCTGTCAATCGTTGCTCCCCAACGGTGATGTTTTCCTTCACAAGAATAAAAAACACAAGACACAAAAACAAAAACTACATAGTGTTTCAAACGGTGGCCATTTACTTTCCATGTATTCCCATCGGCTTCATCTAACAACTCAATCGTCCTGTATGGAAAAACCTGCTTGAACACATATGGTCCCGACCACTTGGACTTCAACTTCCCCCCAAACAACTTCAACCGGGAGTTATAAACAAGTACCTTATCCCCCTTTCTAAACTCCCTCACTCTCCTAAGCCTCCTATCGTGCAATGCCTTAGTTTTCTCCTTAATATTCCATGAACGTGCATATGCCGCATCCCTAAGCTCCTCTAACTCATGAATTTGGAAAAATCATTTTCGAGCGGCTTCGGTTAAGTCTAGGTTCACGGTTTTGAGAGCCCAAAGTGCACGATGTTCCAATTCTATGGGTAGGTGACATGCTTTTCCATAAACGACCATAAACGGAGTGGTTCTTAAGGGTGTTTTGTATGCGGTTCGGAACGCCCATAAAGCATCATCTAGCTTCTCGGACCAATCTTTCCTATTTTTCCCTACGGTTTTCTCTAGGATTCGCTTCACTCCTCGATTGGCATTCTCAACCTGACCGCTTGTTTGGGGGTGATATGCGGTGGACAAATGATGAGTGACCCCGTAGCGTGCTAACGCTTTTTCCATCATGGCGTTGCAAAAATGAGTGCCACGGTCACTTATGAGAGCTCTAGGTGTACCAAAACGAGTGAATAACTTCTTTAGGAATCTCACCACCACTCGGCCATCATTTGTGGGAAGAGCTTGAGCCTCTACCCACTTTGAAACATAGTCAATCGCCACGAGGATGTACCTATTCCCACTAGAGATGGGGAATGGTCCCATGAAGTCAATGCCCCAAACGTCGAATATTTCAAGGATCTGGATTGGATTTTGAGGCATCTCGTTCTTGGATGAGATATTGCCGGTACGTTGGCACGTATCACATCTCCTAACAAACTCTAAGGCATCCTTAACTACCGAAGGCCAATAAAACCCACAATCAAACACCTTTTGGGCGGTGGTGTGAGGACCATGGTGACCTCCCGTTAAACCCTCATGAACATGCCTAAGGATCTCATTACCTTCCTCCTTCGTCACACACCTCCTAAGAATCCTATCTCCTCCTACCCTAAAAAGAAATGGTCATCCCAAATGTACCTCCTAGCATCCCTAAAAAATTTCTTCCTCTGTTGGGTTGTCATACCCTTCAGCACAACTCCATTCGCTAGGTAATTTGCCAAATCGGAGAACCATGGCATACCTTCCTTCTCCGCTGCCACAAACTCAACCTACTCGTGAGGGAATTTATCACCTATCGCCTCCTCACGAATCTCCTCTCTCTTCGGGTCCTCCAACCGTGACAAATGGTCGACCGCAACATTCTCCGCTCCTCTCTTATCCTTAATTTCTATATCGAACTCGGAAAGCAATAGGATCCACCGTATGAGACGTGGCTTAGCATCTTTCTTTTGGAAGAGAAAACGCAAAGCAGAATGATCAGTGAAAACGGTGGTTTTCGAAAGCACGAGGTATGAACGGAATTTATCGAATGCGAATACTACGGCTAGGAGCTCTTTCTCTGTGGTGGTATAGTTTTATTGAGCATCATTTAGAGTTTTGCCCGCGTAGTAGATGGGGTGGAAGTGCTTATCCCATCTTTGCCCCAAAACTGCACCAACTGCGTAGTCACTCGCATCACACATGAGCTCAAAAGGCAAGCTCCAGTCGGGTGATATAAGAATGGGGGCACTGATTAACTTTTCTTTCAAAAAATCAAAGGCTTTGAGACACTCCTAATCGAAGACAAACGGGACATCCTTCTCGAGGAGTCGGGTCATGGGCCGAGTAATTTTGGAAAAATCCTTGATAAAACGCCTATAAAAGCCCGCATGACCGAGAAAACTACGGATCGACCTAACACTCGTCGGTGGGGGTAACCTGCTGATTGTATCTATTTTGGCTCTATCCACCTCTATGCCATCTCGTGAGATCTTATGGCCTAACACTATCCCTTCCGTCACCATGAAGTGACATTTCTCCCAATTCAACATCAACTTCGTCACCGTACACCGCTTCAACATCTTCCCCAAATTAATCAAACACTGATCAAACGAGCCTCCATAAACCGAGAAGTCATCCATGAAAACTTCCATGGAAGTCTCAATCATATCCTGGAATATAGCGACCATACAACGCTGGAAGGTAGCCAGAGCGTTACATAACCCGAATGGCATGCGGCGGTACGCATATGTGCCATAAGGGCATGTAAATGTCGTCTTATCCTGATCCTCCGGTGCGATGGGAATTTGGAAGTAACCCGAAAATCCGTCGAGAAAACAGTAAACTGTTGACCCGCCAGACGCTCCAACATCTGATCGATGAACGGTAGAGGGAAATGATCTTTCCGGGTGGCGTCGTTTAATTTTCGGTAATCAATGCACACATGCCAATCGGTGACCGTACGCGAAGGGGATTAGCTCATTCTTCTCATTCATGACCACTGTCATCCCCCCTTTCTTCGGGACAACTTGGGTCGGGCTCACCCATGGGGAATCAGAAATTGGGTAAATCACCCCGACATCTAGCAACTTCAAAACCTCCTTCTTCACTACCTCTTGCATGTTTGGATTGAGACGCCTTTGAGGTTGCACCACCGACTTATATTCATCCTCCATAAGAATCCGGTGAGTACAATAGGCGGGGCTTATGCCCTTAATATCCGAAAGGCTCCATGCAATTGCCTCTTTGTGCAACTTCAGCACCTCTAACAACCTCAACTTCTCCTCCTCCATCAACTTAGAGGAGATAATAACGGGAAGACTCGAACCCTCTCCTAAATAAGCATACTCTAGGTGTGAAGGCAAAACCTTTAGTTCTAAAGGGGTTGGTATCTCTAAGGGAGCTCTCTCACTCTCATTCCTTACCTCACTAAGCTCCATCACCTCGGGAAACCATAGGGTTTCCTCCTCTTCTTCTTCTTCACTCTCCTCCAATTCATCAAGCACTCCCCCTCCCAACAAATCGACTCCACTGATATACTCGAGACATTGGTTGTCACACCCTCAAATTCCACTAACGGAGTTTTACCGTTTTGGAAGGTGACAAACCAGGATCTCAGACATTAGTTACTTCAAACGACACTATATGGGACTTGAAATGTCAAAACATAAAAGTTCAGAGTTAATGCGGAAGCGTAAACGTTAATATGAAATCAAAAGTAATACACGCAATAGGCGTCAATCAATGTAAGTAAGTAAACTGTTTCAAATGTTTGAAATGGATGATATGACAGTAGGACTCCATGCATGTCCTAAGTGTACAAGCTGTGCCTTAGCGACCTGAGAAACATGTAAGAAAAAGTGTCAACACGAGGTTGGTGAGTTCACAGGTTTCAAGTTTACAATAAGAGTGTGTTTGCCAGATTATGTACATTCAATATGCATATCTATAGGTAGCTAGCCTATGTTCATGTTTTACTAAAGCGCTCGCAACCGAAGCTGACTGTGTTTATATGCCTCCTGCCAGGTCTATCAACTCTGGCCAATGTGAGTAGGCTAACATTTCACCCGTTCGATATCCAATCGAGTTAGCGCGACTAATGCGGGTGGGATTTGTCAAACCCAGTAGTACTACTAAACATTACCTCGCTAAGATCCATATTAACGGTTCGATACAAGATGAGGACTTTCTGTGATAGTGTGTTACGCTTAGCCTTAACAGTGATATCATAATAAATACCATAATCAGAATAGTTGCGTCATGTTTTCTCCCCCAACGGGAAAAACATGTAAAATGATATTTGCTTGCGTACCTGTTTCTCCCCCACGGGGAAAAAAAGTAAAAGTATGATAATTGGTATTCATGTTTGTTTCTTCCTCAACAGGAAAACAAGTAAAATACGTTTGTGTGTAAGCATGTTTCTCCCCCAAGTTAAAACAGTAAAAAGGGCCGTGAAAACTCACATGCGTTGCGTAGTAGGTAGTATCACACAATTATGAGATTTAGAATCTCAAGTGTTAGCATGCACGGCTTACGTATGCCCTATAATTATAACACATAAGTTAGGGACATATGGGATTTGTGACGACGACACGGAAGTTATAACACCTTAACGCTTTCTAGGGGTTTGAGAGTAGACGAACGTGTCTACGGAATTATATAAATTTCTTAATATAATCATTAAGGAAAAAGCGTTACGTGTCGTACGTTAATAACAAATACTAAATAAATAAATACATTCGTACGTTAAAGTCGTTTACAAAAGTTAGGAAAATAATATAATTAAATATATTATTTTTAGGTTCGAAGGATTTACTAAAATAGTCATTTGTGTGGAAAAATAATAAATATATTATTTTTAATCGAGTATATAAACGTGGGTAAATAATATAACAATTATATTATTAATTTGATTTGAAACTTCACATGAGGTATAAAACGATACGAAATAATATAAACTATATATTATTTTATAACACGAATCACGGGTTGAAAATAATATAAATATATTATTTTATACGAAGATATGGTTTGAAAATAATATAAATATATTATTTTAAAAGTGGATAATTAATATAAAAATGGGTTATAAAATCAAAACCGAGCCTACGGTTGTTTTCTGGGTATAAAACACTTTAATATATTAATATAATAACATGGGGTTGAGTTTTAATATCAAAATAATATTAAAAATCGGTTTTAAAAATAAAATTGTGTGGAGAGACTCGAACCCGGGTCTCTCTCACACAAGCACACTGCTTTAACCAGTCCCACCCGCTAGGGTTATCGCAACAGAATCCGGGTCAAGTGGCTTTTGATTCTTAACTCCCCTGAGTTCATCCCTTTCACACAACCCGATTGATCCTAGCCTAAATTCCTTCGATTTCGAAAACCATTGATCAAAACAGAAGAGGGGATTTGATAATCGAGACAATGAGAATCTGAATGTGATGTTTAATTGCAAAATTAATGAGTTTAGTTTCGTTAAATCTCAGATAAAAGACTCGAAACACTAGGACACGAACACCGAATCGATTTGGATGATTCTGATAGTGAAAATTGTTAAAATTATAGGGTTTTTACTATATCAGACCTTGCGAATCCAATGGTGTGGTTTAATTTCATTTAAATCATGTTTAAAATTAAAAACCCCCAAATCCGCATATGAACAAACCCTAGATATGGTTTGAGTGAAATTCGATGATTCCTAATAAAATTGATATGGGGTTTTCACTAAAGGAAGGTTTACGAAACTGTTGGTATGATTTAATTTGATTGAAATCGGTTCTATGGTGTAGTTCGATTAAACCGTAAACATGATGAATCCTAGAATTGGTTTATCATCAATTCGATATTGTGAGCCCAATTAATCATAGGGTTTTTGATTTATGAAGATAAACGAAGCTAGAGATGTGTTCAACTACCTGATTAGATGTCAGATTGATGGAGATCGGTTAGAACCTAGCCCCGACGTGCGCGAGTTAGTCTCTGGTGATTTCTACCGCGATTCCAGTGGAATTGGCGGGTGAAAAAGCTTCTGAGATGATCACCGAGTGTGAGAAGAGTATCAATTTGCGAATTCGTATACGAGAAACGATGAATTCGATTAATATTGGCATTGGGTCGACGGTTATAGCTTAAACACTTATTAGTGGGTTTAATTCGACAATGATTATGATTAAATCGAGAGTTATGATCGTTAATGCAGTGTACGAGTCAAATCAGTTACGGAATCGAACAGATTTCGGTTGTAGAATTCGAATTTGTGATCAAAGGCTACGGGGTTTGACTCCCAGAAGTCAATCGAACCTAGAATCATGATTTTTTACTTTTTAAAAGTCAACATAACAGGTTTTGGGTAATTACATGATCAGTCCCTGCGATTTATTGTATTTAGGTTTAGCAGATTGGCCGAAACAGTCCTTGGGATTTAATTTTGTTAAATAAGTTAAGATTTAACTGGATTTAGTTAACGGGGTTAAGTTTTTAAAAGAATATTTAACGGGATTGTTAACGGAGTTAACATGAAAAGTACGGATTGTCACATCGGTCCACGCCCGACATGAATGAATTCAAGAAATAGACGGAGTGGCATGGACCGCTAAAATCACTAGAATCGTTTGGGTGTTGCATGGATCTAGCTACCTCAAATGTGACCTTCTTGTCACCAACGCAGAGTGAAATTTTTCCGTCATAAACATCGATGAGTGCCTTTGCGGTGCGCAAGAATGGACGGCCTAGAATGATAGGAACTCCCTCATCAGCTTCCATATCAAGAATGACAAAATCGACCGGGAAACAAACTTATCGACCTTAACAAGTAGATTTTCAATGATACCACGAGGGTATTTGACGGAACGATCGGCTAAGGATAAAGTCATGCGAGTGGGTGAAAGTTCGCCTAGGTCTAGCTTCTCATAAAGGGAAAACGGCATCAAGTTGATGCTAGCACCTAGGTCGGCTAAAGCTCTACATTGGGTATCACTACCGAATAGGCATGGAATGGTGAAGATACCCGGATCCGTCAGTTTTTCCGGTAATTTGTTCAAAACAACCGCGGAACAACCTCTGGTCAATGGAATGTTTGAGAGCTCCCCCAATCGATCCTTTCTTTTAAGAAGGTCCTTAAAAAACTTGGCATATTTGGGCATGCATTGGAGAGCCTCAATGAACGGGAGATTAATTTTTAGTTGTTTGAACATGTCAAGAAAATGCCCGTATTCCTTGGCATATTTCTGTTGCTTAAGGCGGGTAGGATACGGGACTTGTGAAAGATCTATAACTGGTGAAGGCCTAGACTCTATCGGTCTCTTCTCAACGCTCCTCTCCACTTGGGGCTCGACGGTGTGTGCGGTAATTGCTGGGTCTAGCCTAGATTGCACTTTACCGGGAGCCTTCAACTCAATTTCTTTATCAACTTGCTCCTCCTCCTGTACCTCTACCCCTTCTCTCACTTTCTATTCACCTAAAATTCTTCCGCTACGAGTGGTGATGGCTTTCGCATGAGCATTCGGATTGAGTTGAGTGCCACCCGGAAATTGACCGGGTAACCTCTCCTCAAGTTTTCTAGCCATGTCACCAACGGACCTTTGAAGGTCAAGGAAAGCGGACTGCTGATTCTTAAGAAGAATATCGTGTTCAGAAAGAGTTTTCTGGGTGACCTGATCCTTAACAACTAACTGTGACAGGACTTCCTAAATTCTATCTAAACCCTTGTTTGAACCCTGACCACTAGATGATCCCTGACCAACTGAACCTCCATTACCATTACCCTGTCCCTGGTTGTTAAACTGATTTCCAAACTGACCCTGTCCACCTAAACTCCCAGAACTGAACTGACCTTGACCCCGATTAAAATTAGATTGGAAACCAGGGGGGTTACCGGAAGAACGCCAATTTGAATTATTATTATTATTACGCCAGTTCGAATTATAGTTATTATTAGTAAAAGCATTTAATGGACCTCTCGACTGACCGGCTACGAAATCGACTTGTTCCTCACTCATCAACGGGCAATGTAAAGTGCTATGACCTCCCCTACAGAACTCACATTTGTCTACCTTGGCTTTTATCTCTTTCATCTCACGGTGCAAGTTCTCTAGAGCAGCAGCAACACTAGTATCCAGTGTGACCTGGTGAACACCTCATAAAGATGAGTTTGCACTAGTGATAGGAGTGGTATTCCTATTTGCTGACCGCTGCTCAGACTCAGATTTGGCAAAACTCTCAAACATATCTAGGCATTCGGTTACTGATTTCTTACCCATGAGGTTTCCTCCCGCTGAAGTATCGAAACGAGCTTTCGTGTCATAATTGAGACCATTATAGAATTTCTCTACAAGGGCCCAATCAGAGAGACCATGCTGGGAGCATCGAGCGAGTAGGTTTTGTAAACGCTCCCAAGCAAGGTAATAGGACTCATCGGGTTCCATGCGGAACGAGTGAATCTGATCACGGAGGCGAGATGCCTTAGCGGGTGGGAAATACTTCTTGAGAAATCCATCCCTAAGGGTGGCCCAAGTAGTGTATGTGCCTGCGGGTTGAGAATCGATCCAAGTGGCAGCTCGATCAGCTAGAGTGAACGGGAAAAGTTGGAGAAAGATGGCGTCATTGGTGGCTCCTTGTAGCTGGAACGTACCTAAAATGCGAGTGAGGCGGGCGATATGTGCAGGTGCGTCCTCATCATCACGACCGTGAAATTGACACGTGTTAGAGATGGCGATCATGATGTACGAGGGGATTTGCCATGAATTTTCATTGGCGATGGGTGGAATAGTGATGGGTGAGTTTACACTAGTGAATCCTAGGGTGGTTTGTTGGTGAACGGTCTGACGGTCGGCCATTTGGTCGACTCGGAAAGGTGGTGGGTTGTATGGTGGTGAAGAAAAAGTACTAACCTTCGGCGCGAAATCCGTTAGCGGGAAGTTGTTCTCCTTCTTTGGCTTAGGTAGCGGCCCCTTTGAGCGCGTATGCATAAACTGCAAAACTAACACAAGGAAACAGGTGAGAAGACTCTATTATTATACTAAATTTTTTTTTTTACGAAAGATAACTAAAAAGACACAACTGATTAGATACCTACGACTCAAAATATTACACAAGTAGTACGTATTTATTATGCAGTCTGATCAAAGCTAATGAACGCAATCGCCAAGAGTCCTCGGCAATGGCGCCAAAAACTTGATGTTCTAAACGTATGGTTATTAAATTATTAACTAAATTAACCTATTCTAGAAACTAAGTTATACTCTAGACTCTCTAAAACTCGACTAAACTACTAACCGGCAAGTGAACCGATCGACTCTAGTACAGCTAAATAAGTCCGGAAATCGAACCCACGAAACTCTATTTATTACGTAAATTAGACTCACTTAAACTAACTGACTGACACGACTAATTGTTTTTATATATTTTTTTTGGGGGGGGGGTTGTCTAAAATCCTAAAAGAAAAGCGATTAAATTACTATCAATTAACTGAATTACCTAAGAAACGAAGGTGATTTTGGGTTTTACTTCAGATGACGATGGGTAACTACCTAGACTGGAATCCTGGGATACTTTGAGCTATACTTTAAACGGATGCAAGTTAATAAGGAACCGGGATCATAAATTTCTAACCTCTTGAGACACCGAACAGGACTCCCGACCCTTTTCGGGAAGACACCTAAGGAACTCTGAAGGCTGCTGAAAACACCGGTTGATCTAGACTTCCTCTCGGTTATCTAAATGTTTATGTAAAGTACCCTAATATGACCTACTCCCTCTCGGGTTGTAAACCTAGGATGACTTGGGTTCTTGATTCGACTCGATAGACAAATATTAGCAAGGAAACTACGACAGACTTCTCTCAAAGACCACCCTAACAATTTACCAATTTAGACCTATCAATAATCTCGCACCTCTTGGCTATTAAGATTAGTAAAACACCTAGACCTATTCAATTATCAAATATTGCTTCTAAGGTATTTTGGCCAATTAACCCAACAAATCACAACGCAAGTTAATGATCTAGCATGACCCTATTACGCAAAAGACATTCACCAAAGATCATACGAAGCAATATATAACAATTAGAATAATTCTAAGCATGCATATACAACGAATCAATAATCAAGTTTGCTACTTTATCATGAAGTCCAAAATTAACAAGCATCCAATATAAAAATCACAACTTTAGCATCCCATTCATCATAATCTAGGTAGTTTATCTAATTTAGCTACTCATCATTATCCAAATCAAAGACGCAATTTCAACAAAGTGGAAATACATGGTAAAAATTAAGAAAACAAAGAATTGATAAACCCGGATAGCCAAACCACGAGCTTGATTGATCCTAGGACTCCAACCTTTAACCGTTCTCCTTCTTGCTTGAAATTGCTCCAAAATCTCTCCAAAATTCGTCCTAGATAATTCAAAATTGGCTAGGGTTCTACAAGTATATGATTGAGATGTATTTATACCCCAATCCAGCATCAACCCACCTGAAAGTCGAACCGTTCTGTGGAAAATAGGCCCTCGCCACCCGCGGAGCCCATTGGCTTCCCTTCTCGCGGGTGGCGAGGAGGTAAAAACTGTGTGTTGTGATACAACTCCCTCGAGGCCCGCGAGGGACAACTCTTGACCTTCTCGCGGGTGGCGAGAAGGTGTTTCTTTTCGAATTTCATGCTTTTAATTGACTCTTGACCTCCCGATCTCTTCCGGTACTCGGTTTTGCATATTTTTGACTCGTTTTCTGCCCATTTCAGCAACAACTATCACTCGAGACCTGGTAAACACAAATGGATCAGCAGTAACATATTCTAACTAAAAACTAAAAGAAAACTAAACAAAACCACTCAAACTGAACACGATAAATGGGTGTGTTTTGCAATACATCAACTCTTCTTCTCTCCCGATCCAACCCATGACATCCTCATCCAACACCCATGAATCCCTCCCTCTTGCCCACATGCTTGCAATTAAACTCTCACCATCAAATTATCTCTTTTGGAGAAATC
Organism: Smallanthus sonchifolius; assembly: GCA_023525975.1. NCBI lineage: Eukaryota > Viridiplantae > Streptophyta > Magnoliopsida > Asterales > Asteraceae > Smallanthus > Smallanthus sonchifolius. The sequence continues at coordinate 65,652,074 of CM042031.1, read as the reverse complement.
AAATGATTTACCTCCTCACTTATCAAAACCTTCTTGATCACGTTGATGGCTCTAAAAATGCCCCCCCCTTCGGTCCTCACTGTCGGAGAGAAGCAAACCGGTAATCCGGCATTCGATTCCTGGGTTGCAGCTGATCATCGCTGCATCATTTTGCTTAATGCTTCGCTGACAGAAGAAGCCATCTATGTTGTTGTGGGACTCACCACAACCCGTGCGATGTAGATCGCCTTTGAAGACGCCTATTGCAATGCGTCCATTGAACGGGTTCAAAATCTTCGTGACCAACTTCGGTTAACTTTCTTCAAGTTGTGGAGTTTGGACGTTCCTTCAAGTTTATCTCGGATCAACTTTCTGCCATTGGCCATCCAGTTGAGGCAACAGACCAACTCCACTGGTTTTTTTGTGGATTAGGTCCGTCCTTTGAAACTTTTTCCACATCGGTTCGTGCGTCCAACCCCGCTCCAACCTTTTCAGATTTACTTGCATGCGCGAAGAATCATGAACGCTTTATCAAGGCTTTGCATGATCCTAATTCACCTACAGTAGCCTTCTCGGCTCACTCCACCAACACCATTCCTTCTCGAGTTCATGCACGAGGCCGCTATCGCCCCAACAGAGGTAATCGGGGCTCCTATCGGCCACCGGGACAATTCAATAATCGCTCTCGGAGGACCCCCCATTGTCAATTATGTCGGAACCAGGGCCACTGCTTACCCTACCCTAGCCACCTATGCCGCAAATGCTACACTATCGGATGAGAATTTAGCCCACTCGTGGACCCGATTGGTATGTTGTTGATTCGGGTGCCACCGACCACATGACCACCAACCCCAACATCATCTTGAACCCTACTCCACCCAAAGGTAATGAACAGGTTTTCTTTGGTAATGGCCAAGCCCTTCCGGATTCTCACACGGGTAACATGAAATCATTTGGATCTCTTAATTTACATAATATTTTGGTGGTTCCAAATCTTACTAAAAATATCCTATCTGTGAGTAAAATTACTAAAGACAACCATGTGGATGTTTTATTCTCATATCCCTATTTTTCAATTCAGGATCGGGACACCAAACAGGTTCTAGCCAATGGTTGCCATGAATATGGCCTCTATGTCTTACACACCAAACATGAAGCTTTAGTTGCTTCTTCAACTTCTCCTAAAGCTTCCTATGAAGTGTGGCATTCAATATTGGGACATGTTTCTTTTGATGTCTTATTATATTAAAAAAAACTAGGTTGCTTATCTTTCTCGTCTATTTTGCCAAAACCTTGTAGCCAAAGCAAAACGCTTACCTTTTGATAATAATATTAAGCGTGCATTACAACCATTGGACTTAATACATTGTGACCTATGGGGATCGGCACCGGTTAAATCCGTGGAAAATTACTTATACTACGTGGTATTTGTTGATGACTTCTCCCGATTCTCATGGCTCTATCCGTTACGTGCAAAGTCCGAGTTTTTTGATGCTTTATCTATCTTCATGAATTTTGTACAAACACAATTCTCAAGAAAAAATAAAATATTTCAAAGTGATTGAGGAACTGAGTTCGTAAATCATCGAGTAAGGAAGTTATTCGAACAGAATGGAACATTGCACCGTTTATCATGTCCTTATACACCTCAACAAAATGGACGAGCCGAAAGAAAACACCGCCACATTGCGAATTTACTGATGAACGGTAATAATTAATTTTATTTATTTTGATATTAAAGTGTTTTAAAATATTTCATTTTTCTATAGTTATTTGTTTTTAAATGTAAAAAAGTAACCGCATGTAACAAAATCTAATTATAATAAAATCAAATACAATATATGTTTAATGTTTAATAAATATACAAAAGAGAAAACTTGCTAAGAACATGGAGGGTTTCGAGGTGGTGTCTTGTATCGGGGTCGTGTTGTGTCTCGCTCTCGTTCGATCAACATTTGTTCTATTGTCGCCTGGGGTCTTTCCATCTTGTGTTGGTCAGCATCCCGCTCTCTCCACATCGTCTCTAACCATGTTTCTAAGCCGTTTATCTACACACATTGTCACACCCCAGTTCTCAGATACTGGTTATAGTGACGTTGATACAGAAACACACAGCGGATTACCTTTCAGTCTCTCCAACAATGATAATGTACCCAAAAGACGGATCACATTTCGGTCTCACTGTCCACAATATATCAAAGATGCACGGGGTAATCTAAGGATAACAACTATGACACGGATTAGCAACAAATACTAGAACCCTAAGGGAATTTCTTCTCAGACAAATCACACTCAGAACCTAATACGAAGACTAACCGACTACCTCTCACCTTTCGGGTATCGAGATAAGAACACTCAGCTCTAACCTACTCTCAATCACAATTCCTATGGAATACTACGTCTAGCAAACCATCAAACAACCACAAACACACAGTCTATGATCTAGATATACTACTCAAACTGAAACACATTCACAAGCAACATATGGAACTATAATCAATTGCAAATCAGGTTCAAAGCATGCATAACATCATATTTATCAAACCAAGATCATTTACAAAATCATTAAACCAACATATGAAACCAAAAACCGATAAAAATAAGAACTTTATCAAGTATTCATCATAGACCCAGGCAGTATTAACGTTTTAGCCTACAACCATACTTAGAACAACCATAACATCAGTAATTAAGCAAAACATAGGTTTAAACACAGAAACAACGAATAAAGATTCAAACTTTAAAACCGAATACGCTATTACAGCAAACCCGGGATCCAAAGTCTTTAACTTTGCACTTGATTCCACTTCCTAGCTCCCAAAATCGCCCTTAAACCTTCTCTGGACGGAAAAACAATCGAACTCCTTGAATAATGTCTATCAAAATCTATTTAATTTCAAAATCTAGGGTTTTGCAGAATTTCAAGCCTTTGCGTACCGCGAGGGAAATTCATAGGTCTCTCACGTACCGCGAGAGACAAAATAGTCGGGCCCGGATTTAGCTTTCCTCGCGTATCGCGAGACATGTACTCTCCTCCCTCGCGTACCGCGAGGGACTGATTTTCCAACATTTTAACTTTTGATCCCTGGGTTTCTTCTCTTGCTCGTTTTCCTCGGTATTTGACTTGTATTCCACACGAGCACCTGAAAATACAACAAAGACTCAATACGAAACTAAAACGACTCAAAACGAATACAAAACTATCTAAAAACGCACGAATACAAAGGAATAAAGATGTATGCTTTGCACAACATCAAACATCCCCACACTTAACCTTTTTTCATCCTCGAAAAAGTCTGTAATGGAATCATAACTGGACATAGCTTAACAACTCCAATTATCAATAAGCAAAACATACTCACGCGTTAAAAAGAAACAATCGGTATTTCTATCCGATTAAACCCAAGCACCAACTTTCAAGCCCCCGTTTAGTGTTCTAATTCATATTACCAAGTATATCAATCAATCTATGTGACTCAAACTTAAAAGTTACAGCTCTACCTAATCCCGTCTCACGATCATATTTAGGCCCGGATTAAACCATATAGATTTCACCCACCACGTTAAACTAAAATTTATAGGTTTTTAGAAATCAAGATGATCAGTAAATGAATGAATGAATATCAATGAGCATTATTAAGCAAATGAACTTTCGTCTAGAGGCGTTTCAACCAAGTCACTATCCCGGAAGGTAATACATAGACTACAGTTCTAATCATAAAGCGCATAAGAATCAACTTAGTGGTGTTTCAATCTGGCTGGAACCCGACGTATGACACATAGGCAAAACTTATATTTCAATCAAATACGCTCAAGTAATGGAATATGGATGCGGGCGCCACCGAAACTCGGATTTATTCTCATAAAAAGAGAGTGGTGTGCCAAGAAATTTCAAAAACCTCTAGATTTTAACTTAACGTGGTACCTATCACCCTATGTTGACAGTTTCAGTATTACTGATTACCCTAAGATAAATACCCACAAGATATCATAATTTTAATTAAATTAATTCCTAATCAACACAAACAGGCTAGTTAAGCTCTACTAGCTGGCTGTAACTACCAAAACATCACTAATTCAACGCGTTTTCAATTATTTATTTCATTTAAAACTCAACAAGCAGATCCAGATGTACTATCATTTTCCATGTATTTTGCAAAAAACTTTTGATTTCAAAGGACATTTTTTCAAAAATTTCCAATTTTTTTTTGTATTTTAGACAAACTGGACTCTACGACGTCTCCCATCCCCACACTTGAAAGACAAATTGTCCTCAATGTGAAGTTAGAAACAACTAAAAATAAAAATGCAAAAATAAACAGGAAGCGACTTAGCTGGTAATGTATGCAAGATATGTATCCAGCTTCGTTCTTCCTTTTGTGCACCGTATAACATTTCGGTCGCGGTTGCACACACGCTGTCTGGTTGCCTCTACAAGATATATAAGATCATAATCGACCCCATCCGAATGGAGATTGAGTACGGATGGAGCGATCAATACCTGCACAAATAAACTCAAACAAACCCGCAACATTAAACTGACACAAGTTACAGACTCAAAAATAAAATAAAAGACTCGACTGACTCACTAAGACTCAAGATAGATAGTAGGGAGACGTACCCGATGAGTGGCAAACACATAGACATGAATGCCAAAAGCAAGGTATATTATCGGTCACAAACGGTTCTTAAGTTCCCCAACGTAGGTGGTCGGTGGATGATGATGGTGATTATGGTTGATGATAGTAGATGGATGGTCTGTATGATGATAGATGATGAATGATGGTGATGGTGGGAGTGGTGAACGAAGAATTGTGGTAATGGTGGTGGATGATGGTGAGTACGGGAGACCATGGGAAAACAAGGAACAAAGGCTGAGTCAGGGGTCCCCCGCGTACCGCGAGAGCCTAAGGGGCACTCCTCACGTACCGCGAGGAGGCACAATTAAAGCCGTCCCTTATTTCTATCCTTCGCGTACCGAGGAACAATGGCTGGTATTTGACTTGTATTCCACACGAGCACCTGAAAATACAACAAAGACTCAATACGAAACTTAAACGACTCAAAACGAATACAAAACAATCTAAAAACTGATGTCGTCCAGACGGTCTATAAAATAAACTACTAAACCTAACCTAGACTCCTAAGTAATAAATGGAAAACCTTTGAACTAGACCGTACTGACAGGCAAGTGTACCTATCGAGTGTAGCACAGCTTAATGGTAAACCGGAATAGACACTGAATAAAAAAACTAGACCATGACTCAGACTAAAGATTGATTTGGTTTGGGGGGTTGACTACACTAAGGATTATCACTAATAATGTAGAAAACTAAGGCCGACTCAAACTACCAAGACAAAGACTAAGGTGAAATCAGGAATGGGAAGAATATTACCTAGGTCGGAATCCTACTTGCAAAGTACAACTTCTACCGGTTCTGGAAACTAAGATGGATCTGGGTCTCTAAAGATGACAACGAAAGACTACCTAGTGGATCCCTAATCATTGTCAGGGTGTCACCAACTAAGCTACCTAAAGTGTATTAAACTCACCAGATGGTTAGATCACCTTTCGGGTATTTCCAACTACGATAAAGTACCCTAATAAACAGATCACCTTTCAGTCTCACTGTCCACCATACATTCGAAGAATGAATGGGGTAATCTCAGGTTAAAAACTACGATTCGAACTAGCAACAATCATTAGACACCTAATACCAACTTCCTCTCAGACAGCTGACACTCGGATTCCTAATAACGAAGACTAGACGACTATCTCTCCCTTCTCAGGTATTGAGACAGGACACACACTCAATCTAATCAAGGATTAACCAACACTCCTATGGATTACTACGTCTATCAAACCACTCAGGCCACAAGCAATACGCAAACAACCTAAACATGCATCTATTAATGAAAGACATTCAACAAGACAACATGAGGAACATTAATCAACACAAAACCAGATCTAAGCATGCATATACATCATAATAATCAACTCAAGATCTCTTACAAAATCATAAAACCATCAATTAGAATCCAAAACCGATAAAAATCTGAATCATGCTTAAACAACCAAAACAGAAGTAGAAACACAAAACCATGGTATCAAACAAACAAATCAAGATCAAACGAAAGAGAATTGGAACCCGAAAAGCTATCTCTAACCACCTCGGATCCTAAAGCTCTAAACTTTGACTCCAATTAGCTTCTTCTCTCCCAAAATCGTCCTAGAACTCTATCTGGACGGCTAAGATACCAACTCCCCTAAGAATGGCAATCAAATTCTATTTAAATCAAAATTAGGGTTTTTTTCCCGGAATTTTGTTCCCACGCGTACCGCGAAAGAATATGGTAAGCCCCTCGCATACCGCGAGGGCCAAAATAGTTGCGGCTAATTCTGAAGTTTTTCGCGTACCGCGAGATTTTCTCTTCTGGTACCGTGAAGACTTGATTTTCTTCATTTTTCACTTTTGAACCCTGGACTTTCTTCTCATGCTAGGTTTCTTCGTATATTCACTTGTAATTATCTCGAGCTCCTGAAAACACAACAAAGACTCAAATGTATATCAAAACGACTCAAAACAAACTAATAAAAAACGCACTAAAACAATGGAATAAAGATGTGTACTTTGCATTACATCAAAAACGCACGAATACAAAGGAATAAAGATGTATGTTTTGCACTACATCAAACAATGAGTGGAGAGCTTCAGGGGATGGAATAGACACGTGGAAGAGATTTCATGGAATAGTATGTTGTGAAGAGATCTTTGCAGGTGGTGGTGCATCCATCAGACCACACGTGGAGCAAAGAGATACACAGTAAACACTTATTACATGGGGGCACGTGGAACAAAGCCAGCAGATATAGTAAGCTCTTGTACATCACACAGTGAAAGTAGTCTAGAGCCAAAGCACTTTTCACAATAATTCTCTAAGGCTGCCTCCAATGTTGTGTTTTTCCTTCTGCCCGTGGCCTACCTGGATCGCCCTTTCAATGTGCTTGCGTTGTTTGGCCGCAGCCCGTCACCATGCGCCCGCCCACAAGGGCAGCTATTGTTTGAAATCTGATGGGCCCCATTTGAAATTAAATTGTTATTCTTTCTTTCTTTAATTTCTAGCGTTAACTTTTTTTTATTTTAATTTAAAATGTAATTAAAACTTAAATTAAATTATGGTTTAAACATAATTAAAACCTAATTTAAAACATAAACTTATTTTAAATCTTACAAAATTACATTATTAAACATGAAAAAATCTAATTTAAAAAAGAGTAAAACATAATTAAACCTAATTTTAAATAAGATTAAAACATAATTAAAGATGCACGATTGAATCAAACAAGCAATCTGAATCCGTTGAATGCTCGTCTTCCCATGGGTCATGGTACCTCAAGCGCTCGTCCTTTGTTTCCTCGTCTTCATAATTTGGTTCGTATTCCGCTCCGGGGTCAGTGATGTGTCCGTCCTCTGAATTAGGGACGTGCTCGTCCCCAAGTTGTAGTTGGCCGAAGACTTGGTCGAATTCCCAATTCCATTCTTCATCCGTCCATGTCAATGGTTCATCAGCGGGAGGCGAAAGATTTGCATGTCTTACAGGTTCACGTATTCACCGGAAAATAATTTGAAAATGAAGTTGTTCAAAAAACGTCAAGAGTCTGCAATAAAAGATGTGGAGAGAGCCTTCAGTGTCCTTCGAGCAAGGTGGGGAATTATACAAGGTTCAACAAGATCTTCTACCTTACCGGTGTTAGGTGATATAATGCATACATGTATTATACTACATAATATGCTTGTTGAGGATGAAGGTGCGGCCATAACTAATTGGTCATGTGAAGAGCACGAACCTGCTTTACCAAGCTATAATAATGGAGTTCCGTCACAATTTCAAACACATTTAGAGAGGTTTAGAGACTTACGTAGCCAAGAGGCTCACCAAGCACTACGAAGTAAAGCGATCTAGTAGAACATATTTGGGCGTACAGTAAGTAGCTTATTTATGTTTTCTATTTATTAACTTTCTATTGTCGTTTGATTTTATTGTTTTAGGTTGTTGTTGCTTTTATTTAATTTAATGTAATTTTAATTTTTGTTTAATTATCTAGTTATTTAATTGTTTATTAATTTAAGTTATTTCATAACTAATAATAATTTAAAAAAAAAAAAAAGATGATGTGAAAATAATTAGGTTGTTTGTGTGAAGCATAAGTATGGTAGTGTTGGGATAAAATGAGTTTATGAGAATGATGGGTGAAAAGCTGATATGGCATGCTGACTATGACTGTTTGTGGGAAAGATGGTTCTTAGCGTTGCGTGCAGTCTAATCATATAGATATGTAATAACGAGTCAGAGACTTAAACTCCTATTTTAAACTTTGCCTTTTATTTCCCTCATCACTTTCACTGTTGTCTTCCCCGACTCATCCCGTCTCCCTCCTCCCTTATAATCCCTTATAAAGCAACCTGCAACATATCCAAAATCACATCCATGCATACTAATAACATATAACGTGGGGACCTAATAATATAAATCCCATGGGCCTAATTTTTGGGGCTTGATTTTGAGAAAAAAATATTGTATTAGTAGGTAAATGTTGAGCGGATACCTTCCCCCCTTCTAGCCAATGTTTAAATCTGACCAACATAACTTAATTATTGGAATGTTCTCCATTAATACAAACAAATTATTGTGTTCAATGTTTTATAAGATAAGGATTTAGAATGGAAACTAATAACTTTTGGGTTAAAAATAAAATAAAATAAATAAATAAATTATTGTGTTCAATTTAATCATCTTCATCGTCATCATCTTGGTTGTCGGATCGACTACAATAACCCTACAATAAAGGTATAAAAAATAACCCTACAACAAAGGTATCAAAACGCAATATATACATGTATTAGAATTGCAAATAAACAAAATGTGTAAGTTATTGCAAATCATATACAAACATAATACGCAAATAATTTCTTAAACATCAATAACCCTACAATAAAGGTATCAAAATACATGTATTAGTGGACTTGGGTTAAACGAGTAATTTTGACCCATTTATAATGGTTACGTGTCATTTTGACTCATTTATACTTTGATTCGCAACATAATAACAAAATATATTTTACTTACCCAATCGTTTTGTGCCCGATCGTTGACCCATGTGGCGTGAGAAGTGTGCATACGTCTTCAACCCTCAACAATATATTCATCTACATATATACATACGTAGATAAGAGGGTTTCCTGCGTAGATAAGACCAGCTAAGACCAGTTTCGACGACATGTCGTCGAGATTGGGTCTTTTTTTAATTATTTTATTTAATTTAACTATTAAATAAAAATGATTTTTTAGTACACACATATCTCGACGACATGTCGTCGAGACTAGGTATTTCCTTTAAATAAAAAAACAATTAAAATTCTACTTGACAAAAAAAAAAGAAAAAAAATTAAAATGGGCAATTGCGACGACATGTCGTCGAGACTGCCTTTTTATGTTGTCAAGACTGTCCTGAGATGTCACCGATGAGCGCCAAAACTTTTCACTTTTTCCCGCTGGACCATCGCCGACGACATGTCGTCGAGAAAAGGTGAAAATAGTCAAAAAATTTGACTGGGACCATCGCCGACGACATGTCGACGTATTTGGGTGCCCTATCTCGACGACACATGTCGTCGAGATTGCCTCGACGAAACTGCTAAGATTTCTTGTGGTGATATGATCCTTGGAGAAATAACAAACTATATAATCTTAGATGGATAGCTTTTGTGAGTATCAAATGTTGAAGTTCTAAAGTAGAAATTCATGTGTGTTGGAAGGTTGAAGTCCTAAATGGACATACTGATAGGTTGAGACATAGAATAATTGATCATTGTGTTGGTTAATAATTGAACTTGTTGTAGTGGTAGAATTTCTGTTTAATGATCATGGAAGTTTCAAATGTTGAATTATGACTTTTTCGTTGTAGTTGAATGTATGGAAATGCTTTCAAGTAATAAGTTGTTATCATGTGTTTAGAACATGTATTATATCCATTTTTGAATGTATAACAGGTTGCATGTCTAGGTGTACCCCTCTGTCCTTTGTTGAATTTTTCCAAGTTCGGCGTACCTTACATTGGTCGGTGTAGGGTACGCTGGGTCATGTTTTCCGAAAAATTTGGTTGTGTTGATCAGTTCTTTAACATGATAATGGAAAGCGATGTTAAACATAAACGTGTACCTGGTAATCCAGTAAGGTTGGAGAGGGAAGACGTCATGATCTTGATGATGATCGGGTTCCCGTTTAGGATGTACCGTAATGATGGTTTAGGTGAGAATGATTCTCACGAATATGAGAGAGAGCACCGAGATTATGGTGTTGGTAAAACAATTAATCATTAGTTGTAACTCTTTAATAATCTCTCTATTTATATACATCCAAGGAGAAACCCTATTTAATGATAGTAAGGGTAATTACGTCCATCGAATAATTACCAATTAAATCATAGGGGTAAATAAGTCAATGATCAATAAATAGTAAATGATGATAAAGGCCACACAATTAATAGTGTGTCTTACATTCTCTCACTTGGCCGAGTGATCATTTATGATGAGCATTAGTAAGTCTGGCCAGATGTTAATACTCATTTTGGTTCAAAACCGAAACTATAGCAGAGAAATACAGTTATTGAATTAATATTAAACTCAAGACCCCCATTAATCATACTACAATCCCAGATTTAAAACTTAAGTAAACTTAGGATCAAATTGACAATTAAGCCTTTAACGTTGATTTGTATAATTATTGTCTATATGTCTGTAGGCATGCATGGACATATTAAGAGACAAACAAATTCAAATAAATGAGGAAAATTCATAAAACGTAAGTAAGTACATTAAGCTACTAAATAAGGTCTTTAGAAAAGCCCATCTTCGAAACATGTTCTTCGAATACTTTAGGAGGGAGACCTTTAGTCATCGGATCCGCAAGCATAACTTTAGTACTTATCTACTCAATACAAAGATTATTTTCCTCAACTCGCTCACGAACGAACAAGTACTTTGTATCAAGATATAATCCAGCTCCAGTCGAACTGTTACTGTTCGAGAAACTAACGGCAGCTGAGTTATCACAGTAAAGCTTCAATGGTCTAGAGATGGAATTAACTACTTTGAGTCCAATGATAAGATTCTTTAGCAACATGCCATGACAGGTCGCGTTATAAACAGCGATGTATTCAGCCATCGTAGTGGATGTTGTAGTTAACTGTTGCTTATGACTCTTCCATGAGATAGGTCCGCCGACTAACATAAAGATATACCCTGAAGTGGATTTCTTGTCATCCTTGCATTTAGCAAAGTCAGAATCAGAATAACCAACCACTTCTAAACTATTACTTCTTATATAGTCCCTTTCAGATATCGAAGCACTTTCTTAGCTGCTTTCCAATGATCAAGACCAGGATTAGTATGATAACGGCCTAGCATTCCAACAATATAAGCGATATCTGGACGAGTACAGACTTGAGCATACATAAGGCTTCCAACTACTGATGCATAAGGTATCATTCTCATTTGCTCCTTTTCAACCTCAGTTTTGGGACATTGGAATGAACCGAAAACACCTCCTTTAACTACTGGAGCTACAGAAGGAGAGCAGTGCTGCATGTTATAACGTGTGAGGACACGCTCAATGTAAGCCTTTTGAGATAAGCCTAAGATCCCGTTGACTCTATCTCAGTGTATTTCGATGCCAATAACATAAGAAGCCTCTCCGAGATCCTTCATGTCGAAAATAAGTGAGAGTAAACGCTTCGACTCATGCAACATATCTAAACTATTACTTGCCAATAGAATGTCATCTACGTAAAGGACAAGTATAGTGAAGTTTCTCCCACTCATCTTAAGGTAGGTGCATTGATCCACTTGGTTCTTAATGAAATGTTGTTTCTTCATGGTTTAATCAAACTTTAGGTACCATTGACGTGATGCCTGCTTCAACCCGTATATGAATTTCTTCAACTTACAGACTAGATGTTCTTGACCTTCAGGTTTAAAGCCTTCAGGCTGTCTCATGAACACGTCTTCATTCAAGTCGTCGTTGAGGAAAGCGGTGTTGACGTCCATCTGATGTAGATCAAGATTAAAGTGAGCTACTAGGGCCATCACGATGCTTAAAGAATCCTTTTGAGAAACAGGAGAAAAGGTCTCTTGATAGTCGATTCCTTCTTTCTGAGTGAAACCCTTTGCAACCAATCTCGCTTTAAAGTGTTCAATGTTTCCATTCGGATCCAGTTTAGTTTTGAAGACCCATTTACATCCTACGGGTTTAACTACGTTGGGTAATTCAACTAAATCCCAAACATCATTTTTCTTCATGGAGTCAAGCTCGTCAATCATAGCTTTATTCCATTCAGAAGACTGATCACTGCTAATGGCTTCATGATAAGAAGTAGGATCTGTAAACTTTTCGGCATCCATTTCAGCTTTAGTCAGGTAGGTAACATAATCATCAAAGTTAGTAGGTCTTTTGGATCTAGACGACCTCCTGAGTAGATTATTGGGTTCGACATTGTCTTCATGTCGGTCGTTTGATGTTCCTTCATTCTCAGGGATAAACGGAGTAGAATTAAGTTCTGTGTGAATAGGAAGTGGTGTAGTGACGTGCGGTGCAACGTCGTGTACAAGAGGAGTAATTGGAGGTAAAGTAAGTGACGAATCTCTCCCCCCGCTTCTTGTACTTCTTGCAAATCGTGATAAGGATTTTCACTGCTCCCACTGACCTTAAAATCCTCAAGGAATTTAGCATGCTTGGTATCTACAATACGAGTGACGTGAGAAGGACAGTAGAATCTATAACCCTTTGAGTGATCGGGATATCCGATGAAGTAGCAAGTGACCGTTTTCATGTCAAGTTTCTTTAAGAAAGGGTTATAGAGTTTAGCTTCGGAAAATACAGCCCCATACTTTCATATATCTTAGACTCGGTTTCCTTCCTGTCCAGAGTTCATAAGGAGTTTTAGGGACAGATTTTGAAGGAACTCTATGGAGTATATGAACGGCTGCTTTTAAGGCCTCGGTCCAGAGGAATGAGGGTAAACCTGAGTTGGCTAACATACTGCGTACCGTGTCCATTAGGGCCCTGTTTCTTCTCTCAGCAACACCGTTCTGCTGAGGAGTACCGTGCATAGTGTACTGGTTGACGATCCCCTGGCCTTTACAAAACTCATAAAATGGACCAGGAGCCTGACCCACATCAGTATGTCTACCATAATACTCACCTCCTCTATCTGATCTCACAACTTTTATTTGAAGATCAAGTTGTTTTTCAACTTCAGTTTTATAATCTTTAAAAGTTGCAAGTGATTCGGATTTTTCTTTAATAAGATCTAAGTACATATAACGAGAATAATCATCAATAAAAGTAATAAATGAAGTATGTCTAGTTATTCCAGGGATGGGATAAGGGCCACTAATGTCAGTGTGAATAAGTTCTAATAAATTGGAGCTCCTAGTGGCACCTTTCTTATTCGCTGCTGTCATTTTACCTTTAAGGCATTTGACACATGTTCCAAAATCATTAAAATCGAGAGAGGGTAATACTTCATCCTTCACGAGCCTCGATAAACGTTCTCGTGAAATGTGGCCTAAACGTTGATGCCACAACATAGATGAAGTTTCTAAGTCTCGTTTTCGTTTAGTCTTTGTTAAGTTCTCATTGATATTATATGATAACAAAGACTTGGAAAATTCATCATCTAGTTCAAACTTATAGAGACCACCATCCAGAAAACCACGACCAAACACTTGAGAATTAAAGCTAATAGTAAGTTTACCATGACCATGAGAAACATCAAAACCGTCTACGTCTAACTTTGGTCCTGATACATGATTCCGAGTAATCTAAGGAACATATAAGGTATCATAAAGTTTAATACATAAACCAGTTTTCATTATTAATTCTAAGGTTCCCACGGCTGCGACAACTAGCACCTTTCCATTCCCCAGTTTAAGTGTTCTTTGGTTTCTTTCCAGCTTCTGGATTGTACGGAATCCCTGAGTATAATTGGTTACATGAACCATAGAACCAGAGTCAAACCACCATGTGTTAGTTGGAACATTTAAATTAAAGGACTCAAGTATCATATTAAGATGATTACCTCTCTTAGCTAGCCACTCCTTGAAGTCTGGGCATTCTTTCTGCTTATGTCCGGCCTTGCGGTAGAACATGTAGTGAAACTTCCCTTTGGAGTTCTTAGAGCTAGAGGCAGCACTTGAATCTTGCTTTCGGACCATTGAAGATTCCTTTTTACAGAAATTTCCCTTCCTCTTCTTAGAATCACCAGTCATGAGGTAAGCCTCATCGGGTTTCTCCAACTTTAGGCGTTCTTCCTCTTGCACACACATAGCAATCAACTCACTCATCTTCCATTTCTCTTTCTGAGTGTTGTAGTTAATCTTGAATGCTTCGAAAGACGCAGGTAGAGAAGTCATAATAAAGTGCACCAGGAAACCATCACTGATCTCCATTTCAAGTCCCTTAAGCTTATGGGCCATGCTGTGCATCATCAGGATGTGCTCACGAATACCGATGATCCCGTCATACTTAATAGTCACCATCTTCAGAATAAGAGTGTTGGCATGCGCCTTAGAAGTTCCTTTGAATTGTTCTTCCACAAAATCCAGATAAGTCTTAGCATTAGTCGAATCTGGAATTGCTCCCCTGATAGCGATGCTAATGGATTGCTTTATCAGCATAAGAGACATTCAGTTGCACCTATTCCACTTCTCATGGAGTATCTTGTCGCGAGCGGTACTCTTATCAGTGAGAGCAGGGGGTGTAGTCTCTCTCAGTGCATAATCAAAATCCAGCATTGCGAGATTCAACATTAGAAAATCTTTCCAATAATGAAAGTTAGAACCGGTAAGAGTTTCAATTCCCATATTGGAAGCTGCAGTGAATTTAGAGTGAATTTAGATGAGAAGAATAAGATACATAACTAAATAGAAGAACTTAGGGTGAACTTATGGGGTACTAGACTAAGGCAGGCGGAAAGTAAGGACCATTATACTAAGAAAGCTGATCGCAGTTGAAGGTACAACCAAATTAAAACCTAAATACCTTTAGTAAAGGGTAAGTAGGGTATCGATTCTCGAGGAGCTCGTGGAAGGTTAACTGTTGCAACTAATTAAACTAGGCGATAAAAGTAAAACCGAATTTTGGATTTGATTAATTTTTAAGAACAACCGATTATGCACTTACTAAATTTAAAATTAAGAAATCAAAAATAAATGAGAGTAAACTTGAAAACGAATAACAATTGATTAAAAATAGTAACCAACCCTAGACTTCAGACTTGATATGGATTTGAAACTGTTTAATTTCATTGCACGACAATTTGCCAACAATTCAACCAATAACAATTAAAATTCATTCGGTGTGTTAACCCAATGATATGAGATCGGACAATGGAACACAATCACGAACTAATCTAACAATTATCACTTTGACAAAAACCTGATTAACAACTCGATATGCTAGCGGCTGTAAAAGTCGAATGACAATCGAATAATTGCAAATTAGATTGATTCAAATCTATTTGTGAATCTGGAGGACAATTATAAACATACAAATGAAAGATTATCCAATCCCATGTTTACATTCATGCAATCAAAACAGTTAAAAATCCAAATATCAAAGTCTTACATCTAAGATTGGTTACCGGGTGCTTAGCCTGACATCACGCACGTCGATTTTTCAAAGTTCTTCCATGAATCCATGATTGAATCCCTGATTTTGGGTGAAAAAGCTTCAATCTTGATGATCCAAATGCCCCAAAATCGCCTCAACACTTCTGCCTGTTCGTCTCTTTCAAAAAACTGACTTTCCATGCATATTTCTCCTCAGAATCGAAGCTCCCGTCTTTCTGTTTTCCCGACCACCGTAAGTTACGTTTGCCTGGCCGTAACTTACGGCCAGCCCTTTTTTACTTCTTCGTTTCTTCGTTCCGATTCCCGTAACCTGCATTTCCACGTGCTCTAACATCTATGTTTTAACCCCTCTTACCTACAAACACAAAAGCTCGTAGTAATTGCTATCCATGCATATGTAATAAGAGAAAAACATATAAAATCGCGGGGTTAAAACACTATAAACACACAAAATCCACATCCCATCACATTCCCACACTTAACCTTTGCTTGTCCCCAAGCAAACCTTTATTTTTCACTTATTTCGCCAATAACCCACATCCAAAGCCCTTTTATTTCTCAACAAGTTAAGGTATAGAATCATACCCGTCCCATAGACTGACACAGTAGAGATTGACAAACCGACGAGCAAGTGATAAACAGTTAGAACAAAACGCGGTTTGCTTAATCAAACACAACATGCTTTTATTTCTATGCAATTGCTACATATCCCTCACAAGATGCACTCCTCTCGGTTTAATTTCTGGACTAGCATAAATAATGTGCTAGTATAAGTATTCACTCCAAAACCGAATGTGAGACCATATAAGCATATGCTTGTAAAGCAATCAAATCTCCACTACTGCTATAGACACTGCACAAATCGAAGGACTTTGGGTTTTTGGCTTAGGTTCGGGTAAGGAATTTAGGCTTTTTGGTGGCTAGTGTGATGAGAAATTCTACAATTTTTTTTTAACTTACAAAGTCACATTTGACTTGCTTTATTTCTTTCACAACTTTCTCACAACTTGAATCATTGTGATTCACTTCTCATACTCCATGCTATTTTTGTATTTTTCACCTTTTTTTTTAATCTAGAATTCTCATCAAAATTTTCAAGAAAATATACACTTTCTACTCGGCTTATGGGGTGGACAAACGACGGGTATAATGATTTTATTCAATGTCATCTATCAGGCTCAACAATGGCTTCTAAGGAATTATAGCAACAAAATGGATTAACGGGGAATATGAGGAATCCTAATGCCTTGTCATCTTTGTGCACATGTCTAATATGTAGTCTCGAAATGTATCAACCATACAAGTTCTACCATATCATATCACATTGGTCACTCTCAGCAATTGAAACAAATTTTTCAGTGACCTATCAATCTATAGCAAGTATGGCTCAAAAACTCACATATGGCGGACAAATGGTTACCGACATGTAGCATTAGCAATCAATTCAAAGCATGTTACACCTAATTAAGCATCCCTTCCCATTTTTCTTAAAACACCCATCGGAAATACTCTCCTGAAACTTAAAGGGACAACCATGATTTAAGATCTAGATTAGTCAATCAGAAAGGACCTTTTCCATGAGTTTAAAAATTGGTTTGCTTTCAAAATTTTTTCAATTTTTCAATTTCGACGATTTTTAGCAAAATTCAGCAAAGTTAAGTGTGTTTCTCCCCCCATCCCCACACTTGAGACACATTGTCCCCAATGTGTGGTTTTGTCAATTTCTCATCCTTGGAACTCATGATGAGGGCTGCTAATCCACCCTTATGCACCCGATGACACTAACCTAACTACTACTAACTAACAAAACAACTTAAGCACACAATATCAAATTAAACACACCCTACACAAATGTCCACACCACCAAAACAGAAAATAAAAGAAAATAAAAGAAGTTCTTCCCAATCCAACCACCCACCACCCTTAGTTACAGATCATTGTTCACAAATAATAGAGGAGCCAAGCACATGGACCTGATGTTTATCAGAGAATGCTCAGAAGTACTGCGGCTGTTGTGGTCCAAAAATAGATGTCATGGTCTCCTCAACTGCACTAAAATCGAACACACTCGGTGTTCCATCACCTCTATCCTGCTGTTGCTGTTGGTCTTGGTAGGGATTAAGCCATTCCGAGTGATGCACCTGTGGTGGCGGGTATCGAACTGAACCATCGTACGGGTCCAACGCAGTGTAATCAATAACCGGTGGATGTTGTACCACCTGTTCACCCCTGTGCCACTCATCGTGCATTCTCCGCTGCTGAGCATCATCAAAATTATGGTTAATCTCACGCTGAGTGTTGTAAGCGTGCAACCTGTTCCAATGCTCACTTCTATCGTACAACCGTTGCGTCTCCCTTCTTTGCAGCTCAGAATTTTGGGTGTCCTGATCAAACATCACCCGTGCATAGGGTGGCCAATCCCGCCACCCCGCAGGCCTAGCATCATTTAGGATCCTTCCCATATCATCATCAACCACACCCCAGGGTGTCCCCCTATCCTGGAATGTGTACTGCGGTGGTTGGTGTGATCTCTGACTCGATCCTTCCCCCCTTGACCTTCTAACAATCCGTGCGATTGTTTGATCATCATCGTCGGACTCCTCATTCTCACCCCCCATATGAACATCCTCCATGGCTCCCTCGGAATTAAATACATCTCTCTCTCCTCTCCTCAAAGGCCGAGCATCTGCTTTCAATACATCCCAAACTCGGTTTGTCGCCATGTCCACCAACCTATGATATCGCTCGGATTGTTTATAATCCCATTGCAACCTTTTTAACTTTGAAATTTCATAAGTGACTTCTCGCTTGGACGTATACTCCCAATCAAACTCTCCATCAAACAATTCATTCCATCGAAAAAGTGCTTGGATCAACTTGCAATGTGGGATTACCTTTTTCTCCTTATTATTACGAGCCTCCCAAATATTCATCATCGCCAAATGTCTAAAGGAGATCTTTGGCGTTCCCATCAAAAGAGAATACAAAATCGGCACCTCTGAGTGTCTCACACTTGTTTTATCGCCTCGCCTAGGCATCACATTTGTATTCAAAAACATCAAAAGCAGCTTCGCCTCTTTCTTAAGATCATTCCTTGACATCACTGATCCTCTACCTGGTTCAAAAATCGCCTCAACCATGTGATTCCAAGAAGGGTGTTCCATGGGTCTCTCATAAATCAGATCAAAAGCAGGGTAAATATACTGGTTGCTAGCTTTAGTATCAAACCGAGCAACATGCTTCAACGTGTCCCTTGACATGGTTACAGTCACTCCACCGACCGTGCCAACCAGGCTCATAGACTTCGGATAATTATTACCTTTAACCAACTGCAGAGTACCCATCCACTCTTCAATGGGATCCATGTACACCTTGTTTATCTTCATCTCATCAAATCCCATCACTGCCTCCCATCCTACATCCTGAAAGTATTTAACGATCCCAAATGGTTCAAAGTCCCTACGGGTGATCACCCGTTCACAGATAAACCCCAGATGTTTTGATGCTAATTAATTCATCTTATCCTGAAATAACTCCAATTGTCACTCCCTCGGCATACCTGACAACGGACCACTTCCCCAGATGGGCTTCTGTTCTCTCTCAGGTGAGTCCTCTTCAGATGAATCATCTGTCCTTTGGCGTCGCATTGGTGGTTCTTCAGAATGTGAAGAAGAACCACGCTCACCAACCTTTCCCTTTCCTTTGCCAGACACGTGTTTAGTACGAACCATCTGCATAATCACCAACAACAACAAAGGCTAAATCAATCCATGAGGCAAAACTTCTAAAAACCAAACCAACCTCCCCACACTTGTTTATCACTATGGCTACTTGATTACTGAATGTTTAACTTTCTGAAAACAAAGTTTCCATGTACCAATTAAACTTGAAGCTTGAAGCTTCCGCAACATTAATGCATATACCCATAACTCATTATTTGCTTAGTATCCATATTAGATATTAACATGAAATCAAAATCATACTAAGAACAAACAATATCACAGCCCTAAACAGGTGTGGTTCCCAAATACCTGCTATTCCTAATTATCATCCAAGTATATCCACATAGTCATGAAGGAACAATACCTTAACAATCCATGAAAGTTGCATAATGAACACAAAGAACATACCTTTTCAGCTTAAGGATAGTAATTAGAAGGTAGGACTCAAAAAGCCCCAAAATTTTGAAACTTAGGGTTAACGGGTCGGTTCCAATGTGCCCAAATTAGCTGCGATTCCTTCAAAACTGACACTTGGGTGATGTTCCTCGCTCAAAAACAAGCGGAATAGACTCAAAAATCGTTGGATTTGATTGAGATTTAAGGAAGTTAGGGTTTGAAAGCTTGAGGAAGATGAAGATGAAGATGGAGATGAAAAGAGAGAGATATGGGTGTTTAAGTGCAGGTGTATGAGTAGGTGAGGCATTAAAAACTGAAATTGCGGGCTTTTAATCAATTTGGCTCGGGTAATTCGTACAAAAAAAAACGACCAATTTTTTTTCTTTCTGCAGCCAACGTAAGTTACGGTGGATGCACCGTAAGTTACGGCTCCACTGTTCTTTATTTTTCTCCATTTTTAACCACCGTAAAACAGGTCCTAAGGGCCGTAAAGTAGAACCATCGTAAGTTACGTTTGCCTGGCCGTAAGTTACGGTCACCTTTTTTTTTTTTGACTACTCAATTGTGACCTGGTTTACACTTAACTTATTTTTAACCAATTTACCCATTTTTATCCTCACCCCCTCTCGAAAGTTGTGTTGCCCCCAACACAATTCTCAAATCAAAACGTACCTGGTGATCGATCTTCCCCACACTTAGCCTCGTAGAAGAACGCATGACAAACAAACACATCAAACACACAAAAAGAAAACAAACGAAAGTAACAAATGGCTAATGAACAATTTGAAATACAAACTCTACAACCTGAGGTTTCCCTCGAGATTACCTGGACCTCAGATGTCCTCATAAGTTGGTGAGCCTTCGACAAAGCTCACCACTTCCATTGATTCCTTGTTAATATCGGTCGCATCCAAATATGGCTTCAGTCGGTGACCATTAACCACTTGCTTTGTCTGATTTTCACGCTTTCAATTTCAATGTCACCGTAGTGACCAATCCTCACAATCACAAATGGTCCGGACCACTTGCTCTTCAACTTTCCTGGAAATAACTTCAACCGTGAATTAAACAACCATACCTGTTGACCAACTTCGAAGCTCCTTTTCCTTAGCTTCGCATCATGCACCGCTTTCATCTTTGTCTTGTATGCGGCTGCTGTGTCATACGCCTCTTCACGCAACTCCTCCAATTCACAAAGCTCTAACCGACGTTCTTTCCCTGCATCATCATATTCCAAATTAAGTGTGGTCATCGCCCACAAAGCACGGTGGGCGATTTTCAATGGTAGATGACAACCTTTTCCATAAACCAAACGGTAAGGAGTCGTTCCAATCGGCGTTTTGTACGCCGTCCGATATGCCCATAAAGCATCATCTAATTTCTTAGACCAATATTTTCGATCAGCTCGGACGGTCTTTTGCAAAATTTCCTTAATCTGCCGATTAGAAACCTCAACTTGACCACTAGTTTGGGGGTGGTAAGGTGTAGCAATGCGATGATCCACGCCATACTTTTTAAGTAATTTCCCAAAATTAAAATTTTTGAAATGGGTTCCCCCATCACTAATGATGACCCGAGGTACCCCAAATCTAGAAAAAATGTGGGTTCTTAAAAATTCACAAACAACTGCGTGATCATTCGTCTTAGTGGCAATGGCTTCAACCCATTTAGACACGTAATCCACTGCTACTAAGATATATACCTTACCAAACAAAACCGGGAATGGGCCCATGAAATCAATTCCCCATACATCAAAAATGTTAACAATTAAAATTGGGTTCATGGGCATCTCATCCCGTTTTGCAATTCCCCCCAGTTGTTGACACCTAACACAGCATTTAACATAATTCATAGCATCTTTAAACAAAGTGGGCCAGAAAAGACCACATGATAGAACCCTATACGCCGTTTTCTTCCCACTTAGATGGCCTCCACACGCAGAAGAATGTGCATGAGCCAGCACACTCTGCACCTCTTCTTCTGGGATGCACCTTCTTAAAATTTGATCTGCACCTACCTTGAACAAATCAGGTGCATCCCACACATAATGTCTAACCTGAACAAGAAAGTGGTGTCTTTTCTGTGCTGACCAAAAACTTGGAATTACACCTGCATCCAAATAATTCACCAAATCAGCAAACCATGGCAATTTAGTAACCGAAAAGAGTTGTTCATCGGGAAATGTGTCATTAATTTCCGAGGGGATCCCATTATTGAGAGTCGGTAGGCGTGACAAATGATCTGCCACCACGTTTTCACTCCCTTTCTTATCTCGGATCTCCAAATTGAATTCTTGAAGAAGCAGTATCCACCGAATCAGCCTCGGCTTCGCATCCTTCTTTTCCATCAAGTACCTGACAGCAGAATGATCAGTATAAATAATAACTTTGCTGCCCCAAAGATAAGAACGAAATTTGTCTAAGGCATAGACAACTGCTAGGAATTCCTTTTCAGTTGTTGTATAATTCAATTGTGCCTCTGAAAGGGTTTTACTAGCATAATAAATAACCACCGGTTTCTTGTTTATCCTTTGACCTAACACTGCCCCTAATGCCACATCACTCGCATCACATATGATTTCAAACGGTGATGACCAATCGGGTGACTGTAACACTGGGGCTTCAACCAATAACTTTTTCAATGTTTCAAAGGATTTTAAGCATTCGTCATCAAAGGTAAAGGTCGTGTCTTTTAAAAGCAAGTTACATAATGGTTTTGAAATGACGCTAAAACTTTTGATGAACCGACGATAAAACCCAGCGTGCCCTAAGAATGATCGCACGCCTTTCACATTCGTGGGAGGAGGCAAAGTTGAAATTACATTAACTTTTGCCCTATCAACCTCCATCCCACGTTCAGACACAACATGTCCTAACACTACCCCCTCTCGAACCATGAAGTGGCTCTTTTTCCAACTTAGTACCAAATGTTTTTCAACACAACGTTTAAGTACCTTGGTAAGTTGATCTAGACATTTTTCAAATGACATTCTGAAAATAGAAAAATCATCCATGAAGATCTCAAGATTCTCCCCCACCATATCTGAGAAGATACTCATCATGCACCTTTGGAAGGTGGCGGGGGCATTGCACAAACCGAATGACATTCTCCTGAAAGCGAATGTACCATACGGGCATGTGAATGTAGTTTTGTGCTGATCGTCTGGATGTATGGCAATTTGATTATACCCAGAATATCCATCAAGAAAACAAAAGAATTTCTGACCTGAAAGTCGCTCTATTATCTGATCAATAAAAGGTAATGGAAAGTGGTCTTTCGAGGTAGCTGCGTTCAGCTTCCTGTAATCTATGCACACTCGCCACCCGGTTACTGGGCGGGTAGCAAGTTCCTCACCATTTTCCTTTTTAATTACCTGGATACCTGCTTTTTTCGGAACTGTCTGAGTGGGGCTCACCCACGTACTGTCTGAAATGGGGTAGACAATACCTGCATCAAGCCACTTAAGCACCTCTTTCTTCACGACTTCTCTCATGTTCGGATTGAGTCGCCTCTGTGTGTCGCGAGCGGGTTTTGCGTCCGGCTCGGTTATGATCTTGTGCATTACAACAGAGGGACTAATCCCCTTCAAATCTGCTATCGTCCATCCAATTGCTGATTTGTGAGCAACCAGTACCTTCAACAATTCTTTCTCCTGATCCTCGGTCAAATCTGATACAACAATGACCGGTAAGGTTTTCTCCTTTCCTAGAAATGCATACTTCAAATGTGATGGTAATTCTTTCAGCTCCAGCTGCGGTGGCTCAACCAAGGATGGCTTTAACTCCTTGTTCCGTTTATCTGGAAGTTTCTCTTGATGACAGGACCACGATGGCCTGTTTTCTTGAACTGCTTTAAGTTCAACTTCCCTTTCCGCCTCAATCAATTCCTGCATATGTTCTCTCTCCACCCTGTCAAACACAGAACAATCGTCTGATATGTTATCCTTGCTCACCAAAGGCTCATAGCAAGGAACACATCGGTCAACAATATCTGCCATAAAACAAGTATCACAAACAGGTGGGTTAGTAACGTTAGTGAACATATTCAACCTCATTTTCCGATTGCCAAATGTCATGTTGATTGTTCCTGAAACACAATCAATTATGGCATGTGCAGTGGCCAAAAATGGCCTCCCCAATATGACATCTGGTTGTCTCCCTTGTATCCCCGACACATAATCCAAAACCAAAAAGTCCACAGGGTAATAAAATTCTCCCACCTTAACAAGGACATCAGTTAACACTCCCCTAGGAAGCTTAGGAGTCAAGTCAGCTAACACCACAGTAGTGTCAGCCTTCTTGAGGGGACCAAAATCAAATTGATCATACAAGCTTCCCGGGAGAATGCTAATGCTAGCTCCCAAATCCAGTAACGCCCGTTCACTTTTAAAATCACCGATTTGAATTGAAATTAAAGGCGTTCCTGGGTCATCAAGCTTTGGTGGAAGTGCACCTGAAAAAATAGCACTGACTTGCACATTTACATCTAACTTCTTAGGCAACCTTGGTTGTCTTTTCTGTGTGCAAAGGTCCTTCAAATACCGAGCATAAGTAGGTACCTGTTTAATTGCATCTAGAAGAGGCAGATTGATTTTTACTTGTTTAAAAACTTCCCACAACTCATCTTGTTGTGGGCCTCTTTTTGACTTGTTTGATTTGTTTGGTTTGACCAAGGCTGATGGAAATGGAGCCTTGTTAACAACATTTTCAGATGGTGAGTTATTATTTAAAACCGGTTTAGATGCAATAACAGGTTCCTCACTATCACTCTCTTCACTCTCATTTACATCCTCCACAATCCCTTCGACGAAAGGAGGTGGAGGAGTGACATTATTATTCACTTCTTTACCACATCTGAGAGTAATTACCTGATTTACCTGAGCATTCTTTTGGCTAGAACTCTGATGAGCTGGATTTACCTGTGTATCGCTGGGAAGTGTTCCAGGAGGTCTCTGTGAAAGTTTCTCTGCTATCTGTCCCACTTGCTTGTTCAATGCAACAAAAGCCTTGTCCCTTATGTCATTTTCCTTCCTCATCTCTTTCATCATCTCAACGAGTTGATCAATTTTTGAGCCTTCAGAATTGGTGGATGATCCAGCTTGTTGATTTGCAGGCGGAGCTTGTTGCCTGTTGTTCTGACCACCTCCTTGTTGCTGATTCCCATAATAAGGTCTCTGATAATTGGCTTGTTGGTACTGTTGACGATCAAAAGCTTGAGGATAACTTCTGTTGTTTGCAGGTTGGAAATTCGGGTTCATCTGATTTGAAGCATTACCATACCTAAAATTAGGATGGTTTCGAAGCCCTGGATGGTAGGTGTTCGAGTTCATATCTCCATGCACTTGATTAACCTCTTCAGTTGGGCCCCCTTGTTGTCCACCTTGTTGTTGCTGACACTGACTAGATTTGTGCCCAAGATCACCACATACCTCACACACATGATAGACCGAACCCGTTGGAGCTGAAGTGTTCTCCTTACCCAACCCGACTATCTTTGCCACTTTCTGTGCCATAGCCTCCAATTGCTCATCAGTCATTTGGGTGGCTGCTCCATTCACCGTCTCATGCTTAGATCTTTTGTTCGACTGCTCTAACCGTTTAGAGTTGGCACACATTCTTTCTAGCAAATCCCAATCAACTTGTACATGATTATACAAAAAGGTGCCATTACTCTGTGAATTGATATCCCAGATGTCTTCAGACGACATTCCATCATAAAACGCCACCAATAACTCCCACATGTTAATACCATGATGAGGACACTTCCGTAGCATATCCTTGAATCGAGTAAAAGATTCATGAAACAACTCCCCACCCTTCTGCTTGAAATTTCGGATATTTGCTCGGGCCTCATTAGTTTTCTTCATAGTGTAAAACTCTTCCAAAAACTTCTGTTGTAAGTCAGCCCATGTGTAAATACAAGCAGATGGTAGAGAATCAAACCATTCCTTCGCACGGTCTTTCAAACTGAAGGAGAACAAAATCAACTTAACCTCATCTGGTGTAAAACCTTGTAACCCAGTTACCTGACAAAATTGCTCGAAACTCTGCAGATGTGGATAAGGTTCTTTAGTGGCACGCCCATGAAAAGTAGGCATGGAAGTCAATACTGCTGGACGGACTTCAAATGATCTTCCATTTCTCACAGGTGTTACCACAGGAGAAGCATTCGTGGTCAAAGCTGGTTGGAAGTAATTGTTGGCAGCTTGGGCATGCATCATGCCTTGATTGTAGTTTCTCGGTACTCCCATGTTATGTTGTGGAGGCATAGGAATACCGGGCTCATAATTTGGTCCCTGCATCTGTGGCATCGGAGGCCTATAGAATCCTTGCGGCTGTGGAGGGTATCCTTGTGGTTGTTGCTGTGGGAATCCATATCCACCATAATTTATTTGGTGTTCTTGATTCATGTAATTCGGTGGTGGATTCTCGTACATGTTCTGTGGCTGCCCTTGACGCGGATCATATCCATTCCACCCATCATCCCATCGTTGTACCCTTACACCCGTTCCAAGTGTGCCATGCACACTATTATTGTCAAGAGTATCGCGATCGGTATTGGTTGGTGCTCTGCTTGAGGGTGGATTTGGGTTTTGAGGGTCATTCAGAGGTGGTTGATTGGGTGGTGGGTTGTTGTAGGGTGGAGGATCGAATTGATCCTCAAAGTTGAGTGGAGGAACATTATAATTCACCATTTCTGGAGATGGATTTGGTTGGCTTGAAGATGCAAGATTGGTGCGATGAATAATCCTGTTGTGGCGAGCTGTTCGTTCAATTTCTGGATCGAAGTTCAACAGAAAAGATCTACCAGAATATCTTGTATGCATACGATTTGTGATCACCCGCACACAACAAAAACAAACAACCCAAGTAGTACTGCTTGAAACAAATTAATCTAAACAATAAACCTTGCGCACTGGCTCCCCGGCAACGGCGCCAAAATTTGATCGCAGTCGAAGGTACAACCAAATTAAAACCTAAATACCTTTAGTAAAGGGTAAGTAGGGTATCGATTCTCGAGGAGCTCGTGGAAGGTTAACTGTTGCAACTAATTAAACTAGGCGATAAAAGTAAAACCGAATTTTGGATTTGATTAATTTTTAAGAACAACCGATTATGCACTTACTGAATTTAAAATTAAGAAATCAAAAATAAATGAGAGTAAACTTGAAAACGAATAACAATTGATTAAAAATAGTAACCAACCCTAGACTTCAGACTTGATATGGATTTGAAACTGTTTAATTTAATTGCACGACAATTTGCCAACAATTCAACCAATAACAATTAAAATTCATTCGGTGTGTTAACCCAACAATCTGAGATCGGACAATGGAACACAATCACGAAATCTAACAGTTATCACTTTGACAAAAACCTGATTAACAACTCGATATGCTAGCGGCTGTAAAAGTCGAATGACAATCGAATAATTGCAAATTAGATTGATTCAAATCTATTTGTGAATCTGGAGGACAATTATAAACATACAAATGAAAGATTATCCAATCCCATGTTTACATTCATGCAATCAAAACAGTTAAAAATCCAAATATCAAAGTCTTACATCTAAGATTGGTTACCCGGTGCTTACCCTGACATCACGCACGTCGATTTTTCAAAGTTCTTCCATGAATCCATGCTTGAATCCCTGATTTTGGGTGAAAAAGCTTCAATCTTGATGATCCAAATGCCCCAAAATCGCCTCAACACTTCTACCTGTTCGTCTCTTCCAAAAAAACTGACTTTCCATGCATATTTCTCCTCAGAATCGAAGCTCTCGTCTTTCTATTTTCCCGACCACCGTAAGTTACGTTTGCCTGGCCGTAACTTACGGCCAGCCCTTTTTCACTTATTCCTTTCTTCGTTTCGATTCCCGTAACCTGCATTTCCACGTGCTCTAACATCTATGTTTTAACCCCTCTTACCTACAAACACAAAAGCTCGTAGTAATTGCTATCCATGCATATGTAATAAGAGAAAAACATATAAAATCGCGGGGTTAAAACACTATAAACACACAAAATCCACATCCCATCAAAAGCTGTGATAAAGTCTATTATAACACCAAAAATAATAAACTAATTAAGGTTCTACTTAAACAATTGGCTTTTGCTTTGGCTATGACCAATTATTTAAGCATTAGGAACAAATAAGGTATGTAAGTTAAATGTAACACATCACCTTTGGGCAGAAGTGAGACATTTAATTTACACAATTTAAGTTTGCAGGACACAAATGCAACACATCATCTTTGGACAGAAGTGAAACATTTACATTTTTAAGACAGGTGTCATGTGAATATCTAATGATTTTAATGATATACACTAAGTGACGATGCTTGATTATACTTGAAAAAATGCACACATGTATCACATCACCTTTGGACAGAAGTGAAACAGTTAGGTGTTATTCAAGTAATTAAAAGTTTGTAAAACATTTCAATTTTAAGATTTCACAAAAAATATAAAAGCATTAGTTAAAAGCAAACCCCCTGTTAGCGCGGATCAAACTTTTGTGGACCCGAGTACCTTTTAAGGGCCGAGTACATTAGCATAAGCCGTGAACTATTGAGTAGCCATGAACCATTGTAATTAGCCGTGAACTTGGGTAAGCCGAGAACCTGATAATTAGCCTTGAACCTTTCGAGTGGCCGTGAACTATCATAATTAGTCGAGAACTTGGGTGAGCCAAGAACTATCGATGCTTACGGGAAAATGAAATTCACGGTAAGGTTGAAGTTCACGGTAGATTGAAGTTCACGGTAAAGTTGAAGTTCACGGTAAATTGAAGTTCACGATAAAGTTGAAGTTCACGGTAAAGGGAGGTTTACGGGAAAACTAAGGTTTTCGGAAAAACTGAGCCGGAAACTTGTGTAAAACCGTGAACTTTATAGAATCTGAGAACTTTATGGATTCCGTAAATAATGGATAGATTTTAGGGATATCTTTTATTTCGAAAATTAAGTGTTTTAATTATATCCAAGCATTATAAGTTTGAAAATATTTAAAATTTAAATACTTAATACGAAAACTTGGAGATAAAGTTAAACAATTTTAGGAAACAAGATTTGTCCAATCTAGCTACCAAAATAATAGATTTTCACCAAATTAAGGATGAATATCAAGAACAGTTATGAAGAACATTAGAACTGTTTTTGATTACTATTAGAATTTTGGCATTAATTCAAAATTTTAGAACATAATATTAAGGATTTCGAAAATTATCAAAGTTTTTATGGATTAAAATAGTTTAATCGGATTAGAAAATTAAAAAAAAACAAAACCGAAAACTTTAGGTTTTAGACCCAAGAACTTTAATATATCATAAAAACAGTTTATTTGATCCAAATAAGGGATCAAAACAGGGTTTAGAAACTGTTAAATAGATCAGATCCGGAAGACGTAAGTCCAGAGCCTAAAACCTTTTATAAAAACGTTTTTCCCGATTCATTCCAGTTTTAGGGAACGAAAAAATAACTGATTTATCAACATATGCTCTGATACCACATGTTGATCATTTCTTTAACATGATAATAAAATAGTTTAATCGGATTAGAAAATTAAAAAAAAAAACAAAACCGAAAACTTTAGGTTTTAGACCCAAGAACTTTAATATATCATAAAAACAGTTTATTTGATCCAAATAAGGGATCAAAACAGGGTTTAGAAACTGTTAAATAGATCAGATCCGGAAGACGTAAGTCCAGAGCCTAAAACCTTTTATAAAAACGTTTTTCCCGATTCATTCCAGTTTTAGGGAACGAAAAAATAACTGATTTATGAACATATGCTCTGATACCACATGTTGATCATTTCTTTAACATGATAATGGAAAACGATGTTAAACATAAACGTGTACCTGGTAATCAAGTAAGGTTGGAGAGGGAAGACGTCATGATCTTGATGGTGATCGGGTTCCCGTTTAGGATGTACCGTAATGATGGTTTAGGTGAGAATGAATCTCACGAATATGAGAGAGAGCACCGAGATTATGGTGTTGGTAAAACAATTAATCATTAGTTGTAACTCTTTAATAATCTCTCTATTTATATACATCCAATGGGAAACCATATTTAATGATAGTAAGGGTAATTACGACCATCGAATAATTACCAATTAAATCATATGGGTAGATAAGTCATTGATTAATAATTAATAAATGATAATAAAGTCCACACAATTAATAGTGAGTCTTACCGGTTATACTTAAATTTGGTATTTTCACGTTTAGATGGGTCATATTCATTCACACCGTGTCTAATAGTTTTGTGTCACTCACTTACCGTGTCTAATAGTTTTGTGTTTATATAGAATAAACTATTGTTTATGGGTTTTAAATATATAATTAATTTTACAAATAAAATTACAAGTTGTTTTTAAAAAAGAAAAAGTTAGAGAACTATTTTCCGCTCCTATGTTTTAAACTATTTGTCCATTTTGAAAATATGGTGTTACACCAATGGGTCCGTATGAGTATCAGTAATCTTAGTCTCATGTCTAATTATAAAACTGTGTCCTATACATGTCGGGCACTTAATTATTACTCAATATGCCCACTCAGGGTATACACGCTTATGATCTTAGGTAGTTAAAAACTATCCATTGCGATAACTGTTATCCTAAACCTGATCTTAAATTAACCTCAACAAACAATTTGAAATATTAAATACTCAATTATATTAATATCAATTATATAACAGTTTTAACATACTACTTATTATATATATTTTAAAATATTTTAATATATTAATATATTCTGGTAAACAGGTCGGGTAATCGCATATGACTTTTTAAAGCTGATCACCTAACCCATTACAAACTCACGGAAATTTTTAAAGTTGATTACACGATATCCCGTCTCATATCCGAATACTCATCTCATCACCCGTCCCAAGTATTTTAGGTTTTGCCTTCTATTCACGTTTTTTTTTTCATCCTTATAAACAATAGAGTCTGAATCCTTATAAATCCGATATTAGGGTGGTGGGAGTGGTATCCTACTTCAAACAACCCTCTTAAACCCACCAACGAGGATATGCCACCTCATTTTGACAAACTACACTCCATGGTGGAAGTGGTACCCTCCAAACTACTCTCTCAAACTGTCGTTCAACCGTCTTCACCCATTTCTTTCGGTGGTTTTCCAAAGCCGCTGATGATACCCGCACCCCCTTACCCGCTTGAACCCGTGGCAGTGTGAGTGGTACCCTCCTTACCCGCCTCCCACTCCGAGTACCCTTGTAGATTTGTTTGTTATACTAACCCATACATCTTAACTACAACCTGTAAATCTGTCGATATACTAAAATTATAATAACAGAATTATTCTAAGTAACATTACTACCTAAAATTATTTTGTTTTTAACGGATTTTCTAGAAAGAACACGAAACCCATAACTTATAAGAATACAACTGTGTGAAGCAAATCTCCCGTTCGTATCTGTTTAAATAATTTGATTTACGAAATAATATAAAATAAGATGGGCAGGACACATGTGATAAATCGAATAATTTAAAAGTAAAATTATAACAAATTACCATACGTATTTTAATTAAATATCATATATAAAAGAAATTATTTAACTTATTACAAATTTTGTTATTCTATTTCAAGTGGTGGATTAATTAAATCCTTTTTTAATATTATCAATTAGTTATCTACTAGTGGTGGTTAGGGTAAGAGTGAAAAAGCGTAAATTATTTCTTTTTACATCGGAAGAGTTTAGCTGAATATTAAAGTTTTAGAAACTAAAATTATTTAAAAATGTAATTTATCATCAAGGGACGGCTCAACATAATCTGGGATGTAAAGCGAACTTTGAAATTGAGGCCTTTTAGTGAAAGTTTTTTAAATATATAAAAGTTTTTAAAATGTAATTTTATATAACGTTAAAACGTAAAATATTAATGTTTAGGCTGAATGCTATTATGGTAACCCCATAAATAAACATTCAGTCATTTTGCTACCTCTTTTAATTTCTCTCTAAAAACACAAAATATAATGGATTATCACATATATTTTTAGCTTAGAATATAAATTAAAGTATTTTTTTTTGCCCTTAAAAATTTGAGAGCCTAAAATAGTTGATTTAATTGCTTGTAATGTAGAGACGCCCCTGTTAATAGCTAACGAAACTTATATAATATGTTTAACGATTTATAATGAAATAACTTAACAAAATTCAAGATAGATTAATATCCCCTTTGCAGATAAATGGAGCTAGTGGATGATATATTTACACCACAGATGAAACAAAACTGAGTTTCATAACTCAAAACGGAAATTTCTTGTTCCGAATTCTGTTGATATTAACAAAGAACCCTAGCAGATCTTGCTTGCAAGGTAAAAACGTTTTCATCTTATCTCCTTTCTGTTCTGCTCTTTTCTGCACGTAAAACAGTTCGTGAAACGACGGAGAAGACGACGTTGTAGTCTTCAGTTTTCCGGTGACTTCCTCGGTGTTGCTCCGGCGACGTGAACTCAAGATTTTCCACCTTCTTGATCCATGAGATCCAGAACCAGTAGAACTGCTCTTCTTACTTTTTGCAAACACAACGTCGGCCTTCCACCTCCACATACAGAATATTCCAGAAGGTTTACATTCGTTCTCATCCACTTCACAAGATGAGAAAGACGACGAGTATTCATGTTCGTCACCATACGGCTTCTGTAACTGAATGCTAACCGAAGAACAATCACCGGTTTCTTCAACAGGAAAAATGAATTGCGGATGTTCAACATGGATCTGGTTACCTGAAACTTGTTCGTCGGAAAGCTCAGGTGAGAATTCAAGAATTTTTTTTTAAATTGGTACTTTTTAGAATTAAAGTGGTAACTAGCATGTTTGGGTGGAAATTTTAAAAAATGGTAGAACCGGTACTGGGAGTACCTATTTCAATTCATTTACATAAACCTAAGAGTAAATTACACAGACTATCCTTTAATTATACTAGAAATTACACTCTCTGTTCTTTGACTTCAATAAATACACCACAGGTTCTTTTCTTATATATTTTTATACACCCTATGTCCTTTACACTAATTGGTGTTAAGTTTTTCTGTTAAGTCTAGACATGTGCCTTGCACATGAGGGTAGTATGGTCTTTTTACCTATTAAAGGACAACTTATGTAATTTAGTTAAACATAAAAACCCTCTCTCTCTACTCCTCTTTCTCTCTATCTACAAGAAAACAACCACCGGCAGGATCTGGATCGAAAAAGGTAAGGAGCCGATGGTGTTGTTTACTTCGGTTCAGCCTGTTTTAGATCGTTTCAACTGAAATTAACACCGACTTTGATTTTCATCATCAGAAAACAAACCCAAACCGTGTTATTCAAAAAAAAAAGAAGAAAAGACCAAATCCGTAGGGTAAGAGACGTAATCTTCAATACTGGTGCAAGCAATGATTGCATCGTCCCATTAACACAAAATCTAAAAAAAGGTTAAAAACTTGAGGCTAAGAATTGGGATGAAAACCCTGTTGTCGGTCTTTAATTATCCACCCAAAACACTCCAACCAATGGTAACTTTACACCATATATGACTCCTGCGCCACCCCCTTGCTGGATCCCGAAAGATCTCAAACCAGAACCGCTAAACCCAGGTGTTGCAGAATCGGGTGGAGGTATGACCATTTCTTTCATTTTGTGAGGTTGGTCGGGTGTGGTCTCTTGAACCAGAGTTCCCAGATATTGGTCAGTCCAGGAGGGATTAGGAACGAGTTGGGGTTTGGATGACCACCTTCAAACCGACACCACTGCTGCCACACCTTCAAACCACCGGAGATGTGGTGGTGGGTTTTGATTGAAAGAGAAATGGTGTATGAGAGATAGAGAGTCGAGAGAGGGAGGGTGTGAATTGGGGAAGAAAATGAAAATAAGGTTTTTAGAGTAAATTACACAAATTGTTCTTTAATAGGTAAAAAGACCATACTACGCTCATGTGCAAGGCACGTGTCTAGACTTAACAGAAAAACTTAACACCAGTTAGTGTAAAGGACATATGGTGTATAAAAGTTTGTAAGAAAATGACCTATGGTGTACTTATTGAAGTTAAATGACAGAAAGTGTAATTTCTAGTATAATTAAAGGACAATATGTGTAATTTACTCTAAACCTAATGATTGGGTGTCAGTTGTATGGCAGAATCACAGTGAAACCGGTACTGACAGTACCGGTTTCAGTTCAAATCACTTAACGCCAATTTAACAGCACCGTTTGCATGTTAATTTTGTCCTTTACTAAAACCGGAGGTGCCAACACCGGTTTCAGTTACTTTTTGGTAAAGCTGATTCATGTCTTTGTTTTTAACCCGATACATATAAAGTTGTCGTTGGAAAAGTAACTAAAACCGGAGATGCCAATACCGGGTTCAGTTACTTTTGTATAATTTGTTTTAAATTGTAGTTTATGTATTTTTTTAAATTGTAGTTTATGTATTTTTTTTAAACGGTAATTCATTAAAAAATAAATTTACAATTTGTAATATAATAATTAATTTTTTTAACGGTAATTCATTAAAAAAATAAATTTAGAAATAATAATAAAAAAATAAAAAGAATAATAATAAAATAACAAAAAGAATAACAATAATAATAATAAAAAATTTCTTAAAACCACTATAATTACCTTCATATTCATCTCTTTCTCATCACGAACGTACCAACATTCCTCTTTTATAAATTCTAACATACCAACATTCCTCTCTTATAAATTCTAACATACCACCATTCCTCTCTTATATTTTACCAAATCCCACCATACCAACATTCATCCCTCTCCTAGATTTTAAATTTATGGCATTCGATATTTATATATCTTACAAACCATATTGTTAAAGCTTGATGTTTTTCTTAGTTTTACATTCAAAGTCATATTACGTGAAGTGTGTGTAACAAGAGAGCCAAAGGCACACCTTTGAATATCTATATTTTTATTTTAACTTATTTGTATCACGAAGAAAGAGGTTAAACATGAAAATCTAGAAATAACCTCTACGGTCACACTTTGAATGTCTATATTTTTATTTTAACTTATTTGTTTGTAGTTGTAAATTGTTATTCTTTTTGTTATTTTAACCTCTACGATCACACTTTGAATAATAAACTACAATTTATTATTATTCTTTTTGTTATTTTATTATTATTCTTTTTATTTTTTCATTTTTATTTCTAAATTTATTTTTTTAATGATTTACCGTTTAAAAAAAATTAATTATTATATTACAAATGCTAAATTTATTTTTTAATGAATTACCGTTAAAAAAAATATACATAAACTACAATTAAAAAAAATACATAAACTACAATTTAAAACAAATTATACAAAAGTAACTAAAACCGGTATTGGCACCTCCGGTTTTAGTTACTTTTCCAATGACAACTTTATATGTATGGGGTTAAAAACAAAGACATGAATCAACTTTACCAAAAAGTAACTAGAACTGGTGTTGGCACCTACGGTTTCAGTAAAGGACAAAATTAACATGCAAATGATGCTGTTAAGTTGGCGTTAAGTGATTTGAACTGAAACCGGTACTTCCAGTACCGGTTTCACTGTGATTCTGCCATACAACTGACACCCAATCATTGGGTTTGTGTAAATGAACTGAAACCGTTACTCCCAGTACCTGTTCTACCATTTTTTAAAATTTCCACCCAAACATGCTACTTACCACTTTAATTCCAAAAAATACCAATTTAAAATTTTTTTCGAGAATTCAAAGTCCTATCACTAAATTCGTAGAACTGAGCTGCATGTTCCTGCTTGAATTCGCCGATGACTTTGGCAGCTGCGGAGGCAGTTAAACTATCTGAAATGTAACAATCGAAGCTAAGACAAAACCCTAAATCGTCGGTTTCCCCTTGAAGTTGCATCGTGTATGTTTGTTTAATTTCTAAAAAGTTAGGGTTCGGTTTTAGGGTGGAGGGAGTGGTACCCATGAAACCCTCTCATTTTACCCAATTAAAATTTGTCATGTCATTTTTACCTTTTGAACCCTCTCCGTGTGGAACCAATAAGCCCTTGGAATTTTTTTTATTAAAAACAATATTTCATTAAATAAAAATAAATATGATACATATTAAAAACCTAAAATTTAAAAATAATAAAAAGAAAAAAAAAGATTATTAACCTAAAAAACATGAAACATCAAAATAAAAAAAACTAAATAACCTAAAAATTACCCGGTCAATTGTATTTTGCCGCAATTTCCCGTTTATGTTGGAGTACGATCGAAAAAAAAGGTTCGATGATATTGTCATGTTTTTTTAGAAAGTATTCCAAGTCGCGGTCATGTTCTTCTTTTGAAAACATTTCTTGTTGTTTCTCCAAGAGTTGCACCGCGAGTTCATCCCGTCTTTGTTTTGTTTCCTCCCTTTTCTTGAGATTGAGAGAAAGTGTAAAAAAATATTTGTGTAAAAGGTATATTTGTCGGTAAAAAAAATCCATTTTTTTATTTAATTACCCAACCCCCCCCCCCCCCCCGGCTACATATTCTCAAACGGCTAGAAATTGCAACGGGTATAAACGAGTTTAAATACCCGTGGGAGAAAGCCCATATGAAGCCGCAGGGCGTGCGGCGGTGTTACCCGTGGAACCAGCCCTACCCGTACCTAACCCGCACCACCACTCCGTCCACCCTTAGATCTTTGGAAGATATAAAAGTTTGATGTGAAATTGGGGGTACATTAAAAGGTTGCGTATTTATAATGCGGTGTGGGATGGGCAGTTTACTAGCCGCGTGAATATTAGATGGTAAAATGCACACGTGACGTAACTTTTATCCGCTCTTGGCTTCTACGTCATTTCTTTTGGTTTAACCCTTTGTAAGGTTCGACCATATCCTTGGGGAAAAATGGACTATATATATTACAGCTATAATGATTATTATTTACATCATACTATAAGTATTCTTATCATTGATAACTCAGAAGTCCTAATCATTATCATGAGTTGTCTCAGTTTTTTTTATATATAATTAAGTTTTATAAAAACGTGACATCTAACATTCTGGAAAGAAAGATATTACATAATACCCATGACACATTAATTCTGTGGATTTTTTTTCATAAATGAACTATCAAAATGAACTATCAGATATGTAAAGATTACTTATAGGACTTCTCTTGTTCAACTAACACAAATAGGGTTGTCGTCATTTGAAATGGCGACATCTTCACTTTCTGGGCTACCAATCATTGAAAAAGTCAGAGTGGTCAGTGGTTTACAAACCTGTCGCTGTTTGAAATGGCCACAACGTTTACTCAGCTTCCATGTCATCAAGTTCAAACCTAGTAATCATGGTTCAAAAAGTTGTCACCATTTGAAATGGCAATAAATTTCCTTAATGTCAAATCACCTTTCTTCTTGCTCGTACTCCCCTGCAGAATAAAGGTTGTGATTTGACGATAAGGAAAGTTGTTGCCATTTCAAATGGTGACGGCTTTT
Source organism: Smallanthus sonchifolius (assembly GCA_023525975.1). Lineage (NCBI taxonomy): Eukaryota > Viridiplantae > Streptophyta > Magnoliopsida > Asterales > Asteraceae > Smallanthus > Smallanthus sonchifolius. Next base: position 65,614,834 of record CM042031.1, on the reverse strand, counting down.
CGGACCATGATGACTAGGCTTGAAGAGGCTTGAACTTGATGAGATGGAAGCTAAGTAGAGGTTGTCGCCATTTCAAATGGAGACAGGTTTGTAAACCACTGACACTTTTTCAATGATTGGTAGCCTAGAAATTTAAGGTGTCGCCATTTCGAATGACAACAACCCTATTTATGTTAATTGAACAAAAGAAGCCCCGTAAGTAATCTGTACATATCTGATAGCCTATTTATATATATATATAAAATCTAATTCTGTGTGAATGAAGTTTTACCCGTTTTGACTAAATTTCGGCGCTCCTGTTTGTCCCCCACCGGATATATATGTATGAAATTACACGTATGAGAGTTTCTAAAATAACCTTTAAAGAAATCCATCGATTAATTTAGAGAATGGCATAATGTGATAAGGTCGAAAATTAACTTTACTACAGACCAAAGAAGTTGTAAAACAATTATCACTACTACAAAAATAGGCATTTGCTATGGCTATATCCGTAGCAAATTCGTATTAAATTCCAGTTTGCTACAGATTTGCGACGGATTTGGTCCGTAGCTACAAGTCTCGTCGCTAATTTATTTTGCTACGGGTTTTTGCAACGGAATAAGTTTTGCTATACAAAAAATGACGTCGGTATTTTAGCTATGGATTTTGCTATGGAAATGTCCGCTACCGATTTTGCTAGGGAATTTTAGCTACGGATTTTGCTACAGATATTTAGCTACGGCTTTTGCTACAAGTATTTAGCTACAGATATTATATATCATGTTTCATGTATGTGATAGAATGGCTAGTCTTTAGATTAGTATTTTGGGTATTTGAAACATACAAAACATCAATATTCTATCTGATTTGTTACATTGGATATTATCATATTCATTAATACTTGTGTTATATGTTAGTATGTTTAAATCCATGAATAGCATGTTATTCTAAATTGTTTGTAATCGATGGAAACTGTGAAAGTAATTAGTAATTTTAAAATAAGACTATTGTGATTTTGTTGTTTGATTTTCATGAAAATAAAAATAGGCAAAGTGTTCCAACCAAATTCACCTCTATTTATAGAGAGTAAATATTGGTTTAACATTGTTCTTTGATTAGGCAGATATAAGGATCATTGTTCGATGCAATGTGGAGTATAGTGTGAGGTGTATGTAGGCGAGATGGGCTCATTCTCTTATTCTAATAAAAGGTTGACATCTCTGGCCCTCGTTTGTTCAAACTAATTAAAATGCATGCATGGTCATGCTCAAAATAAGTTTTGATTTGATCACTTTAATCTTGATCAAGTAATTAACATAAGACACTATATGTGAGTGAGTATGATCCATATCTCATGTTTAACGAGATGTCTAATTTATAAACGATGATATCTCACCATATACTATTACCTTGAAGCAAATGTGCTTAGGTTGGTTGGTAATAACGGACGACTATGTGTTTTATGTCATTACGGGCAATAAGATGTTACTCAGAGTCCGCTTGCGTGAGGAATGGATTCAAACTTGAAAAGTCAAAGTTCACTTGTGGGAGGAGCTGACTCCCCATAAACCAAAATAGTTTTAAAAATCATGTTACATCCCGGAAATTCATAAGTCAATGGTTCGGGTTAGTGGACGACCCGAATCTCTATTAATTGTAATGAAGAGCAAGAGTTGTCAGGAACAGTGCGTTTCAACGACGGAAAGATATAGTTGTGTGTATTTATATTTGAATTATATTGCATGCAAGTATGTATTGATAATTAATGTGTTGTGATGTTATTGCTTTGATGTTAAGCAACATATTGATTGTGGTGTGGGAACGGGGTCGTGTTTACGAGTACTGTGTAGTAGCCCTTGTATAGAGTCATTGTTAGGGCTAGTCGGGTCTATGATTAGGAGTTGGTTGTTTTAACCAGATATCGTGTCAATGCACATGGTGAATTACAAGTTAGTAGAACGGTGAGTTCGGTCTGTGTCGGAGAACTTACGGGATTATGGGTATGGGTTAAGTCTAGGGTCGGTGAGCCCTTATGGGATATTGTAGATGACGGGAGTTATCAACATGTAAATAAATGACGAACTATTTCATTAGGGACAGAAATGTTCTGAGTGGAAATAAATATTATTGGTGACGTGAAGGTTTCTAATTAAAATTAACTGTTAGAACTCACTCAGCGTAGCTGACTTTGTATGTACGCTAGAGTGTTTTGCATGTGGGTTTACACGACGAGGTATATTGGCTTGGGAGCGGTGCTACTCGGATTGATGTGCACGCATTCGTAAGGTAAAGTTAAGAACGTTAATGAACTTAAAGGACAATTACTATTTTGAGAAAGACTTCCGCTGTATGTTTTAAATGAAAGTTAAGTGTTTTAAAGAGGATAACTAGTGATGTGACCTAACTGTAGGGTGCTCGGTTTGTGGCCTTACAAATCACCCACAAACCAAATCAATCATGCTAACTCCACCATTTTTCTAAAAAATTCGGGGACTCGGTTCATCTCGACACTCCCTCTCGATCAATTATCTTCACACATCACATGAGCCTCTTTTCACCACTTTTGCTAAGCCAAACGGGATTAGAGTGAACTCCTCGGGTCCACCGTTGCTCCTCATAACCAAATCACCACTAACGTAGCAATCAAACCCGGCGTCACCTTGGCCGCTGTCAGCTGCTCCTTACATAACCATCGTCCTCGCTGGTAACCAATAGTTGGTAGGACGTCGATATCGTTGCAACCGGTAGTCGCTTACCAGAGCCATCACAGCCGATGTTTCCACAGTTGCCGCCAATAGTGTTGTCATCGACATCCCGTTCTTCCTCCTTTGATAGTCCCCACGGGGGCTGATTACCATCGCCACCGGCTATTAACGACTACCAGCACCACCGTCAGCCGCCATCATACGGCTCCCTCCTCGTGACCGAATATCATCGCACACCCGCACATACATTAAAACATTGAAATCGAATCCCCAATCGACAAAAAGAATATAACTTTAACGAATTAAAACTGATAAACATTTACCTAAAATTTATTCGTCTTCTATCTTTTCTCCTTATGATGATCTCTCAAACTTGAAATGAAAAAAAAAACCACGTAACTGACTTTTGTGAGGCTGCTAGGGTTTTTAAATTCCTTTGATCCCTTTCCAAGTTTTATAAAATCTTACACTTGACACACTCGCCCTTTAACTGCACATGTTTAATTGTAGTCTAAAACTTTGGGTTTCGTCCTTGAAATCGCATCATGCTTGGAACACATGTGGATACTTCTCCATATTTTCCTCCATTAAATCCCACGTTTTCTCAGGTCCTTTCTGACCAAGCCACTGTATTCGAATCAACGGTATCACCCGTGTTCTCGTCTTTTTCTCTTGCTTGTCTAATCATCTTATCGACTCTTTTGTGTAACTCAGCTTATCATTCACTCGGATATCTTCCAACATTACTGCTTGTGTTGGATCTGCCAAGCATTTCCTCAGGTTAGATACATGAAACATATCATGAATCCCACTCAAAGCTTCTGGTAATTTCAACTTATAAGCTACAGTTCTCACTCTAGCCACTATTTCGAAAGGTCTCTTTATAATAGACTTTCCAATTTTATGAGCTTTTAGTGGAGTTTTCATACAGGAATATTAACCATTTATAGGAGAAGAAAAACATGAAGAGAAAAACATGGTTTTAATCTATATATGTAACCAAGCAGTACGTACATGTCATGCATAAATGGAGTCTAATTCCTTATCGATTCTCAAATAATTGGTTTTGAGGTGTTTTTCGGATAGAGGGTGTGATGTGGAGAAGAGAGACTCAGTCTTGTAGAAGAATGACTCATACGTGCTTTTGCGAGTCAATCGAGAAGGGTGAGGAAGAAAAAAAGAGGGAGGGAGGGAGGAGGAGAGGGAGGGATATATCTATACTATATTATAATAGAGTATCACAAGACAGCTTAAATTTTAAGTAATACAAGTATGATTGTTTAAGGTACAACACTTAATGCATGTGTTAAAGAGTAAATATCTATACTATATTATAATAGAGCACCACAAGGCATCTTAAATTTTAAGTAATACAAGTATGATTGTTTAAAGTACAACACTTAATGCATGTGTTAAAGAGTAAATATGAGTATGGTATGGCTATATCTTTTTTTAATAAAAAAAATGTAACATGTTAAGTGATTACATATCAACACCTCCCTTTTTGTTTCCTCTATCATAACCGGCGGCATCTTCGCGACAATCCCGAAAAATTCTAAAATCCACCATCAATGCCCCTAAACTAAAAATCTTTAATTCAATGACATAAAATCCGACTACCTTGACCATTTTTCAAATACATACATAGCAAAGCAACCGTATTATGTGTTCTTCTATTCAAATAAGTCACACCACCATCACCAACCTTTAAGCTAATCTCCGGTCACCACCACTATTTTTCTGCTTGCAGCCGCTGCTATTTAAGTCTGAAACCACTGCCACCATCACCATTTTGTGGAACCACCGTCGTTGTGTTGTGTTCACCACTGCATTGCGTTGAGATTTTTAATGATTGTGGGGTAGACTTTTAAGGGTTGGACGGCCAAGTCTAATCATTGGTGAAGCTTTAATTATAAATCGGATATTATAGATCGACTAGATAATTGGTGGTTATACTATATAATACCTCTAAATCTGTTGATATACTAAAATTAGTAACAATAGGAATATTCTAAGTGACATGCATGACTAAACTAAAATTTATTTGTTTTTTACGAAAGAACACGAAACGATAACTTATAGAATACACGTATGTGCGAAGTAAATCTCCTTTCGTATCCTTTTAAATAATTGACTTACGAGATAATATAAAAATAAATGAGCAGGAAACATGTGATCGACTAATATAAATGTAAAATTATAATAAATCAATAAACGTATTTTAATATTTTAATTAATATCATATTCATACATCGTTTGCTTACATTTCTTAATAGCTAACGAAACATACATAATATGTTTAATAATTTATAACGTTATAAATCACGAAATAACTTAACAAAATTCAAGATAGATTAATATCCCCTTTGCAGACCAATGGAGCTTGGGGATGATATTAATATTTACACATAAATTGAATTCTGAAAAAAACTGAGTTTCATAACTCAAAATGATGATTTCTTGTTCCGGATTCTGTTGATATTAACAAAGAACCCTAGCAGATCTTGCTTATAAGGTAGAAACGATTTCATCTTATCGTCTTTCTGTTCTGCTCTTCTCTTCACGTAAAACAGTTCATGAAACGACGGAGAAGACGACGTCGTAGTCTTCAGTTTTCCGGTGACTTCCTCGGTGTTGCTCCGGCGAAGTGAACTCAAGATTTTCCACCTTCTTGATCCATGAGATCCAGAACCAGCAGAACTGCTCTTCTTACTTTTTGCAAACACAACGTCGGCCTTCCACCTCCACATACAGAATATTCCAGAAGGTTTACATTCATTTTCATCCACTTCACAAGATGAGAAAGACGACGAGTATTCATGTTCGTCACCATACGGCTTCTGTAACTGAATGCTAACCGAAGAACAATCACCGGTTTCTTCAACGAAACTATCCGAAACAGGAAAAATGAACTGCGGGTGTTCAACATGGATCTGGTTACCTGAAACTTCTTCGTCGGAAAGCTCAGGTGAGAACTCAAAGTCCTCTTCATCAACATCACTAAATTCGTAGAACTGAGCTGCATGTTCCTGCTTGAATTCGCTGATGACTTTGGCAGCTGCGGAGGCAGTTAAACTATCAGAAAAGTAGCAATCGAAGCTAAGACAAAACCCTAAATCGTCGGTTTCACCCTGAAGTTGCATCGTGTCTGTTTGTTTAATTTCTAAAAAGTTAGGGTTTGTTTCTACTTTTTAGATCTTTGAAAGATATGAAAAGGTTTGATGTGAAATTGGGGGTACATTAATTGGTAGGAGCTTGTATTTATAATGCGGTGTGGAATGGGCAGTTTACTAGCTAGCCGCGTGAATATTATTTTATTAGATGGTGAAATACACACGTGATGTTTTCCCCACTCCGAATGTACTACGTAATATGCTTCTACGTCATTTCGTTTGGTTTAAGAGTAGAACTCGACTACATGCTCAACTCGGGCATTTAAAAAATCTTGCGGCAAGCTCGAACTTTGCTCAAAATAAGCTCGATTCAAAACGAGCCGAGTTGAGCCGAGCCCGAGCTAGGGTAGGCTCGGTTCGTGACTCGCTCGATAACTGGCAGGGCTGAGCCGGGCCGCCGGCTAGGGCCTTTTCTTTAAGGGGCCTGTGTGTATATGTATATATATATATATATATATATATGTTTTTTTATAAAATTTTATATACCGGTTTTATATATTGAGACCTTTTTATAAAAATTTAAAAATATATTAGGCCATTTTTATAATGGTTGAGCCCTCTTTAATCTTTATAATGGTTGGACACTCTTTAATCTTTATAATGTAATGGTTGGACCATAATCCGTTTAATCTTTATAATGTAAATATGTAATGGTTGATTGCTTCATATGAATTGTACATAAACATTTGAAAAACTATTTGTGGTGTCAAAACCTATGTATACTCACCAACTATTTTTAGTTGACCCTGTTTTTATCTTGTTTCAGGTGCAAATCTTTGAGTGGATGTTTCAAGTTGCTACATATAGGACATGAGAACCTAGTTGAAATAAATAAATTGAACTTTTTGATGTATTTCATTTCCTTTGATTGTATTTGTTGAAACATTGTTATGAAAGTGAATAAATTTAATATATGAAACTTTAGTTGAATCATGTGCTTATGAACAGTCTACATGTCCCGCCCCGACATATTGCGCCGTCGATTGGGGTGTGACACGAATCGGCTCGAGCTTTTCAAGAGCCGAGCCGGAGCCTATCCTGTCTTAGCTTGGCTCAGCTCGTTTACAGCCCTAACTCAACCTTTGTAAGGTTCAATAAGAGTATCTTCAATGCTAAACCATTCAAACGCTCATAAACACTTCACGCTGCCACATACCCACAAACACCCATTTCTTCTTCAATGTTATATCCTTTTTCAAACACCGTTTTAAAAAAAAATTATAAATAAATATATATATATATATATATACACACCTATATAGGGTGGGGTTATGCTAAAAAGGCTAGAGAGTTTAAGAAGGGTAAGAAGAGTTTTCAGCCTTTAGATCATTTTCAGCCTTTAGATCATTCTGCTAATAAGTAGCCTTATTAATTGCAAGTTGACACATGTCAGCTTTTCATGGCTTCTTAGCATTCTTAGAATATATATATATATATATATATATATATATATATATATATATATATATATATATATATATATATATATATATGGAAAGTTTCAATAGGGAACCTTAAAAAAAGAGGAAACTGGGAAAATATTCTCAACCACACATTTTAAACAAGAAAAACAAGCTAAATGCTAAAAACTAAACTCTAAAACCTAACCCCCCCCTCCCCCCCCCAAAAAAAAAAAAAAACCTAAACCCTCACACACCCCCAAAAACCTAACCCCTCACCCCCACCTCCAAAAACCTAACCTAAAAACTAAACCCAAAAACCCTCACCTCCAAAAACCTAACCTAAAAACTAAACCCAAAAACTTAATCTTAAAAGCTAAAGTAAACCATAAAGCTAAACCTACTATTTTTTCGAGTTTTTTTTATGAAACGAGGCAAACGAGAGAAACATTTTGATTTTTTTAGTTTTTAGTTTTTTTGTTTTATTATTTTTTTAGAGGTTTTTTTGCCTTACAAAAAATGTGTGGCTGAGAATGGTTCCCTTATTTTCTCTTTTTTCTTGGTTCTCTTTTGAACCTTCCTATATATATATATATATATATATATATATATTGGTTGTGTGAGAGAGAGGGGTCTGCCCCATTTCATCTGAATGCGTTTGAAATTTCGGATGCACGGCCAAACGAACACCCTTTCAAACGGGTGCTCCAATGGTGGATTTCAAATGAAGACTTTAACGTTTGTCTCCGACGTTAGAGATGCACTCGTGGAAAAATTGACTATATTACAACTATATTGATTGTTATTTTAATGGTACAAACGCACGATTTTATTTATTTTATTATTCGTAATTGGAGACGTTCGACATGTAACGCATTTATCCTAATTAAGAAACCTTATTCTCGTGGACAAGTTCGTCTACTCTTTAATCGTTAGTACATCTTAAGACGTTCACTCTTCCGTGTCATCGTCACTATCTCTCATGTGTTCCTAATTATTATGCTTATAATTCTAGGATATACGTAGACGGTTCACAGGCAAACTTTTGTGCTTTCTATTACATTCTTGTGTGGTGCTATCCACTACTAGTACACAACCCATGTGAGTTTACATAGCCCATTTTTACTATTTTTACTTTTGGGGTGAAACATGTTTACAAATGCTTTACTTACACGATTCAATACCTATGTTCTTAAGCTTTGATCTTTATGCTTTATGTCTCGAACTACCTGGTGACTATTACATGTGTTCATGTAAATACATTCATTAACTTGCAGCCCAAGCCTAAGGTAGTACCTAACATGATCATTTATACGGGAATCCGAAACTATAACTTACCACAAAACCTTGGCGGGTTTTATTGGGTATCAACTTACAACTTGGGTATCCTCTTGCCCCTTTTTCAAAATGGCAATCAGTGGGATTGCGTATCTAGTTTTTCATTACCAGGATTGAATTGTACGCTTGGAACCTTGTATGTTTTCACATATATGCTTTAGACATGCTTTGAACATATTGAATTGTAAAACTATACTTAACTTTGTTTGGTGTCAAAACCTATGTTACTCACCAACTACTTGTAGTTGACATTTACTCACATGTTTCAGGTGCATCTGTTTGAGGACTACTTGATCACATAGGACATGGACCTAGTTTTAATTTAATTTATGTTATGTTTGAACTCTTTGCTTTCTACTTTCACTTGTGACGGATGCTTTAAATTTGGATGAATAAATATTATCACATTTAATAGATGATCATGTGCTTTTGAACAACAGCGTCAGCCCCGGCGTATAATCCGCCGCCGGCCGGGGTGTGACGGTAGCCGATTTCCACCCCTACCATCGCCATTAACAAGCCTTGTAGTTAATTTCTCCCATGATTTTTGTTCTTTCTTTTATGGATTTCTTTGATGGATGCTATCTCAAATCGTATTTAATTTATATGGAGATATAGGGCAATGTGGTTAAGTTTAAGGAGCTTTCCCCTGATTTGGATTGTTGGTAATGGAAGGTGGGGCGACGGTTTACAATGGAGGAGGGGCAAGGTAGATGATGGAGATGGTGGGCCCATGGAATGCCAGACGGCGGTGGCGGTGGGGCAAGGTAGATGATGGAGATTGAGTTCTATCAAGGTATACCGGACGGCGGTGGCGGTGGAGGCCGCCAGACTTGGAAGAAGAAGGGGTGGGGCGTGGGCTTGGTTAATATCTGTGTTTTTGATTTATTAATATATAAATTTGATTTTATTTTTTATGTTGATATTTTTAAAATAAGGGTATTTTTGTTATTTTTTCAAAAATTAAAAGAAAACTTAACCCCTATTCACTCCAGGGACCTTCAGTGTAGCAAAATCAAAGTATAGTGGACTAAACCTGTACTTTTTCAAACTTATGAACGAAATCCGTAATTTGGCCAAACCACAGGGACCATCCGTATAATTAATTCTTATTATAAGTATTCATATAACTGTTATGACATAAAAGATGATTTTTTATAAAGTTGATTAAAAGAAGGAAAAAATACCAAAAAGGACATTTGTCCAGGCTAAATTAAAAAGGCGTCGGCTAAGCCGGCTAAATTTAAAGGCTTAGCCGGTAAAAACTAAAGGCTTTACCGGCTTAGTACCGGCTAAATGTCTATTTTAGTATTTTTTATAGAAGTATGTGCATTTTGGTATTTTTCCGTTAAAAGAATCACATTTTGTGTAAACTAAAATTTATAGTCGTACAATTGAATCTGAGTTGCAGACACAGGTGAATAGTTTTTACCTGTGATTTGTTGGTCTCCGGGCTAGGCCACCTCTCTACGTTTCATTGGCTTATTTTTTTTCAATTTGTATATATTTGTACTGTATTCTAAATTCTAATGCCTCTTTTTAAAAATTAACATTTTTAAGAATCTTTTTTCACCTTAAATTATGAATGTAGTTATCATTAAATACATATCCGGTTTAAGTTATTTAATGATGTCAAAACAGACACTTATAAAATTTAACACTTCCACAGCATCGCACGTGTTACGTCATTTTTTGTTAGATTCTATTTTTTTCACTCGATCTTCTTAAAGACGTCATTTTTACCGCCATTAAACGCGCCGCGATGTGCGGGTTATGTTTTTTAAAGAATGATGGATTCTTTTTTTTTATTTAATTTACTCGATTTCTTAAAGATGTTATGTTTTTTTTAAATGTTTATTTATTTAATTTTTTTAAATTGTTCGAATGCATTTTTTTAACGGTTTCTTTTTTTTTTATCTAAAGTTTTCAATATCAACATCCAATCGCCGTACTTACACTTGGCGTTTCAAACTTTATAGACTTTCAAGGTCATTAATTTTTTTCACGATTTAGCGTCGCAACGCGCGCTAGCATTTTACCGGTTTTATCTATATGGTAAAAAGTATGTTTTTAAAGTCCTTCAAATCAAAACTCAAAAGTCCTAATCATTATCATAAGTTGTCACAAGTTTTTTATATATAAAATTAAGTTCTATAAAAACGTGGCATCTAATTAAAATTCTGGAAAGAAAGATACTACGTAATACCCGTGACATATCAAACAAAATTGGTTTTTGTGTGAATGAAGTTTCACCCGGTTTGACTAAATTTGGGCGCTCCTATCTGGATAAGTCACCGGATATATATATTCAAGAAATTAAATATATGGGAGTTTTAAAAGCGAAAACTTCATAGAAATTAAGTTTTTTATCTGAAATTTTATATAATAGTAATAAAGTTTCTATATATTTCATTTAAGTCACTTAAACATTTTTTGTCTTATTTTAGTCACTCAAGTTTCTCATTTGTTCCATTTTAATCACTCAAACTTTTTTTTGTCTCATTTTAAGCACTCAAATTTTACATGTTGTTCTAATTTTGCACAATTACGAGGTTAACATGTTACGTTTTTTTTTTGTTTTATGAATATGATAAAAATATTGGTTTACTCTTTTTGGATTTCATTTTCATCATATCCATAAAAAGAAATCTAAAAAAAGTAACTCGTAACATGGTAATTACGCAGGATTGAAACAATGTGAAAATTGAGTGACTAAAATGAAACAAAAAAATTTGTGTGACTAAAATGTAACAGATGAAAAACTTGAGTGACTAAAATGAGACAAAAAAAAGTTTGAATGACTTGAATGGAACAGATGAGAAACTTGATTACTATTATGTAAAGTTAACCATTTCCAAAATAACCGCTAAAGATCACCCACTTCTAAGTAAAACTGTTTAATTCCGAGAGAGTTTGAAAAACTATTTAAGTTGAAAAGTATTTCAAAGAAATTAAATTATTAATTTAAAGGAAATTGGTTTTTAATAATACAAACTATGACTCATTGGCTGATAATAATCCAAACTAACAGTTTAGCTGATGAAAATCTCAACTTTCACTTTTGTTGTAAATGGTAGTCCCAGTAGCATAATTACCATATATTTACACTCGATTTACACTTATTTTTGCTCAAAATGACGATTTTAAATGAAATGGAAAAACGTACAAGCGAAATCGAGTGTAAATATATGATGGTTATGCTACTGGGACTGTCATTGGTAACAAAAGTGAAAGTTGGGATTATGACCAGCCAAACTGTTAGTTTGAATTATTATCAGCCAATGAATCATAGTTTGGATTATTAAAAACCAATTTGCCTTAATTTAAAGAATATAAATCAAATGATTAAGTTAGAAAAACTTCTAAATTTGAATCACATAATGTGTTACTCAACCAGGATAAAGTAAAAAAAATAATTTACTACAGACTACTATAGAAGGAGTTGTAAAACAATATATATGATACAAGGGCTAGTTATTAGATTAGCATTACAAAACAATAATATTCTATCAGATTTGCTATATTAAATATGATCATATTCATTAATATTTGTTGTGTTCTATATTATTATGTTTAAATCCAAGAATACAATATTATTATAAACTAGCTTTAAACTCGTGTGTTATAAGGTGTGAAACGTTAATATTATATTGATAAATAACTCACTACAAGAAAATGGAGCTAATGCAACCCCGCTAAAATGTTACATTAGGCCTTGAAAAGGTTGCATCATGCCTAATGCAACATTTTATTGGGGGCTGTATTAAAAGCAGTTGCATTAGACCTAATGAAACATTTTCAAGAGCTAATGCAACATTTTTTGAAAGTGTTGCATTTACTATTCAAATACAACTGTGTAAATATGCAACATTTTTATGTTATAATGCAATTTGTTTTACTGTAAATTTTTTAATACTCAAATGCAACTTTTATTATAGTTTAGTTACAAAATGCAACATTTTCTACACTAAAATGCAACTTTTTCTATACTAAGTGCAACGTTTACTATAGTTTAGTTACAAAAATGCAATATTTTTTCTAGACTTAATGCAACCATTATTATGTTTTAATAGAAAAAATGTAACTTTTTTTTACAGTAAATGCAACATTTTTACGAATTTAAGTTACAACAAATGCAACATTTTTTAAACTCAAATGTAACTTTGTAACATAAGTTCAATTGCTATTAATTAATATGCATCAATCACCATTACGACAAAACAATAATAAAACAGATATAATTGATGAAACACCTTACTTATTTATTATTATTTTATCAGAGTTAAATGCGAAAAACGGTCTCGATTTCTCAAAATCTTGTCATTTAAAATGGCACATGTGTATTTTATTTGAAAACATTGTTTTACATATAATATTCTATCGTACATGATCTAGGGATTCTTAATTCCGACCGGCCTCGTTCTTAGGAAGCTCTATTCCATGTGTTTCTTTCCTGCAGTGTTTGGAATACATTTTGTTATTAGCTTACGTTAAGTAAGTACACTGCATCGTTCATTTTATTATGGAACCCTTTAGGTTCTTATTGTTCAAGTTTCTCAGGTACCCTTGCCCCCATGACCATCTCCGGACATACCTCCGGTCACGTCATTCGTTTAATTTATGGGCTCACCGGCCCCCTCATGACCATCTTAGGCCGTACCTAGGTCATAGTATTGGCAAGGTTCTTACACTCGTCGGTGTAGACCCCTTGCTTTTGTCACGAAGACTAATTGTCAGGAAGGCTCATTGCCACGAAGGCTTATTCATTTTTGAGATCTGCCCTGTAGGCTTCGATCTTTTATTTTAGTTCTCTTCTTCTTTATTGAAATCCACCTTATACGCTGGACATCTCTTTTCATTTGGGACATTGAGTATCTTAGACTCACAGCCTTCCAAATGTATCAATCATTTGTTTTCATTACATATATATGCTTAATTTATTCCCAACCAGTCCTCACGTTAAAACTTCGTAACGGTTTCTTCACGATGTGTAAGGCCCCCAAACCTGGCACCCTACAGTTGGTTCTCATAATGTCATTAAGATACCTCACGAATGCTACTTAATTGCTATTTAATGTCATTAAGATACCTCACGAATGCTTGCACACTAATCCGAGTAGCACCGCTCCCAAGCCAAGATATGTCAACGCAACGCCTTCCTGCAAAACAATCTATCGCACACACAAAGTCAGCTACGCTGAGTGAGTTCTAATGGTTTAGTTTAATTAAAAGCCAACTAGTCTCAAAAGTTATTTGAACTTTACTCATGACGCACAGTCCTTATAAAATAGATCCACAATTCAATAACCATTAGATAACCCATGTTATCACCCGATATCCCATAGTAACTCACTACCCATGACTCATCCCATAATAATAATAATAATCTCGCAGTCTCATCGACATAAGTCGAACTTACCACACTAATAACTCATACTCAAGTACACGTACTAACTCGACACTTGGTTAACAAAACCAATCCCTAAACATCGACTTACTTAGCCTTGACCAAGGCTCTTACAAATCAACTGACATAACGGTTGTAAACACCACATTACAATCCAGACACAACGGTCGATCTAACTCGACTCACCACAATAATACTATCTCATGCACAATAAATATAACTCAACGCTTATATGTGTTATCCCCAGGAAATTCCGGCCTCTATTTCAACTTTTTCGACAATTGTAATTTCATTATTATATGAATTGCATCTATTATTTCAATGAAAGCACTTTATTTACCTATTATATTTCATGAGTATACACTTACACCTACATTAAATGTATTTATTTTAAGAATAATATATATATATAGGTTTATATAATTTTTATTATGCTATGAAATAAATTTATATATACTAAGTTATTTCTAAATCTATAATATATATATATCATAGATAAATACATTTGCAAAAGTCAAATTATAAAATCTATAAGAAATTAGAGTTTATACATTTTTAATCAAAATAAGAGTTTATTTCTGTCTAATAAATTACACTTTTATTATAATGATTTATTAGATTTTTATAAGAATTTATAAAATTTGATAATTTTATGTTCTACAAAAGTCTAGGGCCATTTTTGGTAATTTTAGAAACTTGTCTTTCAGTTTAAAACAAACTTTAAGCATAAATTGTTAACTCTGTGAAACCTCAGGGACCTAACTGCAAATTCGTGTTGTCTTCTTCCCCAACTCACGACTTTAACTTCCAAAAGTCAACCCAGCCCCAAATCGAACTCCAATCACTCTAATTCGGATGATTAAACCCAATTGATTATATGAAACCGTTAATCAATCATAACTTAATGATATTGAAGACCCAATTCAATTATAACCGGGCATTTAAACCAAAACTCAAACCGTAACCGTTCTAATCACGAGCTCAATTGATTCGTACGTTTGACATGAAAACAAGCCTATATAACGAGTCCCACTCCTTCGCGATATCCATCCCATACTCCCTGAACTCGCAAACCTGCATAAACTCATCTCCGAAGCCCGATCAAGTACGAAGAAACGCGGACCCTAACTTCCATTCGATCTCCCTCCTCACTCACTCATTCCAGGTAAAATTGGTACCATTGAACTCGTTTTGATCCAAGGAACAAAAGCCCCATGAAATGGGTTTCGATTGTTTGCTCGATCGAACGATTCGAGGGGTTAGGGTTTCAGATTTCAATTAGGGAAGGAGATGACTTGGGAACTTCGGGTTTTGATTTAAATGAACTAGTTTCAGACCAAGGCATAAGCCCTGGTCTGATGGTTAAAGTGTTGCGTGTGTGTGGACTAGCTAAGGTCACAGGTTCGAGTCCCGGGGGGGGACCGGATCTTATTCCATTTTTTTTGTCTTTTTACTTTAAATCATTTTAATACATTTTTAACATCTTAACCTTCCTAGTTAACTTCCTTATAAACTATACAAATACATCCTATAATATTTATACAAAAAAATATATATATAAATAATACTTTGAATATTTTATTTTGTTAAATCCCTTGATAAATGATATAAATCATTGTTTAGACAAATTTAATTTTGTTACTTATTTATTTAAATGTTGTTTATATATTTTTAAACATTATTAAAATCATCTAATTTATAAATAATTGTTATTGGTAAGGATAATTATTTAGATATCTTTAAATTTATAAACGCCTAAATAATTATTTTAATTATTTTATACAAAGTACAAATAAATTCTATTTAAAGATTAGTCTTTAAAAGATTCATTTAAACGAATTATTACCCATTTTATTATTTAATTACCCACTTTATTTTATAAAGCGTATTAAACATTTTCTCACTTTATAATTTATTTATAAATTGTTATGTAGATAAATCTAAGTATATTATTTTTTCATACCACATTATGTGTATATAACAATTCCTATACAAAATTATTTAAACCTTTTCCCACATTATGATTTACTTGATTATTAAATAAATACATAAGTTTTTCTGCCAAACTTGTTCAAACCCTATGCCCAAGTCTCAAACCCCCCCCCCCATGAAACCCTAAATGTCTCAATGCCTCCTTAATACCATTTAAACGTACATTAAATTCAGAGTACCATCACACGTGTAGGTTTGTTGTGAGATATTCTCACGAGACATATTCATCTCTGCCAATTCATACCACTCCTAGCTTTGATACAGGTCAGTTTCATAGCCCCATTTCTCTTTACTATTGTTTACAAATACTTGGGGTGGAACATGTTTACATACTATACATACCAAATTCAATACCATTGTTCTTATGTTATTTACTATGTGCTTTATGTCTTAAACTACTTGGCGACCATACGTGTGTTCATGTTTAGTACAATCATTAACTTGTTACCCAAGCCTAAGGCAGTACCTTTTATGATCATTTATATGGGAAACCGATACCAGTTAACACAAACCTTGGCGGGTTTTGTGTGTACCATATTACTATTTTTCCAAAACTCAATCAGTTGGATTGTGCTTACCAGTTTTCCATTTACTACGGCTTGATTGTAAACTTGGAACCTTGTATGTTTTCACATTTACGCCATAGTTATGCTTTGAACATATTGAATTTCAAATACTTTTACTCAACTTTTGTTTGGTGTCAAAACCTATGTTACTCACCAACTACTTGTAGTTGACATTTACTCACATGTTTCAGGTGCACTTGTTTGAGCACACTACTTGCTCACCTAGGACTTGGACCTAGTTTAAATTTAATATTGTCTTGTCTTGAACTTTTCATATTCCATTTCCTTTTGTAACGGATGCTTTAAATTCGATGAATAAATATTGTCATTATTAATAGATGATCATGTGCTTATGAACAACCGCGTCAGCCCCGGCGTATAATCCGTCGCCGGTCGGGGTGTGACAGTATGCAATTTAACACAAATATATAAGCACACAAACACATACCTCATTACTGCACCCTCGTCAGGGTTACCCTTGTCAGGGCGTTCGACACACCCCGAGCTCATCACTGTTGTGACATTCCGGATTTTTATTCACGCATTTGTAATATATATCATGTAATCATTTTCAACTAAATGAAATGCAAGTGTTTTATTTAATTTTGTACAAAATATATATTTATTTTTATTTTATGGATTTAAAATAATTAAAAATAAATACGTTTTAAACTTATATAAAATTTTATATAAAAATCTAAATTTAAAAAGTTTCAGATTTAATAAAATAACCTATTTAAATAAGATAACTAACTCTTATAAAAATTATTTATAACAATAATAATAATAATATAAGTTTATAAAATATATTTGAAAATTAAAAGAAATTAAACTAATTATTTTTATAAAAGTTAAGGGGTTGTTTTGAAACTTTTCAAACTAGAAGGTTATAAGCAAAAATCAGTTGAGGGACTATTTCTGTACAAATCAAACTACAAGGACTCATCCGTAATTATCTCAGGGGCCGAATTAAATCAAAACCAAACTACAAGGACCAAATCTGCCAATTCCCAAATCGACTTTCCGGTCACCATGTTCCTTGGTCCGACGGGTAAAGCATTTTTTCGGCGAACACCCCGATAGGGCTGTTCCCTGCACCTCGACAGCCGCTACAGGCATCCCTGAACTCGTCTTCCCCATGCGAACAAAAGGCCCCGACCAATTGGTCTCCCCAACATACGAATCGCCTGATCTTGTTGGAGGCCGAGAACCCACACCTCGAATTCGAGCCTGACAGTCAACCTCCACACGTATTTAATAGCTCGTTAGCCTCGTCTCGTCCAGACGAGTGTCGGGACTTGCCCAATTGCACGCTTTGTCATAAGAAACGAACTCGACTATAAATAGCCATAGTCGGACCTGCTCGAGCTCGCTACCCCTCTTCCACCCAATCTCACTCCAAATTGAAGGCACCATTACAATCGCCATCTCTGTGTGAAGCTGTGACCAAGGTTATAGAGGCTAATCCCATCCAGAAGCTCGATTCTCATTCTGGACATTCTCGGATTTGAGACTCTGCCGTCCAGCCCCTTTGCGACCACGTAAGAATCCTCAACTTCGTTTCTTTACCTTCTGTTATCATAAGGCAAGCTGAACCAATCGAAGTCACGACTCCAAACCATCGATTACCGGACAAACTATTGTTCTGAAAAATTACTGTTTTATTTTCTAAAGTCTGGGCCATCGAAACTACTTAGTTTCGATTGAGTAAATGGTCAATCGAAACTAGTAGTTTCGATAGATGGTAGTTTCGACAGCCTGTGTATCACTTATAAATGATCAATCGAAACTAGTAGTTTCGATAGATGGTAGTTTCGACAGCCTGTGTATCACTTATAAATGATCAATCGAAACTAGTAGTTTCGATAGATAGTAGTTTCGATTGAACACAGTTTCGATACCTATCACAACTATAAACAGTTTCGATCAAATCAGTAAATTCAAGTAAATCTGGACCAACTTTTATGCAAATAACACTAAGAAATGTTATTATAAACCTATACACAATTAAATAACAATACGCTCATGTAAACATACAATAATACCCATTTATCTACATAGGGTTTCAACGTGCTTAGACTTCAACATCTTTATCACCTACACGCGTGGAAAAATACCCGTTTGCAAGGTGAGTTACATAGCCCCTATTTTACATTTTTGCACATTTTGGGGTGAAACATTATACATGCTACTCACATTGTTTATACGTGTTATACATGTGGACTATATGCTTATTATCTTGAATGTACATACATTTAAACACAAGAAAACCAACAGTAATATCAATAGATCTATTGTGCCTGACCAGCCCACCCGGTTAGGGTGTTTATTACTGCATACTCGGATATAGCCGCGTGTTATATTCAAACATACCGGATATAGTGGGTAACTATATTCAAACATTACCGGACTTAGCTGTTGTGCTTTGTTTAAGCGCGTCAAACAAGGTTTGAATTGTGATTAGATAAATGATACACCATATATATGCTATGTTTAACAAGATAAACAATGAGTTGCAAAACGTTTTTATCTACTACTTATCGGAACTACAAAACCTATGTACTCACCAACTTTTTAGTTGACACTTGATTTAAATAATGTTTCAGGTTTGGATATGTGATTGCTTGCCGAAGATTCCTCCACTTAAGAACTATGGACCTAATTAAATAAATCAATGTTTTGAACTAGATTAGGTTATTTGAAATGTATTGTATTTGGATCTTTGTTGTCTTTAAATTGAATTAATGAATTATGCAACATTTTAGTTATCATGTGCTTTTGAACAATCATTCCATTGTCGGCCTCGATGATTCCGCCATCGGTCGGGGTGTGACAGATTGGTATCAGAGCCATGGTTATAGGGAATTAGGTTATTAGACACAATGACCTAGACTATAACCCTAGGAGTCCCTTTTTATGTGTTATGTGCTAAATGATTAATTGTTATGTGAATTATTTGTAGTTAGGTATTATTTGAATTTTCCCAAGTTTGGTACATGAGACTTATACACATACATACAAGGCTTAAATACATGATACATACTTTACATACACATTTGACAAACAAACTTACGCAAACAAATACACTACTCATCCTTATCCATACTCTTTCCTAATCCATATTAATTGCAACATTCCTACACATTTTATACTCATAGACTCTCAAGTCTATTAAAATCTTGAAAATCTCGTCAACGACTTAATTTCTTGAAACCAGTAAAGGACACGTGCAATCTGGAAGGGTGACACCTGTACATTGGGTTTTCTGTCTAGGAAAGCATTTCGTATAAATCCAAATAAACGGACCCGTATGCTTTCCTGGGAATTCCTGAAGTGAGTGTTTACCGATAGGCTAAAGCATGTCTCCTTGAAAGTTTTGAGGAATTATTTAACGTTGATAAGTCAATGTATTCGTAAGGATACGATCCGAACTTAAACTCAAAATTTGGTGACATTATAGCAAGATAGGAAGAACTAGACGAACATGCAAAGCAAATCATTATTACGGGTGCACACGTAATAACGATTTGTACGGCAATTCCTATTACGCGAATAATGATCTATAACATCATGTTCTATCCGGAATAGATGGCTTAGTTTCCCCCCCATCAACTTTGAATAAATACACATGCACTGGCACGCGTCATGATGAATCCCGCTTTTCTGCTTACATTATTTCCCACTATAACTCATATATATCCATCTTATCTAAAATATCATTGTCTTTTCTTATGGTGTTAGAATGCCTCATCGACGTGCAAACTCTAGCACTTCCAACCCGGATCTTGCTACTCTCCTTGCCCAGCTGGTGGGGCAAATGACCCAAGCCAATAACAACAGTGATGGGTCTCACAATATCCAAGGAAACGGTGGTACCAACCCGCCCCAATGCACATTTAAGCACTTTAACTCGTGAAATCCTACAAAATTTTTCGGGACTGAAGGTGCTACCAGCCTACTGCAATGGTTTGAAAGCATGGAAAGCACATTCCTAAACAGTGACTGTCCCGATAATCTTTGGGTTCGCTATGCCACAAGTGTACTTCAAAAGAGAGCCATCACCTGGTGGAACGGTGAGAAACGCACTCGTGGTGTTGAGGTTGCTACATCTTTATCATGGGATGATCTGAAGAAAGCCATGACTGATGAATTATGTCCTCGAAATGAAATGAGGAAGCTCGAGACTGAGTTTTGGGATCTTGCCCAAGACAGCGGGGATAATATGGCTTACACCACCCGATTTCAAGAGCTGGGCCTATTGGTGCCTCATATGATCACTCCCTTTGCTCGTGAAATTGAAAAGTATATAGGCGGGCTGCCTATGCAAATTCAAGATGATGTGTTAGGAAGCAATCCTCCTACACTTGAAGCTGCTATCCGTCTATCCGCTACACTATCCGACAACCATGTCAAAGCCGGAACCTTAACAAGAAAAGGTTCCAAGAAGGTTGTCTCCACTCTCGCGGCCGTCAAAGATGTAAAACCCGAGTCTTCTAACCGCAACAAAAAATGAAAAGGTCGAAACTTCGCAGCCGTGACTCCCGCTGTACCTGCTATTCAAGTGGCCCCTTTGGGTCAAAACCCGAAACCTTATCTGGGCCCGAATCCCCAATGCCAGACCTGCAAGTACCATCATCCTGCCAACTTACCATGATGATTGTGTTCAAGCTGCGGACGATATGGACACGTGGTCACTACTTGCCGTACCCGTCCTCCCGTCCATCAAGCTGCTCCAGCCAACCGTCCAATCTATCCGGCACCTCTCAATGGTCGGGCATGTTACGAATGTGGAGACCCAAACCATTTCCGTGACCGATGCCCAAAACTTCATCATCAAGGTGGTCCTCAAGGACGAGCGTTTAATATAAACGCTAATGAGGCTCAAGCAAACAACGACGTGATAAATGGTACGTTTCTCGTAAACAATCATTATGCATCCATTTTATTTGATACCGGTGCCGATAGGAGTTTTGTGTCTCTTACCTTTGAATCTCGACTTGCTAAACAAAGAACGAAACTTGACAATTCTTATTCTGTGGAGATAGCAAACGAAAAATCTATTACTATAAATTCTGTTATCCGCGACTGCAATCTCGAGCTTAATGATCATGTGTTCTCTGTTGATCTCCTTCCAATGCAATTGGGAAGCTTCGATATTATAATTGGCATGGACTGGTTATCTAAGCACCATGCCGAGGTTATTTGCTACGAAAAGTGCATTCGTATACCTCTCCCTTCGGGCGACACGTTAGTTATTTTCGGTGAAAAACCATGTCGTGGTCTTCAACTCATATCTTGCACATTGGCACAAAAGTACCTACGGAAAAAGTACGTTGCCTTCTTGGCCCACATAGTTGACACGAAAGACAAGGGTAAGAAATTGCAAGATATTCCGATCATTCGAGACTTTCCCGAAGTATTCCCTGAGGATTTACCCGGCCTCCCTCCTCCTAGACAAGTAGAGTTTCGTATTGACCTTGTGCCCAGAGCAACTCCCGTGGAAAAAGCTCCCTATCGTCTTGCACCTTCCGAGATGCAAGAGCTCGCAAGTCAATTACAAGAACTCTCATCCAAAGGATTCATCCAACCAGGCCATTCACCTTGGGGTGCTCCCGTGCTGTTCGTAAAGAAAAAGGATGGATCGTTTCAAATGTGCATTGATTATCGTGAACTCAACAAGCTTACAATCAAGAACCGTTATCCTTTACCCCGTATCGACGATCTTTTCGATCAACTTCAAGGTTCAACATGTTTCTCCAAGATTGACCTTCGTTTCGGATACCATCAACTTCGTGTTCTCGATGAAGACATTCCAAAGACTGCCTTTCGAACTAGATATGGTCACTACGAGTTCATGGTCATGCCATTTGGCTTGACTAATGCACCTGCGGTTTCATGGATCTCATAAACCGTGTATGCAAACCTTATTTGGACAAGTTCGTGATCGTTTTCATTGACGACATTCTCATCTATTCTAAAACGAAAGCGGAGCATGAACAACATCTTCGTTTGATTTTGGAGCTCTTGAAGAAGGAACAACTATACGCCAAGTTCTCCAAGTGTTAATTCTGGCTAAAGGAGGTTCAATTTTTGGGACACATAGTCAACGATAAAGGGATTCATGTGGACCCGGCAAAAATCGAAGCGGTAAAGAATTGGAGTACTCCCAAGACTCCTACCGAGGTTCGTTCATTCCTTGGACTAGCGGGTTACTATCGTCGCTTCATCTCAAATTTCTTCAAGATTGCGGTTCCACTCACTGCCTTGACTCACAAAGGTAAACCTTACGAGTGGGGACCCAAGCAAAAGGAAGCTTTTCAAACTCTCAAGCACAAGCTCTGCAATGCTCCTATTCTAACTCTTCCTAGTGGTAATGACGACTTTGTCATTTATTGTGATGCATCCAACCAAGGTCTTGGTTGTGTTCTAATGCAACGTGGCCAAGTAATTGCATACGCATCACGTCAGCTCAAAATCCACGAGAAGAACTACACGACCCATGATCTCGAGCTTAGTGCTGTCGTTTTCGCCTTAAAAATTTGGAGACGTTATCTTTATGGCACCAAATGCGTGGTTTTCACCGACCACAAAAGTCTCCAACATATTTTCAATCAAAAAGTGCTTAATATGAGGCAACGACGATGGGTTGAACTTCTTAACGACTACGACTGCGAGATTCGCTACCACCCTGGCAAGGCAAATGTTGTAGTCGACGCCTTGAGTCGTAAAGAACGTATCATGCTTCATAGTGTTTGTATTCATAACGATATCCAAGCCCGTATTCTTCGAGCACAACACACCTCGGTTACCGAGGGAAAAATGTATCAAGAGATGGCATGTGGTGTAGAACTCTTACTAGAAACCAAAGCCAACGGCTTATTGTATTACTTGGACCGTATCTGGGTTCCCGATCGCGACGACCTTCGTATATCTTTGATGAACGAGTCCCATAAAACTCGATATTCGGTACATCCCGGAGCTGATAAGATGTACATGGGTCTTCGTCAGCAATATTTGAGGCCCGGCATGAAAAAGGATATTGCCCCCTTTGTGGCAAAATGCTTAACTCGTTCTAAAGTGAAGGCCGAACACCAGAAGCCTTCCGGACTCCTCGAACAACCTGAAATTCCCATGTGGAAGTAGGAGAACCTTGCTATGGACTTCATCACCAAACTCCCACGCACTTCTAGTGGGCACGATAGTATCTAGGTTATTATCGACCGACTTACGAAGTCTGCTCATTTCTTGCCTATTCGTGAGGACTATCGAGTCGAGAAATTGGCTCGGATTTACATTGATGAGATCGTAAGTCGTCACGGAATCCCTTTGAACATCATCTTCGATCGTGATTCGCGTTTTACTTCCCGATTTTGGCAATCATTACAATCTGCGCTTGGTACTCGTTTGGATTTAAGTACGGCTTACCATCCTCAAACTGATGGACAAACCGAGCGAACAATCCAAACTCTCAAGGATATGCTTAGAGCTTGTGTCATCGACTTTGGTGGCAATTGGGATTCTCACCTACCACTGATCGAATTTTCCTACAACAACAGCTACCACACAAGTATTAACATGGCACCGTTTGAAGCTCTTTATGGACGGAAATGTCGTTCACCGATTTGTTGGAACGAAATTGGTGAAGCACAAATCACCGGTCCCGAGCTTATCCAAGAGACCACCGATAAAATCTCTCTTATCCGGGACAACATTCGAGTAGTAAGGAGTCGGCAAAAGAGCTATGCCGATAAAAGACGAAATGGAATTTCAAGTTGGGGATATGGTTCTCCTAAAAGTATCACCTTGGAAAGGCGTAGTCCGATTTGGAAGGAAAGGAAAACTTGCACCTCGATATGTGGGTCCATTCAAGATACTCGAAAGGATAGGAAAAGTGGACTACAAACTCGATCTTCCTTCAGAACTCAACAACGTTCATCCGACCTTTCATGTATCTAATTTGAAAAAGTGTCTAGCCGACGAGAATCTCCACATCCCTCTTGACGAAGTGCGTATTGACGAGAAAATGCACTTTGTTGAAAAACCCGTGGAAATAGTGGACCGTGAAGTCAAGAAACAACGTAGTCGCATCCCCATTGTCAAAATCCGTTGGGAGTCTAAACGTGGACCCGAGTTCACTTGGGAACGTGAAGACCAAATGAAGACCAAATATCCGCATCTCTTTTCATAGCCTCCATTAGTTGAATTTCGGGGCGAAATTCCTTTAACATGGGGAGACTGTGACATTCCGAATTTTTATTCACGCATTTGTAATATATATCATGTAATCATTTTCAACTATATGAAATGCAAGAGTTTTATTTAATTTTGTACAAAATATATATTTATTTTTATTTTATGGATTTAAAATAATTAAAAATAAATACGTTTTAAACTTATATAAAATTTTATATAAAAATCTAAATTTAAAAAGTTTCAGATTTAATAAAATAACCTATTTAAATAAGATAACTAACTCTTATAAAAATTATTTATAACAATAATAATAATAATATAAGTTTATAAAATATATTTGAAAATTAAAAGAAATTAAACTAATTATTTTTATAAAAGTTAAGGGATTGTTTTGAAACTTTTCAAACTAGAAGGTTTTAAGCAAAAATCAGTTGAGGGACTATTTATGTACAAATCAAACTACAAGGACTCATCCGTAATTATCTCAGGAGCCGAATTAAATCAAAACCAAACTACAAGGACCAAATCTGCCAATTCCTAAATCGACTTTCCGATCACCATGTTCCATGGTCCGGCGGGTAAAGCATTTTTCCGGCGAACACCCCGACAGGGCTGTTCCCTGCACCTCGACAGCCGCTACAGGCATTCCTGAACTCGTCTTCCCCATGCGAACAAAAGGCCCCGACCAATTGGTCTCCCCAACATACGAATCGCCTGATCTTGTTGGTGGCCGAGAACCCACACCTCGAATTCGAGCCCGACAGTCAACCGCCACGCATATTTAATAGCTCGTTAGCCTCGTCTCGTCCAGACGAGTGTCGGGACTTGCCCAATTGCACGCTTTGTCATAAGAAACGAACTCGACTATAAATAGCCATAGTCGGACCTGCTCGAGCTCGCTACCCCTCTTCCACCCAATCTCACTCCAAATTGAAGGCACCATTACAATCGCCATCTCTGTGTGAAGCTGTGACCAAGGTTATAGAGGCTAATCCCATCCAGAAGCTCGATTCTCATTCTGGACATTCTCGGATTTGAGACTCTGCCGTCCAGCCCCTTTGCGACCACGTAAGAATCCTCAACTTCGTTTCTTTACCTTCTGTTATCATAAGGCAAGCTGAACCAATCGAAGTCACGACTCCAAACCATCGATTACCGGACAAACTATTGTTCTGAAAAATTACTGTTTTATTTTCTAAAGTCTGGGCCATCGAAACTACTTAGTTTCGATTGAGTAAATGGTCAATCGAAACTAGTAGTTTCGATAGATGGTAGTTTCGACAGCCTGTGTATCACTTATAAATGATCAATCGAAACTAGTAGTTTCGATAGATGGTAGTTTCGACAGCATGTGTATCACTTATAAATGATCAATCGAAACTAGTAGTTTCGATAGATAGTAGTTTCGATTGAACACAGTTTCGATACCTGTCACAACTATAAACAGTTTCGATCAAATCAGTAAATTCAAGTAAATCTGGACCAACTTTTATGCAAATAACACTAAGAAATGTTATTATAAACCTATACACAATTAAATAATAATACGCTCATGTAAACATACAATAATACCCATTTATCTACATAGGGTTTCAACGTGCTTAGACTTCAACATCTTTATCACCTACACGCGTGGAAAAATACCCGCTTGCAAGGTGAGTTACATAGCCCCTATTTTACATTTTTGCACATTTTGGGGTGAAACATTATACATGCTATTCACATTGTTTATACTTGTTATACATGTGGACTATATGCTTATTATCTTGGATGTACATACATTTAAACACAAGAAAACCAACAGTAATATTAATAGATCTATTGTGCCTGACCAGCCCACCCGATTAGGGTGTTTATTACTGCATACTCGGATATAGCCGCGTGTTATATTCAAACATACCGGATATAGTGGGTAACTATATTCAAACATTACCGGACTTAGCTGTTGTGCTTTGTTCAAGCGCGTCAAACAAGGTTTGAATTGTGATTAGATAAATGATACACCATATATATGCTATGTTTAACAAGATAAACAATGAGTTGCAAAACGTTTTTATCTACTACTTATCGGAACTACAAAACCTATGTACTCACCAACTTTTTAGTTGACACTTGATTTAAATAATGTTTCAGGTTTGGATATGTGATTGCTTGCCGAAGATTCCTCCACTTAAGAACTATGGACCTAGTTAAATAAATCAATGTTTTGAACTAGATTAGGTTATTTGAAATATATTGTATTTGGATCTTTGTTGTCTTTAAATTGAATTAATGAATTATGCAACATTTTAGTTATCATGTGCTTTTGAACAATCATTCCATTGTCGGCCTCGATGATTCCGCCATCGGTCGGGGTGTGACAACTGTCCTGTTGGACACCGTCACCTTTGGTGACCTCCCGAAGGACTTCGTCCTCCACAATACCGTTTTCCGTGTCATAATGACATTAACGCAAACACAATACCCGTCGTGTCACAAGGACAACGACACAATGCACACAACACATGTATAATCACATAACAATATACTCTATATATATGATTCATTAACTGCACCTGCACTTCACACATAGCACTAGGATAAGATATCCTACACGTATTCATAAGCATTTAGCTTATATCCAGACTCACCCCGACTAACTCATAACACAATACACTACTAATATAGCAACACACATACAATTACTATATCTCATTATTTAAGCATATACCACGTGCATGAACACCCCGTGACACTTCCTAGTCGTACCCGTATGACCCGTTTACTACGATCCCGACTCATCCCTGTTAGGTCACTATATGACACGTGACCATATCCCCACCTGTTACCCGCACGTCCTATGGACATACACACAGTCCCTTAGCCCCACATTTAACTATTTAACTTCATAAACTCATCGGGTTAAACCCCAAAGCTCAGTATACATTTAATGTATTAGAACATGTCTTGAAAGTATGTACGATAGCCCCAAAATGTTTAAAAACATTTAAAAGAGGGGATTAGAAACTCACCGGTTACAGAGTCCAAATCCTTGCTCTGCAACTCGCTCGTTCACGCTTGAACCCAACCTGCCAAACGTATGATCCAAGTTCAGAATATGCTAAAACTGTACGTCGAATAACGTACGCATAAAATAAACCCCGACATTCGTCCCATGTGCTTGTCATACTGATTCACCTAACCTCTGGTTCTACAAATGCACGTAGCGGGTTGTACTTGACCCGCTTAAAGCTCATATACCCGAACCGTCCTCTCCCCATGAATACACGTGTACATGCATACTCATGCAACCCTAATCCCCACGAATCATAAGAACTAGAGTCGGTTTCCCATTCATGCACATAAACCACGCCGTGTGAAAGCTTAGTATAGTAGATCCCTAACCGGCTTCGTTCTCGCCCTCCATCTTCTCCATCGTGCACCACCGAGCACGTCATCTTCCACGTCTCACCAAAACCCTAGCCAAGCATCATCGCTACAGCCTTCCACACTTGCCATCGTGGTACACCACCATTCCTGTCGTCACACAGCCGTCGAGCACCACCGTAGTACGCCACCACAGTAGCCTCAACAGTCTTACCCTAGTCGCTCGTCACCATCTCTCTCCGTTCTCTTCTCGAAACCCAATCACCACCCAACCGGTCACCCCCCGTGACCACTCCATGTTGTCCGTCCCTATCGCGCACAACCTTCTCGCTGTCGGCCGCCTAACATACTCGTATCACTACCATAGCCGACCACCATCACCCCCCGTTACCACGACACCGGCCGTGAGAATGAACACCCAAACCCTAATCAGTTTTTAAAGCAAAAACGTAAACAAAACGTACGAATAGGATAAGTGGAGATTACCTTGACTACGGATTGAGTTTTTGTTCGAAAGCCACCGTCGGACCACCGTGTTACTCCTCCTTCAGTCGGTGGCTCCCCCTCTCTCGGCCTTCTTCCTGCCGTCGTGCAAGTCCTAGCCAAACAATGGCGTAGGGTTCCTCACTAATTGATTAAATACAAACCATAATTACATCCGGGTCCTTGTGTTAACCTCGCTTGTGCGTTTGTAACTTAAACTGTTCGATAACGACCATTCGGGTCTATATCGGTAGCTAAACATGCTTCATCAGCCAACTCTACTCATTACTATGTTAGATACGGATTCGGGTCATCCACCACCCGAATTTGTTAGCTACAGTGTTTCTGGGATGTTACACGATGCACTAAAGAGGTTTATATATAGGAAGTACCAGCGGCGAATCCACCACCCCTTTAATACTTCTTGAGTACTCCGTTATTCCATTTTAGGGTTTAGACTCGTTCCATCATACACATTCATATTGGCATGTATTATCATGCATTCATGTATTCACTTTTGTCATGCATTCATGTATTCACCTTTATTATGCATTCACATCATTATCCTTAGTCTATACCCCTAAACCTTTGTAATGGTTTCACCCTGCGATATTAAAGAGGCTTATATATAGGGTGTACCAGCGGCGTACCCACCACCCCTTTGACATTTCGTGGCTACTCCATTATTTTAGTTTAATGTTTAGACTAATTCATCATTACCCTTTTCTTATTTCCCTGTACCTTAGTTCCATACATAGCACATAGTAGGTAATCACATAATTCACATAACCATTATCTAGGGTACGGGTCTAGTGTACTTACATTATTGTCGGGTTATTTCCTAAGTTTGTTTCTTGCTTAAAACGTCTCTCTGATCCTTGTTCGCAATTTTAACACTCCGCACTTGTAACCGCCGCGCTCGTAACCGTCGTTCCGACCTCCTCGTTTACGTGTCAATGTGTGTGGTGGTGGTGTTAAGTTTGTTTTTTTCAAATGAACGGGCAAGTGAATCTATTTATAGGGCTAAGATCGTACCCGTAGCGGACCGTTAAGCTGGGTGGTAGCGGTCCGCTACCACCCAAAATCCAGTTGTCCTGCGTGTTACCCAAGTAGCGGACCGTTATGGTCCTGGGTAGCGGTCCGCTACCCTTTTCATTTACGCGAGTCAGTTGACACGCGTCATCCTCTCGTTATCCGAGCCCAATTGCAGCTGGGGGACCGTTACCCACCCTGGTGGCGGTCCGCCATAGGGCTGAGTCAGCAGACCACGCGTCTGCCACGTGTCATTTTCTCATTATTTCCTTAGCATGCATGCGGTGGACCGCTAAGAAGGTAGGTAGCGGTCCGCTACTGTCCCAAATTTTAATTTTTTGCATTTTTAGTCCTTGAACTTTGGGATAATTACATTTTAACCCCTCGACTTTATATTTTCTTGAAAATTGGGATGCTACAGTTGATAGTCAAATGATGTAGTTCAACATGTTTTTCCAAAATCCAATAAAAATATAGTCAACACAAAGTATCAGTTACAATAATAAACAAAAACATTCTACTCGTCTCGATCTTCAACCGGTGGTCGTTTCATAATTTTACGCATCATAGCTTCCAAGTTTTGTTGTTGGTTGTCAATATCTTTTCGCATAGCTTCGAGCTCGACTAGTTTTATTTCACGGTCCTCTTCAAACTCTTTGCGCATTTCCAGCAACTATTTTTTCTCAACTTCAACGTTTGCTTTGAATGATTCCATCAACCCCTCCGAATCATGTATGATGTGCAAGCATCATCTACTTTTTTTATCAATGTATTTGTAACGCCTCTACCATAAAGTCGACTATATCCATAGTTCTCTTTTTTCATTACAACCAGAAAAGAATCTACCATATGATTGTCATCCTTTATAGGATTGTAGTTCTTTATTTGTTCTTGCAATGTTGTCCAAAAAAATATTATGAAAATACTGTGAAAACAAGTTTATATATCTAAACATGTAACATGCTAAAATATAAAAAAAGAAACTTGTGATTGAAATATCTTAAACAAATAGGTCAAACATATATACAATTCGTTGAACAAGTAATATCTAGAAGAGCTTAGACAAAATAAACTCAATTCTCGTCTACGGGGTGAGTGGGTGAGTCAGTGGCGGATCCATGATTTTTTGTCAGCGGGTGCATAAAATAGCTCGGTCAAAACAGGTCAAATATGTCAAAAATAAACCGGTCAAAACGGGTCAAATATACAAAAAATGGACGGTCATGATGGGCCAAATCATGATAATATATTCGGCTAATTACTAAAAAGAAAATGTTGATCTCGATTATTTTTGCTTGTTTTTCATTAGATATGCAATTAAAATGAGTTATATTGTTCCAACTTCTTAGATTTAATGTTGATTTTAGTAATTTCCAACATCGATAGAAAAAAAGTTCATGTTAAACTCCTATAATTCTCCGTACTTCCAACAGTTGGAAATTGAAACACTTCCTGATCGCAATAAAACTATTAAAATAACTTCTCTAAATACCTAATTTAATACTTTAGGGTTATTAAAAAATTTAAACAAAAGTTACAGGTTTACTTTGTAAGTTTTAATCAATTGACAGAGAATATGTGAAATTTTAAAAAATTCTAGTATCAAACGTGATTTTCTATATTTGCAAGAGAGATTTACAATCAAAAAAATACAAGAGACTACATCAATAAATGTAGATGGGACCAAATAATGGAAAGAGAGAAAATTGATCGTAATCCGGTAACTTATAACTTTTAATGTTGAAAAATGAAATTAACTCTTTGACAAATTTGTTTTCCTTTCCTTTGTCAACATGATCTTCTCCTCTTTTATCTCTTTCATCTTCATCTTCATCTTCTCCATAGAGTTTGTGTTCTCCATTAAAACTTCTTGCGAAAAATATCAAAATCTTCGGTTTCCCTTCTTTTCCTGTTCTGTTTGTCGATGTCACGGGTGCCTCTCGAGTATTTGCGAAGGTGCCTACTAAAAGAAACCTAAAATTTTCTATTACTCAGATAAATTCCAGCAGGTGTCTCGCCCCCCGCTGAGCACAATGTGAATTCGCCTCTGGGGTGAGTGGAGCTTTCATCGAAACCATATTAATCCTATGCATACTAGCACAGATGAAACATGAATATTTACATAAGGTTAAAATTAGTAACAAGTTACAACTTTCCTTGCCATGTCATCAAAATAAACTCATTCTGTGTTAAAAGAACAAATAAAAATTGTATGTACCGACAAAAGAAAAGACCAAACTAAATTGTATGTACTGAAAAAGAAAAGCGAAAACAGAAAAAATAGACGTTGAATCAGATATGGATGCTACTGGATTATGATGCTACTTGTGAATCAGAGGTTGAATCAGACATGGATGCTACTGCCCATTTTATGAAAGAAAGTCCTAGACCAAAATAAAAAATTATTATACACACGCATGAAATCCATCTCAGGTATTTAGTTGGAACACTTTGGGGCTCAATCATATTGATAATTATCATCATTACATGTTTATTGAGCATCTATATTCACTATGCCCATAAATGTCACTGATGAAACAGAAAGAATCATGCGGTCTTTTGTCGGGACATGATAACCAAGCTAGAGGCAAAGCTAGAGTTTAAACGGAAGAAGTTTGTTGTCCAAAATCCAATGCTGTTCTAGGGATCAAATCTCTTAAAGCCAGAAATGCTGCTCTCATGTCAATACAGGCATGGAATATTATCACCAACAAAGATTCCATATGCTTAAATGGATCAAACATCAAAGACATAAACTTTTGGGATATTAAGGATAAGGATGAGCTGTCGATTCGTGCAGTGGGTAGGCTATCGTACCACAATCATGCCAGGGTTTGCACGAACATGTAACACCATTCGTTGAGAGCCCAAAGCTCGACCCCGCCGGAACTAACGAAAACATTTACATGATCGTATGGATCTGTGGTGTCATTATACTTGCCAACTGTGGTCGGCATTCTTAATTTCCAGGTAATCTCGGCCTGGGCAATCCGGGGCGTGAACTTCGACTGAGCCAAAAACACTGCTGGGCGGTACGGGTGGTTCATGTCATTCGTCTAGCTGTCTCTTGGGTTGACTACTGGAGGAGGCATAGTGCCACCTACGTCGAGGACCCGAGGTGGTGCTGTGAAGGCACGCCTTTCCGTACGGTTGGGAATATTGGTGCGAGGTATAACTCCGAGGGTGACGTGTGCAGTGTCGTCATAGGTTAGTCTGGTACGAGTTCTGCCAAACAGGCCTCACGCAAGAGCGGCTCATCCAGTCGTGCGCGTCGTTGCTGTTCTATCCACCATTCATTACCACTGATGAGTGGGACCGGGAAGGGTGTGAGTCCCATTGAGTATGGTAGACTCGTCATGGGATTGAAAGAACCTTCGCCGGGTGTGATGAGCGGGGGAGCATATGTTTGCATAGGAACGTTACTCAAAAGGGTACTGTGTGATAAACCAAGATTAAGTACAGCCATGGGTATAGATTGGAAGCTTCCTACAAGAGGAGGGTGTTGGCTAGGGTATGCCATGGGTATTGTTGTGTGGCCCGGGTAAACGGGCTGAAGTACCGGGCCATATCCCATAGATGGGACAAAGTTGTGTGGTAACTGGGCGGGAGGTTGAGATACTATTGGTGGTATGGGGGTAGAGACAAGCCGAGTGCGAGGCACCACGGGGCCTGTGAGTAATTCCTTGTTACTGTCACACCCCGACCGATGGCGGAATCATCGGGACGGGATATGTAGACTGTTCATAAGCACAAGGTTGACTAAATTGAAATATATTAATTATCAAACTTCATTGCAACATTCATGACAAAACAAATCCAAGAAAGCAACATAATTGAAATACATAAGTTCCTTATTTATATTAACTAAGTCCAAGCCTATGTGAAGCACATCTTGATCAAACTCACACATTAGTACCTGAAACATGAATAAAATAAAGTCAACTAAAAAGTTGGTAAGTATAACACAGGTTTGTATATAGATAGCATATAGTTTGTAAAACAAATCCCTACATAACATGATAGATAAGGCATTTATGGAGAGCAACTATTGTGTAACCAAGTACAATCAAACCTTTGTAAATAGCATGCAAAATTGTGTTGTCGGTATCAATCACCCTACCTGGGTGGGTTTGTCAGACTCAATAGATCTATCATTGAAAACTGTCGGCTTGATTAGTTAATGATTGCACATAAGTTGTTCACAAAAGTTAGCACACTTAGCACTCAGACATAAAGCTTAAATTGCACACATGAATGTAAATAGGATTTGTATTTATGTTGTTTGTGTAAATGTAAATAGTAACTTGTATAGAGTTCATGTTTCACCCCAAAAGTGTAAAAGAGTAAAAGGGGCTATGAAATACTCACATGGTTCAAGGTGTAGCTAAACACGGGAGACAAGATTGTAATTTGAACCTTGCAACTCATCACGTTAACCTTATGTATAATGTATATTTGAATTATTAGAGGGTACAATAGTCTATGTCTAAGTCTAGGATTGAATCGGTTGTGTGTGACAGGTGTTAGAGTGGCAAGTATTAGTGGTTCGTATTTGAATGAAATGTTTCATAAAATGAGGAATTTAAATAAATAGTTTTAAAATAATTAAACTAAGTTTTGTATTCGAATAACTAAATAAATTAAATAATTATTATTTAATAATTTAGTTATAAAATTAGTCGTGTGATTTATCTTATTTAAATAAATAATTTATTTATCTATAAAGATATGTAAAAAAAATAATATTTATCTATATAGGTGTGTAAAAAGTAAAATATATTTACCTTTGTATGTTATAATAAATGACTTATATTTATTTATTCATCATTTGAAAAATAAGCATTTTGATTGTTTTAAATAAAATTAATCTTTTATAACTTTTATAAAATTAATTGTTTTTATTTAGAAATTAATTTAAATGTTTAAAGTTTTGATTTAAAAGTTTAATATGCAATTTAACACTTTAATTCGGATTAAATCGGAATTTATATTGAAATTTAATGATTCTGCTTTTATTCTGTTATAAATGTTTCAAGGTTTATAAAAATATTTTTTATAAATTTTTTTGAGTTTTAAAAATGGTATTTAAAAATATAAACAGGCCACCCGGTTCGAACCCGGGTGGATCCTGTGTGAGTGTTGCGTGTATACCGCTGGACTAGGGGAGCTATTCGCGTATAAGACCCGTTCGGGTATCTGATAATTCGTAACGAAAAGGTATCCGGGTCTGATGTTCAAGCTTCGCACAGAAAGGGTGGTTTGGTGGGTTTCGAACCCACGCCACCTGGTTCGGCGGCGCAGTGACTTGCCGGCCGGACCAGGTGGTTTCGCTGGATTATATGAATACCAAAGATTTAAAAACACAACTTCGGATCGAAACCCAAATCCGTATGATCGCCAAGAACCCTAGAATTTAAATTGGTTCGATTCTGTATTGTTAGTTTAAATTGATATAGGGCTATTGATCAGGGTTCGATTACGATTCTAATGTTGTAAAACTTACACGTTGAGATTGAGCAACAAGTGCTGAAGGCTACGAGGTTGGTTCCGACTGTTCTTCGTGATCGAGGGGATTCCAGAGATGAAATGTTGGTTCGCCATAGGTTGGGAGAGTTTGTGAGGTGGTATACGCGTGAGGGTGAGTGGTTTAATTCATTCAATTTTATTCGAATTAACTAATTCGATTTCTATTTGACCGAAACGTTTTTGCGGGGCTGATTTCGCGTTATTCCATTGAATTGGGAACGAATTGAGTCTGATAGCAGTCCAGGTTCACTCGAGGTCGACTGGGGCATGATTTCAGGGATTGAATACGCGTTATTTACATGAATTAAACTTAAAATGATACGGTTTGACTTTCAAGAGTCAAATTCGTTTGAATTTGAACCTTGACCGCTAAATCGATCAAATTGGGTTGTTGTTTGGGCCGAGATTGGATCGATTCTTGTCTGGGAAATCATGAGGAGTCCAATTCAAAAGAAATCCGTCGATGGCCGACTTGAATTGTCACGGTTTTGGCCCCTTTGACTTTTGAAGTCAAACAAGTCAAGGAAGGTCAAAATTAGAGTGTGGGGTTCCAATTTAGGGTTTAATTGTTTTGGGGTTCGATCAGCCGTGAAATTTCTTGTTAATGGTATAAATCTTTCTATGTGTGTATGTATTTGATTGAAAATTTATATAAATGTATACCCGTAAACGAGTTTGCGGATTTGTTTTGAGGTTTAATATTTGGTACGAACAGTTTAAACCAGTGCACTAGAATTTGGAATTTAAACGAGTTACATTGAATTTCAAACAGGTTGGAAATCAGAAATGTTACAGTATCCATATGTTGAGGGAATTTCGTCTCGAAATTTAGCTAGTTGGGACTACAGAATCAGCAAAGAGGTGAGGGTACTTGAGCTTCATTTGGTCCTCACGTTCTCAAGTAAACTCAGGACCACGTCTTGATTCCCAACGAACTTTGACAATAGGAATACGGCTTCGCTTGAGCTGCTTGATCTCACGATCCATGATTTCTACTGGTCTCTCAACGAAGTGCATCGTTTCGTCAATGTGCACATCGTCAAGAGGTATAAGAAGGTTCTCATCAGCAAGACATTTCTTTAGATTAGACACATGAAATGTAGGATGCACATTGCCAAGAGATGGAGGTAACTCGAGTTTGTAAGCCACTTTCCCAATCCTTTCAAGGATTTTGAATGGACCAACATAGCGAGGTGCTAACTTGCCTTTCTTTCCAAAACGGATCACACCCTTCCACGGAGACACCTTTAAAAGAACATGGTCACCGACTTGAAATTCCAAGGGTTTTCGTCGTTTGTCGGCATAACTCTTTTGCCGACTCCTCGCTGCTCGAATGTTATCACGGATTTGAATAATTTTGTCGGATGTTTCTTGAATTAGCTCGGGTCCGGTGATTTGTGCTTCACCAATCTCATTCCAACAGATAGGAGAACGACACTTGCGACCATAAAGAGCTTCAAATGGAGCCATGTTGATACTTGTGTGGTAGCTATTGTTGTAAGAGAACTCGATTAGGGATAAATGGGAATCCCAATTGCCACCAAAATCAATTACACAAGCTCTAAGCATATCCTCAAGAGTTTGGATTGTACGCTTGGTCTGACCATCAGTTTGGGGTGGTAAGTCGTGCTCAAATCCAATCGTGTACCAAGAGCAGTTTGGAGAGATTGTCAAAAACGTGAGGTGAACCGAGCATCTCTATCGGATATTATGTTCAAGGGAACACCGTGGCGGCTCACGATTTCGTTAATATAAATTCGAGCTAGTTTCTCAACCCAATAGTCCTCACGGATAGGCAAGAAATGAGCAGATTTGGTGAGACGATCAATGATCACCCAAATGCTATCATAACCACTTGAGGTGCGAGGGAGTTTGGTAATAAAATCCATGGCTAAGTTCTCCTATTTCCACACGGGAATTTCTGGTTGTTTAAGTAAACCGAAAGGACGTTGATGTTCGGCTTTGACTTTGGAGCAGGTCAGACATTTGGCAACATAGATAGCAATGTCTTTCTTCATACCGGGCCACCAATATTGTTGGCGAAGATCTTGGTACATTTTATCCGCACCATCGTTCATGAGAAATGCACGGAGATCATCGCGATCGGGAACCCAAATACGGTTCAAGTAGTATAGTAAGCCATTGGGTTTAGATTCGAGCATAAGTTCAACACCACATGACATTTCTTCGTACATGTTACCCTCGGTGACTGAGATGTGTTGAGCTTCTAAAATGCGGATTTGAATGTCGGTTTGGATTCGGGCACAATGAAGCATGACATGGTCCTTTTGACTCAAAGCGTCGGCTACAACATTCGCTTTGCCGGGATGATAACGAATCTCGCAGTCATAGTCGTTAAGGAGTTCAACCCAACGTCGTTGCCTCATATTGAGTTCTTTTTGGTCGAAGATGTGTTGTAGACTTTTGTGGTCGGTGAACACCACACATTTCGTGCCATACAGGTAATGTCTCCAAATATTCAACGCGAATACGACCGCACCCAATTCAAGGTCGTGCG
Source organism: Smallanthus sonchifolius (assembly GCA_023525975.1). NCBI lineage: Eukaryota > Viridiplantae > Streptophyta > Magnoliopsida > Asterales > Asteraceae > Smallanthus > Smallanthus sonchifolius. The sequence continues at coordinate 65,577,153 of CM042031.1, read as the reverse complement.
TCGTATAATTCTTCTCATGAATTTTAAGTTGTCTTGATGCATAAACGATTACTTTTCCTCGTTGCATGAGGACACAACCGAGACATTGGTTTGAAGCATCACAGTAGACAACTAGATCATCATTTCCATTAGGGAGAGTCAAAATAGGAGCATTGAACAACTTTTGTTTGAGAGTTTGGAAAGCTTCTTCTTGTTTTGGTCCCCATTCATAAGTTTTACCCTTGTGGGTCAAAGCGGTAAGAGGGACAGCAATCTTAGAGAAGTTTGAGATGAAACGACGGTAATATCCCGCAAGACCAAGAAATGAACGAACTTCAGTGGGAGTCTTCGGGGCATTCCAATTCTTAACCGTTTCAATCTTAGCAGGGTCAACATGAATACCCTTGTCGTTGACGATATGACCAAGAAATTGAACTTCCTTTAGCCAAAATTCACATTTGGAGAACTTGGCATATAGTTGCTCCTTTCTCAAGAGATCCAAAACCAATCTAAGGTGTTGCTCATGGTCAGCTTTAGTCTTGGAATAGATTAAGATGTCATCGATGAAGACGATCACGAACTTATCAAGGTACGGTTTGCACACACGATTCATGAGGTCCATGAAAACTGCGGGTGCATTGGTTAGCCCAAAAGGCATAACCATGAACTCATAATGACCATACCTTGTTCGAAAGGCAGTCTTTGGAATATCATCTTTTTGTACACGAAGTTGGTGATAACCGGATCGAAGATCAATCTTCGAGAAGCAAGTAGAACCTTGAAGTTGATCAAAGAGGTCATCAATTCTAGGTAAAGTATAACGGTTTTTGATAGTAAGCTTGTTGAGTTCGCGGTAGTCAATACACATGCGAAATGATCCATCCTTCTTCTTGACGAATAAGACGGGTGCACCCCACGGTGAATGACTTGGACGAATGAAACCTTTGTCGGAGAGCTCTTGGAGTTGGCTTGCGAGTTCTTGCATTTCAGAAGGTGTAAGACGGTAAGGAGCTCTAGCCACGTGGTTAGCTCCGGGTACAAGGTCAATGCGAAATTCTACTTGACGAACGCGTGGAAGACCGGATAAGTCTTCGGGGAACAATTCGGGAAAATCTCGGATAATGGGAATGTCTTGAATACTCTTTTTCTTGACATCCTTTTGAATGATGTGAGCTAAGAAGGCCACGTACTTCTTTCGTAAGTACTTTTGAGCGGTAGTACATGACATCAACTTAAGTCCTCTACAAGGCTTTTCACCAAAGGCCCTTAATGTTTCTCCCGACGGTAGAGGTATTCGGATGCACTTCTTAAAACAGATGACTTCGGCATGATGATTCGATAGCCAATCCATGCCTATGATTACATCAAAACTCCCTAGTGGCATTGGTACAAGGTTGATTGGAAACGTATGATGATTAAGTTCTAGGGAGCAATCATAGATAATGGAGTCAATTGTAAGAGAGTCACCATTTGCTACTTCGACGGTAAAGGTTTTCTCTAATTGGGATCGTGTCTTAGCAAGTAAAGGTTCAAAGTTAAGTGACACAAAACTTTTATCGACATCGGTATCAAATAAAATGGAGGAATATTGACTATTAACAAGGAACGTACCATTGACCACATTATTGTTGGCTTGAGCTTCATTGGCGTTTATGTTGAAAGCACGCCCACGAGCTTCGCCTTGTCTAGCATTGGTAAATCTTGGGCATTGGTCACGGAAATGATTTGGGTCGCCACATTCATAACAAGCACGCCCATTTGCAATAGCGGGAACACCTTGATTAGCCACTTGTGAGTTGGTTCGGTTTGTGGGGTTGACTTGGCCCGCAAGAGTTTTGGCCCTACAAACATTAACCGTATGGCCATATCTCCCACAATAAGTACAGAGGCGACATGGGTGCTTTGGGGATGATGATAATTGCATGTGGCACAAAGCGGGTAGACCCCAACATATGGCTTTTTGGCTGGAGCTTGAACCATAGGTGCAGCTTGATTAACAAGGATAGCAGGAGTGACCACAGCAAAATTTCTAGTCTTCCTCTTCCTATTATATCGGGAGGATTCAGTTGTGGCTTCTTTGTTGTGGGTGGGAGGAGTTTTGGTGTCGGAAACTTTCTTTGTGCCCTTTTTAGTAAGAGTCCTCGCCTTCACATGGTTATCGGTCAAGGTAGCGGATAGACGGATAACATCTTCAAGTGTTGCGGGATTTCTCCCTTGGACAATATCTTGGATTTGCCTAGGTAATCCACCGATGTACTTTTCAATGCAGCAGGATAGGGGCGTGACCATGTGGGGCACAAGGAGACTCAGTTCATGAAACCGGGTTGTATACGCCAGACTTTCATCACTGTCTTGGGTAAGATCCCAAAACTTAGTTTCCAGCTTCCTCACTTTGTTCCGAGGACAAAACTCTTCGGTCATTAGTCTCTTAACCTCATCCCATGGTAAGGCCATGGTTGCCTCTACACCTCGGGTTCTCTTTTCCCCATTCCACCACGTGAGTGCCCGTTTTTGGAAGACACTTGTGGCATGACGGACACGAAGGTCATCGGGGCAGTCACTATTGAGGAAAGTGCCCTCAATACTTTCAAACCATTGAAGGAGTCCCGTAGCTCCTTCGGTACCATAGAACTTGAGAGGATTGCACGAGTTGAAATGCTTGAAGGTGCATTGAGATGGGTTGGCACCACCATTTCCTCCATTACCACCATTAGCCCCATGGTTACCATTGGTGGCACCATTAGCTTGAGTGAGTTGAGTTACGAGTTGTGCAATGATAGTAGCGATGCCGGTGTTGGTGTTGGCCACAGGAGCACGACGGGGAGGCATTCTACAGATTTGCACAACACAAGAAAAATACGTAAGAACTTATGAGAATTGCTTGGATTAAAAAGCGTAAAATAATGAAATAAAATAGTTAATCATAGTTTGGATTGTACTCAAATAGTGATATAATCACTTGAATACTATGACACATTAAGGTTAATTAAACTCATATAATTTTCAAGGAGACATGCTTTAGCCTATAAGTAAACACTCATCCCGGGAATTCCCAGGAAAGCATATGGGTCCCTCGATTGATTGGGATTTATGCGAAATGCTTTCCTAGACAGAAAACCCAGAATACAGGTGTCACCCTTCCAGATTGCACGTGTCCTCAAATAATTAACAAAGTTTAAAAACCTTAACGAGGGTATAAAAAGATTTTTATAGTTTTAGATTCATGAAGTTTCCACATGCTAAGAAGATGATGATAGAGAAATAAGCAAGAATATTGTGAGGTTTTAGGGTATAGGTAGGGATATTGTTTTATTTAATTTATTATTTAAGTATAGTCTAATAATTTATGAACTCTAACAAATAAGGCACCATAGTGAAATAGATATTAATATAATAAGCATGTAACACACAGCATGTAGCACAAATCACATAATCATGAAGCATGATATAAGTGGGTGTCCTAAAGTTATAGTCTAGGTCAAGAGTGTCTAATAACCTAGTTCCTTATAACCAAAGCTCTGATACCAATCTGTCACACCCCGACCGATGGCGGAATCATCGGGGCGGGACATGGAGACTGTTCATAAGCACAAGGTTGACTAAATTGAAATATATTAATTATCAAACTTCATTGCAACATTCATGACAAAACAAATCCAAGAAAGCAACATAATTGAAATACATAAGTTCCTTATTTATATTAACTAAGTCCAAGCCTATGTGAAGCACATCTTGATCAAACTCACACATTAGTACCTGAAACATGAATAAATAAAGTCAACTAAAAAGTTGGTGAGTATAACACAGGTTTGTATATAGATAGCATATACTTTGTAAAACAAATCCCTACATAACATGATAGATAAGGCATTTATGGAGAGCAGCTATTGTGTAACCAAGTACAATCAAACTTTTGTAACTAGCATGTAAAATTGTGTTGTCGGTATCAATCACCCTACCTGGGTGGGTTTGTCAGACTCAATAGATCTATCATTGAAAATCGTCGGCTTGATTAGTTAATGATTGCACATAAGTTGTTCACAAAAGTTAGCACACCTAGCACTCAGACATAAAGCTCAAATTGCACACATGAATGTAAATAGGATTTGTATTTGTGTTGTTTGTGTAAATGTAAATAGTAACTTGTATAGAGTTCATGTTTCACCCCAAAAGTGTAAAATAGTAAAAAGGGCTATGAAATACTCACATGGTTCAAGGTGTAGCTAAACACGGGAGACTAGATAGTAATTTGATCCTTGCAACTCACCACGTTAACCTAATGTATAATGTATATTTGAATTATTAGAGGGTACAATAGCCTATGTCTAAGTCTAGGATTGAATCGGTTGTGTGTGACAAGTGTTGGAGTGGCAAGTATTAGTGATTCGTATTTGAATGAAATGTTTCATAAAATGAGGAATTTAAATAAATAGTTTTAAAATAATTAAACTAAGTTTTGTATTCGAATAACTAAATAAATTAAATAATTATTATTTAATAATTTAGTTATAAAATTAGTCGTGTGATTTATCTTATTTAAATAAATAATTTATTTATTTATCTATAAAGATATGCAAAAAAAAATATTTATCAATATAGGTGAGTAAAAAGTAAAATATATTTACCTTTGTATGTTATAATAAATTACTTATATTTATTTATTCATTCTTTGGAAAATAAGCATTTTGATTGTTTTAAATAAAATTAATCTTTTATAACTTTTATAAAATTAATTGTTTTTATTTAGAAATTAATTTAAATGTTTAAAGTTTTGATTTAAAAGTTTAATATGCAATTTAACACTTTAATTCGGATTAAATCGGAATTTATATTGAAATTTAATGATTATGCTTTTATTCTGTTATAAATGTTTCAAGGTTTATAAAAATATTTTTTATAAATTTTTTTGAGTTTTAAAAATGGTATTTAAAAATATAAACAGGCCACCCGGTTCGAACCCGGGTGGATCTTGTGTGAGTGTTGCGTGTATACCGTTGGACCAGGGGAGCTATTCGCGTATAAGACCCGTTCGGGTATATGATAATTCGTAACGAAAAGGTATCCGGGTCTGATGTTCAAGCTTCGCGCAGAAAGGGTGGTTTGGTGGGTTTCGAACCCACGCCACCTGGTTCGGCGGCGCAGTGACTTGCCGGCCGGACCAGGTGGTTTCGCTAGATTATATGAATACCAAAGATTTAAAAACACAACTTCGGATCGAAACCCAAATCCGTATGAGCGCCAAGAACCCTAGAATTTAAATTGGTTCGATTCTGTATTGTTAGTATAAATTGATATAGGGCTATTGATCAGGGTTCGATTACGATTCTAATGATGTAAAACTTACACGTTGAGATTGGGCAACAAGTGCTGACGGCTACGAGGTTGGTTCCGACTGTTCTTCGTGATCGAGGGGATTCTAGAGATGAAATGCAGGTTCGCCAGAGGTTGGGAGAGTTTGTGAGGTGGTATACGCGTGAGGGTGTGTGGTTTAATTTGTTCAATTTTATTCGAATTAACCAATTCGATTTCGATTTGACCGAAACGTTTTTGCGGGGCTGATTTCACGTTATTCCATTGAATTGGGAACGAATTGAGTCTGATAGCAGTCCAGGTTCACTCGAGGTCGACTGGGCATGATTTCAGGGATTGAATACGCGTTATTTACACGAATTAAACTTAAAATGATACGGTTTGACTTTCAGGAGTTCAAATTCGTTTTGAACCTTGACCACTAAATCGATCAAATTGGGTTGTTGTTTGGGCCGAGATTGGATCGATTCTTGTCTGGGAAATCATGAGGAGTCCAATTCAAAAGAAATCCGTCGATGGCCGACTTGAATTGTCACGGTTTTGGCCCCTTTGACTTTTGAAAGTCAAACAAGTCAAGGAAGGTCAAAATTGGAGTGTGGGGTTCCAATTTAGGGTTTAATTGTTTTGGGGTTCGATCAGCCGTGAAATTTCTTGTTAATAGTATAAATGTATATATATGTGTATGTATTTGATTGAAATTTTATATAAATGTATACCCGTAAACGAGTTTGCGGATTTGTTTTGAGGTTTAATATTTGGTACGAACAGTTTAAACCAGTGCACTAGAATTTGGAATTTAAACGAGTTACATTGAATTTCAAACAGGTTGGAAATCAGAAATGTTACAGTTACGTCTTCACAGGTCTTCCAAACGTTCTTCAAGGGACATGTCAGCGACGGATCCGACTGGGAGTTGTTGTTGGCTGTTTCCCACCTGAGGTGCTTTAGCTTCGATTTCCTCAATATCGTCGTCTGATTCTTCATAATGATGCAAGATATCCATCATACAAAGATAGTAGTGAGTGGCCGTTATAGCTTTGTTCAACCGTGGATGACGCTAATGAAGTGTTCAATTAAACTCGACAGGGAAAGATGATAAAAAAAATGAAGGCACTACTTCTTTGATTTACTAGACTTCATGATTACACCATTGATGATTATACAAGTATGTGTCTATCCCTCTTGTCTATGAAGTCATGAGTATTTATAGGCTATGCAAAGGAATCTATCCTTTCCCAAGGCTCAGTCGAATAATATTGACATCTCGTTTCCTATTGATGGAAACCCTTCATTCATTACTCATGCTCTCCTCCATGTCACTCATATGGACCCCTTTCTTATAACTAAATTCTTTCTGGAAGCTTTTACTGAGTTGGGATAATTCGTCCCACTATCATACGTCTTCAGTAACCTTCCTTTTAGACAAAAACAAATTTTAGTGGAGTTTTTTTTTCAAAAAAGTGTGGGTGAAAAACTTATTTATCAAAATATATGATTTGAAAAATATTTATTAAAATTAATATTTTTTTTAATTTCCTTTTTCTCACTCCTAATCTTATTAGATAAAAAAAACATTTCTATTTGAAAAAATGTTCTTTAAAAAGGTTAGAAAAGTTTATAATAAAGTTAAAAAAGCGTTTTTATTTCTAATTTTTTTTAAATAGTTTAATATAAATTTTTAGAAACGTTTTCAATCAGTTTAAAAAGGTATTAATACAAAATACAAATGCTGCCTTTTGTTTTTCTTTTATTCAAATTCAGTTTATTTCCTTTTATAAAAATTCTTATTTTTACAAGATTCAAATAATAAAAGTCAATGTTAAGATTTTGGAACACTTATTCTATTTTATAAATTTATTTCATATTTTACTAAAATTTATTCTTATTACACTTTTTAATTTAATTAAAAACGATATAAAATCAATTAAAAACAAAAAAGTTTATATAAAATAATTTTAAATGAAATAATTGTTTTTATGAAAGACTAAAAACGATTCTATTCTAGAAAACGTTTTAAAAAAAGGTTAAAGAAAACGTTTATAAAAGAATTATAAAACATTTAAAGAACTTTTTATAAAAAAATCATGATCTAACAATTTTTTTTTATATTTTACTATAAACTTTTCCTTAACTTTTTTCAAATAGAAATGTTTTTTATCCAATAAAATTACGAGCGAGGAAAATGAAGTTTTCAAAAAACACTCATGTTATTAAATATTTTTCAAGTCATCTATTTTGATAAATAAGTTCGTCTACAACACTCTTTAAAAAAAACTCAATTTTATTCTACACATTTTTGAACGCGTGTAAATTTTTATAATTCACGACATTTAACTATTACCTTTTAGGCACCTATATGCAAATAACGTTTAGTGTGAACAATATTATAAGTTATAGGTACTCTTATTAGTGTGAAAAAACCAATGCGTAAAAGTCAAATGTTTGTGGCATAATAACATATAAGATTTGATTATTAAGAGGTAAAATACAAGAAAACGTGTGAATGAATCGACAAATGATACTCTTAATCGATGATATTCAATGTGTACAAGGACTTAATAATGAACATAATTTATTCATAATGTGACAATTCATTTTCATAAAGTATAATTTAGTATATATGTAACAATCATGATATGTGGAACAAAGAAGTTTCATTGCCAGACCAGATGTTCATACAATCATATCCTAAAGGATTAAGATGATTTTGCAAGTAAATAGGACAAAGTTTGAGTTGATAAAAAATGTATATTTTTAATTTTCACTAACAAGATAATTAAAAATTGGTTTTTATAATAGTAAAATGTGAGAAGATGATTTACTCAGGCACGTGTCCTTTTCTTGCTTCTTAATAACTAGTTTTTTTTCTCGCGCTTCACGGCTGGAGTTTGGCTGTTTTTTCTCGCGTGATACAGATCGTAAAAAATCGTAGAAGCGCATACCGATACTCGTTCCGATAATATCAATACCAGCAATGATGTTATTTTCGGCTCGTCGAAAGCATAAAAACGAATACCAATACTGGTAACGATGTTATTCGCTCATAATCTGTTCGATTCCTCACGGTACCTCAATGGTAACGGCGTCCGTTATAACCTACGATACAAAATAAAAACTTTATTTTAAATACAACTCCATTTTCAAAAAAAGTTATATCGGAACGTTGACAAAAAAAACTAAAGACAGCCTCACAATCCATTTTAAAAAAAAGTTAATAAACGAAAGTTATTACAGAAAAAATGAAATAATTAGAAAATGAAACGAGTTAAAAACGTATATTATATATAGTATGAGGGGTGCAAAATAAAAATTAGAAAAAAATTTAAAAAATCAAATTTACTATTCATTTCTTTCTCCTTTAAATATAGATATAACTAGTTTAGATCTCGTGTCTACACACGGGGTGAAAACTGAAAAATATCAATATATAAATTTTTTAAATCTTTATGTATATATTTTACAGATGTAAAAATATATTACATATACTAAGGATAGAAACAAACTCAAAATATGTAAAAATTAATATATAATTAGGTTTCAAAAATAAGTTAATTACTATTTAATTTAATTTAACTTTCATTTACTATTTGATTAGAATAAAAGTTACATAATTAAATTTTAAAGTTTATTACAATAAATGATAATTTAAAATAAATGTATTTAATTAGTTTAGTATTTTATTTAAATATATATTATTATTAAAAGATAGAAAGTGCATTAAATAAGAGAGAGACGAAAAAAAAATTATTGAGAATGAATATGGTGACGACACGTGGCAGTAAAAAACTTTTATTTATTATATAGCATAGATAAGTTGATAACAAAAGATAGCTAATTAACCAACTTTGAAAAAATAATGTCATACAAATCAATAAACCAAATTATAGCCACAAATTTATTATAATTAATAGGATGTTAATTTTATGAAAAGAAATTAAAATAGTTTTAAAATAAATGTATGATAGAATTTAGTTTTTGGTTTAAGTATTCAAAGAATTTATAAATATTTTGAGCATGTTTGCATTATTTTTTAGCTAATCGTTATCTAAATTAATACATAGCCACCCAAAAATGTTACATCCGGGCAATAATCTATCAATTATAATAAATAAATATTTTGAATTGACACGTGTCATCATTCTACATCCTCTAGATCTTTGTTTTCCCGCCTAAACATTTTCCAATTATTTATTTTAATTATTTTTTAAACTCCTAGATTGATTAAATTACAATACTTTTACTTTAGAAATAAAGAAAAGTACAAAAACAAAAAAACGAAAAATGATTTCGTGACCGAGGCTTCGTGTTTAACAAGGGACCATTAAAACAAATTCCGAGTCTCCCAAAAGAACTCGAATGTTTTCCAGGGTACAACGGCCGAAACTGTGTGTATAGCCGGGGAGAACTCTAAACCTGAAAGAATACCTTGAGAAGAAAAGAGTATAAGTAGATATTTTCTGTTGTGTTCTGAGTTAGTTTCTGGTGTGTTGAAATGGCAAGCAAGTTTTGGTATTTATACAGAAAAAGAATCGTAACAGTTGAAAGAATTTAAAAACGAAAATAAAGAGAATTAAACATCTTTAATGCTCTTTATTCTGTTTTTGAATCCTGATTCGTAACTGTCAGATACTTAAGTCTGAATAGTTGGTCAATAGGAAACTGTTCAGCAGTTACGGACTGCTGCTGCAGTTGGACGCGGATCCGCCCGTATATCCGGACACGCCACGCGGACCGGGCTCCATACGCTAGGTCTATATCCAGACACAGATATGTCACACCCCGCCAAGGCGAAAACGCGAGGTGTCACACATTTAGTTCATAGCACAAGGTATAAAGACATTTACTAAGGCATCACAAACTTTATTAATTTCATAATTGATTGTTCAACACTTGTTAAAATAAATAAACAAAATCCCAACAAAAACATTGAAAAAGTTTCTTTAACTAGGTCCATAAGCAATCCTACATGATCCTTTCTCTCTTAGTTATTATTTCCTGAAACATGTAAGAAAATGGGTCAACATAAAGTTGGTGAGAGACATAGGTTTTATAAGTTATAAAGATAAATTGTCATAAAATATATAAACAAATTCAAACCAAGTTTAAACAAATGTATAAGCATATTAACACAAACGTTTTTGCAATCAACCCTAAATGTTATATGTTATAAGCATCCACAATCCACGATTGTGCCGTAAAAATGTTATATGCATCCACAATCCCAAAGATTGTGCCGTTGTTATATCGGTTTCCCCCATATGATCATACTAGTACTTCCTTAGGCTTGAAAACAAGTTAATGATCGCAATAATGTTATAGTGTTCAAATATCAAGCACATAATTGAAATTACTTGTTTGAGAATTTGTTTGGAAAGGTTTAAGTTATCAAGCCATAAAAATATACATGTTTCACCCCAAAAGTTAAAAAGAAAAAGGGGCTATGTTCTCACCTTGCAGCAGGTGGGTAGATCTTGATTACTGAAGTAACTTGCTTTAGGAGATGCTTTAAGAATTTCCTAAGTAAGTTTGAGTTTAAGTTAGTTTATAGAATTGTGGAAAGATGAGGGGTTGTTTTGTAAATAGAGGAAAGTAGTTGTCGTATACTAGAGTGGTTATCATACTAGAGTAGTACCTCCAACAGCAAAATTCCCAGGAAAGAGTTGGCCGGATCAGAACCCCGTCTTTCCTAGCCAGAACCTTACTGTTTGTCAGATAACTACATACCAGTTTGAATGTTACTCTATTCGTATACTTTAACCGAGTTTAGGACGTGTCTGGTAAGTTTGAAAAATTATAAGGACTAAAGTGCAAATGTGCATTTACTAAAGATTAAAATGGATATGTTGAATACTATAGGGTTTGATAGGAAATAAAGAGTTAAAATAAAACTTAATTAAAAGTAAAAAAAAAAGAATTAAGAAGATATAGTTTTTAAAAAATTGAACAATGTTTAAAGAGTTTACAAAACATATTTTGTAATTCTTGTGTTTTAAAGAAGAAAACGTGATTTTTAAATAATGTTTAGTAATATATATATATATATATAAATAGTTTATTGTTTAAATAACGTTATTAGTTTTAAATAAAACATAACTTTAAATGGTTTCTTGCAAAATCTTTTATAAAAATAAAAAAGTATAGAAATTCTCTTATGTTTTTAAAGAAAATACGTAATTTATTTATGATATTTAAAGGAAATACATTTTATTTTTACTAAAATAAAACATAATACATAATATTATGGTGAGTTGGGAATTTAAAAAGTAATTGATTTAATAACATTTATTTGTTTAAAAGACATACTAATGTTTGTATTTATTTATGAACATATTTGTGTGTGAGTGTAAGTTGCTTAAAAAACCAAAAAGAAAAATAAATAAAGAGGACAACATACACTAGGGCTCGAACCCATGAACTGTAGGATAAAGGTGGAATGCTTAAACCACTGAACCAAGGCTCCATTTAGTTAAATTTCAGTAACAGAAACATTTAAAGAAAATCGCACAGTTCATCTTCTTCATTGAAATAAATAAGAACAGATATCGCATCCTAGAACCCTAAAATCGATTTTGTAAGGAAAGTAGTAAGGGAGAACGAGCGATTAACATGAAAACGAGTACCTGGAGTTGAAAACCACACGGATTAGATCTCAAGTCGTCGACGAGCTAAGACCCGTTAAGCTTCCTTGCGTCGATCGAACTGGGGGAAAGAAAAAGGACGGATTTTTGTGGTAGTTTTGTTTTAGGAACCGACGTGGGTATTTATAGGGGTTTTAGCTCCAACATAAACGTATAATCAGTTGGATTTAGTACGAAAATCAGGGATTTGAGGCTTGGGTTATCCATGTTACGGGTTTTCAATTTTGAGCTTTCAAAATTTAAAATTTATAACAATTATTCCCGGATTCATCGTTCCTTTCACTAGATAATGTTTAGAAACGAGTTTAGAGGGTTTAAAGCAATCGAATTTGATGAATTTTGAAGGATTTGAGACGATTTTGACTTTTGAAAAGTCAAAATTGTTCTTGTTGTTCAAAAATGAGAAAAAGGGAAGGGGTTCAAAAAGGTTCAAGGGATTTAGAGAGGGTTCAACATCAAAATAAGGGTTCATAGTCTATTTAATGAAATTCTTTTTGATAAAAGAAAATAATACAAAAAAAAAGACATTTAAATTCATTTAACGTATAAAATTTTATAACTTTTAAACTTTTATAAATATAACTAATCACTTTAATAATTTCCTTCTTTGTTTAAAAATATTAATGTAATTACTTATTAAGAATTGAAATTAATTTGACATATTAAATAAAATGAGGCAAAACGAGACTCGTACATTACATCGAAATAAGATTACACAAAACAAAAATCATACAATTTTTAGAGATGTCACAGTCTCCCCTAGTTAAGCGAATTTCGTCCCGAAATTCCACTAGTAGAGTCTGTGCTAGCATGAAAAAGGTGGGGGTACTTGAGTTTCATCTGGTCTTCACGTTCCCAAGTGAACTCAGGGCCACGTTTAGAGTTCCAATGAACTTTCACGATAGGTATACGACTACGCTTGAGTTGCTTAATGTTACAGTCCATGAACTCAACGGGTTGTTCAATGAAGTTTAACTTGTCATCAATACGAACTTTGTCTAACGGAATATGGAGAGTGTCGTCAGCGAGACACTTCTTGAGGTTTGACACATGAAAAGTGTCATGCACACCATTGAGTTCGGCCGGCAGCTTGAGCTTGTAGGCTACGGGGCCGATCCTTTCAAGGATTTCGAAAGGACACACATATCTAGGTGCCAATTTCCCCTTCTTCGCGAAACGGACCACGCCCTTCCAAGGGGAAACTTTGAGTAAGACCTTATCACCGACTTGGAATTCGAGGGGTTTCCTTCGATTATCGGCATAGCTCTTTTGGCGAGCACGGGTAGCTTTAAGTCTTTCTTGAATCTTGAAGATCTTATCGGAAGTCTCTTGAATAAGCTCGGGACCGGTTATTTGAGCGTCACCGATCTCGGTCCAACATACCGGGGAGCGACATTTTCTACCATATAAGGCTTCGAAAGGGGCACACTTAATGCTAGCATGGTAGCTGTTGTTGTAAGAGAATTCCACGAGAGACAAATGGTTATCCCAACTTCCACCGAAATCGATCACACAAGTGCGAAGCAAATCCTCCAGGGTTTGGATAGTCCTTTCGCTTTGGCCATCGGTTTGAGGATGATAAGCCATGCTAAGGTCCAAACGAGTCCCTAAGGATCTTTGTAAGGATCACCAGAAGTTGGAAGTAAAACGGCCGTCACGATCGGAGATAATGGACAAGGGCACACCGTGACGAGTCACGATTTCACTGACATAGAGACTTGACAGCTTTTCCATCTTGAAATCTTCACGAATAGGGATAAAATGAGCGGACTTGGTCAAGCGATCAACTATGACCCAAATCGAATCGTGCCCACGAGGTGTTCTTGGGAGTTTGGTGATAAAATCCATAGAGATTTGCTCCCATTTCCAAAGAGGGATCTCGGGTTGTTGGAGAAGACCCGAGGGTTTTTGATGTTCGGCTTTAACCTTTAGGCACGTAAGGCACTTACTCACAAATAAAGCTATATCCTTCTTCATTCCGGGCCACCAATAAAATTCCTTGAGATCGTGATACATTTTATCGGCACCGGGATGAATAGAATACCGGGTTTTGTGTGCCTCATCGAGGATAAGCTTGCGGAGGGGTTAAGAGTCAGGAATCCACATACGTCCCATGAAATAAAGAATTTCGTCGGACTTGGGCTCTAAATGTTTTTCGGCACCGCAATCTAACTGTTTCTTTATCTCACCCTTGGCAAGAACCTCTTTTTGAGCTTGAAGAACCATGGCTTTGAGGCTAGTTTGGACGATCATTCCCATGGCCTGAATGCGAGAGGGTTTGATCTGATCTTTTCGGCTAAGGGCGTCAGCAACCACATTGGCTTTTCCCAGGTGATAGCGAATTTCACAATCGTAATCGTTCAAAAGTTCAACCCAACGTCGTTGCCTCATGTTGAGGTCCTTTTGATCAAGGATATGTTGAAGGCTTTTATGATCAGTGAAGATGACACACTTTGTACCATAGAGGTAGTGTCTCCAGGTTTTCAAAGCAAAGACCACTGCACCTAACTCGAGGTCATGTTTAGTGTAGTTTCTTTCATGGACCTTGATTTGTCTTGATGCGTAGGCAATGACTTTGCCGCGTTGTATCAACATGCAACCGAGACCTTGATTTTAGGCGTCACAATAAACGACGAAATCATCGTTGCCATCTGGAAGACTTAGGATAGGAGAGTCACACAATTTCTGCTTAAGGAGTTGGAAAGCATCTTCTTGTTTCGGCTCCCTAACGAACGGTTTATCCTTTTGGGTTAGAGTTGTGAGTGGTAGGGCGACCTTTGAAAAGTTCGAGATGAACTTTCGATAGTAGCCGGCTAAACCCAGAAAGGAACGGATTTCTGAGGGAGTCTTGGGCGTATTCCAGTTCTTGATAGCTTCGATTTTGGATGGGTCAACATGAATACCTTTCTCGTTGATAACATGACCCAAGAAATGGACTTCTTTTAGCCAAAAATCTCATTTGGAGAATTTCGCATAAAGATTTTCCTTCTTCAAAAGCTCCAAGATTAGCCTTAGGTGATCCTCATGTTCTTTGGCGGTTCGAGAGTAGATCAATATGTCGTCAATGAAGACAATGACAAATTGATCCAAGTAGGGTCTACAAACCCGGTTCATAAGATCCATGAACACCGCGGGTGCATTGGTTAACCCGAAAGGCATAACCACAAACTCATAGTGTCCATATCAAGTTCTAAAAGCGGTCTTTGGGATGTCATCGTCATGGACTCGCAATTGGTGATAACCAGATCGAAGATCAATCTTTGAGAAACAAGTTGCTCCTTGCAATTGATCGAATAAGTCATCAATTCTCGGAAGAGGATATCGGTTCTTGGTAATCAGCTTGTTGAGCTCACGATAATCAATGCACATCTTAAAGGTTCCATCTTTCTTCTTGACAAAAAGGACCGGGGCTCCCCAAGGTGAGAAGCTCGGTCTAATGAAACCTTTGTCTAGTAGCTCTTGCAATTGACTAGACAATTCTTGCAATTCGGATGGTGCGAGACGGTAAGGAGATTTAGCAATAGGGTTTGCTCCAGGAACAAGATCAATACGGAATTCAACTTGTCGAACAGGTGGGAGTCCGGGCAGATCGTCAGGGAATACTTCGGGAAATTCTCGAATAACGGGTATGTCTTGAATGGTTCTATTCTTGGGTTTCTTTTCAACAATGTGAGCCAAGAAAGCATAGCATTGCTTCCTCAAGTAGCTACGAGCCTTCATGCAAGAAATAATCTTTAGGCCACGACAAGGCTTGTCTCCAAGGATTTCCAAGATTTCACAGGAAGGTAGGGGAATACGGATAAGTTTCTTCGAGCATACGATTTCGGCATGGTTGCCAGATAGCCAGTCCATACCTACAACTATGTCAAAGCTTCCAAGAGTCATAGGAATAAGGTCGATGATGAACGAGTGATCGTTGAGGGTCAAGGTACAACCACGAACAACCGTACAAACATAGGTTAGTTTGCCATCGGCTATTTCAACCGTGTAAGGAGGTTCTAGCACACTAGAGCATTTACCAAGCAAAGGTTCAAATTTGGTGGAAACAAAACTCTTGTCGGCACTAGTGTCAAATAAAATTGATGCATAGACATTATTGACAAGAAAAGTACCTGTAACGACGGCAGGTTCCTCAAGTGCTTCAGTGGTACCAATAACAAAAGCCCGACCACGTGCCCCTTGTGTGTTAGCCAATTTGGGGCAACGGTTCCTGAGATGGTCGGTAGCACCACACTGGTAGCAAGCTCTACCATTTGCAATTGCGGGGACCGTAGTAGGAGTAGCATTAATGACACGGCAAGTAGCTGCCAAGTGACCTCCTTTACCACACTTAGTGCATATGCGGCAAGGGTAGGTAGCATCATGATGATATTGGCACTTAATACACCAAGGGTAAGACCCGCCATAAGATTTCTTTGTGGAAGCTTGTGCTTGGGTTGGTGCCACTTGGGTAATTGGAGCAGCAGGGGTTACCATGGCGAAGTTCTTTGCCACCTTCTGCTTCTTGAAGTGGCGTTCAGGCTTCTTGGTTTCTTCAACCCGAACTTTCTTTCCACCCTTTCGGGTCAGAATACCTTCTTTCACGAGATCGTCCGTGAGGGACGCAGCTAGGCGGATGGCAGCCTCAAGAGTAGCAGGGTTGCTGCCCATGACGGTACCCCTAACTTGATGAGGTAGGCCGCCAATGTAACGGTCAATTTGGCGACTCAACGGGGAGACCATGTGTGGGACCAATGTGCTCAGTTCATGAAAACGGTTGTTGTATGCTTCATTTTCACCGCTATCTTGAACCAGATCCCACATTTCCACCTCAAGCTTTTTCATTTCATTCTTTGGGCAAAATTCCTCAACCATGAGTTCCTTAAGTTGATCCCATGTCAAGGCCAAGGCCGCGTTTAATCCCCGAGTTCGTTTCTCGCCGTTCCACCAAGTAAGCGCCCTCTTTTGGAAGGCACTTGAAGCATACTTCACTTTCAGGTCATCGGGGCATTCACTCATTACCAGGGTTGACTCCATGCTTTCAAACCACTGAAGTAAGCCAGTGGCACCCTCAGATCCATTGTACTTTAGAGGGTTGCACGAGTTGAAGTGCTTGTACGTGCAGGTGGTTCCTTCGGTATTTTTCATAGTGTTTGTGAGTCGAGTAACCATATCAGGTAACACAGCAGCAAGTTGCTGAGTTAAGAGTGTGGCGATGGCAGTGGTATCCATAGTCGGAGCAGTCGAGGTGGTATCACTGGTTCTAGGATTAGTGGCGCCGGTGGTTTCACGTCGAGGAGGCATTCTACGAAGACAAGATTATTAACCAAGTTAGAGATAGACATATAAATAATAGAAGTGTTATTATTCATAAAATAGGAATTCACTTGCATTAATGTCATACAAAGGTAGAATTGAAATAAATAAACACTAGCTTATATAACGCTTAGTGTTAAGTACAAATGAATTTAAATTTTGACTAATCATAACACCGAGTTCTCACAATAGCGTGTTAGAAGTATACTTGACCTATAAGTAGTGCAGCCACAAAAGGATTCCCAGGAAAGAGAGGTGGGTCACAAGGGACACACTTAAGTACCAAGTCTTTCCTTAGCCAGAACCTTTTATGGGCCTACACCCACCCTTCCAGCCATCATATTCTACTAACACCTATCATTTGAGCCCATGGTTATGATGAGAATCATGGATTGGGCTTTGAGGCCCAAGAGTGAGATCCATCTTCTTGAGCACACTTTCTTTTCTTGAATGGTAACCAAGCTTCATTGCTGGGCTTCGGTTTGTTCTCTTGGTCATTAGATTCTGAATCACTAGATATATTGATTACTTCGAGCTTTGGTGCGGAGCGGCTTGTTGCATCAGAGATCAGCTCGGTCTTGGGATTATGCTTTGAGGTTAGCAGGCTTCCAGAATAAGATGTTGGTGGTGAGATTAACCTACTCCAACTAATTAGACTTTGGGACCCATCATCGGAAGTTAGGCTTGAGTTGCTAGAGATATCAGCAGAGTACGAAGACATACTAAGGATAAGAGAGTTAGTGTGTTAGAATCACATAAAGTTCCTATGAAAGCGTAAAGGAGTAAGCGTGGTGGGCCCATAACCCACAGGTCCCAGGATCGAAACCTGGCTCTGATACCATTTGTAACATCCGGCCTCTCGTACCAACAATATTGTCCGCTTTGCCTCCCTAAGAGCTCACGGATTTGTTTTTGGTTGCCCGGGTAAAAAATTCCCAGGGGTCACCCATCCCTGGATTACTCCCACCCGAGCACGCTTAACTGTGGAGTTCTCCTCTCATCCACTACATTAAGCCCCAAAACGCGTTGTTGATTTAAGAGGCAGGGCATTTCTTATGAACCAAGGATCTCTCTTGTGCACGGCCGATGTGGGATTCTCCTAGGGTGTTACAAGATACGCGGAGCAGGCTCCATATGCCAGGCCGCACGCATATATCTGGACACGGACACGCGGGCCGGGTTACACACGCCAAGCCGCGCACGCCATGTACTGGGTGGCATCTGCGATGCCACGTGTAGGCTAGTCGGACACTCTGCGTAGGCTGCCCAGACACCATCCAAGTACCTACCGTGCGGACACCCGCGCGTACCCGAAATCTGGATGCGGCCAAGAGCTGATCCCGAATGCCGCGCCACCTCACCCGCCATGTGCCCGGGTACTGAACCCGGACCACTTGTAGCTAGGAATGTCAATCTTGTCGGGTTAACGGGTTGACAGGTTGGCAAGTTAACGAGTTGAATTATGCAACTCGAACACGACCCATATTCTTATTCGTGTCGAAATTTTCAACCCTAACCCATACCCGGTTGTAAAATCATTTCCGTACCCGGCCCATTACCCGTCGGGTTTGTGTAGGGCCATTACCCGTCGGGTATCAAGCATACCCGCGGTTAACGGGCACAGTCGGGGATATCGTCCAATACCTGTCGGGCATGTGTCGTGTACATTTATATGACTCTATTTTTATATTTTCTTATAACATATTAAATATGAATAATCTACATACATTAATATCATTAAATACATATTTCAAAAGAAAATTTAATTTTACATATAATTAACCTACTAAAATGAATCATTAAAAGGCAAATGTTAAGGGAAAAAATTAAAACTTTTCGGGTATATGGTTCGGGTAAACAGGTATGTGATTTCGGGTAATCGGGTCGGGTATCATCTAATCCCATACCCGTCCCATACCCATGAAATATTTTAAAACTAATCCCATAACCGGTCCCCTACCCGTCAGGTTTCAGGTATACCCGCCCTGGATGTTTTGGGTTTCAAGTATACCCGTCGGGCTTGAGTTTTTTTGCCATCCTAGACACGTTTAACCCATTTATCTAAATCAAAATCATAAACCACTAAATCCAAAATCTAATTCATTTAAGGTAAACCAAAAATTAATTAAATAATTATCTCTAGAAAGGGAAAAAAAAATATTGGTATAATTCAGTTTCTTTTTTGGTAAACACTAAATACAAAAGTAATTGACTAGTCGTTTCTATAATTAAAAAAATTAAAAAAAAAATATTGTAACATAAACGGGTTAACGGGTCAACCCGTTTTTAAATATGTCAACCGACGGGTTGAAATGGTCAACACAAAAGCTAATTATTTTCGTGTTGTGTTTCGGGTCGTTTCAGGAATTGACACCCCTACTCGTAGTAGGTCAAAAATTCTCTCGGCGATGCGAGCGTGCAAAGTGCGCTATCAAAATGTCACATTACGCCCATCGACTTCGTCCCGAGCCCGAGCGGCGTTGGGGGCTTTGCACCCTTCTGGTTCCCACTAAGTGTCACTCCTTATAAGGTAATAATCCTAAAAAAGATCCACTTTGTAACCCACTTAAAGGTTTGTCATCCCATCTATGTGGGATAAGTTTTCCCATTTTCAACTCAATAAAAGCTGAATTTTCACAGCTCTAAATACTCAACTTGAAGCATCGATGTCTCATTCATCTTAGCTTCGTTTTGGACGCGGTTTGTTTCCTAGCAAAGGTCACACATAAGAGAACACAAATCTAGAAAGAAATAATAATATTAACATCAGTTATATATATTTATTTCTGTCCAAAGTTAGCAAAAAGTCATTTTTGTAATGATGAGATTAAGGAGTGTCTATTTTGAGTAATGCATCGATTTGAGAATTCAAAATAGTAAAGTGCATTTGCGAACATTTTGACAGTTGCTAATGATGAGTTTTGTAGTAGTGAATTGTCTTAGCTAAGACACTTCCCGGACCATATCACCACCGCAACGACGCAACCACAACCACATACATCATCTTCATCATCAACAGTGTCGGACCCAGGAACCTTTTTATGGGGTCAAAATTTTTTAGGGTCGGTTATCTATCGTTAAATATTAAAAAAATTTCAGTCCGGTTCGGGTCAGGTCACTTAATACACACATTGTCACTAATTACAATTAGCAAATAGCACATATGGCATACCATAAATAATATGATAAGCAAAAATCAAAACTTAGAGAAAAATTTAAAAAAAAAGTTACCACAAATAGTGAGAAGGCAGCGGCGCAAGACTGTGAACGGTGAACCGACTAGCAGGACGAGAATCGTAAATTCGCGACTACCGAAGAGGCCTGAAATTGTGAGGAAGTGTAGCGAGAATCATGATTAGCAAATTTTCGTTCTTCCAATTGCGTGAAGTGTGAATATGAAACGTCGAGACGTTGATGGATCAGGATTGCCGCTACTTAGATTTTTTATTAAGTTAAATTGTTTAAAAATTTAAATGGGTAAAGAGTTAACTAAATGTGACATTAATTGTCTAAATGGGTAATGGGTTAATTAAATGTGGGTTTAATTGTTTAAATTAGTAAGTTTTTTGTTCAGTTTAGTCCAAATGTCTAATTAAGTTATTACTAACAGTTCAAATGGGTGTCGATGTTAAAAATTAAAAAAAAATTGGTCAGTCAAAATTTTTAAGGGTCGGTCGAGATTATACCGCATATATAAAAAATTTTAAAAAAAAATCATAGGGTCCGGCCAACCCAACTACCAAAAGATAGGTCCGCCAATGATCATATTAAGTGCTTGACTGCTTGAGTTTTTGTTAGTTTTCATAATAGAAAACCAAGTGGAAACCCTTAAATAATCATTTGGATGATTTAATTTGGTTAAGGTTAGTTGGGCTCCCGCAGAACCTAATATTTTGGGCTGAATTTGTGAATTTGTTATCTCTTGGATGGGCCTACGAATGGAGAAAAAAACGTAAGGAATAAAAAAAGAGAACAAAAGAAGTTCATGTCGGCAAGGCTCGGGAGTCGGTTTTTGGAAGAGTTTTGGAGAGGGGGAGGCGGCTAGCAGCCTTTAGCTGTTCGGGTGGGAAGTTCGAGAGGTTAATACGCATGAAAATCAAGCTTTAAAAATAGAGCTCGATCTCTCGAGCCGAGCTCGAGAATCTAGTTAAATCCAGAAAATATTGAAAAAACAAAGAACTACACACTCAGACGATGATCCTTATGAACAATCACTCAATACATAATGGAAATAGAACTAGAATCGATTAAAGAAATGAACTCTAGCTCTAACACTAAACAAGATGACTCTATGAAGAACGATAAGAGTAAAATGCGTGTGAATGAGATAGATTTGGTTTCCAGCAGCATCTTCAAGCATATATAGTCCTAGCTTCATTGCTTGAACAACTTTAGCCCCACAACTTTAGATTTTAGCATATCAACCCCTCAACTTCATCTACTAGCATATAACCAAACTAACACTGTACAAAACAAACTAAGTCACAAAACATGAACTTTATATGTTTCTATTGAATTGTAACATATATGAGTAATTTTAACAAGTTTCTTATCTTTCACAAACTGATTCCACCCTCTAGTCAACACAAAACTCTGGCTGCTTTTCCGATAACAATATCTAAACTTCCACAATCTTTTTTGAGGATCATAAAACGAAAGATTCGTCATTAGCAATACCTAAGAAATATGCTGTGAGATATTTTCACAAAACTCGTCATTAGCCAACCCTTGTGCCACACGCGGAAAATATCTCACAACATATTTCTTAGGCATAACCAATTAATCTATTACATTTACCAACATCACTTGGTGTTAATTCCTTTTGAAAAAGAACCCGACAAGAAAACCCGAAACTCCCCTTTTCAACCGATAAAATATTGTCGTTTTTTATCATTTTTCCATCTTTGATACTCTTCAAATGTCGCTTGATATGAATCATATCAATCAACTTTTGAAGGTTATCAAAGACTAAAAAGGATAAAAAGAGTGATATATAGAAAAAATTCTAGCTATGATCAAAGATGGATAATATGATCCATTTTTTATCATAGCTAGAACTGTTTCTATGTTATAGTGACTTTGGAAGCTTGCTTCTAGAAGAGTTGACTTAGTCAACGGAAAGTTTATTGGTGCATCATCACTTCTAAGCTTCATTGATGCCCTATCATAAGCCATGGCTGCATCAACACTTCTAACCATAATTATCAATCTCCATTAATTCACAAGTATATATTAAGCTCCTTCTCTTAGCATTTTTTTCCTATAAAGAATAATGGTAGCAGTATTCTATTTTGTAATCATAAAACTATAGTGAAGCATAAAACATAATTAATAAGTTTTTAATCAAAAGTTTATCTTTTAATCATGATTTGCATGAGTATTTAACATTGTAAAACTCTCTTGATGGATAAGTTACAATGTTTCAAAGCAGCATGGACTAAAGAACACATATAATGAATCCAAAAATTATAAACAGCTATAACTCAACATATAAGAAATCGATACTCGGGTTCGAGTGAACGATTAATTTTATAAAAAAAAAACACGTTACACTTGAGGAACATGAACAAAAAGTTAATTAAACGTATTATTAATCAATAAAATCTGGATTTAAAACTAACCTCCGGTTGATCTGAATAAGCTGGAACGAAGATGATTTTAGGGTTCGCTAGAAAACCTTAGGATGAAGAAATATATATATAGAGAGGAAATAAGCATACCATAATTAGTTTCTTAAAATAAAAGGAAGCAGTTTTATATAATAGATCTTTAAAAAAAAATATATGATTGCATACACAAATTGCTTTGATTTTATGATGATTGGTGTGGATTTTGTACGCAAGTTTTAAATGAAATATATTCTTTATATACTCTACTCGTTTTCGGTTTTTATATATCACGTATAAAAGAAATATACATATAAATTTGCAAACATATATTTCTTCAGATTTACACTTATTTCATTAAAAATGTAAACTTGCAAAATATATTCGTGGCTACAAAAATCAATTTACTAATTAAAATTATAACATGAAATTTATGAAGTATTTTTTATTAACTTGTGAAAGGAAGTAATAACCCATAAAATTTAGTTTATTTGCCTTATTTCATTTATCTGTTTATTATTACTCTAATTATTTTCTACAACTTTCTATTAATAAACCTAGTTGACTAATATGATTTGGCACCTTGATTTACGGAAACGTGGAAATATATAACATGAAAGACTTTAATTTTCGGGACAAATATGAGTTAAGTCCTTGAATATAAATTAAATAAAAAATTATAAATTATGCCCTTTTTTACTTTATAGTAATTTATAGATTATATCATTTGACTTTAATAATTATACCAGATATCTTTTTTGAAACATTTGTACAAATTTAGTCTTCTCCACTATCTTTCATTCGAAATCAATGTTAAGTTTGGTCATGTACCCCTCACGTGAAGGGCATTTGTGTATTTTTACCCCATTTTTACCCGTCAACTTATAGACTAAATATATATAATACAAGAACGAGTTACTTGTTTTTATAAATTTCATGTCACGTTATTTTTATTCACCATAATTACAAGCAAACACAACTATATTTTTATATAGTATATTTTATAAATATGGATCATCACCTACCATTTTATAAAACTTGAGACACTAATACAAAGTTAGTCATAGTTTTATATACATATATATATATATTTATATATATATATATATTTGGTTAGAGACCCGTGTAGTACACGGGCTTAATCTTTTAATTTATCTACCACTCTACAGCATGACAAAGAGGTAATTTCAGATGGAAATACAACTTTAAAAAATAGAATTTAGAACAATCGCCGCTTTCTTTAACCAATTACTCGCTTTCTTTAACCAATTACTCACAATTGCTTTTGGTCATCATTAGTGTAGGATAATTCAAAATATTCAGCAGCTGCATACAATTGTTTCTTCATATTCTTCAAATCCTGAAACACAATCAATCAAGCATACAATAAGATCATAATTCTGTAAATAAAAAAGATAAAAATACCCATGATGAGATGATGAAATTGCCTTGAGACTGTTAGAAAATAGCAAGCTTTGCTGCATAGCGATCTCATCATAGTTGGCTGGTTCCCGAGCCAATACAACTGCCGAGGTTAGTGTCTCCATTTCCTGAAACAATACAAAGTACTAAGTTTTTAAACCAGAAACAATTCAGAAGGTGTGTTCCTACTTCTCTTTATTATACAAACTTTTTGGTTTTAAATTCCATTAGATCATTTAACTTCAAATCCCCTTATGACAGAGATCCCATAAATCAAAATCAAATCCCAAAAACTCATGGCATGGAAACCAAATGAATTTGGATACATGTTCATCTCCAAAAGAAGCTGCATTGGCTAGCCCTTTCCATCCTTATCATCCAATAAATGAGACCGAGTTCAAACTACCCGAGAATGAGTAGATCAAGCAGCTGCAAAATCAACATTATCAGATTTGTTTTTTTTTTAATATGATGTTGTTTAGGGTTCCTAGCAACAATCAATATTTGAGGTCATTTTCCAGTTTCTAGTCTATAAAATATATATTAAGATTTGGTTGTTACAGAATTAAACCATTTCAAGCTCAATTGTCTATAAAAAACAACAATAACATATTTAATATCACAAAGAAAAGATACCCATGTAGTATCTTTAACAGAATCAAAAGTTTGCATCTTTCCCTATAACAAACCTCAATAGATTCTTGAAAAAAAAGGGAGAATAGCATGAAAATAATAAAAAATAAATAAAAAATTTGTACCCAAACACAATTCTTCCAATTACTCAGTAAAAAACAACAACCCATGAATTAAACATCAGAATTTGTAATATTACATACACTCCAACAAACCCCATTTTGGTAGGCTTAACCAAGGCTTCAAACCAGCGTTTAAATTAATATTATTATAATTCAATGTGTGGTGTGTTGGTAGGCTTAACCAACGCTGGGGGTACCCATCCGCGCAACGGTTGTCGAAGTGCTAAGCTCTAACCAATGAGCCAAGCATTTGTTTATTATTATGTTTGAAAAAAATAAATATAAAGTGAAGTATAAAACATAAAAAATAAATAAATAAATCAAGTGGCAGCCCTTGATTGGTCCCAATGTTACTACTATTGTGAATTGTGTGTTGGGTGGTCGAGTTCCTGCCAAGCACCATTAGACACATCATCTAGCATAAATGAAGCACACCCATTGTAACAATTATGTGTCTCATTAATACTTTCATTAACAATACACTACTTCACCGGTTCATAATATATATGCTTGAAGAAGCTAAACAACCGTTTATAAGATCAAACCTATAACAATTCGACTACAAAATTGGCAAGGATCTGCTACATACTTAGCACCATATCTTTGATAAAAATAAAACTTATAACTTCAAAATTCTGTAAAAGCATCAAATTTCACATAACATGATTCATTAACATATTTTCTCAACTAATAAAAAATGACACCAAATCTATTGACCAACAAATGAGACATTACATCAAACATATGGTATGCATCTTAAACAGCACCACAAACCACAAATAATCAGCCTAAAAAATGCGAGACATTTTATCGAACATCTGGAGTGCAACCAAAATGAGACCACAAATCACAAATATTCAGTTTCACATACCACAAATCACAAATATTCAGTTCCACAGCACATAACTCATGCTTATATCTATACAATAACATAAAAAACACCAAATATATCAAAAATCTCAAACTTAATTAGCGATCAAATTGACATTTTAACTTGTAACAAAGAGGTCGTTATTAAAAATGACAGAACATTAATCAAAAATTACAAAAACTGGATGAAACTGAGGGGATACCTGATGAAACAAAGATTGGTGAATTCATCAACGCCTTTGAGTTCAGTAGATTTTTTACCTAGGCTTTGAAACTCCGGCTACTGAGGGCTTGGTGCCAGATGTGGCGGTGCGTTAGGTACGGCGGTTGGGGAGCATCAACGGTGTGAATTTTGAGAGTGAACATTTATCTGAAACGATGATACCTGAGAACAAATGAGGCTAGAGAGAAAGCAGAAGCAGATGATAATTAAGAACATCACAAGAACCGAATCACATAATTATATGTATACACACACACATACATGCATTAAGAACACACTAAATAAGGGTGATCTTCTTTCTACCTCTCGTGTTCACCCATGTTATATGTTGATAACAAAAAAAGGTTTGTATGTTAAAAGATCACTATCTAACACGTTAGTATATTAGATAGTGATCTAAGATAAAGCAAGCACACCTTCAACATATAAACCCAAAATAATAATCTCATTCGTAACACATTATTTTCTTTTGTTTACATCATGCATGGACACCCATATTAAATCGATTGACCAGAAGAAAACCCCTAATTCATGCCCTAATACCGACAATTTTACTAGCCATTTCCTAATCTCCCACAACCAATTGTTTTGGGGCAGATAATCGAGAAAAGCACAATCATTTTGGGGGCTTGGATCGAGTTCATTGGATAATTGCGAAGGGCACAATCATGTTAATTGGAGTGGTTCACATGAACAATGATTTGACTTTGATTTCATAGATTGATTGTGTTTTATAATATACTCTAGTAGTGAAAATGGCGACAGTGACCATTCGTACTAGGAAGTTCACGACAAAGAGGCTTCTATCCAAGAAACAGTTTGTGAGTTTTGTTCAACTGCACTTGTTTTCGCTTTTGATCCTTGATGGTTTGTTTTGTTCATGTAGGTCATTGATGTGCTGCATCCAGGCAGGCTAAATGTCTTCAAGGTTCTAATAATATTTATTTCAATGTTTTTATAATGATTTATTGGGGAGTCAAAAGTTTATGTATGATATGTTATTAGAGCTTTCATTACTTTTATTGGCTAAGTTTTGGTTTTAAATCCTCTAGTATTGATTTTGTTTTAGTTAAAGGTTGACTTAAAGGAGAAAATGGGCAAGATGTATGAGGTGAAAGATCCAAATGCCATCTATGTATTCAAGTTCAGAACCTATTTTGGTGGTGGTAAATCAACTGGTTTTGGTTTGATTTATGATTCTGTTCGTAAACATTTTCGCCCGATGGAAATTCGTTTCGGAACTAATTCATCGGAAGGCGCCAAAGAAGGGAGGATGAGTTCGCCGGAGAAAGGAAGGCGCCAAAGAAGGGGGAGGGGTTGTTTTTCAGAAGGTATATGTAAATGGTAGTGTTTGGGATTCCATTTCAAACTAATTATTAACTTATTACCTTTTTCAAAAAGGTAATAAGTTAAAAGTTTGTTTGGATAATTGATGAAAAAGTTAATTTTAAAAGGGTGGAGAAGTTGTTTTGAAGAAGTAAGAATTTTTAACTTCTCCGAGAAGTCAAAAGTAGTTTTTGAAATGGAATCCCAAACACCCCCCTAATATGGGTAGAGAGAGTGTGGGTAAGAGAGAGAAAGGGGGTAAATCTAATTACGTTTATGTAAATTACTTAAATAGTTCTTTTGTTAGTAAAAAGATCATTATACCATTATGTGCAAAGCACGTGACTAGACTTAACAGAAAAAGTTAAGGTCTGTGTTGGTATGAGGTTATGAAATGAATGAGAGAATGAAATGGACAAAGGAAATAAATGGATCATTACAATTTCATTGTCCTGTTTGGTTACCCTATGAGAATAAAATAAATCATTACTTCATGTTGTTTGGTAGACAGGAAATATTTTATGAAAAATAAAATATTTTTAAGTAATAAATTTATATTATGAGTCAGGTCATGGGTCGTGTTATAGGACGGGCCATGGTTCGAGCCATGGTTTGGGCCATAGGACATGTCATGGTTCGGGTCATGAGTCGGGTCATGGGACAGGGCATGGTTTGAGGCATGGGTCGAGTCATGGTTCGGGGCATGGTTCGAGTTATGGTTTGGGTTATGGGTCCGGACATGGGTCGGGTCATGGTTCAGGTCATGAGTCGGGCCATGGGACGTGTCATGGATCATGGCATGGGTCGGGCCATGGTTCGGGTCCAGACATGGATCGGGCCATGGTTTGAGTCATGGGTCGGGTTATGGGTCCGGACATGGATCGGGTCATGGTTCAAGTCATGGGCTGGGCCATTAACTAAACAAAATCATTTCATTCCTTGAAGGAATGAAAAAAAAGACCCCTCCCCCCAAGGAATGAAAATAACTAGAAGGGAAAGAATCACATTCCTTATGTAATAGTCTATTTCAATCCTATGTGATTAACAAACATGTTTTTTTTTTCATTCCATCACAATGACCCATTCTATTCCACCATACATTCATGCATACCAAACACTACATTAATGCTAGTTAGTGGAAAGGACGAGATGTATGCAAAATTTTTAAAAAAAATGACATCCAGTGTAATTATTGAAGTCAAAATATAATATCTGTAATTTCATATATAGTTAAAGAACATAATTTATAATTTACTCTAATAGTTACCATATATATATATATATATATATATATATATATATATTAAATAAGAGTTATATAAATAAAATGTCCACTTAGGCTCTGCTCGAGCTCGAAATATGAAACTCGGGCTCTAGCTCGTTTATAAACGAGCCTCGACAAAAGCTCGAGCTCGGGCTTGAGTTTGTTTAAACTCGGTCCGTTTCGAGCTTTTAACAAGCCGATGAGCCGATCTCGAGCAGCTTATAGATAATCATAGTTTATAAAAAAAAACCTTATATAGTTATATAGTTAATTATTGTTACAAATAAATAAAAAAAGATAAAAAAGAACTGACCAAATCAAACACCCAAGGAGACCGGAGAACAGATTGGTAGACGCCACTATCTCCATTTATCGAATAATTAACGGTGAAGATTCGATCTACACAAGCTGTAGACAATAGCTGTTCTGGGTGATTCTCTTTTTACACATCATATATGGCCGATTGATTCCTTCCACCCATCAATTCATCTTCTGTAACCAGTTTTTATACTCCAATTCCGGCTCCTCGTGTCGCGTACGGAACCCTAGGTTTGTACTTTTACGTCTTTATCATTTCCTGTTTTATTGATTCTGATTGATCTTAGATTTTGTGCAAAATTTTCAGTTTCTGATAGATGAATAACCTGATTTTGATATGCTTTGATTGGACTTGGACTGATTTATAATGATTGAACATACGAAGATCACATTTCTTATTTTAATTTGATATTTTTGTTGTTATTTGGGGAATTGTGTCTACTTGGATGAAGAATATTCAATTACTCAGCATATTAGAACATGCTAGTGTTGTATGTTAATCACAAAGTAAGTAGCTTCAAATTGCTATTGAGAAATTAGCAGCAGATTGTATTTTGAAACTTAATAACAGCATGTCTCAAGTAGGATTCATAACTGTCCTCTTAAACACATCTTTTATAACTGGTGGTCTGTCAGTTGCATTATTGTTTTCCTTAGAGGCACAGTTTAGCTATAATATGTTGCTTTTGAGGTGGTATTGAAGGAATTTTGTCGTTATCTGCACGTCTCTAATCGGTTTCTTGTTCCTTTATGTAACATGCTAGGGCAATGGTGCATTTAG
Organism: Smallanthus sonchifolius; assembly: GCA_023525975.1. NCBI lineage: Eukaryota > Viridiplantae > Streptophyta > Magnoliopsida > Asterales > Asteraceae > Smallanthus > Smallanthus sonchifolius. The sequence goes on along the minus strand of CM042031.1, from coordinate 65,547,366 downwards.
CTTGTTTTCTGTTTGTAGAATATTTGTAATTCTTAAGTTACTAGTCATCATCCATTGTATCTTTCCTCCATGTTCTTGATTGTATGTTTCTAATCTTTCAGGATTTCCTCATTATCTGCTTTGGTTCTCATCGGGTATTCTGGTTTATCTACTTTATAGAATATTTTAGTGCTTCTGAGTTGCAAATGAAAGCAATTATTTAAGGTGATACTGAGGCCGCATATGGTGATCCCATGTACATTGCTAGTGTGTTGAACCTCGTTTTCTATCTTTAATAACCAGTGAGATAACATACACACTAAGGTGATCATTTTTCAGTGGTTTTGTGACACCTGGTGCATGAGACACTTTGAAGATTGTTCGTATGAAGTTACAGGATTTGTAAAGTTATAAACTGATAGTAAAGACGTATTGGCATGTTGGATGGAATTTAATGTTAAGCTGACTCACACCTTTATGTCTTTAGGGCTTATGGTAAATATGGCTTAATTTTATAATATAGAAGAGAAAATGGAAGAGCCAAAAAAGAAGTTTCCTCTTGATGCAAAGGATTACAAGCTATATGAGGAAATTGGTGAAGGAGTTAGTGCCTCCGTGTATAGAGCTCTTTGTGTTCCGTTGAACGAGACGGTTGCCATCAAGGTTCTTGATTTGGAAAAGTGTAATAATGACCTGGTATGTTGGTTCCTCCTTACTTTTCTTCCATGTAGCGTACTGTCAAATCATTTTCATTTCACCATTTGGTCGTTTTTATGTATTACATGCCAATATATAAGTTTTAGATTTAGGGTTAGTCATACATGCATAAACATGAGGGCTTATTGGTCGCGCGCACACACACAAATATACATGAATACATAAGGCTTTCAGGCTGATTTAGCTCTGATCTGGTTTAGTCAAGGCCGTTTTTGGCTAGTTAGACTGGTTTTTGGCTTGTTCAGACCGTGTGAAACTGGTTTTGGCCGGTTCAGGCTGGTCTGTGCGCCTAGATGGACCGAGGCGTTCGCCTCACCTGCTCCTCGACCAAGGTGCTCACCTCACTTGCGCTTGATCACACAACTCTCCTTGCGTGTTTTTGAGCCGCCTAGGCTACGCCTCGCCCCTACGCCTAGGTGCGTGCCTTGGCTACGCTACTACATAGGTGTTTACACACAGAAACATATAATGTGTGTGTTTGCGTTCATTTTGTATATGTGACATGCTCAAATGAGAACCACTAAAAATTTGAGAACTACTTTTTAGCCTGGCATTTTTATAACTAACGCAAAAACATGGTTCACCGGTGAATACATGTAAACACCCCTGCATTCATGAGTGAGTGAATACACTGTGTGAACGCGGTGGCATTTTTGTAATTAACGTAAAAACACGTATTCACCAAATATAGTGTATTCACCAAGTAAACAATAGTGAATACACTATTAGAAAATATAGTGTATGCAGTGGTGAACCAAATTCTGACATGACATGTTTACGCGCTAATTACGAAATGCCACAGCGTAAAAGTTTATTATCAAGCAGTTCCAATGGCTAAAGTTGGTTTATTATTTTTTCGAATGGTTCTCATTTGAACTCAACCCTAGCATAAAATGTGAAACTATAATGGCCCTATCTAACTTATAGCTATAATGAGGCGTGATTATCTTTTAAGGAATATATAATTTTAACTTTGTTTATTAGTACAAAAATCTTTTTGGCTAACTGGTATTAGATTGATGCATGTTGATATAGGGGTAAGCTCTTGTTCCGCTTGATGACATACCAAATTGCTAATTGAGAACACCCATTAAAACGTACACATGTGTGAAACATGTTTACACATGAAAGTTAAATCCATGTTGTATATGGCTGTTGAGAAAGCCAAAAAGACAAGAAGCACAAACATAGTAGAAGTGTAGAACAATGAATAACAAGAAAAAGCACAACATTACATTCTCTATGTAAAAATCCAAATTGATATTTAGGACTATAAATATGGAAAAAAAACAAACAAAAATGCATTGGAAAGCTAGGGAAACACAAGAATTCACCTGAAACTCAAAAACCAACAACTAAAAGTGTACTAAGAGGTCCTGAATAACGAGCCACCCCAACTCTTCTACAAATGAAATTAATATGGATATTTTAAAATCCACCCAAAAGGTATAAGATAGAGAAATGAAACTTTCATACAACCCTTCATCATTGAAATTGGTGTTAATGGCTGTTGCCTTGATTAATTTGGCTATGGGTAGGCATGACACTAATTATAGTTATGTTTCCTTTCTCGTGTCACTTATTTGGTGGATGAATTGAAATCATTTTTAAGCCATCTAAAATGATTTAGAGGCATATTAAAAGGTTCTCAAGGGTTGCAAGGGTTCTAGATAAAAAAAAGTTTACTTGGTTTTAAAGCGCTTAGGAGAATACATAACCTTTTCACATTTCCTAAGGTTAAATCTTCATTTTATGTGCTATGTTTGAACCTGTGAGAAGGCGCATTATATTGAATTTGTTAAATCTTTGCAGTAACCAATTCATACTGTTATATTCATCATTTCAGTGTTATCGTTTTTAAGTTTTTTTTTTAATTCAAATAGGATGGTATCCGTCGGGAGGTACAAACCATGAGCTTGATCAACCATCCAAATTTATTACGCTCATATTGCTCTTTCACAACTGGCCAAAGCCTTTGGGTTGTTACTCCATTTATGGCTGCAGGATCTTGTCTTCATATCATGAAATCTTCTTTTCAAGAAGGTTTCGAAGAGCCTGTTATAGCTGCATTGCTTCGAGAGGTCCTTAAAGCCCTGGTTTATCTTCATAATCATGGCCACATCCATAGAGATGTGAAGGTAAGATAGCGTAGTATAAATGTTTCTTATGGAACAAAATGGACAATGTGCATATGGAATGTAATGGAAGGGTTTCTTGGGTGGCATGGTTTATTGAAAATTAATATTGTTTCTTTCGCAAATTGAATGTCGTCTTTCTTTTTGGGTTCTTTTGGATTAGTTGTTACCTTTCTACACCTGTTTTTCTTTCTTCAATATATGAATCCTATTACCATTTATGAGTCTTAGTTGGTTTTTTCAGGCAGGGAACATATTAGCTGATCATAATGGTTCTATCAAGCTAGCAGATTTTGGAGTATCTGCATGCATGTTTGACACCGGGGATAGGCAACGTTCAAGAAATACTTTTGTGGGAACTCCTTGTTGGTATGTTCCCTATTTAGTATACATTCCAGTTCTTGTTGTCTTCACTGACCTTTAAGATTGTTTAACCATGTCTTGGAAATGTTTTCCTAGGATGGCACCAGAAGTTATGCAACAATTGCATGGATACGACTTCAAGTAAGTGATTATTCACTTGTTCACTTCTAAATTTAAGTCATTAAAACACTTTCAGTTAAAAATTTCTAAGCTAAAGAATTGTGGTGTATCAATAGAGCAGACATATGGTCGTTTGGAATCACAGCTCTTGAACTCGCTCATGGGCATGCACCATTTTCCAAGTATCCACCAATGAAGGTAACTAGTTTATATCTCTTTAAAGTTATAGTTTTCAACTTTTCATTTACTACAGGTGTACATCATTCTGTCTTGTTTTATGTAGGTTTTGCTGATGACTCTTCAAAATGCACCACCAGATCTTGACTATGAAAGAGACAAAAAGTTCTCCAAGGTTCGTGTCATCCTACGACTAGGATCTAAACTGACTTTGAATGTTGTGAGCTAACTTGCAGCAGCTTTGCAGTCTTTTAAAGAAATGGTTGCTGCTTGCTTAGTGAAAGACCCAAAGAAACGCCCCTCATCAGAAAAGCTTTTAAAACACCCTTTTTTTAAGAATGCACGGACAACTGAGTATCTGGAACATACTATTCTTGATGGGCTTTTTCCCCTGGCCGACCGTTTTAGGATGCTAAAGGTGTTGTCCTTTTACATGATGTGGATTACTGATTTTCGTTCTTAATCATTCTTTTTATTTTGTAAGCTATCTGACATCCTTGTTTTTCAGGAAAAAGAAGCAGAGCATCTTATGCAGAACAAGGAATTATATGGGGAAAGGGAGCACTTATCACAGGTGGAATTTCATAATACTATAGTCATACACTTTTCATATGAAGTTGTTCTGTGTTTGATGTATCAAAAACAACTATGCTTGTGCTTTCCATGTACAATACTTATTCCTATCAATACATTTGTTATTTTTTTGGCAACGTGCAGCAAGAGTATATTCGTGGAATTAGTGCCTGGAATTTCAACATCGAGGATTTGAAGAATCAGGCTGCCCTTGTATGTTTTTTTGTTGTTCTAATTATTGGATTTTATTAGAAAACATATGTGGTGTTGCACATTGTTAACTTGTTTTCTTTGATGGCAGATCCAGGACTATGATGAAATATCAAATGCAGAAGATCTGAATGCAACTTCAGAGCAACAAAACAGTCTCAATGATGTTGGTTTACCAGCAGAGAGGTCTTCCCCTGAGGCGTCTGACCATTCAGATTCTGGATCTCACCTTGAGGTATTATCTTGGTCAAATCTGTATTGACTTTCCTCTCCTTCAGAATCTTCATATGGATTAGTTTTGGGGTTTTGAAATTTGGTTCATAGTAAAATGTGTAAATGTCAATCTTTAATCGTCTCAGGATGCAATCAATGAAATACCTGATTTGGAGAGTTCATTTGCGGAGTTTCCTATTAAGCCTCTTCAAGCACTCAAGTAAGATCATATCTTCCAAACTATCTGAAATTAACCTTAGGTTCATTTATGAAAGAATGCTTAAATGGAAAGTATGTGAAGGTTTAAGACTTGTTATCCAAAGGAATTGTTGTTCATTATTTAAAATAAATTCTTTATGGAATTGTAGAAATAAGTTGGTGTAATAGCGTAACCTGTGAAGGTTTAAAACTTGATATGCTAATCTAATACATAAGTTGTTTTGGGTTTATATGCTGAGTTTATGTCAATACAGGGGATGTTTTGATGTTTGTGAAGATGATGGGGGTAGTGATATTCCATCAGATAATGAACAGCAGAGTGCCATAAAGCCATCAGTAAAAACTGTGGATCAAGAAGCAGAAAGCAATGATGCTGAGCGTTTTGGACAAAGAGATTCCTTACCAAAACCTTCTACTGATGGGCCAAGAAAATATTTGAGTGGTTCACTACTTCCAGATAATTCTTTTTCTCCTAAAAAGTTGGTTGCCGATGTTGACAGGTAACTATATCATCATCACGTTTCATTTTCTTGTTGGTATTCGCAACTTATGTGTGTCAAATAATGAGATGCTCTACAAGCTCTTATTTGATTTTATTAACTTTAGTAATGTGGTTTTGTCATGAATATTGTTCATTAAGGTTCATAGGCAACTAGAATAAAATTGAAAAACTGTTACTGGACTAACTGCCCTTTTGTATTTTCATTCTGACCCCTACAAATCACAAGTTGATTTATGTATAGTCTTTTACGGGTGCATTCACAACTGTTTCGTGAAAATAAGATGTCAAACAATTTTAGCAGCACAAATACACATAGTTCCAATCAATTTCTAGTATAAAAGAAAATATAGACGACGTGCCTTGAGATATCTTCTTCAAACTAGAATTCGTGGGAAGGATTTGTGTGTGATGGATGGAGAGAGAAACATTGCTGCTTCATAAAGATTTTATTATTTTTAGTGACTAATTGGGGCCCGATTTGAACTTAAGTAGCTATTGTAAGCATTGTTCAACAACATAATGGGATATATCCCCGGTAGAGACTTGTATGTATAATTAATTAGCAAATTTTCTAGTTTCGTTATGTCTGCACTTGCTTCTTCATCCTTTATGTATATATATGTGTGTGTAAACATGCAATGACTTTGGCTGGTCATTTGTTGCATAATTATATGAAGAGATCCTCTGCAATCAAGATTCAAGACACAACGTAATCATAGTGGTCCACTGCAGTTCCGACAGAAGCATAATATAAATAACTCTTCACCCGGTAAGGCATCTTTGATCTGCTAATCCCCTTTTTTTCTCTATATCTTTCCTAACCATCATATGTCTGCTTTTTTACGTTGTGAAATAGAGGATGTTTCAGAAGGAGCAGTGGTCCAGCGCAAGGGGCGTTTTAAAGTCTTTTCCGCAGATCTTAATCCAAAGGTATACTAATTTGTTTCTTCATCTTCCGTTTCTGACTTGTAGGACTTACATATGTCTACATTGTTAGTTTTAGTATTTTTTTTTTCTTTTTGGAATTTTCCTTTCTCTGTTATTAGCTGACAGATCCTGAGGCCAGAACTGGCATTGTAAAAACTTTTTAGGCAATGGAGTTGTAAATAGGTTTGTAAATGAGCCGAGTTGAGCCCGAGCTCGGCTCGTTTAACTTAATAGAGCTCAAGCTCGGCTCATTTAGAGCTCTATCTCTAAAGCTCGAGCTAGGCTCGTTTATTATGTATGAATTATTTGTTATTTTATTTAATTTTGTTTTTAATTATAATTTTTATATGTAACATAATATATATTATAATTTTATATATAATAATAATCATTATGTAATATATATTTAATATATTAAATAAAAGTTGTATAAATAACAGGCTCGCGAGCCTAGTCAAGGTCGATATGTGAAGCCTGGGATCGAGCTCATTTATTAAACGAGCCCCAATATAAGCTCAAGCTCGTTTAAGCTTGGCTCTATTCGAGCTTTTAGCGCACCGATATCGAGTAGCTCACGCTCGTTTACACCCCTAGTTGTAACTCTTGTGTTCCTTTCTCACATTCAGGCTATAGTCTTCAATTCTAGTGGTATAACCAATCCTTCAATATCAAGTGTGTCAGCTGCTTCAGTTGTTCCATATTTGCAATCCATTTTGCAGCATAATACTATGCAACGGGTACATGTCTGATCATTGATTCTATATCACCTTAAGTTTCCTCTCTGAGTTGACACTTATCTGTGCTGTCCAGGAAGAAGTACTTAAATTAATGAAGTTTGCAGAGCAGACATCTGGTACATCATATGGTTTACATCATTCAAGTTTGATTTTTGTTTGTGTAATGACTTGTGTTATTCTTATGCAGGCAATGGTATGGAGTATGTGGGATCAGGAACCAATGAAATTTCACAAGTAATGAATCCTGATTTTTCTAAAAGATTCTTGAAATACTAATCACATTTTAAATAATCACATAGGTAGCAAAATGGACTGGTCAGACGGATCGGGTAAACTGATCAGTATAACAATTCTTTTGGATGGCTCAAAACGGGCTGGGTGGGGTCAGATCTAGTAGCCCTTTCAACCTTGGTTTTAAAAAGCGCGCATTAGGAGCGCATAATGTGCGATGCACATGATGCGTTGATGAGATCGCATCGCTGCAGTTGATGCCATGATGTGTATGTGATACGGCTGATGCAGTCTAATGCTGTTAGTCTATTTATGTTTTGGCCTTATATTTCCATCTTGGTATATTAGAGGGTACCATACTGTAACATCTTGTCTTATATATTTTCCTGCATTGTAACTCTTTCAATCATCAATCAATATACAACCTTACGGTTCCACTTGGTATCAGAGCACCAAGGAACCTGATCGGCCTCTCCTCTGCAACCTGATCGGCCTCCCTAATCCAGCCGCTAATCAGCCTTCTTCTCCGGCTAATCCGGCTAACCCTAAACAGCCGCTAAACAACAACCTATCAACCTTCTTCTCATGGCTACGACTGCAGCTATTACTTTTGCAGAGAAAACTGCTCACAACTCCCATAAATTTGCCTTCACCCTCTCTCCTACAAACTATGGGTATTGGAAGGCAATGATCGAACCCTTCTTAATCACTAACAATCTATTCGGCTATGTGGATGGCACCATACCGTGTCCACCACCAAAAGTTATAATCGAAGAATCTTCTTCCACTGACAACCCAAGTTTTCCTTGCTAGATAGCCAATGATGCTCATGTCCGGATGCTCATTATTTCCACCATCTCTGAAGCGTCTTTTCAACACGTTCAAGGGACAACCTCCAGAGATTTGTGGCTGGCTTTGGAACGTGCATATGCACCCAATAACGCCTCTCATGAATACACGTTGAAAACTCAGCTCCTGCGCATCACCATGGTTGGTGATGAAACCCCAATTGCCTACCTAAGCCGGGCACAGGAGTATGCCACAGCCCTTGCCAACATTGATGAACCTATGAAAGACAAGGATCTAGTCATGCTTGCCATCTCCGGTCTTCGTGAAGAATACAACGGGTTAAAGTCTAATCTTTTGGCTCGTCACCCACCTATCACCTTTAATGAATTGCATGGTCTCCTTGGTGATCATGACTACATGATTAATAAGCCCAGCAGCCCTGCGGTTACAATAACAGCAGCCTCACCACAGGTTTTTGCCGCCTCCTCTACTTGGTCTCAAATCAGTCATCTTCATCAGTTGGCTTCTCAACTAGGGTATCATTTAAATTCTGTTGTTTCATCTAACAACCCACAACCTCAAGCTTTCTTTGCGTCTCGTCAGTCACACAACAACAGGGGCAATCGTCGTGGGAACGGCACGTGGTCCTTAGTTCCTAATGTTCATCCTACTAATGTTATTGATTGTAGGTGGGTCTACAGGTTAAAAAAGGATCCCTAAGGCAAAGTTACTTGTTACAAGGCACGTTTAGTTGCTAAAGGCTGTAAACAACAACTTGGCATTGATTATCGTGAGACATTAAGCCCTGTCATCAAATCACCACTCTTCGGGTGATTTTATCTCTTGCCGTGACCAACAAATGGTCTCTTCGCCAGTTGGACGTGCAAAACGCCTTCTTACATGGCGAATTAAAGGAGACTGTCTACATGAAACAACCCCTTGGTTTTGTTGATTCTAGCAAGCCTGATCATGTGTGTCTTCTTCACAAGTCTTTATATGGACTCAAGCAAGCTCCTCGTGCTTGGTTCCAACGACTATCCACAGTTCTTCATCCACATGGGTTTTACGGGTCCAAAACTGACCCGTCACTGTTTATTCTCAATACTGGCGCCAATCTTGTTTATGCCCTTGTTTATGTGGACGATATCATCATCACGGGCAACAATACTTCGGCCATTGATAGCCTCATTCGTCTTTTAATACTTTTGTTGTTAAAGATCTTGGACAGCTTCATTACTTCTTGGGGATTGAAGTTCTTCATCATAACAACAATGTCCTTTTGTCTCAGCGGAAGTATATTTTGGCTATTCTTCATCGTTCAGGTCTGTCCGATTGCAAGCTTGTGTGTTCCCCTATGAGCACCTCTCAGACATTGGCTACTGATGAAAGCCCCTTGCTTTCGGATCCAACCAGGTATCGTCAGACCGTTGGCGCCCTTCAATACGCCACCTTATCTCGTCCGGATCTTGCCTATGCCGTGAACAGGGTCTGCCAATTCATGCAAGCCCCAACCGAAAATCATTGGACTGCTGTAAAACGTATTCTGCGGTATTTAAAAGGCACTGCAGATTATGGCCTTTTCATTCGACAAGACTCGGGCTCTTCACTTCAGGCCTTCACAGATGCACATTGGCAGCCCACTGCTGCCTCCCCTCTTCAGGCCTTTTCTGACTCAGATTGGGCAGGCTGCCCAGTTGATCGTCGCTCCATGGGCGGGTTTGTTGTTTACTTGGGAGTAAACCTCATCTCCTGGTCTGCCCGTAAACAAAAGACAGTATCAAGATCCTCGACTGAATCAGAGTACAAGGCCCTTGCCGATACGGTAGCTGAAAGCTCTTCTCCTAGAACTCGGCATCAAGCCATCATCCCCCACACTTTGGTGTGACAATTTAGGAGCCACCAACCTCTCAGCAAACCCCGTGTTTCATGCCCGCACAAAGCACGTCGAATTGGACTTTCATTTTGTTCGTGAACAGGTGGCTCAGGGACAACTAAAAGTTCAATTCATATCCACACATGACCAAATTGCTGATGTCTTTACCAAGCCTCTACAGTCACAAAGATTCCTATTTTTACGGTCCAAGTTGCAGGTCGTTCCCCGCCCCTCAACTTGCGGGGGAATGTTAGTCTATTTATGTTTTGGCCTTATATTTCCATCTTGGTATATTAGAGGGTACCATATTGTAACATCTTGTCTTATATATTTTCCTGCATTGTAACTCTTTCAATCATCAATCAATATACAACCTTACGGTTCCACTAATGCGATCTGATGCGTGATGGGTCCTGTTACAATGAACTTTTACCCATCCGTCCTGTTACAATGAAATGTAATCCAAATTGACCTGTTTTTACATATACGGGCTAAAATTCACTAGAATTTTTTTGTATGATATCCCTACTGTGCATATAGCTAAGGTGATATGAAATAATTGCCTGATCTTTCAAGAATTTGTAACATGCAGATTCCCGTGAGTTCCCCAAGGGAAAGAGAGCTGCAGTCTCAGGTTATTCAGTTACAACAAAGGTATGATAATATACATATATAGTCTTCTCAAACTGCATTATTAACGATAAACTTCCACATATTTATCTAAAACATGCTTTTACAATTTCAGCATTGGCAGTTTGGTTGAGCAATTGCGAATAATGAAAACGAGAAATGCCAAGGTTTGTATATGTATGTTTGTCTATGCGCACGTTGTAGGTGTGGGTCTCGTGGGTTGGGTTATGAGTCAAAACGGGTTAACTCTTCCACGTGTTTGAAACGGGTCTAGGGTTGGTGGGTTGACCCGCAAACACTCCTTTTGTCCATATTTTTTCCAGTTCCATATATAGACAAAATATTAAAAATTTCCTTTTGCTTTGGCAGTTGGAAAGAAATTTGAGCAACTTAAAGAGGTCAGATAGCATCCAAGAATGATTCATATTTACATGTTTTGGAGTTTGTGATGGCTCGTCGTCGGTGTGTAAGTTACCATTCCTATATATATAGCATCCTGTACATTCTGTTGCTAAATGTTGTAATTCATATCCGTGATATTGTAATATTTAAATTGGTATTTTAGAAAAAGACACAAAGGCAGTTCTGTTGCTGCCATTCAGTTTTAATCAAGTTTGGTTTTGTATTATAAGACCATCAGCAATGGAGCTAACCTTCCCACAAATGCCCCATTGTGCGGATCTGTTTGTGTGGGTGTTTTTGGCTAATGGTGGTCCACAAATGTCTCAATTGAGAATGAAAAACTGTATCTTAATACTAAGTTTTAACAAGTGCTTAAACCATAAAGGAAGACAAAGTGCATACCTAGCCATTAAAATTATGGACAAATACCGGAATGTAAAGGCATCTGTATGAGCAAAATTCATAACCTGTTCACAAAGCCTATGTCTCATACTAAACATAAGAAGCAAGCTAGTTCAATAGGGCTTCATTTTGCTAGTGATCCGATATGATCTACAAATTTACTACTTGGATATTTCTGGACATTATAACAGTTGCATTTTATGTGATTTGACAAAATGGATATTGTCTCTTACGTTAATGATTACTGTATTGACAAAACCTTCAGGTCGTGCGATATAGACATCATCACTTAGATGTCCATTAAGGAAAGTCGTTTTTAACATCCATTAATCGTAGTAAGCGGCGATGATAATTAATATCTTGGTAGATTTAAGCATGACAAAATGAAAGATTTCCTCATAATCAGTTTCTTGCGTGAGTAATGCCCTTCATTATGGGTCATGCTTTAAAAGTATCAGTTTTCTTCTTAAAAGCCCACTTAATCCCAACAACTTTGTTGTTTGGAGGAAGATCAACTAAGTCCAGACTTGGTTATCATGCATGGATTGTATCTCAGCACCATAGCTTCAAGCCATTTATCAGATTCAAAATCTGTAATAGTAATCTTGTAGTTAGTGGGTTCACATTAATCCACAAAGAAACACTTCGGCTTCAGCCATGAGAAAGTCATATCTATTAGGCTCTTAACAAATTCTACTAGATCTACGGATGCTCTGTGTTGATATGGTACCTGAACAATTATTGGTTCATGCCAAACAACTCCTTGTTAGCTGGAGATTACATCCTCATGTGGTTCTCAAATTTCTTCAAGTTCTACAGGACTCCCACTTGCCTTGTTCACTAGAAACTCATTTTCTAAGAATTCAACATGTCTATAGCATGAACACTCGGTTTGCCTCTTTGTTGTAGAAGTAATATCCCATATTTTCCTTGGGATACCTTATGAAATTGATTTTTTCGGATCTGAGTTAAAGTTATTTGGAAGTTTCAAGTGTAGCGTAAGCTTCACAACCCCATATCCTTAAATAAGACATCTTTGGAACCTTTCCATGCCATAATTCTTATGGTATCTTAAAGAATAGTATCAATGTAAGTTAAATATTTCCATCATGAACTCCAAAACGAAAACCTTGTTCATACAAACGAGCAACTGATGTAATATTTCTAGTTAAACTAGGAACATAACAAACATTTTCTAATGTTAAATACATGTCATTTGGTAACAATGTTGAATATTGCCCTATTGCATTCACAAACGCATGTACTTCATTGCCAACATGGAGATCCAAACCATGTGATATCAGCATTTTTACTTCTCTTTATCCCTGCAAATCATTGCATATATGAGTATCACACCTAATGTCAAATACCCATGAGTTACTAGAGAAAGTATATAGTTCTGTGATATAGATACCCGAAGTGCTTGCTTGGCCAACGGTGTCCTTCTTTAGCTCAACAAGGTATTTAGGGTAGTTCCTCTTCTAGTACCCTTCTTCTCCATGGTGGAAATAGTTAGGATCCTTTGAATGTTTTTCATGAGCCTTTGCAGCTTGCCTTAGGGCAACTCCTTTGCCTTTTGCAATTGCATTACCTTTTCCCTTGTTGTCTTTGCGTTTCGCCTTGGCATTTGGCTTCTAAATTCTCTTATCTTTGATCATTAGCATTTGAGTGCTCTTGCATGGAACTTTATTTTTGGTAGTTTGAGCATCAAATGCAAATCTAAGATAATCTTTTCCCATCCATTCATATTGCCAGTCATGACGAATTGATCACATGAGTTGGGCAGTGAGTTGAGGATAATATCCATAACAAGTTCACTGCTTGAGGGAAAACCAAGCCTCTCAAACTTATCAACATAGCTCTTCATCTTTAGAACAAGAGAGCATACCTGAGAACCCTCTTGTATCCGATATCTAATGAGTGCTTTCATAGTTTCAAAGTGTTTATGTCGAGCTTGTTGTTGGAACATTTCCTTCAATTGCTCAATCATGTCATAAGCGGTATGGTATTCCAAATCTCTTTGGAGCTCCGTAACCATAGTTGCCAACACGAGGCGTGTTACATCATATGAGTCATCCACATGCTTCGTCCAAGTATCCTTAATATTTTTGGAAGCATTGGCCGCGGGAGCCTTAGGAATGGGATCCTTAAGAACAAATACATTCTTGTCCTATTTGAGAACGATTCTCAAATTATGGAACCAATTCAAAAAGTTTGTGATATTGAGTTTATCTCTGTCCAAGATGGACCTAAGAGAGTAATTTTAGTGTACGGGAATAATTGCATTTGAAGACATCTACAAAATTGTAAAGTTCAAAGTTTTAGTATTTTCGATATTTATCCTTTAATAATTAATCGCCCTGTGTTTTAACTTATGAAAACATTTATTAATTAAAGGCTAAAATCCACACCATCCTTTACTTTTCACAATTGGTTGACCGAAGCTTACAAAAGCTAAGTTGATCGGTAGGTTTGATAACCAATTGCACAGTCTATTCATCTCTTAGATCTTTATGGGATCTCTTAGACAATGTTTGTCTACTTGGCTCGAAATTTTTTGATCGCAATGTGCCAACTATTCCTTGGAGTTTTTTGATCGCGTCTCCCAAGTTCAACTTTTAAGTCATGCTAAGTTCAAATTTGTGTGAATCGACCCAAGACTCTCGGATATCATGATTTCACCTTAACCCGATACATGTTTACCCATGCGTTTGGTTGTTGCTCTCCACGCGAACATTCATGAATCGTGCAAGTGTCATTAAAGAGGATGACATTGACTTACGATTTCAAAAAAGGGTTTGATAACATTTGTGACAAAACATTTTATGTAACGAAAATTGCATAAACTGAATTCGTTACATTGGTTTGTAAACTCTTATTTTTACCTTAGGGTTTTGCGTTTTCTAAAATCATATTTTATGGCGACGATTTATTTTAATATCATATATTAATACGTCGGTATTAAACGCGTTAACCAATTTTAAATATTAGTAAACTCTTTTATTATTTAGCATCTTTTGCGTTTGGATTAAAATTAAAATTCTCAATTTCTATTATTTTCCAAAACTCAATGAATTTCAAAATAAAATTTATTTTAAAATTCCTTTACAAGAATCTTTAAAATCTCGATTTTAAAACCTTGTATATTAACTGTGTTTCAAGTTTTATAAAATCCATATTTTCACCAAACTTGATTAATTTGCATTTTAATTATGAACATATTTTCCACATAAATAATCCTATATTTATCAAAAAAGAAATAAATAAAATAATGCAAAACCGAGCCATTAGGGTTTGGTGTTTTGTGAGCCTAAAAAACACCAAAAAGGACTAAGGACATTCAAAATTCTAGATCTTGATCTTCGAGCTTCCACTTGCTTCAACATTCGTTTCCAGCAATGTGGATTCCATGTTGGTTTCGACTTCTCGACTTGTCTTGTCTTGTCTTGATTGTTTACAATTTAAAAAAAAATAAAATGCAACCTCATCATCTAGTACTTTTACATCAAAATTAGGGGTGGCAATCTTGACCCATTTTTTAAAGAATGGGTTGATTTGGGTAAAAAATAATTGTATATGGGTCAATTTGGGTCATATTAGATTAGTCAACGGGTCAATTTGAGTCACCTCAGATTAGTTGACGGGTCAATTTGGGTCACCTAAAATTAGTCAATGGGTCAAAATGTATTATAAAACTTTTTAACTTAAAAATAATGCAAATGGGATAGCCTCCCCACCAACGTCACGCCACCACCCACCGCCACCCACTCTACCGCCGCCTCGCCGCCACCACCCCTGTCGCCCACCACCGCCACATCGGCGCGTCGGCGCCCCTCGCCACCCCTCTCCCGCTACTGCGGCCTCCCGCTGTACTCCTCCCCCCACCGCTGCCACGCCACTAACACCACCCCTTCCCACCACCACCACCACCCGACGTCCTGTTGCGTTCGACGCTTTGCCGCCGCCTCCACCACCACCCGCATTCGCCGCCAACCACCCGCCACCGCTTGTTGCGGCGACAAACCCCACCCCACCCCCACCCACCCCCACCACAACCACCCCACCCACCCCACCACGCCGCCATCGCCCGAGCGCCCCCACCACCGTCGCAACCAATCCACCCCCACCCCACCCACCCCCCCCCCACCCACTACCTTCCTTGTGGGGTGGTTAGGGTGGGGTGTGCTGAGGGTGGGTGGGGTGGGGGAGGGTGGGGTGTGGTGGGTGGCGACGATCTTGCGATGGCAGCGTGGCGGGGTGTGGTGGGTGGGGTGGGGGGTAGGGTCGGGTGGGTGGGGTGGGGTGGGTGGCGATGGTGGTGGCGGCGATCAGGCGGTGGCGGCGTGGTGGGGTGTGGTGGGTGGGATGGGGGGTAGGGGTGGGGGTGGGGCGGGGTGGGTAGGAGTGGGTGGCAACGGTGGTGGCGGCGATCAGGCGGTGGCGGCGTGGTGGTGTGTGGTGGGTGGGGTGGGGGTTGGGTGTGGGGTGGGGTGGGGTGGGTAGGGGTGGTTATGGTGGGGGTGAGTGGGTGGGTGGGGGTGGGGTGGGGTTTATTGCACCATATGTTTTAAAAGTGAGAAAAGTATATTATTTTTTTCAAACAAACGAAAATAAATAAATTAAATAAAAAATATATATCTTTATAAAATAAATAAGTTGGTTAATTAATTAATAAAATTTTAAATAAAATCTATAACATAAAAATGATAAAAAGAATAAAAGAAAAAAAAAAAGATAAAGTAAACTTTATATTACAAGAATTGTCCTTTAGGACTAAAAGACAATAATACACTTAACTTAACAAAAATATTTAACTCCAGTTAATCAAAAGGACAAGTAATGAGAGAACTTTTTAAATAAAAGACAGTAAGTTAAAGTAAAAGTTTTAAAGGATCCATTTCATAATTTTGGAAAACATAAAGGACGCAAATTGTAATTTAGTCTTTTAAAAGTTTAAGTAATTATAACTTTTAAAACATATGGTGCAATTATTTAAAACACATTGTTGACATTTAAATCAACTTCTTCCCTGGTTTTTAAACGGCCATAACTTTTTTCATACGTTAATATTCTTTTAAAAAAATTACGTTATAAAAACGAATATTTTATTCTCTTTAATTTGAGTATCGTATTGCTATAGTTTTTCTTAATTTAAAAAAATAACATGTTACGTGATTACAAGTGTCTATGTTTATATCAATAAACATGAAAAAAAAACCAATAAAAACATAACCATCTAATCCTGAATCTTAAACTTAAATGATTTTTATTATAAAATTAAATTCATTTAATAATTTTTAAACTTAAAGACTTTATACCGAATTCCCCGACCACACCTTTCACTCTTCCAACTTTCTCCTCCTTTTAAAAAAAACTCTCGTTAAAGGCTTGACTGTATTTAAAACTACGAGTAATATTTTATCAATTTAATTAAAAAATATACATTGCATCTCTTTCATAAACCGCCCAAAGTCCCAGACACACACCGTGTATCAGTATTTGATTCAAAATAGTAAAACCAAATACAAGATACTTGGCACGTTTGTGGAAAGTTTAAAATGGTTTTCTTTTTCATTTTTTATTTTATATGAAACATTTTTCTAATTTCTTTTGAAGAAATACAAAAATATTTGCGCCTTCTGATCGGTTATCATTAAAATGATTATCAATTTATTATGAATAAAATAAAACTCAAAATAAATTAGTTTTTTCTAAAGTAAACTGTCATTTTCGTGTTTGTGGTTTAGTCATTTTTGTCAGTTTCATTAAAAAAATTATTTTTCTCCTGTGTATCCTCATGGTTTACAAAATTTTCCATTTCATCCAATCGGTTAACTTCATTCATATTAACGTTAAATGAGGGTAATTGTATCTTTTTATATATTTCTTTATTTTATCAATTTTTTAAACCGTTAATTATTTCCCACGTCCCTCTTTTAAACCGTAAAAACCCTAATTCATCAATTACGATTATAATTTCAATTTCTTTCGCGATATAATTCAAACGCAAGGACGATCGTAATATAAAGAAATATATAAAAAAAGACACAATTACCCTTTATTTGTTAAAATATGGATGGATTTAACCGATTTGACGAAAATACCAAGTTATAAACCACTAGGATACATAGAAAAAAATAAAGTTTTTTAATAAAAATGATTAAAGCACGTGAATGAAAATGAGGTTACTCTTTCTTGGGTATTAGAGGTGCACAAAAGAACCGGAACCGGAACCGATCCGATGTATTATCCGAAACCGGATCCGGCTAGAACCGGTTTTTTTAGAACCGGTCCGGATATTTTGAGAACCGCCGGTTCCGGGACCGGTTCTGGGTTTTTTGACGGACCGGATAAAAATCGGATATTTTGGAACCGGTTTTTTTCGGACATTTTGGAACCGGTTCCGAACCGGTTCTAGCCGTTGGGGTTAAAAAAAACGGCTATATAGCCGTTTTATGCCCGTTTTTTTTTTGTTTTTTTTTGTTTTTAAGGATTGAAATTTAGTATAAATAGGTATTGGGTGTATGGGTTAGTACACCACAACATTCTAGCTCTCAAAACTCAAAAACGCTCTAAAAACGTAAAAAAACGCTCACTTTAAGCAAAAAAAAAACGCTCTCATGGCTTCCGCTTCCGCAAGCACTCAAAATTCGGTTGGTGGTTCTACTAGCGATGTTACGGTTGTGTCAATACTTCCTTGCTCCCGAAACCAAGAAATATGGGCTTATTTCGATTTATGCAAAATGTCGAACGGTTCGCAAAAGGCTCGTTGCAAACGTTGTGGTAGACTTTTGGGTGCGGCGGGAAATAGCAGTTTGAGGAAACATATTGCTAGTCACGCAAGACACACTCAAGAATGTGAAGATCAAACTCAAATTGGTAGGGATGGAGGAGTTTGACAATACAATGTCGAGAGGGTTCGTGAGAGAATGACACATTTCGTCATTCAAGAAGGCTTGCCTTTTGATCATTTTGATAATCCGCGCTTGACGAGGATGATACAAGAGACGCTTCAACCGAGTTACACAAATGTAAGTCGTTCTACTTTGAGAAGAGATTGTTTAAAAATGTGGAAAAGAGCTAAAAAAGAATTAATTTTAGGTTTTAAAAATTTAAATACCGGCATTAACTTAACAACGGACGTTTGGTCCGCTCCACATGGTTTACCCGAATCGTACCTTTGCGTTACCGCACATTGGGTTCAACCGGAGTCGTGGCAAATGATGAAGCGTACGATTGCGTTTGATTATTTTGGATATCCACATACCGGTGAAAACTTATTTTATATTTTAGACTCGGTAATTCAAACTTATAAAATTCAACCAAAAATATTTTCAATATCTTTTGATAACGCTTCAAATAACACAAACGCGGTCGAAAAATTAAAAATAAAATATGAACCGCCTTGTAACGGTGTTTTTTTTCATAGTCGATGTGTTGCACACATCATTAACTTGGTTGTGCAAGACGGTCTAAACGTCCAAGAAATAAGAGACGTAAAAGAAAATTTTAAAGTGATGTTACGTGAAGTTTTTAGCACAAGCAAAAAAAGATATATAAACTATAGAAACTTGTGCCAACAAACGGATTACATCTTTTTAGGTCCGAATTAGGACGTACCTACTAGATGGAACTCGACTTGGAAAATGTTTGAATCGGCCTTAAGGCAAAGAATTACTTTAAAGCATTTCCATGATGAACTTGTACAAAAGAAACGTTGTTTACAAAAATTTGATAATATAAGTTGGGATATGATCGAGAAACTAACTAATTTGCTTGAGGTTTTTAAAAATGCAACTACATGTTTATCGGGAGTTTATTATCCCACGTCTTCGCTAATACTTCAACAATTATACTTAATATGTAATAAATTAAAAGAGTTTGAATATCACGGCCCTATTTTTGAAAAAATGGTAAAACCTATGAAAGCTAAATTTAAAAAATATTTTTCAGAAATGCCGGCCGTTGTTACATGTTCGGCCGCCTTAAACCCAACGATTAATGTAACCGGTGTTGAAACATTAATTGGATCAATATCGGATGATTTAAATATGTTCGAGGAAGACCCAAATTTTGAATCAAATGCAATAAGGGATTTCAATTCGGCTTTTAATAATATGTTTGATTATTATTTACGCAAATATGGTGGAAGTGGTGATCCATCAAACATACGTGAATCAATGGGTTCGGGTTCAACTTCTAGTAGTTCAAGGAACCCGATGCTAAATTTATTTAACACTTTAAGAAACGAAAATACTAAACGAGCTCGTGGAACCACACCAAGTAGCGAGCTTGGGAGATATCAAGCAACCGACTTTATTTCTACTCTAAGATCCGAAGAGTTTGAAAACTTTGATATCTTGAGTTGGTGGCAAGGAAGGGAATCCCAATATCCCGTTCTAGCCGCAATGGCCCGTGACCTACTAACCGTCCAAGCTTCCACGGTAGCTTCGGAATCCGCTTTTTCTCTTAGTGACAGAGTTTTATCTATTCGAAGAACGAGGCTTACACCGGAATCTATGGAGATGTGTATTTGCTTGAAGGACCATTTGGATGCCGCCGAACGTGTACAACATGTTGCAAAACTAGAAGACAAGCTTGACGTTGAACAAGAAATACATGAATTCGAAGTAGAACATGGGGCGGCGACTCCACTTTCGGACGAAGAACAAGCTTACGATGAAGCCCAACGTATCTCAAGCGAAGAAGAATGAAAACCGATGTTACAAAGACTACGACGAAGAATATTGAAAACATAATAAATAATTAATGCTTTGTGATTCAATTATGTTTTTTGTATTTTTTTTGTACGAACTATTGTTAAATAACTTAAAAAAATCTACAAAATAAATAAAACATGTATTTTATAGTGTATCTTTGTTAATTTTTAAAATTTTTTTTTTTTCCGGAACCGGTGGAACCGGTTTTTTTTATCCGGTCCGGTTCTAAATATCCGATCCGGTCCCAATAGGTTCCAAGTCTCCACACCCGGAACCGGATCCGATCCGGAACCGGTTCTAATGGATCCGGTTCTTGACCAACGTTGACGGAACCGGTCCGGATCCGAACCGGATCCGGTTCCGAAAAAAAACCGGTTTGTGCACCTCTATTGGGTATAAACGCATTGAACTTGTCCCGTTTAAGAAGGTTAGCCCATATTGAGCCCGTAATAGGGCCCAATCTTAATTTTGAAATATGGTTGTCTAGATCTAGTGATTAGTACACGTGAATAGATGGATGTGAGTATTTAAAAAGGAAGTCAAATGGAAGCAATTCAGGAAGTTTGACGGACTGTCTCTTTCGTCCCCCTGCCCAATATATTCCATCCCCACACATGAAAATATTTAAACTTAATTATTAATTTATTATACGAAGTAACGATTAATATAATATAATATAAATATATAATTCCTTTATTTAAGTTCGTCAACGAAACAAACAAAATAGATAGTGTGTTGCTTGAAGTCACTACCAAGAATTTGGACGTCGTTCCTATAAATAGGGATATAGTAACGAGATGTTGCTGCTATAGTTTTTTCTAGTATTTTGACTTTCTTTTGTGGTGGAAAAATTTCCCGTCATTTTGAAACCCTATAGCCACGACAAGTCATTGCTATAGAGTAAATACATATTTTTTTTACTTTTCTTTTAATCTTGATTAATAAAAAAAAACCTAAAAGATAATTTAACCTATAGCCACGACAAGTCGTTGCTATAGATTAAATACATATTTTTTCTTTTCTTTTATTCTTGATTAATAAAAAAAAGAAACCTAAAAGATTAATTTAACATATAGCCACGACAAGTCGTTGCTGTAGGTTATATACATATTTTTTTTTTCTTTTCGTTTATTCTTGATTAATAAAAAGAGAAACCCAAAAAATCAATTTTAACCTATAGGCATGACAAGTCGTTGATATAGGTTAAATACATATTTTTTCTGCTCTTTTATTTTTTATTAATAAAAAGAGAAACTTAAAAAATCAATTTAACAATACATTTTTTTTATTTTTGATTAATAAAAAGAAAAACCTAAAAAATCAATTTCACCTATAGCCACGACAAGTTGTTGCTATAGGTTAAACACATATTTTTTTAATTTTTATTTATTACGAAAATTTCGGAATAGGTGCGTACGGGGGGGGGGGGGGGGGTAACCCATGGGTGATTAGCCCATGCATTACCGACGGTTCCATATAATAACAAGTTTTATTAGGCCTTAATGTGCCTTGTAATGTGTTAGTGAGTTGGTTTTTGTTACACAGAGTCACATTAGACCATAATAAACCATCTTGGTGTTAGAGCTTGTGGTGATTAGTACTCTAATGAGCCTTGTAACGTATTCGTGATCTAGTTTTAGTTTTGGTGTTACAAACATGCTTATGATGACTAGTACTTTAATGGGCTTTGTAATGTGTTTGTGAAATGGCTTTGGTTACATAGAGACATATTCGGCCATAACAATTCATTTTGGTGGTAAGAGACATGGTTGTGATGACTAGTACACTAATGGCTCGACGAGCCACGAGCTGACTCGAGTTTTTCACAAGCCGAGCTTTAACTCTACTTTTTTCGAGCCGAGCGTGAGCCCATCCTGGTTTGGCTCGGCTCGATTCGTTTACAGCCCTACTCGAGGGTGTTGAAAACATGACTTATGTATACCTGTTTTAATCACACTTAATTCCAAGACCACAAATTCTAAATAAATAATAGTTATCACCAAATAACGAAGAAGGTAAAACATATGTGAATAAGAGAGAGGTTTGGGGATACAATTAACCCAATTTGTTGGTTATCGTTTATATATAGGTTTGAAAAAGGTCAGCTCTTGGTTATCATCTCCCCCTTGTTCATTCTCTCTCTTGCAAATCATCTTCCCCACACAACACCACCGCCGTCGACGTACCCCCACACAACACCACCGTCATCGACGTACCCCACAGAACTGTGGGTATTGGTTAAGAATTTATGTTACTGAAATTTATCAACATTGGAGCTTTGGCTCAGTGGCAATTTTGTTCTGTTTTGTCCTCTAGCACACACACAAGTAAACAAATAATTTCACTTTGGGATTGTACTCTATGAAGAAATACTTGTACCCACTGCATCAAAAAAACAAATATTTGAACTTTGTAAGTCTTCATCCACCAAAGAGTAGAGTATGACTTTTATTTGATGAAACTGATTATTTCAGGTATTCATAATCTATGCTAATCATCCAATGATCTGTTAGCTGAAGACCGTTTACTGGTCTCATCAAAGAACGTCTTAGCGATGTTTAAAGGTATGTATGTTTCCGAAACATGTTGGTCAACTCACTTATCGTAGCTGATTTTTAGTGTGCATATCAGGTTGAGTGTAAGTTTCGGAGAAGGCTTGGATAGTGCTCTACTAGAGGCGAAGGACTACTCCACTGTTGACAAACTGGTATCCCGTTTATGTTTTTATAAACTTTATGTTTATGGATTTAAGACAATTATTGTAATGAATAGATTATGTTACGCTGATTATTTATTGAAAGTGTCTTGTACAAATAAAATAAGAAAAAATGTTTGATAATTCCCAAAGACCACATTATGCAATGTCGGTGGCATTTGAAACCGACCAAACCAACCTTCAACTTTATTACATTGTCAATACTAACCCTTTAACTCTCTAAACTTTTATTTTAACCCCCTCAAGTTTCTAAATTTATTTGCCACCAATCATAACTTACCCTCAACTTTGTTATACTGTCAAAACTAACCCTTTAACATTGTAAAATGTAACTTTGACCCCATTAAGTTTCTAAAGATTAGAGTTTACCCCCTTTTAGTATACATAATCTGATTTTTTTCTCAATAACTTTCGTTTGTTAATTTTAAAAAAATAATAATAATTTGTGGCTGTGTTTATTTTTTTTCTTGGCGTCCCAGAATAAATTTTGGTAAAAACAGAGTTGTTTTCAAAATAGGGTTTTTAGGTATCGTGGGTTATTTCAACTGACGGCAACGTGCTGGTACCATGAAGAATGAGATCCATTATATGAAATTTTATTTAATTATTTTTTATTTGATTTAATTACAGCTGCTTAGTGTTTAATATATATATATATATATATATATCTTTTTAGTATCATAAGTGATATGTTAATTAAATATTTAAGTAAATTTCTTTAATTAATTATAGTTAAATTATATAATAATTAACTTGACTATTAAAATAAAAATGATATGTACATATTAATTAAAATGATCAAGTTCTGCACAACTCCTTTATTCAAATTTTATATAAAAAAACCCCTTTTATTCATTCCCTCCAGCTATCCCTTTAAAATCCACTCCATCTTCATCCCCACTCACTCAACCATTCACGCAGGAAAAATAGGAAGCTAAATATTCCTTCACGAATCTCTGAACCATTGCCCTAGTTTTGATCTTCATAAAGCTAGAGCTTGGTGTTTTAGGGCTTGGCTCAAAAAGGACTCTCATTAGCCTAATGTTTTTTTTGAAAGATTTTATGTCCAGTGTAAAATAAACCACCCAGCCGACGATCAAAGAGACGAACATTAACCTCAACCCCTCATAGTCGATGGTTCACTTTCGCATTTTGTAGTCACCAACACCCTTTACTTGTGGTGAGTCATAACTTCCTCAAATTACTGATGTGGTTCCAACTATTAATATCGTTGGCCTAAGAAAATAAAAGAAACCTTGAAGAAATTTAGAGAGATAATTAGATCAATTCATTTCATTCATATCCTCAAACATAATAAGTTGGCTACTATATATTGCTATAAAACACACAACTACCCACTATCTTACTTATTGACCCACTACATAACATTTAGGAGTTTGACAACTAGATTAAAAAGGACTCGGACTGAAAGTAAAAGACTAGACTAAGACCCACTACTTGACCCATAATTAAAGATGACTAAACACATGCACCACGATGTCCTTCCTTCCCATGCACGACTTGGTTGCACATAACAATTACATGGTGCTGATATTTTTATTACTTCTCTTAGTGCTTCTTGACCATCCATAATCCTTTGCCAAAAATACTGGAATATTGACCATTTTGATCACAATGACATTTCACATAAAAATGAAAATTAGACGATCAACATAACAAAATCAAGGTTCTTTTATGCTTGATAGCTTATATTTCACATGTTTCCAACCATGTCATCCCTACCTATTCTCCTCTACTAGACAGCCACGAGGGATAGCTTAGAGTTCACAAGTTTATTTTATGCTTGACGTGGTTGTTTCTTTTCTTTATATCCAAAAGTTTGTACATATTCCTTCTAATGCTGAAGTATATCAGAAGATGCGCGTATTTAGAGACATGTTGTGTACAAGAATCTAAGTCGGATTTAATATTTTCTGGAACGTACGGGTGTACAAGAATGAGTGGTCTAGGTAGTTGGGCCTATGAGTGTCCCAAAATGGTTCCGCTTGTATGCTCAGAACCTGCAAGCTTGGAAACCTATGGTGTACATCATTGTCGTACGTTTCTTTCTCGCTCTAAGATGATCCTTTATTGACAAATTTCTCGAGTGAAATAGAGCTAGGAAATACCTCATATACCACACAGTTTTATTATCTCTTGGATGCACTATGGTGGATATGGGAACCAATGGTGCTCATGTACTCGCAACACGAAAATATAGAAACCGACGATGTGACAGGAGTTTTTCTGTCATGTAATTTGTATTCATCTATACTAATCATTATACACATGTCAGTAACACCAAAATGACTTGTTATGACCTAATACGACTCTGTGTAACCTAAAACGATTCACTAACACATGACAAAGCTAATTAACGCCATTAAGGGTGAATTAGTGTACTTATCAATACGATGGCGCTCAAAATCTAGATCAACGGACTGAGCTTTGGACAAAGCAAACGACCCAGTTTAGTTTTTAGTTTAAAGATTATTAAATGTTTTTATTGTATTTATAATTTAATGTTTGTTGTATTTGTTTGAATTTTTCAGATTTGATAACTCTTTAGCTGTCCGACATATGACCAACTTGTTGAAGAGTTTGTTCCACGATCCTTGGCTTATTAGGAGGGCATCCCTGACTATAAGCGTCGACGCATGTACCAACGATTTTTGTGTAAATATATTTTTTTATTGCATACTTAGTTTTTACTTTAATAATGATTGAGTGTATGCATGGGGTTGTACCGGTGGGTCCCCAATTAGTAGCAAGAGATGTACGATATATGGTGTTGTACCATGTAGAATCGGTACCATGACCAGATGAGGGAGACAAATAATTGGCCAAGAAAAAGGCCTTACAACTCGATGGGCGAGAGTTAGTTTGATGTTCTGGACTTTATGATCATGCCACACCACTCTCCCTGGATTTAGAGACGACCATTTTTTTTATTTGATCATCCCTGTACATATATATGTATACACACACACATATACACATATATATATAGGCAAGGTAGCGTACAAAGTGGTTTTCCCGTGCAAAGCTTACGAAGACATCAGAATGTGACCCGTTTTTTTATAAAAAAATATTACACTTAACAATAAAGTGGATATCTAATGCAAGTAACACGCAATACATAAATTAAGCAAAACGTTTTTTAGAGAGAATAAAATTCTCTATTTTTTGGTTGTAACTTTTTTAAAATAATGAAGTATATAAAAGTTATTTGAGTTTTAAAAAAATGGTAGTGTTCTTCCAATATTACCCTTCCAAGCCCATTGATAATCTTGATCAATCATGTTTTACTTTATCATTAAAACTTGTTAAAAGTAATTTATAGAAAAGAGAGAAGAAGAATTAATTAATTAGAGAGATAACTTATTTAATATTTTACCTTTATACATTTTTCACTATAAGACCCCTCTTTCAGGAAAACCTCACTCGTTGGATTTACTCATAAACATAGCCAATGATACCGAATTATAACATTTAAGACATTCAAGACGCAACGGAAGCATTCATCATTCAAGTACATAACAACGGAAGTCTTAACATTTAAAACATAAACATTGTCTTAACATAAATTAAAATGGGATGTCAGTCTAATGTCGGATAGCCATCACGCCTTCGCACGACCCTTCCTCTTGTTACCTGAAATGTATACTAAAAGTCAGCTAACGCTGGTAAGTTCTAGTTTAAAGCATTAGGTATAAAGTTAGTCATTCATTCGTATCATTGGTTCATATATATATTTTCAGTGAACATACATTGACTATACACGCAAGTAGGTGCATATGCATACATTGAACATTCATTGGTCATACACATAAGGGTGATCAACCCGTCATTGATTGCATAAGTCACAAAGACAGACGCTCCGTCCTACCGTCATAGGCCGTAATTCATACCATGTCTACCGAAGTAGTCCGTCCTTCATTACCGTCCGGCAACCTTTGGTCGTCCGTCTACCGTGTCTACCGTCGTAGTTCGTCCTTTCACCCGTCTACCGTCGTAGTTCGTCCTTTCACCCGTCTGCCCGAAGGCATCCGTTTCCCATGTGCACTATTATTCAGGCAACCGTTCTACTTATCATTGATAAGGCATTTGCTTCGACCGTCCATTGATTGCCTTTCATACGTCCTAGTTGATGAAGGAACGTATACGTCCCAGTTGCATGATAGTCACATGGTCGTCCGTCTACCGTAGTAGCCGTTAGCATCAAAGCGTCCATAACATTCACATATATTCATAACATGCAGTATATAGTATATATATAAAGCACGATTTCATACTTTTGTGTTATATCATACTTTCATTCATAATTCATAACATACTTGCTATGTTTCTTTGTTCATAAACATATCTGTCATACATATAACAATCCTGCATGGTCATATAACATATAACATAACATTCATTCATATCATGTATACACTTCAGCCCCAAGATCATTTAAAATCATTTGCACATAACATGTAGGGGCACATAGAACTCACCTGATGAGTGGTTTCTGTAATACACTTAGCCGGTTACTGAGCGTCACTAAGGTCTCTCACAATATGTATGATAAAGTCATACACATAAGGTAGTGCTCCTAGATAATACTGGACATTACTATGCTTGAACCCAGTAGTTTCGATGGATGAATCACATCGAAACTATGGTAGTTTCAGGTCATGGGTTTATATCGAAACTATGGTAGTTTCGGGTCATGGGTTTATATCGAAACTATGGTAGTTTCGGGTTAGGGTCTATATCGAAACTATGGTAGTTTCGGTAAGTAACTTATGTAAAATCTTAGTAGTTTCGGGTTAGGGTCTATATCAAAACTATGGTAGTTTCGGTAAGTAACTTATGTAAAATCTTAGTAGTTTCGGGTTAAGGTCTGCATATATCGAAACTAGGTAGTTTCGATGGATTCGCCTATATCGAAACTAGTAGTTTCGATGCATCAGTCTTCTTCCCCGACCAGAAACCCTAGATCTGGCCAATTATTTCTAGTTGATCAAGCCTTGAACTTTTTACGTTCAAAACATTCCTTTTTCATTCATGAGCACAAATATGTGATTTGTTTCAAGTTTTATACGTAAAAACCATGTCTTTATGCGACTTAAACCCGAACCCCAAAATGTGTAAAAACTCTTATTTAGAGGTGATGCTTACCTCTTGGAGTCCAGTTTCCGTTGCTATGTGTTGCTTGATGTAGGTAAACGATTCTCGAGCCTTTGAGCTTCTTTCCCTGCTTTCTCTCTCTAGAGCCGGTCTTTCTCTCTCACTCTAGAAACTTGCGAATGTGGTGGAAATGAGGGGGAAGGGTTGGTGGCTGCTGATTAGAAGGGTTTCCCTTCATATTTCGGGCCCATGGGCCGAACCTTGGCCAAGTCCACCTTGCTTTTCTTTTATTTGTTTTCTATTTATTCGGGATGTTACAAGTATACCCTCCTTATTGAGGTTTTGTCCTCGAAACCTGCTACAAGTTAAACAACTTCGGATACAGTCCTTTTATCTCGTCTTCCTTCTCCCAAGTAGCTTCGGACCCTTTCCTGTGCTTCCATTGTATTTTGACTAAAGGAATCGACTTATTGCATAGTCGTTTCTCGGCTCGGTCGATAATAGATATTGGTTCCTCTGCATAGTTCAAACTAGTATCCACTTGTAGGTCCCTCGGGTGTAGCGGATCGTCACATGCAAGTGGGTCTACTAGTCGGACCGAGTGCGGAATACCCGTGACTAGGTGGAGAGTTTTACGAAACAAAGTAAACCGACAAGAAAATCACTATAAACGTTCGTCTATTATAAACACTTAAAGGTTACAGAGAGAAGTTCTGAGATTACAAAGTTCTGCGTATTTGCTAATCTGAATGCGTACTTATCTACTGTCAACCATTCTTATTTATACACGACCTGATGCCTGCTGGGAAATTTGCTCATGCGTACTTAGCAAGTACGCAAAGGTATTCTTGCGTACTTACTAAGTACGCAGGAACTACTTCCTGCGCACATACAAGTGCTCAAAACACTTAGAGAAAATTGCAACAATCAATATGTAAAAGTAAATACAACTCGATTACTAATACATACAGACACTTACAAACAAAGACAAATACATATGTGAAAGTACAAAACTAAGACTCTATCTATCCAGAGTGTTTGTCACAGGAAAGTGCTTCAACAAACTCCCCCTTGACAACAGCTCTGGATCATCTTCGATCTTTAGTCTTCAGTCTTCGGTCTTCAGTCTTCAGTCTTCACAGCTATGCATCTTTAGCTTCCATCTTCTTCTTATAGTCAAGGCAGAACTTGATCACCTTGTTATATTTAGAAGCAAGGAATTTCGTCCACTCATCAGTATGTATGCAATGCTTGTCCGCCAGTGCCTCCAGATCTTTCACAGAGAAGTTAATGAAGCGGACTTCATCAAATACTCTAATTAGTTCCCTCGGCACTAAGCTTCCGCTGTCTGACCAAACCTTTCCCATAATCACTGCCTTGCCCATTTTTGGATCTACGTACCAGTACCACATGTCACCAAGAATATCCTGAGATAACTTGCTCAGGGGAATCTTAGTTTCACATAGCACTGGCTTGTATACCAGTTTCTTTAAGTACTTCTTAGTCACAGGATGTCTAGACTTCTTATCCTTGATTCTTTTGGGCACTTGAGGCTTGAACACTTCAAACTTCCCAGATCTTGCTTCCCGCTGCAGAACCAGCCACAAACCCATCGCCACTGCGTGATTAGAATGACCCAGCAGCTCTCGGTTTGCTAGGTTCACAAGGTCGTATTTGGGTAAGGAGTTGAATGCTTCACTGGTTGGTTTCAAGTATTGAACCCTGTAGAAGCATGTTTTGTAACTATAGATTAAATTCTATGTATCGGTGTACATGGCTAGTACGCGGGAGGGTGTTCCTGAGTACTTAGCCCGCACACCAGTTTGGTCCTGCGTACTTAGTAAGTACGCAAGGCTTTTGCCTTGCGTACTTGTCAAGTACGCATGACCAAACCATGCGTACTTAGTAAGTACGCAAGGCTTTTGCCTTGCGTACTTGTCAAGTACGCAGGAAGTGTTCCTTCGCCTATAAATAGAAGACTTGTCTTCATTTGTAGGTGGAACTCTGGAACAGGTTGTCCGGGTCGGGAAGAGCTCTCCCGACCCCTGGACCGTGAGCTTAGATGAGAGATGTGTGTTCCTTCGGTATGTAGTCTGTAATACGGGATGACTTCTTTGTTATGGATTATGTTTCGTTTCATCGTCTTTTATATTTGTTCTTGTTTCTATGCCTTCGTTTCTTTGTTCCCACACAAATCGCAGAACAGATCGTGTTATTATCCGCTGCGCGACGAGGCTCCCGGGACCTACAAACCCCCCCCAGATCTTTTGATTGCGAACAACTGCTTATCCTCCTCTAACCTTACAGCCAAGATCATCCCTGTTGCTCCGTGCTTGTCTATGATAGACGTCTTCTGCCAAATAGGAGCTGGACCCTTAGATGAAGTAGAAGGCATATCTTTTTCTTTCGGTGCCTCCGGATCCACAGGTGTAGGGTCAACTGGGGAGGCTTCAGTCGAGGCTTCAACATTACTAGCATGCTCGACTGAACCTGTGTCGAGCTGAGCTTCGAAGGATGGAACTTCAAAGATCTCTCCATCTTCTAACTCGTACTCTCCTTCCCCGTCACCCTTGGGAACTTCTATCACTACATCCTCATCATCTTCATCCCAATCATCACCAGAGTCGATCTATCCTTCTTCTAGGTTAAAGAGAGCATCGATCTGTGCTTCCTTGGAATAGTCAGGCTCTAAGTATAGGATCTCATCATCAGATAATTCCTTAAGCACATCAGCCGCTGACTTTCCTTTGTCACCACCACCACCAGAAATATTTCCACCCACTTGATGAGTAGACTCCCCCTCAGCCATTGGAATAGCAGAGATGTGCATAATTGCTAAAGCTTGGTGCTCACCTCCACTAGGACCGACTTCGGGATCCTTGTCTTTGTCATCATCCTTTGTCAAATCCACAGGATGACAAGCCTCATCACCAGTAGTTGTCTTTTCTTTCTCCTTATCTTTCTCCCCCTGAGCATCAAGCTTCTTGGTCAGATCAGCAATTAGTTTGACCATCAGCTCATGCTCTTTCTTCTGCATATCAAACCTCAGCTCGAGAAACGACCTGTGCCCCAGAATCATGTTGTTTGTCTTGATCAGAAGCTCATTCTGGGCCATTATGTTCTTCAGTCTCTCGTCTGTCCCTGTTCTCTGGCTTCGTAGAATTCTAACTTCATCCACCAATGAATTAATCTGTGCTTGTTGAGCGTCATCTTCATCAACATGAACATCTTCACTGTTATCACTGTCATGAGTTCCAGATGCAGATGCAGCATTGGAATCAGGAGTTACATACGGTACAGTAGCACGAGTAGAGAAACTGGAGTCATCACCTCCACCCAATAATTCATAAACATTTACGGCGTCAACTGCAGATAGATCAGGAAGATTGAATGACTTGAATAGCGCATCATAATCAAAACCCCAAGCTGGACCTATTGGTTATGGTGGAATGCTGTGTTTACTGCAATCCACTTCAAACCATTCCTCGACAGTACGAGTTCCTATATTGTACACTCTCTTGCAAGGCGAGTTGGCAACGTATCCTAAGAAGATGCCTTCCACCGCTTTTGCATGAAACTTAGACTGGCGGTCTTTGTACTGTAGGAACAAGGACTACCAAAAGGAACTATGTAATCGAGATTGGGAGTTCGATTGTTGATCAACTCGTAACAAGTCTTGGTGTGCCTCTTCACAACCAGAACTCTGTTCAAGACGTGACAAGTTGTATTAACTGCTTCTGCCCAGAAAGTAACAGGAAGCTTTGCATCCGACAGCATAGTCCTTGCAGTCTCAATCAATGTTTTGTTCTTACGTTCTGCAACTCCATTCTGCTGAGGTGTGTACGGGGCGCTGAATTCGTGACGGATCCCCTTCTTGAGACAGAAAAGTTCCATCAAATTATTCTTGAACTCAGTTCCGTTGTCACTCCTTATTCTTCTAACCTTCAGCTTGCAAAGAGATTCCAAGCTCAGGATCAGGTATTGAAGAATATCAGCAGTCTCGTCCTTTGTACCTAAAAAATGCACCCAAGAAAAACGTGAGAAATCATCAGTTACAACCAGACAGAACGACTTACCTCCAATACTCCTGATACTTATGGGGCTAAACAGATCCATGTGTAATAGCTCCAAAGGGGTATCAATGGAGTTTTGGAGCTTGGGCTTGTGAGACTTCCGTTGCTGTTTGCCCTTTTTACAAGGCATACAGTCATCTGCAACGGTAAATCTCAGCTTAGGAACCCCGGTTACCAAACCGTTTCGGACAAGATGATTCATTTTACGATAAGAAATATGTCCGAGTTTTCTATGCCACAAGATATAGTCAAGCTCTGTCGCTTTGGTAAGCAAACAGGTAGCAACTGATCAGGTGGTTGTTGCCAAGCTCATATCAATCTGATAGGTGTCGTTTGTCCTTGGCGCTCTCATCAGAATCCAGTCTTCAGGAACTTCAAAACCAGGTTTGAGAATCAGACATTCTGGCTTGTCAAACATCATCAAGTACTCATTGTCACACATTTGGGAGACACTCAACAGGTTATGCTTCAGCTGCTCGTAAAAGTTGACATTGTCAAAGCTGACACAACCATTTGACACCACGCCTTGACACGTGATGCTGCCGCCTTTTTCTCTGGCAAAGGCCACATAGCCACCTCTGAATGGTTTCACATCTTGAAGAAAGGCCATGTTTCCTGTCATGTGCCAGGAGCATCCACTATCTACATACCAACGATTAGAGATAGTACCCTTCAGACGTCCCTGCACGAGTCACAAAAAGAATTAATTAGATTTGGAGACCCAAGCCATAGTAGTCTTGAGTCATCCATCATTTTCAAAATAAACTACCTCTTTTAACTCACAGTCGTGATGACTGTTCAAAATGGATGAATCTTTAAAAGAATTAGGTAGGAGATTGAGAATTTTTAACTTTGTTGTTCCAGGATCTCTTCTGTTTCTTGACTGGAATAGTAGACTTTGGTTCAACAACAGCAGGTGAACTTGTGGAAGCTTCACCTGATTGAACTAAAGTTAGCTGCTCTTGCTTTCTCAACCTCATATTCCTTCTCCTTCTCTATGGCTTTGAGAGTTTCACCACAGGTTTCTCACCAGTACGTGTACTACCTGAGGTAGATACACAAGGTACAACAGGTTGCTTTACCTTTCTTGAAACAGATGGTTTGGCCTCAGATTTGATCTTTGGCTTTGCCATCGGTTTAACTGGTGGTTTCACCACATTTTGTTTTAGACATTTGGGAGGTTTCACTGATGGCGACTTAGGGATGACAGCTGGTTGTGGAACAATAGGCCGTTTCCCTTGGTTCTTTGATGGACAGTTCACAAAGATGTGACCAACAAAGCCACAGTGAAAGCAAGTCCTCTTGTCTGTGTAAGTCCTTTTGTAAGGCTCCTTAGATCTGGCCTTAGATAACTCAACATTATGAGCAGGAGGAGTTGGTTTGTGAACAGGAGTCTGACCCGATACAGATTGGTTCTTGGGAGTGTAGTATTTTTGCAAATTTTCTTTGTAACCAAGCCCATAGTGAGCTGAAAAGGCCTCTTTCTTTACTTGATTAAGATTTTTATACCCCCCATAAAGCATTACCTTTAATTTATCATTAGATTCAATGATATCGGGTTCAGTTAAAATACAATTATCGCTATTAGTGATAACGTTTTTCTTGACTTTTTGTTCAGAAAACAACTCCTCAGATACTACTCCTTCAGGGCAAGTGTTAACCGACCCATCATCAGAAGCAGTAAAGAACTCCTTATTAGATGTGAAGTTAGCCTTACTTGAGGAATCATCCCTTTTAGAGGAATCATCCTTTCCTGAGGACTCATCTAGACAAGTTAGATCAATGTCTACTAAGCTGTTGACAAACTTCCCGCTAACTGGTGGAGGAATGGCATTAGTACCCAGCCCTAAGCCATTCATTTGCCTTACTACAGATTCGTAGTGTTCCACCACAAAAAGAGAGTTTTTCAACTTCTCATTAGAGCATTTCAATTGCAAGATTTCATTTTGCAGCTTGTTAATTTCATTGTTCCTTTTCTCCAACCCCTTGTATGCAATATCCAAGTGAAGCTGTTGATCGCTCATTTTTAGTGAATACTCACGTTTTTCCTTTTTCAACGTTTCAATTGAATCTTTAAAACGTTTTTCGTTTTCTTTATAACTTAGAGCTGCAACGCGAAGGGGTTCGACCTTGTCTTGAAGCTTAGAATTTTCAAGTTTTAAGCCTAGACATTTAGAACAAGAAATAACAGAAAAAGGATTAGAATCTACCTTAGTTGATGAACTTGTTGCCTCTCCAATAGCCATGAGAGCAACAAAAGTAGTAGATTCCTCTTGATCAGCTACAGAAGCTTCCTTTTCTTCAGAGTCCTTCTCTTCAGCTTCCTTTTTCTCAGCTTCCATCAACTCCATGATCTCAGCCATGAGACCAACCTGAGTTTGAGCAATGATGGCATCTTCCAGATGAACACCCCAATCAAAGCTGTCGTCCTGTTGAGCTACCAGTGCATTGGACGAGCCACCGTGGCTTTGATTGTGGTTGTTTGTGTTGTTGTAGCCATGGCCGTTTCCTTGGTTAGGTCTGGTGAAACCCGAAGCCGGTGCTCTGTCTTTCTGACATTCACGAGCAAAGTGTCCAAAGTTTAGACACTTATAGCATTTGGCATTGGATTTGTCAAAACCAACCTTGGCATTAGAATGCCCGCCAATGAACTTTCTTCCTGTTCTGTTCAGGAAACGCTTGGCTCTCCTCAGTATCATGGCCATATTCCACTGAATATCCATGTCCTCCATGTCATCAGGATCCACTTGATTAAAATATTCTTCAATCATCTCGGGATCTGTAAGCTTGCCACCTATGAAGTTCTCGTAGGCCAGCATACAAGATGAAAATAGTGCTACATGATCTTCAGCTATTTTGGCTATAGCTGATTGGTTAGTTGAAGTTGTAGCGGGAGGATTTCTTGAGGTATGTTGTTGATGAGATCAAGAACCTGATCCAGATGCATAGTATGCATGACCACCACAACCAGTTGAGTGGTCTTCTTCATTAGAGTTTCTAGAGAAAAGGGCAATCCCAGAGCCCGCTGACTTGGTTGTAGAAGACGTCCCATGATACATAGAAGGATCTTGTATCTGAGGACTTCCTGAGCTCTCCTTCTTTCTTAGGTTCATGTTATGAGATTGAACCTTTCCAATTGCCTCCTCCACTGTCATCTCATAGAATTTTGGATTCTCTCTCATCAGGGTTGTGTACATTTCAAACCTGGGTGGCAAAGCATCCAGAAACTTTTCCACCAACTCTTCATTGGGATACTTGAGCTCAAAAGCTTTCAATTCTGTCTACAAATGATAGAATCTAGAGATGAGATCATCTAAAGACTCATTCTCCAAAAATCTGAAGCACTCATACTGCTTCCTGAGTAGATCCCGTTTACTCTTCTTGATGTCACTATTGTAATCTCCAAGAAATTCCGGCATTGTAAATCCCTTATTTTGTGGGTACATCTATCCATTGCAATAAATTATATAATATTTATACATGCATACATTTAATGCCATTATCACAAAATGATAAATATTTATTTAAAAGCAATTATATAAATATTTATTATTATTCTACTAAATAAATACATACATTTATTTCAAAACCTACATGAATATATTAATACATATATTCATAAATAAATTACAAAATATCAAATTATAATTACAAGATTGTATTAATACTCACTTTCAAGTAAGTGAAGATTAATAAAACCATTTTAATTATATAAATATATTTATACAATTACTTCAATTCCATTAATAACAAATAAATAATTTGAATTTATGTGTTTTAATAAAAAAATTATCTTATTTAGGAAATTCCATTTTTATTTTCATAACCTTTAATTATAACTACATGATTTAGTTAATTTTATAAAAAATTATAGATTTAATAAATTCATACTTTATAAAAGTTTAGGGTTAAGATTGTAATTTCTGAAACTTTAACTTAAACCAAAATCCAAGTTTTGTGCATGAAATGATAACACTTGAAACCTCAGGGACCTGTTATGCAAAATCCGGATTCTCTTTTTGTCTCAGGCCAGTCACGGGTTCGAAACCCTGTGATGGCCGGTTCTTGAACCCAAATCGCGAACTCGCGAAGGGAATATTTTTACGCAAATCTGAAACTGGCAAAACGTGCGGGACACCTAATCGATCCGTCTCTCAGAATTAATCGAACTTTCAA
Source organism: Smallanthus sonchifolius (assembly GCA_023525975.1). NCBI lineage: Eukaryota > Viridiplantae > Streptophyta > Magnoliopsida > Asterales > Asteraceae > Smallanthus > Smallanthus sonchifolius. The sequence goes on along the minus strand of CM042031.1, from coordinate 65,511,367 downwards.
GAGCTAATCAAGAGCAAAAATCGTAACTGAAAACCCTTGGAGTTTCGCCTAATCGATCGGTCCATTCCCGCTTGAATCGTGTATAAATAGGTATCCCAAATCATCGACGAAACTCAATACGAACTTCCTGTATCTTTGAATCTCTCACTTATCGTCTCCAGATCTCGGATTTCGGTCGAAAAACCCAACCCGGTTCATCGGACTGTTCTCCCTCTCCACTTGTCCATTTCAGGTAAATTTTGAGTCTCTGAGTTCGTATGGGTGTAGGGAACAAAAGCCCTATGAATGCAGGTTCGATTATTAGCCTGATCAGGCGAATCGAGGGCTAGGGTTTACAGTTTGGAATGGGGAAGATGATGGCTGGGGTCTACGGGTTAACTCCAACGCGAACCGCTATTTGGACAAGGCAGCTTGCCCAGTCCAGCGCTTAAGTTATGCGTGTGTGATCGACCCGGCAGGGGGCGCGGGTTCGAGTCCCGGCCACTGCCTAATTTGTTTTAAATCTATTTCTTTTACCTTTTTGAACCATTATTTAATCTCTAAAAATTCCCAGTAAAATTTCTACAAATCCTATAATTATAAATTTATATTAAAACTGAAATTTCAAAATAACATTTATCTATTTTTTTAATTAAAATTATATTTTTAACCAACCCTTTTAATATATTATTCAAATGTTTAAAAAAAAATTCCAATTTAAATTTTTATAAATTATATGAATATATTCTGTAAACTTTTTTTTATATAAACAGAAAATACAAATCGATGTTATTTATTTGATTTAAAAGCACATTATAAAACCTTATAAATTCCTAAATGAATAATATACATATTTTGTTTAGACAAATTAATTAAGTTATTTTATGAACTAATGATGTTTATTAATATTAAGTATTTAAACATTATTAAATTCTCTTGAACATAAAAATAATTATTTTTAGCAAGAGTAATTATTTAAAATACTTTAAATCTATAAAATACTTAAATAATTATTTTAAATAAATAATTATACAAATTCCATTTATTTCATTTAAATCCTATTTATTTATTAACTCATTTATAATCCTTAATTAAATGAGACTATCTAAATATTCAACTAATCATTTTTATATCTAAACTTATTTATAAACTATTCTATAAATAAAACCAAATATATTATTTTGTATCATTCCAAAACTCCATTTATTGATTATCATCTAAGTTAACTACTTTATCCTAATCAACCCTAATTAATATTATGAATGGCTTTAAATTCAAATATTAATTTACAAAATATATACAAACTCATCTTCAGCCCTAAAACCCTAAAATTTCACTATCTTATTCAATCTATTTAAACCTAGGATACAAATTATCTTGTAGGTTTGTTGTGAACAATTCTCACAAAATCTATCCATCCCATCAAACCTATCATCTTTAGCTTCAATCCAAGTGAGTTTACATAGCCCCTTTTTACTGTTTTTGCTTTTGGGGTGAAACATGTTATCAACTTTATTTATTTAAACAATTCAATATCTATGTTCTTGTGTTTGATCTTTATGCTTTATCTTTGAACTACTTGGTGACCATTGCATGTGTTTCATGCCAGTACATTCATTAACTTGCAGCCCAAGCCTAAGGTAGTACCTAACATGATCATTTATATGGGAAACTGAACCTATAACTTACCACAAGACCTTGGCGGGTTTTGTTGGGTATCAACTATAACTTGGAGTATCCGCTTGCTCCCTTTTTTCAAAATGGCAACCAGTGGGATTGCGTATCTAGTTTTCTATTATCAGGCTTGAATTGTACGCTTGGAACCTTGTATGTTCTCACATATATGCTTTAGACATGCGTTGAACATATTGAATTGTAATCTATACTAACTCTTTTGGTGTCAAAACCTGTGTATCTCACCAACTACTTGTAGTTGACAGTTACTTACATGTTTCAGGTGCACCTGTTTGAGGACTACTTGCTCACCTAGGACTTGGACCTAGTTTAATTTAATTTATGTTTTGAACGTTTCATTTTCCTATGTAACGGATGCTTTTAATTTGAATAATAAATATTATCATATTTAATAGATGATCATGTGCTTATGAACAACCGCGTCAGCCCCGGCGTTTAATCCGCCGCCGGCCGGGGTGTGACAGATTGGTATCAGAGCCATGGATATAGGGAATTAGGTTATTAGACACACATGACCTAGACTATAACCTAGGAGTCCCCAAACATGAGTTTAGCTCGTGTCTTTTATTAGGAACTCCACTCTATACTCATTTATACACTTACTTACCCACATCTATCTACTTCTGCCTACATGAACTACAACAATCTAAGGACTACATGAAACTATTTAAAACTACATGGATTACTTGGAACATATTTTTAGTCTATAGTCTATAACCTTAGGGTACCTTGGCGTAATTATTCTACATATTATCTAGTGCATTACATGAATTATCTTATGTGCTATATTACTTGATAACCTACATGTTTACCAAAAAAAAAAAAAAACCGCTACTCATGTGATACCTTATTTGCTACACTATTTGAACGGTTTGCACAATACCTATTTGATATCGCTAAATGCTATCCTAAGTTTTGACATAAAATAAAATTTTCAAATCCCGTCAAAGTTTTGGGTTCTGAAAATTAGTAGAGAACATGTGCAATCCGGAAGGGTGAATGCATGTACTTTGGGTCTTCTGTCTAGGAAAGCATTTCATATAAATCCAAATCAACCGAAGGATCCGTATGCTTTCCTGGGAATTCCCGAAGTGTGTTCATCTATAGGCTAAAGCATGTCTTCTTGAAAGTATATGAACTCAAATCACTTTGATTTGTCACAGTATTCATTGGGTTATGCCTCAAATGAATGCAACCCAAACATCATTCGCTTAATTATTATAATATGATACACAAGTCTAAACCTCCTATTTGATCCTTACACTTGATCATATTTAAGTCAACTATACCTCTTCATCCTTATGCCTTAGAAATTTTATCACCCTTATTATCATTTGCAAAGGATTTCAACCCTTAGACCTTACCATCCAAGGAAAGGAAGCTGCTTGAAGAGGTGAAGCACACCCTTGAACCACAAGACACAATCCCTAACGATTCTCACCATAACCATGAGTTCAAATAATAATGTCACTTGTACATGATGGCTGGAAGAGTGGGTGTAACTCCATGAAAGATTCTGACTAAGGAAAGACTGAGTACTTTAGTGTGTCCATTGTGACCCAACTCTCTTTCCTGGGAATCCTTTTCATGGGTACACTACTTATAGGTCAAGTGTTACTCATGATATATTATTACAAGAACTCGGTGTTATGATTGGTCAAATTTTAAACTCATGCACCTTTGAACTTAACAATTTACCATTACAATTACGACATTTTCATGCTAAGCATGGTCTCTTACCCTTCCTACTCCCCTGAGAATCAACCCGAAGCAGAGTCAACACAAGAGGAACACTTTGGGTCCCCATCATTAGACAACCGGTCATCGGTATGACTAGCTGCCAGATCCATGTTTGACTGCAAAACAGATTGGCTTAGGAGCAGACTTGAGACTTCGAGCACCTAAATCACCTCCGAGAGACCCTTATTTAGCACCTAACCTATACCATCCAGATCCAGGAGCAGGACAATATACAAGGAGCCTACCAGTGCCTTAGGAGTTCCAGCTGATACCGCTCACCTATACGTAAGGACCGCAGAGTTTCTAAGGAAAGGAATAGAGATCAGGGAATACTTGATGCACATACAGAAATAACTAGGGCTGAAACCCGGTTTGCAATAACGAATGACCACAACATGTCGTCTTAGTGCTCATCTACTTTCTGGTGAAGAAGTATCTGTGACGTTAACCGGATATTCCATTTCGCGTTTCCTTAAAAAAAAAAAAAAAAAAAAAACTGAAACCCATATATCCAGTACCCAAATATGAATGCTATTTTAACTCTCCGTAATGATTGACATTTAGACCTTCTTTGTAAACTAATCATTTTGTTATTTTCTGACTTGACTAACGTAGTTATTTTGTTCAAACCAAACCTTTTATCAAACACTTGATTTATAAATCTTATCATAAATTATTTACAAACTCCTTATTCTTGTGAATGTACTTAATGCAAATTGATTTATAAAAACATTTATCTCATCATCTTAGTTAATAATTAATTATGAATCGATTAATTATTTCGTTACGACCTCTTAAATTCTTGGCCAGATTACAAAATAATTTGGCCATTACTTTCTTTTGCAACATTGTCTTTATGAAAGCTAAATAAATAAAAAGGTTTTATTTACCCAGTTACCTAGTTATTCAATCTGTTACTTTCAATTATTAATTTACAAACCAGGATGAATTACAATTACTTGTCATTTACAAACAAAAAGCTCAAATCAGATACTCGTGTGCGTATTATTCTAAATACCTATAAATCTTTCTCATCACCTTGCACCTTCGAAAATGTATGAACTTACTACCACTTCGAAAACATGAATCATTTCACGTAGGCGCTAACCACCCATATAAACCTCAACAAAAATTGAAAACTTGAAACCAACTACCTACAACACGCTTGTCCGCAGCACTCGATCACCGACAAGATTCGATAGTTTACATTTCTCATGAGGTTCAACTATTTACATACGAACATTCATAATAAACCTGAGACTAAATTGGTTGCATTATCGACGCAACTTGATTGTTCAAGTTATACATGAAACTTGGTTGTATACAAAATACATGATTATTTACATTATACATGAAACTTGATCACTTGCAATATACATGAAACTAGATTGATCATATTATAGATATAACTTGATTACTTACAATGTACATGATACTAGATTGATCATATTATAGATATAACTTGATTACTTACCATGTACATGATACTAGATTGATCACATTATAGATGGAACTTGATTACTTGCAATATGCACGATACTAGATTGTTCACATGATACATGATACTTGGTTATTTACAATATGCATAATACTAGATTATTTACGCTACACATGAAACTTGAGTGTTTACATTACACACGAAACTAGATTGTTTACCTTGTTTGCAATTTATTTGCCCACTACATACATGAGGCATGATCGTTCACTTTATCCATGAAACTTGATAGCTATAAACTTTGAGCTACTCGGGGTTTGACGTATTCTTGTTCAAACACGAGGGAGCTATAAACTTTGAGCTACTCGGGGTTTGACGTATTCTTGTTCAAACACGAGGGAGCTATAAACTTTGAGTTACTCGGGGTTTGATGTATTCTTGTTCAAACACGAGAGAGCTATAAACTTTATTGGTAACCTAGAGGGTATACGGCACCCATGTATGGGGTTGTATCACCTTGTTAGTCATTACTCCCTGATTGACTTTACCATCTATACACACAATTACTTATTAGCAATTCACGCATGAAAACAATAATAAACTAAATGTTTTTGGGTGTTTCCCCCACCTTCATACCCACACGCAACAGAATGATCTATACGGACCATACGACGATTTGAATAATTACGGGTGCACACGTAATTATAAAAGTCAGCGCATGGAAAACATAGTAAATTCTGTCGTGTGTGATGACATAAAACCTATGGTGATATACAGTAACGAAACTAATGGATATGATAAGGGCATTGTGAACATACCGTTGATATATCCTATATATAAGTGCTCCCGTCATATTGTTAGAAGTAACGTTGTCCGTATTCACATAGGATTTTCTATTACTCTGACCTTGACCAGTAGTTGTGAAATCCTTATCCAGTGACATTACTCGAACATCTTAGACTACATCCAAAACAAGTTTAGATCTCAAAATCCCATCATTTGAGTCCAAAATCATTCTAGTGTAGGGAACAAAAGCCCTATGAATGCAGGTTCGATTATCAGCATGATCAGGCGAATCGAGGGCTAGGGTTTACGGTTTGGAATGGGGAAGATGATGGCTGGGGTCTACGGGTTAACTCCAACGCGAACCGCTATTTGGACAAGGCAGCTTGCCCAGTCCAGCGCTTAAGTTATGCGTGTGTGATCGACCCGGCAGGGGGCGCAGGTTCGAGTCCCGGCCACTGCCTAATTTGTTTTAAATCTATTTCTTTTACCTTTTTGAACCATTATTTAATCTCTAAAAATTCCCAGTAAAATTTCTACAAATCCTATAATTATAAATTTATATTAAAACTGAAATTTCAAAATAACATTTATCTATTTTTTTAATTAAAATTATATTTTTAACCAACCCTTTTAATATATTATTCAAATGTTTAAAAAAAAAATCCAATTTAAATTTTTATAAATTATGTGAATATATTCTGTAAACTTTTTTTTATATAAACAGAAAATACAAATCGATGTTATTTATTTGATTTAAAAGCACATTATAAAACCTTATAAATTCCTAAATGAATAATATACATATTTTGTTTAGACAAATTAATTAAGTTATTTTATGAACTAATGATGTTTATTAATATTAAGTATTTAAACATTATTAAATTCTCTTGAACATAAAAATAATTATTTTTAGCAAGAGTAATTATTTAAAATACTTTAAATCTATAAAATACTTAAATAATTATTTTAAATAAATAATTATACAAATTCCATTTATTTCATTTAAATCCTATTTATTTATTAACTCATTTATAATCCTTAATTAAATGAGACTATCTAAATATTCAACTAATCATTTTTATATCTAAACTTATTTATAAACTATTCTATAAATAAAACTAAATATATTATTTTGTATCATTCCAAAACTCCATTTATTGATTATCATCTAAGTTAACTACTTTATCCTAATCAACCCTAATTAATATTATGAATGGCTTTAAATTCAAATATTAATTTACAAAATATATACAAACTCATCTTCAGCCCTAAAACCCTAAAATTTCACTATCTTATTCAATCTATTTAAACCTAGGATACAAATTATCTTGTAGGTTTGTTGTGAACAATTCTCACAAAATCTATCCATCCCATCAAACCTATCATCTTTAGCTTCAATCCAAGTGAGTTTACATAGCCCCTTTTTACTGTTTTTGCTTTTGGGGTGAAACATGTTATCAACTTTATTTATTTAAACAATTCAATATCTATGTTCTTGTGTTTGATCTTTATGCTTTATCTTTGAACTACTTGGTGACCATTGCATGTGTTTCATGCCAGTACATTCATTAACTTGCAGCCCAAGCCTAAGGTAGTACCTAACATGATCATTTATATGGGAAACTGAACCTATAACTTACCACAAGACCTTGGCGGGTTTTGTTGGGTATCAACTATAACTTGGAGTATCCGCTTGCTCCCTTTTTTCAAAATGGCAACCAGTGGGATTGCGTATCTAGTTTTCTATTATCAGGCTTGAATTGTACGCTTGGAACCTTGTATGTTCTCACATATATGCTTTAGACATGCGTTGAACATATTGAATTGTAATCTATACTAACTCTTTTGGTGTCAAAACCTGTGTATCTCACCAACTACTTGTAGTTGACAGTTACTTACATGTTTCAGGTGCACCTGTTTGAGGATTACTTGCTCACCTAGGACTTGGACCTAGTTTAATTTAATTTATGTTTTGAACGTTTCATTTTCCTATGTAACGGATGCTTTTAATTTGAATAATAAATATTATCATATTTAATAGATGATCATGTGCTTATGAACAACCGCGTCAGCCCCAGCGTTTAATCCGCCGCCGGCCGGGGTGTGACAACTATTCCCCTCGAATCTTTTTTGTAGTGCCTTCCAAAGATCCTTAGAGTTTTCATAACCTCTGAAGCTGTGGAACAACTCCCGAGTTAATGCCATAGTGATAGAACCAAGAGCCTTCTTCTCTCTATCATAAACTTTCTTTTCTTCTTCATCGAGTTTAGAAATAGGCTTAGGCAGTTCATCATCAAGGTAAATGTATGTGGGATGCTTATATCCCTCTAGAATTGGTATCCATAACGAAGAATCGGTATAAGAAATGTAGTGCTCAAAGCGTGCTTTCCAGATAGAATAATCATTTACATTTAGCAACTTTGGCGGTTTCTGAGGAGTACCGATCTCATTGTCCTAGTTTAAGAGGTTTCCAAGGTTCTGAAGATTCGACATGGTGAACACTTAGTCAAATTTCAGAAGAATCAGAGACACTTGCGCACTTGATATTGGCCTTGCGCACTTAGAGGAATGGTCTTGCGTGTTTAAGATTTGCTCTTGCGTACTTGATAAGTACGCAGGAGTAAATGATAAGTACGCAGGATATAACTTAAGTACGCACAAGATTAATCTTGCGTATTTAGTAAGTACGCAGCAAGACTGTACTTTTTGCGAGATATGGTAAGTACGTAGAACACCTTTTCACCAACTCTCACCAAACTATTCCGGTCACTGGAAACACACCGGAGATGGTAAAAATCGGACGGATGAACAATCAAAATGAGCCAAAGGGTCAGAAACTTGTTTCTAACCAACCTTTGATGCTCAAAACACTCAAAATACACAACAAATGTCGATTTTTTGAGTGATTTTTGCTTCTAAAATAGTGCTCAAGAGCTACCCCTATTTTATCGCAAAAATCAACAAAAACACCTCCTTTTGCTTGTAAAACTCTGTAGAAAACACTCCAAACTCACTCACAACACTCGAAATCAAGAGCAAACGCTCTGATACCACTTGTAGGTCCCTCTGGTGTTGCAGATCGTCACATGCAAGTGGGTCTACTAGTCAGACCGGGTGCGGAATACCCGTGACTAGGTGGAGAGTCTTACGAAACAAAGTAAACCGACAAGATAATCACTATAAACGTTCGTCTATTATAAACACTTGAAGGTTAGAGAGAGAAGTTCTGAGATTACAAAGTTCTGCGTATTTGCTAATCTGAATGCGTACTTATCTACTGTCAACCATTCCTATTTATACACGACCTGATGCCTGCGCACTTAGCAAGTGCGCAGGGCAATTTGCTCATGCGTACTTAGCAAGTACGCAAAGGTATTCTTGCGTACTTGCTAAGTACGTAGGAACTACTTCCTGCGCACATACAAGTGCGCAAAACACTTAGAGAAAATTGAAACAATCAATATGTAAAAGTAAATACAACTCGATTACTAATACATACAGACACTTACAAACAAAGACAAATACATACATGAAAGTACAAAACTAAGACTCTATCTATCCAGAGTGTTTGTCATAGGAAAGTGCTTCAACACCACTTCGATTTCGTCATAGGGTATGTGAGCCGTATTGTCAGCAAGGCACTTGCGTAAGTGCGATATGTGGAGTGTAGGGTGAATTCCACTAGGTTCATCGGGTAAGTCGAGTCTGTAAGCAACCTGACCAACTCTTGCTACGATTTTGAAAGGTCTGACAAACCTTGGACTTAATTTTCCACGTTTTCTGAATCGGATAATTCCTTTCCATGGTGACACTTTCAATAGTACTATGTCCCCTACTTGAAACTCTAAATCTCTTCATCTCTTGTCCGCATATGATTTTTGTCGGTCTTTTACGGCTTTCATGCTTGCTTTTATCTGGTCGAATTACTCGGAAGTAGCTTTGACCACTTCGAGACTTGCAAAGTCTTTCTGTCCAATTTTTTTCCCAACATACCGGGGTTCTACATCTCCTTCCATACAGCATCTCAAAAGGCGGCATGCCGATTGTTGAGTGATAGATGTTGTTATATGAAAACTCTGCCAAGGGCAGGTGGCTATCCCAGCTCCCACCGAAATCAATGATACAGGCCCAGAGCATGTCCTCCAAGGTCTGAATGGTCCTTTCTGACTGACCGTTGGTTTGGGGGTGGTAAGCGGTGCTGATATTCAGTCGTGTGCCCATTTCTTCATTGAATTTCTTCCAAAATCTTGACGTGAATCGAGTGTTCCTGTCGGACACGATCGACACTTGCATACCATGTCTACTCACAATTTCGTTGATGAATAACTATGCTAGTTTCTCAGATGAAGAAGCCTCACGTATTGGTAAAAAGTGAGCACTTTTCGTCAAGCGATCGACGATCACCCAAATGGTATCATTGCCTTTAAACTGTTCCCACTTCCATGGTAACTTGGTAATGAAGTCCATTGTGATCTCTTCCCACTTCCATTACGGTATAAGCAAGGGTTGCATTTTATCGCATGGTTTCTGGTGCTCGGCTTAACTAGTGAACAAGTTAGGCACTTGCTTACATATTCTGTTACATCGTTCTTCATGCCAGGCCACCAATATTTTTTCTTCATGTCTTGATACATTTTGTTCGTCCCGGGGTGGATAGAGTAGCGAGACTTATGAGCCTCATCAAGGATTTTGGCCCTAAGTTCACCAACCTTAGGTATCCACATCGGCCAAAACAAGTTCGTACCTCGTACGCATTGGTCTCCAAATTACTCTGTTGTCCCACTATTCTTTCCGTTTCACATTCCTTTCCAATAGTGCTTCGTCTTGCGCTTTTGCTATTTCATTCATCAGATCCGGTGTTATAATCAACTGACATGATTTGATCCGGATCGGTGTCGGCTCTTCCTTCCTGCTTAGTGCGTCAGCCACTACATTTGCTTTGCCTGGATGGTACAATATCTAACAATCATAATCTTTTAGTAGTTCCAACCACCTTCTTTGTCTCATGTTTAATTCATTTTTGTTCGAAAAAGTACTTCAGACTCTTGTGGTCGGAGTAAATGGTGCATTTAACTCCGTACAAATAGTGCCTCCATATCTTTAATGCGAAAACTACCACCGTCAACTCTAGGTCGTGAGTCGGGTAGTTAACTTCATGAATCTTTAAGTGTCGCGAGGCATAAGCAATTACTTTTCCTCGTTGCATTAGTACACAACCCAATCCTTGACCCGAAGCGTCAGAGTAGACTACCAAGTCTTCGTTTCCTTCAGGTAAGGTAAGTTGGTTAATTAATTAATAAAACTTCAAGATTTAGTGTATGATTATAAAATAAACTTGAAACTCCTACTAACACTCTAATATATAAAAAGTAGTACAAAAAAATATAATAACTGTAACATGATAAAATTAAATAGCCTAATAAAAAATAAAATAAATAAATTATAAAAATATAAAAAAAATCTATTTTTATAATACAATTAAGTTGCTTAATTAATTAATAAAATTTTAAAGAAATATTTAAAATAAAAGTGAGAAAAGTATATTACTTTTTCAAACAAACGAAAATAAATAAATTAAATAAAAAATATATATCTTTATAAAATAAATAAGTTGGTTAATTAATTAATAAAATTTTAAATAAAATCTATAACATAAAAGTGATAAAAATAATAAATGAAGAATAAAAGAAAAAAAAATAAAGTAAACTTTACATTACAAGAATTGTCCTTTAGGTTAAAAGACAATAATGCACTTAACTTAACAAAAATATTTAACTCCAGTTAATCAAAAGGACAAGTAATGAGGAAACTTTTCAAATAAAGGACATTGAGTGAAAGTAAAAGTTTTAAAGGATCCATTCCATAATTTTGGAAAACATAAAGGACAAAAATTGTAATTTAGTCTTTTAAAAGTTTAAGTAATTACAACTTTTAAAACATATGGTGCAATTATTTAAAACACATTGTTGACATTTAAATCAACTTATTCCCTGGTTTTTAAACGGCCATAACTTTTTCCATACGTTAATATTCTTTTAAAAAAATTACGTTATAAAAACGAGTATTTTATTATTTTTAATTTGAGTATTGTATTGCTGTAGTTTTTTTAATTTAAAAAAAATAACATGTTACGTGATTACCAGTGTCTATGTTCTCCGACGAATCACCTGAACACCCCTCTGTATCAATAAACATGAAAAAAAAAACCAATAAAAACATAACCATGTAATCCTGAATCTTAAACTTAAATTATTTTTATTATAAAATTAAATTCATTTAATAATTTTTAAACTTAAAAGACTTAATACCGAATCCCCCCGACCACACCTTTCACTCTCCCAACTTTCTCCTCCTTTTAAAAAAACCTCTCGGGGCTTGACTGTATTTAAAACTACGAGTAATATTTTATCAATTTAATTAAAAAATATACATTGCATCTCTTTCATAAACCGCCCAAAGTCCCAGACACACACAGTTTACGAGAGATTCACATATGTGTATGTGTATTTGATTGTATATTCATCTCGCATCGGATCAAAATTCAAAAGCATCATTACTTTGAACTCTCGATTTCTTCCGAGAGATCGAGCCGCACTGTTATCTCCCCGCAGATTCCGATCAATTGAAACTCAGATTCATTTTAATTTGAAGATTATCGACCGAAGAACGCTTAATTTGTTTCAGATTTCAGGATTTGATTCGGTTGCTGACCTATGAGGTAATTTCTTACTGTTTGTTCTCGATTTGTTGTTTTGCGTTCTAATCACTCACTGACATTCATCACGTTTCAAATTACCGATCATTGTTGATAATCGTTGATTGAATGATGCTAATTAGTTACAATTGTAGATGAATTTGTTATTTGTCCATACGTGGTGAGAAAACGACGTTTTAAAAAAAAATTCTAGATTAAACGCCAAATGTTTTCACCGGATAACATCAAATTCAGATTCTTCTGATCATATTCACTGTTTCTGTTCATCCAACATTTACTCGCATTGCTACATGCAGTGATAGTACGATAAGTTTTTTCGAATTTCTGTATTTTTCCCCTTTGCACTTTTTGTTGAAAATTGGAGTAATATTTAAACAGATATGATCGTTAACTGGAGATGTAAATCATGTTTCGAGGAAAAAAAAACTTTCAGAAGTATTACATTTTTGAAATCTGAAGTGTTGATTTTGAAAAAGGACATGAAGAATAAGCTTTTACAGTTTTCAGTTTTAAAAATTTGAAGGAATCCTTCAGGAACTGTGTCAATTGCTTTTTGACTCTGGTTATTGCTTTAAACAAGTCAATTCATTGGTCCTCGCCAATGGTGATTGTACTTTCCAAGACTGTGTGTATGTACGGAATTACATATTCTTATTAGGTTAAGCTAAACGTAATGGAAGCGTGAGAGGAGGGGGCGTGAGCCACGTGGAAGAGGTGAGGGGCGTGAAACACCGCGCCGCCCGGGCGTGAGAGGGGGCGTGGGGGGCTTTTGTGAGTGTAGTCACAGGCGTGAGGGGATGAAGAGGTGCAGGTGATGAGATGGCCCAATGAGATGAAGGTGGGGGCGTGGGGACGTGGTATGCATTACACACAGTCTTAGATCAATATGATTACATTTATAAAATCACAGATCTTAAACATTTCATATACATGATAAATTGATAATAAAGTTAAGATCAGCTAACTTCACTTGTTGCATTAGGCAAGAGCTTGGTTTTATTTGGATGTTTTGCCCCCTTTTCCTGTAGCATGATTGGTCAACAACATGATAGTTTGTTGTTTAATATATATCAAGTGTGTTGACGGTAGTGGTAAACGTTTGAGTCCCTCTGACAGATGTTCACGTACGAATTCTGCTTTTAGTGGTTTTTTGTGCCTTGAACCACTTTGAAGGCCATCTGTTTATCGCAAGTTGTGTTTCACTTGATCTAACTGGTTAACAGTGTATTTGTGAGGTCTCATGAGTTTTCCTGTAATAGGTTGTCACAATTATATAACATCAGAATCTCAAAACTTAGGGCTTGTTAGGTTGGCATGAATTCATGAAAATTCAATGGAATTAGAATTTAAAATACATTCCTTTGAGTGTTTGGTTAGCTAAGAAAAGAAATTGAAATTAATTCCAACAAAATCCTTCAATTGATGGAATTTAGAATCTCTCAACATTTCAAAGAAAACATCGGGAATGTTTACAATTTATGTAATAACCCTAGCCGTTTTTCTTTTTTTAAGATATTTGAATTTGGATCTTTGTTTTATATTTTGTTAATTTTAAAAGCTAAATTTGTCATTTTAGATACTTTTACTTTTCAATTTCATTATCAAAGGTATCAACCAAAAACATTACGGATTTTCAAAAGAATTATTTAAATTCCAATTCCAAAACATTTCACAAACTAAACGCCCTTGATGATTATACTTCAAGAAATTAGGATGAATTTAGAAGAAGATAAACCAAAATTGAAAGAGGATGAGTGACCCATCATTGGTGGATTAGCTAAAAGCAAAATTGGAGTCTATATGCCTAATCAAATCAAGAAACAAAAAGGGATTTTGAGATGAAGTAGAAAGGACAGGAGTAGAGGAAGCACATGTTATAGCTAGTAAAGCTTAAATAAGATGGAACACATGAAATGATGAGTTTGCAACACGACATACCACTGTAGGAAATCCTTTCACTGATTTGGCCTTGTGTCATATGTCATTTCTCTTACCCCATTTTCACCCCATACACAAACTACAACTATTAAAGTACAAGTAAGACTGTTAAATGTGAATCCTCACAAGGGTAATTAATTAGCCTGGTAATCTCACTGTTTCACTATGATTCCCAAATTGAGTAGCATGTGGTAATTTACATGACTTATAGTAGAAACTTCATGTCACATGACTTAGATCTGCAATATAGAAAACTTTTTCTTCAGCACGTACTATCATGTTATGTCATATCACGTCAAATCCTAAATATAAAAAATCAAACTCGTAAAGTCATTTATCCTTAAGATATCTACTAAAGTTAATTGTGAGTGAGCGGGTCCACCTCTTCCTTTTTTGAGCATCCCAGGGAAGGATGAACCAAGCCTCACCGCCCTTGCGAAGGTGCAATAGCGTTATGTCCTTGACATAAACGTTACCCGAAATCCTTAAATCATGCGGTCCGAATGCTATAAAAGAATTTACACTTTTCTTTTTCAATTTTAACATTCACAAGTGTCTTTTTTAATTTTATTATGTTTGAACGTGCCTCAAGTTTTTAGTGACTCATAAAAAATTTTAGTCCGTGCCAATTTGTGCAATGAAATGGAAACAATATATTTAAATAAGAATACTTAATATTACATTAAGACAGTTAAAAAAATAGAATAATGCATCACAGTTTCTTGGGTTTTGCTTTTGCATATATTTTATCAGAAATTACTGGTTTCAAAATTTGGAATCTGCAAAAAGACAAGAGCGCGTGACAGTCACGCGAGTCTGGGTCTTCATCTGGTGTATAACTTGCACTCCCAGGTTATTTAATTTCATGAACTTCACAAAACCTTTGGAAATGCAAAAATCAAAATTGCATGAAGAAAAAGTTCAATTAATATATTAAAAAAAACATATAAAAATTTACCACTTCCACAACACCATTTGCTTGTCTCCTGTTCTCCATAAAACCCCCTCCATAAATCCTTGTTTTCTAGAGAGAGAAATAGATAGATACAGAGAGAGAGAGAGAGAGAGGGTATAATGCAGTATGTAATAATTTGAGTGTTGTTTGTAGGCTTGATTAGCAACTGCCGTCTGCCGGTGCCACCACCATGGGCAAGGAAGTAAACCACTGCCCATGTGAACTTCCACCACGCAATGCCACCACCTCCGGTATCACCAGACGAAAGCACGGTCACCCAGTGGAGGTACCCGGATCCGGAGATCCAGAAGTGGGATGCTCCGGCAAGTCTTGTCGGTCATGCACGGTTGGAGTGATCGCCGACTGCGTCGCCGTCTGTTGCTGCCCATGCGCCGTCGTCAACATCTTCACCCTCACTTTCTTCAAACTTCCATGGATGATAGGGAGAAAGTGTTTGGGGTTGGGTAATAAAAGGAAAAAGAAGATAAAAAACGATGAGAAAGAGAAGGACTTGAGTGCAATATCGAGAAAAGATGAAGGGCTAGAAACGAAATCCGAAACTTTGAGAGCGTTAGAAGAAGAAGAGGTAAAAGACGAGTACGGTGCAAGGTTTGAAGCAGAGAAAGTTTGGTTAGAATTGTCTAAAGTTGATCAATTGGGATTTGGCAGGGTTTCCTTCACGGGAATTCAGTCTCTTGAGTAACAAAAAATTGAAAAAAGAAAAACTATGCATCATTGACTTGTACATTACAAGTAAAATGTACTAGCATTATGTTACATCAACTTGTACATGATGCATGAAAAGTTGTACATGTGCGATTTTTGGGATAGAGTTTGAATTCGGGTAAAGTGTTGTCTAGTAGTTATTTGGGTGAATGATGAATTTGGTAAAGGGGGAGAATGTTTCACTGTCCTACACCATGGTTACATTAAATTGTACAATTCCACCCTCCGTCATATTGTCTCTTCAATTCTATGCTACTCTTGGAATTAACTTGTACTATTTTGGGGTAAATTTTATTTCATCTTTTTAATTACCACAAAAATAACAAAATTTAATTAGATACATAAAACTAGAGATATAAACCCACCCTTGGGATAAAGAAAATCATAAGATCAAGTGGTATACACACGTGAAGGAGTGCCGTGAGCCTCACTCACGTCATGAGGGACTTTTGCACACCGCCCCCTTGATGGCGTGAGGGGGGGGGGGTGAGACTTCCACGTGAAGAACTTCACGGGTGTGAAGAGGTGAAGAGAGCCGTTGAACGGCTAGAACATTTAATATTTGACCGTTAAAAACGGTAACTTTAAAAAAAAAAACTTTTTTACCCCCTATAAATAACCACTAAACAACATTTTATAAAACACACTAAAAAACTCTCCTCTTTTCACTATCAATTTTATAAAAAATCATCTTGTCTCCATAAAAATATCCACGTCATGAATCCTAACGATCCCAATTTTTGGCTTTATTATGCGTCTCAACAAAATGCGTTCAACATACGGTCTCCGTTAAACCCAAACGCGTTCACCCAACTACCACCTTTTAACCAAAACCCGTTCGGTTCACCGGGGTATGTCCCAAACATGCCTACTATGCCCAATATGTAGGTCGGATACTCACAAGATCCGGAGTTTGTTCCGGAAACGCAACGCGTTCCGGAGGATGAAGAAGAAGACGACGAGGAAGAGCAACTCGTGCGTAAAGGTAAAGGTAAAAGGAAAACCACCGCTTGAAAATCATCCTCACGGGTTACAAAGAAGTGGGATGTGGAGGAAGAGCTATACTTAGCTAGGGCGTTTGTCGACATCTCGGATGATCCCATTATAGGTATTTATATATATTATAATAGTTTTATTTTTTTATTACTTCATTATACAAAATTAATATTGATTATGTTCTATTTTTTTAGGTAACGCTCAAAACAAAACAAAACAACGTTATGGAAACGTATCGCCACAAAGTATGAAGCGTTAAGTGGTGCAACATTTTAAAGCGTTAAGTGGTGCAACAAAATTAATTGAGTTCTAAATGGACTCATATTAACCGAAAAGTTTTAAATTTTCACGGTATCTACCAACAATGTGAGAGAAGCCGAAAAAGCGACTGTAGTGATACCAACATTTTAAAGCAAGCAACGTCCCGGTATCAAGACGACGGAGGAGCCCAAGCTCCAATTGCGGTTTGGGAGGTATTAAAGCATTCTCCAAAATGGCAAATATTGTACTTGAGTCCAAGCGGAGACGGATCTTCAAAGAAACGATCGTCGGCGGACATTGATGTTAGTCCGACCGCTTCCGACGGAAGATCAATGTATGATCTCAACCGGGAGATGATGGATGACGAGGACGGCATACAACGTCCGATCGGCAAGAAAAAAGCAAAGGCAAAAGCTTCGGGCTCGGGATCCGAAGCGGTTCCAATTCACGTCGACATTGGGCAAAAAATGGTCGATCAAATGGAAGAATTTAACGTGAGAGAAAGAGAGAAATTTAATTGGAAAAAAGAAAAAGAAGAGTTGGAAATTCTCGCTCTCAACCTTGATCACATCACTTGCCCTCGACGAGCATTTATCGAGAGGAAACAAAACGAGATCAAGGCAAAATATAGAATCGAGTAGTTTTTTATTTTTTATTTATGTACTTTTTTATTTATGTCTTTTTTTATTTTAATTTTAATTTATGTCTTTTTTATTATAATTTATATTTATATCTTTTTTATTATAATTTTTATTTATAAATTTATTATTAAAATGCATTTAATGCTCACACCTTACTCACTCACTTGGGTATTTCCCTTGCCAAGTGAGTGTGATGTGAGAATTCATTAAAATGACGTGGCGCCACGGGCAACCACTTTTTCCCTTATTTGAGACTCACTCACTTGGGTATACCATATGCTCTAGCAGTAAAATATGTCACTTGTGATTGTGTATATTTGCATTAATGGCCGCAGATACGGTCATTTTTTTTCCAATTTCGAGTTTTGCGTCAAGGTTCACAAACCAATCAAATAATGTTTTTTTAACGGTGACACATAGATATTCTACGATAATTGGGTTTACTCAGGGCAACACCTAGAACATCCAGGGCAGCCCACCCCAGGAGGAACCCCCAACTGGGTAAACCCCCTGACCTGGCCACAGACCCCTTTTTTATTGTGGCTCGGATTCGAACCCAAGATTTACACTATGAAAAATATTAGAGCTACCATTGCATCAAATGGCCTAAAGTGAATCAAATAATGTTATGTCGACAAATTGGGATAGATCTCTTCAAGTTTTGCGCTAACCGACGCAAATGTGGTCTACGTGTCCATTTGTTGGTTTTCATGCCATTGAAAAGTGTGTTACGGTTAAATTTATGATTAAAATACTCACTAGTTATAGTGGTTTAAGTAACAAGTTTGGTCTTTATTGTCATGATTTTGCCCCTCTAATACGGACGCATACAATGGCTAGAAAACCCACCATTCTCTAACAATTTCTTATCAACAAATATAATAAAAAAAAGAATAAAAAAATGGTTACAAAACATCAAAACGTGTTTCAATTTTCAAACTTCTTCACAATTATTTCATTTTCGCCGTCTTTGAATAATAGCATATCTAGAACTTGATTAATTATAAGAGAATTTGAAATTGGAAAGGAATCAACACACAAACACAAAGATTTATAATGGTTTAGGTGGATGCTAACTATTTCACCTTATGTCCACTTATTGGTTTCCACCAAGAGTTTATCATCACTAGTAACGTCTCACTAAGCAAGGTAGTGATTCCCTTTATAAACGTCTCACTAAGCATGGTAGTGATCACATTTACAACTGCTTTACTAAGGAAGATAGTGATCAACTTTTGAACGTTTCACTAAAACGGTAGTGATCACCTCTTGAATGTCTCACAATGAGTGTAATGATACTTTAATTTCTCACTAGGATTGAGTGATCACCATTACAAGTCCTTTTCTATGTAGGATTCAACTCTTCCTAACATGAGTGAATGAATAAAGACATTACAATGAATTTATCATATACTCATTCTCTTGATTTTAAATCTTTGAGGATAAGGATGGATGGATCTAATCACTCAACAATATAAAAGTGTTTCTAGTTTTTGAATATGTAAGAGGTCAAAGTGTGGAAAAATATGCTTAAATACCTAAAAGGAAAGAGAGTGGAAAAAGTTAGATAGGTGAGTGGCGGTCGAGCTGTGCAGACCGTGGATCCTCTAACCCACTTTTTCTTTCAAAAATTAGTGACGAATCCAGAAATAATTTCATTTTATCGATAAAAATTAGAAAAAATATAGTGAGATCAAGTTGACTAAGAGGGAGAGAGAGAAGCTTAATATGTCAAGTATCTTGCTTAGCCTCTGTCCATTTTCTACTTTAGTTTAGCATT
This sequence comes from Smallanthus sonchifolius, assembly GCA_023525975.1. Taxonomy (NCBI): domain Eukaryota; kingdom Viridiplantae; phylum Streptophyta; class Magnoliopsida; order Asterales; family Asteraceae; genus Smallanthus; species Smallanthus sonchifolius. The sequence continues at coordinate 65,491,720 of CM042031.1, read as the reverse complement.
AATTCAGTGGTTGTTTGGTTCATTAAGAGTTAAACCGTTAAAACCTTTGAATGGTTCAGCATGGTTTTTGTGCTGAACCATTGAGAGAATGGATGAATTATTAAGAGGCTGACAAAATCCAAAACAAACACCTTCTACCTCTGACCGATTCAGAGATAGTCTATTAATGAAATCATTAAGAGGCTATCAAACAACCCCTCATTTATGTATCTCACTTATTTGACTACACGCATTTTGAAAATAATCATCCTGGGGGAATATCTCATTTATCTTTCCTTTGACAATACAATTTAATGAAACCATATTATGAAAATGTAATGTTCTTATGAATTCTTATATGTTCGTTAAAATTTCATTTCGGTTTTTAAAAATATATTAATTATATTTTATATCATATCTACTTTGCCTTGATACTTTAATAGATGTAGATGATTTGTGGTGTTGTTTCTTGGTATTTGTCCATATGCATTACGGTCGTTCAACGGTCGAACCATGATACCGACCATGGATATCACTAATGTCTTGAGCTCACGGTTCTTGATCTTCAAGTTATCTTGAGTAGAACGTTGGCGGTCGATCCACGGTCAAACCATGGAACGATCGTGATTCTCCTTTTGATTTGTGATATTTTGCTTGTGGTGTTAGGTAGTTGATTTAGCAAATACAAGGCATGTTTTATAAACATACAAGCATCTTAAGATAAGATAGCATTTGGCCTATATGTTTAGATTTTATTATTTTAAATATCATCAAAATAAATAATTTATAATGGGCATACATACACCAATAACATCCCTTTTTAATAATGTCAAAAATCTATGAACATGTAAGATATCTAGCACAACCACTCATATAAATAAAAAATAAAACATAACTTTTATTATAAAATATATTGGATTACAATACAATGATAAAAATTACAAGAAAGATGAATAACATATTACAGAAACAAACAAAAAGAAAAACAAAACTTGATGAAACCAAAAACCGGGTAGAGGCTGAGGATTTCTGTTAAACAGAGGTTCCTTAAAACAGATTTCAGGTCACCCAGGTGAACCCGTCTGTCTCCCAGGGTACAACAGCCTTAATTTGTAATTGATGGCTACTCATAACTCTGAGAGTTAAGTTTGCAACTAATGTTAATCATAACTCTGGGAGTTAAGTCTAAAACTGATGGAATTCGAACAGTCTCTCGCAACTGGAAGAGCTTGAACCAGACCTGAACCCGTGAGCCACCAGTCAAAGTGTGCCATCAAAACGCCACATTACGCACATTGCTCCTCGGGCCTGGGCACGTCAGGTGCTTTGCACCCTTGCAGCTGCCACTGTGTGTGTCTTGGTATATTACTCTTGTGTGAACCTTCACACTTATAAGTCAAGCAATAGTTTCTCATTCCTTCTATGTGGGACAAACTTAATTCCCAAGACAGGTTCAATTTCCAATGTCTCAACATTTAATACACACAACTTTGAGCATCGATATCGCATTCATCTTAGCTATATTTTGGACACGATTCTATTCGGTGTGATCCTCTCACATAATATAATACTAATGTAATAAATAATAATTATATTTATAACAAATATAAATAATTATTTAAGTCCAAAATATGTGTAAACATATTTTCACGAAAAAATTCCTAACAAGATATTTGTTAACAATAAGATATCTACATTAAAATATTCATATAATGATTTGCATATCTTGGAGCCCATTTCTCATTTACAAGTTATTGACAAGGCTATCCAAAAAGTATAAAAAACTGGATTTTCCTAAGAGTTTGTGACACATTTTCAGATTGCAAATATTCGATGATTCACTCGAATTTTTCAATCAGATAAAACTAAGAAATTAAAAGTTCAAGAAGAGAGTATGTTCTCTTTTAGAATTTTCGTGAACTAGTATAAATGACCAAATGCAGTTTTTCGTATTCAAAATGACAATAAGTGCTCTCAAGCAGTTATGTTTCAAAACTAATATTTGATAAATATTGCGTCAATTTTAATACCGAAATCTATATACAAATTTCAGGAAATTAAAATTCTGATGAACTTTTAATACAACTCGATCCCAGCTAGGGCTCTGCCCCTTTGACCCCGCTTCTAGGGGCGCTGCCCCCAAACCCCCGCCAAGGGGGCATTGCCCTCTTGGAACCCCCATTGCGTAGAGGCTTCGCCCCTAAGAACCAATGAGGTTTCTAAATACTTAAAATCATAATAAACTCAAACAAACATGCATTTCGCACCTCCTAACTTGTTTGATGTAAATTATGATTTACTTTGGTTAACAAGTCAATCCAGTTACACTAAAATAGCCAATAGAAAGACAATTGAGTAGAAGATTGAACTAGTACTAAGAAAGATTTAGTAATTTTCTATATCATTTCATAGCTTTAAAATGACAAGCGCTAACAATCATATAAGTGTATTTTTATGAAGATAAGAACCTTAAAAAGGCATGTGAAGAGTTTTTTTTGTATTAGAGTAAATTACTATTTGAGTCTCTGACGTTTGACCATTTTAACTAGTTGAGTCCCTTATGTTTAAAACCATCGCTTTTAACCCTGACTTTTCATTTCTGCATCTTTTTGAGTCTAAATGGCTAACGTCGTTAGATTTAACAGTTAACATTTTACTAAAATGACCAAAATACCCTCAAGGACTTAAATAGTTAAAAACTTTATATATTCCACCTCTCTTCTCCACCACCACCACCACCACCCACCACCACCACCACCCTCACCACCAAACAAAGACCATATAAAAACACATATTTTATCAAATCAAAATCTCACAGACACACTCGAAAACTTTGTTTCAGGGAGAGAGAGAAAGAGATCGATCTGGACTGCTACTGAAAACTTCTTGGTCGAAACCCTAGGTTGTTGCCGGAGAGACGATCTGGTCGGAAACCACCGTGAACCACCCTTGATCCGGTGAGATCGGTAACAAGTAAGGCCTGCCAGTTGTTTTGGCCTTCACCGGAATCACGAGCACACTGTAACATCCATGATTTTTCGGCCTTATTTTATTTATTTATTATTTTACTTATACAATAAGAACATCCTAATTTCATTCTAGTCCAATACATTGCGTCACATAAACCATACTTGCAAATGTTTCAAAATGAGGATTTTTCATTCATGCAATATCATATTTTAGTTCTACCATAAATATATATTTTGTCATAATAAATAAATAAAAAATGAAATTTATGAAACTTTAAGTATGGATTTACACCTTTTATTATCTATGCATTTATTCTAAACATATAGTTACATTTCCATAGACGTATTTATTTATAAATAAATACATACGTATATATATATATAGGGGATGGATCAAGAGAAAACCACAAAGTTAGGCGAAAACCGAGAAAACCACATCATTTCAGGCAATTTTTTTTATTTACGTATACGTATCCAAAATTTTTTTTTTTGATTTACGTATACGTAACCGCAATTTTTTTGTTTTATGTTTACGTATACGTAACACTATGTGTAAAAATGTTTTTTGGTAAAAATGTTTAACATTATATTGATACTCTTATAAATAAATAAAAATAAAATAAAACAAAAAATAAATATTATTATATGATTGGGTAAAATTGATTTTTTTAGTGGTTTTCTCGGTTTTCGCCTAACTTGTGGTTTTCTCTGGAACCCTCCCCTATATATATATATATCAACATAGTTACATATATATATATATACATATTTTAAAACAAATAAATCAAGGATAAAACTTATGAATTTTAACCAAGTAGTTACATTTTCAAAGGTATTTAATCATAATTCTACATATGTAAATGTATATGTATATTAAAGTTATATATTTCCTTTTTATATAAACTAACGAAATAAATAAAGGGGGAATAAAAAAATTAAAACAATTAAACCTAATCTAATAAGGTTGAGTTTTGAACCCTCTCTATAGCCTTTTGAACCCTTTGCAACACTTGAACCTCCTTCAAACTTACCATGAACCTTGAAATCCAATTTTGACTTCTCAAAGTCAAAGGTAACACAAATCAGTTTCAACCCTTGGAATTCGAAGTTGTTAATGCTAGTTAATCATACACAAACATTACTTGATTAATTACAAGTGATTATGGCGAGTTAATTTGATCATAATCAGAGGATTTAAACACATTTAAATCCCTATTTCGGTTACAACGTACGAACCACAATTTTGGAACTTAAACTCCATAATTTCGAACGATTGGGATGTGTAACGGAAGTAGTAACCATATCTCAAAGTCCCCAAATCTGTGTCAATCGTATTCCCCTCGAAAATCCACCATCCTCGTTCTTTTTCTTCCACGCGAATCACGACTGCATGAGGAATACAAACCTATTTGATTCGGCGAGTCCAAGCTCGATTTCCAGGTAATTAACACCCCTCTAGCTTCATAATCATGTTTAGTACAAAAGCCCCATGATTCTGAACCCAATTACAACTGAATTCTGATCTGTTTTTACTCAAGAACGAATTAGGGTTTCGTTTCTTTAAACCAACTAAACGCATAGCACAGGGATGCAAAAATCCAATTAATTCATACCCTTGAATTCGCAATCCATGGTTTAGCGAAAACCCTAATTTTTCTTTGTTAATCAAACAAACAACGATCGATTTTGATGTTGGGATATAAGATTCGGGTTAGTTGATGGGGAAGAGAAGATCATAGGGCCTATTGTTTAAAAGTAAAATGGGATCGTATCTTGCAAGGCATGCGCCCATATCACTTGGTTAGGTCACTGGCCTCCCACAGCTTAGGTCGTGGGTTCAAGTTTCGCCCCCCCCCCCCTCTTTTTTCTGTTTTAATTCCTTTTGCTATTTTCTAATATAAACAAATGTATTAAATCCTAAATAAACTTTTATAGATCAAACAAATGCATTTTAGTACTTTTATAAAAATAGAAAATATAAAGTAAATGTTTTAACTGTTCAATTTTATTAAACACATATTAAAACACTTGCAAATCCTTAAATAAATAAAATAAATGATTTGTTTAGTCAATTTTAGTTATGTTACCTTATTTATAAATAAATAATGCTTATTAAACAAATTATAATGAAATGTTTAAGCTCTTTTAAACACATAAATAATTATTTTGGCAAGGATGATTATTTAAAACATTTTAGATCTATAAAAAAAATACTTAAATAATTATTTTAGATAAATAATTATACAAGTTCAATTAATTACATTTTTTTAATAAACTCTTTTATAATTCATTTAAATCAAAGAGACTATTTAATAGTTTAATTAAAACTTATCCCATTCCATAATTTTATTACTTTTTTGAATAATTATATAAATGGATTCAAACCTAATTGCTATATAATTAATCAAAAATCTTAATAAATTCTAAACTACTTTTATTATTTCAAAACTAGTCATGAACTTACATTTTCCTATAAAATCTATATACAATCTTATATCCAATCACAAACCCTATAAAACCCTATGAGACTCTAAATCTTAGGATTTCCCTATTGTCCATTTAGACATACATTGAATTTAGAGTACATTTACCCATGTAGGTTTATTGTGAGAGTTCCTCATGAGACCTAATCATCTTTATCCAATCATTACTAGCTTCATTACATGTGAGTTTCATAGCCCCCTTTCTCTTTACTATTGTTTACAAATACTCGGGGTGGAACATGTTTACATACTATACTTACCAAATTCAATACCAATGTTCTCATGCTATTTACTATGTGATTTATGTCTTAAACTGCTTGGTGACCATTACATGTGTTCATGCTAGTACATTCATTAACCTGCTACCCAGGCCTAAGGTAGTACCTAACATGATCATTTATAGGGGAATCCGATTCCAATTAACACGAACCTTGGCGGGTTTTATGTGTACCATATTACTATTTTTCCAAAACACAATCAATGGGATTGTACTTACAAGTTTTCCATTTACTACGGATTGAATTGTACGCTTGGAACTTTGTATGTTTTCACATTTATGCCATAGTTACGCTTTGAACAGTATTGAATTATAAACACTTTTTACTTAACTTTTGTTAGTGTCAAAACCTATGTTACTCACCAACTACTTGTAGTTGACATTTACTCACATGTTTCAGGTGCACCAGTTGAGGACACTACATGATCACATAGGACTATGGACCTAGCCTTAATAAAGACTGAATTTAACTTATGTTATGTTTGAACTCCTTGATTTCCATTTATACTTGCAACGGATGTTTTAATTATGATGAAATAATATTATCACTTGTTAATAGATGATCATGTGCTTATGAACAACCACGTCAGCCCCGGCGTATAATCCGCCGTCAGCCAGGGTGTGACAGATTGGTATCAGAGCCATGGTTATAGGGAATTAGGTTATTAGACACACATGACCTAGACTATAACCTAGGAGTCCCAAACATGAGTTTAACTCGTGTCTTTTACTAGGAACTCCACTCTATACTCATATTACACATACTTACATCCACTTACCTATCTGCATCTACCTATTTCTATCTACGTAGTGCAAATACATGAACTACAACATTCAAGAAACTACTTACAACTATTTGAAACTACATGGATTACTTGAAACATATTCTTAGTCTATGGTCTATAACCTTAGAATACCCTTATGTGATTATCCTACATATTATATAATGTATTACATTGCATGATACAATACGGGTTACCTTATGTGCTATGTTACTTGATAACCTGCATGTGTACAAAAACTACTACTCATGTGATACCTTTTTTGTTACACTATTTGATTAATCTGCATAGTACCTATTTGATATCACTAAATGCTATCTTAAGCTTTACCATACACTTATTCATATCTAAGACGTTATACACTTTCATACCTAATGCCTATTAAAATTTTAAAATCCCGTCAAAGTTTTGGGTTCTGAAAATTAGTAAAGAATGTGTGCAATCCGGAAGGGTAAATGTCTGTACCTTGGGTCTTCTGTCTTGGAAAACATTTCATATAAATCCAAATCAACCGAAGGATATGTATGCTTTTCTCGGAATTCCCGAAGTGAGTGTTCACCTATAGGCTAAGCGTGTCTTCTTGAAAGTATACGAACTCGAATCATTTTGATTTGTCACAACATCCATTTGGTTATATGCCAGATGAATGCAATCTAAACATCATTCGCTTAATTATTATAATTTGGTACACATGTCTAAACCTCCCTATTTGATTCTTACACTTAATCTTATTTAAAGTTCCTATACATTTCATCCTTATGCCTTGAAAATTTTATCATCCTTATCATCCCTTGTGTGAGATTTAAAATCTTAAACCTTACCATCCAAGGAAAGGAAACTGCTTGAATAAGATGGAGCACACCTTTGAGCTACAAGACACAATCCCTAATGATCCTTACCATAACCATGAGTTCAAATAATAATGTTAAAAGTGCATGATGCCTGGAAGAGGGGGTGTAAACCTATGAAAGAAAATTTTGACTAAGAAGAGGCGGAGCACTTAAGTGTGTCCCTTGTGACCCATCTCTCTTTCCTGGGAATTCTCTCCGTGGGAACACCACTTATAGATCAAGTGTTACACCCAACATACTATTATAAGAACTCGGTGTTATGGTTAGTCAAAATTTAAAACACATGAACCCCTTTATACTTAACACTTACCATAGCATTTACGACCTTTTCCGCGCTAGACATGATCTCTTACCCTCCTCATTCCTTGGAATATCACCCCGAAACAGAGTCAGTACAGGAGTGAGACTGTGGATTCCCATCACCATGCAACCAGTTACTGGCACGACTAGCTGCCAGATCCAAGTTTGACCGCAGAGCAGATTGGCTTAGGAGCAGACTTGAGACTCCGACAGCTGAATCACCTCCTCCGAGAAATCCTTATCTAGCACCTAACCTATACCATACAGACCCCGAAGTGGGACAAGCCAAGGAACCTACCAGTGCCTTAGGAGTTCCAGCTGATACCGCTCACCTATATTTAAGGACCGCAGAGCTTCTGAGACAAGGTGTGAAGACCAGGGAATACTTGATGCACATACTAGGGCCGAAGTCCGGTTTGCAATACCACAACGATGTTCGTCTTGATACCCATCTGCTTTCTGGTGGAAAGGCATCTGAGATGTTAGCCAGATATTCCATTTCACGTCTTCTTCAAAACTAAAAATTGAAATCCATGCCCAATACCCAAATATGGATGTTATTATTTAAACTATCCTTAATGATTGATATCTAAACCTTCTTTGTAAACTAATTATTTTCCCTGATTTGACTAATATAGTTATTTTGTTCAAACAAAATCTTTACCAAACCCTTGGTTTATAAATTTTATCTAGATTATAAGTTATTTACAAACCCCTTCACCTTGTGAGGGAACTTAATGAAAATTGTTTTATAAAAAGCATTTATCCCATTATCTTAATTAATAATTAATTAAAATTCGATTAATTATTTCATTACGGCTTCTTAATTCGTACTTTTAAATTCTTGGCCTAATTACGAAGTAATTTGGCCATTATTTTCTTTTAAAACATTCTATTTATGATATCTAAATAAATAAAGAGGTTCATATTTACCCAATTACCTTGTTATTCAACCTATTACTTTCACTTATTAATTTACAAACAAGGATAAATTTCAATTACTTGTCATTTACAAACAAAAAGCCCAAATTAGTTATTCGTGTGTGTATTATTCTAAATACCTGTAAAATTTTCTCATTACCTTGTACCTTCGAAAATGTATGAACTTACTAGCCGCTTCGAAAAGATGAATCATCTCGCATAGGCGTTAACCATCCATCAACAAAGTTAAAAACCTGAAACCCAACTACCTACATTATACAACACACTTGTCCGCCACACTCGATCACCGACAAGATTTGATAGTTTACGTTACTCATGAGGTTCAATTATTTACATATGAACGTACATAATATACCTGAGACTAAATTGTTTACATTATACACGCAACTTGATTGTTCACGTTATACATGAAACTTGGTTGTATACAATATACATGATTATTTACATTATACATGAAACTTGATTACTTGCAATATACATGATACTGGATTGATCACATTATAGACGGAACTTGATTACTTGCAATATGCATGATCTAGATTGTTCACACGATACATGATATTTGGTTATTTACAATATGCATAGTACTAGATTATTTATGGTATACATGAAATTTGAGTGCCTGCCTTACACACGAAACTAGACGGTTTACATTGGTTGCAATTGATTGTCCACTATATACATGAGGAATGATCATTCACTTTATCTATGAAAGTTGATAGTTATAAACTTGGAACTACTCGGGGTTTGACGTATTCTTGTTCAAACACGAGAGAGCTATAGACTTTATGGGTAATCCGGAGGGATATGCCATCTACTTAGGGCACCCATGTATGGGGTTATGCCACATTGTTAGTCTTTATTTGCTAACTGACCTTACCATCTAGACACACGGTCACTTATTAACAACTTATACGTGAAAACAATAGTTACAAACTAAATATTTTTGGTTCCCCCCCCCCCCCTTGACCCACACACAATGGGATGATCTATACGGACCATACGACTACTTGAGTAATTACGGGTGCACACGTAATTATAAAAGTCAGCGCATGGAAAACATGGTGAATTCTGTCGTGTGTGATGACATAAAACCTATAGTGATATACAGTAACAAAAATAATGTAATATGATAAGGACATGGTGGATACGCCGCAGGCACTTCCCACATATAAGTGCTACTGTCATATTGTCAGTAGTAGTGTTGTTCGTGTCACGTAGGGTCCTCTATTAATTTGACCTCGACCAATGTCTGTGAGATCTTTACCGAGTGATACCTTTTCAACATATTAGACTATATCCTAAACAAGCTTTAATCATCAAATTCTCATCGCTCACATTGCAAGTGATGCATCTCATCCTTGGAGTCCAGACTTATACTAGGGCAATTTCCTCCTTAATTCTCTTTAAAGTAAATCCATTACCACGTTCATGCCTGACACAATGACCTGACCTGATATTGAGTATCAGACCTGAACCTTATCATCAATTATATTCCTCAAACTATCCATTAAAGCTCGTTTAGAATCCAAACTCACATTTTTTTTCCTAATTCAGTAGCCTCCAACAGTTGAATTTCGGGACGAAATTCCCTCATCTTGGGGATACTGTAACATCCATGATTTTCCGGCCTTATTTTTTTTTATTTATTATTTTACTTATACATTAATAACATCCAAATTTCATTCTAGTCCAATACATTGCGTCACATAAACCATACTTACAAATGTTTCAAAATGAGGATTTTTCATTCATGCAATGTCATATTTTAGCTCTACCATAAATATATATTTTGTCATAATAAATAAATCAAAAATGAAATTTAAGAAACTTTAAGTATGGATTTACACCTTTTATTATCTATGCATTTATTCTAAACATATAGTTACACTTCCATAGACGTATTTATTTATAAACAAAAACATACGTATATATATATATATATATATATATAGAGGGTGGTTCCGGTACAAAATACATTTATCCTAAAAAACGTAGGAACCAATGAGATGCTGACACGTGTACATGACTGGAAATTAGTAGAAGGGCAAAATAGAGAATTAACACTTCATTTGACTTTTTTTTCATTAAATAAAAGTTTCACCCATTTTTTTAAACTAAAATAACTTTTATATACTATATTATATTTTTAAAATAATTATACCATAAAATTAAGAATTTTTTTCTCTTTAATATGAGTACCATATTGCAATATTTTTTATAAATGTTTTTTTATAAATCATGCAAAAAAAACACTTCACTGATAACAACACATTATTCATTCGATAACAACACAGAAAAAATTATATCAGCATAGTATAAAATGAGAAAACAACACGTGTTGTTTGGTGTTGTTATCCTATTACAACATGTTGTTATATCAATATACATGGTGTTGTTATCAGTGGAGTGTTATTTTTTACCCTTTTACCCTTTTAGTGATTTGTTAATCTAACTAATTCCAAAATTAAAACTTAATTAATATTAACCATTGAATATCATGATCAAAGGTCAAGATTGTTTCCTACATTTTTTAGGATAAATCTATTTTGTATTTGATCCTACCTCTATATATATATATATATATATATATATATATATATCAACATAGTTACATATATATATATATACATATTTTAAAACAAATAAATCAAGGATAAAACTTATGAATTTTAACCCAGTGGTTACATTTTCAAAGGTACTTAATCATAATTCTACATATGTAAATGTATGTATATTAAAGTTATATATTTCCTTTTTATATAAACTAACGAAATAAATAAAGGGAGAATAAAAAAATTAAAACAATTAAACCTAATCTAATAAGGTTGAGTTTTGAACCCTCTCTATAGCCTTTTGAACCTTTTGCAACACTTGAACCTCCTTCAAACTTACCATGAACCTTGAAATCCAATTTTGACTTCTCAAAGTCAAAGGTAACACAAATCAGTTGCAACCCTTGGAATTCGAAGTTGTTAATGCTAGTTAATCATACACAAACATTACTTGATCAATTACAAGTGATTATGGCGACTTAATTTGATCATAATCAGAGGATTTAAACACATTTAAATCCCTATTTCAGTTACAACGTACGAACCACAATTTTGGAACTTAAACTCCATAATTTCGAACGATTGGGATGTGTAACGGAAGTAGTAACCATGTCTCAAAGTCCCCAAATCTGTGTCAATCGTATTCCACTCGAAAATCCACCATCCTCGTTATTTTTCTTCCACGCAAATCGCGACTGCATGAGGAATACAAACCTATTCGATTCGGCGAGTCCAAGCTCGATTTCCAGGTAATTAACACCCCTCTAGCTTCATAATCATGTTTAGTACAAAAGCCCCATGATTCTGAACCCAATTACAACTGAATTCTGATCTGTTTTTACTCAAGAACGAATTAGGGTTTCGTTTCTTTAAACCAACTAAACGCATAGCACAGGGATGCAAAAATTCAATTAATTCATACCCTTGAATTCGCAATCCATGGTTTAGCGAAAACCCTAATTTTTCTTTGTTAATAAAAAAAACAACGATCGATTTTGATGTTGGGATATAGGATTCAGGTTAGTTGATGGGGAAGAGAATATCATAGGGCCTGTTGTTTAAAAGTAAAATGGGATCGTATCTTGCAAGGCATGCGCCCAGATCACTTGGTTAGGTCACTGGCCTCCACAGCTTAGGTCGTGGGTTCAAGTCTCGCCCCCCCCCCCCCCTCTTTTTTCTGTTTTAATTCCTTTTGCTATTTTCTAATATAAAGAAATGTATTAAACCCTAAATAAACTTTTATAGATCAAACAAATGCATTTTAGTATTTTTATAAAAACAGAAAATATAAAGTAAATGTTTTAACTATTCAATTTTATTAAACACATATTAAAACACTTGCAAATCCTCAAATAAATAAAATAAATGATTTGTTTAGTCAATTTTAGTTATGTTACCTTATTTATAAATTAATAATGCTTATTAAACAAATTATAATGAAATGTTTAAGCTCTTTTAAATACATAAATAATTATTTTGGCAAGGATGATTATTTAAAACATTTTAAATCTATAAAAAAAATACTTAAATAATTATTTTAGATAAATAATTATACAAGTTCAATTAATTACATTTATAACCTACATTTTTTTTAATAAACTCTTTTATAATTCATTTAAATCAAAGAGACTATTTAATAGTTTAATTAAAACTTATCCCATTCCATAATTTTATTACTTTTTTGAAAAATTATATAAGTGGATTCAAACCTAATTGCTATATAATTAATCAGAAATCTTAATAAATTCTAAACTACTTTTATTATTTCAAAACTAGTCATGAACTTACATTTTCCTATAAAATCTATATACAATCTTATATCCAATCACAAACCCTATAAAACCCTATGAGACTCTAAATCTTAGGATTTCCCCATTGTCCATTTAGACATACATTGAATTTAGAGTACATTTACCCATGTAGGTTTATTGTGAGAGTTCCTCATGAGACCTAATCATCTTTATCCAATCATTACTAGCTTCATTACAGGTGAGTTTCATAGCCCCCTTTCTCTTTACTATTGTTTACAAATACTCGGGGTGGAACATGTTTACATACTATACTTACCAAATTCAATACCAATGTTCTCATGCTATTTACTATGTGATTTATGTCTTAAACTGCTTGGTGACCATTACATGTGTTCATGCTAGTACATTCATTAACCTGCTACCGAGGCCTAAGGTAGTACCTAACATGATCATTTATAGGGGAATCCGATTCCAGTTAACACGAACCTTGGCGGGTTTTGTGTGTACCATATTACTATTTTTCCATAACACAATCAGTGTGATTGTACTTACAAGTTTTCCATTTACTACGGATTGAATTGTACGCTTGGAACTTTGTATGTTTTCACATTTATGCCATAGTTAGGCTTTGAACAGTATTGAATTATAAACACTTTTTACTTAACTTTTGTTAGTGTCAAAACCTATGTTACTCACCAACTACTTGTAGTTGACATTTACTCACATGTTTCAGGTGCACCAGTTGAGGACACTACATGATCACATAGGACAATGGACCTAGCCTTAATAAAGACTGAATTTAACTTATGTTATGTTTGAACTCCTTGATTTCCATTTCTACTTGCAACGGATGTTTTAATTATGATGAAATAATATTATCACTTGTTAATAGATGATCATGTGCTTATGAACAACCGCGTCAGCCCCGACGTATAATCCGCCGCCGGCCGGGGTGTGACACACACTAACCCCTCGTTCACCTTTTGTTTCTGTCGGGAAATCACCCTTGTCGACGGATTTGCGGTGTGGCCATTCCTGTGACACCCAGCATTTCAGGTCAATATCCATATTACATAAATGCACGTTCATACTTATTATTTCCTGATATTTTATTTTGAGTAAGTAAGTCAAGGAGTCTAGCAAAGGAGTTTATTCCATGTTTAGTAATTTTTAAAGAATTACTAGAAAAAATAAGCAGTATAACCCGACTAAATACGAATGTTAATAGTTAAATTAAATAACCAGAAAAACATATATATATATATATATATATATATATTACACAAAATTTACGTTGAACTATAATTTATTTCTAAGACTAAATCATATAATATACGTAAAAGTAAAATAATGGACTTTTCGAAGACATTACTATGTAGCGCCACTTTTAGGTACTCATACCTACAAATAATCACCTCAACGAATTATACAAACCAAGATTTCAATATTTTCTTTAACGAGCCATAAACTGGTTAAAATTATAATACCGTGAGAAATCTAAACCGAATTAATTTACCTTTTAAAAACTCTAAACAATATTAAGTTACACTTAAATCAAATTATTTGATTTAATTAACCCTAAACCCAATTCCTCATTCGGACGAGACAAGTGGGTCTTTCCCCCCCCCCCCCCCCCCAACTCCTTGACTTTCTTAACCAAGTTTCAGAGAGAAACCATACCTTAATTGTGAGGATTCTGATATAAACCATACCACTTCAATCACCTTTCTCACAATTCCTTTCATCACTCTCATTTTCTTACGGCAATCTTCCCAATTCTCTACAAGTCGAAGTCAAGTTTTAAGGAAAAATCCACCAAAATTCGGTGTTTTAAGAAGAATTTCAAGTATTCCTAAAGAGAGTTTAGCAAAAGATTCAAGACCACTTCTCTGTTTCTCTCAAAATCATCATCTCTGTTCAGAGGTAAAAACTCGATACCATCCATATTATTTTCTTTAAAACTGTAGCTAAACATACAAATCGTTCGAACGCAAGTAAGATAACAAGAAAAGTGTGTCAAATTCAAGATTAAAACATAAAAATATGCAAGACTGATTCTGTCAATCAAAAATTTCAGTAATCGAAACTAGGAGTTTCGATACCTGTTGTTCAATCGAAACTAGGAGTTTCGATACCTATTACTCAATCGAAACTAGGAGTTTCGATACCTATTGCCCAATCGAAACTAGGTAGTTTCGATACTATTTTTGCAGATCGAAACTAGGTAGTTTCGATACCCAATTTACTCAATCGAAACTAAGTAGTTTCGACATCTGTTCTGTTCAATCGAAACTAAGAAAGTTTCGATACCTGTTCATCAGCCCCATGGGGCAGTAACTTAGAACTATTTTTTATAACGAAACAAGTGTTGAAAAACTAAAAAGACATTTAAACAAAAGCAATCAGATCTGCTAAGTCGGGTGAACAACTTGCGTTTAAGACGGGTTAGGATACGGATAGGCGAGTCTGCTATTATCCAAATATTTGCTAGCATTCATACTGTCGAGGTGAGTTTCACTAATCCCCTTTTTCTAAAGTTTTGAAATGATTTGGGGTGGAAACATACTTGTAAAAGACTTTTGTATATAAATGAATTGAACTAATGATCTGACCGTATGTGTGTATTGAGGGAAAAGTAAAGCGCTTAAAGTCCTCTGAATAAATTAGTAACCATTAGCTATGGATTTAGCCCGGGATTATATGAATAGTACTATTGGGGGTGACGCCTCCGGTCATGGTTAGTCGCGCTAACCAGGGGTCCAAATGGCCGAATGACCGCATATTGTCTTACTCGCAGAAAGGCGGGGGGAGGCATAGAAAGTTGGGGTTTGGTTACGGTCTCGTACATTACATACTATTTTGTATTCCTTGCAAGCTTACAAATGGGGTCAATAGGTCGGATTAGTATTCATATTCGTCGGTAATATATGCAAAAGGGTTTTGATCAGGTTTAAATAAAAGAGTTATGATCAGGCTGAAGTGATCAGGTTTTAAATAAAAGAGTTCTGATCAGGCTAAAGTGATCAGGTTTTAAACAAAGGAGTTCTGATCAGGTTAAAGTGATCAGGTTTAACAAAGAGTTTTGATCGAAAAATGATCAAATTTAAACATTGGGTTTATGATAACTCTTTATAATAACTTGTGAACTCACCAACCTCGTGTTGACATTTTTAAGTATGTTTTCAGGAAATTGAACGTGGTCATCAGGTTAACAATGTAGGATACATGCATGCACGTGGATACGGCTTTTGGGAGGATTTCTCTTGTATAACTCATGGTCTTGAGTCATATTTGCGAAATCTTAAACTTTTGTAAACTCAAGTTGATATTTTGCGATGTAAATATTTTAAACTCGATTATGTATCCAATTACGTGTATGTGTTTGCGGTAATCATATGCTTTGGAAACCAGTGAATGTTACGCCTCGCGTTTCCGCCTAGGCGGGGTGTGACAATTCCGGATATCTAGGTCGCCGGATTTGCGGCCCTCACCACCGGAATGTCGTCGCCACCCTCTCCTGTCTCCACTCGAATGCCGCTGCCGACGAAGGGGGGTCGCCAGAAACCTTGGCCGGCTCCTTTCAAAAATAATCACAAGGAGCTTGATTTGAATCAAGAAGAAATTGAGAGAGACATTAGGGAAGCAATGGGGATTGGGGAGTGTGTTGGTCTACATATGGAGGGTTTTGAAAACCAACTCAGGAAGATTATTACAGAAGATCTGGGTCTGGCGGAGGTTAACTAGGTCAGGAATCTTAAGAGGGCTCATAACTTGGATCAGTCTCAATTCAATTCGGTGGTGGTGGAGGCTTCGGGAAGGTCAGGGGGTCTCGTTTCTATCGGGAATTCAGGTCTCAATTCAATTTGTTTTAAAACTTGGTGGTGGTGGTGGTAGTGGGGTGGTGGTGGTGAGGAGATGAGGGAGGGTAAAATATATAACTTTTTAATCATTTGATTCCTTGAGGGGTATTTTAGTCTTTTCATAAAAAATTTAACAGAAAATCTAACAGAGTTAGTCATCTGGACTCAAATGGTTATAAAAAACAAAAGTCAGGTCACAAAGCGATGAAAAAAAAAGAGCAGGGACTCAAATAGTTAAAACTGGAAAACCTCAGGGACTCAAATAGTAATTTACTCTTTGTATTATTATAAAATGAAAATAGTTATACGTGATTAAAAGTAAGGTTGTCAATTTTCGACACGACCTGTTTACATGACACAACACGCAATTAAGCATGTTTGGGTTTGAGTTAAACGGATATGGGTAATAAACAGGTCGACAAGATTATTACACGACTAAAATCGTGTGTAAACAAGTTCAGCCCGTTTAACTCATTTATAACACAATTAGACCCGTTTAACTAATCTTGTTAAATGATTAACAGGTTAACACAACCTGCCTGACGATGCTACTAATTAAAAAGTTAATATACAACCGGAATATATATGTAGGGGAGGGTTCTAGAGAAAACCAAGACTTAGGCAAAAACCAAGAAAACCAACTTTTGACCACTGATTAAAAATGATCAACGGATGAGATTAATCAGTGGCAAATCTATAAAAATCATAAGTTTTATTGATTAATTTTAATGGTTCAAAGGTAATTTAGGCATATCACCACTTTTAAATTACTTTTTATTTTAGGAAATCCCTTGAAAATCTCACTCTCTCACTCCTATCACTTTCATCCATTCATCTAGGTGTCTCCTTCTAGTTACTTTTTTAACTTGTTTTTTAATAAACAATCAAAGACATGCTAACAAGCAATCAACAAGTAAAACCTTTTCATAAATTTTTGATATGTTTACATATGTGTTTACGTATGTGTAAACAGATTTATATAAGTGTTTATGTATATGTGAACATGTTACAAGTGTGTTTACGTATATGTAAACAACAAACATTAATGAAAAAGTAGAAGCTCACAGACAAATTACGTAACTGATATAGCGTGTTTACGTATATGTAAACGATAAAAAATAACAAAAAAGAACGTAACTGATATAGCATGTTTACGTATATGTAAACGATAAAAAATAACAAAAAAGAAGAAACTGACAAACTTATTATGTAACTGATGTATATAAACATGTGATTACGTATATGTAAATGATAAAAAATAACAAAAAAGACAAAACCCACAAACTTATTATGTAACTGATGTTTATAAACATGTGATTACGTATACGTAAACGATAAAAAATAACAAAAAAGAAGAAACCCACAAACTTATATGTAACTGATGTTTATAAACATGTGATTACGTATATGTAAACGATAAAAAATAACAAAAAAGAAGAAACCCACAAACTTATTATGTAACTGATGTATGTAAACATGTGATTACGTATATGTAATATGGGTTTACATATACGTAATCCATTGAATTGAAATTGAAAACTCTAATACAACCATCATATCGGCTTCTCTCTCCATTTCCGCCACCGCCTAGAACATCAAGAACACATACCTCATCAACACCGCCACCACCACCATCATCGTCTTCCTCCGATGTTGTTGCTTGGTGCGACCTCCGCTCATCAACGTCGCCCAGGGGTGGCTCAACCTATTTGGAGGCCTAAAGCGAAACATTAAATTGGGACCCTTTCTAAAAAATTTAACATTTTTAGCAATGTTTTTAAAACCGGGCCGGTGATCGAACCGGTCATCCTAAAGGTTTACTGGTCGGACCGGATTCAAGAACCGGATAACATTATAAATGATTTATGAATTAAAAATACACATAATACAAAATTCTAAAAACTATATTTATATAGACTAGAAAAATATAAAAAAAATATTATTAAAAATGTTAAAACTCATTAACATGAAATCTATCAAATCAACAATTTATTGAAAAACATTAAAAATCATTTTAGCTGCAAAGGAGATTCTATAAGATCTTAAATGATTTCTTTTAAAAAAAAATCAATTACTTCTCTACTTTCACAACTTGCAAGCCTATTTCTTCTCCATTTTTTTTCTTTCTTCCACATCTAGTGTTTCTATTCTCATTTCTTCTCTCTCTCAAGTATTCCTTTGCAAACAAAAGTGATCGATCGATCTCCTCATGCAGAAAGGGGAATGAAAAAAGAAGGTCCAGTACAAATCCTCTCTGCTCCGCCTCCACATCTAATCTTTTTTTTTTCTGAATCGTTCCAGATCTGGCAGAAAACATTCTGCTCATGCGTTCTTCTTCTTCTTCTTCATTGCTCCCAGATCCGACAACCGCATGCAACCATCTTCTCCGGTTCGTCTGGTCCGACCACCGGATCTCTGCAGGACCGTTTTAGCATACAAAACCGGACCGCCTAGACCACCGGTTCCCGGTTCGACCAGCCGGTCCGGGTTTCAAAACACTGCTTTTTAGTGACCAAATTCATACTTTCTATTTTAGCAGTCAACTCTAAAACATATACTTGAATGAAACAACAAAACAAACATGAGAAAATAAGAATAATTAATGAAGATAACACCTAAATCCGTGAAACGAAATGTTCAATGGAATCTGATTCTGAATCAATGATGTCCCGTGATTTCCAGCAAGTGATTCTGATTTAGCAAGCTCTGTAAGGCCATACTTCAACTATCTCATCACATGATATTATGTTCAAACCGAACAGAAAACAACAACATTTATCCTAATTCTTGTTCATGAGCATCACAAAATGACCTCTTTAAATGAGTCATGTTGAAGCATGTTCATCAAAGGAGGGATCATACTGTTTCTTGGCTTCACACCAATTACTAACACTATTAATATTCAAATTGAACAGAAAAGCATACCTTTCTGCTAACACTATCCTTAATTAATCAAAAATATTATTCAAGAAATGTCTTTATTAATAGCACGGAGAACTTTTTGTTTTTAAATTCTGAAAATATGTATACGTGTTATATTTCACATACATTAAAATGATTAATTTAATTTGTATTATTTTTTGGAACACTTTGTCTTGTTATGTACACATCACTGTAGCTCAAAGACGGCCGGTACGTGACATGTGTTCACGAGCAGCGACAACTAGAACCCTCCTTCAACAAGAAAACAGAAAGACCTCCACTTTACAAACAGACCTAAAACAATGGTCACACCGAGTTCCGACTCGGACCTCACTCGGATAATGCTCGGAGTGAACGAGTCCAGCATCAAAGGATATCCACATGCTTCAATCAGCAGCAAATCGGCATTCGATTGGACTTTAAAAAAGATCATCCGCTCCAATACCACTGGATTCAAGCTCCTCTTTCTCCATGTCCAAGTTCCTGACGAAGACGGTATTCCTCTTTCTCTATACGCTCTTGTTTACGTCCTTCTTATAATCTACTTTGTGTATGGATCGTTGAACCGATTTTAGGGTTTGTGAAGTCAAAATTTAGGCGATCGAGGTTTTGACTTTGTGTTATTTGCTATTGTACGCCATCATGATTATTGATAACAGTTTTGATTGGCAATTATGGTGCTGATTTTGAGTTTGGTGGATTTGTATGTTGAAATCAGAAGCTTTTAGACTTTAATTGAACTTCAGTTCTACGTGAAGTAATTGTAGGGTTTATGGAATCAAATTTTAGGCGATTGTGGTTTTGCCTTTGTGTGATTTGATATTGTATGCCATGTGATTGTTAAAAACAGTTTTGATCCAATGCTACTGGTGTTAGTTTTGAGTTTTGTTTGCTGGAAGTTTTGGTACCTGGTTTTTAGGGCTTTTTTGGTGGAAATATTTGTTGAAATTGACTGATTTTGCTCATTGTTCTTCCTTGTCTTCATATTAAGGCAACAAATTGAGTGTATCAAGCTTGTCTTTGATCAGATATTGTAATTTATTCCTTAGAGGAATAACTAGCTTCTTTTGTGCCAAGATTAGATCCTATTTACGTGCGTTTTATTTTGTCTACAAAGAGCACTAATCGAGAAGAAGGTTGGTTTTGATGGTTATTCATGGTTCCATATATAAGATATCGGCCATATAACTGTGAGGGTCGTTCAATATAGAACCAATTTTAAGTAGAGAACTATGATAATAGCATTAACACGTGTACCTATTGATCTAACTATGAGTCTAAGATACATAAGGCGGTTATGTTGACCGTGTTATGTACTGCATGGTAAAAAATCATGTTAGTTGTGATTGGTGGGGCCTGGGGGACCCCTAGGGCGAGTTACCAAAAATGAACTTTTTTATCCGTTTATTAGACATGATGTACACCATGCTGACTTGCAAACCTACTTCCATAGGCTTCATTGTAATAAGCTTGTGAGATTATATTTACCAAAATATTGATTGTCACTCGTATATTTATGTAAAATGATTAGTTCCAGAATGGAACATGGAAACAGTATATCACAGGATTCAGTGTCTATCATCAAGATATGGATGGAACTGCATTTGGGTCCCCTTGTTCCACTTTCTGCATTATCATTTACCTCATTGCTCCAGTTTTGTTTTCCTTCAGTTGTACAAACTATTGATCAATATTTATGTCGTGCTAGCTTTTGATGAAGTTGATAGTATATACGCCTCGCCGGAAGATTTTAAAGATGCCAGTCATAAGGACAAGATTAGAGGATCTCATCTGCTGGAGTACTTTGTGAAGAGAAGTCATGAAATAGGGGTTCATCTCTCTCTCACACACACATATATATACATACATACACATATAGGGTGGTATCTGGTCTGATGATGGTTAAAATTTTGATAGGTTGCATGTGAAGCATGGATTAAGAAGGGGGATCCCAAAGAAGTAATCTGCCATGAGGTTAAAAGAGTCCAGCCAGACCTCCTTGTTTTGGGAAACAGGGGTCTTGGTCCTTTTCAGAGGTATATGAATACTTTTGTCTCAATTGGTTGTTTTAGTAAAGGATTAAACAGAATGAATGGTAGCATTATGCTAAATTCTTTTTCATCTGTTGTGAATAGGGTATTTGTAGGTACGGTAAGCGAGTTTTGCGTGAAGCATTGTGAATGCCCGGTTGTAACAATAAAACGCAGTGCGGATGAGACTCCCCTGGACCCCGTAGATGACTGATTCTTCAGTAATCGTGTCGATACACTTGAGACTATGTTGCTGTTGATTTTTAAGTTCACTTTACGGTTTTCATTTTTTTGTGTGGCTTGAGTCTGTGTAGGATAATGTGAGTCGGTTTTCAATGATGAATCATGTGTTAAAACTATTAACATGCAAACTGAAGATGAGCCTGATATGCATACGGTGTAATCGAGCCAGTTGGTTTTTACTTTGAGTTTGAGCTTGGTTTGTTTAACTTAAGAGTACATGAGTTCAAGAGCTCTACTCAATCCGTACTCTATTTTTAAAACTCTAGTCCAACTTGTTTATCATCAACGTAGTAAAGCCATACGTTAAAGCTTGGACTCAAATTTGTTCATTAAATGAGCTCCAATATAGACTTAAACTTGTTTAAAGTCGACTAGATTTAAGCTTGTTTAAACTCAGCTCGATCCAAGCCTTTTGAGAGTCGGTCTCGACTAGCTCGTGGTTCGGCTTGTTTACACCTGAATGTGCCAGCCAAAATAACTTCAAAACCAAGATGGGTCTTATCGATAAGCAAAAGCAGGTAAAAGAGTCATAAAAGAAAAACAAACAGTAACCACATACTTAATCTATTTTAATCCTACAAATTTCTACACCTCTCAAAAACAAACACCAAAAACTCACTTCCCCCTCATTTTAACAACCTTTTCAAGAACCTCGTGCATCCCTCCTTGCAAACTTGCCTTCACATCTGCACTCATTTCACTTTCTCCACAGATCTGCACCATTTCACTCATCCACTCCAGCTTCTGCTTGATGAACGCCAGCACCGATGTGTCATCCCCGTCTCTCTTTTTATCAGTCTGTTCGCGGGACCCTTCTTCAAACACGGAGCTCCGGAAGGATGAAACCAGCTCTGTAACTGCCGGAAGGTTCTTCTCTTTTTCCACAAAAGATGAAGGGTCAAGGGCTGCGCGTAACAGCCCGTCCAACACCTTGGTCACATTCACACCGGTATCCGCCGCCTTCTTTTGTTCTTGAGAATCAGACCCTTCACGCACGCGTCTCTTTTCACGGGTTCTCTTCCCGCTGCTCTTCTTCAATGAATCCTCAGGTTCGGTTTTTGGCTCAGCGGCCATTTCCGGAACTTTCTCAGGTTCGGCTTTTGGTTCTTTGAACGAGCCTGAACCCGTACCTGAACCTAAAACTGAAAACTTCCCGCTCCCGATCCCGATCGGACTTAAGTAAGGCGGTGACAGATATCTGCTCTTCTTCCTTTGGCGTGGCGACATTGTTTCCTCTTCAACCCCGCCGCCACCACCGGTGCCGCCACCGCTGTCATGGTCGCTTTCAGGTGTTACCGATACCACCAACGTCTTCCTTTTCCTGTCCCTCCTCCCTCCATCTTTAGTCGTTTTCGCTTTCTTGATTTTAGATTCATCTTCTCCCAACAACTCCGCCACACTCTTCTGCTTCCTTTTCTGATACAACTTATCATCACCATTCTCGGGACTCTCCGAAGGCCCGATGATATCAGAATCAGCAACCCCGCTTCTCGTCTCCACTTCAAGACCTTCAATACACTTTGGATCATGGTAATCCACCAACAAGTGACCGCCTTTTTTAGTATAATAAAAAGCACTCAAACAACTTTTCAGTACAGTAAGTTCAAGATCAACCGGTTTCGTACCCAGCTCCATTGTAGCATAAGCTTTCAAGGTTGAAACAATATCAACCGGCTCTATTCGATCCATCAAAACCTTAATCGTGTTACCTTTTGGCACACGCGCTCCTTCCTTAATCCCCTTGTTAACCATACCGGCATTTTCAGTTATACTACCGGTTTGACATTTACAAATCAATTCCGCCTTCACATGCCTACTGACCTCTTCCAGAACCTTCTGAACTGCATTCACAAACTTCTTGGAGTCACTCTGCTTCGACATTTCTTGAAAGTTATCGATAAAGGGTTTCAACTGTGAAGGTGAACACCACGAAAATGACCCGTCTCCAAAATATGCAACCAAGAGTCCATCTTTACGCTTTAAAGTAGCTGCGTAATCAGACGCATCACACGGATCATATATCTGCCCGGGCCACCAAGGGTGACTCTTGATCTTCCCCCACACGAAATCACCAACAACAAAATCATGACCTTCTTCTTCTTTATCTTCCCGGTTCTCAACATTTTCCTCATCGTTCTTGCTCATATCTTTCTTTGATTCAACAATTTCAGCCCCATTATCGATGTCCATTGGATCCCGAATCGCATTTTCGTCACGCTCATCGGCCAATACCCCTTCGAAAACAGGGTTTTCATGACTTCCATTCTCACCTGCCAAAGAACCATCCACATCCATACCCACAGATGTTCCATTTTCACTGCAATTTACCTTCTTACCCTCATCTTCATCAACCAAATTACCAAAAACCCCTTCTCCCTGATTCTTCATACACTCATCTTCCTGTTGAACCATCTTAACAACAGAAACCTCAGTCTTTTCAACAACTGTTGTTGTAACAACCACCGACCTCAAATCATCACCAACTGTTTCCTCCATACTAGGTTTCAAGATTGTTTGAGGATCATCACTTTCCTGAGAAATTGGAGAAACCCCACTTAGGGTTTTACTTTTTACGTTCTTCTCTTCAGTCATTTCCATTTCTAGAAACAAATCCAAGAACACAAAATCAAGATTTACCTAAAACAAAACAAATTGATTTAAAACAAAAAAATATTATAGATACCCATCAATCAAAACCCCACTTTTAGGGTTTTCAAACCGCCATTGACAATTAAGAGCTTTGCTTTTAGCTGAAACAACTCAAAACCCACTGACACACAGTAAAAATCAACGACATCAAATCATAAATAAAAGCATATGGGTTTTGCACGAATTTGATGAAAACCCTAAATCTACGAACAGGCGTGGAAACAAAATGATCGGTGAGAAGAAATACCTGAATCTTTAGAGCACGAAAGAAGGTCTGCTGAAGGTGCGTGATTAATGGGTGGGTGTTTTGAAAGTTGGATTAATAATTAAAAAAGAAATCTTGATTTTAAGGAAATTGGGGGAAAAGGAAGAAGATAATGGTGTTAAGAGTAGGGAAGGTGGCCGTCAAAAAGACAAGGGTAGTAATATTAAAGTCACCAAGCGGTGACCTTTGAAGGTGTACACGATGCCGTACGTTTGTGCTCGCTAATTGCTATCAACCTTTGATGTGTTGCAAAATAGCGGATCGTAAATGTTTTTCCACGGTCCAGAATTTAGATTATTAGGCCATATGCATTATTATTATTATGTAATGTTATATCGTGAAACAGTCACGCGTCGCCCTTACGTGAGGGGTGCGTGAAATGTGGTCTCGGGAGCAACACTCATGGTCGTGGAAGGGAATGATCATTTGACTATTTTAAGAGCCGGGTGACACCTCAACTCACGCACATACTACATCGCCCCTACGTGAGTGGTGTGTGAAATGTGGTTTCGTGGGCACACTCACGGTCGTGGAAGGGAACGATTAATTTGATTTTTTTAAGAATCAGGTGCCATCTCAACTCGCACACACTACGCCTCCCTTACGTGAGTGGTGCATGAAACCGTTGAAAGTTTGGTTTGTTTTTGTAATTTCAAGTAGTAGAGGGACTAGTTTGATTTTTGTATTCTTGTTTTGTATAAGTAGAAGTTTGTTTGGGATTAGTTTGTTAACATCTCAGAAAGGTTCATTTAATAAAAAGTTAGTTTCTCTTAATCTTTCTTGGTTGATTCCTGTTACCTACAACAAATTGGTATCAGAGCTTCAGGTGGAAGCTCGATTCGAAGGATAGAATCTCGATATCTCAAAGGGAACTCACTGATTCGAAGGATTCAATTTGGATTTTGAGATTCGGACAGAATTACGAAAGACGATCAAGAACGAAGATGGGAGACGCAGAGAACAATCGAGCCATCATGATTAGGGATAACTTCACGACCATCCCGCTTCAATGTCCCCTTCTTACCACCACCAATTACACCATATGGGCCATGAAATTGAATGGAATCTTCAATGTCCATGGCTTGTGGGAAGTAATTGAACCAGGTGTGGGTGTTCAAATTGATGCCAAGAAGAACAACGCTGCAATTGCGTATTTGTTCCAAGCAATGTCAGAGGAATTGGTCCTTCAAGTAGCGAGTCTTACAACAGCCACAGAAATCTAGAATTCGCTGAAGACTAGATTTGTAGGTGTTGATCGGGTCAAGAAAGCCTGATTACATACACTGAAGAATGAATTTGAAACCATGCGGATGAAAGAAGGGGAGGATATAGATGAGTTCTTCGACAAGTTAAGTGCAATGTCATCAAGAGCCAGTGACCTTGGTGAGCCATTTCAAGAAGTGGTGTTGGTAAGAAAGTTTCTTGACTCTGTACCTAAAAGGTTCATTCATATAGTGGCCTCCATAAAACAATTTGTGGATCTTGATACAATGCTTCTACAAGAGGCAATTGGACGGCTAAAGGCATTCGAAGAAAGAACAGGAATGAAGAACAAGTCAGGTACAGTTAAGGATGATCAATTGCTACTCACCTACTCTGAATAATAGTCAAAGAAAGATAATGATTCAAAGAGTAGGAAGTGGGAAAAGAATGATCAAACCACCAAGTACCAAAAGGGTGGACATTATAAGTCCAATCAGAAAAGGAGGTTTGGAGATAATGAACACTCAAAGTCACAAAGATAGGGAGAGTTCAAGAAAAAGGATAAGTCTAAGATAAAGTGCTTCAAGTGTGATGTCTATGGACATTACTCAACTGAGTGTCCAGGCTTAAAAGACAAGGGACACAGAAGCAAACTTGACTCAAATTGTGGAGGAGGAACCTGACTTGTTAATGACTGTAAGTGAAGAAGTCAAGAAGGAGATGGTGTTCTTAAATGAGCATAAGGTGGTTCCAGCCAATTTTGAGTCAGATTTGTCTAAAGAATCAAAGTGGTACTTGGATAATGGAGCCTCAAACCACATGACTGGGAATCAGACAGTGTTTTCTAGTCTTGATGAAGGGGTGGGAGGCAAGGTCAGGTTTGGTGATGGATCTTGTGTAACAATTGAAGGGAGAGGATCAGTTGTTCTTGAAGGAAAAGGAATGGAGCAAAGGCTAATGACTGATGTATACATTATTCCTCATTTGAAAAGTAACATCTTAAGCCTTGGCCAAGCAATTGAAGGTGGTTGTGAAGAAAGGATGAAAGATGAATGCCTATGGATGTTTGACAGAAAGGGCAGGCTGCTAATGAAAGTGCTAAGGTCACCTAACGGATTATACAAGATAAAGTTGAAGATAGGGGTACCAATATGTTTTCATGCCAAGTTAGACAATGTGTCTTGGTTATGGCATGGAAGAATGGGTCACACTAATTTTGAGTCACTAAGGATTATGACAAGTAAAAACATGGTACAGGGAGTTCCTTCAATCAAAAATCATGCTCAAGTTTGTGAGGCATGCCTAGCAGGGAAACATTCAAGGCAGACCTTCCTAGTGGAATCTCATTATAGAGTTGCAATACCTCTTGAATTAGTCTCAATTGACTTGTGCGGACCAATTCAACCCACTACTCAAGGAGGCAACAAGTATTTCTTGCTAATTGTTGATGACTGTACTAGGTATATGTGGGTTTATATGTTGAAAACCAAGGATCAGACATTTGATGTTTTTAGTTCATTTAAGTTGAAAGTAGAAAATGAACTAGGATATAAGATTAAAGGCTTAAAGTCAGATAGGGGAGGAAAGTTCTTGTCTCAAGAATTTACTCAATTCTATGAAAAGGAAGGAATAAGGAGGTTGTTGACAACACCTTATTCTCCTCAGCAGAATGGGACAGTGAAAAGGAGAAATAAGTCAATTCTAAATATGACTAGAAGTACGCTGAAAGCTATGGCTCTACCACAAGATTTTTGGGCAAAAGCAGTGAGACATTATGTGTATTTGTTGAATATAAGTCTTACTAGAGCTTTGAAGAATCAAACTCCCTATGAGGCATTAAAAGGCAGAGTTCCAAATCTTCAACATTTGAGAATTTTTGGGTGTGTTGGTCATATGAAAGTGATAAAGCCTGGTTTAAGAAAGTTGGATGATATGAGTATGCATATGGTCTACTTAGGGGTTGAAACAGGTTCAAAGGCACATAAAATGTATGATGTTGCCAATAGAAAGGTAGTGGTCAGCAGAGATGTGCAATTTGATGAAAGCAGGAAATGGAACTAGTCTGAGTATGTTGATCAAGTAAGCAGTGATAGCTCAAGTTGGGACGATTTCTGTGTGAATAATTATTTTGAAAGTCATGTATTAAATCTGGATAGTGGGTCTAGAGATCAAGGAAATAGTACATCTGGACCAGTCCAAGAGAATGCACAGACAGAACCATCTGGTGGCCAGGAGACAAGTTCACAAGAGCTTAATGATAATGGGTTGAGAAGGTCAAGCAGAGTTCTAGTTTTAAGTACAAGATTGAATGATTATGTACTAGATGGAAGGGTTACTTGTGGTGTCAACAGGCAAGAAGAAATTAATCATGTTGAATCATTACTAGTTCAAGAAGGGGAACCAATTTCTTATCAAGATGCAGTAAAGGAAAAAGTATGGAGAAGGGCAGTGGATGAAGAAATTTATGCTATTGAAAAGAACAACACTTGGGTTTTGACAAACCCTCCACTGAAATGTAATCCAATAGGCCTGAAGTGGGTGTACAAAGTAAAGAGGGATGTTGTTGGCAATATAACCAAATACAAAGCAAGGTATGTGGCTAAAGGATATGTTCAACAATTGGGCATAGACTTTGAAGAAGCTTTTGCACCAGTGGCAAGAATAGAGACCATAAGGCTGATTCTTGCTCTATCAGCTAAACTGAATTGGAAAGTATTTCATATGGATGTTAAAGCAGCATTTTACATGGAGAGTTGAAAGAAAGTGTGTATGTGAAGCAGCCTGAAGGGTATGAAAAGAAAAGGGTTGAATCAAAATTGTACAAACTGTCAAAAGCTCTGTATGGGTTGAGACATGCACCAAGGGCATGGAATTTAAGATTGGATGCAGTTTTGAAAGAATTATGATTCAAAAGATGCCAGCATGAACAAGGAGTGTATGTTAAGTCCAAAGAAGGGTCATTATTAATTATAGGAGTCTATGTTGATGACATACTTGTAACTGGGATTAATCTGGTGGAAGTTGAAGCCTTTAAGCAGCAGATGAAACTTAAGTTTGAAATGACAGATTTGGGATTATTGTGTTACTACTTGGGTATAGAAGTTGCACAAAGTACAAAAGGAATTGTGATAAAGCAAACTGCATATGCAAGTAAAGTAGTAAAGATGGCTGGGTTAGAAGATTGCAATGAAACAAAAATACCTATGGAACCGGTCTGAAGCTGTATAAGATAGAAAGTGGGGCAGGAGTAAATCCAACTAAATATAGGAAGTTGGTGGGTTCTCTAAGGTACTTAACTCAAACAAGACCAGATCTGAGTTATGCAATGGGTTATTTGAGCAGGTTTATGCAAGAGCCCAGGGAATCACATTTAAAAGCAATGAAACATTTGATTAGATACATCAAAGGGACACTGACTTTTGGCATTAAGTATGGCATAAATGAAGGAGGTACTCTTGAAGGGTATAGTGATAGTAATCATATTATTGACAGTGATGATGGCAAGAGTACTTCAGGGAATGTGTTTTATTATAATGAGTCTTTAATTTCTTGGTTTTCTCATAAGTAGCAAACAGTGGCATTGTCTGCAAGGTGTTTGGTTACATGGATTGCTTGAGAAGATCACATGAAGAAAAGAGGATATTGTGGTGTTATATGTGGATAATAAGTCAGCAATAGCTCTTATGAAAAATCATGTTTTTCATGGAAGATCAAAGCACATAAACATTATATGCCATTTTATAAGGGAATGCATAGAAAGACGTCAAATTCGGGTTGACTTTGTTAGTGGGAGTATACAAAAGGCAAACATTTTGACTAAGGCTTTGCCAAGAGCGAAATTTGGTGAAATGAGGTTCTTGTTGGGAGTTGAAGATGTGAAGGATGGAACTTGAAATTAGGAGGGAGTTTTGTTGAAAGTTTGGTTTGTTTTTGTAATTTCAAGTAATAGAGGGACTAGTTTGTATTTTTGTATTCTTGTTTTGTATAAGTAGAAGTTTGTTTGGGATTAGTTTGTTAACACCTCAGAAAGGTTCGTTTAATAAAAAGTTAGTCTCTCTTAATCTTTCTTGGTTGATTCCTGTTACCTGCAACAGAAACGTGGTTTCGTGATTGCACTCACAGTCGTGGAAGGGAACGATCAATTTGATTTTTTAATATTATTATTTAATAATATATTTATTTATCATCGGTTTCTTTAATAACTTTTGCTTGTTAGTTTAAAAAAAAACTAAATACACAGTTTGTTTGTTTTTTTCTAAACATTCCGATATCGTTTTCAAACAAAATATATGTTTTTGTATCGTAAGCGATTTTGAAACGTACTTGGATCGACATTTCAGAGGATAATGAAATCAATATCCAAGTTGTATTCAAAACAAATTTTAATAAAAACGGAGTTTTATTCACACCTCTCACTTTTATTCTCATATCACCTCTAATCGCTCTCCAAAATTATTTTTTTTAAATACTTATTATTTAAAGTTAATTTATGTTAATTGTTTAAAATAACTAATGAGATGAATTAAAAATTAATTTAAATCAATACTCCTGCTCACTTGATTATTACATATGTCTCACTCCATCAGGATTAAAGAAATTTCACTGGCGTATTACATATGACCTTATATACTAGAATTATAGTATCCGTCATTTGAAAAAGAAAATTCTTATTATAAAAAAAATTATTTATGTTACAGAAGTTTTATTGATATAAAATATCAAATTATTAATGTTACAGAAGTTATTTTATTGATATAAAATATCAAATTATTTTAGGAGATTATTTTCCTCTGATGGATGTAAATATATTGAATCCTTATAGGTAATGGTGAGAAAAAAAATCAAATAATCAAACTATAACCGAAATAATAAAGGAAAAATTACTAAAATAACATTTGACCAGTCAAACTTATTAAAAAGGATAAACTTTTTTAGCCTACTAAGTTGTGGTCATTTAGACCATTATTCGGCTGAAGCCAGCTAATTCAGCCTGCTTGAAAACCCGTGCCCAACTTTCTTTTGTCAGATTTTTAACCAATCAGAAAGTGACACGTAGAGGCTCTGAAACCCAAGCGCTTGAAGCCCACTTCCAAGTAGGCTAAGTCGGCGTGTTTTTTTTGCTCGATTTTAGCCTGTCATATGCCTTTCCTTAGCCGGCTATTTGCCTTTGTTTAGCTGGCAATTTTTCTGAAAATAAACACAACAATCATATAATAAGTAGTAAAAAACAATATAAGTTTAATGTTTTAAAATAAACACAACAATCATATAAAAAAGTAGTGCTAAAATAGAATATCAAATACAACAATATTGTCACACCCCCAAATTCCACTAACGGGTTTTTACCGTCAGGGGTGTGACAAACCAGGATCTCAGACATTAGTTACTTCAAACGACTTTATATGGGACTCAAAATGAAATATTATAAAGTCCAGAGTTAATATGTGGAATCGTTTAAACATAAATCAATGCGCAAAACAACGCGCCCAAGTTTAAGTAATAACAAAAACATAAATAGTGTTTGATAGTTTGACATGTGATGATAAAAGTCAATGACACCATGCATGACCTAACGTGATCATGCATATCGACCTGAGAAAACATGTAAGAAAACGTGTCAACACTAGGTTGGTAAGTTCACAGGTTTCAATAATTTGAAATAAAGCGTTTGCAGATTATGTACGTTTAATATGCATATCTATAGGTAGCTAACCTATGTTCATGTCTTACTAAAGCGCTCGCAACCGAAGCTGACAGTGTGTTTGTTTGTTTGCCTCTAGCCAGGTCTATCAACTCTGACTAATGTGTTTAGGCTAACATTACACTCGTTCGACCTCCAGTCAAGTTAGCACGACTAACTCGGGTGGGGCTTGTCAAGCACCAGTAGTACTATTAAACATTACCTCGCTAAGATTCATATTAATGGTCCGATGTGTGTGTAAGGACTTTCAATGATAGTGTGTTACGCTTAGCCTCAACAGTGACATCATATGAAGTACCATAATCAAAACAGTTTGGCATGTTCTCTCCCCCAAATTAAAATAGTAAAAAGGGGCCGTGAAACTCACCTGGATTGAGTAGTAGGTTGAATCACACAAGGATGAGATTAGGTGCATAAGTGTTAGCCTGCAACGGGTTACGTATGCCCTAGAATTATAAACATAGAAGTTAGGGACATATGGAACTTTTGTGACGATAACACGGAAGATTTGAATGTCCTAAAATATACGTAGGACCAACGAGTAGATGAATGTGTCCACGAGAAAAATGGTTTCTTAATATAATTATTAAGATAAGTATGTTTCGTGTCGAGAGTTTCTAATTACGAATTATATTAATAAATAAATATCCATATAGTTGTACCATTTAAATCATGGCTAGGAAAATAATATAACTATATATATTATTTTAAGTTCGTAGGACTAATAAAATAATCATTTATGTGGCAAAAATAATAAATATATTATTTTTATTCGAGTATATAATCGTGGGTAAATAATATAAATAATTATATTATTTATTAGTTTGAAACGTTTCACCAAGTTTATAAACATGGCGAAAATAATATATATAAATATATATTATTTTTAATTAGATTCACGGGTTGAAAATAATATAAATATATTATATATTCGGAGTCACGTTTTGAAAATAATATAAATATATTATTTTAAAAGTAGAAATAATATAAAAATGGGTTATAAAATCAAACCGAGCCTACGGGTGGTTTTACGAGGCTAAAACACATTAATATATTAATATAACAATATAGGGTATAGATTTTATATTAAAATAACACTTAAAAATGATTTAAAAACAAAAACAGGTGGAGAGACTCGAACCCGGGTCTCTCCCACACAAGCACACACACTTAACCAATCCCCCCGCTAGGGTATCGCATTAGGAAACCGGATCCAAAAGCCTTTTAACAAGGAACTCCAGTGAGCCCCTCTCCCACACTCACCCATGATCAATCCCAGCCCCAAAACCCTCGAATTTGATCACGTTAGATCAAGAATTCACAGGGGTTTTGTTAATCGCGTCGTGGCGACTCTGTAGATGGATTTAATTTGAAAAACATCGAGTTTATTATCGTTTAATTTGCAAATTCCATCGCCGAAACCCTAGAAATGAACACCAGATCGATTTGATCAAATTCTGTAAAGTCAAGGCTTAGAATCATATAGGCTTTTACTAATCGAGTGATTTCGAAACTACTGATATGATTTAATTTGATTCAGGTTGTGTCTAGTATCAAAAACCCCAAATCGATTATGAACAAACCCTAAGTTCTAGATCACGATTAATTCGATGTTATATGATAGAATTAACATGGGGCTTTTACAGAGCAACTGTAGAAGCATGTTTTAGTAACTATAGATTAAATTCTATGTATCGGTGTACTAGGCTAGTACGCAGGAGGGTGTTCCTGCGTACTTAGCTTGTTCACAATTTGGTCATGCGTACTTAGTAAGTACGCAAGGCAAGCCTTGCGTACTTAGCAAGTACGCATGACCAATGCCCTGCGTACTTAGCCAAGTACGCAAGTAGTGTTCCTGCCCCTATAAATAGAAGATTTATCTTCATTTGTAGGTGGAACTCTGGAACTAGGTTGAGAGGTGTCTGGGTCGGGACGAGCTCTCCCGACCCCTGGACCATGAGCTTAGATGAGAGATGTGTGCTCCTTCGGTATGTAGTCTGTAATACGGGATGACTTCTATGTTATGGATTAATTATTGTTTCATTCTCTTGTTTATGTTCGTGTTTCTCTGTCTCGTTTTCTTTGTTCCCACACAAATCACAGAACAGGCCCGTGTTATTTCCTCTGCGCGACGAGGCTCCAGGGACCTACAACTGGTATCAGAGCCTCGGTGTTCGTTGATTTATGTTCAAGATTCGAGTTGTAGGGTTTTTGGAGCAGATCTGAGTTAAGAAAGTCGCTACTTTTTCTATCAAAAATCCTTAGATTCGTCTTTGTTATCACTTCATTTGATGTTTGGAAGGCTGAGGGTTTGTTAGAAGATGATTTCTAAGCTTTTGGAAGCATCAATTTATCAGATCCAACACTTTTCGAGCATTCTCCTCAAGATCCGTCAAGAACAATGCTACTTTTTGTTAAGTACGCAAATTCAACTTTTCTACGTATTTACCAAGTACGCATAGGTTTTGCCCTGCGTACTTACTAAGTACGCAAGAGTAGTTGTCCTGCGTACTTGCTAAGTACGCATGAGTAGTTGGCTCTACGAACTTAGCATGTACGCATGGGCATTTGGCTTTGCGAACTTATCAAGTACGCATGGGTACTTGGCTTTGCGTATTTACTAAATACGCATGAACACCCTTTATTTGCGTATTTACTAAGTACACATGAACTAGCATCTGGGATTCAAAAAAAAATAATAAATAAATAAAAAAGTATTTTGGCGGG
Source organism: Smallanthus sonchifolius (assembly GCA_023525975.1). Classification (NCBI taxonomy): domain Eukaryota; kingdom Viridiplantae; phylum Streptophyta; class Magnoliopsida; order Asterales; family Asteraceae; genus Smallanthus; species Smallanthus sonchifolius. Next base: position 65,457,231 of record CM042031.1, on the reverse strand, counting down.
AAAACTTTCCTTGGCCAAATTTTTTAGGGATCATTTGAACGCGTGTTTCGGGCCATTTTTGAGAAGATAGTAATTTTGGTTTTTCCGGACCAGAATTTGTATACGATGTGGCTTGGCGAAACACGGACGAGATTTTTGTTGGATGATACCACTTTTCATAAATTGTTTAAGTGTCCATACGTGAAAATGTAGACTACGAGTATCCGGGATACTTATTTAATAGGGTATGAATGTTGAACTAATGGGAGCAATTGAGTCGTCATCGGCTAAAGGTCTCGTTCTATTTGTGAAGATGTGACTGCTTTGGGTCTTTCGGAAAAATAATCATCTTGTTTAGGTATTCAAACCTGAATATGTAGGCTACGAGTATCCGGGATACTTCTTTAATATGGGATGAATACTTGAACAACTTGAACCCAAGGATTTTCTGTTTTGGATCTTTGCAAAGGAATAAAAGAATAAAATCCTGGAGTTGGTTAGTTGTGCTTTTTGAGGATTTGAGTGACGTGATGATGAAGCTGGTAATAGTTTACAGAGAAATGAGGGGGATAAAATCTAGTATTCATGAGACATTAAAGAGGTGGTGGAAAAGCCGTTGGTACTTCCTATATATACCTTTTTAACGTAACATGGATCTCAACTATGATTTCTCATGTAAACTATATTTTTCGTGCTCATTGGTCAAGCCTGTGTTCAAGATTTGATGTGATTTAGTTATGATTGGATTTCTCATTTGGGATCTGGGCGGAATGCCAGATAGATAACCTAGTTATGGAACTTCACCGCGGTGAATGTATACATATTAGGAGGTGTGAACCAGGAATGAAGGTCTAATTGAAGAATGTTGGACTTCGGATTCATGATGATCATTGCTGAGCATGATTTTGTGTTTGATTCTATCGTGTGTTTTCAAGATAAAGCTGAATATTCGTTGGATTATTAGTTGAAGATGGAACCTTTTATCATTTGCCGACAGGATAGGAAACGTTCCCTTGTTTCTGGTATAGTCAAGAGAAGCTTACATTGAAAGGGGAAATTGGAAATGAACATCTTCGAGAATTTGGTTGACTCGTGAAGATACAGGATATAGTTGGACACAACTGGTGTGAAGACTAAAGTTTATATTACCGGAATTCCTATGGGAGCTGATTAGTTTGATGCAGGTTATTGGAAATTCAAACTCTCTATCATATGCCAACTGATTTGGAGGAATTCAAAGTTAGGGTGGAGGTTGCTACTGCTGAGAGGATGAACTACAATGAGTTGTGTTGGCTTAGTTGGTTCTTATTGAAGCACTTGGTTTGGTCTACAATGAAAGCTACAGTTAAGAGGGAGTCGGGTTTGTCATCACTCGGCAACTGAAGACTGAAGTTTAAAGATTTGAAGATCTCAAGTGGAATGCTAGAAGTTCAAGTCTCGCCAGAAGACACGTGATGTCATTAGTTTAGAGGGAGTCTGTTAGGACATTCTTTGTAAATTGATGATTATCAGTGTTAGTGATAGATAGAATTTGATGCTATAGTTAAGAGGGAGTCTGTAGAAGCATGTTTTAGTAACTATAGATTAAATTCTATGTATCGGTGTACTAGGCTAGTACACAGGAGGGTGTTCCTATGTACTTAGCTTATTCACAAGTTGGTCATGCGTACTTAGTAAGTACGCAAGGCTTTTGCCTTGCGTACTTAGCAAGTACTCATGACCAATGCCCTGCGTACTTAGCCAAGTACGCAGGTAGTGTTCCTGGCCCTATAAATAGAAGATTGTTTTCATTTGTAGGTGGAACTCTGGAACTAGGTTGAGAGGTGTCTGGGTCGGGACGAGCTCTCCCGACCCATGGACCGTGAGCTTAGTTGAGAGATGTGTGCTCCTTCTGTATGTAGTCTGTAATACGGGATGACTTCTATGTTATGGATTACGTATCGTTTCATTCTCTTTTTTAAGTTCGTGTTTCTCCGTCTCGTTTTCTTTGTTCCCACACAAATCACAGAACAGGTCCGTGTTATTTCTGCTGCGCGACGAGGCTCTAGGGACCTACACCAACAGATTGCGAAACTATCCATACTCATTAATTGGATTTAGATCGTGTTTAGGTTAGGGTTCGATTAAGCCTGAATAGGTATGAACCCTAGAATTCGTTCATGTTTAATTCGGGATTGTAAGTCTCGATTAGGATAGGGCTTTTGATCTAGGGTTGAAAACGATGCTAATGGTGTATTCGGTTACCTGAAATGATGTCAGGATGGTGGAGATCGATCAAACCACAGTTGCGGCTCTGCAAGCTTGACCTCTGGCTGCTCCGGCTACTTCTCCGATCGATGTGAGTCGTGCAAAAGCTTCAGGGAGGTTCGAACAAGGTGTGCAGATGGTTTGATTGTGAAATGATGATAGAAATGGACGAATTCGATGAGTGAATGATAAAGGTTGATGACTACTAGTTTAATACTCATAATTCAGTTTAATTCTCGCATAAAGGTGATGTTAATTACTCAATGATGGTCGTTAATGATTATAATTGTACAATTTCAGTTACAATTTCAACTGAATTCGAGTAAAGCTTGCGGATTTTGGCTAAAGAACACTTGGTTTGACTTTCTAAAGTCAACAAAATCGACATTGGTTTAATTACAGAATTAGCCCCTCTAGTTTTCTGTGTTGGAGTTTAGAAAAGGGCAGAAATAGTCCCTGCGGTTTGAAGTATGTTAAGAACTTGGTGGTTTGACTTTCAAAAGTCACCAAGAAACAACTATAGGCTAATTACAGGTTTAGTCCCTAAATTTTTATGTACATAAGTTTGAATATAGACAGGATTAGTCCCTGGAGTTTAAGATAAGCAAACTAAGTTAGGTTTTAACTGGGTTTGGTTATCGGAATTAACTTGGAAATTTCGGATTTTCACATCATACCCTATTTGAAAGAATTTTCGTCCTGAAAATTAAAATAAAATTTTTTTTCTGGGTGTCACATCATCCCCTAGTTGAAAGAACTTTCGTCCCGAAAATTAGAATAGTACCTTAAGTTTTTGACGTGGAGTGTTTGAACAGATGAAGATACTTGCGCATCATCTGGTCCTCGCGCTCCCATGTGAATTCCGGTCTGCATTTAGAGTTCCAACAAACTCTGACGATAGGGATCTTACTGTGTTTGAGCGTTTTGACTTCCCTATCCATGATTTCTACCGGTTCTTCGACGAAACACAATTGTTCATCTATGTGTAGTTCCTCAAGAGGAACAGTGAGTGTCCCGTCTGCTAGACATTTCTTCAAGTTCGAGACATGAAAGACGTCGTGTTCACCACTAAGTCCTTCAGGTAGGTCAATTTGATACGCTACTGGGCCAATTCTCCTTACTATTTTGAATGGTCCAACATAATGAGGGTTTGGTTTGCCTCATTTCCCGAAGCGAATCACACCTTTCCAAGGTGAGACTTTTAATAGTACCAGATCGCCTACTTGAAATTCTAATGGATTACGACGCTTATCGGCATAGCTCTTTTGTCGATCACGAATCGCCGCCATACGGTTTCGAATTTGAACGATCTTTTTAGAGGTTTCGAATACAAGTTCAGGACCTGTAAGTTGGCTATCCCCAACTTCAGCCCAACAGATAGGAGATCGGCATTTACGTCCGTATAATGCCTCGAATGGGGCTGCCTTGATGCTAGTGTGATAAATGTTATTGTAGGAGAACTCCACCAGAGGCAGGTGAGATTCCCAAGAGTTACCGAAATCGATCACACAATCTCGTAGCATCTCCTCTAACGTTTGAATGGTACGTTCCGTTTGGCCATCAGTTTAAGGATGATATACTGTGCTCATATCTAGACGTGTGCCTAAATATTTTTGTAGAGATTGCCAAAAACGTGATGTGAACCGAGCGTCACGATCGAGAGACTACTTCCTTTAAGTAAATACGAGTAAGTTTTTCCATTTTGTCAGTATCTCTGATTGCTAAGAAGTGAGCGGATTTAGTCAAACGATTGACGATCACCTAGATGGTATCGCATCCGCTAGGAGTTCGGGGCAATTTGGTGATAAAGTCCATAGATATTTGCTCCCATTTCCACATTGGAATCTCTGGTTGTTGAAGTAAGCCAGAAGGCTTTTGGTATTCCACTTTGACCTTTGCGCAAGTCAGGCACTTACTCACATAGGTAGCTATATCGGCTTTCATCTTCGGCCACTAATACAACAACTTTAGGTCATGGTACATTTTGTCAGAACATGGATGAATAGAGTACCGAGATTTGTGAGCTTCATCCATAACAAGTTCTCTTAAGTTTCCATGCATTGGAACCCATATTCACTCCGCGAAGTAGCGAATGCCATCTGATTTGACCTCAAATTGCTCCTCCATACCGCGTGTGGCTTCCAACAGTAGTTTCTCCTCTTTAAGGGCTTCGAGTTGAGCACTACGGATTTTTTCAGGTAATCCGGTGTGGATAGTAAGGTGTCCTTACAACTTAGGGCATCGACTACCACATTAGCTTTACCCGGATGGTATCTGATTGCAAAGTCATAGTCGTTCAAGAGTTCGACCCAATGACGTTGTCGTATGTTCAACTCTTTCTGTTCAAAAATATGTTGAAGACTCTTGTGATCGGTGTAAATAGTGCACTTGGTACCGTACAAGTAATGTCTCCATATCTTTAGTGCAAATACCACGGCTCCCAACTCTAATTCATGAGTCGTGTAGTTCTTCTCGTGGATTTTCAGTTGACGAGAAGCGTATGCGATCACTTTCTCGCGTTGCATCAGTACACAACCAAGACCTTGAATGGATGCATCGCAATATACCACAAAATCATATGTTCCCTCCGAAAGAGATATGATGGGTGCATTGTAGAGTTTATGCTTAAGAAGTTGGAACGCTGACTCCTGGGTGTCACCCCAGTTATAGGGTTTACCCTTTTGATTTAAAGCAGTGAGGGGTTGGGCAATCTTGGAAAATCCTTCGATGAATCGCCTATAATACCCTGTCAATCCCAGAAATTTCTGCACCTCCGTCGGGGTTGTCGGTGCCGCCCAATTCTTGATGGCTTCAATCTTGGATGGATCGACATGTATTCCGTTCTCATTGACTACATGTCCTAAGAATTGCACTTCACGAATCCAGAATTCGCACTTTGAAAGTTTTGCGTACAACTGTTCTTGTTTTAGCATTTCCAAAATCAAACGCAGGTGTTCCTCATGTTCTTCCCTATTCTTGGAATAGATGAGGATGTCATCAATGAAGACGACGGCGAACTGATCAAGGTACGGTTTACACACACGATTCATGAGGTCCATGAATACCGCGGGTGCATTGGTCAATCCGAATGGCATAACCATGAATTCGTAGTGACCATACCTAGTTCTGAATGCCGTCTTTGAGATGTCTTCGTCTCGGACTCTCAACTAATGATAACCGGATCTAAGATCTATCTTGGAATAGAAGTTTGATCCTTGGCGTTGGTCAAACAAATCATCGATGCGGGGTAAAGGATAACGGTTCTTGATGGTTACCTTGTTAAGCTCACGATAGTTAATGCACATGCGGAAGGTCCCGTCTTTCTTCTTGACGAATAGGACTCGAGCTCCCCATGGAGATGAGCTAGGTCGAATGAAACCTTTATCCAACAACTATTGTAGTTGTGTAGATAACTTTTGCAGCTCACTTGGTGCAAGTCTATATGGTGCCCGAGCGATAGGTGTGGCTCCGGGTGCTAGATCAATTTGAAATTTGGCCTAACGGTGAGGTGGAAGACTAGACAAGTCTTCGGAAAATACTTTTGGATAATCACGTACGATCGGGATGTCGTCAATCCTCTTCTCCTCATATGGCTACTCAGCGACGAAATCCAGAATGGCAGTATGACCCTTACATAGACACTTTTGTGCTTTCATGAAAGATATGATGCCCATAACAGCACCGCTCTTCTCACCTTGGACAAAGAGGATTTCTCCACTAGGGAGAGGAAGACGAACAATTTTCTTCTGATAGACAATCTCGGCTTAGTTCTTAGATAACCAATCCATTCTGACAATTACGTCGAAACTGCCGAGTGTGACCGACATAAGGTCAATGTATAGTTTATGACCAGCCAGTTCAAGTTTACAACTCTTAAGAATGTGAGTTGCTTCTATTATCTGTCCATCAGCTATTTCTATGGTGTAGTTAGCTTCTAGTAGGATTGGAGTTTCTTTTATAAAATTACTAAGTTTCTTAGATATAAAACTCCTATCAGCAGTAGTGTCAAAAAGAACAGAAGAAAAATAGTTGTTCAGAAGGAACTTACCGGTAACCACATTATGGTCGTATCTGGCTTCTCCGGATCCTAGCACAAAGGCTCGTCCCTTTGCACCGTTTCCACCATTGTTGCCATTGTTGTTAGTACCATTGTTACCCTGGTGGTGCTTGTTGTTGTTTCCATTTCCACCCTTCTTCAACTATGGACAATCCTTCCGAAAATGTCCCTCTTTGTCGCATTCAAAACAACCTTTGGTAGACCCCAGATGTTGGAAAGGCTGTTTAGCTTGCAACTCACCCATGCAGTCCTTGGCGCCCATCTTGCCACACAGCTGGCAACGATTCTTGTCACAAGCACCGAGGTGGTGATAATTGCATTTTGTACACTTGGGGAGCTTCCCCGTATATCCACCTTGGTTTTGACCTGAAGAGGTCGATTGGTTGAAACTTTTTGTAGGCTCAGACCTACGTTGTTGCTTTTGTTAGGGTTGATTGGGCTGGAATCCCTTTGTGCTGGAGCTACTGTCAAACTTACGTTTGTTGTTATCAGTAGGTTTGGAGGTTGTTCCTCTGGGAAGTAGTGTCCCTTGAGTAACCGCTTGGTCAGTTAGCTTGTGAGCAAGCCTGATGGTTTGTTGTATGGTAGTGGGGTTTTATGAGGTGACCACACTCTGGATTTGGGGTACCAGACCGCTGATGTACAGCTCAATCCTTTTGTAGGCAGGGGTCACCATGTGGGGACACATCACAGCAAGCTCGTGAGAGTGGGTAGTGTAGAGTTCAATTTTGGAACCTTCCATTTATAGGTTCCACAGTTCTCCTTCCAACTTCTGGACCTCATCACGAGGGCAATATTCCTCCATCATCATGGTCTTAAATTCCTCCCATGGCAAGGCATTAGCCATGTCCAGACCCAGCATCTGGACTTGAGCATTTCACCAGGTGAGACAGGGCCCTCGAGAGTACCTGATGCAAACTTGACTTGGTTTTCCTGGGGACAGTTACACATGGAAAACACTGATTCGGCCTTCTCAAACCAACGGAGCAAACCAACTGCTCCTTCAGCTCCACTAAAAGTGTGGGGCTTACAGTCTCTAAAGGTCTTAAAAGTGCATGCCGGTTGGTTGTTCTGTTGACCTTGTTTGAAATAAATGTATGATTGAGTATATAAGATTCAGAAAAGATTTGGGCGAAAGCAGTCGACTTGCTAGAGTCGACGGGTATTCAAGTTTACCTGCAGCAATATGCGCTGCCAGTGCCTCAGCTACACTGTCATTGATAAGAGCAGTGAGTTCGGCTGCTGTCATGTTTATGTTTTCACGACCACCATGACGACCTCCGCATCCACGTCCGGTCATAGTTCTTCACATTCACAAATACAAACAATGAGAAAATTTGTCGTATTTTATCATCGTTCATGTATAAGTAAATAGAAGGAATTAAATCAACGACATATGAGATTGTGATTATAGTTCTTGATTTATTTAAATTATATGGCTACAAAATAAATAACTCTAAACATTAAATTCTTAAGATCTTTATTGAATGGGAACAACCTTACCCATCTAGGTTTTGAAACAAAATAAATAACAAGAAAGGAAAAATAAGAGGAAGACGTCAAACTCCATTACCTGCTGAAGAGACAACTGATTCGTTATCTCCCTCTCCGACCGGTTCCCCCTCAGACTCAGTATTCGGTGTCTCATTTTCCCCTAAGGCATCCTCAAGCTGTGCCTCCAACTACACAATCCTACATATGGCTACATCATTGGTAGCCTCAAGTGTATCCACTTGAGCCTGCAATTGATGAACTGTGTCTACCAACTCATTATGGTAATGGTCTGTGACTACCAATTATGTTGTCAACAATTCTATCCTCTCGTTTGCCTGTTTCTCTCTCTCTAACAGGCCTGAAATCTCTCCTGCAACACCTCTCATGTTACGGATCTCCCGATCCATAGTGGCCACGAATGCTGCAAAAGCTTGCTCCATGGTGCAAGGCGATAGTGGCAAAGGTGGTGCTGAAGTTGATGAAGCTACAAAGTAAGGAGATGGGACCCGTTCCTGTCTGACCCAACTCCTGATCAGACCAGGGTACCAATCCCAATCATGTGAAACACATCCCGTCCGGATGTGTATTGGCTCCCCATACACAATAGTATCATCAATCGATTTGAGCCGACGTCTCTTTGGCTCTAGTGTTGGGATGGTAGGAACATCATGATCCTCGATAGCTGGTGGTGAGGCAGGCGGGGTAGACATGATCCTGAAACATAACAAGTAAGTGCGTGGATAGATGTCTAAGTTGAGTAACTAATGTGTGTGGCTATAGTTTAGTATGCAGTCCTAGTTCTCTATAACCAATGACTCTAATACCAATCTGTCACACCCCCAAATTCCACTAACGGGGTTTTACCGTCAGAGGCGTGACAAACAGGATCTCAAACATTAGTTACTTCAAACGACTCTATATGGGACTCAAAATGAAATATTATAAAGTTTAGATTTAATGTGTGGAAGTGTTTAAACATAAATAAATGCGCAAAACAACGCGCCCAAGTTTAAGTAATAATAGAAGCATAAATAGTGTTTAATAGTTTGACATGTGATGATAAAAGTCAATGACACCATGCATACCCTAACGTGATCCTGCATATCAACCTGAGAAAACATGTAAGAAAACGTGTCAACACTAGGTTGGTGAGTTCATAGTTTTCAATCATTTGAAATAAAGCGTTTGCAAATTATGTACGTTCAATATGCATATCTATAGGTAGCTAACCTATGTTCATATCTTACTAAAGCGCTCGCAATCGAAGCTGATAGTGTGTTTGTTTGTTTGCCTTTAGCCAGGTCTATCAACTCTGACTAATGTGTTTAGGCTAACATTTCACCCGTTCGACCTTCAGTCTAGTTAGCGCGACTAACGTGGGTGGGGCTTGTCAAGCACCAGTAGTACTACTAAACATTACTTCTCTAATATCCATATTAACGGTCCGATGTGTGTGTGTGAAGACTTTCAATGATAGTGTGTTACGCTTAGCCTCAACTGTGACATCATATGAAGTACCATAATCAAAACAATTTGGCATATTCTCTCCCCCAAATTAAAATAGTAAAAAGGGGATATGAAACTCACATGGATTGAGTAGTAGGTTGAATCTCACAAGGATGAGATTAGGTGCACAAGTGTTACCCTGCAACAGCTTACGTATGCCCTAGAATTATAAACATAGAAGTTAGTGACATATGGAACTTTTGTGACGACAACACAGAAGATTTGAATGTCCTAAAATATACGTAGGACCAACGAGTAGACAAACGTGTTCACGGGAAAAAGGGTTTCTTAATATAATTATTAAGATAAGTATGTTTCGTGTCGAGAGTTTCTAATTACGATTAATATTAATAAATAAATATTCGTGTAGTTGTACCATTTAAATCATGGCTAGGAAAATAATATAACTATATATACTATTTTAAGTTCGTAGGACTAATAAAATAATCATTTATGTGACCAAAATAATAAATATATTATTTTTATTCGATGATATAATCGTGGGTAAATAATATAAATAATTATACTATTTATTAGTTTGAAACGTTTCATCAAGTTTATAAACATGGCAAAAATAATATATATAAATATATATTATTTTTAATTGGATTCACTGGATGAAAATAATATAAATGTAATATTTATTCAGAGTCACGGTTTGAAAATAATATAATATATTATTTTAAAAGTGAAAATAATATAAAAATGGGTTATAAAATCAAACCGAGCCTATGGGTGGTTTTACGTGGCTAGAACACATTAATATATTAATATAATAATATAGGGTATAGATTTTACATTAAAATAACACTTAAAATGACTTAAAAACAAAAACAGGTGGAGAGACTCGAACCCGGGTCTCTCCCACACAAGCACACACACTTAACCAATCCGCCCGCTAGGGTATCGCATTAGGAAACCGGATCCAAAAGCTTTTAACAAGGAACTCCAGTGAGCCCCTCTCCCACACTCACCCATGATCGATCCCAGCCCCAAAACCCTCGAATTTGATCGCGTTAGATCAAGAATGCACAGTGGTTTTGTTAATCGCGTCGTGGCGACTCTATAGATGGATTTAATTTGAAAAACATCGAGTTTATTATCATTTAATTTGCAGATTCCATCGCCGAAACCCTAGATATGAACACCAGATCGATTTGATCAAATTCTGTAAAGTCAAGGCTTAGAATCATAGCGCTTTTACTAATCGAGTGATTTCGAAATTACTGATACGATTTAATTTGATTCAGGTTGTGTCTAGGATCAAAAACTCTAAATCGATTATGAACAAACCCTAAGTTCTAGATCATGATTAATTTGATGTTATATGAAAGAATTAACATGGGGCTTTTACAGAGCAACAGATTGCGAAACTATCCATACTGATTAATTGGATTTAGTTTAAGCCCGAATAGGTATGAACCCTAGAATTCGTTCACGTTTAATTCGGGATTGTAAGTCTCGGTTAGGATAGGGATTTTGATCTAGGGTTGAAAACGATGCTAATGGTGTATTCGATTACCTGAAATGATGTCGGGATGGTGGAGATCGATCAAACCATAGTTGCGGCTCTGTAAGCTTGACCTCCGGCTGCTCCGGCTACTTCTCCGATCGATGTGAGTCGTGCAAAAGCTTCAGGGAGGTTCGAATAAGGTGTGCAGATGGTTTGATTGTGAAATGATGATAGAAATGGACGAATTCGAAGAGTGAGTGATAAAGGTCGACGGTTACCTGTTTAATACTCATAATTCGGTTTAATTCTAGCATAAAGGTGATGTTAATTACTCAATGATGGTCGTTAATGATTATAATTGTACAATTTCAGTTACAATTTCAACTAAATTCGAGTAAAGCTTGCGGATTTTGGCTCAAGAACACTTGGTTTGACTTTCTAAAGTCAACAAAATAGAGATTTGTTTAATTACAGAATTAGTCCCTCTAGTTTTCTGTGTTGGAGTTTAGAAAAGGGCATAAATAGTCCCTGAGGTTTGAAGTAGGTTAAGAACTTGGTGGTTTGACTTTCAAAAGTCAGCAAGTAACAACTATAGGCTAATTACAAGTTTAGTCCCTAAATTTTTATGTACACAAGTTTGAATATAGACATGATTAGTCCTTGGAGTTTGAGATAAGCAAACTAAGTTAGGTTTTAACTGGGTTTGATTAACGGAATTAACCTGGAAAGTTTGAATTGTCACAAAAATGATTAAAAGATCCTTGTGAAAAATACTTCCGTTGTATTTTATAAATCAGGTCTGAAATCAAAACAGGTACCAATCGAGCTCACACACGTCCAGGGGTGTCTGAGGCGGGGTGTGTTTCTTAGTTTGAAAATGGTTGGAACAAACCATCAGGAGTATTCGACTAAACTCCTCGAGTTGCTCGAATAGTTTCTCATCTTGCTGCCCCAGAATCTAATCTGATAAAAAGATGTGTTTGGGGTTTGATCGGAGAAATCCATGACATAGTTAAGGTAGTTAAATGCGAGAACCTTGACGATGCTATGGATCTGGGAGCATCCTTGACTGATAGTCTAATCAGGAATCAAAAGGAGGGGAGAAAGAAGAAGGAAACACCTGGGCAAGGCCCGAGTAGCTCTAAGAAGCCAGGATCAGGCTTCAACTCCCGAAATAAAAATTCTTCCATTCATGAATGTCCAAAGTGCAAGAAAAGACACTTGAGACAACGTAAATCTGGACTTTATTGCAGTTTCTGCAAGATGTCTGGACACAAAATGGAGGATTGTTATAAGAAGAAACCTATCACCTACTACGGATGTGGTGAGGCTGGCCACATCAAAAGCTTTTGTCCCAAATTGAAGAAACCTGAAAGGATAGGTCTTAAGCCTGCTGAAGGAGTAAAGAAGAATGTGCGAGCATTCGTTCTCAATACTCATGAAGCATGTATGCCCGATGTCATTACGGGTACATTTCTTGTCAATGATATGTATGCTTTAGTTTTATTTGACTCTGGTGCAAACCAAAGTTTTATAGATCATAAATTCTGTACACTGTTAAATAAAACTCTAGTTAAACTAGATAAGAAATATGTGGTAGAAACTTCAAACGGAGACCTAGTCCAAATCTCATAAATCTTAAACGATTGTAATATAACACTATCAGGACATGTTATTCCTGCACAACTATTGCCAATGACTTTGGCAGGTTTTGACATTGTTCTAGGAATGGACTCGTTAGCCTTTAACCAAGCTCGTATCCTGTGTAATAAGAAAGCTATAGAGCTTCATCTGCCGCAAGGCAATATCGTCACTATAAATGGTGATAAATTATCCAACTCTGTTGAAATAATTTCCATGTTAAAAGCCACAAAATATATACGAAAAGGATGCTTAACATACCTTGTATCTGTATCTACCGACACTAAAAAGAAGATGGAAGATGTGCCGGTTGTGGCTGAATTTCCTGATATTTTTCCCGATGAACTGCCTGGAATTCCACCTGAAATAGAAGTGGAGTTCAGAATTAATCTCGTACCCGGTACGGCACCAATTGCCAAAGCCCCATACAGATTAGCTCCAACGAAAATGGCAGAATTAAAGAAGCAGTTGGATGAATTACTCGAGAAAGGATTCGTTAGACCAAGCTCATCACCTTGGGGAGCTTCAGTCTTATTCGTTAAAAAGAAAGACGGTTCAATGCGTATGTGCATTGATTATCGTGAACTGAATAAAGTCACGATTAAGAACCGTTATCCGCTTCCCAGGATCGATGATTTGTTTGATCAACTCCAGGGAGCTTGATGTTTCTCAAAAATCGATCTTCATTCTGGATATCATCAATTGAAAGTCCAGGAAGAAGATATTCCCAAAACAACTTTCAAAACTCAATATGGTCATTATGAGTTTACGATAATGCCGTTTGGACTCACTAATGCACCAGCTGCTTTCATGGACATGATGAATCGAGTTTGCAAACCTTACTTGGAAAAATTCGCTATCGTATTCATTGAAGATATCCTTATTTACTCCAAAATTAAGGAAAAGCATGCAAGTAATTTGAAAATCTTACTTGAACTCTTACGAAATGAAAAGCTATATGCTAAATTTTCGAAATATGAATTCTGGCTGTCAGAAGTTCAATTTTTTGGACATGTCATTAACGCTGATGGCATCTAAGTTGATCCTGTTAAAATTGAAGCAATATCCAAATGGGAAATCCCAAAGTCACCAACCGAAGTCCGTAGTTTCGTCGGTTTGGCTGGTTACTATCGGAGCTTTATCCAATATTTCTCTCGAATTGCTGTTCCATTAACTTCTCTTACTCGCAAATCAGTTATGTATGAATGGGGACCGAAACAATCTGAAGCCTTTGAAACTTTGAAATAGAAACTGACTCAAGCACCTATATTGGCTTTGCAAGATGGAAATGAAGGCTTCACAGTTTACTATGATGCTTCACACACTGGCTTCAGTTGTGTGTTAATGCAAAGAAGCAAAGTCATCGCTTACGCTTCCCGTCAATTGAAAACTCACGAGAAAAATTATACGACTCACAATTTAGAATTGGGCCCATAATTTTCGCACTGAAATTATGAAGGCACTATCTTTAAGGAGTCAAATTCACTATATTCACTGATCACAAAAGCCTAAAGTATATATTCAGTCAGAAAGAACTGAATATGTGACAAAGGCAATGGATGGGAGTCCTGAATGATTACGATTGTGAAATCTGTTATCATGAAGGAAAGGCTAATGCTGTAGCTGACGCCTTGAGCAGAAAAGAAACTGAGGAACCTAAACGAGTTCGTGCTTTAAGACTCGGCCTTCAAATCGATCTTATTACTCGCATTAAGGAATCTCAAAAGATTTCCCTACAAGAACCAAACTTTGAGAAAGAATACTTGGGAGGTATGATCGACCAATTGGTCAAAGGTGAGTGAGTTCTAACAGTTTGTTTTAAACAGAAACTTTCTCTCCACAAATATCATTTATTTTAACTTAGGGCATTCCAGTACTTTATAAAATGGTTTGTCGTTTATTAACATATCGGTAACCTATATTACCTACCATTTACCATAAGGGTCCAATGACCCAAGACTCAACCCACAACCATAAACCAGTAAGTGTCACCGACATGGATCGAGCTTACTACACTACTAACTTGCATTCTACCATACGCATCAACACGAAATTCGGTTAACTCAACCAACCCCTAGACATAGACCTGAGAAGCCCTAACCAAGACTCTCACAAGGTCTACTAACACATCAGTCGTAACATGACATCGTTCCAACACAGCCACCAATCTAATGCTTAACACCGAAGCAATTACATCATAACACAATGAATATCATTTAACATTTGCATGCAATTAAACCAAACATTCATGCACACAACAATTACCTTCGAAGGATTTCACCGGTCTCATCGCAGCTACCCTCGCCAGGGTTATCCCCGTCGGGATATTCATATCACCTCTGAGAACCCCCTTTCGGGTTTCAATGTTGCCCTCACAGGGCCCCGTCACATAACACAGTGATACACTCGTCATATATGATGACTACTCAGCCACCCACCTGGTGACTACTCAGCCACCCACATGGTGACAACACCCGAAGGACCGACTTCTTCCTATCACCGTTGACCGTATACACGGACAACAATGTAAGCATACAATTCAGCAAGATAGACTCCATGACACTACATGGATATGTGATATTGTGCGAAAGCACATGTCTTTATTCCGTTGTTTTAATGTGTTTTTAGTTAGTTTTATATTTGTTTTGAGTCGTTTTTATGTACAATTGAGTCTTTATCATATTTGTAGGAGTTCGTATGGAATACAAGTGAATACATGAAGAAAACGAGCAAAGGAACCAAGCCCGAAAAAGTCCAAGCTCTAGAAGACAATTTTCTAGATTTTATGTCTCTCGCGGTACGCGAGAGAGGAGTGGAGAAGTCTCGCGGTACGCGAAGATCTTCAAAAGCGCGCCCGACTAAATTGGCTCTCGCGGTACGCGAGGGGCTGGCCCAAATTCTCTCGCGGTACGCGAGAGAGTCGTAAATCCGGAAAAATTGGATTTTTAGGTTTTTATTGATGATGTCGGCTGTTATTGAAAAAGGGTCGATTCCAGCCGTCAAGTTAGAACCTTTTGGCGATTTTGAGGAAGAAGAAGGCTAGTGGAGCAAGGAGTTGGAGTTTTGGAACCCGAATTGGTTATTCGTGATCGTTCGGTTTATGATTCTTCTTCTTTTATCTTTACTTTGTTTAATTGAACCTATGACTATGTTTATTACTTCTGATTTGGTTGTTTTGAACATGTTTATTGGCTAGATTTTGCATACTGCCTAGGTTTAAGATGATTGCATGTTAAAGTTATGATTTTTATTGGTTTTTGGATTCAATTGATGGGTTTATGATTTAGTAAAGATCTTTGGTTGATTATGTATGATGTTAGTATATATTTACTGCTGATCTTGTGGTTGTTTGTGATTTCCTGCGTTGATTGTGGTTGTCTGCCAGTTTGATCTTCGTTTTGTGGTCATAGATCTTAGGGTTTGTGATTGTGAGTGGTTTCTAGACGTAGTAGCCATAGGAATTCATAAGTGATTACTGATTAGAAGTGAATGTGTGTCCTAGTTCAATACCCGAGAGGTGAGAATTAGTCGTTTAGTCTTCGTCATTAGGAATCCGAGTATTAACAGTCTGAGAGGACGTTAGTGTTAGGTGTCTAGTGAATTTAGCTATCCGAATCATAGTAGTTAGCTTGAGATTACCCCGTGCATTCCTTGAGTGTATGGTAGACGGTGAGACTGAGATGTAATCCGTTTATTAGGGTACTTGTCATAGTTGGAAATACCTGAGAAGTGATCCAATTATCTGGTGAGTTTAATACGCTTTAGGTAGCTGAGTTGGTGACATCCTGAGACCGAGAGTGATCAGGAATCCATTAGGTTATCTAGAGTTGTTTCATTAGAAACCCAGATCCATCATAGTTTTCAGAACCGATAGAAGTTATACTTTGCAAGTAAGATTCTTAACCTAGGTAGTGCCTTCCCTATTCTTGAATTCGTTTAAAGAGTTCTGCTTGATAGTTGAGTGTCGTTAGTTAGAAAGTTTACATTAAGTTACAACACAAAATCCCCCAATATATTTCAGTTTAGTTAGTTGAGTCAGAGTCTAGGTAGGGTTATTGCTAGTGTCTCGTGGGTTCGATATCCGGACTTCATTAGGCTTTACTACATTGATCGGTACACTTGCCGGTTGTGTGGTCTAGTATTAGATTGAGTCTAGATTTATAAATTTAAAGCTAGAGAGTCTAGGTTAGGTTTTATATAGTTATTTTTATAGACCGTCCGAGCGACATCAAGTTTTTGGCGCCGTTGCCGGGGAACACTTAGGCGATAGCGTATCTAACTTTGATTGAACTTATCTGATTATTTGGTCTTTTGTGTTTTGAGTCTTTTCTATTTTGTTGAGTCTAGTTTGTGTGTCCTTTAGTGAGTCTTTGTTTTTAGTGTGTCTAGCTTGTATCTTGAGTCTGCTTAATTAAATTTTTTTTATTTAATTTTTACTAATTTTTTCATTATGTGTGAAATCTGTGGAGGACCCCATTTTACTTGTCGTTGCCCATATTCATCGGGGGAATCTGCAAACTACTATGAGTATGCTTATCCGCAGGTACAGCCACAGGCGGAATACAGAACTCGAGAGGAGTTGAATGCCTGGTGCAAAGAGGCAAACGAGCAGTACGAGAGGGATATCCAAGCAATATTAGCTCGCATTGGATCACACCGGCCTACAAATATAGATCGTGTGGTTTACGATCAAGATGGGAATGAGATTGGGATCGAAACTGCATCAGGGGAGTTAATACTGGGGAATACAATGGACGACGTGCAAAGCACAGTGACAGAAGGTGAAGCACAAGTCCCACCTCCAGGTATATATTCTGACCCTGATTATATTACTGATGTTGGTGTGTCAACTTCTACACAAGATAACACAGTTCATTATGATACTTTACACTTGTCTTGTGAGAATGAGTTGGTGCAGGAAATAAGGAATGAAGATATAATCAAGGAGGAGCAGAGGAAGGTGCAAGATATCATGAACAATCAATGGCACCTGATAACTAGAGCCGAACAATTACACTTTCTAGAAGAAAATGGGAGGCTCATGGATGAGCTAGAAAGTATCAAGCTACAACAGGAAGAGGAACCTCCGGAACCGAGGACAAAAATGGGCGTAGTAGTCCCACCCTCGGACCTGCAGGGTCTTAAGCAAATTCGGCCGGGTGTCTATGAATTCTCTTGGGATGAGAGTGACAATGATAGCTTTTGGAGCGATGATGAAGATGTGATTGATGATGAAGAGAATATTGAAATCCCTAAAACCCCGATTGAAGATGAATGCTTTGAAGAGGGATTAGCCGGGTTGTACGAGACTGATGATAATAGTGAGGATGAGCTTTTAGTTAAGATTGTTGATGAGGCGTCATGGGAAGAAGAGTTTGGTGACGAGTTGGTGGGTTTGCCAACTTTTGAAGAAGATGGAGAATATGACCCACTTGGCGATCTAAAACTTCTTGAAGATCTATTATATCAAGAGCCAAGTGTGGGGATAGAAGAAGAGGTGAAAGTGCAAGAGGTTATCAACGAACCACGAACCGAGCTGGTGTCGGACCTTAAGCTTTTCACCCAAGGTAGAGAAAGGCAAGAGCCCGTGGAGGAAGAAGATGGTGGATCGCCACCTAGATCATCAAGACCACGGGACAGGGCGAGAAGACGTATGGACCGGCATGTTATGAAGGTCCTGGGATGGTCATACACGGATCGTAGGAAGGAGTATACTGGAGATGATCATGCACCACATTACATGCCACGTATCAAGTTTGGTCCAGGTAAGTTTAAGTATTGGTGGCCCGACCCGTTTGAATTTTCAAAATTGTTCTTAAGGTCTGCCACCCATGTTTGTAAAAAAAGTGGTAGACCAATCATACTAAACGGGCCGGATGGGGGCGGCATAAAGGAGAAGCCTCCTGATAGGTAGGCTTGCTTGAATCTCGGGCAAGTGCCCGGGATGTAGAGTTTGTGTGCATTCGTTAGTGTGAGTCCGTGTCTTTTCCTTTATTTATTTATTTTTTTTTTTTTTTTCGGTGGTGTGTTTTGTTTGTGTCGAGTTTTGCAGTAATTCATGCTTGATTCGGTGAGGAGAATCATCGGGAATGAAGTTCCAGGTATGTTTACATTCGTTTTTATGATTGGGACGGTTTTTAGTGAGTTTGGGTGAAACAAGATTTTAAATGATCAAAAATTTTTCTAAGTATAAAAAGTGAAAAAAGTTCGAATCTTTCTGTGAAGGATGCCTCCTCGCGGTACGCGAGGAGTTTGGATGCAATATTTCGCGGTACGCTAGAGACAAAAAGAGTGGCCGGCTCAGTCTTTTGTTCCTCGCGGTACGCGAGGAGCCAGCCACATGTCTCTCGCGGTACGCGAGGGGGTCTTGACCAAAACTTTTTCATTTGTTCCCCTGGTTTCCCTTACCCGTTTCCGTCCCCGTTTTCACTCACCACCACTATTCATCACCTACCTTCATACCACCACTACCATGAAGCATCACCTTTAACCACCATCATCCATCACATTAATTCACACATCATCATTCACCGACCATCATTACAACGGGAGATCTAGAAACCGTTCATGACCGATGATCTACGTAATGTGGCTTTCATGTCTATGTGTTTGCCACCTATCGAGTATGTTTTCTCTGCAATCTATCTATCTTGAGTCTTTTATTTCTTAGTGAGTCAGTCGAGTCTTTTATTTTATTTTTATTTTGAGTCACTTTGATGCTGCGGGTATGTTTGCGGTTTATTTTGCAGGTTTTATCATTTCGCCCGTACTCAATCTCCATTCGGGCGGGATTGATTATCATCTTATTTATCTTGTAAAGGCAACCCGTCAGTGAGATGTGCAAGCCGCGAAGGAAATGCTATACGGTGCACACAAGGAAGAACGAAGCTGCATACTAGATTGCATCTACATTACCAGCTAAGTCGCTTCCTGTTCTGTTTTGTTTTTATTTTTGCATTTTCATTTTTAGTTGTGTTTTGCTTCACATTGAGGACAATGTGTCTTTCAAGTGTGGGGATGTGAGTGTCTAGTTTGTTTAGTTTGTGTCTTTAAAAAAAAAAAAAAACAAAAAAAAAAAAAAAAAATTTGAAAAATTTGAAAAATGTTCTTGAAAATAATTGCAAATACTTGGAAAATGATAGTAGAACTGGATCTATTTATGAGTTTAAAAGATTAAATAATTGAAAACGTGTCTAATTAGTGATGTTTTGGTAGACCCAGCTAACTAGTAGAGCTTAAATATCCTGTTTGTGTTATTTAGGATTAATCACGGAATAAAATCATGATATCTTGTGGGTATTCATCTTAGAGTAATGGTAATACTGAAACTGTCAATATAGGGTGATAGGTACCACGATTAAGTTAAAAATTTAGAGGTTTTTGAAATTTTCATGGCACACCACTCTCTTTTTATGAAAATAAATCCGAGTTTGGTGGCGCCTGCATCCATTATTCCATAATTTATGAGCTATACTGAGTTTTGCTTATGTGTTTCCCTCTGGGATAGCGACTTGGAGGATACACCCCTAAGTAAGATTTATGTGCTTCATTGATAGAATGTAGTCTATGTGTTACCCTCCGGGATAGTGACTTGGTTGAAACGCCTCTAGACGAAAGTTCTTTTGCTTATTATGCTCATTATCATCCATTCATTCATGATTTCATCTGATTTCTAAAAACCTGTAATAGTAGTTTAACGTGGTAGGGTAAATCTATATGGTTTAATCCGTGCCTAAACATGACCTTGAGACGGGATTAGGTAGAGCTGTAACTTCTAAGTGTGAGTCACATAGATTGATTGATATGTTGTATAAAATGGATTTAGAACACGTAACGGGGGCTTGAAAGTTAGTGCTTGGGTTTAATCGGACAGAAATACTAATTGTTGCTTTTTAACACGTGAGTATGTTTTGAAAATTGAAATTTATGTTTGTTGAGTTAGATGCCAGTTATGATTCCATTTGCATATTTTTCGAGGACGAAAAAAGGTTAAGTGTGGGGATATTTGATATTGTGCGAAAGCACATGTCTTTATTCCGTTGTTTTAATGTGTTTTTAGTTAGTTTTATATTTGTTTTGAGTCGTTTTTATGTACAATTGAGTCTTTATCATATTTGTAGGAGTTCGTATGGAATACAAGTGAATACATGAAGAAAACGAGCAAAGGAACCAAGCCCGAAAAAGTCCAAGCTCTAGAAGACAATTTTCTAGATTTTATGTCTCTCGCGGTACGCGAGAGAGGAGTGGAGAAGTCTCGCGGTACGCGAAGATCTTCAAAAGCGCGCCCGACTAAATTGGCTCTCGCGGTACGCGAGGGGCTGGCCCAAATTCTCTCGCGGTACGCGAGAGAGTCGTAAATCCGGAAAAATTGGATTTTTAGGTTTTTATTGATGATGTCGGCTGTTATTGAAAAAGGGTCGATTCCAGCCGTCAAGTTAGAACCTTTTGGCGATTTTGAGGAAGAAGAAGGCTAGTGGAGCAAGGAGTTGGAGTTTTGGAACCCGAATTGGTTATTCGTGATCGTTCGGTTTATGATTCTTCTTCTTTTATCTTTACTTTGTTTAATTGAACCTATGACTATGTTTATTACTTCTGATTTGGTTGTTTTGAACATGTTTATTGGCTAGATTTTGCATACTGCCTAGGTTTAAGATGATTGCATGTTAAAGTTATGATTTTTATTGGTTTTTGGATTCAATTGATGGGTTTATGATTTAGTAAAGATCTTTGGTTGATTATGTATGATGTTAGTATATATTTACTGCTGATCTTGTGGTTGTTTGTGATTTCCTGCGTTGATTGTGGTTGTCTGCCAGTTTGATCTTCGTTTTGTGGTCATAGATCTTAGGGTTTGTGATTGTGAGTGGTTTCTAGACGTAGTAGCCATAGGAATTCATAAGTGATTACTGATTAGAAGTGAATGTGTGTCCTAGTTCAATACCCGAGAGGTGAGAATTAGTCGTTTAGTCTTCGTCATTAGGAATCCGAGTATTAACAGTCTGAGAGGACGTTAGTGTTAGGTGTCTAGTGAATTTAGCTATCCGAATCATAGTAGTTAGCTTGAGATTACCCCGTGCATTCCTTGAGTGTATGGTAGACGGTGAGACTGAGAGGTAATCCGTTTATTAGGGTACTTGTCATAGTTGGAAATACCTGAGAAGTGATCCAATTATCTGGTGAGTTTAATACGCTTTAGGTAGCTGAGTTGGTGACATCCCGAGACCGAGAGTGATCAGGAATCCATTAGGTTATCTAGAGTTGTTTCATTAGAAACCCAGATCCATCATAGTTTTCAGAACCGATAGAAGTTATACTTTGCAAGTAAGATTCTTAACCTAGGTAGTGCCTTCCCTATTCTTGAATTCGTTTAAAGAGTTCTGCTTGATAGTTGAGTGTCGTTAGTTAGAAAGTTTACATTAAGTTACAACACAAAATCCCCCAATATATTTCAGTTTAGTTAGTTGAGTCAGAGTCTAGGTAGGGTTATTGCTAGTGTCTCGTGGGTTCGATATCCGGACTTCATTAGGCTTTACTACATTGATCGGTACACTTGCCGGTTGTGTGGTCTAGTATTAGATTGAGTCTAGATTTATAAATTTAAAGCTAGAGAGTCTAGGTTAGGTTTTATATAGTTATTTTTATAGACCGTCCGAGCGACATCAATATGTACCACCTCTCACTGCCCTTACACGGATCACCTACGTGTATAACCAAACACATCCTCTAGACGTACCCTCCTAACGTCTAGACCTAACCTCTGACTTATTCCAACAGTCAACATATGACATACTAGTGTCCTACCGACATCTAACCCACCCAATCTAAGGACATCACATAGACCCTTAGCCTCATTATTGAATATTTAGCTCATAAACTATTCAGGTTTAACCCAAAACTCGTAACACGTTTAATTTATAAAACAAATCATGCAAGTATGTACGATAGCCCCAAAACATAAAATTAGTAAAGAGGGGATTAGAATCACCGATTACGAAGCTCCAAGTCCTTGATCTGCAACCCGTCCTCTCGCTCAAAACCCGAACCTGTCAAACGTTCGATCTCGTGATCAGACACTGATGTGTTGCAAAGCACACCACTTATTCATGTGTGTTTCGTGTCGTTTTTGTATAGCTTTAGAGTCATATTGAGTCGTTTATAGTTAGTATTGATTTGTGCCATGGTTTGTAGGTAATCAGGTGAGTTTGGAGCTTAAACGATCAAGAATGGTGAAGGAATGAGCGAACGAGGCAAAACGGAGAAAAGAACAAAACTTTATGTGAAGATGGTTCCCTCGTGGTACGCGAGACATGAGAGCCTTCCCACTCGCGGTACGCGAAGGGTGTGAATTCAGCCACGACTATTTTGGGACTCCTGGGCCTCGCGGTACACGGGAGACCCCAATTACGCAGATTTTTGCTTATTTTCTTGGTATAAAAGCTTAAGTCCGTTTCTAGGGTTTATAATTCAATTTCAGACGTAAAGGTTGAGGCTTTTTGGCGATTTTGAGTGGGAGAAGTCACAAGGGATCAAGGATTGAAGCTTCGGATGTGTGGATCGATTGGATTATCGTCTTTTCGGTTTATGTTTCTTATACTTTTGTTATTTGATTGATCTATCTTGCACTATGATTCTGAATATTAGACTTTGTGTTGATGTTTTGATGATGGTAGTAGGCTATATTTCTTGAACTACTTAGATTTTGATGATTATGTTTTGTTAATTGGTTTGATTTCGGATTTCGGATATTTGTTGATGGATTAACGTTAAAGTAAAGAAATTGGTTTGTTTGATTGGATGTATATGCGTATTTGATCTTGATATATGATCTGTTGAATGTTCCATATGCTACTTTGTGAATGTCTTTCATGTATGGTTGCGTATTAGGTCACTAGCTGTGTGCATGTGATTTGTTTATGGTTGATTAACGTCGTATCCATAGGAACATCGATTGAGGGTCTATTAGGGTTGAGTATTCTGCCTGCTTCAATAGCTGAGAGGTGCGAAGTTGTCGGATAATCTGTGGTGTTAGGGTTTTAGGTTAACTACTCTGAAAGGAGGGTTTCTTAGGGTTTCTTAGCATTCATTGTTATTCCATGTCTTGTCAAGTGAATTCAAGTTACTCCTTGCACTGAAAGGTGTATTGAGATAGTGAGACTGAGAGGTAATCTGTCTAGCGAGTACTTTAGTGTTGTTGGAGATAGCTGAGAGGTGATCTAACTAACTGGTGAGTTTCACACATCCCTTAGGGTTTCTTTTTGGTCACACATGGAGAATGATCTGGGATCCACTATGTTGTCTAAGTGTGTCGTATTCTAAGAGCCCGGTTCCATCATAGTTTCCGTATTACATGCATAGGATTCAAGGTCTAGGTAGTGCTTTCCCCACTTGTGAGTTGTCTAAAGTTTCTTGCTTCCTATTTGTTTGTCGATAGTTAGGATTCCATTAGTTATAATCAACACAAATCCCCCCAAATATATTCCAGGTTAGTTAGTTGAGTCAGAGTCTAGATAGAGTTGTCGCTAGTGTCTCATGGGTTCGATATCCGGACTTCATTTGACTTTGCTACATTGGTCGGTACACTTGCCGGTTGTGTGGTCTAGGATTAGGTTGAGTCTAGATTTATAAATTTAAAGCTAGAGTGTCTAGGTTAGGTTTTATAGTTAGTTTTTATAGACTGTCCAGCACACATCAAGTTTTTGGCGCTGCTGGGGACACTTAGGCGGTAGCGTATCTAACTTTGATTGAACTTATCTGATTAATTGGTCTTTTTATGTTTTGAGTCTTTTATATTTTTTTGAGTCTATCTTGTGTGTCCTTTGGTGAGTCTTTGTTTTTAGTGTTTCTAGCTTGTATCTTGAGTCTGTCTAATTAATTTTTATTATTTTTTGTCATTATGTGTGAGATCTGTGGAGGACCCCATTTTACTCGTCGTTGCCCATATTAATTGGGGGAATCTGCAAACTTCTATGATCATGCTTATCCGCAGGTACATCCATATGCGGAATACATAACTAAAGAAGAGTTGAATGCCTGGTGCAAGGAAGCAAATGAGCAATATGAGAAAGATATCCAAGCATTAATTTCTCGCATTGGATCACATCGGCCTAAGAATCTGGAGCGTGTGGTTTATGATCATGAAGGAAACGAAATTGGGATTGAAACTGCATCGAGGGAGTTAATTCTGACAACCCCATCACTAGAGACTATAATGGACGACGTGCAAATCACAGTGACAGAAGGTGAAGCACAAGTACCACCTCCATGTATGTCTTCTGCTCTTAATCTAAATAGTGATGAATTTTATACTGATTCCATGCAAGATCACAATGTTCCATTCGATTCTTTACACTTGTCTTGTGAGGATGATTTTTCACAGGAATCGCAGATAAAACCGAGGACAAAAATGAACGTCTTAGTCCCACCCTCGGACCTGCAGGGTGTTAAGCAACTTCGGCCAGGTGTTTATGACTTTTCTTGGGATGATAGTGATGACGATACAATGCAGGAGTCACAGGAAACTCCAAAGCTGGAGAAGATAATGGACATCAAAGTCCCACCTCCGGTTCAACAAGACATCGAGCAAAAATTTTGGTGTCCCACACCATAGAATATTGATGATGGCTTTTGGAGTGATGAGGAAGATGTGATTGAAGAAGAAGAGCTGATAGAGATCCCTAAAACCCCGACTTATGATGAGTTCTTTGAAGAAGGATTAGCCAGGTTATTCGAGACAGAGGATGATAGTGAGGATGAGTTCTTGGTTGAGATGACAGAAGAGGAGCAGGTCCCATCCTGGTAGGATGAGTTCGGTGATGAGTTGGTAGACCTGCCGACTCCTAGTGAAGGAAGTTTCGACCCACTTGGCGATCTGAAACTCCTTGAAGATCTATTATATCAAGGGCCAAGTGTGGGGATAGAAGAGGAGGTGCAAGTGATAGAGCTGGTGTCGGACCCACCACAGTGCACCCGAGAGAGAGAGAGAACCACAACGAGCCCGTGGAGGTAGTATATGGTGGATCGCCACCCAGAACAACATGACCATGGGACAGGGCACAGAGACGTATGGACCGGCATGTTGTGAAGGTCCTGGGATGGTCATACAAGGATCATAGGATGCAAAATACTAGAGATGATCATGTACCACATTACATGCCTCGTATCAGGTTTGGTCCAGGTAAGTTCAAGTATTGGTGGACCGACCCGTTTAGATTTTTTAAAACCCACTTAAGGTCTACCACCAGAGTTTGTCAAATCGGTGGTAAACCAATCATACTAAACGGGCCGGACGTGGGCAGCATAAAGGAGAAGCCGCCTGATTAGGTTTGGTGCTCGGGTTAGAACCTGAGTGTATAGTTTGCATAAGTTTTGGTTTTATTTTGAGTTTGTTTGATAATGTTTTGGGTTTGCTGTGAGTTTAATGTTGCAAGTATAGATCACAACGTATGTACTCAATCTCCATCCGGGCGGAGTCGATTCAAATCTTTTGTTCATGTAAAGGGAACCCAACAGAGAGTTTGTGCAAGCCGCGAATGAAATGCTATACGTTTGCACAAGTGGAAGAACGAAGCTGGACAGAATCATGCTATCATTACCAGCTAAGTCGTTCCCACTTTATTATTTTTTTATTTTTGAGTCTTTATTTTTATTTTTCGTTGTTTCTTGGTTCACATTGAGGACAATGTGTCGTTCAAGTGCGGGGATGGGAAACGTCTTGAGTCTAGTATGTTTAGGTTTGTTTTTCTTAGTTTAGTTAAGTTTGTTTTTTCTTTTATAAAGAGTCAAATAAAAATAAATAAATAAATAAAAAATTAAAAAAATTTCAAAAAAATGTCCTTTGAATTAGAGTTTTTGCAAGCAAAATGGAAGATAATAGGTATAACTGGATTTGCTTTTGTGTGTTTAAATGAAAATAAATGATAGAAAATGTGTATAATCTGTGATGTTTTGGTAGACCTAACTGATTTGATTGCTTAAATATCTTGTGCGTGTTGATTAGGATAATTAATTGAACTTAAATCATGAAATCTTGTGGGTTATCATCTTAGGGTGTCGGTAATACTGAAACTGTCAACATAGGGTGATAGGTACCACGTTAAGTTAAAATTTAGAGGTTTTTGAAAATTCTTGGCACACCACTCTCTTTTTATGAGAATAAATCCGAGTTTGGTGGCGCCCACATCCATATGTTCATAATTCATGAGCTTATGTGTTAGAAGTATGAGTTTTGCTTATGTGTTACCCTCCGAGTTGGCCACTTGGAGAAAACGCCTCTAAGTGATTCTTATGTGCTTTATTGATAGAACTGTAGTCTATGTGTTACCCTCCGAGATAGCGACTTGGTTGAAACGCCTCTAGACAAAAGTTCATTTGCTTGAATTAATGCTCATTATCATACCATTCATACATGATTTCATCTAATTTCTAAAACCTGTAAATCTTAGTTTAACGTGGTAGGGTAAATCTATATGGTTTAATCTGTGCCTAAACATGACCGTGAGACGGGATTAGGGGGAACTGTAGCTCTTAAGTGTGGGACCAATAGATTGATTGATATGCTTGGTAAAATAGGAATTAGAACAAAAACAGGGGCTTGATAGTTGGTGTTGGGTTTAGTCGGATCGAAATATCACTTGTTGCATTTTAACGCGTGATTATATTTGTGCTAATGAAATTTATAAGATTGTTAAAGCTTGTATTCCAGTTGTGATTCCATTGTAGAGATCTTTATCGAGGACGAAAAAAGGTTTAAGTGTGGGGATGTTTGATGTGTTGCAAAGCACACCTCTTATTCCTGTGTGTTTCGTGTCGTTTTTGTATAGCTTTAGAGTCATATTGAGTCGTTTATAGTTAGTACTGATTTGTGCCATGGTTTGTGTTGAAGCACTTTCCTGTGACAAACACTCTAGATAGATAGAGTCTTAGTTTTAGGTTGTCTTGTCTTGTTTGTAATTGTCTTTGTATGTAAGAGTCTTTATGTATTAGTTTATCGAGTTGTATTCACTTTTACATATTGAATGTTGCAAAATTCTCTAAGTGTTTTGCGCACTTATAAGTGCGCAGGAGAAAGCTCATGCGTACTTAGCAAGTACGCAAGAACAACTCTGCGTACTTGCTAAGTACGCAAGAGCATTTTGCCCTGCGCGCTTGCTAAGTGCGCAGGCATCAGGTCTTGTATAAATAGGATAGGTTGACAGTAGTTAAGTACGCAGGCATTATTGCAAATACGCAGATTGTAATCTCAGTGCTTATCTCTGTAACCTTCAAGTGTTTATAATACAAAGAACGTTTAAAGTGTTTTCTCTTGTCGGTTTACTTTGTTTAGCTAGACTCTCCACCTAGTCACGGGGATTCCGCACCCGGTCCGACTAGTAGACCCACTTGCATGTGACGATCTCCCACACCCGAGGGACCTACAGTTTATAGGTAATCGGGTGAGTTTGGAGCTTAAACGATCAAGAATGGTGAAGGCACGAGCGAATGAGGCAAAACGGAGAAAAGAACAAAACTTTCTGTGAAGATGGTTCCCTCGCGGTACGCGAGACATGAGAGCCTTCCCCCTCACGGTACGCGAGGGGTGTGAATTCAGCCGCGACTATTTTGTCTCTCGCGGTACGCGAAAGACTGGACTCCTAGGCCTCGCGGTACGCGGGAGACCCCAATTACGCAGATGTTTGCCTATTTTCTTGGTATAAAAGCTTAAGTCCGTTTCTAGGGTTTATAATTCGATTTCAGACGTAAAGGTTGAGGCTTTTTGGCGATTTTGAGTGGGAGAAGTCACAAGGGATCAAGGATTGAAGCTTTGGATGCGTGGATCGATTGGATTATCGTCTTTTCGGTTTATGTTTCTTATCTTTTGTTATTTGATTCATCTATCTTGCACTATGATTCTGAATATTAGACTTTGTGTTGATGTTTTGATGATGATAGTAGGCTAGATTTCTTGAACTACCTAGATTTTGATGATTATGTTTTGTTAATTGGTTTGATTTCGGATTTCGGATATTTGTTGATGGATTAACGTTAAAGTAAAGAACTTGGTTTGTTTGATTGGATGTATATGCGTATTTGATCTTGATATATGATCTGTTGAATGTTCCATATGCTACTTTGTGAATGTCTTTCATGTATGGTTGTGTATTAGGTCACTAGCTGTGTGCATGTGATTTGTTTATGGTTGATTAACGTCGTATCCATAGGAACATCGATTGAGGGTCTATTAGGGTTGAGTATTCTGCCTGCTTCAATAGCTGAGAGGTGCGAAGTTGTCGGATAATCTGTGGTGTTAGGGTTTTAGGTTAACTACTCTGAAAGGAGGGTTTCTTAGCATTCATTGTTATTCCGTGTCTTGTCAAGTGAATTCAAGTTACTCCTTGCACTGAAAGGTGTATTGAGATAGTGAGACTGAGAGGTAATCTGTCTAGCGAGTACTTTAGTGTTGTTGGAGATAGCTGAGAGGTGATCCAACTAACTGGTGAGTTTCACACGTCCCTTAGGGTTTCTTTTTGGTCACACATGGAGAATGATCAGGGATCCACTAGGTTGTCTAAGTGTGTCGTATTCTAAGAGCCCGGTTCCATCATAGTTTCCATATCCGAGAGATTTCCAAGGTACATGCATAGGATTCAAGGTCTAGGTAGTGCTTTCCCCACTTGTGAGTTGTCTAAAGTTTCTTGCTTTTTATTTGGTTGTCGATAGTTAGGATTCCATTAGTTATAATCAACACAAATCCCCCCCAAATATATTTCAGTTTAGTTAGTTGAGTCAGAGTCTACATAGAGTTGTCGCTAGTGTCTCGTGGGTTCGATATCCAGACTTCATTTGAGTTTGCTACATTGGTCGGTACACTTGCCGGTTGTGTGGTCTAGTATTAGGTTGAGTATAGATTTATAAATTTAAAGCTAGAGTGTCTAGATTAGGTTTTATAGTTAGTTTTTATAGACCGTCCAGCACACATCAGACACGTTCTAAATATACGTCGAATAACGCATAAAATATAATAAAACCCCAGCGCTCGTCTCATCAACTTATCATCCTGCTCCACGAACCCTACTTCACAGTTCACACGTTCACATGAATCGGGTCGTTCTTGACCCGTTTAGAACTCAAATACCCGAACCGAGCTCCGTTCCATGCATGGACGTACACGTGACCATGCAAGAATCCTCATCCTGTAAGAATACGCGCACCCGGGCCGAGTTTTCATATACGAATGCAAGCCATGCAAACCCTAATCGAGTACAACCCATACCAGTACCGTACCACCTTCTGTTTCCTTCACCGTGCACCACCACACACATCCGTCGCCTTCTCCTTCTCCTTCGTGCCTTACTCTAGCTGGGAGCATCGCCGACGTCGTACTCCGCCGAGTGCTGCCGTAGTGCACCACCACATCCGCCTCCACAACAACCGCCCCCGTCCTGCCATGCTTCACCCATGGCCCCTGCCGCCGTCGCCTACGGCTGTCATCGGGTATCATCGTCTAAGCCACCACCGGCCGTTACCCTTACTACCAAGACCACCACCCCAACCCGGAACCCTAGTCAGCGTCACCCCTGTGGAACTCCACCACAACCGTCACCATTGTTGTCTAGTGAACGCCGTTACAGCCACCACCCGACCACTGTCCTCGTCTTCTTCTCCGATCACCATAAGCAAGGGTAAAACCCTAATCGGGTTCCCATGCACAACCGTAAAACCAAAGGAAAAAGGAAAAAGGTGAGAACAAGGGTTACCTTACCAAGCTTTGACGCCTCTCAGCCGAGAACCACCTGTCGACGACCTCCCTTCCTTTCCGATCCCTCTGTCTCCCTCTCTTCCCGGTTTTCCGTCCGTCGCACACTAGGTTTTGAATGACCTAGGGTTTGCGAGTTTAAGTGGTATAAATACCACTCACGGGTTACGCTTCGGGTCCCTCCACTTCCGACTTGTACCTTTCGATTCTCGAGCTATTCCGTCATTAAAACGCACATTACATGATAGACCATGCTCATCATCATATAAAACAAAAGTTCGGGTCGCTCACTATTCCGAACCGTTAACCTTCAGATTTCCAGCATGTTACAAAGACCCCCCTAAGTCCGTGAAGATTGGGTCTCCCATAAGCAATTGGGACGGACTTTTATTCTTGTTGCTAGAGTTATCGAACCTTTGCAGAAAAATTACTTTCAATCCTTACCGTCGAGTCGTTGACAACCGGTGATTAGAAAGATGTGTACTGTCACGTACGACTCGTGTTGTGTGTATGCTTCTCTTCGTGCTTGTGCGGATTGCTGCGACGTTAATGTTGGGCCGCCCTTTTTGTTTATATACAGTGTGTTTGAATTTTTTGTGCCATTTATTTACCGCAAAACAGTCATTTTTTTCCTCTTTCGCCTTCGACCGAATCCTCTGGCTTTGTTCTTGGTTCGCCATTCTTGTTTCTCAAGTGCACTTTTTAAGGGGCCTACTATTAGCACACGAAGTTTGTTATTTGGACACGGATTTTCGGGCTATATGCCTCGTATAGGCCAATACGGGGCGTATAGCCCCTAACCTTAAAAAACAGACCTGCAGGTGTCAGTTCTGGTCTGGCGGCTGAGCCTATACGCCCCATATAGGCCTATACGACCCCGTATAGACCTATACAACCCCGTATAGACCTATACGACCCATATAGGTATATACGCCACCTCTTTTTTTCAAACTTGAGTAAATTTTGATTTGTATATGCCGAGTATAGCCCTATACGCAGAAGCCTATACGCCCCATATAGGCCTATACAACCCCTATATGACCCATATAGGTTCATACGCCACCTATTTTTTCAAACTTGAGCAAATTTTGATTTGCATATGGTTAGTATAGCCATATACGCAGAAGCCTATACGCCCCATATAGGCCTATACACCACCTATGAGATTTTGGTGCATGTTAATGTTTGACGTATTAATTAAGTGGTATTGTTATTTTTTTAATTATTCTCTCTTAAAACCACCACTAAGCTATACTAAGCTATACTAAGTTGTACTAAGCTATACTAATCTATACTATCCTATACTAAGCTATACTATCCTATACTAAGCTATAGTAAGCTATATTATCCTATACTAAGCTATATTATCATATACTAAGCTATACTAAGCTATATCATCCTATACTAAGCTATACTATACTATACTATACTAAGCTATACTATCCTATACTAAGCTATACTAAGCTATAGTAAGCTATACTATCCTATACTAAGCTATACTATACTATACTATACTATACTATACTAAGCTATATTATCCTATACTAAGCTATACTAAGCTATACTAAGTATACTATACTATACTAAGCTATACTAAGCTATACTATCTTATACTATCCTATACTAAGCTATACTATACTATACTAAGCTATACTATCATATACTAAGCTATAGTAAGCTATACTAAGCTATACTATACTATACTAAGCTATACTATCCTATACTAAGCTATACTAAGCTATATTATCCTATACTAAGCTATACTAAGCTATACTAAGTATACTATACTATACTAAGCTATACCAAGCTATACTATCCTATACTAAGCTATACTATCATATACTAAGCTATAGTAAGCTATACTAAGCTATACTATCATATACTAAGCTATACTATACTATACTAAGCTATACTAAGTATACTATACTATACTAAGCTATACTAAGCTATATTAAGCTATACCAAGCTATACTATCTATGCTATACTATCCTATACTAAGCTATAGTATGCTATACTATCCTATACTAAGCTATAGTATACTATACTAAGCTATACTATCCTATACTAAGCTATACTAAGCTATACTATCCTGTACTAAGCTATACTATCCTATACTAAGCTATAGTAAGCTATACTAAGTTATACTATACTATACTAAGCTATACTATCCTATACTAAGCTATAGTAAGCTATACTAAGTTATACTATACTATACTATACTAACCTATACTATACTAAGCTATACTATACTAAGATATACTAAGTTATGCTATCCTATACTAAGCTATACTATCCTATACTAAGCTGTAAGCTATACTAAGCTATACTATCCGATACTAAGCTATACTATCCGATACTAAACTATACTAAGCTATACTAAGCTATAGTAAGCTATACTAAGCTATACTAAGCTATACTATTCTATACTAAGCTATACTATCATATACTAAGCTATACGAAGCTATAGGGCTATACTCGACATATACAAATCAAAATTTACTCAAGTTTTAAAAAAAAGGTGGCTTATGGACCTATATGGGTCGTATAGGCCTATATGCTTATGCGTATAGGTCTATAGTCGGCATATACAAATCAAAATTTGCTCAAGTTTGAAAAAAAGAGGTGATGTATAGACCTATATGGGTCGTATAGGTCTAAACGGGGTCGTATAGTCCTATATGGGGCATATAGGCTTCTGCGTATAGGGCTATACTCGGCATATACAAATCAAAATTTACTCAAGTTTGAAAAAAAAGAGGTGGCGTATAGATCTATATTGGTCGTATAGGTCTATACGGGGTCGTATAGGCCTATATGGGGCGTATAAGCTCAGCCGCCAGAGCAGAACTGACACCTTCATGTCTGGTTTTTAAGGTTAGGGGCTATACGTCTCGTATTGGCCTATACGAGTAGTATAGCCTTGGCGACGTATGCAAATAGCAAAATTCTGTGTCCAATTAGAATTTCCCCTTTTTAATCTTGTGAGTATGTGACTATGTCTGATCCAAAAAAGAATATGCATTTGTCCTTTTCTGTGACGTCGATTTTTTGTTAATTATTTCATACCGTTGTCCCTGCATCCCATTCTCCCCGAACCGAATCAACTCATCTACTGTTTGGGTTATACACTCAAGCGGTGGAACTGGCTAATTGCCAGATTCCCTTCAGTAATTTTTTCTTGATGTGTTGTTTTACCATGAAATGCACATTTCACAATGTTCCCTAGGGGTTAGGACGAGTCACCCATTTGAAAATTGAAAGGTCAATTCGAAATGGGTTTCAAGAAAATCAAGAACCCGACAATGTTTTATGAAGATAATAAAACGTGTGTCTCTCAAAGTAAAGAAGAATATATTAACAAGACAAAACAAATCAAATATCATGAAAATTTTATTGACACGTAAATGGCATAATTTATGTTTGTCAAATATGATCAAACTAGTTAGTTAACTCCGCGCGTTGCGGCGGGTATTAGGCGTTGAAAACCCGCGCGTTGCAGCGGCATCGTTAAACCAAACAATAATAAAAATAAGTATGTCTATTCCTCACACGTTGCGACGTAAACATGACTCGGTTTTCGCCCGCTCATATTATGTCGTAATTTGTCAAATTCATGAAAGAAATTAAATTAAAGTTAAAAAAAAAACAAAACATTTAACCACGAAATCAATTAACGTCTTCGAAACTTTGCATAAAAAAAATCAAAAGCATAGCATTGCAAGTAGATAATTGATAATATTTGAGACCCTATATAAAAAAACAACGGCTTTATACTCGCACGTTGGAGGGGAGACGTAAACGCATGAAAAAAAAACCAAAGTTTAAATGTTAAGACTCGTGTGTTGTGGTCATATGGTGGAGCTGTACGATGATATTAATGTGACGTTTGCAAATCTTGTTACGCGCGTTGTGGCGGGACACAAACATACCCGCGCATTACGACATGACTGTACGGTGATATTAACGTGTTTAAGTACATAATTAAAGCCAATGCGATGCGGCGAGTTTGCAAACCTCGTTACGTGCGTTGTGGCGGCGACAATAATGTGACTAAGTAAATAAAAGAAACGTGTGAAATTGCCACGACTCGACACCGGAGATCGAAAAATAGATAAATTGCGGCGAAGTAGGAGTTAACATTGAAACGACAAATTCGTTAAAGAAGGTAGTAATAAAGTAAAATAAAAATAAAAATAGAAAAAAAGTAATTTTTACAAACGAATATAAAAAAAATAAAAGAAAAAAGAAAATAAATTTGAGAGTTTAGAAATTTGAGGGATAGAGTTTAGAAATATGTGAAAAGATAAACTTAAAACTTTAGAAACTTGGTATAATTAAAAATTTAGAAAGTTGAAGGGGCATTATGAAAATTAAGAAACTAAAAGGTCTAATATTAAACTTTTATAAAAAAAGAAATTTTCTTAGTGGTGACCACATTACAAATTGAGAGTATTAGAATGTAATTTTGGCCGACTTATTCAAATAATCATTATTTAAAAGAGTTTTTGAACAACTTATATATAAATCGGCGTTAGTTGCCTCAATAATAAACAATTAAACGAAACAGAGTATTATACATGTTAACACTTTTTTCCCATCAGCTCAACATAGGTCCGTCTCTAGCTTCTTATTTCTATAAATTTATATATAGTGATTGTATTTGCTTAAATTGTTTCTTCTTACGAGAGATTCTCAATATTTCTCCCCACCTTTATTAGTTTCTTCAAAAATAAAATATTATTTAAAAAAACTAATGCATCCAGATACCATTGTTTAGGGGCCCTGAAGTGTAGGATGGAAATAGCATTTAATGCATCCAAAAACTGTGAGGTCCACGTGCCGGTTTCTGGTTCATGTTCGGTAACTGAAGTGAGTGACACGCCGGTGATCAAATGAATAAATGTTTCGGACAACATGCTTAAATTATGGATAAAGGTGTATGCCTTAAATTTATTAAAATGGGGAGCTTTTAAGTTTAAGTCTCACTTATAAAAAGAAAAATGAGATTAGGTTGGGTTAGGGGCTTTTCTCACTTATGGTGGATTTCCTCCTAAGGGAGGTGGAGATGATCGGGTCGTTCAGTAATCCAAATTACCGTTAAAAATAAATAAATAAATATTCCAGTCCGAATAATATTTTAATTTTAAACAACAAACTCAAACACTCTAAATTTAGTTATAAATCCACACCATTTGTTTACAACGGAATTAAAACACACAACCTTTATAAAAGGGTACACCATACAACACACTTGAGTACCATTAAACCAAATACACTTTGATCCAAATAATATTTTTATCATAAAAAAAATGATCCGTAACTCGAGAATCCCGATCCGGTTTCAAAATTCTGGTGATCCATGTTGTGCCAATTGGTTTAAGATGGGCAAAAAAAATCGGTTTGAATTTTCTAACCGGACGTAACGCGAAAACCGGTTCAAACTAAACCAGTTTACCCTAAACCGGTTCAAACCCGAGTGAAACCGCCGGTTACAAACTGGTTTGCCATATTCTGGAGCCGACCGGGTTACGGACCGGTTCTCCCAACCCGGTTCAGAAAACCGGTTTAAGCGCTAATCGATTTATAGCCGTTACATAACGGCTTTATTGCCATTTGGACCATTTTTGACCCTTTTTGACCCTTTTTTCACCCTTAAAACACTATAAATAGGTGGGGGTGTTTAGGGTTGATCACATCTCTCTCTACACTTTCTAATCTCAAAAACCGATATTTAACCGCTCAAAAACGCTCTCTAAACTCTAAAAAAAAAACCATGGCTCTCTGAACTCTCTCAAATCAATAAATAGTCCAAAAAATATAAATATATATTGTCATTTGTAACGTTTTCAAATTTTATAATTTTATCTTGTCATGTTTTGTAATTTCCGAACTTTTCGAATATCAATAAATGTTGAACTTTATGTTTTATATTTGTTATATATATATTTTTTATTTTTTATTAAATATATTGAATTTTATTGAATTAATTCAAATTTTTAATTAAAAAACCGGTTTAGACCCTACCCTAACCTGTTTGATAGGGTTGGGATTTCCTTGCTTGTAAACCGGTTTAACCCGAACCGGTTTAGGGCCAAACCAGTTTTGACCAAACGTTGACCAACCTGGTTCAGGTCGGTTCTTCGGTTTTAAAAAACCGCTTTGTGCACCTCTATTCATTACTTTGAGAAAAGAAATTATATTTTTGTCTTAAAAATAACAATAAAATAAATAATGAAATCTCTATATAGAATTAGAAGTTGTAGCCATCAAGGTTCTGCCTTGGTGGTCAGGGGGGTTTTCTCAAAGGGTTTCTCCTCTATGGAGGTCATGAGTTCGAATCTTGTAAGGCGCACTTCATAAAAACTAAGAACACCCTCTGCAGATTCGAATTCCTTGAGGGTTGTATGGGTAAACTGATGTACGAGCCTTCCCTGATGGAACGTGTCAGTTGAGCCCACACCGTTAAAAAAAAAGTTGATGAATATGCTTCGTAAGTTCTTAAAAGCACGTGAATGTACAAATCATTGATGCGTGTGATTTTTTTAGCCGTCACACTGTGTTTTTTCTTTACTTTTTAATTTTAATTAATTATTCGTAAACATATTTTATTTTTTTTTTACAATTTTTAATTACGGATCATTTTTTTATGATAAAAATATTATTTGGATCAAAGTGTATTTGGTTTAATGGTACTCAGGTGTGTTATATGGTGTACCCTTTTATAAAGGTTGTGTGTTTTAATTCTGAGTGAAACCGCCGGTTACAAACCGGTTTGCCATATTCTGGAGCCCACCAGGTTACGGACCGGTTCTCCCAACCCGGTTCAAAAAACCGGTTTAAGCGCTAATCGATTTATAGCCGTTACATAACGGCTTTATTGCCAGTTGGACCATCTTTTTCACCCTTAAAACACTATAAATAGGTGGGGGGTGTTTAGGGTTGATCACATCTCTCTCTACACTTTCTAATCTCAAAAACCGCTCTTTAAACGCTCTCTAAACTCTCAAAAAAACCATGGCTCTCTGAACTCTCTCAAATCAATAAATAGTCCAAAAAATAAAAATATATATTGTCATTTGTAACGTTTTCAAATTTTATAATTTTATTTTGTAATGTTTTGTAATTTCCGAACTTTCCGAATATCAATAAACGTTGAACTTTATGTTTTGTATTTGTTATATATATTTTTTATTAAATATATTGAATTTTATTGAATTAATTCAAATTTTTAATTAAAAAACCGGTTGAACCTTCAAATCGGTTTAGACCCTACCCTAACCGGTTTGATAGGGTTAGGATTTCCTTGCTTGTAAACCGGTTTAACCCGAACCGGTTTAGGGCCAAACCAGTTTTGACCAAACGTTGACCAACCCGGTTCGGGTCGGTTCAAACTGGTTCGGTTTTAAAAAAACCGCTTTGTGCACCTCTATTCATTACTTTGAGAAAAGAAATTATATTTTTATCTTAAAAATAACAATAAAATAAATAATGAAATCTCTATATAGAATTAGAAGTTGTAGCCATCAAGGTTCTGTCTTGGTGGTCAGGGGGGTTTTCCCAAAGGGTTTCTCCTCTGTGGAGGTCATGAGTTCGAATCTTGTACGGCGCACTTCATAAAAACTAAGAACACCCTCTGCAGATTCGAATTCTTTTAGGGTTGTATGGGTAAACTGATGTACGAGCCTTCCCTGATAGAACGTGTCAGTTGAGCCCACACAGTTAAAAAAAAGTTGATGAATATGTTTCGTAAGTTCTTAAAAGCACTACAAATCATTGATGCGTGAGATTTTTTTAGCCGTCACACTGTGTTTTTTCTTTACTTTTTAATTTTAATAATATAATTATTTGTAAGCATATTTTATTTTTCTTTTACAATTTTTAATACATAAGGTTTTCTTAGATTCTAATTATACTGTTGTGATGTGTTTGTTTTTATCTACGTTTCGACATAAATTTTATTCAAATCCGAGCCGGATCGAATATAATATGGTTTTACTTCTTTTATTTTTTAAATTCGCTTTCGTATTCTTTAACGTTCATTTTCACAACAATGTAACGTTTTCTTAAGTTCCGAAAATAACCATGGAATTTGCGATCTAGAAAACACTTTCGTATCCCTTAACGTTTATTTTCACAACATAATTTTTTTCTTAAATTCTGTATATACCATTAGAAGTTGCGCTTCCAAAACGAACTAGAAAAAGAACCGTCCATTATCTACGTTCCAATATTCAAAACTGGCCGCCGCAACGCGCGGTTTTAACCAACTAGTTTTATACATTTAATAGATATAAAAATTTGTTTGTTTAAATAAATTACTCTAAATTGTATGCCAAATGGGCCTACACCCAAGCCTGAAAACTGTCGCAAGCCGTTTATTATTTTGTGTATTTTTGTTTTCAGTAAAATTTATATCACATATATGAAAATAAGAAACTTTCTATTAATTATTAAAACGTATAAGATGGAATAAACCATTTCCAAACAAAAGTATGTGACATAAAAGGTAACAAAGTTTGGAATCAAAATAATAATAAAAAATAAAAAAGTGGGGCATTCCGAGAATCGAACTCGGGACCTCTCGCACCCAAAGAGAATACTATGTAACACTCTATATTGATAATAAACATACCACGTATTTTCTAATCGGCAAGAGCCTATCTCTTGAACACGATGTATCATGTGAGAAGAAGTTTCTGTTACAATAATTCGGAAATTTTAGAAGTAAAATATCAAAACGAAAGTATAAAACATAACGTTATGAAAACATGACTAGAAAAGAACCAACTACTTTACATGTTCACTGTCTAGACCGATTGAATCAGTCTAGAAAACTAGTCGACGACATATCAAGTTAAAAATAGAAAAAGGTATACAAAAAATAGAAGAACTTTAACCATTAATAATCTAAACATAAGCAAGTTTATGATGCAAACATTAGTCATGGTACATGAATTTTCGTTCAAGGGCCAAAGGTTTTTTAGGGAAAAAAAAGTTTACAAGTACAAAAGATGATGAAGTCAAACCTGGACTAATGAAATTTATCATATAACTAGTGATTGATATATTTTATAACCTTTAAACATCGTTTTGAAGCTTAAAAAAGACAGACAGACAAGTAGTTCAACTACTCTACTCAAAATCACGAGAAACGTTTATCTTTCTGATATATGAATCTAGACATAACGGAACTAGAGGAGGTCCAAGGTGAGGCCTGAAGTTCCAAGTGACCCGGGTTCAATCCCTGCCATCATCATTAATTTCTGAGGCATGCAAATGAGGCCTAGTTCTTAGGCTGATGCACCAGAGTTTTACCCACGCCGATCCAGGATACGAGCCTCGACTCTCCCTCAAGCCCGGAAGGGGCCGTATTGGGTGGGATTTTTCCTTGGATGCTCTCCAACTCTGACGCCAAGTGGGCCCGATTAAGACAACATATTGGCCGGAGTTGGACGAGGCTCTCCCATATGATGGGGGGTGCGACGTCACAACATTCAACGTTCGCGTTCAATAAAAAGAGGAGGTCCAAGGATCCATTGATCAGGGGCAGCAGCCGGCTGGGTTAAAGTGATCCGTATATACTTTTTTATATAACAATTATATAACTGAAATCTAGGTGAGCTGTCACTTTTTTTCTATGATGGCTCCCATGAAACATTTTATACCATTAAACATAAAATGATTAACATAACTATTTTTAATAAAAAAAAGTTTTAACCCGTTAAAAATTAAACAAGCAACTCATTTTGATTAATAAATAACCAATTAAAAAATAATAAAACTAGAATATAATTAAATCTATATTAAGACCAAATTAAGCCCATTAATCCATTTTATAGCACATATCTAAATATTGATCATCTAGAAAAGTTCAATTATCAAAATAACCTAAAATAAATCAAAACCATCACTCGGGCAACCCCCCCCCCTCCCTTTATTGTCGATGAACTGAAATCCCCCTTCCCCTTTTCCGTCAATCGTTCCCCACTGACTCAAGGACGGCGACCAGTCCAGTGGCGAATACAAAAATTTTCTTTACGGGGAGCAAAATACGGGTCGGGTTAAAAATAGGTCGGTCAACACTTGCGGTTGCAACAACCAAATCAATGTTAGGTTTAATATTTGATTCCATTGCTCGAAGATAATACTTCTTTTTAAAAATATCATAGCTCCTAATAGAAAATAACATATTGTGTTATGAAGTATGAACAAATAAATTTAACATAAACAAAAAATAATAATGTAAACACATATTAAATAATAATAATAAAAAAAACCAAAAATTTGATGCCAATAGTGGGAGCTGATAATGAACAAACATGAAATGTGAGCCCTAGTTTAAAAATAGTCAAGGTCAATTGAAGCAATCTTCTTTTTTTTCTCTGGTTTACTGCCATGTGTCCCCTGTTCAAAATTACAGTGCTCCCAATTACCCCAAATTTAGACTCAAAAAAACTAAAAACCTCTAAAATAAAAGCTTTTATTTCAAATATATTTTGTGTGCCTATGGGGTGCCTCTCCACCCCTTGCTAACCTTATGGATCCGCGCATGGCGACCACAACCTCCGAGCCCCCTTAAGGCTAAATGGTATACTCCATATTTTCACACCCTCTACACACTGTCACATCTTTTCCACATTTGAGTGAAATAGTTTCACATTTCTACACTGTCACATTATTTTTATTTTTTAATTAAAAAATAATAGTTTTTTGAAACACTTTTAAAAAATAAAATGTAAAATTAAAACATTAATTTAATTAATAATTAAAAATACATTAGATATTAAAACTACAAATAAATAAACTAGAATTGATCGTTATCCGGTTGCTAGTGAAATCTGCATATAATTCACTATCTTTTTATAAAGTTTGCGCATAATTTAAATAATTATTATAAGATATAAATATAATAATGTCAATATGTTTTTTCTAAATTTGTTAAGCTAAATATAATAATGTCAATATCTTTTTATAAAGTTTGTGAATCTATTATGAACGAATTAGGCGACCTGACACCCGTCGTAAAAAGCGGGTATTTTTTTTCTTTTTGAAAGACAAATTTCTTTATTTTTGTGAGAGTGAGACTTGAACCTATGACCTCCTCAACCGTACCAACTCCAATGGCTAAAAAAAAAAGAGGTATTCAACTAGTTTATATTTATCGCTACTAGACATCAACAGCCCAATCTCACATTATGAAGGAATTCACTTTTGAGGCCGCCGGCCCACACAAAAAGAAACATCTCTTCATGTGGATGTCACTTGTTTCAAGTTATTTGAGCGCCATTTCAAAATTTCAAACTTCATACTCCACTCTTCAACAGTCTCTGTACACCATTGGGCTGATTTCTGGTACGTTCTTAACGAATCTCCAAGCTAAATATCTTCAATCGACCTCTTGTTTTTGTGACCCTATGAAACCCTAAATTTTATCCGGATGTGAATACTCAATTGTTCTCGAGGAAGCTTGAGTTTTCAAGTTCCAGTTTGGATGAATTAACAGGGTTTGATCGCAGGAACAAGTGATGGCCGAGGAGATGACATCCAACAGTTATGAAGAGGCTCGTAAGCAACAACTTCTTGAGAACAAAAAGAGATTCGAGGTATTTCGAAAACCCTTTGAAAATAGTTTCAATTTGTAATTGTTTGATGACCTTGTTGTTTTCCATTTCAAGGATTTGGGGATCTTGAATATTTCTAAAAGCCTATCAAATCTTTCAAAATCTGAGAACAAGCCCAAGGTAGTGTATGTATGTATATATGTATATGTCAACTTCTGTAGTTCTATTCTATGACAAAATATGACGACATATTTGTTATATGTTAAAGCAGCAACGTGAAGTAAAATCAAAGATAAGAAATGCTCCTGTAATAGAACCAAGGCGTTCAACGCGTGCACGCAATCCCATTGTTTCATATCAAGATGATGTAAGTTTAGCTAGCTTCAATCATAAAAATATATGTTACATTCAATAGCATGGTCATTATCTTCTCGGATAGAGGTATGGTTTGCCTGCATCTCACCCTTCTCAGACCCTACCAGTATCATTTTATTGGGTATGGTTGTTGTTGTTTCATTTATAGATTTCTTTTCTTGTTTGTACAGGTTGATATAGGTCTCCCAACAATAAGGAGATCAAAATCCAGTTCATCATGGGCAAGGTTCAAGCAACTATAGTAAATCTGTGTTCACCTTATGCCACATAAAATATTGTCACTCATGATGGTGATATTTGTTTTCAGTTATCTTGCAAGACCGTTGGAAGAAGTCAAAATGGCTTCATATGAAGCGAGGGTTCAAGCAATAAAGTCTGCAGAGAAGCTTCAAAGCAATTTGCAGTCTGAATATCCCTCTTTTGTAAAGTCGATGGTCCGTTCTCATGTTTATAGTTGCTTTTGGTTGGTAAGTAGCAAATATTTTAGCCCACCTACTAATCACTAGGTTAATTTGGGTCTTGTTTTATCTCAAATGAGTCAAAACAGAACAAAATTAAAGGGGTTTAAAATAGTTTTAATGGCTCAAAAGTGGCACCACACTCTATTTTTCATGCATACAGCCTTTTAAATAGTTGTAATAAAAGATTCAGAATATTATTATTATAATCATGATTACCTTATTAATTATTCATAAAACAGATCAAAAGTGTTAGGTTAGGAGTCCATCCCGACTAGAAAATGACCAGTTTCAACCTGAACCTTTTTTGACTCGTTCATACTGACTTGTTACAAATCTTGAAGGGGCTACCTCAGAGATTCTGCACAAAACATCTTCCAAAGTCAACAGTGAGTATGGTACTAGAAGATGAGGATGGAAATGATTATGAAGCAGTGTTTATTAGCGCGAGAACTGGACTTAGTGGTGGATGGAGAGCCTTTGCATTAGAACATAAGTTGGACGATGGTGATGCTTTGGTTTTTGAATTGGTTGAGCGAACAAGATTCAAGGTACATCATTTGAGTATGCAAATACATTTCTAGTTTCAATCTATCGACACAAAAAAATTCTTGGTATTTATTTGAATCATGTTATTGAAGCCACAGAATAGATTAAATTTCTTCTATTCTGCATGTGCCTTCTTATATCTATAAGTGACATTTTTGACCCATTCACTTACGAGTGATATAAAAGTGGTGAGCTGAAAAGGAAATGGTTGAAAGTTATTAATAGTTTATTTTTAATGAATAAAACATCACAAATAGTTTTATTAAAAAAATAGACATATAATTTTAATTAACCCATTTTATGATGCAAGTCCTTAAACTTTTTCTTTGTTATTATTAAACATTTAAACCCTAAAACTTGTCTTATTCAAACATAGATATTATGGTGTCCTATGTTTGCATAAAGACAAAACAATGAGTTTTACCTGTTCAAAGAAGTTAAGGGATTTAACTGATAAATCATAGCATGAGAGTTAAAATGATATAAACTCTTAATTAATGTAATCATATATAACATGTTAAATATTTTGAGAGTTCTACTAAATAGGGCTTATGAGTCAACCAAAAGCTTACTGACCTGGCTGAACCTGTTATCCTACTCGCTCATGCAACTTCAGATTTACATAGTCAAAGCATCAGATGATGGAAGTCAAGATCATGATGATGATATGTCTAATGAAAAGGAAGAAGCTGATGAAACCGAAAAGAGAACATCAAAGAAGTGCAAAGAGACACTCGACGGTCCAGCAGAAAACAGAAAGAAAGCCACTGCAAAAAGCCGAGGTCGACCCAAAAAGGTGAAAAAGTCAAAGGAAATTGTGACGGCTACACGACGTTCTACCAGGAACCAAAATGAGAAGTGAACCAAAAGAGGGTGGAA
Source organism: Smallanthus sonchifolius (assembly GCA_023525975.1). Classification (NCBI taxonomy): domain Eukaryota; kingdom Viridiplantae; phylum Streptophyta; class Magnoliopsida; order Asterales; family Asteraceae; genus Smallanthus; species Smallanthus sonchifolius. Next base: position 65,413,300 of record CM042031.1, on the reverse strand, counting down.
AAGGGAATTTTAGAAATTTTTTATGGTCTATTAACTCTATTTATGTGGTCATGGATTTGAAAAGAAGTTTTTGGTTAGTATTTCAAATTATGTTTCAACATGACCACAAATTTTCCTAAAATATCTCCTATGTTTCCCACAGTTGTCTTATTATTTTTTACCCTTCCTCAGTTATTATTACTAGCATGTAACCAAAATATACGCCCAAAACCGACATAATCAAACTGAAACTAACCACAAACTGATGATTTGGTTGTGTTTTTTTTAAACTGATTTTAAACAAAAACATCACGTCGATAGGAATAGTCTGTATATATATCTCGATGTAAACATAACTGTTTGGTTATGTTCTTGTTTGTTTCTTGATTGTATGGAGAATCATGATTTCCTGGGTCCTATAGTTATGATAACTAAACATTTAAGCGTCAAAACTTCCACTAATAGGTTTAATAAAAAAATTTAAAATCCATTATTTTTTAAACAGAAAGATGTTACAATTTTTATCCTGGACATATACATTGTGGCACTATAAACCTAGTTATGATTTAAAAAAAAAACATCAATACAATGACTATATGTTAAACATTGATGATGAATTTTATAAAAAGATAAAATCATGTTGTATTAATGACTGAAATTATATATTGCAAACTTATATTACAGTATAAGAGGTTATGCAAATACAGTAAAACTGGTGTCAAACTTGTCACATAATGTTTCTGCATCTTCCTAGAAGACAACAAGGGTGTATAGTTTTTGAAAATCTAATGCACTTCATCTCCATTACACATAATAACATCAATTTTGGCATGAATCATAGCTATTTTGAGATAGTTTTTTGGATGGTTTAGCTTCCATCAAGCAATCTATTGGAGGGGTAGTGCTTGTTTTGAGTTCTCCATAGGCGTACGAACAAAAGGGTTCGCCTAAATCATGGTTTTGTTGTAGTGGTTGTAGTTGAATCGTGTCAAGATTTACATCTGTGCAAGGCGTGCTTGCACTACATGCAAATCGAACAGGGTTTTCAGTATATGTTCCTCTTATGTTCTGGTAAGATATATCCGAAACAGCCACTGCAGATGTCTTGTTTTGGCATTTGCCCCCGTCGCAGTAGTATTGATCTATTATGATTGGAGTTTCGACGTCTGAAACTTGAATGTTGGAAAATGTCACTCCTTGTACCGAGCCTGAACCACCCTGCAAATGTAGGGAAAGAAAGGTGTTGAATATGACTCAAAACATTTGGTTGTTCAATGGTAATTAACTGGTCCAATAGCTTTATTATAAAAGTTAGAAAAAAAAGTTTGAAGGAGTTAAAAGTCTTCTATACATCAAATTTGCAGCCTCCCAAATTACTTCTTCAATAAAAGACGGTTGTTTGTGTAAAGAAAAACACTTAGTGCTGAACCACCCATTTTGACTTGCCCTAAAACCCGTGTGACCCGTTATACAACCCGAATATTTAACCACCTATAGCCCATATGAAACGAAATCAATTTCAAAAACATGCGAGCGAAATTAGGCCAATTTCTTTGAACCGTGAGCACTAGTTACCGGAAAACTCAGGGTCCCCACCAATACGTTACTAACCAATGTGATAAGGTAAAATGGAATGTTGTGCCAGGCAAGTGACTTTTATGAGGGTTAAAAGTAGAAAACCAGTGAAAGTCGGATAAAATTTGGTGGATTTATGCTAAACGTTTGGTTATTAAGTGTTTAAAGTAACAGGTTTGAGTTTTATGTTTTCAATTGTAGCGAGTTTGGGTATTAAGGCTAACTTTCGTTAATTTTTCTGTTAAGTTTGGGGTGAAATAACTAAAATACCCTTTGCTAAAACTAACAGGTTTAGGTATTAAGGGTTTGAAGTAAAAGAGTATTTTGATCATTTCATATTTTCTCCCCAAGTTGACTGAAAAGTTAACGGAGATCAAGACTTAATAATAATAATAATGATAATAATAATAATAATAATAATAATAATAATAATAATGATGATGATGATAATAATAATAATCATAATCTGAAATTAAAACGTGTAGGACGAGGTGAGATCAAGACTTTCCAACTTTCTAAGATACTTTTAAAAATGAATTATTGCTAGTTTGTAACAATTTTTCATAGGAAGTGGGTCACAACCCAAACAGACATGTTTGACATGACCCAATAATTTAGCCGGCATGCATCTGAAACTGTTTGACCTGTGACACCTCCAAACAATTTTATTTGGACCCGTTACCCGACCTGTTAAAACCGCTAATTTTCTCACTCCACTTTACCAAAAGATTGCCAACTTTTTTATTACCTGCCATGTCTTTATTCTTACTCCATTCGTTGCGTCATGGATCTTTGTATCGCGAACTGTAATATTCGAAACACAAGCTCTCGTGTTATCTTTGCCAAGGCCGCCGATGCTTATTCCATGGCCTGGTCCACAATCCACATTTTGTATGTTTACGCCCGAGGATCCTGTTTGTATCGAGATGCAATCGTCTCCTGTTGAATCAAAACACTAATTATATCAATATCTGGATCTATATATGTTGTAACAAATATATAAAAACACATGTTTTTGGAATGTCGAATCGTACCACAAGCAAGTTTGGTGCTGTGGATCATTACGTCTTGAGAGTTTTGCAAGTGAATTCCATCTGTATTTTTGCTGTCACCCGGGGATGAAACAGTGATACCGAAAACCTGAACAGATTGACAGTTATCGAACTTGAGGTGTGTTTGCTGACTGTTTTGAATCGTTATGCCCGTCACTGTCACATCAGAACTCCCGTAAAACCTAACCGCCTGCGTGTATATCATTTTTCCAATATTAAAAAATTTTAAATTAAAAGAAAATGATAGAATGCAATACTATTGGTCTCTCTTGAAATTAAAAAAAAATTCTGAACAAATTTCGTTTATGCATATAACCTACACTTGTGTAGGTCATTAAGTATAACAAGAAAGTGTACAAGAAAGTTGACTGGTCGTGTTCGTTAACTAGTCTTTTGGTTTTATATGGTTGACACGTTACCAATAAATTAAGTATATAAGCAAGTCATAAAATTTATCATGTAAATGGACTGAAATTAATGATCCCCGGTAGTTCTTACTGTTGGTTTAGTGCCCGACTCGCTCCACCATCCCGAGCCTTGCCCGTCAATAACACCAGTTCCACGGATCGTGATCCCGTTCAGCTTTGTGAACTCGAGCCATTGAAGGAGCCCAGACTCCCAGCTTCCGGATCTTTCTGGAGCTATGATCCTGCCATCTAACTGTGACACTATCAAATTTAATTAGCAAACTCTCATGAAGAAACGATCGATGGAAGGGAGTAAACTTCACCTGAAAAACGATGTTCGATTCACAATCGGGTCCTGAGAATGATATGGGTTTGATTAGGAAGACTGAACCTTTTGGCACCACCATAGTTGATGACTCCAGTTTACAAGCAGCTAGCCATGCTGCTTCAAATGCCTGCTTCATCAAAACTAAACATGAAGGGGTCGTTTGTCCTAAGTGTTTACTTTTTTCATTAAAATAAAATAAAATAAATTTCTATATATATATATATATATATATATGTTACATTTATCTCACTTAATTTTTAAAATTTCAACATTTATAAAAAAAATTATAATTTGAACACTTAATAAAAGTTAAATAAGTTTAGAGAGACTTTAATAGAATATTTAAAAAACTCGGTTGCTATGTGAAATTTTTCGTTTTTTATTCTATCAATATTGCACAATGACAAATATAAACAAAGGGGATAGTTGTTATCTTAATATTTTGAAGTTTTGAAACATTAGCCCCAAAATATATTAAACTGCTCGTGGTTGACGTACCCTCTTTTTAAAATATAACAATAATTTTATTCCATCTTACTGAATTTGACCTGTTGCGCAAAACACAAACATGCCAACATACTAAGTACAATATATTCTACGGTTACCTTTGTGTCGTCAGTGGTTCCATCGCCTCTAGCACCGAAAGCTAATACATTGAAGATGGTTGAGGTTTTCCTGTTGGGTAGTGAACTAGGGAAAGTCTCTCCATACGTCGGGTAAAACGTCTCTTTCATCAGCCTCGAGCCGCGACGGTGTTGCATGTTCTTGATTTCTCTGGTGGCATCAACACCTTGTTGCAAGAAGCACACAAGCACAAATGTCAAAATGACAAGTTTGCAAATCTTCATATTTTGACGCTTCATGTTTTAGAATTTGGATTCAGTTGGTGGGATGCCTCAAATCCGGAAGATTGAGGGGATTTTATAGGCGTTAGTACTTAGTGGCATACATGTAATTATTATCTATTAATTAATTTGACTAAATTTTCAGTTACTTACGTTTTAATTTTTAAATCTATTTTCTGTGCTAACCACCACTATATATATACTTTTTGAACAACAAAGGGTCACACACATGGGATCACCCTGACAAACAGATCACCTTGTTGTTTGAAAAACAGAAACATTTTTGTGTTAACCAATACTATATATTAAGTGTGATTATAATACTTTAATTGTAAAATAATAAATTGTTTCCTTAATAAAGTAATTCAAGAGGTTGTGTAGTAATTAATGTGTATTTTTTTCCCGCTTTAATTCTAAGTTTTAACCTAAGTTTTCTAAATTTCACCCATTTAAATTTGAGATCAAAGATAATTAAATTAACCTACTTTTAGGTAAATGAGTTAAATTAATTATATTTTAGAAATTTTTTTCTAAAACATAATTTAATGAATCAATCAAAATGGGAATAAAAAGAATAAAATTATTTGAAAATTTTCGTCTATAATGATATGATAAAAAATACCATAAGATCTAACAAAACATAACAAATATTAGATATTTGAATATGTAAATATATGATTAAAAGTTTTTTATTTGGATCCTACATCGACATAAAATTGTTTTCAGTTTGTAGAATTCATAATTATGATTGAACAATTTAATCGATGATAACACAATTTTAAATTCAAAAATTTGTAAATAAAAATTGAAACAAATAATTAATTTAGTTGACAAAAATAGTGAAGTTGACTATTAATAGGGGAGAGAGCCGAGAAAATAAGAATGATAAGGCCTAAAAATATAACATGTGTCATCCTAGTTAGTCATTTATTAGATAATATATCTATAAATATAGATAATTTACCAAATTCTTCCTCCTTATTTTGTGTCTATACACACTACCTATACATTTGTCACTGCTAAAATGGTCGCATATCGATCACTAATTTTCATTTTATGAAATAATGTGAATGATTTCCAACCACTTTGTTCGATCACAAAAACCTACGTCGATAATACAATTTGCTACCATTTTTTTTTACCGAAATGACTGTGCGACTGATTTTAGCGACCGAAAAACAGTCTCTAATTAAATTTAGGGGCGTTCAATATTTGGTTTCAAACCGATTAAACCGATAACCGAATTGAAACTGAAACCGTTTAAAACCAAACCGAATTACATATTTGGTTTTAGGTTTGGTTCAAACCGAAAACCGAAAATGTAATTTGGTTTTTGGTTTGGTTTAGGTTTCAAGATTTTGAATTCGATTTGAACCGAAAAACCCGAATTAAGTTATACCACTATTTTAATCTATATTTTATAGTTAACCCAATACATTTATATAAACAACCAATACTAATATATGAATTATAAATCATTATTTGATGAATGTATGTTTTTGTTTAGACTTTCCAAAATATTGTGTTGTTTAAACCGAATAAGTTATGTCTACCCAAAAGAAAAAAAAAAGTTTTTTTTTATTTTGCTAGGTTCAAACCGAAAACCAAACCGAATTACAATGTGGTTTTAGGTTCGGATTAAGTTTCCTCGAATATGGTTCGGTTCGGATTATGGTTTCAACAAAAAAAAATCCCAACCCGAATAACCCGAACCGAGTAACCCGCAACCCGACCCGATGAACACCCCTAATTAAATTAGTGTTGTTGAATCACCTAATAAAATTACTTCGCATTTCACAAACTTTTCTTACGCATTGTTCACCTATCGGAGGATGTGAAGCAATACTTTAGTGACGTAAAATCACTTCCTTTTATATATGATATCATGCTTACATGTTGTATGTGTGATAAGACTCCTCATAATTACTAAACTTCATATTTCAATTTCTTTTTTAATGTTTCAAGCATCCTGCTAAACTTTTATATTTAAATCAAAGTATATATCACAAATTTTATAAAAAAATGTTTCTCTTTTTTCTTTATCTTTTCTTGCATTCCACCGATAGTCTTTTTATATATTATTTTTTAGTATACTTATATAGGAGAAGGTTTCACTAAGAAATAGTTTTTCGCTAAGAAACGCTAAGAAATTGGTTAACCGAACTCCGATTGAGCTCATTCCAGCGGTGTTGGAACCGTCTCATCAAACCCTAACCCGCCCCCAAAAACCTAAACCCCCCTCCACCCGCACCCCAAAAAACCCAAACCCTCCCTCCAACCCCACCCCGAAAAGCCTAAAACCACCATCCGCACAAAAAAAAAAACCTAAACCCTAAGGCTAAAACCCGAAAATTCAACCCTAAAAACTAAGATGGTAGAGTTCGACGAGACGGTTCCAACGCCTCTGAAATATGCTCAATCGGAGTTTGTTTGATATTTTTTCTTAAGGTTTTTGTCATTTATTAGATTTTCTTAACGAAAAACCACTTATTATTTGAACCTCTCCTAATTATATATTATTAAGTTCATAACCATTTAACTAAAAAAAACTCAACTGATATGAATTTTGTCAACAACCACATGTGACCATTAAAAGTGGATTGTATAACCCATATACATTATAATTTAAATAAAAGTGGGATTTTTCTATCTTTGTGACATATATAATAACGTATATATGTTAGGTATAATTTAATGAAGATAAATTTGCACATACAAATGTTATTCAACATTTATGATAAGGGACTTCGTAGTGGAGACGTGAAATAGGTGGCGTGAGCCATCTAGCTCAACCACCGGTGTAAAACATCGCCCCCTCCCTGGGGACGTGATCTAGGGTGTGAGGGCTTTCACGGGCAAAGGGGCACCATTCATGTGTGTGTGTGTTATGTATATATATGTGTGTGGATAGTGAAACCACTACGCTAGTGATCTGGTTTAGTGATCGCCTCTGTGCTGATGTGGCAGTGACGTGGCGGGGCGTGAAACATTTTTTAGTAAAAGCACTTATAGATGGCCATGAATTTTCTTTTTGATATACCATTTATGGAAGAGATTATTTTCTTGAAGAATAGAGTAATTAAAGCAAGATTAAAAGGGTAGAATGTGAAAATTAAGGAATTATTGATGAGCGTTAATTGTGTGTTAACATGTGAATGTGAAAGTAAATTAGCAAATTAAAGAACATTATCGTTGTTGATTTGTAAAACTGAAACAGTAAAAGTTGGAAGAAAATAAAGAAATAATGATGGGTGTTGTAGGATGTAAACGTGGGAAAAGCCGTTAAAGGCGGCAACATCATTGACAATAAATATGATTCTATTATTAGCATGTGAATGTCATTTTCATTGTTGACTATTTACCGTTAATTCAGTTAGAAATTCCTGGCTGCCTCATTTTATGCCTTACCTGTTGGCTTTTGGGATTAAGTCCCTTGAGGCTTAAACCATCCGTTTTCTATACGTATTAGAAAGTACTAGTGGGAAGCCCGGCGTTGCGACGGAGCGTAAGTTTAGGGGTTTGTTTGGGAGAAACAACAAATCCAAACGACCTCAAATGGCGTTAGTGTACCAAAAATCTAATTTATATTGCACGCCTAAATGACCTGAGTGTAACAAAAATATAGGAAGAAAGAAAAAAGACAAATTTGAATCATGACTCTGTAACGCACGTTGCGACAGCGGCGACAACTTGTAATACGGTACCCGTTTCTGTTAGTTTTGTAACCGACATGTCGAAATATGAAGTTTAAATAATAAAGTGTTGATAATTTTGTTTGGCATCCAAATCATCGTTAAAGGTCATGACATTAATAAAGTAAATAAATAAAGAATAAAGCATTTGTCCATTAACAACCATTTCGCGGTTCACATGTTCCTATGATATCCATCACTACCACAGCGGATTGGTGGTAGTTGTAATATGATATCCATCACTCAAAATCTTTTCCAATACCTCAAATGAATGAGTTGTAATAAAAAAAATAACAAATTACACCAAAATATGGTAATACATAATTCTAATGAACCCCTGAACTCCAACTTTTAACTATTGTAACTTGCTAATCTGCAGTAAAGAACTGATTAGAACAATCAAAAAAGTTAGTCCAGGATTCACCTAAAAAGCTAAAAAATACAACATGAAATAAGAACATAATGTGAACAGATTATGCTTTTCAAATTACACCACTAAGAACTTGCAGACCAAGCCCAAAGCCTTTGATTACCACTACAAATTACACATTTTAGCTTGCTTAGGGAAGATAATATTATGTTTATACTTCAAAACCAAATTCAAGCTTTTTGCCTAAACTGAGATTAATGTACCTTGATTTCTTGATAGGCCTCAAAGGAACATAACGGGTTACATCATTACTTGGTAATAAAAACATAACCGAAAAAAATTGTTACGTATTGCATCCAACTTATATAAGTTGTTGTGTTTAAGGTAAAAAAACAAATAAAAATAGATGATCTTAGCAAATTACCTTAAACGACAAACGATCACCTAAATATACATTTGCAAAACATAAAAAACAGTCAGTTTTTTTTTAAGATAGATTTGCAGGTTTTAAAATAAAAATATTGAGTAACAGGCCATGTCTAACTCAGTAGTCACAAAATTTTAGCATCCACAACATCGATCTCCTTTTCTAGCTTTCAGATCATAGCATGAACCTAAAAATAGATAAGTGTCGACAGATGCTAGTCACTGAATGAAACAACTTGTTCTTTACACAAATCACTTGACCCGATATTAGTTGTATAATCTGAAATATAAAAAAAAATCAAAATTATGGCCTTACACAGGTGGTTCTTGGACGACAATTTGTAACAATTTAGTTATGAAATGGGTTGATTTGGGTAAAGTTTTATCTCACTTTCTAACCAATAAACCAAATCACATATTCTAAGTTTCTAACCAATTAATCAAATAAATAACCAAGTTAAAAACATACCTGGAGGAAGTGGGCTGTGCAAGGCAACAAGAAATCAACCAGAATCCACAGCAGAAAGGTTGATTGCAGCAGTTTCTGATTGCAGTAGATTCGAACCCACATGTACCTTCAAATAGAAAGGCTGATTGCAGCATATTCGAATTGCAGCAGTCATCAACAGCAGATTTGTACATGTACCTAACCGATTCTTTATATCCCACAAACCTCCCTCCATTTTCATATTATCATTTCCTTTCACATTTATTTCTTATAACAAATTTATTTGTTTAAAACACACTTCCTTGACTTATTAGTCGATGAAAATTTTATGCTACAACCATAAAATAGAACATGTACATTAATGGAGGTACTGTCACTACCTCCTTGACTTATTAGTAGATGGAAATTTTATTCTACAACCATAAAATAGATAAAACAAAATTAACCTAAATAAACCAATTCATAAGTAAACGGGTTAAAACTGCAAAAGTAAAAACGAAATATGTGCTTCATACCTGATATATAAGTGGTGACTTTTGGAATCCTTTATCAAAAACGCAATCTTGTAGAAGTGAACGGATCCTCATAGTCCCCATTTCTTAATAGCTGAACCAGAATGATATCCAGGTACAGAAGCTATTAACCCTACCTAAATTTGTGGTACCAATTTTAAGTAATACCAAAAAAATCAAATCTTTTAAAGAAATAGGAATTGAAGGTTACCGTTGCCTTGTTGTAAGCAAATCTCTTAAAGAAAGATGAATTGAAGCTGAAGTTGCCTAGTTCTAGAGCCAAAACTAAAACAAAAATGTCGAAATAGAAACTTAAAATTCATCCAGATAAGGCAAATAGAAGGCATACCAACTCATCGACCAATATAAACGTTTCACTATCAACTTAAGGAAAATTAGGGGATTTTGTACTAACCGTTTTGAAACTTTTTCCCGTCACCATTCTGCTAGGATTGGTCCGGTAATGCGGTTATTCTATAACAATCTGCACCAAAATCACTCATTAAATACGATTAAAATTAGCCCATTATGCCAATTTTATAGATTTTGAATGATTTGAAGTTATTACTAACAAGGTAATTTTCTATTTGTCAATATTATCTATGATTAGTTTTAAAATTCAGTAATAAAAGGTGAATTGCTATTCAAACCTAAAATGTGTTCGGGTGAGATAAAAAAACAAATAAATACGCAGTGTACCATCTTTATTATGATAAATAGACAGAGACTTGCAAACCTGGTACAGGGGATGGAGATGGAGGGACCATATAGTAAACGATGGCGATGTCACCGTGACTTGTGAACGGTAATAGGACCTAGATTTTATAAGAAAATTTTACTAAACATAAAACTTCACACATTGTAATAATGAAGTACCAAAATCATCCAACAGATAACACTCTACTACAAACTATTATGAGAATCAAACTCATTTGAATAGCTTCCGTGTCTATAGTGGCGGTTATGCCAAGAAACTTTGCAATCTCTGCCAAATCTGTAGATGAAAAATTAGTTATAGCTTATGCAGGTAAAAAATGTAAAATAAATAGAAAAAAATGACAGCATCCCAATGCATATTTATTTTGACTCCTGAAAGACTGTTTTGACAAATTTTAAATTTCAAACTTGCTATTTTACTGCAATTCTTTACCTGCTAAACAAAATTGGATTGATTTGACCCTAAAAGAGCAGTTTATGCATTACAAATACGCCTTCAACAACTTTTACCCATTCGACTCGTTTGTGTTAACTAATTTTTTTTCACCCAATTGACCCGTTAGAGAGAAAACATAACCCTAAATCAACATGTGCATAAGTAAAATGGGTCAAAATTACTGAACATATGCATCAAACGGTTTAATATGATTGGTTTCACCAAAGAATCAAATTAGTCACAGTTGTCATGTTACAAAGTTATCTTGCAATGCATGTTTCTAAGGCATGTTTCTGTATGTATATTAAAACTTAAAAGAAGATGCATATGTGGGGACATGGATCACAATATAGAAAGAGACTAAGTCTTTAAAGGTGTCACAGGCCACAACAATGCTAAAGATGCCATGCTACTGTTGTGCACCAGGTGCAAGCACCACATTGCTTCTATTAATTCTCTTTTTTTTTGTTTCATGATTGAATATATGCACTGCAAACATATTATGATACAAGTATGAAACTTGCATTCTTTTTTTTTCTCCTAATGTTCAGAAATGGTTCGACTTTGACTTTTGTGGTTCAAATTTACCAAGTTCTCTATTTATAAAGGGATCTAAAATCATCATTTTCTTGTAGTTTGACCTCGTATTGTCACTTTGACCCCTTTTTATAATATGTTTGCAACATTTTCTCATCTGTAACATTCATTAATAAATATCAAGCTTTTAAAGTAAATAGGGACATGAGTTACGAAAGAAAAATCAAACTTGAGAAACTGCAGAAGCTTCTGTCTTCACTGTGAGACTTGCAAAGTAAAAATAAGAACACTAAAAATCAAATATATAAATGTATGCTCCAATTGAAAAAATTTCCTCCATCAACATCTTCAAATCATCCCCCAAAGTACAAATGGGTTTAAGGAGCTAAGTAAAACTGTATATATAAAAAAACTCACTGTACACATAATTTTGTTAATATTTACATTGAATTTTCCCCATATCAGTTTAAAATGTTAACAAGTGTATGGAATTATAGTTGAATCTATCCAAAATAGAAGGTTTGTGTATGCAATTACAGTAGACTATAGATGAATTTGTTTTGCTTTATTAATAGGCATTGATATTAAAATAAAGTCCATATATAAACCTTTTCAAAGGCATGACTTGGGAGATGAAGCTAATTTCATGAGAAGATACAGTAGCGGCACCGAAATTGGTAACTTCATTCACCGGCCAACCGAGCATCGACGGATCCGATGACGAAGCTTTGGAAACGATAGAATCATTCCGCCAAAGGTAACAGATCTTCACATGACTTTAGCGTTTTGATCGATTCTTTCAAACTCCGAAGCATCCTGATGAATGAAATTGATTGGAGCCGAGCGTTTCGAGTAGAAAACTGCTCACCGTCCCTACCCCAAAACCAAAAAATACGAAAAAAGGAATGAATATAATACCGATTACTTACATTCGAAAGCCTGCAGTTGAAGAACTTCCAATTTCAGAAGAGAATGAAGAGGAAGAATCGCAGGAAGTTGAGGGGGAATGACTATTGGGCTTCTCAACGTAAGATAATTGATTGGTTTTGGATTGTGCTTTAAGTGTAAAAAGGTTTATTGGGTTTCAATTGTACCAATTAGATTAAATGGTAATTTAACATACTTTAGGCATAGGTAAGTTGTACCCCATGCATAATAATTGATATAAGATGTCTTGAAATTTTAAGTAAATTACAGTAGTGTCCTTTCAATATATATTATATAGTAGTATAGATATGAAAGATTTATAGATAAAATGTTTTTCTTTCTTTATTTAGAGTAAAACGTCACCTAATAATAATAATCAAATTTCTCAAATGTTCTACTAAAGTTACTCAAAGTTTTTTTCCTCTAATTTCACTAGGTGTCCAATCCTATGTAATATTTTTATAAATGTTTAAAATTAAATAAGCCAAATAAAACATATATGAATCTTGGTTAAAGCTAAGAGGGTCATATTGTAACTTAATTCAATATTCAATTCACGGTCAAAATTTACACTGAAATCACTTGTACTAAGTGCTTCAAGCATTTGTAACCTTTGATGTGACGAAGTAAACATTGAATCACCGACCTACACAAATAATCTGATTTGTTATCGTCTCTTTATTTATCAATGTACAACCCTAACCATACAACTTTTGAGTAATAATTTATTAGGCTTCTTCTCTAAAATTGTCTTTCTCCTTTTGATTTTACAGCTTGTCGAGGTTTTCCTGCAATCATCGATGAAAAATAACCTAAATTGTTATATGATATAAGTTTGCACATTAGATGTGTATAGTTTTATCTATAAGAAAAATAACATGAATTTTTATATTATTTAATTGTTTTTTTACTGACTTTGTACAATGTGGACATCTTTTTCTTTGTTTTTTTTTACTGAAAAACAAGATGTAAAGTTTTGTTTGGCACGAGTTGTGATATTCACCGTCTTACACTTGATTGCAAAATTATATCTTATACAGAGTCTAATTCCTATTGTGTACCGGATTACTCATTACTAGTCAGGGACGGGGGTTATAGGTTTTGTTGTAGGTATCAGGATCCAATTTATGATATTAGGTGGTTAAAAGTTACTTGTTAGGATTTCCATTACCCAAAACTTAATCTCAAACTCATCTTAAAATTGATTTCAAACAACAAATTATGTATAAACCTAACAATTTTAAGTATCTAAAAATTCGATCAATTCAAAATGTTATTTATTATATTATTATTATTATATATTATATTAAAATATATGGTTTCGGTAGAGGTAAACCGGTGTTCTATTGGTTTTGGGTTATTGAGTTGGTATTGCTCATAGACAAACCCGTGAAAATTTTATAATTAATCCTATCTAAACACGTACATGCACTTGAACGCCCGTCTCTTTATCCCTCCTAAATGTTTTGGTTTTTCTGTTGGGTTCGGTTTTTTCAGCCGTTCCTATGATAGATCTATAGAAGGGGTTTGAATCTGCACATGAAACTTGCAAGGTTTAACGTTGTGTTGTAATGGTTTTGATACACTGTTATAAAACATGTGCCTCTAAGTCCATTACCATAGTACATTAAACTTACAAAGTTTTGACACATCACTAAAATGGTATTTACAAACAGATATATATTAAACTTGTTGGGTTTCGTATAAGAGTTTTAAAATATTTCAAGAATAGAGCTAAAGCGTGTATACGAATTGGATCAAACAAAAACTTTGATCCGCTCTCCAGGAGTCCAGATGCAAACCAAATAAACATGAAAACCAACCATAGATTAGTTTAATAAAACGTACCTTTTGAATTGATAGCTAACCAAGTTGGAACACCTCGAGATCAACAATTCAGTTGCTAGATCTCGCAAGGGGTGGCGATGGTGGTGGCAGCAGTCGGTGGTCAGCGACAACGGTGAGGCAGGCGGCGGCAGATGGCAACGAGGGAGAGAGAGGAAGAGGTGATTAGGGTTTTACAATTGTTTGTAAGATCTCTAATCCTTCCTCTCTATATACAGATTCTCAAATCTTTGAGAGCACGTTAGGGTTTTTGAATTTCAAATTTAAATATGATATTCAAAATAATATTTATCAACTAACTTGATAATTATTTAATTAATTCGTAATAACCCTTTAATTTATTTATTCTAAATAAATTAATAATTACTTGTCAATAAATTATTTCATAAATAATTTATTCTAATCGTCATTTCGTGTCTAAATGTTTATAACAAAACATTTTATGATTGTTGCTCATGGTGTAACTTTTTAAATCGTACCTGAATATCAGTATTGTCATAAGTCATTATTCGGACATACTAGTCTAACAGACTTCCACTTGCACGAGTCTCGACCATGTACCAATACAGACATTGGTGGACGTCTAACTACATCTCTCTGTCCCTAATAAGGCATGACACTTTTCAAGCCGTCAACTATTTTGATTAGTATTCACAATAGCCATGGTAATATGTCAGTTATTCTTTCTATAACAGACATCTCGTTGCATATGAGACGTGGATTAGCCTTTCATTCTCATATAATGTTCAATTATTCTCTTTCTCGATCGATATTCAAAGTGGTCTAACAAACTCATAATTTGAGCATGACCATGCATTTATACTAGTTTGAATCAACGATGGGCCTAGAGATGCTAGCCTCTTATGTTAGTAAGGGAACAAATCCTATCTTGACTACATACAAGTCTCACTAAACTTCATATTAGTTCCTCACTATTATCCTTATTACTATGTGGTCAAAGAACAACGTTAGACAATGTCAACAATCATCCATAAAATTGAGTTCTAGTATGTATCTCATGTCGGATGACACAAAGACAATACCATTTTTAAAACCTACTTATGACTATGAAGCGAGTTATGTCCAATACTCATTCTCTAATGAATATCTGTAATTTTGGCGTTCAACCTTTAAACTTTCATCTTATGAGCCGACCAACAATTCACAATAATCTTAATTCAGATTTATTCCCATAAATCTAATCGACTACATACATTTAGAATAACTCTTATTCAAGGATTTAAATGTACTAAAACATGAACACAACAAGCATTAACAAATAAAACTTAACCATTAGTTCATATCAAGTAAAAATGTCACTGTCATAGTTCATAAACATCCAAATACTAAATACAAATCAAATCCAATCACTAGCTATCATAAGCCCTATAGTTCTAGCATGCTCCTCATGATTTGCTTGATGTAAGGGCTTAGAAAAACGGGTCTGCTAGATTTTGATCTATGTGCACCTTGCTTATAATGATGTCTCCTCATTCTAGTATCTCCCGTATATAGTGGAACTTCCTGAGTATGTGCTTGGTGATGTGATGTGACCTTGGTTGCTTTGCTTGAGCAATAACACTAGAGTTATCACAAAGTATCTCAATCGGTCTCATAATGTTCAACACTACTTTGAGATCAGCAATGAATTTCTTCATCCAAGCAGCCTCCTTTGCCGCATCTAATGATGCAATGTATTCAGACTCGGTGGTTGACTGGGCAACAACACTTTATTTGGTACTCTTTCAAGTTATTCCTCCCCCATTCAGTATGAATACAAACCCCGTCCATTCAGGTAAACATAACCATATCTACTGTAATCATCAGTAAATGTGATGAAGTATATTTCACCAGATCTAGACATCATCCTAAAAGGTTGGCATACATCAGTATGTATTAGTCCTAGTAGGTCTGAAGCTCTTTAACCGATGCTAGTAAAAGGTGCTTTAGTCATATTTCCACTCAAGCATGATTCGCATGCCTCGAATGTCTCTGAATCGATGGTTTCTAAGATTCCATCGGTTTGGAGTTTCGATAAGCGTTTCTTGCTAATGTGTCCAAGTCGACAATGCCATAGATAATTAAGATTGAAGTCTGACTTCATTCTTGCTAATGTGTCCAAGTAGTTATTGCATGAACTTTTTACATTGACTTCATATATTCCATTATTAGGTTTAGCTTCAAAATAAAATATATTACCCATGTAAACCATATTGTCATCATCATTAAAGACATAATCAAAACCATGTTCACGCAGACGAGAAACCGAAATAATGTTCCTAGTTAAACTAGGTACATAACATACATTTTCTAAATTTAAATAAAGAGCACTTAGTAGAAGTATCTGATACGCTCCCATTTCCTCGATTGCAACATTAGCTCCATTTCCAGTATGGGGTTCCAAGTCGCCCGGTTTCAGTTCTCTAGATCTCTTTAATCCTTGCAAAATATTGCATAAGTGAAAACCACACCGGTGTCAAACACCCATGACTTACGGGAAAAAGAATATAGCTCTGTGACAAATATACCTGAAGTGCTAGCCTAAAAGGCTTTGATCTTCTTCAGCTTAGCAAGATATGTAGAGCAGTTTCTCTTCCAGTGTCCTTCTTCATTACAGTGATAGCATCTGGCATCCTTGGGAGATTCCTTGGCCAACTTGTTTGTAGAAATTTATTTGCTTTCAGTTGGAGCCCTTTTCTTGCCATGGCTCTTTAACTTGGCATTTGATGCTCCTTTCTTCTCCTTGTTGATTCCGACAATTATAAGCAATTCATGCAACTCTGAAATTGTTCCATTAAATACCCTCAGGTTATAGTTCCTTACGAACTCTTCGTATGGAGCTGACAGCGAGTTAAGGATAAAATCCATTACTAACTCAGGGTCTATAGGAAAACCCAACTTCTCAAGCCGGTCAACATAACTCTCTATTTTCCTAAAATGAGAGCTAACATCAGTGTATTCATCTATTCGATATTTTGTGAGTGCTTGAAAAATCTTGAAACGCTCACGACGAGTTTGTGGAAACCTTTTCTTCAACTCGTTAATCATGTAATAAGTATAAAGGTATTCTAACTTCTTAAGGAATTTTGGAGACATATTAGCTAACATCAGGCAAGAAACATCACCTGAGTCATCAAAATGTTTGCAGGAGGGACAATGGGAAAAAGGAATTAGAGAGTTAATGTAAAAAGTTAGAATACCTTTATACTTATGACATGATTAACGAGTTGAAGAAAAGGTTTCCACAAACTCTTCTTTAATGCTTTTGGAGGAACCAGATGGAGGGACACTGGGAAAAAGGAGTTTGCAGGACGTAATACTTCATTTCTTTTTTGAGAACCATTCTTTGGTTACAAAACCATTCCAAGAAGTTCTTACCATCATATTTATTTTGGTATAGGATGGACTGAAGGGGAGGATTAGGGATGAGAAAAATGTTTGAAGACATCTACAAAACGAAATAGCTTCTTTTAGTATTTTTGATGTTCGAAAACCTTAATAAATAATGACCCTTAGAAAACGTTATTTTCTTTAAAGAATGAGATCCATGGTTCATCATATTTCATGATTGGGAAAGCACTTTTCATAAAACATGGTTATGTAGGTAGGTAACGGTTACCAATAGTACATGATACAATTCTCATATGGTTATGGGGTCGCAAAGACAAAAGGGTGTCTAAGACGTGGTACGTTTAACCCCATCTATGCCCGCTCTTCCCTACTTATTGGCGAAGGCCTATCTTATATGGTTGAGTGATTAGTCATCCAAATTTAGCAACATGCAGCAACCGGCCCAAAACTCTTAGAATTCACGGTACCTCCTTGTTCCGACACCCGTAGGCCCAAGGTTGAGGCACATCCACTCAGGGGTTCGGGTATATCGGTTCAAGTGTCCTAAATTAGGGTGGCATAGACAAATCGATTAGAAAGGGATTTGTTTAGTGTTTTACTAGTTTGGGTCAATAACACACTGTTTGACATCTTGCATGCAGTTTTGTCACACAGGTTTTAAAATTCTCAATTTTAACTGATTCGTGATTAGATAAAATCCTTTTAACTCTCGATACACTAATATTTTATACCCTATATTATTAAGCGAGTCAATTAATCGTGAACCATTTAATGTATTAATAAACTCTTTTATTACTTTATAAGTTTTGAAAATCAAACTGGATTTCTTTATATATACTCAAAACTCTGGTTTTACATTTTAAAATAACCCTTTATTTTAATAAACATATTACTAGATAACAAAATCTCTATTTTATTGTCTCGTCGTTTAAGTGTGTTATTTATATTTTAAACTCTTTCAAAATGATTTGATTGTTTGTTTAAAAATAACATTTTAAACCTAAATAATAAACAACCACAAAAGTAAATAAACGGGTCAAAAAGGGACATGATTTCAAAACACAACTCTTTGGTCTTGAATACTTTCACTTGTTTCAAGATCTCCATTCATTTGTTTCAAATCTCCATCTTTGTCTCCAAATCTTCAATTCTTGTTTTGTCTTATTATATTACAATACAAAATGCAAAATAGAAAACCTAATCTATTACAACATCTATTCCAAAACAGCCAGAAATACAAGGTAATACAAAAAACAACCAAAATAAACATAACCACACCTGTAGGACTTGATTCACAACCAACAACATAATATACAATAAATGAAAAGCATGCAATCATTTGTCAAATAAAAGTTTTGACAAAATAAAACCTGATTGCAACTAAAAAAAATATTCTATTTGCTTGCAAAAGTGGTTCTGATGCCACTTTTTGGTTCGTATACGGGTTTTAAAATATTTCAAGAATAGAGCAGAATCGTGTATACGAACCGGATCAAACCAAAACTTTGATCCGCCCTGCAGGAGTCCAGATACAAACCAAATAAACAGAAAAACTAACCATGGATTAGTTTAATAAAACGTACCTTACGAGTTGACAACTAACCAAGTTGGAACACCTCGAGATCAACAATCCGGTCGCCAGATCCGGCAACTCAAAACACCCGAATGACATGCAAGGGGTGGCGACAGTGGTGGTGGTGGCCGGCGACGACGTCGATGGTAGTCGGCGATGGCGATGAGGAGGGCTCTTGTGGATGGTGACGAGGGAGCGAGAGGGAGAGGTGATTAGGGTTTTACAATTGTGTGTAAGATCTCTAATCTTACCTCTCTATATATAGATTCTCAAATCGCAGGGAGCAAGTTAGGGTTTTTCAATTTCAAATTAAATATTCAAAATAGTAATTATCAACTAACTTGATAATTATTTAATTAATTTATAATAACCCTTTTAATTAATTTATTCTAAATAAATTAATTATTACTTGTCCATAAATTGTTTCACAAATAATTTATTCTCATCGCCATTTCGTGTCTAAATGTTTATAACAAAACATTTTATGATTGTTGCTCGTGGTGTAACTCTTTGGAACGTACCTTAATAACAGTATTGTCATATGGCGTTATTCGAGCATATTAGTCCAACAAAACTTATGCATGAAAATCCATTACATCATTACATAAAACGTGTACCTCATACAAGTTACAATAGTGAATCAAACTTTTAAAGTTTGGTACATGGTTGTAATTGTTTTAACACATTGTTAAAAACATGTGCCTCAATCACATTACAACATTACATAAAACTTTCAAAGTTTTACTCATTGTTATAATGAGTCTGACGCAACGTTATAACACTTGTGCATCGAACTAATTACACGTTAAATCAGACTTGTGCAGACTTTGATGTATCATCATAATGGCCACATGTTAGATGCATTGTTGTATTGGGTTTGATACACAATTAAAACATGTACTTTGCAATCTGGTTTAGGTTTCAAGTTTTTTTTTACATTCCTACCTATAACAAGGCATAACCCCTTTGATCCTTACTTTTTTTAATGCACCATTGTAATCAATAATGTATTATACCTCATCAAAACATCCTTTTCGAAAGAAAAAAATACATATCAAAAGTCATATCAAATTAAGAATATAAAATTCTTTATCATGTGTCATGACCACGGGTTTTTTTAGACATCTCTAGTTGTTACATGGCATAACCCCTTTGACCCTTATCTTTTTTAATGCACCATTGTAATCAATAATGTATACCTCATTAAAACATTGTTTTCGAAAGAAAAAGTACGTATCAAAAGTCATATCATATTAACAAATATAAAATTCTTTATCATTCGTCATGAACAGTCGTGATGTCTCTAAGTTCAGAAAGTTGCACAACACAACTAAGATAAGTTGTTACATAACCAACCATAGTCATCAATTGGCTTGTGAATCTGAATACCACCGTTGCATAACTATCCATCCACATGGATTAATGATACTCCATGTCTAAACTTAATTCCTTAAATAGTAAAAGCAAGTATTGTTTGTCTTTTGTGCCTCCGATAAGTGAATAATGCTCGAGTCAATGTCGCATGTGTAATGAACTTTGCGTACGTTTGCTGATGATAGACGAGTGATACTTTGCATACAATATGAATTTTAGCATGAACTGATATGAATAAAGTCTGATACGAGAACAAGAATTCACTTATCTCATGATGGTACACGCCATTTTTCTCTGACGTAGCTTTATGAATATAACATACCAGGGAAAATGGTTGTATTTGTGTTTTTCTCTAATATTCAAGGTCCTACATTTATATAATAATAAATTATTAATAAAAAAGTACTTCTAAAAATATATTAATTAAATTCTCATAGAATAAATCATTTCTTTTATATAGTAAATTAAACTATTTCAACAAACAAAATTGATTTGATGAATTACAAATAAAAATAAAATAAATTTCTAGTTAATGTAAAAACTCAAAAATGTGACACCAAATTTTTTTATACCACATTAATAAGTTTTACATGTTTCAATTGATTGATCGAGTTTATATTGTTTTTAAAAGGTGAAAATTGTGTCATTGTTATGTGTAATTTTCCAGATGTATTCTCTGGGGAATTACCGGGTGCACCACTGGATAAAGAAGCGGAGTTCCGAATCGATTTGGTGTCTGGGGCTAAGCCAGTTGCCAAAGCGTCGTGTCGGTTAGCTCCATCGGAGATGAAGGAGTTGATGACTCTACTACGTATGTGCGTAGATTATGGAGAGATGAACAAGTTAAATGTGAAGAATAGATATTCGAGAATCAACGAGTTGTTCGATCAATTTCAAAGAGCAAGTTGATATTCTAAGAACGATTTGCAATCGGGTTATCCTCAGTTGAAGGTAAGGGAGGATGATATCTCTAAGCCCGCGTTCCGTACGTGATATAGGCATTACAAGTTCTTAGTAATTTCGTTAATTAAAGACCTCTAATCTAATTATGTATGGTAGGAGTATTTTTCTGTTGTAGTAAGAAGTGAAAATTTAATTTTAGAAAGTAAAGGGATTTGTTTTATGAAATTTTGATTATATTTCATATTTATTAAAAGTGGCGGCTATGCCAGACTCTGTTGAGGCATGGGTGAGACTTTTGTTGTTACCGCGTTGCACGTTGCGAGTTTTCAGGCCTTCTAACCGTCAGGAGCACAGGTCTGGTAATAGGAAGTCTTTGCAATGTCACAGTATTCAACGGTCGATGGCAGCTTGGCGTGATGGGGATGGTTTCGAAGAGCTCATCCTATCGCTTTTTGCCCAACCTTTGAGGCCGACCACGTGTCGTGTAGAGCTTGTCCCTGGGTCCGATAATTCTATGGCGTGCAACAATGTTAAACAATGTTTGCGGAAAGTTGCGGATGGGCATTTCACTTCTGCGGTCAAAGTATTATGCTCTTCAGGGGTTGCACCTTTCGGTAATGATACTATGAAAGTGTTGGTGGCAAAGCATCCCATCCTGCCCCCTCCGGTTATGCATGTTTTCTTACTTTCTGAGCCTCCTCTTGTTGTGGATGATGATGTCGTGCTTGAATGCATTAAAGTTTTCCCCAAAGGGACCTCTTGTGGGAGGGACGGATTGAGAGCCCAACATATTTTGGATGCTCTTTGTGGAGAGGGGTCTACGATCGGCGTTGAATTGCTCAGGGTTATTTATGTGGTGGTTAATTTATGTTCCGGGGGGAGATGCCTTAAGGGATTGGCGGAGTTCGTTGCCTCGGCCCCTCTCACACCGCTGCTCAAACCGGACAACGGGATTAGACCTATTGTCGTAGGTGCGATCCGGAGGAGATTGGTCTCTAAGGTGGCCATGAGGGGTGTTGGGAAGGAGATGGCTAAATATTTGTGTGACTTTCAAATTGGGGTGGGAGTTCCTAATGAGGCAGAGGTTGTGCTCCATAGCGCGAACAAGTTTTTAAATGAGTTTCACTCGAATGGATCGTTGGCTATGCTTAACGTCGATTTCTCCAATGCTTTCAACTTAGTGGATAGGACTGCCCTCCTGCAAGAGGTTCGGACCCGATGCCCATCCATTTCGCTATGGGTGGATTTTTTATATGGGCAGCCGGCTAGGTTATATGTGGGTGATGACCATATTTGGTCCACCACTGGGGTTCAACAGGGGGACCCTTTGGGGCCTCTCCTTTTTGCCTTAGTTTTGCATCCGCTGATTCATCAGATCAGGGATTGCTGCAAGCTTCTCTTCCATGCTTGGTACCTAGATGATGGTACGATTATCGGAGACGCTAAAGAGGTGGCTAAAGCCCTAGCTATTATCAGGTCGGAGGGGCCCTGTTTGGGCCTTGAACTTAACGTCAAGAAAACGAAAGTTTTTTGGCCATCGTGCAATGGGGTGAAGGTACAAGATGGATTGTTCCCTTGTGAGATTGGAAGGCCAGTGCTGGGTGTTAAACTCCTTGGGGGCGCCGTTAGCAGAGATGCCAGGTTCATCAATAATTTGGCTGTGAAAAGGGCTTCTTGTGCGGTGGAACTGATGGGCTGTCTCCCACGTTTGAGGGACCCTCAATGCGAGCTCCTTTTGCTCCGCTCGTGTATGGGAGTTGCAAAGCTATTATTCGGCCTTAGAACATGCCAGCCTATGTATGTGGGCGAAGCTGTTTCAATTTTTGACAAGGGCCTCCGGGGTGCGATCGAGGATATCGTGGTTTGTGGTGGTGCTTTTTTTGGGGATTTTGAATGGAGGTTGGCATCAGTTCCAACCTGTTTTGGGGGTTTAGGTTTATGTGCGGCTCAGGATGTATCTGTTTATGCATTTGTGGCCTCGATGACACAATCTTGGAGTTTACAGGACCACATTCTTCGGGGTTGTGATATTGATGGGTTAAACTCTGATTATATGTGTGCGATGGATCGCTTGCGCATGTCCCTTCCTGATTTCGATCTTAGCGGTTTCTCTAATAAGGACACCGCCCCCCTAAAGCCCAACATGCTTTGGCAAATGCCTTATTTAGCAGAATCGTCCGGAATTTGGGAGTAAAGTTTGATTTATCATCTCGCCAAAAAGCGGTGTTTGAATGTCTCCGGGCTCCTCAGGCTCAAGATTTTTCTAACATTTATCCCCATTGAAGGACTGGGCCAGCTTATGTCAGCTGTGGAGTACCGGGCTATCCTCAAGTATCGGCTAATGATCCCCTTGTTTCCGACTGATGAGCCCTGCCCAGTTTACCGCAAGGCTTGTTTGGATTCTTTTGGCGAGCATGCGGTCCATTGTAAAGAGTTACCCAGGTTTAAATACAAGCATGATTTGGTTAGGGATGTTCTTTGTGATGTTCTCAAACGAGCAGGAATTTCTGCTAAAAAAGAGTCCCCCGTGAACTTTCTGACAGATCCGCTTGAAGGGAGGTCTACTCTACGGCCGGCTGACATTCTTGTGTTTGGTTGGGCAGGGGGGAAACACGCTTGTGTGGACCTTACATGAGTGTCCCCTCTTGTGGGGCTTAGGGACAATGGAGTTGTGGCGGGTCATGCTGCTTTAAAGGCGAAATCAGGAAAAGTTGCTAAACACGATAAAACTTGTTTAGAGAGCCAACACGTGTTTATCCCTTTTGCTTTTGATACTTTTCGGTTCCTAGCACGGGAGGCAGTGGAATTCCTAAACAGGGTTCAACGAGTCGTGCATAGTAATATTTCGGCCCCTAAGACCCAAAGCTTTGTTTTTAGTAGGATCGGTTTTGCTATTCAAAAGGGGGTTGCAGCGCAACTTGTTGCCCGTTTACCTGCCACTTTATTGTAATCGTCCTTCTTTTCAACAGAAATAAATCATTATATGTTATATAAAAAAATAAAAAAAATTAAAAATGAAACTTCTATTTATAAATTTATTAAAAATTACGTTTTCACGATTTGGTCTTAGAGAAATTATACATATCTCATCTAAAATGTGTTAGATGCATCTTGTTTTGTATTTGTTTATTATGTATCAACTTTGATCGATAAATCTTTTGAGTTTTAAGCCTATATATATTTAATTTCTAAAACTACCTTACACTTTATTAGTTAATGACTAATTAGAGGGTGTTTGAGATTGAGGTGGTTTATGACTTATTGGCTTTTTTAAAAAGTCAATAAGTTAAAAAAGTGTTTAGCAAACACAAAATCATTTTTTATTTTGGCTTTTTGAAAAGGATAAAAAGTTGTTTTCCAAAAAGCCAAGAAAACATGACTTTTTAAACTACTTTTGACTTTTTGAGAATCAAATTACCAATCTATCTCAACTTTTTACCCTAAATATCAAATAATCATAACCTAATAATAACCACTCCCCAATCGTCGACTCCAACCCTCGCCGATCCACCACCACGCCTGTTCTCACCGTCGGCGACCACCGCCAATCCACCTTTTACCTTATATATTTTGTTATTTTTTTTAAATTATAATTTTTGTCAAAAAAAAATTGTTAAGTATATAATAGTATATGTAAATAAGCAATCACAAACACCCTCAAAGTAGTAAATGGTTTTAAATAGAGTAAACTGCAGTTTTCGTCCCTGAGGTTTGATGGTCTTAACAGGTTCAGTGCACCCTTAACACTCTGAGTCCCGAACGTTTAAGTTCTTAACACTATGTGCCCCTGGACCTAACAAACGTTAAGTTTTCAGTTAGTTTTTGTCTGAAACTACCGATTTGCCCTTTAACTCCATCTTATCCCTCTTTCATTCTTTATCCTTCTAAACACACACATTCATATCCAGAGAAAAAGAGGGGGAGCCCCCTGCTACGGCGAGATCCACGGCGGAGATGCGGTGGCGCATCTTATATTATTATTTGCATCGCATCTTCTTCCTCTTATCGAAGGAAAAAAAAAACAAGCAATTTCAAAACCCTAATACCGGACAATCCGAAGATCAAATGGAGGCGGTTTCAGGCGAGGATGGTTGAGATTGTTGATTAGGGCAAAACTGGGTTTAGAGCGGATCTGGGTTTGGTGAAAGAATCCGAACAGAGATCGGAAAAACGATTTGGGCTTTTTTGTTTTTTTTATGAAGAACCCTAATCAAACCCGTGAAGTAACTCACACCAACTCCGACCCATTGTTGATTAGGGCAAAAATCCGGCAGTGTTTAGGCAATGAGAGAGAGGGAGACGAAGGCTTGGGCTGGGTCTGTCTCTCTTACACACACCGGAATTTGAAAATCAATAGAGGGTGAGTTCGATGGGCTAAACTCAGATATGAAAATCAAAAGAGGGTGGTTCCATGGTGTTACGATTTGCAAGGAGATGGCGTGGGGTGCTTCGCCGGAGTTGGTAGCGGTGGATCTAACCTGGGTGCTTCGCCGGAGTTGGCAGCACCCCCTGTATCAGATTGACGTGAGTTAGTTAAGGTTTCTAGGGTGAGTTATGGTGCTGCGGTGGTGATGGCGTTGATGAATGCGAGAGAACAATGACCGTCATAAAATGGCATGAACATTAATCCAGCAAACTGTGTTTGTGGCATTCTTCGAGAGATTCCAATTTGGAATGAATATCCGGTTTTAATTTGTTTTGGTTTAATAATAATAATAATAATAATAATAATAAAAGAGGGGAGAAGATGGAGATATGGGAAAATCGGTAATTTTAGACAAAAACTAACTGAAAAGTTAACGTCTGTTAGGTCCGGGGACGCATAGTGTTAAGAATTTAAACGTTAGGAACTCGGTTTGTTGACGAAAACTGCAGTTTACTCTTTTAAATATAAAAGAATGTCATTTTTAGTCATTTTAAATGAGTAAGCTAAACTAAAAACTTTTTTAATAAACAACTTATTGACTTATTGACTTTTCCCATCACAAAAGCTAATCCAAACACTATTTTTAAAAATCATTTTGGAAAAGTCATAAGTCAATAAACACTTTTGACAAAAAACACATTTAAAGTTAAATAAGCAATCCCAAACACCCTCTTAGTAAAAGCTACCGGTCAAACGGTTTAAATAACGAGTAAAAATTAGTTTGATTTAGAATATATAAGCTAATTTAACTCGTTAACACGTTTTTTTTATTTCTTTTAATGATTATATGTAATTATTTGTATACAACAACAATGGTTATACAATATAGTTTATATTTTAAATTATTACGATAATAATCTGTCAAAGAAAGAATAATAAAAAAATTTATAAGCAACAATGAGTACTCTTTATTAATTCATTTTTTTCTACTTGTTTACATATAAATAAAGTAGGTTAAAATCTCGTGTATCACACGATTTGATAAAATGTAATATTATATACTTAGTAATAAAAAAATTGTATTTTAAAAAATCTGTGTATTACACGGGTTGATAAAATATAATGTTATATACTTAGTAATAAAAGTTTATATTTTTAAAAACCCGTATATTACACGGTTTAAATACATTAATTTCTATTTAATATAATTTGACTTACATCCCTATTTAGTTAAAAACAAAAGTTACATAATTAAATTTTAAAGTTTCTTAAAATAAGAGATAATTTAAAATAAATGTGTTTTATTAGTATAATTAATACTTTCTTTAAATATAAATCATTATTAAAAAAAAGATTTATTTAATAAGAGAGAGACGGAAAAAATGGTGAGAAGAGATGTGGATGCGACACGTGACATAAATTATTTTTATTTATTATATAGTATAGAGTATAGATAATAGTATAATACGATCACTAGATTTTTTTAATAATTACCGATATGTTACCTCTTAATTGTACTAATCACATGTGAGTGTATTAATAAATATTTTCTAGTTAATAAAAAGTCTTTAATTTTGTTGTATATTCACGCCTATCAGTAGCCATACCATGCCTATCATTTTCATGATCTAGTCGTAGTTTGTTATTTACGAAAATACACAAATATTGATAGATACATGCATGGTGTAACATTATGTTGGTTATTTTAGTGTAACTGGATTAACTTTTTGACCAAAGTGAATCATAATAGACATCAAACAAGTCAGGAGGTGTGAAGTACACACTTGTTTAAGTTTATTTATGATTTTAAATATTTAGAAACCTTATTGGTTCTTAGGTTGAAGCCCCTAAACAACGGGGGTTTCAAGGGGGTAACGTCACTGGGATTGGGGGTCCAAGGGCCAGAGCCCCTAACTGGAGTCGAGTTTGAAAAGTTTTTATTTTGACAAATGTTGCTTAATTAAAAATTCATCATAAATTTAATTTCTAGAAATTTGCATTTAAAAATCAATGTAAAAATTGCCGAAATATTGAATGAATTTGAAATTTGACTGTTGGATAGCAGTTATTAGCCCCCTAATACGGAATTCAGTTTTATGGTCATTAAACGGATTCAATACAGATTCATACGTTTGTTCAAGAAAGTTTTTCTGAGTTTTATCCGATTGAGAAATTCGAGTGAACCATCGAATTGTTTCAATCTAAAAGTGCTACACGTGACTGTTAGAAAATCCAGAATTTCATACTCGAAAACTACACATTATAGAGAAAAATCATAACTACTCCGTTATAAAGACGTAAAGAAGAATAACTAAACTATATGAAGTGATTGTTTGAAGAGTATGGATATACTAAGCATGTATGATATCGTAATTTTTTTATGTCATTAGATACTTGTTTTTTTATGTATTATATGCGTATTGATGACACTTATCCAAATAACACTTTTAAAGATTATCAAAGATTGATAATGCTAAAAAAGTCATAGATTCCCCACTAATTGCTAGTGTACAAATCACCTCATATCCGCATGGTTGTACAAATCACCTTATTATATCTATATGGTAAAAATCATATATCAACGGAAGATACTAAAGTGACATAATTATAACTTTTTAATAATTACGTAAATAGGTTATACTCATATTTTCTCCTATATAGATATGTTTATTATGTTATTCTAATGTGTACTAAAGTTTTAGGTGAGATATGTTTCATTCTTTGTTATTGTGCATTGTATCTCGTTGTACTAACACACATACATATACAAACATTTATGATATCACAGCTAAAAAAACGACAACTTAAAATACCCCTGTTAAAAGAAAATTTGGTTGGCCAGAGTGTTAACAGGGCCACATCCGGTTCCGCCAATTATCAATAAATTTAAACAGAAGTGTCGGTGGTCTTTTCCACCGACAACTTCTACCCCTCAACTTTTAAAAACCTTCAAAACTCACCCCTCAACTTTGTAAAATGTCACTTTAACCTTCTTAGGTTTCTAAATTTTCAAGTTTACCCCTATAGTATATATAATCTGATTTTTTACTTAGTAATTTTCATTTGTTTGTTTATTTTTTTTTTGTTTACGTCTCGGTATAAATTTTGTTAAAAACGGAGTTGTATTCAAAATAGGGTAGATTATATCGACCGACGGAACGTGCTGGTACCGTGAATAATAAGACCGACACCGACTGAAAAACATTGTTACCATTATATAACTGTCTTTTATCTATGTTTCGTTATCCACAACCGAGTGGCCGTAACCTCATACGTTTCTTTTTTTTCATAGTCATGTTAATGTCACCGCCTCAACCGTATAAAATCCGCCTCCTACTGTGACGCGCGGGGCAAAATTTCTCGTGAACACTTAAATATGAAAGATCACTTAAATAATGAAAGACTTGGTATATATACAAATTTAAAATCGATTGCAAACTGAGTGGAATATTGATTGAATTTCAACTTGTAGTGTTGAATCCGTGATTGTCTTGCATGTCGCGAGAACCATCAAGAAGAAAGCTAGATCATGTGATGAATATAGCAGAAATAAAACACGTTGAATGCAAGATGAAATAAACCAATGACCATAATGGAGTTATCGAAGTTGAATTTGTTATAGACACTTGTCATGTAGGCGGATCTATATACATAGCGTCTGGGCCCAAAGGCTAAAGGCCCATGGCCCATTATAAAATGGTTATGACACATGGTCGTATGCTAATGGTCAGATTCGTCCTCACCAATAAGAGCATCGAACTCTTTTTGCATGACTCCACGGCGGGATCCACCGGTCCCCACATGATGAATACTCAAACTGCTTCATCCAAGCTGGTATAAATAAGAGAAAGAAATCACCATTAAAGGTATGACCTAATCTTCATTGTCCTTACTCCCTTCTTCACCATACGTACTTAACATCGGAGACTTATTCTCACTCCGGAGGGCTGACACAGGGGAAAACCTCTCCCTGTGATGCCCCAACGCGTTTATTCAGTGTGCAGGTGTCTGTCGGAGAAGACGAAGTTATAACCTAAGGCTATTCGATTGGGCTTTTGGTGATCCAGTTACCGGTTTGCTAACCCATACCAGTTCCTAAATCTACATTGGCGACATCCGTTTCGAGACCGACTTCAATCCCTTATTTCCAAAATAGTTCCCTTCGATTTGCCGATGACTTCCTCTACTCCTCCCTCTTCAGCCATTCGTCCACCCGTCCTAACGGTGACACCGTCAGGCTC
The DNA here is from genome assembly GCA_023525975.1 of Smallanthus sonchifolius. NCBI lineage: Eukaryota > Viridiplantae > Streptophyta > Magnoliopsida > Asterales > Asteraceae > Smallanthus > Smallanthus sonchifolius. The sequence continues at coordinate 65,383,396 of CM042031.1, read as the reverse complement.
CAGGCCGGTTCAGTATCCTTTGGTGCCATCCTCCTTGGCAGGGCAGCTTCATCTGCCACCCATCGTTGTGGCCACAGAAGCAGGAGAAATTCCTGTTCCTATCCAACCTACTATCTCACAGGTAACCGGATCTATGCCGGCACAGTTAGATACAACGAGTTTCTCGGCACCAATGAGATTTTCACCTTTCATGCCTTTCATGCCACATATTCCTTTCCCATCCGCTTCGTCTACTAGCAATATCATCATACCTAGTTCCACCACTGTCACTTCTTACCGTTTGGCAACACCACCTCTGTTGGGACAAGCGTTACTACCACCTAATGTGTGGTGGTTAGAGCAGCAGCGCTACCTGCAATAGTACGAACAATGTATGCATGAGTCACAATTGGCAAGTGTACGCGCACGACTGTTTAGCGGCGTAGAAACACCTATTACTCCAGCAAGATCTCTAGCTCAACCTGCTGCATCCACTTTAGTGTTCAACCCACTTTTGCAAAACCTTACTCCAGTTCTACTCACACCTCCTCTCCCATAAATTACCGCCTCAACGGATGATTTTTCTAAGCCATACCGACCTGCGACCTTGGTTGCCAAATCTAAATTCACTGCGCGTATTGCGTAGGTGGATTTCCCTTCAAAACTACGAATTCCATCAGTTGTAAGTAAATATGATGGTTCGGGGGATCCGGATGACCATCTAAATGTTTTTTGTGAGTGCTGGAGGGGTGGAACAGTGGTTCGTTCCTGTTTGGTGCCACATGTTTGTACATACCCTGGTAGGCACGGCACGTCTCTCGTACGACAGTTTACCCGCCGGCGGGATTGACAGATTTGAAGAATTGGTTAAGCGTTTTATGCAACAGATTAGTCAACAGAAGCGCCACACTAGGATAAGACATAAATCCTTCATATCAGGCGTCGAGATGATGAAACGTTGGAATAGTTCTTGGTCAGGTATAATTTGGAGAGCCTACAGATTGGGGGCGCCACCGAAGATCTCATGGTGGCGGGATTTGTAAATGGAGTTCGAAATGATCATTTGATCCGACGGATACATGGCCCGGAGAGGATGCCTCAAACTATGGAGGCCCTTATGGCCGTGGCGAAAATTCATGTCAAGGCAGAAAAGTCAGTGGCCCAAAATAGGGTGCGTGAAAAGCCCAGAGATACACGCTAAGCGCCAGAACCACCTAGTAGAAGAAACACAGAGTAGCCTTACCGTTTCAGTCAACGCCTAGCCAGCAATTCGTGATTTTAGTCGTTCAGTCCTTACCCTAGGCCAGATAGAACCTGTGAGTCATATTCCCCGCGCTCCTCATATTTGCCGTGGCGTGAAACTTCAAGCATCTCTCATCAGTCCTCATATACCGCACCATCATATCCTGCTTTAAGTAAAACCCCTAGTGCCATCCCCGCGTGCGAGAACCAGCAAATTTGAAGAGCCCCGCCACATACATGATAACCCCACGCGGGATTCTAAAACCTATTGTACCTACCATATGGCACTAGGGCATGATGTCACACCCTGGCCGGCGACGGATTATTTGTCGGGGCTGCCGCAGTTGTTCATAAGCACATGATCATCTATTAAATATGATAATATTTATTACTCGAATTAAAAGCATCCGTTACATTAGAAATAAGAAAACAAAGTGTTCAACAAAACATAATTAAAATTTAACTAGGTCCACGTCCTATGTGATCATGTAGTGTCCTCAAACTAGTGTACCTGAAACATGTGAGTAAATGTCAACTACAAGTAGTTGGTGAGTAACATAGGTTTTGACACCAAACAAAAGTTAAGTATAGGTTTCAATTCAATATGTTCAAAGCATGTCTAAAGCATAAATGTGAAAACACACAAGGTTCAAAGCGTACAATCAAGCCGTGTAAATGGAAAACTAATTATGCAATCCCACCGATTGCCATTTTGAAAAAAAAAGTAGTAAGATGTATACACAAAAACCCGTCAAGGTTCTGTGTTATGTATGAATTGGATTCCCCTATAAATGATCATGTTAGGTGCTACCTTAGGCCTGGGTAGCAGGTTAATGATTGCACTGACATGAACACATATAATGGTCACCAAGTAGTTTAAGACATAAAGCATAAAGACCATAGCATAAGAACAAAGGTATTGAATTGTGTAAGTAAAGTATTTGTAAACATGTTTCACCCCAAAAGTAAAAAGAGTAAAAATGGGCTATGTAAACTCACCTGTACTGAAGCCAATAAGTTGTATAAATTGTAAATGAAAGATAGGCTTCGGGAGGATCCCTCACAATCGGCCTACATAGTTAATTTGTATTCTAGACTCAATATACATCCAAAGGAAATGGAAGTAAAGAATTATGAGTTTATTTGAGTTCCTAGGAATTCTTGAAATTTGGGATGGGATATAGGATTTGTATAAGTTTTTAGGAATATGTATGTTCATCCAGAGTATTACAATGATGATGATAAGGTAGTTTATAAAACTAATAGGAATTAACTAGAATCTCTAATTAATTACATGAGTATAAAAAAATAAGACGTTTGAATTTATTTAAATAATTATCCCAAGAATAATTAATAACAACTGTGGATTAGGAAAGGGTTTAAATAACTTGTTTTACGTAATAAAATAATTATAACTTATTTAAATAATTTATTTTACTTAAATGATAAATAAAAGAAATAATAAGTAAAATTAAGCTTTGAATGAAATCAAAAGAATTTGCATAATTATCTTTCTAAAAGTAATTATTTAAGTAATTCTATAAATCTTTTTAGATGTTTTAAATATTTATCCTTTGCCAAGATAACTATTTATAAGTTTGGGAAATGATGTTTAAATAGTTATTCAAAATTCGTTTTATAAGCATTACTATTTTATAAATAACACAACATAATTTGATTTAAATAAATCATTTCTATATTGTTTATTTAGAATCTTAATATTTATAACATGTTTTAAATAAATTTAAAATGAATAAAACCTTGTTTTATATATCCTATCTTTATAAAAGTTTTAGGATATTTTTATCATATTTATAAAATTAATTTAGAATTAACAACATTTAATTTATGTATTAGAATAATCCAAAAAAAGAAATGGGCAGAGGCCTGGCCTCATGGAACGAACAACTTAGCCACTGGACCAAGACTCTATATTGATATAATGATGGTTTCAACAGATGTTATGCATAAGCAAGGCAGGAACCGGTTCACGGCTAAAACGCGCAAAACAGAAAAAGATACGGGGCTATGGCTCGAACCCGCGACCTTTCCTGGATGATGTAGGTGACTTACCTATGGATCTGGGCTAATGCCTTGGTAAGTAATGGATTTCTTTAACCTATAACCTAACTCTCCCACACCTTCATCGTCTTCCCCAATAGCCCGACCCAAACCCTAGCCTCCCAATCAAACCGATTAAACCCACGATGGTCCCTGGAATCATAGGGCTTTTATTCCAATAACCCCAACGAGTAAAATGACACTAGAATTACCTGAAATGGTTGCGTGTAGGGTGAGATCGACTAAACTCGCATGTTCGGAGTTCTTGGGCTGAGTTTGAAGCTTCAGAGACAAAATGGTTTGTGCTTGAGAGTTTAGGAAGCAAGTAAGGTGTGTCGCGAAGGCTGAGGGGCCGATTTATAGCTCCATTTCGTCCTAAACGTACAAATCAATCTTGGTTAAAGGTTGGGTCAGTTACGGGAAAACCTTGAGTTAAATCATTGATTCCTGTTAAATTAGATCGTTATGAACCATTAAAACAGAATTAGTAACGTTCGAGCATGATTCGTTTGTGTTCATTCGCACGAATTCGACGGTTTCAATATTGAAAATGTGTCTGTTGACTTCCTTCGAGTCAAGGACGATAAGGGAGAGGGTTCAACACCAGAAAAGTTCAATTGAAAGGGGGGGGGGGTTGGGGGTTAAAAACTGATTTTAAGGGGCTCATTGCCAAAGTAAAGGGTTCATAGTCCATTTCAAGTAATTAACACCCTTTTTATTTGTTTTAAAATCCTTTTAAATATTTACAAAACTTAAACATTATGTGTTTATTTATAAATGTTTTATAAGAAAATGAGTTCTACTTTTTTTTATAAGATCATAAATTGTTTGGACGGTTTATTCAATGTAATGAAATATATATATATATTTACACATAATCATAAGTATATATATACACACACTTATATAACAAGATGTACATACATGGTATAGGTTTTATTTTAGATTAGAAACACGTATATGTATGCACATACATATATAGGTTTATAGAGTAACCGCATATATATGTCTTTAAATTTATATATGTGAAAGGGGTGAGATTATAGGATAAAAGTCTATATGTTACCCATTGGTTTAATTGGTCCAAGAAAATACATATCTGAGGATATAATCACATGTTATATATATATATATATATATATATTGTAGAGTTAAAATATCAAATTGCATGAATGAAATCCTGGATTTGAAACACTTGTAAGTATGGTTATGTGACCAAAGTGTTGGATTAGAAGGAAATTAAAATGTTATTATATATATATGAAAAAAATATGGCTGGAAAATCATGGATGCTACACATGACACAGATTCCTATTATCAACTCAAACAGCAAATTGAGTTACACGTTAAGGCAGGGAAATTGACACACTTGTTGAAAGACAGTAAGTCGGCGGGTGCTACTGGCGCGAAGGAGAAGGACACCCCCGCTGACCCGCCACCCCGCTTGCGTGACTTGTATATGGTAAGGGGGGTTACCTGTGTGACATCCGGTTATTTAGGGTTAACCCTATTAACCAAATCCAGTTAAAGTTAACCTAGTTAACTCTATCACAATCTCTAGGGACTATTTCTGTCATTTCTCAAACCCTAATGCACATAAACTATAAGGACTAATTATGTAATTGGACAAAACTAAATTCTAATTGACTTTGAAAGTCAGAATTCAAATATTCTCGTTCCTGTTAACTTTTGGAAGTCAAACCAACTTATTCTTAACATAATTCAAACTATAGGGACTAATGCTGTAAATTCTCAAACTCTAATGCATGAAACTGCAGGGGCTAAACCTGTAATTAGTTCATTTAAGATTTTGTTGACTTTAGAAAGTCAAACAATGGAGTTCTTGAGCAAAATTCGATCCTACATTTGAAATTCTTTGCAATTCGTAACTGCCACGCACGATTAAACCATTAACGACCATCATTGGGTCATTAAATACCGACATTGATTCGAATTAAACCCAATAATGGGTAATCAAAACCATAACCGTCGACTTCATCTCTATTACTCACCAATCCGTGTCAATTTGATCTTCATACCTGATATCAAACCTCTGCGCACATTGTACGAACCCCACTAAAGCTTTTGCACACATCAAATTAGTCAGAGACGTGGTCAGAGACACCGGAGACGTAGCTGTTAATAGTCGGAGCTCCTTTTGATCGAGCACCATCAATTTGAATCACATTCTCGTAATTACTTACACCATTACCTTCGTTTCAGAGTCTAGATCAAAAGCCCTATCTCTATTTCGGCTTACAACACCGAATTAACCATGCACCAATTCTAGGGTTCATGAACATTCGAGTTTAATTGAAATCCACCCTAGACTCAGTCTAAATTCAATTAATTCATATATTCAGATTCGCAAACACCCATCCTTTGAAAACCCTATGCTAATTTAAACTAATAACATTGAATTGTTCATAATCCCGTATCTAGGGTTTGTTCATATGATGAATTGGGGGTTTTGATCTTAAAATCAATTTTAATCTAATTAAACTTCATGAACAGATTCGCAGTAGCCTAAACAATGAAAGCCCTATAAATCCAATTGATTTTATCATCGAATTTAGCCAAATCAATTTTTAGTTCATATCTAGGGTTTTCGACTTTTCAATCTTTAAATTAAACGACCTTAGACTTGATGTGTTTCAAATTAAACTCACATCCAGATTTGCAATAAGCCAATTAACAAAACCCCTATGAATCCAGGTCTTATCCACGATCAGATTCGGTGATTTGGGACGGGTTCGATCGTGGGTGGTTAGAGGACAGAAACCCACTGGACTTGTATGTTTTAAACAAATGAAACCGGGTATGTGTGCGATACCCTAGCGGGCAGACTTGGTTAACTCACATGACTTATATGCAGGAGACCCGGGTTCGAGTCCGGTCTCCAGCGTCTTTATTTTTGGGGCTTTTCCACCATATTATTTTTATAAAAATCAACCCCTATATTATCAACCCCATAAACCACCAGTAGACTCGGGTTTGGTTTGTAACCCATTTTCTTTAAAAATACCCACTTTTAAAATAATATATTTATATTATTTTCAAACCACGACTTCGAATAAAATAATATATTTATATTATTTTCAACCCGTAACCCCAATTAAAAATAATATATGTTTATATGTTATTTTCACCACGTTTATAAAACATTGTGTAACGTTTCAAAACTCATAAATAATATAATTATTTATATTATTATTTACCCTCGGTTTTATGCTCGAATAAAAATAATATATTTATTATTCTGTCACATAAATGATTAGTTATTAATCATACGAACCTAAAAATAAAATATTAAACTATATTATTTTTCCTAACCATTTCAAATGGCACAAACGTACGAATTTATTTATTAATTAATATTATTCGTATTACAGATGTTCGACACGTAACGCTTTTATCTTAATCATTATATTAAGAAAATCCTCTATTCCCATAGACAATTTCGTCTACTCTTTAATCGTTAGTGCGTCTTAGGACGTTCGCTCTCCCGTGTCATCGTCATAATATCCCATATGTCCCTAATTATTATGCTTACAATTCTAGGGCATATGTAACCAGTTCACATGCAAACTCTCGTGTTTTCTACTTGCATCCTTGTGTGGTGTTATCCTCTACTCGTACACAACTCAGGTGAGTTTACATAGCCTCTTTTTCACTTTTATATCTTTGGGGTGAAATATGATTACATTCAAACTATTTGCAACTATTACAATTCAAACATTATGATCATGTGTGCAATTTGTGCCTTATGCTTGAACACTATTTGTGCAAACAACATTTACATACTTTTTGTGCATAGTGCAAGTGCAATCATTAACTTTGTACAAGCCGACAGTATACAATGATAGATCTATTGTGTCTGACCAACCCACCCGGTTAGGGTGATTGTTGCCGAAAACACTTAAGGATAACCTGCGTGTTATGCCTATCAGTCACAAGGTTTGATTGTGCGCCCTAGTTTAAACTATAGTGATTCTCCATAATTGCCTTATTAAACCATGTATCATATGAATTGTACACAAACTCTTGATATTACTTGTGGTGTCAAAACCTATGTATGCTCACCAACTATTTTTAGTTGACCCTGTTTTTATCATGTTTTCAGGTACTAGTGTTTGAGATCATATGCAAGATACTACACTTAGGGTTTGGACTTAATGAACAAAGGAATTGAACATGTTGATGTATTGAATTTTTGGTTGTTGATTGAACTTATGTAATGAAATCATGATTTAATGAACATATGAAATTATAGCTGATCATGTGCTTATGAAAAGTCTACACGACCGCCCCGACGTATTCCGCTGTCGGTTGGGGTGTGACAACCTACTCCGCGGGGAAGAAAGAAGAGGACTACTGAAGTGATTGATTCCTGGATGTAGGTACCTCTGACGTTCCCACCTCAGATTGGGGATTGCCATGTGGCCCTTTAATAATAACAGCCTTGGTTGGCCCATACCGAATGCATCGTATCTTCATAGACACGGGAAGCTCATCAGACATCCTATATGAACAATGCTTCAGAAAAATGGACCTCACTGACCAGGCACGATAGGAGGTGGTGCACGCGCTAATTATGGGATTTTCCGGAGAGACGATTAGACCTTTGGGCCAAATCTCTTTTCCGGTTACTTTGGGAGATCGTGACCGAGTTCGCACAATCTTACTCCAATTTTTGGTAGTGCCCGCCCACTCTCAGCACAACATCATTTTGGGGCGGACAACCCTAGGAATTTTGGCGGCCGAAGTATCAACCTCCCTGGGACTGGTGATATTCCCTACCCCGCGCGGGGTCGCCAGAGTTTGGGGAGACTAGGAGTGCGCCGCGGTAGAAGAAACAACCATACCTCCACCAGAACCAGTACTCATGGCTCCCAAAAAATGGTCCATCAACCCAACATTTCCCACTCAAACCATTACCATTGGTCATACGCTATTCACAAACATTAGAACACACCTCAAAGAGTTACTGCGTGACAACATGGATGTATTTGCTTTCCAGCCCGCGGACATGAAAGGGGTACCGCGGAATGTAGCTGAACATGCCCTAAAAACTTATAAATCTGTTAAGCCGGTAGTACAAAAACGATCTAGTATGGCGCCTGAAAGGCGCGCAGTGGCGGTAAAAGAGGTCAAGAAGTTGGTCGAAGCAGTGATACTCCGAGAGGTACGATACCAAACCTGGATTGCCAACCCAATTATGGTTAAGAAGTCAGATGGATCATGGAGGATGTGTGTGGATTACAAAGATTTAAACAAGGCGTGCCCATAAGATTAATACCCCCTCCCTAAAATAGATTCCAAGGTGGACTCATTAGCCGCGTTCCCCTATAAGTGCTTCCTAGACACTTATAAGGATATCATTAGGTACATATGGCACCCGAGGACGAAGATAAGACCGCTTTCCACACAGACATAGGGATCTTTTGCTATACCAAAATGCCATTTAGGCTCAAAAACACGGGCGCCACTTACCAGCGCCTTATGGACACCGTATTCCAAGACCAGATGGGGAAAAACTTGGAGGTATATGTCGTCAATTTAGTAATTAAGAGAAAGAATGAAAAGATCATGCTGGCGGATATTTCGAAAACCTTGATTCGCCTTAAAAAACCCAACATCAAGTTAAACCCGGGTAAATGTTCCTTTGGAATGGAGGAAGAAAAGTTTTTCGGAGTCATAGTGGCACGGGATGGTATCTGTGTCAACCCGGAAAAAGTGGCAGCAAATACGCATATGGCGTCACCCAGGTCGGTGAACGATGTGCAGACCCTTAATGGGCGCATGGTGGCAATAAACCGTTTTTTGGCAAAGCACGCGGAAAGATCCCTACCCTTTATTGTAACCCTGAAGAACTGCCTGAACAAGTCAGACTTTAAATGGTCGGTGGAAGCCGAGACGGCATTTCAGGAACTAAAGAATTATCTTATGCAGCTACCGACCTTGGCCACACCTTTCAAGGGGGAGCGTTTGAAAGTCTATCTATCTGCATCTCCTCAAGTGGCCAGCGCGGTTCTCATGGTCAAACACGCGGGGACCTAGACACCCATTTACTACATTAGCAGGGTCCTTACCTCCTTGTGTCACACCCCTAAAATCCACTAACGGAGTTTTACCGTTATGCGTGTGATAAACTAGGATCTCAGTCATTAGTTACGTCAAACGACACTATATGAGTTTAAACAAAACCATTAGATGTTCAGAGTTAAATACGGAAGCGGTTTATGTCAAATAGATATTGCGCAAAACAAACGCACCCAAGTTTAGTTTAATAAAAACAAGTGAATTGTTTTAAGTGTTTGCATAAGAATGCAATGACAGTAGGACTCCATGCATGTCCTAGGTGTGCAACCTATGCCTTAGCGACCTGAGAAACATGTAAGAAAAAGTGTCAACACGAGGTTGGTGAGTTCACAGGTTTGTAAGTAAAAAAATTGTTTGTGTGTTTGCAGGATCCACATACGTAAGTCACACCTATTGCTAGCTAGACAATGTACAAGTTACTCTAAGCACTCGTAACCGAAGCTGACTGTTTGTGTTTGAATGCCTCCCGCCAGGTCTATCAACCCTGGCAATGTGTTTAGGCCAATATTACACCCGTTCGACCTTCAATCGAGTTAGGTTAAAACATATTAATATACTAATATAATAATATGGGGAGGGATTTTATGATTGAAATAATAATAAAAACTAATTAAAAAACGAAATAGGGGTGGAGGGACTCGAACCCGGGTCTCTTCCCCCACGACCAACAGTCCTAACCATGACAGCCCGCTAGGGTTTCGCAACAAGTCCCGGATCCAATATGTTTTAACACAAAACTCTCCTGGGTTCCTACTCCTAATCGAAGCCGAACCAAACCCAGGCTAGAAACCATCGAATTCAATATCGACCGACCAGAAGATCACAGGGGTTTTGCTAATCGGGTGTTAGCGAACTTGTGTGCGTGTTTAATTGCAAAAATATCAAGTTTAGGATCGTTAACCAATTCTTGTAATAATAGTTGTTGGAATCATAGGGTTTTCAAAGAGTAACAGATTTTGAAACTATTCATATAAATTAATTGAATTTAAAACGTGTCTAGACCAGTATCCGATTAAACTCGAAAATGTATGAACCCTAGAATTAGTTCTTGATCGATCTGATGTTATGGGCTTGAATTAGCAAAGGGCTTTCAAAGAGTATGAGATTGCGAAGCTTATCATGTAGTTTAATTGAATTTAAACAGAGTCTAGGGTTGAATTCGATTAAACCGGTCTCAGATGAACCCTAGATTCTGAATCTTGATCGAATCGATGATATAAGCCCAAATTGGTATAGGGCTTTCAATCTAGATGTTGAAACGAAACTCAGGATAGGTTTTATTACCGGATTTGATGCTTAATGGACGGTTCCCAACTAAATCACAACTCCGACGATGACTCCTTGTTCTCTGGTGATTTCTGCTGCGACTCCGGTCAAATTGATGCATGGGAAAAAAAAGGACATGTGGCACCCCTAAAATCTTTATTTATTAATATGTATAGATGTATAGATTATCAAACATAATCTGTTTTCAAGACGACCAAAGGTGGAAACAACGTGGATACCGTTACCCTGCAGTCGTAACAGGCACATAAACCCCGGTTCTGTAGCTGTACGTTCTTTTTTAATTTCCTTTATGTAGCTGTACGTTAACAACCAAGCAATATAATTGAGATTGCCATTTAATAAATTCCACGTGGCACCCTTAACCCTTGTTCTTCGGACTCCAAATTCGTTCCTAAACTAAAATCATAAAACCATTTCAAGTCCGCTCATCAACAAAATAAAAATAAATAAGATAATTCAACAGCAAGAGAGTCCCACATGGTCAAAGCTTGTAAGAAAGATCTCTGAAACATCATAGACTCCCTTCGTACTGTGCCAAAAGAGCGATTTCACATTTTTCTAGGGTTTCTTTTCTGATTTGGTGCTTAATTTCATCGATTTTGAGCTGATTCAGCTGCAGCGTTCAGGTAATTGTTCTTCGTCCTTGTTTATTCTGTTGTTTTCTTGTGATTTTGTGAATGGATCGGAACTTTAGGTTTGATTATTACATCAGGAAAGTAAGAGATTACTCCGGAATCATGGAACCCTAATTTGCGAGGGAGCATTTTGTTTTGTGAGATGATATAGGGTTGTATTATAAATTTATCGCAAATTAGGGTTGTATTATAAATTTATATGGGAGATCAATTGGGAGGAACTGACCTGCATAAATGTATGTACTGTTTTGCAGATTTGAAACTGGAATGATTAGGTTGGTTATGCAATATGCAATTGTAATCTTCATGGAATGAAGCTTGATGCACTTTTTAGATTACATGATAGGGGTAATTTCATTGTAGTCTAGAAATGAACAGATTATGGTTGAGAACTCTAGATTACATGATAGGAGTAATTTCATTATGGTCTAGAAATGAACAGATTATATGGCATAACAACATGATCATAAACCGATGAATGATTCCAGTTGTTCTCATGTGGTAATGCTATTCTTGCTCTGGGCAGTTAAACCAGTGACACTATCCTTGTACAATCAAGATTGGTTAGACAAGTTTTTATAGGAGCTGTTGGTTACATATTGTTCCGGTTTATTTGGGTCTGGGGGAATATGAGAGTGAGCTAATTACAAAAAATGTTGATAAGTCGGTTTATTCCTACATACACCTGTGAATTTAAATGTGTATGTACTTGTTGTTTTGGGTATTCAATTAGACATTTGATGAAAACAATGATGAGCTACCATATCAAAAGCTTATTGTGTATTTGTGTGTTGAGAATGCTTAATATATCTATTACTTACATGTTTTATGTCATGATTCATTGCATTTATGTAATAACATCACTTAAATATAAATAATATAATGCTTTTGATATTAAAATTAAGATCAATTCCAATGGTATAGCATAAGTCACGAACTCAGTATACATGAACATGATAAATAAATATACTGTATTACTGTTGTAAACAAGAAACAGAATCATTACTCAGTATAAGATACTTTTATAGATAAAAGAGTTAAAGCGGAGAAGTAAACAAAATAAAATTATTTAAATGTAGCACACAACAATTTGTCTTGTGCTGATGTTATGTTTGCTGTGGGGCAATGCAGAGTAGCATGATCTGCTAGCTGTACCGAGCTGGATTAGTTTCCTATGTATAAATTTGACTCAGATGAAAATTAAAAGCAAATGAATAAATATAGCTATAATACTTAGATCCAACAAATAGCAACAAGAATCTAATAACAGATTGATATGCTAGCTTTAACTTAGTAATAGTGACATACATTGTATTATCTTACTAAAATATGAATTTGAATTGATGATGACAACACCCTAAACGTAAAACCATATTCATGGATCTGACCATTGATTAGTGTTGTATATAAGCATTTTGATTACTCTGTTATTATCGTATGTACGTTTTCTTATTATTATCTTACATTGAACATCTCTAGTTTTTGTTACACAGATACTTGCACAATGACTGGTGCCTAAGCAATAATACCAAATCTCCTCAACTATGGCTTCTGAGGGAATGGGTCCTACTGCAGTTGAAAAAAGTGGTTGTGATTCTATGTCTGTGGACAAACTGCCTGAGGAAATCAATGAAATGACAATCAAAGATGACAAGATCGAAAAGGTTAACTTGTTGACTCCAGCTGGAAATTTTTCTTTCATTTCCTTGGTGTATCGACGCTGAAATTGTTGCTAAAAGCTGCATTCTTGTAGGAAATGGAGGCGACAATTGTAGATGGGCATGGTACCGAAACTGGACACATTATTGTTACTACTATTGGAGGTAGAAACGGTCAACCTAAACAGGTAAATCTAATCACTGTCAGAATATGGGATGATCATGTTATATTTTATTTGTAGTTTTTAACAAGAGCTTACATGTTTTCTTTCTGAAAGTGAAGGCCTGTAAGTCCCTGGTCATTCTTTCCCAACAGTCCCCGTAAGTCAGTGGTCATTCTTTCTTCATCTGGCTACTTGTAGCATATGAACTTGATAAGGAAGCAGCACCAACCATCTCATCCGATATTGACTGGCAGTGTCTGGAGGAATAAATGCAGCTATCCTAGACCAGCAATATCCATGTTCCTCAATTGCTTTTTTCAATTTCAAATCCTCATTTTCAGACCACTCATTCATATTAAGACAAGGATCTAAGCAAATTTTTTTTTTCAACAGCAATTTGTCTTACACCTATAATACCACCTAAACCTGTTACCTGTACTTACAGGATTTGAACCAACGCCACTTTTGTGGCAGGTAATCACCAATGCCACTAGGCCACAAGACCATGGGAGGATCTAAGCAATTAACCCATCTTTATCGGCATTGTACTCTTGTCCTGCCAGCCACAAATTTAGCTACTTTATTTCAGTTTTTGGCCCTAGATAGCCTCACAGCAATTTTGAGGCGCTTGTCCTCATCTGGGTTCCACTTCCCAACTCTTTCCCTGAGAGGGTTCAATGACTTCTTCCATATATTGGAACACTTGGTCTCAGTGCGTCCTTCGAGTGTAGAAGCAACAAGCTGTCAGTTAGTCTCACCATACTCTGCTAGCCTTACGAGGTTCCTCATCGTCAGGTGGGGTCAAGACTGGGCACTGTAACGCCAAGGAAGTATTCTCCTTCACGGGTTCGAACTTGGTCACTGATTTTTCTGCCATTGAAGTGTCTTAGTCCTTTGCTTGTTGCGTATCTTCTGCTGTTCAAAAAACAACCGATCTAATTGTTTACTCCCTTTCTAATTCGAACGACCTAGGTATAGTTGTGAACAAGACTACGACCGGGTTCCTTTCAGGTTCGTATTGGATTTCCTTTTGTCTTGGTTCAGCAATCAGACTCGATCAGCAAGCTGCTGAACTCTCGAGTCGTTGTTTGAAAGCAAGAACAAAGCACACTTAGTGAACACATCAGCGGTACGTGCATGAAAGATTTAGGTTGAAAAGGTAAAAACATAAAACTGTAAAAGATAGTTGATCTTCAATCTTCTCCACCATGCTTCAGCCCGTCACTCGCACCGGTTTTTTTTTTGGTTTAAGACCATCGCAAGCCAATCAGCCCTTTTTGTGTTCTTCTCCGCCGGTCTTCGCCGAAGACTTCAACTCCATGGGGTTTGTTCCCATATTCTTCTCCCCCATGTGACACATTGGTCATGGTATGTGTGCAACCCTCGCAAACATGGAAGCGCATTAGCATTCCGAAAGCGTATTAGCTCTTGCGAGGTGCAGGTCGCCGGAAAAATACGCACAAAGGTGCGCCGCCGTCGTATGGCGGAGCCGTTGTTGTATAGCGGCGGCGACGACGTCTAGGGTCAAGAGAGCAGCCTTGTTTCTGCTAACCCTAAACGTGGGGAGGAACGGTGGTTGCCGGTGGTGTGTTGTGGCAGCAGCGGCAATGGAGACGGCGGCGGCGGCCAGATTAGGGTTTAGGGCGGCGGCATTGTTGTAGCTTGAGGTGAGTGACGGTGGTGGTTGTCAGCTGTGTGTGTAGAAAGGTGGTGGTTGTGGTGTTGAACGACGGCGGAAGAGAAGAAGTAGAAGAGAAGACCGAGCGCAGTTGGTTGTGGTGGTGGTGGGTAGAGCGGCGGCGGCCGCCGGCCGCCCCTTCGGCGATATCTCCGGCAGTTGTCTTCCTTGGCTCTGATACCAAGTTAAACCAAAGGTTGATTGATATTGATTGTATTGTATATCTCCTTGATATGAGATTACAAAAGATATATATAGCCTTACATGTAGTAACCTAAGAAGATGAAAGGACTTAGGAATAACTCCTAATAACTATTACATTCAAGAGTAGGTTATGACAAATGAAGAGTCATGGAGATAATGCTTTGAATTATTGTCTAATAGGTCTAATTGTTTACTCCCTTTCTAGTTCGAACGACCTAGGTATAGTTGTGAACAAGACTACGACTGGGTTCCTTTCAGGTTCGTATTGGATTTCCTTTTGTCTTGGTCCAGCAATTAGACTCGATCAGCAAGTTGCTGAACTCTCGAGTCGTTGTTTGAAAGCAAGAACAAAGCACACAAATAAAGCACACAAATTGAAATCAAAACTTGGATTTCTATTCTGATATTAAACTCACAAAATTCGACCCATTGGAACTAAACATGTATAGACAAGAGTTCTGTTGAAACTCGTGTTTATGAACGGTGCCATGCCTAAGGCGTATGAAGATCAAATAAAACTAGCAATTATATAAGATTATAAGCCAAGTGGATCTCTACAATCCTTAGGTTGTGAGGTCAAGGCTCTATAGAGACATTAATGTATCAGTTTGTTGACCATTTTTCTTGAAATTTTTTACATATTTCATTCAACTTTATCTTGTTTGATTATCACTCACAGACAATAAGCTATATGGCAGAGCGTGTCGTTGGCCAGGGTTCTTTTGGAGTTGTGTTTCAGGTATAATTTAAGCACATGCTTTAAATCATTAACCTTTTGTAGAAGTGGCAATTGTGTCTTGTTTACTTATGAAAGAGTTGATTTGGGTTATGGTTTATCCTTAACAGGTCAAAGGGTTAAAATTAGCTAAAAGGATATCACAACCCCCTAAATCTTTTATATATAAAAAAAATAAATTAGTAGTCACATAGTTTGGTGATCGTATTAAATTTCTTACCTATTTATAGAAAACAAACAAACAAGTTTGCCTTGCAACCCCCCACCCCCCTCTCAAAACCCAAAAACCAAACCCTGAAATATTTTTCACTAGGATGGCTACTATTGACATGTGTATCATTAATGGAGGTTTGAGAGCTTGTGTTTTTCAGGCAAAGTGCTTGGAAACAGGAGAAGCTGTTGCAATTAAAAAAGTGTTGCAAGATAAACGATACAAGAACCGTGAACTACAAACTATGCGGCTTCTTGATCATCCTAATGTTGTTTCACTCAAACACTGCTTCTTTTCTACTACAGACAAGGATGAGCTGTATCTTAATCTGGTTCTTGAGTATGTTCCAGAAACAGCTTATCGTGTTGCAAGACATTACAGCAAGGCAAGTCAGAGGATGCCTATGATATATGTCAAACTATACACCTATCAGGTCTGTTTCTGCATGCAAAATACTTCCACCTTCTCTCTAATATTCATCTTCCATTCATGTTGCTAACGTAATGATTGCGTCTATATTTCAGATTTTTAGAGCCTTGGATTATATTCATGCAATTGGGGTTTGCCACAGAGACATTAAGCCTCAAAATCTTTTGGTATGGATCCAGAACTTATCTCTTACTGTGATATGAAGTTTTATTTAGATTTGGTGTTACAATGTACACTAATACACTATCTGCTCTTCTGCAGGTAAATCCTCATTCTCACCAGCTCAAACTCTGTGACTTTGGGAGCGCAAAAGTTCTGGTAATATGTTTTGTCTGCTCACATGTTGTACTATAATGTAAAACTACGTGTCTTGCCTACTACAATCTTTTTGAGACCCAAATATTCCTTCCATTTGCTGTCAATGGGTGAAGCTTTCTTCTTTTTTCCCCTGAAAAGGACGATTTAGGGTGTATGCATTAGGAGTATCCTTTGGGCGACATTTGAGTGTTTGACATGTTTCCTTTTTAACTAAATTTCTTGATGTTTACCCGTTTGACTCGTTGAAAATAAATATAAACGACTTGACCAATCCGTAAGTAAATGGGTCGAAATTGCTATTTATGTTAGAACTGATTGTAGCTTAGGTGTCCTGCTAATTCGAAATTTAGGTAGTTCATGATGATCTTACCATCTTGGTTTTAAAAAGCGCGCCGGCGCGAGGCGACCTCAGGCGCAGGTCTCGTCGCTTGTCATCAAAAAGCGCTCGCTTTTGCTCGCTTCAGTCGCGTTTTTTCAGGCGCAGAACGCGCGCTTATGTGCCAAATCGAAGAAGGAATGAGATGAAGTTGAAATAGAGCTGTAGTGAGATATAAGATGAAGACTTACCTGGACATTGTGTGGAAGAACCGTCAGGGGAGGGTTTCTGTCGATGGTGGAGGGGGCTGCCAAGGAGAAAAGTACGATGGTGGCTAGAATTAGGGTTAAACATTAACCCACCTATTTATTATATTATTTTGTTTGTACTAAATTACATTTTTCACCCTTAAAGTTATAATTTTTGTTAAAATTTACCCTGAACTTTTTCTAATTTGTTTTTTTTGTTTTATTTTCTTGTTTCTTAAGTTTATTTCTTGTACATAAAGCTTGATTAGTTGTACATTTGGTGTATCAACAAATTTTGTGCTTCTTTAGGTTGTATTTATAACTTTTTATGTTGTAAATAGATATTATTTATATATTAGTTCATATATATTTTTTATGTTTTATTTCTTTTTAGGTTATACCTATGAGAAATATATAAAAATAATAATATAAATATGTTGCGCCTCGCGTACGAAAAGCCACGCGCTTTTGCGCTTTGCGCCTCGGCTCGGGCCTATCGCTTTTGTGCGCCTCACGCTTTTTAAAACCAAGCTTACCATTAAATTTATTGTCTTTTATGTTTAACAGGTCAAAGGGGAACCAAATATATCCTACATATGTTCTCGATACTATCGTGCACCCGAACTCATATTTGGTGCAACTGAGTACACAACTGCAATTGATATCTGGTCTGTTGGTTGTGTTCTTGCTGAACTGCTTCTTGGACAGGTTCTTTGTACAACAAATCTTTTTACATTTAGCTATAAAGATAATGATTTATAAAGTTCATGTCTGTTTACACATCCTTTTGTGTGATTCTGTACTCAGCCACTTTTCCCAGGTGAGAGTGGAGTCGACCAGCTTGTAGAGATTATCAAAGTAAGTTCTATGTGAACATTTTATTTTATTTTTCCCGCATAGTTTCTGTTGCTTATTTATCTGTTTCTTGCGTCATTGATTAGGTCCTTGGCACACCAACTCGTGAAGAAATTAAATGCATGAACCCAAACTACACAGAGTTTAAGTTCCCACAAATCAAGGCTCACCCTTGGCACAAAGTGAGGATCTTGCTTTTAATCCTCACCGTAGATTAGTGAATGATAATTCTGTAATTTTTATAAAGTTGTCTGACACAATAATGCGAAATAGATTTTTCACAAGCGGATGCCGCCAGAAGCTGTAGATCTTGTTTCAAGACTCCTCCAGTATTCTCCAAACTTGAGGTGTACTGCTGTAAGTAGATGCCATTGTCTCTCACATCCTCGCATTATTATTATTATTATTATTATTATTATTGCGTTTGGTGTTTTATGCATTGTTAATTTGTTATATTGCTTCTTAAATTGGTTTGATGGCCCATGACATTTACCTGCATTTACTTGATGCCAATTAACTTTGGTAAATGAAGTGACTCTTGTATTATTGTTGTGATAATGAGGAAGAGTTACAGGGATATAAATAGATAGAACATTTACATTGAGAACCCTCTAATTATACTAAATATTAATATAAACCTTAGTCTAATATTCCCCCTCAAGCTAAGGCCGGGTATCGACCCTTAGCTTGGACTTCAAACAAAGGAAACGTT
The DNA here is from genome assembly GCA_023525975.1 of Smallanthus sonchifolius. Lineage (NCBI taxonomy): Eukaryota > Viridiplantae > Streptophyta > Magnoliopsida > Asterales > Asteraceae > Smallanthus > Smallanthus sonchifolius. The sequence continues at coordinate 65,364,561 of CM042031.1, read as the reverse complement.
GAGACGACAGAGGCTTTGTAAAGACATCGGCTATCTGATCGTTTGTTGAGATAAACTGAACCCATAACTTCCCTTGTGCAACTTTTTCTCTAACAAAGTGGAAGTCAACATCTTCGTGCTTTGTACGTGCGTAAAATACTGGATTAGCAGATAAATACATAGCTCCCAAGTTGTCACACCACAATGTTGGAGCAGAATTCACTTGAACATGAAGTTCTTGAAGTAATGCATCAAGCCAAGTCAATTCGGCAACTGTATCAGCTAAGGCCTTGTATTCGGATTCAGTAGATGATCGTGATACGGTCTTCTGTTTGCGTGCAGACCATGAGACCAAGTTAGATCCAAGGTATATTGCATACCCCCCGTGGATCGGCGATCATCTGGGCACCCGACCCAGTCCGCATCAGAAAAGGCATTCACAGAATTGAACGCAACATCTGTGTAGGCATGTAAAGTGGAGGACGAGGACCGAGAGAGAAGAAGTCCATGATCTGTTGTTGTATCTTCCGCCACGGCCACAGTTGTTGTATCCCCCACGGCCCCGGTTGTTGTGACCGGTGCGGGTAGTGTAATGGGCCTGTGGTGACTGTTGGGTCGGTGTAGAAGTGAGCTGCAATTGTAGACCAAGTTTAGTGACTAACTGTTGAAGAGTACTCATGACTTATGGCTGGACAATAGTAGAACTAGCGGCCATATGTGCTGAAAAAGCCTGTGTAGGGGCAAGGCCAGATGGAGCAGTTTTACGGATCATAAAGTCATGGTCAGCAAGTAGGCCATGAAGTTCGTTGAATGCTGTTGGAAATTGTCTAGCCAATACGGTTGATTTGAGGGGGTTATATTCTTCACGAAGCCCGGAGAGAACGAGCATAACAATATCCTTGTCTAACATAGGTTGTCCGATATTTGCTAGGGCATCAGCATATTCTTGGGCCCTGGTGAGATAGGCAGTAGATGTCTCTGTTTCCTGCATCATGATTTTTAGTAGTTGTGTTCTCAAAGTGAATTCTCGTGAAGAGGTGTGGGGTGTATAGGCACGTTCAAGAGACAACCAAAGGTCACGAGAGGTAGCCCCTTGAACATGTTGAAACGAAGATTCAGATATTGTTGACATCAGCAGCATACGGACGTGCGCGTCATTGGATACCCAGGCAGCATGGCCGGGGTTCAGGATTTTAGAAATAGTGGTATCATCCTTGCCAGAGGTGTGTGGAGACTGAATGTCAGGAGGCGGACATGGAACTGTATCATCAATATAGCCGAACAGGCCATTGATAACCAAAAACGGCTGGATCATGGCTTTCCAAAAGCCATAGTTGGTTGGAGTCAATGTGAAACCAAACTTGTGGGAGTTGTGGACCGTCTTCTCGGCAGAGGTGAATGGAGGAAGTGTGGGTGGAGCCATGAAAAACAGGCCAGAGATCGATCAGGGGGGTGGCGGCAGAAGAGCAGGGAAAAACCCTAAGCTCTGATACCAAATTAACTTTGGTAAATGAAGTGACTCTTGTATTATTGTTGTGATAATGAGGAAGAGTTACAGGGATATAAATAGATAGAATATTTACATTGAGAACCCTCTAATTATACTAAATATTAATATAAACCTTAGTCTAATAATGCCCTAAACACCTGTTTTGCCACCTATAGGAAATGTAAGCATTAGAGGCAAATGCACATGTTGGGTATGGGTCAAAACAAGCAACTTTCCCGGCCCTGCCGAGTTAATCTGAAACACTTCTTTTTAAAAGAATTTAATTTTTTTTTAACGAATTGTTATTGTGTTGGACATACTAAAAGCGATATTTTTGCAATCATAATATGCTTTTTTTAATTAAATGTTTTAGCCTTTTAGGAGGTTGTATGCATAAAAATACACTTGTGGGGACTTCATTGACCTGGTTCCTTTTAGCTAATTTTTGTTTATGTTAGCCGTTAGAGATAAAACATAACCTTTACTGACAACCCATTGTCCCATTCAATAGCAGATGTGTGACTCTTAATAGAATATAACCTATCAGAGATGGACAAAACATAAAAAATTATATGCCAAACTAGAATATGAAATTTGCTATATTTAAATCTTCATAGTGAGATGTTCCCTCTTTTTTTTTTAATTAAAATTGAGAAGAGGAAGACAAGGTAAATAAAAACAGTTGCACTGATATTGCATTTTACCTTGTGTTTTAACAACAGCTGGAGGCCTGTATCCACCCATTTTTCAATGAACTTCGTGATCCAAACACTCGTCTTCCAAACGGACGACCTTTACCACCCCTCTTTAATTTCAAGCCTCAAGGTTAGTTCCCAATAATCTGGTGTTCTCCAATGTGACCTCTTATTATTAATCACAAGTCTCATGCTTATTGTTCGGGAATAACAGAGCTAAAAGGTGCATCAGCTGAACTTCTGGCTAAACTCATACCAGAACATGCACGGAAGCAGAACTTCTGCTTAACTTAGACTCTTGCCCACCCTGTTGTTTGTTTTGTATTTCTGTTAGATTTATTCTCGAAAGATATAATTATGTTACTACTTGTGGTTTTTGTTGTTTGTTTCATTCACGAAATGGTGTGTAGTGATACATGTTTGTAGCTTTGGCGGTGACGGTCATGGTGATTGATGTTGTCTAATCAATGCAAAATCAGTTGTGAATTCGTGAAGAAAGATATTTGGCTTGGCTATATTTCTAGTTGCTTGAGACTAGATTCATGTTTGTAGCTTAGTATCGGTTTGAGGTGGTTGGTATAGCCAAATTCAAGAATAATCCGGCCAAACAAATAAATTACAACAATATATGTGATGAAAACATTATAATTATAGATAATATATAATATTTTTATTATAGTTATATTATAAAAATTATCTATACTATATTATATATTATAATGGAGCACTAAAGAGCATCTTAAATTTTAAGTAATACAAGTATGATAGTTTAAGATACATCACGGTGTCACTTCATCATCAGTATGGTGCGTCACAGATATAATGCTCGGTCTTATATATCAAATTTAAAATACATTCAATGATCATACCCGATTATCAACATATTTTTTTTAGTATCACAATTAAACTGATATCAAATTAAAGATTTTAATGTTAAAAACTTTTTTAAAATAAAATTGGATCATATCAAATATTTGAGTGATAAAAAGTTGATGAAAATTATTGTTAAATGAAAAATCAGCTTAGCAGACGCGTGTAAGACATGATGTCCATTTCATTATTTAATTTTCGTATTTCATTTTTAATACATATTTTAACTTCCTTTTCATCACACATTATTTAAAAAAAACTGCTTTTACAAATCACAAGAACTCATTTCTCTTCCACTTCCCTTTCTTTGTATCTATATCTATGTTAGGTAACGATCTCTGCATGAGCTTGTTTACTTCTTAAATAAGTTATAAATCAATAGTATTATATAAAAAAATTCCCCAAGTATTGTTGTTATACTGTTCGATTATTGTTTCGTTAACTACATTTTGATTTTGATTGTTAGCTTCAAACTCGCTGTGATTTTAGACGTTTCTGGTAAATTTTGTCGAAATTTGTTAAAAATTGGTGTTAGTGTAGTTAAATATACGAAATGCCATGTTAATGGTTGTTTAGTTGATTATATGATGTGTTTGATCGTTCTTTCAGTGTGGTTATGGCTAAAACGGAAGGTTGACGCTGGTTAGGGTTTTACTTTTTCCGATTTTTGTTCGTGTGATTCCGTAGATGATGTCGTTGTGCTTTTTATGTGTTGTAAGGCATATTTTTTTCGATATTGTGTTGATTTTGAAACCAGAATATGAAGGAATTTAACTCTTTTGTATCAGATAGAAAATATTAGTTAGGACTTTCGATAATGTGTGTATTTGGTTTGGTTTAATTTGTGATTATCCTAATTGTATTCCTTTTGCAATAATAGTTGACTGATTAATAGTTGTTATAGCCCAAAAAGGAAAACTCATCCCAAAAGGCTAGTCTGGTGGTGGTGGGTGAGGGAGTCCATTGGTCTATAAACCCCATATATGATGCTCATACAACCGATGTGGGACAAGTCCCATATCTTGCAATGGTTTCAGTTTATAACAATAATAAGCTATTATCAGTGTTGTAAAAATCGTTAATCGCTAGGTACCGACTAGCAATTAATCGGATTGGAATTTTTATATGTAATTTTTCAAACTTATATATATATATATATACACATTTTTATATGTAGTTTTCAAAATTATATATATATACGTATTTTTATATGAGAAATTAGTCTAACATCGCCTGAATTTCTAGAGTTTCGCCGGGAAGTCGCCAGAATGGCTAGAGTTTCGCCGGGAAGTCACCGGCTAGGACCGATTTCCGATTAATTGGCCGATTTGCTCAAAATTACAAGGTATTTTACTGATTAGCGATTAATCGCGATTTTTACAACACCGGCTAATATTATGGGGTTTTCATTATTGTACATTTTGAATTGTTGGAAGAGATGAATGTTGTACCTTTTTTTATATTTGGTAACTATTGAAGAGTTCTATGTTGATTTTTATTTTAATTTCCACATAAATTGATGGAATGGTGTGCATACATCCTAATACCTTTGATGTAATCTTTATGGTTTTTAATCATGATTTTTTACATTTCTATTTGATGTTAATGGTGAATCTTCTTCTTTATGTTGGACAGATTGAAAGCTTCTTTCTGCAGGTTACATAGAAATGGTACTTCTAGTTCTTCCTTAATACCATATTTGTATTTTGAGTGTTTGATCGCCTTCTTTTTTTTACTAATTTCATAAGCCCCCTTTTTTAACCTAACCCATATTTCTACCTTTTAACGTAATTCCAATTTTTAATTTTTTTCCCTTATATATTGATTTCACTTGTAAAGGTTGGTCATATTTCTAGTGAGGATGAAGATATTGATTGGAATACTGAAGATGAACTTGAAATCCAGAACATAGTCCCATCATCTTGTTTAACTTTAGTAACTAGGGATGCCGAAGCTATTATTAGCAATGGAGAGGTAAGTTTCTAGGCTAATTATAACTTTTATGAAGTAAGTAGGTAATATAGTTATGATTTGCTATATTTGACGTCAAATTTCCTGCATGAAAATTGACTTCTTCTCTTTAATGTTTCCAGGCAAGTTCATCAGCAGGCACTTCAAACTCCAATCTAGTTCAGCATTTTCTAGGGATGGGGTTCTCTGAGGAACTGGTTATGAAAGCAATCAAAGAAAATGGTATATGATATGATTATTCATTTAAAATCAAGTTTAACGGGGAGATCATGCTTTACAACTTTGTTATTTCATGTGTAGTGGAAAGTGACACGGAGTCTATACTGGAAACCCTGCTTACACTCTCAGTGGGTGAATTTTTCACTTTCTTAAATTATTGCATTTGTTCAGATAATCTACATATACACATGAGCATGTGCAGATCTTATAAGATATTTGTGTTTTATTAATGTTTTGCAGGCTCTTGATAGTTATCCAGAGGAACATAACTCGAGCGATCTCAATTGTCACCAGCAACAACAATGTGTAAATAATGACGAGTTGTCTTCTGACTATGATGAGAGTCTTCCTGAAGATTTCTCTGAATCTGACAGTTGGTCTGATGATGAAATAACTGTGAGTATATGCATGGACACCCTCTCAAATTATCTTTCTTCGTTGCTCTTGGTTTATGTTTTTCTTTTTAAACTAACATCATTAGTATATCAGCTAAACTTCATTTACTGATATCTTTGATAATCAATAAAGCATCTCCTTTTCTGTTTACCTTATTTCTCGTAAGCAAGAACTCCATGTTTGAGACATATGTGATACACACACACACACACACATATATATATATATATATATATGTATATGTGTATTACCTTTTGAAGTATTTGTTAAAATTGTAAAACATTTCTGGATTTTATTGATCTTGTACAGGAGAATGGTGATTCTGAACCTAAACATGAAGAAACTGTATTACTCTTGGCAAGTATGGGGTATACGGTAGAAGAGGCTTTGCCAGCGGTTGAGAGATGTGGTGCGTATTGAGTGCTATTGCCATTTTTTTCCTACTTATCGAGGTGGAAAAGGGGTGGGTTCCTTGGTTGGGTAGCTGGCCAAATGGGTAATTTTATGCACTGGTAAAAACGGATCGGGTCGGCCAATCCACTAACACTTTTTTGTCCAGTATTTTTTAGTTTAAATAGTTAATGCATCAAATATGATTACAATACAAAAACCATATTCACTAAAATAGCTGTATAGTTTCTTTTGAATAAAACGATGCAGGACATTGTAAGCATTTTTTTTACTCATTTAACCTATTTCATTTTTAGCTAATTTTCTATATTTTACACATTTGATCTGTCAACAACAAATTACGAAACTAAATTGACATGTTTCTATACAACGGGTTGGTGTCACCACATCTACTTCTTGTGGTGTTGGGTTTTTTAGACCGATGATATTCTCTATATTACCAGAGATGAGTTTTTTTTGTTATACTGGAAAGGTAAATTGCTTAAAGTTAAAACAATGATATTTGCAGGATCTGATGTTCATGTTGTAGTTCTTAAAGTTGTATTTATTACTTGACCTTTTTGCAGGTCCTGATGCCTCAATTACAGAACTAACTGATATTATTTATGCTGCTCAATTGGCAAAGACAGACGCTGTATTTTTTGAGGAAGAGGTGTTTACTTTTCTTGATGATTTAGTTTCTAAAATCTAATAAATACTATAGATGCCAATTTTGACCAATTTACTTGTGTTAATGGGTTGGTTTGGGTAATCTTTTATCTTTAATGGGTTAAATGCCAATTTCGACCAATTATGCTATATTTTTGTTATTACTATTATAAATATATAGTTTTGTTTCATATTTAACAGACTAATTATTTATATATATAATTTTAAAAAGCTGGAAAAGGTGTTTCGTGTCAATGCGACTCGGTCTGTTTCGATTCACATTAAAAAATAACCCAATTAACCCGAACGTGTTTTCAACCCACACTCTATGTGCCTATATCTGACCCATTATGCTCAAAATCTCTTGTTCTTCTCTGACTTTTATCATATTTGACCAGTGCATTATTGTGTATATTTTTTATATTTCTTTCCATCTGGCATAAAATCAGAAACCCAAAAACATGTCTGGTATGAGCGCGAAACTCAAGAGGAAAATGTACAAGCTGGAGGCACAAAAAAGAAAGAAGCAAAAGGGCCCACTAGGCGAAGAAGATGAGGTGATACGTCTTCCAAACCCCATGATAGGCTATGGTGTTCCATCAGAACCCAGTGTGATAACTCATAGAACACTCCCAGATGCAGCCATCGGGCCTCCGTTCTTCTACTATGAAAACGTTGCTCTAGCTCCAAAAGGCGTTTGGGAGAAAATATCTCGATTCCTTTACGACATTGAGCCCGAATTTGTTGATTCCAAATATTTCTGTGCAGCTGCAAGAAAAAGAGGATATGTTCATAATCTTCCAATAAATAACAGATTCCCGATTCTACCACTTCTTCCTAGAACCATTCATGATGCATTACCTTTAACAAAGAGTTGGTGGCCCGAATGGGATAAACGTACAAAACTCAATTGCTTACAAACTGTTTATGGGAGTGCAAGAATGACAGATAGAATCCGGAAGGCTCTAGAGAAATGTAGTGATGATCCACCGCTTCATGTGCAGAAGTTTGTTATTGAGCAATGCAGAAAGTGGAACCTAGTATGGGTAGGGAAAAATAAGGTTGCTACTTTGGAACCAGATGAAGTGGAAATGTTGTTGGGGTTTCCTAGAAATCATACCAGAGGAGGTGGCATAAGCAGGACAGACAGATACAAGTCACTTGGTAACTCATTTCAGGTGATGATTCCTTTTTTTGTTATTTTACGCTTAAATTATTGTCCATCTTACTATTTTAGTTTGTCCCAAAATAAGTGTCCACTTCTAAAAAACAATAGATATAAGATTATGTTTCCCATATTAATTACTAATACAAAACTTAAGGGAAGCAGAGGCGGATCTTATAAGGGGCGGGAGGGGGTCCGGGCCCCCCTGATTTTGGGCTTAGAAGTTCTAATTTTAGCCTATTACGTGTAGATAATTTGGGTAGATTGTCATTGGGCCTGATAGAATCTGAAAATTCAGAACTTTATTGAAAAACACCTAAGATAGTTGGCCCGATTCGAGAGGGGCTAGTCTCCCATACAAGAACATAAATAATTTAGATAATCCAAGACAAAAACCTCAAGCTAGAAATAGAATCTGAAAATTCAGAACTTTATTGAAAAACACCTAAGATAGTTGGCCCGATTCGAGAGGGGCTAGTCTCCCATACAAGAACATAAATAATTTAGATAATCCAAGACAAAAACCTTAAGTTAGAACAAAAGACTTAAATAAGCATAAACTGCATAGTAACTGTTGCAGTTACCCCCTAAACAATAGCTACCACATTTAGTCCTTCATTTGTAACTGCCCAGTTTGACTTTGACTGCGTCAGCAACTGCCCAGTTTGACTTTAACTAGGTCTGACTTTAACTAGGTCAGCAGGATAAGGGCTGGGTTGATCCAGATGAGTAGCCCCAACCCATTTGTGAGGTGGGATCGTATCAGGGCCCCTCCTATCCAATAGCCCAATTTCAATTTTATTTTTCTAGCCCAAAAACAAATCCCACTACCCCAAAGACCTTAAAGGTCGTCGGTCTGAGTTGTAATTCTTCTTTCTTTGTCGTTTATGTGTAAGAACTGGTTGTTTTTTTTGGGATTTATGGTAATTATTTGGTGAAAAAGAAATTCGTTTTTTATGTGTAATATTTTTGGCCCCCCAACTTTAATTGTTCAAGTTCCGCCACTGAAGGGAAGCATTTAATAACTTGGTAAAAGGGTAAAATTGTCATTCTACTAACACTAAATAAAAGCTGCAATAATTACAGTTTTTTGAACTGTGTTTTTGTCTAGTGAACAACTATTTTGGGACTGGGGGAGTTTTACCATTACAGTTGATATGAACTGTAAAGAGCCTTGAAAGTTTTCACGGTTGTTTTAACGACCATGAAAGCTATGCAACATGATAAATCTTGGTTTTAACGTGTGATATTTTATAAGAAATTTGAATATGTAGCGGTTATATGTTGGACCTCAGAAGGCAGAATATTCCCTAAAATTAACTGTAACCCCCCGGCCCACCCCCAAAAAAATCCATGTTGTGCGAGGGGTTCATGCACCACAATTAGAGGTGGAAATTTCAACCAAGTTACTTGTGAATGAGTCAATTTAGGTTGTGTTTTATCTCAAATTGCTCATATCAAAGAAATTAGCTGTGATGGGAATAGGCCAAACGGATTGGAATTTTTCTATACAACAATTTAGATTATTCTTGTAATTATAATACTGTTTTTGTAATCATAATTAACACATTAATTATTTATTAAAAGAGATAAACTTGGTAATGAATTGTATTGAATTGTGATTGTAAAGGTAATACAATATGACCTATATATAGAACTATACATCAAATACTAGGGCCGGCTGACTAATACAATATGGGCCAGAACTGTAACTAACATATCGACTAATATTCCCCCTCAAGCTAAGGCCGGGGACCAACTCTTAGCTTGGACTTCAAGAAGAGAAAACGTTCTGATGGCAGCGGTTTTGTGAATACATCAGCAATTTGGTCATGTGTAGAAATAAACTGAACCGATAACTTCTTTTGAGCAACCTTCTCTCGAACGAAGTGAAAATCGACTTCCGCGTGTTTTGTTCTGGCATGGAAGACCGGATTAGCAGATAAGTATGTGGCTCCCAAGTTATCACACCACAAGATAGGGGCTGAAGTCATTGGGACACGAAGTTCGTGCAGTAACGTTTCAAGCCAGGTCAATTCAGCAACAGTATCGGCCAAGGCCTTGTACTCGGATTCGGTAGATGACAGAGACACTCTTTTGTTTTCTGGAAGACCATGAAATAAGATTTGATCCAAGGTAAATCGCATAGCCCCCCGTGGATCGACGGTCATCTAGGCACCCAGCCCAGTCAGCATCAGAGTAAGCAGTCAAGTGGGCTACATCCGTATAGGCATGCAAAACAGGAGAGGATGAGCTGGAAATTAGGAGACCATGATTGGCAGATCCATGTAGATATCGAAGAATACGTTTGACAGCCGACCAATGATTTTCAGTAGGAGAGTGCATAAACTGGCAAACTTTATTAACGGCAAAGGTGATATCTGGTCGGGAAAGTGTAACATGCTGTAAAGCCCCAACCATTTGTCTATATTTGACCGGATCATCAAAAAGAGGGGTGTCCCCAAGAGAGAGGGGAGTGCTGGTGGTGCATGGTGATGGAACCTATAACACACCATTCTTAAACACGCGGAAGCATAAGTAAAAACCCAAGAAAATTTTTTTTTTATTTTTTTTTTTTTTTTTTTTTACGTCCTCGCGTACCGCGAGAGACCAGACCCACAACTCTCGCGTACCGCGAGGGGGCGTCAGGAAAGCAATCCGAGAGACTTGTTTCTCGCGTACCGCGAGAGAAACCTCTCAGGTTCTTCGCGTACCGCGAGGGACCAGATTTCCAGAAAGTTTCAGTTTTCTCAGCAGCTTTTCTACTTAGCCAAAATTTCCATCTTTTACCAAATCACTTAACAACAACTTTCCCACAACATAAAAATTGACACAAAACCTTTATCAACATGGTCACACACCAAAAACAAGTTTTGTTTATCAATTTACAAGCAAAAAGGGGGAATTCTACTAATTCATCAAAAACATAAATTTTGCATACGAGAATCCGCCAACGCCTTGGACTTGACTTTGACTACTTCGGAGTTTTTCCTACATTCACCACATATAACACCATTAGTAATGATATAAACATAACAAACAAGTATTTACAACTTGCTTTCACCCTTTTTACCCATTTGACCCATTTGACCCATTTGCACCCATTTGGTCAAATAAGGCCCCTTACACTAGACTTATATACCACATAAGTCACTTACACCACATTCACCATTTTTCCACAATAGCTTGACTTATATACCACATAAGTCAATTACACCAATCTCACCATTATTCCACAATGGTTAGACTTATATTCCGCATAAGTCAATTTACACCGACTTCACCATTATTCCACAATGGTTGACTTATATACCACATAAGTCAATTACTATACTTTATCACATATCACATTTTAGCTTAACTATTTACCACATAGTCATTTACACCGATTCAACATATTCTACATTTTAGTTTGACCATATACCACATAGCCAACTACATTATGCATACAAAACTTGACTTTTACCACACAAGTAAATTTTCACACCATATAGGTTTAATAACTAATTTCATCCACATACCAATAAACACATATAAGATATTTGAATAACCAACATGAAATTCAAATATGAACATCACCACCACCTATCATTACTAAGTAAGTGCAAAGCACTTACCTTTTGAGTTAGAGGATCCCGCACCTCCTTCTAGCTTTGCAATTAGATTACCTAAACACATTCACCTAGTTTAGTAATCTAACATACATCAAAATTCTATTACAATTGAGTCCACAACTCAATTTCCCCATTTCCAACCCAAATTGACCCGTTTGGGTTATCCCCATAACCAAACACCCCCTTTAATCAAGAACTCAACCACTTGAATTCTCTTTCCAATACCTTGACACTAATTTTTCATCAAACTAGTTTCTTTAAGTTCATTTGGGGTTTGTTTAAGTGTCTAACACCTCTATAACACTTAATCATCATCAATTTATCAATTTTTCATCAAAACCCCAAAACCCCCAATATCTTCCATATGAACCCTAACTTTCAAAAAATCAAAATCAAAGGGTTCCATGGTGTTATTCACCTTCCTACACCTTTAGTTTAGCTAGATTATCAATAGTCTAACACCATTTTACCACATGCAACATAAATTTCGGGTTTCACCCAAAACCCACCAAGAACACAACATTGGTGAATCAAAGAGGAAGATTAGCACTTACTTGATGTTAGGAAGGTGATGAGTAAGCCAAAACCTTCTCAAATCAAGCTCAAATGCACGAAATTGGCTTCAAACTCGTTTTCTCCTTTTAGCTCTCTTGAGATGAACGACCCAATTTGCCAAATGAGCCTAATTTTGACTCTAAGGAGTCAAATATGGCAGATTTGCATAATTACAACATTAGTCCTTCCACTTCCAATTCACCCATATCCTCCATAACTAGTTAAAAACTAGTGTAACCCCCGTTACCAACTTGAAACCCGCTTGTTTCAATTTATTTCAAAATATTATTTTCGACATAATATTTATTTAGAAATATTAATTATTTATAACGAGACCCGGATTTTGGTTCGTTACAAATCTCCTCCCCTTATTTGGGTTTCGCCCCCGAAACCCGACTTCACATAAAAAGGTTCGGATAGTATTTAAGCATCTCTTCCTCGGTTTCCCAAGTCATTTCCGCCCCCTTTCTATGCTTCCATCGAACCAATACTTGGCTAATCTCTTTATTGCGTAACTGTTTCACTTTCCTATCCAAGATTGCCACCGGTTCCTCAACATAATTTAACTTTTCATCCACCTCAATATCATCCAATGGAACAAAAGTAGACTCATCCGCTAAACACTTGCGTAAATGGGACACATGAAACGTATTATGAAGTCTACTTAGTTCCTCCGGTAGCTCCAAACGGTAAGCTACCGCACCCACTCTAGCAACAACCTTAAACGGCCCAATGAAACGTGGGCTTAACTTCCCCCGTTTCCTAAACCGTATGACCCCCTTCCAAGGAGAGACCTTTAAAAGCACAAAGTCCCCCACTTGAAACTCAATCGCCCGTCTCCTATTATCCGCATAGGACTTCTGGCGATCTTGCGCTGCCTTTAAGCGAGCCTTAATTTGGTCAATACTAACATTCGTTACATCAACCAAATCCTTACTACCAAGTTCCCGTTGACCGATTTCACCCCAACACACGGGTGTCCTACATTTCCTCCCATACAATGCCTCAAAAGGCGGCATACCAATGCTAGAATGGTAGCTATTGTTGTATGCAAATTCCGCCAACGGTAAATGGTCATCCCAACTACCCCCAAAATCCAAAGCACACGCACGTAACATATCCTCGAGCGTTTGAATCGTACGCTCGCTTTGTCCATCCGTTTGTGGATGATAAGCGGTGCTAAGGTTCAACCTCGTACCCATGTCCTCATGGAATTTCTTCCAAAATCGAGAAGTAAATCTCGTATCACGATCCGATATAATCGACACCGGCACACCATGACGTGACACAATTTCCTTCACATATATTTCCGCCAATCTATCCGAAGAGTATGTTTCCTTTATAGGTAGGAAATGTGCACTCTTCGTCAACCGATCCACTACTACCCATATCGCATCATAACCCTTTCGAGTCTTTGGTAGTTTAGTGATCAAATCCATAGCTATATTCTCCCATTTCCAAAGCGGTATTTCAAGCGGTTGGAGCTTTCCATACGGCTTTTGGTGTTCCGCCTTCACCCTTAAGCATGTGAGACACCTCTCAACATACTTAACAACATCACGCCTCATACCCGGCCACCAAAAATGACACCTCAAATCATAAAACATCTTTGTGGCCCCCGGATGGATAGAATATTTGGATTTATGCGCCTCATCTAAAATAGTTGTCAAAATACTTGACAACCTAGGAATCCAAATCCTACCAAAGCATGTCTTCAAGCCCATGCTATTTTCACCAAGTTTATCAACATAAGCAACCATCCGCTCTTTCTTCAAGTCACCACCAAGTGCTAACACTTGAGCCTCCCGGATTTCATCAATTAGGGATGATGAAATTGTCATCTTGAATGACTTCACCTTGATAGGTGCATGACTTGACTTCCTACTAAGCGCATCCGCCACAACATTCGCTTTACCCGGATGATAAAGTATGTCACAATCATAATCCTTGACCAATTCAAGCCACCGCCTTTGCCTCATGTTGAGGTCCTTTTGGTCAAAGAAGTACTTGAGACTTTTGTGATCCGTGTAGATCGTACACTTAACCCCATACAAATAATGCCTCCAAATCTTGAGTGCGAAAACCACGGCCGCAAGCTCTAGATCATGGGTAGGGTAATTCACCTCGTGAATCTTCAATTGCCTAGACGCGTAGGCAATTACTTTCCCCCTTTGCATCAAAACACACCCCAACCCCGAATGCGAGGCATCCGAATACACAACAAAATCTTCGGTCCCGTCCGGCAAGGATAAAACAGGCGCCTTTGTCAACTTTTCTTTCAAGAGTTGAAAGGCAGATTCTTGCTCGGAACCCCAAACAAACTTAGTCTCTTTACGGGTCAACTTCGTCATCGGTAAGGCAATCCGAGAGAAGTTTTCAATAAACCGCCGGTAATAACCCGCCAACCCCAAGAAACTTCTAATCTCCGAAGGCGTCTTCGGTGGAGACCAATCTTTAACCGCCACTATCTTGGATGGGTCGACAGTAATCCCTTTATCATTAATCACATGACCCAAGAATTGAATTTCGCGCAACCAAAAGGCACACTTGGAGAATTTAGCATAAAGTTTCTCCTTTTGCAAGACTTCGAGAATTTCACGCAAATGGCAAGCGTGATCACCTTCGCTCCTTGAATAGATGAGAAGATCGTCAATGAAAACAATGACCGAGCGGTCGAGGAACGGTCTACACACCCGGTTCATAAGATCCATGAAAACCGCGGGTGCGTTGGTTAAACCGAAAGGCATAACTGTAAATTCATAGTGACCGTAACGAGTGCGAAAAGCGGTTTTAGGAATGTCATCTTCTTTCACTTTCAGTTGATGGTACCCGGATTTCAAATCAATCTTAGAGAACCACGACGCCCCTTGCAATTGATCAAAAAGGTCGTCAATCCGAGGTAAAGGGTACCTATTCTTCACAGTCAACTTATTCAACTCCCGATAATCCATACACATCCTCATGCTCCCATCCTTCTTTTTAACAAAGAGAACGGGCGCACCCCAAGGTGAGACACTTGGGCGTATGAAACCTTTATCAAGCAATTCTTGCAATTGCTCCATCAACTCTTTCATTTCTGGCGGTGCCAATCTATAAGGCGCTTTAGCTACCGGTTTAGCACCCGGCATCAAGTCGATCCCAAACTCAATCTCCCTATCAGGCGGAACCCCCGGTAACTCGTCAGGAAACACATCCGCAAACTGATTCACGACCGGCACGTCGTGAATCTCCTTTACCTTTCCATCCACATCCGTAACACATGCCATGAACGCCTTGCACCCACGCGCCATGTACTTGGTTGCCTTCACAAAGGAGCACAACCTCACCTTACCTTTCTTATCACCTTCAATGTAGATGGACTCTCCCGACGGGGAATCAAGTTGGATCGCCTTTGGTCCACATAATATACTCGCCTTATTCTTTGACAACCAATCCATCCCCACAATAACATCAAAATCCCCCATAGTCATAGGGATCAAATCAATAAGAAATGTTTCACCCCCCGCTCTCAACTCGCAATTTCTAAAAATATCAAACACCAGGAAGCTCTTATCATTGGCCGCCTCGATTTCCAAAGGTTCATCTAACTTGCTACTTAGAAACGAAGAATGCTTAACAAATTTCAAAGACACAAACGAACGACTAGCCCCCGAATCAAAAAGAACTAGTGCAGGTAAAGAGTTAATCTTGAAAGTACCTGTCACCACTTCCGAGTCATTCTTTGCTTCCTCCGCTGAGATGTGGAAAGCTCTACCCTTAGGTCTTGGCATCTCTATCTTCTTGTCGCTCCTACCTTGCTTTAACTCGGGACAATCCACCCTATTGTGCCCAGGTTTGTAACAGTTATAACACAACTGAATTTGGCTTGTACATTGATTAGCCATGTGTCCCGGCTTTCCACATTTATAGCAATTCAAGGATCCTTTCTTACAATCCCCGAAGTGCTCTTTACCACAATTTTTGCACGCCCGAGAAGAGAACTTGTTGAATGGCTTCTTGCTAGGACTCCCGCCCTTTATCTTTTTCACCACTTGTTCGACGATTTCACGCTTCCTCTTCTCGCCTCTAGCTTCTTGCCTCCTCAACTCCACCTCTCTTTCCCGACACCTGTTTATCAAGTCTACAAGTGTGGTAAATGAGGATGGAGATATGCTATCCCTGAACTCCACCGTCAGCATAGCATAAAACCTGTCAATCTTGGCTTTCTCAGTTGACATCACATCCGGGCAGAACTTGGCACGATCAAAGAAAGTCCCCGCTAACTCATCAATCGATTCAGTCGTTTGCCTCATGAGGAGGAACTCCTCAGTCATTCTGTCAACCGCGGCTTGTGGGCAATGGTACTTTAGAAAAGCCGCCTTAAATTCCTCCCAAGTCATGGAGGTCACACCCAAATCACCTCTCTCCTTGCGGAGATTCAACAACCACTCCTTTGCCCTTCCAGTCAACAAAGGCACACTGAACATCACCCTATCCTCGGGCTTACATTTAGTAGTCTCAAAATTAGACTCCATATCCACAATCCACCTGTGGCTCAGAATCGGGTCCACCTGCCCATTATACTCCTTGGGCTTGATCACCATAAACTCTTTCAGAGTACAACCTTGAGGTTCCTTTTCTTTCTCCTTCAAGATCTCCTCGAGAGAGAATTTAATAGTCCCCCTCATCTCTTCCATCAACAGATTTGTGGCTTGCTCAAAGGCCTTGGCCACCTCCTCTTTTATCAACTCTTGAATCCGTGGATCCAACGGTTCATTACTTGCATCTTCTGCCATCTCTAAGCTGAGAAATGAACCACAAACACCTTAATACCCTTTCACTTTCAATACCCTAGGTATCCATTACACATTCACTATTATATGCATTAAGTATATATATACCTACCTATATACATACATACATATATAACCACCTTCACCTAATCCTTGCAAATGTTCATTGTTATATGGTTATCATAAAGTCTCTTGCACATTTCATCTTATTAAACATATTGGCCAGACATGTTTAATAGTACGCCATGCCCAATTGTAATTACCATCTCCATATAACAAGTCACAAAAACAAGTTTCGGCACACATAACACCTTAACAACATTCATCATACATATATACATACACCATATATATATTATCATATTATCAAATCATTACTAACCTTTCATTTCCGGAAGCTCCGAGTCTTAGTCAAGTCCTTCATGGATTCTCGTATCAATTCCCCATATCAAGAGCATCCGGTTTGAGTTTAGTGCCTTGCGCACCAATTCCCTCAAACCATTGCTCTGATACCAATTTATAACACACCATTCTTAAACACGCGGAAGCATAAGTAAAAACCCAGGAAATTTTTTTTTTTTTTTTTTTTTTTTACGTCCTCGCGTACCGCGAGAGACCAGACCCACAACTCTCGCGTACCGCGAGGGGGCGTCAGGAAAGCAATCCGAGAGACTTGTTTCTCGCGTACCGCGAGAGAAACCTCTCAAGTTCTTCGCGTACCGCGAGGGACCAGATTTCCAGAAAGTTTCAGTTTTCTCAGCAGCTTTTCTACTTAGCCAAAATTTCCATCTTTTACCAAATCACTTAACAACAACTTTCCCACAACATAAAAATTGACACAAAACCTTTATCAACATGGTCACACACCAAAAACAAGTTTTGTTTATCAATTTACAAGCAAAAAGGGGGAATTCTACTAATTCATCAAAAACATAAATTTTGCATACGAGAATCCGCCAACGCCTTGGACTTGACTTTGACTACTTCGGAGTTTTTCCTACATTCACCACATATAACACCATTAGTAATGATATAAACATAACAAACAAGTATTTACAACTTGCTTTCACCCTTTTTACCCATTTGACCCATTTGACCCATTTGCACCCATTTGGTCAAATAAGGCCCCTTACACTAGACTTATATACCACATAAGTCACTTACACCACATTCACCATTTTTCCACAATAGCTTGACTTATATACCACATAAGTCAATTACACCAATCTCACCATTATTCCACAATGGTTAGACTTATATTCCGCATAAGTCAATTTACACCGACTTCACCATTATTCCACAATGGTTGACTTATATACCACATAAGTCAATTACTATACTTTATCACATATCACATTTTAGCTTAACTATTTACCACATAGTCATTTACACCGATTCAACATATTCTACATTTTAGTTTGACCATATACCACATAGCCAACTACATTATGCATACAAAACTTGACTTTTACCACACAAGTAAATTTTCACACCATATAGGTTTAATAACTAATTTCATCCACATACCAATAAACACATATAAGATATTTGAATAACCAACATGAAATTCAAATATGAACATCACCACCACCTATCATTACTAAGTAAGTGCAAAGCACTTACCTTTTGAGTTAGAGGATCCCGCACCTCCTTCTAGCTTTGCAATTAGATTACCTAAACACATTCACCTAGTTTAGTAATCTAACATACATCAAAATTCTATTACAATTGAGTCCACAACTCAATTTCCCCATTTCCAACCCAAATTGACCCGTTTGGGTTATCCCCATAACCAAACACCCCCTTTAATCAAGAACTCAACCACTTGAATTCTCTTTCCAATACCTTGACACTAATTTTTCATCAAACTAGTTTCTTTAAGTTCATTTGGGGTTTGTTTAAGTGTCTAACACCTCTATAACACTTAATCATCATCAATTTATCAATTTTTCATCAAAACCCCAAAACCCCCAATATCTTCCATATGAACCCTAACTTTCAAAAAATCAAAATCAAAGGGTTCCATGGTGTTATTCACCTTCCTACACCTTTAGTTTAGCTAGATTATCAATAGTCTAACACCATTTTACCACATGCAACATAAATTTCGGGTTTCACCCAAAACCCACCAAGAACACAACATTGGTGAATCAAAGAGGAAGATTAGCACTTACTTGATGTTAGGAAGGTGATGAGTAAGCCAAAACCTTCTCAAATCAAGCTCAAATGCACGAAATTGGCTTCAAACTCGTTTTCTCCTTTTAGCTCTCTTGAGATGAACGACCCAATTTGCCAAATGAGCCTAATTTTGACTCTAAGGAGTCAAATATGGCAGATTTGCATAATTACAACATTAGTCCTTCCACTTCCAATTCACCCATATCCTCCATAACTAGTTAAAAACTAGTGTAACCCCCGTTACCAACTTGAAACCCGCTTGTTTCAATTTATTTCAAAATATTATTTTCGACATAATATTTATTTAGAAATATTAATTATTTATAACGAGACCCGGATTTTGGTTCGTTACAGAACCGGTTTAGACTGAGAAAGGTTTGCACGGTCCAACAATTCATGTATATATTTCCGTTGTGAAAGAACTATAGAGGATCCTTGTCTAGCCACCTCAATGCCCATAAAATATAATAAGGGCCCCATGTCTTGGATTGCAAAAGACTGACTGAGACGATGCACCACGTGATTAATATCTTGGTTATTATTACCTGTCAAAACAATGTCATCGACATACACTAGCATATACATCAGTGTTCCATTCTTGGAATAAATAAACAAAGAGGGATCTGTTTTGGATCCCCGAAACCTGAGAGTGGTTAAGGCAGAAGAGAGCCGTTCAAACCATGCCCGAGGTGCTTGTTTGAGACCATATAGAGACTTGTGCAATCGGCATACGTGGTTTGGTTTATGGGGATCCACAAACCCTCGTGGTTGTTTTAGATAGACCGTTTCCTTTAAATCCCCGTGTAGGAAGGCATTTTGAACATAGAGTTGTCTTAGAGACCATTGTTTGGTGACGGCTAGAGAGAGAACAACTCTGATTGTGGTAGACTTCACCACTGGACTAAAGGTTTCTGTGTAGTCTATACCAGGTTGCTGATTGAAACCTTTAGCAACAAGACGCGGCTTGTAGCGCTTAATAGCCCCGTGTTGATCTCGTTTAACTTTATAGACCCATTTGCAATCAACCACATTTGTATTTGGAACACGAGGAACCAAGGTCCAAGTACCATTACGGATAAGAGCCGAGTATTCATCTGCCATAGCCTTACGCCAGTGAGCATCCTTGTTGGCAATGGTAAAGGTGGAAGGTTCGGTGTCTTGTGTGCAGGTATGAAAAGAGGAAGGATTGTATGGGTGAGATGGTTTGGGGTTAGGGCGGAGGTTGGCATGTCTTTGGCGTTGTGGAGGTGGTGGGGGTGGGGTCGGGATTGGAGCTGTGGTTGAGGGCGTTTGCTGGTCTGATGGTAGGGTAGAGGATGGTAGCGGATTAGGTGGGCTGGTTGGGATAGGTGGCTGGTCAGGTTGTGGGCTGGTTGTAGTTGAAGGAGTAGGGAGTTGGGTATATCGGTCAAAGGCAGGGACATGAGGGGTCGGTTGAGTGGAGGACCGACGGGAGTAGGTGAATGCTGGAGGAATGAGTGGGTCTGGTGATGTTGGTGTGTTTTGTTGAGGTTCCAGGTTGGTAGATACAGGAATAGAAGCCGTAGGATAAGAAGAGACATAAGGGTCGGGAGATGGAGAGGGTGAGGGTTCGGTAGGTTTGGGCAGAAATGGAAAGGTGGTTTCATGAAACCGAACATGACGGGCAATATAAATGCGTTCGGAGACGGGATCAAAGCAACGATATCCATGATGAGAGGTGCTATAGCCGAGGAAGACACAAGGTGTAGATCGAAAACCCATTTTGTGTGGATTATAGGGACGGAGATGAGGGAAACATTGGCAACCGAAGACACGAAGAAAAGAAAATTCTGGTTTGTGTTTAAACAGGTGTTCAAAGGGAGAGGTGGTGGAGTTTGTACGAGTGGGCATACGATTGATTAAATAAACGGCAGTTGCAAATGCATAATGCCAAAATCGTTGAGGAACATGGGATTGTGCCATTAGGGTGAGACCTGTTTCAACAACGTGGCGATGGCGTCTCTCAACAACACCGTTTTGTTCGCTGGTGTGAGGACAAGAGAGACGATGGATAATGCCAATAGAGGCAAAAAAGGATGAAAGGTTTCTGAATTCCCCGCCCCAATCAGTTTGTACGGTTTTAAGTGTAGTGGAGAATTGCCGTTCAACCATAGTGACGAATTGTTTAAAAACAACAAACACATCAGATTTTCGCTTTAAAGGAAACAACCACATAAATTTTGAAAAATGATCAACACATAGAAGAAAATAATTATCACCATCAAATGAAGTCACAGGGGCTGGTCCCCAAACATCACAAAACATTAAATCCAGAACATGAGTAGTTTTATAATCAGATGAAAATAAATTACGTTTGGATGATTTTCCAACAGAACAGGAAGCACAATTGAAATCAAGTCTTATTAGAAATAGGTAAGCAATATTTAGAAAGCATAGTCTTGAACAACTGGGAATGTGGATGTCCCAATCGTTGATGCCATGTGGTTGTTGTAGCACGAGTTGTTGAAAAGGCGACTTTTGAAATTGGTTGATTGAGTGGAAGTTTGATAGAGTAGAGTCCACCGTCACTTGGACCCATGAGGAGGGTATTGTGTGTAGACGTGTCCTTCACAGCAAAAAAAGTTGCGTGAAATTCAAAATAAACATGATTATCTTGACAAAATTTTTGTACAGAAAGGTGTCTTTTGATAGTAGGGACATGGAGAATATTATTTAGGTAAAAGGTTTTTTTAGGTGAGAAAAGTTTGGATGAGCCAATATGTAAAATGGGGAGGGCCTTACCATTACCAACACGTAGATTATCATCACCGTAGTAGGGCTCAGCAGAATCAAAACCTGACATATCCGGTGCTACATGGCTATTGGAGCCCGTGTCTGGGAGCCATGAAGTAGATGCTTGTGAGCGATAATCGGCATAATTAGCAGACGGTTGTCTCGTCCGGAAAGTGGATGGGTCTTGGTTCGGACATTGAGACGGAACATGTCCAATTCCACACCTGTTACAAGTGCCATAAACGATGTTTTGGTTAGAAGCCCAACTAAACTGACCTGTGTTGCGATTGTTCCCCCCCTTGATTACGGCTGTAGGTGTTGCTGCGGCCACCACGACCACCACGGTAGGGTCCGCGGCCTCGGCTGGATTGACCAGACCGATTGGTATAAAAAGCTTGAGATGTATTGACTTGAGATGATCCTGTGGATGGTTGCAACTGGAAGCCTAGACGAGCAACAAGTTGCTGAAGAGCTTGAATGGAATCAGTTGGGACAGGGGAAGAGCTGGTTGCTGTGGCAGCTATGAAAGCTTGGGCTGGGGAGGTGTCAGCAACAGGTTTCTGGATCAAGAATTCATGGTCTGCAAGGAGACCAGGAAGTTCAGAAAAAGCAGTTGTAAATTGTCCTGCAAGGAGGCTTTGTTTGACTCCGTTGTACTCTTCACGAAGCCCTGCGATGACTAACATAACAACATCTTCTTCAGGCATTGGTCGTCCAATATTTGCAAGGGCAGTGGCATACTCTTGTGCCCGGACAAGGTATGCAGCAGAGGTCTCATCACCCTGCATCTGGATCCGCAGCAGTTTTGTTTTTAGAGTGAATTCTCTAGAGGATGTATGTGGAGCATAGGCATGTTCCAGACCAAGCCAAAGGTCACGTGAAGTGGTACCCTGAACGTGCTGAAAAGAAGCCTCAGAGATGGTTGAGATAATTAACATGCGGACATGGGCATCATTACATAGCCATATCGTGTGATTGGGATTGGGTCTGGTGATGACAGCAACACCTTCCGATATTCCTGGAGAGGAGATCGTTGAGGGAGGACAGGGAATACTCCCGTCTACATAGCCGAATAAACCATGAGTGGTCAGAAAGGGCTGTATCATAAGCTTCCAGTGCCCGTAGTTTGTAGGAGACAGAGTAAAACTGAATTTGTGAGAGTTGTGTGCGGTTTTCTCGGTTGTGGTGAGGGCTGTGATGTGATTTGCCATAAGTTTGTTGCTGTTGGAAGGCTGCAAAAGACAGAAAAGAAATATTTTTTTTTTTTTTGTGAAGATCGGAACAGACCAGAAAGAAGATAGGTCTGGTGGCTTCAGCAGAGATGTTGTGTCAGCAGAGAGAGCAGGTCAGAACCCTAAGCTCTGATACCAAGATAAACTTGGTAATGAATTGTATTGAATTGTGATTGTAAAGGTAATACAATATGACCTATATATAGAACTATACATCAAATACTAGGGCCGGCTGACTAATACAATATGGGCCAGAACTGTAACTAACATATCGACTAATAAAAAGATTTACTGATGGGCAAAAAAGTCAGCCCAAACCGCCCCGAGCACCGGTACTAAAAGACGGGCCATTTCCAACCGGAATCTGTTTTCACCCGTTACCCAACCTTCCTGCCTGCCCATCTTCTACCATGATATTAAGTGATGTATTGATGTCTATATGAGTTGCTTCTCAACATAACAATCCTCATTAACCTAACACTAATTATGCATTTAAAATCCTCTTTCCCCAGGTGGACACAGTTGCATATCACCTCTCGGTATTGAAGGACATGTTTCCAGACGGTATAAACATGCTTTCTCTCTTCTCTGGTATCGGTGGTGCCGAAGTTGCTCTCAACAGGCTCAAGATTCCCCTAAAAAACGTTGTGTCAGTCGAAATCTCAGAAGCTAATCGAGACATAGTCAGAAGCTGGTGGGAACAGACAAAGCAAAAGGGCAATCTCGTCCATTTGTCTGATGTTCAACAAGTAAATGGTGACACCCTTGAGCAATACATTAGTTCTTTTGGTGGTTTCGATCTGGTCATTGGTGGAAGCCCGTGCAATAATCTTACGGGTGGTAACAGGGTAAGCAGAGATGGACTTGAAGGTGAACATTCTGTTCTGTTTTTTGATTACTTCCGTATCTTAGACTTGGTTAAATGCATAATGAGTAGGCAAAACTAGTTCCAAGTCTAACTACGCCCTTTTTTTCCTTTTTGATGCTTTTTGTTCATGTTTAGTGAAGTTTTAGATCAAGACTTGTTAGTAATATTAGATGTTGTAACAAATGACTTGGGAAGCGGAGACGGGTGCGAATTTTGTATGGATGATTATAATATATGTTAATATTATGATGCATGCTATGAACTTGCAGTGCATCCAAATTTTGCTTATGATGCTTTGGTGCTTGCTGTTGCTTTCAGTTAGTTTGTTTGATGATTCTTTTTTATGAACCTAAAACCCAAACTAATGGATTAGGTGTGGGTGAGTGTCGATTGTGGGGTGTTGTAGTCCGAGGTAGGTGGTGAGATTGTGGTCTGATGGTGAGAGGAAAGTGGCGGTGGTGTGGTGTGAGGGGCCGAGGGAGAAGGGAGGGGTGGAGGGCCATGCACAACCATACACAATGTAGAAGGCAACGTGGGTAGTCAACATGTCTAGTAGTAGTAGTAGTAATTGCAGTATGTTTGTTTCAGACGGTTTGAAATCAGCATTTGAGCTTCAAGCTCTTCAGGCTTCCTATGGCCAAAACACGACTTCTCCAATCCAGACCTCCCTTAGTGGGTCATGATCTCTTAGGTTAATTTAGTAGTTATGGTTAATACCTTTGTTATTTTCATTGTAGTGTAAGCTATAAAATGATCTTAAACATTTGAATGAAGCATGCATGAATTGAGTCAAAAAAAATATCCTATGTTCTCTTTAATTCTTCTCAATCCTAAAATGGTACACATCATTATAATGGTTGTATCGATCTATGTTGTCAAAGGCGCACGACTGGGCGCTCAGGCAAGGTGCAGCGCAGGAAAAACGCCTAGTGGCAATCCTGGCGAGATTCCGGCCAAATCCAGTAATTTTCGGCAAAATTTTGCAAATTCCGACAAATTGGTCTGAAACATAAAAGAATGGCTGGAACAAGCCTAGAACAGCCTAAGTTGCAGGTTGCTTGAGACTTGAGTGAGGGAGGGAGGAGGGAGAGAAGAAAACGAGAAGGGAAAAGTTGAACTTTAAAATTTAAATGACTTGTATTCTTATAGTGATTAGTATGCTTTTGTGCAGTCAAAATATAGAATGACTTGTCAACGTGTAAGTTGCTTGTTAACTTGTGTAGTTTGTTTTTTAGCTTTTTGTCTCGAGATATATTTTCTTTTCATTTTTCTGGCTGTTGATTTTATTCAATTAAACAATGTTTTCTTTTTCTCCTTTTATTCTGATTTATTTTATATTCTTTTTGCTTCTTTTTTTTTTTCAAGTTATTTACTACTTTCATATTTTTAGTTAGTTATACATAATACATTAAGTTTGTTTTGTTTTGTTGTATATAGAGTTATTGATTAGAGACTATTATTTATAAGTATGTTTTTTTTGAACGGCAAAAGAATTTTATTATAAAACGATGATGATTAGAAAAGTCTAACCAAACATTCCAATGAACAGAGCCGGTCCCGAGAATTCGAATGCCCTACACGAGCCGGAAAAAAAAACCTATGGGCCTAAACACATTTAACATTTTTTTTAAGAATATAATTTTTAAGCCTAATACAAAATTCCAAAGTGTTGGGTTGGATTCATAGGCCTAAACACATTTAATATTTTTAAGTCTAACATACTTTTAAAAAGGCCTAATTGTTTTTTCTTGATATATTTAATCAAATAATTTTTTTTAAAGCCTCGAAAATTACTTCTTTAAAAAGGCCCAATAATTTTTTATTTATTTAAAAAAAAAAAAAATTGGCCCCTCAAAATGTTAGGCCCACTACGGGTGTGTTGCACGCAGGCCCAATGGGCCGGCCCTGCCAATGAGATAATTACATGAATAAAAGAGGATTTTGCAACCACTGAAGCGTAAGAGACATTGATTTTGCTATTCCGATTAACTATCCAAAGAAACGAATAACTTATAAGTTTGTTTTTTATGTTTGAGTATGTTTTACAAGTATGTTATAAGTATGTTTACATTTTTAAGTATTAACAATATAAAAAATTATCATGTATAAGTAACTTTTTAGTATAAAAACTAGCCCTACACCAATCTGAAACATGTCTAAATCCCCTAAATTGGTACTTTTTATACTATTCGCATTTCTTGAAAAAGCCATCGCTTAAACGCCTAGGAGCAAGGCTCCCGCTTTGCATCTTGAGTGCGTCTAGCGCCTTAAACAACTATGTATCAGTGGAATGTTGGTTTCTTGAGGTCAAGTAGCCTAATTCCATGGGAATGTGGAGGCCATTTAGAACCGAGCGAAATTGGCTTCATAACCGGGCTACAAGGAATTGGGGACTAAGTTCAAGACTTGAAATGTGTCATCAAGCCCGAGATATCACATACTTTGTCAATCATAAATTCGTGTTTGAAAATATACGGGCCAAAATATTGATGTACTACCCACAAATCTATGTGTATAAAATTATGATGCAAGATGATGAGTCTTTTCATCGGTTAATGACATACTTGGTATGATGAAATAGGTTGTGTGGTATGATTCAGCTTTTGAATAATGACAAATTTTATATACATGTTAGATAAATACTTTTATAATAGAAAATGTATTTGACTTGAAAACATGTAAAAGTTGCAATATGTACATGTTAGGTAAATGAATAACGACATTTATGCTGTTGTAGCCCAGTGGTAAGAGGTAAAGTCTTTTTGGAGGAGACTTAGGTTTAAACCTGGATAAGGTGTAGTTTAAGAGTAGTGTAGAAGGGTGTGTGTGTTAGTCGTTCAAAAAAAGAATAACCACATATATCGAGACAACAAATTTCAAAACATATAATAAAAACAACTCTCATTAACCATCCCACGACTAATACTTGAACCCATCCTTGTCTAGATTTAGGGAAGACACAATAAACTAAACCGACTTAACACAAATAATGGCCAAAATAATGCCAATAAAACCGATTTCTAGTTTAAATTTTGAAAAATCTATTTTTGTAAAAGAAATAATTATGAAAAATACTTAGCATTATGTAATATTCTATTTTTTAACGGACAAACTCATACACACTTAACCTACTCCTAAATCTATACTATATGTTATAACAGGACTTGAACCCTAAACTATTTGACCACTTAAAAATGACACCATTTCAAATTTCAACATCTTGACACCATTAGGCTACATGAACTTTAATGTGTAGTGTTCTATTTAAAGTAATCATTTTATATTAAAAGATCAAACTTATATTTAAAAAAGTTTACATGCTTTTTAAATAAAAGAATCTCAATCTATCACAAGAGATACCATGTATCAGCATGCGGGTAAAGGTAGGGCTGAAAATTTCTTACACGACTCGTGAACACGACACGAACTTATACATGTTCGAGTTTCAGGTCATAAGCAGGTCGACACATTTATAACATGATTAAAATCATGTCTAATCAGGTTCAACACACCTAACCCGTTTAAATTTTTTAAAATAATTAAATATATATTTATATCATTCTATGTTGTTTAAGAATATTATGGATTGTAAATTTTGGTGACTTTTATTTTATTTTGTTGTTTATTAATCATGTTAAAAGGTCGAGTCGTGTCTTGTTGTGGCATGTCATTTGTGTTACTGAACATTTTATATTTAATCGTGTTAAAAATGTCGTTTTCGTGTAACTCGTTTATTAACAGGTCCATGTTTGGGTAATTGACAACAAGTCATGTTCGTATTTGGTACATGTGTTAATCGTGTCTTGTCTGACCCGTTTAATATGACTAGACACGTTTTGTCAACCCTATACAAAACAATGACATGAATTGTCTATGTAAAGCTACTTATAAAACATAAGGTTATAACATAGATTATGTATGTCCAGTGTCGGAGCCATAATTTTTTTTCAATTGGGTCACATCAAGAGTTACCTTTTCTGGGTCTGGCCATCAAAAACTTTTTTACCTAATTGAGTCGGGTCACCGAATTTTCGGTTTTTAGTGTATATCTAAAAAATTGTATTTGATTTGTAACACCCGTATGGGATTTTTTATGGTGTAATTCAAATATCATTACTGTGGAATACCTTCTTCATGGTGAGACCAAATTTTATGTTCAAAAGTTTATAGATAAAAATAAGCAAAGGGAGGGAAAAATATTGAAGACTCAAAAATGATTCAGGAGTTTAAAAATTAAAAAGAAGACTTATGAAAGGAAAAAAAGTAACAAAAGAAGAGGATGGGATTCGAACAAGTGACCAGGGGTGAGCAAGAAACGGGTTTAGAACCGAATACTTTTAATAGAAGTTGTACTCGACCCGTGATTACCCGTTTAAGTTATAAAGGGTACTGTTACGGGTATCATATTAATCAACAAACAGTTACAGGTACGGGTATTGACCCGACGGCAGCCATAGGAACCGTCTACCCGTGAGATCAAAATAAAAAAAAGGTAGAATTATATATATCCCCCTATTTTCAACCTTAATTACATATATACCCAACCCAAAACTTAAATTACATATATCCCCCTCTTTTATAAAATTAGCTTTTAAACCTTAAAAGAAATACAACTATTCTTATTCCATCGATCCCAACCCTAACCTTTTGATTCCCGCGTTCTGATCAATTCCATCATCCAGTTAGGTATATATGTAATTAATGAAGGGGATATACGTAAATAAAATTTTGATCTGGGTATATATGTAATTAATAAAGTTTGTAGGAGGATATATGTAATTGTCCCTAAAAAAGCCATTTTAATTTAAGTCATAGGAACAACCATTTTATATTTAGTCATATCCCATAGGAACAACCATTTTATATTTAGCCATAGGAACATCCATTGATGTTCCATAAACATTCTTAACTATATTTGGACCATTTGACACACTAAAAAGATTTTAGCAGACTAGCACTTAATCGCCCGGGCAGATTTAGTGATTCATTTTCTTATAGAACATAATTAGTCAATACAAAATCACTTAATTTTATATTTTTTTAGAATAAACACGAATTATCTTACAACCATTAGAAGATGACTAAAATAGAGCATACATGTTCAGCTAAATTAGGGTATCAAACCATAAAATCATTAATCGTCTGGGCAGATTTAATGATTCATTTTCTTATAGAACATAATTAGTCAATACAAAATCACTTAAATTTTATACCTTTTTAGAGTAAACACGAATTATCTTACAACAATTGAAGATGACTAAAATAGACCATACATGTTAAGCTAAATTAGAGTATCAAACCATAAAATCATTAAGTAAACAACCTTATATAGAACATAAAATATTAAAATTACAAGAATCATTTGAAACAAAAGAATCATCATAATGTGACTATTGCAAATACTAGCATCACTCAGGAACTAAATTCGAAAAGATATGATGAAAAACCACTTGTTTTCAAATAACAAACCATCTCAAACGTAATCAATTGCAGACTGTGGGGTTGAAGACTTGGTGACTTAGAAAAAGATAACCGAAAAATATGAGATCAAAGTCTAATTGATAATCAAGGAATAAAACACCACAAGTGGAAGGATGTGATCATTATTTTTGGGTTGATATACGGTTTCAACTTTATTACCCGTGAACTTGTACCTGTTTTACCCACTTACATGTAACCGACCCGTCCCCTACTCTGATGTTTCGGATTTTTCGTTCTCGCACTTGTATTATAATTATCGTGTAATCATTCTCTATTTTAATAAAGCGTAAGAGTTTTATTTGGTTTTATACAAATAGGTATTTTATTTTACGGATTTAAACTAATTAGAATTTTATAAATTTTAAAATTAATATAAAGTTTTATATAAAAATCTAAAGTTAAAAAGTTGTATATTTAATAAAATAACCTATTTAAATAAGATAAATAACTTTTATAAAAAAATTATTTATAATAATAAAGAATAAAATAAGTTTATAAAAACATTTTTAAATTTGTTTGATTTAAAAGAAATTAAATTAATTTATTTAAATAAAAGTTCAGGGGTCGTTTTGTAATTAATCAAACTAGAAGGTTTTAAGCTAAAGTCTATTGAGGGACTGTTTCTGGACAAATCAAACCACAGGGACCAATTTGTAATAACTCTCAGGGACTATTTTAAATAAAAAACAAACTCCAGGGACTGGTTTTGCCAACTTCTGATTCGCGTTTCCGACCGTCTTCCCCATTGACCGACGGTCCGAGCTTTTCTCCGGCGACTCCTCGACACGACTGTCCCCTGCACCTCGACAGCCGCTACAGGCATCCCTGGCTTCGTCTCTCCCACACGAACAAGACCTCCCGACCAATTGGTCTCCCCAACATAAGGATCGTCTGATCCTGTTGGTGGCCGAGAAATCCACGTTCGAATTCGCGCCCGACAGACCACCTTCACGCGTGGTGAATGTCTGGGTAGTTTCGTCTCGTCCAGACTAGTGTCGGAACGTGCCCAATTGCACGTTTTAACAAAGAAATCAAGCTCGACTATAAATAGCCATAGTCGGCCCTACACGAGTTCGCTACCCTCCTTCCACCCACTCTCACTCCAAATTGAGGAAACCATCACCTTCGTCGACCCTGGGTGAAGCTGTGACCAGGATTGTAGGAGCTAATTCCACACAGAAATCGATTCCCGCTTGTGACTTTTTCAAGTTCAAAGGCTGTGCCGACCAGACCCCTTCACGACCACGTAAGAATCCTCAATTTCGTTTCTTTATCTTCTGTTATCATAAGACAAACTGAACCAATCGAAGTCACGACTCCAAACCAACGATTTCCGAACAAACTAATGTTACTGTTTTATTTACTAAAGTCTGGGCCATCGAAACTACTTAGTTTCGACTCGAAACTAATAGTTTCGATAAATGGTAGTTTCGACAGCCTGGGTATCACTTATAAATGATCAATCGAAACTAATAGTATCGATAGATAGTAGTTTCGACAGTTCTGTGGTAAACTAGTAGTTTCGATTGAACATAGTTTCGATACTTCAACATAGTTTCGATACTTGAACATAGTTTCGATACTTGAAAATAGTTTCGATACCTGAAATAGTTTCGATCAAAATCAGTGATTTCAAGTAAATCTGAACCTACACGTTACACAAATTTTTTTACATATTATTATAAACCTATACACAATTAAATATGAATACACACCTATAAGCATACAATAATACCCATTTATCTACATAGGGTTCCATCGTGCTTAGGTTTCAAACATCCGTATCACCTACTCTCGTGGATTATCATATCCGCTAGCCAGGTGAGTTACATAGCCCCTATTTTACATTTTTATACGTTTTGGGGTGAAACATTATACATGCTACTCACATTGTTTATACGTGTTATACATGAGACTATATGTTTATTCTTTGGATGTACATACATTTAAACACAAGACAACCAACTGTAATATTGATAGATCTATTGTGCCTGACCAGCCCACCCGGTTAGGGTGTTTATTACTGCATACTCGGATATAGCCGCGTGTTATATTCAATCATATCGGATATAGTGGGTAACTATATTCAAACATACCGGACTTAGCTGCTGTGCTCTGTTCAAGCGCGTCAAACTCGGTTTGAATTGTGATTAAATAAATGATACATCATACATACTATGTTTAACAAGATAAACAATGAGTTGCAAAACGATTTACAACTACTATTTATCGGATTTACTAAACCTATGTACTCACCAACTTTTTAGTTGACACTTGATTTAAATAATGTTTCAGGTTTGGATATGTGACTACTTGCCGAAGATTTCTCCACTTAAGAACTATGGACCTAGTTAAATAAATCAATGTTTTGAACTAGACTAGGTTATTTGGAATGTAATGTATTTGGATCTTGTTGTTTTTAAATTTAATTAATGAATTATGCAACTTTTTAGCTATCATGTGCTTTTGAACAATCATTCTATTGTCCGCCTCGATGATTCCGCCATCGGTCGGGGTGTGACAGATTGGTATCAGAGCCATGGTTATAGGGAATTAGGTTATTAGACACGATGACCTAGACTATAACCCTAGGACTCCCTTTTATGTGTTATGTGCTAAATGATTAATTGCTACGTGAATTATTTGTAGTTAGGTGTCATTTGAATTTTCCCAAGTTTGGTACATGAGACTTATACATACAAGGCTTAAATACATGATACATACTTTACATACACATTTGACAAATAAACGTATGCGAACAAATACACTACCCATCCTTATCCATACTCTTTCCTAATCCATATTAATTGCAACATTCCTACACATTTTATACACATAAACTCTCAATTCTATTAAAATCTTGAAAATCTCGTCAACGACTTAATTTATTGAAACCAGTAAAGGACACGTGCAATCTGGAAGGGTGACACCTGTACATTGTGTTTTCTGTCTAGGAAAGCATTTCGTATAAATCCAAATAAACGGACCCGTATGCTTTCCTGGGAATTCCTGAAGTGAGTGTTTACCTATAGGCTAAAGCATGTCTCTTTGAAAGTTTTGAGGAATTATTTAACGTTGATAAGTCAATGTATTCGCAAGGATACGATCCGAACTTAAACTCAAAATTTGGGGACATTATAGCAAGATAGGAAGAACTAGACGAACATGCAAAGCAAATCATTATTACGGGTGCACACGTAATAACGATTTGTAGTGCATGCAAGTCCCGACAATTCCTATTACGCGAATAATGATCTATAACATCATGTTCTATCCGGAATAGATGGCTTAGCTTCCCCCCATCAACTTTGAATAAATACACATGCACTGGCACGCGTCATGATGAATCCCATTTTTCTGCTTACATTATTTCCCGCTATAACTCATATATATCCATCTTATCTAAAATATCATTGTCTTTTCTTATGGTGTTAGAATGCCTCCTCGACGTGCAAACTCTAGCACTTCCAACCCGGATCTTGCTACTCTTCTTGCCCAGTTGGTAGGGCAAATGACCCAAGCAAATAACAACAGTGACGGGTCTCACAACATCCAAGGAAACAGTGGTACCAACCCGCCTCACTGCACGTTTAAGCACTTTAACTCGTGCAATCCTACAAAATTCTTCGGGACTGAAGGTGCTACCGGCCTACTTCAATGGTATGAAAGCATGGAAAGCACATTCCTAAACAGCGACTGTCCCGATAATCTTCGGGTTCGTTATGCTACAAGTGTACTCCAAAAGAGAGCCCTCACCTGGTGGAACGGTGAGAAACGCACTCGTGGTGCTGAGGTTGCTACATCCTTATCATGGGATGATCTGAAGAAGGCCATGACTGATGAATTCTGTCCTCGGAATGAAATGAGGAAGCTCGAGGCTGAGTTTTGGGACCTTGCTCAGGACAGCGGGGATAATCTGGCCTACACCACCCGGTTCCAAGAGCTAAGTCTGCTGGTGCCTCATATGATCACTCCCCTTGCTCGGGGGATTGAAAAATACATAGGCGGCCTGCCTATGCAAATTCAAGATGTTGTGCTAGGAAGCAACCCTCCTACACTTGAAGCTGCTATCCGTCTATCTGCTACACTATCCGACAACCATGTCAAAGCCGGAACCTTAACAAGAAAGGGTTCCAAGAAGGTTGTTTCTACTCTTGCGGTCGTCAAAGATGTAAAACCCGAGTCTTCTAACCGCAACAAGAAACGAAAGGGTCGAAACTTCGCAGCCGTAACTCCCGTTATGCCTGCTATTCAAGCGGCCCCTTTGGGTCAAAACCCGAAAACTTATCAGGGCCTGAATCCCCAATGCCAGACCTGCAAGTACCATCATCCTGCCAACCTACCATGCCGATTGTGTTCAAGCTGCGGACGATATGGACACGTGGTCACTACTTGCCGTACCCGTCCTCCCGTCCATCAAGCTGCTCCAACCAACCGTCTAAATTATCCGGCACTTCTCAATGGTCGGGCATGTTACGAATGTGGAGACCCAAACCATTTCCGTGACCAATGCCCAAAACTTCATCATCAAGGTGGTCCTCAAGGACGAGCGTTTAACATAAACGCTAATGAGGCTCAAGCCAACAACGACGTGATAAACGGTACGTTTCTCGTAAACAATCATTATGCATCCGTTTTATTTGATACCAGTGCCGATAGGAGTTTTGTATCTCTTACCTTTGAATCTCGACTTGCTAAACAAAGAACGAAACTTGACAATTCTTATTCCGTGGAGATAGCAAACGGAAAATCTATTACTATAAATTATGTTATCCGTGACTGCAATCTCGAGCTTAATAATCACAAATTCTCTGTTGATCTCCTTCCAATGCAATTGGGAATTTTCGATATTATAATTGGCATGGATTGGTTATCCAAGCACCATGCCAAGGTTATTTGCTACGAAAAGTGTATTCGTATACCTCTCCCTTCGGGCGACACATTAGTTATTTTCGGTGAAAAACCATGTCGTGGTCTTCAAGTCATGTCTTGCACATTGGCACAAAAGTACTTGCGGAAAAAGTACGTTGCCTTCTTGGCCCACATAGTTGACACGAAAGACAAGGGTAAGAAATTGCAAGACATTCCAATCATTCGAGATTTTCCCGAAATATTCCCCGAGGATTTACCTGGTCTTCCTCCTCCTAGACAAGTGGAGTTTCGTATCGACCTTGTGCCTGGAGCAACTCCCGTGGCAAAAGCTGCCTATCGTCTTGCACCTTCCGAGATGCAAGAGCTCGCAAGTCAATTACAAGAACTCTCATCCAAAGGATTCATCCGCCCGAGCTACTCACCTTGGGGTGCTCCCGTGCTATCCGTAAAGAAAAAGGATGGTTCGTTTCGAATGTGCATCGATTATCATGAACTCAACAAGCTTACAATTAAGAACCGTTATCCTTTACCCCGTATCGACGATCTTTTCGATCAGCTTCAAGGTTCAACATGCTTCTCCAAGATTGACCTTCGTTCCAGGTACCATCAACTTCGTGTTCTCGATGAAGACATTCTGAAGACTGCCTTTCGGACTAGATATGGTCATTACGAGTTCATGGTCATGCCCTTCGGTTTGACTAATGCACCTGCAGTCTTCATGGACCTTATGAACCATGTATGCAAACCTTATTTGGACAAATTCGTGATCGTTTTCATTGACGACATTCTCATCTATTCTAAAACAAAAGCGGAGCATGAACAACATCTTCGTTTGATTTTAGAACTCTTGAAGAAAGAACAACTATACGTCAAGTTCTCCAAGTGTGAATTCTAGCTAAATGAAGTTCAATTTTTGGGACACATAGTCAACGATAAGGGAATTCATGTGGACCCGGCAAAGATCGAGACGATAAAGAATTGGAGTATTCCTAAGACTCCTACCGAGATTCGTTCATTCCTTGGACTAGCAGGTTACTATCGTCGTTTCATCTCAAATTTCTCCAAGATTGCGGTCCCGCTCACTGCCTTGACTCACAAAGGTAAGCACTACGAGTGGGGACCCAAACAAGAGGAAGCTTTCCAAACTCTAAAGCACAAGCTCTGCAATGCTCCTATTCTAACTCTTCCTAGTGGTAATGACGACTTTGTCGTTTATTGTGATGCATCCAGCCAAGGTCTTGGTTGTGTTCTAATGCAGCGTGGCCAAGTAATTGCATACGCATCACGTCAGCTCAAAATCCATGAGAAGAACTATACGACCCATGATCCCGAGCTTGGCGCTGTCATTTTCGCCTTGAAAATTTGGAGACACTATCTATATGGCACCAAATGCGTGGTTTTCACCGACCACAAAAGTATCCAACATATTTTCAATCAAAAAGAGCTTAATATGAGGCAACGACGATGGGTTGAACTTCTTAACGACTACGATTGCGAGATCCACTACCACCCCGGCAAAGAAAACGTTGTAGCCGACGCCTTGAGTCGTAAAGAACGTATCATGCTTCATAGTGTTCATATCCATAAAGATATCCAAGCCCGTATTCTCAAAGCACAAAACACCTCGGTTACCGAGGGAAACATGTATCAAGAAATGGCATGTGGCGTAGAACTCTTGCTAGAAACCAAAGCCAACGGTCTATTGTATTACCTAGACCGTATCTGAGTTCCCGATCGCGACGATCTTCGTATATTTTTGATGAACGAGTTCCACAAAACTAGATATTCGGTACATCCCGGAGCTGATAAGATGTACATGGGTCTCCGTCAGCAATATTGGTGGCCCGGCATGAAAAAGGATATTGCCCTCTTTGTGGCAAAATGCCTAACTTGTTCTAAAGTGAAGGCCGAACACCAGAAGCCTTCCGGTCTCCTCGAACAACCTGAAATTCCTATGTGGAAGTGGGAGAACCTTGCTATGGACTTCATCATCAAACTCCCACGCACTTCTAGTGGGCACGATAGTATCTGGGTTATTATCGATCGACTTACAAAGTCTGCTCATTTCTTGCCTATTCGTGAGGACTATCGAGTCGAGAAATTGGCTCGGATCTACATTGATGAGATCGTAAGTCGTCACGGAATCCCTTTGAACATCATCTCCGATCGTGATTCGCGTTTTACTTCCCGATTTTGGCAATCATTGCAATCAGCACTTGGTACTCGTTTGGATTTAAGTACGGCTTACCATCCTCAAACTGATGGACAAACCGAGCGAACAATCCAAACTCTCGAGGATATGCTTAGAGCTTGTGTCATTGACTTTGGTGGCAATTGGAATTCTCACCTACCACTGATCGAATTTTCCTACAACAACAACTACCACACAAGTATTAACATGGCGCCGTTTGAAGCTCTTTATGGACGAAAATGTCGTTCACCGATTTGTTGGAACGAAATTGGTGAAGCACAAATCACCGGTCCCGAGCTTATCCAAGAGACCACCGATAAAATCTTTCTTATTCGTGACAACATTCGAGTAGCAAGGAGTCGGCAAAAGAACTATGCCGATAAAAGACGAAAACTCTTGGAATTTCAAGTTGGGGATATGGTTCTCCTAAAGGTATCACCTTGGAAGGGCGTAGTCCGATTTGGAAAGAAAGGAAAACTCGCACCTCGATATGTGGGTCCATTCAAGATACTCGAAAGGGTAGGAAAAGTGGCCTACAAACTCGATCTTCCTTCAGAACTCATCAACGTTCATCCGAATTTTCATGTATCTAATTTGAAAAAGTGTCTAGCCGACGAGAATCTCCACATCCCTCTTGATGAAGTGCACATTGACGAGAAAATGCACTTTGTTGAGAAACCAGTGGAAATCATGGACCGAGAAGTTAAGAAACTCAAGCGTAGCCGCATCCCCATTGTCAAGGTCCGTTGGGAATCTAAACGTGGACCCGAGTTCACTTGGGAACGTGAAGACCAAATGAAGAACAAGTATCCGCATCTCTTTTCATAGCCTCCACTAGTTGAATTTCGGGGCGAAATTCCTCTAACATGGGGAGACTGTGACGTTTCGGATTTTTCGTTCTCGCACTTGTATTATAATTATCGTGTAATCATTCTCTATTTTAATAAAACGTAAGAGTTTTATTTGGTTTTATACAAATAGGTATTTTATTTTACGGATTTAAACTAATTAGAATTTTATAAATTTTAAAATTAATATAAAGTTTTATATAAAAATCTAAAGTTAAAAAGTTGTATATTTAATAAAATAACCTATTTAAATAAGATAAATAACTTTTATAAAAAAATTATTTATAATAATAAAGAATAAAATAAGTTTATAAAAACATTTTTAAATTTGTTTGATTTAAAAGAAATTAAATTAATTTATTTAAATAAAAGTTCAGGGGTCGTTTTGTAATTAAACAAACTAGAAGGTTTTAAGCTAAAGTCTATTGAGGGACTGTTTCTGGACAAATCAAACCACAGGGACCAATTTGTAATAACTCTCAGGGACTATTTTAAATCAAAAACAAACTCCAGGGACTGGTTTTGCCAACTTCTGATTCGCGTTTCCGACCGTCTTCCCCATTGACCGACGGTCCGAGCTTTTCTCCGGCGACTCCTCGACACGACTGTCCCCTGCACCTCGA
Organism: Smallanthus sonchifolius; assembly: GCA_023525975.1. Classification (NCBI taxonomy): domain Eukaryota; kingdom Viridiplantae; phylum Streptophyta; class Magnoliopsida; order Asterales; family Asteraceae; genus Smallanthus; species Smallanthus sonchifolius. Next base: position 65,326,730 of record CM042031.1, on the reverse strand, counting down.
CAGCCGCTACAGGCATCCCTGGCTTCGTCTCTCCCACGCGAACAAGACCCCCCGACCAATTGGTCTCCCCAACATAAGGATCGTCTGATCCTGTTGGTGGCCGAGAAATCCACGTTCGAATTCGCGCCTGACAGACCACCTTCACGCGTGGTGAATGTCTGGGTAGTTTCGTCTCGTCCAGACTAGTGTCGTAACGTGCCCAATTGCACGTTTTAACAAAGAAATCAAGCTCGACTATAAATAGCCATAGTCGGCCCTGCACGAGTTCGCTACCCTCCTTCCACCCACTCTCACTCCAAATTGAGGAAACCATCACCTTCGTCGACCCTGGGTGAAGCTGTGACCAGGATTGTAGGAGCTAATTCCACACAGAAATCGATTCCCGCTTGTGACTTTTTCAAGTTCAAAGGCTGTGCCGACCAGACCCCTTCACGACCACGTAAGAATCCTCAATTTCGTTTCTTTATCTTCTGTTATCATAAGACAAACTGAACCAATCGAAGTCACGACTCCAAACCAACGATTTCCGAACAAACTAATGTTACTGTTTTATTTGCTAAAGTCTGGGCCATCGAAACTACTTAGTTTCGATTGAGTAAATGGTCAATCAAAACTAATAGTTTCGATAAATGGTAGTTTCGACAGCCTGGTTATCACTTATAAATGATCAATCGAAACTAATAGTATCGATAGATAGTAGTTTCGACAGTTCTGTGGTCAATCGAAACTAGTAGTTTCGATTGAACATAGTTTCAATACTTGAACATAGTTTCGATACTTGAACATAGTTTCGATACTTAAACATGGTTTCGATACTTGAAAATAGTTTCGATACCTGAAATAGTTTCGATCAAAATCAGTGATTTCAAGTAAATCTGAACCTACACGTTACACAAAATTTTTTAAATATTATTATAAACCTATACACAATTAAATACGAATACATACCTATAAGCATACAATAATACCCATTTATCTACATAGGGTTCCATCGTGCTTAGGTTTCAAACATCCGTATCACCTACTCTCGTGGATTATCACATCCGCTAGCCAGGTGAGTTGCATAGCCCCTATTTTATATTTTTATACGTTTTGGGGTGAAACATTATACATGCTACTCACATTGTTTATACGTGTTATACATGAGACTATATGCTTATTCTTTGGATGTACATACATTTAAACACAAGACAACCAACTGTAATATTGATAGATCTATTGTGCCTGACCAGCCCACCCGGTTAGGGTGTTTATTACTGCATACTCGGATATAGCCGCGTGTTATATTCAATCATATCGGATATAGTGGGTAACTATATTCAAACATACCAGACTTAGCTGTTGTGCTCTGTTCAAGCGCGTCAAACTCGGTTTGAATTGTGATTAAATAAATGATACATCATACATACTATGTTTAACAAGATAAACAATGAGTTGCAAAACGATTTACAACTACTATTTATCGGATTTACTAAACCTATGTACTCACCAACTTTTTAGTTGACACTTGATTTAAATAATGTTTCAGGTTTGGATATGTGACTACTTGCCGAAGATTTCTCCACTTAAGAACTATGGACCTAGTTAAATAAATCAATGTTTTGAACTAGACTAGGTTATTTGGAATGTAATGTATTTGGATCTTGTTATTTTTAAATTTAATTAATGAATTATGCAACTTTTTAGCTATCATGTGCTTTTGAACAATCATTCTATTGTCCGCCTCGATGATTCCGCCATCGGTCGGGGTGTGACACCTACTATACAGTTTGCGGGTATCAATTTTCCCTCAAACGAGTACGGGTCGGGTATACCCGTACGATGTGGATGAGACTCGTTTGCACACTCTTACCAGTGACCCGAAGCTTCAAGGAATGTTAAGGAAGCATAATTACTTTTGCGATATATACACTTTTTGGTTTTAACTCTCCACTCAAATATTTTATGGGTCAACTTCAAATATTATACGGGGGTCAATCGGGTTTCAAACATAGGTATGCTATGTAAAATGAAAACTTCAATGAAGTCAAGTGACCCATAGTGGTACACTACACTTAGCTCCGTCCTGTGTATGTCTGTTAAAAAATGTTGTATTAAACATACCTCACTTCTACATCATTCACTCACACTGTATACATCCATATACATATGCTATGCATCCATACACATCAACTCAAATCACATCAGATAGGTGTAGACAACTTAATATTATACTCTTATTTAAGATGCAACGCTTATGAACAGTATGATACACCTTTATAAGCATGGAGTACAAATCAGTACGTGATAGCCTCCCCAACTATCCAATGAACTTTTGGCGATGACACCTCCTTGTTTATAATTAATGCAAAAGATTAATCATTTAACATAAAATGATAAAATATTACATAAACTATTTCGTGATTCAACCTTTTTAAAAGAGCATAATCCGAAAAGACACTTAATTAACGAAGAGGGCCCAGTTTGACACAATTGTTTTCAAGAGGGTCTGTATGTATATCATCTAAATCTTTATTCATACCAGTAACCTAGGGTTTTACAATCCTTCATTCTCTACAGAATCTGCTTACTAATGGATGAATCGATTCAAACCGAGCAGCAACGACTGACTCTAGTCACTAGAAAACCATGTTTTGGCCTACCAACAGCTTGCCCTTCGTGTTTGCCTGTTTACATCTATCTCAAATTGGCTAATGTTCCCTTCGATTTGTGCTACAATCTCACTTTTCCTGATTCCGGTACGTAATTTTAATTCAATACTCTCATGTATGTTGTAAATTGATTATTACATTTGAATTCTACGCTAGTTAATGTGCTGAATTTGATTGTTTTAGTCTTATTTATTTGGAAAAAGATGATCGTTGTGTTTTTAGGTCAAAATTGATATGAAATTTGTGTTTTCACTTTAGAATTGATATGTGGATTTAGTTTCTTGACAGAAAAGTAGAACTGCTTGTGCTACTACATATTGGTTGATGCTAATAATTAGGGTTTATGCTGTGTAATTTGTGATACTATTTAGCCAATGAAACAATGATTCCTTTTAGTATTATAACGTTATTGACATAGGTTTTGGCTTGTTTAATCCAGATCAGATTCCTTATGTCGACTCCGATACGTATGTTGCTTACAACAATGAGAAGGGTGGTGTAATTGAAAGTTTAAAAGAAGATAATATTGTTAATCTGGACTCAGAAGTCCAGAATCTTCCTGAATGGGTATCGGCAATTGCAATGATTAATTCTTGGCTTTCAGATGCAATCTTGTATGAGCTATGGGTAGGGTCAGATGGAAGTTCTGCACATAAGATCTATTACTCTGATCTCCCATGGCCAATAGGAAAGGTTTTATATTTGAAGCAAGTGTACAATGTGAAACAGTTGCTTGGTATATCGAAAGATAATGCTGAAAGAAGGGAAGAAGAGGTATTGATTTTCTGTTATTAGATATCTTCTGCATTTTGCATGCTTGCTTATTTCTTTCTTTTTTTTTTCCAGTGATTGAATTCTGATGGTTGTATTAAAAAATCTTTCTGTTAGTATTTTCGCTTTAACATTAACATTAACTGAGATGGTCAAACAAGTATGCATGCATTAACAAACAGGCAGATGCAGTGAAAGAAGAGATTGAGCATTTTATATTATTAATCTATTCCTTTTTGTATTTTCACCTAGCACACGTTTCATTAACTAATGGTAGAATTTGATGGATTTTTCTGTGACAGATATATAGGAGAGCTACTATTGCTTACAAAGCTTTGTCAACTAGATTAGGTGAAGATTCATTTTTCTCTGATAACAGGCAAGTCTTGAGATGCTACTTCTATTTGAAATCTTCTTGTTTTAATTTAATCACTAAAAGGATTCCTCTAGCTGATGGCTTGACTGATGTGCCTGCCTTCTTATGTAATGCAGGCCAACTAGTTTGGATGCTATTTTTCTTGGGCATGCACTTATCACACTTTATGCATTACCGGTCAGTATCATCCTATAGTAGCAGTATGAATGTACTATATTGCATTTATGTTTGTTTTTTAATGTAGTTATGTTGACTATGCTTTATTATTCCCCAGTTATGTCCTTCCTCGTTCACCCTTAATTAAACTCTGTTGATTGAAAGTAAGTCAAATAGGGTGATTAAATTAAAAAGATCTCTTAGATGTCTAATTGTAATATATTGTTAGGACTTAGGCCTGCATTAGTAGTAAAGGATAGTTTTGTTATTCAATTTAAGGGTGTTTGTGTAAACCTAGAAAAAGAGAGGAGAAATGAGAATCATCAATCACAATGCAAATCAATTCAAAAATATAAAAACTTTATGCATGTGTATGGGAAAACCTATAGCTGCTGTCAATGTTACCACCTATAATTCCTATATGTAGAAATAAGCATGTGATGTGATAAAGATTTTCTCACCTTGTAATCACTCTCCTTAAAAAGGAAAAAGAAGTTGCAAGTTTCATAGTGATATTAGTATATATTATATTTCATCTATATATACATCCATACATATATACATCTATGTATTCTTTCATGAAAGGCTTGTCAAGTTAGTATTTCATTTTTTAAATTAGAGAAGCGCAAGATGCAGTCGTTTAAAGAGTTAATGGTAAACAGTGGTGATTTTGTGATGCTGTTCTTGTACTCATTGTCTAGACATATACGGGAGGGTTCTTTATAGAACCACAAATATTGTGAGAGCCAATCAAAATCATTCATTTATTTCTAAGAATCTAACATGACTAGTATAATACATCATTGTTATGTGAATATACTTGAATTGATATAAGCATATTTTCATAAATTTATATGTATTCATATATGATAAGCGTCTAGACATGTGTAAATTCACTATAATTCTCTGAGGTACACATGTTGATATGTATACGAAACTTGTGACGAGGAAGAGAGAAGGGCGATAAAATAGGGAAATTAATTCAACCCCTCTAGTAGAGAATTCTTAGCCTTAGTCTTAGAAACTGAGCTCTGACAAAGCTTAATTATGGACATAAATCTTAATCTTTTACATTTACACCCCTTTCATTTAATTTTTAATAATAAATGAATGATTTTGATTGGTTCTCGTGAGTTCTCGCATTATTTGTGGTTCTGTAAAGAACCCATACCCATACGGCCATACACACACACACACACTTGAAGATATTTACAAAGTCATCCTTATATCTACAAATGATTGCTAGCCTAATCCCCAAAAAGTATAATTCTAATCCATATTATTAAATAAAATTTGAACACACATACAGAACTATCTTTTTTGGGGGATTAGGCTAACAATAATTTGTAGATATAAGTATATAATGATGATTTTATAAATGTCTTCAAGTACTCTGATGGCCACATGTTCATCCTAATTGCATAAGCTGTCTATCAAATTTGGAAATGTTATCAAAGTCACTTTTTAACCAAGAAAAGAAATGGGCTTTTACTCTATGGTTGGTGTTTATATTACTATATAATTACAGTTCTCTTTTACTTTATTCTTTCAGTTATGGAACTTAGACCTCATATGCTAATGTCCAAGTGCACATATAGTCGAAACAGTTTGACTGAAACATGCCACTATCTTTTAAATTCAAATATTTTATCTTCTTTTGTAGGAAACATCAGTGCTTCGTGGGAAACTGTTGGAACAAGCTAATCTTGTCTTGTATGCTGACAAACATAAAGCCCAACTTTTAGATGCTTCATCCTCTTCATCTTCTGATCCGTCGTCATCATCATCTGTACCGAGAAGAGGGCCTTCAAACTGGAGTATGTTTTTGAGTTCTACAAATTCTTACTTTGTTTTATTTCAACCCATATATTATGAATAGTCATTATGTTTTATTTCCAACAGGTAAATTAAAAAAGATTAACTTTAAATGAAACGGGTCAAATGGTTTGAAAGTATATTTAATTCATAACTCAGATAACACTCCTAAATCATATATATTTGGTGCACTAATTGTATATTAAAATTTTGACAAAAAGTGTTTCTTCTAATTTTGACCCGGACCAAGAATTTCATATTTTGACCCGTTACCCAGCCTGATAAATTTCCCCCCCTCTATTTTTCATGCATGGTAACTTTTGTAGCATACTAAAAGTTGACAATTTTTAAACCTAGGTTCGAAACCTAAGAGCCAACCTAAGAGGGAAAGAACACAGGAAGAGAAGAATTTTAGAAGAAAGGCGAAATATTTCTTGATAACTCAGATGGTTGCGGTTCTTGTTTTTCTTAGTCTTCTTGGTGGATCTGATGATACTGAAGCTGATGATGCGGATGGTGATGAGGGTTTTGATTATGAATAACAAAACACGAAAATCGTCTTTTTGATCTTTGAAGCTATTTGTTCATTTCAGTTTCTGTTATGTGGAAAATTTTGAACACATGCACATACATTCAGCTGAGTTGTCAGAAATAGATGAGATAAACCTGAAGCAGGATCATTTGCTTCTTTGTTGGTAAACATTTGTACCTAATTAAGATTCAGAATGTGTTTTTGCCCGTCCGGCTAATATCATAAAATAGCATCCTACTTTATTTCACTGTTTCATAGTCATTTTAGGGTGGAAGGGGTGGACAACGGGTTCATCCTCGGGTTGGGGCGGGTAATACGGGAACACCGCTGCAAGGGCGACGAGTTGGGTAGACATGTTCACGAAGCCGTGGATTATGCCGAAGGTAAACGATGGTTGACCCCTACAGCAGATTCCCACCACCATTTTTTATTGGCATTCACATACATGCGTGTACCATTTTTTATTGGCATTCACACACACACGCTGCCACTCACGAGCACACACTTCACGTTATTTTTTAATTATTTAAATATTTTAATATTTTATATTTATAATTAATTTTAAACACATTTTATTTTTCTTTTATAACTTTTAAAATATAATGCTACACTCCAAATATACTGTTGCGATGTGCTTATTTTTATCTACGTTTCGGTATAAATTTTATTCAAAATCGAGTCGGTCTATGTTTTAAGGAAAATTAATTAATTTTTTTATAACTTTTAAAAAATAATGTTTTTGTACACTCCTAATATGTTGTTATGGGGTACTTATTTTATCTACGTTTCGATATAAATTTTATTCAAAACGAGTCAATCTATGTTTCGACGTAAATTTTATTCAAGATCGAGTTAGATCAAATATTAAATGATTTTACTTTGTAAATATACTTTTTTTTTTTCTGATACTACGGTAGATAAACTTTTTTACATCCTGCTGCATCGTATGGAGGAGATTTGCTAGTTAATATAAATATGTTACTTTTTCATGAGAAAAAATTGTATGTTACTGAATGTCACAATGTCGTAGCATTCAATATTCTCATAGTTTCTATTGGAACACAATTCCTTAAGGCCTTTTTCAATGCGGTGATGTGAAGTGGTGTCTGTGAAAAAAGGTTGATGATGTGGAGGTGAGAGAGAAGATAGGGAGGAGATAGACTATGTACACACGCATTGAAGACAGAGACAAAATATAAATTGTGTGTGAGGAGAGAGAATAAGTGGAGGGTGATATAGAGGGGAAAGGCTATGAGAGTACCCTTGCCATTAAAGATGGTCCAAGTTACAACATGTTAAGATCAAGATGACATACGATCAACACAACTTACCTTATCTAGTGATGGTCTTTCAAACACATCCTCTTTGTTCCTTTCCATACCCATCTAAAGAACATTCTAAAAGATCGATTTAGTTTGGGTAACGGGTGACGGGTCAAACCAGGTTCGAGTTAAAATAAGTCGTTTTATAAGATTATCGATTTAGTTCATGTAAGAGTTATGACAAAAAATGAGTTCGGTTTAAAACATGCCGTTTGGGCCTTTGGTGGAGGGGTAGATCAAACGAGTTTAGTCGCTATGTTTGTTTTACAAGATTATTACGCGCTTAAAAGCAAAAATGTACGGGCTTGTAATTATTATGAGCTTGCAAATAGAAGTATATAAATTTTACTCATCATTATAAAACTAACCCCAACTCTAATCAGGAAAAAAAGAACTTTCTTTTCGGTGCGTTTTTTCTTTTCAAAATTGGAACAAAATGTTTTTCTATTTCCAAAGTTTAAAAGGCCAATGCTCAGAAAACCCACCCCATTTTCAGACCAACCAAATCTCATTAAAACATGCTCAGGAAACCCACCCCATTTTCCCGCCATCTCAACTTTCATAATCAACAGCCACAGCAGCCTCTGAAGGAGCAACTCCTGATCATCTTGAAGCAATGTGTTTCTACCAAAGCAGCCGAACAAATTCACACCCAAATGCTCATACATTCCGTAGACAAACCCAATTTCTTACTAGCCAAGCTCATCTATCTAAAAGATTTCAATTACTCTTATCGTTTATTCAATTCAATGCACGAACCAAATGACTATGCTTTCAATGTCATGATCCGTGGCCTAGCCACCACGTGGCAGAGATTCGACCTTACTTTAGACCTTTATTACAAAATGAAGGGTTTATGTATAAACCCTAACAATTTTACATACCCCTTTTTGTTTATCGCGTGTTCGAATCTTATGGCGCTTGAACATGGTAAATTAGGTCATTGTATGGTGTTGAGATGTGGGTTGATGGCGGATGGTCACGTGAGGCATTCGTTGATTACTATGTATTCTAGGTGTAGTGAGGTTTGGTATGCACGCAAGGTGTTTGATGAAATTACTGAGAGAGATTTGGTGTCGTGGAATTCGATGATATCTGGGTATTTGAAGATGGGGTTTCCTGGGAGTGCTTTGGAGTTGTTTGAGAAGATGAAGGGTGAAGGGTTTGAGCCGGATGAAATGACTTTGGTTAGTGTTCTTGGGGCTTGTGGGGACTTGGGGAATTTGAGTTTGGGGAGGTTGGTTGAGGGTTATGTGGTGGATAATCAGATGAGGATGAATTCTTATATTGGTTCTGCTTTGATTGGTATGTATGCAAAGTGTGGGGATTTGGTGTCTGCAAGGAGGATTTTTGATAAAATGACCAAGAAAGATTTGGTAACCTGGAATGCCATGATTACAGGGCAAGTACATCCCTTCTCATGTCTTTTTTTTTGGTTTCATGGCTGAAGATTCTAAGTAGGGGTGTTCATGGTCCGGTTCGGCCGGTTTTGACAGGATTTCTGGGCCGAACCGGTAACTACGGTTTTTAAATAAACTAAACCAAACCAGCCATGGGTCAACCGGACCAGAACCATTTTGGCGGTTTCATGGTTTAGGCCGGGTTTTTTTAAACACGACATTTTCAATGTTTTTAAGATATTCGATAAAAAAATGAAAGAATTTCGAAGGGTTTACCTTTTGAGTATCAAAGAGGTTTGCGAAAAAAAAGTAAAGAAAAAAAAATACTTGAGAGCACGAAACCGGTTAGATTAGTTATTTGTACGTATTATAACTGAAAATACATATACGTAATATAATTTATAGATTCATATATGTGAAAAAAAGTTATTTTTACTTTTAGTTTTTATTAAAATTATAAAGATTAAAAAGATATTATTATTTATTTTTTATTAATTTCTCGGCTGGTTCGGTTACCCGGTCGGTTCCAAACCGCAAACTGTAAGTAAATTGAACCGTGAAACCCGGTTTTTCAAACCATAAACCGAATCGTGATGCACCTAACCCAGCCAAACCGACTAATTTAGTTCTGTCGGTTGTAACGGTTTTTGAACACCCCTAATTCTAAGTAATAACTCATTAGTCTGCTGTATTTATCATGTTAATTTGTTTACTCTCACATGTTCAGGTAAGAATTTCACTAATCTTTTTTTAATCTTATTAATCTTCACATAACAGATATACTCAAAGTGGGTTATCAGATGAAGCAATTTCATTATTCAACATCATGAAAGATGAAGGGGTAAATGCTGATAAAATTACATTGAGTGGAGTTCTCTCAGCATGTGCCTCAATTGGTGCTCTTGATGTTGGGAGATCAGTAGATGCATATGCATCTGAAAGAGGTTTGCAACAAGATATATATGTGGGGTCCGCATTGATCGACATGTATGCCAAGTGTGGGACCGTGGACCATGCGTATAAAGTTTTTGAAAACATGCCTTTCAAGAACAAGGTCACATGGAATACCATGATTTCTGCTCTTGCTTTTAATGGCCGGCCTCGTGAAGCTATATCACTATTTAACCGAATGTCAGAAGAAAATGATGCTATCACCCCTGATGACATAACATTTGTGGGAGTGTTGTCTGCATGCGTGCATGGTGGAATGGTCAACGAAGGGCGCAAATTTTTTGACTTAATGAGCTCGTCTTTTTCATTGGTTCCTAAAATCGAGCATTATTCTTGCATGGTAGATCTTTTATCAAGAGCGAGTTTGGTTTATGAGGCATGGGATTTTATTCAGAAAATGCCTGAAAAACCTGATGAAATTGCATTAGGTGCATTGCTTGGGGCGTGTCAGAAAGCTAGAAATTTAGATGTTAGTGAACGGGTCATGAAGCTTTTATTCGAAATCGAGCCTAGGAATTCTGGAAATTATATAATTTCGTCTCATATATATGCAAATTCAAAGAGGTGGGATGATTGTGCTAAGATGAGATGGCTTATGAGACAAAATGGTGTCACTAAAGTTCCTGGTTCTAGTTGGATTGAGATTGATGCTCAGGTCCATGAGTTTCATGTGGGTGACTCTTTGCATATTAATTCAGAAGACATCTATAAATTGCTTTTTTATGAAATGAAGTTGGAAGGTTATATGGTAAATAGAAACCTTGTGAAGGGCAAGTATAAGACGCTTGGAGTTGCTCATGAAGCCATTCATGATGTATAATAGAAGGTAGGTTAGTTCTTGGTATTCTGTAAAGTATTGCTCAACATGTCATTTTTTCCCAGAAGAAGCCATAGGGATGTTAAAAAATTGTACTGAATCAAACAGAACCAGGATTAGCCCAATGTCGAGAAATAAAAAATAATGGCACCAAAAACCAACCGGTTTATTCTTGGCTCGGTTTCAGACTGGTTCAGTCCCAAACTAGACCGTTACTGAGTTCATACTTGGGTTTGTTTTAGATAAAATATACAAGCCTAAAACAGCGTCCTTTCAAGTTTGAAACAAAAAATGGTTCGGTTACCGAACTGAAAGTAGCCAATTCTGGTTTGATTCTTCGGTTTTGTCAGTCTGGACCGAGTTTTGCCCACCCCTAAGAGGGTAAACATATTTTTTTCCTTTTCTAATTTCATATGTACTATGTAAGCTTCTACCAGATATTCTTTCTTAAGTTCCTGATTGAATTGTTTTTATTTGATTTTCATTTATTGTGGGTTGTAGAGATGATCTGAATGTGTGTAGACACTGAAGAATTCAATGAAAAGATTCTGAAAGAAGTAAATAGATATATTAGCAACGAGATAACTACGAGCAAGAATCTTAGTTTGTTCATTATATGACTGTTCATCCTAACCAGTTTGTGAGCTTATAAGTTATATAGATATAAATATGCATACATGCACACACAAACACACCATTTCTAGGAAAGATTTGTACAAATCTGAGGTGTCTGACACACATAGGGAGAGAGAGAGAGAGAATCATATGTATTCATTGTTCCCATCATTCGAAATGCAGATTGAAATTTTTGTACAGCAAACCGCACTACAAAGCATACTTCCAGATACATCTTACATGTATCTCAGACCACAATGAACTGCAACATGGTTAGTTTTCACTCCATCTATTTTAAGTTTAATATATGTTAGTTATTGATCTGTACATTTTTCTCAGATCCTTCATTAATCATTAACATCTCTGAAGAATAATTCGCATATTAGTATTATTTGTTTAGATTTTATTCCCCTGGCTTCTCCAGTAGTTCTTGTGTTTGTTCACTTCCTTAGGCAAAATGTGTGGGTTGGCTGGATTGGCGGATTGGGTACCAAATGACTTCTTTCTGCGGGCCAGGTTAGGATGATGTGAAATACTTTCTGTCCAAATAAACTAGTGGGTCAAATATGATTACATAAGTTATATTATTTCAATAATAATATAACAATTAAGTAAAATAATTTGAGGCTTTGTGCATAAGAAACACTTCATGCAACTTTTGATCTGTTTATAGAACATATCAAAATTGCCACCTCTCTCTTAGGCATAGCACTTGCTACATTTGCACCTCTTCGAGGACATGATCAGTGATAGGACTTCTTGGAGACGTAGGATTAAGGTTATGGATTTTTAGTGAAGTTTATTGGGTTGTTTTAGCTTTTAGTTGGGCTTCGTGTATTGGCTTGTTCTTCACTTAGGTTTGCCTTTAGTCTTAGGTGTCAGTGTGAGATACTTTCTAGGTTTGCCGTTAGTCTTATGTTTGCTTGTATTCATAGCCCCTTTGTAACCCTGGCTTGTACTTCACTTAGGTTTGCCTTTAGTCTTAGGAGTCGATGTTGGTTATTTCTAGGCTGGCCTTTAGTCATTAGGTTTACCTTTAGTCTTGGAGACTGGTATGCCTTTCTGTTCTTCCATCTTCTACTACTAATAAACATTGTTATGATAATTGTTTTTGCATGTATGTTCAAAAAAGAGGCCCTTCTGAGCCGAGGGTCTCTTCAGGAGCAGCCTTTTTATCCCTGGGATAGAGGTAAGATTTGCCCTCATCCCACCCTTCCTAGACCCTACTGGTGAGTGGGATTTTGCTGGGTATGTTTGCTTGTTTCTCTTAGGCATAACACTTATATGTAACGGGCCTAGGTAAGTCACTTAGGAGTTGTTTTTTTTTTCACTTTATAAATAAAGCATGACTTAATGAGAAAAGTCCAAGGGATGGTAGTTCCCCATTCAGTCATGTCTTTTTCAAGATTTGCCATGCCTTTTTACACATTTGCACTACCATCTCCCAGTTATTAACATTTAGAATTTTTATTGAGAACATTTATCAAACCGTTATTCTAGAGAGAAGGTTAAATTAGCAATTTACAGTCATTCAGAAAGTTTATTCAGCACATAAAACAAACATCAGTTGTTTATTTACTGCTTGCTCAGGACACACATAGATTCAGAAAGCACTTTATCCAAACAGACCTTCACGAAACAGGTATCATGGTTAGGGACTTCATAAAAAATAAACGACTACTTCATGGCTAGTGACTTTACCCGGATGGTTGTCAGATTTGCATAAATAGTGTGTTTTTTGTTTAACAATGAGGTTCACAACAACTTCCCAAATTCTAAATGTAACATCCCAAAAATAATAAAACGAATAAATATAGCAAGACCGGTGATTTAGTTGGAATATTTAAATAAAAAGGGAGCGGGCCTGGGCCCGGCTTCAATGGGCCGAGGGAAGCCCATGCGCATAAGAGGCAAGGCAGCCCTCTTCCCTGCTCATTTCCCCAACTCACGCAACTTTTAGAGAGAGAAAGGAGAGCTCGGGTCTAGAGAGAGAAAGTGACGGATCAACACGGGAATTCAGGAGAACGTTGCCGCTGTTCTCGTGATCATATCCTCTTAATCAGAAATCCAATCCAGGTAATGATTTGATCACATTATGAGTTTTTGTTCGATTTGGGTAGTTTCGGGTTTTGGCTAAAAGATAACGATTTTTCGGATGAAACTCGAAAGTGAACTTAGGTATAGCATCTAGAATGAAAAACGAACGTTTTGATCAAAGAAAACTTAGATATCGACATGATCAGATTCGCATGCAGAACATTCGGATTTTTGGGGAAGGCGATGTGCAGACCCATCGAAACTACTTAGTTTCGATGTGTGCAGACCTATCGAAACTACCCAGTTTCGATATATGCAGACCCAATCGAAACTACCATAGTTTCGATATGAGCCCCCGATCCGAAGCTAAGATAATACATAGGTTATCTATCGAAACTACCTATCGAAACTATCTATCGAAACTACCCATCGAAACTACAAGTTTCGACAGAAGCAACCTATCGAAACTACAAGTTTCGACAGAGGCAACCTATCGAAACTACAAGTTTCGACAGGGGCAATCTATCGAAACTATCCAGTTTCGATATAAGTAAACCCATCGAAACTACTAAGATCAAGTATAGTAATGTCTAGTGTCATCTAGGAGCACCATCTTATGTGTATGACTTAATTATACAGATCGTGAGTGACATTAGTGAAGCTCAGTAGCCAGCTTAGTGTATTACAGAAACTACTCATCAGGTGAGTTCTATGTGCCCCCTTCTGTGTTATGTGCAAATGATTTATAAATGTTTTGGGGCTGAAGTGTATACACTAAATGAATAAACGATATGAATGTCAATGTGATCATACGTGATATATTAAGGTATATGTGTAGATACATATGAAAAAGGAAGTATGAATATTAAATAAAGAACGAAACGTATGTTTACAAGTAATGAATGAAAGAATGGCATAACGTAAATGAATGAAATCTTGCTTTATAAATATATATTGCATGTTATGAATGTATGTATACGTTATGGACGGAAACGAAGCTAACGACTACTATGGTAGACGGACGACCACTTGACTATTATGCAGCCAGAAACAGTAAGTCTAGAAAGGTAGACTAAATAAAGGCCACTACGGTGGAGTAAGTCGCTATGTCAATAATTCGGCTGTATAATTAGTTCAAGTGGGAAACGGATGCCTTATGGCAGACGGGCGATTATGTCGGACGGCCGAAGGGTGGCCGGACCTAAAGTTATTTCGGACGGCCGAAGGGTGGCCGGACCAAAAGTTAAGGCGGACGGTTTCTAGGACCGGACGAGTAAAAGGGCTACGACGGTAGCTCAAGGGCGTATATCTTTGTGATATACGCAGTAAATGACGGGTTGATCACCCATATGTGTATGACCAATAAATGGTAAAGAAAGTAAAGGTGAATGCATATCCATGTAATCACATAAGAATGTTGAAGAAGGAATGTAAAGAAAAGAAAAGGGTGAATGCATATATATATATATGTAATCATAAAGAAAAGTAAAGAAAAGAAAGATGAAAGAAAAGCAAAAGTTATGAACACGTATTTATATGAATGACTTTATAATAATGCTTACTTATGAAGTAAAGAAAAGAATGTTTATATCTAAACGCATTAAACTAGAACTCACCAGCGTTAGCTGACTTTTAGTATACATTTCAGGTAACAAAGGCAAGGGTCGTGCTAAGGCGTGAAGGCTGCCCGGCGTGTGACTGACATCCCACCTTATGTTTTGATTAGACAATGGTTAATGTTTTGAATGCTAAGACTTTCGCTGTAATATACTTAAATGTTGAATGTTTCCGCTGTGTTTGAATGTTTTTAATTAAAAGTTCAGTAATTAATGACTATGTTTATGAGTAAATCCAACAAGTGAGGTTACCCGGTTTTGGGGTCTTACAAGTTGGTATCAGAGCAATAGTTTGAGAGATTCAGACATCCCTAAATGTCTGGACTCAAACTGATAATGGGACCAACGCATGGATGTCAGTACGGGTAGCCAACGCCAACGCTAGCACGGTAAGTAAGAAATAAAGTTAATGCTCTTGCATAAGAATAGATACCATAACTTAGAACAAATAGATGTTAATGCCATGACTGATTTGAAGAGTTTTGAACCCGAAAGGCAATGTAAATTAGTAATCACAAACCGGTCACTGTAATTAAGAATTTGCCTTGCTCGTACTGTTCGAAACTACGATCTGAAGAAATGACATTGATGTATTCCCTCTTTAACTATCAGGAAATTAAGAGCTATGGCTGGTGGAGGAAGAACAGGACCTCGTGGTGGTCGCACTGGCCGACGGGGTAGACCTCCGTTGAACCAAAGAATCGAAGAAGAAGAGAGTGTGCACGCAGAGCACACCGAAAGTGTGCACGAAACAGAAGTGACCCCAGTTAAGGACGACAGTCCAGGGCCGATACAGTTGGAACCTGAAGTCAGGGATGCTATTGCCCGTGAAGTTGTGCTCACTTTGAGGAAGGTGTTGCCTGATCTACTATCCGAGGCAATAAAGGAAAGTAAAGAGGAAGATGAAGGGGACAAGGAAGAGAAAGTATATGATAGCGATGGGGATGAAATAAAGATAGGATCGAGCAACCGTGGGTGTACTTACAAAGGCTTTAAGGACGGAGACCCACCCAAGTTCGATGGGAGCAAGGATTCAGTGGTAACACTTGAATGGATTGAGAGGATGAATGCGGTAATCAACATCAGCGAGTGTCGACCAGACCAGGCTGTTAAATACGTTGCTCACTCTTTCACCAACGAAGCACTAAGTTGGTGGAGGAATATTCAGAGAACTAAGTCCCCAAATGCTATAAACAGAATGACATGGGACGACTTGAAGAAGCTGATCATCCAAAAGTTCTGTCCACAGAACGAAATTGATCGAGTGAAAAATGAATTCCTAAACCTCAAGGCTGGAAACAAGACGCACCGCCAGTACACTTCGAGATTCAATGAGCTAGCTCAACTAGTCCCCCACCTGGTAGAAACTGAAGATCGTTTGATCAAGTACTATGTTAAGGGGCTGCCACAACGGGTCCGTGTTCATGTAAAAGCTAACCTACCCTCGACCTTCGAGTCGGTAGTAAATCTGAGCGGAATCGTCTACGACGACTACGCCAATGAGGACCCGGCACCTGAGACACAAAAGAGAAAATGGGAGATCCCGACCAGAGGCACCGGAAAAGGGAACGTAACAGCTGAAACTAAGAAGCCAAGATTTGATGAATATGAAACTTGCAAGAAATGTGGAAGGCAACATCTTGGCATGTGTCGAGTCGGCACCACCACATGCTATAAGTGCGGGAAGCCGGGGCACTTCTCCCGGGAATGTATAAGAAACGTCAAGTGTCAAGTATGTGGACTTTTGGGACATCTGACAAAGAACTGCAGGAAGGCCGGCCAATCTAGTTCGGGAAAAGATAGGGAGCAAGAACCGCAAAAGGCAAGGACTCGTGCCTATGCCTTGACCGAGGAAGAAGCAAGAGGAAACCCTGATGTTGTGTCAGGTACGTTCCTAGTAAATGATGAAAATGCTGCTATTTTATTTGACTCTGGTGCTAGTAAAAGCTTCATATCAACTGCATTTAGTCGTAAGCTGGATTGCACTATCAACACCATAGTAAAGACCTTTAGCGTACAAACTGCCGTGGGTAAAAATTCGGCAGTGTTCCAAGTTACAGAGGATTGTATCATAGAAATAGAGGGTCATAAGTTTCCTTCTAGGTTGTTCCTTCTCACCTTAGGAGGATTCGATATAGTATTGGGTATGGATTGGCTAGCTGCCAATGAAGCTCAAATCATATGTAAACGTAAAAGAATACACCTCAAAGCTCCAAGCGGCAGTCCAATTACGGTTTATGGGGATTGGAATTGCACTATGCCGAACGTCATCTCGATGATTAAGGCCGAAAGTTACATGAGGCGCGGTTGCGAAGCTTATCTGGCGTATGTTATTGATGATAGAATGGAAACGAAAGAACTCAAGAATGTACCCGTGGTGTGCAACTTTCCGGAAGTATTCCCTGAAGATCTACCTGGGTTGCCACCCGATCGGGAAATAGAATTTCAGATTGACTTACTGCCAGGAGCAGAGCCCGTTGCCAAAGCCCCCTACCGATTGGCTCCGTCAGAAATGAAAGAATTGATGTCTCAACTAGAGGAACTAACCGAAAAAGGATTTATTAGACCGAGCATCTCACCATGGGGCGCTCCGGTACTATTTGTAAAGAAGAAGGACGGCAGCATGCGCATGTGCATTGACTACCGCGAATTGAACAAGAGAACGGTAAAGAACAAATACCCACTGCCCAGGATAGACGACCTTTTTGATCAACTACAAGGTGCGAATTGGTTCTCAAAGATCGATCTTAGGTCGGGTTACCATCAGTTGAAAGTAAGAGAGGAAGACGTACCAAAGACCGCGTTTCGCACGCGTTATGGGCATTATGAGTTTCTCGTGATGTCCGTCGGATTAACTAACGCACCAGCAGCGTTTATGGACTTGATGAATAGAGTATGTCGACCCATGTTGGATCGATCTGTGATAGTTTTTATAGACGACATACTGGTATATTCGAAAAGCGAGGGGGATCACCAATGTCACCTAAGGGAGGTTCTGGAGGTGCTAAAGCAGGAAAAGTTGTACGCAAAATTCTCCAAATGCGCGTTCTGGCTTAGGGAAGTCCAATTCCTAGGTCATGTAATAAACCCAAACGGCATCATGGTGGATCCTGCAAAGATCGAGACAGTAAAGGAATGGAACATCCCAAAGACACCAACAGAGATACGAAGTTTTCTAGGATTGGCAGGCTACTATCGAAGGTTCATTCAAGATTTCTCAAGAATTGCCTCGCCACTAACCAAACTGACACGGAAGGAAGTAAAGTATGAATGGGGTCCAACCCAAAACAACGCGTTTGAGGAACTTAAGACACGACTAACTCAAGCTCCAGTCTTAACACTACCTGAGGGAAATGAAGACTTGGTAGTCTACTCTGACGCTTCAGGGCAGGGTTTAGGGTGCGTACTCATGCAAAGAGGAAAGGTAATTGCTTATGCATCGCGGCAACTAAAGATTCACGAGGTTAACTACCCAACACACGATCTAGAACTAGCAGCAGTAGTTTTCGCGTTGAAAATATGGAGACACTATCTGTATGGAGTTAAATGCACCATTTACTCCGATCACAAAAGCCTGAAGTACTTTTTCGAACAAAAGGAATTAAACATGAGGCAAAGAAGGTGGTTAGAGCTACTGAAAGACTATGACTGTGAAATATTGTACCATCCAGGAAAGGCAAACGTAGTGGCCGACGCTTTAAGTAGAAAGGAAGAATCGGCACCTATCCGAATCAAAGCGTGTCAGTTGATTATAACACCAGACTTAATGGGTGAAATATCAAAGGCACAAGATGAAGCATTGTTAGAAAGAAATGTGAAACGGGAAAGAATAGTAGGACAACAAGGGAACTTAGATGCGAATGCATACGGAGTACGAACTAGGTTTGGCCGGATGTGGATACCTAAGATTGGTGAGCTTAGAGCCAAAATACTCGATGAGGCCCATAAGTCTCGCTATTCTATCCACCCCGGCACAAACAAAATGTATCAAGACTTGAAGAAAGAATACTGGTGGCCTGGCATGAAGAATGATGTGACAGGATACGTGAGCAAGTGCCTAACGTGTTCTCTAGTTAAGGCCGAGCACCAGAAACCATGCGGTAAAATGCAACCTTTACCAATACCGGAATGGAAGTGGGAAGAGATCACAATGGACTTCATTACCAAGCTACCGCGAACAGCTAAAGGCAATGATACCATTTGGGTGATCGTCGACCGTTTGACGAAAAGTGCTCACTTCTTGCCAATACGTGAGTCTTTTTCGTCAGAAAGACTAGCAGAAGTATTTATCAAGGAGATTGTGAGCAGACATGGTATACCGCTGTCAATTGTGTCCGACAGGGATACTAGATTCACATCAAGGTTTTGGAAGAAATTCAATGAAGCAATGGGCAGTAGACTGAATATCAGCACCGCTTATCACCCTCAAACCGATGGACAATCGGAAAGGACCATTCAGACCTTAGAGGACATGCTCCGGGCCTGTATCATTGACTTCGGTGGGAGTTGGGACAACCATCTACCATTGGCAGAATTTTCATATAACAACAGCTATCACACAACTATTGGCATGCCACCATTTGAAATGTTGTATGGGAGGAAATGTAGGACCCCGGTTTGTTGGGGGGAAATTGGACAGAAGGATTTTGCAAGTCTCGAAGTGGTCAAAGCTACTTCTGAGAAATTTGATCAAATCAAGGCTGTAATGAAAGCCGCAAAAGACAGACAGAAATCATACGCGGATAAGAGAAGGAGGGATTTAGAGTTTCAAGTAGGAGACATGGTACTGTTGAAAGTATCACCATGGAAAGGAATCATCCGATTCAGGAAGCGTGGCAAACTAAGTCCAAGGTTTGTCGGACCTTTCAAGATTTTAGCAAGAGTGGGTCAAGTTGCTTACAGACTCGACCTACCTGTTGAGCTTAGTGGAATACACCCTACGTTTCACGTGTCGCACTTACGCAAGTGCCTAGCTGACGACACAGCTCACATACCTTACGACGAGATCGAAGTGGATAACAGTCTAAATTATGTAGAAGAACCAATAGCCATTCTTGACCGAGCTGAGAAACGACTACGCAATAAGTCGATACCGTTAGTCAAGATACAATGGAAGCACAGAAAAGGGTCAGAAGCTATTTGGGAAAAGGAAGACGAGATGAGGGGACTATACCCTCAATTGTTTAACGTATGAACAGTTTCGAGGACGAAACCTCTTTAAGGAGGGTAGACTTGTAACATCCCAAAAATAATAAAACGAATAAATATAGCAAGACCGGTGATTTAGTTGGAATATTTAAATAAAAAGGGAGCGGGCCTGGGCCCGGCTTCAATGGGCCGAGGGAAGCCCATGCGCATAAGAGGCAAGGCAGCCCTCTTCCCTGCTCATTTCCCCAACTCACGCAACTTTTAGAGAGAGAAAGGAGAGCTCGGGTCTAGAGAGAGAAAGTGACGGATCAACACGGGAATTCAGGAGAACGTTGCCGCTGTTCTCGTGATCATATCCTATTAATCAGAAATCCAATCCAGGTAATGATTTGATCACATTATGAGTTTTTGTTCGATTTGGGTAGTTTCGGGTTTTGGCTAAAAGATAACGATTTTTCGGATGAAACTCGAAAGTGAACTTAGGTATAGCATCTAGAATGAAAAACGAACGTTTTGATCAAAGAAAACTTAGATATCGACATGATCAGATTCGCATGCAGAACATTCGGATTTTTGGGGAAGGCGATGTGCAGACCCATCGAAACTACTTAGTTTCGATGTGTGCAGACCTATCGAAACTACCCAGTTTCGATATATGCAGACCCAATCGAAACTACCATAGTTTCGATATGAGCCCCCGATCCGAAGCTAAGATAATACATAGGTTATCTATCGAAACTACCTATCGAAACTATCTATCGAAACTACCCATCGAAACTACAAGTTTCGACAGAAGCAACCTATCGAAACTACAAGTTTCGACAGAAGCAACCTATCGAAACTACAAGTTTCGACAGAGGCAACCTATCGAAACTACAAGTTTCGACAGGGGCAATCTATCGAAACTATCCAGTTTCGATATAAGTAAACCCATCGAAACTACTAAGATCAAGTATAGTAATGTCTAGTGTCATCTAGGAGCACCATCTTATGTGTATGACTTAATTATACAGATCGTGAGTGACATTAGTGAAGCTCAGTAGCCAGCTTAGTGTATTACAGAAACTACTCATCAGGTGAGTTCTATGTGCCCCCTTCTGTGTTATGTGCAAATGATTTATAAATGTTTTGGGGCTGAAGTGTATACACTAAATGAATAAACGATATGAATGTCAATGTGATCATACGTGATATATTAAGGTATATGTGTAGATACATATGAAAAAGGAAGTATGAATATTAAATAAAGAACGAAACGTATGTTTACAAGTAATGAATGAAAGAATGGCATAACGTAAATGAATGAAATCTTGCTTTATAAATATATATTGCATGTTATGAATGTATGTATACGTTATGGACGGAAACGAAGCTAACGACTACTATGGTAGACGGACGACCACTTGACTATTATGCAGCCAGAAACAGTAAGTCTAGAAAGGTAGACTAAATAAAGGCCACTACGGTGGAGTAAGTCGCTATGTCAATAATTCGGCTGTATAATTAGTTCAAGTGGGAAACGGATGCCTTATGGCAGACGGGCGATTATGTCGGACGGCCGAAGGGTGGCCGGACCTAAAGTTATTTCGGACGGCCGAAGGGTGGCCGGACCAAAAGTTAAGGCGGACGGTTTCTAGGACCGGACGAGTAAAAGGGCTACGACGGTAGCTCAAGGGCGTATATCTTTGTGATATACGCAGTAAATGACGGGTTGATCACCCATATGTGTATGACCAATAAATGGTAAAGAAAGTAAAGGTGAATGCATATCCATGTAATCACATAAGAATGTTGAAGAAGGAATGTAAAGAAAAGAAAAGGGTGAATGCATATATATATATATGTAATCATAAAGAAAAGTAAAGAAAAGAAAGATGAAAGAAAAGCAAAAGTTATGAACACGTATTTATATGAATGACTTTATAATAATGCTTACTTATGAAGTAAAGAAAAGAATGTTTATATCTAAACGCATTAAACTAGAACTCACCAGCGTTAGCTGACTTTTAGTATACATTTCAGGTAACAAAGGCAAGGGTCGTGCTAAGGCGTGAAGGCTGCCCGGCGTGTGACTGACATCCCACCTTATGTTTTGATTAGACAATGGTTAATGTTTTGAATGCTAAGACTTTCGCTGTAATATACTTAAATGTTGAATGTTTCCGCTGTGTTTGAATGTTTTTAATTAAAAGTTCAGTAATTAATGACTATGTTTATGAGTAAATCCAACAAGTGAGGTTACCCGGTTTTGGGGTCTTACAAGTTGGTATCAGAGCAATAGTTTGAGAGATTCAGACATCCCTAAATGTCTGGACTCAAACTGATAATGGGACCAACGCATGGATGTCAGTACGGGTAGCCAACGCCAACGCTAGCACGGTAAGTAAGAAATAAAGTTAATGCTCTTGCATAAGAATAGATACCATAACTTAGAACAAATAGATGTTAATGCCATGACTGATTTGAAGAGTTTTGAACCCGAAAGGCAATGTAAATTAGTAATCACAAACCGGTCACTGTAATTAAGAATTTGCCTTGCTCGTACTGTTCGAAACTACGATCTGAAGAAATGACATTGATGTATTCCCTCTTTAACTATCAGGAAATTAAGAGCTATGGCTGGTGGAGGAAGAACAGGACCTCGTGGTGGTCGCACTGGCCGACGGGGTAGACCTCCGTTGAACCAAAGAATCGAAGAAGAAGAGAGTGTGCACGCAGAGCACACCGAAAGTGTGCACGAAACAGAAGTGACCCCAGTTAAGGACGACAGTCCAGGGCCGATACAGTTGGAACCTGAAGTCAGGGATGCTATTGCCCGTGAAGTTGTGCTCACTTTGAGGAAGGTGTTGCCTGATCTACTATCCGAGGCAATAAAGGAAAGTAAAGAGGAAGATGAAGGGGACAAGGAAGAGAAAGTATATGATAGCGATGGGGATGAAATAAAGATAGGATCGAGCAACCGTGGGTGTACTTACAAAGGCTTTAAGGACGGAGACCCACCCAAGTTCGATGGGAGCAAGGATTCAGTGGTAACACTTGAATGGATTGAGAGGATGAATGCGGTAATATCAAGGAGGAAACCACGGCTCATGGTATGATGGCTCATGGTATGATGACGGCAATGTCAAACATGTATGAAAAGCCGTCTGCTGGTAATAGAGTGTTCTTGTTGAAGGAGTTATTCATGATGAGGATGAATGAGGGATGCTCGATGCCTGATCACATAAATATTATAAATTCAATTTTGTCTAGGCTATCGACCGTTGGGACAAAGCTTGATGATGATACTCGAGCGGCGATTCTGTTATCCTCTTTGCCTGACAGCTGGTCAGGTTATGTGACGGCAATCACTAATTCTGGTGAAGCTGGGAATTTGAAGTTTAACGTAGTCCGGGATAGTATTCTGGGTGAAGATATTCGCTGGAGGAACACTAGTGGAGGATCTTCTTCTGATATATTAAATGTGGGCAGAGGAAGGGAAAATAACAGGAGCAGTGGGAGTAGGGGAAGGAGTTCGTCTAGAGCTCGGAAGAATGTGAAGTGCTGGAGCTGCAATGAAGTTGGACATGTTAAGAGTCAATGTCCAAATAAGAAAAATGATGCTGGAGTAAACACTGCTGAGGTCGTCTGTTATGATGATGCACTGGTATGTAGTGTGGAGAGTAGCATGGATTCTTGGGTTATGGATTTTGGATCTTCGTTGCATGCCATACACAGCGGGGAAACGATGGTGAATCTGAAGGTAGGCGACTTTGGGAAAGTACGGTTAGGTAACGGTGAGGTTCTTAAAGTAACGGGCATGGGAGACATTGGTCTGAAAACTCCATTGGGAACTACATGGAACTTGAAGAACGTCAGGGTGATTCCAGCTCTGAAGATGAAGCTTATTTATGTCGATCAATTGGATGAACAAGGAATGGAAGTAAAGTTCGGTGGTGGCAAATGGAAAGTGATAAATGGAAATCTGGTAATTGCTCGGGGAAACAAGAAGGGGTCACTGTATATAGTTGAAGTATCTGCTGAGGGAGTAACCGTCCCAGTTAAGCATAACAAAGTCGGGTTCGCTGAGTCAAAGGAGCAAAAGAGGGTTCATTTTGCAAGGGTGAAGCCTGGTGTTAAGGTGACTCAAGCTGAGCGGGATCGGATGTCTAAACTAGTTCAGGGGGTTGGTGACAGTGGGAGCACATGGCGTGTTCCGGGCACAGTTACAAAACAATGTTGGGTTTTGAAGACCGGTAGTCCGATTGATAAAATCTCTCCAGGGAAACACTTGTTGAATGTGGAGAGTGGTGATGGTTCTCAGTGTATCTCTGGAACTGGTGGAATGTGTAAACCAGTTGAGACAGAGGATGGGTCAGAAATGACTACTGGGTTGGAGCTCGGGGGGAGCTTCAACTGCCCCTTCATGTACTTGATGAGAGGGGGATTGCAACTAGGAGGATCTTAATGAAGTCTGAGCTTGTTTATGGGGACTGAAGGCTCAGGAGACTTTGGATATGGAGGATACGGGAATTAGCAACATGCGGCCCAGGCCCAACATTCCTAGCTTTGGACCGGTCAAAGGAGGTGCGGAGTGCACAGTTGTTCCAAAGGGGCATCGTCTCTGGAAGCGGGGTCCAAGGGACAACAACCTCTAGCTGGGGTCCAGGTCAGCTTGCAAATTTTTTATTTTGACAATTGTTGCTATGTTGAAAATTCAATAAAATTTGAATTTTCGGATTTTGCTATATAAAATATATTTAACGAAATTAGCACAATTTTAAATAAAGAATTTGAAATTCAAATTATAACCGCCAAAGGGCAATTACTAGCCTTATCTTGAAAACATTCTAATTCCCCAATTTTGGTCATAACTTGTTTCTTTGGTTCAATCAAATTCTCTATAATTTCATACTTCATTTCTTGTCTCAAAATATAGTTTTATCCGATCACTAAATTCAATAGAACCACTGAATTATTTTGATCTGAAAGTGAAATCACGACTCTCAGATCCAGGCTTAATTTTTGAAATCCCCTACGGTTAACAAACAACAATTTGGAGATATTAAGCTTAATTTAAACAAAGTTTTACAAACCCATACCTAGACGATTAAACTTCATACATAGACTTAATGGAACACAATTGAGAGGTATTTAACAATTTAATAAATACTTACAAACTAGTATTTTTACCCAGCGTTTCGCGGGGGGAGCGCGGTTGGGTTTTTTTTCGTATTTCGTAGCAGGAGTTTGATCGTTATCGCTTCGATGCGTCGAAAAAAATAAAAGTGAACACTGATATCAGATACGATTATACCAAAACACCGTCAACGATGTTTTCCTCTCATAAGCGTGTGGTACTCGATTCTTAACACATATCTGTTTTAAAAAGGGTTTATACCGGAACGTTCACAAAAAAGAATCAGATATGCATTCCATTTTTTTTAAGTTAACGAATGAAAGTTATTATAGAAGAATGAAATTACTACAAAATGAAACGGGTTAAAAGCGTATATTATATATCGTACAAGCTCTCAAAGCAAAAAAAATGGTCACTCAAAGACTGGCACGTGGCAACTGACACGTGGACAACTAAGTGCAATCTAATGTTAACTGCTTTTGAATGTGTAGGTTATAGAATTGTACCCGCGCTTCGTGGCTTGAGCGTGTCTGTTCTTTCGTCGTCTTACGAGGCAGGAGGTTGGTCGTTATCGGTGCCGCTCGTAGAATATCATAAAAGCGATAACCGATATCTGTTACGATAATACCAAAAGACCGGCGACAAATTTTTTCGCTCATAGGCGGTTGAGTTTGTAACGGCTACGCAACGCTTATGTCGCACGCCATATCGTAGGATAAAAAAAATTAAACTCGCTTTTGAATGCAAATATGTTTTTTAAAAAATTTTTACTTAAACATTAAAAAATAACTAAAATGAAATGCGCTCTTTGTTTTTATAAAAAAAGGTAACGAACGCAAGCTATTATAGGAAAACGATATTAATAGAAAATCAAACAGGTTAATGCGTAAATTATATATAGTAGGAGGGGTGAAAGTGGAAATTGAAAAAAAAAAAGGTTGAAACCGAAAATTGAAAGAAAAAACCCCGCACACGTGGACCAATAAAACCATCTTACTGTACATTCAGATTTGTTATAGTAAAGGGGTAACATACTATTTTGATGTATGCTCTATTTTGGAAAAGCTTTATATTTTAGTTAAATTTTACTGTGCATTAGTTATATTTTACTGAGGAAGCTAAATGACTCGCCTTTTCTTCCTAATCCGAACTTGACCATCTAATATCAACCAGAACTTTGTAACAAGGGGAAACAATTGTTTAATCTTATATCCTAATTTTGATAATGATAAAAATACTTAACGTGTTTTATTATTTGCCAATAATTATTGTTCATATGCCTAATACAAGTCCTTAAACACTCAAGTTACTAAACACATGGAGACATCAAGATTAAGTCATCAAATACATGAAGATATCAAGTTCATTGTGAAAGCTGACACACGATATGTATCAATCAAGACGACGAACGACAACAGAAATATAACATGG
Organism: Smallanthus sonchifolius; assembly: GCA_023525975.1. Classification (NCBI taxonomy): domain Eukaryota; kingdom Viridiplantae; phylum Streptophyta; class Magnoliopsida; order Asterales; family Asteraceae; genus Smallanthus; species Smallanthus sonchifolius. The sequence goes on along the minus strand of CM042031.1, from coordinate 65,299,973 downwards.
AATGAAAAAGATAAAAATGATCAACAAGGTTTTCTAAAGTAATAATAAGATTTATAAAAGTATAGATTTTATAAAACAAAAGTCGTTTCCTCAAAGTGTTTATAAAATTCAAATCTTTATAAAATATTGTCAAGAGTCAAACTAGATTTCAAATTTGAATTTGAATTTCAAAATCAAGTAGGTGAATCTTTTAAGAATTATAAAATCCCAACTCCATCTTACTTGGAAACATAAACCACCTTTAAATGGGTTAAAGCTAAAAACTCTTTAGGTAAGCATATTTGTTGCTTTTGCAAACACAAAAGGAAGTCTTACTATTTTGGTGTAAAATCTTACAAAACAAGTAGAGGGTCAAAAGGAACTTTTGGTAAATTAAAAATTACAGAATCGTAAGTGGAAATAACTTTAGAGTGTGAGATTGGAAAACATACAATGAATTAAAAATGACGCACCAAAGCTGGCCACCAGGCTGGCGGTTGATCGGCAAAGTGGCAGCTTTGGTGGCTTCTTGCTTTTAACTTGTGCTTATAAATATAAGGCTTGTCCAACCTTCACACTCACCCTTTTTGCTCACAAACACTTTCTAAGATATATCAAATAGATCTTTTTCTAATTACTTTTATATTTACACATCTTTTGAAGAGAGATTCAATATCAAAGATCAAGAAAAAAAGAAGAAGAGTTGTGATTCAACTTTCATCTTTATCATTTTTGTGTTGTAATATTGTGGTGGTCACTACTGTAACACCCTAAACAAATCCCACATCGGTTGTAAACAACAGAGATGTTGGGTTAATAAGTAATAGTTCGTCTCAAATATCACCAATGCGTTTTGGACGCATTGGCTATGGATGAGAGGAGAACTGCACAGTTAAGCGTGCTCAAGTGGGAGTAGTACCTGAATGAGTGACCTCCTAAGAAGTCTCTACCCGGGCAACCAAAAACAAATCCGTTAGCTCCTTGTGGGCGAAGCGTACTGATGTGTCGTGTTTGATAGTATAAAATATATATAAATATATATTTGTTTTGGAAATGTTGGTTTCACGAAATCAAGTTTTAAATTTATAAAATGATAATTACTTTAAACTTAAAATACACACAATAGGCAAGTGTACCTATCGCAGCGTAATATAGTTTAGGTAAGAACAAAGTATCGAACCAATGGACACGGTTGAGTTCCAATACTCAACGTTTGTTATCGTTTAGCCGGTTTAATTAGTGAGTGGGTTGTGTGCACTTGTGAAGCAGGAAAGTAAATGACAAAAAAAGTAAATGACGATAAAGTAAATGACAAAAAAGTAAAAATGTGTGTGAAGTGTGTAACAGAAATGTAAATAGCAGAACAGTAAATAGCAAGAAAGTAAATATCTCGAAAATGACCAAGTCACGAATAGTATTGCTTTGGGTTTCGAATCCGCTTGGTATATGATAATGTTAAGTTTACTAATCCGGTGGTATGACTAATACAAATGTTTGAACGGTACACCACTAGAGCCTCATTCTCACAACATTTGGTTCACGAATTATAATCTTTAATAATAAAATGGTAATGATTCCCGCTAGGGACAATGTTACCCTCAACTCTTTGAATGCTATCTCCAAGTTGGTTTAAGACATCGAACTTAAATGCTTAAGTATTATTAGTAAAAGTGTGATTAGACTTTGTTAACCAGGAGGCGGTGCAACAATGGGACCATGTATAAAGACATATCGTTCCCAATGCGAGTTCACCAATTCTTGGTCTCATAACAAGTTCGTATAAAGACGTACAACCTTATTAGTATTAACCAAGCCTTGGCTTATCAAAATCTTCTTGTATAAAGACGTACAAGTTTCAAGAGAAGTTTGATTAAAAAGGTTTTACGGTCTTACGCTTCAAAATCGACAATACTCACAAGTGTAAAGACAAGTTTAGAAGATAATAAAAAGCCCACCTAGAAGGTGGTTTTAAGAACGAATAGTTAAAGACATAAACATACCACTAGATTAATACGTTAAACATTAACATACACCAAACTTCATCTTCACCCTAGTAATGCAAAGAGTTTAGCCATGAATGGCCATACTAACTAGCGTAACGCTGGGTTTCGTAGGCTCCCCTATTGCGAACAAAGAGGAGGAGCCTCTCTACTCTCTACTCTAAACTACAGAAATGGACTCTCTTGAGCTATGGTAGTGTATCTTGTGATGTGGAAAGGTGAGTGAAATGAAGAACCCAAGCCATATATTTATAGGCTTCAAAATGTGCATTGCACGGTCGTGCAAAGGCCTCGCGAATCAAAACGGGTGCAAATGACAGTGTACTGGGTCCTTGGGGAGCAAGTTAGGGTTTGCACGGCTGTGCAATGCAATGCACAATCGTGCATTGCCCTTCTTGCTCCCTGCTTTGTCTTTTAGTTGCTGGTTGACTTGTTGTTGACCAATGTTGACTTCTTGGGGGTCAAGCTTGGGAATGATCTTCCAAAAGGCTTGATTTCTTGGTGTTTTTGACTGGTTTTAGCTTTGTTTATCTCAGGACACCGAATAACATGCAATTATGAAATATTAACGTTTAAGTATCAATTGCAAGGTTATTATTCAATTAGTACCATAATATGGGGATTATTATGCATGCAAAACATGTATAATTTAGGGCATATCACGTACAATATTAGATTATATGAGAGGACAAATGTTACAAATGGTATTAGATCCACTATCGTGTCTTTCGGTATGGTGGGGTATGCCTCGTCAAGGATGATGAGTCCCCGGGGGGTGTTCAGAGGGACACCTTAGACAAATCACACATCCTTGATTAGAATGGTGGGGCAAACCTCATCGAGGACGATAAGTCCAATGGGGAAGGGGGTGTTTGTAACACCCTAAGCAAATCCCACATCAACTGTGGACATGGGAGATGTTGGGTTCATAAGTAATAGTCCGCCTCAAATATCACCAACACGTTTTGGGCGCATTGGCCGTGGATGAGAGGAGAACTCCACAGTTAAGCGTGCTCTGGTGGGAGTAGTATTAGGATGGGTGACCTCTTTGGAAGTCTCCACCCGGGCAACCAATAACAAATCCATGAGCTCCTTGTGGGCAAAGCGGATAATGTTGGATGATATGAGAGGTTGGATGTTACAACTACTATTGTTTAGTGAGACCCATGTAAGGGTATCATTACCTTCTAATTAGTGAAACTTAGAAGGTGATCACTACATTGAATTAATGAAAAAAATAAGGTGATCACTTCCTTGGAATAGTGAGGTGTTTGTACAAGGTGATCACTATATTTGGATTAGTGAGACGTTTTGGTGTACCGGTGATCTTTATCGTTTTAGATAGACGTTTTAGTGAAAAACTCTTGATTGGAGAATCAGTGAGAGGACATAGAGTGGATTAGTTAATATCCACTTGAACCTCTATGAATTTGATGTTGTCTTTCTAACCCTTAAACTCTTGACTTGTTTGTTTAAATTCTTGCATTCAATAAGTGATCTTCCATACTTAACAACTTAATCAAATAAATTTTTAAGAAACTTATTCGCCCCTGTCTCTTGTTTTCTACAAAGGGCGTCACAATAGGACTATTTTTGCATTCGTTAGCATACCTAGATAACGTGTTACAAATTGATGTGTAACAAGTTTGCGAACGAGTGTCAATCATTAATTGTAACTTTCATGATCTTATATTTTAAAGTCATTGTAAAATCGCATTATATTTTTAACACATACCCAAACCATTAGGGTGGAGGGTATCCATCCCACCCAATCAGGTCCACAACCCTCTCTCCTCCGTGTTAGCACCACATCAGATTTATACTATCCCTTCGTACCCATCCAAAAACTCATGTTATTCATCTTTCACATCCCAAAACTAATTTTCAATTAATTAATTAAAATAAACAATAACTAATCTACATAATATAAAATTAATAAAAGAAAAATATAAAAAATAGGTTGATCTTACGGGAGACGGAACTCATTGTATGATTGTTGTGTCAGAAATTGTGAAACTTGAGAAAATTGATGATGGAATTTAGGTTGATTTTGTGAAAAGTGATGGAATTGTGGAAAAAGTTGTGGGTTGAATTGGGGTTGATTTTGCAAGCCTTAACCTTGTTCTTTGCATTTGTTTCGGCTTGAACCGGTTTTTTAGCATTGCGATGGGTTGAAATTGAAGAGTTTCGAAAAATTAAGAATTTTGGAGAATGAATTATTTAAGATTGATGTAGAAAAAAAATAAGGATTTTAGTTGGTATATACTGAGGTTTAGGTTGATTTTTTAAAATATTAATGACTACATTTAGCAATATTAGGAAGACATCGAGAGGTAGTCACCGACTGGGAAGGGTTTTCGTTGTACCAAAGGGGGAGGTCAGTGTTTCCATTGGTACCATATTCATGCGGCTCCCATCCCACACCCATATCGTCCGTCCTTAATATACCTTGATTATATACTTTTTGAAAAGAAAACAATAAACTATTAAATCTTTTAAAATTATAAAATAATTTTTTAACAATAACTGCTAGAATTTCAAGGATAAATACACCATAATATGCACCCTACAAGATTGAACCTCCAACCTTTTGAGTGTGGGACACTCCAATTAACCACCGGGATGCCTTTTTGAGGACACAAAATTATAAAATAATTAACTAATACAATATTAAAATTATTTAAAAACCTAAAAAATAATTAAAATGCTAAACTAAAAATAAACCTATTTTTTGTTATTATATAAATTTAAAACTACATTTTAACAAAGTAATTGAAGTAAGAAGCATAGTTAAGCAGTACATTTGCACAATTATAATGGAGGAAAGCTCTCGAAGACCCCTAGAGGGAGAATGGCGGGGAAGAAGACGACAAGACAAATACAGAGGCAATCGGTAACTTCATTCTTCGTCTCCAACTTGCCCGAAGGAACCAAAGCAGTAGATCAACAGACATGCTTTGAGAAATTCGGTAAGGTGGTAGACTCATACGTTGCTGCAAAAAGGATAAAGCTGGATTCCATTTTGGTTTCATCGGATTCGCGAGGGTGAAGGACAATCTGGATTTGGAGCTACAACTCAGGACCATTAATCTAAGTAATGCTATGTTATCGATAAACTTGGCTAAGTTCAACAAGGATGGTAAACCTAACAGAGAGGAGGAAGCAAGAACGAACCACCAACCCCAATTCCCTCACAAATGGCAGAGAAACGACGGAGGGGGTGGGATACGTTAGAAGAAAAACTTATATGAATGCCTTGCTAAGGAACCAATCTCGGCCTACTATGGAAATGGAGTTGGTATTACCGGAGGATTCGGGGGTAAGCCTATCTCAACGGTTTGGCCATTATAAACTCACGGTCTTAATAATCTAAGCAATCTAATGGAGTCCGTCAACAACGAAGTGGATAAAGATATGAGCATAATGTTCAAAGAGTTCGAAGATGCAAAGGAATTCCTTGTAAATGGGCAGGTCTGGGGAAATGTGTAAGGCCCCAAACCGGGCACCATACAGTTGGATCTCATCACTAAGTAAACTCATTAAAAACATTTAACTTTCATTTAATTAAACAGCGGAAGTCTTTCTCAAAATAGTATTATCTTTAAACTCGTTAATTTTCATAACGTTACCTAACGAATGCATGCGCACCAACCCGAGTAGCCCCGCTCCCAAGCCAAGATACCTCGTCTAGCACACTCACCTACAAAACAATCTAATGTACATACAAAGTCAGCTACACTGAGTGGGTTCTAATAGTTTAAATTAACAAAAACCAACTCATCTCATTTATTGTTTATCTCCACTCAGGACACTCTTGTCCTAGTAAAGTAGTTTTACAAGTTATTATCAAGTAGATAACCCTGTTATCTACCCATATCCCAGAGGATTCATCATCCCAGACTCTAACCACAATTTTAACTCAGTAAGTCTCTCTGACATAGAACAAATTTACTATTCTGATAACTCACAATTTACCATATATATTAACCATACACTGATTAACTCATCCAACCTCTAGACACCGACCTACCAGTCCTAACCAGGACTCTCACAAACCAACTGACTCAACAGTTGTATACCATGTACTCAACCCGACACAACGGTCAATCTAACTCGACACACCACATTGATTTCATCTATTTATCACATCAATATCATCTCATACACAATTAATATAACTCATCACTTGCATGCAATTTAACACACACACACACACACACACACACATATATATATATATATATAAGCACACAAATACATTTCTCATTACTGCACCCTTGTCATGGTTATCCCCGTCGGGATACTCCTCATAAGCTCTGCTCCACCCTTGTTACAGGCCCCGCCGCTAAACATAGCGACACACTCGTCATCTATGATGACTAACCAGCCACCACACGGTGACTATATCATCTACCATACGGTGACTGACACATCATCCACATGATGACTGCCAGATCACACGTACAATGATGACCCCGAAGGACTTCGTCCTCCACATCACTATTAGCCGTCTACACGGAAAACAATGCAGGCACACAAAGAACACGTATAAACACATGACACTACCTGGACATGTACTACGACTCACCACCCTTTCACGGATCACTTACGTGTGTAATCAAACCCTTACTCTAGACGTATCCTCATAACGTCTAAACCCATTACCCAACTCTTTCAGAATGAGTCATTATACGACACACAAACGTCATACCAACTTCTAGCCCATACCTCCTAGGGACACCACATAGACCCATGCAAACACAATACCAGCCGTGTCACAAGGACAACGACACAACAACATACTAGCACCTACATGACTCGTTAATGAACCACATATGGGTTCACATGCTAACTCTCCTTATATAACCATCACAGGTTCAACTAATTTCCCGACTCACCCCGACTAACTCAAAAGATTACACATACAGATCATCACAACTCTTGTTCACTCATCCTAGGGATCCCATAACGACCTTTAGCTCATTATTACGTAATGGTATCATAAAATGCTTCAAGTTTAAATCATAACTCGTAATACGTTCGTTTAATAAAACATGCGAGTATGTACGATAGCCCCAAAACAGTAAAACGTTTAAAAGAGGGGATTAGAAACTCACCGTTACGAAGATCTAACTCTTGCGCTGCAACGGTCTCCTTGCACGACACCTGAACCTGTCAACGTGAGATCACATGGTCAGAGTACATCCTAAACATGCGTCACTACGTAAAAACATGAATGTTCCCTCTACTCGTCTCATTCGCACAGCTTCTCCACCATGCAAAAACCCTAATCCACGTATCTGCTCGAACCGAGTTTCCCAGGTCCCGTTTAGAACCCGCATGCATGCGCGTACATGTGCCACATAGTAAACCTGGCCTCACGGGTCACTCGTACACGAGCCGAGTTCCCCATGCACATTCAAAACTCTCCATGCAAACCCTATGCACATAAAACCCTATTCGGGTGTTAGCCGATCCCATCTTCACCCTTATTCATCGTCGTGAATCACCATCACCGTGCATCACCACCATGAACCACCGTGTCTCGTCGCTGTCCCCTTCGGCTTCCATCTCCATCATCGTCCTCATCGGCCACCACCGACAGCCGTCTCGCACCACCAACCCGTCCCCATCTTCCTTCTTGTTGCGCCGTCGTGGAACACCATCGCTGCCAGCCGACCGTTCCCGCTCGCCGCCACCGGCGCACGCTACTGCCGCCATAACCGGCAACTTCCAACTTGCCGTCTTCGCCTGCTCCACCCGTGGCCACCAAAACAGTCGACCACTGTTACACCCCAGCCGACCGCGGATTATACGCCGGGGCTGGCGCGGTTGTTCATAAGCACATGATCATCTATTAATAAGTGATATTAATATTTCAACATAATTAAAAAAATTGTTACAAGTAGAAATGGAAAACAAGGAATTCAAACATAACACACGTTAAATTCAATCTTTATTAAGGCTAGGTCCATAGTCCTATGTGATCATGTAGTGTCATCAACTGGTGCACCTGAAACATGTGAGTAAATGTCAACTACAAGTAGTTGGTGAGTAACATAGGTTTTTACATCAAACAAAGTTAAGTAAAGTTTACAATTCAATATGTGCAAATCATGTCTAAAGCATAAATGTGAAAACACACGAGGTTCCAAAGTGTGCAATCAAACCGTGTAATATGTATGCACAGTCCCCCGGACTGCGTGAAGTACCAAAATGTATACACTAACCCGCCAAGGTTCATGTTAAGTAATGTATCGGTTTCCCCTATAAATGATCATGTTAGGTACTAACTTAGGCCTGCCGCACAAGTTAATGATTGTACTAGACATGAACACATGTATGGTCACCAAGTTGTTTAAGACATAAAGCATAAAGACCATAGCATAAGAACAAAGGTATTGAATTGTGTATGTAATGTAATTGTAAACATGTTTCACACCGAAAGTATAAAAAGGAAAAAGGGGCTATGTAAACTCATCTTGCAATGAGTAGCTTGAATGTCACACAAGTATGTTGTTTGTTGCACAAATGTTCTAGCTAACTACAAAGTTAACCTATGTTTGATGGAATATATGTATCAATGATTTGTATAAAAAAAATAGGGAATTCTAATGTGCGAGGAGATTGATGTGGGTGTCCTTATTTTAATAATAAAATAATCATTTGAGTTGCAAATAATATTTTATGTAAATCTTTGATAAATAATTGTATTGTAATAAGTGAAAGAATGAATAAGGATTTTGTTTGCTTGTAATAATTATATAAACGTATGAATAAATAATTAGGTTTCTTTTGTTTGTAAATAAATACACAAATAAGTAAACGAGTAGTTTTCTTTTAGAGTAAACTATAGTTTTCATCCCTGAGGTTTGATCCAAACAGCAGGTTTCGTCCTCTTCTAACATATTTGATCCCTGACGTTTGATGTTTTAACACTTTACGTCCCTGATTCTTAACGCTTTTAAATTTCGGTTAGTAACTCCCACGTGCGCAGCATGTGAGGGGTAAATCTGTCTTTTCACCTCCCATGCTTCATCTTCCTTGGCCAAAAACTTTCTGGCAGCAGTGAAGTGCAGCGTCGCGCCCCTAAAACGTTTTTCGGCAAAAAAAACCTCACCCCACCTCCTCCCCTTCCCTCTCATCTGAAGTCAAAAAACTCGCCTAAGCACCATGAACACGAGCAAGAATTTACACTTGCCTGAGCATCACACCCCATCTGCCTCTCATCTACGCCTCCCACCCTCTCCTGTAAACACCACCACTTACATCCACCACCACTCCTCCGGCGCCATTGCGACACTTGAAGTCACAAAAACCAACAACTTAGTTGAAATCGCCACGTTTTCCGACCAAAACGACCTCCACCGCCAGTCCTACGACACCAATGTTGATCGATGCCCACAATTTTTTTTGTAAAAAACACTACAAATCGGCTAACTTCGATCAAAATCACCACAAATCACCGATTTATGTTTGATTTGAACATCGAATGTTCTCACGATTGTATTCATTGAGTCCCTAAATCTCAAAAAACAAGGATGATATTCACGAAGAAGCTGGATTTGTCTCTGTAACGGATTTTGTTGAAGAGGTTTTGGAGGATGTTAAGCATCCATAAAAACATGAACAAGATGGTGGAGATGAAAGCAGCTTGGATTAACTCAAACCCCATCATTGACATCGCCATTTTTAGAGGCGAGATTTTTTGTAAGTGAGATTAATATTTGGAGTTGATTTTGCTTGGATCTAGGGTTCAGGTAGACAAAGATCTTAACTGAAACAATGTTATTTTAAAATTTTTATTTATTTTTATTAAAGGGGCATATTTTTTTGAGACGCGAAAAGACAAATTTACCCCTCACGTGCTGGGCACGTGGAAGTTACTAACGGAAATTTTAACAGAGTTAACGACCAGAGACGTAATGTGTTAAAATATCAAACGTCAGGTATCAAATCTGTTACAAGGGGATGAAACCTGATGTTTGGATCAAATCTCAGGGACGAAAACTATAGTTTACTCTTTCTTTTATTTGCAATCGCATAAATTAATAAATGGGTAAATAAATAAATGAGTAATAATTAGTTGAGTAATTAATTAATTTACTACATAAATAAGTGAATAAGACCTTTCATTTGATTTATGAAAAATAAATGTAAAAAAAAATAATAATTTAATTAATTGGTAATTAAACTAAAATTTAAAGTATAAAAATGATGTTCTAATTAAGTAATAATTAAGCCAAATAAATTATTAATTAAAAGTATAGAATTGTGTTTTAATTGTTCTCATATAATAAAAATAAATTATATAAAGGTTTGTATAAATATTTGCAAAGAAATGAGTTTATAATTATAATCATAATTAGTTGAAAGTGGTTATACACTAGAATGGTTATCATTCCAGAGTAGTACCTCCAACAGAAAAGTTCCCAGGAAAGAGTTGGCCGGATCAGAACCCCGTCTTTCCTAGCCAGAACTTTAATGTTTGTCAGATAACTACATATTGGTTTGAAATTTATTCCATTTGCATACTTAACCAAGTTTAGGGTGTGTTTGGAAAGTATATGGGCTAAAGTGGAAATATGAGTTTAGTAAAGATAGAAATTGAATGTTAAATAATTTAATTTAAAAATAAGGGGTTTTAGTAAAAACATGATTTTTGAAATTGAAAGTAACAAGAAAGATCAAACCAAGCTTTTAAATAAAAGTTTTGAACAAGTTTAATTAAAATATGGCTTTTGATCTTGGATAGGTCTATGATTATAACATAAACATATTAGGGATCATAAATCTAGCTAGTTATGAGGGATTTTTGAAATGAAGAGTATGAACAAGCAAGAACATAAGAAGAACTTACTTAGAATGAAATGATTTAAGCTAGAATCTTCCAAAAGATGAGAAAACCGACCTTTTAGTAGCTATAGAACCCTAGAGGATCGTTGAGGTGCGGATAATACATGAGAATAAGGGCTGTATTTATAGGGTAGGATCAGGGGCTTATTCACGAAATTTAATTTGTTGTAAGGATTAGATTGCAAAAGATGAATAATAGTTTTTAATTTCATAACATATACTAACTTAAGTGCTCAAAAATTTTATGTTTATGACTCAATTTCATCATAAATGTAATTATATATTTATTTGTTTTATTTATCTTTAGTAATTTAAAACACTAGTAATGTTAACTAACAATGTTATATTTTCATAATAAATTGTTTAAATGGTTTAATTATCATGTGTATATATATAGTTACATATATATTTATAAGTAGACACATAAAGAACATCAATTCATAATCAAAGCTTGTAAGTTTAGATTTGGTTATTATAACAACATATATATATATATATATTTACTTCATAACAATCATATAAGTATGTACGCACACTCATGAATTATAATGAATAAATAGGATACTTTCATAAATGCGAATAATAAAATAATGAAATTACAATTTGCCAGAATAGTTAAAATAAAGGTCGGAATTTCCTGGGGATTACAACCACCACCGCCCTCGTCGTCTTCCCGATCACCACAGACGACCGCTAAAACCCTAACCGGGTTCTTAAACCAAAAACGTAAGCCAAATGCATAAATAACAAGAACGAGAATTACCTTGGCTTCGTATGGAGCTCCTCCACTCGAGACCACCGTGCCACCATCGTCGGCGTCTCCTCTTCCTTTCCTTGCAGCTGCCGTCAACGCAACCTAGGCTAAATGCGGCATAGGGTTTTCCATAGTCAGATATTTAAACCCAAGGAACTTTCGTTCGGGTCCTCGAGTTTCTCTATACGAGCGTTTTGATCTCGAATTCTCTTAAAACGACTAATCGTGCCTCTTTCAGTACTTAAACGCGCCACATACGGCAAATCTTACAAAACCCTCTCGTTTAAATAAAGAGTCGGGTTACTCACAGACCTGACCCGTCAGATTGTCGATTCTCGGGATGTTACAAGTCTACCCCCTTAAAAGAGAATTCATCCTCGAATCCTATGTCGGTACACACCAACACGACTTATCTACTCGTTCTTACTCGCACCTAAATCCATCTGTTGTCAAACATTCACCTTCACACTTATCGAATCTACTAATTTGCTTTGTAACTCGACCACCACCTTTGGTGTTCAAGGAAGTTTACTCCGTTGCTCGCTTTCAACTTTGGGACTTATAGTTTTCACCAACACATTCCCTCATTTCTCGTCTTTCGAGCCATTAGCCAAAAGGCTACATTTCCAACTATCGCTATCCTGGCACTTGCCATAAGTTGCCATCCGGGATTGCTTGACTACTCCCCCTTTTCACGAAGGTTTTATTATCATTGTCCTTGACAATACTTCGTCGCCCTCATTGTTCTTAAAAACATCGTACGTATCATTTCTAGTACCACGTAACACAGCCCTGGGAATTATCCGCTCACTTGTCACAATATCACTTTATCTCACGGGCACAACTGCCTTTATCTCCTGTGTGGTCCTGACGATCACGTCACTCCGATAATCATCTCCCCAAATGGGCTTCTTGCCTCTCATGTCTAAGGACATTTGTCGTTCTTCCCTATTGAAGTTGTCATACTTCTCGCCTCACACCCGGATCACCATCCTGCGATGAGTTTTCAAACTCAAGCCCACTGCTTACTTATATGCCCTAAATTATACATGTTTTGCATGCATAATAATCCCCATATTATGGTACTAATTGATTAAAAGCCTTGCAATTGATACTTAAAACGTTAATATTTCACAATTGCAGGTTATTCGGTGTTCTAAGATAAACTGAGCAAAAACCAGCCTAAAACATGAAGAAATCAAGCTTTTGGAAGACCAAACCCGAGCATTGAAAACCAGCCTAAAGCATGCATAATAATCCCCATATTATGGTACTAATTGATTAAAAGCCTTGCAATTGATACTTAAAACGTTAATATTTCACAATTGCAGGTTATTCGGTGTTCCAAGATAAACTGAGCAAAAACCAGCCTAAAACATGAAGAAATCAAGCTTTTGGAAGACCAAACCCGAGCATTGAAAACCAGCCTAAAGCATGCATAATAATCCCCATATTATGGTACTAATTGATTAAAAGCCTTGCAATTGATACTTAAAACGTTAATATTTCACAATTGCAGGTTATTCGGTGTTCCAAGATAAACTGAGCAAAAACCAGCCTAAAACATGAAGAAATCAAGCTTTTGGAATACCAAACCCGAGCATTGACCCCCAAGAAGTCAAACCAGGTCAACATAAGTCAAACCAGCAGCTAAAAGACGAATCTGGGAGGTAGTGGGGCATTGCACGACGGCCGTGCAAATGCTTTCCTGCTCTCCCAGACCCCGGTACACTGTCCTTTATACCCTGTTTGATTCCCGAGGTGTTTGCACGCCCGTGCAATCCAATGCACAACCGTGCATTGCTCATTTTGAGGTCTATAAATAGATGGCTTGAGTTCTTCATTTGGATATCCCTTACACACCCTAAGAACACACCAGAGAAAGCTTATTTCGTAGTTAGAGTGTAGTAGTAGTGAGTAGAGGGGCACTTCATCCTTGTTCCGCAATAGGGGAGCCTGTGAAACTCAGCGTTATGCTAGTTAGTATGGCCATTCGTTGCTAGACTCTTTGTATTGCTAGGGTGAAGATGAAGTTTTGTGCATGTTAATGTTTAACGTATTAATCCAAGTGATATGTTTATGTCTTTAATCATTAGTCCTTAAAACCACCATTTTGGTGGGCTTTTATTATTGTCTAAATCCGTCTTTATATTTGTGAGTGTTCTTGATTTTAAAGTGTAAGATCGTAAAACATTTTTAATCAAACTTCTCTTGAAGCGTGTACGTCTTTATACAAGTAGAGATTGATAAGACAAGGCTTGGTCAACACTATTAAGGTCGTACGTCTTTATAAGAACTTATTATGCGACCAAGAATTGGTGAACTCATGTTGGGAACGGTACGTCTTTATACTTGGTCCCATTGTTGCACTGCCTCCCGATGAACAAAATATAATCACCTATTTAACTCTAATACAAAACGTTTTACGTTCGATGTCTTAAACCAACCCGGAGATGACCATTAGAAGGGTTGAGGGTAACTGTTGTCCTTAACGGGAGGCACTACTACTTTTTAAAGATTTTAATTTGCAAATCAAATGCCGTGAGGACGAGGCTCTAGCGGTGACCTGTGTCACAAGTTTGTAGTAGTCATATCACTGGATTAGTCAACTTAACATTATCACGTACCAAGAGGATTCGAATCCCGAAGCAATACTCTCCGTGACCTGATCATCTCCAAGATATTTACTTTTCTGTTCGTTACATTTCTGTTACACACATCACGCACGTTTTTACTTTTCTGTTATTTACTTTACCGTTATTTACTTTTCTGTCATTTACTATTCTGCTTCACAAGCACACAAAACCCACTCACTAATTGATCCGGCTAAACGATAACAAAAGTTGAGTACTGGAACTCGACCGTGTTCATTGGTTCGATACTTGGTTCTTACCTAAACTATATTACGCTGCGATAGGTACACTTGCCTATTGTGTGTGTTTTTAAGTTAAAGTAATTATCATTTTATAAATTTAAAACCCGATCTCGTAAAACCATCATAAAAATATATTTATTATATTTTTATATACTAAAAACGACACATCAAGTTTTTGGCGCCTTTGTCGGGGACACGGTGATTTCAAGAAAAATTCGAGTTAACGGATTAGCCTTTTTAACCTTAACGTTTACTTTTATGGTTTGTTTTGATTATTCCTTACAGCAACTTTAATGGATGACAATTACGAGGGTTGTTATGGAGGATATCAAGACTACTATGAGCACCACTATTGAGATCTGTGGGGAACCACACTACACCCAAGATTGTTATCACTATCAAGGGTATTCCACAGATTTTCACCAACCTTACTAGCAACCATATGAGGAAACCACACCGCCCCAAGATATTCAACACTCAGCTCTAGATTCCGACTCATGGACCCCAAGATCCTAAAAAGCTATCCAAATAGACAACAAGATGACTCCTTTAAAGTCCAAGAATCGGAAGTTATAGTTCCAACATCTCTAGTAAGGTCGAGTGACTCTAAGGAGCAAGAACCTTCCATCTTCACAAGCATGGATTAGTCGAAGGTGAGACCAGATGATTCGAAGGAGAGAGCTACTGTAAATTTACATTCACTTCCTGACTTTTCCGAGGGGCTGGAAGTTAAACAATCAAAGGAGTTAGAAGAAGAATTGGTGGGAATCCTAAATATGGATGCAAAGGATGATGTAATCACCAACAAATAAATGACAATGGTGGCACCTCTTCCTTGCAACAGTGATAGCTGGCCTGTGACCAATCATATCAGTGAATCATTCTATGAATCACATAAGTCACAAGATCGGGCACATCACTCTGAGGACCACTTCTCATGGAAGAAGCAACGTTCATCCAATGAAAATTACGTGACAAAATTATCATACCGGGGTGACCGTCTCCTTTACTACATGGGTTTCTTGAAGTTTGGTCTAGGAAATTTCAAATGATGGTGGCTTGATTTAATTACACCATTTTCTTTAAGTGCTCTTCTATAGAGCATTATAAATTTGGCAGGTTTACAAAAATTTTCAAAATTTCAAATCGATTAATCCAAACTAAAATTAAAACTATAAATAGAGTTTGAAAATACATAAATCAATGATTTGCCCGTTTTAGCACAAAAAAAAGTTGAAAGTATTAAAAATAGAAAATTGGGAAAAATCTTTGATTTGTGAAATTGGGCCACTTAATGGGAAAATTTGCTCGGAACACTAGGACAAACCGCCTACGGCATTTTGCCACATGATCCGGCTCATCAAAACCTTTCCATCCCCTGGTCGGGGGCCCTCTAACTCTAAACGTAGCTCAAGTTATGACCGTTTCAAGTTTGAACACTTTTTACCCTGTTTTTCTCTGTCTAGCTGGTCCAAGATGGACTCCACTAATTCCTGGATCAACTTATTATCATTGTACGCATGGTTATCAAATGGGTTGGATGATCCTCTCCATATTACAAGCCACCCATTTAACAGATTATTCCACCACTTGCACTAAATTGGGAATTCACAAAGCACGTATGGGTCTGGCCAATGACCCTTAAATAAATGTGGCACTTCCGGGAGGCAATCCGATAATCATGAATAAATTGAGAGGTTGGTGCATACGGCAGAATCATGGACCTCAGGTTTGACTTTTCAAATGTAAGTTTCTCATACTTCAGCCCCAGGTATGCCCTCTCGATACTAGGACCTTAGTAGCTTAACTACTACTTTTTTATTTTCCTTATCTGCTTTTATGTTTTCCTTTTTGTGTCAAGTAGAATATCATCACCAGATAGTCTCTCTACTTCTTTGAGTAATCACACTGTATCTCCACAACTTGAGGAATCGAAAACCATATCAAATTTCTAAGAAATTCGATGAAGTATTTGAAGAAACATGTTAACAGGTAGCTGATAGGCACCGCCTGACAGCAGCAATAAGTTTCGGCCTTAGGTTATACACCGAATTGACCGGGGGAGTACCAGTTTCTTTTCCCTTAAAACTTCATGCATTAAATTCCTGCATAGCATTTCATTACATGCATTTGTACATTAATGGCAATGCACAGTTTTAAGTGTTGGGTGGGGAATTAGATATTCAGGACTACTTGTATCCTCAAAGCAGTAAAACTTAGCTTGTGATTTTCTACCCATTTGACTAAAACATTACAAAAATCTACCTTTTGAAAAACCCGAAAAAATTTCAAAAATTTTAAACCGTCTTTAATGTTTAACGATGAAGTTTTGTGCATGTTAATGTTTAAAGTATTAATCCAAGTGATATGTTTATGTCTTTAATCATTCGTCCTTAAAACCACCATTTTGGTGGGCTTTTATTATTGTCTAAATCCGTCTTTATATTTGTGAGTGTTCTTGATTTTAAAGTGTAAGATCGTAAAACCTTTTTAATCAAACTTCTCTTGAAGCGTGTACGTCTTTATACAAGTAGAGATTGATAAGTCAAGGCTTGGTCAACACTATTAAGGTCGTACGTCTTTATACGAACTTATTATGCGACCAAGAATTGGTGAACTCATGTTGGGAACGGTACGTCTTTATACTTGGTCCCATTGTTGCACTGCCTCCCGATGAACAAAATATAATCATCTATTTAACTTTAATACAAAACGTTTTACGTTCGATGTCTTAAACCAACCCGGAGATGACCATTAGAAGGGTTGAGGGTAACTGTTGTCCTTAACGGGAGGCACTACTACTTTTTAAAGATTTTAATTTGCAAATCAAATGTCGTGAGAACGAGGCTCTAGCGGTGACCCGGGTCACAAGTTTTTAGTAGTCATATCACTGGATTAGTCAACTTAACATTATCACGTACCAAGCGGATTCGAATCCCGAAGCAATACTCTCCGTGACCTGATCATCTCCGAGATATTTACTTTTCTGTTATTTACTATTCTGTTCGTTACATTTACGTTACACACATCACACACATTTTTACTTTTCTGTTATTTACTTTTCTGTCATTTACTATTCTGCTTCACAAGCACACAAAACCCACTCACTAATTGATCCGGCTAAACGATAACAAAAGTTGAGTACTGGAACTTGACCGTGTCCATTGGTTCGATACTTGGTTCTTACCTAAACTATATTACGCTGCGATAGGTACACTTGCCTATTATGTGTGTTTTTAAGTTAAAGTAATTATCATTTTATAAATTTAAAACCTGATCTCGTAAAACCATCCTAAAAATATATTTATTATATTTTTATATACTAAAAACGACACATCACTTACCCATAAGGGTATTACTTCTGCCCTTCTCTGATGATCTCCAGGAGCTTGTACAAAGCTACATTGGTCTCCACAAAAGTCCTCTACCATAGTATCTCTTTAATTCATTACCATGTGATCACCGACCGCATCTCATTTATAATTTACGAACACAAAGTCCATATGCTCACAAGTCTCAGCTATTCGTCGTCTCGTCCAGGGAAAAACATCCCTATTTCTCTGGTGTCTCACCTCGACCGAATTCTTCATATGGAACGTGTTCCATGAAGGCCTTTTCGTCACCTTGTTTACTTCGTGCTGAAATCTTCAGCGTCATCACTTTAATCTCATCATGGATATCTCTAGTCCAGCTTCCACGTAACTGCTTTCATCACTAACTCTACAGCTACGCCCATTGGCTTCGTGCTCCGGTTTTCCCGAGATATAAGCATAGGCGTCTCATAATAGCACCTCACTGGTCGCCTCGAAGACGTCAAAACTCCTCGCACCACCTCGATGTATCAACGTCGAGAAAATCGTTAAGATAGAAATACTATACTTGCTCACACTGACCACCCGTCCTATGCAAGACTAAGCGGGTACTACAAGGACACACACCGACACACATAACTACTGAACACACATTGTTCTACACATGTACTAGTAACCCCAAACTCTAAACACACATCACGTGCACACACACACAACTGCTAGATCTGAGTAAATCTACATGCATACAATATGACCTCGTCATTTATAGACACACAAACTCCTGAACCTTATCTCTTACTCACTACAACGGTAGCCTCTGCCACACGTCATCATATACTCACACAGAGTGTACTCGGTCATACCCATACGGGTCGTACCCATGCTTCACGACGACACACTACTCAGTCTAGACACAAACATCCCTAAACATTCGTACACACAAGATATAAAAAAATATCTTAATTTCCACAGGATCTGGTCCTGAACATGCATACCTAAACATAAGGTATGTAGCTACAATTTCCCATAGGACCTCGTCCTGAACATTTATACATACTAAAGATGTATATTTAAGATTTCCCACAGGACCTCGTCCTGAACAGTTACACAAGGTGCAACACACCCCTTACACTTCAGACATCACCTAAACATGACACATAGGTGACACTATCTTAAGACCGTAGACACACACAAGTAATCAAAACTCAGGTCTACACAGGTCTACTCATATAGTCTAATCAACTAAGCTCTAGCATCACGTCAAAGATTACATTTAGTATGAACTCACATTGTTCAAAAGGTAATCACATAATCACACATAAGTAACACTGCACCACTGATAGCAAGCTATCACATATGCAACCATCATCAACTACGGTTTAAACCATCCCATGGCAAGATTCACTATCAAGGTTAAAATCAAGCAATTGAAAAACCAAGAACAAATATTTCGTCACAAAAGTGCCTGACGGCCACTACTCAAAATGCTCTCGTCCTCTCGTGGTAACCACCATTGCTCTAATCACCGAACAAGTCAAAGTTATCACCCACTTGTTCCTCGTCGTCAGATTCCTCCGGTCATCCATTTCCCGATCCCGAATCCTACCTCGGAGGCTGATGCCTAACCGCAAATGCGTTCCTTCCTCGCCAACTACTTCTCCTGTAGAAGGAGCTACTAAGTCCACTCCTCATAACTGTACTGGTAGTACTGGGAGCATTAGGCGTTGGAAGCACCAAGATCACCTCCTGTGCTGGTAGCTCCTGCTCATCTCCAGCTGCCGGTGGAACCACCGTCAATGGAACAGGTAAGATCCGTCTTCTCCCAAAGATAATCGTACGAACATCAGCCGCACGTCTAGCCCGCCATTCTGTCAACCTCCTGATGAGAGCTCCCCGCCTAATCCATCTAGTCCGAATCGTCATGGCTATCAGTACCGGAACAAGATAGAACGTTGGAGTGATTACTATGGGCGTCAAATTCAGAATATGAGAGTAATCATAGGCTGCCAAATCACGGTGATCAAATGCAATCTAGTGGTCCACATTACTGCTCGGATTCTAAACCTTCCCCATCATATTCACACCAGCTTTCTATCTTCCACACACCCTGGATGTAAATGCATCCCACACAACTCACATAGCACCGCACAATAAACTAGCAAGCCATCATATCTATCACAATTGCATACCACACATGGTTTCACACACAATCACTAAGCCATACCGACACACCAAATTATCCCACATAGTTACAATTAATGCTACTCCGCATTAATCAACTCACATCATAGTCTCATTTAATCACATCACACAACTTCACATAGTTCTACATAATACTACAACACATATCACACAGCATGATCCCACACTAGACCATAAATCGCTTACTCACACCAATTATGTCACCTGGTGTAACATTATACCAATAATACTCTACAATTATGTATAACTCAAAACACGTACCTCTTGGCTCGCGGTTACTCGTGGTGGCATTCGTTTCACCCTTGTCCCATTTTCAGTTTAAGTTAAGGCATTTTATTTGTTTAAAAACACCAGCTTTCTCTTAAAACTCGGCTCTGATACCAACTTGTAAGGCCCCAAATCGGGCACCCGACAGTTGGATCTCATCACTAGGTAAACTCATTAAAAACATTTAACTTTCATTTAATTAAATAGCGGAAGTCTTTCTCAAAATAGTATTATCTTTAAACTCATTAATTTTCATAACTTTACCTAACAAATGCATGTGCACCAACCCGAGTAGCCCCGCTCCCAAGCCAAGATACCTAGTCTAGCACACTCACCTACAAAAAAATCTAACGTACATACAAAGTCAGCTACACTGAGTGAGTTCTAATAGTTTAAATTAACAAAAACCAACTCATCTCATTTATTGTTTATCTCCACTCAGGACACTCTTGTCCTAGTAAAATAGTTTTACAAGTTATTATCAAGTAGATAACCCTGTTATCTACCCATATCCCAGAGGATTCATCATCCCAGACTCTACCCACCATTTTAACTCAGTAAGTCTCTCTGACATAGAACAAATTTACTATTCCGATAACACAATTTACCATATATATTAACC
Source organism: Smallanthus sonchifolius (assembly GCA_023525975.1). Lineage (NCBI taxonomy): Eukaryota > Viridiplantae > Streptophyta > Magnoliopsida > Asterales > Asteraceae > Smallanthus > Smallanthus sonchifolius. The sequence goes on along the minus strand of CM042031.1, from coordinate 65,279,107 downwards.
ATACACTGGTTAACTCATCCAACCTCTAGACACCGACCTACCAGTCCTAACCAGGACACTCACAAACCAACTGACTCAACAGTTGTATACCATGTACTCAACCCGACACAACGGTCAATCTAACTCGACACACCACATTGATTTCATCTATTTATCACATCAATATCATCTCATACACAAATACATACCTCATTACTGCACCCTTCTCAGGGTTATACTTGTTAGAGGTCCCCGTCGCTAAACATAGCGACACACTCGTCATCTATGATGACTACCCAGCCACCACACAATGACTATATCATCTACCATACGGTGACTGACACATCACCCACATGATGACTGCCAAATCACACGTACAATGATGACCCCGAAGGACTCCATCCTCCACATCAATATTAGCCGTATACACGGACAACAATGCAGGAACACAAAGAACACGTACACACACATGACACTACCTGGACATATACTACGACTCACCACCCTTTCACGGATCACTTACGTGTGTAACCAAACCCTTACTCTAGACGTATCCTCATAACGTCTAGACCCATTACCCAACTCTTTCAGAATGAGTCATTATACGACACACAAACATCATACCAACTTCTAGCCCATACCTCCTAGGGACACCACATAGACCCATGCAAACACAATACTAGCCGTGTCACAAGGACAATGACACAACAACATACTAGCACCTACATGACTCGTTAATGAACCACATACGGGTTCCTATGCTAACTCTCCTTATATAACCATCACAGGTTCAACTAAATTCCTGACTCACCCCGACTAACTCATAAGATGACACATACAGATCATCACAACTCTTGTTCACTCATCCTAGGGATCCCATAACGACCCTTAGCACATTATTACATAATGGTATCATGAAATGCTTCAAGTTTAAATCATAACTCGTAATACGTCCGTTTAATAAAACATGCGAGTATGTACGATAGCCACAAAACAGTAAAATGTTTAAAAGAGGGGATTAGAAATTCACTGTTATGAAGATCAAACTCTTGCGCTGCAACAGTCTCCTTGCACGACACCCGAACCTGTCAACGTGAGATCACATGGTCAGAGTACATCCTAAACATGCGTCACTACGTAAAAACATGAATGTTCCCGCTACTCGTCTCATCCGCACAACTTCTCCACCATGCAAAAACCCTAATCCACGTGTCTGCTCGAACCGAGTTTCCCAGGTCCCGTTTAGATCCCGCATGCATGCGCGTACATGTTCCACACAGTAAACTTGGCCTCACGGGTCACTCGTACACGAGCCGAGCTCCCCATGCACATTCAAAACTGGCCATGCAAACCCTATGCACGTTAAACCCTAATAAGGTGTTAACCGATACTATCTTCACCCTTGTTCGTCGTCGTGAATCACCATCACCACCATGAACCACCACGTCTCTTCGCTGTCCCCGTTGGCATCCATCTCCATCATCGTCCTCATCGGCCACCGCCGACAGCCGTCGCGCACCACCAACCCGTCCCCATCTTCCTTCTTGTTGTGCCGATGTGGAACACCACCGCTGCCAGCCGACCGTTCCCGCTCACTGCCACCGGCGCACGCTACTGTCGCCATAACCGGTAACTTCCATCTTGCCGTCTTCGCCTGCTCCACCCGTGGCCACCAAAACAGTCGACCACCACCGCCCTCGTCGTCTTCCCGATTACCGTAGACGACTGCTAAAACCCTAACCGGGTTCTTAAACCAAAAACGTAAGCCAAAAGCATAAATAACAAGAACGAGAATTACATTGGCTTCGTATGGAGCTCCTCCGCTCGAGACCACCGCGCCACTGTCGCCGGCGTCTCCTCTTCCTTTCCTTGCAGCTGCCGTCAACGCAACCTAGGCCAAATGTCAGACATTTAAACCCAAGGAACTTTCGTTTGGGTCCTCGAGTTTCTCTATACAAGCGTTTTGATCTCGAATTCTCTTAAAACGACTAACCGTGCCTCTTTCGGTAGTTAAACGCGCCACATACGACAAATCTTACAAAACCATCTCGTTTAAATAAAGAGTCGGGTTACACACTGACCCGACCCGTCAGATTTTCGATTCTCGGGATGTTACAAAATGGCTCCCCAACCTTGAAGCATTTACTGGGCAATCGTTTGTATACGAACGAGTAGTGTGGCTGCAAATCCATGGTGTCCCATCACATATATGGGAAGCTAAAGTTTTTTACTCGATCGCCTCCAACATGGGAAATATTATAGCTCCATCTCATACCTCATTTAACGATGGTTCCTTGATATTAGATATAGTGGGCATCTTGGTGGGAGAAGGCTGGAAGATACCAGACGATATCATTGTTAAATGGGGAGGGGAGTCTTTTCGTTGTTGGTTCAAGGAGGACGGAGGAGATTGGGCACCGGAATGGATTGGTAAGTCGGAGAAGAATGGGTTCCAGATCGGAGTCCGGTGGCTTAGACAATGGCGTCGGGAAACCTTTCGAATTCCAACGAAGTCAAAGTGGAAGAGTCATCGTTGCATGGGGGATGGAACTGCATGGGGAAGGGAATGTCCAATAATGGAAACACTGGTCCCAAGGATGACATCCGCATGTTTCAGTTCATATCTAAAAGAGGGCCGAACTCCCAAGCCAACAAAGAGCTTGCTAGCCCAAATATTGAGGAAATTGCACAAAAATTAAAAGCTACTATTAGGCCTATATCAAGGAAGCGACTGATATGTCACAATTTATACATGTTTTTCATGCATAATTATCCTCATATTTATCACACTTTTAGTCATTTTGATAGGAATTGATGCTTAATTCATTCCTTTTTTAAATATCAGGATAATTAACCTTTGTTTGCAATAACATGAAGAAATTAAAAATCAAGGGGAAATAAGCACCTAGAAGCCAATTGAACGTTAATGCACCCAAGGAGTCAACACAAGGAGTCAAAAATAATAAAAAATTGGAAAGGCACGGTCGTGCATCCCATTGCACGGCCGTGCATTTGCCTGCCACGTGTCCCGTCCTTTCTAAAGCTGCAAGATTCCCTCACGTGCAAGAAAAGGGTACTTTGCACGATCGTGCATCCCAATGCATGGTCGTGCATTGCCCAAATCTTTGCCCATAAATAGCAATCTCATTCCAAGCATTTAGGTATTCAAGATCGGGTCAGTGGAAGCCCTGGTGCTTTGCTAGGGCCGAAACTCTCTCGGTTTTGTTCCATTTTTAGTTTTTTCTTTGTTTATTTCCTTTTTCTAGTTTGGTAATATGGAATGATGCTCCTCATTCAAGTAAACAAGAAGCAACCTATACCCACTCTCCCTTGGTGTTGGATCACTTCCACACATGATCCAAGAGTTAGTGGAGTCACTTGTATGGTCATTCGTGTCTAGTCTTCTTGTGTTACTTGGGTTGGTTAAACTTCGTTTAATTAATGAAGTATTTTAGTACGTTATGTTCTTAAAGACTTTCTTTTTATTTATCTTAAAAAGACAAGAATAAGTAATCTTTAAACCAACTTAATAATCTTAAATCTTGTGAGTTATTTAAGGAAGACTTCTTGTTTGGGAAACTTATTCGAGTTTGTACGGTCTATTTACAAATCTTGGTGCTACCAAGGGTCCGGTTAGTATAGGTTTAACATTATGAGTTGATTGGAGGTTTGAGTATTCAACGAGTCATTCGAGTCTTAGCTGGACCTTGTGGTTCGTGTCGGTATAACTTTACTTCACTTGTGTTGGTACTCAAGGGCGAACTGACCGTGGGAGTCGAGTATCCAACCTTGAGAAGAAAAGTTATATTTATTTAAAATATTTTTACAAGTAAAGACAACTATTTTAAGAATATAACTTGTTAGGTTCGAGCTTTCATAAAGTAGTTTTGTATTTAGAATCGAGTAGTTTTGTTTACGTTTATTTTTAATTTCTATAACTTTAATTTATGTTTTTATTTTTATTTATGTATTTTTTTAATATAATTTTAATTATCAATATTATTTAAATGAATATTAATATAAAAAAAAATGCAATTAATGCTCACACCACACTCACTCACTTGGGTATTTCCCTTGCCAAGTGAGGTTGGTGTGAAAGTTGATAGAGATGACGTGACGCCACATGACAACCACTTTTCCCCTCACTAAAACATCACTCGCTGGAATATACCACATGCTCTAACAAGTTAGTTTCTTCCTGTAAGGATAATCACAAGCTCATGATTATTACATAAAATAGTGTGACACCATCCATGCAGTGAATTGAGATCACGTCTTAATATTATTAACTCAATGAGCAACATGATACATTATATACAAACACAAAGGTGTGTGGATCGATTCTAGAAAAAAGTAAATTATCACGCTACAAAAGCAGAGAATGAGTTAGTGTGATAAGTGGTACGTGTTAACTACCCTACGCCAACCACATTATTTATTTGAAACACATGGACATTAGACACATCTTTTTGAAACAAATTGATTTTATATTTGTATTTATGATTAGTACGGTTAAACATTTCGATTTATCAATATCTATACACTCATTAAGCAATAAGTTCAGACGTATTTATCTATTTCTTGTACACCAAGTTATAAAAATGGAAGGATGCTGAAGTGTAATGAATTATAGACTTCATATTTACTATCAAGTTGTTAAACCTTGTAATGCTTTAAGTCAGTGGCGGATCTAGGAAAAAAATTCAGGGGTATCTAAAATTTCGTTCAGGTGTATCTGGATACATAAAACGGTAAAAAAAAAAAAAAATTCCCGCTGCGCGTCAAAAATTCACACTATGCGTCGAAAGTTGAGGGGTACCGACAGGTACCCCTGCCCTAGGCGTAGATCCGCCCCTGCTTTAAGTATTCAGAGGATTACAGTTGTAATATGACTTTTGTATATGAACAAATCAACCTATCCAGAACAAAGTATTATAAAGTAGTCACATACTTCATGTATTTTACGAATAGGGAGTCACTAATTTCAGAACTAATAATATGCTTAGAACTGAAACTTATCTTTTATACTTTTTATTAAATAAATTAACTAGAATACATGTTATTTTTAATATATTTAAGATTTATTTTAATACTTTTATTGTCTAAATGCATATTTTTATACTTTAAAAAAAATTAGGATAGAAGAGACAAAGTCAAATAAAGAGTGAAAAGAGATAAATAAATGTTATGTTTTAATTTTATCTTTTTCAATGAATTAGTATGTACACATCTTATATGATTTTCTACGTTATCAATCTACTATTGGTTCTGAAACGAGGAGGAATAAGTGATATAAAAATATTCTTTGTGATTTTTTTATTATTAATATATAAAAAAAACGTAAATTAAAATAGAAAAAAGTGACGTGTTTGAACTTGGGTGGGTGGGCCCTACCCTACCGCTATAAATATCTAGCGTCTCCTTACCAGATTCTTCCCTTACGTTTCGCCTCCTTTCGAAGCGTGTTTTCCTCTCTGCCAGGAAAACTTTCACACAAAAGGACTCTCCGCTTTTAACCTAGTTATCCCCTGATTTATAACTTCCGCTTCGATTCGCCAACAGGTACGTTTTATTCTGTTTTAATTTCGTATTAGGGTTCCAAATCGAACTTCAGATCTGATTCAGCTTTCTGAATAAACCCTAAACTGAACACGGTTTACAATACCTTTAAACCACTTCTCGTAATTAGGGTTTTGTCCGATTTACGTATAATATGTTCATACCATATGATTTCGTGATTGATTAGAAGTTCGTTCTTATTACTTTGTGTGGTTGTACGGATATTTGATTTAGTTTTCTGATATCGGAGTTTTTAGAGTTATAGATTTAGCGAAGGTGCCTTTTTTACTTGTTAGTTACTTGGAACGTGGTATGTAGGTAGTCATCATTATCTGGAACGGTATCTATTGCTTAATCTGAATTCTGTTTATTGTAGTATAGAACCTCTGTTAATTAGGGATTTTATCTGATTGGCTTTTCATCATGTTTAAATTTGTGTGTTTCGTGTTAGACTGTTAGTTATACTTTATTTCTGTTATGACCTGTGAATGAATTGAACCATCTGTTAGTCTTTATGCTTATGTGAATATCAATTTAGTTCATGGGAATCTGAGGTTTAAGAGGTATATGCTTTCGAGGGTATCTATCTCTCACATTGATGATGTGGTTCTCATCTATGAATTGAACCATCTGTTAGTCTACGCGCAGAAGCGCAGCGCCTCGAGCTCGTTTTCCGGTCAGATTCCTGCTAAAATCATCTGAACGTGTTTCAACTTGTCTATAAACCCAATCAAACCTGAAATTAACCTAAAAAAGCCTAAACTAGGCTAAAGCATGTCTAAAACCCCTAAAAATGGTATTTTTACACTATGCGCCTCGCTTAAAAAAGCCTTTGCTTTTTTTGCTCCTTGCGACAAGGCTCCGGGCGAGGCCTATGCGCCTTGACAACTATGGTTCTCATTTATTGGAAATGGTTCATTTTTGTTGTGTTTTTTTATCCAATATTGTGTTGTAATTATGTATACTGATTTAAGTTTGGTCACATGGTTATTTGTTTGGTGTAGCTCCTTGAGAATTGAGATTGGTTTGTTCATATGGCTGCTGCTGCAACTGTAACAACTGCTGCTGCTGCTGCTCCTGCTCCACGTTATGCCCCAGAGGATCCAACTCTTCCAAAACCCTGGAAAGGGTTAGTTGATGGTACAACTGGATATCTCTACTATTGGAATCCAGAGACCAATGTTACCCAATATGAGCGGCCCTCAGGGTCTAAGGGTTCTTCTCAACCGCAAAAGTCTTCTTCAGTGTCCATAAGTTCTGCAGTTCAGGTGCAAAAATCTTCACAGCAAGAGAATGGCTTTACTGATGATTATAAACATGGTAGAAGTAGCAATGGTGGATCAAAGCTTTCGTCTGGAACAAGAGGTTATGAAGTAAGTTTTAACTTGCTATTTGATGTTGTGCTTTATTTGTGAATGAACTAAGACCTAGTGCATATTTAAATTTAGTTCTTACGCGGTGCACATTCTGTGAACCTGTAGACTTTTTAGAGCTTCTGTTCGGTCCATATTCTTACGAAGTTCTTTTATCCGCTGTTGTTACTGGTTACATCATAAATGGTCTCATCATCATCTCATCATCATTTCAGTAGTTGATTTTTTCAAGATATTTATGATGTCTTGGTCTTTAGTGTTTATGTAGCTAGTGTGTTAATATAGATAGAAGGGCATGTATTGTAGATTGTAATAAATTCAAACGGGAATGAAAATCACTTGACAATGATACATCTTTTTAGTAAACTGCGTCTGAACATGTGTGTAGTTAAGATAATTACATAAGGACTTCAGTTTAATGATATATCTCGACTGAATTAACTTAGTGGGCACATCATACTTGAGTTCATAATGTTCTTAGTTAAGATAATTACATAAGGACTTCAGTTTAATGGAATAAGTAGAAGTGAGGAAGTCGAATATGCTAAGATCAATATTATATAAATGTAAGCTAGAGTTTTTGGTTTGCACGAGTTAGGAAACCTCTGTGAATTTGTTTCAACTTGTGTTTGTATTGTGGAAATTGTCTTATAATTCCAGACTTCACATTTACTTGTCTTCTTTTTGGTTATGTTTATTGCCTTAGTTATTATATGTTATTATACTAGATTAACTGGTCCATTGCCTTGTTTTATCAGAGTACAAGAAATGGGTCCCACAATTCACACAGCACTTCAAGTGGGACAATTGCTGCTGGACCTGGAGGAACTTCAGGTCGACCATATGGGCCTTCAGGTGGAAGTGGTTTGTCCCCAGATGCTTATCGTCGGCAGCATGAGATAACTGTAACTGTAAGCATCTAAAGGACTATATCATAATGTTTCGATAGAAAATTCAGCAACTCATGTCACTAGATCATGCATAATCGCTTACTGCTTTGAGTAGAATTTGGCATAAACCGCTATGCTGATTAATTCCTCCTTATGGTGACACCAATCTTTAATTTTTTAGGGAGACAATGTGCCTCCACCTTTTACATCATTTGAAGATACCGGCCTTCCATCTGAGCTGCTTAGAGAGGTATGTTTTCTGTTACATTTATTTTTGTTCCTGGTGATAAACTTGGTGTTCTGCAACTTATGTAAAGTAGGTACTACAACTGTTCTATGCATGCTGATCTGTCATTACGGAAGTTTCATCAACTTTCAGACTCATGTTTGCTTTTCCATCTTTACTTTTTTGTCCCAGGTGCGATATTTGCTCCAGGGAGGAGCTAAATGTCGTACGCTGTGCCACCCCACCTTCTTATACTGGGGTTGCATATAATATCTGGAGTACTCTTAAATGGTGGACCAATTTTCCCGAAGGGCTTTCCGAATCATCCATGGTCGTGTGGTGGTTGACTTCCAATGGTGATGATTCAGTTTGCCTGCCACTTGGTCCGTCTGAAGAAGAGGCCTTCCTACACATGGTGGGATTGGATTCGTGGTGATGATGCTTCTTGCATCAATCTTACATGATGATTAAGCCCATAAAGAGCACGAAATCCGTTGCCTACGTCTGCTTACAGATTTGCTTTTTTAGGTACTTGAGGCTGGGTTTACAGCCCCAACTCCAATTCAAGCACAGTCATGGCCTGTTGCTCTTCAAAGTCGTGACATTGTAGCCATTGCGAAAACGGGTTCTGGGAAGACTTTAGGTTATTTGATTCCTGGATTTATTCACCTTAAAAGAGTCCACAAGAATCGTCAAATGGGTCCAACTGTTTTGGTTTTATCACCCACCAGAGAATTGGCTACCCAGATACAAGCTGAGGCAGTCAAGTTTGGAAGATCGTCAAAGATACAATGCACCGTATGTCCTCTTTGGAATCTAAAAAAAAAATTCTTTGTATGATGTAAAAACTTGTTCTGATGTTGTATATCTTTTAATTTTGAATTGAAGTGTTTGTATGGAGGAGCGCCAAAGGGCCCCCAACTAAGAGAGTTAGATCGTGGGACTGATATTGTGGTTGCAACTCCTGGTCGTTTGAATGATATTTTGGAGATGAGAAGAATAAACCTGAGTCAAGTCACTTTTTTGGTGTTGGATGAGGCTGACCGGATGTTGGACATGGGATTTGAACCTCAGATTAGGAAAATTGTTAAGGAGGTGCCAGCACGCCGTCAGACACTTATGTACACTGCTACATGGCCAAAGGAGGTCCGCAAAATAGCTGCAGATTTGTTGGTTAATCCAGTGCAGGTCAACATTGGCAACGTTGATGAGCTTGTTGCTAACAAGGCCATCACTCAGGTACTTATTATTGTACTCCTGTGCACATATTAGATGTTATTAAATCTTCTAATTAAGAGCTTTTTTATGGTTGCAGCATGTTGAGGTTTTGGCTCCAACGGACAAACATAGGCGGTTGGAACAAATTTTAAGATCTCAAGAACCGAGATCGAAGGTTATCATCTTTTGTTCAACCAAAAAGATGTGTGATCAGCTGGCTCGCACTTTGACCCGTCAGTTTGCTGCTGCTGCTATTCATGGAGACAAATCTCAGGGTGAAAGAGATTATGTGTTGAATCAGTTTCGCACTGGCAGGTCTCCTGTGCTAGTAGCAACCGATGTTGCTGCTCGTGGACTAGATATCAAGGATATCAGGTATAAGATTGCTTATTATGTTTACTTGCTCAATTGGATATTTTTATATATTGTTAAAATGGTTAAATTGTTTACAGGGTGGTGCTCAACTATGACTTTCCTACGGGAATAGAAGACTATGTGCACCGAATTGGAAGGACTGGGAGGGCAGGAGCAACTGGAGAGGCTTATACATTTTTCGTGGAGCAGGACGCTAAACATGCTTCAGATCTAATCAAAGTATTGGAAGGTGCAAATCAGCGTGTCCCAACAGAACTTCGGGACATGGCGGCACGTGGTGGTGGGATGGGCAGCAAGTCTAGACGTTGGGGTTCTGGTCCTAGTTATGGGAATCGTGATGGAGGTCGTGGAGGACGATCTGATTCAAGCTTTGGTGGCAGGAGTAGTTGGAACTCTGGGAGGGGAGGAGCCCATGACAGGTACTAAAATAAAACTTGTTTTGTTATGATTCTTCCCCAAATGCAAATCTGGATACATTTTTTACCATTGATTTTGTTATTATTACAGCAATAGGGGTGGTTACAATCATAGGAGCTTCCATGAAAGCATAGCTGGTGCTGGAGAGAAGCGGGGCAGGAGCAGAAGTCCACCTGGCAAATACGGTTCAGGATGGGGTAAGGCCCGCAGCCGCAGCCTCGAGAGATTTGACAAGCCACCTAGATCAATCGGTCCTCGTTTTCGTCCTGCTGATGAAGAGGATGAAGGTCTGATCCGGGATTAAGCTCTGATGGTGGCTCAAAGTTGTCATTTATTCTTTTTTGGGTCAACGAACATGGTTTTGAAAAGGGAATGAATTTGTTCATGTCAACTAGGAGAGATTATTTTAGGCATTTGATTTTCAGACTTCCATCGAAATGTAGATGGTTTGTAAGAACAGGGTGTTTTAGTGTATTCTATATTTGTTGTTGATTGTCATGTTTCAACTCTTAAAAAATGTTGGTTAAAATAAAAAAATTATAGAATTGTGAAACACTTGTACTCTAAATACTTTATGTTCTTGGAACCATTGTGGCAACTGATCATGTTTGTATCACCGAATCATTAACAAAAACAAATTACATTTGTGCTCTCGACTGGAAGCGTATACCACCTGGAACACATAACCGAGGCTTTACTTGTGATATTTTGGCCTGGGATGCGTTTTATGCTCATTTCACCTATCTCGCATGGTTTTGTGCATCTCGTGATCATAAAGGTCGATCTTCCCGACGCTTGAAACACACGGTCTTGCAGGCTATGCTCAATCGCTATAATCTGGCAAGACATGCTCTCTTCACACCCATGGATGGAACTCAAGACCTTCGCACGCTTTGGCAAATATGAAAAAATAAGCTTATGCAAGCTATTGTTCATGATCATAATAACTTGGGTATATTCTGTGAAATAAATGAGAAGGATAAACTTTTAATACACTGTTATTTCATAACATAATCCACTTCACCATCAATGAATTAGTTAAAAATGCTTGTATGGAAACTACATATCCACATGTATCCTAAATTTCCTAATTCTCTGCAATTTACAACCAAAATCCTTTCTTTTTGGAACCTACTCATTCTAATCATCAATTCCATCCATATCAAGCTTATTCAATTAATGTTTACTTAAAAGAGTCTCTCTCTTTATATGCTTCAAGTCCTTATAGAGATCATCAGGAACCAATGGATCAAGCAGCAGTATTCAACTTTCAGATGTTTGGATTGCCATTCGGTCATTCTCCTGAACAAGTTTCATGTTTGAGCTCGACTGATAGCGGGCTTCAAAAGAAAGCAAATGGTAGGAAGAACAAGGGCAGAAGGAAGGGTAGTAAAGGCTGTTGGAAAAGTGTAATCGTTAAAGGACAATGGAATTCCCAAGAAGACAGGTAACACTCCGATCCAGCTTCCACTGATTAACAGTGTCTTGGTGGGCCCCATGAATTTTCCCTAATGATTCACATATTCACCAAAAAAACAAATATATAACACTTAATTTTCTCTATATTTTGTTTTTCTTTCTAATTTTGCAATTTTTTATTTTATTTTTCATTTTGAATAGGATGTGTTTATTTGCAGGTTGTTGGTGCAGTTGGTGAAGCAGTATGGGGATAGCAAATGGTCCAGGATTGCTGAAAAGCTTCCTGGAAGGATTGCAAAGCAATGCAGAGATAGATGGCAAAACCATCTGCGGCCAGATATTACGGTATCCTTTAATTCCACATTAATCCCAACAGGCCAGAAAGCCTCTGGTTTCATTATGCGAATAGATTAAAATTTTATATGATACAAATGTGTTCTTATTAGAAGTGATCATTTTGACCCGTTTACTTGATGGAGCTATAATTTATATATAACTGGTCAACAGTCAAGTTTACATAAAATTAGCTAAAAACAAAATAGGTCATAATGGGTTGAAGGGTCGAAAGTGGCCAGGACTGTATTTAAAATTTTAAATATCTTCTTAAATATCTGTATTAAAAAAAACTAGATTGATACCTTAATATTATAGTTTTTAATCATATAATACATTCCTTATTTATAAAATTCAAGAAAAAGGTAGATAAAAATCTTGGAGGGTCAGGTTGAACGGGTCAAAAGTGGCCCGAAACTTGTTTAAATGCTTACAACCTCTTTACTCAAAAAATTTAGATTAAAATCTTAATCATATGGTTTTAAATAATATTTAAAACACTAGTTACATAAGAAAATTAAAAGAAAAGATGCAGGAAAACATTGAGAGGCCAACCAAATCAGATCCATGATAAAAGAAATATGGCCCGACCCAAACGTATTTTGACCTGTGACCCAACCAACCCATTTTGCCACAGAAAGATGCATGGTCCGAGGAAGAAGACAAGTTATTGATAGCAATTCACAAAGAAGTTGGAAACAAATGGTCAGAAATAGCAAGGAGGTTACCGGGTAGGAGTGAAAACACCATAAAAAACCATTGGAACGCGACCAAAAGGCGACAGCTGTCATCCCGGAGGCGTGGAAAAACCAAGCACCAGTCCCTTTTGCAAGAATACATCAGGAGTGTCCCTTCATCTTCTTCATCTGAAGATCAAATCAACATCAAACAAAATACTGATAAAAATTCACTGGTTGTTAATGCACCAATTGGTCCTCTGCAAACAGGCTTCTCATCTGATGTGACCACAACATTTTCATCTTCTATAGAGGACTACGGTTTAGGTGCTATGTTTGGTTACATACCCGGCGGTCCCGCAGTCAACGAGAGCGCATTGACCGGTTTTGAGTTTGACCCGGTGCCATCTCATTTAACTAGTCAGTTGGAATTTGATTTCCAGAAAGAGAGGGATTTTCTGGAGATGCTCTATCAATAGAAGTCTTCAATAACTTTCTTGTTTTCTGTATGAACCTGGTTTTGACTTGTGTTTAGTTCAGTGGCGGATCTAGGAAAAAAATTCAGGGGTATCGGGCAAAAAAATTTTTTTCCGTGCATTCAAGTAAATGAAACAAAAAAAATAAAATCCCCATAAACTTTAGTTCATGTTCTTACTTTTGGACCGCGCTATATATTAGATTTCTGTATTCTCTTTATGCCTTTTTGGCGGGATATAGAATCGCGTTCAAAGTTTTTTTGTTACCGCTGCAAGTATTGTGTTGTGAAATTGGTATATTCTATGGAATTGTTTTGATTGACAGACTTGTAATCATTTGGTTACATCCAAAATTCAGCTAGCCATGTGAATAGAGCTGCTAACAAGCAGAGCCCAGGAGCTAATTCGGGTTGATCTCGACTTGACCACCTTAGCCTAAGTTTGAGCTCGATTCTATAGCAGAGCCCATGCGTTCATGATTCAATCTTGAGCTCGGTTCAGGGAAGATTTTGAGCTTGAGTTGAGTGTTCCAATAGCTCGAAAATATTAATAAGAAAATATGCTCAATTAAGCAAAGCTTGAGTCAAGATCAAGCAACAACTCAATAAAAACTAGAATGTTTTACATATATATAAACAAATACATGTTGTACAGGGCTTTAAAAACATGATAAAATTTAAGCCGTGTTCTTTTGTATTTAACCATGAGAACCCATCACCAGAAAACTTACGGGCCCACCAATGCTCTGTTCCCTAATGAAACCAAGGAAAGCACAACTTGTACTGGACAAATGGTATTCAAGGAATCAAGAGGTTTAAAGGCAAAAACCAGCGAAAGCTGAGTTCTTATTAACTCAAACTCGGATCTTTATACGTTTCAAGCTTGTTTTAGACTCGAAAGATTGATAAAACTTAAGCCTAGTTCTTATTAGCTCAAACTCGGATTGTTACACGTTTTAACTTTTAAGCTTGTTTTCTGCACTTGAGTTCGAGCTCAACTAAACTAAAATAAGCTCGACTCGTTTTCACCATTTCACTTGTTTAGGTTTAATCTTATTTGTATGGTATTATTTATCAGTGGATTAAGTTATTTTGCTCCATCTTATGTTTCTCCCAAAACTGACATTGAAAACCTGTAAAACTGGTGCTCTTTGTTTCAACATAAATTTTAAAACAAAGTGCTAGTTATCAAGCTACAAGAAGACATATATTGTGCCAAAAACAACTGCTCATCACAATTAGCAAGTCTAGAGGAACTTGATGCAACACATCATGCAACACATTTGAGTCTAGCAAATGTTAAATAGCCGGTGTGACCTTTTGCCTCACTAGACGGTCTCGCCATCACAATAGGTGACCCAGAATTATCTTGTTGCCAATGACTTGCTTCACTTGCACGGTGCTTCCTCTTGCATGGGCGGTGGGACCCAGGAGTACCTTCTTCACTCTGACATTGATCCATTTTCACTTCTCGAACTTCATATGTGCGCAGAAGCACCTCGAATGTTCTAATATCTGCATATCCAACATTTAAATTACATTCATATGAAAAGCTCTCAATCTCCAATATTGACCAATATGCTCTACATCATCAGTTTCCTTTTTTTTTCTCAATCCAAAAGTGCAAAAAATCTAAATTTCAAACCAAATCTATAGAATTAATGATTTATACAGATCCATTCACACATTTTTAAATTAAAGCATTCTTTTTGTACTATTGGTGGCAAAGCGGTCAGGTCAGGAAGGTTGGGTACCAAGCCAAAAAAGATGATTTTTTGTATGGGTCGAAAGAAGTCAGGTTGGGTGGGTTGACCCAAAAGCACGTTTTTCTCCAAAATCTTTAAATTTTCAATAAATAACTAATGATTACAAAAGTTATATAGTAGTCCATTTTTTTAAAATAAAATGATTTATAAGGTATTATGCATTAAAAACACACTTAATTTCAACATCTTTGTCTCATCTGATCAATTTCCTTTTAGCTGAGGTTTTTCACTTTACCAGTTTGACCCATTAGAGAGTAAACATAACCAGGATCAACTCATTCATAAGTAATGAGTCGAAATTGCCACATCTACATTTAGTTAAAAGAAAGTTTTCAAGGTCTTAAAAGATGAACTAATCAATACACTGGAGTCAAGTTTGTAACTTTGAAGAGGGAAGGAGAGTTATGCTTGTATACCAGTAAACTTTGATGTGAGAGTTTCAGATGAACGTTGTACTTGTTCAATGCAAGGCGAGAACGAACACAAGACTCCATCTGGTTTCAACATTTCTCCAGCAGAAGGTATAGCAAGCCACGGCTGCGGTAGATCCAAGAACACAGCATCTGCAACACCAACTAAATCCTTCGGAAACCCCTCACCCTGAATATCTCTTACTCCCACCGTCACCAAACCACTAATTCCCGTCTTCTCAAAATCTTCTCTAGCAGCCGCAGCCCTCTGTTCATGAAAATCAAACGTATAAACATGTCCTGTAGGAGCAATAGCCCTAGCTAGTGAAGTTGTCAACGATCCACTTCCAGTCCCCGATTCAAGCACCACACAACCAGGAATCAATTCTAAATACATGACCACAAAACTTATATCTGCAATGTAAAGGATTTGAGTTCTGTGGCTCAAAACTAACGTCCATAGTTCCGGAGTCGGAGCCAGCAAGTACACAAAACCACCCTTGTGGCTAGACACTTTGCAGCCATACGGTTTCCCGATCCAATCCGAATGTTTAAAAATGCCAAAACGGTTCTCGAGAACAGACTTCTCACATACTTTTACAGCCTTCATGTTATCATGTTTCTCATATACTATAACCAAATCTCCATCACTAATAGTCCGATTGAACGATAACTTCTTTGTAGGATCAGTAAGCAACATCTTTTGAGATTGTGATATACAGACTACCAAATGGCTCCTATGGATCTCTTGTTAAAATATGTGTAACTGTACATTTAAAATTCCAAATTTTCATGAATTAGTACATGTTTTGTTGCAGAATTGAATCAATGGCGTGTTCAATTGGAAAAAATATATGGTTTTTGTATAACTGAAATTGGCGAGAATATATATCAAACGGAGAAGCGAGATTTCTGATCTGATTATAAGCTCTAGGGTTAATGTGTGTACCTGATTCAGATTCCGGCACCTTCTATCAAATGCCGATGTGATTCAGCGGTTGAGATTGTTCTTCCTTTTCTCCCTGCTCCAAAATTAGGGCTTAGGGTTTACGTGATGGGTTCTTCGAGCGGGTAAGTTTAAGTGAGTTACTATTTGATCCTTAGACTGTTGATAAATAGGGCTTAGGGTTTAAGTGATGGGTTCTTCGAGCGGGTAAGTTTAAGTGAGTTACTATTTGATCCTTAGACTGTTGATAAATGACAATTAGGCCCTCTAGATTTTGTGCGTGACCAACTAACCCCTAAGTTGTCCTAAACGTACCAAACCCCCCTTCATCTTTACTTGTTGTAATCTTTCCTTTTAAGTTGTCGTATCAATAATATTCTCTATTTTTACACCAAAAGACTAAAAAATACCCCTTGATTTTATGTTTTTGGTGTCTTACTCGTGATTCGCAATTCATTTATAAATAGCTCAATAAAAATCATTCTATTTTAGTTTTAGCTAATTTCATTTCACTCACTCTAGTTAGTTGGCTCATCTAAACTTATAAGCCAAATTCGAGTTAAATATAGTTCGCTCAAATAAAATTTCATCATTTGTTTTCATTGTATATCGGTAGTTTGGGATATTGTGTCATTTGACACCTGCATAATTTAATTTTTTTTGTTAGCTTGCTATTTAGACTTTTATAATGAGAAACATATAAAATTATTAAAACTATAAAAAAAAAAACAAGTCATACTCAGTCATCGAATCATGAGTTAACTTGAGTCAAATACGAGCTTAGCTTCGAGTTCAAATGAGAGGTTAGGGTACAAGGGACACTTCTCGGGTAGTGCAATCGGGTAGTTCGGGTACCTTGGCTACACTACCGCAAGGGTGGCGGGTACCTCTCACGGGTAGTGCAATCGGGTATTGTACCCGCCACCCGCACGTGATTGTGGGTAAAAATTGGTAGGGTTCTTTGGGTTGTGCCCCTACCAATTTGAGTAGGTTGTAAGAGACTTGAGTAAAAATGAGGTGACAATCTCTCATTGGTGGGATCCCATTTGATAATTATGGTACTTAGGGTTGTGCCCCTTGTACCCTAATCAACAAAGCTGTCTCGAATAATATTGTAGTGGGTGAGGGGTTGGGGTGTAGTGGTAAGAGGAAAGTCCCACAACTAAAAGATTGTGAGTTCTAGCCTCATCCAAGACACAAAAAATAGAATAAAGTTTGCCGTTCAAAAAAAATATAGTAGTACTTACAAAATCCAAACAACATACACATTGTGCATTATGTACAAGTCTCCATAGCAATGTTGATATCACCATGATGTAAGCATCTCTCTCCAACTAACCAACGTCATTTTTTCACAATTAAATAATACATTCTTTTTATTTAGTTTATAGTAGTTTATGCTACTAAGAGAATTTGATTAATTCTGTTGTACCTTTGTCTATTTTTTTTAAATAATATTTCTCCATTTCTTTATTATAAATTTATATTGGTAAATTTTATTAAACAAATAAGAATCAGATCGAGACTAAACTGGCTACAAATTAAAATTGAACAAGTATTTGTGCCCCAGCACGTTGCGGCCAGAATTAACTTTATAGCAAACAACCAACCATACGTGCTTAAAAAGTTTAAAACAAACAGTTACGGGAAATTTTTTTATTAAATTTCTTAAACAATAATACAATTATTTTTAAAACTTTTAGATATTAATTTTATTTTATTTTTAACTTGACAAAAAAAATAATTAAGCAAAGATTCTTTTAAAACATTAGAAAAAAATTCATCAATTTTTAGTTATTGAAGATATTATGTTCAGATATAAATTGATTTTATTGAAGATAGATTAGATATTAATTGATTTTATTAAAGATATTATGATAAGATATTCATTAAATATATTATGACCAGAGTCTGACAATGCACATGCTTCCACAGCCAACTTGACCCCCTTGTTTGTTTAAAATCAAATACCACAAACAACTCAAATCATCTTCATTTTTCTTCCGGATATTGAAGGGAAACCAACCAAAAAAGCTCATTCGTATATGGAGTGGGTTAGAGTAAAAGATTGGACTAATCAAATGTCGTGCAGTTGCTGACGGTACGAATAGGAGGAGGATGGTGGCGGGGATGAAGAAGAAGCAAGCGGTTCACGACCATCTGAAACTAAAGGCGTGCGGTTGCTGCCAGCGTGAAGAAGAGGAATGATCGCCGCCACGCCACCAAATGTCGTTGTTCTTGTTTCCGGCGACGGAGAAAAAACCATGCAAAGGTATGTTAAAAAAGTTATGAGCGTAAATAAAAAAATTCACTTCGCAAGGGTATGTTCAATGATCACGATCTATTTTAAAGTAAAAAAATCAAAATAAAATAAAAATTAGAAAAAAGTGTGTTAAACTTTTTAAAGTAAAAAAAATCACAATAAAATAAAAATTAGAAAAAAATGTGTTAAACTTTTTATACATAATATAAAAAGGATGTATGTAATAAATTAACAATGATATAAATAAAACATATTTAGGAGTAACGTTATAATCTTTATTACTTAAAAGTTGTTTCTATAAAAAAAAAACCCTAATGGATCTTCATCAGAAAACTTAACCCCAAAAATCACCTCAGTTTTGCATCTTACCATTTCCCAATAAAAGTGATTTCTATGTATTCGTCTTCTTCATCCCCCTTCTTCGAGGGTGTTTGTGAGTGTGGTGGGAAAGTGCTTATTGACTTATTAGCTTTTCAAAAAGCCAATAAGTCAATAAGTCATTCCAAAAGCCAGGATTTCTTGGCTTTTGAAAATGGCTTATTGACTTATTAGCTTTTTGAAAAGCTAATAAGTCAATAAACATTTTCTCACCACACTCTCAAACACCCTCTTCGTATTTCCTTTCTACCCTCACTTTCTTTCGTTTAGCTTCTCAAATACCTTACCCAATACCCAACTCCAACGATCCATAAACACCTGTGATTATTCATATGGCAAATAGATTTGGGACGAAACTTACCCGGTCCAAAAGTATAAAGAGGATTGTCCGTTTCTTGGTCCTGGTTTCTGGTGCCACCTGATGGGCTGCTGGATTTTGGGTGTTTAAATGGCGATGCAGCCTCATAGATGTGATTTACCTAGGTAGGGGTTCAAACGTTGTCGTGTCTGTTGGTGGAGACGCCGTTATCCACCGTAGTTGTGGTGGCGTTTGGCGATCGTAGTTGTGGTGGCGGTCGGCGGAGACGCCGTTATCGTCCACCGTTGTATACGCTTTTTAAGAACGATGGCGATGAAAACATAGTTATGGATGATCCATGTAATATCCCGAATTTTTCTGACTTCTTGACACGTCTTAAATTCTTGAAAATTTGTTAGTTTATAATTTTATAAATATTATATATTTTTATACTAAAATTTTATAAACTTGAGTCTCATAAAGATTATAAAATAATAAAACTTATCAAACTTATTTGGTTTTATAAAAATAAAACATGTTTAATTGTTTATAAAGTCCGGGGACTAAAACTGCAAATTTCAGAACTGTTTAAAACTTAAAATTTAAGTTTTTACATAAAAGAATAAAGGCTGGAAACTATAGGGACTTGTTGTGTAATTTACGCAAACTCCCAGACCCAGAACCGGTCCTAGGTTCGAGTCCCGCAACACCCGTTTTTCGTCCCTTTTCACTCGAAATCGTTTTCCCGTCCGGATTCGTTGAACCTCGGGTTCGCCTCCCGCATGCGACCGAAACCCAACATCCATCAATGCTCGACTTCGAGTTTGGCACCCGCGTGACTCGCGATTTAACACATTCGGCTCAACCTCCACCTCCCCAACCGTTCACACATTTAATGCCCAAATTGGCTATAAATACCGACCTCCGTAGCTCATCAACATCATCCCAACACTTCTTCACTCTTCAATTTCACGCATTGGGTTCGCAATTCCTCGTGTTGGAGCGGCGACCGCCGACGAGCTCGGTGAGGCCAATCTCCCTTGTTTTCACATCAATTCAGGTAAAACTTATGCTCAATCAACTCGAAATTTCCTAATGATCAAAAGCCCTCTGTTTAATTCCATTAACAGAGGGCTAATCGTAGTGTATTTGGTGGATTTCGATTCTAGGGTTCATACGATTTAGGGGATGCCTTGGGTTTGTGTTTAAGAATTTTCTTTTCCACGTTTTAAACTAATGAAGCAGTAGTCGGGATGGTCAGTGTGCTTGGGTGTGGGTGCGACCCGGACAAGAACCCGAGTTCGAGTCCGGGTAAACCGATTTTCGCCCCTTTTTATCTTTTTAGCCTTTTAATCAGTTTTAATACTTTTAATAAATTTTATAAACTCTGTTAAATCTTTATAAACTTAAATATGAATTTTATTTATACTTTTACATTCTGGAACCATTTTATTTAATTTAACTTAGATAAAAAAACTTATAAAAAGTTAAATCTTTAAATACTAAAAATCTATAAAAGATACTTTTAGAACTTTATAAAATTTATACAATTTTATAAAAACAGAAAACCTAATTTACTATTTAATTTCTAGTAAATGAATTCTTTTGTTTTAAAACTTTAAATAATAAATTATAAACTTTAATAACTTTTATAAAATCATAAAAGTTATACACTTGTACAGTTTATAAAACCCATGTCTTATAGAAAACAGAAAACTTGTGTTCATTTAAAAGCAAATGTTTTCTAAATTTATAAACTTTATAAAACTTAAATAGAAGTTTTAATATTAAAACGTTTATAAACTTATATATAAACTTAAAATACTTATAAGCTTATAATTTAAGACTTTATTACTTATGGAAATCTTTACACCGTAGGATATTTATAAACTTATAGTCTAACATATAAAACTTTATAAACTTATCATTTGAGACTTTATAGACTTATGTTTCATTCAAACTTTAAAAACATCTATGAACTTATAATTTAAAATATAGGCTTTACAAGAAATTCTATTTAACCTTTTAGAAGCTTATAATTTCGTGTTATTTATTTGAACTTATAACTACATTTTAAACAATGTTCATTTACAAGTTAAATTGTAAAATAAACATTTGACACTTAAATATTTAAATAAATCTTAAATGGTTTATATGGATTAATTAAAATAATTATGTTTATAGATAATTATTTGACCTTAATAATTATTGATCCATAATAATTATTTAGTCTCTCACTTGAGTTATTAATTTATAAATACTTCGAAAACTATCTTGATTACTACCGAGTTTGTGCAATTAATAATTGTGAGACTTTTTAATAGTTATTCTAAACTATAAACTTATTAAACGTTGATATTCAAGTCTTGTGTCATTCGTTCAAAACCTTTATTGTAAACTTGATTTAAACTTCATAAACACAATCGATCCTATCTCCCATTGGAACCCTAGTCAAATCCTGAAATCTTAGAATTCTTGTCCAAGTCTTATAAGATCATACTTGAAAATTTAGACTTATATTCCTAGGCTTATTGTGAGGATATTCTCCCTCTCAAAGTCTTGCAAACTTACTCTTATCGGATACTCTTCATCAATCCATGTGAGTATACTTAGCCCTTTTTTTTCTTTCTATTCTTTTGGGGTGAAACATGTTCAAAACTTTAAACTTATACAATTCTTGTACAACTATGACTAGATGTTTATTCTTATGTTAAACTTGAGACTTGTATGCTTAGATTAAACTTAAAACTAGCACATTCATTAACTTTGATCAAGCCTATGGTAACAATGATAGATCTATTGCATTTGACCAATCCACCTTGATTGATTGACCCCTTCGGGGGGGAGCCCTTGGTGATTGTTACTGAATTAAACTTTAAACTTGAGACTTATAAGGGTAACCTGCGGGTTATGCCTAAACTTGGTTGGAGGGTTGAAGTGCACAATGTTTAAGATACTTGTTTCTCATACTTACATTATAGAATGCATATATCATAGTGAATTGTAATTCTTTCCAAATACTTGTTAAACTGTGTCAAAACCTTTGTATCTCACCAACTATTTTGTAGTTGACAGATTCTTTCACGTGTTTCAGGTTCTATATCATGAGACTTGTTTGTGATCACATAGGACGCTTTGGACCTAGACTACTTATTAAATAAATGTTGTATACTTGTTATTTCCTTTGTATTGAACCTTTGAATCTATCTATTAATGAAATATTGAAACTTTAATAATCAACCTTGTGCTATTGAACAACCGCGTCCGCCCCGACGTATAATCCGCCGTCGGTTGGGGTGTGACAATCCATATATTTGATTCAGTTTTGAAATATACAGGACGCCTGCGATTACATATTTCCTTTTCTTCTTGTTTGCTATTCTGCAATTTTGATTTTCCGATTACTATTACAATGGTAACCAAAGGTATTTATAGATGTCGGAGAGTGGTTGTGAACCGTTTGCGTTGCTTCACAGGGAAGACGTGCCGGTTGTGGGTTCTGCAAACGTAGCCGGAGAAAGGTTGTGAACCGTTGCGTCGTTTCACCGGGATGTGTAGATGACGGTGACGGAAAAGAAGACGGTGATGGTTAGAGATGACGAAGTTTGAAAGTAAAACGATGGTAACTATGTGTAGATTACGGTGCGGAAAAGAAAAGATGGAAAAAAGGACGGTTCTTGTAAAGGGCGTTGATAAATGGTTACCGGCAAAGTTTAAAATAGTAACGGCGTTAGTAGCCGTTTCACAAAGAAACCACGCTTTTTAAGGTGTATAAAATTTGAGTGCTCAGGGACAGTTTCACTAATAAATAAAATTTCAGCATGGTTATGATGTTTTAAAAATTTTCGAATACACTTTTCCAACGTGTTTTTTTTATCTACATTTCGATGTAAGTTTTGCTTGAAAACGGAGTTGCACATGATAGTGTACAAGTTGTCTAAACACTTACGTACAACGTTGTTATGCATTTTTTTAACTCTTTACTTTTTTTAAACGGTTTTGCTTTCGTTTTATTATTTTTTACGGTTAATTTGTTTTAATAACTTTGTTACCGTTTCGTTTTTCTTTATAAAGTTTTTGGATTGTTACTAACTATTTTGCTGCAACGCGTGAGTTTGAGTAAAAGTTTTGTTTTTTATATAAAGTTTCGAATACGTTTATTTATTTCGTAAACGATAACTTTTTTAATGGTTTCATTTTTCTATATATATCTTTAATATTATCAACGCTCTATTAAATGTTTAGGGCTTTTTTATGTATTGTGTGTTTTATCGTGTTACTATGTGAGTATGTGTGAACGCGCTGCAATGCGCATTACTCTTCTTAGATTTTGATTTATTTAACGGTTTAGCTTTTTTCTCTATAAAGTTTCGAAATCGTTTGGTGTCCGTTTTTTTTTTTACCTTTTTAGAAGACTTTGATTTATTTAACAATTTAGCTTTTTTTTTAGTTTGAAGCCGTTTAACATCCATTGTTTAATGTTGCGCGGCGTGCGGCGGCCGCAACGTGTCGGGTAAGTTACTAGTCGTTATTAATTTAGCGATCAAGAACCACTACCACCACCGCTACCTAGGGTTCCGGAGGCAAAAGGCAAGCGACAAAAAATGTTTGACTTGGGTAAAAAAAAACCCTAACTATCACCCCTAATCAAGAACCCAGCAACGATGAACAGTGATAGCGACGATGAAACGACTTATAAGAAGAGAGAGAGAGAGAGAGAGAACTCACCAGCGTATCAAAGAATCCTTCCGTCGGCGGGAGGAAAACCGAAAAAGAGGACTGACAAACGTTAAGTAAGCGTTACCAGAGAACACCTTCGTCGACGGCATGAGAGCCCGCTTGAATCCGACTCCCTTACCTCCGATGATGCCGTCGACGGTGCTACTGGTCGCCGTCTTCCTCTCCGCCAGTTGCCCTCTCTCTGTCGCTCTTCTCCAGATGAACCTGCTTCCTCTCCTTGTCTGTAATTT
Source organism: Smallanthus sonchifolius (assembly GCA_023525975.1). Lineage (NCBI taxonomy): Eukaryota > Viridiplantae > Streptophyta > Magnoliopsida > Asterales > Asteraceae > Smallanthus > Smallanthus sonchifolius. The sequence goes on along the minus strand of CM042031.1, from coordinate 65,255,135 downwards.
TGAACGCAGTTGCAGTTGTACACCATGCTTTAATACCTGTACTTTACTGTTCATGACGTTGATGATTGTAGTACTTAATAATTCAAACATCAAACCTCATTTAACGCTCCAACTTACTGTTTTATGCTTCATGGGCTATGGGCCTTTTCAAAGATTTGTTCAACAACCCACCCATCATTATATCCGGCCCATTTATAGTAATGTCCAAAAAGACTTATCACCAATAGATTTCTCATGCTTTTTTGGCCCTTCACTTGGATATCCTATGGCTATGGATAACTTAGATTTAGTATCACATTTCAATTTTTTAATAAACAAATAAAAATATCTAAACCATAAAATATCTAAGCAATTGCACTTTTTGGTGACATCACCAAGATATTTACTGGACACGTATATAAACGTGAGCTAAACAGATATAACATAAAAAGAGAAGAAGATATGAGGATCCAAATCCATAGGCTAACATATTCATGCCTTCATTTCCACCCTCATGGCCATAAGCTACCATGCTTACATTGCAATCCTCATGCCTTCATTAGAATGGTAAGTCATACACACATACATTCATACACACATATACGGTAAATGCTTACTTATCATCGAGATATTTACCTTCTTAGAATGGTAAGTCTTTTTTTTCACCGAGTTTGGTTGTTGTTGTCTTTTTTTGTATTTACAGGTGCATCATTTGATAGAAAGGTGCATAGTTTTTCGTATGGGTCGGGATGAATGCGTGATGACGCTTGCTAAGCGTGCTAACATCAATCCTGTTGTTACCTCTACAGGTTTAGCTATTTCGTTATAAGTACAGTGTGTATATAGGTTCGGTTCAGATACAAAGGTTTTTTTCTATGAGAAGTGTAGGAAAGATTTTGGATCATTAATCAGACTAATTCAATAGATAAGATTAAGTGGTGACACCATTATAATAAATAGTTACGAAAAATAAGGATGGAATAGCAAAAAAAGGAATAGCCACCATTGTTAACTTTTTTGAGGTTAAATCTAGTTCCACCATTTTTTTTAAATCAAATAATTTTTATATGGTTTATTATTATTTTTTTTAAATTATACCATAAAATAAAGAATTTTATTATCTTTAATTTGATACAGTTTGGAAAGAGTTGTTTAAAGAGAACAGGGTCTTCTTTGAAGCGTACTCTCGACGACGTATTCTACCAAGCAGTAAGTCTATGAATATATACTCAATATTTTTCATTTTTCTTATTATTAGTTTTTGATTTAGAAATTACAGGACAACCACAAGAGACTAGTAATTGAAGAACATGGACATCATGGAGGAGGTGACATTCGTTAGTAGATCTTCATTAGTATTTTTTTTTTACTTTATCACATGAATTGTTGGAATTCAATCGAATCGAATTGAAATTAATTTTTTTTTTACTTTCGTGTTTGGCTTTAGAATTCGTTTGAAATGGAATTGAAGTCGATAACATGTTTGGTTGAACAATGAAAGTAACTTAAATTAAATGAATTTCCTTAAATTTATTAAATTAAAAGAATTCAACATTTCTCTTGTGTAACAGAGGAATTCAATCAAAGGATTGGAATTCACCTCCACTACCACCATTGTCGCAACAGTCACATCAAATTTTATTTTTTTAGCTTATTTATAAACTAAACATGATTATTTTATCAATTAAACGCATTAGAGACGTGATAATTTCTGTTACATCAAATTTCGTTTTCTTTGATAAATTTAATCCCAATTCCTTTAAACAAGTTCATTGAATCAAACCACCTAAAAGTTTTTAAAAGAAAGCAAACCAATTAAAGTGTGAAGCCGGATCAAGGACTAGTAATGATAATCAATAAAGTGCAAAACAAACAAAGATCAAACACAAGAACACATACCGTTATATGATTCGATCAATATGTTCGACATGGAGACGAGCACGAGCAGTTGCGTTATATCAAATGATTTATTAAGTGCAACAAGCACACATGATTATGGATACAGTTTAAACTATAAAAGTATGGGCTTAGCTAAAACTTTAGAGTATGGTTAGATTTCAAGTGTAAATTGAGACAAGATGGTTGGGAATTTTTTTATTATGATTAATTAAACTGAAAAAATTACAACTGAAAGAACTATATATACAGAATTGAAAAAACCGAACAACCCTAACTAATTTAACTAACATAGTTAAATACAAAGTGCACAACTCCCAAACTCATGCGCAACTAGCTTAGACCATGTGCATCTCTAAGACCCAAACAATACTTCGTGTGCATCTCTGAGATCCGAACAGGCCCTCGTGCGCACTTGTGCGCACCTTTGAGATCCGGAAAATCCCCTCCCCCCCAAGTTGGAGGTATGTACAAGCCCAACCTGGAAATGAGATCCGTGTGTTGATGACCAACAAGACTCCTGGTAAAAAGATCTGCAAGCTAATCGGTGGTACGAGTGTGAGTCAAAAGAATTAAACCATCTTGAAGTTTCTCTCATACATAATGACAATTAAACTCAATATGTATAGTACGTTCGTAAAAAACTGGATTTTTAGCAATATGAGTAGCAGCTTGACTATCACACTTGAGAGGAACAGGAGTAAGTCCAAGTACATAAAACTCAGATAACAAACATGTTAACCAAGCTAATTCGGTTGTAACTCTATTAATGGAACGATATTTAGCCTATGCAATGGACTTCCAAGAGATAGGTCCCCCCCCCCCAAAGAAATGAAATAATCAGTAACAAAACGCCTTGTATTAGGACATGAAGCTCAATCAGAATCACAATATACGGCTAAGGAAAAATCAAGTTTATTATTAAAGAATAAACCATGTGAAGAAGAACCGATGCTTAACTCAGCTCCCACATTTGTGCATGGTCTAATGAGGGGTCGGATCGCTTCGGGATCTGATTTAAGCAGCCTTACCCTATAGTTTGTCTAGGAGGCTGTTTCATACGTCTTGAATCCATAACCTCAAGGTCACAAAGCAACAACCTTACCAATTGCTCTAAGCAGCATCCTAATGTGGGACACATAGATCATTCATGAGTTGACTGAGAAACTAAACAGCAAAAGCTAAATCAGGTCTGGTATGAGTTAAATAGTTCAATTTCCAAACAAGACGTCTATAATCTAAAGCTTTATCAAGAACTTGACCTTCATTGGCTTTGAGCTGAACATGCAATGGTAGAGGAGAATACACATGGAGAATATCCTTAGCATGAAATTCAGTCAAAAGATCATTGGCAAACTTCCGTTGAGTCAGAATAACCCCAGAAGCAGTCTTTAAAACCTCAATCCCTAAAAAATAGTTAAGAGAACCAAGGTCTTTGATCTGAAACGTATAATGCAAGAAATTCTTTAAATTGGTGATTTTTGTGTCATCATTTCCAGTTAGTAAGATATCATCCACATAAACAGTCACATACACAACAAATTCACCCATAAACTTTGAAAATAAGGAATAGTCATGTCACACCCCAACCGACGGCGGAAACGTCGGGGCGGGACATGTAGACTGTTCATAAGCTCATGGTTTACTAAAGTTGTGATAATTAAACAATAACTTTTAATTTCATAGATCAAGTAATCAAGTACAACTCTTACAAGAATAAAAATACATGAGTAACTTTATTAAATTTAAAACTAGGTCCTCAATCCTAAGTGAAGCGACTTGAAATCTTAACTCAAACACTGTATCTGAAACATGATAAAATGATAGGGTCAACTATAAATAGTTGATGAGCATACATAGGTTTTGACATCACAAGTAAAGTTCAAATGTTTTGTGTACAATTCATATGATGCATGGTTTATAAAGCATTTATGGAGAATCTAAGTTAAGCTAGATGCACAAATGAAACTTTGTAATTGAAGGGCATAACAACACATGTTATCCTGATGTAAATGTAGGGCATAACAACACATGTTATCCTAATGTAGGGCCTAACAACACATGTTAGCCTGAAGTAATGTATTTGTGTTTGCACGTGTATATAATGTATATGTAGCCTTAACAATTAGCATTCAAGCATAAAGCACAAATAAACACATATAATCATATTGTAGAATTGTACGTGTGTAATTACAAATAGTGTTTGAATGTAATCATGTTTCACCCAAAAAATATACAAAAGGAAAAAGGGGCCTATGTAAACTCACATGAATAAGTTGTGTAGATAACACGAGCAAAAATGACGCACAAGTGATTCTCAAATCACAAGTTTAACCTAGAATGAAATGTATGAACTTGCATTAATAATGTGCACGGAGTCTAAGTCATGATCAAATGTTCATCGGGTTTGATATGTGTGGATTTGTACAAGGGTTGTGTCATTTTATGTGAATGGATGTAAGTCAACAAAGTTTGATATGTAAAATTATAAGTTCAAAAAAATAATATTTGTCTTTATGGTTTATGTCTAATTAATTTAGATAAATAAATTCTTTTAGGGTTCAAAGTAAAATAAATAAATCTATTTTATTTATTCATTTTATAATAATGTGTCAAACTATAGGGTAAATATATATATATATATATATATATATATATATATATATATTAGTACATATTAAAACCCTAAATAAATTTGTTAATGTAAAAAGATAGTTAATAAATAAGTTTATTTATTTATTTATTTATTAAAGTAATATGTTCTAAAATAAGGAATGTAGTTATTAATATATATATATATATTTAGAAAGAATTTTATTTGTTTTAAACTCTAATATGTATATATCGTTAAATAGGAAAACAAATGATTTATGAGAATGTATTTTTATAAAAATCTTGTCACACATTTTTTTATAAAATTAGGAAATTAAATACTTGGTTTTAAAATTTAATAATTTGATTTAAAAAAAATGTATTTTTAAATGATTAACAAGAGATTTTAAACAATTAAATTTGTAAAATAGATGTTTTATGTTAAAAATTGTAAAGTATTGCTTTAATCTGATCTAAATAAGATTGGGCTTATAAAAATATTTTTTATACAATTTTTGGGGCATTAAAATCGGTTTTTAAAAAGATAAACAGGCCACCCGGTTCGAACCCGGGTGGTTCCTGTGTGGGGAGAGGGTGTTACCGCTGGACCAAGGACCCAATTGCTTAATAGAACTGGCCTGAGAGTGTATTAACATGAACGGAACAGGGGCCGGGTCCAGGACAGTACACGTGCAAAACGGCTGTGGATTGTGGGTTTCGAACCCACGCCACCGGGTCCAATGGTGCAATGACTTAACCAGTTGGACTCGGTGGTTTCGCTGGTATAGTATGGAATTAAAAATTTTAATGCGCTAGATCAATCGAACCAGAATCCGACTTTGAATCCGTATAAACAGGTTATGGATTTCAAAGAGAAATCGAGTTCAATCCCCTCTGTCTTGTGAAATTGATAGAGGGCTTTTGATCGCCATGAGATTACGAAATGGTAGGCACAAAACTTACTTGATTTGATTGAGGGTCGAGTGTTGTCGGCTAGATAGTCAGACTCGAAGTTCTTGAAACCTGATCGGAGTCTATAGATGAAATGCGGATCAAATGGGTATTGAGAGAGTTTGTAATGGTCTATGCGAAGGTGAGTGGTGAATTAATTCGATTAATTTTGTGTTAAAGGTGGGTTTCGGTCATTTGTTTGAAAATTGATAGCTGTGAACGAGGTGAGTGGTGAATTAATTTGATTAATTTTGTGTTAAAGGTGGGTTTCGGTCATTTGTTTGAAAATTGATAGCTGTGAACGAGTTACGCGTTTGTTCCGGTCAATTAGCAATAGATTTGGTTACGAATGGGGTCTACATTCATACTGGAACGGTTGCGCGTGATTTACGGTCTTCATAACATCAGAATCCCTTGATTGGAGACTGATTGGGACGCGGTTTGACTTGGGAAAGTCAAACCGTTCGAATTTGAATTCTTGTCGCGGATTGATTGAATTGGAACCCTAATTTGGGCATGGGTTTGGGCTAAAATCAACTACACATACCTGAGGAATCCGTAGTGAGTTCGATTTTGATCGGATCCGGTCTTGAAATGCAAAAATGTTGGTATGTTTGACTTTGTTAAGTCAACGGGGTTGTTTGACTTTATGGTCAAAATAGGTCAAATTGGTATGTTTAAGGGTAAAAAATCGGGGTCAAAGGTCCAAATTGAGGGTGAGGGTTCAATAGTGGGGCTCAAAGGTTCAAATGAAACTAGAATGGGGTTCAAGACCCCTTTATTTGATTTAGATTCTTTTTTATTATTTATAAGAATTGTTTTTATGAAATTTATATATAAAAAAAAACATAAACATCAAATGTTTTAATATATTTTTAATAATGGTAATGTTTCCATTTTTATAAAATTACGAAATGGTTTATTTAACAAAATCCAATGGATTTATATATATATATTTGAATATTCATTCATAAATAATTATATGTATATTTTCGAAAGGCGTACAAGTTTATATATATATATATATATATGTGTGTGTGTGTGTGTGTAAAATAATAAGTGATGTGACTTGGTGAGTTTGAACAAGTGCGAGAATGTTTGTGTTAACTATTTTCTTACAAGAGAAATAAAATAATTTTATGGTCTGAAAAATCATGGATGTTACAGTCTCCCCATGTTATGGAAATTTCGTCCCGAAATTTAACTGGTGGGGGTTACTGAATCAGAAAAGATGAGGGCTCGGATTCTAAACGAGCCTTGACTGTCAGTTTGAGGAGTACAATCGATAACGAGATTCAGGTATGTTTTTCTCAAGGCCAGGCACGCATGATGATAGTTGATTTAGTTTAAGAGATTTAAGGAGAAAATTGTCGTAGAATATTTTAGACTCTAAAGGTGATATGCATTACTTGGAATGGATTTGATGGTAACCGGATGATCAAGGTTTGTTTTAGATGTAATCTAACATGTACATGAATTGTTAGTGGGAAAGAGATTTCACAAACATTGGCCCGTCAAACAACATAAAACTTTACGTGGGAAGAACAATGCTACTTCTGATTTTATGACAGGAACACTTGTATATATGAAGTATCAGCGGCGTATCCACCATGTCCTTATCATATCACATTAGTATTGTTACTATATTCCACGATAGGTTTCATGTTATAACACACGACAGATTTCACTATGTCTTCCATGCGCTGATTTTTTTTATAATTACGTGTGCACCCGTAATTATCCAAATCGTTGCATGGTCCACATAGTTCATCCTATTGTGTGTGGGGTCCAGGGGGTAACACAAAAACACTTAATTCGTAACTATTGCTTTCACGTATGTGTTGCTAACAATAACTGTGTCCATAGGTAGTAGAGCCAATCAGGTACTAAAGAGTAATAACGTGGCATAATTTAGGGTTCCATAGCTTCCTCGTGTTTGAACAAGAATACATCAAACCCCGAGTAGCTTTCATGGATAGGGTGAATAGTCATGCCTTGTGTATGATGTACTTAGTCAATTACAACAATGTAAACAATCTAATTCCGTGTATAATGTAAACACTCATGTTTCATATATGATCTAGTGTTAGGCATGTTGTAAGCAAATAGGTTTCATGTATAGTGTGAACAATTTGGTATCATGTATAAGCAAATATGTATAATGTGATCACTCTAGTATTATGTATTTTTTTGAATATGTATTGAGTCTCATGCGTATCGGAAACTATCGGATTTTGTAGGCGATCTGGTGTGTTACTTGGCGTTCATGTACAATGTAGGTAGATGAGTTTTAACTTTTAAATTCGTTAGTGCTTATATGGACGGTTAACGGCGAAATGATTCACTTTCTGAAGTTGGCTAGCAAGCTCAAGTTTATAGTGGCAAACCGTAGTAGGTGTAAATAGTTCCGACAATGACAAAAATAACATAAAGGATTACAATGCATAATTTATTCTAGACTAGATCCCTATTCGACTCCATCTTGCACTAGCTTCAATTGGTTTCATCTACTGCCTCGGCATTGACTTGAGTTTCGTTAGTGTTTATGTTGAAGGCACGCCCACGAGCACCACCTTGGTTTGCATTGGCTATCCTTGGGCATTGGTTTTTGAAGTGGTTTGGATTACCACATTCATAACAAGCACGCCCATTAGTAATGGCTGATACAGCTTGATTGGCAACTTGGTGATTGGCTCGGTTCCTTTGGTGGGTTTGACTAACATGTGATCTGGATTGACAAGTGTTCGCTACATGACCATACCTTCCACAATTGGCACATAGACGGCATGGCATGTTTGGGAAGTGGTGATAGTTGCACATGTTGCACAGAGGGTTGTTGCCCGCATATGGTTTCTTATTATGGTTTTGGGCTAGGGGAGCTACTTGGTTGATTGGTACAGCAGGGGTAATGACAGCAAAGTTACATTTCTTATTGGAGTGAGGAGGTTTGGGTTTGTCTTCCTAAGAGGGTTCAGAAGAGGTTGTTGGGTCAGTGACTTTCTTTGCGCCTTTCCTTGTTAGTGTACCCGCCTTCACATGGTTATCAGTTAATGTGACAGCTAAGCGGATAGCGTCTTCAAGAGTAGCTGGATTTCTTCCTATGACTGTATCTTGGATTTTCATGGGTAGACCACCGATGTACTTCTCAATACCCCGAGTCAGTGGGGTGACCATGTGGGGTACCAGAAGGCTTAACTCGTGGAAACGAGTTGTGTAGGCTAAACTTTCACCACTGTCTTGGATAAGATCCCAAAACTCAGCCTCCAACTTCTTCATTTCATTACGAGGACAGAATTCCTCGGTCATGAGTCTCTTAACTTCATCCCATGGCAAGGCCATGGTCACATCCACACCCCGGTTTCTCTTCTCACCATTCCATCAAGTGAGTGCCCGTTTCTGAAAGACGCCGGTGGCATAGCGAACCCGGAGATGGTCAGGGCAATCACTGTTGAGAAAAGTGCTTTCAATGCTTTCAAACCATTGAAGTAGGCCCGTAGCCCCTTCGGTACCATAGAACTTGACGGGGTTGCATGAGTTAAAGTATTTGAAAGTGCATTGGGGTGGGTTGGCACCACCACCACCACCATTATTAGCACTGCTGTTAGTGCCGCCATTGTTGTTATTGGCCTGAGTGAGTTGGTTCACAAGTTGAGTGAGAAGGGCAGCAAGGTCATTGTTGTTGTTGTTGGTCTCGTTGGCGCGACGGGGAGGCATATTATAGATTTTAACAAAACAGGAGGAAAGATATAAGAGGTTGTGAGGATTTCTTGGATATAAACCAAAGAATAATTTAAAACATAAGTATTCATAGTTTGGATTGCACTCAAACGGGGATAGTACCATTTGAATACTATGACATATTAGGGTTAATAAACTTATATAACTTCCAAGGAGACATGCTTTAGCCTATAGGTAAGCACTCATCCCGGTAATTCCCAGGAAAGCATACGGATCCCTCGGTTGATTGGGATTTATATGAAATGCTTTCCTAGACAGAATAACCAGAATACAGGTGTCACCCTTCCAAATTACATGTGTCCTCTACTAGTTAACAAAGTTTAAAACCCTAACGAGGTATGAAAAGAAGTTTAATAGACTTATGACGTTCCACATGCAATGATGGTAATGACATAGTAGTAAGAGTGAGGCTTAGGATAAGGGTAAGGATATTATTGTTTTTAATTTATTATGTAGGTGAAACCTAATAAGTCACATAATATATTAAACATGTAGCACATAGCATGTAGCATATCATAGATTCATAGAGCATGGCATAAATGGGTGTCCTAAGGTTATAGTCTAGGTTAAAAGTGTCTAATAACCTAATTCCCTATAACCAAGGCTCTGATACCAATCTGTCACACCCCAACCGACGGCGGAAATGTCGGGGCGGGACATGTAGACTGTTCATAAGCTCATGGTTTACTAAAGTTGTGATAATTAAACAATAACTTTTAATTTCATAGATTAAGTAATCAAGTACAACTCTTACAAGAATAAAAATACATGAGTAACTTTATTAAATTTAAAACTAGGTCCTCAATCCTAAGTGAAGCGACTTGAAATCTTAACTCAAACACTGTACCTGAAACATGATAAAATGAGAGGGTCAACTATAAATAGTTGATGAGCATACATAGGTTTTGACATCACAAGTAAAGTTCAAATGTTTTGTGTACAATTCATATGATGCATGGTTTATAAAGCATTTATGGAGAATCTAAGTTAAGCTAGATGCACAAATGAAACTTTGTAATTGAAGGGCATAACAACACATGTTATCCTAATGTAGGGCATAACAACACATGTTATCCTAATGTAGGGCCTAACAACACATGTTAGCCTGAAGTAATGTATTTGTGTTTGCACGTGTATATAATGTATATGTAGCCTTAACAATTAACATTCAAGCATAAAGCACAAATAAACATATATAATCATATTGTAGAATTGTACGTGTGTAATTGCAAATAGTGTTTGAATGTAATCATGTTTCACCCTAAAAATGTACAAAAGGAAAAAAAAAAGGGCTATGTAAACTCACATGAATAAGTTGTGTAGATAACACGAGCAAAAATGACACACAAGTGATTCTCAAATCACAAGTTTAACCTAGAATGAAATGTATGAACTTGCATTAATAATGTGCACGGAGTCTAAGTCATGATTAAATGTTCATCAGGTTTGATATGTGTGGATTTGTACAAGGGTTGTGTCATTTTATGTGAATGGATGTAAGTCAACAAAGTTTGATATGTAAAATTTTAAGTTCAAAAAAATAATATTTGTCTTTAGGGTTTATGTCTAATTAATTTAAATAAATAAATTCTTTTAGGGTTCAAAGTAAAATAAATAAATCTATTTTATTTATTCATTTTATAATAATGTGTCAAACTATAGGGTAAATATATATATATATATATATATATATATATATATTAGTATATATTAAAACCCTAAATAATTTGTTAATGTAAAAAGATAGTTAATAAATAAATTTATTTATTTATTTATTAAAGTAATATGTTCTAAAATAAGGAATGTAGTTATTAATATATATATATATATATATATATATATATATAGAAAGAATTTTATTTGTTTTAAACTCTAATATGTATATATCGTTAAATAGGAAAACAAATGAGTTATGAGAATGTATTTTTATAAAAATCTTGTCACAATTTTTTTTATAAAATTAGGAAATTAAATACTTGGTTTTAAAATTTAATAATTTGATTTAAAAAAATGTATTTTTAAATGATTAACAAGAGATTTTAAACAATTAAATTTGTAAAATAGATGTTTTATGTTAAAAATTGTAAAGTATTGCTTTAATCTGATCTAAATAAGGTTGGGTTTATAAAAATAGTTTTTATACATTTTTTGGGGCATTAAAATCGGTTTTTAAAAAGATAAACAGGCCACCCGGTTCGAACCCGGGTGGTTCCTGTGTGGGGAGAGGGTGTTACCGCTGGACCAAGGACCCAATTGCTTAATAGAACTGGCCTGAGAGTGTATTAATATGAACGGAACAGGGGCCGGGTCCAGGACAGTACACGTGCAAAACGGCTGTGGATTATGGGTTTCGAACCCACGCCACCGGGTCCAATGGTGCAATGACTTAACCAGTTGGACTCGGTGGTTTCGCTGGTATAGTATGGAATTAAAAATTTTAATGCGATAGATCAATCGAACCAGAATCCGACTTTGAATCCGTATAAACAGGTTATGGATTTCAAAGAGAAATCGAGTTCAATCCCCTCTGTCTTGTGAAATTGATAGAGGGCTTTTGATCGCCATGAGATTACGAAATGGTAGGCACAAAACTTACTTGATTTGATTGAGGGTCGAGTGTTGTCGGCTAGATAGTCAGACTCGAAGTTCTTGAAACCTGATCGGAGTCTATAGATGAAATGCGGATCAAATGGGTATTGAGAGAGTTTGTAATGGTCTATGCGAAGGTGAGTGGTGAATTAATTTGATTAATTTTGTGTTAAAGGTGGGTTTCGGTCATTTGTTTGAAAATTGATAGCTGTGAACGAGTTACGCGTTTGTTCCGGTCGATTAGCAATGGATTTGGTTACGAATGGGGTCTATATTCATACTGGAACGGTTGCGTGTGATTTACGATCTTCATAACATCAGAATCCCTTGATTGGAGACTGATTGGGATGCGGTTTGACTTGGGAAAGTCAAATCGTTCGAATTTGAATTCTTGCCGCGGATTGATTGAATTGGAACCCTAATTTGGGCATGGGTTTGGGCTAAAATCAACTACACATACCTGAGGAATTCGTAGTGAGTTCGATTTTGATCGGATCCAGTCTTGAAATGCAAAATTGTTGGTTTGTTTGACTTTGATAAGTCAACTGGGGTTGTTTTTACTTTAATGGTCAAAATAGGTCAAATTGGTATGTGTAAGGGTTAAAAATTGGGGTCAAAGGTCCAAATTGAGGGTGGGGGTTCAATAGTGGGGCTCAAAGGTTCAAATGAGACTAGAATGAGGTTCAAGACCCCTTTATTTGATTTAGATTCTTTTTTATTATTTATAAGAATTGTTTTTATGAAATTTATATATAAAAAAAAACATAAACATCAAATGTTTTAATATAATTTTAATAATGGTAATGTTTCCATTTTTATAAAATTACGAAATGGTTTATTTAACAAAATCCAATGGATTTATATATATATATATATATTTGAATATTCATTCATAAATAATTATATGTATATTTTCGAAAGGCGTACAAGTTTATATATATATGTGTGTAAAATAATAAGTGATGTGACTTGGTGAGTTTGAACAAGTGCGAGAATGTTTGTGTTAACTATTTTCTTACAAGATAAATATAATAATTTTATGGTCTGAAAAATCATAGATGCTACAAGTCATTTGCAGACCGAATGTAACCCTTTGTTTTAAGAGCATCAAAAAGTTTCTCATACCAATGCATAAAAGCCTATTTTAGACCATAAAGAGATTTCTTGAGTTTCAAAACATGATTGGGTGATGATAATGTCATACATGAAGGTGAACTCATATATATATCTTTATCAAGATCATCATACAAGAATGCATTATTCACATCCAATTGATATAAACCTCATTGTTTTTTTTAGTAGCAACAACAATAAGACTTATAATAGTTTTCATTTTGACAATTGGAGAGAACGTCTTATTGTAATCATTGCCAACTTTTTGAGTATCCCCATGAACGACTAAACTGGCTTTTAACGCTCAACAATACCATCTGCATTGTGATTCACTTTATACACCCACTTGGACTTGATGGGCTTTTTTCCAGCAATCAAATTCATAATTTCCCAGGTTTAATTATTTTCTAAGGTTGTAAGTTCTTTATTCATTGCCTCTTGCCAAGCAGGATATGTAGCATCTTCTTGATAAGAAGTGGGTTCTTTGATATTATCTAGATTAAGCAAAAGGTGTTGAGATTATGGGGACAAATCAACAAGATTGACAAAAGAAGAAGCATTACACACTTTAGTGGTAGAATGAAAATAAGGAGAAGAAGTAGATGCAGAATTACAACACATAATCCTGCAGAGAAGAAAGAGGAACTGAAGTTCGAGTAGATCTTCTGACCGAAACATATTGATTTTGAGAAGTCAGGAAGGGAAAATATGTTCATGAAAAATGACATCCCTAGAAATAACGATTTGACGAGTATGAATATGATAGAACTTATATCCTCTCTTCGCAAAAGGATATCCAACAAATACCCAAGATTGTGTTCTTGGTTGAAACTTGTCTCGACCTTGTGTAAAATTTGTGGCATAACATACACATCCAAAAGTCATTAGATGAGTATAAGACCGACATTTTCCAAAAAGAACCTCATAAGGAGTTTTGTCCTCAAGAATTTTTTTTGTGGGGAAAATATTAATCAAATGTATAGTTGTAAGAACACAATCTCCTAAAAACTAATAGGTAACTTAGATTGAAACATAAGTGCTATAGCAGTTTCAAGAAGATTCTTGTGTTTTCTATCAACTACACCATTTTGTTGCGGTACCCCAAGACAAGTAATTTGACGAATGATGTCTTTTTGTTGGAAATATTATGTGGGATGAATCCCGAAACCTAGTTCATAAGCATTATCTACCTTATGCATTTCATATTTGTATTGAATTGTGTTTCAACCATTTCATTGAATCCCTTAAGGACAACAAAAGCATTACTTTTGGTGGTTAACAAGTGTATCCAAGTGGTTCTGCTGTAATCATCGATTGTTGTGAGAAAGTACTTGTAATCATCATAAGTGTTAGCCTTATAAGGACCCCAAGTATCAATATGAATCATATAAAAAATCTGAGAACTAACCTTGTTACTAGCAGGAAAGGGTAGTTTATGTTGTCTAGCTTGTGGACAAATAGTGCAATGATCAAGAGAAGAATCATTATTATGAGAAGCAACATTCATTTGCTTGAGTTTATACATTGGCAAATGCCTAAGTCTATTATGCCAAGTTCGAATAGAAGCAATAGAATTAGAATGAGATTTTGGAACAGAAAATGAATCGACAAAAACATAAAACAATTTATTTGGATCCAAAAGGTAGAGTCTATTGATCAGATCACCAAGAAGTCAAGAACCATAGGTCTCTTCAATGAAGGGGCCTACAAAAAATAAGAAGTTTTAGAAAACTGAACGAGACCTTTTGTATCTTGAAAAAAATTAGGAATAGACAATAAATTGTGTTGAAAATGAGGAACAAATAAGACATTTGAAATGAAAAAATCTGATGTGAGATTAATTGTTACAATTCCAACTTTTGTAACAATTAAGATATGACCATTAGGAAGTAAGACATAGGTTAGATGAACAAGCAATTAAATGTTAAAAAGAAAGTTTAGGTCAAATACACATGTGGTTACCTGCACCAGCGTCAATAATCCAAGTTGTTTTCACTTGAGTGGAATTGCAAGCTATCATACATGCAAAGTTGGCAAAACTAAGAGATTGCACATTTGGGATTCCACTATTGGTCTCAAAATTATCAATACCACTTTTCTATAAAAGTTATACCAAAGCAGCATGATGTTTTGCAGTTAAACCAGGACCTGAAATATAAACAGCAGGACATAGGCGGCTTAACGTATTCTTTGGCCTAAAGCGAACTTTGAAATTGAGGCTTTTTAGTGAAAGTTTTTAAAATGTAACTGTATATAGCGTCAAAAGATATAATATTAGTGTTTAGGTCGAATGTTGTTATAGTAACCCCATAAATAAACCTTCAATTATTGTGTTACCTCTTCTTGTTTCTCTTTAAAAACACAAAAAAGTTGTGGATTATCACATATATTTTTAGATTAGAATATAGATTAAAATAGTTTTTTTTCTAATTTTTTGGGACCCTTAAAATTTGGGACCCTTAAAATTTAGGGGCCTAAAGTGGTTGCTTTTGTTGCTTATACTGTAGAGACGTCCCTGCTGCAGGGATGTCATTATCATCCACAATTGCATTAGCAGCTAACCTCTTGCTTTTGGTAAGCTTGAAGTCCTTTGGAAATCCAACTAGCCAGTAACACTTTCTAGCGGTATGCATAAACTTCTTGCAATGACTGCAAATAATGTTCTTTCTATTATCATGTTTTCCATCAAACTGCCTTAGAATTTGAGTTTTGACATTCATAGATGCACTTTGAGAGTTAAACTGAGCAGTAGATTGAAGCTTTTCATCCTAAATTAAGATAGCATAGTGTCACGACCCTCCTAAAACGCAGATCGCTACTCCAAGATTCCGGAATTTTCTACGACACTAAAAAATCAAGGGTCGTTGGAACTCTCTAGAAACAACTCCAAAATTCTGGTCTAAAGTGGGCTGCCTAGAAGGCTCTAGACCAGCCTTGAACTAGCATATAATACCAAGATATTTCCAAGGAAGATGCCAGAAAACATGGACCAAAGAGGACTGCAATGGAAGCATCTAGATCAGCCTTGAAAAGGCTTGAAACGCTAGATATTGTCTTGGAACTTTCTAGATACTAGCTTGTAATTATCATGTTTAGAATAGCCTAGAACAAGAACCATCTAGATCTGCCCCAAGTAGTATAAATAGGTGATATGGGGCTCATTTGTAATCACCTGGCCACTTCACATCTCTACTTGCGTACTTGTAAAACACTGTCAAGTAATATAAGCGTTTCTTTGTAAACTAGCAATCTTTGCATTCTCTCTTCAACGTTTCCGCTACACACCAACTTTGATCAGTATAATCTAGCATCAAAGGCTTAACTTAGATCAATCTAAGTACCGCACGAGAGCTGAAATAATCATTATGTGACACGTGGTATCAGAGCACGACGATTCTTCGGGATGGCATCTGACACAACAAAGATTGTGAGCACCAATGCTGGAGCTGAAAACCGTGGTGTAACATCCCAGAAATTCGTTATCTATTGGATCGGGTTAGTGAAGGAACTGAGTCTCTTTTAAACGGCTTGAACTTTTAGGCTTTCACGTAAAGCTTGGTTTATCAAAGTGATAGGACCCGGGTAGCCGTTATTGCAAAAGTTCAAGACAGAAACGCGTAAAGTGTATTAGGAGGGACCCGGATGTAAACTGAAATGGTATGAATACCATCCTTGCGCAAACCCTAGGCCATTCGGCCTAGGCTAGCGTTGAGCGGCAACAAGAAAACGGGAAGAGGAGAGGGACGATCGGTGGAGGAGAGTTCACGACGAATACGAGTGGATACTTCACTTCCGATCAAGGTAATCCTCATACACTCCTTTTACGCGTTTATTTACTTGTTTGATGAATAGCCGATTAGGGTTATCGGGTTCTTGGCCATAAATGACGGCAGGGGTGGGGCAAGCGATGATGGTCGGGTGTGGTGGTAGCATAGGAGTGGTGTTAGGGTGACTGGAGGAAGCGTGGTGGCAGTGATGTGACGGCCGGTGATGGCCGTAGGCGATGGAGGTGGAGGCTACGGATGGTAGCGGGTTCTGGGTTTTTCCAGAATTACAAAACCGGTTTGTGTGGAAACCAGTTTGGGGCACAACCGGTTTGGGTTGGAAAATATCGAACCATATACAAACCGGTTTGGGGAGGTTGAAATCGGTTTGGACCGTGTTGAAACCAATTCAGACCGGGTTGAAATTGGTTTGGGAGTACGAGGACACGAACTGGTATACGGCCCGTCGGTTTGGGTCAGGTTGCCTAAACCGGTTTTTTTTAGGTACCGTCTGGTTATAAACTGATTTGGAAATCCAAAGCAGTTTTTTTGTCCATCTCTAGGAACAGTTGAGTAAATTATAAAACCATAGAACGCCACCAAATTAATACACCCATAACCGATTACCGTTCTCATGGGAACATAAATCTATCGCCTAAGTATCGATACAAAAACATGGGACCGTGTCCAGGACTCTAGGTCTGTAATGAGTTACCGAGTATGTTTACTCTATTTACTTGGTGTGATATTTGTGTCAAAAACCTGCTTGCAAAATCCACCCACAAAATGTCTTCTCTACGTTTTCTTTTAAAGAATATCCTTTATACATTTTTTTAATATCCCCTCTTATGTTTTCTAATTTAAAATGGAAACAATTGAAAATAAATTATTATTTTTCACAGAGAAGTAAACTTCACAAAATTCTGGCAAAATAAAATATCATTTTATAACAAAGTGTCACCTCCATTTAATAAATATTATTATAAGGACTGGATCAAATCGATTGTGTCCACGAGTCCACTCATTGACCACGGATCCTTACAAACAAAGAAAGAATCATGAGACGCCATTCAGATTCCACACATTTCCATTTTCGATCTTCCGCCATCGTCAGAATCTCAAAAATTAAAGGTAATTTCATTTCACACCTATACTTCTCAATCGCAAATCATTTCATTTGCCTTTATCTGTTTGTTTTGATTTCTATGCGAGTTATCTACTGGCTTCAATGTATGATTTCAGCTAGGTTTTATATATCTTCATTCATAGCTCAAAATCTGTGTTTTTAATGTAGCTGGATTTTTGATTTAGACTTAGGTTAGACTCAGGGAAGATTGATTTGGATTATATGAGCTGCCATTAAGCCTGTGTTTATTGATTTGTCAATCAATGTTTAGTAGCATGATGTTCCTTTTTGAAATCTGTTTAAATTAGAAATCAATGGTTTGATCAAAGTTTCATAATATCTTTTATCTCCTTCAATTGAATCTGAAGTTTTATAAAAATAAGATATCTGTAATTAGTCACAATAATCAGTTTTGAGTGTTTATGTAAAAGTGATTTTGAATATAATTCTCTGATTATTTAGGGTTAAAATAAGCAGATTTAGAAAAGCAAGTAAGAAGTTGTTGTAACAAGACTGATTATTTAGATGAATGTAAAATTACTTGCCCATCCTTAGCTTTAATCAAACAGATTATCTGATTTTGATTCTTCAAATCGAAATGATCACTTCCAAAATGAAAATCCACAGAAACATTCCCTTCATCCATCTCCTCGTTTATTATAGAGCTATACATGATCATATTTGGAGTTGAGAGTTAAGACTCATGGCAATTTGTTTGTAACAATGTTCCAAGGAGTTCTTAAGCATCATACAAACTTTAACATGGCTCTGTGTGCTTTCTACAGGATGGTGGTTTCTAATGGTACTACTAGCCTGGATTACTGGCTGAATTGGAAGTTCTTACTCTGTTCAATATGGGTGTTTGGTTCAATGGTTATAGCATCATTTCTGATTTGGCTAAATGAAGTTTCACACAATTCGAAAACTTACAAAGAGACGACTCGGCTAGAAAGGGATTGGGATTTGTATGATCGTGAAGCATGGATGCCATGTGTCAAGGAGATACACCCTGCTTGGTTACTGGCTTTCCGAATCATTGCATTTTGTTTGCTTTTTTCTGCTTGCACTGCTAATGTTGTTATAGCTGGCACTGACTTATTTTACTATTATACTCAGTAAGTCACTATATATATTCACAGAATATATATGATTGTTCGCGTTCACAAAATTTATGCATTCCTGTATTGCAAGTTTGTGATTTTTCCTTGTTTTTTTTGGCTAGGTGGACCTTTACCCTGGTTATTTTCTATTTTGCGGTAGGTCTTTTCCTTCCCCAAGTTCTTGTTTCACTTAACCATGCTACATTTTCTGTAATTATATCGTATAGTCTGATCACACTAAAAGCTATCCACTTTGTGCATTCAATTTGCATGAAGTTCATACCCTTTGCATCGTTTTTAACCTATTTGAGCTCACAAAAGTCCTCAAATTCCTTTGCAGTTTGGGTCACTGCTATCAGCCTATGGATTGTTTCGGCGGCATAAGATGTTTACTGTTTGTAGCTTAGATGTAGATGCTCAGCAAGCAATTTATGAGCCTCTTAATCATGAAGATTTGGAGAATGCATCAAATCAACAGGGAGGAAGTTGTTCCTTGCTAAGTGCTGCTTTTTGGGGCTATGTATTTCAGATTCTTTTCCAGGTTCATCAACCATTTTAGAAGTTTTGAATTTCTCTAAATGAACAAGATATATTTCCCTATGCTTTTGTTTGCTTGTATGGGTTTTTAATCTCATTATGAAAAAAATTACAAATATGATATGTTAGATGACTAGATGTGCAATCTACAATTGAGTTTCTTGTGTTTTAGCTGATAATTTACTTTTTTGTTGTACACAGATGACTGCTGGGGCAACAATGCTAACAGATTCTGTTTATTGGCTTGTGATTGTCCCATTTCTTACCATCAATGAATACCCAATGAGTTTTGTGAGTACTTGCACTTTTCCTATCATCAATAATTTCAATTTTCATTCACTTATTTTACACTTGGTTATTGTTTGTAAAAACTTACACTTTGGTTTCTGCTATGTTTTAGAAAAAAAGTATAAAGTGGATAGAAGAACATTGTTTTGCAAATTTACCTAGTTGCCCATTATCAGTATTACAAACTTATGATATCTATTTGGTTTACAAGGTTGAAGGGTATTTTAGATGTACAATAAATAATCAACTTAAGCTATTGGTCAAACCAAAGTCCAAAAACTGTAACTTTCATAGGACAAACTAGGCAGCATATGCAGATCAAGTTTTTCTAAACAAAGGAAAATTTCTTGCGCCTTTTGCGTATATTAAATCATGATATTGATGCATATGATCTTTTATGTATGTGTCTTAATTTGATTATTTCTGTTGAGGTCTATCCTGTAGAGGTACTCAAATTGGATCAGTGATCGATTTCTAGGTTTCGTCGTAAACCTAATTGGTTACTTCCAACACCATCTTTTCTTTTATCTCGGGGGAAATACGATCGGGAGGGGCGAATGTAAAAATAAGTTCATTTCTCCAATTGAGGCTTACAGAAACAGTAAGGAGATAAATCCCTTTTCAACATGCTAGTTTTGTTCAAGATAGTCTGTCTGCTTTCACTAAGACCTGTTTGCAAGGCAGTTCTATCAAATCTAAAATGGGATTTTTAGGGTGTATTTCCTTTTTCTTGTTTGAACATTTTGTTTTTTCGTTATCATGCCAGGTGACAGTTCTTGCACATTCACTTAATCTTGTTTCCCTTCTTGGGGAAACAGCCTTGAATAGCGTGGTAAATTTTTCTACCATTTATTTTCTTTTTTCTTTTTCCCTTATGTTTAATTTGCGTTAAAATAGTGTTTTTCTTCTTTGAAATGCTTGTTTCAGCGTTTCCCATGGTTCAGAATTTCATACTTTATCTTCCTTACCGCCTTTTACGTGATCTTTAATTGGATTGTCCATGCCTGTGTCGAAACTTGGTATGTTGACCTTTTCATCTTATGTGCATTTCGACATAATTTTATTTTATCCTGTCTTATATCATATTTATCTTCCTTCCAGGTGGCCATACCCGTTTCTCGACTTATCCATGGAATATTCTCCATTATGGTATGTATTCTCAGACATCTGAATATTAGCAGTCTTACAAGAAATCTATTATGTTATGTTATACAAGTGGTTTTTTAAATGCTTACTTAGACATCATACATCAAACATGCCCTCTGTATCTGTCACACATTCTATATTTAGCTTTTCACGGGTCCCATTTATTTTTTCCCTCATTTTCATTCTCCTCAAGGCGAGGCACGCATAATGAAAATGTTTAAAAGCCTAAACGGATAGGGTTATTCTCTTGTATTAAGAGTTCACATCTTTGCTCCTAAGCACTTCCTCTGTCTTATGAAACTTGCAAACACTTTCCTTTTTTAAGATGTCATGTAAAACTTGCAAATTGCAACACTTTCCTTGTTGGGAAAGTTTTATGTTGAAATGACTTTTTTGTCCATTAGCATCATTATAAGTAAATTATGGGTATTAACTTGGGTCCATAAGATTACTCTATTTGCTACCATATATTCTACTAAACATTTCAATCTCTCTTTGAAACATGACGCGTGCAGGTACTTGGTGGTCGCGTTATTGCATCTTCCATGCTACTACATTTTTGCACTTATTGTGGCAATCAAGTATAGGGTATTGGCTAGATGGTTTCCCGAGTCATATCAATGTTTGAGATAACATCTTTCTTCAAGATAGCACTTGTTCAACTGGAACCAAGACCGAATGGTTGATGTTGGTACAAGATGCTTAAGCCTAAGAACACATTAACAGCAAGGTTTCCTTACATGATGCATATCCTACTCACGCTCGAGTTCTTTCCTCGATATACTATTCATTCTGGCTCGGATCAAAAGGTGATTTAGAATATATTGTCACATTATTAAATGATTATAAACATTGTGTATTCTTTGGAAGTTTTGAAAGATTTATTTGGAAATTGGCAAATACCAGTGCACATTAAAAATTGTATGGTTTACCGTTGCTATTTACATTACAGTTATGCCGCGTTTGAGAAATATTTGCCTAATTTCCAAATCTTGACTGTCTAACGAACAAATAAATCTTCATCTGATCCGTTGGTAGGAATGGAGATTTCTATCCTTCGATATTAGATCTTGATTTGCTTTGTTCCTCCGAATAGTTCATGAGGGCGGCTGAATCTCAAAGAACACTAAGTTTATAGATTCATTCAGCAAATCTTCTAATATTCAACTTTTTTAGGTCAGAAGGTTGTCCTTCTAGACTGCAGCATATGACTTGTAATTAGTGAGTCGGAGGATATAACATGTGACTTACTATTGTTAACTTGACTCTTGTTAAACATGGATACTATTGCATATTGATTGTGTTAATAAAAGGGTTGATACGTGAACTTATAGCGGTTACACAACACAAATTCACGTGAATTGACTTTTTGAAGATGATACACACATTTAAAGCACACGTGTGATCTTATTTAGCATATCCTTTACCGTGGACCAGAGCAAACATAGGCATTTGATGACGACAAGCACATACACAATCTCTTTGTGTATATTATAAAGCTGATACGTGAAAATAAAGTAGACACTAGATGAAAATTAGACATGACTATAGAAGATAAGTATACCCAATAATGTTATTTTTTTATTTAAATGTCACATTCATATTAATGACCCCAATTGTACACATCATAAGTTGGAATAATTGTTTCCCTAACATTTAATACTTTATATTTCCACATTAGAGAGACATATTAAACACGTGTTTTCTTTCTGTGGATTAAAACAACTCAACTAATTAATATTGAAGAATTTAAGATATGTAGATCTATATAGAGGTTAAACTTGTATCAAGTTATCTAGTTTATCTAATTGAACTTTACATAATTCATGTTTACAAGAACTGGAATTGAATTCATACAAATATTTCGAACATCGTTATATTTTTTTTAACGACAATTTGGATCACTGATGGCCACTGACCCACCCGATCATCTCTACCTCCCTCAACAGGAAACCCACCATAGGTGAGAAAACCTCCTGACCCAACCCGAAACCTCCTTTTTTTGGTCACAAGTGGGACTTGAACCCAAAACCTCCCCATTTTAATGAAGTGTTGGGTATATACCTTTGCCACTAGACTTGAACCCAACATCGTTATATATCAAATGATTTACGCCAGACACGAGTCATGTTTACTTCATTGATTATAGTTTTTAAATATATATTTAAACTTTCAATGCATTAATTATTATAAGTATTTCAAGCTCTTGAATTAAACCCGAATGTTTCTTAAGCATAGTTAGAAGTTTAGTAAAAAAGAATGATGAAGTTATGGAATAAGTTTAAATATAATATCTTTAAGCCAGGCTTAACTCGTCAACCAACCCAAAACTACCCCTCAACCCTCATATTACCCGAATGAACCCTAAAGTACCTTGAATGGGTTGCGGCGGTGTTCAGGAATGAACCCCTTGAACCAACCAACACGTTTGCGTGGACTTTACAGGAGTGTCCCCTCTTGTGAGACTTAGGGACAATGGGTTTGTTGCGGGTCAAACTGCGTTGAAGGCGGAATCAAGCAAAGTTGCTAAACATGAGAAAGCTTGTTTAGAGAATCAACACGTGTTTATTCCTTTTGGTTCTCGTTTACCTGTCATTTTATTGTAATCATCCACTTTAAAAGTTAAATTAAACTAAAACTAAAAAAAAATTATAAAAGAGTATAAAATGGTAAAAAAAAAATATTAGTGTTTTTATAAAGTAAAAAGCTTGTGTAGTAACTTGTTACTAGTACTTTAATGAGAGGCAGTTGAAGTACCATAAATGCTATGAAGACCAGATGATGCAGAAACTTCAATTATGCTCGTACATAATCATACTCACATGCCGGAAAATCACTAATGGCGGTTTCATTTCCTTGCACTTCTTCCGTCTTCCACCGCCGTAGCCTTTCACAACCTCAGATCCAAATTAACTTCCGTCCATGGAAGAATCTCAACTTTTGTTGCTCGCGTCAGGATTTGAAGCTTCCTGTCTGTTCCTCAAAGGAGGTCTGTGAATGAATATATATCTCCGGCTAGGTTGTTTAGTAATACGATTGACGCGGTGTGTGTGCAGATGATGGAGAACTTACTGGATTGTGTGGATTTGAGCGAACAGGAGGCTGAAACCTCGCTGGAGTTGTTGCTCAGAGATGGTAATCAAGCGCTCATCAGTGCTTTTCTTGTTCTTCTTAGAGCCAAAGGAGAAACTTTTGAGGAGGTAATCAGTAGTTGAATGAAACAAAAATCTTATTAATTAGGGTTCATGACCTACTTTTTCATGCCAACTACCTTTTTATATAATTTACAATATTCAGTTGATGTGGAAACTGTTCAAAACTTGACGTATCTGTAGCAACATAATAAAAATTGTCCTTTTAGGCCCAAATTCTCTTTAGACCAACCGTGGTGAAGTGGCACCAAACGTCGAAACGGTTCGCCAAAGTGGGGGCACCAAACGCCGTGAGAGAAGAGAGATGGGCTCACTTTTGATCATCCAATCACTATCTTTACTTTTTTTTTTCTTTTGTTTAATTTTTAGTTAAACCACTTAACGTGTACTTTAGTTAAAGCCCTAATAACTACGTGGCATGAACTTTTACACTTTTTCGTTAAACCACTACATTTATATCGAGCCCCTTTGATTATAATAGTTTTTCCTTAAATTTTATGATTTTAGTTGATTCTTATTTAATTGTAAAAACCTATGAACCGTGGATTTCATTAATTCACGTGTTTCTTTAGCCATTACACTATCGATTTTAATTTTTTTTAAATTTGACATTACATGTCAAAATTAATTTTTTTCTATAGAAAGAGATTTTGATGCAATTGTTTTCGTTTAAGAACATATCAATTTTCCTGCGATGTATAAAAGTAATTTGTTATTACATGTTATATGACAACAGAGGTCATACGACCCATATAATGTGACGAAAATAGTCATATGGCTTGTATAATATTTTTATATGACTTGTATAAGGTGGTGTTCGCCAAATCATATGGCCCGTATGATGTGATTAATTGACACTGAAATGATTGATGTGACCACTAACAAAATCCTATGGCCCGTATGACCCTTTTTCGCCAAGTCATACGGTCTGTATGATTTGACAAAGGGTCTGATATCCACTTTTGGGGCTAGTGTTCCAACACCAACCCCTTTATATTCTCTTTTTCGTTAAATTACGGTATGTATGATGTGACAAAAAACCTTAGCGTCAGACTTAAAAAAAAGAAAAAATAATCAGAATTTGACACCATCCTCCACAGACAATCCGTGCGGATGGACCTATCCTTGGCAAACTGCCTCCTCTCTCTTTCACCTCAGCCTATGGTAGTCCGTGGGCTCTCCATTGAAGATGCTCTTAACAATTTTGATGATGATTATTCTATCATGTCAAGACTAGAATTTAAAATATGATTTTGAAATACAGATTGTAGGGTTAGCAAAGGCGATGATCAAGTGCAGCCGGAAGGTGGAGGGGGTAGAGGACGCTGTTGACATTGTCGGCACCGGTGGAGACGGGGCTAACACTGTTAATATATCTACCGGTGCTGCAATACTTGCTGCCGCTTGTGGTGCTAAAGTTGCAAAGGTAAAAGATACAACTCTCTTTTCTGCATTTATGGGAGGAAGCACATCTTCATAATAACTAGAAATTGTAACACGCCCTTCGCGGCGAGAACCGGACCTTAAACGGTTGAGGCGGTAACATTAATGTGACTAAGCACAAAAAGAAACGTGCTTAAATAAATTTTGCTCCTCGGCGGGAGGTGAACTTTAAACGGCTGAGGCGGTCACATTAACGTGGCTAGGCACAAAAAGAAACGTATGAAATTACGACGACTCGGTTGTGGAGGTCGAAACATAAATAAAAGACAGTTAGATGACGGTATCAATGTTTTTCAGTCGGTTTCGGTCTCATTCTTCATGGTTGTAAGTCGATATAAGTATATAACCCACGATACCTAAAAAATACTCTATATTGAATACCGCTACGTTTTTAACAAAATTTACACCGGATGTCAACAAAATAAAAATAAACAAACGCGAAAGTTATGAGAAAAATCAGATTATATATACTAAGGGGGTAAATTTGAAACATGAAAAACTTGAGAAGGACAAAGTTTAACTTTACAAATTGGGTTTGGGGGTAGAAGTTGTCGGTGGCAAAGACCACCGGCACTTCTAATTGAGATAATTGATAATGATAATTTGTACTAAAATGGATTAATTTGAGTTTTTTTTATATATAATAATGATAAGTTAAAACAGTAAATTAAACTTTTTTAGCTAAAACAAAATGATTCAAAATATAATAAAATTATTTATAACCTCATTAACTAGTTTATTTATAGAACTTACTGATTTACTTGGTAATTTTTTAACTCATCTTTAATATAGTTGGACATTTAATAATCAAAATTCATACTGACAATTTGACCAATGACACTTTCGTTGTAAAGAACAATCTCACTCGCATAATTATCATAAATTTACACTTGATTTATATTCAATTTCGCTCACAAGGATGATGAGCGAAATTTGATAACATCTAATGATAAGAACAATGATTGGTCTTCAGCAAGGAAATCGATCCAGTTCTTCTGCTTGCGGGAGTGCCGATGTGTTGGAAGAATTGGGAGTCAACATAAATTTGGAACCCGAGGTTAATTAGTACATTCACATATTGACTTTTTAAAGTCAAACATAACACATTAAACCTCTGTTTTGTGGTGTAGGGAGTGAAGAGATGTTTGGAAGAAGTGGGCATAGGTTTTATGATGTCTCCCAACTATCATCCGGCAATGAAAATTGTTGCACCGGTTCGAAAGAAGCTGGGTGTGAAGACCGTGTTCAACGTGTTGGGTCCGATGCTCAACCCGGCTCGGGTTCCGTATGTGGTGGTTGGGGTGTACAAGGAAGACATGGTATGTTCCATTCCTCCAACGTTGTACCAGCTACATGACACTGATGTTCATTGTTTCACTTCTGTTTTGGTGGTAGGTTACTAAAATGGCGAAAGCTTTGCAAAGATATGGTGTCAAAAGAGCTTTAGTTGTTCATTCTGAAGGCTTAGATGAGATGAGCCCGCTCGGTATCGCTCTATCTTTATTCTATAAACTTTAGTTGAATCTAGAGATGGCATTTTTGACCCATTTGCATATTTAGTCGATTTAGGTTGTGTTTCAACTTTCATCTTAAATGGGTCAAATTAAAAGGTTTAGGTGGATTGAGTCTGATAGGTCAAACTCGGGTGTTTTGTGTTCATGAACCGTTGAAACCGACCAGACTGCCTAAACCTGAGCAAGTTGGTTGGTTCGGCCAGTTTAAGATTTATATGGTCTGGTTTTTAAAAAAATGGTTTTAACATCCGGGCCATTGTTTGCAACTTGGAACAGGCTGCTTTTGTAACATGCAGTTATGTGTGTGTATATATGTATATATATGTAGTGTCTATATATATGTGTGTGATATAATTCATGAACCATCTTTTATCATTTTAAAATTTTTAATACAAGCTAACAATTTTGAAAAAAAAATTGGGTTAAACCACCTAATCGCTAAAACTGTCGGCCGGTAGCTGGTTTTATCGGTTCCCAAAATCGTAGTAGCGATTTGACCCAGAATTTTCATCAAAACAGACCGAACCAAAGCGTGAACACCGGGTAGGTCAAATATGTTGAAAGTTTCTCAAAAGTTTATTTTTAACGGCCTACAACCCATCTTTATTTATATACTAGGTTAAAAACCCGATGTATTACACGAGTTGAATAAATAAAATGTTATATACTTAATAATAAAGATTTACATATTACATATCATAGTACATAGTTTTTTAATAAAAATTCTAGAAACGTTATATAGTTATTTTTTTAAAAATGTTTTATAAAATGAATGAAATAAATGTTCAATTTATAAAAATGTTTTATGAACAAACCTATTTTTTTAAATAAAAAACATTTTGTAAAAATAATTATAGGAATCATTATTATTTAATAGGAGAGAGACGGGAAACAAAAAATTATAAAAAAAACAATTAAAGAAAATTTGTATAATTAATATGAGAGAGGTAAGAAAAAAAAGGATGAGAATGCATAGAAGAGTGACAAGTGTCCCACCAAAACCTTTATTTATTATATAGTTTAGATATAGATTTAGATCATTACTCTAAGAATATTGTTTTTTAAATCATTATGAACTTTTGACTTTTTTGACATGTACTAAATAGTAACATGTTATCCAACCCGTCCATCTTGCTACTTAAACCTTAAGACATCTTTATGATCAATCACACATGGCATAGGTTCGGGAGTAGTTTTCGATGTAACACCAGAAAAGATCAAGAAGTTCCATTTCGACCCACGTAAGAACTCTCTTTTGGTGCTATTTCTTAAGACCATGGCCTAACTCGGTTCCTAACGTGCATGGAACCTAACCGTTTGCAGTGGATTTTGGGATTTCTCGATGCACGGTTGAGGATCTGCGAGGGGGGAACCCAAAATACAACGCAGAGGTGCTAAGAAGTGTACTTTCTGGTCAGAGAGGACCAATTGCAGATGCATTGGTAAGCCTTCACCTCATGCTAAATGGTCAACATGGTGGTAACATTTAACAACAAATTACTCAGATATTGCAACTAAAATAAATGAATCAGGTCTTAAATGCGGCAGCAGCACTTACAGTGAGTGGGCATGTTCGCACCTTGGCTGAAGCAGTGACCCTTGCTCGTGAAACCCACCAATCCGGGAAGGCTCTTAAGACACTGGACCATTGGATTACTGTCTCAAATGTAAGCACAAACCGTTTTCTTTTTGTCTCATAACACCATCTGTTTCACTTCACCAGTTGCCCCCTTGGTTTTGTTTCAGTTGCAGATGGTTAATGAACTTGCCACAGTGCACTCCTGACTTAAGTAGGCGACCGACGTCAAAGCGATAAAAATCAGTTTTTCTTTGTATCATTAAAAAAAATGTCTAAATTCTTTAACATGTTGCATTAGTTCAGTTTATCAAGATTCTATAAATGTCTTACTTAGATTGAACAAACATTATGCAAAACAGAACATTGTTGGTCTCGTAACAGTTTTTTACGAGTGGGTATAAGCAGAGTAAGACTATTTTGACTTTTTCCTTTGGAGAGGATGAGTATTTATACGACATGGCTTTTCTGACCTTTGTGGTGTAACCGCCAAGCCACGTCGCATAACTGTCTAGTCACACAATTAGTGGTTGACCTTTGGCCTGGTCCAAACTTGTATATGTTACCTCACTGTAGATCGTTATTTTTTTGGTTGATCCCAACCAAAGTCAAAAGCTTTCAACCCATTAGTCACCACCTCCATTCAAAAGGCCAATACTGTTCATCCCAGCAAATAGTTCTATATAATCAAGACCTTGCTTTTCAAAAGCACAAGGCGCATTGCGGCAATAGGGTCTCCGGATCCAAGGCGCAAAGCGCACGCATCCCGTATGAGATGTACAAGGTAACTTATATAACATTTTCTTATATTTCCCATAGGTTTCTATCAAAGCGTACCCAAAATTTAGATACATATATATAATCTCTATATATGATTTAATATATAAATAATTTCTACGTACAACCTACAAAGTTATCCTCCTCATGCACAAAATCTACCCATGTACGAGCTACGCCTCGAGCCTTTTCTTTACCTGCGCCTCAAGTGCACCTTCGGTACACTGATCGCCTCACACCATCAGAAGCACATAGCCTCGCCCTAGGCGTACTTTTTACAACCCCGATCGAGACAAACATGAAACTTCATAACTAATTTTATTTAAAAAGTAAGACTTCGATCATTATTTAGTAAATGTTTGCAGAAGTGGCAATGTGTTGGGAGTCGACATAAATTTGGAAACCGATGTTAGTATAGCTAAATTCTTTATTATTTTGCAAAGATTCATCTGAGCAAGATCTTATCGAACGCCTTTTCGGTATCCGTTCATTGGTTGATTGAATAATCATCGCTGGTTTCAGGCATCAATTATAGCATAAGATAACAAATATATCCTGAAAACAATACTGACCATCCGAATGCGACATTCCCATAAACTTGGGACAAAATACGCATAAATATAATTTCATAATTCTGTTTGTAAAGATACCATGACAATAGTTCTTTAGGAAGATTTGGTAGCAATTGCTTTAGCTTCTGTCAACAGGGGAACAAGCTTTCCTGCTTTGTGCATGGAAACGGTACCTACATGAAATTGTTGTCAAACATTACATTCTGTTGTTCATTGGAGAAAAACTAAAAACAGGTCAAACAAGGAAAGCGTAAACAACAAAGGCCTTACTGTCACAGCCACCAATGTGCTTGCCGCCAATAAACACATTTGGTACACTTCGTTGCCCAGTCCACTCTTGCAATGCTGATTGCATCTCACTTCCATCACCTTCAGCCATAGATACATATGGTTTTTAGACAATTTTCAGGTAAATAGCCGATCAAGTTAATTATAGGCATGTTTTCAAATCAATTGGCATGACCATACAAATGAAACACCCATCAAGTGAAGTAGATACAATCATAGTGAAGGCAAGTAAGAAGCAAAATTATGTTCATACCCATGATTCGTGGAAGTTTGTCAAGGTCTCAAAGAACTAAGCTCACATGTTATTTTTGCATCCATTCAGATACCAACTACATGTTTGCAATCAGAAATATTTGTACCTCACTTACTATAAACCAGGACAAAGGACTTGCAAGCACGGTACATGGTATGACAAAATAAAACAAATAACTGATAACAAGTAAATAAAATGAATTATGAAATACTATATAATGATAAATAAAAAATAAGATGCAAAGGTAGTAAATGAAAGACTAGTAAACTGGTCTTTCTAGATAAACAAATTCGAATACAGATTAGGATTCATTGCAAAAATAGTAACATTTCAGGAGGTGTGAAGTTTAAATCAAATTGACAAGGTTCTTTTACAGAAAGCTTAAAATAATGTTCACTTTAAAGGTTTTAAGATCATCCATTCGAAATCCAAAATTACAATGAAGCTCTTTTCTTAAATTAGGAAGAAAACATATATTAAAACTCAAAACCAAATCTTAGTTCTACCGTTTAACGAGAGAAACAGCTAAGTTTGATCAAATCCTGAAATGTTACAGTGAGGCTTATATACCAACTACATGTCTGCAATCAGAAATATTTGTACCTCAAAGAGTTAATATAAACCAGAGGACAAAGGGATTGCAAGCACAGTACATGGTATGATCAAATAAAACAAATAACAGATAACAAATAAATAAAATGATATATAAAAACTATATAATGATAAAAATAAAAAATAAGATGCAAAGGTAGTAAATGAAAGACTAGTAAACTGATCTTTACGAATAAACAAACTTGAAAATGAAATCATTTTAGTTGTTGTGAAGTTTCAATCAAATTGGCAAGGCTCTTTTACATAAAGCTTAAAATGATATTCACTTTAAAGGTTTTTAAGATCACCTGTTTGACATCCAAAACAGCAATGAAACTGTTTTCTTAGATTAGGAAGAAAACATATAAAAAAAATTCAAAACCTAATCTTAGTTCTACCGTTTAACGAAAGAAAGAGCTAAGTTTGATCAAAATTGACGGAAATGTAACATTGAGGCTCATATACCTGCAAATTCAACACGCATACACATATATTCGAGTCTAGAGATAGATAAACTCACTTTCTAAATCAAGCTCGATAGTTTTGAACGAAGATCCAACCTCAGTTAACAACTTCTTAACGCTCACACAGTACGGACAATAAGATTTGCTGCAAAATCAAAATCAAAATCAAATCTATAACATAAACATCACAAACAGATTCAATTAAACACAAATCAACATCTACATCCATAAAAAAACCGCTAAATACATACATTACGCACAAATCAAACAAACATGACCGCATACGTCCACAATTCTTCGCGATTCACAATAAAAACAGAAAACGCAAGCTGATTTCAGGTGTAGATTGAGAAAATTGTATGAATGACACCTGAAGACGACGACAGGATTGGATGAAACGAGGTCCTTTGCCTTGGCGGAAGCCATCGCTTGATTGAATGTGGAGTAACGCTTTACGAACCCTAAGAATCACACTTGGTTGGGGAGCCGGCTTTGGAGGATAGACGGACGGTTAAATTGGATTTGAAACTCTTCCTTTTGGTATCACGCGTGACGTATACGGGTCAACAACATTTGATTCTATCAAGTTTATAATATTACTACCTATTTTTTTATCATGATATAATATTTTCATAATTCCATTATGTTTATTTTTTTATCAATTATTGTTTTATGGTATAAATACATAAAATGGTAATATAATAAAGTGATTGTAAAATGTATATATTCTGTAAAAACACGAATTACAATTTAATATATCACATAACAGAAAATAATTGTTAGAGAGATTGTAATTTTTTTAACATTACATATATATATATATATATATTTTTAAACAAGATAAACACATTGGAGAATTTTTTATTTTAAAAAATAAAGCATTTTTAGTTGATGACATAGTCGCCAAATACATATAGCCTATGAAAACCCTACCTCATGTGTTTCCTATATAAGGGATAAATCCTCCTATGGTAAAGACCTTTATCTTCTTCCTTCTCAATACATTACATATGCACATTCCATGTGATATTCATACATACACACACACACATTGGCGGACCCAGGATTTTTTTTCCTATGGGGTTACTTTTCTTGTGCTCTTATTTCTATCAACCTAGACGTTAAAATTCTCGGGTCGGGTCGGTCGGGTAAAATAATAGCATACACTACCATAATGTAAATACATCCTCATTAGAAAACACACAATACAAAATACAATGTCAATCGTCTTAATTTATCACTAAACACTTGTTGTGGGAAAAATCATGGCCTCTGGGTTGACATGGATCTCTAAGCAAATATGTACATCTAGTTTCATCTGTTTTGATTTGGATGATAAGATAAAATTGGTTTTCATTCAGAGGAATCCCATGGAAGTTCATCCAATTCAACTTTCTCAGGAATACTACTCAAAGTTAGATTTGATTACTTTCTTTTCAAAAATCGTTCTATAATCGGATTAATCCCTAAAATTCAAGTTTCATGTCTAAAGAATCAAGTTTCAGAAGTCTAATAATCAATTTTCAACAATATTATTTTGGAAAAGGAAAAAAATGACACTAACCTTCTTTCTCACTCATTTTACTTTCTGATTTAAAAACACAGTGCGTGTTGGCTTCTAATGAGTTCGATGCTATTGTCAGTGGAAATTTAGGAATAATTTTGAAAAGCAAAATCCCACTCTTGTTTCTCTGTGCTTGTGATTAAACAAATGCAAACAAATAAACAATTATGAGATTAAACAAAGGTAAACATATAAACAATTGTGAGAATAAACAAATATTTTGGAAAAGAAAAAACCTTCTTTCTTTCTGTTGTGTGCGACGAAAGACGGTGATAAGGCCTAAGGGTGCTTCTCTTATTTTGATTCAGATTTCATAGATTAAGTTTGATTAAACAAAAATTTTGGAAAAGTAAAAACCTTCTTTCTTTCTGCTGTGTGCGGTAATGATAAGGGGGATTTAGGGTTAGGGATTTTGAGAATTAAATCAGGTTTTAGATTAAAAGGCAAAAAAAGAAAGGAACAAATGTCACCAAAAAGACTCAAACCCGTGAGCTTTTTAAACAGGTGGACGCGTAAACAAAGGAATAAACCATTGAGACAACCTTATGAATTGTTAGCATCTTCAGTTAGATTATATTTATGGGGTCATTGCAGAAAAACTATGAGGTACTCAAATTTTCAGTGTTATACGCTCTACTAAAATTTCAAAAAACAATGGGATCACACTCGGGGCTACAAGGTAGGTCCGCCCCTGCATACACACATCCATGGAAAAATAGCTACTAACTTGAGCGTCGGACCCTTCTTACGAGTTCATGATTTTACAGATCTAGGTCAAGACCAAGCATACGAAGTGTGGCTGATCCATCTCTATAGTTGTTGTGCGAAGCCTAATCTCCAACTCGACGAATTTTGCAACAACTCCAACCAGCCGGTTTTAGTAACCGTGTTGTTTGTAACTTGCAAGTGTTAAAATGTAAAAGAAACTCAAATTTTATATGAAAATATGATTTTGACCGTTCTTATTATTAGTTTTGACTTGAACTAAAATTCGAATAATCTTGATTGTTTAATTTAACATCACCTTGTAGCAAATGTATGGCTATGACCATTGAGCATTTCAGTAAGGCAAACTCAGAAAATCGTCTCGTCTCATATCATTTTCTTCTCTTTCGACTTTCGTCCCATTTTTTTTCAATAGATTTAAAAATAATGTTATTTAATTTGAGAACCATAAATTCTAGAAATCCCCGGTATATAGAAACCTAAAGTCGTTTAATTCATTGGAATTCAATCAAACTTTGGAACTTAAATTGTAGAAAACCCAGGTTTATAGAAACCTAGAAAATTGGTCTTAGTCAATCTTGGTTAATGTTGGTTTTGAACCGAATCCCAGACAGAAAACGGAAAAGCCAAAAAACTAAACCAGTTACTACTTATTCATGGTCAATCTTGGTTAATGTTGGCATCCATCAAGACAATTGTTTTATGCTGTTTTATCAATGCATCATCACCGGTAAGTACTACTAAATACCCAAAGTCATGGCACCAAAAAAGTAAAGCAATGCATGAAACATCCACCATGAGAACAAGAAAAGCCTTTGTCTATAGTGCTTCTGTTGACCAAACTCTAAGTTAACTTGACCACACTCGTCGTCGATAAAAAAGTAATCCAAAATGTATTACCTTAGAGCCAAGTGACCGATCCTGTGCAACAAAAGAACTTTATTTTGGCAAGAAAGTCGATGACTTGTAATTTCAAGAGCTTCCCTGCAGTATGTACTTGTCTGTTATCCATTTTCAAAAGAGTGAGCCATGTTCATTGGCAGCAAAAATCAAACATAGAGGTTGTGAACCGATAGCACTTTAATGAACTGCAAGAGGTTGAAGCTTCGACTCCAGATTCTGAGCAACCGCATCAATGAACTCTTCGGTGTTCAAGTAGAATTCCTTTGATGCCCTGTACACATGCAATTACCTCAGAAGCTGCCACTGATGTAAAAATATCTAGGAAGTCAAAGCATGATGTCATGTTGGTCAATGACTCGAGTTGATATTTTTATATAATGACTAACCAACCTTTATTAACTTTATTTGCCATCAGCTAGTTTATTATTATATATAGTACATGAATGCTAAAACCGCCATACCGCTTTTCAGAACTAGCTCCTACGCATGAAATATAGAGGTGGCAAAATGGGCGGGTCGGGCACATCTAGTAACAGGTTGAAACAGATCATGCATTAGTATGGGTCAGGTCGGGTTCCCAAAAACACTTTTTACCCATCTTTTAATAAATAACTGGTGCATTGAATAAGAATATAAATGCAATATTATTAAGATAATAATCTAAACCTTTGAATAAAGTGATTTAGGATGTTACATGCTTTAAAAACAAACTTCTGGTGGCTTCCAACCCATTCTTAGCTAAAAGTTTTATTTGATCCTTCTGATATTGAAAATAGACCAGATCATCCCATAAGTAGACGGGTCGAAATTTCCACCTATAAGGCTATAATAAAATAAATCTTGAGAGATATTGTAGAAAATTCTTTGTATGGCCAGCAATAACAATAAGTCAAAATGGTAGGTATTCGCATTCAAGTAGCAGCCATCAATAGTATTATAAGACAATTTAAGGGCATACTGAATTATTAAGATAGTGTTAACAGTACTCACTTGGGTCCATGGATTAGAATGGCAAGATCCTTGGTCATTTTCCCCGATTCAACTGTCTCAACACATGCACTCTCTAGCTTTTGAACAAAATCCGACAATCTCTCATTATTATCCAACTTGGCTCTGAACAATAATATGCGGTATAAACAAATTCAGGAGAATGCAATAACAGTAGAAACAACACTTATACTGTAGCAAAGAAATCTTCACTAAAATGAACTTTTTAAAGAATACTTAGAAGGTGATAGAAGAAACAGACCGATGTTCAAGTCCTCTTGTCCATGCAAAGATGGAAGCAATACTGTTCGTGCTGGTTTCATTTCCCTTCTGGTGTTGCCGAAAATGACGGGTTACAGTCCCATGGGCTGCCTCTGCTTCCAATGTTTTCCCATCTGATGATAGCTGCAAACCATATGTTGTATAAATTATAGCATTAACAAGAAATCCTAAAACCACACAACTTTCTCAAGTAAGGATAAAGATATATAAGTCTTGCTGACCAAAACTGAAGTCATAAGGCCCAGAGAACCGAATCCTGCAATAAAAAATAAAAATTTGGTCAGAATAGGGAGCTTGTAAATGCATGTATCATTCACTCGCAAAGGGTGCCAAAATTGAGTTAATAGCACATTAGGATTTAATAGGCTAGCTAATCAGTAACAGATATTACAACTGAGTAGAGGTGCCTATTTCATTTGGATTATGCTTTATTTCTAATAGGTCAAATGGTTTACGCTGAAGGATTAACCAAAAAGGAAAAGGGTTAAACATGTTGAAAGTCATCTGAAGTGTATTTATATGGTAAATCCTCCTAAATCACTTTATAAGATAAAACAAAATTTAAATTATTTTTGAAATAATATAAGACTATTATAACCATTTTGCACATAAATAATATTAAGAATTCATAAAATAGTTAAAGAAGTGTTTGTGGGTCAACCTCACACGACCCCTTTTGACCCGTTACCCAGCACGCCCATTCTGCAACCTCTACATTTGAGAACAATTGCTGATTGTACTGATTCATAATCTTTTGCTTTTCTTTTGTCTTTTGATCATACAACTATAGCCCGACATTAGAATGCAATATCACCTTGGGCAAGTAAATCACTCTGGACATCTCCATCATAGTTCTTGCATGCCCAGACGTACCCACCATCACTCTTCAGTGCATAAGCCACCATGTCATCTATCAACCGATGCTCATACCTTTAATCAAGCAGCAGGTCACCAATTAATATACTAGTATTAAGACCCCCCGCGTTGCGGCGGGAGCGTAAAGCCGTGAAAAAAATTCATGTCGAGACGCTGCCACAAACTCGCACGTTGAAGGAGACGTTGGATAACATACGTAACTTTATATAAGAAAAATGAAACATGGACGTTGTTGATAGCATTTGAAATTTTATATAAAATAGACGAAACACCACGTTGCGGCGGGGGCGTAAAACCGTGAAAAAAAGTAACGTCAAAACGTCGACGGGAACCCGTGCGTTGAAGGGGACGTTGATAACAAACGTAACTTTATATAAGAAAAATGAAACCGGACGTCATTGATAGCATTCGAAACCTTATATAAAAAAACAAAACCGTCACAAACCAGCACGTTGCGGCGAGGTCGTTGATAATATTCAAAACTTAACGTAAAAAAACGAAGCCGCTAAAAAAATTCACATCGGAACGTTGATAAAAATAAGCAAGTCGCAACGGAAAAAAAGACGTCAATAAAAATAAGCATGTACAAATTTGGATTTTATAAAACATCATATTTTAAAAGTTCTAGGAAATAAAAGAAAAGAAACTATAAAAAAATCAAAAAGTTGAATCAGCTTTGACAACTTGTACGTTTAAGCTTTGATGACATGTACATTATGACATACAACTCCGTTTTGAATAAAATTTAGACCGAAACGTAGATAAAAATAAGCACGTCGGAACGATATATTCGGAATTTTATAACCTTAAATTTTATAAGTTAAAAGAGAAAAAAAAAGGTGAATGGGCCAAAAAAATAAATAGATAAATATAGGGTATAAAGTGTACCTATAGCTAAACTTGAGGTGGCCAAAAAGTAATAAATGAAACTTCAGTTTGAGAAAGTACCCTGAAGTTTGAGCAAATTACCAAACTACCATTGCATAGTAACTTGTACTATGTGCATAAACTATGTTCAATATCGGTTTTAGGGTATTACTAATATAAATAAATAAATAAACACACACACATATCTATATGATGTATATATATATAGGGGACGGTTCCACTAAAAAGTGGTTTTTCGCTAAGAAATCCTAAGTGGGTCAAACGAACTCCAATTGAGCTCATTCCAGCGGCGTTGGAACCGTCTCATTGAATCCTAACCCGGACCCAAAAACCTAAACCCCCCTCCACCCGCACCCCCAAAAACCTAAACCCCCCCTCCAACCCTACCCCGAAAAGCCTAAAACCACCACCTCCACCCCCAAAAACCAGCCCCCCCCCACCCACCCCCAAAAACCTAAACCCCCCACCCCCAAAATAAACCTACACCGTAAAATTTAAACCCTAAGGCTAAAACCCTAAAATTCAAACGCAAAATCTAAACCCTAAAGGCTAAGATGGTAGAGTTCGACGAGACGGTTCCAACGCCGCTGAAATTAGCTTAATCGGAGTTCGTTTGATATCGTTTCTTAAGGTTTTTGTCATTTCTTAGATTTCTTAGCGAAAAACTACTTCTTATTTGAACCTCCCCCTATATATATATATATATATATATATATATATATATCATCCAACAATTCACCAAGAAAAGAACAAACCAACTTCTAACAAAAAAATAAAATTACCATATTGATTGTTGTTCAAATTTCTCCTTCCAATTCTCCTCATATACCTCCTGAAAGATGTCCTTAAACCTGCGGTGATCAACATAGGGTAGAGGGTAATGCCACATATATGGTAAAACATTAAGTAAATTGTTAATAAAAAAGAACGATCCTGTTATGGTGTTACCTGCCATCATACTTCTTCAGAATAGTATTTTTGGTGCTCAAATATAGAGGCCATTTCTTTGAAAGTGCCATTGCCATTGATGATTCAGCAAAGGCACGGATGGACTAGCAAAAAGTATAAATTTCTCATGGTAAGATTTTAATTATGTATGTTATAAAAACGTGATACCAACCAAAAGGAACAAGATCAAACCTCATCAACGTTATACATTGCAAGTGCAATGCCAGGACCTTTGAAGTCAAAAACATCAAGCTCCACGGGAGTTTGGCCATCCTCCGGAACTGATCAAATCATGAAACAATCACCTTATAGAAATCTATCTTACGTTTTCAAGTACAAATTAATTCAGAATGAAAATTTTAAAATACCAAAAACCATCTTGAGTTTTCCTGGTCCTTTAATAACCGTATCTGTAGCTCGATATTGGTCACCAAAGGCATGCCTTCCGATGCAGATCGGTTTCTTCCACCCTGTAAATTACCAGCAGAAAAAAGAATTAGCTTTCCACCAGTCATCCATGGTTACCAAAACATATGTTGTGAGTAGGAACGAGATACTACCTGGAACTATCCTTGGAACATTCTTGCACAGAATAGGCTCACGAAAAACCGTCCCTGACATAACAGATTCTAATGAGTTAGAAAAGATCATAACTAAAACTTGACACTGAGAGTGCCAACACAAAATGCAAATACAAACATATTATATGAAAAGATCAAAGCAATATGACAGTGACACAGATAAATTTAGAGCTCATAAACTGAGCAGTAGTACAAGAAATTTAGAAAAATTGGTACATTAGTATAAAGCCCATTAACAAAATTAATCTTCCCTAAAAACACAAACATTTAAAATAATCTCCTGAATTATACAGACTAGATGAATGTTCTCAATATATCTACAGTCTACTAAGAACATGTGTGCATCAATTTGTCCCTCTCCATATGTATACCTAAAGGAAATTTGTAATTACCCTAGATAATTGAACAGAGGTAAGAAATTTGGAGTGCAATTGAACGAAACGTAACTGTGCTGAAATTTCTCACAACTGTGACTAAGGATATCATATACAAACCATTTAAAATATTCCTGATTGTGCCATTCGGACTCCTCCACATGGATTTCAACCCGAATTCCTTGACTCTTGTCTCGTCTGCAACATTGGAAACAAATTACAAAATATCAGATTAATTAGCAGAGTTAAAGACAATAATACAGTAAACTGAAATTAAGGATTTTCAAAGACTACTAGGATTTTGGGATAAAGGATATCATAGAACATTTATTAGATTCTGTTCAATAAATAAAAATGCTGGTTGTTAAAAAAAGTGCAAAAGTGAAGGACACACTCAATTTTGGAGTTAAAACACATTAAAAGTGGGTTTACAAAGAGTGACTAACCAGGTGTGATTGTAGCACATTTTATAGCAACATTATACCTGCAAAGCATGAATAATTTGGGTAAGACTTCAAGTAACAGTAAGAAGTACGTATATAAGTATGTTGGACAACCAAGAAAGTAAAACAAAAAACATCCACTGTCATACAACACTTGAACCTCACTCCTCGATTCTTTTCTGGAGCTATTTAACCTTAGCACATGATTACAATTTTCAATGACATCACTCCATCCATATTTTCAGTTATGTCACACATTTATAAAAGAAAAACTCCACAGGATGACATGGTGAATAAAAGATCGATTCTAATATCAATTTTAGACTTGAAAGTTGAAACACAGTTCCTTCTCTAATTAGCATCCCCTAAACACAAAATTCCTGCATATTCAGTTCACTCAACCTTATTGACTACACGGGCCTGGCCTAACTTATGTAACTTGTATTACGTAAATTCATATAAATCCAAATCTATTCCATCTAACAACAATCATCTGTACAATCAGCATTTTCTCCTTTGTAAACAGCCACAACACGAAAGCTTACAATACAACCTAGAATCTAGTTCCTCAATTAAATGCCTATTAGGGTAAGGGGTACACCCTCACGGGTACCCCCAAGTGAAGATGCTCACGCCGTGAGCCAAGGTGGAACACCACCCCCCTCTTGCGTGAAGGGGGCGTGAGGGAGCATCCGTGAGTGGCTTCACGGGAGAAAGGGCTTAGTTTGTGAGTGTTGGGTGGGTCCCCATTTGTGGGTGTGGGTGTTGGGTGGGTCCCCCATTGTCAAATATGTGGTATTTCACTCACTTGAGTATTTCCCTTAACAAGTGAGACCCAAGTGAGGAACCAACTAAGCTTATGTGGCGCCCATGTGGCATAAAAGTTACTCTCACTTGGGAGTGCCAAGTGAGAGTATACCACATACTCTTAAGCCTTCTGATAAATAGTGATATACGGAACTGGTAGGCTGTAAACTAAGTAAGACCTTGAATTGAGCTTCAACTTATTTATCAACCTCAAAAACAACCATGCAGAGAAAATTGAAAGCAGATACAACAATCATTTACAACACATCAGGCCAATACATATTTGAACAATCAAAAAATCGGTCATACTCATAACAGAATGTCAAATTGCAGACCAGCAGCACTTACTTCAGAGCGGCATGGGCACTTTCTACAGTGACTTCATCATCTGTAGCATCACGATTCAAAATTCCTAAATCAAAATACTTAATATCCAAATCTATGTACGGAAAAATGAGCTGAAAGAAGAACAAAACAACAACAATATGTTACGGAGACGCTCTGAACTCAATTAGATCAACTATCCAAAACGAAAAACGATCACAATTCAAAAACCTCCAAACCTTGTCCTTAATCATCTGCCATATGATCCTCGTCATTTCATCGCCTAAAAAAAGGAACAAAATCATGTTACAACTGCAATAGAGTAATTAATAACAACTATCAACACGTATGTTACCGTCCATTTCAACTATCGGATTGTGGACGAGGATTTTATCGATGGCGATAGTAGCGGAAGCGAAACAACGAAGTGAAAGTTTGGATAAGCGAGTGGGGAGAGGAAGGCCGTTGCTGGATTTTACGGAACGGAAGAGGTTGTAATGAGATGGTATCGGTAACCTAGGGTTTCTAAGGGATACAGAAGATGAAGATAACATGGAGACGGTCATGGTTGTCAGGCGGTGTTTCAGACTGAGCATCGCGATTGTGAAGCCGTCCTTTGATAACGTGCTAATGCGTTAAGACCGACTAATGATTAAACCGGGTTTATTTATCTTTTGTTTTTAACGGCAATTTGGATCACTGAAGTGACGGGCCACTAACTTATCCGATTATCTCCATCTTTTTCAGAGAGAAACCACCCTAGGTTTTTTATAATTGAAAGTATGATTCAATCACTAATGATGATTTATATTTATAACATGAGATGTAAGTAACACTCTTAATTTTTATTTTTGTCGGTAAAGGACTGATTTTTATTTTGTGATTATCGTTTATGCATTATGTAAACTGTTTATCCAATTTTCAAATTTTTTAACTTAAAATTAGCTCTCTGTTGAAAGCACGTCTATTAGTATTATTATAAAAATCGTAAAATATAGATATGTTAATGTTAACATTAACTTTCCAAAAATTATTAAAAGTTTGTGAGTGATACCTACTATTATTTTAGCTTTTTGTGAGTGATACCTACTATTAGCGGCACCTATAATAGGTGCCATAGTATAAGCAAATAAAATAAAAGTATAATTATGAACATTTAATAAATGCAAGGTTAAAAGAAAAAACTTTTTTTTTACCACTGGCTTTGGTCAAGTGGTATAGGCGATGAAGCTTCAACCTGCCCACGCAGGTTCGAAGCCAAGCCGAACTGGGTTTTAGTCCGGAGTGCGTTACGCTAGCGGGGTTTGGCCCGTGTAGCAGCGCAACTGCTGTCAAGTGGCAGCACGCTCCATGATTTCCCGGTGAAAGCCTAGTCTCTCGCTCTGAACCCGCGAGCCCGGTTCAGACAACGTAGTCGTCAGGTTTGAGAGGTAACGGGTCTCCGAATTTCGGAGATGCGACTGCCACTTAAAAAATGAAAGCCGCCTTTCAAAAAAAAAAAAAAAAAAAAAACCTTTTTGTTGTTCTTTGTTGAAATCAAGTAGTGTGGGTAAAGGACCTATCATTTTTCTCTATTTATATTTATTGTGATCATTCTTTCATTTTAAAAGTTTTAGAAATAGAAATGTTAGTGTCATGATAGAGGGTAGGTCTTATAGCAACTAGGAAGTTATTGCTTTGTGATCTTGAGGTCACGGGTTCGAGTCGTGGAAACAGTCTTATGTACAAAGTGTAGGGTAAGAAAGCGTACATCAGATCGCGAAGCGATCCGGCCCCTCCCCATACCCTGCACAAATACGGGAGCTAAATCAAGCACCGGGTACGTCCTTTAGTGCCATGAGTTGATACATAGCTTTAAGAACCGGTATTACAAAATCGCGAAGAACTATTTAGGAAGTCTGTATTTTATCATAAATCTAGATATGAATAAATATTACATGTACTTAAAGTTGTTTAAAAAATTTTGTTTATTAATAAAATATTAATATAAGGATATTAAAGTAAGCATCATCAACACAAACAATCTAATTTCGCAGTTAAGGTATTGGTCACTTGTTCGTCTAACTAATACTGATAGTAATCATAATCTTGGTAGTAATTACCATCTCATTTCGCTAATCTTGGTGTCATCACACTAAGTAGAATTATCAATAAAAAATTTAAATGTGATATTAACGTAAACAACCCGGTCAAGATAAGATTATATGTATATTATTTACTTGAAATAATATATACATATAATATAATATAAAATCCAAATGATGACAATTACGATTTAGATAAGTAATAATATTTGACATAACGTATGCCAAGTGTAAATAAATGTTAGAGTTAATTACATATATGGTACATGTGGTTTGATTAAATTACGGATTTAATCACAAGAAACTTTCAACTTGTTTCACTGTTGATTTCTAAAATGGATGGAGGTTAACTTTGTTTGTTAAATGTGTATGAAATAACTAAAATGTTATTTAAGGTTAAATAAACAATTAAAATAATAAATGATACAATTAAATATTAAATTACGTTTACGTGGGTCCCACCACATTAAAATAAATCAAAGAATATTAAATTCATGTGGGTTCCACCCATCCATCTTCCCCCTCTCCAGACCAGTAACCACCCCTCTCACCCTCCTCTCCAATGACCACCAACCAATGAATGAGATTCGGATCTGAAATCTTGTACATTGATTCGAAACAAATTAAGCAAAACTTAATTTATAATCAAACATGTTTCACCGGAAAATATGAAAGATCAACAAATCCAGCCACTGGAGATGGAGAAAACAAGATTTCTTCCCGGAGGACTCTCTCCAGGACAGGACCACCTACCGGCACGCCTAGTCCCAAACCTACTCTTGGTTCAAAGACCATCAACTTGCCCGCTCTCAAGATTCCGACGAGATAGAGAAGCTCATAAAGCAAAGTGAGAATGACAGAAGCATTGTCTCACCTAGTGGGACTTGATGTGGTTCGGATTTGGAGCCGTCATCAGCGCCGGAATATTCGTTCTCACCGGCCAAGAAGCCCATAACAACGCCGACCCAACTACTGTTCTATCTTACGTAACTTCCACTTTTTCCGCGTTGCTTTCCGTTTTCTGCTACACAGAGTTCGCGACAGAGATTCCGATCGTCGGAGGCTCGTTTGCGTACCTCAGAGTAGAGTTAGGAGATTTTGCGGCGTACCTCAGAGTAGAGTGAGATACCGACGGAAACAGGGTCGGTGGAAGACCGACAGTCGACAGGGGGGATGGAAGGCCGAGAGGCGACAACGACGATGATGAGTAAAGAGAGTAGGAGACTGAAGTTGATGAATATGACCCGGAAAACGGTTGTATTGGGTGTTGTGGTGGTGGTCGCCGGAATAGAGGGATATTTTGGTCTTTTCACGTCCATTTTACAGAAAAAGTTAACTTCCATAAACTCCGGGGACCATCGGTGAAACAAAAAAAAAGTTTCTTGGGACCAAACCCGTAATTTCTCAAAGTTAAAAATGAAATCCGTAATTTGGCCAAACCACAGGACCTTTCGTGTAATTAACTCTATAAATAATTATAAACTAGTCATTTACCCGGCGCGTTGCGGCCGTCGCGCGCTGCGACACGTTAAACAACGTACGTTAAATAACTTATAACTTCATAAAAAATAAAAAAACTAAACTGTTAAATAAATCAAAGTATTCGAATACG
Organism: Smallanthus sonchifolius; assembly: GCA_023525975.1. Lineage (NCBI taxonomy): Eukaryota > Viridiplantae > Streptophyta > Magnoliopsida > Asterales > Asteraceae > Smallanthus > Smallanthus sonchifolius. Next base: position 65,210,287 of record CM042031.1, on the reverse strand, counting down.
GAAAAAGACGGACACCAAACATCTTCTAAACTTTATAAAAAAACTAAACCGTGAAATAAATCAAATTCTTTGAAGAGCCACACGCGTTGAGGCGCATTAATACGCAAGTAGTGGCATGTTAAAAAGCGTAATACATAGAAAAAAGGAAAACGATTAATAGAGCGTTAATAATATTGAAGAAATTATATTGAAAAATGAAATCATTAAAAAAATTATTGTGTATGAAATAAATAAGTATATTCAAAATAAGTTATTATTAATAATATATGGGTAACCATGACTTAAAGGACTACTTTTATTGATTATAAAAATAAATTATGAAAAAGAAGATCTAACAAATCCATTGTATTTTATTTGACATGAAATAAATAAATGTTTTGATTGTTATTATTTGGTAGAATAAAATATTTTAAATGTAAATTACAAACTTTATTATATGTAAAATTTGTTGAATTATAAAAATGTAAAACACTTCATACGAAAGAGAGATAAAGTAGAGATAGGAAGTTGAGTGACAAAAAGAGAAAAAAAAAAATAATTGTAGAAAAAACAAAAGATGCATTGAATGCTTGTAAAATAGGCATTGTTGCTTTTCAATTTGGCTTTTGTAACTAACAGAATCAATGTTTTTAGAACCGGATCGAACGATGAACCGGTCATGTTACCGGTCCACTGGTCGGACCGAAGTTAAGAACCGTATTATATTATTCTCATTTTAAACTTTAAAATGTAGAATAGATAAAAATATTTAAAAAATATAGATTTTTTTCCAATAAAATGATTATATTCTCTGATGAAAAAATAAATTAGGGGACTACTAACAAAACACCGAAAATGCCATCCAGACCGGGCTCTATACGTATCGTATCGTATTGCCCTTCACATATTCCCATGTTAGACAACATCGTACTACCTTGTCATTCGAACCATTATACGCATCGTATTGAGCCATACGATGCAGTTTAGGGTACGAGGTAACGTCTGACCAGTTGCAGAAGACACGTTGTACCCTATACGCAGTGTATTGCACCATACGATGCGTATAGTGATTGGAATAACTAGGTAGTACGATGTTGTCGGTTTGACAAGATCTTATACGCATCGTATAAGCCTATAAAATGCGTATATGGGACAATTTTTTGTATTTAAGCATGCACAATTCTCATATGAACGTATCATTCAAAAATTATTCAAACAATTTCTCAAGCAAATTATAGCCATGTCTTGGTGGTGAGATGGTAACTACGGTTTTCAGGTATATTCTAACGAGTCGCTGGAAAACAACCCGCAAAGTTCTGGCGGTCAAGGTGTGAACCAGGAGGAGGTCTCGTCCGACGTTTATTCTAAGCAACGGGTAAGGCTTCCAGATTTGAACGAGCCACTAAGCAATCTCGAGTTCCTATACGGTGAACCCTCTTACCAAACACAACCCACTGACGACTTCGTATACGGTGAAGTCTCTTACCCGACACAACACACGGACGACTTCGTACACGCGGGTGAACAATTTTACCCGACACAACACACCAACGACTTTGTATACGCGGGTGAACAGTCTTACCCGACACAAGACACCGACGACTGCGCATACGCGGTTGAACAATCTTACCCGACACAAAACACCGACGACCTAGTATACGCAGATGAATTATCTTACCCGACACAACAAACCGACGACTTCGTATACGTAGGAAACAAACCGGCAAACGAGTCCGAAGACGAGGAACAAACCCATTCAACCGTGTCGTATAAAACTGAACAGGTTTAACGTTACTACGTATATATACCTACAATTAGTTTGTTGTTTATTAACTGTTACCGTACCGTCGTTGCATAATTTTCAGTCTCGTGAACACTTGGTGGATTGGGTTGTCCGCAGGGGACGTGATAATGGTTACGTCATTGTCACCCGACGATCTAGGAGAAAAGGCGACGACCCGTCAGCACCGGTTATAAAGGTGTGGCTTGTGTGTGACTGACACGGCGAACGTACGTTTACGACCATAATTAGACGTGCTGGTAGCAAGAAAATAGGTTGTCCCTTTAAATTGGAAGGAGTATACGACGAAAACAATGGTTATTGGAAGTTAACAGTGATAGATGGCAGTTATAACCACGATCCTAGTCTACATCTTGAGGCACACGTGTTTGCCCGGAAACTGTCTCAGTCGGAACAACTTCTTGTGGCGAAGTTGTATTTGCAAAACATGCCGCCACGTAACATTCTGGCAACCATACGGGAGCAAAACCCTGAGAGTAGGTGTATTAAAAAGGACATTTATAATTTGATAAAAAAGATAAAGAATGAAACGAGAGTCGGTGAAACTCCAATGCAGGTTCTGGAGCACCTGCTTTCTTCTAAATACTACGTCTACTATACTCGGGAGGATCCCGCCACAAATGTCGTGGAGGAGACATTTTTTGTTCATACGAAATCGTACGAGATGTGGCGGGGGTTCCCGCACGTGTTAATGATCGACGCGACGTACAAAACAAACATGTATTCCATTTGTCCAAGTTGTCGGTGTAACCTCCACACACTAGTCGTTCTGCATCGCTCATGCATTTATATCTAAAGAACGGGAGGAAAACTTCGTCTGGGTGCTACAACAAATCAAAGGTATGTTGCAAAAGTGTATGGAGCCGTGTGTGATAGTAACAGACAGAGACAAAGCTCTTATGAATGCGTGTGATAAAATATTACCACACACTTCGAAGTACCTATGCAAGTGGCACATACATGAGAATATCTCAAAACATTGCAAGGCATCGTTCACAGACGAAGATTGGGCAAAATTCAAGTACTCATGATCGGTGTTGTGTGAGTCTCCCATGCCAGATGTATACCAGTACAACTTCAACCGACTCTACGAACGACTGTATTCAGCTAGACGAGGAAGTAAGTTTTTATTTTTACCTTATACATATTGTTTATAACTTAAAATATTTATTACGATTTACATTATACATATTATTTTTCCAGAAGTTATAGACTATGTGACCAAAAATTGGTTGGACCCGTATAAAGAAAAGTTTGTATCAGTCTGGTCCAACAGAAATCTCAATTTTGGTCAACGTACAACGAACCGAGTCGAGAGCCCGCATTCGCTACTCAAGAGCTCTTTTAGAAATGCTAACAGCTCGTTGGATAGACTTGTTATGTTTGTTGATGAAATTGTTATAGACCAGAATGTACAATTACAACATGGGTTTGGGAACAGTCACGTAGCTATTGTATTGTTTGATAACTTACACTGTAAAGTTTCGCATAAAGCTCTAGATTTGTTAGAAAACGAGTGGTATAAGTTATCAACTTTACGGAAACAAAAGGCATCGTTTGGTTGCCAGCTTTTCAGTAGCTGTGGGTTGCCGTGTGCTTGTCGTCTAGCAAAGATCGAAGCTACAGGTCATAAATACCACCTTTTAAGATTTATCATGCTTTTTCTAATTCCAAAATGTTCTGAATATCTCGTTTTAATACAGGTGGCAGAATCCCGTTAGATGCGGTGGACGTCTTCTGGAGGAAGCTTGATTTAAAACCGTCATTTGTCGAGCATGAAAATGTAGACGTGGATATAGTACTTGGTCTTGTGAGAAACAAAATTATGTCACACCCCGATCAGGTAAAAAAAAAGTCTGTTGACGAGAATCGCAGGGGTGGTCTTTCCCGGCAAAACTAATAAGAAAGCGCTTGTGGTACAAGAAAATACTCGCGGTCGTCCAACGTTGAAAAAGCAACATCAAAGGAAATAGGATCTCGCGAGAAACAGCTTGTTCATAGAATCACAACAAAGCAGATTTGAACCTGCGAGACATAGCTAGTATACTCCGTCACAGGACTCTCGACATCGTCGTTCAACTACTAGTAAAGGAAAGCAACTACAAGCTGATAAAGGGTTTCCGTTGATGATGGGGGAGGATGCAGTTAACAATATAAAATGTTTTAAGGATTCCATTCCATCTCTGTTTCATCCATACGTTTCACATATACAGGATGTAATGCCCGACGCTAACTGTGGTTTTCGATCAGTAGCTGTGGGTTTAGGGTTTGATGAAAATAAGTGGCTTTTCATTCGCCAACAACTTCTCCAGGAGATGGACGGTAAAGAAGATTGGTTGAGATCTGTATTCGACAGAGTCGCCTTTCAAAAGTATGATAAGCTACGTCACACTGTAGATTGGCAGAATGTGAAAGCCGCACCCGTTAGCCGTTGGATGTCGATGCCATACACAGGACTCTTAATTGCTCAAAGATTTGGCGTGATTGTTCCCTATTAAGCATCAACGGTAACCAAACCTTCTTCCCATTATGGTATGGTCCTAATCTTCACGCTCAACATCAAATCGTATCGTTCGTTCACGTCAACAATGCTCATTTCATCCATGTTAAGTTAGACAAAGATTATCCAATGCCCGTACTGAATGCTCTGTGGATTTTGAACCGAAATGATGTTGCAGCAGAATGGGAAAATATATACAACGATCGTATCGAACGGTTTAAGAAGATAATGACAACTAGTTCACATAACTATACACAATATGTAACGAATGTTGGTTAATGTAATTTAATAATAAAACATTTTATTATTAATTTCTATATTGGGTAGGCCTCGTATGGCTAGCGTTCCCCGGCAACAAGCTATACGCCACGTATTAAGCTATACGTGGCGTATAACTTTTTTTTAAAAATAAATATTTTCTTAAAACATATAATTAACAAAAAAAAATTTTAATATTAAAATATTAATTTATTTTTAATTTTATTATTATATTAAATTACATTTTAAGACTAATTTTTAATATATTAAAAAAGTAATTTATTTTTAATTCATATTATTTTATTAAAATACATTTTAATATTATTTTTTAAAATATTAAAATAATAATCTAGTTTTAAATTATATTTTTATATTAAAATATTAATTTATTTTTAATTTATATTATTTTCAGATACGGCGGATCACGATGATGACATTGATATGGTCGAGTTAGATGATCTTGCGCACTACCCGTATTTGCATTTTGCTCATGACTCGGACGCTTTTGGCCGATGCCAGAAGCTATGAGAGGTGAGGATGGGGCCGGGGACGGCGGTCGACTGGGAGCTTCTTGGGGAGGTCAAGGAGGCAGAGCGTGCCAGGGGTATCATCGGCGAGAACACTCCGTGGGACCGTCTGTTCGATCTTGCATACACGGAGACATACCGAGAGATCGTCATCGAGTTTCTTTCAACGTTCGTGTATTCAGAGGAGGGGCTGGCGCCTTTAGAGGGGGAGGAGCAGGGAGAGGACCCGCTACAAGTCTCATTTCGTATTTTTGGGCACATTTACCGTCTGACCCTCCGTCAGTAGGCCTTCGTTACGGGCTTGTATTTCAAGCCCGAGACGGTCACGCCACTTTACGCCGAGGCGGTGACGGAGGGGGACAAGGAGGATCTCCTTGTTTTTTGGGGTTTGATTTCAGATAGCCCTTGGTTGGGTACCAAGGGTAAGGTCTCAGGGATTAGAGACCCCCTATATAGATATTTGCACCGGCTTATCTCGACGTCGATCGCACTGCGTCAGAAAAGCCGTGAGTGGTGCATTGATAGAGACTTCTTCTTTCTCTATTGCCTCCTTACCGACACTCGGTGCGCCCTGTCCACATGCCTAGCGCTTTATTTTGCATCTGCCTATATGCGGCAGAAGCGCGGGCTTTTGTATGGTGGCGCTTTCATCACTCATATCATGCGTGTTCTTACACTGTGGCATGAACACGAGCATGAGATGTTAGCGCCCATCACCCTGTCCGATTAGACCGACACACGACGAGCGGCATGCGCATCACGCACCGGTTCCCGGGGCTCGGCCTTTGGTTTGTAGGGGCCGTCCAGGACCAGGTTTGGGTCCCGGTGCCGTTGCCGCCGATGCCTGGACAGGGGGACCCGCCTATCCCTGACCCGGTACAGGAGGGTGTGGCACACACGTTCACGACCAGCCGCCTCAGCATCCCCGACACGCACGTCGGTCTGTTAGGCTGGATAGGGCCACCCAGGCATTGCTTGACGGACTTGTGGCCGACTCCCGACGACAGGCTCGTCACAGCGAGCGGATGGAGGACCTCATGATGTGGGCGGTTGGTTGCCTGGTGGAGTATCACGAGCCGCCGGGATCGAGCCACCACCACCACCTCCGCCACGTCAGTGTCCGGGCGACCCTGTTCCGGTTGCGGGCGGGGCGGGGCAGAATGAGGGCGGAGCGGGTCATGATGACGGCGAGGCGGGTCAGGCTTAGTTGGTTTTATTTGCATTCAGTAGTATTTCCTGTTGTATATGTAAAAACATTTGGATGTATATATTTAATTTTTTGATTTAATGTATATAATGTTATGGTTGTTTGTTTGTAATGTTTAATTTGTTTGTTTGTTTGTAATGATATATTATAAATGTAAAAAAAATAATTAATGTTTAAAAAATATAAAATACATATATAAATTAAAATAATTATAAATTATATAAAAACAAAAGATAAAAATTATATAAATAAAAAAAATATAAAAATTATATAAATTAAAAATAAACATAAAAATTATATAAATTAAATAAAATACCAAACTTATTAAAAAAAGATAAATATAACATAAATTAAAAAAAAACTATACGTGGCGTATAGACCAATACGTCACGTATAGGCTTCTTAAACCCCAAAATCCGCCAAGTTTTGAAGCAAAAATATAACCCGTGACCCATACGCGTCGTATAGTGCAATATGCCACGTATGAGTCCCAGTCGCCAGACAGGGAAAGACACGTGGCATTCCCTGTTGGGAGACTAAACCAAATACGTCTCGTATTGGTCTATACGAGGGCGTATAGGGTTGCGGCGTGTCCAATTAGTAATATTCTGTGTCTGGATAGAATTCCTCTAAATTAATTAATTATTTAACTATAGTAAAGTTTTAGAGTTCCAATAAAATGTCTACACAACAAGTTTCAAAGCTTTTAAACATATCAAGGTTACCACCATCATTATCTCTTCTCACGTTCCCGAATCTCAACTCCTCCGTACCAGCACGGTGCTAAACGACCACCGTTTCAGCCACCAGCTAGTACAACTCCGCCACCAGCTGCCCCAAACGATCACTGTTTCAGCTGTAAAGCTCCGCCACCAGCTGTAAAGCTCCGTGCTAATCTGTAATGCTCCGCCACCAGCGTCTGGTTCAAATCTGAGATACACCGATGTCTTAAAATTTTCAACCTCTTATTTCCGGTCCGACCGGCCGGGTCTTTGCAGGATCGTTTCAACATACTAAACCGGACCGTTCAAGCCACTGGGTCCCGGTTCACCCGGCCGGTCCGGTCCGGGTTTGAAAACATTGAATAGAATACATATAAATAATTAATAAATAACAAACAAGCCAAACTTAAGGTTGAAAAACTACTCATGATCTGAGCTCGAGCTCTCTTAAATCAAGTGATCCGAGGTCGGGGCTCGACTTGACTCATTTATAATTTTATACTCTTAACTAGCTTTAAACCCGTGTGTCACACGGGTGAAACGTTAAGATTATATTGATTAATATCTTAACACCTCTTTTTATATAACATAGTTTAGAACCCGTGTAATACACACGGATGAAAAATATCAATACATAAAATTCTTAAATCTTTATGTATATATTTTACAGTTGTAAAAATGTATTCCATAGTAAGGATAGAAAACAAAATTCAAAATATGTAAAAATTAATATATAATTGGGTTTCGAAAATACGTTAATAACTATTTAATGTAATTTGACTTTCATTTACTCATTAATTAAAAATAAAAGTTACAAAATTAGATTTTTAAATTTCTTATAATAAGTGATAATTTAAATAAATCTGTTTTATTAATATAATTAGTATTTTCTTTAAAATTAAAAGATAGAGGTGTATTTAATAAGAAAGAGAGGCGGGAAAAAATAATGAGAATGAATATGGAGGCGACACGTGTCATGAAAAAACTTTTATTTATTAGATAGTATAGATTTGATGTTGTATTGATAATTTCCATATTGTTAAACGTTAAAATTATATTGTTGTATACAGTTATAAATTAAATAGGCCAATAACATGGATCTAAAATAATGATGTTACATTATACTATAATATAAGTAATGGCGGTACATGACAGGTTAGTTTCCTAATATTGTGATTGTCGAAATTAAGGAAATTATGTCCAAATTAGCAAGCAACCAAATTAGGAAGAAATCAAATAAAATTTGTAAATTAGGAAAGAAGTTACAATTTAAATAACTAATCGTAAATGAAAATGATATAAGTTTAAAAAATTCAAAATTTGAAATAATAAGTCAACATAATAATTGAGTTATTATTATAGTTAAAAAATACTAAATTAAAGGATAATTTACATTTAGTAAGATTAAGATCAACTATAATCACGGTGTCTATTTTGTTTTTAGTTTTGACTTTATTATCTTTTACATTCTAGGTTTAACTTAAACTACGTGTTGCAGCAAGGTAAACATATGTTACAAAATAGGGAAAAAAACAGTTTATCTATAACAATACGGGGCGTCTTAGAGTGTTTTCTTCTTTACATATTTACTCTTGTAATAAGGATCTAGTTGGTTGAGGTAGTGAACCTAAAGAAAATGAAAGAAAGAAAAGGGGTGGTTATGCTTACAAATTGTGTTAAAATCATTTATGGCAGCTTGATGTAATAAAAATTCTGAATTGTATTAAAAGTTTTCATGTCATCAAGATGCAATGCAAAACTGTTAGCGAGTGTAGATTGTTACCTGGTATCTATCAAATGCATACGACAAAGGAGCAGGCTGGTCCCGAGAATCCTCAAAACGTTTGGGCCCAAGACATGTAAAAAAAAAGCAGGTCGTATATAATAAACTTAATAATCATATATAAAAAAAACATAATACATGCTTATATATATAGAATTTTTTTTTAAAATTGGGCTTATATATATAAATTGTTTTTTATTTCTTGGTTTTGGGTTCAGATTTATAAACAATTGGGCTTATATATATAGATTTTTTTTTAAAAACACACATATATATAATATAAAAAAGATTAAAAACTTCCCGCCCTAGGGGAGACCGGGCCCAGAACTGTCGCCCTCCTCGCCCTCCCTCTGGGTCGGCCCTGCACAGGAGCACAACCAACCTCACACGCAAGACATGCAAAGAAAAGAAATATACAAAACGTAAATTAAAATTTTCCCCGAAAACAAATAAGAAATTAGCTGCTTTACCATTATCCTAAAGAGATAGTTTTCAATTATTTAATACACAGAAATATCATTTATCAGTTATTTAATAACAACTTTCAACCTGAACCCGTTTTAACCCGTTATACAACCCACCCTATCAATTTTTGATGAAAAGTAATCCATCTGAGAAAAAAAGTCAAAGGGTTTGCCAAATATATGCAGATATACATCCTACTTGCATATTCCCTAGCAACTTTTTTGAGGAATTTGTTTGGAGAATCCAAATATTCAGCACAAAACACAATCAACTCATAAAACATTACAAAAATAAACTAAATTCAAATCTATAACATTACAAAAATAAACTAAATTCAAATCTATGAAGAAGATTCATATCAATCAACACTTACATAGTTTAGCGGGTGACTATGGTGGTGTTGATAAATAGTTTCCCAAATTACAGTTTTGGCATTGGCGGCACCCCCACTCCACTAATTGGTGGTGGTGGTCCTAGCTGATCGTAACCGCCACCCATACCTGGTGGGATGGGCAGGGCAAGTGGCAGTAGTCGGGCGTACATATTCAGCAACCAATACATTACCACCTGATGAACATAAATTGATCAAAAAACTAAAAATTTTAGCAAAAAATAAGAAAAATAATGAAAAACGACTTTAAAATCCATACTCATACTAATTGATAAAAATAATCACCCCTAATAAAGACTATGGAATTGTATACTCATGCACTTTCAGTTACGAGTTATGTCAGTACTTTTCAAAGCAACTTTCTTAAAATGAATTTTTGTCTACCTAATTAAAAAAAATATTATTAAAATCCAATTAAGGCAATGAGCACAACAATATGAAGTCCCTGATGACAAATCAGACCCGTTGCTATGGAAATTTTGTGCCTAAAAATTCTAAGTGACACAATATTATCATATAAAGCCCTTCTTACCTCTTATATTTCAGCAACCACATGACACACACTAATGTGATGATACACTTCAGGATACCGAATTAATTTTGGCAAAAATTCACCTCAAATAACTTCACACACATGATGTTTGAAAGGGGAGAAATCCGTAAAATACAGAATTTGACTGGTGCATATAGTATCCCTAAAAACACAGATAATTAAAAGACGTAATGCACGAAGGGTTGCAAATTTGTATGATGAAACAATTAAAATGCTTAATATTAGTACACATACATATACTTACACACTCGTGGAAGCAATATTCGGATAACGGTTACTTTTGGAATAGAAGGAAATTTGTATGTTCCATTCTAATTTGACACAACAGTTTGCAGATATATATACATATGCATATGCCAGATAATTACATATAAATAATATTTTTAGACTTGTACATGGTAAAATGGTAAAGGTATGCAGATTGGATGACCGGTCAAAAAGGGTTGAGTTGACCCAAAAACAGTTTTCTATAACCGATTAATATACTCGGATAACGATCTAATTTTGGACTAAAACGACTAAAAGAAAAAGCAAAAATAACATTTATAACACATCTACAGTTTCCAACTTCATTGTTAAGTTGTTTTTTTCCAGATTTGATTTAAAAAAAAAGTTTTGCTTCCATTCGGTTTAGGTTGTAGACATGCATATGAAAAATCGTAGCTTCCAGCTTCACCGTTAAGCTGTTTTATTTATTTATTTATTCTTTTGCTTCAATTCGGTTCAAGTTGTATATAGGCATACGAAAAACATAGCTTCCAGCCTCACAGTTAAGTTCAGTTTTTTTTTGTTTCAATTAGGTTACTACTTGAAGCAAGGGAAGGGCAAAACATTGTTGTCACCCGTTTGATGTCTTTCATTTTAATTAAAAGAGTATATTTTGACATTGTTGACCTCTCTGTATTTTGACCTGTTTGTGACCCATTTCACATTAAAATACAGATCAAATACCCTTTTGCATCAATATAATCAATTATAGCTGTTTCAAATGATTCATCTCCTGATGGAACTTCTAAATGCATTTAGGTTGTGCAAGTGCTATAAAAAAGATAAATATTAGTATCTCACTCCATCAAAAAATCGTTGAACTTTATACATATATCAGTCGTATACTTATTTGTAGAGACAAGTTTGCAGTTGGGAGCCTTAAAACCGCAGTCTTTATATTTATTATCACCAATTTTATAAAATTATCATTAAAGTAACCTATTATCAACACAAAACAGTTAACCCATAATAAGCAAGTGAATGATTATGAGCCCTAAAACAGAAAATTATTTAGAAGTCAAAACTCTGTAAATGATTATGAGCTCTAAATTTGAAAATCCCCCAAAAATGCCCACAAACCCAATGAAAGATATGCATCAAACAGACTGAAATTAGAGATCCTAACCTGAATTTCTGGATTCCGTATGCTCGAAATCGGAACCATCATCCAACTGGGATTTTAATTTCGCTTCTTCTTCACCCACGAAAATCAAAACCCAAATAGAAAGTGTTAGCTACAGATTTTTAAACCAAGTCTAAAATTCATAGTAAATCAGATATAAGAACGTAACAGTGCCTGAAAGAAATCCAATTCAATGCACAAAAAAAACAAACAGTAAAGTTACACGTGATTCTTCGTGAATTGAAAGAAACAGGCAGCACGCGACCAAACGGAACAACAACGGTTCAAACAGTGGAGTACAACAACGGATGAGGCTGATTTGGTGGTGGTGTGGTGCAATGACGGTAACTCAAATGAGGCTGAATAGGAATGGCATCCGGAAAGATGGAAATTAGGGTTTTGTGTTCTGAGTGCAAACGGGTCATAGGTATAAGATCCGCGTGTTTTATAAAATGGGTTATCTTGGGTTTAGCCGGGGAAAAAAGAGGGACTGACACGTGTCCATTTGATGGACGTGGGACTCACACGTGTCCTTTTGATTTAGTCTTTTGTTAATTAGCGGTTGATGCTGTGTAGGCCGTAGGTGTGTAGTTGGGCCATGATTCACACACAAAGGAGCATGATATGGGCCACAAGGGTTGGTGCCTTGGTGCTGTTTAAAGCCCACAACAGGTTAATTAGTTCCAGGAAACAATTATTCAATTTCAGTCCATGCAGTTTATAAATTATATACTGGTGTATTTTATGAAATTTATATTTTGCTTAAAATAAAACTCTCATAGTTTCTGAATATCTCATTTATATTCTGAAACTTTACTCCTTAAGTTTTGCTATCATTTCATGAAAACGGACCAATATTTTTTAGGATTTTTTAACGAAATTTTATAAAAAATCTATTTATGTATAGAAAAGAAGTTAAAGTTTAACAGTTTTTCTTATACAACATTCAATATTTATCCGAGACTGCGACAAAATTTATAATTACAGTTGTATATATAAAAAAATATGTTTTTCCATAAAAAACACGTGTTACTATTGACATGAGAAACGACATGAAAAGTATGTTGGTTTTTCTTTTTTATTTATACTTTTAACATATTAGTTAGTTTTAAGAGACAACTCGTAATATGTAAGTTTGATATAATTTGAAATATACGATTCTGCTTAGTTTGCTTTTATCTATAATTTGATATAATTTATTACAAACTTAGTCTCAATATTCACTTCAACTTCTTTCATAAACAATATAATATATTACAATGTATACAACTCACCTTCTCTAAATTTATATAAATTGTTATATACTTAAAAATATAAAAGAAAAATAAGATGATACTTCAAATATAAAATACTAGAAAAAAACAAGATGATATCCCGACATACATTGTTGTTTTTTGAGGGTGAAAGGCATACATTCCCTACACCGTACCGGTCAAAAATTTCTTCCCAAACAAAAATACAAATCATCACCATTATCAAAATTTCTTATATTTTCTTTCTAGAAACATAAAATGACGTATTATCACGTGTATATTTAGTTTAAAAAAAAGTTAAAATAGTTAAGTCTTTTAAATTTGAAGTTCTATGTCTCATGATATGTTAACATATTTAGGTATTAAACACTTTATTTGATATTATACAATAACGTTTATGAATAGTCAACTAGTTCATCAGTCTGATGAATAATTTTTTTTTATTTTCACATTTATACTAGATATAATTTATGCTTTTAATTCGTTTAATTATGTATTAATTTTGTTTTCTATAATAACTTTCGTTCGTTAAGTTCATTTAAAAAACGGAATGCGCCGTTGTTTTTATTTTTGTCAACATTCAGATATAATTTTTTTTGAAAACGGAGTTGTATTTAAAATCGAGTATTTTTTTTGATATCGTAGCCTATAACGAGTGTCATTACCGTTATGATACCGTGATGACCCGAACCTACTATGAGCGAACATCATTGCCAGTATTGGTATTATCGAAACCGGTATCTGTATTCGATTTTATGGTTTTCGACGACCCGAACCGATAACGACCAAACTCATGCCGCGTGACATTGGCGAAAAATGACCAGACTCCCGCAACAAAGCGCGAGGATTCGTTTATACAAGCTTATTTAAGTCTTTATTTTTTGTTTTACATAGATACATCCCGTCGTAAAACGTGAAGAACCAGTTAGTTTTATTTATAAAGTATAATCGGTCAGATTGTGAAAGAAAATGGAATTATTGATCAATAGTTAATTGAAATATATATGTACTGTAAATTTATTTCAATTATTGGGGGATATCTAGAGATTTGTAAAAAAAATCAGCATTTTGCATAAAAAAAATGTTTAATTATTGAGAGATATCTTGAGCTATTTTTAATTGATGAATATTTATTACACGATTTCTGGTTGGGCGACGGATCATATGGCGTACAAGAAAGAGTACCATTAATTAATTAATAGCGAAATATTATATGCTAAAAGGGCTTGTTCATGATCACACTTCAAAACTTTATGGTGAAATGATGTTTCAGCCGTAAGTTTCTACCAAACATTTTGTTTCATTGTTCTATCATTTTTTTATTTTTTAGAACGGTGTTTGGTAATACCCTAATATCTGAGTGAGTATTTCTGAGACGGGATTTCAACCGTTCATACTGAATTTGACGTTTCAAGCATGACTCACCCAGGAACACCATCAAAAAGGAAAACCCACCACTGTAAGAAAAAACCTCTTGATACAGGTTTGAACCTAAGACCTCAAATAATCCCAACTCTAACTATTATACCCGTACCAGTGGCATTGTTCTATCATCTATTTGCTCAAATTACAACCATGCATGTGTATTTCATTGCTTTTATTTTTATTATTATTATTATTATTATTATTATTATTCCAAAACAACTATGGAAATAAATAAAAGGTTACGTCATTATCATTAGTTCATGTCAATCACAAAACTTAAATTATGTTCATAATACGTTTTAGTATTTTAAATAAATAAATAATTTTTATTATTTTTAGTGAGTTATCGTGAGTTCTCAAATGATCAATTCCTCTGTATATATATATATATAACAAACCATCGTTGTAATTATCTTATGAGTTATTGATAAAGACTATATATAATATACTTTGCAAGTTCATTTAAAACACATTTTTACATTAATACGATACGTTTAACGCTTTCGTAACGTCTCTAAAAAATGTCCTAAGCAAGAGTCAAATTTTATATTCTTCAAAATATAAAAATCCAATCAAATTAGACTTGTTTTATAAAGAGTACACCATATCTACGAATTTTCGTTTTTAATCTTATTTCGACAATTCCTTTGATGTTTGGTTTTATTCTTTCTCAAGAAGACGCATGGAGGGCAGGATGTACCTACTTGGTATATTTTTTTATTTTGAAACTTTATGTAAAACAAACATTGTCCGTTCACATGAGGCATACTTGAACATAAACTTTATGGTTGAGCTCTTGCGGAGTTTTTCCTTGGATGACAAAAAACAAATTCATGAGCTCAATTTTGATTGGTTTGAGAGGTCGGATGTTACATATTGTATATGAGCCACACATGTCCTATTTAAGATGGTGGTGAAAATCTCATCAAGAACAATGAGTCTCTAAGGGAGGACACCTTAGGCAAATCACACATTATTCGTTCACATGAGAGGTGTTGGAACCTAAGAAATACATGACCTCAAATACCATAACACATTTTAAGTACATTTGATTGAGAGAAAAATTTCAAATTAAATCGTATTTGGGTGGAAGCAATTCAGGATGGGTGACATCATGACGCGTTCTACTCGGGTAACTAAAAACAAATCCGTGAGTTCCGCATGGGAAAATCGGACAATATTACTTGGTATGAGGATTGGATAGTGCATTTTCTCATTTTTAACATTTTCACATTATGTTGGTGATTTTAGTGTTATCGATTTATTTTAGGTGATTAGGATTTACTTAAAATCAAAGAGAAATCCGAATAAGCTTCGTTACAGGTTATAAGGTGCAGAGTTCATGCTCAAGCGAGACTAATCTAATTTTCGGCTACGGCAAATAACGGGAGTCAAGGAGTTAGCCCTAGCGCCCGGATCAGGGATCCAACTCGCCCCTAACCACACGACGCCCGTAACGCTCCAAAAACGATTATTTTGACCGATTATCATAATTATTCGCCAATCAACCGAAGCATCAGTTCGCCCCAACTGTTTTACCTTGCAAACAGACACATTGATTAATGAAGCATCGTCTAGTTTCAACAAACGTTGTTTGTTCGTTGACTATAAAAACACAATCTTTGGTATATTTCGTATAATACTCTTAACAAAAACACATATACTAGTCCTAGACTTTCTAAATTATCCGATTATCAATCGTATAACCCATCAAAATACTTTCAATATGAAAGTGTATACAAGAATAAAATTTTTTTATTTCAATACCGTCCTACACATTTAACGCATATCTACTATTATCAAAAACTTTATTCGAAAGGGTACATTGATTTTGACTCATATATTCTTTGAAATATTGTCTTGTATATTTTTTTCATACTCATTAGACCATACGACGAGCATCTCACGGCTCACGACGTGGTCCTACGTGCCCTTCCAACCACGCGTGACACACCACGCCGCCCAAGCGTGGGTCACGATAGTGAATATGTCGCGTGCACCACCAAACAACAACCTGGTTTGTGTTTTAAACCTGTCACACAACATATACATACACACACACATAGGCGATGGTTCAATTCAGAACACTAAATATTGAGAGAACACGCAAAATGTAGGATCGTGAAAGTACAAGATGGTTCTGTTCTTAGTTGAAATTGGCGGAAACAATAGCAACTACACAAGTATAATCGAGTAAACAGAAAGAATACTTTTAAGAACACCGTTGTATTAAGCTTTTGCAAATAAACGATTACAAATGAAAACTCTATTTCGAAGCACACTTACAATGAAGTGTTTACACAGTATTTATACTAACTTAGAATCAAGACAGACCCTTGATTCTAAGGATCAGATCTAACACAGACCGTTGATCTGATGTATATAGCTAACTATTACACGTTTAGTCTAAAACTAGTTAACTTTATTGAAGCGTCTTCTTTATGCATCATTGCTTGCATGCTTGGAGAAGAGCATTGTTGTCCGTCATTGGTTGCACCATTGAGGTTCCTTCTGCTTTAAGTGTGTCAGTTGCTTTTGCAGAAAGTTGTCAGTGACGCTTGGCATGGATAGTCAGCTGCGACAATTTGTCTTCAAGGCATATGGCTGTCAGCAGCAAAGATGATGATCAGCAGCAAGATGTAACCATCCAAAGCTGCTGATGATTTGCCTGTCAGCAACATCAAGTGTTGATGCTGCTGAGAAGCCTATCCGCAGCAACTTTGGTCTTCAGCAGATAAGGCTATCCGCAGCAGATTTGTTCTTCAGCAGGAGAACAAGTATCCGCAGCAGATAAGCTTGTCCGCAGCAGTTTGTTGGTCAGCAGCAAACTCTGAGATCAACAACATTTGTACTTAGAGAATTTTGTAGCATCAGTCTTTGTTTCTACAAACTCCCCCTAGACTGATGCTACCAAAATTCTCTTACTGCCTTTGTTACTGAAGCTTTTGCATGTTTCTGACTATCCTTTCAACCTCATATCCTCTCTGGTCCATGCTGGGATTGTTAAGAGGAAGCTCAGATAGAGTCTTGATGTCTTTGCTTGCCATTTTGAAGATAGCTTTGCTTGAACACCTCATCTTCTGTCCTTTAACATCTGTCAGAGTGAATTCATTCTTCTCAGCATTGTAGGACCAGCTGATGAATGGAGAGTGGGATTGAAGAGGTTTGACATCAATGATTTCATCTTTGCTGGGGTTGAAGTAATGTCTGATTGCCAGCAATAGATGTCTCCCTCCTTCATTCTCAGGCTCAGAGGATTCACCCAGCTCCATCACTCTTCTTAGATCAGAATCTGGAAGCTGTAGTACCTCATCAACAGATGTATGGACTGATCTTTTAGCTTCTGTCTTCCTCCTGAACACTTCAAACCATTTGTCTTCAGGGCTGTATGACCATCTGATTATTTCTCTTGAGTCTTCTGGTTTGGAAGTGAGTTTGTTTTTCTTTTTGGGAGGTTGTTGATGAGTAGGAGCTGGGTGTGAGGATTTGGACTTTGAAGGAGGAGAGGAGGGAGGTCTAGGAAGGAGAGTGGAAGGTTGTGGGATTGAGGAAGTGATGGGTGAGAGAGAAGGCTTGGGTTTCTTTGATTTCCTTTCTTCTTCTTGAATGTTTACCCTTTTCTTGGAGCCTTTCTTCTCTAATCTTTCTTCCTCATCCGTCTTTATTTTAAAATAGAGGGCTTGCAGGTTCATGAAATTCATGGGACCTAGCCTCTTTCCACTCTCTCCTCTAGCCTTAAAGAAGTCAATCATGATCTTACTTTCTTCATGGGTCCTTTTATTAAAGGCAATGGTCTTTTTGGACTTTTGTTTAGCTTTTTCTTCTTCTTCAGCCTTCTTCTTCTTTGCCAATTGACCCTGCTGACCCATGAAGGCTCTGTAGATTTCTTTATTTGATAGTTTCTCAAGGTAGTTTGCATCCTCACCTTGAGAAACTAGAGCCTTTACCCATTCCTCTCTCATTTCTTTAGCTAGTTCAGAATCAGGTATTCTGAACTTAGCCTCTTCCTTCTTCTTCTCTAGTTCTTCTTCTTCTGTATAGAATTGTTCCTGTAGTTGAAGAGCTAGAGCTTCATCTTCTTCAACTTGATAGACTACAGGAATCTTTACTTTCAGATCATCTAGCTGCTTTGCATACAGCTGGATCTGTTGTTCTCTGAGGAGCATGGCTGTTTTTCTTTCTTGAGCCTTTTTCAGGTCAGCCATTTCCTCTTCTTCTTTCTTCCTTCTCTCTCTTTTTTCTGAGCAACCTCTCTTCATCTTCTTCGATCATAATACCCTTCCCTTTGTTTACACTGGATGCCTCTGCTTCGGCCTCACTGATCATAACAGCGGATGATTGTGCTGCTGTTGGGATCTCAGCCTCGGCTTCATTGGCAAATTGAGAGTTAAATAAGGGAAGGTCATTAGCTTCATCCGATTTGCACTCAGGACTTGTAAATTCTCTCAGCATTTCTTTGACAGTTGATCTTGACTCATATGCTGCAGCAAAGATGTCTACTCGAGGGGAAGCTGAGTCAGAATCAGTGTCAGAATTTGACACATATACTGCCTCAGCAATCCTTCCTTCTTGTTCAAGATGGGCTCTGACAGTAGCTATCATTGCCTGGCTTTTGAGGGAGTTGACATTGCAGATATTTGCCCTGAGTTGAAAGATCTTGTAAAGAAAGTCTGTAGGCAGTGACAAGATGTTCCTGGTGTTGATGGTGAGAGAGGAGCCGTCGCTCAGTAGGAAGGTGTGGTTAAGAGACTTAGTGCTTATCCATGCCAGCACATCTAAGTCTTTGACAATGAAGGTATACAGAAATCTTCTTAAGCACATAACTTCTTCTTCAGTGAGAAGACTGCTCCTTATAATTTTAAGTCTTCTAGGAGTCAGTCTTCTTTCTTCTGTTGTTGAAGATTCAGGATAGGCTACCCTTTTTGCTGCTTGTATTTGTCTTTCGAAATTGGGTAGATTATCCTCCATCAAGTCAAAGAACCTGCCGATAGCAAGTTTCGCTGAGAGGTCCGTCGAGTTGTTGATGCATTGTAGATGGTATAGGTGAAGGACTTGGATGCTGTTGAGAAAGTCCCAGTTTAGCTCTTCTACTCCGTCAAACTCCCAACCAATCCAGAACCTCTCAGACTTTCCATCATACCCCCAAGCTAGTATTGTGTCAAACTCTAGCTGTGTTGAAGTTAGTGAAAATTTGGGGCAGTGGATTGACTTATTATGGCTGCTGCTTCAGGGATGATGCTGAATGATGTATATGTTTGTTCTGTGTCTTCAGCATCATTCAACATCTCATCAACAGCCCTGACGACTAACTTCCAGTCTTCAGATGTCTCTTCTTCTTCGTTATCTGAAACTGGCAAGTCATGAACCTGTACAAAAGCTGGCTTGAATAGTGAGTTTTGAATTACAACCTGCTCTTGAATCCAGTCGTCAAGACTGTCTGTGTATTCCTCCATTGGGACCATCTCCCCCTTTTTGGTTGCATCAGTGGACAAGTAAGCATCAGTTTGGGTGCCCACTGATACAAGAGAGGGAGTAGGTAAAGTTGGGCATTGATGGGCTTCATGCATAGAGACTTGGTGTCTTAGTTTGGACACTTCAGCCTCTAGCATAGCCACCCTGGCCGTCAATTCCAAGTTATGAAGTTGCAGTATGTCCTCATCCACAGTTGTTGAATCCTTGGATCCAGATGGGGCCTTAGGCCTAGCCTCTTCATCCCCATCACCCATGGTTTCTTGGCACTTGGGATTCCTCTCAGTGAGGGGAGTTTCCAAGGAAGCATCCTCACTGTGATTTGCCGTGGTTGAGGTCTTAGCAATGTTGTCACTGTCCTCCTGGTCATTTGATGGACCAGCAGTAGTGACAGCCTCTTCCACATCCACTCTTTCATAACTCCTAGAGTGGACCTTCAGGGTAGAAGAACTTGGGTTGGGTGTGTTGGAAGCAAGATCAATCAGTACCTCCGAGATAGTGATAGTTGGGGAAGGTACATCATCTTGATCATGTTCCTCAACACTTAAGTTCAGAAGAGAAAGGAAGGGCTCAGGGGGCTGTTATATGGATCCGGGAAGTGATCCTGATCCTAATAGAGAGACATCCAAAGGAGTCTCCCTAATAATGTGGCTGTCCCTTATGATATTCTCACCAGAATGTTGTGATTCTGAGTGAGGGCTGTTAGGTTGGGTTTGGGCCTTGGAGGCAAGACAAGAAGGAGTTCTCTTGCCCCTTTTCCTAGTATATGTCGTTGCAACCGGGGCCCTGTGTTCCGGTTGAACGATAACATCCAAAAGAGGTGTAAGTAATTTTTGTGCATGTGCATCCTTAGTAGTATGCACAGGGGTTCGAATGGTGGAAGCAGATTGTTGTTCAGGATGTGAGGTGGAGGGTGTGGGATCAGTATCAGCTGGGATTGCTGAACTGTCACCCGGGGTAGTTTGTACGTTCAGCATTGTAGATAACAATGGAACATTGACCCATGAGAACTTTTTGGAAACAGTTCTCATGCTTTGAAAAATATTATTTTTATGTCCCAACATGATGTAGATTCTTGCAGGTTTTGAAAGTTCTTTTAGTTCTTGATTGAAAACTTCCTGCAAGAATCTTGGGTACATAAAAAAATGTTGCTTTGCACCCTCTTGAAGGTTATATCTCAAACCCTCAAAGATGAGGTGTGCAAAGTTGAAGCCTTGGTTAGTGACCATACCATGGAAGGCGGAGGCAAGTGCGGAGCTCACCTGATGCCATCCACTCCTCTTCTGGGATATGCATTGGAGAAGAGTGTGGCAGAGATACTTCCATGGAGGGCCCATCAACGCCTTCTTCATCGTATACTCGGTCTGATTTCCAGTGTATCTAATGGATACAAAGGTCCTCATGTATTCGTCCTTCGAGTATGAGATGGCTTCTCCCTCATCTTGAAGCTTAAGATGTTTTTTGAGTGTGGCTTCCAAGATGGTGATATCCTTGCCGTCTACTTTGGCTTTGATTTGGGGAATCCCCTGTTCGGTTGAGTAGACGGCGGTACTCCAAAAATCCTCCATATGAGGGATATATATGGTAGGGTTGATTGTCAGGGCAAAGTAGATTTTTGATCGACATAAGAAGTCGATCATTTCATTAAATCCTTCGGATTTCTTTCCTTTGGTAAGATATGCTGTAAGGTTGTGGTATGGGGAGAACTTATCAACAGGGTTATTGATGTCTGCCATTGTTGTTTGATTTGGAGGGAAGGTTAGAATATGGGAGGCTTTGAATGTTTTAAAGATGAAGGGTTTTGAATGTGGTGGGGACTTGAGAGAAAGTGATGTGGGTTTAGGGTGAAGTTGAAGGTGAAGAGCTGGTAAGGAAATTTGATTTGTTCTTATAACGGCAGAAGAAGGAAAAAGCAAAATGACTTGTACAATACAACCTTATCTACTTTTTATTATTACAGCTGTAATACACCGAGGATGTCATGGTAAAGACTGACGTTAATTTCTTTTACAGCGGGTAAAAGTTAATTTGGACTTAAATTTACCCATCAGCAACAAACTTGGTTGATGTGGATGAATAAGCCTATCCACTGCAACTTTGGTTGCTGCGGAAGGTTAAGTCTGTCAGCAGCAAACTCAATTGCTGCTGATGGATGCAATAATCTGCAGCAAGGATGTTGTTGCTGACAGCCTTAAAGCTATCCGCAGGAAACTTGTTCCTTCTGATAGGTTAAAGCAGTCAGGGGCAAATTCTTTGCTGCTGAAGATCAGACCTGTCAGCAGCCAAAAAGGATGCTGCTGACTTATAACTTTTATTTACAACAAAGGATAGACGCATTCAACTGAACCGATGATGATGCTTGGTGGTTTCTTTGCCTTCCATTGTTTAGTTGGTGGTTTTCCAGCTCTCTTTGCCTTTTCAGCAGCAGAAGTTGCATCTGAGGACTTTGGCTTATCAGCAGCAGATTTTGTTGCGGCTGATGGTTTTACTTGAGCAGCTGCAGACTTTGTTGCTGCTGAAGGCTTTCCTTTTGGTTGCTTGGGCTTTACTCGATCAGCAGCAGTTATGTTGGCTGCTGATGGTTTAAGAACATACGTATGCCTATCCTTCTTCACCTTACTGATAGGCTTTTGTATAATTGGGGTTGGAAGAAGAATCTGATTGAAAGGGTTAAACTTACAATTTGCAGCAAAGTGGTCTGTTTCTCCACAGATGATGCAAGATTGTTGAGGTTTTGACAACTGCTCCCTTGGTGGAGAAAGATATTTTATGAATTGAGTTGTCTTAGCTTCAAACCTTCTTACCTGTTTGTTCTTCTTTGTCTTCTCAAAAGCATGTTGCTTGAGGTTTCTTTGCTGCTGAAGGTAGTAGAAGCAGGTGCTGGCAGTATGATTGTATTTCCCACACATAAAGCATGATTTCGCCAGTTTGTCCATTTGAAAGTACATGTAGTCCTTTCTTTTGAACAAGTCTTTGAAGTTCCAGGGGTGAGCTTTGTTATGCTCAAAGGTGGCTTCTTCCAATCTCTTTTGAACATATGGAACCCTCTCTCCAGGCGCATGACATATGTCAAACACCTTCCTTGGTTGGATTGAAGTTGAGGACTGGCCCTTTTCAATATTTAGCTTCCTTCCTTCTGGAGGATATCTAATTTTGATTTGTTTGAATGGTGTAGGAACTGGTACTGAAATGGCTGGTACTGGTGCTGAATGGATAATGGGGACTTCATCTTTAGTCAGAATAACTTGATGGGCAGGGGGAGATGAAGCTTCACTTGTTTCAGTGGAGTCTGAGCAAGTTGATTCAGACTCTGATGAGGTAGTGCATTCTTGCACCAAAGGTTCATCCTTAGAAGGATCAAGATTTCTGTTGGCCATATCAAGATTTGCAAGATTAAAGCTTGGTTCATGGATGGTAATGTAGTCAGCAGGAGGTGCAACGGCTTGATATTGTTCAGCATGATACCCCAGACCAGTTTTTACCTTTTCATGAATTTGAGCATCCAAAAGTCTTTGCAGCTTTTTGGATGCAAATTCATATTTGTCAACGTGAACTTTCTGTTCTGCCAATTCTGCTCTGGTAGCTTTTAATCTGGCCAGAAGATCATCAATCTGAGTTTCAAGATTGGTTTGTTCATGTTTTAATAATGAAATCTCTTTCTTTAGGCAGTTAATTTTTTCTTTGTAACTGTCTTCGACCTTTTTGAATTCAGATTTCATTTGATGAAACTCTTCATTTTGATCTATGAGGTTTTGATTATGCTTTGTGTAGCCTAAAACCTTATCAATACATGCTTGGGAACATAGATATTCATATACCTGAGGCGGTATCTCAGTTGTGTCTGTCATAAGAGCTTGGTTGTTAGCAGGCAGATCTTCATACTAGAAGCTCCAGTCAAAGTCAGATGTTCCAACAGCTGCACAAGCTGCAGTTTGAGCTGGAGGAGTAGCTTGTTGCTGTTGTTGTCTTGGTTGGGCTTGGTGAGCTGCTGGGTTTGCCCTAGGTGCCTTGCATTCTCTAGCAAAATGGCCCAGTTGGTTACAATTGTAACATCTTAGTTTGCTTTTATCCAAGCCAACTCTGGTGTTGGAGTTATTACTTGGAATGGGTCTTCTAGTTCTAGAGTAGAACCTTTTTGCTCTTATAGATAACATGGCATACGAGTGTTGTATGTCCATTTCTTCTAAGTCATCTGGATGGAAGCATTCCAGATCCTCCTTGATAAAGGACATGTTGCTTGAGTTTTCATAAACAAAAGCAGCAGAGGTTGAGGTTTGAGGAAGGGCTTCTAGGAGGAATGGAGATGTGTTTGTTTGAGAGGTTGGGGTTTGTGGATGGGTGACAATGGGTGGATAATAGTTGCTTGAACTAGGACCTGAGTGCTCAGAATGGAGGGCAGAGGAGATGGTGGTGGATGTTGAGGCTGTTTGGTAGCTTGAGCTTCTTTCTTTTGCCTGAATCATCTCTAGCTCATAGGTTTTTAGCATTCCAAAGAGCTCAGTCATTTGGAGAGTCTTCAGATTCTCTGTTCTTTTGATTGACACTGTGTAAAGTGTCCAGCAGCTTGGTAGAGACCTGATGAACTTTTTGAGAATATCTTCATTCTCAAGCTTCACCTTTGAGCACTACAGCTCATCTACAAGATAGGTAAATCTGTTGTATAAAATAGTTAGAGACTCACCTGCCTTCCAGACGAATTTTTCATACTGCTGCTTCAGGATGTCTCTTCTTTTTTCTTTGACTTCCTCAGAGCCAGCAAACATCTTCTCAAGAACCTCCCAGAGCTCTTTAGCAGTTTTGTAACTTCTGAAGTTATGAAAAACTTCATTTGGAAGGCACATTTGGATAGCTCCTAGTGCCTTGAAGTCCACCTCCATCTTCTTTATGTCCTCTTCTGAGTACTTGGAGGGCTCCTTTGGGACTGGTGGTTCTCCAGAGTCAGCAGAGGCCACCATGGGAGTGTAGGGTCTATCCCTGATGGATTTCCACATTCCGTACTCCTGATAACAGAAAAAGCTTTCCATGCGATTCTTCCACATGTCGTAGTCTTCCCCAGATACCAATCTTGGTGGTCGGTTGATGCTGCCGATGTCTTCAAATCCATTGCTTTGTGCCATCTTTATTTTTGGTGACTTGATGAAAGAGAGAGTTTAGAATAGAACCTGAAGTGATTAAACAAGTGTGAGTTTGTTTAATCTGAGCCAAAGCTCTGATACCACTTGTAGGATCGTGAAATTACAAGATGGTTATGTTCTTAGTTAAAATTGGCGGAAACAATAGCAACTACACAAGTATAATCGAGTAAACAGAAAGAATACTTTTAAGAACACTGTTGTATTAAGCTTTTGTAAATAAACGATTACAAATGAAAACTCTATTTCGAAACACACTTACAATGAAGTGTTTACACAGTATTTATACTAACTTAGAATCAAGACAGACCCTTGATTCTAGGGATCAGATCTAACACAGACCGTTGATCTGATGTATATAGCTAACTATTACACGTTTAGTCTAAAACTAGTTAACTTTATTGAAGCGTCTTCTTTATGCATCATTGCTTGCATGCTTGGAGAAGAGCATTGTTGTCCGTCATTGGTTGCACCATTGAGGTTCCTTCTGCTTTAAGTGTGTCAGTTGCTTTTGCAGAAAGTTGTCAGTGACGCTTGACATGGATAGTCAGCTGCGACGATTTGTTTTCAAGGCACACGGCTGTCAGCAGCAAAGATGATGATCAGCAGCAAGATGTAACCATCCAAAGCTGCTGATGATTTGCCTGTCAGCAGCATCAAGTGTTGATGCTGCTGAGAAGCCTATCCGCAGCAGCTTTGGTCTTCAGCAGATAAGGCTATCCGCAGCAGATTTGTTCTTCAGCAGGAGAACAAGTATCTGCAGTAGATAAGCTTGTCCGCAGCAGTTTGTTGGTCAGCAGCAAACTCTGAGATCAGCAGCATTTGTACTTAGAGAATTTTGTAGCCATCAGTCTTTGTTTCTACACAAAACAAAACGAATCATTCACTTTTTCAATCTTAAAAAGTTTTAAGAACAAATTTCGTTTATATACATACCTACATATGTGTAATTCATGTGTTGTTTTTTACCTACACATAAACTATACATGTGTAAGAAACTTTTAAATTTATAAAAATATATGAAAAAACTAGTTTAATAGTTTTTTATTGAAACATCCTATTTTTACTTTATTATTTTATCAGAATTTAATTGCGAAAAATGGTCCCAGTTTAGCAAAACCTTGTCATTAAATGACCAAGGTATATTTTCCATTTATAATTATTGTTTTACATATACAATATTCTATTACAAAATATAGAGATTCTTCATTCCATCCGGCCTCATCCACAGGAAGCTTTATTCCACATGCTTCTTTCCTGCAATGTTTGGAAAATGTTTTTGAATTAACTTTCGCTAAGTAAGTACACTGCATCGTTAATTTAATTATGAACCCTTTAGGTTCTTTATTATTGTTCAACTTTCTCAGGCTTTCAGCGCCTCCGTGACCATCTCCGGACGTACCTCCGGTCACGACATTCATATATTTTATGGGTATGCTAACCCCCTCCTGACCATCTTCGGACGTACCTCCGGTCAGAGTATTCATTTCTTTCATGGGTGTGCTAACCCCCTCATGGCCATCCTCGGACGTACCTCCGGTCATAGTATTGGCAAGGTATACTCGTCAGTATCAGCCCCTTGCATTTGTCACGAAGGCTCATTCATTTCTTAGCCTCGTAGGCTTTATTATTTAATTCTCTTCTTTATTATTGAGATTCACCTTACAGGCCGGGTATCTCTTTTCAATTGGGACCTTGAGTATCTTAGACTCACAGCCTCCCAAATGTATCAAGCATTTGTTTTCATTTCACGTATATGCTTGATTTATTTCCCAACCAGTCCTTGCCTTAAAACTTCGTAACGGTTTCTCCACGATGCATTAAAAGGATTTATATATAGGAAGTACCGGCTGCGTATCCACCACCCTTTCAACACTTCGTGAGTACTCCGTTATTCCATTTTAGGGTTTAGACTTGTTCCATCATATTCATTCATACTTGCACGTATCATCATGCATTCTTGTACTCCTATTCATCATGCATCATGTATTCACATATGCATGTATTCGTGTGTTCAACTTTATCACATATCCATACTCATCATATACTGTAAACTGGGGTGATTATCCTTACAGAGTAGTACCTCCAACAGATATGTTCCTAGGAAAGAGTGATGGGTCTAGGAGAGATTTATACACCACTCTTTCCTTAGACAAAACATTTCGTTTATCAGATAACTACATACCAGTTGGAAGTTCTCCCGTACGTTTGCTATATTCTTATTACTATCTTTTAGTCTATACCCCTAAACATTCATAATGGTTTCACTACGAAGTATCAAAGAGGTTTATATATAGGAAGTACCAGCGGCGTATCCACCACCCCTTGGATACATCGTGGCTACTCCATTATTCCCATTTAATGTTTAGACTAACCCTTCATTACCTTTCTTTATTTCCCCGTACCTTAGTTCCTTATAGCGCAGAGCACATAATTCACATAATTCACATAATTATTATCTAGGGTACGAGTCCAGTGTACTTACTTTACTCTAGTTGATTCCTAAGTTCGTTCCTCGTCTAGACGTTTTTCCGAACTCGAACCGCACTCGCAGCGTACCGCACTCGTAACTGCTAAGCTCGTAACCGTCACTCCGATCTCCTCGGTATGCGTGTGTGTGTGTGATAGAAGTGGTGGTTGGTGTTGATGTTTTTTCACAAATGAATGACAAATCCATCTATTTTTAGGGCTGAAGTGACACCGGTGGCGGACCGCCGCTACCCCCCCTTACCAGGTGTCTGGCGTACTCCGCATGTGGCGAACCATCACGCCCTGGGTAGCGGTCCGCTACCCAATCCTTATCAGGGAGTCAGCTTACACGTGTCACCATCTCGTTGTCTGGTCCTTTTTGCGGCTGGCGGACCGTTACCCGCCTGGTGGCGATCCTCCATAGGGCTGAATCATTAGACATGCCACCCGCTACGTGTCATTCCCTCATCATTACTTCACCCGCATGTAGCGGACCGTTAACAAGTCGGTAGCGGTCCGCTACCGGTCTGATTTTGAAATTTTCTTTATTTTCAGTCCTTTAACTTTAGGACTTTTACATCTTTAGTCCCTAGACTTTTATTCTCTTAAAATTTTGGGATGTTACAACTCTCCCCCTCCCTTAAATTAGGTTTCGTCCTCGAAACCTGTTAATCTTTAAATAATTGAGGGTAACTCTTCCTCATTTTCCCAGGTCATCTCTGACCCTCTTATGTGTTTCCACTGTACCAACACTTGCTTGATCGTTTTGTGACGTAGCTGCTTTTCCTTAGTGTCTAGAATCTTGATAGGTTCTGCGATATATGTTAACTTATCATCAACCTCTATTTCTTCCAATGGAATATGTGCAGTTTCATCAGTCAAACATTTCCTTAAATAAGATACATGGAATGTGTTGTGTATCTTATTTATTTGTAACATCCCGAAAATTCATGAGCGAATGATTCGGGTTAGTGGACCAACCAAATCTTTATTAAATGTCCAGGTTAGCAGGGATTGCCATGTAAAACTTGATTCAACGAGAATAAAAGGACCGGATAACCGTTTAATGTCTAGTTCGGGATTAAAAACGTGCGAGACGGTTTTAGAGTGGGATAAAACAAAACTTGTAGCCATTTAAATACCACTTTTAACAACAAACCCTAAACCATTCGGTTGTGGGAGTTCGCGAACGACAGGAAAGAGCAAGAAGGAGAGAGAGGCCGGTGAACGGGATAGCTACGATGGTTTCGAGCAGGGTTCGTGTGATGAGAGCAAGCATTCCAAACAGGTAAACCCCGGTTTCTAATCGTTTACACTTTACCTTTGTTTTACCCGGGATACGATTAGGGTTTGAGGTCCACGACAGGCGTTGGGGAGGGTGGTCTCGGAGAAGACGACAGCGTGAAGGTGATGGCGAGTGGTGGAGTGGCTGGACAAATAAGAAGCAGGGATGTGGGGTATTGGACGGCGCTTGGCGGTTGTAGGGGAGGCGCTCTATGACAGCGAACGGCGGAGAGGCAATGGTGGTGGCTCGGTAAAGGCATTGCGAGGTAGTGACGTGTGGCTGTGATGGGTTAACCGTACCCGGCGAAGGTGACAGGATGACATGGACGAGAGGAGTGGTGGTGTACGGGTGGACTCGTGCCACAGGGTGATGGACTCGACTATAAATTCGTGTGAACATGCATGCACACATGCATGCACGGGGAAGGACGACTCGAGTACCTACGCATAGCGAGGCCAAGGATTGGTGTTGCGTTGTTAGGGTTTATTCGAGGAAGCTAAGGTTTTTCTTTTACATTACACGGCTGGGTGTACGTGCATACATGCATGTTTAGGAACCGGTTTGGGTATTCGGTTACTAAATGGGTCAAGGACGATCCGATACACGTGCCTTTGGGACTAGGGTTTCGTGGGGAAAGAATGACGAGCCTATGAGATGAGCGTTGGGATTTAGCTATATTTATGTGCTATTCAAGGTAAATTTAGATCGTGTTCTGATCATGTGATCACGCGCTTGGCAGGTTCGGGACTTGAGCGTGGACGGACCAGTTGCGGAGCTAGGACTGAGGCTCATCATAAACAGTGAGTTTCTAATCCCCTTTTTTAAACGTTTTACTGTTTTGGGGCTATCGTACATACACACATGTTTTATTAAACGAACGTATTACGAGTCATGAGTTAAACTTGATGTGTTTTATGAGAACGTCATGTAATAATGAAGCTAAGGGTCGTTATGGGGTCCTTAGGGTGGGTGGTCAAGATTTGTGATGATCTGTGTGTGTCATCTTATGAGTTAGTCGGGGTGAGTCAGAAAGTTAGTTAAACCTGTGATGGTTATATAAGGAGAGTTAGCATGGGAACCCGTACGTGGTTTATTAACGAGTAAAGTATATGCTAGTATGCTGTCATGCGTCGTGTGCTTGATGCTGTGTGTATTATGTCGTTGTCCTCGTTACACAACGGGTATCGTGTTTGCATGGGTATATGTGGTGTCCATAGTATGTATGGGCTAGAAGTCAGTATGGTGTTTGTGTGTCGTTTAATTACTTATTCGGAAAGAGTTGGGTAATGTGTCTAGACGTTAAGAGGATACGTCTAAAGTAAGTGTTTTATTACACACGTAAGTGATCCGTGAAAGGGTGGTGAGTCATAGTACATGTCCAGGTAGTGTCATGTGTATAAATGTGTTGCTTTGTGTGCTTGCATTGTTGTCCGAATGTACGGTCAACAGTGGTGTGGAGGACGGAGTCCTTCGGGGTCATCATTGTACGTGTGATCTAGCAGTCATTTATATTGCTACCCATGCCTAAGATATTACCTAACATGATCATTTAAATGGGAAACCGATACCAGTTAACATAGACCTTGGTGGGTTTTTGTGTGTACCATATTACTATTTTTTCCAAAACATAATCAGTGGGATTGTACTTACCAGTTTTTCATTTACTACGGATTGAATTGTGTGCTTGGAACCTTGTATGTTTTCACATTTATGCCACAGTGATGCTTTGAACGTATTGAATTTCAAATACTTTCTACTTAACTTTTGTTGGTGTCAAAACCTATGTTACTCACCAACTACTTGTAGTTGACATTTACTCACATGTTTCAGGTGCACCAGTTGAGGACACTACTTGATCACGTAGGACATGGACTTAGTTTCAATTTAATCTTATTATATTATGTTTGGATACTTGTTTTTCCATTTCTACTTGTAACGGATACATTTAATTTTGATAAATAAATACTATCACATTTAATAGATGATCATGTGCTTATGAACAACCGCGTCAGTCCCGGCGTATAATCCACCGCCGGCCAGGGTGTGACAGTCCTATCTCCTTTTTCTTTGTTTAGGATTTCTTATGCACGAGGCCTGAGAATCCAACATGCAAGTTATCCTTTTTCACAGGCCAGATCTGATTTCTGCCTCCCACATTTTCTTTTCTTGGGTCAAATCTTAGGTCTGCCCATAACCCAATTTCATCACATTTTTATTTGTTACCTGAAAATCATTTTGAAAATAAAACGTCAGCGCGAACGCTGGTGAATACAATTATCTTGATGGTAAAATCATTTGGCACAAATAAGCATTAGTTCATAATCACAACTTTGTGTTCAAACCACACATTCAGCAGGCCCGTCATGTTCAATCGCACCACAGTATACATTGGCGTCATAGCTTATAACAACGGACATGTTAATACCTCCGGCATTGTTATAAGATAAGCACCAGCCACAATCCGGGAATTTCACCCGAGACCCGTATATCCCTTGCAAGTTTTACGCATATCTATGGCCTGAATGCTTTCACGTAGAAGAGCGTTGAGCATTACTCCCTTAACCTTATTTGGTCATTTTCGTAAACATAAATGTTTGACACAAGCTTTTGAAAAAGATAAAGTATTCACCTTTGTTTATAGGAATGAGAATCTAAGTTGAAAGCTTATATACTAGCTTCTTAACTTGATTTCTCTAGCATAACAGTACTTCTACGAGTTTTTCTTCTTAATCTGAGCACTACAACGAGCGGGAGTTGGACCAGGATCGTCGAGAGTGGGCTAGGGATCACCTGGAACGAGTTTTGAAAGTGGGATTCATGTTTGGGATGAAGAAATCGACTGAGATCGTCCAACTATTTATAGGCTGAGTTCTGGGTCCATGTCGGACCGATATGGCAAGGGATGTCGGTCCGATATCCAGCCATGCATGCGTCAGCCCTACACGTCTCAATCTGATTGGATCGTTCATATTTGGCGACTATATCGGACCGATATGTGGACCATGTTTGTCCGATATCCAGACCCATGTCCCATCATTAGGGCTGAGTCATTGGACACGTGTCGACACCGATATTGGAATGGAAATCGGTCCGATATCCAACCTGAGTTCACTTCGGACCGATATGAATAAGGGTGTCAGTTCGATATCCGACTTGGTTGTACCTCGGTCCGATATCTAGGCCTTAGTTCGCTTCGGATCGATATGATACTATAAATCGGTCCGATATCAACTAAATTTCCAAAATTTTCATTTTAAACCCTAGACTTATGTAATGTAGATACAATAAGCCCTTAAGGTTCTGACCTTGGCATTTCTCGGACATTTTTGTGGCAGGCGTTACATCCTCCCCATCTTGTTTTAAACTCGTCCTCGAGTTTATTTAAACAAGTGCGGAATTTTCTTTCTCATTTCAGATTCCAGTTCCCACATGTACTCAGGTCCACGTCTAGAGTTCCATTTTATTTTCACAATCATCACTTTCTTTCTTTTCAATCTCTTTTCCTGCCTATCCTCGATTTACAAAGGTTGTTCCACAAATTTTAACCTTTCATTTACCTCTACATCTTGTAGGGGTATTACCAGTGATTCATCTATCATACACTTGCGCAGATTTGACACATGGAATACATTGTGTACTCCATTCATTTCTTCTGGTAATTTGAGTTGATAGGCCACAGGCCCAACTCTTTTAAGGATTTTGAATGGTCCTACGAATCTAGGACTTAATTTCCCTTTCTTTCCAAATCTTACAACGCCTTTCCATGGAGAAACTTTTAACAGAACGTTATCACCGACGTTGAATTCTAACGGCTTTCGTCTCTTATCAGCATAACTCTTTTGACGATCACGAGCCGTTTTCAATCTATCTCTTATTTGAATAACCTTTTCAGTTGTCTCCAGGACTATTTCAGGCCCGGATAACTGATTTTCTCCTATTTTAGACCAACATAGTGGGTTCAACATTTACGACCGTATAAGGCTTCAAAATGAGCGGTCTATATACTCGTATGATAGCTGTTATTGTAGGAGAATTCCATTAGAGGTAAGTGGTCATCCCAACTTCCTCCAAGATCAATAACACAAGCCCTTAACATATCTTCCAGAGTTTGAATAGTTCTTTCATTCTGCCCGTCTGTTTGAGGATGATAGGCAGTGCTAAGATTCAATTTTGTACCCAGGGCTTTTTGAAAGCTTTGCCAAAATCGAGAAGTAAATCTATTATCTCTATCTGACACAATAGATAGTGGCACACCGTGTAATGACACGATTTTATTAACGTATAATTGTGCCAACTTATCCATACTGAAAGTTTTTTTCATGGGAAGAAAATGAGCAGACTTAGTAAGCCTGTCAATAATAACCCAGATCGTATCATTCCCTCGACTGGTTCGGGGAAGTTTAGTAATGAAATCCATGGTTATCATTTCCCATTTCTAGACAGGAATTTCAAGTTGCTGTAACAAGCCAAACGGCTTTTTATATTCAGCTTTAACTTGAGAACAAGTTAAGCACTTTGCAACATTGATAGCGATATGTTTCTTCATTCATATCCACCAGTAATTGGCTTTTAGGTTTTTGTACATTTTATCGCTTCCAGGATGCATCGTATTTTTGGATTTATGAGCTTCTTCAAGAATCTCTTCACGTATGTTTCCATAGATATGAACCCAGATTCTTTTATTCATTCTAAGAATATTAGCATCATCTTTAACCACTTGTTCGATCATGCCTCCCAAACCTTCTTTCTCTAGGTTGGATTTCTTTAAAGCCATCTGTTGAGATTCCTTAATACGAGTAATAAGATCGATTTGAAGATCGAGTCTTAAAGCACGGACTTGTTTAGGTTTCTCATTTTCTTTTCTGCTCAAGGCATCGGCTACAACATTGGATTTGCCTTCATGATAACACATTTCACAATCGTAATCATTCACGACTTCCACCCAACGCCTTTGCCTCATATTCAGTTCTTTCTGACTGAATATATACTTTAGGCTTTTATGATCAGTGAAAATAGTGAATTTGACTCCATATAGATAGTTCCTCCATAATTTCAGTGCGAAGATTTTGGCGCCTAATTCTAAATCATGAGTCGTATAAATGTTTTCATGAGTTTTCAATTGATGGTAAGCATAAGCAATAACTTTGCTTCCCTACATTAACACATAACCAAAGCCGGTGTGTGAAGCATCACAGTAAACTGAAAAGCCTTCATTTCCATCTAGCAAAGCCAGTATGGGTGCTTGAGTCAGTTTCTGTTTTAGAGTTTCAAAAGCTTGAGATTGCTTAGGTCCCCATTCATACTTAACTGATTTGCGAGTCAGAGAAGTTAATGGAACAGCAATTCGAGAGAAATCTTGGATAAATCTCCGATAATAACCGGCTAAACCAAGGAGACTTCGAATTTCAGTTGGTGATTTCGGGATTTCCCATTTGGATATTGCTTCAATTTTAACAGGATCAACTTGGATACCATCAGTGTTAATGACATGTACAAGGAATTGAACTTCTGACAACTAGAATTCATATTTTGAGAACTTAGCATATAGCTTTTCGTTTCTCAGGAGTTCAAGCAAAATTCTCAAATGATTGGCGTGATCTTCTTTACTTTTGGAATAAATAAGGATATCGTTAATGAATACGATAACAAATTTATCCAAGTAAGGTTTACAGACTCGATTCATCATTCCAAGAATGCTGCTGGTGCATTAGTAAGTCCGAACGGCATTACCGTGAACTCATAATGACCATAACGAGTTCTAAAAGCAGTTTTGGGAATGTCTTCTTCCTATACTTTTAATTGGTGATAGCCAGAACAAAGATCGATTTTTGAGAAGCATCGAGCTCCCTGGAGTTGATCAAAGAGATCATCAATTCTAGGGAGTGGATAACGGTTCTTTATCGTAACTTTATTTAGTTCACGATAATCGATACACATACGCATCGAACCGTCTTTCTTTTTGACAAATAAGATCGGGGCTTCCCAAGGCGATGAGCTTGGTCTTACAAATCCTTTGTCGAGTAATTCATCCAACCGTTTCTTCAATTCTGCTATCTCAGTTGTAGCTAATCTGTACGGGGCTTTGGCAATCGGTGCCGTACCAGGTACTAGATTAATTCTGAACTCCACTTTTCTTTCAGATGAAATTCCAGGCAGTTCGTTAGAAAAAACATCAAGGAATTGTAAATCAATATTGATTTGATAATTAATACCTTTCAAATCAATTCCCTATTTTTTCTCTAGCATTTACGAATTCTAAATTCCATTTCAATTTCTTTACTTAATTTTAATATTCATTCCAAATATTGATGATGTAAAGTCGGTCAGCCAAAGACTCAAGTGGACCACAATTGATACCTTATTCATGAGTAATTTTTGACTTTTTAGTCTTTTACTTCCAACTCTTTTAATTAAGTCAATAAAATGGTGCACGTTAAAATCAATATAAAAGTGGTGTTTAGTAGACATTTTTTTTCTCTTCAAGTCCGTGATATGCAGTGGAGTATATCGAGTAAAGAACGGATGGTGTGGGCCTCACTCGCCTATGTTTCATGCAACACAACTCATAACTATCATAGCATATCAAGTTATGTATACACATGCACGTTCATCAAAGTTCCTACCTTAATATAATATATGAACACAAACTTTGGTTTCTATATGTTAATCACTTATAACACGTTTGCATGATTAATATGTTCCTTAACATAACACATAATAAAAGCCTTGAACTTAGCATGCAGATCATACTTCAACTAATGTTCCAAAGTATAGCAAGTTATGAACATCATGCGTGTTTTGAACTATCTAACACGTTACAACATGTTATTATATCCTAACTAACATGTACCAATCATTAAACCATGTCATACATGTATAATTAGCAAGCTATGAACACTTTAGACAGTTAAAGTTTCCTCTTTTAGTAAGTTTGTAAAACCGAGCTAGGTATTAGAAATCTATTTTCACAATTCACTTATACATGGATCAAGTAGCATATAAACATCATCATATCATTTAACACATGTCTAGTATGCAAGATAGAATTTCTAAAAAGTTTCCATTATAAGTAAGTTATAATTTATAGGCTTATTTAACAAGATTCAAAGCATCAAAACCATTACATACAATCTATCTAACATGATTATAACCATAACAAGCATCAAACATCTCTAACATGCAATTCTACACCATCAAATAATCAAAAAATTTAATCTTTTAACAAGTTATATATCATATGAAGCTAGGCTTTTCTAATTAACCATAAAAACATCAAATACATGCAAAACAATGATAAAGTCACCATCTTTATTGTAAAAATTCATGTTTAGATGAACTAAGGATTCAATCTAAAATTTAGGAATAAAAAATCAACGAAATTGAACGAAATAACTTACGTAGTATTGTTAGGAACGCTTAGGGGAGTCCGAATACGTGTTCAATTTCGATAATCAAGATCGAATTGATGGTGTTTGGGTGCTATGAAGTTCACGGCTCAACAATGGGTGGGTCTCTTGGATCGCGACGGCTAGGAGTAGAGGAGGACTAGGGTTTTAATTTTTTTTTATAAAATCTCTTATATGCATGCATGGATGGGTAAAAATTGGATTATGGATGATCCATGGGTTTACAAGGGAATCCATGGGCTTTTTAATTTAAGTTTCAATAATGGCAATTAAAACCCTTGAGTATTATTTTTATAAAAGCTCCACCTCTATAAAAATAACTAATAAAATTAATAACCGATAACTTTACGCGATAACACGAAAGTTCACATAATTCACAGATAAATCACTAAACATATAATTTCACATAATTTATATTAAAATAACTATTCGCAATTATTTTTGTTAGTTCACCAACGTTACGGGTTCGACTCGTGTGTAATCCGAAAATTCTACGAATTACCGATACGTGAGTGTTTGTGCAAAACTTACACATCTAACTAACCCTAATTAAATATAATGCATGAGTGAATGTTTGAGATAACAGAGTTTGAATAAATAAATGTTTGAGATAACGATGTTTGTGTTAACGGAGTTAACCTGAAAATGTCGGATGTCACGTTATCCCCTTGTTGAAAGAATTTCTGTACCGAAAATTAATCCAAGTTGCTAGTAGTTGCTAGTTTTCTGAAACAAAAAGTTTGGGTTGTCACAAATTCACTAACACCGGGGGTTCGGATAAATTAGTTGAAGTGTTACAATTAAGGGTGGCGCAGAAATATCGATTTATATATTGGGATTTCTTTAATGTTTTTAAATATTACCGTTTCGGGTCAAAAACATTTTGGTCGACGAGTAGCATGATACAAGTCGCACAATTTTAGTAAACCGATTTTACTAATTAGTTCGTGAAACACTTTTAACACTCGACACGATTCAATTTCAAATACCCTATTAATCTAAATTGGTCATTCGTCACGAATTGATTTTTAAACTAATCAACTCTTTAATTAATTTAAAATTGTTTTAAATAAAACTATTAAATTTAAAACTTGTTTTCACTTTTAAATAAAACACCTTTTTATTTAATTACGTTTTTGAGAAAAATAAACAATTTAATAATCTCATCGTTTTATATTGTGTCAAAAGTTTTAAAAATTTTTGCGATTTAATTATTATCCTAAATAATTATATCTCAAGCACAAAAATAAATAAAACACAAAATCGAGCAAATAGGAAAAAAATTACGGTTTCGTTCGAGCCATCAAACGAATAACCGGACTGGTCTAAGGGATAACAAAATAACAAATCTGCTATCTCCCACTTAGTCCAAGATCTTCATCTTTAATTTTGTCATTGTCCGACTTGGTCTTCTAGTCTTCGTCTCTTTAGAATTATAATATTTATTTATAAATACACTAAAAATAAATAAATAAATAAAAACCTAACTATTACATCGGGGTTCCAAATAACCCATAAAGAAAAATCCGAAGAGAAACAAACAATAAACAAATAATACAACCACAAGTCTCTAGTGCTCGATTCATTCAACATAATAACAAGAAACGAAAAGGCTCGATCTTTTGCTAAACAAAAGTTTTGACAAATAAAAAAATAGATCGATAAAAACAAATATGTCTAAACGAGCGTAAAGGTGGCTCTTATACCTCTGTTGGGAATCAGGGTACCGGTTCTAACTTTTAAAACAATAATTATTTAAACTTTTTAAATAAATAAGTCAGATATATTTTGCGAAAGCGATTTAATAGTACCTTTACCGGATCAGATCTGGATTCCTTTCAGTGATCCGATTACATGCGAATAAACAATATAATTAACCAACCATAGGGTGTTCAGATTTATACCTTGACGATAACCAGATCTGTAACACCTCAGTTCAACGAACGTGACGCTAGTTGACTCGTACATGAAAAACCTGTTGTAAAACGTCACACGCTTGTGCGGAGGGGAGCCGATCACGGCGGTGGTCAGCGACGGGGTGGCCGGCACGGCGGCAGGTGGTGGTGGCTCGGCGTCGGACTCGCAAGAGGGAGAAGGGGGCGCCGATTTTGGGTTGAGAGTGATTAGGGTTTTAGGTTTGATTATAATGTTATATTTATAAGCATTATAATTACACACTGGTCCCCTATGGTATTAACAGTTAATACCCTAGTAATAATTAATCTTTAATTATTAAACTCTTGTATTTTACTAATCATATATAATCAGTAAAAATCTAATCCTTAAATGTTTAACTGATTAAACATTTATTCCCCGCAAATAATTAATTAATCAGATAATTAATTATCTCAATCTCCGATAAATATTTCTCTAAATATTTATTCACCATTTATTATTTCCGTCTTTCGTAAATAATATTTAACAATTAAATATTATATATATTTGTTCGTTGCCTAAGGTGTAACTCTTTGGATCGTACATTAATAGTAACGTTGACTTAATTGACGATCAGCAATCATATATCCAACATATTAAAACATTTTATTATCATTAAACAACTAAAAAGGATGTCAGTCTTGGATCAGGTAGCCATCACGCCTTTGTCCGTCCTTTCCTTTTGCTACCTGAAGTGCATACTAAAAGTCAGCTAACGCTAGTGAGTTCTAGTTTAAAACAACTAGGTATAAACATCATTTCTTTATAAGTATATATATATATATATATACACACATTACATTTCATCTTCCTTCATTTAACATTCATTGGTCATACACATATGGGTGATCAACCCGTCATTACGTGAGTCACAAAGACAAACGTTATGTCCTACCGTCGTAGTCCGTCATTCATACCATCCTACCGAAGTAGTCCGTGATACATACCGTCCTACCGAAGTAGTCTGTGATACATTCATACCGTCCGGCTACCTTTCTAGCCGTCCTTGATACATACCGTCCTTCCATCGTATGTAACACCCAGATTTTCAAACCAATTTAAACATTTTAAAACACGCAGAATTTAGGTCTCAGTTACACCCATTTATGAAATAACATCAAGTTATTATCAAAATCAAACAACGACAAATTTAAACCTGTAAAAGACTTTAAAAAACCAATTTGAATAACTCCTCACACCAAGGTTAATTAACAAATGATCATCAAAGTGTTCATGAGAATCCAATCGACCCGAAACATGACTTGAGGCTAGACCGGAGCTTTCCCTACATAAAACATCCAAACGAATAACCATTAGTAATGATAATCAACCCTTAGGGCCACCATCAAGTTAACACCTTAAACTTGGCTCAAAAACAATAATTCCTCTTTTTACCAGCGCAAATCAGTGGGTTTTCAGCGCAATTCGCGCCGATAGCAGTCCTGCAAGCGCAATATGCGCTAGTACAAGCGCATTATGCTCCCCTTACAGCTCTACAATACCCATTTTCAAATTCCTCACGTCGAGGCACCCCATGGTTCATATATTGTGGGTTTCGTAGTTCATTTTCTAGTCCGGGATATGCTCAAAATAAGTTTGGCCTTTTACCGAAAACATCTATTAACACTTAAACATGTGTAATCCCAACCCGAACACCTATTAAAGCCCAAAGAACTTCTAGTGACATATAAAACACCTTACATACATTACCACTTATGTATGCAAACTCTAGTTAGTTAATCTCCTACCAACCCGACCATACACCTTGTGAAGTTGTTAATACCCCAAAACACCACAAACGTCCTTATGAAGCTCATGACTCAATTCACACCGTGTGAGGTTTTTAGGCTTCAAAATCCTCTTTATAAGGTTCTAAATACCTCAACGCCACAACGTCATAAGTGAAGTTCAATTACTTCAAAAGACAACGACATAAGTGAGGTTCATGACCTCAATTCCACCAATTGCATTTTACTTTGACTCTTAGCACATAATAGTCAAATTACACTAAATCACCACACTTTACATATTAGTTTAACTCATACCACACTAAGTCAAATTACACCAATAAATCACAACTAGTTTGACTATACACTACATAAGTCAATTACACCAAATTACCACATTCTACTTTTTTTGTCTAACTATATATCACATAGTCAACTACACCAATTTCAAACTACAATAAGCATACAAGTTTGACTTTTACCACATAAGTCAATTTTACACCAATACACCATATAAGTTTATTAACTTAATTCATCAATCAATAAGGTGAGGTTCCTTGAATTCGAACACAAACTCTTTAACATACAAATAAGTATTCACAACTACAAACACGACACCAAACAAACCTTTATAACACATTCGTTATTTACCGATACGTGGGATTCAAAAGATCACAATTTCACCTTACCCTTATATTCAACATAGACATATAATAACTCCATAAAATTCATAAGTAATTCTATAACTCTAATCACCATACGACATTGTGAGGTTTATAGACCTCAAGCACTCACCCTTTGCATACAAACACCCTATGTAGTTTCACCGAATCAACATAAACACATTATGCTAATCAACAATATCAACAAGTAATCAAGTACATGCATTTACTATCACCTATCATTACTAAGTAAGTGCAAAGCACTTACCTTTTGCTAAAGATGATCCCGCTTGATCTTCCAAGCTAGCTCCCTTCCTACTTGATCATCTATACGACCCATTTATAATTAGTAATCCAATGATCACCAATTGACACCCAGCATACCCGTGTGATCCAAATGACCCGTTTGACTTATAACAGTCAAAATTTCAAACCCTTCAATTCACCATCTATGTTCACCATAAGCCTATACCCATTAATTTAAACTTGGCTTATAATTTTTTATATTAAACAATTAAACCTTGTAATTCACTCAATTTTTCTACAAAACATTTTGGTTTAGGCATTTAATCAAACACCTTATGGGCATAACTTTAAATCACTATTCGACAATCAAATTTTGTGGATTTTCACCAAATGTTGTTTCTATTAACACCATAGACACTTTCCAACCTTTAATTTGCCAATATAACATCCCCAAATCAAAACCCCCAATTTACAACTCAAGAACCCTAATTTATGAATCATCAAATTAGATGATTCTAAGATGTTATACACCTCCAAACACCCTTAGTTAAGCTAGATAACAAGTTATCTATAACCAATTTCACCCAATTTCGATTTCTACCAAAACCCATCCAAGAATACCTTTGAAGAAGATTCATGGATGAAAGAATGCTTAAAATTGTTGTTTGGAAGAAGAGGATTGCATCAAAACCCACTGATTTCACAGGCATAAACTCAAATTCGGATTTGGTCTTCTCACCTTTCTTGTTTCCTGCTCATTTGCGACATTCACACACACAAGTGTGTGTGATGCGTGACCACCCCCTCCCCATATGAAATCAGATTTGCAACTGTTACGAAACAGCCCCTACACTTCCAGATTTGATCTCTTTCACCCAAACTAGCTAAAATGCAACATTAAAACAAATCCTCCACTTTGTTTTATTCATCTTTCACCCTTATAATATTATTTTTTGGAAAATTACATTATATTTTAATTTTGGTTTATTACAAGTCATCCCCCCTAACATTGGGTTTCGTCCCCGAAACCCGTCACCACATAATCCTCTTAAGATAGTAGTTGAATTCTCCTTCTCAACCTTCCCCCAATTTCAATTTTGCCCCACATTGATCATTTAAGGAATATTACATGGTAAATTCCTTGCACAAATAATTCATTCTACTATTCTAAAATAGTCACCGGTTCTTTTACTAGATTCAAAATCACAATATCTACATCACCATGAGAAGCGACAATAACTCCTCCCGCTAAACATTTTCATGAATGCGCTACACGAAATGTATCATAGAGTTTACTCGATTCCCTCGGGTAACTCTAAACGGTATACCACTTACTAAACTGACATAAGGTTTAAACAGACCAACAAAACGGGGACTTAGCCTCCCACGTTTTCAAGCATGAAACACCCCCTTTTAGGGGAAACTTTTGATAGCGCCAAGTTTCCCATTTAAATATCAACACACCTCCTCCCTATATTCGACTAGGGTTCTTTGTCGCATCTTGAGCGGATGTGCAAGCGCTCTCTTACGAGATCCTCTACACTAAGTCTTGAATCACATCATTGATTCTTGCCTCCCGACAATCAAGTCCACCAAATTAATCGGTGCTCGACACCGTCCACCATATAGTAATTCATACAACGGCACATCAACATCCATAAAGATGGATAAAATGACACCATGTCTCCCGGCCAACGATAAAATAATCACCTGTCCTCCAAATAGACAAGCGAAGCCGATACCTCACTCTAACTTAAAAGCTACGAAAACTCCATGTCGTATCATACCATCCACAAAATCGGCATTCTTCGATTATTCATAAAAGTAGGCTTCCTATAAGCATAGGATTTGCATACTCCCCGGTCGAAGACCCGCCACTATTCAAAACGATACTTGTTTCCACCGTTTCCATATACTCTTGCAATCAAACAACTACAAGTTTCTTCTACCACACATAGGTATATGAAGCCGTTGAGGCTTCCCACACAACCTTCCTTTAATGTTTGGCTTTAGTCCATAAGCCAACGAGACATTTGTCCATATCCTTGACTATGTCTCCTTCCTCTTCATAATTGGAAGTTCCATAATGTCCACAATAATCCATCTATTGAGGTTCAAGGTCTGAAGTGTTTCACGCTAATGGGATTCAAGGATTCCATCATCTATATTCAACACTCCTTTAAAGCTCGTGACTTCAATTCAACCGTCTAATATTCATCCGCGTATACTTCCACCCATTCCATCCTCAAGTTAACTCTTCTAGTTGCTACGATCAAGATTAAAACTATCTAGGAGAATACGCGATAATCCCGACTTGTTACATAAAGACATAACCGAGTCTAATGTGTGAGGCACTAAATAACCGACAATTATACAGTTTATCTAAGTAAGGACACGACAATTTCCTTACCCAATTCCTCTTTCACAACCTTAAAGACAACTCCTTATCCCTGACCCAAAAACTCAGTTTGTTTTCAATGACTTAATCATAAGT
Organism: Smallanthus sonchifolius; assembly: GCA_023525975.1. Classification (NCBI taxonomy): domain Eukaryota; kingdom Viridiplantae; phylum Streptophyta; class Magnoliopsida; order Asterales; family Asteraceae; genus Smallanthus; species Smallanthus sonchifolius. Next base: position 65,167,208 of record CM042031.1, on the reverse strand, counting down.
CCCCCTTATGAGATTCAAGGGTCTCAATCATACAATCCCCTTTTGAAGTTGGAAGACTTCATTCTCAAACACCGTTGGTGAAGTTCTACGACTTCAAACACCACTTGTGAAGTTCTAAGACTTCAAACACTACTAATGAAGTTCTAAGACTTCAATCACAACTCACCCCTTGCTTATCTTTATCACTAATGGGTCTACAAATAAGCCTTCATAATTTTCCACCTTATCCAAAATAGATTTCCACCAAATCCGAAACGACATACCGCAATCTCATGGTATCTGCAATGGATTTCATAACCATTTATGGAAAATAAACTTCCTCTATATTTAGTGATTGAATCTAAGACCTAAGTCACTTTGTTCAACCCCGAAAATTGATGCACAACGCATACTTCCATTTTCTTAAACTCTACAAAGAATGGTTACATCCCAAAAAGGCACTCAGGTATAAAACCATAGAATTTCTTGACACTCTAAATAGGGAAAGAAACTTTACTTACTATACTCTAATGCTTTGTCTTAAGTTACCCGTACTAGCATCCGCTACTAGGTCCCATTTTCAGTTTAAGTCTGGACATCGGGGATGTCCAAATCTCTCAAACTATGGCTCTAATACCAACTTGTAAGGCCCTAAACCCGGGAGGCCTCACGTATTGGATTTACTCATCAACACATAGCACTTAAACATAATACATTCTTTAACACAGCGAAAACGATTTAAAACTACAACATACGCAGCGAAAATACATAACATGTCTAAACATATCTTGTCTGATAAGAAATGAAACTTGTCTTAAACAACTGAAACATAAACATGAACATAAACGGGATGCCAGATCTGATCTTGGGATAACTCTTCTCGCCAATCCAAGCATCCACATCCGTCTAAAGCCACCTACACTTAACTTATATGCATACTAAAAATCAGCAACGCTGAGTGAGTTCTAACGTTTAGTTTAAATCAATTATATAAAAGATTTACTAATACGTACATATTGCCCTTAAGGCAAAACTTTACATACTTTACTTTTCAAATCAGTTTATGAACATATGATAAACCTTCAATTCCTTTACACTGTACTGCCCTCATGGCTTGCACCATGAACTGACAAGTACCTGGTCAATGCCCTCATGGCTAGCACTATGAACCGACAATACCGCTTAACCGTCAATTCACTTGTCACTACTGTACCGCCCTCATGGCTTACACCATGAACCGACGAGTACCTGGTCAATGCCCTCATGGCTAGCACTATTAACCGACAATACCGCTTTAAGCTAAGGGGAGTTGCGTGGTTCTCCCGAGCAACCGCCGTCACTCATACCAATTGTACAACCGTTAGCGAACCCAAAGGTTCTTACTAATGGGCACAACCCATATGTGACATCTTGTACAAGTAACATCTGTCCCAAGGACCTTTACAGCTGGTACATATTCCTGTAGGAATTCTACTCACTTTCTGCTCATACAACTTTCTTTAACTTGATCATAACTTTATCATGTATTATGTCTTTGTTTATTTATATAAAAATATAGTAAACGCTTGCCATAATTACCTTTGCTTTAACTGAAATATAGCTTAACATATATATCATGCCTTTATTTATGTATATAAAAATATAGTAAACGCTTGCCAATAATATAGCTATTCTTGCTCAAAACGTACATTTGCCTCTTTTAAACTTTTCACTAAAACATAAATTTTCACCTTGTTTATTAATATAAAAATATGTAATAAACACTTTACACTAAGTATGCATACCACCCCTAAAGAAGGCAAAAAGGGGATTAGAACTCACCTGGCTTTCTTTGTTAATTCTTCTTTAAGGCTCAACGATCTGCTCGAGAGGTTATAAATGAAACTTATTAACTACGGGTCATATTAAACTACCTGTCCGAAATCTATCGGTCGAAAACTCTACTTGACCGAAATCTCTTTTCGATCGAAATCTATTTCGGTCGAAAATTCTTGTCTGAAAACCATTTCGTCCGAAAACTAATTCGCCTGAAATGTCTTTCATTCAAAGACTTGTTCCTCTGAAATCTGATTCGTCCGAAATCTTGGGTCCGAAAACTCTTTTTGAAGAAAACTTGTTGAAACCCTAAAACCCACTTTTCATAAAAACACATATTTTGGACGTATTCGTACCTCTAATCGACTCGTTTCTTCAACTATTCTTCGTGTTAGCACTGAAGAAGAAGGTTGGGTCGATCTTGAAGCAAAACCGACTCACTCTCTCTCTAGAATAATTCTTTCTCACTTTCTCTCTCTAGAAACGAAAATGGTGAAGGCAAATGGGGTTTAAGGCTGGTCTTGAGGCTTATAAGGGGCCCAACCCCTGCCCTTTTTGGCCCGTACACACAAGCCCAAGCCCGCTCCTCTCATCCTTGATAAGTTTTAAGTTTTCGCTAACTATTCCGCGTTTCAAACCCGGGGTGTTACACTTCTTCCCCACCAGAAAACCCTAGATCTGGTCGTTTTGATTCCTCACATCAAGTTTCGATCTTTTTACGATCAAAACGTTCCATTTTCATTTCTAAGCTCAGATCTATGTTTTGTTTTAAGTTTCACACTTAAAAATGTAACCTTTATGCGTTTTAACCCGAAACCACAAAATGTACAAAAGCTCAGATTTTGAGGAGATGGTTACCTCTTATATATATATATATATATATATATATATATATATATATATATATATATATATATATATATTTAAAAGAAAAATCTCGTTCCTTGGATTAGAAATAGGAAATGGAAAAATAGAATTACAACAACACATTTCTACAAAAATTCTTGATTTTCCAGAAAAACTCACCAGTTTAAAACAAATACAAGCTTTTTTGGGATTGGTTAACTATGCTCGAAAATTTATCCCAAATCTTTCGAAATTAGTAGGACCATTATACAGTAAAACCACTAAAAACGGACACGAATTCAACGTCATGCTCTTTTTTTTCATTTTGGTAAATTCGCAAATGTAATGAGAGTTTACACCGGTATAAGGTTGGGAGCTTACATCGGTGTAAGTTTAAAAAAAATATTTTTTGTAAAAACTTATACCGGTGTAAACTCCTCTTACACTTGCAAATTTACAAAAATGCAAAAAAAAATAACGTTGAATTCGTATAATAATGCTATTAAAAATAATAATAACAATAATTGAATCGATTTTTGTGAGGTTTTTTTGAGTTAACATAATAACAAAGAGTTACTAAAAGATCTCAATCCTTTCTCTCTCTCTCTCTCTATATATATATATATATATATATACTAGGTTAGAAACCCCGTGTATTACACGGGCTGAATAAATGCAATGTCATATACTTAGTAATAAGGATTTACATATTACATATTTATGAAATATTACATAGTTTTTTAATACAAATTTTAGAAACGTTATATATTTATTTTTTTAAAATATAATATAAAATAATGAAAGAAATGTTCAATTCTAAAAATGTTGAACAAACCTATTTTTTTTAAATAAAAAACGTTTTATAAAAATAATTATAGAAATCATTATTATTTAATAGGAGAAATAGACGGGAAACAAAAAATTATAAAAAAACAATTAAAGAAAATTTGTATAATTAATAGGAGAGAGAGACGGGAAAAAAAGGATGAGGATACATAGGAGAGTGAAGTGTCCCACCAAAACCTTTATTTATTATATAATATAGATATATATATATATATATAGTAACTACATTTTTTATCGACAATTTGGATCATTGACTGGCCACTGACCTGCCCGATCATCTCCACCTCCCTCAGGAGGAAACCCACTACAGGTGAGAAAACCCCTGACCCAACCTAGACACCTTTTTTTTGTCACAAGTGAGACTTGAACCCAATACCTCCCAATTTTAGTGAAGTCTTGGGTATACACCTTTGGCACTAGACTAAGCTAGTGATTGTATATATTGTAACTATCTAACCGTTAAAATCTCATTAGAATCGTACTTACGGGAGCTCTAAAGTTTTGAAGCTACAAAGAGTACTAGTGTTTTTGAAAGGTTAAAAGATCGTTACCTAAGATGTTGATATTTATAATTGGATAGATAATGATGACTACAGCTAATCCACATAGCCAAATGTTGTGTAGATCATGTACATCATGTATTATATTGTGATGAAATTTTATAGAATAATTAAATAAAAATCTAAAAGTATCTAGCTAGCATGTTAAAAGGTTACAAGATACATTAAACTGAAAATTTTTAACGTTTGTAATATTAAAATGTTACTTTGATAATTGGATGCATACACTAAATAAAACATGCATAATTGGATACATTTTCATTTTAGGATGGAGGGAGTGAGTCATTCTTATCCCTCTCGCCACTAAGTTCTCTGTCCTCCGTGTCATTGTTACATCAACTTTTCCATCTCTTTCTATTTCATCCCTAAACGTCTTTAAGCCTTGAAAATGAATCTTTTCATTCATCCCATCCAAAAACTATTTTTTTAACAAAATAATTAAAAACTAATATAAAAATATAAAATTAATTTAAAAATATATAAAACGTGCAAGTAAAATAACATTCCCGAACTTGATGGTGAAACGACACTACTACGCACAAATTGAACGTTTTTTATTTAAAAAAAAATAGTTTGTTTATAAAACATTTTTAAAAATTGAACATTTCTTTCATTCTTTTTATAAAACATTTTTTAAAAATAACTATATAACGTTTCTAAAA